>CM077098.1:11184943-13693058 GCA_039513925.1 Platanthera zijinensis
TTGATCAATCTGTAGACAAGCAATATGCCACTTGCACAACTAGTCTATTTGACTCCACAGCGATGCTTGTATCTACCGAGGCAAGAGAGCAGTGCATCTGTCAATCCTTCTTAAGATATTTCTTGTTTATTTGTGCCCTTCTAAAGGATGCGCGGCCAGCCCGCTTTGGTTAGGACTACACCCAAGATGACTTTGGCAAGTGATGCATAAGGCCCACGGGGAACACCTGTGGCAGCATTCAACCTTTTTAGTTCATCCTCGAGATATAGCTCCTCTTTTCTCTTTTCACCTTCTTACAGGTTAGCAGGTTAAATTCAACCTATTCTAAGGATCTGCAATATCTTTCTTAGCTTATGATCATCTTATATTGCGCTGCCTGCATAAGCTTGTATTAGATGATAATCAACAAGTTCTCTCATCAGATGTTAGCCACACATCATTTATTCAAGGCGTATGATTCTTCTTGATTAACAAGCCATGTCATCATGAATCTAATTTTGGATTTTCTTATCTCGCTGATCTGGGTTTTCATGTTGACATTATACCTTGATCACGCCAGGCCTCCTCTCTTCTTCTCTCCTCTCTCAGCATCAACCTGCAAAGCTGACCATCAAAGTAGCTGTCTGCTCGACAGTACCTGATCAAGCTCCCTCTCTGCTCGAGCAAGCTTCTCCTCTGCTCAAGCAAGCTTCTCCTCCATCCCCGCAACCCTTCTTTCTTCACCCTTAGCTTGTGAGATCGAACAACCCGTTAACTGGTCGGTGTCGCATTTCGTGCATCAACACTACCGACCCTGACGATTTTGAGTACGAGGCCGCGGAGGAGAGTGACCCCGACAGAGTCCCTAGTGACTTGGAGGACGATCACCGCCTTATGGTGATGCATTGTATTTTAACCACTCCTCATCCCGTAGACGACTGGAAGAGGACGAGCATATTTTCCCTGATCTTTAAGAGTGGCGAAAAGCTATGCAAACTAGTTATTGATGGTGGTAGTTATGTGAACGCCGTTTCTGAGAATGTCGTTAAGCGTATGTCCTTGTCTGTTAAGCCGCACCCGACCCCCTATCAGGTTGCTTGGATTAGTAAGGTTACTATTAAGGTAACCCAACGATGTCTAGTCCCCATGTCTTTCAAATCCTACACGGATGAGGTTTGGTGCGACGTCCTGTCGATGGACGTTTGTCATGTGTTATTAGGCCGCCCCTGGCTCTATGACCGTGATGTGACGCACTATGGTCGCGCCAACACATATGAGTTCAAATTCAACGACAAGACCATCACCTTGAGACCGACTGTGCCAAAAAGAACGGTAGTGATGACTAAGGATACCACCATCCCTGTAGAGAGGAAGGCGTTGAGCTTGGTTGGTAGGAAAGAATTTGTGAAGGATCCCTTCATTGAGGGCATGATGTACAATCTCGTTCTTGATAGAGAGAATCGTATTCTCCAATCTATACTCGATTAAGGCAAGTGTACCTATCGAAATATAGCATAGGATATGAAAAATATCAAGGTCGTATAAAAATTCGGAGCAGGCAAGTACTATTACTCACAACGACTCTATTATTTTACCGAACGATTAATGAGTTTTGAAAATGAAAATAAACTAAGTTAAAAAGAGAAAATAAACTATTACGAGAAAAGTGCTCGATCGACGATTCACTTTGAAATAAAATAACGGAAGAAATTAGTTTAGCATTTGTAATTCTATTAAGACCGTGACGGATCCGATATTAGGAAGTAATCTCACTAGAGCATTAAATCCCCTAACTTATAGACGTTTTGACCGAAATCTCTTTACAAGTCAAAATGGCCTAAAGTCGAATTATCGAAGTGACCCGCACTATTG
Organism: Platanthera zijinensis; assembly: GCA_039513925.1. NCBI lineage: Eukaryota > Viridiplantae > Streptophyta > Magnoliopsida > Asparagales > Orchidaceae > Platanthera > Platanthera zijinensis. Next base: position 11,186,795 of record CM077098.1, read on the forward strand.
GATTTGACTCCAATCCGGAGGATTTACGTCATCCTATCTCTAGGGGTGCGTTCAACTCCTTCCTTCCTTGAGTGATCTTTCATATTCACGAGCCTCTCGGCTACTCAAATATGAGATCGGATGCCTACTACCGTATACTAAAAATACGGAGTCGATACAAAATAATTCAAGGAAGGATCAAAATAGAGAAATACAAATCCAAACATAAAATTAAGAATGTGTTATTCTATGGCAAAGCTCATCACGATCGGGCACAAAAAGAACTAGCTAAGCATAATAAAAAGGGAAACCAAAAGAAAGGAAAATTGCATTATCATTAAACTAGAAATGAGAGTACATAAAATAACAAAAATTACTATACTATTGCTTGGAGAAATGAAATAAAACAACAAGAAGAAAAATGCTTGAAATGGAAGCTTGCTCTCTAAAAAAATCTAACTTCAAACTACTTTAGACTAAAACTACTTAACTTCAAACAAAGGGGGAGGGGTTCCTTTTATAGGAGAGGGAGGAATGTTCTAGATGAGGGAGACATGGGGGTGGCCGGCCATATATGTGGAGAGGTTCATGCATTGTATTAAATGAAGGGGAGAGAGGAGGAATGGATGCAATGTATGATAATAAATGGAAGGAGAGAGAGGTGGCTACATGCATGCATGATATTTTGGAAAATAAAAGAAATAAAATAAGTAATCAAGGGGGAATGGATGGGAAAAAAAGTGGAGAAGAAAAAATAAAAAAGGGGAGAGAGAGATGAATGTGTCCGGCCAATGCATGGAGAGGAATAATTCATGCATGCAATAATGAGGAGAGAGGGAATATATGAGGTGGAGAAAGATGCATGCATGAGAGAAAACAAAAGTGGTCGGCCAATGCATGAATGTATGGCATGATGGGCTCGGGTTGAGGCTTGGGCTGCTCCAATTGCATGTAGGCTCGGGTAGGGGCTGCACTTAAGCTCGGGCTGGATGGTGGGCTGCTCCATATGGGCTTGGACAAGTTGGAGGGCTCGGGTAGGCCTGGTGGGCTGCTCCATATGGGCTTGGACAAGTTGGAGGGCTCGGGTAGGCTTGGTGGCTGCTCCAATAGTGGCCTGCATCATGTAGGGCTCGGGTAGGGGGCTGTGGGCTGCATGAAGGCATGAGGGCTGCTCCAATAGTGGCCGGCCATTTAGGTGGGCTGCTACACATTGAACCTACAAGAGAAAAACAAAGCATTAATTCTATTGTTAAAATATATAAAACAAAACATAACATAAATAACATATTATAACAAAACACAAACCATAAAACTAAACATACAAACATGACATAACATATAAAACATAAAATAGAAATAGAAAAGACATTAAATAAGAAATAAAACAAAATAAGCATAAATATACTAAAAACATATAATTAAACTAGGAATTAATATATATTATTAAAACATGACAAAACAAGCATAAAATATAAATTAACTTAGGAATTTAGGCCACTAAATTACCCCAAAAAAGGATAACTAAAACAAGTCATCAGTTCTCATGGGTGCCAAGACTGATAGTGGTGTGTTGGATGATTTACCCCGAGAGCTACTGGTATTGTTGGATGAATTTAGGGACGTTTACCCAGATGAGTTGTCATCGTCGTTGCCTCCGCTTAGAGACCTACAACATGCCATCGACCTTATCCCATGATCGTCTGTACCCAACCAACCTCACTATAGGCTTAATCCCGCCGCCCATCAAGAATTACAAACCCAGATAGAGGATTTACTGCGTAAGGGTTTTATTAGAGCGAGTATGAGCCCGTGTGCTGTCCCAGCCCTCCTTGCCCCAAAAAGGATGGCACCTGGTGCATGTGTGTTGATAGTCGGGCTATCAACAAAATTACTATCAAATATAGGTGTCCAATCCCGCGGTTCGATGATCTCTTAGATGTCCTTTTAGGTGCCACTATCTTTTCTAAGTTAGATTTACGGAGTGGTTTCCACCAGATTTGGATCCGAGAGGGGGATGAGTGGAAGACCGCGTTCAAGTCTAAGGACGAGTTGTATGAGTGGCTTGTGATGCCCTTTGGGTTGTCCAATGCCCCTAGCACCTTCTCCCGGATGATGATGCACATCTTTAGGCCATATATGGGGAAGTTTGTTGTAGTATATTTCGACGACATCCTAGTCTTTCATACCACCCCCGCCGAACACCTCTCCCACATCAAAGTAATCCTCATAACTTTAAGGAAGGAAACCTTATTTCTGAATCTTAAGAAGTGCATCTTTTATGTTAAGGAGATTGAATTCTTAGGTTACATAGTTGGTTCTGAGGGAATTCGAGTTGACCCAAGAAAGGTTCAAGTGATTAGAGACTGGCCCGAGCCACTAGTCTTCGAGAGGTGCGTAGTTTACACGGCTTAGCTACCTTCTACCATCGTTTCATACGCAATTTTAGTAGCATTATTGCACCCATTACCGACTGCATGAAGAAGGGGAATTCACATGGACGAAATCCGCCACGTTTGCATTTCGTCGCATTAAAGAGCTTATGACTGAAGCCCCAATGTTGCGTCTCCCGACTTTACCAAGGTCTTCGAGCTTATGTGTGATGCATCTAGCATTGGAGTTGGAGGTGTCTTGAGTCAGGAGGGACACCCCGTGAGTTATTTTAGTGAGAAGTTGGCGGGCGCCAAATTAAACCACTCAAATTATGATAGGGAGTTCTACACCGTAATTAGATGTCTGTACCATTAGAGGCACTATCTCCTCCCTAAGGAGTTTGTGATCATTTCCGATCATGAGGCATTACGGTTCATCAATGGTCAACACAAAATCAGCACGCGCCACGCTAAATGGGTATCATTTTTGCAAGAATACACTTTCAATCTTAAACACCTTAAGGGAGCTGACAACCGAGTCGTGGACGCTCTTAGTCGCTTAACCTTGTTAGTCACCACTATGGAGGTTAATGTGGTAGGATTCGAGCGCATCAAAGATGAGTATGCCATGTGCCCCGATTTCCAGGACGCATATTTGTCAGCCTAAGATAGCTCCCCCACGAACATATCGACTTTCGTCATTAAGGACGGCTATCTATTTAGACTTGGAAAGTTATGTATTCCGCAGTCGTCGTTACGTCTCCATATCATCTGGAAAATGCATGGCGGAGGGTTGAGTGGTCATTTCGGTAGGGATAAGACCATTACGTTAGTTGAAGAAAAATTATATTGGCCAAAACTTAAGGCAATGGTGGGACGAGTGGTGAGTAGTTGCCGTACTTGTCAGATATCCAAGGGCACCAAAACCAACGTCGGTTTATATACGTTGTTGCATATACCTTCCACCCCATGGGAAGATGTGAGCATGGACTTTGTGTTAACTGGAGCTAGGCGGTTTGGCGATTGCCTACGTCGGTTTATATACACAGCAGATCGCGTGGTCAGGCAACTAGGCGGCTTGCTAATCGGCAAGTAGAGCTTGAATTGGAATAATGGTCTGTCCGCTCGGTTAGTTCGCAGTTTGGCGGACTAAGTGGTCTGTGCGGACTCCGTAGTGAAGTTGTAGAATCGGCGGCTACTCTTTGAGTCCACGCGGTTAGATTTACCTTGTAATTTGTTCTACTTGGTACATTGGCGAAATCATGTCTCCTCATATATGTCTTGCTTTGTAAGAAGATTGTTGTGATTAATAAAGATTCTTATTACTGCATGTGTCTCTGGTTGTGTTTAGCATTCTATGTTTAGATAACCCCTGCTCATTCCAAGATCCGTAAAATTCAACATGGTACCAGAGGGAGGTTGGAATGGATAAGCAGTGATCAACTAGAAGTTTCTATTGCTCTTGTGAAGAGGAAACCAGTGTTGGACCATGGAAGCAGGACTAGCAAGAGATCTTAGTATTGATCTCCTAACTCAGACGAACTTCAAGAAGTGGATGTCTTGTGTGGAGAGCTTTCTTCTGGGTGAGGACCTCTGGGAGGTGGTTTGTAGAGTTGAAAGGAAGAATTACTACTGTCACTAGCAATGCTGAAGCGATGAGAGCTTGGGAGGAGAGAGAAACGCGAAAGTGGAAGGGATCCTCAAGTAGTTGATCTCATCGGAGCTCTTGGACCACATCGACGGATGTCAGTCAGCTGCGGAGATGTGGATTTCTCTTGTTGTTCAACAAGGAAGGGAAGGTGGCTGCAGAGGTTGATTCTTCTACTTTAGATAAGCAAAAGAGGATTGTTTCTCCTAGGTGTGATTCAAAGAGGAAGGAAGGATCAAGGTTCTATAAGTGCAAGCAGCTAAGCCACATCAGGAAGGAGTGTAAGGTTATCCTTCACTCCGCGAACATTACTTATTTTGGGAGTAAGGGGAAGAACTTAGTTGAGACATCAACAAGTTCTGATCGGATTAAGACTATTGATAGTGTAGCTATCTAGCATGAAAGACTTGGGCATGTGGGGATGGACAAGCTGAAAGCAATGGCGGTGAAAATTCTTGTAGGAGGCTTGTCTAACTTGTTATCCTTCGGGGACGTTCGTGGTTGCACGGAATGTCAACCCAGAGAAACTGTTCGCTTCAAGGTTGATAAGGCATAGACAAGGTGCAAAAGGCTATTGGAGATTATCCATAGGAGGTTGCTGGGGCCGACCGTCACTGCCAGTCTTGGAGGCAGCAGGTATATGCTGTTATTGGTTGATGACTACTCAAGATATGCTTGGGTATACTTCATCAAAGAGAAGTTGAACATGTTTCGCTTGTTTGTGGAGTTCAAGAAGCTTGTGGAGGGTCAGCTTGGCTTGCGGATCAAGAAGTTGGAGCAGGAATCAGAGGTGGTTTCGGTTCTGCCGAGTTCTTTAACTTTTGCAGAAAGCATGACATCCGGAGAGAGCTCTCTTGTGGAGATACTTCACAACAAGGTTTTGTTGCATATCAGATGATCTGTTTGTTGACGGAGACCTGCAAGTGTTGGCTTCGATGCGAAGGCATTCCTAAGGCCTTTTGGGCAGAAGGGATGGCCTGTGCGGTACATGTCATCAATCGGATGCCTCTAGATCCGATCAATGTGAAGACTCCATATGAGCTGATGTTCGGGGTAAAGCCCAGTGTGAAGCACTTTCGAGTGTTTCGTTCTACCTGCTATGTACAATCTCCTGGTTGTACAACCTCGGGCTCGCAGCCTGGCGAGAGGGCCCAGGCGAGAGAAAGGATCCTGGCGAGAGAGGGCCCAGACGCGAGAGAAAGGGTCCTGGCGAGAGGGCCTAGGCGAGAGAAAGGGTCCTGGCGAGAGAGCTCAATCGAGAGGCTGAAGGCGAGCGAGTGGGCCCAGGCGAGAGGCCCAACAGGCGAGAGGACCCTGGCGAGAGGACCCTAGCAAGAGGTACCCGGAGAGATGGGACATCTTGGTTCAGGGCCATTTCAGGTAGGGCCTGGCCCACCTTTTGGGTCCCAGGGGTATTTTTACTCTTTTACCCTGGGTGGTCTGCAATTAGCCTTTTAGGACAGCGGAGTTCGGCTGTTGGCAGACCTAGCCGGGGGCATTCCGGTAATTTCAGGATGGATTAGTTTAGTTATTTGCAGTCCCAGTTCAAAGGCCTATAAATAGACCGGTAAGGTGCCTTAGAAAAGCAAGCATTCTTGACTCCCTCTCTCTTCTAAGGCACCTAGCTCAGTATTGGCTAGGGAGGGGAAGAGCCATAGCTAGTCTCTTTCGGGTAAGAGGTGGGACCTCCTCACTGAAGCTCCGGTCTATTTCTTCGCCTTGAGCGTGATCCCAAGGGAGTAAGCACGAGCTGCCCTGTAGTTCCGAGCTTTAGGTGGAGCCGACTTTGTTGGTTCCAACATTTTTGGTGCGATGAGCGTGGAATCGCAGCTTGTGCGGAAGAGCGAAGGGTTACCTCATGGCGGGAGATGCGGGAGGAGAAGGCGAAGGGTCCCCAAGGCTGGAGGGATATGTCGGGAGGGCAGAGTTCATGTCATCCATCGGAGGGATCATGGACATGCTAAAGCAACTCACACAGAGAGGCGAGTGCGAAACTCCCCCACCTCAGGTGCCGGACCTCGCGCCCAGGGGAGGGGTCGACTCGGCAAGGATAGGTGAAGATGCACCCGGGAGGCAGCCGGGAAAAGAAATAGTGGCGGAAGGACCTCGGCGAGAGGTGGAAGGAAGGGAGCTCTTCCCCAGTCCGGCGCGAGTGCCGTCGCGCGGCGCAGAGCCAGTGGCGCGAGTGGAGCTGCGAGACCACCGGCGAGAGGATCTCCTTTCTGCGAGTTGGTCCTCTCGGCACCCATTCCAGAAGGGTTCCGCGAGCCGAAGATGAGCTACTAGGTGGGGAAGGATGACCCCCTCCAACACTTGCAGTGGTTTGAAGACGCAGTGTCCATCAGACCTATGACTGACGCCTTCAAGTGTCGTCTCTTCGCTATCACTTTGAAGGACAAGGCTAGGGACTGGTTCCATCAACTCCCTACTGGTTCCATTTATTGCTTCGAAGACCTGAGCAGAAGTTTCCAGCTGCGTTTCTCGACCTCTAAGAAGAGGAAGAGTAACCGGAGTCCATCTCCTGATCAAGCAAAAGGAGGACGAGTCCTTGGCTCAATACGTGGACCGTTTCCAGGAGGAGATGCTAGGCATCCAGGAAGTGCCTGGTTTCGCCATCCAGATGGCCTTCACCGTAGGGCTGAGGGAAGGTTTTTTCAAAATGAGCCTCACCAGGAAGGCACCATTGTCCTTCGAGGGATTAATGGAGAAGGCCGCAAAAGAGATAGCCATGGAGGCGGCAAACCAAGCATTTGCAAAGAAGCTGGCAAGGTTGACGGAAGTAGAGCAGAGGGAGCCAGGGGGGCAAGGCAGCCAGAGGGAAGGAGAAGAGAAGAACTAAGAGGGCCCGCGCACCCGGAGTTGGGATGGAGGCAGCTGGGAGGCCCGGTTCAGGGGCCTGGAAGGGGTCCCCCGCAGGGGGGAAGAAACTTTTATCCAGGTCAGGAAGGTTTCATCCGCTAGGATGGGGGCATGGTCTGAGGCCGCTCCACCCCCACCTCAGCAAGCTATGGCCATAGGCAGGGGAAGAGGAAGGGGAAGAGACCGTGGGAGAGCAGGAGTGGGGAGGAGGAGGAATCCCCCAGGTGAGAGGCGAGGAGAGGGAGTTTTGCCCTATTGTGACTTCCATGAGGAGGAGGGTCACGCGATGGCAACATGTCTCGAGTTCTTGGAGTTGAAGAGAGGGTGAGGAGGAGAGGACCGACAGCAGGAAGTGAGATAGTGGAGGTGCCGGGAGCGGTGGAGGAAGATCGATGTGTGGACCGGTCAGATACCGGAGATCGAGGAGGGATTGGGGTGATTAATGGGGGGGTGGGGATCGAGGCCACCCGTAAGGCCAGTCTTCACACCATGTATCGTCGGAGCGTCGCCTCGACGTCGCAAACCCCACCCCCGGATGAGAAAATCACATTTTCTAGAAGAGACCTACCCGATCACGAGGACCCCTTCTGCGACGCGTTGGTGATCAGGACTGCCATTGAGAACTTCACGGTATCTCGCATTCTGGTGGACAACGGGAGTTCTGTTAATGTAATCTTCAAGAAGGCTTTCAATGAGATGAGTGTGGAGGCTCGAAGGGTGCTGGCGGTGGATGGGCCGTTGTTTGGTTTCTCGGGAGAGAGAAAAGAGGTTGAGGGGGGAGTAGGACTTCAAGTGACCCTGGGAGGACTGTCCAGGAATTGTCGTTTCGTGATAGTGGACGATCCCAGTAGTTACAATGCGATCTTTGGGCGCCCTCTTATCAGCGCCTTTAGATGCGTTCCGTCTTCTTTCCACCAGTGCTTGAAGCTCAATTCGTGGGGAACCCAGATCAGGGTAAGAGGGGATCCGAAGGCGGCTCGGGAGTGCTATGTAACGGCAGTCAACACCATCTCCTGGATGGGAGATGTAGAGGAGCTGGGAGCAAGGTTGGAGCGAGAAGAGTTGGGGAGAGCAGGAGCAAGAGTGGAGGGAAGTCTTGTAGCAGAGGAGGAGATGGCTGAAGGAGAGTGGGAGGAAGGAGGAGGAGTGGAGAGAGGCATTGAGGCGGAGCCAGCGATGGCGGGAGAGCAAGTGGCTGGAGAAGAAGAGTTGGGGAGAGAAGGAGCAGGAGTGGAGGGAAGTCTTGTAGCGGAGGAGGAGATGGCTGAAGGAGAGTGGGAGGAAGGAGGAGGAGTGGAGAGAGGCATTGCGGTGGAGCCAGCGATGGCGGGAGAGCAAGTGGCTGGAGAAGAAGAGTTGGGGAGAGCAGGAGCAGGAGTGGAGGGAAGTCTTGCAGCGGAGGAGGAGAGGGGAGGAGAGGAGTGGAGTGGGAGGGGGAGAGGGAGGAAAGGTCCAGGTGAGGGTGGCAGCTGTGGAAGGTTCAGGAGTTGGGTACGGGTCAAAGGATTGTAGGAAGAGCTAAGAGGCAGGAGGAAGAAGAACCTCAAGGTTGAGGGCGGCGGTGGAAGTTCTGGAGGTGAGATCCTCACAGAGACGGAAGAAAAGAGAAGGTAAAGATCAGCGGAGAACTCACTCCCCAGGATCAGGAGAAGATCGGAGGTGTGTGCAAGAGAACATTGATGTCTTTGCCTGGAGCGCAGCGGACATGCAGGATCGACGCGGGCGTGGCGTGCCTCACCTCAACCTCGAAGGTCCGCCCCATTCAACAGAAGAAAGAGCCATTGCTCCAAGATGGTCGGGCCTATCAGAGAGAAGTAGAGAAGCTGCTCGGGCGGGATTCATATCGGCCAATAGGTATCCGGGATGGGTGAGCAATGTTGTAATGGTAAAAAAAGGGGAAGGGAAGTGGAGGATGTGTATCGATTTCTCTCTCTTAAATAAAGCTTGCCCTAGGATTGTTACCCCTGCCTCGGATCGACTGCTGGTTGACTCAGCCGTCGGTTTCTCACTAATGAGTTTTTTAGATGCTTTTCAGGGTAATCAGATACGCATGCACCCTCCAGACGTCAAGGATGTCACCTTCATCACGGAGGAGGGTGCTTCAGCTATAACATGATGCCTTTTGGGCTAAAAAACGAGGGAGCAACCTATCAAAGGATGATGGAGGATTTTTCGGGAGCAGAAGGGGCGGAACCTTGAGGTCTATGTGGATGACTTGATGGTGAAGAGTCGGGATCTTGGATCTCATGTCCTAGACCTGCAGGAGACTTTTGCAACCGTAAGGAAATACAAGATGAGGCTTAACCCCTGAAGTGTGTGTTCGGGCCAGCCGGGGGAAGTTTTTGAGACATCTCCTTACCCTGAAGGGGTGGAGCCCAATCCTGACAATGTGAGGGCAATACTAGAGCTGGGATCTCCTAAGAATGTCAAAGAGGTCCAGCGTCTTACTAGCAAGCTGGCAGGGCTGTATGCTCACTCGGTGGTTGGAGGAGAAGAGGAGAGGAGACCCCGAGCAGACCCGCTGACCAGACTCCCATCAAGCTGGCAGGGCTGTAGGCTCACTCGGTGGTTGGAGGAGAAAGAGGAGAGGAAACCCGAGCAGACCCGCTGACCAGGCTCCCATCAAGCTGGCAGGGTTGTAGGCTCACTCGGTGGTTGGAGGAGAAAGAGGAGAGGAGACCCGAGCAGACCCGCTGACCAGGCTCCATCAAGCTGGCAGGGCTGTAGGCTCACTCGTGGTTGGAGGAGAAAGAGGAGAGGAGACACCGAGTAGACCCGCTGACCAGGCTCGCATCAAGCTGGAAGGGCTGTAGGCTCACTCGGTGGTTGGAGGAGAAAGAGGAGAGGAGACCCCGAGCAGACCGCTGACAGGCTCCCATCAAGCTGGCAGGGCTGTAGGCTCACTCGGAGGTTGGAGGTTGTTTGGAGAGGAGACCCCGAGCAGACCCGCTGACCAGGCTCCCATCAAGCTGGCAGGATTGTAGGCTCACTCGGTGGTTGGAGGTTGTTTGAGAGAGGGGACCCCGAGCAGACCCGCTGACCAGGCTCCCATCAAGCTGGCAGGGCTGTAGGCTCACTCGGTGGTTGGAGGAGGAAAGAGGAGAGGAGACCTCGAGCAGACCCGCTGACCAGGCTCCGATCAAGCTGGCAGGGCTGTAGGCTCACTCGGTGGTTGGAGGTTGTTTGGAGAGGAGACCCCGAGCAGACCCGCTGACCAGGCTCCCATCAAGCTGGCAGGGCTGTAGGCTCACTCGTTGGTTGGAGGTTGTTTGGAGAGGGGACCCGAGCAGACCCGCTGACAGGCTCCCATCAAGCTGGCAGGGCTGTAGGCTCATCGGTGGTTGGAGGTTGTTTGGAGAGGAGACCTCGAGCAGACCCACTGACTAGGCTCATCAAGCTGGCAGGGCTGTAGGCTCACTCGGTGGTTGGAGGAGAAAGAGGAGAGGAGACCCCGAGCAGACCCGCTGACCAGGCTCCCATCAAGCTGGCAGGGCTGTAGGCTCACTCGGTGGTTGGAGGAGAAAGAGGAGAGGAGACCCCGAGCAGACCGCTGACCAGGCTCCCATCAAGCTGGCAGGGTTGTAGGCTCACTCGGTGGTTGGAGGAGAAAGAGGAGAGGAAACCCGAGCAGACCCGCTGACCAGGCTCCCATCAAGCTGGCAGGGTTGTAGGCTCACTCGGTGGTTGGAGGAGAAAGAGGAGAGGAGACCCCGAGCAGACCCGCTGACCAGGCTCCCATCAAGCTGGCAGGGCTGTAGGCTCACTCGGTGGTTGGAGGAGAAAGAGGAGAGGAGACCCGAGCAGACCCGCTGACCAGGCTCCCATCAAGCTGGCAGGGCTGTAGGCTCACTCGGTGGTTGGAGGAGAAAGAGGAGAGGAGACCCGAGCAGACCCGCTGACCAGGCTCCCATCAAGCTGGCAGGGCTGTAGGCTCACTCGGTGGTTGGAGGAGAAAGAGGAGGAAACCCCGAGCAGACCCGCTGACCAGGCTCCCATCAAGCTGGCAGGGCTGTAGGCTCACTCGGTGGTTGGAGGAGAAAGAGGAGAGGAGACCCCGAGCAGACCCACTGACCAGGCTCCCATCAAGCTGGCAGGGCTGTAGGCTCACTCGGTGGTTGGAGGAGAAAGAGGAGAGGAGACCCCGAGCAGACCCGCTGACCAGGCTCCCATCAAGCTGGCAGGGCTGTAGACTCACTCGGTGGTTGGAGGAGAAAGAGGAGAGGAGACCCCGAGCAGACCCGCTGACCAGGCTCCCATCAAGCTGGCAGGGCTGTAGGCTCACTCGGTGGTTGGAGGAGAAAGAGGAGAGGAGACCCGAGCAGACCCGCTGACCAGGCTCCCATCAAGCTGGCAGGGCTGTAGCTCACTCGGTGGTTGGAGGAGAAAGAGGAGAGGAGACCCCGAGCAGACCCGCTGACCAGGCTCCCATCAAGCTGGCAGGGCTGTAGGCTCACTCGGTGGTTGGAGGTTGTTTGGAGAGGAGACCCCGAGCAGACCCGTTGACCAGGCTCCCATCAAGCTGGCAGGGCTGTAGGCTCACTCGGTGGTTGGAGGTTGTTTGGAGAGGGGACCCCGAGAGACCCGCTGACCAGGCTCCCATCAAGCTGGCAGGGCTGTAGGCTCACTCGGTGGTTGGAGGAGAAAGAGGAGAGGAGACCCCGAGCAGACCGCTGACCAGGCTCCCATCAAGCTAGCAGGGTTGTAGGCTCACTCGGTGGTTGGAGGTTGTTTGGAGAGGAGACCCGAGCAGACCCGCTGACAGGCTCCCATCAAGCTGGCAGGGTTGTAGGCTCACTCGGTGGTTGGAGGTTGTTTGGAGAGGGGACCCCGAGCAGACCCGCTGACCAGGCTCCCATCAAGCTGGCAGGGCTGTAGGCTCATTCGGTGGTTGGAGGTTGTTTGGAGAGGAGACCCCGAGCAGACCCGCTGACAGGCTCTCATCAAGCTGGCCGGGCTGTAGGCTCATCGGTGGTTGGAAACCAATAAGAGGGGGATCATGCCCCTTTCTGGAGTGGTTATCTCCTCCCCATCCCCACTTACCTTCTTACTCTACCGTGCTACAGTCTTCGTGAGCAAGTACTTGTTTCCATCTCAATACTGGATAGGGGCATAGAAGCTGCAGTTGGAGAGCATAAATGCCTTATGGCTGTAATTTGAGTTGGGTGTTTTCTGGGGACAGGTAATTTAGGTCGTGACATAGAAGCTAAATAATCAGGGAAACACTGACCCTGGCTACTAACAAAAGGGGGGGTAATTGACCCCCCGGGTCCACTCGCGCCGAGAGGAGCCGATAGGCTACGCGAGAGGAAGGAGAAGGTGTCCCCACGCCCGCGAGAGAGGCAGAGACTCGCCCGCTCGCCCCCTGGGCCAGATTGGCTGATAACAGTCGGCGAGGGAAAAGACAACCCCCTCTCGCCGCCAAGGATCTCGGAGATCTTGCGAGCTGTCCAAGCAAGAGAAAAAAGAAAAAAAAAGAGGGAGGAAGAAAAGAAAGAGGCTAGCTTCAGGCGCGAGCAAAAATATATATATATACGAGTGAATCATATTCGTGTCTTAATACAGGACATTCCCAAATCGGGAGGCATTATAGTCGTAACAAGAAAGGAGAGGAAAAGGATGTTGTGCTCAAGGAGCCCTAGTCCTTCTCGCCCGCCGAAGACTCGTCCTCGCCATAAATCTCGGGCATGAGGTCCCGGGCGGTGATGTCCTCGCAATCATCTTCAACTACGCCCATCTCTCGCATCATCTTCAGGATGAGCTCGGCGGTCCGTATGTTGGCATCCCGGAAAAAGTCCTCGACCTCGTCGTGCGTATAATGTGCGGGAGGAGGAGTGGCCTGCAGGCGAGAGGTAGAGGCCTCTTTGAGCTGGGTCTTCTCTGCTTTCAGCTCCTTCACCTCCGCCTCTAGCTCCTCGACTCGCGAGCGCAGTCTTTCAGCCGTCTCGGCATCCTGCAAAAAGGACGAACCGTTAAATCTAGCGGGAGATTGCTTGAGAAGGCCGGCCCAGTATCAACTCACCACTCCGCCACTGGCCTTGGCGAGAAGGTTCTCGGCCACCTCCAGCCGCTTGGTGAGATCCCCAGACTTCTCGTGCTCGGCAGCGAGTTGGGTGTTTATCTCCTTCCAGCTTCGAGTGTTGTAAATCAGACGGCGCGAGAGTCGATGAGAAAGCTCGAAGGTACACAGCTGCGAGTGGGCCGTCCTGAAGATGAGATCTCGCGTGGAGGCCGCGTCGAGGGCATCAGGGGCGAAACCCCCATAGAGACCGAAGCCTAAGGAGAAGGCATGGGCAGACGATTCCCCTTGCTCTCTCCATGAGGGGAGGAGGGTGGATATGGATACCCGATGTGCCCCCTTATCCCAGATAAGCGAAGGCTCATTGGCGTCGTCGGGGATAGACGGGCCCGCGTTGAAGTTTAGGTGGGCGGACGGAGCAGGATACTGGAGAGGAGCCTCCCTACGAGAAGGGGACCAGAGAGTTTGGTGAGAAGAGCTCGCGGGAAGTGCGAGAGGGGGCGCGTCTTCAGGAAGCGAGATGGCCCTGTGCGGAGAGGTCAAGGGAGGTGAGTGGGGAGATTCGGATCCCAGAGATATAGGGCTCAAGGACCCCGGCGTCGTCGCTATGTCCGCAGGGACCTTGCCCTTCTCGGAAGGGAAGGAGACTACCTTCTTCAGCTTCATCTTTAGTTTCTTTGAGGGGGTGAGGCAAGAGGGAGCCGAGTCCTCAGCCGCTCTCTTTCGAGGAGAAGGGGCCAACGAATCTTTGGCCGCCTCGGCTGCCATAGTAGCGAGAGCTATGTCTTTAGATGGATTGATATTACTTCTGTAGGGGGGGGGTGCACCGGCACGTTCCTCTCTCCTGGGAGAAGCGAGACAGTCAGGGAAAAGGTTCAGCGAGAGGAAGGCCCTGAAGGCAAGAAAAAGACGAGGGGGTCGGGCATACCTTCTCCAGGGAGCACGGGGAGCAGTGAGGCGAGCCCTCGCCTCAAAAACCTAACCTCGAAGTTCTTCCCAGCGAGGTACTCGCAAAGGAGCCTGTCCGTGCCGCCAACCTGCGGAGAAGTGTAGAAGGTTTCTGCGGGCGAGGCAGGCGCGAGAGGGACGCCACCCAGATTTCCGTGAATAAATATGAAGCGAGTCAGCCAGTGGTGATTTTTATTGGGTGTCTCGCACACCTTCAGGTTTAGCCCGGTGAAGAAGGAGACCCCGTCTTGATTGGCGTGGTAGACGAACATCTTCCGGAAGACGGTGAGACTGAATTCTATTTTCTCTCGCCGCATGTAGCACGCGAACGCGACGATAACTGAGATCGCGTTGGGGTTTAACTGAGCAGGCACGACGCCGAAGTACTTGAGGACTTGCTTCACCTCAGGCCAGAGGGGAAGCCGGAGCCCCGCCTCGAAATGTGAGACGGGGAAGGCGAGCTCGCCCGGGTAAAACGTATTCACGCTCTCGCCAACCTTGGGAGGGCGCGATTCGTAGCCCTCCGGCAAAAAGTCACTTCGGAAGGCCTCGTAGTCGTCGGCGGAGAGACGACCGGGAGGAAAATCGTGGTCAGAGAACCTTTTCACACAGCGGCTGCGGCCTTCACCATCCTCTGACCTCCCTTTTCCCATGGAGCACGAGACGAAGGGAAAGTCGGCGAGTGGAGGACTGGCGGGAAGGCACGAAGGACAGTAGAGGGGAAGGATGAGGGGGCTGGAGCGCGAGGCAAGCTGCGGAAGGAGGGGGCCGCGAGCGAAAGTCTAGGGAAACATGTTTCCAGCCTATGCAGCGGGGGTATTTATAGCCCTCATGAGTAAGAGAGTAAGCGGACAGAGGACCACGCCGGGAAAAGGCAAGCGTCGGCCGACCCTTCTCCCCCCAAGCCTCGGGCGGCGGGACCCTAAGTGGGTCATCAGCCCAAGAAGGCGACGAAAAGATGGACGCAGGGAAATAAAAGTAATAAAGGTTAAAAATTAATAAAGGTTAAGAATTAGCATAAAAGAAGATATTAGTGCTGTCGCACATTTAAATAGGCAAATCACCAAATTAATAAATCTAATCCCGCATGAAGACGGGTGGCAAGTTCGAAAAGCGCACACAACTAGCGGTATATATGCAAGTATTTTATTACAGACAAGGCGAGCGAAAAGAGCGATAGGCGAGGGGCGAGAGGAAAGAAGGCGGAGCTCTCGTCAATTCTTATCCCACCTCCATCGTCCTCCCCGCGACTTCTCACGCAGGGAGGACGACTGGGGAGGTGGAAGGCGCGAGCCGCCTCGACACCGCTGCGGGCGAGACGGAGCTGTTGGTCGACGTCATCCAAGATTGCCTGAGGATTCGTCTGGTCCACCTCAATGTCGGCGTCTATCTCCGAAGACAGGCGAGCGCATTCCACCTCTAGCCAGTCGATCCGGTGGTCTGCGGCTTGCTTCCCTTTTTCCAGCGCTTGAATGATGCGCGTGCTTCCGCAGCATCTCGACCACCTTGCGCTTCATCTCTATAGGGTCCGTGGGGTCGCCCAGATAGTCCTCGATCTCATCTATAGGAGGAGGAGGCGAGGGGGCCAGCTGCTTGGAGTAATCGTCGACGGCGAGTCGGCAGCCAACAAGTTCTCGACAGGGGTTCCACTCGCACCTATGGAGGAGCCAAAGAGGTAAAATGGCAAGAAAAAAGCAGGCGGCCAGAAGAAGAGAGAAGGTGTCAGGAGTAGGGCCTCTTACCGAGGCGGCGGGTGGAGCCCGATGTGGTAGAAGGATCATCCCTCCCCGTCACGGGGGTGGAGGGGGGAGTAGAGACTGGGGAGAGAGAGGGCCGGGAAGGAAGCTCTGATATGTTGATGCGAATGGTCTCAGGATGATGAGGGGGCACCGAGGAAATTTTCTGGGGAAAAGGTAGCAAGTAAAAAGCGTGGGGTGCAAGGAGATCATAGCTGGTTGGAAAAACTCACCTCTTTTCCTTTGAGACTAGCTGGAGTGGGAGGTATATACCCCCTCGGAAAGGGGGAAGAAGGTTCTCTTGTCGAGAGGGGAGGCTCCGGAACCCTTGCCTTTTTCGGGAGAGAGGTGGAGGGCGGTAGCGAAGGAAAATCACGTGCGGGGATCTTGTTCAGACCCACCGTCGTCGCCTTGTTCCGTCGGCGCACGGCCGCAATGCGATCCCGAAAACCTTGACTGAGAGACATGTAGGCAGATGCCAAGAGGGGAGGAAAGAGAGGAAACACCCTCTTAGGGGGAGGAATTTTCTATATTTATAGGCTGGGCAAGGGGCCCACCAAAAGATTCCCTCAATAAATTAACTATACCATCGCAAGCCTCGGTTGAACTATCTTTCCGAGCTTGTGCCAACCTCGAAAAGAGCGGGGATTGTGTACAACCTCGGGCTCGCAGCCTGGCGAGAGGGCCCAGGCGAGAGAAAGGATCCTGGCAAGAGGGCCCAGGCGAGAGAAAGGGTCCTAGCGAGAGGGCCTAGGCGAGAGAAAGGGTCCTGGCGAGAGGGCTCAATCGAGAGGCTGAAGGCGAGCGAGTGGGCCCAGGCGAGAGGCCCCAGCCAGGCGAGAGGACCCTAGCAAGAGGTACCCGGAGAGATGGGCCATCTTGGTTCAGGGCCATTTCAGGTAGGGCCTGGCCCACCTTTTGGGTCCCAGGGGTATTTTTACTCTTTTACCCTGGGTGGTCTGCAATTAGCCTTTTAGGACAGCGGAGTTCAGCTGTTGGCAGACCTAGCCGGGGGCATTCCGGTAATTTCAGGATGGATTAGTTTAGTTATTTGCAGTCCCAGTTCAAAAGCCTATAAATAGACCGGTAAGGTGCCTTAGAAAAGCAAGCATTCTTGACTCCCTCTCTCTTCTAAGGCACCTAGCTCAGTATTGGCTAGGGAGGGGAAGAGTCATAGCTAGTCTCTTCCGGGTAAGAGGTGGGACCTCCTCACTGAAGCTCCCGGTCTATTTCTTCGCCTTGAGCGTGATCCCAAGGGAGTAAGCACGAGCTGCCCCTGTAGTTCCTAGCTTTAGGTGGAGCCGACTTTGTTGGTTCCAACACTGGTGCTCTCAAGACGAAGCTAGTATTCGTTGGGTATGATGAGTGGAAGAGGAGATGGAGGTGCATGGATCCAGTAACGAAGAAGTTCATCGTGTCGACAGACATTGTCTTCGATGAGCTGACGTCATACTGGGATAGCTCACATGTTGAGCTAGAGGTGAGCAGGTTAGATAATGGGCATGAGGAGGCTGTTGTAAAGGTACAGTTGAAGTTTCCTGAGTCACTAGGAGCTTCAGGCTGTTCTAGATCTAGGGCAGAGTCGTCAGGTTCAGGAAGCAGGGGGAGCGATGCTCCAGGTGCTTCTGGTTTGAAGACGGTGTCTTCTGGTTCAGGAAGCAAGGAGAGTTATACTCCAGGTGCCTGTGGTTCAGGAAGCAGTGGGAGCGATGCTCGAGGTGCTTCTAATTCTAAGGCGGTGGCTTCTCATACAGATAGCAAGGGGAGCGATGCTCTAGGTTGTCCCGGGATTAGAGCTTGTTCAGGAGTTGCAGCGGAGGTGGTTAGCCGTGATCAAGGTCTTCGGAGATCGAAGAGGATCACCAATCCACCAGCTCGATACGGTGAAGGAAACTCGGTGAGCTTCATCTCATGTTTCCTTGCAGGCCCTTAGATCGAGTAAGGATCTTCTAGCTGTGAGGATATCGTTGGAGTCAAGGAGGTGGTTGACACCAAGGTTGAGGATGTGACTATTCTTAAGGGAGAAGAGGCTTGGGACCTTGTGCCCAAGTTCGTTGGTGATACTCCTGTGATGCATAAGTGGAGGTCAAAGCTAAAGAAGGAAGAGGGAAGCATGGCTCTTTTTGGGAGATGCTGGAGGGATCCCTTATGGTCCAGGATAGGCAAGGCAAGGAATATGTCTTGGACATCTTCTCGGAGGCACTATCACAGGGACTAGGGGCATGGTTACGAGAACTGCTAGGGTTGCTTGCCACTTCTCACTTCAAGGGGGAGTGTTGAAAATTTGTAAGTGAAAGTGGCAGATTGCACGACTTGGGAATTCTATCTGCGCGGCCTGTGCGGTCTGGATAGGTGGATAGGTAGGTCGGCAAAAAGGCAGCGGTTAGCTGATGGTCAGGCAACCAGGGCGATCTGTCTACAAGGATTGCGTGGATAGGACAGGTAGTTAATCAAGTATGTGGATGTGCTTGAAGTGGCGGCCTTGGCAGTCTGTTCGCGCGGTCTGTGCGAACAGAGGAGGCGGCTAGCCAGATCGGTTTTTGCTCAGACAGTAGGATGTTCCCAGATGGTAACCGAGCGAATAGGTTTTCTATCTGCGATGTCCGGCAAGGTGCGGACTTGACTGGAGCTCAGCAGACCGGCATGGCAGATGCCTTGGTCAAGCTTTTATGGTGCGGTTAGTGGTAGCTGCAAGGTTCGCCGGTTAGAGCGGAGTGATGCTGGAGTTCGCCGAGCTTGGCGGATTGGTACCCGTGTCTGCCAGTAAGTACGTCCTTGCCCTAGTGGCCAGTGGTGTGGACTTGGTTGGTTCTGAACCAAGTCCATGGTTAGCTCAGTCCGGGGATATTACACAGTAGTGCGCGGACTACTTCTCAGTCCGCCAAGCTCGGCAGGTGTTGCCCTATGGGTTGGCTGTGAAAGTCCACTTAGTGTCAACTACTTACACCTATGGGGGGGAATAGGTGTCTTGGCAGCGTATTTGCGGAATTAAAGTTTTACCTGCACAAGAAAATAAACCAACACAGCACAGAAAGTACACAAGCAATTTATAGTGGTTCCCCGATTTGGGTACGTCCACTTTCCCCCTTCGACCTATCTCCCAACCAGGGACGACTCGGTCACTTCACCAACAGGATTGAAATCCAATCCTTGCACTAACGGAAGGAACCCTTCCACACGTAGGAGTCAACACTCCCACAACACGGGTTGCACCCAACCCTACAACTAGAGACCAATTGGTCCTTTACAATGAAAGAGAAAATGAAAATAGCTTGTAAGAAATACAAACAACGTGAAGATCCAGGTGTCCCTTTTCGTTAGACTACTTGTTCTTATAGGCAACGAAAAGTCCACAACTCTAGATCTTACTTGGAGAGAATCTTCTCTAGATCGACGGCTTCAACAAGAGAGGCGGTGATGCTATGTAGATCCAATCTTCTTAGCAAAGTCGGCAAGGTCTTCCAACGGTCACACTAGGATCGATCGTCTCGATCGATTCGGATGTGAATGTTTCCCGATCACAAATCAAGAGACAAAAGATCTCTGGATAGACGCGTGAGACGATGTGCCCGACTAGGCTTCTGTCGCCGGGAGAGGTAACGAAAACCCCGATCAACGGTGGCGAGCAACTAGCGAGAGGCGAAGAAGGTCGGCCGAGCTCGCTTCTGATCTAGGGCTTGACGGCGGCTTATTTTTCTTCGATCTGTAATCCGTGTTTTTACTGTTCACAGATACAGAGTATTTATACACTAGGTCAAGAGATGACCGTTGTGGGCCCCACCAGCAGTAAGACCAAAGTCCGGTTCAAAATCCTGCTGATAACGTGGACCGGTCCAGAAAGAGTCGGAAAAATACCTAAGTCAAATTCGGCGAGAATCGTGGGTGATTCTCGACGAATCGGCGAGAATCACTTACGATTCTCGCCGAATTCTACTTAGAGAATTCTGCTGCACAGGTTATAGAGGCCGGGGAGAATCGGTGGGAATCACCTTGGATTCTCGCCGACTCGTCGAGAATGCAAAGTCATTCTCGACGAATCGGCGAGAATGACTTGGTGATTCTCGACGATTCTGCCTTAGATGATTTTTCTGACTGCGACGAGACAGCCGGCCCAACCCGGCAAGAATCAACTAGTGATTCTCGACGACTCGTCGAGAATCACTGGTGATTCTCGACGAATCGGTGAGAATCACTTAGTGATTCTCGACGATTTACACTTAGACGATTCTCGTCTTTCAACCCGTGAGATTGTCTTTGGCCCATCCTTGCTCCTTGTCTGCTCTTGCTTTATCATAGCCCTGTACTTGAAATTGAGTACACCCCAATAGAGAGAGTACACGTAGGCCAACACACTGATCTGCTCAATGAGGGATTACGTTGCACAGACCCGTGTATATTGACCCACTACACCCTGACATTGGTGTGTACTTAGCATGGAATAACTGCAAGCACAACTAGAAGAAATTCATCAAATACATAGTGAATTCATCTTAGCTTTGATAGGAGGCTTCCTCAAATCCAGGTAATTGTGGATACAATACCCAACAATCTCCCCCTATTTGACGAAGCCAAAATCCTACTAAGCTAAGATGAATTTCAACATTCCAGATAAAATATGCATAAACCAGAAGAGTGAACAACAAACGTAATCATACCAATGTGAAAGTCAATTAATAAACCACACACATGAATATATAAATGTGAATATCCACACATAAATGTTCACAGTTTACTTAATAAAAAGTTTAAATGAGAAAACCACAAGAGCTAACATCCTACAGATCTTTGTCCTTAGCTATATCTTCTTTGAGTTGCTGAGCTAAGAATTTTTTGCTTTGTCGCTCAAAATACTCCTTGGGCTTAGGATAGCATCTCGGAGGGGGATCTTTGTTTGCAACAGTGTTGCTTCTGAAGAACAAGTTTCTTTTGGCTTCATATATTTTGTGCTGCTCCCACTCGTATTGGCTATATACGTCATTCCTTTTGACTTGCCCTCCTTGTAGTAATGCAAAGGTGTCCAAGATGATACTCTTTGATACAGGACTCCATTTTTAGTTTCTCACATCCTCCTCCGACAATCTGATCTTCTTTTCAGCTGGTGTTTCCTTTGAAGTTCCTTCTTTGATTTGCCTTTTGCCTTTGGCTTTTGCTAAGGCATCTTGGTCAAACCAGCTTCTTCTTTCAGCCCTCTCCGCAGCTTTCTTCAACTCGACTTCGCCCAGTTGTACTTCTTCAGTCCTTATATCACCCTCAGTAGTACCAGCACTGCCTTCATCCTCAGGTGGAGCAACAGGGACATGTATTCCCGATGCTTCTGTTACCAGCCAGTGGGCCGTTTCAAACACGTACCTATTCGAATTATCGAATTTATATTTGTCAATTATTATTTATTAAGTTGATTAAAGGTGCAGTTATGATGTGGTAGTTTTGAAAGGCATACCTATTGGTCTGATCGAAGTTTAGAAGTACTAACTCTTGAAGCCCTGCCATCTTTGCGTTATACGCTTCCTCCCACTTTTTGGCTTCGGCGGCTATAGAGTTTGTATAGGAATGCAAAGAGGCATCAATGTGCTTCACGGTTTTACTGAAGTCGTCCAGCAGAGATTTCTGATTTGCGTTCAGCGTTACCATGTTGCCATCGAATTTTCGTATGCTGTCTGCCACAATATGTGCATTTTTATTGACTACAGCCAGATCATCAGTATTCTTCTTCAGTCCTTGCATGAGAAGAGATATGGCTGTGCCTGCCTCTGTATATTTTTCATCAAATTTCTTTTCCATCACATCTAGTTTGTGGTTGATCTGAACCACATTCTTAAGCATGAGATCCTCAGACTCCCGTAGTCTCTTTAGCACTTTGTTGTGCGATTTCTCAAACGTATCCTTGAGCTCATCAAGCATTCCTTGGACAAAATTAACAGTGTGGTTTGCTAGGTTTGCTTGAAGTGGAGGAGCTGCAGGCAGACCCTGGTCAGGCTCCCCCGCAGAAGCACTGGGAGAGCTGGATAGTAGTATGGAGTCCACAGGGGGAACAAAGGATTGCTCCCCCTCCATCCTTGCATCTGACCGCTTAGGAGCTTGTTCCTCAGATGGAACCTCAGCATCCTCCTGAGAATCTACTGCTTTCTCATTCTCTGGTACTTCTTCCTCTATCTCAGTCTCCAAGTGATCAGGCTTATCGGCAGAGTTGTGTACATCTTCTTCTACTTCTTCCTCCTCCTCCTCATCAGCCCCCTCATCTCCCAGATCATCGTCGATAAGAGCTGCCTCATCGTTCTCAACCTCCTCATCATCTGCTACTTCATCTGCCACCATCTCCACAGCCTCTTTAGCTATCAGAGAAATATCACATAAGATGTTGGCAGAACCGGTTATAGGCTCCCCCTCAGTTCCTGCAATCAGGGCGTCAGGAACTTCACTGGGTGCTGCCATAGAATGAGCAGGAGCACTGGTGTCTACGGCTGGAGATGCTGCCTCTTGGTCTATTTCCCTGGCAGCCTGCCCTATTCGACGTTCCCATCAGTCGAATATGCTAGCATCCATCCTTTTCAAGTAGTGCAGAGGCACTCCCTTGCTCATGTCGAATGTGCCTCCGTCCAATTTATTCAGATAAAGGCTAATGATTCTGCCAAAGCTGGGGGTTCGGAGTGTGTCTTTAATCCTGTCAAAAAGCATGGCTTCCCAGTTGAACCGCTTTCGTCATACGATTGCCACCAGAGTTTTGAACATTTCCCCAGAAATATGGTCGTGGGATCCAGGTTTGCAGATTAGAGCCTTCCCAACAATATCAGACAGCAACTTTCCTTCTCGTTCATATCTTTCCTTTTGATTGACCTGGTCCATCTGGCCAATCCACAGAAGGATAGGGTCCTTGCTCTATCCTCTTCCTCCAGGTAATCTTCCTCTTCACTACTGGATAGCCGCAGGCATTGGGTCAGTTTCCTGGCGGATAACTTGATTTTCTTCCCGGCAACCTTGTATTTGATGGAGGTGTCTTCATGACGGAGCTTTGCCGTTGCAAAGAACTCCAATACTTCCTTATCCAAGATCTTGCATGGGTGCTCCAGCACGAACGTCAGGCCCGCTTCTTCAAGCATGATGATTATGTTCTGGAACTCATCTGAGGCCTGGGAGAACCCGGTTCTCACTAGCTCACATCCAGTGACCAGGCCGGCGGTGGTCCTTGGAGCCATAGCAAACCTAGGGAGGGAATCCCAAGTTTACGCCTAATCAGAAATCAAAAGGGAAGTTATACTAACAGCGAGTCACTATAAGGGAGAGGAAATGGTTACCCAAATGCGGAGGAAGCGAGAGTCGACGGAGACGACGGAGAGCCTGGAGGAGCTCGTGCCCTTGTTTGACCTAAACCGCAGAGAATGAAAACTTGGACTAGCGCCCTGGATGCGAGAAGAGAGGTCTGCGGAATCTGGAACGAGGTCGACGAGATTTGGAACCTAAGATGCGGGAAGTCGTCGGGAGGATGGAAGGAAGGGTCGGCGGGATTCTTGAGGAATATCGACGGGTTTCTCTGCGAAATGCGGAAGATGAGGAGTCGGCGGGAGTTTTTCTAAATAGAAATCGACGGGATTGGAGGCATACCGGATTCTCGAAATCTTGTGTTATCAAAGGGTTTGAGAAATCTTCTAAATATATGTATTTCTGAATACATGAATCTATAGAGGGTTTGGATGGAGTTTTCCGCACAGAGTTAGGAGGCATATCAACCTTGGTATACCCAAGACAATAACCGTGGCAGGCAACTTTAATGGATTATTTTTCGATAGAGATATACACAATCTTCTTGATGTCAGTTGTAAGTTTTAGTGACTTCCAATGGCGTATCTTCATTAATTTTCAGTGGGCTGACTTAGGCCTATTGAGGTTCATTCTCGAATCTACCAGTGTATTTACAGATAAATCTTTAACAATGTATCTAAAGGTTATTTTTACAATCTTAATCTTTCCTTAGGTGAACAAGCATATAAGTGTAAGTCTATACATGACCATTTACTTTCGAGAGAGGGAATTCATGACTTAGTGTGGATATGTAGACATACATATATACATCTATGTAAAAATCGATGCACTATAGCTCATATATTGAAGCTGATTGCAATTACCTGAGATTGAAAGATGTACCATTTAGAACTTCTGCTCAAGGCACACCAGGTGGTCAACTTGAAAGTCCACCTAGTGTCAACTTGAACGTGCCCGTGTTGATGGCACTGCTCCTTTTCCAGATACTTGTTCCACGTCATTTTTGGAACATCTCCTGTCTGGTTCCCATTAGGTTTACGGGAACCTAGACCACCCTGCAAGAAAGAGTTATCTTGCCTTAGGAACCCAATAAGTATTGGGTCCTAGGTTCCTGTTAGTATAATAATTGGGATGCCTCCCCTCAGGGATCCTGGAGGGAGGACTAACATTGCCTCGAGGATGTGGAAGTCCCCTTGCCTTTGACACAGAAGGGTTGTGCCAACAATCTATGGCAAAATGACCCACTTTGCCACAACACCAACATTCATGAATGTTGTACCGCCGTTTGTGACCTGAACCGGTGACTGAGGTAGTCAAGGACCTAGGTCTAAACGGGATAAAGCCGGATCTGCTCTCAAAATTTCCTCTTCCATCGTGACACTTGGAAGGGTGGAAGGAAGGCATGTAGTGAGCGTCATGAGGCCTGGGAGGTGGTGCCTTCCTTTCAGTCAGCACCCTTTCAGAGGCCCCATGAGCACTAACTGCATGACTTCTAACCCCCCCTTTTTTGTGTCCTAGGGTGGTGAGAGGCGCAGTAAGAGCTGATATCAGCAGATTCATGCAGAGTTGGGGCTGTGGCCGAGAATACAAAGGGTTCAGAACGAGCCTTAGGCATTCTCTCAAGGGTGGCCATGACAGCCCTTGCATTATGGGTGTTTCCACATGAGGGCAGATCACCCTTGCAGTGACCACGGTTGTTCCTGTAATCATACCTGTAGGCATGATGAGTACCCTTCCTTTCTGGAGTGGGGGGTCTAAATACAGTTTCCCCTTTTCTCCATGAATTGATAATCCGGGAAATCCACCCATTTTCTTCCTTTCTTTTGAGAGAATCAACCTTGGAAATGTTGGATACTATCCTCTTCTCATTCTCTAGACTACTCTCTAGATCTGAGATTTTAGAGTCCTTAACCTTATTGGATGCCAATTGGAGAACCAATAAGATCTTCAGCCGAGTAATCTCCTGAGCTTTCTCCTCAACAATCAGGTTGCTTTTCTGAAGGACACTCTTCAGGGCATCAGGATTTTCTGGAGGACAATCATCCAAAATATTCCTGTCTCCAGGAACATGAGGAAGAGAGGGGCAAGGTGAAGAAGTTACCTGGTCCTGACTTAGCTAATCAGGAATAGTGTTAGGATAGACCGGGGCAGCTGAGTCATCTTCAGCTGTGCAGTCTTCATCAACTTCCTCCTCAGTCTCTGATAAGGACACAGGAGCCCTGATACTGAGAAATTGGTCATCACTTTCTTCTTCAGAAATACTAACCCCATATATGCCTCATCCTCTTGCTGACGACTTATCCCTGTTCTGTTTGATCCCTCCATGAGGTCTGATATAGTTTGCCACAAGGACTTGGCCGTCTTACACTTTTCAAGTCTTGACCGGGAAGGTCCAGTCCAGACATCCAGGATGATTTTACGAATCATTCTATCCAAGTTGAAAAGAGAGAATTCAATTCAGACATTTCAGTAGTCTCCTTGGGGATCTGCATATCCTTTCCAGAGCAGGAGGCCTTCATGGGAATGAAGGGACCCTCTTCCAGAATGAGTGATGCTCGAGGGTCGAGGGCCTCCAGATGAAATAGTACTCTCATCTTCCATACAGGATAGTACTCCTTTGTACAAGAGGGGAGTCTTAGAGGAGGGACATCATAATCCAACTCCATGCTTGAGTCTGATCTTCTTGTTGACACTAGATGCAGGAACGGTGTTAACCCCTTTGATGAGTAACCTCCCTCTGATACCACTTGAAAGTCCACTTAGTGTCAACTACTTACACCTATGGGGGGGAATAGGTGTCTTGGCAGCGTATTTGCGGAATTAAAGTTTTACCTGCACAAGAAAATAAACCAACACAACACAGAAAGTACACAAGCAATTTATAGTGGTTCCCCAATTTGGGTACGTCCACTTTCCCCCTTCGACCTATCTCCCAACCAGGGACGACTCGGTCACTTCACCAACAGGATTGAAATCCAATCCTTGCACTAACGGAAGGAACCCTTCCACACGTAGGAGTCAACACTCCCACAACACGGGTTGTACCCAACCCTACAACTAGAGACCAATTGGTCCTTTACAATGAAAGAGAAAATGAAAATAGCTTGTAAGAAATACAAACAACGTGAAGATCCAGGTGTCCCTTTTCGTTAGACTACTTATTCTTGTAGGCAATGAAAAGTCCACAACTCTAGATCTTACTTGGAGAGAATCTTCTCTAGATCGACGGCTTCAACAAGAGAGGCGGTGATGCTATGTAGATCCAATCTTCTTAGCAAAGTCGGCAAGGTCTTCCAACGGTCACACTAGGATCGATCGTCTCGATCGATTCGGATGGGAAGGTTTCCCGATCACAAATCAAGAGACAAAAGATCTCTGGATAGATGCGTGAGACGCTGTGCCCGACTAGGCTTCTGTCGCCGGGAGAGGTAACGAAAACCCCGATCAACGGTGGCGAGCAACTAGCGAGAGGCGGAGAAGGTCGGCCGAGCTCGCTTCCGATCTAGGGCTTGACGGCGGCTTATTTTTCTTCGATCTGTAATCCGTGTTTTTACTGTTCACAGATACAGAGTATTTATACACTAGGTCAAGAGATGACCGTTGTGGGCCCCACCAGCAGTAAGACCAAAGTCCGGTTCAAAATCATGCTGATAACGTGGACCGGTCCAAACAGAGTCGGAAAAATACCTAAGTCATATTCGGCGAGAATCGTGGGTGATTCTCGACGAATCGGCGAGAATCACTTACGATTCTCGCCGAATTCTACTTAGAGAATTCTGCTGCACAGGTTATAGAGGCCGGGGAGAATCGGTGGGAATCACCTTGGATTCTCGCCGACTTGTCGAGAATGCAAAGTCATTCTCGACGAATCGGCAAGAATCACTTGGTGATTCTCGACGATTCTGCCTTAGATGATTTTTCTGACTGCGACAAGACAGCCGTCCCAACCCGGCAAGAATCAACTAGTGATTCTCGACGACTCGCCGAGAATCACTGGTGATTCTCGACGAATCGGTGAGAATCACTTAGTGATTCTCGACGATTTACACTTAGACGATTCTCATCTTTCAACCCGTGAGATGGTCTTTGGCCCATCCTTGCTCCTTGTCTGCTCTTGCTTTATCATAGCCCTGTACTTGAAATTGAATACACCCCAATAGAGAGAGTACACGTAGGCCAACACACTGATCTGCTCAACAAGGGATTACGTTGCACAGACCCGTGTATATTGACCCACTGCACCCTGACATTGGTGTGTACTTAGCATGGAATAACTGCAAGCACAACTAGAAGAAATTCATCAAATACATAGTGAATTCATCTTAGCTTTGATAGGAGGCTTCCTCAAATCTAGGTAATTGTGGATACAATACCCAACAGGCTGCTTGCTTGGCGAATGTTCACTAGAGAAGTGTCTGCCTTGGCGCGCAGACTGGAGCCTTGTCCGCTGAGTCCGGCAGCTGTCAGCTTGATGCCTAGCTACGGACTCGTAGTTATGCGGACTGATGCTGTGTCCGTAAGGCGGGCGAACTGCGTTCATTGTCCGCCGAGTTCGGCAGTTGGCTTGGTGCCTTGGCTGCAAACTTGGGGGGAAGTGGACTGTGCGGTCTCCGCGGGATGGCAGACAGACAATGTTGATGTAGAATTTTACTGGATGTAGACCAAGTCTTGCGGCCTTTGGTGATTAGGAGGACTGGGAAGTCAATCCGGCCTTGGTGATGCTGAGGCGAGCTGGCTATCACACAAGGTCGCGGCGGACTAAGCGAACTGCTTGGTGTTCGTCGCGGGATGGTGGCGGTGATCCTATCAGCTAGGGCGGTGACCACACTCCTCATCATGCCTATAAATAGGACCCCTCCATCATGTCAAGTGTAGAGAGAATGAATAGTAAGTGAGCCCGTGAACCATTGCTGCGGACTGGATTTTTGTATTCGCCCGGGTTAATGGAGTTGACCGGTTTTTGATGTGCAGGTTATGTGGATAGCGCTGGAAAGACAGGACATGGCTCTGATTGCAGTCAGGGACAGTGCGGACTCTACGATTAAGCAACCGGCGGTAAACAGCAGGTCATGGACAGCGATTAGGCGTTCTTCTCTTTGGCAACTTGTTTTGGGGTTCAATAAGTCGTCTGCTTCAGGCGGCCTATTCTGTTCGGCAGCAGTAGATCGTGCGGTCAGGCAGCTAGGCTGCTTGCTGACCGGCGAGTAGAGCTTGCATTGGAATAATGGTCTGTCCGCTCGGTTAGTTCGCGGTTTGGCGGACTAGGAGGTCTGTGCGGACTCCGTAGTGAAGTAGTAGAATCGGTGGCTACTCTTTGAGTCCGCGCGGTTAGATTTGCCTTGTAATTTGTTCTGCTTAGTACATTGGCGAAATCATGTCTCGTCATGTATGTCTCGCTTTATAAGAAGATTGCTGTGATTAATTAATATTATTGTTACAGCATGTGTCTCTAGTTGTGTTTAGCATTCTAAGTTGATATAACCCCTGCTCATTCCAAGATCCAGAAAATTCAACAAGTCCAAGTGGCCATATCCCTATATAGTACTTGGATAGTGGAGGTTCCAGTCACATGACTGGAATAAGAAGGATGCTAAAGGACTACTCCCCTATAGAAGATGGACCAACAGTTATCTTTGGTGGATCTGAAAAGGGAGTCATCAAATGGTTTGGTAACATTTCCAATAATTCCATTACCATCACCCAAATGGCTTATGTGAAAGGTATAAAGCATAACCTAATTAGCATAATCCAACTAAGTTATCTTGGTTATGACACTTCTTTACACAAGGGTGTGTGCCAAATAAGAAGGTCAAATGATCAAGAGATCATTTTGACAGGCACTAGGAAAAGAAATTTCTACTATCTTAACTTTGATTGTGAGAATAAGTACTCACTTATCTATCTAGTTGTAGATGAGAAAGCATCTCATTGTGTCCAATGGCACAAAAGGCTGACTCACCTAAACTATAAGTCAAAAGGCCAACTCTTTAGTATGGAGTTAGTGAGCAATGGTCCTCAGGTCAAGTGCATTAAAGAGGGTGAATGTTCAGCTTGCCAAAAGGGCAAATAGACCAAGACCTCTTTCCATGGACATGATAACAAAGATTCTGTAAGATGTCTATATCTTCTGCATATGGATCTATTTGGTCCTATGCAAGTTCATAGTCTAGGTAGAAAAGCTTATACATTTGTAATTGTGGATGACTATTCTAGATTCACTTGGGTTTTCTTCTTGAGACAAAAATCTGAAACCCCTACTATCTTTCAGAATTTTGTTAGGCAAATTCAGAATGAACTTAATAATTCAGTGGTCAAAATCAGAAGTGACCATGGAATTGAATTTCAGTGTGAATGCATGACAAAGTTCTGTGAAGAACTTGGGATTCATCAGGAGTTCTCCTCACCTAGAACTCCCCAATAAAATGGGGTTGCTGAAAGAAAGAATAGGACTCTTATTGAGGCAAGTAGAACACTACTAAGTGACACTTCTCTCCCACAATATTTCTGGGCTGAGGCAGTAAATACTGCATGTCATGTTCTCAATAGAGCATTCATTAATAAAAGACACAAGAAGACACCCTATGAGATTATGAAAGGCAAAAAACCAAACATATCCTACTTTAGAAACTTTGGTAGCAAGTGTTATATTCTAAATAATGGCAAGCACTATCAAACTAAGTTTGCTTCCAAATCCCTAGAAGGGATATTTGGTGGGTACAACAATAACAGTAAATCTTACATGATCTACAACTTTGAAAGTGAGGATAGATACAACTCTAGAGGGGGGGTGAATGGAGTATTCAAAAATTATGATACCCTACTCAACTCCCTTAGAGTTAATTTGCGGAATTAGTTTATAGATATTAATAACCCAAGAGCCTAACACAAAGTGTAGTGCACAAGAGAGAGCTAACTGTAATTACAGTTAAGCTTGGGATCCTATCACAGCAACTAGCAATCCTAGTTATTTCTACTCACAGCCACAGTGCAATAAATTAAATAAGCAGCACAGACGACACAAGAAAATTTATAGTGGTTCCCTCTAAATAGGTACGTCCACTCTTCTACCACCCTAGTAGGAATCCACTACAGGTTTTTGTTCAGGTGCCCTGCCACCAACTGATCTGCTTCAGGTAGATCAAGTAGACCCTTTGAGCTTTTGATCAGGAGCTCAAAATCCAACACAGGTTTTTGATCAGGTGCCCTGCCACCAAGAGTTCACTTTTGAAGGGAGTAATAACCCTTTGTACAGGAGGTTGAGAGAGTTAAGGCTTCTTCTCTATTGTTAAACAGATTAGAGAAGCTAGTGGATTGCACAGAGCTAGATAGCTCTAAAGAATCAAGGCTCCCCCTGGCTTAGAGAATATCCAGGAAGGAGTCTTGCTTCAAGGTGCAGGAACTCTTCTGAACTAAGACAAAGAACTATCTTGGGGTTCTGAAGGTGAAGCTTGAAGAAGACTCTTGATTTGGAAAAGGTGTTCTTCTTTAAACAGCTTCCTTTCTTCTTCTTCTTCTTCTAAAAAGCCTCTGAGTGAAAGTCTTCCTGTAAGCAGGATGAACTCAGGATGAAGAAGAATGCTGAAGAGATTTGATCTTCTCAGTTGAATGTGAATTTCTGAGAGCTGTAGAACTTTCTTGCTTTCTCTCTTTCTCTATTGCTGCTGAGTGTAAACTTCTTGTGAATATGTATTCTGTATATATTCTGTGTATATGTTATTCTTTCAAAAGAAGCTCTTTATATATGGGCATTAGCAACGGATCTAATTTGAGTTTGAATCTTGTCTTCTTCTGGAATCAGCAACCTGGGCTGCAAAAAGCATAAGGCAAAAACAAATCCTGCAGACAGATATGCTATAAGGGGATAAAGCTTTCTAAGAAGCTGCATATCCAATCAGATAAGAAGGGGCTAGAAAAAGTCACATCAGAAAGAACTCTTTACGGCCAGAGAAGACTTTCTGAGTCTAACGGCTATAAAGGACAGCCTGGCAGATAAAGCAGAAAATATATTTCAACTAATAAGACAAAACACTTTGTCAGATAAAGATTGGCTCAGGCATAAGGAATGGAGCAGAGATTGCCTGGAAATGTTAGCATAAGTTTATTGAAATAATATGCCAAATAAATATGAAATAAATCATAGAATAGAAGAGGACAAAATTACTAAAGACATACAGCAGAACGTCGAACGACCCTCGGAGATCGTTGACCGAAGCACAGAGATCGTCGACCTATCAAACAGATAGTCGAACGATACAGATAGTCGAACTACCAAAGCAGAAAGTCGAACTACCACAACAGATAGTCGACCTATCAGAACAGATAGTCGAGCTATCAGATAGTCGACCTATCAAGACAGATAGTCGAACTATCAAGCAAAACAGATAGTCGACCTATCAAACAGATAGTCGAGCTATCAAATAAAACAGATAGTCGACCTATCAAATAGATAGTCGAACTATCAAAGAAAACAGATAGTCGACCTATCAAACAGATAGTTGAACTATCAAAGAAAACAGATAGTCGACCTATCAAACAGATAGTCGAACTATCAAAGAAAACAGATAGTCGACCTATCAAACAGATAGTCGAACTATCAAAGAAAACAGATAGTCGACCTATCAAACATATAGTCGAACTATCAGATAGTTGAACTATCAGATAGTTGAACTATCCAAGCAGATAGTCGAACTATCAAACACAACAGATAGTCGACCTATCAAGACAGATAGTCGAACTATCAGATAGTTGAACTATCCAAGCAGATAGTTGAACTATCAAGAAATCTATCTGGTCAAAAGAAGTCGAGCGGGGTTCGACGATCGGCGAGGCAGATTCCACAGAACGTCGAGCTAACAAGAGTTGAACTATCTCAGAGATAGACGATCTGCTGACAGACAAACGTCGAACAACTAATAGACGATCATCGACCAGTCGATAGACGATAGTCGAGCGGCGTTCGACCATAGTCGAACTAAAAACAACGTAACCAAATTTTCATCTGGATAAGTGACAACTCTATAACTAGAGCAAACTAACTAAACAACTAACCTTTGACCATAGAT
This sequence comes from Platanthera zijinensis, assembly GCA_039513925.1. Classification (NCBI taxonomy): domain Eukaryota; kingdom Viridiplantae; phylum Streptophyta; class Magnoliopsida; order Asparagales; family Orchidaceae; genus Platanthera; species Platanthera zijinensis. Next base: position 11,218,669 of record CM077098.1, read on the forward strand.
AAATCTTGGGTCAAGAGACTAAAAGAGAAGACTGAACTCAAATCTAAACTAGGGTACCAATAACTTGACTACACAAGTTATAGAAGAATCTGTCCATGTAGTCTTTGATGAGTCTAAGCTAATTAACAGTGAACTGTCTAGCACTTTTGTTAGTCCAACAGGTTTGAAGGAAAGTATGGACAAGCTAACAATTAGTGAAGACCAACCTTCAAGACAGAATAAAGAAAATAATAGACGCTGTCTAGGGGGAGTACAAGACTCATTAGAGGAAGATGAAGACAATGTAGTGCATCCAGATGAATAAAATGAAGAAGAACAAGAGATGGACAGATTTCCTCCAGCAAGAAGACATTTGAAGGATCATCCAGCACACCAAATCATTGGTGATGCAATTCATGTAGTTCTGACCAGAAGCAAGAGCATGAACACAATTCTATGTTCAAGCTTCTTATCCTAGATGGAACCTAAGAAGTTTGAAGAGGCTACACAAGACACAAATTAGATTGATTACATGCAGGAAGAACTGAATCACTTCAGAAGATGTAAAGTTTGGGAGTTGGTTCCTATATTATAGGAACCAAGTGGATATATAGAAACAAGTTAGATGAAAATTGCACCATAATCAAGAACAAAGCCAGACTGGTATCAAAGGGCTACAGACAGGATGAAGGGATAGACTTTGATCAGATATTTGCCCCAGTGGCAAGGCTGGAAGCTATAAGACTGTTCTTAGCTTATGCAGCCTATCAGGGGTTCAGAGTATTTCAAATGGATGTAAAGTCAGCATTTCTGAATGATGACATAAAAGAGGAAGTTTATGTTGATCAACCTTCAGGTTTTGTAGATTCTCTTTATCCCAACTATGTATATAGGCTTAAGAAAGCTCTATATGGATTGAAACAAGCCCCTAGGGCTTGGTATGAAACTTTGTCTACCTTCTTTATTGAGAATAAATTCTCAAGAGGGAAAATTGACAAGACTCTATTCTTTAGGGAATCAAAAGGCAAGATCATCCTAGTCCAGATATATGTTGATGACATTATCTTTGGATAAACTGAAAACAACCTTTGTAGAAAGTTTATCAAACTTATGCAAGGGAAGTTTGAGATGAGCAGTATGGGTGAGCTGAAATTCTTCTTGAGACTACAAGTTAGAAAGACTGATGATGGATTGTCCATATCTCAGTCTAAGTTCACCAAGGAGTTAATTAAAAAATATGGTATGGAGTCAGCCTCCACCATGAAAACTCTAATGGGGACAAGTATGCCTATAGGCAAAGATAAAGCAAGAAAACCTGTTGATGAGTCTTTGTATGGAGGGATAATTAGCACCCTACTTTACTTGACTGCTAGTAGGCCTGACATCATGTATACTACATGTGTCTGCGCTAGGTACCAAGCCTGACCTAAGGAATCTCATTATTCTGCTGTCAAGAGAATTCTGAGATATCTTAAGGGCACACCTAATCTAGGTCTTTGGTACCCTAAGAATAGAGATTTCTTACTAACAGGTTTTTCAGATACAGACTTTGCATTCTGCAAAGAAGACAGGAAAAGCATCACAGGTACATGTCAGTTCCTAGGTGGAAGGTTGGTGTCATGGAGCAGCAAAAAGTAGACATGTGTAGCTATTTCCACAGCTGAATAAGAGTATATAACTGCAGGCAGTTGTTGTGCTCAGTTATTGTGGATACAACATCAACTTGGAGACTTTGACATCAAGGTAAGTAAAATTCCATTATATTGTGATTCTACTAGTGCTATATCTATTGCTAGAAATCTTATTTCACATAATAGAACTAAGCATATAGAAATCAAATTTCATTTTATTAGAGAACATGGTTAAAAAGAAGACATAAGTCTGGAATTTGTCAACATAAACAAACAAATTGCTGATATATTTACAAAACCTCTGGATGAAAGTAAATTCAATAATTTTAAAATTGAATTAGGTATGTTGAACCTAGAATAAGATGTTAGGTCAGCACACAATTTCTCAAGAAATTTTGTCTAAGTTAGAAAGTTTGTGTCGATACAAGCTAACTGTGTCGACACTCTCAGTAAGTTGTGTCGACAGGAAAAATTTGTGTCGAGACCTAGTTTTAGAAGATTTTTTTTTGTCGACACACAAAAATCGTTGTCGACACAATTCTATCGAGACTTTAGTAGACTTTTTCGACACAGGCAAAAGTATGTCGACACATAGACATGTCGACTTCAACAAAGTTTTGTTGAGACCTAGGTCATCTATGTTGACACATGTAAAATTTTGTCGACTAGTAAATTCCTAAGTTAGGCGCATCTTTTGACCTACCTTTTACAAGTACACTATAAATAGGAGAAGACAAAATCTGGCCGACTGTGCTTTCAGAACTCTCGACTCTAGACTTTGTGTCGACGAGAAATTCTCCCATCGACTCTCTTCTCTCTCTTTCACCAATGGCGCCACAATAGGAAGACCAGATCAATGAAGGATATGAACTAGTACGCAAGGCATTTAAGACTGCCTCGCCAGAAATCAAGGGCGTGATAACCCTAATCACAGAAAGTGGATTGGAATACTTGGTCTCTGAACCTTCAAGGATATAGAAGAAAGAAGTTATTGAATTTTACTCTTCCTCAATAATGGACTCTCAAGGAAAGAAGATAAAGTCCTTTGTTAATGGTACCAAAGTGAAACTCTCACCGAAGATTATAAGAAAGTCACTTCAACTACCCAAGATTAAAGAAGAAGATGATATCGCATCCTCCATGACAAGGGATGCACTCCAATGGTGTGGGCTGGATCCCAATACCAAGATTTGATCTTCACTAACCAGGAAGGGAATGAATTCCCAGGGTAAGTTTTTATCCGAGATAATGGGCAAAGTTATTCTCTGCAAAATAGGAGGACATGATAGGATCTCTGCCTACATATTCAAACTCATGACCAGAGTTATCTTCAAAGTGAAAACAGACTAGTCCGCTGTAATTTTTGACAAGATCAAAGAAAGTGCCAAGAAGCCAAATTTGGGTAGGATATTGAGCTTGTATCTTGCTTCCACCATCCTAGAAGTGATGAATCAAACTTCAGGAACCAAGATAAATCACATGAGAAGGATGGATTTGAGAATACTATCAAGATGGGATAGAGTTTTTAACAAAGATGTTTCTACTCCACAGAAACCAATGAAGAAGGATAAGAAAAAGAAACCTACCACCCAAGAAGCAGAATCTTTCAGTGATTCTGAAGAACAGGTTGTCTTCAGCTCAGATGAAGAACAACAAAGAAAATAACCTACACCACAACCAGATAAGGAATCTCAAGCCCAAGGGTAGAGCATTCAATTACCAGAAAACCAATTGGTCTCCACTCTAGGGGGAGACAACCCTGAGATTATAATTGTTCAAGAACCTGAATAATCTAGGCAGACAGCCAAAGGGGGAGGTATTGCTGAAGTTGCACTGGAGAGTGAGTATGCAACTGATACTGCTATAGACATAGTATCAGAAATCAACAATACAGCAACAGTCAATACTGAAAAAGAAGCACAGGATGTGCATATGCCAGATCCAGATCAAGATGAGCACCTCCACTCCTCCAGCTTAGAGAAAACCCTGGGCAACGATCTTGATGTCCAGGGAGAACCATTTATTGGACAAGATAACATTATACCTCTTGTTCAAATGCAGCAGGAGGTAACTTAAGAGTTGTTCCCTGACCCACAAGATGCATGGACTGAGGGGGAACTGCAAAGGACTGAGGGGGAGATGCCACTGCATGCCTCTAGTACTAAGGAAACTGTGGATATACAAAGTTCATCAAATTCTTCTGATGATGAAGAAGCTTCCAAGGCTAAGAAAAGGAAGCTAGCGGCTCTCAGGAAAAGGAGCACAGGCTATAAGAAAGTCTTACAAACTGTCCCTCACACATCTTCTCCAGGAATAGACTTCAGTTCACTATTGGTGCAACTGCAAGTGAAATTGGATGAGCAAAGACTTGCTTTGGAAAAGTATGTGGATGAGTCCCATAAAGAAGTGCAGTTCCAGCTAGCTCAAGATATTAAATCTATCAGATTTGAAGTCAATTTGAATAAGAAAGAGATGACAGATTGCTTCCATAAGAGAGGTAATGTTGTAGTATATCTGGCCACCCAACAACAAGAAATGAAGACTATAATAGCTGACATAGCAGAAAAACAAGGATATATTCTAGAAAATCAATTCAGAACGAATGAAAATCTCAAGGACTCACATAATGGAATTCTCACAAAACTTGGAGGTATTGCTACTGATTTGAAAACTGAAGTATCCAGGCAAATACAAGAACATTTAGCTGCTGTTCAAACAGCCCTTTAGGCATCCCAAAAGACTATTTCAGATCAACTGGAGAAGTTCAGACTCTACTACAAAAGAGGGAATAGATTATCTGGCTAATCAAGTAAGGTTTCAGAAAGATGATCTAAGAGATCATGTGGCCAGAGAAGTCATAAAGGGGGAGAGAGTGTTAGTCAAAGCCATCTCTGATCATGCTAAATGGGTATCTAATACCATCAGAGCTACTCTTGGATATCCACCCCTTTGTGATGAAGATAACACTGCTGAATCTGGTATTCAACCTGCTCACATTGAAGGGGTTTAGCAAGAAGTTTCACAAGTCATCTATCCTCCCTCAGATTTTGAAGCAGTATAGCAGGAAGTACATAAAATGTATAGCCCTCCACATGAGGCACATAATGTTATTATTGAAAAAGTTGAAATGTCTGAAGCTGTTAAGGATGCTCAGAAAGAAGCTCAACTTTCTAAGAAAAGATTCAGAGAACAGGCAGAATTAAAGCCTGATTTTGAGAAATGGAGTCCAACCTCCACAAATATCATTCTTACTGCCTGGAAAGCTGTAAATGACAATATGCATCATAGAGGCAAATGGTACTCTAAACAAGAATGGGGTAAATATTAGAAAAGGCAAGATGTCTTACATCAGTTTAGAAGGGATATCAAAGCTGAGAAGTTACCTGCTAACTCTATGAAGCCTAGCAAGTACTTACCAAAGCCTTATCATTACTTTGAAAGGCAGAAGATCATGGCAGAAGAGCTCAAAAAGAAAGATCTGAAAGGGAAGAAGCCAGCTGATGACACAGAATCTAAAGTACATCTAAGATTCATCCTGGCAAAGGAATAGTTATCAAGGAGCCTGATCAATCTTAAGGATAGATAGGCTAGACTTAGAACTATGTAAATTTTGTTCTAAACAATCTTGTAAATCAAACACTTATTCCTGATTAATGAATTTTATCATATTCTGTGATGATATTAAATATTATTTGTGTTTATAAGTTACCCTACCTGTGAAATTATTTTATATATCTTTATCTTTGATTTATTATAAGTGGTGTATATCATTGACTAAGGGTTATGACTTCTCTAAATAGTGGGAGATTGTTGGGTATACTGGAAACTGTGTACCAGATTTGGAGAAGCCTCACTTAACTCAATGATATACATGAATGTGTATTTGATGGGATGTTGAGTTTCAATGTGCAGGTTAAAGAAATGCAGGAAAATTTTCTAAGTACAAGTGTCGACACTTGTGAGGGAAATTTGTCGACACCAGAAGCAAGATTGTGTCGACACACAGGACTTGTATCGACACATAGAAATTCTGTCAGCAACAGTTGTATCGACACACGGGACTTGTGTCGACACACACTCAATGCCAGCTATGTTGAAGACCAGAAGTAGTTGTGTCGACACACACTCAAAGAAATCTGTCGACAACAGCTATACTGAGACTGGAAGGCTTGTGTCGACACACAGGACTTGTGTCGACACACACTCAAAGAAATCTATCAACAATAGCTATACTGAGACAGGAAGGCTTGTGTCGACACACAGGACTTGTGTTAACACACACTCAAAGAAATCTGTCAACAGAAGTTGTGTCAAGACTAGAAGCAGTTGTGTCGACACACAGGACCTGTGTCAACACATCAAACAGAAGCTGTGTCGAGAAGTTAAAGAATGACTGTATCGGTATATTAGGAGTTGTGTCGACATCATCAAGATTTGTATCGACACATGGTCTATTTGTGTCAACACATCTAAAGTGTTATGCTGACAGTTCTCTGCTATGATAGAAGTTCAAGGAGGAGTCAATCATCAAGACTGAAGACCTGACAGCTGTCATAAGTAACAAAGATGACACATCTGTCAGAGCTGTCAGAAGGCTGTAATAAACCAGATCAGCCGATAACCATGGATGGATTCTATATATATACCAATTTTATCACAATCAGAAGCACGGTAATAAAACAAGAGAGGGGGAACAAGAGACAAACCTAGAAGAAGGCAGATCTTGAAGAGTCTGCAAGAAAAATTCAGATCTGATTCTGAATTCAAGAAGGAAGCTGGATTGAAGATCAACTCCACCTCCAATTGAAGATCAACCTTACTTGGTAAAAATTCAAGAAGCTTTGAAGAAGCTAAGACAGGTTGGATCTAAAGTAATCAGTTCAATCAAGAACTGATCAATAAGCCTTCACCCTATTCTCTTTTTATCAGGGTGGAGATTTTATTGTTTCAATCAATTAATTTCCATGTAAGATTTTATATAGATCTGAGTTGTAAGCCTAAATTTATAAAGGTCGAGGTAGGGTGAGAGCCTGAGGTAAGACTTGAAAAAGTCTCAGTTGTAGGCCTGGTGATAAAGGCTGAGGTAGGGCTGTTTCCTGAGGTAGGATTCTTAGGAAGAATCTGAGGTGTGGGACTTGAAGAAGTCTGAGTTGTAGGAACCAGTTGGGTTCTAAGTTGTAAGATCCGTGGATCTGAGATAGTGGAAGGAAGTTTTGCCGAATCCAGTTCTCTACTGGATAGGTGAAGGGGGAGAGTGGACGTACCCACAAATTGGGGAACCACTATAAACCATTGTGTCTGTGCTGTGAATTTTCTGTGATTGTTATTCTTTGTGCTGTGATAATTTTGATGTGTATAACTTTGTTAATTCCTTGATTTGTTAAAAAGGATTAGAACCTATTCACCCCCCCCCCTCTCTAGGTGTTTGGGCTCTTTTAAACCAAATCTTTCACTACCAGACCCAAACATCTCACAAAGGCACTACAGAGGTGGCCACCTGGCCAAAACAACCTAACAGGCCACAAAAAAGAGACCAAACAAAACCAGCAAGTGTAATGACTCACAAACCGGCGTCCAGTTGGTGGTCCTTAATCCACTGCCAACCTTCATAGCCGAAGAAACATCATACCCAAACAACCTAACCCCAAAACCCAAAGAAATACCTAAACCATCACTAAAAACACACTAAGGACCATACACGACGAATCCTACACGAAACGGCAAAAATATTCCAAGTCCTGGCAAAATTCGGCGAGTATACCAGACGAACCACCAAGATACTCGAAGAACTGCATAACGATACTCGACGAATGCTACACGATACTCGGCGAATCAACCAATGATACTCGACGACTTACCTTGATACACGCCGAAATTCCCTTGGCTCCACCGGCCACTCAATAGTCACCTAGACTATACTCGATGATCATCATTGATACTCACTAAAAAACACTTAGACCTATAATCTACACTCGGTCGAATCGTTACCTGACAAAATTTCCTTAAGGAAATTTGGCGATACTCGTCGAATTCTACTCTACGATACTCAACGAATTAGGCTTGTGATACTCGTCGAACTCTACTTAAAGATTTGCGACGAATTCTCACCTAGCTAACCTACCATATTCGACGAATCCTAACGTCGATACTCGACGAATCTTCTAACCTAAACCCGCCGAATTTAACTTAATCTCTAATACTATTCTCCAATCCTTGGCCGAAAATTTACCGTACTCAAGGATTTATTTTCACAGTTAAGCTACACTAATCCAACTCTCTATGGGAGGAGGAAAGAAGGGAAGAACACAACTGGAATTAGACATGAAAGGGGGAAAATCCACTTGCCTTGAAACTTTGGAAAAACGCCTCCCGCTCGCACCGCGACAATGATCGTCCTCCAAATGATCTTAGCAACGTTTCCTGAAACTTTTGGAGGAAGAAGGAGGTCAAAATCACTAGCCCTGACACCTAATAATCAAGGAAACTGTGAAAGCTTACCACGAACGGGTAGATCTCAGCAAGAGCTTTACAAACCTCTACTTTATCGAGGAATTCGACAAACCCAAACTAAATCGTGCCCTCGGGGAGATCTCGGCAACCCAGTAATAAAATCCATTGAAATACTCTCTCACTTCCAACTTGGAATTTCTAAAGGCATCAACTTGCCTCCAGGACTTCCATGATCGGCCTTAACTAGCTTGCAGGTGAAACATTCTGACACAAACTTAGCTTTATCGCCCTTCATACCATACCACCAAACGATCTGCTTCAAATCCTTATACATCTTGGAAGAATCGGGGTGGTAGGAAATGCTAGAACCATGCACCTCTTTGCACAACTTAACTCGAATATTCTAAACTGCGGGAATACAAAATCTACCATAATACTTCAAGGTACCCACGCGATCAATTGAAAAGTCCGGTAATTCCCCTTTCGCAGTTATATTATAAAGGTACAACAAATCAAGATCATCCTTTTGATGTAGCCTTGTAAGTGTAATCCAAGAAGGCTCTTTTACTTCCAAACTGCTTGTTTAGTCGCTACTCCCCACCGATATATCCATCAAGATAAATTTCTCCACCAGCAAATCCACAGAAAGGTTAAAAATTTTCACTGTCTTCTTACTCAGGGCATCAGCTACCACATTAGCTTTGCTCTGATTGCATTGGATCTCAACATTATAATCTGCAACATACTCAAGCCATCTCCGTTGGCGCAAGTTCAATTCCTTTTGAGTGAAGATGTACTTCAAACTCTTATAATCCATATAAATCTTGCACAGAGCGCCATATAACAGATGTCTCCATAACTTCAAGGCGTAAATCACAACTGTAAATTCCAAATCATGTGTAGGGTAATTCTTCTCATGAACCTTTAACTGTCGCAACCCATACGCAATCACTTTGCCCTCTTGCATCAACACGCAACCAAGTTGAATGTGCAATGCATCCATATACACAACATATTCTAGTCCTTCGATAGGCAAGGACAAAACCGGAGCAGTGCACAATCTCCTTTTTAATTCTTGAAAAGCCTCTTCACGCTTATCGCTCAAAAAAAACTGCGTTCTTCTGCGTCAGTTTAGTCAAGGGCGCAGACAACGTAGAGAAACCCTCCATAAACCTTCTGTAATAGCCTGCAAGCCCTAGGAAGCTCCTTATCTCTTTGGGATTGGCAGTTCTATTCAAATCCATAATAGCAGTATCTTCCCTGGGTCAACAGAAATTCCGTCCTTATTGACCACATGACCCAAGAAAGAAACCTGAGGCAACCAAAACTCACACTTTCTCAGCTTAGCATACAACTTATGCTCCCTCAAAGCAGACAAAACTAAACGCAAGTGGTGAGCATGCTCTTTAGCACTGCGGGAGTATACCAGAACATCATCTATAAATATGACCACAAAATAGTCCAGGAAATCCTTAAACACTCTATTCATCATATACATAAAGGCAGATGGTGCATTGGTCAATCCAAAGGACCTCACCAAGAACTCGAAATGTCCATGCCATGAACGAAAAGCATTCAGTGTAATATCCGTCTCACGAATCCTCAAATGATGGTAGCCTGAATGAAGATCAATCTTTGAAAACACAGTGCTACCACGCAACTGATCAAACAAGTCATTTATTCTCGGCAGGGGATACCTATTCTTGACGGTTACCTTATTAATCTCTCAATAGTTGATGCACAGCCTCATCGATCCATCCCTTTTCTTCATAAACAGCACAGGAGCACCCCACGGTTAAGAACTAGGTCTAATGAATCCATTCTGCAGAACCTCGTCCAACTGGGTACACTGCTCCTCCAGCTCACGCGGGGCCATACGATACGGCGCCTTAGCAATTGGACGGGTACCCGGCTCCAGATCTATGATGAACTCGACGTCTCTCTCGGGTGGAAGACCAGGAAGGTTATCAGGAAAAACATCTAGGAACTCTCACACTACAGTAATCTCCTCTACATGCAGCAAAATACTACTGGTCTCCAATACCCAAACCATACAGGCAAAACATCTGGAATTTACAAGCTTCCGAGCACGTACCGTAGAAATAATCTGAGAAACTTAGCGTGGAAAACCATAAATACTCCCAGGTTGACCGTTGTCCATCTTGAAGTCCAATCAATTGACTTTGTATTGGATGACCACATCATACTTGGACAACCAGTCCATGTCCAAAATCACGTTGAAATCTTCCAAGTCTATCACCTTCAGATCAGCAACGGCTAGAAAATCACCTAATAGAATTAGACAACTCTGAATGCCTTGGTCCGACACAACTAAATTGCTAGAGGGAAACTTGACACTAAACGCATCGCCAACATGGTCGAGGGTCAAACGGTGATGCTCTACGAAGGTTCTAGCCACGAACAAGTGGGTAGCACCGAAATCGAAAAGAACGCGCGCCCAGTGATTCTTTACCTTAAACTTTCCTATAAAATCGTATACGCAATTAAGGGAACGAACGTCGAACTACAGCTATAAATTAAAAGCTAGAACTAGGTTAGGGTCTAACCTGAAATCACTTATGTAGACACCTGAGCTTCCTCTTAATACACCATGTTCAGCTTGCCCTTCCCCTTATCCAATAGTTGTGGTGGTGGCAAGGCCTGAAGTGGAACCGGTTGTAATAGGGGCTGAGCCTGTGGGCACTTCGACTTGAAATGTCCTTTCTGTTCGCATCGGCAGCAGACTCTTTCCTTTCCCCAGTAATGGGCAGCGTCGTGCCCTTTCTGCTTACACGTAGAACAAAATAAATCTCCTTTAGGAGCACTCTAAATCGCATGCACATGCTCCTACTTCTGAGCTCATATCCTCTTGCAACACCTTTTGAATGGGTGGCCTGACCGGCCATAGGAACTGCATATCTCCTTGCTTCTCTTACTTGAAGCAGAACTAATTTCCTTAGAGTTCTTACACTCATCAGATTTCCACTTGTCCTTTCTCCTTTGTTGATCTCGGTTCTTGGAATTATCAATCACCTCAACCTTCAGAGCAGCCTCCACAACTTCAGCATAGCTCTCGGATCCATAAGCACTAGCTAGCTACTGGATGTCATTTCTAAGATCACCCAGAAAATGTTTAATACGACTAGATTCTGAAGACACCGTGCCAGGGGAAAAATGGCACAGTTTGTTGAACTCCACCTCATACTCGCTAACGGTGAGCTTCCTTTGCTTTAAATATAGAAAATCATTCATTAAACGGTCTGTCTCAATCGACGGCAGAAACCTTTTCAGCAGCAATTCCTTAAAGAATTTCCATGAACACCCATCCTTAAGATTTTCCTTCTCTCTTAGCCACCAACTCTTTGCAAGTCCCATGAGCTAGTATGCAGTGACCATTACTCTCTAGTCCGCTGAAACTCCTGAGTAGGCGAACATCTCCTAGATGGCTATAATCCAATCATCCAAATCCATAAATTCTGCTCTACCATCATTGGTAGGGGGTCCTAATCTCTAGAAATGCGAAATAAATGTCATCTCTGGTGGCAACAAAATCGGGGCACCGGAGGAGAAGGGGGAACAGGAATGGTTTGACCCACAGCTGGGTCCTACACTCTAGGCGGCTGACTAGCAATAACTGACAACAACGCCTGGATCTGCGACTGCATCTCCAACATTTTCCTCGACAGAGCCTCATTACTCTGCCGCAATCCTTCTATCATGGCCTCACTCTGGGCACCAGGCGATTCTCCCTCCGACTGGGGAGTTGACCTCGTCACCGGATGCTTAGGCGACATCTAAATAAACAACGAATAACTAATCAAAACCTAGCTTAACAACTAGAACCAAGTAACTTAGTTCAGACAATACATAATTAAACACTTGCCTTGCCGTAACTTGCTCTGGGATTTTCATTCATGATTTCATGCCTAAACTTAGGATGATATACCGTCATCCTACAAACTCATGTGTCTAAACCATGAATGCATGAATTCTTATTCCTTTTGACTCAAAACCATGTGTGTACGTATGTCATCATGTAAATCCCTAGTTTGGCACGTGTGTTGATGCAATGTTATGTCATGCATGTTGTGCTATGTAATCTAAAAAGGCCTTTATGCATGTTATGAGTGGCATACACATGAAATATTATGCATCCCATACTACATAATATCGCATGCAACAAAAATAAAAATCTAATGTGCATTCATGTGATGATGTTATGCATCCCATACTACATAACAGTCACATATTGCCTCCTATGAGGATCCATATACAAACACATATTATGCATCTCATACTACATAATATGCCATGTATACTTCTAATTATGCTTATGAGTGTAGTGTTCATGCTTCAGCCAAGACATACTGTTGGGTCCATTACCCACAATGTTCCCTAGAGTGGATTTGAAGAGGCATCACCATCAAGACTAAGAGCATAGTTTTATTTGATGTTGTTTAAGCTCATCATGTGCAGGATATTCCATGGAACAAGTCTAGACAGATTGTCTAAGTGATATGGCAGATGGTCATAAGGCAAAAAGGTGGGCACCAAGAGAAGATGTTGGAAAGGAAAGATTTTGACTAAGTCTATAGGAGTTGATTGAGATAAGCTCACTCAACGCCGGAGATAAGAAAGAATTCGTCGAGCTGAGCTCACCTTTCGTCGAGCTCAAGCTAAAGCTTGAGATTCTGAGTTCTTCGAGCTCAATTCACAATTCATCGAATTGAGTTCAGAGTTCGTTGACCTAAACTCACTATTCGTCGAGCTAAATTCAGAGTTTGAGATTCTGAGTTCATTAAGCTCAGTTGAGAATTCGTTAAACTGAGTTCAGAGTTCGTCGAACTCAATTCAGCATTCATCGAACTAAGTTCAGGATTTTGTCTCAGAAAAACCGTTGATACAATTGTTAGTCTCAGCATAACCGCTAAGACAAGTGTTTGTCTCAGCAGAGAATAAGAAAGCGCTGAGACAGTTAGGCAGGAAAATGCCCATGGCAGAAAGCATTGAGTGAAGGTTACTCACTCAATGCTCTCAATGCCTAAGATGATGTAGAGGCAGAAATATGGTTAAGGCAAAAAGCGTTGAGTGTAGGTTGCTCACTCAACGATATCAATGCCTAGTGGAGATAGAATTTTGTCTAAGGAGTTTGGCGTTGAGTGACGCTCACTCACTAAACCCCAAGCGGCAGAAAGCTGATAAAGCCCGTTGGCATTGAGTGAAGCTGAATCACTTAACATTTAGAAAAAGAATTATATTCTAAGTAGTTTGGCGTACATTGAAGGTTACTCACTCAATGCCAAGAGACAGTAAATCTGTCTAAGTGTTTTAGCGTTGAGTGATGCTTACTCACTTAACGCCTATGCTAATGTTGTTTGATTTTTGGCAAATTCCACAGCCCATGACGTCAGCAAGTCAACAAGTCAACATATTTAAAATTAGTGGCGGGATGGCTATAGTACGCGACAAATGTTGTCGCATACCTACTGTACGATAGTTTGCGTCAAAGCAAAGTTGCTTCTAGCCATTAATTATGTGGGGCCCAGTGCTCAAGAGACGTTGGGACAAAATCAATAAAATAAAAGGGCATTGACAAAGAAAAAAAGCTTTTGGAGAAAGCATCATGGCAGTTCTTTTTCTCCATCATTATTGTGGTGTTGAAGAACAGGAAGCTCATGTCTACAAGACAGAGAGCAAGTTAGTTATTGGAATGAACATCTTCAACCGCAAGATAGCTAGCATGATCTTCATATGCACCAGCAAGTTAGCTCAGAAGGAGTCTCTGAGAAAAAGATAGCAGCTTGGGCCGACCCTTACTGCAGGTGCTTCACAGGCTCAACCAACAAACCTAAAGAACATTCTCTTGGGGAGCTTTGAAGAAGGAGATAGGGCTGAGCAGTTGGCTCAGTTCAGAAAGAGGCAGAGAAGCTGATCTTCAAGTTACTTCCAGCACAAGCCAAAGAGATCTTCATCCTTGTTACTGTAAAGAAAGGAGTTGGGCTGGGATTCTCCCAGCTGAGGTTGCAGCAAGATCTGCTGCAGTTACTTCTCTAGCTCCAGCTGGATAAAATCCCTAGTGCTTAGAAGAGGAAGTTAGGTCTAAGTATTCTCTCAGACCAGATAAGTAGACTCAAGAAATATATTTCCTAGAGTCAAGGTAGGGTTGAGTGTATCTCAGTCCAGGTAGATTGGCACAGAGAAATTTCACTTGTGTCCAATCATCACACCAACCCACATCCATCCTATAAGATCCAAGTGTGGATCTAAGTTGTTAGGCTTAATTGTCTGTGGTAAGAGAGTGATACTCTTTAAGCTAGGATCCAAGTGTGGATCTGAGCTGTAGGGATTAATTGCCTGAGGTAGGAGAGTGTTGCTCTCTGAGGTAGGATCCAAGTGTGGATCTTAGTGTTGGGCCTTTTATCCTGAGGTAGGTGACAAGTGTGTCACTGAGGTAGGTGCCTAGAAGGGCACTGAGATATGTACCTGTTGGGTACTAAGTTGTAGGAGTGATGCATCACTCTAAGAGTATGGCCTTGTACCTGAAGTTATAGGGCTAAGAAGCCTGAGCTGTAGGCCTTAGAGATAAGGCTGAGGTAGGTAGCTTGAGTGTAACACCCCAGAAATCTCAACAGGTCAAATTGAGGTTCAAACTGGCTACACGGCCTGGGACACGGGCGTGTCCCAGGGCGTGTTTGGGGTACACAGCCTGGGACACGGGCATGTCCCAGGGCATGTTCTTCATTGTCGACGATCGTTGAGTCGGCGATCGTTGAGTATCGACACATCGACACGGCCTGGGACACGGGCGTGTCCCAGGGCGTGTCATGCCCAAATATTAGCCAGATTGTCCCGAGAAGGACACGGTGCGGAGGCCCAGCCGTGTCGATCGTAACACGGGCGTGTCAAACTGTCACACGGGCGTGTCCAGTGCCCGTGTGGTCTCGGGGAAAATGCTGATTTCCGTCTCGATGGGGGAACATGCCCATTGATACGGGCGTGTCAAGTGTCGACACAGGCATGTCCCGGGCGTGTCGACACTCGTGTTCTGGTTTATTTTAAGTCGGTTGTGCACCGCTTTAGGAACACGGCCTGTTATATGGGCGTGTCACAACCCGTGTTCGGCCCAGGAAATCAAATTCAGGGCTGATCAGAGCCGTTCATTTTCTTTGACCAAGATCCAATGGTATGGGCTCTTCCCTAGGTTGATAAGTCCGGGATTGAAGAGGAGAAAGATCATTTGAGTTTCATCTTTCTCTTTCTAAAGTTAAGAGAGAGGGGAGAGCAAAGCAAGGAAGAAGAATAGGAATCCGGCCGCCAGTGGTGCTGCGGTGGTCCAAATCGCAAGCCGAGTTCGGATTTATGAAGGTAAGGCTACTACGAAGGCTTTCATCCGTCTCAATTCTCTCCATGGCTCCGAGGCGAATTCCAAGGGTAACGATTTCCGTCTTGGACATGTGAAGTCCTACTTTCCTGCATTTGCATAGGGAAAACCCGTCCCCGCAAGTGTGCGGTGGGTTGTGGTGTCCCTTGGGGTAGATATGTGAAGTCCCCCTTGTTAGAGTACGGAATTGGAGTACGGATCTAGGCATGTTGTGTGAAGCCCATCTGGACGTGTTGGTCTGGAGTGGTGATGCTTTGTTTACATTTCGGAGGAGCCTCCGAGTATTTGATTGTTTGTGTGCAATCTGTGGTGGATACCTATCGCTTGGTGCAGCAGGAAGTACTGGAGGAAGTCCAGGAAATTGTGCAAGTTGAGTTCAACTCTTGTGGTGGACGGGAAAGGTGAAGCTCTACCCGCATCAGGCCAGCCTTGCGTCTGACGATGTGAGAAACGGGATAGGTGGATTTGTACCCGCGTTATGGTTGTCTAACCTTGGGTGCTTAAGGACCTGTTAGGATCACATAGAGAGAGTCGACGGCTTGCGTGCCGATCATGACTAGAATGCTCATTGGTGGGATCCGGTGTTTCCGGTACACCCGAATGTGCCTTGAGTGCACGGAGCGTCGGGCCGTCGTGCCGACGTTTGTGATATGTATTGACTGTGCGGTCGTGCACGTCTTGCGTGGTTCGCTATATATATATATCATATTGGAAAATGATATGCAGGGATGAAATTCCGCTACCCCGTGCCAGGGGCAGGGTCGTTATAATTGGTCAGCTGAATGCTGAACGTTGCCCTATTTGACACCGCTTGGTGGATTGGTTCTTGCAGGTGCTTGTCCGAGCGGGACTTAGCGGGCCGAGGCCCAAGCTGCGTTGCTGCCCTCGAAGTCTTTGTTTGTTTTGTTTATTCTTGTTCATGTGTGGCCGGCCTGCGTGCCGATGTCTGTAAACCACACCTTGTTAAGAGAAATTTGTAAGGCCTTAAGGCCAGATACTTTTGTTGTATACATTCCTATGTTTTAGTGGACAGTTCTCGTTTTGCTTGAGTTCAAGTTTTTCAACCGTAAAGCTTCCACTAGAATGCTCTTTATTAGGATGCGTTGGTTTTGATATTATTTTGTAGCGTCTCCTCCTGTTTGTGGAATATGGTGTGGGGCCCCGGCCGGACCCTCTATTATATTCTTCTTGACGGGTAGAGGTGTTATAATTTGGTATCAGCTTGTTGGTCGATCTCTTCCGAATTCGCGGACGAATTCTTTTGAGAGGTGGCGAGCACGTGTCAGTGCTGTCATTATCACACTTAACTTGAACTCAAGAATGTCCACTTAGGAATGAAAATACACTTGTTTGTTGAACTTGTGTATTCTTTTTGTATGTTTGCCGTTTTACTTTATCGCTAAATTGTGTGTTTTACACATATAGGTGACTAGAAGTGTTGCGGGTCAATCCGAACCTCAACATTCTGTAGAAAGTGCGGCACCAGCTGAGGTGCCCACACCTCCTCCATCCGCTGAAATGGTACGTTTCATCACGGAAACGGTACTTGCTGTGTTGAATGCTCAGCAGGCTGGGAAGGCACGTCCTGCAGTTGTGCCAACGCATGCTGGGGTACGGCAAGAACTGGTAGAAGCTGTAGTTGATCCGCGGGTAGCAGATCAACTATTGAAGCAATTCTTGAGCTTCAATCCTCCACAATTTACTGGGGTAGGGTCACCGGCCCAAGCAGAGGATTGTCATGCAAGGATCAAGAGGATCATCAGAGCGATCAAGGTTGAGGAGGGACAGAAAGTTACGTTGGCCACTTTCCTACAGGATGGAGAGGCTCGTTTATGGTGGGATTAGATTGAACTACATCACTTGGCCGGTAGACAACTTGCAGAAGTCTCGATGGACGAATTTTCTCGGTTGTTCTTGGCATAACATCTACCAATGCAGCAAAGGATATCGATGGAAATGGAATTTCAACGGTTAACTCAAGGAGATCGTAGTGTGGATGATTACCTACATGAGTTCACACGTTTGGGACGATATGCGGGTACAATCTTCGCCGAAGAAGAGCGTAAGACTAGTAGGTTTTATGCGGGACTGCTAGATGAGCTGCGGTATTTGCTCTCGAGTTCTGTGAGTCAGGGATTTCAAGCCTTAGTTTGTACGGCTCGGTCTTTGGAGACGGACATGAAAAGAGGGCAGGCAAAAGGGACCTTGGCTGTGACAAAGCCAGAGTTCAAACCGCCGCGTCCGGAGAAGTTTGGATACCGTAAGAGATGGGGAAAGAAGTTTAAGTCTACTTGACAAGCTCCTTCTGCGACTGTGACAGAGACATATGGGTATGGATCTCGCGCTTGTTTTACGTGCGGGAAGTTGGGACACTTCGCACGTGATTGCCAAGTTGGTCCTCCAAATGGTGACAAGAAGACGGGAGCGTCTTATGCGGAGAAAGGGAAGACTGTGGTGGAGTCTTCTGCCTCGCACGCGCAGCCCAGGGTCTTCAACCTTGGACAACAGGAGGTCATTAAGCAGGCGGATGTCGTCACAGGTGCGTGCAATTTTTAATGTTATTTTATACTGTGTGCTGAGCTTGTTTTGATTGTGATGTTTTAGGGTTTGTCCTTATACGAGAGTATCCGGCGCGAGCACTGTTTGACACAGGTGCTTCACATTCGTTTTTGTCTGAAGAGTTCGTCTTTCGTGTCAGGGTACCTATCCGAACCACGACAGACAGTGTAAAGGTGTTGTTACCTAACGGATGTTTGATGTGCGCGGATAAATCTTGCGGTCTTGAGGTCAAGATAGGGAGTCGGGAGTTCAAGGTGGAAACACTAGTATTGTCGATCAAGGAATTTGATATAATCTTTGGTATGGACTGGCTATCAGAGCAGCGTGCTTGTATAGATTGCACTTCAAAAGAGGTCACACTTGGGCAGAATACCGAACAAGAGACCAAGTTCATTGGTATACAAGGGATGAGTGGGATGTTGTTATCTGCTCTCCAAGTCGTTAAGGCAGTTCGGAAGGGTGCGGAGTTGTTCTTCACACTCGTAGAGGCGGTGGCGCCGAAGGCCAGTGTGAGTGAAGTGCTGATTGTGTCGGAGTATGCTGATGTGTTTCCAAAGGACCTTCCGAGGTTACCTCCCCAAAGGGAAATCGACTTCGCTATCAAGCTGGTGCCGGGTGCGAAACCTGTGGCCCGTTCGCCGTATCGGGTAGCGCCAAAAGAGATGGCCGAACTAAAAGTTCAGTTGCAAGAACTGTTCGAGCAGGGATACATACACCCAAGTATGTCACCTTGGAGCACGCCTGTTCTTTTTGTGAAGAAGAAAGACGGTAGTTTGCAACAATGTATTGATTATCGCGAACTGAATAAGCTGACGGAGAAAAACAAGTATCTGATTCCTCGGATCGATGACTTGTTTGATCAGCTAGCAGGCTCAACCATCTATTCCAAGTTGGATTTGAAATCCGGGTATTACCAATTACGGATTAGGGAAGGTGACATTCCCAAGACAGCGTTTGGCACACGCTACGGTCATTATGAGTTCACAGTGTTGTTGTTCGGCTTATATAATGCGCCTTCGGTATTCATGGATCTCATGCATCGAACATTCCGCGAATACATGGATCTGTTTGTGATTGTGTTCATTGATGATATCCTCGTGTACTCTCAGTCGGAGGAAGATCATGCAAACCATTTGCGGTTGGTATTGCATACCTTGCGGAGAAATAAGTTGTTTGCCAAGTTCTCTAAGTGTGAGTTCTGGCTCTCGTCGGTGGATTTTCTGGGCCATGTGGTAAGTGGAGAGGGCATAGCGGTGGATCCGGCAAAGATAAGTGTCATTCGTGATTGGCCAGTGATGTCTTCGGTGGCCAAAGTCAGGAGTTTTCTTGGACTAGCAGGCTACTATAGATGATTTGTGGTGAACTTCTCCCGGATTGCTTTGCCTTTGACTACATTGACGAGAAAAGATCAGAAGTTTGTTTGGACGCCGGAGTGCGCGCGAGCTTTTGAGGAGTTAAAAGGTCGTTTGACAACGGCGCCTGTTTTGACGTCGCCTTGTGGTACAGACGGTTTTGAGATATACAGCGATGCGTCAGGAAGCGGCTTAGGCTGCGTTCTCCTGCAGTTTAGCAAGGTGATCGCTTTTGGCTCACGTCAATTAAAGGTGCATGAGCGTAATTACCCCGTCCACGAGCTGGAGTTGGCGGCGGTGATCTTTTCGCTAAAGTTGTGGCGGCACTATCTTTATGGCGTGGAGGTTGATATTTATACAGATCATAAAAGCCTAAAGTATCTGCTCGATCAAAAGGATTTGAATATGCGACAAAGGAGATGGATGGAATTCCTAGGGGATTATACCTTCGACATTCACTATGTTCCTGGAAAGGGAAATATGGTCGTTGATGCCTTGAGTCATCGGACTCCGGTGCGGGCAAGTTGGTTGCGGATACATGATGAGCGTCTAATCCAGGAGCGGGAAGCGTTGGAGATATCTTGTGTGGAAAGGGATTCTTCGGCCGATGCATGCTTGAACTGGATGGAGGTTTAATATGACCTTGCGGATAGGGTTCGGCGGGCAACGGAGTTTGATGAAAGTCTCCAGCGCTATGCAAAGGAGGGGTCTGGTGACCAATTCTCCTGGGATGACGGTCTATTACGGAAAGATGGCCGATTGTGCGTCCCTTGTGCGGGTAAATTGCGAGAAGAATTGTTATATGAAGCACACTTTACAAAGTACTCAATTCACCCTGGGAGCACAAAGATGTACAAGGACATGAAGAAATTGTTCTGGTGGCTAAGTGTCCGGTTTAAAGACGGCCGAGAAATCATTGACATAGTTTGAGGATATTTCTATGGATTTTGTGCACGGATTGCCATGATCTCAACATGGGAATGACTCAATATGGGTGATTGTCGATCGATTAACAAAGGTGGCTCACTTCCTACCAAACAAGCGGGACGATTCAGTGGAAACGTTGGCAAAGCTCTATGTGGAGCAGATTGTTCGATTGCACGGTATTCCCCGAAGCATCGTCAGTGACCGTGATGGGCGATTTACTTCAAAGGATTGGAGGCTAATTCATCAGCTGTTGGGCACGAAGTTAGCATTCAGTACGGCCTTTCATCCTCAAACGAATGGCCAAACTGAACGAACCAACAGATTAATGGAGGATATGCTCCGTATGTGCGCCTTTGACTTCGGTAAGAAATGGGAAGATCATATTGTTATGGTGGAATTTTCCTACAATAATAGCTACCAAGCGAGCATCAGCATGGCACCGTTTGAAGCTCTGTATGGTCGCAAGTGTCGTACACAATTAGCTTGGGCAGAAACTGGCGAATCCAAACTTTTGGGACAAAAGGCAATCGAGGATGCTTACTCAACAATACGCTCTATTCAAGAGAGATGACTAATAGCCCAGGATCGGCAAGCCAAGTATTACAATGGTAAGCACCGGAACGTGGAGTTCGCGATGGGTGACTGGGTCTATTTAAAGATTAAACCCTTCAAAGGCGTATCTCGGATTCGGCAGTTGAAAAGTCTAAGTCCATGATACCTTGGTCCATTTGAAGTGGTGGAGCGAGTTGGGGAAGCTGCCTATCGGCTAGCTCTTTCATCGGAATTGGGTGGACTGCATGATGTGTTCCACATCTCGGTACTACGAAAAGAAGTCAAGGATCCAGCTCAAGTGATTGAGAATGATCGGGTGCCTGTTGAGTATGGTCTAACGACAAAGGTGAGGCCCATTCGGATCGAGGATCGAGCCGAGAAACAGTTGTGGAACAAAACGATCGGGATGGTCAAAGTCCGGTAGGACAATTGTGGCCGAGAAGGGCTAACATGGGAGCAGGAGAAGACCATGCGAGCCGAGTTTCCCGAGTTATTTTCGTAACCTGTTCGCTCGTTTGTATATGTGATAGAAATATATATGTCTCTGATTGTGTTATGTTGTTATCTCCCTGCTGTCTTCAAATTTCGGGACGAAATTTTATTAAGGAGGGGAGGATTGTAACACCCCAGAAATCTCAACAGGTCAAAGTGAGGTTCAGGCTGGCTGACACGTCCTGGGACACGGGCGTGTCCCAGGGCGTGTCTGGGGTACACGGCCTGGGACACGGGCGTGTCCTAGGGCGTGTTCTTCATTGTCGACGATTGTTGAGTATCGACACATCGACACGGCTTGGGACACGGGTGTGTCCCAGGGCGTGTCATGCCCAAATATTAGCCAGATTATCCCGAGAAGGACACGGAGCGGAGGCCCAGCCGTGTCGATCGTGATACAGGCGTGTCAAACTGTCACACGGGCGTGTCCAGTGCCCGTGTGGTCTCGTGGAAAATGCTGATTTCCATCTCGATGGGTGAACACGCCCCTCGATACGGGCGTGTCAGGTGTCGACACAGGCGTGTCCCGGGCGTGTCGACACCCGTGTTATGGTTTATTTTAAGTCGGTTGTGCACCGCTTCAGGAATACGGCCTATGACACGGGCGTGTCACAACCCGTGTTCGGCCCAGGAAATAAAATTCAGGGCTGATCAGAGCCGTTCATTTTCTTTGACCAAGATCCAATGGTCTGGGCTCTTCCCTTGGTTGATAAGTCCGGGATTGAAGAGGAGAAAGTGTTGGTACCCTAGTTTGATTTGAGTTTAGTCCTCTCCTTTGTGCCCCCTTGACCCAAGAAATATCTATGGTCAATGGTTAGAAGTCTAGCTGTAGAGTCCTCACTTTTCCAGATTGAGAATTTGGTTAAGTAGGTTTTTCGTTCGACTATAGTCGAACGCCGCTCGACTATCGTCTATCGGCTGATCGACGATCGTCTATCAGTTGGTCGACGCTCTGTCTGCGTTGATAGTTCGACTATCTGTTGATAGGTCGACTATCTGTTCTGCG
This sequence comes from Platanthera zijinensis, assembly GCA_039513925.1. Classification (NCBI taxonomy): domain Eukaryota; kingdom Viridiplantae; phylum Streptophyta; class Magnoliopsida; order Asparagales; family Orchidaceae; genus Platanthera; species Platanthera zijinensis. The sequence continues at coordinate 11,240,998 of CM077098.1, forward strand.
TTGATAGTTCGACTATCTGTTGATAGGTCGACTATCCGTTCTGCGCTGATAGTTCGACTATCTGTTGATAGGTCGACTATCTGTTCTGCGCTGATAGTTCGACTATCTGTTGATAGGTCGACTATCTGGTCTGTTTTGATAGGTCGACTATCTGTTGATAGGTCGACTATCTGTTTTCTGAGGTAGGTCGACTATCTGCTTGATAGGTCGACTATCTGTTTGCGCTTGATAGTTCGACTATCTGTCCTGATAGATCGACTATCTGATAGTTCGACTATCTGTTCTGTTAGGTCGACTATCTGCCGGGGTAGTTCGACTATCTTCTTCGATAGGTCGACTATCTGGATCGTTCGACTATCTGCCCGATAGATCGACGATCTCCGTGCGTCGGTCGACGATCTCCGAAGGTCGTTCGACGCTTTCTGCCTGCCTTTATTTTTTGTATTTATTTATTATATTATATTTAATTAATTAATACTTTTTCTGGCACATTGTTTTAAGCTGTATGATAAAATTTCCAGGCAATATTTGCTCCATCTCTTTTGCCTGAGTCAAATCTTTTTAAGATAAAGTTGTTTGTCTTATTAGCTGTCATTATAAATTACTTTATCTGTTGTCAGCCCTTTATAGCCGTTAGACTGAAAAGTCTTCTCTTTGCTATAAAGAGATTATTTCTGATGTGACTTTATTTAGTTCTTCTGTTATTTGATTTGGTCCTGCAGCTTCTTAGAAAAAGGGTTATTCCTTTTATAGAATATTTTGCAGCAGAGATGTTTCTGTCTTCTTGATATTTACAGCCCAGGTCTCAAGGCTCAGAAGAAGACAAATAATTCAAATGGAAGAGAGCCGTTGCTTGCTGCTATTATATAAAGAACCCTTTGAAGAAGGATTCAAGCTAGTAAGCTAGTCAATAGAAAAGAGGAAATAGTCAATAGTTTAGAGCTAATAGCTAACCAGTTGTTCATTCAAGCTTTCAAGCCTTCAAGCTTTCTGCTCTCAGCAATTTCCATCTAACTGAGAAGTGTTAGGATCTTCGACTCTTCTTCAACCTGAGTTCTCCTGCTTTCAGGAAGTTCAAACTCAGAGATCCTTTGAAGAAGAAGAAGAAGAAGATAGCTGCTTGAAGAGATTTCATTTTATTATTTATTTTCTTCCTGTAGCTTTTCCTTCAGAACTTTCTGAAGAGTTTTTCTGCACTGAAGCAAGACTTCACCTGGACATCTTTGAGCCAGGGGGAGCCTTGATTCTTTAGAGCTTTCTAGCTCAGTGCAAGTTTTTGTGCTTCTCTAATCTATTGTAAAATAGAGAAGACATCTTAACCTTCTTCCCCCTCCTGTACAGGGTTATTACTCCCTTCAAAAGTATCCCTTGGTGGCAGGGCACCTGATCAAAAACCTGTGCTTGGTTTTTAGACACCTGATCAAAAGTCTAAAGGGTTTCTGAATCTACTTGAAGCAGATTCTGTTGGTGGCAGGGCACCTGATCAAAAACCTGAGTGGATTCCTACCGTGTGGGTAGAAGAGTGGACGTACCCAAGTTGTTTGGGGAACCACTATAAATTTCCTTGTGTCGTCTGGATTCCATTGTTTAATTCCTGTATTGTGGCTGTGATTAGATATAACTAGGTTGCTAGTTGCTGATTAGGTTTTTCCAAGCCTTAACTGTAATTACAGTTAGCTTGAGTTTGTGCACATCACTTGTGTTAGGCTCTAGGGTTAAATCTATATCTATAATCTTTCATTCCGCACTTCACTCCAAGGGAGTTGGGTAGACCATTAAGTTTTGTCTAGTGCAAAATTTGATAACTCTATTCACCCCCCCCCCCCTCTAGAGTAGTATCTATCCCTTCACTTTCAATTGGTATCAGAGGGAGGTTGACTGACTGAATAGGCTAACACCTAAGTCACAAGATCCTGATAGATACCAAAGCTTATAGATATTCACTATCATGGCCCAGTCCAAGGATTATTCAAGCACCAGACCTCCAGCATGCAACTTAGCTAAGTTTGGCATCTGGAAGGCAAGGATAAAACTTTATATGAATTCTATTGATGAAAGTATTTTTGCTTCTATTTTGTCAGGTCCCCCAAGAGCACCTGCTGCTGCCACTGCCTCATCATCTGATATGAGTGCAGTGCCTCCTCCAGATTATAATGATGAATACAAGAAGGCCAAAATTGCAGATGCCAAGGCAATGAACATACTGGCTCAGACAATGTCTGATGAGGTGTTCCAGAAGGTAGCTGACTGCTCCTCAGCAAAGGCCATGTGGGACACACTGAACCAGATTGTAGCTGGTTCAGCTGATGAAAGGAAGGACAGAAGGTCCAACCTGATCTCACAGTACGAGAACTTCAAGAAAACTCGATGCTGAATCAGTTGAAGCTATGTACACCAGGCTCAGCTCAATCATCAATGAGCTGAGGACCCTGGACAAGGACATATCATTGACAGAGGTCAATGATAAGATTCTTATGTGCTTCCCTAGCACATGGGATCTAAGGATCTGGCCCATCAAAGAAGCCAGAAGTACTAATGAGATCTCCACTGAAGCCCTTCTCGGCAAGCTCAAGTCTTTTGAGCAAGTGCTGAAGACCAGAGAAGCAGAAGCTGAAGCAAAGACCCCCACTCCAACAAGAAAAGAGCAATCTCTAGCTCTTAAGGCTGCAGATGTCTCTGAAAGCAGCCAATCTAATGAGGAACTTATGGCACTGTTTGCCAAAAGGTTTCTCAAGATGGGGAGAAAGGAGTTCAGAAAGAAGTCTTCACGTTATGAAGACAAACCAAGGTATGATCGCTCTCCTGCTAAAGAAATTATATGTTATGGTTGCAGGAAGCCTGGACACATCTTGCCAGAGTGTCCAGAGGAGAAGAACAAAGAAAAGAGAAAAGATAAAGAACAACACAGGAAGCACTCCAAGCCATCCTCCTACAAAAACAAAAAGAAGGAGAGAGGTTTCATTGCTGAAACCTGGAGTGATTCTGATGAAGAATCCTCCTCATCAAGCTCCAGTGAAGATGAGGAAGAGAAGAAGGCAAAAGAAGTTTGCCTGATGGCAATAGATGCCTGCAGCAACCACTCTGCTGCAGAGAGTTCTGATTCTGATGAAGAGATGCCTACAGAAGATGAGGTACTTTCTTCTTATGATTTTACTTCAGAAGAATTTAAGTTAGAATTTAAATCTTTATGTTTAGATTTAATTAGCTCAGAAAAGGAAATAAAAGAACTTAGAAATAGGTTAGCTGACTCAGAATTAATAGCCTCTGAAAACATTAGGTTAAAGGAAGAACTCACTACTTGTAGTGAAGAAATCAAATTTCTTAAATAGAGTTAGCTAAGTCTAAGAGATTAGAAGAATCCCTTAATGGTAGAAGCCTTAAGTTATTAGAAATTACCAGCATGACTAACACTAGGTCAGGTAATGATAAACTAGGCTTAGGAGCTTCTCCCAGTGAACCCCCAGTCCTTCTTAAAAATAACCTTTCAACTCCAGTGAACTTCATTTCAGCTAGTGGAAAGAAGAACACTGAGCAAGTAAATCTGGTTAATAAAACCTTAAATAAAGCTAAGAGAGAAAAGAGAAAGAAGTTTTTTAAAGAAATGCAAAGAGCGTCGAACGCAGCTCGACGATCGGAAGCTCAATGGTCGAACGAAGGTCGACGATCTGAGCACCCATCGTCGAACGTCGATCGACGATTTCAATATGATTTTCAAAATCATAATCAATTCCATAGAAACCTAAATGAGAATAGAAACCCTAGGTTTGTTGACCCATCATCTGCATGGAGAATCCCACCTAGGAGATCTCACCCACTAGGTTATCACCCTCAGCCTGCATTTTCATACATTTCCAGTTTTTCTTATGTGAAAAACAAGGGACCCAAGGTTACCTGGGTCCACTCTGTCTAAATAATTGTCTTGCAGGTGAAGGCCTATCCAATCACTCAAAATAAGTGGTATTTGGATAGTGGATGCTCTAAGCATATGACAGGAAATAAAGATCTACTGTCAAAGTTCAAAGCTAAGCTCGGCCCAAAGGTTATCTTTGGAGACTCCAGCTGTGGTCAGACAGAAGACTATGACAAGATCACAATTGGAGCAGTCACTTTCAAGAGAGTTGTATATGTCAATGGACTGAAGCACAATTTGATTTCAGTCAGCCAGCTATGTGATGCTGGCTACCAGGTTTCATTCTCTAATTCCTCTTGCAGTATTACTTTAAATAATAATGTTGTTTTAATAGGTATTAGAATAGGTAATATTTACTTAGTAGATTTCAATTCATCTCACTCTGAAATCTGCTTGTTTAATGAAGTAACCCTTAATAATAATTCCCTGTGGCATAAAAGGCTTAGTCATGTAAACCTTAAAAATATATCTAGGTTATCTAAGCACAACCTTGTTAGAGGTTTACCTTCTTGCCCCTACAAGAAGGAGAGCCTATGCAAGGCTTGTCAGCTAGGCAAGCAAACCAAGAATTCTTTTAAATCTGTAAATAAAAGTGATTCTCCTAGGATCCTGTATTTATTACATTTGGACCTTTTTGGCCTAATAAATGTACAGAGTTTAGGAGGGAAGTATTACACATTAGTAATTGTAGATGACTTCTCTAGGTTCAGTTGGGTTTTCTTTTTGAGAACTAAGTCTGATAACTTCAAAGCCCTTACAGACTTTCTACTATGTGTGCAGACTGAGTACTCTACTCATGTGGCCTTGATCAGAAGTGATCATGGTACTGAGTTTGACTCTCTTCTCATGCAAGAATTCTGTGAGAGAGAAGGTATCAAACATAGTTTCTCAGCTCCTAGAACTCCCCAACAAAATGGGGTAGTTGAAAGGAAAAATAGAACACTTATTGAAGCTGCTAGCACATTGTTGGCAGATGCTAACATGCCTCTATCCTATTGGGCAGAAGCTGTTAGTACAGCCAACTATGTCTTGAATAGAAGTTTGATACACAAACTTAAGTGTAAAACTCCTTATGAGTTGCTTAAAGGAAAGAAACCAAAAATTAATTATTTTAGAGTTTTTGGCTGTATTGTTTATATTCATAATAATAATAAAGAATATATTAGAAAGTTTGAAGCAAAAGCTTCAATGGGAATCATGCTTGGATATTCCCAAGTAAGCAAAGCTTATAGGGTCTATAACAAATCAACCTGTAAGATTGAAGAATCTGTGCATGTGACTTTTGATGAGTCTCAGATGTTTTACAAGGAGAAAGAAAATTCTACTTCCTCAAGTTCTTTGCAGGTACATGATGCCCCTCAAGAAATTCTTCAACTTTCAACTCTTCAGATCACTGAATCAGACAGTGATGAAGACATTGCTGAAGCTGTTGAAGCTGTTGCTGTTCCACCAACAGTAGATCAAATTCCTCCTGAGGAATTAATCCCAACTGTTGCTGAAGATCACATCCCACCTGCTGATATTGTCACACTTAGAGATCACCCCACATCTCAAGTGATTGGAGACATATCAGCTGGTGTGCAAACAAGACATCAATTAAGACAGGATGTGATGCATGCTTGTTTCCTCTCACAGGTTGAGCCCCTCACCTTTAAAGATGCAGAGCTAGATCCCCACTGGATCATTGCAATGCAAGAGGAGCTCAATCAGTTTGAGAGATGTAAAGTTTGGACTTTGGTTCCAAGACCTAAAGGCCAACTGATCATAGGCACCAAGTGGGTGTATAGAAACAAGCTAGATGCAAATGGAATTATAGTAAGGAATAAAGCTAGGCTTGTAGCTCAGGGCTACAGACAGGAGGAAGGTATAGACTATGACCAAACCTTTGCTCCTGTTGCAAGGCTAGAAGCAATAAGGATCTTCTTGGCCTATGCAGCCTTCATGAAGTTTAAGGTGTTCCAAATGGATGTCAAAAGTGCATTCCTGAATGGTGAGCTTAAGGAAGAGGTGTTTGTTGAACAACCACCAGGGTTTGTTTCTTCAACTCAGCCCTCACATGTGTTTAAGTTGCAGAAAGCTCTTTATGGACTAAAGCAAGCTCCTAGGGCCTGGTATGAGACCTTAGCTAGTTTCCTGTTAGAGCACAACTTTACTAGGGGAGTAGTTGATAGAACCCTTTTCGTCAAGCATCACAAGGACACAATCCTGTTAGTTCAGGTGTATGTAGATGATATTATTTTTGGCTCCACTGATCCCAAACTTTGCAAAAGGTTCTCTGACCTGATGCACTCTAAGTTTGAGATGAGTAGCATGGGTGTGCTGTCTTACTTTCTTGGTCTCCAAGTTAAGCAAGATGCTGATGGTATCTTCATCTCCCAATCCAAATATGCCAAGGAATTGGTAAAGAAATTTGGGATGGCTGATGCTTCAGCAATGCCTACACCCATGGCTACTAATGTAGTTATTGATTCTGATGATCACGGCAAGCCAGTTGATCAAAAGATTTATAGGGCCATTGTTGGTTCCCTATTATATCTAACTGCAAGTAGGCCAGATATAATGTTTGCTACATGCCTTTGTGCTAGATTCCAGGTCAACCCCAAGGAATCTCATCTGATTCTTCTAAAGAGAATCCTGAGATACCTGAAGGGATGTCCAGATCTAGGACTTTGGTATCCAGCTGAGTCAGAGTTTGAATTAATTGGATATTCTGATTCTGATTATGCTGGTTGCAGAGTTGACAGGAAGAGCACCTCAGGAACTTGCCAGTTCCTGGGAGAGAGATTGGTCTCTTGGTTCTGTAAGAAGCAGGCTTCTGTCTCAACTTCAACTGCAGAGGCTGAATATATAGCTGCTGCTAGTTGTTGTTCACAGATCCTGTGGATTCAAAACCAGCTTGTGGATTATGGTTACTCACACAAGAACACCAAGATCATGTGTGATAGTACCAGTGCTATCTCAATTGCACAAAATCCAGTGCACCACTCTAGAACGAAGCACATTGAGATTAGGCACCATTTCCTGAGAGATTGTGTGGAAAAGAACAAGATTTGTCTTGAGTTCATATCCACTGAGTTTCAGAGAGGTGATATATTCACCAAGCCTTTAGATGAATAGAAGCATCTGTTCTTTTTAGTTCAACTAGGCATGATTAATGGACGAGACTAAGTGTGACTTTATCTGCCTATGTTGAAATCTGTTTGAAGATAGTCGAACGATGATCGAAGATCGTCGAACGGATTAAGCCTATCGTCGACCTCTGGTTAATGATAGCTTATCTGTTTGAAGATCGTCGATCGACGTTCGACCATCGTCGAACAGGTTGGGCTCATCGTCGATCTCTGGATGACGATAGCCTGCTGTTTGAGAAGCCAGAAATTGTCGAACGATTGTCCGACTACTCTGCTTCTGAGCCGATCGTCGAACGGCCGTTCGACCATCGGGTCTAGATCTTTTTAATAGACCGACTATATCCGGTCTGATATAAAGCCGATAGTCGACCTAGGTCAAAAGATCTTTTGCTTTATCGTCGACGGAGCGTGCCCTTTCGCATTCTGCTTTCCTGCTTGCGATTTTCTGCCGCTTCGTCCCCTTCGTCTTCTTCGTCCTTCTTGCGTTTCTCCAGCGAATCCATGACGGTCTCTCCAGCAGTTCTGGCCGTCGTGAAGTTTGATGCAGGATTTAGCGTGGATTTCGACGCATTCAGCAGCTGCGATGCAGGAATCGTAGAAGTTCTACAGCTATGCAAGGATCAGGGATTAGAGAAGTTAATGATTGCAAGGATTAAGATAAACATTCCAGAAATCAAAGAATGGGCTTTCACGTCGTCTTCCACAGACGAATCGATGACTGGTACCATCGGCGGAGAAGAGGTAATCCTGACTCCGGCCGTTTTATCTGATATTTTTGGATTAGTTAATGGTGACGAAGATTATGAGCAAGATGCTCAGGAATTCGGAAGAATGCTAGTTGAGCTGGGACATGCTGAGGGCATTCCCACGAAGCTGCTCAAAGTGAATTTTCCTTTCAAAATCAAGTTTCTGGCTGAGATAGTAGGAAAAGTGCTCCTGGGTAAGCACTCTGCCCACGATAATATAACAAGGCAGCAATTCGCACTCATGTGTGCGATTGTTAATCGAAAAAGGATAGATTGGGCAGCAGTGATGTTTGATTTAATAAGGAAAAAGAATGGCAAGAAGGAAGTCACCCTAGGAAGGGTTATCGGAATTTTCCTGAAGGAAAGGTACCCCCATCTGCTGAGTTCAACTGCAACAACAATCAACGCCAGCAAGAAGATGGATCCCCACCTGTTCTCTAAGTGGAAGAGAACTTTTGTGAAACCTGCTCCAGCAACATCTGAGGACACCAGGACTGTATCAGTCGCTCCTCACCATGTTGAAGCTGGCTCAGCTCTTCCTTCCTCCTCCTCTGCTGTGTTGTCTGCCTCAGTTGAAGTTCCATCAACTTCAGCTGAAGTACGACCTTCTTCCTCTGCTGCTCCAGAAACAACTACGGTTGTTCCTCTTTCCCCTCCAGCCTCTCCTCTACCTACTCATCTGGCTAGGATATCTGCTCCTAGCTTCGATTTGTTAGGATCAGAGAGAATTCCTACTCCTCCGTCTCCCGTTCATTCCCAAGTTAATTCTCCTATTAACTCTCCAGCTCCATCTCCAGTTCGATCCCCTGTCCACACCATTTCTCATCCCAGCACCACTCCCATATCTGCTGCAGCTCCATCCACTTCACATCCTTCATCTATTGAGATCTCTCCTGAGCTTATCTCCCACATTGTGGAGCTGATTACCCCGTCAATCAAAACCATGATTGAAGAGGCAATCGCTCCCCTTGCAGCCTCCATTGATCTCTTAACTGCCTCCATCAAATCCCTTTCAAAATCTGCTGAGCCATCTTCCTCAAGGGGCCTGGTTTCAGTATCCACTGAAATCAGGCAGGGGGAGATGTTCCATGAAGATGCCTCAGACCATCCTGCCTCCCCTCTAGCTATAAAAGATACAGTCATGTCTGCCCAGGAAGAATCTGCTCCTGCTGAGAAAGAAATAGCTCCAGTTTTGTCTGATAAGGAAATAACAGATGGAATCATGTTGTCTGAATTTGCAGTGAAAGTCTGCCTGGAAGATCTTACCACTCCTGTGATTGCTAGATTCTTAGAAGGAATTATAACTTCATATCTGAATGAATCATGGGAAATGGTCAAATATGAAGGTAACTCATTTATTCGTTTTGTTGATGAGTCGATTAATTTGTTAGTTTGTGAATTCCTGGAAGGAATGATTTCTGTTTATTTAGCAGATCTGTATTCATAATTCTACAGATGATATTAGAGAAAATTTATCCGCTCAGATAATAGAAATTGTCTCAGAGGCTGCTCCAAGTATTCCTGATATCCCAGTAGATCCTGAACTGGAATCTTTTCTAGATGATAGAGAGGATGAATCTGAAAATCAAGATAAAGTCAAAGATGTCCCTCCTGTTCTGAATTTGGAAGAAGTTCAAGCAAGAGCTGCCTGGGATTTAAGAGTACAATCTTTGTTAGAAGAGAAAGAAAAGGAATTGCAAGTTGAAAAGTCAACCATCTGGGATGACTCTCTAGGGTTGGACTTAGATTCCCTTCTGGCTCTGGATGCCATGGAAGAGGAAAGAGAAAAATCTGCTCTGAAGCTTAAAGAAAAGGCTGTTTTTGAAGCCTATGATCCGTATGAAAATCCTCCCTCATCTCATTCTGATGATGATGATTCTGATGTTTCTGAGAAGTCAAAGAAAAAGAAAGTTGCTTCAAAGAAAAGGAAAGCTGCTGCTCCTCCTCCTCCAAGTAAAGATAATGACACTCCCTATTATATTCTGAAGGGCATTGACCCTAAATCCAAGGAATTTCAGCACTGGATGTGGTTTTCAAAGAATCAGCAGAAAGAAAGAAAAAGGACTAAGAGGTATGATAGTCCTGTCTCTAGATGGACTCCCAGAGGTCCTCCTCCTCCTCCTCCAGGTGCAGGAGCCTCTGGGAACCTATCAGCTAATCCTGCTGCCTCTTCTGGAAGATCTGCTTCTTTCCAGCCCCAGCCAAGACAAAGTTATCAAAGCTCGCAAGGCAAATCGTTTTCTGAGAAAAGTGTTTCAAAAGGTAAATAGTTTACTTTGTTTTAAAAATTTCTAGCAAGAATCTTTTGCTAAGTATACTCTAATATCTTATCTAGATAAAGTATCTGAGGCTGCTCCTCCTGAGCCTGTTTATGAAAATCCTGAGCTTGATCCTAATTTTAGGATGGCTCGTTTCCAAGAACTAGTAGGAGCAGCTCAAATTAGAAAAGCTAGAGCCGAAGGAATAGATACGACTGGTTTAACTACCATGTCTGTTTACAGAAAGAAAGAGCTTGAAAAGTTCCAGGTTAATCCTGAGGTTTTTGACCCCTCCAAATACATGGAAAAGCATCCGGAAGCAGTAGTCCCAAGAACTGCAGAGCTGAAGATCATTAGTGCGCAGGACCTGAAAATGTCAAAGAAAGAATCTGATGATCCGTTAAGGAAAATATCTTTTGTTTCTAGCTCCTCTGTATCTAAGCCTGACTCTGTTGATCCATAGTTTGATTAACTGCTGTGCTATATTTGTTTATCTGTTTGATAATCTGCTAGTCTATTTCCTGTATTTTTTTTAGTGTTCTATAGCTAGCTGTTTGTTTTAGTTTTTGAGAGACTTAACTCAAATAGGGGGAGATTGTTGGTACCCTAGTTTGATTTGAGTTTAGTCCTCTCCTTTGTGCCCCCTTGACCCAAGAAATATCTATGGTCAATGGTTAGAAGTCTAGCTGTAGAGTCCTCACTTTTCCAGATTGAGAATTTGGTTAAGTAGGTTTTTCGTTCGACTATAGTCGAACGCCGCTCGACTATCGTCTATCGGCTGATCGACGATCGTCTATCAGTTGGTCGACGCTCTGTCTGCGTTGATAGTTCGACTATCTGTTGATAGGTCGACTATCTGTTCTGCGTTGATAGTTCGACTATCTGTTGATAGGTCGACTATCCGTTCTGCGCTGATAGTTCGACTATCTGTTGATAGGTCGACTATCTGTTCTGCGCTGATAGTTCGACTATCTGTTGATAGGTCGACTATCTGGTCTGTTTTGATAGGTCGACTATCTGTTGATAGGTCGACTATCTGTTTTTTGAGGTAGGTCGACTATCTGCTTGATAGGTCGACTATCTGTTTGCGCTTGATAGTTCGACTATCTGTCCTGATAGATCGACTATCTGATAGTTCGACTATCTGTTCTGTTAGGTCGACTATCTGCCGGGGTAGTTCGACTATCTTCTTCGATAGGTCGACTATCTGGATCGTTCGACTATCTGCCCGATAGATCGATGATCTCCGTGCGTCGGTCGACGATCTCCGAAGGTCGTTCGACGCTTTCTGCCTGCCTTTATTTTTTGTATTTATTTATTATATTATATTTAATTAATTAATACTTTTTCTGGCACATTGTTTTAAGCTGTATGATAAAATTTCCAGGCAATATTTGCTCCATCTCTTTTGCCTGAGTCAAATCTTTTTAAGATAAAGTTGTTTGTCTTATTAGCTGTCATTATAAATTACTTTATCTGTTGTCAGCCCTTTATAGCCGTTAGACTGAAAAGTCTTCTCTTTGCTATAAAGAGATTATTTCTGATGTGACTTTATTTAGTCCTTTTGTTATTTGATTTGGTCCTGCAGCTTCTTAAAAAAAGGGTTATTCCTTTTATAGAATGTTTTGCTGCAGAGATGTTTCTGTCTTCTTGATATTTACAGCCCAGGTCTCAAGGCTCAGAAGAAGACAAATAATTCAAATGGAAGAGAGCCGTTGCTTGCTGCTATTATATAAAGAACCCTTTGAAGAAGGATTCAAGCTAGTAAGCTAGTCAATAGAAAAGAGGAAATAGTCAATAGTTGAGAGCTAATAGCTAACCAGTTGTTCATTCAAGCTTTCAAGCCTTCAAGCTTTTTGCTCTCAGCAATTTCCATCTAACTGAGAAGTGTTAGGATCTTCGACTCTTCTTCAACCTGAGTTCTCCTGCTTTCAGGAAGTTCAAACTCAGAGATCCTTTGAAGAAGAAGAAGAAGAAGATAGCTGCTTGAAGAGATTTCATTTTGTTATTTATTTTCTTCCTGTAGCTTTTCCTTCAGAACTTTCTGAAGAGTTTTTCTGCACTGAAGCAAGACTTCACCTGGACATCTTTGAGCCAGGGGGAGCCTTGATTCTTTAGAGCTTTCTAGCTCAGTGCAAGTTTTTGTGCTTCTCTAATCTATTGTAAAATAGAGAAGACATCTTAACCTTCTTCCCCCTCCTGTACAGGGTTATTACTCCCTTCAAAAGTATCCCTTGGTGGCAGGGCACCTGATCAAAAACCTGTGCTTGGTTTTTAGACACCTGATCAAAAGTCTAAAGGGTTTCTGAATCTACCTGAAGCAGATTCTGTTGGTGGCAGGGCACCTGATCAAAAACCTGAGTGGATTCCTACCGTGTGGGTAGAAGAGTGGACGTACCCAAGTTGTTTGGGGAACCACTATAAATTTCCTTGTGTCGTCTGGATTCCATTGTTTAATTCCTGTATTGTGGCTGTGATTAGATATAACTAGGTTGCTAGTTGCTGATTAGGTTTTTCCAAGCCTTAACTGTAATTACAGTTAGCTTGAGTTTGTGCACATCACTTGTGTTAGGCTCTAGGGTTAAATCTATATCTATAATCTTTCATTCCGCACTTCACTCCAAGGGAGTTGGGTAGACCATTAAGTTTTGTCTAGTGCAAAATTTGATAACTCTATTCACCCCCCCCCCTCTAGAGTAGTATCTATCCCTTCACTTTCAGAAAGCTCATTTGAGTTTCATCTTTCTCTTTCTAAAGTTAAGAGAGAGGGGAGAGCAAAGCAAGGAAGAAGAAGAGGAATCCGGCTGCCGGTGGTGCTGCGGTGGTCCAAATCGTCAGCCGAGTTCAGATTTACGAAGGCAAGGCTGCTACGAAGGCTTTCATCCATCTCAATTCTCTCCATGGCTCTGAGGCGAATTCCAAGGGTAACGATTTCTGTCTTGGACATGCGAAGTCCTACTTTCCTGCATTTGCATAGGGAAAACCCATCCCCGCGAGTGTGTGGTGGGTTCCCTTGGGGTAGATATGTGAATTCGCCCTTATTAGAGTCCGGAATTGGAGTACGGATCTAGGCATGCTGTGTGATGCCCATCAGGACGTGTTGGTCTGGAGTGGTGATGCTTTGTTTGCATTTCGGAGGAGCCTCCGAGTATTTTATTGTTTGTGTGCAATCTGTGGTGGATACCTGTCGCTTGGTGCAGTAGGAAGTACTGGAGGAAGTCCAGGAAATTGTGCGAGTTGAGTTCAACTCTTTTGGTGGACGGGAAAGGTGAAGCTCTAACTGCGTCAGGCCAGCCTTGCGTCTGACGATGTGAGCAACGGGATATGCGGATTTGTACCCGCGTTATGGTTGTCTAACCTTGGGTGCTTAAGGCCCTGTTAGAATCACATAGCGAGAGTCGACGGCTTGCGTGCCGATCATGACTAGAATGCTCATTGGTGGGATCCGGTGTTTCCGGTACACCCGAATATGCCCTGAGTGCACGGAGCGTCGGGCCGTCGTGCCGACGTTTGTGATATGTATTGACTTTACGGTCGTGCACGTCTTGCATGGTTCACTATATATATATCATATTGGAAAATGCTATGCAGGGATGGAATTCCGCTACCCCGTGCCAGGGGCAGGGTCGTTATAATTGGTTAGCTGAATGCTGACCGTTGCCCTATTTGCCACCACTTAGTGGATTGGTTCTTACAGGTGCTGGAGGTGCTGGTCCGAGCAGGACTTAGCGGGCCGAAGCCCAAGCTGCATTGCTGCCCTCGAAGGCTTTGTTTGTTTTGTTTCTTCTTGTTCATGTGTGGCCGGCCTGCTTGACGATGTCTGTAAACCACACCTGTTAAGAGAAATTTGTAAGGCCTTAAGGCCAGATACTTCTGTTGTATACATTCCTATGTTTTAGTTGATAGTTCTCATTTTGCTTGAGTTCATGTTTTTCAACCGTGAAGCTTCCGCTAGAATGCTCTGTGTTAGGATGCGTTGGTTTTGATATTATTTCGTAGCGTCTTCGCCTGTTTGTGGAATATGGTGTGGGGCCCCGGCCGGACCCTCTATTATATACTTCTTGACGGGTAGAGGTGTTACATTGAGGGTCACTAAGTGTAGGAGCACTGCAGAGCTCTGAGGTAGGATCCCTTGTGGATCTAAGGTAGGGATGTCCTCCCAACCTGAGTGTAGGGCTTAACAGCCTGAGGTAGGTGGTCAGCTGACCACTGTATTATAGGCCCTTGTAGCTGAGAAGTAAGTCTTGGAGGTGACTTAGAGATCTGAGGGATCTGAGGTGTAAGCTCTTTGGAGCAGGTTTTGGATAAGTTTCTAGTCCCACAAGATAATTGGATAGGTGGGAGGGAAAGTGGATGTATCCAATTAGGGAACCACTATAAATATTTGTGTGCTTTATTGTGTTGTTTGTTCTTCTTTTTATTGCAGGTACTAAGGACAAGCTCTAGATCACTTAGTTAGAAAAACAACAAAAATACTTAAGAAATTTCAATAACCTATTCACCCCCCCCCCCTCTAGGTGATTTAGCTATCCCTTAATTAAAGACTTTCAAGTGGTATCATAGGGAGGTTACTCAAAAAGGACTTAACAGTCTGAGTAGACCTCAAGGGATAGCTAAAAGGGTTATACTTGTGGGTTCAAAATAGAACCTCAAGGAATTGAGCTTCAAGTCTACAGCAAGGAGAACTTTGGGGCATGGAAAGCAAGGATCAGGCAGATCATGGAAGCCAGTGATCCTAGAATCTTGGCTTCAATTCAAGAAGGACCCTTAATTCCCATGAGGGTCTCTACATCAGATGCAAGTATCCAGACCCCAAAGATTTATGCAGAGATGTCTGAAGTTGAAATCAACTTAGCATCTATGGACAAGAGGGCTCAACACTTCATGGTAAGTTCCATAGATGACTCCACCCTCCAGATGCTTGTCCACTGCAAGACAGCCAAAGAAATGTGGGATTCTCTCACTGTCTATATGGAAGGGACAAAGGAAGTCAGTCTTTCTGACAGTGGTTCAGAGTCTGAAGAAGAAGAAGAAGCCTACATTGGGCTAATTGCTACTGTTGCTAAAGATGAAGCTATTGCAGCAGGAGAAGTCAATCCTCTAGTGAGGATAGGAATTAGAGCAACTTTGACACTATCAGACAGTGAGTCAGAGGTGGATGAAGATGTCTACAGCTATAGAGGGCTAATGGAAATAATAGATGAAGAGGGAAGCCAAGATCAGCCTGGTCAAAGCAAGGTACATTCATTATCTAATTCTGCTTCTCTGTTTGAGTATGAGACCAATCCATGCTCAGAAATCTCTTCTCCTAGTGGTGAAGAAGATTCTGGATCTGAAGGAGATGTCAATCAACTGATTGAGAAATATGTAGAACTTCTGGATGCCTTCAAGAAGGTCAAGAAGTTCTCCAAGAAGCAAACTAAAGTGATTTCATCTCTTAAGCTTGCAGTTGCCCAGCAGACTGTAACAGCTAATCTGCTGGACCAGAAAGCTAGGGAAATAAGCCAACTGAAGTCCCTCTTGGAAATCCAGGTAGTATCCATCAAGCACAAGAACTATCTGATCAGGGAGCTTGAAGATAAGCTTGAGAAGGAGAAAAGAATAGTGGCTAGCTATTCTAAGCTAAGTACTATCCTCCCCTTGATAGACTCCATCTCCTCTCAAAAGGGCAAGAAGGGGTTAGGATTCAAGGGAAGCATAAGAGTTGCTCCTTCCAAAAGGAAGGGCAAAGCTCCAGCTCCACCTCAGCCTATTGCTTCCAAGCCTCTCATTATTTTTAGAAAAGTTCGGATACCTTCTAACAGGTATGACCAAGAAAGCTCTTATGGTCACTGGGAGAATGGTTGTTCATCTGGAGTGAACAAAGATGTTCATTGCCTTAGTGAAAGTTTTGGCAGGGTGTGTGCATTCAAGGCTACAAATGTGAAATTTCAAATGGCCCAATCTGGACTATTTGATTTTGGTACTTCTGCACCAACACTCAAGAATGTTGTTACAACCAAGGCTCAGAGTCTGACAGAAAAGGTTCATACTAAGGGCAAGTCTAAGAGTCAGGCTGATCTGGGCATATCTGAAGCCATCAGAAGAAAACTTTCTGAAAAGAAGCTTGCTGCTGCTGGCACTCAGAGAAGACCGAATCATCCAGCTAAAATACTTACCTTCAGTCAAATTTTAGCTGAAAGAAGTCAGAAAAGGGCTGCAGCACATCTTCCTCCTATCAAGGTTGTAGCTCACCAAGCTGCATACCCTTCACAGAAGAGAAGATATAACTTACATGATTGTTGGTGTTGTGGTAAGATAGGGCATTTGCCATTGATTGCTGGCACAATCCCAATGTGGCCAGAGCTAGGTTCAGTCCACCAGTCAGAAATTCTATTGGTGGACATGTTCAGTTTCATGCAAACAAGAACCTAGGACCCAATAGATATTGGGGTCCTAAGGTAAGGTAATTCTGTTTTGCAGGTTAGTCTTAGTGCCCATCCCTAATATAGCACTTGGACAGAAGATGTTCTAGAATTTGGACTGGAACAAGGAAGTCATCCTATGGTTCATGCCCCAAGGATAAGAATGTTGTATGCATTCCTAAAGAAGGATAAATTGCACAAGTATTGGGCTAAGACAGCTGGATCCAGCCAGCAGGAATGTCTAGTTGGAGAAATCCTCTGACTATTAGGTCAACTTTTGAGGAACCTTCCTCTGATACCACTTGAAAGACTTTGATTCAAGAGCCTAAACACCTAGAGGGAGGTGAATAGGTTCTAATCTTTTTGTGACTTTTTGATTTTAAGGCAAACAGAAGTTTGTAACTACTTGTAGCATAGAATAATTCTATCTACAGAAATTAAATGCAACACAACAAACACCAGATCTATAGTGGTTTCCCAAGATATGGGTACATCCACTTTCCCCCTTCGCCTATCCAGTTGATAATTGGATTCAGCCTAACTTCCTTCCACTGGCTCGGATCCGTAGATCTTACAAACTCAGAACCCAAAATGGTTCCTACACCTCAGACTTTACACAAGACCTACCTCAGATTCTTCCCTGAATCCTACCTCAGTCCTCAGCCCTACCTCAACCTTTATAATTAGGCTTACAACAAAGACTTTCCATAAGTCCGACCTCAGATTCTTCCCTGAATCCTACCTCAGGCCTCAGCCCTACCTCAGCCTTTATAATTAGGCTTACAACTCAGACTTTCCACAAGTCCTACCTCAGGCACACTACCCTACCTCAGCCTTTATAATTTTAGGCTTACAATCTCAGATCTAACAATAGATCCTATAAGAGTTTGTGAGTAATAAGTTTCAGAAAACTTAACCAGCTAGATTCCTCTGTGGATGTTGTCTTCTTGAGCAGTTCTTGTATAAACTGATTCTTATGATCCAACCTAACTTAGCTTTTCAAAGCTTCTTGATTAGGACAAATAAGGTGGATCTACTCTTCAAGTTGAAGTTAATCTTCAGTCAGCTTCTTCCTTAGATTTAGATTGAACTCTGAATCTTTCTTACAGACAGGCCTTGATCTGTCAGAATTCTTCTTAATGATCCAGAGATCTTTTCACGTTGATGATTAAGAATCATTTCCGATCTGGCTCTTATATAGAGCTTGCTCTATGTTTACAGGCTGATCTGGTTCATAACAGACTTCTGACAGTTCTGACAGTGGTGTCATACCGGTTAGTTATGAAAGTCACCAGTCACATCACCAGGTTCTTCAATGTCTGTCCAACTCAGCATACAAAACTCAGCAGACTGCTTTACATATGTCGACACATATAGGCCAAGTGTCGACATAAGTCTTTAAGGTGTCGACACAAATACTCCATGTGTCGACACAGTCATACTTCTACTTCTCGACACTGCTTTTTTTTTGTATGTGTCGACACAGCAGCTTCTTGTCTCGACATTTCTGTTGCAGACAGATGGCGTTGAGTGTTTGTCAAATGGAATTGAGTGTGTGTCGACACAAGTCCTGTGTGTCGACACAATTACTTCTAAACTCGACACATCCTCTTGAGAGTTGGTGTGTCGACACAAGTCCTGTGTGTCGACACAATTTCTTCAGGTGTCGACATAGCTCCTGAGTGTTGACATAGCAGCTGGGTGTCAACACAACTTCCCTGAGTGTCGACACAATTTGCATGTGTATCGACACAGCTCGCCTGAGTGTCGACACAAGTTTCCTGAGTGTCGACTCAGTTTCGTCATAAGTGTCGACACTTGTACTTAAAAAATTTTCCTTCAAATTTTTAAAGCCTGAACAATGAAACTCAAACTTCTATCAAATACACATTGATGCATATCATTGACTAAGTTGTGGCTTCTCCAAATCTAGTACACATTTTCCAATGTACCCAACAATCTCCCCCTATTTGGAGAAGTCATAACCCTTAGTCAAAGATATACATCTCTTTAGATAAAAAAAATTGTAATAGAAGTAAAAACATTTCAGAGCAGATAATTACATAATCATTATAAACAACACACACTTAATACTGAACCAGATTTCATTGATCAGAAAAACTTTGGTTTACATAAATTTCTTATAGAATAAAAGGAAAAGTAATGCATTGTTCTATTACAAGAACCTAGCAATCCTATTACTGACTAGACTCCTTAATAACTATCCATTTGCCAGACTTGATTTTAGCCTGCACAGAAGGTTCAGCATCTTCAGCTAGCTTTTTCCCTTTTAGAGCTTTCTTCTTCAATTCTTCAGCCTTGATCTTTTGTCTTTCAAAATAGTGAAAAGGTTTTGGGAAGTACTTGCTTGGCTCTTGAGTATTAGCAGGTAGCTTCCCAGCCTTAGCACTTATTTTATGTTGTAGAATTACTTATTGTCCAGCTTGATATTTATTCCATTCTTGCTCAGAATACCACTTACCCCTGTCATGGGTTTTATCCTAAACAGCTTTCCAGGTAGTAAGTATGATATTTCTAGAAGTTGGGCACCATTGCTCAAAATCTGGCTTCAGCTCAGCCTGCTCTCTGAATCTCTTCTTAGAGAGTTGAGCTTCCTTCTGAGCTTTTAATACAGCTTCTGACATTTTAACCTTTTCAAGAATTACATTTTGAACCTCTGGTGGAGGACTATACATTTTCAGCACTTCTTCTTGAACCATCTCAAAATCAGCTGGGGGGTAGATCACCTGAGTAACTTCAGGCTGATCTCCTTCAAAATAATCAGGTTGAATTTAAGACTCAGCTACATTAGCATCATCACACAGAGGAGGATATCCAAGAGTGGCTCTGATGCTATTGGTAGTCCATTTAGCATGGTCAGAGTTGGCTTTGATTAGTAATCTCTCCCCCTTTGTGACTTCTCTTGCAATATGATCTCTTAAATCTTCCTTCTTGAATCTGACTTGATCAGCTAGATATTCATTTCCCTCTTTAAAATAATCTCTGAATTTTGTTAGGAAGGTTTTTATTATGTCCTGAGATTCTTGGAATGTGGCTTTGACAGCAGATATATCATCGTGGATTTGCTTGGGGATTTCAGCCTTCAGAGTAGTGCTAGAATCAGTGAGCTTTGTCAATATTGCATGATGTGAATCCTTGAGATTTTCATTCATTCTAATCTGATTCTCTAGGACATATCCCTGCTTTACTTCAATCTCATCCACTTTAGCTTATATATCTTGTTGTTGCTTGGCCAGGAACACCACAGCATTACCTCCTTTATGGAAGCAATCTGTCATCTCCTTCTTATTTTGATTTACTTCAAATCTTATGGATTTGATGTCCTGGGCCAACTATACCTGTAACTCCTTATGAGTTTCATCTACAAATTTTTCAATAGTCTGCCTTTGATTATCTAATTTTATCTGCATCTGGACCAGTAAAGAACTGAAGTCCACAGTTGATGTAGATGGTGTTGTTCCCATTTGCAAATCTTTCTTATATCCAGAACTCTTCTTCTTTAACACAGACAGCTTTCTTTTCTTAGCCATTATGGCTTCTTCATCTTCAGAAGATTCAGATGTACTTTCAATATCAATAGTGTCCTTTTCAGCTGGGGTATCCTTGGATAACTCCACTTTAGTCCTTGGAATTTCCTTTTCTTTTTCAATTTCCTTCCCCTCAGTCCTATCAGTAAGAGGATCAGGAAACAATTCTTCCATTGTAAATTCCTGTTATATCTGTTCAGAAGGAATAAGATTAGTTTTTTTAAAAAAAAAACTAATGAAAAGACTAATACCACTTGAAAGACCACTTTTGTTTTGTAAACAAAAGTGTCCCTTTGAACAATTTTTGAGGAGAATACTATAATTCATCACTAGTCTGTGGAGAAGAAACTTACTGACTCATGTTGAGCGTTATTTTTATCAGTTACTTCAGCTGCAGAGTTGAGTTCAGATACAACATCCATTATTGTGTCTGCAGCTAAGTCACTATCCAAGACAGCATCATCAATACCTCCCCCTTGGGCAGGCAACTCAGTTTCTTTTTCTCGGTTTTCTCCCCCTGGAGTAGATTCAATTTGTTTCTCTTGGGGCTCATAGTCCTTAGCTTGAGCTTGAACATCTTATTGTTGCTAGTCTTCATCAGAACTGAAGACCACTTCCTCCTCAGAATCATTTGAGGAGTCAGCCTGTGCAGCCACCTTTTTTTTCTTCTTGTCTTTGTTAGTTTGCTCCTTAGGAGCAGGGAATTCCTTGGTTAGAACTCTGTCCCACCTTGACAGTATCCTTACATCCATTTTTCTCATATGATTTATCTTAGAGCCATTTGCTTGTTTCAGTACATCTGGAACTACTGATGTTAAGCATAGGCCGAGGATCCTTCCCAGGTTAGGTTTCTTTGTTCCTTCTTGTAGTTTATCAAACACTACTGCTGCCCAGTCAGTGTTTATCTTGAATATTATTCTCACCATCAGATTGAACATGTGGGCAGAAATCCGATCATGTCCTCCTATTTTGCAGATAATCACCTTGCCCACCACTTCTGAAAGAAATTTTCCTTGGGAAATTCATCCCTTTTCTATTGATGGATGAATCAATCTTAATACTGGGATTCTGTCCACACCAGCTTAATGCTTATGTTATTTGGGATGGAGTAATTTCGTTTGTATCCTTAATCAATGGCAGAAGTAGTGCTTTCCTGATTGATTTCAAAGTGAGCTTCACCGGGGTACCTTGAATAGAAGCCTTGAATTTCTTTCCTTTAGTGTCCAATGAAGCGGTTGTATAGAACTCCATGACTTCCTTCTTCCAAATTTTGGTCGGTTCTGAGACCAAATATTCTAGTCCATTTTCATAAATTAGGGCAATGACTCCCTGAATTTTGTCAGAAGTAGTTGTGAAACCTTCGCGAACCAGTTCGTAACCTTCATTAACCTTGTCTTCTTGGTGTGGTGCCATTGATGTAAGTACTAGAGGAGAAGAGAAGAGAGGGTCTATGTCGATAGAAGGTGTAGAGTAAGAAATTCTGATAGCGTAGTAGACCAGATTTTGGATTCACCTATTTATAGTACTTGAGTCCAGGGCAGATCAAAAGTCGAGCTTAAGTCGACAAATCTGGTTTTTTTTGTCGACAACAATGACCTAGGTCTTGACAGAACTTAAGTTAAGTCGACATGAATATGTGTCGACATACTAATTTCTTAGTCGACAAAACATATTTTAAGTCGACACATTTATGTGTCAACATACTTGAGTCTGTGTCGACATACTTGCGTCTGTGTCGACACTGACAACTTAAGTCTCGATAGAGTTGTGTCGACAAAGACTTTTTGTGTCGACACAAATATCCTCATGACTTATTGTCTTGACAAGGTTGTGTCGACACTTATTCTCCTGTCGACACAGATACTGTTTCTGTATCGACACATCTTTTTTCTGTGTCGACACAACATACTGAGTGTGTCGACACAACATACTGAGTGTGTCGACACAACTTGCTTGTGTCGACACAAACATTGTACTTAGACAAATTTCAAGAGAAATTTGGTGCTTACTGATGCTACTCATGGAAACTTTTGTTAACCTATTCTAGGTTCAACATACCTAATTTAATTTTGAAATTATTGAATTTAGTTTCATCCAGTGGTTTTGTGAAAATATCAGCTATTTGATTATCTATTTTTACAAACTCTAGACTAATATTTCCCTTTTAAACATGTTCTCTGATAAAATAAAACTTTATTTCTATATGCTTGGTCCTAGTGTGTGACACAGGATTCTTAGCAATAGAAATAGCACTTGTAGAATCACAAAATAATGGTATTCTACTTACTTGGATGTCATAATCTTCTAATTGATGCTTCATCCACATCAATTGTGCACAGCAGCTACCTGCAGCTATATACTCTGATTCAGCTGTTGATGTAGCTACACTAGTTTGCTTCTTACTGCTCCATGACACCAGCCTCCCACCAAGGAACTGACAGGTTCCTGTGGTACTTTTTTTGTCTTCCTTACATCCAGCAAAAGCTGCATCTGAGAAACTTGTTAATAGAAAATCTCTATTCTTAGGGTACCAAAGGCCTAGATTAGGTGTGCCCTTAAGATATCTAAAAATTCTTTTAGCTGCAGTATAATGAGATTCCTTAGGGCATGCTTGATAACTAGCACAGACACATGTTGCATACATGATGTCAGGTCTACTAGCAGTCAAGTATAATAGGGAGACGATTATCCCTCTATACAAAGACTCATCAACAGGTTTCCCTGCTTTATCTTTGCATATAGGCATACTTATTCCCATTGGAGTTTTCATTATAGAAGCTGAGTCCAAACAATACTTCTTAATCAACTCCTTGGTGAACTTAGACTGGGATATGGATAACCCACTCTCAGTCTGTCTAACTTGAAGTCCTAAGAAGAACTTCAGCTCACCCATACTACTCATCTCAAACTTGCCTTGCATAAGTTTGGCAAACTTCCTACAAAGGCTGTTTTCAGTAGAACCGAAGATAATGTCATCCACATATATCTGGACTAATATTATCTTGCCTTTTGATTCCCTATAGAATAGAGTTTTGTCTATCTTTCCTCTAGATAATTTATTCTCAATGAGGAAGGCAGACAAGGTTTCATACCAAGCCCTTGGAGCTTGTTTCAAACCATATAGAGCTTTCCTAAGCCTATATATATAATCAGGAAAGTGAGAGTATACAAAACCTGAGGGTTGTTCTACATAGACTTCTTCTTTTAAATACCCATTCAGAAATGCTGATTTCACATCCATTTGATATACTTTGAACCCTTGATATGCAGCATAGGCCAAGAACAGCCTTATTGCCTCCAGCCTTGCCACTGGAGCAAAGGTTTGATCAAAATCAATACCTTCCTCTTGCCTGTAGCTTTTTGCTACCAGTCTAGCCTTGTTCTTGACTATTGTGTCATTCTCATCAAGCTTGTTCCTGTAGATCCACTTAGTTCATATTATGTTGTGATCCTTAGGTTTTGGCACCAGTTCCCAAACCTTACACCTTTTAAACTAACTGAGCTCTTCTTGCATTGCATCAATCCAGTTGGTGTCTTGCATGACCTCTTCAATCTTCCTGGGTTCTATCTGAGACAGGAAGCTAGAACAAAAAACTATGTTCATGCTCTTGCTCCTTGTTAAAACACCTTGACTTGCATTACCAATGATCTGGTGAGCTGGATGATCCTTCTGGTGTCTCCTTGCTAGAGGAATTCTGTCACCATTATGGCTATCTCCAGTTTCCTCATCTTGAAGCTCCATATTTTCTTCTTCACCCAGAGGGACTTGATCTCCCCCTGGATAACTGGCATCTTTATCCTCATCCAGTTTATCAGGAACATCTTCATTGATGGTCAGCTTGTCCAGATTATCTGTTAGATCTGTAGGACTAATTGAAGAACTAGACAATTCACTGTTAATAAACATTGACTCATCAAATACAACATGCACAGATTCTTCTACAACTTTAGTAGCCAAGTTGTAGATCCTGTATGCTCTACTATGGTTGTTGTACCCAACAAATATCCCTTCTAGAGATTTGGCAGCAAACTTAGTTTTGTAGTGTTTACCATTGACTAGTACAAAACACCTACTACCAAAGATTCTGAAATAAGATATGTTTGGTTTTCTGCCTTTTAAAATCTGGTAGGGAGTCATCTTGTGTTTCTTGTTGATGAAGGCCCTATTGAGCACATGACATGCAGTATTTACTGCCTCAGCCTAGAAGTATTTAGGGAGAGTAGTGTCATTCAGTAGAGTTCTACTGGCTTCAATTAGAGTCCTATTCTTTCTTTCAGCAACACCATTTTGCTGAGGAGTTCTAGGTGAAGAGAATTCCTAATGAATCCCAAGTTCTTCACAGAATTTTGTCATACATTCAGACTGAAATTCAGTTCTATGGTCACTTCTGATTTTGACCACTGAGCTGTTGTATTCATTCTGTATTTGTCTGACAAAAGTCTGGAAAATAGTTGGTGTTTCAGATTTCTGAATCAAGAAGAAAATCCATGTAAATCTAGAATAGTCATCCACAACAACAAGTGTGTATGCTTTACAACCAAGAATATGAACTGGCATAGGACCAAACAAATCCATATGCATGAGATACAAACATCTCTTTGAATTTTTGATGTCAAGTGACTGAAAAGAGGACTTAGTCTGCTTTCCTTTTTGGCAAGCTGAGCACACACCCTCTTTTATGCACTGAACTTGAGGACTATTCCTCACTAATCCCATGTTGAACAGCAGTCCAATTGACTTATAGTTTAGATGAGCTAGCCTCTTGTGCCATTTGACACATAGAGAAGCTTTCTTTCCTGCAACCAAACAAATAGGTGAGTTGTTAGACTCACATTCTAAATTAAGGCAATACACATTTCCTTTCCTAGTGCCAGTCAAAATGATCTCTTGATCACTTGACCTTTTTATTAGGCACTCCCCTTTGTGGAAAGAAATATCATAACCAAGATCAATAAGTTGACTTATGCTAATCAGGTAATGTTTTAAACCCTTTATATAAGCCACTTTAATGATAGTAATTGAATTACAAGAGATGTTACCAAATCCTTTTATGATTCCCTTTTCTGATCCACCAAAGATAACTTTTGCTCCATTCTTTATGGGCACATAGTCCCTCAACATTCTCCTTGTTCTAGTCATATGTCTGGAACAGCTGCTATCCAAGTACCATATAGGGGTATGTTCACTTGGATTTACCTGCAACAAATAATGAATCACTTACCCTTAGAACCCAACTTGCTAGTGGGTCCTAGGTCCTTGTTAGTTTGAAACCCTGTGACTGATCTAACAGGAATCCTACTTTTGGTTTTAACACTTAAGTTAAACCAGTAATCCATAGCAAAGTGGCCCACCTTGCCACAACACCAACACTCAAACCTATTATACATATTCTTAGGTACAGGCCTTCTTACTTTGTTGTCAGTAGGCTTGTTAAGTGTTGGTGCTGGAACAGCATTCTTCAAGAATTCCTCTTGAATATGATGGGCATGCCTATAGATTGATCTATTGGCATTAGCACCCTTGCTTATGAAATTTTCAAGCTCATAGTGACCATGTGTCATGTCATGTCATACCTGTTAGTAGGATTCACTACCTTATTAAAGAAAATAGGGGGATTAAAAGCTTGAGGCTGAACTGGGACTTTACCTTTTCTATGAGAATTGGTAGCCCTAGTTCTTCCCTTGAAGCCCAGACTAGTCTTTCCTTTTTGTGAAACAAAATTATCTATCAAAGGTAAGACTGATTTTGGCTTGGAGAATTTTGAAACTAGCTCTCTCTCTTGCTGAAGTTTTCTTTCCAATTTCTTGATATGATTCTCTTTGAATGAGATTGTGCCCATCTGAATAACTGTAATGTTTTTCAATTTGGCAACCTCCTTTAGTTTTTGATCCAGCAGTTTTGCTGAATCTGCTGCAGCCAGTTTGAGAGACTCAATCTCCTTTGCCTACTCTTTAACAAGAAACTTACTCTTCTTTAGAGCATGCAACAACCCACTATACTCATTAATGAGTTGGTGAACAACCCCCTCAGACTCAGATCCATCCACTTCTTTTGAAGAAGATGTTTCTAATTCTGATCCAGTAAAGTAATCTGAGATTAGGGGTGAATTGTTTACCTTACTTGGTCCAGACTGATCCTGGCACTTATCTTCTTCTGATTGAGCCATCAGCCCTTTACAGAGATTTTCTTGTACTCCATTTATGGAGTCCAGCATCTGTAGGAATTCTAGTTCCCTAGAATCCTCTTCTGTTGAGAAGAGTCCAACATATGCTTCTGTCTCTTCTTCAGATTCTGAAGATGAAGAGTCTTTCCAACTCTTATCCTTCTGAGCCACTAGAGACTTCTCCTTCTTGCCTTTGACCAGCTGCTTCTTCTTGTCCTTTGACTCCTTTCTTTTGTCAGGACAGTCAGCTATGACATGCCCAGACCTGTTGCAGCAATAACACACAATCTTAGAATTAGATTGTTTACCAGTTTTAGATGCATACCTGTCCTCCTTAAGTGTTTTCTTCTTCCTGTAGTATTCATCCTTGGAATAGGATGTAGATGAAGGCCTGGTTCTCTAATTCTTTTTCTTCATGAACCTTTGAAATTGTCTAGTGAAGGCAGCAAAGTCTTCATCAGATGTGTGACTATCTGATGTACTTGTTTATGGAATATTTTCTTCTGCTTCAGTACTCCTTCCAGGTGGAGAAGAAGATTTTCTCCTACCCTTCCTTGAGCCCTCAGCCTTGAAGGCTACTGTCTTTTCTTTATGTTCAGATCTGCTGCCCTTCTCTTCCTCTTTCCTAGCAGTAAGCTGCATTTCATATGAAAGCAGTTTTCCAAAAAGTGTAGGTGGTGGTGTGTCAGCCAGTTTGGCCACTTTCCTGATGGCACATATCTTAGTGTCCCAATCCTTTGTTAGGGACCTAAGAAACTTGTCATTCAGTTCATAAGTATTGAAAACTCTTCCATATGTCATCAGTTCATTCACTATTCTGAAAAACTTTTTATAGCATTTAGCTATGCTGTCAGTTTTATTCTGCCTAAAGCTCTCATACTCCTGATTCAGCATAGACTTTCTGTCCTCTCTAACTTCTTTTGTGCCTTCCATATAGACAATCAGTGTATCCCACATTTCTTTGGATGTTTTACAGTGCATAAGATTCTGGAATGTTACATCATCTATGGCACTTACAATTATATTCTGAGCTCTTTTATCTAATATAGCCAAGATGATCTCATCCTTAGTCATCTCTGAATAACTCTTAGAAGTTTGAATGTTTGCATCAAGAACTGAAACCTTCATTGGGGTGAAGGGGCTTTCCTATACTGAAATATAAATTCTTGGATCAGATGCTTCCATAAATAGCCTGACCCTTTCTTTTCAAATGCCAAAAGATTCTTTCCTGCATATGGGCAATTTCATAGATCCAAACTCCTTTTGATTTTCACTTGAACCCATTCTTGTTGTCTGTTTTTAGCCTTGGAGAAATCCTCTGACTATTAGGTCAACTTTTGAGGAACCTCCCTCTGATACCACTTGAAAGACTTTGATTCAAGAGCTAAACACCTAGAGGGGGGATGAATAAGTTCTAATCTTTTTGTGTCTTTTTGATTTTAAGGCAAACAGAAGTTTGTAACTACTTGTAGCACAGAATAATTCTATCTACAGAAATTAAATACAACACAGCAAACACCAGATCTATAGTGGTTCCCCAAAATATGGGTACATCCACTTTCCCCCTTCGCCTATCCAGTAGATAACTAGATTCAGCCTAACTTCCTTCCACTGGCTCGAATCCGCAGATCTTACAAACTTAGAACCCAAAATGGTTCCTACACCTCAGACTTTACACAAGTCCTACCTTAGATTCTTCCCTGAATCCTACCTCAGGCCTCAGCCCTACCTCAGTCTTTATAATTAGGCTTACAACTCAGACTTTCCACAAGTCCTACCTCAGATTCTTCCCTAAATCCTACCTCAGGCCTCAGCCCTACCTCAGCCTTTATAATTAGGCTTACAACTCAGACTTTCCATAAGTCCTACCTCAGGCACACTGCCCTACCTCATCCTTTATAATTTTAGGCTTATAATCTCAGATCTAACAATAGATCCTACAAGAGTTTGTGAGTAATAAGTTTCAGAAAACTTCACCAGCTAGATTCCTCTGTTGATGTTGTATTCTTGAGCAGTTCTTATATAAACTGATTCTTCTGATCCAACCTAACTTAGCTTTTCAAAGCTTCTTGATTAGGACAAATAAGGTGGATCTACTCGTCAAGTTAAAGTTGATCTTCAGTTAGCTTCTTCCTTAGATTCAGATTGAACTCTGAATCTTTCTTGCAGACAGGCCTTGATCTGTCAGAATTCTTCTTTATGATCCATAGATCTTTTCATGTTGATGATTAAGAATCGTTTCAGATCTGGCTCTTAAATAGAGCTTGCTCCGTGGTTACCGGCTGATCCGGTTCATAACAGACTTCTGATAGTTCTGACAGTGGTGTCAGACCGGTTAGTTATGAAAGTCACCAGTCACATCACCAGGTTCTTCAATGTCTGTCCAACTCAGCATACAACACTCAGCAGACTATTTTATATGTGTCGACACATATAGGCTAAGTGTCGACACAAGTATTCAAGGTGTCGACACAAATACTCCAAGTGTCGACACAGTCATACTTCTACTTCTCGACACTGCTTTTTGTTGTATGTGTCAACACAAGTCTCGTGTGTCGACATAGCAGCTTCTTGTCTCGACATTTCTATTGCAAACAGATGGCGTTGAGTTTTTGTCAAATGGCGTTGAGTGTGTGTCGACACAAGTCCTGTGTGTCGACACAATTACTTCTAAACTCGACATAGCCTCTTTAGAGTTGGTGTGTCGACACAAGTCTTGTGTGTCGACACAATTGCTTCAGGTGTCGACATTACTCCTGAGTGTTTATATAGCAGCTGGGTGTCGACACAACTTCCTTGAGTGTCAACAAAATTTTCCTGTGTGTCGACACAGCTCGCCTGAGTGTCAACACATGTTTCCTGAGTGTCGACACAGTTTCTTCACAAGTGTCGACACTTGTACTTAGAAAATTTTACTTCAAATTTTTAAAGCCTGCACAATGAAACTCACTTCTATTAAATACACATTGATGCATATCATTGACTAAGTTGTGGCTTCTCCAAATCTAGTACATATTTTCAAATGTACCCAACAATAACTTATCATTAAACAATCATAACATTTCCACCCTAAATCACCATTCGTTCTCATACGAAAAGAGGGCATCGCAAACGACATTTTTGCCACAATCGGATTTCTAGCAAAATCCTTAGTGCTCATCCTGCAACATCACCGCATCGGACCACCAGTCGCGATTACGGCTTCACCCACAATGTCTAATCTACTAACAGAGCAGATTTCTAGTGCACTACATGCCGAGGACGGACTCAATCGACCTGGTGGCTCCTCTTGAATCATGGTTACCCGAACCCCTCTCATTTGAGAGATATGGTGCCGAGATACTTGAAAGAAAGCAAAAAAACAAAACGGATGTCATACACGCATCCCAAAAACCGAGAGGATAAATGCCGTTATCTTACGAATCCTCTTCCTAGCCATGGAGATCTTGATTTTCACGGATAAAAGTATGTGTCTTCAAGCCCTCTCAACGAATCCAGACTCGGATTGACGAACGGAGCTTCGAAGCTTCGTCAATGGCAGAAAAAGAGTTTCTTCTTATTCCTCCAAACTCTCCCTCTCACAAACCCTTACTTTCACTCCAAGGTGAGAATAATGAGGGAAGGAATTCCTTAGCCCTACTTAAGGATCAAGGACAGAGGATTCTGGGCCGTAGGATCGAATTATAAGAAGATCGGACGGTCAAATTTCACCAGTTACGAAACTGTTTCCGCCCGCTTCTGCCGGGAGGGAGGTACCTACCACACCGTGGTAGCTCACATACCCACCTATCTCTGCAAAATGCCCCACTGTCGGCAGCAGTAGTGATACTGACGCACAATAGCCTCTCAACGTATTTCTCTTAATGCTTTTGTCTCGACGCTTTCATCACGATGAAAAGGGACTACCGCTAGGCGGTAGCTACCTAATGTCGTGCGCTACCACTTGATGATTTGTCTCGATGCTCTGGCCTCGACGAATAAAGACTACCGTCAGGTGGTAGATACCTATCACCGCGTCGTAGCTCACAAGGCCACAAGTTTTAGAAATATGGGGTTTTACACGAGCATCCGCGGAAGTGAATTCTAGTGCCTTCTTGAGGGCTCACAAAAACGTTTAAGTGAGCGTTAGGACTTGTGCACGCTAGAGAGGGAGCAGAGCGTATTTCAAGTGGAGAAACAATCTAAGTCTCACGTTCTCACCAGAAAACCTCAGAGCTCTCTATTCTTTGGAGTTGTTTGTCTTCAAATGAAGATTTGTGAGCCTATTTATATCTTTCTGGAGGGACATGCTAGTAATTACGCACGGGCAAATTTTTAGCTAGCAAATGACGTCACTCCGTTCTGATCACCTGGATCACCAATTTTCATGAAATAACGGAAGTGCCCCTTGGGCGGCTCTGGCGGCTCTGGCGGCCCGGGCGGGTTACCCAGTGGCCGGTGGAGGCCGGAGGCGGGAAGGTGGCCGAAGGCGGCAGTGGTCGGAGGTCGCCGGCACCGCACAAGCATGACGTGTGCAAGCACGCGCTCTAGCACACAGGCGCAGGCCACGCGCGCACAAGGGGTTGGCTCTCCTCCCTGTCCTTGGCCAAAATCTTTCTTATTTGTCTCAGAAAATTCAGAAGAACCACGTTAACATTTATCAATCATCCTCTATGTCAAAGAAGCACCGTATTTTGGAGCTCGGGAGGGCCGATTTATACCGTACCACATATAGAAACGTTGTATAGATAATTCAAGACCACAGTTAAGTTCTGGGCAATGTTTTTATATACCTTTACATTTTTTTACTTTTTGAGTCGGTTCGGCCACCCATTTTGTTCATGGGGAACGAGCCATCCAGGAAAAATTTGTTGGTGCATAAGGCACCTTTAATCATTTTGTGTAGCCCCAATAATGTTGTATATTTCCTTCAGTTAATTTTGTGCATGATTGATCTAAAATATAATCATTTTTCAATACGATCATATTACATGAATATTATAGCCAACAATTTACACTATTGAATCATGAATCATATGACTGTATTTGCTCTTGAATGATAATCTATTTTGATCACCGTATCTTACACACAAAATTTTTGGAACTGAGCCCTGATTTCAAATCTAGGTCCGAGTGAAATTAGAGCGCGACATGTGTCAAAAGCTCTACTTCCCTTAAGTGCACATACTTGATCATTTTTTATCGCGCAGAAGATCAAATTGTTTTTCAAAAATTTCTCAAAAAATTCAGGATCAAAATGATCTCCTGATATAGAAAAGGCTTTGAGAATTTTTTGATCTCCTGGGAGATCTCCATGATCTCCCGGAGATCTCCCGGGAGATCAAATCTCCGGGGAGATATGCGCGTAAGAGAAGAAAATCTCAAAAAATATCAGTTTTATAAGATTTTGATGTGTCGCTCTCTGTTTTGACCCGGATCTAAATTTGGAAATGGAGTCAGTCGAAGAGAATAAACCATAAATTATATTAGGGCATACACCCAAAGCTATTTATAGCCAAAACACATATTACTATTACAACATTTCTCCTCAAGCTTGGTGAAAGCTATTCACTAAACCCATCTTGTTACAACCCCTGGTCATGTCCTCCAAGCTGAGTCCCTTGGTCAAGAAGTTTGCAACCTGACACTTGGTCGACACGTGAATCAACTCCAGTAGTCCACTGTCAAGTTTATCCTTAATAAAAAAACCTATCAATCTCTATATGCTTGGTTCGATCGTGTTAGACTTGATTATTTGCAATACAGATGGCTGCCTAACTGTCACACCATAACTCATCCTATCTCCTCAATCCAACATCAACTCCACAAGTATCCCTCTCAGCCACAGGAGCTCTGCAACCCCTAATGACATGGCTCTGTACTCTGCCTCTGTTGTAGATCTAGCCACTACTGATTATTTCTTGCTCATGTAGGAGACCAGGTTGTCTCCCACAAATATGAAATAGTCTGAAGTGGACCTCCAATCATCCGTATAGCTTGTCCAGTCAGAGTCGCAATAACCATTAATCTTCACGTGTCTATTCCTTCTGAAGGTCAGCCCCTTCCCAGGAGCACTCTTCAAGTATCGCAAGATCTGGTACACTGCATCCATATGAACCTTCCTTGGGTCATGCATGTAGCAGCTCACTACACTCACAGAAAAAGAGATATTTGGGTGAGTGTGGCTCAGGTAAATTAACTTTCCAACTAGCCTCTAATACATCTCATGATCTACTAGTTTCCCGGCCTCTGCACCCAATTTACACCTCTGATCGATTGGTGTCGCAACAGGTTTACACCCCAACATCTCAGTTTTAGTGATGAGATCAAGTGTGTATTTCCTTTAGAAAAGGTATATCCCCTCTGCCTCATAAGCAATTCCAATCCCAAGGAAGTACCTAAAAATGCCCAGATCCTTCACCTCAAACTCCTTGCTTAGAGCCCCCTTGAGGCGGCCAATTTCCTTCTCATTATCCCCCGTAATGATCATGTCGTACACATACACCGCAAGCATGGTGATGCGGCTGCATTGATCTAGAGATATCCCATCCCAATCATCGCTTTCCTGAACCTATCGAACAACCCGCGGGATGACTACTTCAGCCCATAGAGAGATTTCTTCAACCTGTAGACTCTGCTTTCAGTCTTTATTGTGCCAAAACCTTGTGGTATCTCCATATACACATCCTCTGCCAAATCTCTATGAAGAAATGCGTTCTTCACATCTAGTTGGTACAACATCCATCCATCATTCACCGCTAGGCTAATCAGAGCCCTAACTGTGCTCATTTTTGCAACTGGTGCAAATATCTCGTCATAGTCTATACCGTAGGTCTGGTTGTACCCCTTGGCAACCAATCGAGACTTGTAGCGCTCAACCTATCCATCTGTATTCTGCTTCACAGTGAACACCCACTTGCACCCAATATCCTTCTTGTCCTTTGGCCATTGTACCAGCTCCCAAGTCTTGTTCTTCTCAAGATCTCTCATCTCTTCCTTCATCGCTGCCTTCCATTTCGGATCGTCTTTGACAACCTGCCAATTATTAGGTACATTAATACTATCCAAAGATTCAATGAATGCTCTGTGAGTATAGGATATATGATCGTAAGAGACAAAGGAAGCAAGGTACCAACAATATCTATCAGGAGGATTTCCCGCATTACTGCGAGTAGTCCTCCGTAATGCAAGAGGAGAAGTAGGGGAAGGGAAAAGAATATCACATGAGGCATGTGGTGATGTAGGTGTTCTAGGAGTAGGGAGCGGCGTAGCCAAGGGACTGAGAGCTAGACTAGGCACAGACACTAAATCTATTACTGCTGGCAGCTTCCTCCTCTTACTGCATGTCAGTAACTCCCCCTGAGCAGTGGGTCTCACGTCTGGCCTCTCCTCCTCAATCTCCTCCTCCTGCAACTCATCACTCTCCTGCTCATCCTCCACAGATCCTCCCTGCCATACTCTCAAATCAGTCACCAACCTTTCTCTCTCTATCCTCATATTGTTGGTATCTGATGAGTCAGCTATTGGTGGGCCCCCCTTGTCGGTAGTATTGTTCTAGCTCTCTAAAGTGGATGTTCATGCTCACAAAACTTTTTTTCTCCACTGGGCTCCAGCACATGTACCCCTTTTGAGTACGAGAGTAGCCCACAAACATACACTTGACTACCCTTGCATCAAGTTTACTAACACCTGACTTGCTGTCCTTCACGAAGCACACACCCCCAAACACCTTCAAAGGAAGCATCCCTCCATTATGTCCCTACAACTGTTGATACGGGAACTTCCACCCCAGAACTTGAGAAGGCATCCTATTGATCAACTGTGCCGCAGTTAGCACCGCATATCCCCATAGACTTTGTGGAACCTTCATGTTGAGCATTATACTCCTTGCCACCTCCAGAAGGTGTTTGTTCTTCCTTTTCGCCACTCCGTTTTCTGCATGCGTATAGGCACAGGTGGTCTGGTGCACTATCCTATGAGCCGATACATATTCCTCCATTGCCCTGTTAATGTATTATATTCTATTATCTGATCATAGTACCTTAATCATTGCATTGTATTGAGTCTGAACAAGCTTATGAAAATCTCGAAAGCAGGTAAATACTTCACTCTTAGTTTTCATCAAATACAGCCAAGTAACACGAGAAACACAATCAATAAACGTTATAAAGTACTTATAACCATTCAAAAAACCTACAGTAAAAGGTTCTCATACATCAGAATGAATAACATCAAAAATAGAAGAGCTTTTTCGGCATGTACTAGCATATGAACTCCTATAAAGCTTTTTGAACTCACAACCATCACACACAAACTTTGTTTTATCAACTATTTTAACAATAGCAAAAAATAATCTATCTACAGTACTAAATGATGGGTGACCCAACCGTTTGTGATGAAGTATCAGCATGTCCTCTGTACTCAACTTCTATCCTCTAACTCCCATCTTCTCTACCATAGATACTAGAGCTTCATCCAATCCTTCCCGATCCAGATACCACAACCCGTCATGCAAAGTCCCAGTCCCAAGTATTCGCCTCAACCCTTTCTCCTGAAAAGTCACCTTGGGAATATCAAAAGAAACAATACATTTCAGTTGAATGATTATGGAACTAATGGATAAGAGACTAACTGGAAAAGAAGGAGCATGCAAAACATTGGATAATGTTACTGAACCTAAACAATTAACAGTACCCTTACCAACCACTGGCTGAAACGTACCTTCTGCCGTTTAGATGCTATCTGCAGCAGCGAGATGTGTGTAGGGGAAGAACATGCCTGCATTTCCTGTCACGTGACATGATGCTCCTGAGTCGATGATCCAATCTAACCCCCTGTGGGAGGATATAGATGCAAGAGCGAGAGATCCATCAGTTGGGTGGTCATACATCGCACCCCCCCCCCCAACTCCATCTATGCTCCCTTTGCCCATCTGTTTCCTCTTGATGCCTTCCATCATTCTAAGTAGGGTCTGCTCCTCCTCTTTATAGTAAACGCCAACTTCCTTTGCACACTCAGTCATGCCCAAATTGGCTTGATAGCTTCCTCTGCCACCACGAGAATGACCACGTCCCCGTCCACCACCCAAATCTCTCTCCTTGGGTGGCTTGGGGCATGCTAGCCTCAGATGGCCCACCTCTCCACAATTGTAGCACCGGCGAGTTTCTTCCCTCTATGGTGTAATGCAAGGAGCAGCAACCAAAAGTGTCGAATTCACAGTCGTAGACCCTCCTACTCCTACTTGAAGATTGAGACGTTTCTCCTCCTGAATCATAGCAGAGATGGCCTCGGAGAGTGTAAGAATAGACGTACTCTTCATTGATCAAACTTGTCATCTAACCCCTTTAGTAAATTCATCGTCCTCTCCTCCATGATGATATTGGAATCTCGACACTGAGAATCGCAGCAACACATCCCACTAGAGGAGTGATCGTAGTCCACCCATAGCCATTCCACCTCGGAGGCGTACTCCTGCACTTATTTCTCTCCCTGAGCAGTATCATTAATTTCTCCATTCACTTGGAAGACCCGCAGAGTGTTCCTCACACCATCATATGTGTTCTTCAGCTTGTCCCAAACCTCCATAACTGTCTCGAGGCCATCTACTGTGGCGGCAAACGATGAGACAACCGAGCTGAGAAGCCACATAAACATCATCTTGTGGGCCGACTCCCACTCATCTCCAGCCGAGTTCTCTAGTTTCTTCAACGCCCATGTTAGGAATCCCCCTACCTGTTTTGCTGCAAGGATTTTCTTCACACGTCTTGACCAACTCAGGTAGGTCGTTAGTTCGTTAATCTTCAACTCAATCGGTGGATGTTCCAATTTCACCGACCGTTGCGATGTATCTAACACCCTCAAAAATGTGGCCAACCAATTGGGTCCATTGATCCCAATGTCCTAAATTTATAAGAAGTCAAACAGGTCAATGGTATACACATAGTTATATTTGATGTATGTTTAAGTTCATGCATACAGGTTGGTCTTTGTCACAATGATTGGACATAAAGTTCAAGGGACAATGATAGGTGGACTCAAAGTGAAGGCTGGCAATCAAAGCTTACAGTATTAAAAAGGCAAAAATATGGCTAAGTCCACAGGCATTGAATGAGCTTACCTCACTCAACGCCATATGTCCAGAATCATTGAGTCAAGGATATCATGTCAAAGCCTAAGCAGTGGAAGCCAGAAAATCGGCTAAGTCCAGAAGCATTGAGTGAAGCTTCATCACTCAACGCCATGCTGAGTTTATCAATGCAAAACTTCAGCAAGAAGGAAAGATTGCAGAAATTCAGGCTAAGTATAAAAGCGTTGAGTGAAGCTTATACACTCAACACTCTCAACGCCATCAGGCAGAAAGCTGAAAATATGGCTAAGGCAAAAAGCGTTGATTAAGGCATATACACTCATTACTTTTAAGCAGGCAGAAGAATGTGGCCAAGGCAAAAAAACATTGAGTGAGGCACATACACTCAACGCTCTCAACGCCTAGTAGAACAGAAATATTTCTCAGTCCAGATTCATTGAGTATTGCCTATTCACTCAACTCCACTCATCGCCTAGAAGATCTGAAGAAAATTCTAAGTCTAGAATCGTTGAGTATTGCTTATCCACTTTTTATCGAGCTGAGCTTTGAGTTGGTCGAACTGAGTTCAGAGTTCGTCGAACTCAGCTTTCACTTATTCGTTGACCTGAGGATTTCTGGAATGTTGCTTGATTTTATCGAGCTGAGCTCTGGGTTCGTCAAACTGAGTTTTGAGTTCGTTGAACTGAGGATTTCTAAAATAATGCTTGATTTCATAAAGTTGAGCTCTGGGTTTGTCGAACTGAGTTTTGAGTTTGTCGAACTGAGGATTTCTTAAATGATGATTGATTTTTCTAAGTCCGGAATGATGCTGACGTCAGCAAAGTGAACAAGTCAACGAATTTCAGATTCATTATTTAAATGCTGTAAATTGACATTAACGTCACTGTTAGTCTACAGTGAATCTCAATTTGATCTCGATCTCGGCTGCTATTTATAATCCCGTCAATTTGTGGGATGATTGACACATGTCCCAGTTTTAACGGTGGTTAAAACCTCAGCTTAATCAAACTGAGATTCACTGTAGACTGACGGCGACGTTAATGTCAATTTGCAGCATTTAAATAATGAATATGAAATTCATTGACTTGTATACTTTACTGACGTCAGCATCATTTTGGACTTAGAAAAATCAAGCATCATTTCAAAAATCCTCAATTTGATAAACTCAAAACTCAGTTCGACGAACCCATAGCTCAGCTCGACAAAATCAAGCATTATTTCAGAAATTCTCAGTTTGACGAACTCAAAACTCAGTTCGAAGAACCCAGAGCTCAGCACGATGAAATCAAGCATCATTCCAGAAATCCTCAGGTCGACGAACAAGTGAAAGCTGAGTTTGACAAACTCTGAACTGAGTTCGACAAACTCAAAGCTCAGCTCGACGAAAAGTGGATAAGCAATACTCAACGATTCTGGACTTAGAATTTTCTTTAGCTCTGCTAGGCGTTGAGTGGCGTTGATTAAATAGGCCATACTCAACGAATCTGGACTTGGAAATATTTCATCTCTGCTAGGCATTGAGAGCATTGAGTGTATATGCCTCACTCAATGCTTTTTGCCTTGGCCACATTCTTCTGTCTACTTAAAAGCATTGAGAGCGTTGAGTGTATATGACTCACTCAACACTTTTTGCCTTAGCCATATTCTTCAGCTTTCTGCCTGATGGCGTTGAGAGCATTAAGTGTATAAGCTCCACTCAACGATGTTATACTTAGCCTGAATTTTTACAATCTTGTCTTCTTGCTGAAGTTTGGCGTTGATAGACTCAAAATGGCGTTGAGTGATGAAGCTTCACTCAACGCTTCTGGACTTAGTCGATTTTCTGGCTTCCACTGTTTAGGCTTTGACATGATATCCATGACTCAACGATTCTGTCCATATGGCGTTGAGTGAAGTGAGCTAATTCAACGCCGGTGGACTTAGCCATATTTATATCTTTTCAATACTGAAAGCTTTGATTGTCAGCCTTCACTTTAAATCCACCTGTCATTATCTCTTGAACTATATGTCTAATTATTGTGACAAAGACCAACCTGTATGCATGAACTTAAACATACATCAAATATAACTATGTGTATACCATTGACCTATTTGACTTCTTACAAATCTAGGATATTGAAATCAATGGACCCAACAATCTCTCCCTATTTGAAGAAGTCAAAACACCACTTGAGAATTCTTTGTCAATGATATACACTAACATAAGCAGCAAAAATATTAATATTGTATTAATCTAAGAGCAGCAAGAGTGACCACATTGAGGTACCACATTTTCCCTTGTTACCACATTTTCCCTTGTGCTCCCCCTACTTTGTTGCATCCTTCTGTTATAAGCTGCTTCACCTGTGAAGCCTTTCCTGTAGCTGCTGCTCCCCCTTTTTTACTTTGTTCTTGTACTACTTCTCCCCCTTTTTGACTTCTGTGAAATAGCTCAGGAGCAGCATGCTATCTACTCCCCCTATTTGAGAGCAGAGAAACACCTAGAGCTGAACTTGCTCCCCCTCAATAAGAACAATTGAATCTATACCAAATTCAACATACCTAATTCAAATTTAAAGGTGTTGAACTTTGCTTCATCTAATGGCTTGGTGAAAATATCAGCCACTTGCTTGTCTGTTGGGACAAACTCAAGACTAATATCCTCACATTTCACATGCTCTCTTATAAAATGATATCTAATCTCTATGTGCTTAGTCCCTCTATATGATACAGGATTCCTAGCTATAGAGATTGCACTTATAGAATCACAAAATAAAGGTATTTTACTTATCTGGAGGTTATAATCCTGGAGTTGATGCTGAATCCATAATAACTTTGAACAACAGCTTCCTACAGCTATGCATTTGAATTTTAGAGTAGAAATAGATACACTAGTCTGCTTCTTGCTGCTTCAGGTCACTAACCTTCTACTAAGAAACTGACAGGAACCTGATGTACTTTTCTTGTCCTCTTTGTAGCCTGCAATGTCTGCATTTGAATAGCCAATTAGCTCAAAATTCCTATTCCTATGGTACCATAGGCCAAGATCTGGTGTGCCCTTTAGATATCTCAAAATTCTCTTAGCAGCCGAGAAATGAGTCTCTTTAGGGCGTTCCTGATATCTAGCGCAGACACATGTAGCATACATTATGTCTGGACTACTTGTGGTGAGGTATAAAAGAGAACCAATTATCCCTCTATACAAAGTTTGATCAACAGATTTCCCTACCTCATCTTTGTCTGAAGACATTTGATCTCATGGAAGTTTTCATGGTAGAAGCATTCTATATCCCAAATTTCTTAATTAACTCCCTGGTAAATTTAGACTGTAATATGGATATTCCATTGTCAGTCTGTCTTACTTGGAGACCCAAGAAGAACTTAAGTTCACTCATGCGACTTATCTCAAATTTCACTTGTATAAGTTTGGCAAACTTCCTACAAGATTATCATCAGTAGATCCAAAGATAATACCATCAACATATATCTGGACTAGGATGATCTTGCCCTTAGATTCCCTAATGAATTGGGTCTTGTCTATCTTCCCCCTTGAGAATTTATTTTCAATGAGGAAGCTAGACAATGTGAAAGTCTTGATTTCAAGAATACTAATCACCTTGAGGGGGGGTAAATAGGTCCAATTTAAAAATTCTTGGCAGCTTATAGATTATCTAAACATAGCAATCATAGCAAACACAACAATAACAACACACATAGCACAGTAAACAGTGATTTATAGTGGTTCCCCAATTGATGGTTACATCCACTTTCCCCCTTCGCCTATCCAGCAATAAGCTAGATTCGGACAAACTTCCTTTCACTTTCTCAGATCCTCAGATCTTATAGCTCAGAGCTTAACTGGCTCCTACAACTCAGGCGCAAGCCCTACCACTTAGATCTCAAAGATCTTACAACTCAAGTTCTTCCCAAGAACTCTACCTCAGAGTGAATCCACACTCCTATAGCTCAGGTAATCCGGCCCTACCTCAGCCTTTATAACTAGGCTTACAACTCAGGAAATCACTGCCCTACATCAGCCTTCATAACAGCAGGCTTACACCTTAGGCCTTAGCCTTACCACTCATATTCAAAATGAATCTTACACAGAATTAATCAATAAAATTGAATTACAGACAACAGAGGAAAGTATCTGTGTCTGTCTACTTGGACTATGCAGATTTCAACCCTAACTTTGTCTTCCCAGCAACAAGATGATGCAACGATCTTGAATTTATAGCCCGGCTTATTCTGGAATCGACTAGCAGATCAATCTGCTTCTCCTTCAGAAAAGTCTCTCGATCTGGACTGAGCAGTTATCAGCCCTTCCTTCTTCTTCTTTGATCCAGCGAATTGATCGTTAAATTCTGACTCGGCTTGAATCGAAAAGATAACGTTAGCTAGGGTACACCTAGGCTGATTTGTCTTCCTCGGAGAATTACTCTGAACTTACTATAGTAGATGATGATCGCAACAACTTACTCAAAAGCCCTTCTGATTTGAACTTTAAGTTCTTAGCTTCTACAATAATGGTGGATGAAGACGACAACTCCACTTCTCATTTTCTTAGAAAATTAATCAGAAAACTTAATTTAAAAAACTTAATCAGATCTCGATCACTTCTTCTGTTTATAATCCCGTCAAAATAACGAGATGATCGACACGTGTATTAGTTTTAACGCTGGTTAAAACCTCAGCTTTATTAACTTGAGATCCACTGTAGACTGGCGGCGACGTTAATGTCGATTTGTATCAAATTTGAACTTTGATGACT
Source organism: Platanthera zijinensis (assembly GCA_039513925.1). Classification (NCBI taxonomy): domain Eukaryota; kingdom Viridiplantae; phylum Streptophyta; class Magnoliopsida; order Asparagales; family Orchidaceae; genus Platanthera; species Platanthera zijinensis. The sequence continues at coordinate 11,281,975 of CM077098.1, forward strand.
TGTTGACTTTATTGAGTCAGCATCCTTCTGTACTTAGCCAAAATCAACTAACATTTCTGAAATTCTGCGTTCGACGAAATCTGAACTCTATTCGACGAAACCTGAGCTCAGCTCGACAAAATAGTGAAGCTGAGATCGATGAATTCTCTCAGCTGAGTTCTTCCTTCACGTGAAAGCTAAGTTCGACGAAATATGAACTCCGCTCGACAAAATTCTGATAGCTGATTTCTTCTTACAGGAGAAAGTTGTGTTCGACGAAATTTGAAAGCTGAGTTCAACGAAATCTTCTCCTTACAGCTAAAAAGTTGTGCTCTACAAAATCTTCTTCTTACAGGTAAAAAAATGGGCTCGACGATTCTGAACTCCGTTCCACGAAATCTGAATTGCGTTCGACGAAAGCTAAGCTCATCTCGACGAATGGTAGTCTCAGCGGTTCTAGACTTAGAAATTTCTTCAGCTCTTGTTAGATGGCGTTTAGAGCGTTGAGTGTGTTGACCTCACTCAATGCTATTTTCCCGTTAGCCCATTCTTCAGCTATCTGTCTGATGGAGTTGAGTGAGCTGACCTCACTCAATGATTCTGGACTTAGCCGATTTTCTGGATTCTTCACAGTAAGGCTAGACTCAGATCCATTTCACTTGGCATTGAGTGAGTGAGCTTCACTCAACGCTACTTAACTTAGTTGAACTTTCTGTCTCCTTAAGCTTTGGTGTTGACAGGCTTAACATGGTGTTGAGTGACGATGCTTCACTCAATGCTTCTGGACTTAATCAAAATTCTAGCTTACAATGCTTATGCTTTGATAGGATAACCTTGTCTCAACGGTTCTGGCCATATGGCGTTGAGTGAGTTGAGCTCACTCAATGCTTTTGTACTTAGCTAGATTTCTGCCTTTGTAATTCTGTCAGTTTTGACTGTCTGCCTACTCTCAGCGCTATTAGCTGAATGGCGTTGAGTGGGCTTGCTTCACTCAATGCTTTTGGACTTAGGCATATTTCTGACTTTCCAGCCTATCACCTTGAGTCCACCTGTCATTGTCTCTTGAACAAGCTGTCTAATCATTATGACAAAGACTAACCTGTATGCATGGACTTAAACATACATCAAATAAAACTATGTCTATCTCATTGACATGTTTGACATCATCAAATCAGGGCCATTGGGATCAATGGACCCAATAATCTCCCACTATTTGAAGATGTCAAAACCACTGATCAAGTACCTTAGTCAATGAGATACACATTAAACAGGCAATAAAAGCATATTCATATTAAATTCAGTGAAATGAATATTAAATTCAGTGAACTGAATTTTACCTACTCCACGTGGATTGTTGTAGGGTGAGTTACACCTTAGAGGATTACCTCTTAGCTTGATCTTTTCTTGCTTGATCAACCTTTTCTCTCCATGACTTTCTCCCCTTGTGTTTCAGCCATGAAGGAGCTTGATCTTTTCAGAGAGTCATCTTCTATCTCTCCCCTTTGAGCTTGATCAGTCTCCTCTCTCCCCCTTTTTGACCTCTTTAGATAGTCAGTAAAGAACAACAGGTCTGTATCTCCCCTTATGTTCTCCCCCTAGCTGATGTAGAGGAATCTAGGAGTGCAGCTGCCAACTTGCCCCTTATGAAGGGATGTCTTGATACCACTTGACAGCACTTGAAATTCAATATTACTGAAAGTCTCTACACCACTTGAAAATACCATTTGAAAAACTCTAGTCCTGCAGCTGTTGATACCTCTTAATAAGAAGCATCTGCTCTCAGCTTGAAAGCCTTTAGTTCTGCAGCTACTGGACTTGCTCCCCCTTAATACGAGCACCTGCTCTCATCTGGTTCTCTACAAGGTCTACAGAACCAGCAAAAAGAACAAACCTGTACCAAACATAATACCTTAGGGAGTACCTGAAGCTATTCTAAGTTCAACATACCCAAATAAATTTTGAAGGTGTTGAACTTGGTTTCATCTAGTGACTTAGTGAAGATATCAGCCACTTGCTTATTACTAGAGACAAAATCTAGACAAATGTCTTCTTTCTCAACATGCTCCCTAATAAAATGATACTTAATTTCTATGTGCTTAGTCCTGCTATGTGAAATAGGATTCCTAGCAATAGAAATTGCACTAGTAGAATCACAATATAGAGGAGTTCTACTTATCTTAATGTCATAGTCTTCAAGCTGATGTTGTATCCACAATAATTGAGCACAGTAGCTACCTGCTACAATATACTCTGACTCTATAGTGGAGATAACAACACTAGTCTGCTTCTTGTTGCTCCATGACACCAGTCTTCCACCTAGGAATTGACATGTACTAGTGGTACTTTTCCTATCTTCCATGCAGCCTGAAAAATCTGCATCTGAAAATCTAGTTAGCTCAAAATATCTATTCCTAGGGTACCATAGACCAAGATCTAGTGTCCCCTTAAGATACCTTAAAATTCTCTTTGCAATAGAATAATGAGATTCTTTAGATCATGCCTAATACCTAGCACATACACATGTAACATACATGATGTCAGGTCTACTAGCAGTCAAGTATAGAAGGGAGTCAATTATCCCTCTATACAAAGACTCATTAACAGGTTTCACTGTCTCATCTTTGCCTACAGACATACTTGAGCTCATTAGAGTTCTCATGATGGAGGCATTCTCCATATCATATTTCTTAATTAACTCCCTTGTGAACTTAGACTGGGATATGGACAAGCCATCATCAGTCTGTCTTACTTGGAGTTCCAAGAAGAATTTTAGCTCACCCATGTTGCTCATCTCAAACTTTCCTTAAATAAGTTTGGCAAACTTCCTACAAAGGTTATTTTCAGTATATCCAAAGATAATGTCATCGACATATATCTTGACTAGGATGATCTTGCCCTTAGATTCCCTTAGGAATAGGGTATTATCTATTTCCCCCCTTGAGAATTCGTTCTTAATGAGGAAAGTAGATAATGTTTCATACCATGCTCTAGGGGCTTGCTTCAACTCATATAAAGCTTTCTTAAGCTTATAACAAAATTAGGGAAGTTATGATCTACAAAACTTGGTGGCTGATCCACATATACTTCCTCTTTTAAGTCTCCATTCAGGAATACTGACTTCACATCTATCTAGAAGACTTTGAATCCTTGATAGGCAGCAAAAGCAAAGAATAACCGTATTGCTTCCAGCCTTGCTACTGGGGCAAAGGTCTGGTCAAAATCTATTCCTTCTTCTTTCTTGAATCCTTTTGCCACCAATCTGGCCTTATTTTTGACAATAATGTCATTCTCATCTAGCTTGTTCTGTTAGATCCACTTTGTTCCAATGATATTATGTCCCTTTGGTCTAGGAACCATCTTCCAAACTTTACACCTTTTGAACTGGTTCAGCTCTTCGTGCATAGATCCAATCCAGTAAGAGTCTTTGATAGCCTCTTCAAGCTTCTTGGGCTCTATTTGTGATAGGAATCTTGAACATAGAGCTATGTTGATGCTATTGCTCCTTGTCTGGACACCATGTCTTGCATCACCAATGATTTGGTGTTCTATATGGTCCCTCAGATGTCTCTCAGCTGGAGGCATCCTTGCTTCAGCATGATGTTCTGCATTGTTCTTAGCTGGCTAAACTTCATTATCTTCAGCTGGCTGTACTGCATTGTTTTCAGCTGACTGTTCTTCATCCTCAGCTTGTGAGTCTTGAGCTCCCCCTAGACAGCACCCATCTTCTTCCTTTTCTTATCCTGCTGGATACATTTCCCTGATGATAAGCTTGTCCATCACATCCTTTAAACCTGTAGAACTAGAAGAGGTGCTTGGCAGCTCACAGTTAATTAGGTTTGACTCATCAAAGATAACATGTATTGATTCTTCTACAACTTGAGTAGTCAAGTTATAGATCCTATATCCCCTATTATTGTTGATGTACCCAACAAAAATCCCTGCTTGGGACTCGGCAGCAAAATTAGTCACATAGGACTTACCATTGTTTAGTATATAGCACTTGCTACCAAAAATCCTGAAATAGGATAAGTTTAGTTTTCTGTCATTCAAAATCTCATAGGGAGTATTCTTGTGGATTTTTTTGATGGAAGCTCTATTAAGGACATGACATGCAGTGTTTACTACCTCAGACCAGAAATATTCTGGAAAAAATGTGTCACTTAACAAGGTTCTACCAGCCTCTATGAGAGTTCTGTTTTTCCTCTCAGCAATCCCATTTTGCTGGGGTGTTCTAGGAGACGATAACTCTTGATGAATCCCAAGCTCTTTACAGAATCTTGTCATGCATTCAGACGGAAACTCAGTCCCATGGTCACTTCTGATTTTGACCACATTACTGTTAAGTTCATTCTGAATTTTCCTAACAAATGTCTGGAATACATTAGGGGTTTCAGATTTCTTCCTTAAAAAGAACACCCAAGAAAATCTGGAAAATTCATCAACAACCACAAGGGTGTAGACTTTCCTACCAAGACTATGAACTAACATAGGACCAAATAGATCCATATACAGGAGGTATAAACACCTCACTGAGTATTTGGTATCAAGGCTCTAGAAGGAGGTCTTGGTCTGCTTGCCATTTTGGCATGCTGAGCAGATACCCTCCTTGATGCACTTCACCTTAGGACCATTTCTCACTAACTCTTCACTAAAGAGTTTGCCTATAGTCTTGTAATTCAGATGAGCTAGCCTCTTGTGCCATTGGACACAATGTGAAGCTTTCTCATCTACAACTAGGCATATAGGAGAGTCCTTACTCTCACAAACAAAATTGAGACAATAGACATTTCCTCTCCTCATGTCTGTCAAGATGACCCCTTGGTCACTTGATCTCCTAATTTGGCACTCATCTTTGAGGAAAGAAATGGCATAGCGAAGATCACATAGTTGGCTTATGCTTATTATGTTATGTTGCAAACCTTTCACATAAGCTACTTGTGTGATAGTGATTATGTCATTAGATATCTTACCAAACCCTTTGGTTACTCTTTTTTATGAACCACCAAAGATGACATTGGGTCCATTTTCAGCTGAAGTGTACTCCTTCAGCATGCTCCTTGTTCCAGTCATGTGCCTGGAACATCCATTGTCCAAGTACCATATAGGGGTATGGCCACTTGGACTTACCTGCAACAAATAAATCATCTTTCCTTAGGACCCCAATTTTTATTGGGTCCTAGGTGCAGGTTAGACTAAAATTGAACATGTCTACCTGCAGCTCTTCTGACAGGTAAGCTGGCATTATCTCCTTGGACACTCTTATTGTGCTAGCAATCAATAGTATAGTGGCCCACTTTGCCATAGCACCAGCACTCATAAATATTGTACCTTATTTTAAGGGCTGGCTTTACAGCATAGCAGTCAACAGCTCTCATTCTAGCAGGTACAACATCATTTTTCTTAAGTCTTCCAGCCACATCTTGATTTGGGATTTGTCTAGCAGTAGAGGTACTAGGGATATCTTGGACCCTAACAGCAGCTGCCTTCTTTTCAGAGTGCAAGCTCCTGATAGCTTCAGATATACCCAAGTCTAGTGTGCTGATAGACTTTCCTTTAGTCTGATTATGGACTGGCAGACTTTGAGAATGGGCTGCAGCCTTATTTTTGAGTGTTGGGGCTGGTACACCAAACACAAATGGTCCAAGATAGGCCATTTGGATTTCTTCATGGGCTGACTTATAGGCACTAGCACCCTTATCATTCATGACACCATACTCCTAGTGACCATGAATGCTCTCATGGGCATACCTGTTATATGGTAGCACCACTTTCCTGAAAGGAATTTGTTGCTTGGAGGCTAATGGCTACACTGGAACTTTGTCCTTTCTTTTGGAATAGGTAGCTCTAGTTCTCCCTTTGAAGCCTAACCCCTTCTTACCCTTTTGGGAGGAGAAGGAATCAATCAAAGGCAATACTAGACATGGTTTTAAGAACTTAGCCACTAGCTCCTCCTTTTGGAATTTACCTTCAAGATTCCTAATGTGGTTATTTTTGAAGGTGATTGTGTCCATCTGAATAACAGTGATGTTTTTTAGCTTGCTGACTTCATTTATCTTCAGGTTCAACATGTTTGCTTAGTCTGAAACAGCCAGCTTCAGAAATGCAATCTCCTCAGCCTATTTTTTGGCTATGAGCCTGCTTTTCTTCAGTTCTTGTAGGAGTTCACCATAATAATCAATCAATTGATTGATATCTCCTTCAGATTCAGAACCATCTTTATCTCTTAATGAAGATGCTTCTGACTCTAGACTAGTTACATAATCTGACACAGAAGGTGTAGAATGTACCTTACTAGGGCCATTATGCTCATGGCTGCGTCCTTCCTCAGTCAAAGCCATCAGCCCAAGGCAATGGCTGACTTCTTCTCCTTCTTAAGATATGGCAGCATCATCAACTTCTCTAGTGATTGCAACCAGCATCTCTAAGAAGTCTGCATCTATAGATTCTTCTTTAGTAGAAAATAGCCCAATATAGGCTTCAACTTCATCTTCTTTTTCTGACTCTGATGATGAGGAGTCATTCCAGCTCTTTTGCTTCTTAGCAATAGAGGATTGTTTTTCTTCTTGCCCTTCTGCTGATGATCCTTCTTTTCTCCAGCACCTTTTCTTTTGATAGGGCAGTCAGATATGAAATGCACTTGCTTGCTGCAACAATAACATTCCACTTTAGAAGAAGTATGTTTACTTGGTTTAGAGCCATACCTGTCCTCTTTAGAGGATTTCTTCTTGCCCTTGTAGTAATCTTCCTTAGGATAAGAAAAAGAGGATGGTCTGCTTCTCTAGTGCTTCTTCTTCATAAACTTCTGAAATTGCCTAGAGAAGGCAGCAAAGTCTTCATCAGAAATGTGGCAGTCTAATGTGATTCTTTCTGAGCTTTCTGAGTCAGATTCAACATCTCTCCTTCATGGAGAAGGAGTCTTTCTCCTGCTCTTCTTTGTGACTTCAGCTTTGAAGGCCACAGACTTGTCTTTGACTGTAGACTTGCTGATTTTCTCCTCCTCCTTTATGGCAGTCAGCTGTATTTCATAAGACAATAGCTTTCCAAACATGGTTGGTGGTGGAGTGTCTACAAGTCTAGCCACTTCTCTGATGGAAAAGAATTTTTGTTTCCTAGTCTTTAGTTAAACACCTGAGGAACTTATCATTTAATTCATAAATGCTGAAGACTCTGCCATATATCATCAGCTCATTAACAATTCTAAAAAACTTCTCATAGCACTCAGTTATGCCATTTGACTTATTCTGTCTGAAGCTTTCATACTCCTGATTGAGCATGGACTTCCTGTCTTCCCTCATTTCTTTAGTCCCCTCCATGTAGACAATTAGTGTGTCCCACATCTCCTTAGATGTCTTGCAGTGGACTAGGTTTTGGAAGGTTGAGTCATCTATGACACTAACAATAATATTTTATGCTCTCTTATCCAATGTAGCTAAGATGATTTCATCTTTAGTCATCTCAAAATACTTTTTTTGAGTATGCAAATTTGCATTAAGGACTGATGTCTTCATTGGGATGAAGGGTCCTTCCTATACTGTGATGTATATCCTAAGATCAGATGCTTCCATGAAAAGCTCGACCTTTTCCTTCCAGATGCCAAAGGTCTCCTTACTGCAAAGAGAAAGTGTCATGGATCCAAGTTCTTTGTGATTTTCACCTGAACCCGGCCTTATGATAGCTGCCCTGGAGATCAACTCAGACTGTTAAGTCTATTCTTGAGTAACCTCCCTCTAATACCACTTGAAATTCTTGATTTCAAGAACACTAATCACCTAGAGGGGGTGAATAGGTCCAATTTAAAAATTCTTGGCATCTTATAGATTATCTGAACATAGCAATCACAGCACATACATTAATAATCACATCACACACATCACAGTACACAGTGATTTATAGTGGTTCCCCAATTGATGGGTACATCTACTTTCCTCCTTCGCCTATCTAGCAATAAGCTAGATTCAGCCAAACTTCCTTCAACTTTCTTAGATCCTCAGATCTTACAGCTCAGAGCCCAACTTTCTCTTACAACTCAGGCGCAAGCCCTACCACTTAGATCTCCAAGATTCTATAGCTCAATTTCTTCCAAGAACTCTACCATAGAGTGAATCCACACTCCTACAACTCGGGCAATCCTGCCCTATCTCAGCCTTTATAACCAGGCTTACAACTCAGGCAATCCCTACCCTACCTTAGTCTTTATAATAGTAGGCTTACACCTCAGGCCTTAGCCTTACCACTCATATTCAAAATGAATCTTACACAGAATTAATCAATAAAATTGAATTACAGACAACAAAGGAAAGTATCTATGTCTGTCTACCTAGACTGAGCAGATTTTAGCCCTAACTTTGTCTTCCCAGCAACAAGATTATACAGCGATTTTGAATTTGTAGCCCGGCTTATTCTGGAATTGACTAGCAGATCAATCTGCTTCTCCTTCAGGAAAGTCTCTCGATCTGGACTGAGCAGTTATAAGCACTTCCTTCTTCTTCTTTGATCCAGTGAATTGATCTTCAGATTCTGGCTCGGCTTGGATCGAAAAGATAACTTCATCTAGGGCATGCCTAGGCTAATTCGTCTTCCTGAGAGAATTACTCTGAACTTGATGTAGCAGATGATGATCGCAACAACTTACTCAAAAGCCCTTCTGATTTGAACTTGAAGTTCTTGGCTTCTACAACAATGGTGGATGAAGACGACAACTCCGCTTCTCGTTTTCTCAGAAAATTAATCAGAAAACTTAATCCGAGAAACTTAATCAGATCTCGATCACTTCTTCTATTTATAATCCCATTAAAATAATGATATGATCGACACGTGTCTCAGTTTAAACGGTGGTTAAAACCTCAGCTTTATTAACTTGAGATCCATTGTAGACTGATGGCGACGTTAATGTCGATTTGTATCGAATCTAAACTTTGTTGACTTATTTACTTTGCTGAGTTAGCATCCTTCTTTACTTAGACAAAATCAACTAATATTTCTGAAATTTTGCGTTCGACGAAATCTGAACTCAGTTCGATGAATCCTGAGCTCATCTCGACGAAACAGTGAAGCTGAGACGAATTATCTTAGCTGAGTTCTTCCTTCAGGTGAAAGCTGAGTTTGACGAAATCTGAACTCTTCTCGATGAAATTCGGATAGCTGATTTTTTCTTACTTGAGAAAGTTGTGTTCGACGAAATTTGAAAGCATAGTTCAACAAAATCTACTCCTTACAACTAAAAAGCTGTGTTTGACGAAATCTTCTTCTTACAGCTAAAAAACTAGGTTCGACGATTCTGAACTCTGTTCCATGAAATCTGAAGTGTGTTCGATGAAAGCTAAGCTAAGCTCGACGAATGGTAGTCTCAGCGGTTCTGGACTTAAAAATTTATTCAGCTCCCACTAGATGGTGTTTAGAGCATTGAGTATGTTGACCTCACTCAACATTATTTTCCCTTTAGCCCATTCTTCAGCTATCTGTTTGATGGAATTGAGTGACCTCACTCAACAATTCTGGACTTAGCCGATTTTCTTGATTCTTCACAGTAAGGCTAGACTCAGAGCCATTTCACTTGGCGTTGAGTGAGTGAGCTTCGCTCAACGCTACTTCACTTAGTTGAACTTTCTGTCTCCTCAAGCTTTGGCGTTGACAGTCTTAACATTGCGTTGAGTGACGAAGCTTCACTCAACGCTTCTGGACTTAGTCAAAATTCTGTCTTCCATTGTTTATGCTTTGACAGGATAACCTTGTCTCAACGGTTCTGGTCATATGGCGTTGAGTGAGTTGAGCTCACTCAACACTTTTGGACTTAGCCAGATTTCTGCCTTTGCAATTCTGTCAGCTTTGACTGCTTGCCTACTCTCAGCGCTATTAGCTGAATGACATTGAATGAGCTTGCTTCACTCAACGCTTTTGGACTTAGGCATATTTCTGACTTTCCAGCCTATCACCTTGAGTCCACTTGTCATTGTCTCTTGAACAAGCTATCCAATCATTATGACAAAGACTAACAAGTATGCACAAACTTAAACATACATCAAATACAATTATGTCTATCTCATTGACATGTTTGACATCATCAAATCAGGGCCATTAGGATCAATGGACCCAACATAATGTTTCACACTAAGCTTTAGGGGCTTGTTTTAGCCCATATAGAGTTTTCCTTAGTCTATAAACAAAATCAGTATGGTAAGAAATAACAAAACCTGGAGGTTATTCCACGTAGACTTCTTTCAAATCTCCATTCAAAAATATTGATTTCACATCCATCTGATAGACTCTGAACCCTTGGAATGCAGCATATGAAAGGAATAACCTGATAGCTTCTAGTCTTGCTACAGGGGCAAAGGTTTGATCAAAGTCAACACCTTTCTCTTGTATGTACCCCTGAGCCACCAGTCTAGCTTTATTCTTAACTATAATGTTAGTTTCATCAAGCTTATTCATGTAGATCCACTTAGTTTCAATGACATTATGTCCTTGAGGTCTAGGAACCAGCTTCCAGACCTTACATCTTTTAAACTAGTTCAACTCCTCTTGCATAGCTCCAATCCAAAACTGGTTTTGGTTAGCCTCTTCAAATTTCTTAGGTTCTACCCATGACAGGAAACAAGAGTACATTGATGTGTTGAGACATCTGCTCCTTATCACTACTCCTTATCTTGCATCACCAATAATCTTATGGTCTGGATGATCCCTTAGATGTCTTACTACTGGAGGCAGTATTGCTTCAACATCATGTTCTTCATGATGTAGATCTTCATTTACTTCCTGTTATCCTTGTGCTTCCTCTGGAATGCACACACCCTCTACTTGGTCTTGCATTGTTGGAGCATCTTCTCCATTTCTCTTGAGAGTGAGCTTTTTCAATACTAGTTTAGTACCTATAGAATAAGCCTTACTATGATTGATGTACCCAACAAATATCCCCTCATAGGTTTTGGCAACAAACTTAGTTTTATAGGATTTCCCATTGTTGAGCACAAAGCACCTGCTCCCAAAAATTCTAAGATATACAAGGTTTGGTTTCCTACCCTTCATAATCTCATAGGGAGTCTTATTGTTACTCTTGGTGATAGAAGCTCTGTTAAGGACATGACAAGCTGTATTTATAGCCTCAGCCCAGAAATATTCTGGGAGAGAAATGTCATTTAGTAGTGTTCTACTAGCCTCTATGAGAGTTCTATTCATCCTCTCAGCTATCCCATTTTATTGGGGTGTTCTTGGAGAGGAAAACTCTTGCGGAATCCCATGATGTTCACAAATTCTTGTCATGCATTTAGACTGAAACTCAATGCCATGGTCACTTCTTATTTTGACCACAGTGCTGTTCAACTCATTCTGTATTTGCATGATAAATGTCTTGAAGACATTTGGGGTTTCAGACTTTTTCTTCAAAAAGAATACCCAAACAAATATGGAAAAGTCATCAACCACCACAAAGGTGTAGACCTTCCTACCTAGACTATAAACTTGCATTGGACCAAACAAGTCCATATGCAAGAGGTATAAACACCTCACAGAATCTTTAGTCTCAATGCTTTTGAAGGAAGCTTTTGTCTGCTTATCCTTTTGGCATGCAGAGCAAATACCTTCCTTAGGGCATTTCATGTTAGGACCATTCCTAACTAACTCTTTACTATAGAGCTTTCCTATAGTCTTATAATTAAAATAAGCTAGTCTCTTGTGCCATTTGACACAATATGAGGCTTTCTCATTTACAACTAGACAAATGGGAGAGTCTGATGATAAACAAAGAAAATTAAGACAATAGACATTCTCACTCCTAGTACCAGTCAAAGTGACCTCTTGGTCACTTGATCTTCTTATATGACACTTATCCTTGTGGAAAGAAATGACATAGCCAAGACCACATAATTGTCTTATGCTTATAAGGTTGTGTTGCACTCCTTCCACATAAGCCACTTTTGTGAAAATGATTAAACCATTAGTGATCTTACCATAACCTTTGGTGATTACTTTATCTGATCCACCAAATATCACCTTAGGTCCATCCTTTACTGGAATGACATCCTTCAGGATGCACTTTGTTCCAATCATGAGTCTGGAACAACCACTGTCCAAGTACTATATAGGGGTATGACAACTTGGACTCATATGCAAGAAATAAATTATTAAACCTTAGGACCCCAATTCTTATTGGGTCCTAGGTGCATGTTAGGCTGAAAATGAATATGTCTTCCTGCAGCTCTTCTGACAGGTAAGCCGGCATTAGCTCTCTGTACACTATTATTGTGCCAGCAATCAATGGCATAGTGGCCCACTTTGCCATAACACCAGCACTCATATATGTTGTACCTTCTTTTAAGGGCTGGTTTAACAGCATTGCTGTCAGTAGCTCTCAGTCCAGTAGGTACAGCAACAACCTTTTTCTTGAATGTTGGGGCTGGTACACCAAACATAAATGGTCCAGGATTATAAATAGCAGCTAAGATCGAGATCAAATTAATTTTTTTGATTAACATTCTAAAAACGAGAAGTGGGAGTTTGTCGTCTTCATCCGCCATTGTTACAGAACCAAGAACTTTAAATTGATAAATCTGAAGGGTTTCTGAGTTCACTGGTGCAATCAACATCTATTACAGCAAGTATAGAGGATCTCTTTGAGGAAGAAGAATCAGTCTAGGCATGCCCTAGCTGAACTTGATTAACGATCCAAGCCGAGCCAAATCTGAAGATCTTTCTCTAGATCATTGAAGAAGAAGAAGAAGATATATGTACAGAGTTTTCTCTAGACAGAAGAAGAGGCAGAGCAATTCATTTCCTACCAATAAAGGTTAGTTGATTAAAGACATTCATTCTTAATCTTCCCCCTTCATCAAAAAGAACAGGATTAAGGTCCTAAGGAACTTCCAGCACAAGACGTAGATTGTCGAAGATTGTTATTCTTGTTGCTGGGAAGCAGATAGGGCTGAGATTTACTTAGCCTAGGAAGAAATTGACTCAGAGAATAATTTTTCTTGAGTCAAATCAACAACTCTTTCAAAATCAGTGGATCTGTGATAGATCTGTGTTAAGGCCTAGATTGATTAGTCTGTGTGAGAGATCTGTGAGATCTTATTGTAAAGCCTAAATTATAAAGGCTGTGAGAAGGATCTGTGATTGGATCCCTGTGTGGATCGGTGTGGGGCTGTGGGCTTGTGATTGGATCCCTGTGTGGATCGGTGTGGGGCTGTTTCTCCTAGCCTGTATAAAGGGCATTTGTGCATGTGTTTTGTTGTCAGGAGATTACTGTGTGGAGGGCTGTGAGCCAGTGTTGTAAGTCTCAGTGGAGACTGCCTAATCCGGTGGGATCGTGCTGTAATCTCTGATGAGCCATAGTTTTTGGAGAAGAGCCTTGTCTAACATACTGTTAGAAAGGCAGAGAGCGATAGTGGATGTACCAATACACTAGGGAACCACTATAAATATCTAGTGTGCTGTGTCTTGTGTTTTGCTGTGCTAAGTATTGTGTTCTTGAAAGCTGAATAAAGTATACACAGTAAGACATAAATCATAGAAGATTTTAAAGAACCTTAAAAGACTGCAATAACCTATTCACCCCCCCTCTAGGTGATTAGCTACCCTTGTAATTAAAGACTTTCACAACCCATCTAGGCCCAAAATCTTGAAGACATCTTCCATCGTTCATTCCTTCGATGTCATGGATCCACTTCCTCACCGATCACTGTAGTCAGTCCGATACCAATCAATGCCTCCTCATGCCCTAGATCTGATCACCACATTCTCAAATTCGCTAGGATGCGGAGGTGTTGCCGCTGAAGACCCACTAGTTGCGGACGGGCTGGTTGCCCACTGCAGCAGCCGGAGACAACGACAACCACAGGATACAACGGTGGGAGGGGCGATCCCGCAGCCCTAGGGATGGAGGTCCGCCGTCGAGAGCAGATGTGGAGGGAGGCGGGGTTCCTCCGTCGGATTCAGCAGAGGCAGCCGCTGAATGGGTCGACAAAGGGAGGGAGAGCCTCCGCCAGATGTGGAAGGCGCGGGGGTCCTCCGTCGGAGTAGCTGGAGTCACGTACAATCGGGGCGGCGGAATCGCGAAGAGCGTACAGCGGGATTTCGTCGGCTCTAATACCAAGTCGAAGAGAATGAACTGTAAATTCTATTAGGGCATACACCCAAAGGCTATTTATAGTCAAAACACTTATTACTATTACAACCGAGTCCAGTACGAAAAATTTCACATGTTTTAGTATAAAAGTCTCATTGTTGGGTCCTCAGGTTGTGAAACCACTCTCTCGAGAAGGAAATTTTTTGGGTGCGCCCGACGTTCAGTCTTCTATGTACGTCAAGATACTTTTTATGCATCAAATCATATTTTTCGACTTCAAAAAGTTTTTCTTAAAAAATCACAAAATATTAATGTTCGAATTTTTACGTTCATTTCAACTATCATATTACTCATATTTCGATTATATTTGAAAAAATGAAGGCCATAAAATGATGCATTACAATCGTAAATTATCATTACGCTCGTATTTTCATTTTTTGATAGTAATGCCATTTTACGCCCATAATATGAGGTTAATATGTTAACCTTTTATTTAAAAATAGAAACATTCATATTTTATGATTTTTTTTGTAAAAATATTTTGTTATAAGTTGAAAAATATGATTTAAGTTTTGTTTGGGGGAATTTATTTTCACCGATCAAACGGTTACGACCGCATGAACCAGATCATAAATTAATGACAGGTTCATATGTTCGTAACAGCTTGTTCCATGAAAATAAGTCCCACCAACCCGGTTTTGGCTTTTCGAACCCCATTATTAGGCGATTGTCGGGGGAATTTAGGCGATTGTTAACCGCAACCCAGTTTTGGCTATTTGCACTCCATTATTAACCGCAATCCGAAAATATAATCGTACCCCGTTTTTTCTTTCTCCACCCCGATATTTTTTTGACGCACCCGAAAATATCCCCTATTGATGGCGTGAGACCGCTAATAGAGTAAGATGATGCGAGGAAGATGCCGGAGACGGGAGCAGCTCGACGAAGATGACGACGGAATGCGGCTTCCGCGCCATATGAGGGGCGTGGATAGCCATATGAGGGGTGCGAATAGCTATATGAGTGGTGCTGTTAAGAAAAGCCTGTTTTTATATTCCCCTTAAGTCGCCCTCCCCAGCATGATTTCTTCCCTTGCGGCCGCTCCTTCCCCCTGCAACCGTGCCGAAGCTCTCCAGCACGCCCTGCCCTAGCCTCCACCCAACGCTAACGGCCCGCGCCATCCATCACCAGCGCTAACCCCCCGCCCCTTCCTCCACACAAGTCGGGACTGCCTTTGGTACATGTTTTTGTTCTCACATCGTTTGTGTTTGGATTACCTTTGTTATTAGATGACTATTTACTTGTTCTCTTCCACTCCGTCTGAATTGATACTGTCACAGCTGATTCACCTTACATTTTTGTTTCTGCGTTTTCATTATTATTCGACTAGGACCATATTCATTCTACGGAAAATCTCTGTAATTTGAATCTTATGAATTAATAACTTTAGCAACTTAATCAATTGAAACCCTAAGGGCCCGTGTTACCGCCTCCTGCAGGGATCGCCGGTGGCCCTGCTCCGGTGGAAGTTGTAACCCTGTATATTTACTTTAATTCTAACAAACTACCAAATTTCTTCATTAAAAACTTTAATTATGATTACAGCAGTATTTATTCACTCCTAAAGTAGCCATTACATTAAAGAGCCGTTATCCCTAAATGCCACCGTTGGATATTTCTGGAAGAGCATTAGCACATTGTAACATCTAAAATAGTGATGTATGCATAAAATAGTGATAAAGAAGGGAGAATAGCCAGGGAGAGGTGGCTGGGGCTGAGATAGAGGAAGAATGGCCGGAGTTGGGTGACCGGAGTTGGGAGAGACGAAAGGGGGAATCTGGAAACCAGAGAGGAAACTGCAGAACTTTATTACTTTCTTCCTTAATCCTCATTACAAGCAATAACCCATATTTATAATCCTAATTGGGCAATTAAAAGACATTAAACCCCTTATTACTTGGCCACGTGGCCTCTTATTGTTACATTGCATACGCCTTTTGAAAACGACGTCCTTGTCGTTTGCTCTTCTAAAAAAAAATCTTCAATCGACCCTCAACTTGAGCTGCGATTAGTTGATGAAGACAACTTGATTTGTCATCACATATAGAGAACATGTTTCAACCTTGCATATGAATGCAATAGCCTCACCCAAAATGTGACAACCAGGTGCTTGAATATAAGCATCAAAATGTTTGTATGGTGGCAGGTTGCATGAAGTGTCTTGCTACGGCTAGGAAGAGCCAAGAACCAACTTCAAGGTTTGTTGCGCCAATAATTCCTCCAGGGTTGAACAAACTGATTTTTCAATGCGGTGGTGTTAGAAAGCAACATAAAATCATATTTGTCAAGCTTCGATCGTGTTGTAGGTAGAGAAATGTGCTTGGCCGGAAGCATGATTTCATAATAGAGGGTAGGGGCGTGAATGGTGGAAATGTTGCCGATGCTAGGGTTGAACTCCTCCAGAATTGTGTCGTTAAGTATCATTGATGATGTCAAATCGATGTGTATTAAAAGTTCTTCAAGAATCCTGCTTTCTTGGATAGTTTTTTTGTCTTCCTCAAAATTTGTACTATCCAATTGTGGCGACATTATATTGATGATTGGCGAGATCTGCTCTTGAACTGGTTCTCGCTCTGATTGAGATCTCTCTTGAACTGGTTGTTCTTGCTCGGATTGTTTTGTCACCAATGATGAGTCTGAGTTAAACTTGATGAAGATTGCATCCATCTGTTTTTGGGAATCCACTATGGTTTGTAGCATTTGAACGTATCGTCGGTTCATCTCGTCACGACGGCGTTGTAATTTTTCATCCATGGGATTAAATATGGCTTTGAGTTCGTCCATTATCGTGGATTGAGATTCCAACTCAACAATAGGTTTGAGAGTTCTTTTTTGTTTCTTAATTACAGAGCCAGAGCTTCCAATTTTATCCCACAAAAAAAACAACCATGCATAAATCAATAGGCTCTGGTTCTTGATCACTGTTTCTTGATCACGACCAAATAGAAGAGTAATTGCGGCGATGGTTGGACTGACGCGGAGGAGGCGGCGCAGCGGCGGTGGCGGCACAGAGGCAGAGGCGGCGCAGCGGCAGCGGCGGCGACAGCGGTGGTGGGGAAGCGGAGGCGGCGCACGGCGGAAACGGCGCAGCGGCACAGACGGCGCAGCGGCACAAACGACGCATCAACGGTGGAGGAGATGGTGAGGAAGTTAACTGCAGTATTTTTTTTGTATCTTGATATTTATTTCTGTCTGGTTGCTCTTTGTCTGGTGCAGGGGAACTCCGTTAAAGAAAGCCGATAGTGGAGGAGGCAGCGCTGCGGCGGAGGCGGCGGTGCAGCCGTGGCGGTGTAGCGGAGGCCGGAAAATGAACCGGCGGCAGATCTTGAGTTGCTTGCGTTGGCGGATCTTGCATAAAATAAGGATGACTCCGTTTTAACAGGCGGTGGGGGCAGATGAAAAGGAGAATGGGGTAGATTTGTTCGGCGGTGGATTTTGGGGCGGATTTGAGCGGCTCTTCTGTTGTTCTTGATTCCGGATGCTTTTTTTTTCGAAGCCAGAAAACGCCAATGAAGAATCAGTGGCGATGGTGGAGGATATACAGGCCGACGGTGTTAGTTGATGAAGAACAGCGGCGGTGGTGGCGCAGAGGTGGCGGCGCAGCGGCGATAGCGCAGCGGCGCAGAATGTTCTAATCCAAGAACAGGGAGGCTCTGCTTCAGACCTTGGCCGGCGGTGCTGGGGGATGAAGAGCTGTAGGCGGATCTTGGGAAAAAGATGTGGAGGAGAGCTCTGGACGAGAGCACCAATGTAACACCTATAATTGTGATGTATGCATAAAATAGTGATAAAGAAGGGAGAATAGCCAGGGAGAGGTGGCTGGGGCTGAAATAGAGGAAGAATGGTCGGAGTTGGGTGGCCGGAGTTGGGAGAGACGAAAGGGGGAATCTGGAAACCAGAGATGAAATTGCAGAACTTTATTACTTTCTTCCTTAATCCTCATTACAAGCAATAACCCATATTTATAATCCTAATTGGGCAATTAAAAGACATTAAACCCCTTATTACTTGGCCACGTGGCCTCTTATTGTTACACACATGCCGTTGGATTGGCGACATTTTTCATCTTAGGCTTCTATCCGTTGGATCCATCACCGCCTTATGTTGTCTTCATCTTAGCCGTCCGATGGTTTGTGAATGAGATCCTGGCCTTTGAATCAGTGTAGCGGAATAGTACCGCTACACTTCCTGCCCTCCTTGAGACATGTGCCCATCCTTTAATAACCCCTTTTTTCCACCGCCATCTTTATTTAGGGTTTGGCTGAGATCGGCCTGTCCAACTTGGAGAGATATGGAGAGAAATGGGTTCATTTATGAAATCGCCGTAGTAGAGTTGCTATTCGTCGGTGAGGAAGGCGCCATTTTCTGTTCCTGTTGGTTCGTTTTGATGTCCGAAGCCACACCTAGACCCAACGTTCCGCAGGTATGTGTCTCTGCCTCCTGTGCTGGAGCTTCTGCTCTTTGATTGATGTGTGCATGAGAAGTGAGATGTGCGAATGAGAAGTGAGATGTGCTGGATGTTCTTCTGGAGTCGTCATTGTTGTTTCTGTGATCGCCAAAGCAGGAGCTGCATCATCTGATCTGGACTGTAATTTTGTGTGGGGAATGCTTGTAATCGACTCCAGTGGCTCCTGTTTTTTGTTGTTAACCTGCATCGAAGGGTAAGTTAGGAAGCTGTTGTGTGGAAGGGTGGCCAGAAGTTGAGGATCGATCTTTTCTGCTGGTTCCCATGAACTATCCTCTGGCGCTAAACCCTTCCATGGAATTAGATATTGTAGCTGAGGCTTGCCTTGAGACCATACTGTGCGTTCTTCCAGGATTGACAAGATTTCGTGAACTGGTGTATTATTAAAATAATTGTTCGGCAGTTCATGAACTTTTTGAGTCATTGAAGCATAGTATGGTTTCAAAAGTGCAATATGAAATACTTGATGAATTTTTGCATAGTTAGGTAGATTTAATCGATACGCAGTTTGTCCTATACGTTCTACGGTAGTAAAGGGGACATAGTATTTAAGGTTGAAGCGGATATTCGAATGTTATTTTAGGCCTAATTTTCGATATGGTTGAAGTTTTAAGAGGACTTGGTCGCCGAGTTGAAATGTTATGTCCAGATGGTGGCGATCAGCTTGAATTTTCATACGGTTTTGGGCTTTTAATAAATTATCTTTTAAATGCGCTAGCAAAGTATCACAATCTTTCAAATCCTCCTGGATAGCCTGGATATGACTAGCGTCTGTAAAATATTGTAGAAAGCTTGGAGGTAAACGACCGAACATAGCTTCGAATGGTGTCATGCCAGCCGAATTGTGGAAGGAGTGTTGTAGTGATATTCTTCCCATGATAATAGTGTGTTCCACTTCCTAGGGTTTTGGTGAGCAAAGAGTCGTAAGTATTGATTAATGCACCCATTCACCCTCTCTGTTTGTCAATCAGTTTGAGGGTGGTAGGCAGTTGAGTATTTTAGTGTAGTCTCATTTTGCTTAAAAAGTTCTGTCCAAAATGCACTGAGAAAAATTGAGCCTCTGTCTGAAACTATTGTTTCCGGCATCCCGTGTAACTTACCACAGGTTTCCCAAAAAATTGTGGCAACTCTAGAGCCCGTTGAATCAGATGGGATGGGTGCAAAATGCGTGGCTTTAGACAATCTGTCTACCACCACTAAGATATCTTTGTATCCATTTGATTTGGGGAGGTGTGTGATAAAATCTAGGGTGATATCTGCCCATATTTTAGCTGGTGTTGGCAGTGGTTGTAAAAGTCCGAAAGGCAAGTCATTTCTCGGTTTAGCTTTTTGACATAAATCGCAACGTTTGATATAAGTCTTAACCTCAACGGATATGTTAGGCCAGAAAAAATAAGTTGTAATTCGTTTTATTGTAGCTAAGACTCCAGAGTGCCCCCCACTTTTCTGGTTATCAGTTTCATAGATAATTAATTGTCGAATCAGACCTCGAGGAATGTAGAGTCGATTTTGATAAAACAAAGTTGTATTTCTTAATGTCCATTTCGGTATGTCGGTGGGTTGTTTTTGTAATTGGGTCAGAATTTGTTGCGCTAGTGGGTCTGAAGGGTAATATTTATCAAGTTGTCTAAAAATATGAATATTAGGGTGTGAAATGAAAGAGCAAAAGGAAGTGGCCGGTGGTTCATATACGCGAGATAGTGCATCAACTATCTTATTCTGATGTCCCGGTTTAAACTGTATTTTAAAGTCGAGGCCCATAATTTTCGTAAGAAATTTTTGTTGGGTTGTTGTGTTGAGTAATTGAGTGGTTAAATTCTGTAGTGTGTTGTGGTCTGTTCTTATTATAAAGATAGTTCCTAGTAAGTACTGTAGCCATTTATGGAAGGCCGCGGATATAGCTAATAATTCTCGGTCATAGGTAGATTTATTTTGATCTCAGGGTGTTAACGTTTTACTAAAAAAATTCAATTGGTTGGTCATTTTGAGACAAAACCGCTCCTATTCCAGTTGCTGATGCATCTCTGTCGACTGTGAAGGGTAAAATTTGGTAATGTCAGTAAGGGTTTAGAGGATAGTAGAGATTTGATTGTCTCGAAAGCCTGTGTATCTGTAGGAGTCCACTGAAATTTATTTTTTACTAACAAGTCAGTCACGGGTGCTAAAATTGTTGCATAATTTGGTATAAACCGTCGATAGTACCTTGCCAACCTTAGAAAAGAACATAATTGTTTAACTGTAGCTGGTATGGGCCAGTCCTGTATGGCTTTTATTTTGTCCGGTGTTGGTTGTACTCGATTACTAGAAATAATATGCCCTAGGAATTCAATGGAAGGAACGCCAAAGCTGCATTTACTTTTTTTAACGAACAAGTGGTTTTCTTTTAAAAGTTGGAAAACTATTGTCAAATGGTTCACATGGGAAGTGATATCTGGGTTGTAGACTAGGATGTTGTCAAAAAAAATCACCATGAATTTTCGTATGTAATCCTTAAAAATGGAATTCATTAATGATTGAAAAGTTTCTGGTGCGTTAGCTAATCCGAAGGGCATAACGATGTATTCATAAAGATCATGATGAGTTCGAAAAGCCGTTTTTGATGTCATCGGGGTGCATTCGGACCTGATGATATCTGGATTGTAAGTCTAATTTGGAGAATATTATGGCACTATAAAGTTCATCTAACAGTTCATCAATGGTCGGCATTGGGTAGGAATCTTTTAAAGTGATGGAGTTTAATGCTCTATAATTCACACAAAATCTCCAAGTACCATCCTTTTTTTTGACTAAGAGAACTGGTGAACTATAAGGTGAGCAACTAGGTCTAATAAGTCCATTTTGAATTTATTCCGCTATGAATTTTTCTATTTCTTTTTTTTGACATGATGGTACCTATAGGATCGAGCTTTTGAAATTAGTCTGGGTGTCGTCAGATTAATTCTATGATCCATGGGTCATTGAGGTGGTAGGTTCTTAGGTGTTGAGAAAATTGATTCATATTGGTTTAATAATATATTAATCTGTTTATGGGTACTATTGAGTTGTTGTGTGGTGACTTCTGTCTGAATAAAGCATAAGGCCAATGCTGAAATTGAATTTTGTTTCAGGGTTTTGTTAAGTTTGGTATGTGTGAGGACATCCGTATCAAAGTGTGTAAGTCCGTGTAAAGTAATGTTGGTGGATCCCCTTTTAGATGACATCTCTTTAGTGCAGAAATTAGTTGTAATTGGGCCTAGAGTCTCCATCAAGTCGTAACCTAACACTAGGTCCGCCCCCTTAAGGTCAATGATGAAAAAAATAATCTGGAAATGATGGCCCTGAATTTCTACTTCAATGGTACATTTTCCAGAACATTCAAGTTTAGCTCCATTTCCAACTGATACCGAAAAAGTCTTAATGACACGTATTTGAAGGTTGGAGAACTTGATAGTCGTAGGTGAAATAAAGTTATTCGTGCTACCCCCATCGATTAAAATGTGAACTTTAAATTTGTTATTACTCGTTCCCATAATACGAAAAGATTTGGAGCAATAGGAGCCTATAAATGCATTAGAAGTAATGGTAGAAGACGGTTGGACAGGGGGAGTGTCCGAATCATCAGATGAATCTGTTTCATTTTGTTGTTCTTCCATTATATAGAGGCGTGCCCGATTTTTACACTTATGTCCTGGAATGAATTTGTCGTCGCAAGTATAACATAGTCCTTTATCCCTTATAAGTTGCAGTTCTTCTGGAGATAGTCATTTATACTGAGGTCGTGGCGGTGTTTTGTTATTAGAAATTGTAATTTGTCGGTTAATGTTAGTACGAACGTATGTTTTCTGGGGGTGAATGTTGTCCGCGTCTTGATTTTCGTAAAGTCTGGCTAATTTAAATGCATGGTGAGGAGTAAGTGGGTTTTGCGCAATTACTTGTCGTTTAATGTGTGGTTGTAGTCCTGACACAAAGGTATTTATCAAAAAAGGTGGGCCATAATCAGGTATTTGGGAGGATAGATCCTCAAATTGGTCTTGGTAGTCTGTTACCGAATCAGTTTGAGTAAGTTTGATGATCCTTCCCATGGGTTCTTCGTAGTCAGAAGGTCCAAAACGATCGTGAATTGATTTTTTAAACATATTCCAATCATAGGAAAAATTAGTTCTTATAAGACCTTGAAACCATCTAAAAGCCGGTTTGTCCAAATGTAATGATGCAATAAAAACCAATTCATTTGGAGGCGTCATATTATACCTGAAGTAGGATTCCGCTTGGTATAGCCAATCGGTAGGATCTCCTTTAGAAAAACGTGGAAAATTAAGACTTACGTGGTTCTGGGACGGCTGTGCTGCAGATTGAAAATACTGTTTGTCGTGGTAGTTGGTTCTGTAGTCTTCTTGTTGACCATATGGATTGTAAATCGGTGGAGGATACACTGTTGATGGAAACTGAAATCCTGGTCTGGGATATTGAGATCCCGATGGTGGATAAACTGGATGTCCATTTGGAAATCGGCCCTGCTGGATTTGTCGTCCAAATGGTATTTGTTCCGATCGTTCTTCGTGTTGAAGACAAGCATTATTGTACGTCCGTGGATACACTGATTCTTATCCTTGTATATTTCTTCCGGATGAAATGATATTTTGTTGATCGTACGAGGGAAAATTTTGCTGGAAACGTGATTCTTGAAACTGACCCATCAATGAATGCATCGGTTGTCGTAAATGATCCAGACCCGGTGGTGGATTGCTCGATGATGAAACGCCTGGAGATCCAAGCACTTCTTGGCGGCTTGGCTGGGACGATGGACCTGGGTCAAAATTCTGAGCCGGGAACCGTTGTGCTCGATTCCCTATTCCGGTCGGATCTGAGGGTATGGCAAGAAAAGCGATGGAACGTTGGATTTCTGTGAGCCTTTGATCGATGTCCTGTTGAACACCTAAAAGATCACGTTTGAGATCTTCCCGTACTGATGAAATGTTGGCGTCGATAGCCTCTTGGCGTGATTCCAATTCGGTGAAGAGTTCGTCCCGCAAATCCTGGTGGCTGGACCCTTTGTCGGCCTTCTCCTTACTCTTAGAAGCTCCTCCGGTCATCTTCTTGTATGAAGATGACGGAGGCTCAACGAAGAGCACCAATTGTTACCGCCTGCTGCAGGGTTCGTCGGTGGTCCTGCTCCGGTGGAAGCTGTAACCTTGTATATTTACTTTAATTCTAACAAACTACCAAATTTCTTCATTAAAAACTTTAATTATGATAACATAAGTATTTATTCACTCCTAAAGTAGCCGTTACATTAAAGAGCCGTTATCCCTAAATGCCACCGTTGGATATTTCTGGAAGAGCATTAGCAGCTGTTAGATTGGCGACATTTTTCATCTTAGGCTTCTATCCATTGGATCCTTCACCGCCTTATGCCGTCTTCAGCTTAGCCGTCCGTTGGTTTGTGAATGAGATCCTGGCCTTTGAATCAGCGTAGCGGAATAGTACCGCTACAGCCTGTTTGTTTGCACCGTTTACATATTAGGTTTTCATAAGTGTTTTCGTTTTGGGGCAAAACGAAAACTTATGTTGGTTTGCAACATAGTTTTCAGTTTCATTTTGGGCCAAAAAACGAAAACTTATATTCGTTTGTGCAACTACATCCTCCTTCCGTGTTTCGGGCAATGGCGGGATTCCTCCAGTGGCGGAGGAAGAAGAGGAAAAGCAGGAAATCCATTCCTTGTTGTTCTTTCCTGTGAATAGGTTGGGTAAAGTTAATTTCGTTTTGCACCTTATGAATAGACTGTGAAAACGGTGCAAACGAACGGGGCCTAATAGCTCCCCAATAGTTCATGCCCCTGAGTTTCCTCCTAGAAATTCTACCACGCATTGTGTTCTTCATATTCAGTAGCATGGGAGGACCGTATACCCTGAAGAGAAATTTACATTTGGTTGAGTGGTTGACTAATAAATATTTCTGGATATTACCCTGTGAATATTGAAGCATTTCCTAGATTTTGTTTTCATTTTCTTTCAACTTTTTATTGAAATTTTCTTGCTCTTGTGCGATTTCCAGTGAACATTGAATTTTTAACCGTTCAGTTTTGTGATCATTTCACCTGTAGATCTTGAATAAGATGATTAGAATTTATAAATTTGAATTATTTTTCTTTCATATGCAATGAATTATTTTCTTGCATTATGTTAAACGAGGAGATGAAAATGGGAGTTGCGGAGATGAAAATGCTTAGGTGGATGTGTGGACACATGAGATTGGATAAAATTAGGAATGAAAGTATCAGGGATAAGACAGGAGTAGCACCAATTGCAGAGATGATGCGAGAAGCTCGTCTAAGATTGTTTGGACACGTACAAAGGAGACCATTAGAGGCACCTGTTAGGCATTGTGAGAGTCTAGTCACTAGACATGTTAAACGAGGGAGGGGTAGACCAATAAAGACTTGGAATGAAACTCTAAGACATGATGTACTTAGACATTAGTGAGATTATGACAAAAGATATGGCACAATGGCGACAAAGGATCCATATAGCTGACCCCACTATAGTGGGATAAAGACTTGAGTTTTGTTGTATGCAATGAATTATTTTCTTACATTACGCAATGAATTATTTTCTTTCATTATACAATGACCACTTTAAGGTCTTGCAAATTGATGTCTTGTTTCTGACCCCAAACAAATAAGATGAGCCTATTGTTGGTGATGGTTAACATGACCGTTGAAATCCGATTAGTTTGTACAAGATGCTGACAAGATTTAACCGGTCACCATAACACACCACCAATCATAAGACACTGGATTGCAAGCGAAGGAGAATAATGAAAGTGTATTTTGTGGAGTTACCTCTAACCCAGAAGATCTGAATCTCTAAACATCAAGCAGACAAGCTTTATTAGGACCGTGATTATAGGTTTTTAATATTTGCACCTTCAAATTTACAAGTATGCATACAAATAAGTTGAACGTTTTGTGAATCATTGTTGTACTGATGAAATGCGTTGTAATTCTTCAATTCGAAACATTAATCTGAATGCGCCCTCCTAAAATCATGTGCTTCGTCATCAACTGGCATTGAATGCACAGATATTGTTGGTGCAATACTTGCTGTATTCATGAACATTTAGATTTTCCTTATCGAGTCGTGATATTCCATCACATATAGCCTCCTTACTGGCTGACATCAATTTTATGCTGACATATTAAGATTGGGCCATTTACAGGTATACAATGCCATGATCAGTATTGTTCACTTTATGAAAGTTGTTAGTAAGCTGTTGAATGGCTGTTTATTTCAGTGTTAGTATCTTGCCCACTATAACATCTCTGACCATAGTAGTATTTGAATGTTAATATAGGTATTTTGAATATATGAAGTACAGACCAGTTGTTGCTCTTAGGGCCATCGTTGTTGGTGGAATTGCCGCATTTGCCAAAGTGGCCGGCGCCGTAAAGGTTGCTGGTGGTGTCAAGGTGGGAGCAGCAACTGCTGCTATGACTGCTGCAGCTACCGCAGCTATTTCAGGCATGAAGGACGAACCTCTTACTCCAAAAGAGAAATGATGTGTGGTTGGTGGATCTAAATGTTCTTATTAATAAATTATATAGGCATGATGCCATATTGTAATCTACCCTTTTCAATTTAATGACATAAAATTTTATCTTCATGAATTTGTTTATTAATTTCTTATATCATAAGAAGTGCATATCAATTGTTTTTTAATATAACTTTCTATTGAATCTGAAGTTTTATTTAATATCTTATTTTAGCCGCAAGAAAATTTCATACAATCAATGTTTTCTGACCCTGAAGGCCTGAACACAAAACTATTGCCGTTAATGCTCTGTTTGATTTGATTGTTGTGCTTACAAAATCAGCAGGCGAAATTATGGTGAGAACATGAGTTGTAGAACATATTGGTGTGAAACTTTTTAAAATTGTATGGAAGAATTTCATTAGCATTGTTGCAACATTGGCAACCCTAATACTCTCTCGTAGTAGATAAGTTCTCTGGGATCCTTATGAGGTAATATTGTTTTTGTCGCCTGTCAGTACGTACTATGCATATTACGCATTATTGTATGCTCATACTTTGCATATGTTTAAATAAGGACCAAATTTTATAATTCATGATTTCATTATAAATTTACATGATTATTTATCAAAACCTTCCCTCGAAGTTTGTGTAATTATAACTTGTATCTCTCTAATTTTCAAAATTACAATTACTTCACTTCATTGTTTACAGTTCATAATCATCCATGCACAACCCCCTCCCCCCCCCCCCCCCCCCTCCCGGTCGGGCCTCACTTCAGTCCGACTGAAGCATAAATAAAATCGCGAAAATGGGGAAGGGAAGGGAACGATGATCTCCTCCTCCTTCCTCCTACCAGGCGATCTCCACAGAGTGCGAATGGAGCGGTGATCTCCTCTTTGGTTCGAACTCCGATCCCTCTCTCTCTCTCTCCTGCAGCCCTCTCTTTCTCTCTCGCTCGCCCTTTTTCTCCCGCAGGAGGAACTTCGTCCAAGGATGTCTCTCCTCAATCTTCCTTCCGTGTCCGCACCCGAGCCAAAACCCTAGTTCTTCAGCGGCTCCAGAATCCCTCAGCGTCGCCAGTCGACTTCAGTCCTAATGAAAACATCTCCACGCCCAATAGTCACTCCAGATTGTCTGAGGATCCTGCGGCTATCATTGTTCTCCGGCGACTAGGCCTCCGCCGACCATCGTTCTCCGCCGACCATCGTTTTTCGTCAACCTCAGATCTGTTCTTCTCCCTAATTTGTGAGGATCTATTTACCGTGTATATTTACTACCTGCTATTAATTTTTGCATGTATTTTGATTTGTAATTGCTTTTGTTACATGTTTGTTGATTGTTTGGTAGCAATTGTTTAAATTATTCTATGTGCTTTGACTTAGTGAGGCCGTGTCTTTCTCCTCGTTAGATTTCTATAATTTGGTAGGAGATTTAGGATTCAGGGTTTGGGAAGTTAGTGCAGGAGTAAATGTTGGTTTGAACGCTGTCATTTTCCTGCTCCTGAGATTTACATTAAGTTCTAATTCTTATAAATTAATCGGAGACTTAGGATTCACGTTTGTTATGTTAGTTTTGGAGTAGTAGATGAAAGCGCTCTCATTTTTTAGGATTAATATAACTATTTTCATTGTTAAAATGTTTCAAGTTATTTTATTTTTGCTTCTCTTTTGATTACCTTGGAGTCCCTCGTGGTTATTAGCTCATAGCCTCATACAAATATTTTAATATAAATTTAATGGATATATTATTGGGACCTTCCCTGTGACTTTGCATAATTACAGAGACCTTCAATCTGTTTTTTTGAAATTACAAAAACTTCTTCCCGATCTGCAAGCCATGGCGAGGCCGGCACCGGTAACATCGCCGAGGCCAACTTCCGAGTCCCCTTCATCTTGGTGTGGTCCTTCACCACCATGATCCGAACCAAGGGCGAGGCCGGCACCGGCAACATCATCGAGGTCGTGCGCCATCTCTTCTTCATGGGCGACATTTGCCTCCAGCGCAACATGGATGACGATGAGGTTTTCTCCTTCGCCAAGAAGATCGCGGCTCCTTATGACCTTATCATGCAGACCAAGCAGCTCGGGCGTCTTCCCGGTTGTCCAATTTGCCGCTGGTGGTGTCGCAACTCCCGCCGATGCCGGTTGTGCAATTCTTCCATTCTTCGTATAGTTGCTCTAAAGACTATGACAGTATCCTACTTTATGAGTTCTTCTGGCTGTGATCGTGACAGAAGCCCTATACATTTTGGAAGAACACCCTCAGGTGATCTCCTATTATGTTTTTCTTTTCTTCTGAAATAGGTGATGCTCCCGACGCTGCACTCCAAATAGAGTAGAACACTTTATATGAGCATTTAGGACTTAAATCTAACACAAAATATGCTTGAGTACTTAAAATAAATTATGTAACCTACTGCTTTTAGAATATAGATACTAGTAGGAGACAGCAGAAACAACTAGAAAATGATATGAAAAGGTTAACATCTTAATGCATCATGGTGCACACCATAAACTGAGAGTATGAAGCAGAATTGAGTTGAATCATAAACTATATAGTATCTAAGAAATATTAAGGACAAAAGGTTTAGTAATGAATATCATTTCAGCTCGACTAATAATTTATTTCCAAAAATACCAACAGCTAGGGTTCGTTTGGTGCGGCGTTTTTGATCCAGTGAGTTTGGACAAAAACATCGTAGCTGTGTTTGGCATGACAACAGTTATTGACCGCCACCAAGAAAAAAATTATTTAAAAACATAAAAGTAAATGGAGTTCCTTAGGAGAGGCGGGCGTTCACGAATAATAGTCATAACCATTGTGTTCATGACCGCCACCACTGTGCATGTGCTCGGCTCTCTTGCGGACTGAGCCCACATACAAAAGGGAGTCGCCCATATCCCCAACTCTTTCTATATATTTGTTTAGGACTAACTTAGGAAATGTGTCTCAAATGTTCCCCAATACACCAAAATCAATGCTTTTGCTCCCAAGGTGCTTTTATATCATACATTGGCAAATATTTGCAATATGGCTATAACATAAATTAGGGGCTATAAGGAATAAAGTGGAGCAAAAAATGTGCCAAAATAACTATATAAAATATGCATTTGAAGTAGTGTTGTTCAAAAAGCCCCCCGGGCCCGGGCCTAAACCGGGCCTCCCGGGCCCGGGCTTTCCTGAACTGGGCCCGGGCTTTCCTGAACCGGGCCCGGGCCCTGACTATAGCCAGGCCGGGCCGGGCATCTGGCTCCGGGAGGGGGCCTGGTAAGGCCCCCGGGGCCGGGGCCGGGGCCGGGCCCGATTTTTTTTAAAATTTAATTTTTAAAATAAAAAAATTTAAAAAATTACTGAAAAATAAATATTATTTTGAAAGAAAAAATAATAATTTTATTAATGTTGAACACTTGAACGAAAGTATACAAAATTAAAAAAACACTGAAAAAAAATACATTTGATTAAAAAATCCAAAATTACAAAATTTACAAAATTATAAAATTTAAAGTATTACAAAATTACAAAAATTACAAAATTTTAAAAATTCGTCTCGTCATCTTGACTTTAAGCTCTAATTTAGGTTGATCGCGTCCATCTCATCTTCCATGTCCGACGAGCTATCCTCGATCGATGAAATATGCTGCTTGCTCTTGATCGCATCCAAATGGTCCTTGCAGCATATGCAGATTTCGAGCGATTCTTCGCTTAGGCGACT
Source organism: Platanthera zijinensis (assembly GCA_039513925.1). Classification (NCBI taxonomy): domain Eukaryota; kingdom Viridiplantae; phylum Streptophyta; class Magnoliopsida; order Asparagales; family Orchidaceae; genus Platanthera; species Platanthera zijinensis. The sequence goes on from CM077098.1 coordinate 11,311,763, forward strand.
TCTTCGCTCATTCAACACCCTGCCACTAAAAGAAAAAGCAGACTCCGAAGCTACCGTGCTAGCTTGGATCGTTAATAAATCTCGGGCCATGTAGGCCATAATAGGATAGGTATTTACTTTACCTTTCCACCATTTTAAAATATCGAATTTTTTTTGTTCGTCCATACTCTTAAAATTACAAAATTTAATTTTTGTGTACAAGCCTAATTCATTTAAACTACTAGATGTGGTGCACGCTTTTTTCCGAGAAGCTAACTCTAACATTTTATTTTTAAAACTATCGCGTGTTTTTGGCTGCGACACGTCCTATCGGGGCCGCGATCCGTATAAATTATCATAATAATTATAACATTTAGTAAAAACAGTGTTAAAATTTAAAATACTAAGATTATCCAAATCCGAATCACTAAGATTTACGCCTAAATTATTATTTATTTCTTCTATAAAATTTTATACGCCGTCTACGCCAAAAAGAGGATTTAAAGCAGCGGCGCATGAAAACATTACTGAGATATCTCTATAATATTTTAAAATTTTGTTTTCCATTATTTCTATTAATTGGTTTTATCCAGCGTGTTGCTTAAAATAGTTTAATTTTTGAGAAATATTAACAATATTTTCAATAACTAGCGGGCTAGTATGATAATATACGCCAGATAGAGAATTTGTTGCCGTATAAAAAACTTTTAATAAATTCATATAATTTTCTAAAATAGTCTAATCAGACTCGCTTAATTCATGTTTATTTAACATAGTATAAAATTTCATAAGTAGTGTTTTTTGACGAATCGCTCGTTTTAGCATTGTAAATGTCGAGTTTCATCTAATTGACATGTCAAATAAAAGTTTCAAAATTTTTTGACCTTGAGCGTTTATGAATTTTTTAAAATCTTGTCGTCGTTGTTTTGAACTATAAATAAATTGTAACATTAAACGTATTTTATTAATATACGGTTCCATATATATTAAACTATCTTGTACGACCAAATTTAAAACGTGACATGCGCAACGAGTATGAAAAAAAAATACCGTTTAACATAGGTTTTAAATCACGTTTTAACCACTCAATTGCGCTGGAATTATTTGTGGCGTTGTCGAAAGAAAAACTCATAATTTTATCTTTTATTTTAAATTCTCGCAAAAATTTTAAAATAATTTGATAAATCGCAACACCAGTGTGCGGGACTTCGAAACCTTCAAAACATATTATACGCTTATTTAGATCCCAGGAAACTGGATCGACCCAGTGATAAGTGATGGAAATATATGATAATCCTAATTTAATACTACTTGTCCAAAAATCGCTCGTTAAACTCACTAGACCCTCAAAATTTTCAAAATATTTAATTAAAGATTGTTTAGCTTCTAAATAATATTTAAGTGCACCGCATCTAATGGAAGATCAACTTACTTGATGATATTTGAGTTGTAGCCCTTGGTGGATGTACTCGGTTTCTTGCTCATCATCGTAGTGGCTGAACGACAACCCCACGTCTGATGACGTTCTTCACCTGCAGCTCCCACTGCCGACCTTGATCGTACGTCCATATTTTTCCAGATGCAGATAATTGCGCCTGACTTGACTCGGAAGGAGCTTGTTTGGCAGTGCAAGAGTTAATGTGTCTTGCGAGTGTCGAGTTGCCACTCAGAGTAAGCAATTTCGAGCACTGATTGCACTTCGCCTTATGCTCGGAGCCGACTTTCACTTTGTCGAAATATGCCCAAACCGGTGCCGTATGCTTGTGCTCCACCACTTCTGCGCGACCGGTGATGATGAAGACGCCATCGTTGATGTCGAATTGTCGACGTAAAAAAAATTAGGGTGGGAGGGGTGGGACTTGGAGTTGGGAGTGGGGGGGGGGGAGTGGGGGTGGGGGGTGGGGGTGGGTTTTATCGGATTTTAAAAAAAAAATTTAAAAAATTTATTTTATTAATTTAATAAATTATATAATATATATATATATATATAATATAATATATATAATATATATATATATATTAATATATATTAGAAGCATGCTGCAAGCCCTATTATAGGGCTGGCAGCATGCTTAGCCAACGGCTCTAAGAGCCGTTGGAGGAACCAACGGCTCTTAGAGCCGTTGGTTTGCTTAATGAAATAAGGGGTCGGGCGGCCCGGCCCCGGGCTTAGACCGGGCCTAGAAACCGAGCTTTGCTCGACCCGGATCCGGGCTGAGCCCGGGCCTAGAAACCGGGCTTTGCCCGGCCCGGCCCGGGCTGGGTACCGGGCCGGGCAAATGCCAGGATATGGGGCCTTGTTAGGCCCCATGGCCTGGCCTGGGCCCGGGGCAGGCCTAGCCCGGGCCTAGCCGGGCTTTTATCGGGCCGGGCCCGGCCCGGCCCCCCGGGCTCGGTTTTTATGGGCAAGCCTAATTTGAAGGGACTCGATTTGAGAAAGGTTCAGACATCCTATCAATGCCATGCGGCGCACTTTGATAGATGGCTTATACACCACTCCTTCAGGACTATTTTAACAATCTTTCATATAAAAAAGCTCAAAATGGGATCACTGTACTGCTGGCACATCAGTGTTTTCAAATCATGCTTATCAGCATCTTGGATCACAATCAATTGAATACTCTACAATTGTTAGCAAACTTATGAAAATAGTTCACTCTGTCAAATATTTTATTTTTCATTGCATGTTTCTTTCTTCTTTATATTAATCAAGTGGCGATCTTTTGCTAAATTAGGCATTTTGCGGAGGCCGGAGCACATGTTGTCATGGCTGTCAGGAGAACAAAATTCACACATGAATTGATCCATAAGTGGCATGCAAAGTGAAAAACAAGGATTTGGTTTACCACTAAATGTTGAGGTGCGGATGCATTTCATATAGTAGGCTCTTGCCCCATGTTACATTGGATTAAAGTAGAGAAACTTTTCTGTTTTTAATATAGAAAGCTTGTGTATCACTATGGTTTATTTCTTTGTTTTAAGGTGATGGAACTTCTTCTCTCACTAGATTCCATTGTTAAATTTTCGAAAGATTGGAATGCTCAGCAAGCAGCCTTGCATGCTCTGATCAATAATGCTGGCATTTTTGCACTTGGAGGTTGGTGTGAACAGTGATTTCTTCAGTTGCAGTTAATTCATTTAGTTATTTCTCGACCATTTTGTAGAACATGCACTTTTTTGTTGTATATAGGCATCTTAAGCCCCAGTTTGGTTAGGGGTTTTGAACAAGTGAACGAACTAAAACATTTCACTATAACATGCCGCAGCCAGCTTTGAACGACACAGAATAGAGAAATGTTCTGAGCGGACCACCGAAGTTCACCTTTGCCATTTGGGAGTGTCGGCCTTCTTCCTCTGCTGGTGCTATATTGGCGACCAAACATCTAACCAAGCGAGGCCTAAGTTATCATTATTTCTGTTGGGTACATTTGAAAATGTGTACCTGATTTGGAGAAGCCTCACTTAGCTCAATGATATACATCAAGGTGTATTTGATGTTATTTTTAGTTTATATGTGCAGGTTAAGTATTGGCTAAAATGCAGAAAAAAGTTTCTAAGTTAATGTGTCGACACCAGAGGAAGCTGTGTCGACACTTCAGCAAGTTTGTGTCGACACTTGTGAAAAGGCTGTGTCGACACACAGAAGCATAGTCGACATAAACTGTGTCGATACCGGGAGGCAGTGTCGACACACAGAATTCTTAGTCGACATCAACTGTGTCGACATCGGGAGGCTGTGTCGACACACAGAATTCTTAGTCTACATCAACTGTGTCGACACACAAGACTTGTGTCGCACACAGCAGAGTTTCAACATAGTTGATTGTTGTAGAGTGGAGAAGTGATTGTGTCGACACAAATAATCTATGTCGACACATTCTCAAGATACAGTGTCAAGAAGCAGTGTCGACATCAAGATAGATATGTCGATACCACCAAAGTCTGTGTCGACACTTAAGTTACATGTGTCGACACATATTGACAGTTTGTCTCGACACATAATGACAGTCAATCTCGACGCTTTGCTGACAGAGACAAAGGTTCAAGAGCTGACTGGGGACTTAACAGCTGTGCATTCCAACAACTTTAATGAAGCTGTCAGACTTGTTAGAAGTTAGTTAGAAACCGGATCAGCCGGTTACCATGGATGAAGTCTATATATATAGATGGATTCAGAAGAAGAAATATAGATAACACACACAACTAACACAACTTTTGAGAGATTGATCGTTGATCAAGAAAGTGCAAGTCACACAGGAGAAGATTTTTGTAAGAAGATCTAAGGAGACAATCTGTAGTGATTATCCACTCAGATTTTTTTTAAGGGGAATTCATTCAGAATTCAGAAGGTACTTCAGAAGATTTGGGGAGAGAGAGCTCCAGCTATTTTGAGGTCAAGAAGGAGACAATCACAAGTCTCTTAAGAAGTAGATCCTGAACTAATCTACTAAGTAGATCAAGATCCATATCTGGATTCCAAGAAGGAAGCTGTCAGTCAGTCATCTTCAAAGAAGATCAATCCTACTAAGTTCATATTCAAGAAGCTTTGAAGAAAGCTAAGAACAGGTTGATCTCAATCATCAGTCTCATCACGAAGCTGATCAAGAATTCTCTTATCTTTTCTCTCTCAACAAGGGTAAGAGTCCATCAAATTACTTATCAAATTCTGTAGGATCTTTTCAAAGATCTGAGTTGTAAGCTTGTGTTATAAAGGCTGAGTGTAGGAGATTTTTGATCTCTGAGTGATAAGGCTGATTGAGCCTGAGTGTAGGAGATTTTTATCTCTGAGTGGTAAGGATGATTGAGCCTGAGTGTAGGAGAATTTGTTCTCTGAGTTGTAGGCCTTGTGGCAAGGCTGAGGTAGGGCTGTTAGCCTGAGTTGTAGGAACCTTATAGGGTTCTGAGTTGTAGGAACCTTTCATGGTTCTGAGCTGTAAGATCTGTGGATCTGAGAAGAAGGAAGAAGTTAGGCCGAATCTAGCACACTGCTAGATAGGTGAAGGGGGAAAGTGGATATACCCAGATATTGGGGAACCACTATAAAACTATGTGCAATCTGTGAGGCTTGTATTATTTTAGAATTTGTGATTGTATATGCTATGTTAGCTGTAGAGATTTGAGATTTATATTAAAGAACTGAAGCTACATTCTGCCTTAGTTAAAAACATGGAAAAGAACCTATTCACCCCCCTCTAGGTGTTTAGATTGTCTTGAAGTTAAATCTATCAAGTGGTATCAGAGGGAGGTTACTTAAAGGACTTAACAGTCCGAGTTAGATCCCTAAGGCAGAATCAAGAATCAAGAAAATGGGTTCTGGAGAAAATCACAAGGAACTAGGTTCTATGAAACTACCCATCTGCAGGAAGGAGATATTTGGTATATGGAAAGAAAGAGTCAGGTTGTTTATGGAGGCTTCTGACCCAAGGCTCTATATTATAGTAAAAGAAGGTCCTTATATCCCAATGAATGTGTCATTTCTAGATGCAAATCAAAGAACTCCTAAAGATTTTTCTGAGATGACTAAGGATGAGATCATCCTGGCAACTATGGATAAAAGAGCTCAGAATATCATAGTAAGTGCCATAGATGATTCAACCTTTCAGAATTTGATTCACTACAAGACCTCCAAGGAGATGTGGGACACTTTGATAGTCCACATAGAGGGTTCTGAAGAAGTTAGACAAGATAGAAAGTCTATGCTAAATAAGGAGTATGAAAACTTCAGACAAGAGAAGTCAGATAACATATCTGAGTGCTATAAAAAGTTCTTTAGAATTGTAAATGAACTGATGTCTTATGGAAGGGTCTTCAGTACATATGAACTGAATGATAAATTCCTAAGATCCTTGACAAAGGATTGGGACACCAAGATTTGTGCCATTAGGGAAGTGGCCAAACTTGCAGATATTTCTCCTCCAACTTTATTTGGAAAGTTGTTGTCTTATGAAATGCAACTAATGACTAGAAAAGAGGAGGAAAGAAATGCTAAAGGGGAGCATAAAGAAAAGTCTGTGGCCTTCAAGGTTGAAGCCACTAGAAAGAATCGGAGGATGTCTCCATCACCTCCTAGGGAAGTTACTGAAATTATCTTAGATAATTCAGACAATAAAAATTCAGATAACAGTGATTCAGATGCAGATTTTGCTTCCTTTACAAGACAGTTTCAGAGATTCTTGAAGAAGAAGCAGTGGAAATCTAGGCCCTCAACATCACAGCCAGTTGATTACTATTATAAAAAGAGAAAGTCATCAAGGAAGTACAGGAGTAGGTCTAAGCCTAGCAAATCTACAACATCAAAGATTGTTTGCTACTGCTGTAATAAGCCTGGAAATATTGTGGCTGAATGTCCAGACAAAAGAAAGGAGTCTGCTGATAAAAGGAAGACTCAGCAAAAGAGCAAGAAGGAGAAATCCTTTGTTGCTAAGAAGGAGAAGAGCTTGTCAGACCAATCAACTTCAGAGTCTGAATCTGAAGCTGAGGCATACATTGGTCTTTATGCAGCTAATGAAGAAGAAGAGTTTATGCAATTGTTAAACTCTATATATGAACAAGAATACCATCAGTGTATTGGACTGATGGCTGTATCAGAAGAAGACAAATTCAAGGATCAGCCTAGTCCTAGCAAGGTACAATGTTTGTCTAGTAATTCAGTTTGTAGTACTGGCACAGAGTCAGCTATATCTGCATCAAGTGATGTGGATGGATCTGAGTCTGAAGGTGATATTCATCAGCTGATAGATGAATATGGGGACTTGTTGCAAGCACTAAAGAAAAGCAAGAACCTGGCCAAAACTCAGTGTTAGAATAGAACTAAAACAAGTTGAAAGTGGTTTAAACTGAAACTTTATTATCCGAAAAAGGTATCTATTACAAAGGTATGACCTCCCTTATATTGAATGGAGGAGAGAAGAGAGAATACAAATAAGAGATGTGGGACTAAAAAATTACATGACACAAGCGGACTGTACAGACACAAACCACACAAGCCGCGCGGTTAGATAGAAGGGCTAACCGTACGGCTACTACCAGAGAGAAAGAGAGATTGCCAGGGGAGACCGCTAGACCGCCCAGTCTCCAAGCTGGCTGAGACAAACGGCTAGACCGCTCGGCTACCAGACGATAACATCACATCAACCAACCTGCTGAAGGGAAACCGCCGGACCGCCCGGTCTTCAACCCGCCAAGACAGACCGCCAGATGGTGGAGACGACGGCCCCCAAGTTGTTGATGATGGCATAGTTGTTGATGACGGCACGCTAACGGACGAACCTCCTTCATCTCAAACAAAGGACTCGCGTCTCCATGACGTTCGTATGGAGCAACGCACAATCTCCGCCCTCGGCACAAGATAAATATCTAGCTGCACTTCTGCTATTTCTTAGCTTGAGAGCATTTTTCTTTTAGCATGTTTTAATTGTTTATTTGGAGTATATTATTTTTATTTGGGCTGCATGTAGCCTTGGAGTGTGTCATTTTAATTTGGGCTACATATAGCCAAGACTTGGAGTTAAGCCTATATATAGGCATGTAGTGTTTTGTTTATGCTTTAGTGAATGAAGAAAACTTAAACCCTAATCTTTCCTATTATTCTCCCTCTCTCTCTACCTCTCTTAGTCGCCCCCTCCTCTCTCCCCCTCTCACCATTCGGCCAACCCATTCCTCCCCTTCCTCTTCCAATCCGCCACCACCCTCCTCAACCTTCCCCAAATCCGGACGCTCTACTCCACCCTCTCCCTTAGCCGCCTCCTCTCCTCCTAATACACAACCCGAGCCCCACCTCCATAGCCGGCCGACCACCATAACTCCACCACCCGAGCAACACCTTGAAGAACAAGGAAGCCGGCCACTCTTGTCCTCTTGGAGTGCTACCCGAGAAGAGGTTTCCTTCTCCGACGTGGAATCTGGGTACCGGTGTGAAGCGGCCAAGGCGGACGAACTATCTCTCCATCCGGCGCAACTCCGGCGGAACCGCGGAAGAGTGATCCTTTGAAGGTAGTCGGAATCATCTATTCCGACTTGGGTAACAAACCTCTCCACTCAAGTGTGATTCCCTCTTGGTATTCTAGTAGTTGGAACGATTTTTGCGTTGGATTTGAATCGTTAGATTCTTCGTGGTTTCCCTTTTGATTTGCACCTCTCTTAATCGTGTTGTTTTCCGAAAGGGTTTGGCGAACCCCGTACTTTTATTGGGAGAGAACTACAATTTCTCGATCGCACTTTTTGGTAGACTCTTTTGGTACAACCTCGCTTGTTCGGAACGGGTGGGTCCCTTTGCCTTGGGAGAACATCGACCAATAGTCGCTTGTTCAACCTTTCAGCGGTGTGGCTACCGTGCGTTGATAAACTAAGATATTTTGCTTGCGAGTGCGCTGTGGTTAAAGCTTGTGTGAGTGCAATAGTGGAGTTAGTGAGGCGTCCGCTTTATTCCCCTAGTCCTTAGTGCGTCTACGGTAGAGGCCTACATCAATTTGGTATCAGAGGTAGTTCTTGCCAATTTTTTAATTGGCACCCTCCCCTGTTTTTTTTGCACGTTAGCCCGCACTTCTGTATGCACGTTTGTTGTCAAAAATCACACAAAAAAATTATTTCTGGTCTGCCAATAGCGGTGTAGATTTCTTATTTTTCAGCAAAAAAATACAATTTTTTTTAATAACCCTCATTTTATTTCCAGTAAGAAAATCAAAAAAAATTATTTTTGTTTAATCGTCAAGTGGGATTAAATCCTTCTGTGGTCTATCTAAGTCTGTTATCTTCACTTGTGCATGCGCACTAGGCTAGGTACGGAATATCCTCCGTCGTCTTCTAATATGGATGATGACCGGGGTGAGGGTCGTGCCCTCACGGAGATTGAGGAACTCCGTCAGGATTTCACGGAGCAGATGACGGCTGTTAGGGAGGCACTTCACGTAATGGGATTACAATAAGGGGCACCCCGTAATCAACCTGCTCACCAACGGGTGGGAGAAAATCACAATCCTTACCCCCACCCTCCTAATGAGCATGCTCCTAGAGCACCTTACGAGTTTGATCTTACTCGGGCCGTCCGAGTCAAGCCACCATCCTATGATGGATTGGGAGACCCCCAAGTCTTCCAGGACTGGGTCATGGAGATCGAATGTTATTTCGAGTGGTATGCTCTGAACGACGCGGATAAGGTGCGAGTAGCAAGGATGAAGTTGTTAGGGCGTGCAAAATTTTTTTGGCTAAATGAGGAACGCCGTTTGAGAGTCGAGAACGGTGCGTTGCCCATTGGTTGGGATGACATGAAGGCTTGGCTTACAGAGCAGTACGTCCCCACGTACCACCGAACACAGATGTTCGATGATTTAGCTACCCTTAAGCAAGGGACTAGGTCGGTTTCTGAGTACATGAGCCTGCTGAAGGACATGATGGTTAGGTGTGACGTGAAAGAGATGCCCGAGGTCACCCTCTCCAGGTTTCGTAAGGGACTGAACCCCGACATCAAAGGCAAACTTCTGCGTTACGGTCACACCGACTTGCACGTCACATTCAACGCTGCCTTAGACATAGAGAAGCATAATGTGCTTAAGGGTAAGACTCGCTCGTTCCAAAAGGGCAAGTCCATCTTAGGACCGCCACCCACCTCCACCTATAAGGACAAAGGAAAATATTAGTCCCCCGACTCGACCTCCATAGTTGTAACAGCTAGGAATAATAGAAACCCCTCTGGTGAGAGAGTCCCAGTGGGTAGGGTCAACAGAACGAATGTCACCTATTTCGCTTGCGAGATCCAAGGACACTATGCTAGTGATTGTCCTACTAACCCAAACTGTTTGCCCTGTTAGATTCCACTGGTGGGTCAGATGACCTTACATACGAGGCGGGAGAAGAGAGCGAGTCGGGCGGAGTGCCTAGTGATATGGAGGATGACTCCCATATGATGGTTATGCGGTGTATCCTGGCGACCCCACGAGACTTAGACGACTGGAATAGGACGAACATTTTCACGTTGAATTTTAAGAGTGGTGAAAAATGGTGTAGGTTGATCATCGATAGCGGTAGTTGCATGAACGTTATTTCTAAAGCAGCGGTGAAGCATATGTCACTTGCTGCCGAGCCACACCCTCACCCTTATAAGGTAGCATGGGTAAACAAGTCGTCCCTCCCAGTGTCGAAGCGGTGTTTAGTACCCCTTACCATCAAAGCTTATTCTGAGCAGATTTGGTATGACGTCATCCCTTTGGATGCTTGCCACGTTTTGCTGGGTCGCCCTTGGTTGTATGATCATGATGTTACCCACTTTCGTCGATCCAACACTCACGAGTTTAAATTTAATGGCCGAACCATTATCTTTAAACCCGCTCCGCCAAAGGATCTTTCGGTCCCCTCCAAGGACACTGCCGTCCCGGTCGAGAAGAAAACGTTGAGTCTGATTGGGAAGAAAGAATTGAGGCGTACTATCTTTGTAGACGATGTCCTCTATGCTTTAGTGTGTCTGCAAGTTAAGGAAGATGCGGCAACGTTTGAGAATTTGCCGCCGGCACTGCGAAAACTCTTAGATGAGTTTGTGGACGTGTACCCGGACGAGCTACCGTCTGAGTTACCCCCCATGCGGGATATCCAGCATGCCATTGATTTCATTCCGGGCTCCTCATTGCCCAACCTCCCGCATTATCGTCTAAACCCCTCCGCACACTTAGAGTTGCAAACACAGATTTCAGACTTATTGCAAAAGGGTTTTATTCGCCACAGCATGAGTCCGTGTGCCGTTCCCGCCTTACTTGCCCCCAAGAAAGACGGCTCTTGGAGGATGTGCGTGGATAGTAGAGCCATAAATAAGATCTCTATTAAGTACCGGTTTCCCATCCCTCGCTTGGACGATTTATTGGACATGCTAGCCGGTGCCACGATCTTCTCGAAATTGGACCTTAGGAGTGGCTACCATCAGATCCGAATTAGGGAAGGGGACGAGTGGAAAACTGCATTTAAGTCTAAGGAAGGGCTCTACGAGTGGTTAGTTATGCCGTTTGGGCTTTCCAATGCGCCGAGCACATTTTCGAGGATGATGACCCATGTCTTCCAACCCTATACGGGAAAATTCATCGTGGTATATTTTGACGCATTGTCACACGTTGCACAATTGTATTTTAAAGAGGTAGTTGGCCATCATGGCGTTCCAAAATCTATAGTTACCGATAGGGAAGTGAAGTTTACTAGTTATTTTTGGAAGACCCTGTGGAGGATTATGGGCACCAAACTTCTATTCTCTTCAGCTTACCACCCGCAGACGGATGGGCAAACCGAAGTTGTAAACAGAAGTTTAGGTAGTTTGCTCCGATGCCTTGTTGGAGACCACAAGGGTACATGGGACCTTATCCTCCCTTATGCTCAGTTAGCGTATAATAATTCCAAAAATAGGTCCAAGGGTTTGTCCCCAAATGAGGTTGTGCATTGCTATAAAGCACCCGTGCCACTTGACTTGATTCCGTTATCGCCATCTTTTAAGTCAAGTCAATTTGCACAGTATTTTGCCTCTTACATCCATGATCTGCACAAGCACATAAATGAAACGCTTACCACTCAATACACATCTTATCAAGTTAATGCCAACGCACATAAGAGAGTGTCTCACTTGAAAGTAGGCGATTTAGTCATGGTGCATCTATCCCTGAATAGTTGCCTACGGGCACCTTAAAAAAGTTAGCGGATCGGCGAGCGGGACCTTTTCGGATTTTAAAGAGGTTAGGAGACAATGCATTTCTTTTGGAATTACCAACTGATTGAGGTATTTCTCCTGTTTTTAATGTTTCGGATTTAACGCCATATATTGCTCCGCCACTAGAATTATCTTCCTGTCCGTTTAGTTCCACTACAGATTCTCATGGGTATGGGGTTGAGTGGGGTAAGGGATCTCTCTCTCCGCCGGTCTCCAACGGAGGTACGCTAAATGTTGATGATATAGATTTTCCCCCTTTGCTGCCTAATGCTTTTCCCAGGTTTGCCAGGACAGCGTTTTTGCCAGACAGGATTCTCCAGGATGATGTGTTTCCCACTTCAGATGGCAATGTGCGCCGCTACTTGATTCGTTGGCGTGATCGCCCCGCCTCTGATGACTCTTGGCTTCCGGAAGCGGAGGTCGCTCTGTTGGATGGTGTTCTTCTACGATAGTATCTTCAAGCCAACTCATCGGTGATGAGTCCTTTCAAGCGGGGGAGGATTGGTGGAGACGGCGGCCCCCAAGTTGTTGATGACGGTACAGTTGTTGATGACGACACGCTAACGGACGACCCTCCTTCGTCTCCAACAAAGGACTCGTGTCGCCATGGCATTCGTATGGAGCAACGCTACAATCTCCGCCCTCGGCGCAAGACAAATATCTAGCTGCACTTCTGCTATTTCTTAGCTTGAGAGCATTTTTCTTTTAGCATATTTTAATTGTTTATTTGGAGTATATTATTTTTATTTGGGCTGCATGTAGCCTTGGAGTGTGTAATTTTAATTTGGGCTATATATAGCCAAGACTTGGAGTTAAGCCTATATATAGGCATGTAGTGTTTTGTTTATGCTTTAGTGAATGAAGAAAACTAAAACCCTAATCTTTCCTATTATTCTCCCTCTCTCTCTACCTCTCTTAGCCGCCCCCTCCTTCTCTCTCCCCCTCTCACCATTCGGCCAACCCATTCCTCCCATTCCTCTTCTAATCCGCCACCACCCTCCTCAACCTTCCCCAAATCCGGCCGCCCTACTCCACCCTCTCCCTTAGCCGCCTCCTCTCCTCCTACTACACAACCCGAGCCCCACCTCCATAGCCGGCCGACCACCATAACTCCACCACCCGAGAACCACCTTGAAGAACAAGGAAGCCGACCGGTCTTCTCCTCTTGCAGTGCTACCCGAGAAGAGGTTTCCTTCTCCGACGTGGAATCTGGGTATCGGTTTGAACCGGCCAAGGCGGACGAACTATCTCTCCATCCGGCGCAACTCCAGCGGAACCGCGGAAGAGTGATCCTTTAAAGGTAGTCAGAATCATCTATTCCGACTTGGGTAACGAACCTCTCCACTCAAGTGTGATTCCCTCTTAATATTGTAGTGGTTGGAACGATTTTTGCGTTGGATTTGAATCGTTAGATTCTTCGTGGTTTCCCTTTTGATTTGCACCTCTCTTAATCGCGTTGTTTTCCGAAAGGGTTTGGCGAACCCCGTAGTTTTGTTGGGAGAGAACTACCATTTCTCGATCGCACTTTTTTGTAGACTCTTTTGGTACAACCTCGCTTGTCCGGACTGGGTGGGTCCCTTTGCCTTGGGAGAACATCGACCAATAGTCGTTTGTTCAACCTTTCAGCGGTGTGGCTACCGTGCGTTGATAAACTAAGATATTTTGCTTGCCAGTGCACTGCGGTTAAAGCTTGTGTGAGTGCAATAGTGGAGTTAGTGAGGCGTTCGATTTATTCCCCTAGTCCTTAGTGCATCTACGGTATAGGTGTAACACCCCGAAACTCAAAAGAGGGACGGGTGATGTTTTAAGCCCAGTTTGGATTTTTGGAGCAGGTGTCACGGGCGTGACACGGGCGTGTCACGGGCGTGACACGGGCGTGTCACGGGCATGACACAGGCGTGTTCGGCCTCGGGTCGTGCGGTCGACGCCTTGGCGGTCGACGCTAGTCGAGTTGTAGAACACGGCCTAGGACACGGGCGTGTCCCAGGCCGTGTCACTCCAGGGATTCTGCAAGTGTGGCACACGGGCCGTGACACGGGCACAAACACGACCGTGTCAAATTTGACACGGGCGTGTCGGATGCCGTGTCACAAGGCCGTGTACCTCTCTAACTGCGAAACGTTGGTCGATTGCACACGGGGGGCGTGACACGGGTCCCGACACGGGCGTGTCGCAGGTGACACGGGCGTGTCGGAGGCCGTGTCAAAGGCCGTGTGCTGGTTTTTCGACTCAATCGAGACGGCGAATGGGTGACACGGCCATGCACACGTCCGTGTTGCAACCCGTGTTCGGTGCAGATTTTGTATTTTTGAGGTCTAATCGTGGCCGTTCGTCTCCTTGGCTTTGGATCCGACGGTGGGGGGCTGCTCCTGGGTGGTTTTAGCCGGGAATAGGGTTTTGAAACCCTTATTTCACTTGGGTACTCTCTCTCTAAAATCTAGAGAGAAGGGAGAGCTTGGAGGAGGAAGAAGGAGGTCAACTCCGGCGGCCGGTGGAGATTCAGAGCTCCAAATCGCGATCCGAGTCCAGATCCGCGGAGGTGACGCCGTTGCGGTGCTTTCCAACCGCATAGTTTTTGATGGCACCGCGGAAGAACGCAAGGGTAACGATTTCTCATCCTTGGGCATGTGAAGCCCTTTTTCCCTTTGCATAGGAAGCCGTCTCTCGCGAGTGAGCGAAGAGTTGGAGCGTTCCTTGGGGTAGATATGTAAAGTCCCCCTTGTGTAGAGTCTGTATGCGAAAACGGACATAGGCATTGTGTGTGAAGCCTATCCGGACAAGTAGAGTCGGATCGGTGATGTTGCATTGCATATGAACCGGGGAAGACTCCGGGTGTTTGGTTGTTTTCGGGTTTTCTACGTAGTAGATTGCATCAGGGAGCCTTGGAGATTAACTCTAAGGTGCACCCGGAAAACTGGGCAAAAGCTGGTTTTGCCAACACGATGGCCGGGGAGCCAACGTGAACATAACCGGGTTATGTGATTATTGTGGTGGAAACGGGACTCGGTGAGTCTTGTCCTGCGCATATGGCTTAAATTGTCGTTGCGGTATGAGCACGGGTCAGGCGGAACCGTACCCGGTCTATGTCGTTCGGTAGGACCGTTGGCATGGATGAGGGTCTTCGGCGGTCTATGGCTTAAATTGCCGTGACCAAGGCCAATAAGACAAAATGCTCATATGGATGACCGTCCAAGAGGCGGTGGTGGATCGGGAACGTCTATGGCTTGAATTGACGTGACATTGGCCGGTTCGCCGAGAATGTGCCCTGAGTGCACGGGGTGTGTGGCCGTGCGAGCCTACGCCTGTGGTGAAGTGCAAATACTTTATATAAGTGCCTATGCTAATAAAGTGCAGGGAAAGAGCATCGCCGCCCCGAATGTGGGGGCGGGATCGTTATAATTTGGTCAGCATTGCTGACCGTTGCTATTGTTTGTCACCGGGCGGTGGTTTATTGCTTGCAGGTGCTGCGGAGCCGAGCAAAAAATAGCAGGCTAAAGCCCAAGTTACTACGCTGGCCCACGAAGGCCAAATTTTGAGTGTTTTTATTGTATTCAAGTGTGACCGGCCTGCGAGTCGAAGTATGAAAACACTTCTTTTGTTAAGTGAACAATGTAAGGCCTTAAGGCCATTTCTCTTTTGGTGTATGTATACATTCCTGTGTTTGTAGTGGACATTCATGCTGTTGTGGCTGGGTTCTTATTTATTTTGCAACCTAATAAATTACTTCCGCTAGGTGTTGTGTAGGACGACATGATTGGTTGAATGGTTTCAACGCGTAACCAACCGGTCTGTCCGTAGTATATGGCGTCGGGCCCCGGCCGGACCTACTGCTATATGCTATGCGACGGATAGGGGTGTTACAAATTGGTATCAGACTTCTGGTTTCGGTCAAGCTTAAATGAATTCGTGGGCGAATTCACTTTAAGGGGTGGTGAGCACATGTGTGTGCGTCATCGTTATAACAAGAAAAGAACCCATGAATGTCCACTTAGGAATGAAAATACACATGTTTGAGGAACCTGCGTGTTCATATTATTGTTGTTTGCTGTAGTGTTTGGTCGCTTATCGGTGTTTTTGCACGATTATAGGTGACCAGAAGTGGTGCTGGGCCGTCTGAACGGCCAGGTTCTGAGGCATGTAGTGCGCCAAGTGAAGCGCCTGCAACACCTCCGTCTGCCGAGACCATTAGATTGGTGGCAGAAGCTGTCTTTGCTATGATTAATGCGCAACCTACAAGACAGGTGCAGCAGCCTGCTCCTACGGGGGAGCAAGTGCCGCTCCAAGCGGCGGAGCCTAGAAGGGTTGAGCAGGTGGCGGTGGAGCCGGAGTAACCTCAAAGAGTAACTGAAAGACAGTTGAAGCATGTGATGGGCTTCCACCCACCAGTGTTCTCGGGAACGGGAACCCCGACCCAGGCTGAGGATTGGCTCTCAAGAGTCAATAGGGTGATGACAGCTACTGAAATGGAAGAGTGGCAGAAGACCACAATAGCGACGTTCCTGTTGGATGGGGACGCAAGGTTATGGTGGGAAGGCCTAGAGCTACAGCAGTTGAGGGGAAGGCCGTTGGCCGAAGTTCCTATGGCAGAGTTTTCGAGACTGTTCATGGCTTTGGAGAACGAGTTCCAAAGGTTGGTGCAAGGAGATAGCACTGTAGATGAGTACCTCCATGAGTTTACTCGGTTGGGGAGATATGCTAGCACCATCTTTGCCGACGAGGAGCGAAAGACTAACCGCTTCTATGAAGGGTTAAGAGATGAGCTGAGGTTGCTACTGTCAGGGCCCATGGCGCAGGGTTTCCTAACCTTGGTCAACTCGGCCCGGTCCTTGGAGAAGGACATGAAGAATGTGCAAGCTAAGAAGGATTCTGGCGGGAAGAAATCTGAGTTCAAAGCGCCGACTACGTCGAAGTCGGGCTATCGAAAATTCTTCAAGAAGGCTAGGACGTCAGGTCCAGCTTCTTCTACGGGTGCCTCGGGGGCAACTACTAATCGAACCCCGGGCGCTTGTTTCACGTGTGGAAAGACGGGGCACTTTGCCCGCGATTGCTGGAGCGGACACCCAAAGTCCGAGAGAAAGCAAGGAGCTACTTACGAAGAGAAGGGCAAGGCAGTGGAGTCAACCACGTCCCACTATGCTCCGACTCAGCCTAGAGTCTATAACTTGGGCCAGCAGGAGGCCATCAAACAAGCTGACGTGGTGACAGGTACGAGTTAATTTACAACAAGTTAACTTTATATACTGTTGTTTATTGCTTGTTAGCCTAATATTGTTTGTATAGGCTTTGTTTTGATTAGTGATAGTCCGGCACAGGCACTGTTCGATACGGGAGCTTCACACTCCTTCTTGTCCGAAAGCTTTATATCGCGCATCGGAGTCCCTTCTTCGATGGCGAATGACAAGTTGGATGTGCTACTACCGAATGGGTGCTCAATGCGTGCGGACAGAGTGTGTGCCGTGAAGGTTCACATAGGGAGCCAAGAGTTCGACTTGCTAGCGTCATTACTGCCGTTAGTAGAGTTCGACGTTATATTTGGAATGGATTGGCTGTCAGAGCAGAAGGCTTGGATCGACTGCGACTGAAAGGAGGTCAAGCTGGGTGTAGGGCGGAAGACTACATTCGAGGGGCTAAAGGGGTCGAGCAAGACGCTGATGTCTGCTCTTCAGGTGGTAAAGGCAGTTCGTGCTGGTGCAGAGCTGTTCTTCGCAATAGTTGGGGCGGTGGAGCCAAAGTCCACGTTGGATAGCATCCCGGTTGTTTGTGAATACCCCGATGTGTTCCCGGATAGTCTTCCCGGAGCCCCACCGTAGCGGGAGATTGATTTCACCATCGAGATCGTACCGGAGGCCAAACCGGTGTCACGTGCTCCTTATAGGTTGGCGCCAAAGGAGATGGCGGAGTTAAAGGTTCAGCTGGAGGACCTGATGGAGCAAGGCTATGTGCGTCCAAGCTCGTCGCCTTGGAGCGCACCGGTCCTCTTCATTAAGAAGAAGGACGGGAGTATGCGGCTGTGTATCGACTACAGAGAGTTAAACAAGCTGACGGAGAAGAATAAGTACCTGATCCCGAGGATTGATGATCTCTTTGATCAGTTAGTCAGATCGTCGGTATACTCCAAGTTGGACTTGAAGTCGGGGTACTATCAGCTGAGGATCAGGGAGTGTGATATCCCGAAGACAGCGTTCAGTACGAGGTATGGGCATTTCGAGTTCACGGTCATGCCGTTTGGACTGACGAATGCGCCGTCGGTATTTATGGATCTGATGAACAGGACGTTCAGAGATTACCTGGACCGCTTTGTGATCATCTTTATTGATGATATTCTAGTGTACTCGCAGTGCGAGGAAGACCACTTCAAGCACTTGCACCTGGTGTTGGAGACTCTGAGAAGGAATGAGTTATACGCAAAGTTCTCCAAGTGCGAGTTCTGGCTACCCTCGGTAGCATTCCTTGGTCATATAGTGAGTGGGGAAGGTATAGCGGTGGATCCGGCGATGATTGTTGCGATACGGGAGTGGCCTGCGTTGTCTTCTGTCGTGGAAGTCCGTAGTTTTCTCGAGCTTGCCGGATATTACAGGCGCTTCGTAGAGAACTTCTCGCGGATAGCGCTACCTCTCGCGAAGTTGACAAGGAAAGATCAGAGATTCTTGTGGACGCAGGAGTGCGTGCAAGCGTTTGAGGAGCTGAAGAGACGGTTGACCACGGCGCCAGTACTTAGTTCGCCGAGTGGGACCGAGGGCTTTGAGGTGTATAGCGACGCTTCAGGTAGTGGTTTGGGCTGCGTGTTGTTGCAGCATGGAAGCGTGATAGCGTATGGATCACGTCAGTTGAAGGTGCATGAAAGAAATTATCCAGTGCACGACTTGGAGTTGGCGGCCGTGATATTTGCACTCAAATTGTGGAGGCACTACCTTTACGGCGTAAGGGTCGATATATACACCGATCACAAGAGCCTAAAATACTTGTTGGATCAAAAGGACCTTAATATGAGGCAGAGGAGGTGGATGGAGTTCCTGGAGGACTACACCTTCAAAATACATTATGTACCCGGAAAAGGCAACGCAGTTGCGAATGCGCTGAGCCGCAGGGCTCCCGCCCAAGCCAACTGGATGTCGGTGCATGATGAGGGGCTAGTACGGGAGTTGGAGGAGCTTGAGATCTGTTGCGTTGACAAGCAGACGAGCGCCAAAGCAATGTTAAACTGGACAGAGGTGCAGTATGACCTGGCTGACCGGGTTCGGCAGGCATTGGAGTTAGATGACTCCATGAAGGAGCTTATGGAGGCCGCTCTGGATGGGTCAAATTCCCAGTTCTCGGTGAAAGATGGTTTATTAAGGAAGGATCATCGGTTGTGCGTCCCGAGTTGGGGTAACCTCCGGGCGGAGTTGATGTACGAGGCTCATCATACTAAGTACTCAATCCACCCAGGGAGCACGAAGATGTATCGTGATCTCAAAAAGTTGTTTTGGTGGCCGGGGCTCAAGAAAGATGTGGCGTTGTACGTGGCTAAATGCCAAACGTGCGCCTTGGTGAAGGCAGAATGCCAAAAGCCGGGAGGATTTCTGAAGTCCTTGCCTATACCGGAGTGGAAATTCGACGATATATCTATGGACTTTGTGCACGGGTTGCCAAGGTCGCAGAAGGGGAACGACGCCATCTGGGTGATCGTAGATCGGCTAACCAAGGTGCCGCATTTCATTCCGCATAGGAAGGATGACTCGGTGGAGAAGCTGGCGAAGCTTTACGTGGATAATATTGTTAGGCTGCATGGTGTGCCCCGTAGCATTGTGA
This sequence comes from Platanthera zijinensis, assembly GCA_039513925.1. NCBI lineage: Eukaryota > Viridiplantae > Streptophyta > Magnoliopsida > Asparagales > Orchidaceae > Platanthera > Platanthera zijinensis. The sequence goes on from CM077098.1 coordinate 11,331,210, forward strand.
GTGATCGCGATGGGCGGTTCACGTCAAATGATTGGAGGTTGGTGCAGCAGATGCTGGGAACAAAGTTAAAGTTCAGTACAGCTTTCCATCCGCAGACGGATGGGCAGACCGAGAGGGTCAATAGAACGATGGAGGACATGCTATGCATGTGTGTTCTGGATTTCGGTAAGCATTGGGAAGACCACCTGTATTTGGTGGAGTTCGCGTACAACAACAGCTACCAAGCAAGTATACAAATGGCGCACTTCGAGGCCCTGTATGGTAGGAAGTGTCGCACGCCGTTATCGTGGCTTGAAACGGGTGAGGCAAGGTTGTACAAGAAGCAGGAGGTGGAGAGTGCTACCTCGTTAGTGCGGATCATTCGGGAGCGCTTGTTGATCGCTCAGGACCGGCAGGCGAAGTATTACAATGCCAAGCACCGGAACGTGGAGTTCGCGGTAGGCGATTGGGTATATCTGAAAGTGAAGCCGTTCAAGGGTGTTTCGCGGGTGAGACGCTTGAAGAAGCTGAGCCCAAGATACCTTGGACCCTTTGAGATCCTAGAGCGAGTCGGCGAAGCTGCTTACCATTTGAAGCTATCGGTGGAGTTGAGTGGACTACACGATGTGTTCCACATTTCTGTGTTGCGGAAGGCGGTGCAAGAGCCTTCGCAGGTGATCGCGGCTGATCAAGTGCCGGTGGACGAAGGGTTGACGACTAGGGTCAGGCCCATTCGTATTGAAGATGTTGAGGTCAAGAGACTCCGTAACAAGAAGATCCGGATGGTTAAGGTCCAGTGGGATAATTGCGGGCGAGAGGAGCTCTCTTGGGAACGGGAGCAGACTATGCTGGAGGAGTACCCAGAATTGTTCCACTCAGGTACTGATTTACGTTAAGTCCTGTTTACTTTCCTTTAGTAATTTCGTGGACGAAATTCTTTTAAGGGGGAGAGAGTTGTAACACCCCGAAACTCAAAAGAGGGACGGGTGATGTTTTAAGCCCAGTTTGGATTTTTGGAGCAGATGTCACGGGCGTGACACGGGCGTGTCACGGGCGTGACACGGGCATGTCACGGGTGTGATACAGGCGTGTTCGGCCTCGGGTCGTGCGGTCGACGCCTTGGCGGTCGACGCTAGTCGAGTTGTAGAACACGGCCTAGGATACGGGCGTGTCCCAGGCCGTGTCACTCCAGGGATTCTGCAAGTGTGGCACACGGGCCATGACACGGGCACAAACACGGCCTTGTCAAATTTGACACGGGCGTGTCGGATGCCGTGTCACAAGGCCGTGTACCTCTCTGACTGCAAAACGTTGGTCGATTGCACACGGGGGGCGTGACATGGGTCCCGACACGGGCGTGTCGCAGGTGACACGGGCGTGTCGGAGGCCGTGTCAAAGGCCGTGTGCTGGTTTTTCGACTCGATTGAGACGGCGAATGGGTGACACGGCCAGGCACACGGCCGTGTTGCAACCCGTGTTCGGCGCAGATTTTGTATTTTTGAGGTCTAATCGTGGCCGTTCGTCTCCTTGGCTTTGGATCCGACGGTGGGGGGCTGCTCCTGGGTGGTTTTAGCCGGGAATAGGCTTTTGAAACCCTTATTTCACTTGGGTACTCTCTCTCTAAAATCTAGAGAGAAGGGAGAGCTTGGAGGAGGAAGAAGGAGGTCAACTCCGGCGGCCGGTGGAGATTCAGAGCTCCAAATCGCGATCCGAGTCCAGATCCGCGGAGGTGACACCGTTGCGGTGCTTTCCAACCGCATAGTTTTCGATGGCGCCGCGGAAGAACGCAAGGGTAATGATTTCTCATCCTTGGGCATGTGAAGCCCTTTTTTCCCTTTGCATAGGAAGCCCTCTCTCGCGAGTGAGCGAAGAGTTGGAGCGTTCCTTGGGGTTGATATGTAAAGTCCCCCTTGTGTAGAGTCCGTATGCGAAAACGGACATAGGCATTGTGTGTGAAGCCTATCCGGACAAGTAGAGCTGGATCGGTGATGTTGCATTGCATATGAACCGGGGAAGACTCCGGGTGTTTGGTTGTTTTCGGGTTTTCTACGTGGTAGATTGCATCAGGGAGCCTTGGAGATTAACTCCAAGGTGCACCCGGAAAACTGGGCAAAAGCGGGTTTTGCCAACACGATGGCCGGGGAGCCAACGTGAACATAACCGGGTTATGTGATTATTGTGGTGGAAATAGGACTCGGTGAGTCTTGACCTGCGCATATGGCTTAAATTGTCGTTGCGGTATGAGCACGGGTCAGGCAGAACCGTACCCGGTCTATGTCGTTCGGTAGGACCGTTGGCATGGATGAGGGTCTTCGGCGGTCTATGGCTTAAATTGCCGTGACCAAGGCCAATAAGACAAAATGCTCATATGGATGACCGTCCAAGAGGCGGTGGTGGATCGGGAATGTCTATGGCTTGAATTGACGTGACGTTGGCCGGTTCGCCGAGAATGTGCCCTAAGTGCACGGGGTGTGTGGCCGTGCGAGCCTACGCCTGTGGTGAAGTGCAAATACTTTATATAAGTGCCTATGCTAATAAAGTACAGGGAAAGAGCATCGCCACCCCGAATGTGGGGGCGGGATCGTTATAATTTGGTCAGCATTGCTGACCGTTGCTATTGTTTGCCACCGAGCGGTGGTTTATTGCTTGCAGGTGCTGCGGAGCCGAGCGGAAAATAGCGGGCTAAAGCCCAAGTTGCTGCGCCAGCCCACGAAGGCCAAATTTTGAGTGTTTTTATTGTATTCAAGTGTGACCGGCCTGCGAGCCGAAGTATGAAAACACTTCTTTTGTTAAGTGAACAGTGTAAGGCCTTAAGGCCATTTCTCTTTTGGTGTATGTATACATTCCTGTGTTTGTAGTGGACATTCATGCTGTTGTGGCTGGGTTCTTATTTCTTTTGCAACCTAATAAATTGCTTCCACTAGGTGTTGTGTAGGACGACAAGATTGGTTGAATGGTTTCAACGCGTAACCAACCGGTCTGTCCGTAGTATATGGCGTCGGGCCCCGGCCGGACCTACTGCTATATGCTATGCGACGGATAGGGGTGTTACAATAGGCCTACATCACCAGACCGCCCGGTCACCAACTTCAACACTCCCCCTCAAGCTGGAGCATATATATCGATCATGCCCAGCTTGTCACAAATATGAAGAAACGAGGCAGAAACTGGCTTGGTGAAGATGTCAGCCAGCTCTTTATCAGAAGTGACAAAGGGAGTGCAAATTTGTTCCTTTAAGATCTCTTCACGAATGAAATGACAGTCGACCTCAATGTGCTTGGTTCTTTCATGGAAGACCGGATTTTTGGAGATGTATATGGTAGCCTTGTTATCACAGAACATAGGTAGAGGATGGTTGTAGACCTCTCCTAAATCTAGCATGAGAGCCCGTAGCCATTTTAACTCACAAGTGGTCGACGCCATACTGTGATACTCAGCTTCTGCACTGGACCTGGACACAATAGACTGCTTCTTGCTCTTCCAGCTCACCAGATTTCCCCCAACAAAGGTGCAAACACCCGAGGTTGACTTGCAATCTCCTTTGTCATCAGCATAACTAGCATCTGAGTATGCTTCAACCCTCAGATGACCATTCTTCTGAAAAAGTAATCCTTTTCCTGGCGCTGCTTTGATATACTCCAAGATCCGCAAGGCGGACTGTAGATGGCACTCCCTAGGTGCTTGCATGAATTGGCTCACCTTGCCCACAACATAGGAAATGTCGGGCCTGATCACTGTGAGATATATGAGCTTACCAACCAGACGCTTGTACCGCGAACTATCTGAAAGAGGAGGCAAATCATCTGTCCAGATTTTGTCTTCTCCAGTTGCCATGGGGCACCAGGCAGGTTTTGCTCCAGTTAATCCTGCCTCTTTTAAAAGATCAAGATCATACTTACGTTGGGAGAGAACTAATGAGTCGGGCTTCCGAGAGATTTCGATCCCCAGAAAGTACTTTGGAGAGCCCATATCTTTCGTGACCAGATGTTGACGAAGATGTCGCTTTGTCAGGGCTACCCCTTCCTAGTCATCGCTAGTGAGAAGAATATCATCGACATACACAGCAAGAACAACCAGCCCTGAGGGGGTTTTGCGAATAAAGAGAGAGATCGACAGATCTTCACACAAAACCAACGGCCGCCACGATGCCGCTGAACTTGTCAAACAAAGCTCGAGGGCTCTGCTTGAGGCCATAGATTGCCTTCTTCAGGCGGTATACTCGTGTCTCCCCCTGAGCAACATACCCAGGAGGTTGCTCCATGTAGATGACCTCCTGAAGATCACCATAAAGGAAGGCATTCTTGACATCAAGCTGGGAAATTGGACAATCCCTATTTACCGCCACAGAGAGAAGGACCCGGATAGTGCTGAGACGAGCCACGGGGGAGAAGGTGTCAAAGTAATCAACCCCATAGGTCTGAGTAAATCCCTTAGCAACAAAACGAGCCTTATACCGATCCACAGTGCCGCCTGGGCCAAATTTGACCACAAAGACCCAGCGACAGCCAACAACATCAGTGCCAAAGGGAGGAGGAACAAGAGTCAAGGTACCCCGCTCAGTTAGGGTCGCCATTTCCTCATCCATGGCCATCTTCCAATGAGGAATAACAAGGGCCTCCTAGTAGGAGCGGGGTGTGGCCGTGGCAGAGATAGCCAGTGCAAAAGCCTTGCGAGAAGGGGTAAGACGATCATATGAAACAACAGCAGCAAGGGGGTGTAGGGTACACGTCCGCACCCCTTTGCGAAGAGCTATAGGAAGATCTAGGTCAGCGGGTCCCTCGGCATCCAGAGCATCTGTGGCAGAGAGAGCTTGCTCAGGAGTAGAGAGCGACGACGGCGGAGATGAGGGAGATGGTGGCGGAGATAAGGGAGAAAGAGGAGGAGTGAGAGGAGTGGACGGAGATGGTGTAGGAATGGAGATCTCAGTAGGAGATGAGGGAACGAAGGGAACAGCAGGAGAATCAGAAGCTGGGAGAAGAGAAGAGGAGTCAGCCGATAAGTAGGAGGTATTCTCGAAGAAGGTGACGTCAGCAAAGACGAACTACTTACGAAGGACGGGATTAAAGCAACAATAGCCTTTTTGAGTGGTGGAGTACCCCAGAAAGACACATTTGGTGGAGCGAGGGGAGAGCTTATCACGGGTGGCAGAAGGGGCATGCACAAAGGCAGTGCATCCAAAGATTTGGAGAGGGAGAGGAAACGGTTCCTTGCCCGGATTTAGAATGGAGAATGGGGTTTTTCCGTGTAGAACCATGGAGGGAATGCGATTGATAAGGTAGCAGGCAAGGAGAACAGCATAGCCCCAATAGGAGCGAGGAACATGCATCTGGGTCATCAAGGTGCGAGCGATATCGAGGAGGTGACGATTTTTGCGTTCTGCCACACCATTTTGTTGTGAAGTATAAACACAACTAGTTTGATGAATAATCCAATTTTGCATGCAGAAGGTAGAAAAGTCATGACTTATATATTTTTTGGCATTATCAGATCGAAAAACTTTAATAGAAACATTAAAATGAGTTTTGATCAAGAGATAGAAGGACGTCCATGCAGAGAATAATTCGGAGCGATCTTTTAACAAATACACCCACGTACAACGCGAGAAATCATTAATGAACATGACAAAATATGAACTACCCCGACCAACGGTAAGAGTAGGAGAAGGACCCCAAACATCGGAGTGGATGAGATCAAACGAACGGGTAGATCCACGAACGTGTTTTTGAGGGAAGGAGGAGCGGTGATGCTTGCCAAGCTGACATGCCTCACAGTTGAGCAGAGGACTTTGTGGAGGAAGTTGGGGCATAAGTTGACGAAGAAGATGTGGAGAAGCATGACCAAGGTGGAGATATGCCATTGGAGAAGATCTGTGGAGGTGGAGGAGAAGGTGGAGAAAGCGGAAATGTTGTCCAAGAAGTATAGGCCGCCACTCTCAGTCCCAGTAGCAATCGTCCGTTGGGAGTCTGGATCCTAAAAAGAGCAAGAAGTAGAAGTAAATGTGACGGAACATTATAATTGCTTGTACAGAGAGGTAACAGATAATAAGTTACACGAGAACTTGGGCACGTAGAGAGTATCCGCCAAGTGAAGAGACGGAGTGACATGAACTATCCCCGTCCCATGGACTGATGATGAAGAGCCGTCAGCGAGAATAACCGAGGGCAACCAATCATGTGTTTCTAGGAGAGAAAAACACTGGAGATTGCCGGTCATATGATTAGTAGCACCGGTGTCGATCAGCCATTTTCCTTGAGTAACAACGTGGGCACTACCAGAAGATGTGACCACCGTGGCGAACGGCTTTGAGGAGTATATGAAAGCCATAAAGGGAGGAATCAAAAAACTGCAGTGGTCATAGTGACAGCACACCAGTGGAAAGAAGGGCCACGACCAAGGTGCAGAGCAAGGCAAAGGGGAAGAAGAGGGAAGCACAAGCCGCGCGACTAAATCAAAGGTCGTGACGACTAATTAGTAGGAGCGGCTAAAGGAAGAGTCGCACAGAGGAGATCAGGCCGCTGCGACTTAGAGACAGGTCGCGGGGACTAAGAGAGAGAGAGAGCGGCTGAGGAAGCAGAGAGGCCGCCAAAACAAGGAAGAACACGCGCGAACAGAGAGAAATCACAGCGGTTAGAAGAAAGATATCTGCAGCGGTCACGATGATAGACAACAGCGGCCAAAAAATCCACGACCTAGCTACAAAAACAAGCAGAGGGAAAGAAGTCGAGCGGCTAGAAAACAGCCCGCGCGAACAGAAGAAAGAGACACCACGCGAACAGAGAGAAGTCCGCTGGGAGGCAAATACAGCGAACAAGGCAAACAGGTAGCGACAACAGGTCGGGGCGACTAAGCACAGGTCGCGGCGAGAAGAAGGAGAAACGACAAGGAGAGAAAGAAGCCGTACGAATAGGGCACAGACCGGAAGAAACAAGCCGCGAGTACAGGTTGCGAGAAGAAGAGGCAAGCCGCGCGGATAGGTCGCGCGGTCAGAGAGGGCGCACAAAATCAGGCGAAGAAAATCGAGTCCTCTGATACCATGTTAGAATAGAAATAAAACAAGTCGAAAGCGGTTTAAACATAAACTTTATTATCTTAAAAAGGTATCTATTACAAAGGTTTGGCCTCCCTTATATAGAATGGAGGAGAGAAGAGAGAATACAAATAAGAGATGTGGGACTAAAAAATTACATGACACAAGAGGACTGTACAGACACAAACTGCACAAGCCGTGCGGTTAGACAGAAGGGCTAACTGCACGGCTACTACCAGAGAGAAAGAGAGATCGCCAGGGTAGACCGCTAGACCGCCCGGTCTCCAAGCCGGCTGAGACAAACAGCTAGACCGCTCAGCTACCAGACAATAACAACACATCAACCAACCTGCTGAAGGGAAACCGCCAGACCGCCTGGTCTTCAACCCGCCAAGAAAGACCGCCAGACCGCCCGGTCACCAACTTCAACACTCAGGCTAAGGAAATTACAGATCTTAAGGTGGCTGCATCTGGTTTAGAGAAAGAGTTGGATCAAAAATTGAATGAGATTGCCAAGCTTAAAACTATAACTGTTATTCAGATGGGCACAATCACATACAAAAAAGATCTAATTAAAAGTCTGGAAGTCAGACTTCAAAAGGAGAAAGATTTGGTGGCTAGTTATTCCAAGCCAAAATCAGTTTTACCCTTAATAGATGAGTTTGTGGCTCAAAAGGGTAAGGCTGGAATAGGCTTTAAGGATAACACCAGGGCTGTCCAATTCAAGAGAAAGGGCAAAGCCTCAGTCCAGCCACTAAATTTTAAAGTCCCTATAGTTTTTAGAATGGTACAAGAGCCTTCTAACAAGTATGACCTTGAGAATACTCATGATCATAGTAAGACTGAAGTTCTGAATGACAAGGGTGCTTATGTCAATAAGGAAGCCCATGTTCATAAACCTCATGTTTGTGAGAAACTAGTGGGTGTAGCTGCAGTAGTACCAACACAATACAAGAGATTTGATGTCAATCAGACAATCAAGAATGTATCTAAAAATAGATACAACAAGTATGAATGCTGGTGCTGTAGCAAGACAGGTCATTATGCTATAGATTGCTGGCATAACACTAGTGTTAGGAAGAACAATAGTCTACCTGTTAGAAGAGCTATAGGTAGATTTGGTAAGTATGAAACTAACTTGAACCAAGGACCCAAGACTTACTTGGGTTCTAAGGAGAGGTAATTCTTTATTGAAGGTGAGTCCAAGTCACCAAACCCCTATATGGTACTTGGAAAGTGGATGTTCCAGGCAAATGACTGGAACAAAGGGATTGTTGGGTATTGTATCCACAATGCACCTGATTTGAAGAAGCCCCTAAACAAGCTAAGGTGAATTGATAATGTATTTGATTATTTTCTATCAAGTTGTGCTTGCAGTTATTCCACAATAAGTACACACCAATGTCAGGGTGCAGTGGGTCAATATACACGGGTCTGCGCAACGTAATCCCTCGTTGAGCAGATCAGTGTGTTGGCTCATGTGTAGTCTCTCTATTGGAGTGTACTTATTTTCAAGTATAGGGCTGAGATAGATCAAGAGCAGACAAGGAGCAAGGATGGGTCAAAGACCAGCTCACGGGAAGATAGACGAAAAATCGTCTAAGGAAAATTCGACGAGAATCACTAAGTGATTCTCGCCGATTCGACGGGAATCACTAGTGATTCTCGTCGAATCATCGAGAATCACTAGCCTACTCTCGCCGAATGCATCCGGCTGTCTCAACGCCGTCTAGAATTCAGCCAAGGCAGAATCGACGAGAATCACTAAGTGATTCTCGCCGAATCGTCGAGAATGACTTTGCATTCTCGCCGATTCGTCGAGAATGGATTGTGATTCTCGCCGATTCTCTCTGGATGGCTTGCTGTTCAGCTAGAATTCTTCTAAGGAGAATTCGACGGGAATCATAAGTGATTCTTGCCGATTCGTCAAGAATCACCAATGATTCCCGCCGAATTTTCCTTAGGCGAATTCCGTTGGCTCGCTGGACCGGACCAAATGTTCAGGCGTTGTTTGAACCGAAATTAGGGTTTCTTCTAGTGGGGCCCACAACGGTCATAAAGGATGATCTACAGTATAAATACTCGCTTATTTTGAACATTACAGATCATCCCTATACGCGAAAAAGAAACGAGCCGCCGAATTGACCTAGCTCATCGCGGAACTTCTTCCGCCTCCGTCGCCGCTCGAAAGGTTGTCGCCGCCGCTGTTCTTGGATTTTTTTTGATCTCCCGGCAATAAAAACTAAGCCAAGCAACGCGTCTCACATTTCTATCTTGAGATCCTTTGTCTCTTTGTTTGTTTAACGGGAATACTTTCCCCTTCCGAATCGATTGAGACGATCGATCCAAGTAAGATCATTGGTAGACCTTGCTAGCTTTGTTACGAAGTTTGGATCTCGAAAGCATCGTCGCCGTAATCCTTGCCGCCGCCGATCTCGGGAAGATCCTCTCTAAGAGAGTGCTTAGGTCGTGGACTTTTCGTCTTCTTCAAGAACGCTTCATCGAACGAAGAGGGACACCGAGCGCTTCAAACGTAATTTGTATTTTGTACATTCCATTTTTACTTTTGTTGTAACGGAACTTTGGTTCTCATTGTAAGGGTTGGGTGCAACCCGTGGTGGAGGAGCAGTGACTCCTTCGGGTGGAAGGGTTTCTTCTATAGTGAAAGGATTGGATTTCAATCCTGTTGGTGAAGTGACCGAGTCATCCCTTGTTGGGAAATAGGTCGAAGGGGGAGAGTGGACGTACCCAAATCGGGGAACCACTATAACTGCCTGTGTGTTTCTGTGTTGTGCTTGTTTTGTTTTATTGTGCAGGTAAATTTTTAATTCCACAAAACGACTGCAAATCACCTATCCCCCCCATAGGTGAAGGTAGTTGACACTAGAGTGACTTTCAAGTGGTATTAGAGGGAGGTTTCTCATCAAAAAGGTTAACACCTTGAGTAAGTTCCTGCCACGAGTGTCAAGAAGAAGGCAGATATCTACTATGGACGGACTCAAGTACTCAGGAAAGATCCCAGTATGCACCAGGCTAAAATTTCCTATCTGGAAGGAAAGGATTAGATTTTACATGGAAGCAGTCGACCCCCGACTCTTCATGATTGTGGAGGAGGGACCTTATATTCCCACTAAGTCCTCCACCATTGATCCTACCAAAATGGTGCCTAAGAATTTTTCTAAAATGGACAAGGACGAGATGGTGCTGGTCGGACTTGACAAGAAGGCACAGAACATTCTAGTCAGCACAGTCGATGACTCCATGTGCAGAACTTCTGCAACTGCAGGACAGCCAAGGATATCTGGCACTGCCTGATTATTCTGATGGAGGGCACAGATGAAGTGAGGGATGATCAGAGATCCCTCCTGAACCAGAAATATGAGGCCTTCAGGCAAGGGCCCAAGGAAGAGATCGGAGTTACCTTCAAGAATTTCCTCAAGATCGTCAATGCCCTAAAAGGATATGGAAGAGTGTTCACTGATGGTGAACTAAATGATAAATTCCTTAGGTCCCTTACTAAGGAATGGGACACGAAGATCTGCGCCATCCGAGAGTTTGGCAAATTAGCAGAAACTGATCCTCAGATACTATTTGGGAAGCTTATGTCCTATGAGCTTCAGCTAAACACGAGGAAAGCAGAAGAAGAAGCCGAGAAAGCCGCAACAAAAGAAAAGATTGTGGCCCTGAAAGCCATTCACTCTAGGAAAGGCAAGGGGGCTGCCCCGTCCCGTTCGTGGAAAAAGGATGAGGAGGAAGACTCCGAGCCATGCTCCTCCGGCTCAGAGCTGTCTGAAGAAGTCTTCTCCCTCATCACCCGAGAATTCAAGAAGTTTCTCAAGATGAGGAATCAAAGAAAAAGAGACAGCTCCTCCTCCAGAAATCAGAAGAAGAATTATTCTTCTGACAGGTATGAATCAAAACCGAACAAACATCGTCATGCTGACATCATTTGTTTTGGGTGCAATAAGCCAGGACACGTCGTGGCTGACTGCCATCAAGGCAAGAGAGAGAAGGGGAAGGGAGAGGAGCACAGATCCTCTAGAGATAAGAAGAAAGAGAGGAGCTACATCGCCAAAAAACCAAAGACACTGAGTGAGTCTGATTCCTCAGACTCCAGTGATGATGAAGAAGCCTACTTCGGGCTAGTGGGTCGCTCTGACTCAGAAGGAGACTGCCCCCCATTTACTGGGAAGGTAAAAGCTCGTACCCCCCTCTCTGACTCTGACTATGAGTCTCCTGATAATGATCTCGAGGACAGCCCTTCTTCCTGAGAAGCCGAGCTCCTCGAAAAGTATGAGCTTCTGCTCAACACCTTCGAGGAATGCCGCAAGAGATTGAGGGCTCAGAAAAAGGAAGTCAAATTCCTTTAGGTCGAGGGTGTATCCCTAAGGGAAGAGATCACTAGCTTGATTTCTCTCCGACAGGAGCACCTGGACCTGGTCTCTAAGAACTCTGAGTCTCTAAGTCTCCTTGACCTTAAACAGGAAGAAATCAATAAGTTGGAAGAACAACTTGCGGCAGAAAGGAAGATTGTCAAAAGCTTCTCTATGCCAAAGACTGCTCTTCCACTAGTTGATACCTTCTCTGCTCAGGCTAAAGGGTCTGGCTTGGGGCATGTGGGTGTGCCTGGTAAATCATCCAGGAGAAACAAAAAGCAGAGGAAAAATAAGGCTGCTAAGAAGGCCTCTGCTGTAGAAAAGGGAAAGGCCCCACTCAACCCTGTTGAATTCAGGAAGCCTGGCTTCCCCTGCAATGAATAGGACTTTGAGTCAACCTATGGCCACTTATTCCGGCCCTCGGTTGAAAAGCCCAAGAGCCGGTATGATGGTTGGGCCTTCCCCCGCAACTACGGTGAGAGTGTCTTTAATGCACCTTATGAGGAAATCCAAGTGGAGGATTATGGCCACTTCTCTTGCGGCCATAATAGGAAGCAGGCACCAAAAGCCAAGCTTGTTATACTGAAGGAACAGGAGGTGAAGAAATCATGTGACTGCTGTCATCATGATGGCTCCACCTCCAGATCCAAGGCCTCGGCTGGACCCACCGTTCCAAGGGTGAAGCAGGAGCCTAGGAAAAGGTACAACAGATTTGACTGTTGGTGCTGTGGCAAAGTTGGTCACTTTGCCGTGGATTGCTGGTTTAATCCGAGATATAACGAGACTCCTCATGTTAGCAATGCGAGACCGAACACTCGTAGGGTTAACCATCCGAGGGGGAGTGTGCTAATAAGGAATCTAGGACCCAAGTTCGATTGGGTTCCTAAGGGAAATTAATTTTGTTTTGCAGGAATGTCCAAAGGCCACCAAAACTCAGATCTGGTACTTGGACAGTGGATGTTCCCGGCATATGACTGGGACTAGAAGCTTACTGCGTGATTACTCTCTAGTCAAAAATGGACCCAAAGTCATCTTTGGGGGATCAGATCGAAGTGTTACCATAGGTTATGGTATGATTTCCAACGGAATAATCTCTATCACCGACGTGGCTTATGTTGAAGGTTTAAATCATAACCTGATAAATGTAAGTCAATTATGTGATAAAGGATATGATGTTAAGTTCTGCAAGGATAAATTCTTGATAATATCGTGTGCCTCTTCGGAGACGGTATTAACCGGCATTAGCAGCAGAAATATCTCTTGTTTAGATTTTCTTAGTTTAGATTCTTCTACCCCCGTGTGCCTGATAGCAAAAGGCAGTGCATCTCTTTGTGAACAATGACACAAGAGATTGGCAAATATTAATTTCAAGACGATTAATATGTTATTTTCTAAAAATTTAGTAAGGGATGCTCCCATTATTAAGTGCATCAAAGATAGCCCCTGTCCTGCGTGCCAGAAGGGTAAACAGACTCGGGCTACTTTTAAGGGCATTGCAGACAAAGACTCTTCCAAATGTCTTTATCTTCTGCATATGGACTTGTTTGGTCCAGTGCAAGTTCATAGCTTGGGAGGCAAGTCCTATACGCTAGTGATTGTTGATGATCACTCTCGGTTTACATGGGTGTTCTTCTAAAAACGAAAGTCAGATACGTTTGACATCTTCACGAGTTTTGTCAAGCAAATTCAGAACGAACTTAACTGCTCAGTGCTCAAAATCAGAAGTGACCATGGAACAGAATTCGAGTCTGGGGCTATGACAGAATTTTGTGAAGAACATGGTATCTTTCATGAGTTTTCCTCCCCGCATACTCCTCAGCAAAATGGAGTTGCGGAGAGGAGAAATAGAACTCTCATTGAAGCTTGCACGACAATGTTGAATGACACTTCTCTCCCAGAATACTTTTGGGCAGAGGCTGTCAATACGACTTGTCATGTACAAAATCGGGCCTTGATCAACAAGAGTCATCGTAAGACGCCTTATGAGCTACTGAAAGGCAGGAAACCAACTATGTCCTATTTAAGGATCTTTGGCTGCAGATGCTATGTACTCAATAACGGGAAGTACCCGCGTACTAAATTTTATGAAAAATGCTTTGAAGGCATATTCATGGGCTATAGTAGCCAAAGTCGGGCATATAGGGTTTTTAATAAGAAAACCCTAGTGGTAGAGGAATCCATTAATGTTGTATTTGATGAAGGAAGCTTACTTAACAGCAATTCTTCTAGTGGCATTATTGAAGATGTTGGTGCAAGACTTGAACAGCTAAGTATCGATGAGACTGCTAAGGGTGCAACTCCCAAGTACGTCAAGGTTTCCACCTCGACATCAGCTGGAGAAGTTGACGAGCAGGATGGAGAAAATCTTCCGGAAGAAGGAGAAGCCCGAGAAGACGTCAGAGATCCAGATGCCAGACTCCTAGAGCTCCGACACGTGAGGGATCATCTTAGAGATCAGATCATCGGAGATCCTCGTGACGGTGTCAGAACTCGAAGAGGTATAATTAATGAGATTTTGCACCTTAGTTTCCTATCACAGGTTGAGCCAAAGAAGTTCGATGAGGCGAACAAAGATGCGGCATGGATATTGGCCATGCAAGATGAACTGCATCAATTTGAAAGATGCAACATCTGGATGCTTATTCCCAGACCAAAGAACCAGAATGTGATCGGCACCAAGTGGATCTTCAGAAACAAATTTGATGAACATGGTGTCATCATAAAGAACAAGGCCAGGCTGGTGGCTCAAGGTTACAGACAGGAGGAGGGGATTGACTTCGACCAGACCTTTGCACCAGTGGCAAGGCTCGAGGCAATCAGATTGTTCCTGGCGTATGCTTCGCACAAAGGATTCACTGTCTATCAGATGGACGTGAAATCTGCTTTCCTCAATGGAAATCTGAAAGAGGAAGTATATGTCGCACAACCCCAAGGTTTTGTTAATCCTATATTTCCAAATCATGTTTATTTTCTTAATAAAGCGTTATATGGCTTAAAACAAGCTCCTCAAGCTTGGTATGAGACTCTGTCTAGTTTTCTTCTTGAGAACAAGTTCTCTAGAGGAAAAATAGATACGACATTGTTTCTTAGGGAAGTCAAAGGCAAGATTTTGCTGGTGCAAATCTATGTCGATGACATAATATTCGGGTCAACGGATAACAACCTTTGCAAGAAGTTTTCCAAACTTATGCAAGGGAAGTTTGAAATGAGTAGTATGGGAGAGCTGAAGTATTTCTTAGGACTTCAAGTGAAACAATCTGAGGATGGTATTTTCATCTCTCAGACGAAGTTCACAAATGAACTCCTCAAGAAATTCGGAATGGAGAGTACAACCTCTATGAGGAATCCAATGGGATCTATTGTGTCTCTGGACAAGGATGAGAAAGGGAAACCTTTTGATGAAACCAAGTACAGAAGCATAATTTTATCCCTGTTCTATCTTACTGCTAGTAGACCGGATATTATGTTTTCAACATGCGTTTGTGCCAGATATCAGGTGAGCACTAAGGAATCTCATTATGTCGCTGCAAAACGGATTCTTAGATACATTAAAGGTACACCAAATCTTGGCTTATGGTACCCAAGAAACAATGATGTTAAGCTGATAGGCGTTTCAGATGCTGACTTTGTAGGAAGCAGGGATGATAGGAAAAGCACTTCCGGGACGTGTCAATTCCTCAGAAGAAGGCTTATTTCATGGAACAGTAAGAAGCAGAATTGTGTCGCAACCTCCACAGCTGAATCTGAGTACATCTCAGCAGGAAGCTGTTGCGCACAACTTCTATGGATCAGAAATCAGCTCAAAGATTATGACTTGCAGTTCAGCGAAGTTTCGATGTATTGCGACTCCTCAAGCGCAATAGTAATTGCGAACAATCCTATGTCGCACAGCAGAACAAAGCATATTGAAGTGCGCTATCACTTCATTCGGGAGCATGTGGAAAACAAAGACATATCTCTCTGCTATGTCCCCACGGATAAGCAGGTTGCAGATATCTTCACAAAGCCCCTAGACGAGGCCAAGTTAAGTCTCTTCAAAACTGAACTCGGCATGTTGAACTATGAAGAATGAAGACTGTGTGGCTCAAGGCTCTTGGATCAAGGGGGAGCATCAGCAAGGAACCCAAGCTCGAGCATGAATGCAAGATCTGAGGGGGAGCATGTGGCTCCAAGTGAAGTCCCAGGTTTGTAGAAGCCGAAAAGGGGGAGATTACCCTCTCGGCTAAGGTGGCTCCAAGTATGCTCTCAAGAAAATGGTAATGAATTTCTCACTCAACTGGATTCTTCGGTTATGATTTTCATTCCCATATATCCTATTCACCTTAGCTTGTAGGGTTTAGGCTTCTTCAAATAGGGGGAGATTGTTGGGTATTGTATCCACAATGCACCTGATTTGAAGAAGCCCCTGAACAAGCTAAGGTGAATAGATAATGTATTTGATGATTTTCTATCAAGTTGTGCTTGCAGTTATTCCACGATAAGTACACACCAATGTCAGGGTGCAGTAGGTCAATATATACGGGTCTGCGCAACGTAATCCCTCGTTGAGCAGATCAGTGTGTTGGCTCACGTGTAGTCTCTCTATTGGAGTGTACTTATTTTCAAGTACAGGGCTGAGATAGGTCAAGAGCAGACAAGGAGCAAGGATGGGTCAAAGACCAGCTCACGGGAAGATAGACGAAAAATCGTCTAAGGAAAATTCGACGAGAATCACTAAGTGATTCTCGCCGATTCGACGGGAATCACTAGTGATTCTCGTCGAATCGTCGAGAATCACTAGCCTACTCTCGCCGAATGCATCCGGCTGTCTCAATGCCGTCTAGAATTCAGCCAAGGCAGAATCGACGAGAATCACTAAGTGATTCTCGCCGAATCGTCGAGAATGACTTTGCATTCTCGCCGATTCGTTGAGAATGAATTGTGATTCTCGCCGATTCTCTCTGGATGGCTTGCTGTTCAGCTAGAATTATTCTAAGGAGAATTCGACGGGAATCATAAGTGATTCTCTCTGATTCATCGAGAATCACCAATGATTCCCGCCGAATTTGCCTTAGGCGAATTCCGTTGGCTCGCTGGACCGGACCAAATGTTTAAGCGCTGTTTGAACCGAAATTAAGGTTTCTTCTGGTGGGGCCCACAACGGTCATAAAGGATGATCTACAGTATAAATACTCGCTTATTTTGAACATTACAGATCATCCCTACACGCGAAAAAGAAACGAGCCGCCGACTTGACCTAGCTCATCGCGAAACTTCTTCCGCCTCCGTCGCCGCTCGAAAGGTTGTCGCCGCCGCTGGTCTTGGATTTTTCTTGATTTCCCGGTGACAGAAACTCAGCCAAGCACCTCATCTCACGTTTCTATCTTGAGATCCTTTGTCTCTTAGTTTGTTGAACGGGAATACTTTCCCCTTCCGAATCGATTGAGACGATCGATCCAAGTAAGATCGTTGGTAGACCTTGCTAGCTTTGTTATGAAGTTTGGATCTCGAAAGCATCGCCGCCGCAATCCTTGCCGCCGCCGATCTCGGGGAGATCCTCTCCAAGAGAGTGCTTAGGTCGTGGACTCTTCGTCTTCTTCAAGAATGCTTCATCGAACGAAGAGGGACACCGAGCGCTCCAAACGTAATTTGTATTTTGTACATTCTATTTTTACTTTTGTTGTAACAGGACTTTGGTTCCTCATTTTAATGGTTGGGTGCAACTCGTGGTGGAGGAGCAGTGAATCCTTCGGGTGGAAGGGTTTCTTCCATAGTGAAAGGATTGGATTTCAATCCTGTTGGTGAAGTGACCGAGTCATCCCTTGTTGGGAGATAGGTCGAAGGGGGAGAGTGGACGTACCCAAATCGGGGAACCACTATAACTGCCTGTGTGTTTCTGTGTTGTGCTTGTTTTGTTTTATTGTGCACGTAAATTTTTAATTATGCAAAACGACTGCAAATCACCTATCCCCCCCATAGGTGAAGGTAGTTTACACTAGAGTGACTTTCAGGGATTGCTGAAGGAGTACTTGCCTATTATAAATAGGCCTAAAGTAATCTTTGGTGGCTCTGAAAAAAGAATCATCAAAGGATTTGATAACATTTCTAGTAACCAGATTACTATCACTCAAGTGGCGTATGTGAAGGGTTTGAAACACAACCTTATCAGCATAAGTCAGCTGAGTGATCTAGGATATGACATTTAATTTGTTAAGAATGGATGTCATATCAAAAGGTCAAGTGATCAAAAAGTCATTTTGACCGGATATAGAAAAAGGAATGTATACTGTCTCAATTTTGAGTGTGAGAACAAAGGTTCTCCTATTTGTCTTGTAGCTGATGAGAGAGCATCTCATTGTGTCAAATGGCACAAGAGGCTGACCTATCTTAACTACAAAACAATTGGTCAACTCTTTAGCAAAGAGTTAGTGAGGAATGGTCCTCAAGTTAAGTGTATAAAGGAAGGGATATGTTCAGCTTATCAAAAGGGCAAGCAGACAAAATCCTCCTTTCATAGTCTTGAAAACAAGGATTCAGTGAGGTGTCTATACCTCTTACATATGGATCCTTTTGGTCCAATGCCAGTTCATAGTCTAGGTAGGAAGTTCTACACTTTTGTGGTGGTAGATGACTATTCTAGATATTCCTGGGTGTTCTTTCTGAGACAAAAATCAGAAACCCCAAGTGTTTTACATAGTTTTGTCAAACAAATTCAGAATGAACTGGACAGTACAGTGGTCAAAATCAGAAGTGATCATATCACTGAATTTCAATCTAAAAGTATGACAAGACTGTGTGAAGAATTTGGGATTTTTCAAGAATTCTCCTCACCTAGAACACCACAGCAAAATGGTATTGCTGAAAGGAAGAATAGAACATTGATTGAGGCTGGTAGAACTCTATTGAGTGACACTTCTCTCCCAGAATATTTCTGGGCTGAGGTAGTAAACACTGTATGTCATGTGATCAGCAGGGCTTCTATCACCAAGTGCCACAAAAAGACTCCCTATGAGATTATGAAAGGTAGAAAACCAAATTTATCCTATTTTAGGATCTTTGGTTGCAAGTGCTATATCCTTAATAATGGCAAGTCTTATTTAACTAAGTTTGCTGCCAAATCCCAAGATGGGATATTTGTTGGGTACAATAACAATAATAAGGCTTATAGAGTCTATAACTTGATTACTCAGGTTGTAGAAGAATCTGTACATGTTGTTTTTGATGAAACTAGATTGATCAACAATGAGTTGCCTTGTAGTTCATGCAGTCCAACAGGTATAAATAAGAGAATGGACAAGCTTTCCATTGCAGAAGATTCAACTGCAGATCAAGAAGTGGAAATTGGTGGCTACTGTCCAGGGGGAGTACAGGACTCTCTAGATGCAGATGTACACCAAGAGGTGCAACATATTGAAGAGACTGGAGGTGTTCAACCAGAAGATAATCTACCTCCAGCTATTAGACACTTAAAGGATCATCCAACAAATCAGATAATTGGTGATCTAAGACATGGAGTGCAAACTAGAAGCAGGAACTTGAACACAGTGCTGTACTCAAGCTTTCTGTCTCAATTAGAGCCAAAGAAATTTGAAGAAGCTATCCTAGACCCACACTAGATTAATGCCATGTAATAAGAGCTAAATCAGTTCAGAAGGTGCAAGGTCTGGGAGTTAGTTCCTAAACCAAAAGACTACAACATCATTGGAACAAAGTGGATCTTTAGGAACAAACTGGATGAGAATGGAATCATTGTGAAGAACAAAGCGAGACTTGTTGCAAAGGGTTACAGGTAGGAAGAGGGTATTGACTTTGATCAAACCTTTGCCCCAGTAGCAAGACTGGAAGCAATTAGAATGTTCCTTGCCTATGCAGCATATCAAGGATTCAAGGTATTCCAAATGGATGTAAAATCAGCATTCCTGAATGGAAATCTAAAAGAAGAAGTCTATGTAGAGCAGCCCTCAGGTTTTGTTGATTCTCTTAAACCTGATTATGTTTATAGACTTAGGAAAGCTTTATATGGGTTAAAATAAGCCCCAAGGGCTTGGTATGAAACCCTGTCTACTTTCCTTATTGAGAACAAATTCTCAAGGGGGAAAATAGACAAAACTCTATTCCTAAGGGAATCAAAAGGTAAGATAATCTTAGTCCAGATTTATGTAGATGACATAATATTTGGATCTACATAAAACAACCTTTGCAAGAAGTTTGCTAAACTTATGCAAGAGAAGTTTGAAATGAGCAGTATGGGGGAACTTAAGTTCTTCTTGGGACTCCAAGTAAGACAGACTGATGATGTGAAGGATCAAGCGCATACCCAACTGCACCAAAAGCCCGGACTGTTGGAGAGGGTGCTACTTAATTTTTTATATAAGAGTAGCAGAGCGCCACGGGTCAAGTGAAGGAACGCCGGACCCAACAATCCCCCCCCCCCCCCCCCCCCCCGGCGTCCAGCACAACCCGTCGGCTCAGAGGTGGGGTTACCACATGGCCCACACGGCTCAGAGGTGGGGTTACCACATGTCCACGGTTGCCTGACCCACCGGACCCACACAGGTAGAAAGGAAAAATCAGGATTTAATAGCGCCCCCCGGTCTTGAACCCGTGACCTCCTCTGATACCAATTGAAGGATCGAGCGCATACCCAACTGCACCAAAAGCTCGGACTGTTGGAGAGGGCGCTACTTAATTTTTTATATAAGTAGCAGAGCTCCACGGGTCAAGTGAAGGAACGCCGGACCCAACAATCCCCCCCCGGCATCCAGCACAACCCGTCGGCTCAGAGGTGGGGTTACCACATGGCCCACACGGCTCAGAGGTGGGGTTACCACATGTCCACGGTTGCCTGACCCACCAGACCCACACAGGTAGAAGGGAAAAATCAGGATTTAATAGCGCCCCCCCGGTCTTGAACCCGTGACCTCCTCTGATACCAATTGAAGGATCAAGCGCATACCCAACTACACCAAAAGCCCGGACTGTTGGAGAGGGTGCTACTTAATTTTTTATATAAGAGTAGCAGAGCGCCACGGGTCAAGTGAAGGAATGCCGGACCCAACATGATGGCTTGTCCATATCCCAGTCTAAGTTCACCAAGGAGTTAATTAAGAAGTATGGCATGGAATCATCCTCCACCATGAGAACTCCTATGGGAACAAGTATTCCTATATGCAAAGATGATGCAGGTAAACCTGTAGATGAATCTTTGTATAGAGAAATAATTGGCTCTCTACTATATCTCACTGCTAGTAGACCAGACATTATGTATGCAACATGTGTCTGTGCTAGGTACCAATCATGCCCAAAAGAATCTCATTACACTACAGTAAAGAGAATTTTGAGATATCTAAAGGGCATACCTAATCTAGGCCTTTGGTACCCTAGGAATGGATATTTTCTACTAACAGGCTATTCAGATGCAGACTTTGCAGGTTGTAAAGAAGATAGGAAAAGCACTACAGGCACCTGTCAATTTCTAGGAGGAAGATTGATATCTTGGAGCAGTAAGAAGCAGACTAGTGTGGCAATATCCAAAGCTGAGTCTGAATATGTGGCAGCAGGAAGTTGCTGTGTACAACTATTGTGGATTCAACACCAGCTAGAAGACTATGGTATTCAGGTAAGTAGAACACCTTTGTTTTGTGATTCTACTAGTGCTATTTCTATTGCTAATAATCCTGTTTCACATAGTAGGACTAAGCATATAGAAATAAGATACCATTTTCTTAGAGAATATGTAGAGAAAGAGGATATCTCACTAGAATTTGTTAAGATAGATTATCGAATTGTAGATGTATTTACTAAGCCTCTAGATGAAACTAAATTCAATAGATTTAAAATTGAATTAGGAATGTTGACCATATGTTAGATTAACATAAGTGGCTAAGTAAAATTATGTTGACATATTCAGTAATAATGTGTCGACATAGAGGATTTGTGTCGACTATTCAAGGAAATTGTGTCGAAACGGTATTGTAGTGTCGACACCTAAGGGACAAAGTGTCGACACATCCAGAAAAGTAGTGTCGACACAACCAGAGTACTGGTGTCGACACTTCCAGAAATAGTGTCGACACTTGCAATAAGAGTCGACACAGAATTTCTGATGAACTCCTAAGTATGTCCTGTGTCGACATATCATCAATTGGTGTCGACACATAGTAGTCAGCGCCGTGGTCGAGACAATAGAAGTATGTGTAGACACTTTTCAACAGTGTCAACACTTTTAGACAATTTTTGCCCGCCTTTTGACCTTCTTTGTTTAAAAGGATATAAATAGGTCGAGAACATATTCTGTCGACACGCTCACCAGATTTTCGAGACTAAACCCTTGTGTCGACAATCTCTCTTCTCTCAATTCAAGATTTCTCTCCATTTCAATGGTATCAAAGATTGAAGATAACATCAACAAAGGCTACAAGCTGGTGCACAATGCTTTTGATGATGCGATGACAAAGATTAAAGGGGTCATTACCCTTGTTACTGATAATGGATTAGAGTTTCTTGTATCTGAACCTACCAAGATCTGGAAGAAAGAAGTATTTGAATTCTATGCTGCTGCAATAGTGGATTCCACTGGACTAAAGATTAACTCAACAGTTCATGGTAACAGAGTCAAACTTACTCTAAAGAGTTTAAGAAAGATTCTTCACCTACCAAGAATTCAGGATGAAGAGAGGTCCAAGCCTCAAAGAAAAGGGAGGCTCTTCAGTGGTGTGGATTGGATCCAACCATGAATATTGGAACAGCCATAAACAAAAAAGGGATGAATCAATAAGGCAAATTTCTATCTGAAGTGGTAGGGAAGGTGATTTTGTGTAAACCAGGAGGACATGATAGGCTCTCTGCCTATATGTTTAGTCTGATGACAAGGATAATCTACAAGATTAACACAGATTGGTCTGTAGTTCTATTTGAGAAGATAAAAGAAGGAATCAAGAAGCCCAATTTGGCTAGATTAATAAGTCTCTACCTGGCTGGAGAAATTACAGAGGTAATGAATCAGCTTCCAGGATCTAAAATAAATCATATGAGAAGGATGGACATCAGAATAATATCCAGATGGGATAGGGTTCTCTCTAAGGACACAACTGATTTTGATAACCAAGAGACTGCAGCTAAATCACCAGTCCATGATATTACTGATCTTGATCATGTGCAGGAAGACACAATGAATGCACAAGTGTAGGGGGAGCAAGTTAGGGAATAGGTCCAGGACCTGGCAGAAACTGCCCAAGTTCAGGAAGAGACAGTTACTGCATAGTTGCAGGGGGAGCAACATTCTGCACAAGGACAAGGGGAAGAAATCATTCACATGGCAAGAGAAATGAGTTCACAATCTATTATTGCCACTCCTCATGTCAATAGTCCAACACTAGATGTGATCATGGAGGATACATCTATGGTTGATGATGCTCTAGAAAAAGTAGTTCACACTCAACAAGAGTTCACTCTGGAAGAGTTGTTTCCTGACATAGAGGGAGCAGTAGTTGAGGGGGAGCAAGTTAACCTTGAGAAGGTGGAGCATAGGGCTGACAAGGAGATGCCTCCTAGTCCCAAAGAAAGAGTAAATATTGACAGTTCCACTGATTCAGGGGATGAGGAAATAGCAAGTTTAATGAAAAGAAAACTGATGGTTTTCAAGAGGAGAAGTCAGAGCTATAAGAAAGCTTTCCAAGCTACTACTTCCCAACCAGCTCCTAAGACTGATTACAGCAAATTGTTGGTTGATTTACAAGTGAAATTTGATGAGAAGAGATTGGCTCTTGAAAAATATGTGGATGAAAGCCATAAGGCTCTTCAATTTGATCTAGCCTAAGATATAAAGTTAATCAGATTTAAGGTCAATCAGAATAAGAAAGAGATGACAGATTGCTTTCATAAGGGGGGAAATGCTGTGGTATTTCTAGCAAAGCAACAAGCAGAAATAAAGAAACAAATGGATGATATTGTTGTCAAACAAGGCTATGTCCTTGAAAATCAAATAAGAATGAATGACAATCTGATTGAATCTCACAATGAGATAGTCACTAAAGTAAGAAAAATAGTTATTGAAATGACTGAAGCAAGAAAAAAGGAGAAAGAAGAATTTGATAAGAAGCTACAGGAAGCCTTGGATTCCTTTAAAACAGCTCTTACTACTTCTTAGAAAACAATTTCTGATAAGCTTCAAAAGTTAAAGCCATTCTTTAAAGATGGAATCAATTACCTAGATGGGCAAATCAGATTTCAAAAAGAGGATTTGAGAGATCATGTGGCCAGAGAAGTCAAAAAGGGGGAGAGGGTGTTAGTATATGCAGGCTCTGATCATGCTAAATGGGTAACCAACAGCATTAGAGCCACTCTGGGATATCCACCCTTATGTGATGATGATAATGTGGCTAAGTAAGGTGTGCAACCAGCTCTACTTGAAGGTGATCAACCTGAGGTTGCCCAAGTTATTTACCCCCTGCAGATCTTGAAATGATACATCAAGTTCAGTATATGTATAACCCTCCACAATAAGTTACTACTGTTATTATTGAAAAGGTAGATATGCCAGAAGCTGGTGTGAAAGCTCAGCAAGATGCTCAATTATCAAAGAAGAGATTCAGAGAGCAGGCAGAGTTAAAACCTGATTTTGAGCAATGGAGCCCCACATCTAGAAATATCATATTAACTTCCTGGAATGCTGTAAAAGACCAGGTTCATGAAAGGGGTAAATGGTATAATGAGCAGGAGTAGTAGAAGTATGAGCCTAGGCAGGAAGCCATAGTTCAATACAGAAGAAAGGCTAAGAGTGGGAAGCTACCTCCTGATGCTCAGGAGACTAGCAAGTATTTCCCTAAGCCTTTTCATTATTTTGAAAGGCAAAGGATTAAGGCTGAAGTTCAAAAGAAGGCTGAGTTGAAAGGCAAGAAGCCCATTGAAGATACAGAACCTCCTGTGCAGGCTCAGATTAAATCAGGGAAAGGAATAGTCATCAAGGAGCCTGTCCAGCCTTAATTTAGTTTTACTAGCTTTCTTAAGAACCATGTAATTCTTAGTTTTTTCAAAGGAGTCTATGTAAACAGTGTTAAGAAACTTTTTGAGATAATAAACAAAACAATGTTCCATGTCCATTTAATTTGCATCCTTATTCTGTGATGATAGTTTATTATTTGTTTTGTTTATAAGTTACCCTATTAAAAATGCTTATACACATCATCATGTTTATTTATCATAAGTGGTGTATATCATTGACAAAAGGGTTATGACTTCTCCAAATAGGGGGAGATTGTTGGGTACATTGGAAAATGTGTACCTGATTTGGAGAAGCCTCACTTCGCTCAATGATATACATCAAGGTGTATTTGATGTTATTTTGAGTTTATATGTGCAGGTTAAGTATTGGCTAAAATGCAGAAAAAAGTTTCTAAGTCCATGTGTCGACACCAGAGGAAGCTGTGTCGACACTTCAGCAAGTTTGTGTCGACACTTGTGAAAAGGCTGTGTCGACACACAAAAGCATAGTCGACATCAACTGTGTCGACACCGGGAGGCAGTGTCGACACATAGAATTCTTAGTCGACATTAACTGTGTCGATACCGGGAGGCTGTGTCAACACACAGAATTCTTAGTCTACATCAACTGTGTCGACACACAGCAGAGTTTCAACATAATTGATTGCTGTGGAGTGGAGAAGTGATTGTGTCGACACAAATAATCTATGTCGACACATTCTCAAGATACAGTATCAAGAAGCAGTGTCGACATCAAGGCAGATATGTCGACACCACCAAAGTCTATGTCGACACTTAAGTTACATGTGTTGACACATATTGACAGTTTATCTTGACATATAATGACAGTCAATCTCGACGCTTTGCTGACATAGACAAAGGTTTAAGAGATGTCTGGGAACTTGACAGCTGTGCATTCTAACAACTTTAATGAAGCTGTCAGACTTGTAAGAAGTTAGTTAGAAACCAGATCAGCCAGTTACCATGGATGAAGTCTATATATATAGATGGATTCAGAAGAAGAAATATAGATAACACACACAACTAACACAACTATTGAGAGATTGATCGTTGATCAAGAAAGTGCAAGTCATACAGGAGAAGATCTTTGAAAGAAGATCTAAGGAGATAATTTGTAGTGATTATCCACTCAGATTTTTTCTAAGGGGAATTCATTCAGAATTCAGAAGGTACTTCAGAAGATTTGGGGAGAGAGAGCTCCAGCTATTTTGAGGTCAAGAAGGAGACAATCACAAGTCTCTTAAGAAGTAGATCCTGAACTAATCTACTAAGTAGATCAATATCCATATCTGGATTCCAAGAAGGAAGCTTTCAGTTAGTCATCTTCAAAGAAGATCAACCCTACTAAGTTCAGATTCAAGAAGCTTTGAAGAAAGCTAAGAATAGGTTGATCTCAATCATCAGTCTCATCAAGAAGCTGATCAAGAATTGTCTTATCCTTTCTCTCTCAACAAGGGTAAGAGTCCATCAAATTACTTATCAAATTTTATAGGATCTTTTCAAAGATCTGAGTTGTAAGCCTGTGTTATAAAGGCCGAGTGTAGGAGATTTTTGATCTCTGAGTGGTAAGGCTGATTGAGCCTGAGTGTAGGAGATTTTGATCTCTGAGTGGTAAGGTTGATTGAGCTTGAGTGTAGGAGAATTTTTTCTCTGAGTTGTAGGCCTTGTGGTAAGGCTGAGATAGGGCTGTTAGCCTGAGTTGTAGGAACCTTATAGGGTTCTGAGTTGTAGGAACCTTTCAGGTTTCTGAGCTCTAAGATCTATGGATTTGAGAAGAAGAAAGAAGTTAGGCCAAATCTAGCACACTGCTAGATAGGTGAAGGGGGAAAGTGGATGTACCCAGACCTTGGGGAACCACTATAAACCTATGTGCAATCTGTGATGCTTGTATTATTTTAGAATCTGTGATTGTATATGCTGTGTTAGCTGTAGAGATTTGAGATTTATATTAAAGAACTGAAGCTATATTCTGCCTTAGTTTAAAACTAGGAAAAGAACCTATTCACCCCATTCTAGGTGTTTAGGTTATCTTGATGTTAAATCAATCAATTTCTAGTTAGGACGTTGTGCCATTATTATAATTATATAATTCATTTCTCTTCAACAAATTAATTCATATTTTTTCAACGCTCTGATTACATGATTTTTGAGCTGATAGTAGCGCTGATAATATTTTCTTACAGGGTGAAGAAAACCTTTTCTTGATGTCATCAGTATATATCATTTATATGTTGGGAAAAAGAGCGAACAATCCCAACCAGAGCACCTGTTGCAAATTTTATCGAGCACCTGTGCGACTGCGTTCAACGGTATGCCAGCGGAAACAACAATACAATACCGGAAATAAAGGCAACAAAACACAAAAAAACACAAGAAAATTTTAACGTTGAAAACCCAATTGGGCGAAAAACCACTGGACGATCGGAGTCCAACCCAAAAAACCTCCACAAAAGATGTGTGATAAATCACACGCACAGATTACAGGCTTTCCCTCCACCGATCCACACAGGATCTCCACTCCTCCACCACAAATACAATCCACACATGATACACAATCTTCCTTCCAATCCACACACACAAGTACAAGATTGAAAAAGGAATACAAGAGAGGTGAGAAGTGCTACTCGTACGGATTGGACAATCCGTCCCAATGTCGAAGATGATGCTGGCAAAACCACGAAGAAGGGCGGCTATGCATAGCCCCTTCCAACTCTGTCTTCAACTTCCAAGCCACGAACAAGGACCGGCAACAAGGACCGGCAACAAGGTAAGTCTACTTTTGAAGTTGGTACTAGGTATTATAGGGTGAAGATGGAGAAGACAATGTCATAACTCCTCTGATAAGAATTCGAGCGGAAGCCTCTGATTTTAACAAGAAATGGTTGATTGCAGAAGAAAAAAAAAGTGGAGATGGAGGGAGGAAAATGATAATGGACTCACATAAAGTTGATGCATTGTTGATACCAAGATGATGATGCTTTCTCTGTGGTCTCTTGTTGGATTAGACTATTCTTGGCTAAAGTTTTTGTGAATCTTTTGATATGTTAAAATAAAAATGGAAAAGGGAAAGTTCAGATCACTTGATCAAACAATTTGGTTGGATGGTCTCGAACTTTTGCTTCCCCATACTTGATCCACCCATGATGTCAATAAAATCAGTAGTCATGCATGTTCATTATCGTGCTAGACAGGTTGTCTTTGCTTAAATTGAGTAAGAATCAATTTAGTATTTTTTTAGACCTTTATTATTTTTCAAAATGAAAATGAATCATTATTATGTGGGAGATAATAAAAATTATAATAAGCTTCTCTTAGCATTTATTTATAATTTCCATATAAGCTTTTCTATTTTTTAAAAACATTTAGACTTGCAGAAGTTTTCCTTAACTATTGGAAAACATTTTTTTTCTTGTTATTCCTTCTTTACTCATAGTAGTTGCATAATTTTTTTGGATTTATTTAACCATTTCTTGCTAAAATCATATATAGGAGTTCCCAGTATAGGGGAGTGATGTTTTACAGGCGAACCGGCCGGTGGGAATCCCATATATGATTTGTTTGTCCCCTCGCTTCGTTCATTTTTGCTCTCAAGTTTGGGGTTTTATTAGTTCTCACCATTCGTTTTTCCGTCATTTCATTTCAGGGATTGCGGGAAACAAGTGTATATAGGTATGGGGCGTTACTTCTCAGAACTACATTAATTCTATCTTGTAATTGGAAAAGCTCTTGGATTTCTTAAGACATTGTCAACCTACTATGTTTTTTTTATTCTGTAATAACAGGTGGACACTGAAAGGCTAGTGAGAGCCGACAATAGTATTTTCTGGGACTAGTTGCGAGGAAAAGAGGTTGAGCATAGGAGTAGAGAGATGATTATCATAAACTTTGCACCGACTACCTACATGACAGGCATTTTGTGTCATTTATTGTTCAAAGAATGGATGTGACTTATCTGAGCACTTACGTGTGGGGAGTTGATCCGACAAATTGTCTTAGCCTTATTTTGGGTCAGATCCATGGTAAAAGAATTCGAGTCAAACACTAAATTGCATCTTTTTCCCCACCATAGTGCCCCAAAAGGCAAAGTCTTGCATGTTTTATTGACGTCGATTGCTGGACAAACCTCTGTGGAAGAAGATCTTGTCTAATTATCCGTAGAGTTTTAGAAATAGGATTATTCACAAACTTTCTTGTTTTGTAAAAGTGATTTTTTTTATTTTGGTACTCTCTATTGTAATGTGTGCTAGGGAAGATTATAATTTTATGATGTTAATGTGAATATATTGTACTGATTAATGAAGATTATCATAGATACATGCATTCCCTTAATACTTTCCAAGTATTTTCTTGCCTAAATGAGAAATACTGAGAGATATGATAAAGTGAATTTCATTATTTATATGTAGAGTGACTGATAATGGCAATGGTAATGGTTTGGAGATTTTGCTGTAGTTTTTAAAAGCGTCATGGTATTCGCGGCACTTGTTTTTTAGCTATCACTTTTGGACACGCTTTTTTAAAAAGACGTCGCCACATTTTACGGTGCTTTTATAAAAAAAATGCTGCTACTTTTGGCTGCGTTTTTTAAAGATGTGCCGCTAATGTCTATAGTGGCAATCACAATCGCGGCGTTTGGTACGGTGGTGGCCGTCATGAACATGGGGGTTAAATTGTCATTCGTTAACACCCACTTAAGGAACTTTGTCCACTTTTATGTTCAAACGGATGATGTTTGTTAGGTGATCCTTAACAAATGACGGTTTAACTCATGCATTTACAGCAACCACCATCATGCCAAACGGAGCCTTAGTTGTTAGATTATGTTTTTGTATGCCCTTTTATTTCTTCATATTGCCTTTTGCTGCCTTTGTAACTTTGAATTTGTAGTTGTTCATATGGAGACTATATTTAGTTTGAACTATTTTTAGGACATTTTTGTCGGTGATATTTAATAAATCTGAATTTGATTCAATTAGGATTCAACTAATTTAGCAAATCCGGATGGGTAAAATCTAGAATTACTAGAAGAAATTAGAAGTCATCTTTGGTGCTTTAGGCTCGGTTTGGCAGGGAGTTTTTACTCCATTGAGTTTAGACAAAAAAACACTATTATCATATAATAATGTATGTTTGGCATAATAAAGATTATGACCTCTAAGGGCAAAAGGGCAACCCGGTGCACATAGTATCCCCGCACAACGAGGGTCCGGGGAAGGGTCCCAACACAAGGGTAAAATGTAGGCAAACCTTACACATTCAATTTTTGCAAGAGGTTGTTTCCAGGACTCGAACCCGTGACCTCAAGGTCACACAACGACACCTTAACTGGTACGACAAGGCTCCTCTTCAACAGTGATGACCGCTACAAGAAAAAACTAGTTTTAAAAATAAAAATGAATGAAGATCTTTAGGTGAGATCGGGCATTCATGAATGACGGTTCATAACCACCACGTTCACAACCGCTACCACCGTGCCAAATGGAGCCTTAGGAATCCTAAGAGATTTAGTAAATCCAGAAGAACATGGTACAATCTCATAAGACATTATTGTACGTATTAGTCTGAGTTAAAGAAGTAGAAATCATTTATGCCTAAAGTACAACTTAAAGCCTCTCAATTTCCAATTAATTGAGTTAGAAAAATCATGTGAAAATCCATCACACATAATTTAAGAATGCACATCAACATCTATTGGTCATCAATTGAACCTCGCAACAAAATCTGGTATGGTCGATAACATGATTTCATTGTGCACGCACTCCAAGCATGTAGACAAATAATAGGTCTCATAGATGTATCCTGTTTAAGGTTAAAGTTCATTCCATCTAAAGCAACCAACTCACCTTTAGAAGAAAATGACTACAACGATGATGGTATCGGCGACGATTTTGCGGCGTTTTATTAAACGCCGCAAAATAATATGAGACAGTTAAAATATCCGCAGAAACTATTAAAAAAACTGGTCGTATGTGTCAAATGTTTTAGTGCAATCCCTCCCCCCTTTTCTTCTCCTCTCCCTCTTTTTCTTTCTCTTCCCTCGCCCTCCCCCCTCCCCCATTTTTCCTCAAGATTTGCTCTTTGTGCATGAACGCTATAAAATGTAAACATTGAGGGGAGGTCTTTATAATTTCAAAAGTTCGAGGAGTGCAAGTTATAATTATGCAAACTTCGATTGGAGGTCCCGGTAAATGACGCTAAATCTATATTATACGAGTTGGTAAACTAATTTCAGTTTATATGCGAGAAACATGTTCAAATAATATCAAGTAATTATTATGTGCCGTAGAGCAACATGAAAAGACACTAATAAATCAACTTGTAATAATATGAACCTGGCAGCGATGTGATTATGTGTCACCCTTCTACATATTCGTAGTTCATTCCCAGTGTCTTGTTCATTTACATGGATAAGTGATGTATATTGTTATTTTTAGCAATATGCAATTGTGTTATATAATGACAGTATTTGTAAGAGATACTCACTATTATCAAAACAAATTAAGTCGATTAATACATTGAAAGATGCAATATATTGAGATATGCTCTATACTCAACTGTTGAGAGGTCTTTCCTCGTATGCAAGCCTAACCAAGACTATGATTCAAGATACTAAAAAGATTCTCCTCCGCTCTCTAATATGGGCGGGTGCGAACATACAATGAAGTTAAAGAAATGTTACTTAGGGATACATAGACCATAGACACGAGCAAGCCTACAATGACAACATTTGGCGAGGTGATTATTGGCCTAGAGGGTCTGTAAGTTTAGGGATATTTATCTTCACCTAGGGGGTGGGTGAATATGTGATGGTTTTTTCGATTTGTTGCAGAATAATAATGGTATTAAAAAGACACAAAACACCAAAAACACAAAATTATAGTGGTCTAGGCAACTGGCTATATGTCTAAACCGGCATTTTATTTAGACAGATTCTTATCTTCGTGAATCTTGATCCTTTGCTCTAATCAACTTTGCGGGTCTTACATAATGATGACTATGAGTGAGTGACAAGCCTAATATAGTCTAAATTTTAAGTCGACATGGTGTTTTTCACAATAAAAGATTACATTGACAAAACTATGTCTAGTGACACTAAGTCTAGCCCTATGCTAGCCTTGCACTATATAATACGTGAAAACCACAAAACTAAACACATACATCATTTACATAGTGTGTTCATCTTCATTATGAGAACTTCTTTTAAGTAGAAATATTGTGGACAATTTTTCAAATTAATAATCTCCCAATATTTGAAGAAGTCAGAACTTCAATTAAAGATGAACTACACTAAAGTAATATAATCAAAGCATGACACAAATAGAGATAACATTCCAAAATTTCATATGTAGAATTAAAATGATTAGAACAAGTTAAACTACATTTGTCCTTTTCCCTTATCACTAGGAACTCCCGTCCTCTTGCCTCTCTTATAATCTCTTGCTTCAACCTCTTCCCTCTTTTGCCTTTGCCACTCAAAATAATTGAAAGGTTTTGAAATGTATCTGCAAGGAGGTGGAGGTGCATTTGCTAGAATTTGTTCAGACTTATTCTTGTGAATTTTGTAATGCAGTCTTCTTTTAGTTTTTGAATCTCAATGCTTCTTCCACTCCTCTGAGCTATATAATTTACTTATGTCCTGGTCCTTCTTGCTATAGGCTTCCCAAGTGGATAAAATGAAATTTCTGGATTGAGGGCTCCATCTCTCAAAGTTTGTATCATTCTTCATTTCTTCCGAATGTCTTTTCTTCCTAGCCAGCGCTTCATTAACATCAGTGACTACCCCCTTTCCTTTGCTAGAATGGATGATTGTAGCATAGTCAGCATCATATGTCTCAAGGGGAATGTTGAAACCGAAACTCAGTTTCTTATGGAGTTCGGGGCCCAATAAGGGGTAAACTCACACTTACTTCTCCAAAGGAAGCTCACTCGACCTAAGGCTTAGAACTATAGAACAGATCCTGAGTCACAACATGGAGGTCCCACCAAACACCAGGAAGATCTTAGAGTGTAACGTCCCGATTCGTGTTAGACCGCTCGCACATGTTTTGAGTCAGGAAAGTTAACTTAGGCTTGGGGTGCACTGGTGGGCAGGCATCGAGTGCGTTGAGTGATACTCAACACATAAGACAAAATTGACTTAGAATTATACTGGTTTCAGTAGGCATCGAGTACGTTGAGTGGTCTCAACTTCATTCGACGAGGCGTTGAGTGATACTCAATATATAAGAAGAAATGGACTTAGAATTATGCTGGTTTAAGTAGGAGTCGAGTGCGTTGAGTGGTCTCAACGCCATTCGACGAGGCGTTGAGTGATACTCAACGCCTAAGAGGAAATTGACTTAGAGTAATTCTGGATTCGGGAAGCGTCGAGTGTGCTGAGTGAACTCGACGTCACTCGACGGAGCATCGAGTGATACTCGATGATCCCGACGCTTTGGCTTAAAAATTACTGGACTTGGGAAGGCGTTGAGTGATCACGACGCTTTCAACACATCGTTGAGTGATACTCGACAATCCCGACGCTTTGAATTTGAAATTACTGGACTTGGGAAGGCATTTAGTGATTATGACGCTTTCAATGCAGTGTTGAGTGATACTCGACGATCCCAACGCTTTGACTTAGAAAATTACGGGACTCAACGAGGCGTTGAGTGATCACGACAAATTTCGACGATTCGTCGAGTGTGTGTAGGTTTATATGACGATTTTGACTTAGAGAATTTTTCGGCCCGGGCGAAATTCGTTGTCTTGTATATACAGGCTGAAACGGTTCGGGAAATGTGCCAAATGACTCATGTGGACCGGTCTCTTCAACAAGACTTTTTTTAAGTAATAATGGGCGGTCCAATGTTAGGGTGATACGTGATAAAACAATCTAACCCTAATTCTTCTTATAAAAGGAAACATACGGGAAAACCCTAGCCATCACTTCATTCTTTTTGTCGAGCAAATACGTGCCAAACCCGATAGAAATGAAGAAGGTTGCCGGTGTCAGATTTTCTGGAGGCCGAACTCCCCATCGTAAAGAACAATACCGCCGAGAAGGATAATAAGATCCATGTCTGGAAATGAGATGCGCTTCCTACCCCCTCCCTTGGTGCTAGATCTTTAGTTATATTATAGGAGAGATATCAGCTCAAAAGAGTTTGACTTGTGCATGATGAAGATCTCATAGGAAGAGATCATGCTAGGACATTGTCCTAGAGATTAGTTGTCTTCAACCTCTCCTCTCTTCATTGTGAAGATGGTGGACTTGGTTTTGTGAATAAAGAGGTCTATTGAGGGCGAATAAGGGAGGAGGAAAATCTGAATGTAGTTGTGAACAAATGGCTAAAGGAAGAAGACGAACCGATGTCATTTGTTTTGCTTTAAGATGCGTGCAGAAATTTGTTTTCTGTGCGCAGCAGACTTCGAAGCCTTTTTCGAGTATTGTACAACCGGATCGAGGTCTTGGGCTGAACATGAAAGTTTTAGTCCTCAGAAAGAACTTTCCAACGAATGGTTGCAAGTTTTCATAGAAGCTCTGTAGCTCCTGGAATATCCAGTCGAAATTGTTGCATGGTAACAACATATGTGCAGGATGCTTTCATATTAGTGTATAACCGGTTTTGGACTAGGTAGAAGAAACGTAAAAGATGATGTTGAGGTTTGGATGAGCCTGGTTATATGTAGCCGAGATAAATAAATGGTTTGGGGGAATTTAATAAACAAATGGTTTGGGGAAATTAGTGACAAATAATTTGATAAGATTTGGTTGTACAAATGGCTACTTGTGAAATCCGGTAAGGATGCGCTCGATTGTAATCCGATGAATGA
Organism: Platanthera zijinensis; assembly: GCA_039513925.1. NCBI lineage: Eukaryota > Viridiplantae > Streptophyta > Magnoliopsida > Asparagales > Orchidaceae > Platanthera > Platanthera zijinensis. The sequence continues at coordinate 11,365,389 of CM077098.1, forward strand.
TATAAGTTTTGAAAGAGGGTGTGGTGCTCGATGATTGAATGTGTAAGCTATACTTATGCTATCGTGCTCGATGAATACGAGAATAGTTAATATATTGTTGAGATAAATGTATGAACGCATAATTGTTGTGAATGCTTGATTATAAGGAAGGAATCAGATGAGGTAAATCTCATGGCCATGAAATGTGTTGAATCGTGATCTAAAGTATTGGATGGGATAGTTTATATAGTCCACTGCTTAAAGTGTGTCTCCCTACGGGTAGCAGTGTGGGATTGGTACGTTGTTCAAGGTGGTTTGCCACCTATGTTGATGTTGAAACCTTGAATGCTTGGGAGCACAAAAATGTGAAAGGGTGTAAGTGCGTAAGTATTTTACCGCACATGATTGGTAATGATAAAAAGGGATTCTGTTGGAGCCCTTGGATGGTTGATGGCAAAGCCATGTGAATTTGCATGCCATGTGAGTTGACACGCAGTGTCATAATCCTGGGTTAAGGATAGTGTGGCAAGTCTAAGGGCTCGCCAGTCGTCACACTGATGGGAGTTGACAGATAGACTTTGGATGATTAGGCTTGGTCCTCGGTGCTCATTCTTGGGGCTCCTTCTATGCTAAGTGAACAGTTGAGATTGGTCCTGTGGTGATACGCTCCCATAGGCTCCTTCCGTGCCACCCGATAGGCCAGTTTGGGTTGTGTTCTTGGTGCACATCTACCCAAGACCCCTATGAGCCATAATACGTATAGTGCTCCGCTCTTGTGTTCTTAGCATTGAGGCGTACGGAGGCCTAGACTAGGTAGTGTGAAGACCATCCTAGTAGTGGGAAGCCCATTTCACTATCACCATCTGGCCACGACGGATGGCGCCTATGTAACACGTCCCCTATAATGACCATATAATATGGGTCCGGTCCGGGCCTCACAACATACAGACTCAATAGCTTAAGAATTATAAGATGATATAAAACTACCCAACTCAAAACTCAAAAATTAACAGCAAAAACAAACAACCAACCAGAAGTTATCCACTACTAAAGGAGTTCGAACCTACCGTAAGGCCTTACAATATCCAATTGTCCAGAAACTGAAACAACAACCATAAATAGAGCAACGTGCCTTGACACTCCTAGGCTATCTCGACATGCAAGCCGGAAACATAATGCACTAAGCATAACACTCAACAAAACATAGCTTCTAAACAAAATGTCCACTTCATGAGGCTTAGGACTTTTTGGCTAGCGAGCTTGCTCTCACATGCGACCCTTGCCTTGTAAAAATTTGTTCTAACGTGGGTCAGTAAAGGATGACCTCAACTGTGTAACCAACACATCTCCTCCCGGCCGTCCCTAGCGGGCCCCGGGGCACTCCATCACCCTGCAGTTCAGTACTTCGTATGCAAATGTATATAAATATATAGAGTAAAGAAATAAGTTAGGATGTCACATACATCAAACACATTTCTAGGTTGAGCAGTTAATAAAAAAGGGCCTACTATGCAGCATGTATACAAACCTGGGTTTCACCCAAGGCACCCTATAGCGCATGAAACTAACACATCATCACGCATCAACATATCACATCACACGGGTACTTCTATTTTCTCTAACGACATTCAAGCCGACGCACGGAACTCTTGCCAAGGCCCCACCCACTCGTGGGTCTCAAAACCCGTGCTTGCCTGCAAGCTCTAACTTCTCACGTTAGGATTCTGTCTCACAAAAAACAAACTGATGTTAAGAACCCTTGCTTGACCCCACCCGCTCATGAGCTTCATCGCCCGAGCTTGTCAAATGCTTGGCGTTCTCATCAGTTTCACAGAAGGGGACTTGTCTCATCGGGACACTCTCCACACATGACATGCACGTCACGAGCTAGCCAGCCAACCACAGAGACAAACCACACCTTCGCACATCAATCAACAAATGTAGCCTTTCCCACCGTAATCCACCATTCGTTCTCGCTTGAAATAAAGGGGCAAGCATCACATGTCTTCTTACCATAAACGGATTTCTAGAAAAATCCTTAAGGCTCGTTATGCAACATCACCGAGTCGGACTAACAGTCACGACTACGGCTTCACCCATAATGCCTAATCCACTAACGGAGCGGATTTCTAGTGCAACATTGTGCCAGAGATGGACACAATCGACCCAGTGGTTCCTATTAAACCATGGCAACCCAAACCCCTCTCATTTGAGAGACTCGGTGCCTAAAGGCTTGAAAGAAAAACAAGATAAATCGGATGCTATGCACGCATCCTAAAGACCAAAAGGAGAAGTGTCGTTACCTTATGACTCCTCTTCCTAGCCATGGAAAACTTAATTTGCACGAAAGAAAGTGTGCGCCTTCAAGTCCTCTCCACAGATTTGGCCTTAGATCGATGATCGGAGCCCCGAAGATTCGTCAATGGCAGAGAAAACCCTTCTTCTTCCTCCTCCAAACTCTTTCTCCAAAACCCTAAATCTCACTCAATGAAAAATAAAATGAGAGGAAAGAGCCTCTCAGCCCTACGTATGTTTCTTGGACGGAGTGTCCTGGGCCATAGGATCAAAACCAAAGTGAAATCAGACGGTTAGAATACAGATCTACGGAACTGCTCCCGTCCACTACCACCGGGCGGTAATATCCTACCGCGCCGCGGTAGCTTCCCGAGCCCTAGGTCAAAAAAATAATGTCGCGCTACCGCCGGTGGTAGAAATACCGCTACATGGTAGCTCACTCAACGCTTCCGTCTCAATGCAATAAGGCTAACGCCAATCGGTAACTAGCTAATGCTGCGTGCTAGCACTCGATGCACTCAACGCCTACCACTCAACGCCTCCACTCAATGCCTGCTACTCAACGCTTCCACTCAACGCCTGCTACTCAACGCACTCAATGCTAGGCTACTGTCGAGTGGTATCTATCTAACGCCGCGCGATAGATTCTAGAGGCTCAAGTATTGGAAAACTAGGGTGTTATAGCCTGAGAGGTTAGATACCTACTCAAAAAGTATGAACTATAAGTCTGTGTCAACATAGCAATGTGTGTGTGAGCATGGGTGAGTCATCATATTGCATTCATATCATTGCATTACACCGCATAGATCCTTATCATATAAGTTTGTATGGGCACTCTTATATGATGAGTTACTTTACTATTAAGTCGATCCTTAACTTATAAATATGTATGGGAATTTTTATAAGTTAAGATACTTTCTTGTTGTAGAATTATATGTGATGGTTTGATATGATTTGAGTAGAACTGCTAGAATTATAATGTTTTTAATAATGCTATTCATTTCTACTGTTACTACTCAAGATATATAGATTCTCCACATGCTTGTACTACTGCTTACATATATATTGTACCAATGATCCTTTTCTCTGCCCTGTGCCTAAGAGTCGCCGGGGGAGCGGATGTGATAGCAACTTAATATTTATGACTAACGATTGCTATGCCTTCCATTTTAGGAGGAAACCCCGCAGATAGAGCAGCAATAGGTTGTGTAGGAGGGAAGCCAGGCCAGGGTGATAGGGCCTGATACGACGTTACCATCACTGTCTTCAGTTACGGATGTGAGTTTTTGAGTGACTTATGTTATAGCCCTTTGGAAAAATTGTGTACTCTGATATTATAGAAGCCGTTGTCGCTTAATATTATTGTTGTACTTGTTTAGACTTATATACTTGTGTGGATTTTGACTTCTATTTTATATTCTTAATGTTGGGTTGGTGTTGGGTATTGTATCCACAATAACCTAGATTTGTGTGAAGTCACTCTTGAACTAATCTGAATTAAGTATGTATTTGATGCTATTCTTTAGTTGAGTACTTGTAGGTCATTATTGCTAAGTGTAGACCAATGTCAGTTTACAATGAGTCACTAAACACAGGACCATGCAATGCAATCCCTCATTGTGTGATCCATTGTGTTGACTCATGTGTAAGCTCTCTATTGGGATGCACTTCATTTTCAAGTACTAAAGCATGGAAGAAAGGAAGGATTGGTTGTTTTCAACAAAGAAGAAATGAAAATTTTTCTGAAAAATTTATAAGTCAATTTCTCGAGAAGTATAAGTATATTTCTTGAGAAATCAAAGATGTTCTCGAGATATCTTAAGCCTTCTCGAAAAACTCTCAAAAACTATCTAAGTCATTTTTTCTTGAGAAACGCCCTGAAGATTTCTCGAGAAACCAAGTTCATTTCTCGAGAAAGGAAAGTAGTTCTCGAGAAGTCAAAATAGTTTCTCGAGAAGCTAAGTATTTTTCTCGAGAAATCAAATTTTTATCAAGAAATCAATCCTTCAGTTCTAAGAATTTACGTTAAATACTTTTTCTCGAGAAGACTAGGTCATTTCTCGAGAAAGCAAATCTTTTCTTGAGAAATCAAATCTTTCTCGAAAAATCAGTTCTTCAGTTCAAAATTTGCGTTAAGTATTTTCTCGAGAAGGCTACGCATTTCTCGAGAAAGCAAATCATTTCTCGAGAAATCAAATCCTTCTCGAGAAATAAGTACTTCAGTTCAAAGAATTTGGGTTAAGTAAATTTCTCAAGAAAGCCATGTCATTTCTCGAGAAAGTCATGTCATTTCTCGAGAAATTACAAGTCTTCTCGAGAAATTACAAGTCTTCTCGAGAAATGAAGTTGCAGAAAATTTCTTTTTAAACAAGTCTGACGGGATTTTTATATAATCTAAGTACCTCATGATTGGTCAATGTGGATCATTCCTTAATGATTTCAGACCGTTATACGATGTTCTATATAAAGTCTTTTCAGAGGAATCGCTAACCCTAATTACAGCAATCAGAATCGCACCTCAATTTGAATATCGGGAGAAGCCGCGCCATCTTCATCGTCGTTCTTCTCTGCCGATCCTCTCTCGATCCAATAACTCAAAAGAAGAAAAGATTCGACAGATAACATATTCAAGATTCTTCAAACATCAACTTGATCGTGTCGGATCAAAAGTTTTTCAGATCGTGTTTTATCGGGATTTCTTCCTCAATATCTTCTCAGAGATTTTCATTCTTTCAAGAAGGAAGAACCTTGAAGATTTAAGATCTAGAAGTGTAACATTTTTATTGTTGTTGTAAATTATTTTAACTCTTGTAGGAGCTTTGTATCCGAGATTGTAGTAAGTTTGTACTTCCGAGTGTAGATCCCGTTTTGTGAGATCGAGTTTGTAGGAGTGTATTATCTCCGAGTTGTAGGAGCATTACTCTGAGGTGTAGGATTTTTCAATCCGAGATATAGTGAAGTAGCCGAGGCTAGCCGTGGTGCTAGATAGGCGAGGTGGAGAGTGGACGTACCCATGAATGGAGAACCACTATAAATTCCTTATGTCGTTTGGATTGTGCTTGATTATTTTCTGTGTTGTTACCTCTCAAGTTTTTATTATACAAAAGACGCAGATCTCACCTATTCACCCCCTCTAGGTGATTTAGACGCAGATCTCACCTATTCATGAGGCTTAGGCCTTTTTGGCCGGCGAGCTAGCTCCTACTTGTGATCCTTGTCCTATAAAAATTGGTTGTAAAGTGGGTCAGCAAAGGCTGATCTCAACTGTGTAACTAACACATCTCCTCCCAGCCATCCCTAGCGGACCCTGGGGCACTCCATCACCCTACAAGTCAGCACTTCGTATGCAAATATACAAGTACATTGAAAGTAGTAAAACAGGTTTGGATGTATCATACAACAAACATGTTTCTATGTTGAGCATGAAATAAAAGGGGCCTACTATGCAGCATGTATGCACACCTGGGCTTCACCCAAGGCACCCTAGAGCGTATGCTTCTAATACATCATCAAATCGGGTACTTCCAATTTCCCCATCAATGTTCAAGCCGCAAACACAAGGGTACTTCCAATTTACCCTAACGACATACAAGCCGCCACTCAGAACTCTTGCCTCGGCCCCACCCGCTCGTGGGTCTCAAAACTCGGGCTTGCCTGCAAGCTCCGACTTCTCACGTCAGGATTCCTCCATACACACAAAACAACCGATACTAAGAACCCTTGCTATAGCCAACCCGCTAGCGACGACCCAGGCCCAGATCCAATATCGGGACCACGTCCACCGAAGGAGACCCAGCGGGACCTAGCTGGTATCATCCGGGCTTGTCCAAAGCTTGACGTCCTCATCAGTTTCACAAAAAGCGACTTGTCTCATTGGGACACTCTCCACACATAACTTGCACGTCATGGGATAGCCAGCCGACCACAAAGACAAACCATGCCTTAGCACATCACAATCCAAATCCTTTCCCACCCAATCCACCATTCGTACCGTAATGTTCTCGTGCCCCAAGGAAACCATCTACCGTCACAACAGAGCTAACCTTGTCCGGTTCCGATTACGCATACTCACGCGGAATAAGGGGGATATACAACATCAAAAAAATCGTCTTGCCGCTAACGGATTTCTAACAAAATCCTTAAGGCTCGCTATACAACATCACCGAGTCAGACTAACGCTCGTGACTACGGCTTCACCCACAATACCTAATCCATTAACGAAGCGGATTTCTAGTGCAAAAACATGCCAGGGACGGACACAATCGACCCGATGGATCCTCTTGAACAAAGGCAACCCGAATCCCTCTCATTTGAGAGATCCGGTGCCTATAATGCTTGAAAGAAAGCAAGAAAAGAATAGATGTCATGCACGCATCCTAAAACTGAGAGGAGAAATGTCGTTACCTTACGACTCGTCTTCCTCGCCATGGAATCCTTGCCTTGCACGGATGTAAATGAGCGCCTCCAAGTCCTCTACACGGATCTGCACTCGGATCAATGATCGGGGCTCCGAAGCTCTGTCAATGGTGGAATAAAGCTCTTTTCTTCCTCCTCCCACTCTGTCTTCCAAACCCCAAGTCAACTTCCAAAAGAGAAGAAATGAGGGAGAAATCCCGCTCAACCCTATATAAGCACTCTGGAGGGAGATTCTTGGGCCTTAGGATCATATCCTAAGTGAAATCGGATAGCTAAAAAGCCAAACGATGCAACTGCTTCCCCGCACTATCGCCAGGCGGTAACTACCTACCGCCGGGCGGTAGCTTCCCGAGTGTTCGGCCAAGAAAATAAGGCCACGCTAATGCCAGCGGTAGTACTAATGATGCGCGGTAGCTCACTCAATGCCTGCCACTCAATGCACTCAATGCCAAGCTAATGCCGATAGGTAGCTAGCTAATGCCTAGCGATAGCTTCCCGAGCCGCATGACAGAAAATAAAGTAACGCTAACTCCAGCGATACGTCTAACGTGGTGAGGTAACTCCTTTCTCGAGAACTCAACACTCTCGATGCAAACCCTGGAGTTACCGCCGCACAATAACTAACTACCGCCGAGGAATAACCCTCTCAGTACTCGATGAATGGGCTTTTTTCGAGCCATCTACACCAAATGAAACAAGGCTACCGTCGGGCGATAGCTACTATTGCCGCGCGGTAGCTTCCAGAGATTCAAGGTCTGGAAACTGGGGTGTTACATGTTCAAAATGTTAAGTCCTTTTTGAACAACCTCCCTCTGATTCCACTTGAAAGTCTTTAGTTTCAAAAGTAGCTAAACACCTAAAGGGGGAGGGGGTGAATAGGTTTTTGTGTCTTTTTAGACTATCTTCTTACTTTGGTGTGTGGTGACTTAGTGTTATGTTGGCTTTCAAGAATACACAATCAACACACAAGTATTTATAGTGGTTCCCCAAGGTTTGGGTACATCCACTGTCCCTCCCATCTTTTTAACAGTGTGCTTGACAAGGCCAACTTCTCCAATCTCGGATCCAAGAGCTTACAACACAGATCCCTCAGGATCTCTCAGACTCCTCCAAGTCCTACCTCAGGCCCAAGGCCCTACCACTTTTAGCAAATGATGCTCCTATAACTCAGTGATCCACAGATCACCTACCTCAGACTTTATAAAAAGTCCTACACTCAGGCTAGGAGGTTAGCCCTACACTAAGATCCACCACAGGATCCTGACTCAGAGAATAACTTTCCTACAACTCAAGCACACATGCCCTACCTCAGATCCACAGAAGGATCCTACTCTCAGCCATTATTATTCAGGCTTATAACTCATCAGAATGATCTTATAGAGAGAATACGTTTTTTGATGATGAATGACTCCAGAGAAGTTATCTTTGAGTCAACCTCTTCCTGAATTAAGAAGACTCAGTCATATCCTCTTCACATCACCAAGAAAAGATCTTCAAGGATAGTTCTGCTTGTGCTGAGAAGTATTTGCAGAGATTGCTTCTTCTTTCTCAAAAAATAATCTTCCTGACCTTGCTGTTGAGAGATGATTTGATCTTCAGAGAAAAGTTCCTTCAACAGCAAACTCTGTCTGTGTTTTACAGACTAAATTTTTAGCAAGCTCTTAGAATGCATCAACTCAGTCCAGTGGAAGAATAAGACTGCTTTTCTCCTATTAGGTTATTTTTTAATTTCACGAAACAATCCTTTTATATCTCGCTACTCAACGGCTCTATGCACAGTATGGGCTAGCCAGAAAAGGCAACTACACCATCACTTTTGCATTTACAGTTGTACTAAAGGCATGGGTTGCATTTTGTCTTCTTGCTTGCAAATCCCATGATATTTGAATTTCTTCTAACGTCAGCATGAGTCAGCGCTTCTTAACTTAGTAAATTTCAGACGGACTGCATAGGCGTTGAGTGAAGCCTTATCACTCAACGCAAAAGAACTTAGCAGAATTCTATGACTTGAGGCATTGAAAGTGTTGAGTGAGCCTTCCTCACTCAACGCATGTAGACTTTTATAGTCTAACAACTTTGGCATCTAGTGAGCCTTTAGCACTCGACGCTTCAGGGCTTAGATTAATTTCTCTGAATATAGGCGTTAAGTGCATCTTCTTCACTCAACGCTTTCTACCTTTGCATGGCTTCTTGATGAGGGATTGAGTGAACTACCTTCACTCAACGCTTCTGTTCTTTGACAGAATCCTTGTCGAGTAGGCGTTGAGTGAACTGCCCTCATTCAACGCTTCTGTCCTTAGACAGAATTCTTGACAACAACATTGCAGCTTTTACTGTTGGATGTACTGTCGACGCTTTTGCTTCTTGGCGTTGAGTGAACTTCCTTCACTCAACGCTTCTGGACTTAGCCAGATTTTTGCTTTGGAAATATATAGGATTTGACTGCCTAAACATCAGTCGACGCTTTAAGCTTCTTAGCATTGAGTGAACTGCCTTCACTCAATGCTTCTGGACTTAGCCAGATTTATGCTTTGCAAGCATCCTGTCATGAGCCCATCTGTCTTTGTGACTCAGACTACCTGTCAAATCATTTCAACAGAGAACTACCTGCATTCGTTGAACTAAGGACATGTATCAAATACCTTCATGTGTATACCATTGACTTGTGGGCCTTCTTCAAATCTTGGACATTATGATTAATGAACTCAACAGTAGGCGGCTCGGATGATTCACGAACCGACGAGCTTTTAACACCTCATTAATGATGACATGAAATGCGCATCTGCCCTAGGTACACAAAGAGTAAGGCGGGGTGGGGGGTGAGAGAAGAGACCGCACATAACCATGCAGTACCACCGAAGTCAACGTTTAAGAGGGAGTCTGTGTGGGCTCCAAGAGAAGTGCCCGTCGTAGCTTATAGTTTAGATCCATGAAGGTGTTTTGCGAGTGAATGCCTTTCATATGTACCCCTCTTGGGGTTTCTTAAAGAGTGCCCTCACAAGACATTATCGATCCAAATACACAGGCGAGAGAATGTCCGCGGACATCCGAGACGCCCGCTTGGAGGCCACACGAACTTTAGGAATGGTCACCAGGTAAGCAGTCCCTGTTTGTCTGATGGTTGCCTTAGTTGTTGCAGGATTTGGGTTAACAAAATCCCCACATTTTTTTGGCAGACTGCACGGGATTCAAAAAAGTAGATCGGTAACCGCAAACACTACGACTCGTGTCCCGCGCTGCCCGAGGCTTATAAATAGTGCAGGATGGCCCAACTTTCTTGGCTACTTTCCCCTAATTCATGTCTTCGTTTGTTCGGTCAAAATGACCAGGATGTCCAGGAAAAGCTGATGGCAAGGGTCTGTGAGCTAGCTAAAATATCCTCGACGTGAGTCCCTACTGAGAACTTGCTGAAGGAAATGGGTCCGTAGGAAAACTTACGAAAGGCGGTGACCAAGGGAGCCCGCCTTTTTAGAATTCCTACGACTACTGGGTGCTCCTCCTTGAAGACTGCCACACAAAAGGAAAACCTCAGAGTGATGATAGACCTAGTAAAAGGACCCATCATCCGAAATGCCACTGGGGGAGAAATGTCAACGAAGGCTCCAACCATACTGTGGATGCCTGTAGGATTGATCGACACCGGGAATGTGTTGGAGACTGCCGACTTGGAGTTTGATTCCTCTGAGGGGATGATCTCTCACATGCTATTTGAGGAGGCTGACAAGAGTTGAGTGGGCACTATGAAAAAGGCTCAACTTTGTATGGAGCGACTGGAGGAGGAGACAGTAGGATTCCTGCAGAAAATAAGGAAATGCCAAAAAACCTTACCTGATGTCTAATCGCAGTCGAAATGGGCAAAACTGGCGGAGGTCACCTACATACATGGTTTGGCGGGGAGCCATCCGATACGAGGTCATGCAAATGCTCTTAGACATCAGTTGAATACTCGCAAATCTGCTATCATCCCCCTATAGTGGGGGTGAGTTCCAGTGAGCGGTCGCAGACCCATGTGCAATTGCAAGAGGCGCATAGGCATGGAGAGCTTCTACGGAGGGCATTTCTCAAGCCCACAGACCCTGAGATGGCTAAGCACCCCGTCTTTTGTTTTTCCCGGTCGTCAGCCCCACCACAGATTGACTTTCAAGCTTTTGTCGCCTTCGGAGGTAGAAGATACTCATCTCATCCATGAACGCTTGCGGCAAACCTGTTTGACGTTTATGGAGACGAGGATACGAAGCCCTTACCTATCACGAGAGGTATGCCCTTGCTAATCACTTTATGGAATTTATGCAATCAAAAAGTTACCTTTCACTTACATGCACAATGCCCTCTTGCGGGGAAGAAGTACTCGCGGTGACCTTACGCATCATGCAAGACGCCCTGATGTGGATTCAAGCGCGAATCACCCCACTTGAAGTGGAGTTCGCCAAGCTGAGGGAAAGGATCAAGCGATTATGAATGCGCCCCACCATAGTTCTTTATTTTCTCTTTGCCTGTAACTGTTACCATAATAATAATAATAATAATAATAATAACAAAATTACTTTACCTACTCCCAGGTGTCCCTTTTGCTTGTTACAAATGATGCTTGTGGATCACTGTCGGACATTACATGGTCGTGTGGTCTGAAAGTTTCCAAAGGCATGACTGCGAGCGAACACCCCTAGGCAAAACATATGCTGGCGTCGCTTCACACTTCACATTCGGACTCTAAATAGAGGACCCCGCCAAGCTTTTCTTTATTCTAAAACTTGCAAAAACTTGAGTCATCTTCCTAAAATATCGCGAACTCCTTCTCCCAAATCCCTATGCGCGGTTGCTTTTATGAAAGATAACCCGTCCCTCCCATCACAAGACCGTGCAAGCCTGGTGGTCTTTCTATCAAAATTTCCACTGGGTAGAGGGCTGTCTGCACGTACCCCAGAGAGAGACGAGAAGGTGAACTCAATGTTCGCGACCGAACTTGCGATCCACCTTGATCACTTTGAGGGGGGGGGGGGGGATGGACCCTCCCCGTCTTCCCTGAGGTGGCAGAAATATTGAATTATTTTGGAATCATTCCTGCCCAGTTGTCTCTTAACTCTATTGTTGTAACACCTCAAAAACCATAAGTCCCAAAATGGGGTCAGGCTGGGTGACACATAATGGGACACGGGCGTGTCCAGTGCACACGGCCTGGGACACAGGTGTGTCCTTTACAGTGGGTGTCGAGTCGAGTTCTCGAGATAGCATGGTCGATGGTCGTCGAGAGGTGACACAGCCTGGGACACGGGCGTATCCCAGGGCGTGTCCTGCTCGGGTTAGTAACCGGGCGGCGTTGAGTGGAGTGGCGTTGAGTGGAGTGGCGTTAAGTGGAGTGGCGTTGAGTGTGGAACACAGCCTGTAATACGGGCGTGTAATAGGGGCTTGTTGGGCACACAGCCAAGGATATGGGCATGTGCCTTAGCCGTGTTCTTCTCAGGTGATTTGGTCCTGTGTTGAAAGGGTGATACAGCTAGTCACACGGTCGTGTCAAAGTTGACACGGGCATGTCTACCTTGTGATACAGGCATGTTGTAGCCCGTGTTCTGGGTTGGTATGAGTCGGTTCGTGCACTGCTTGGAGCACACGGCCTGGGACACGGGCGCGTTACAGGCCATGTCAAGTCAAATTTGGACTTTTAGGTAGATCTTGGCCATCCAATTATTTCTATTTGGATCCAATGGCCCAGATGCTTTCCTACAGTGATAAGACTGGGGGTTGGCATCTTCTCTCATTCATACCAAGAGAAAAAAAGGGAGAGCTTGGAGGAAGGAGAAGGAGGAGAAGGGCAAGCCATTGGTGGATCTCCCGCAGTCCGATTTGAGATCCGAGGCTAGTTCTGTGGAGGCAAAGCTGCTGCGGTGCTTTCTAACCGGCCAGATTTTCGATGGCTCCCAAGAGATCGTCAAGGGTAATGATCTTGCTTCTTGAACATGTGAATTCCTCCTTTATGCATGAGTAAGGAATCCTCTCCACCAAAAGGTGGAAAGAGTGAGTGATTCCGGTGGGTTTATAGTTGCTATCCCCGGTTGAGTCTGCATCTAGACCCGGAAGTGTGTAGTACGGGATATGCATGCTGTGTGAAGCCTATGTGTACATGTTGGCCTGGATTGGTGATGTTGCATGTACGCACCGGAGAAGACTCCGCGTATACTCGTGAAGTTAATGGGGTCGTTGGGTGGTTCCTATGAAGGGGAGTAGCAGGAAGTAATGGAATGTGGGATTCCATGAAAATGCCCTTGTGCTATTTATGTTGTGGCTACGGGGTAGCCAATCCTTGATGGACAATGTAGCTAGTCCTTTTTCGACAATGTGGCTATTGTGAAGCCAGTCCTATTTGGATAGTGTGGTTATTGTAAAGCCAGTCCTTGGCGGACATTATAGCTTGTGTGAGCTACGAGCTCTTAAAAATGCTTTGTTCCGAACAGGAAAGGTGAAACCGACCTGTGCCTTTAGTGTAGCCTCGAGTATGCAGTACTTGGTGATGGCAAGGCGATTTGAGCAACGAGGGGTGGTTGATCTGTACCTGCGTTATGTCCGTCCGATGGGAGGACCTGAGTGATGGTCATGTTGGAGCGCATAATGAGAGTCTTAGGCCTGCGTGACATTAAGACTAAATGCTCAATACCGTGTAAACGGTGGTGTTGACCCTGGTTCGCTGGTGCACCAAGAATGTGCCCTGAGTGCACAGATCGTCGGGCCGTATGGCTGGCAGTTGTGTTGGCTTGAATGTGCGTGAGAGCACAATATATGCTATATTGATGATGTATGGCTTTGCAGGGAAGGAATGCTACTGCCCCGGGAAAGGGGTAGGATAGTTATTAATTGGTCAGCTGAATGCTGACCATTGCCTTGTTTGCCACCTTTTGGGTTGATTGTACCTGTGCAGGTGCTGGAGAGCCAAGCGGGAAATGAAGGGCTGATGCTCCTGCTACTGCTGTTGTCGCTCTTGCTGTTGCTATTGCTACTAGCCCTTGAAGGCTAGCTAATTATACTTTCTTTCATTCATGTATGGCCGGCCTGCGCTCCGATGTCTGTAATCCATACTGTAAAAAGAGGAACTGTAAGGCCTTAAGGCCAAAATGTGGTATTTGCTATCCCCTCGTTTGAGTGGTTGTATATATAACCTTGGTAATATATATATAGTGGATATTCTTGGTATGAGTTCAGCCTACTGCTTATTATTCCGCTAGCATGCTCTGTGGTAGGATGCGTTGGTGGTATTAACCTGTAACCGCACCGTCTGTTTGTGGCATATAGTGTGGGGCCCCGGTCGGACCTTCTATTATATGTTGTTTAACGGGTGGAGTCATTACATTTTTGTATTAGAGGGAGGTTTCGATCCTCCGAACTGTGGTCTCATCTTGTCTCGATCTTCCCCTTTCGAATTCATGGTCAAATTATTTTGTGGTGTGGCGGGCACGTGTCTGTGCGAACCGCTGTAACACTAATGAACTCTGGAATATCCACTAAGGAATGCAAATACACTTGTTTGAGGAATCTGCGCGTTCCTACTTTGTTGTTATTGCTTGCGTATTGTCGCTAATGTGTGTCTTGTCCACCCATTGGTTACTCGTAGCGGTGCTGGGAAATCTGAGCACCAATGCTTTGATGAGAGTGCGACACAAGATGAGGTGCCAACACCTCCTCCATCTGAAGAAATTGTTCGATTAGTTACTGAGGCTCTATTTGCGATTATTTGGCCGACCGGGCAGGCGCTGCCGACAGTGGTGCTAGATCGTGTTGGTGTCCGACTCGAACCGGTTGAGGCTGTGGATCCGTGAGCAGCTGAATGACAATTGAAGCAATTCATGAGCTTCAATACGCCTACATTCACGGGACTGGGATCCCCAACGCAGGCAAAGGACTGGTTATTGCGAGTCAAACGTATCTTGACAGCGATCAGGACAGAGGAAACTCAAAAGGTCACTTTGGCCACCTTCTTGTTAGAAGGAGAGGCGAGGTTATGGTGGGACGAGGTTGAGTTACACCATTTGGCGGGCAGGTAATTGACTCAAGTATTGATTGAGGAGTTCTCTCACATGTTTTTGGCAAAACATCTACCAACGATACAACGCATTGCTATGGAGAACGAGTTCTAGTGGCTAACGAAAGGAGAAAATAGCGTTGATGCGTATCGGCATGAATTTACACGTTTGGGACGGTATGCAGGATCAATCTTTGTCGATGAACAAAGAAAACTGAATCGGTTCTATGAAGGATTACAGGATGAGTTGAGGTTCCTGCTTTATAGTTCAGTGAACTAGGGATTTCAAGCTTTGGTTGATACGGCGTGCGCGCTGGAGAAGGACATGAAGCGGGTGCAAGGCAGGAAAGACTTGGATGTGGCAAAGCCCGAGTTCAAAGCACCCCTCTCTGGCAAATCGTATTACCAGAAGAAGTGGGGCAAGAGGTCCATGCCTTCTGGGAAAGCTTCTGTGACGGTTGCATCGGGAGCAACGTCGAGGCCGGAGTCTCGTACATGCTTTACCTATTGCAAGGTGGGGCATATAGACCGTGATTATCAGGTTGCTCAACCCAAAGGAGAAAAGAAGACGGGTGCGTCTTATGCTGAGAAGGGCAAAATAGTGGTTGATTCCTCAGCATCCAAGGCACAACCCAGAGTCTACAATCTTGGCCAACAAGAGGCTATCAAGCAAAGTGACGTCATCACAGGTACGAGTTAGGATAATGCTTATTTTATTGATTGCATATTTTGTATGTAGCTTATGCATGATGTGTGTGCTACGGCCTTTGTCCTGATTTGGAATAATCCGGCGAGAGCCCTGTTTGATACGGGTGCTTCGCATTCTTTTCTATCTAAGGACTTCATAGCTCGAATTAGAGTACCGAGTCACGTGACGACAGATTGTGTAAAGGTGATATTACTGAATGGTTGTGTCATGCTTGCGGATATGACTTGCGATGTGGATGTGCATATAGGAAATCAGGATTTCAAATTAAGGGAATCTGTGCTACCATTATCGGAGTTTGATGTGATCTTTAGCATGGACTGGCTCTCGGAGCAGCGTGCCTTTATTGATTCCAACTCAAAGGAGATCACACTGGGCCAGAATACCGAACTTTAGACGAAGTTCGCTGGTATGCGAGGAGTAGGCGAGACCTTGTTGTCTGCACTCCAAGTCGCCAGTGCTATTCGGAAGGGCGCGGAGTTATTCTTAATGCTTATTCAGGCTGTTGAGCCGAAGGACAGTGTAAGTGAAGTTCTGATTGTGTCGGAGTTTGTCGATGTATATCCTAAGGATCTTCCTGGGTTACCGCCCTAGTGGGAGATGGACTATTCAATTGAGTTGGTGCTAGGTGCGAAACCTGTGGCCCGCTCACCATATCACATCACGCCAAAAGAAATGGCTGAACTTAAAGTCCAATTGCAAGAGTTGTTGGAGCAGGGATACATACGCCAAAGTATGTCACCTTGGAGTGCGCCTGTTCTATTTATGAAAAAGAAAGATGGTAGTTTGCGATTATGTATTGACTACTGTGAATTGAATAAGCTGACGGAAAAGAACAAATATCCGATTCCACGGATTGATGACCTATTTGATGAACTAGCAGGGTCAACCGTTTATTCAAAGTTGGATTTGAAATTGGGATATTATTAATTGCGGATTCGGGAAGGTGACAATCCTAAGATAGCGTTTGGGACACGCTACGGTCATTATGAATTCACGGTAATGCCACTTGGCTTATGTAATGCGCCTTTGGTATTCATGGATCTAATGCACCGGACATTTCGAGAGTACTTGGATCTATTCGTAATTGTGTTTATTGATGATATTCTTGTGTACTCTCAGTCGGGAGATGATCATGCAAACCATTTGTGGTTGGTATCGCATACCTTGCGGAGGAATAAGTTGTATGCCAAGTTCTCAAAGTGTGAGTTCTGGCTATCGTCAGTGGCTTTTCTGGGCCATGTGGTAAGTGGAGAGGGCATAGCAGCAGATCCGGCAAAGATAAGTGCCATACGAGATTGGCCAGTGATTTCTTCAGTGGCCGAAGTCAGGAGCTTCCTTGGACTGGCAGGCTACTACAGACGATTTGTGGAAAACTTCTCACGGATTGCTTTACCTCTGACCACGTTGACGAGAAAAGATCAGAAGTTCATTTGGATGCTGGAGTGCGCGCGAGCTTTTGAAGAGCTGAAGAGTCGTTTAACCACGATGCCTATGTTGACATCGCAATGTGGTACAGACGGCTATGAGATCTACAGTGATGCTTCAGGGAGCGTCTTAGGATGCATTCTTCTGCAATTTGGTAAAGTGATAGCTTATGGCTCATGCAAGTTAAAGGTGCATGAACGGAACTACCCAGTCCACGACTTGGAGTTGGAGGCGGTAATCTTTGCGCTAAAATTATGCCGGCACTATCTTTATGGCGTTAAAGTGGATATCTATACAAATCACAAGAGCCTAAAGTATTTGTTAGATCAGAAGGATCTGAATATGCTACAACGGAGGTGGATGGAGTTCTTTGGGGACTACACTTTCGATATTCACTATACTCCTGGAAAGGGAAATATGGTCGCTGATGCTTTGAGTTGTAGGACGCCAGGACGGGCAAACTGGTTGCAGAGGCATGATGAGCGGCTAATCAAGGAGATGGAAGCATTAGAGATATCTTGTGTTGACAAGGATGCTACGACCGATGCATGCTTGAACTGGACGGAGGTACAATATGACCTTGTGGACAGAGTTCGACGAGCAACAGAGCTTGATGAAAGTCTCCAAATCTATACAAAGGATGGTCCCGGTGACCAATTCTCCTGGGATGATGGATTTTTATGAAAAGATGGTTGGTTGTGCGTCCCAAGTACGAGGAAGTTGAGAGAAGAGTTGATGTACGAAGCGCACTTTGCCAAGTACTCAATTCACCCTGGGAGCACAAAAATGTATAGAGACATGAAGAAGTTATTCTGGTGGCCCGGACTAAAGAAAGACATAGCACATTATGTGGCAGAATGTCACACTTGTGCTTTGGTGAAAGCGGAATGCCAGAAGCCTGGTGGTTTCCTGAAGTCATTACCGATTCCGGAGTGGAAGTTTGATGATATTTCAATGGATTTCATGCACGGGTTGCCAAGATCTCAACGCGGTCATGATTCTATCTAGATGATTTTAGACCGGTTGACAAAACTTGCTCACTTCCTTCCAAATAAGAGAGACGATTCAGTGGAAACCTTGGATAAGCTCTATGTGGAACAGATTGTTTGACTGCACGGTGTTCCTCGAAGCATTGTTAGTTATCGTGATGGGCGATTCACCTCAACTGATTGAAGGCTAATTCATCAAATGTTGGGCACAAAATTAGCATTCAGCACGGCCTTTCATCCCCAAATGGATGGCCAGACTGAGCGAACCAACTTGACGATGGAAGATATGCTCCGTATGTGCACCCTTGATTTCAGTAAGAAATGGGAAGAGTATATTTATCTAGTGGAATTTGCCTATAATAACAGCTACCAAGTGAGCATCGGTATGACACTGTTTGAAGCTCTATATGGTCGTAAATGCTGTACACCATTAGCTTGGGCAGAAGTAGGCGAATCCAAGCTGAATGGGCGAAAGGAAGTCGAAGAAGCTACCTCGATAATATGCTCTATTTGGGAGAGGCTATTGATAGCCCAGGATCGACAAGCAAAGTACTATAATGCCTAGCATCGGAACGTGGAGTTCGCGGTGGGCGATTGGGTCTATTATAAGATCAAACCCTTCAAAGGCATATCTAAGATTCGGCATTTGAAAAAGCTAAGTCTGAGATACCTTGGTCCGTTTGAAGTGGTAGAGCGAGTCGGGGAAGCTGCCTATCGGCTAGTGCTTTCAGCAGAGTTGAGTGGATTGCATGATGTATTCAACATCTCAGTACTTCGCAAAGCTGTCAAGGAACCAGCTCAAGTAGTTGAGAATGATCGTGTACCGATCGAGTATGGGCTAACGACAAAGGTTATACCCATTCAGATCGAGGATCGAGCTGAGAAACAGTTGAGGAACAAGATAATCGGGCTGGTCAAAGTCCGGTGGGACAATTGTGGCCGTGAGGAGCTAACATGAGAGCGAGAGCAGACCATGCGAGCTGAGTTTCCCGAACTTTTTGTATAAACTGTTGACCATGTACATTTTGTTATAACAGATCTTTTAACATTATAGCTTTGTTATTCTTATTCCCTTGCTGAGTACAAATTTCGGGATGAAATTTATCTTAAGGAGGGGAGTATTGTAACACCCCAAAAACCATAAGTCCCAAAATGGGGCCAGGCTGGGTGACACTGCCTGAGACACGAGCATGTCCCAGGGCGTGTCCAGTGCACACGGACTGGGACACGGGCGTGTATTTTATGGTGGGCGTCGAGTCAAGTTCTCGAGATAGCACGGTTCGACGATCGTCGAGAGGTGACACGGCCTGGGACACGGGCGTGTCCCAGGGCGAGTCCTGCTCGGGTTGGTAACCGGGCGGCATTGAGTGGCGTTGAGTGGAGTGGCATTGAGTGTGGAACACGGCCTGTAACACGGGCATGTTACAGGGGCGTGTTGGACACACGACCAAGGACACGGGCGTGTACCTTAGCCGTATTCTTCTCGGGTGATTTGGTCCTGTGTTGAAAGGGTGACACGGGAAGTCATACGACCGTGTAAAAGTTGACACGAGCATGTCTACCCTATGACATGGGCATGTTGGAGCCCGTGTTCTGGTTTGGTATGAGTCGGTTCGTGCACCGCTTAGAGCACATGGCCTGGGACACGAGCGTGTCACAGGCCGTGTCAAGTCAAATTTGCACTTTTGGGCAGATCTTGGCAATCCAATTATTTCTATTTGGATCCAATTGCCCAGATGCTTTCCTATAGTGATAAGATTTGGGGTTGGCATCTTCTCTCATTCATACCAAGAGAGAAAAAGGGAGAGCTATGAGGAAGGAGAAGGAGGAGAAGGGCAAGCCATTGGTGGAGCTCCCGCGGTCCGATTCGAGATCCGAGGCTAGTTTTGTGGAGGCAAAGCTGCTGCGGTGCTTTCCAACCGGCCAGATTTTCAATGGCTCCCAATAGATCGTCAAGGGTAACGATCTTCCTTCTTGGACATATGAGTTCCTCCTTTATGCATGAGTAAGGAATCCTCTCCACCAAAAGGTGGAAAGAGTGAGTGATTCCGATAGGTTGATAGTTGTTATCCCCTATTGAGTATGCATCTAGACCCGAAAATGTGTAGTACAGGATAGGTATGCTGTGTGAAGCCCATCTAGACATGTTGGTCTGGATTGGTGATGTTGCATGTACGCACCGGAGAAGACTCTGTGTATACTCGTGAAGTTAGTGGGGTCGTTGGGTGGTGCCTGTGAAGGGGAGTAGCAGGAAGTACTAGAATGTGGGATTCCAGGAAAACGCCCTTGTACTGTTTATGTTGTGGCTACGGGGTAGCCAGTCCTTGATGGACAATGCAGCCAGTCCTAGTTAGACAGTGTGGCTATTTTGAAGCCAGTCCTATTTGGACAGTGTGGCTATTGTAAAGCCAGTCCTTAGCGGACGTTATGGCTTGTGTGAGCTGCGAGCTCTTAAAAAGGCTTCGTGCCGAACAGGAAAGGTGAAACCGACCCGCGCCTTTAGTGTAGCCTCATGTACGCTGTACTTGGTTATGGCAAGGCGATTTGAGTAACGGGGGGTGGTTAATCTGTACCTGCGTTATGTCCGTCCGACGGGAGGACCTGAGTGATGGTCATGTTGGAGCGCATAATGAGAGTATTAGGCTTGCGCGCCATTAAGACTAAATGCTCAATACCGTATAAACGGTGGTGTTGACCCTGATTCGTCTGTGCACCAAGAATGTGCCCTGAGTGCACGGATCGTCAGGCCGTATGGCTGGCGGTTGTGTTGGCTTGAATGTGCGTGAGAGCACAATATATGCTATATTGATGATGTATGGCTTTGCAGGGAAGGAATGCTACTGCCCCGGAAAAGGGGTAGGATTATTATAAATTGGTCAGCTGAATGCTGACCATTGCCTTGTTTCGCCACCTTTTGGGTGGATTGTCCCTGTGCAGGTGCTGGAGAGCCGAGCGGGAAATGAAGGTTTGATGCCCCTGCTGCTGCTGTTGCTACTCTTGCTGTTGCTACTGCTGCTAGCCCTTGAAGGCTAGCTAGTTATGCTTTCTTTTATTCATGTATGGCCGGCCTGCACGCATGTCGTAATCCATACTGTATAAAGAGGAATTGATAAGGTTTGTATTTGCTATCCCCCATTTGAGTGGTTGTATATATACTGTTAATATATATATAGTGGATATTCCTGGTATGAGTTCAGCCTACTGCTTATTATTCCGCTAGCGTGCTCTGAGGTAGGATGCGTTGGTGATATTAACCTATAACCTCACCATCTGTTTTTGGCATATAGTTTGGGGCCCCGGCCGGACCTTCTATTATATGTTGTTTAACGGGTGGAGTCATTCACAGGACACCCAGATGCAGTGTCTCTGAGCTTGGGGGAGGATTCAAGCAGACACTCCGACATAGTATTTGTCGCTGTACTTTTTTGCACATTTATCTCTATAATGGACATTAAAAACACCATGCTAATTTATGAGAAAATTTGAACTAGGTTTTTATTATTTCAATTATCTCATGATGGATAGTGCTTGCTAATTGAAAGTCTCAGTATTCTGGGCGTTTGCCTATTAAGATTAGAGAACTTAGGCAATTTTGTTCTGAATGTCTGCCCATTAGAAATCTCGGGCGGCCTTGTTCTGAGTTCTCATTTATTGGGACTAAAAGACCAAGATGGCCTCAGCTGAATGCTTGCCTATCTAGACTAGAAAATCCTGGTGGCCTCAGTCGAGTGCCTGCCTATTTTTATTAGAAGATCTAGGATGCCTCAGTCGAGAGCCTGCCTATTAATACTAGAAGATCCACAGGAATTTAACACTGAATGCCTAGTTTGGACTGTTATAGCGGAGCATGCGAATTTTGCCAAATAGTTCCTAGCTAGCTACTGTGAATTGCAACACGAGCGTCAAAGCATTGCGATTTGTCGAGTGAACGCTTACTGTTTAGATCTCAATGAAGTGTTGCTAATTGTCAAACGAACACTCTCCTCGGGAGATGCGAGGGACCTCTTTTACTCCTCTTGAGGGGTCCACTACTCCAGGGGCCGATTGTCAGACGTTAAGGATTCCAGTCGGTCATAGGTCATCCGTAGGGTTCTCGTCCGCAAACAACATCAAATGACATCAAAGGGGAATAAAGAACATGTTGCTCGAAGCTTATCCTCAGAAAGGAAGAAAAAACAATAACAACATCTCGATAAATACACGGTTGGTCAACACATCTGGACCTGCTACATATGTCGCTCAGGAGTATCTCCAATGAGGAAAATTATCGTGGTCTTATGGTAGGGGAAGTGACTCACACTGGCAGGAGGGCCAGAGGCCCGAAGGCCCAGGTTCGAGACGTCTGGATATGTCTGAAGGGGTCTATGCAGGCACCGGGAACCATACATGGATGTCAATCCCAGATCTATTATTGGTTTATCTCAAAGGTCTGGTTCCTCTGTTGAGTATATATCTTGCCAGTCCTGAACACTCATGCAAATGTTAGACTTTTGAGGTAAGCAAACATGCAAAAGTTCT
This sequence comes from Platanthera zijinensis, assembly GCA_039513925.1. Classification (NCBI taxonomy): domain Eukaryota; kingdom Viridiplantae; phylum Streptophyta; class Magnoliopsida; order Asparagales; family Orchidaceae; genus Platanthera; species Platanthera zijinensis. The sequence goes on from CM077098.1 coordinate 11,387,728, forward strand.
TGTAATGATGGTAAGGAAAAAAGAGGAACATATGGGAAAGATGACACCGTGAAGGTCTTGGCTTGTGCTTCCAAAGGCTAGAAGAACGAATTGACTCATCTGCCTCCCTCCATTGGAGGCGGGACATGCTCCTCCGTTGCATGTGCGAGCTAAGTGCCTTCAATTGGAAATGAAATATATTCCTCCACTGTATCTGTAAATTGAACGTCTCTAATTGGAAATGGAACGTATTCCTCCACTACGTCTATAGGATATGGGTACCCGAACTGAGGTGGTACAAACTCCTCCACCGTGCTTATCGATCAGATGTAGTACTCTCACGTCATCCTTGCCTCACTACCGATCCTGAATTACTTTCCTCCTAGCAGGAAATTTAGGACCTGATGGTAAGTTGACACAATGGATTGGAAGTCGACCAAGAGGGGCCTCCCAAAGATTGCATTGTAGCTGTTAGGCGCGTCAATGACCAGGATAGATTCCTGTCGGTCTATCCCACGCAGGAGGATGTCCAGGTCCATGCTCCCTTCGACCTATTTCTTCTCCCCTGCTAAGCCATAGAGCAAGCCATCACAATCTTTCAGGTACTCGCTCTTCTTCATTACCTCAAACGCGGGCTTGAAAAGGACGTTGAACGAATTGCCTGTGTCCACCCTAATTCGGGCCTTAGTGTAATCTCCAAACTCAGCCTTGATGCCGACCGCGTCATGAAAGGGGTTAATGACCATGGGTATATTTTCCTCCTTGAATGTTACTATACAGCATGGGTGTGACACCAGTGATGCAGATGCTACCTCTCTTCCCTACACATACCTCAAACTCCCCTTGTTAGAGAACTCCACTCCTGCCCCACCTTGTATGTAGTTGATACATCCTAGCAGTCCAACCTCTTCTACCTCTACACACTCGTCCTCCGTGTTTCCTCCTTACTCGATCATGTTGCACCTTGGGGAACTCGTCCCCTCCCCAATATTCTCTTTAACCTTCTGGGATTAAGCCTCCTTGGCCTTTTCTGCCTATATTTCTGTAAGCAGGTGCTCCAACTTTCCTTCCTTAAGAAGCTTCTCCACCACATCGCAGAGGACTTGCCAATTCTCAGTATCATGTCCCACATCTCAGTTGAACTTGCAATAGAGGTATGGGTTCCTACTTCCGAACCCTCCTTTCATAGGCCTTGGGGGCCGAAAATCTTACTATTGTTTGAGGATCTCCACAACCTCTTCCAGTGGTACTCCTATGTCTATATACTCCTGTGTGTCGCACCACTGCTCTGGTGATGCTCCTAGTAGTAAGGGTGGTTTATCACTGCCTTCGTTCTGCAACTAGTGGTGCACTAACCTCATCTATTCAAAGGCCTGATGGATTTGATGACCAAAATTATGCTCCTAGCAAATAAAATTACTTTTTTGGGGAAGCGCTGAAGGTCGGTTGGATAAACTAAACGGGCGCTTGCCTCATAGATCAGAGAGTCCTGCGATGAATTCCTCATTGTTGAACTCTCCCTCGACGAACTGATTTGCCCTCTCGATCGGTTCTGTGTATGTCTTCGGCTTCTTCTCATTGATCATGACTTAAACAATCCAGGTCGGAGGCCATTAGTAAAGGCCACTCTGTAGACCTGCAGACTTACATATGGAACTTCCATGATCAAACTCTAGAAGTGATCAACGTACTGTTCAAGGGTCTCCCTTGGTCATTGCTGAATCTGAAATAGAGCATCGACGTCTTCTCTTTGCAGTTTGTAGGTGGCGAATCTTTGTAGAAAATATGGTCTCAATTCTTTGAAAGAAGTGATTGAGCTGGGTGGGAGGTTGTAGAACCACTCCCTCACCTTCCCATCGAAGGTTGTGGAGAGCAATTTGCAATGCAGACCTTTGGATAGCGACTGCAGAGATACCATGATAACGAAGGACTGTAAGTGGGAAGTGGGATCCTCCTTTCTAGAGAAGCGAGGTAGTCGTGGCTCCCTAAAACCATTGGGGGTTATTTCCCCTGCGATTCCAGGAACAAATGTCGAGTAAAGCTCCGTCCCCATCACTGGTTCCTGGTCTTCGAAGTTCAAGATCGTTCTAGGATGATCCCGTGTATCTTCTCTGAAATGTTGATGGCAGGAACATGCTCCCTCGTCTTGCGGTTGGAGCTGGGGCGAATTCTCCAGCGATGGAGGTGGTAGGCGACTAGGGGTTGTGGGCTCTCCCAGATGTTCAGCATCCTGTGCTCGCTACTCTCCCTGGATGATCAGTAGATTAACCAAGCCGAGCAGAAGTTCGTACTCAGCACGAGTGATAGATGGCTGCTTGTGGCACGACGATTGTTCGCTTGCCATAAAGTTGAACTCATTGGATGAAGAGGTATTTGAAGGTCGCGGGGGGAGAGCACGACCGCTATTCTTTAATGACAAGGGCGATTTGACCAATCAAAAGATCCATGCTCACCGAACAAAATTTTGTTGGAGCCAAAAATGTCACCAAATCTCCGCGCATTTTCCCTTGGTAAGGTGGTCGGCAGAGGAAAGGGTGGTTCACAAGAAAATGGTTACTTTCCTCGCGGACAGTTTAAGCGAGTGAAAAGAGCGTGAAAAGAAGGTGCCACTGATAGAGGCAAACACTAGGTTTTACCCGCCACGGCGAATGACTTCCTTGCCACAAGCCTCTTGATTAATTGCCAAAAGAATTATAAGAGTGTACGAGTGAGTACTAGGGGGAATAAGAGCGAAACTTGACCAGACTTATTGTCTATACCAGAAACTAGGCTAGTTCTAGGCTAAGTCCTTATGTCCTATCCAAGCCTCCCTAGTTCTTATTTATACGCGAGGATAGGCAGATCAGACGATTTACAAATCGATGGGATTTTAACACCTAATTAACTACGGTATTAAAGGTGCAGCTGCTCGAGGTACACGAAGAATTGGGTGGTAGGGGTGAGAGAAGAGACCACACGTAATCTCGCGATACCAGCGAAGTCAATGTTGAAGAGGTGTGTCCATGCGGATCTAAGATAAGTGCCCGCCATGGCCTATAGGCCAGATCTATGAATCTGCTTGGCGTGTGACCACTTGTCAGATGTAACCCTCTTAGGGTTTCTTGAAGAGTGTCCATGTCAGACACTATCGATCCAAAGACATGGACTGGATAATGGCTGCAGACATTCGAGGTGCCCACCTGGAGGCCACACAAACTCTGGGATTGGTCTCTAGGTAAGCAGTCCCTATTTGTCTGATGCTCGCCTTAGCTGTCACAGGATTTGGGTTAACAGATGCCTTTGCGAGAATGAGGAAGATGGGGCGGTTCTTTCCATAGGATTTATGATAATGGATTGCTTAACCTAATCTAACATTTAGGTCTATTTATATAGTTCTTTCAGAATGTCAAAATGCACGCACCTGATTGCATAAATCTGGACCATTAGATTTGATTAAATAAACATTGACATCCAAGATTAAGACTTTATGGAAAAACGGAACGCCTAGCCAATACTACATCAAATCCACTGTGCCTCCACCCGATTGGCTTGAATTCCACATGTTTTCTATCATCACTTAGAAAATTTCTGAATTTTTACAAGTTAGAGCCACTATATTGACTGATTTATTAGTCAACACAGTGCCAAACAGAGATAAAATTCATATCTTTGAACATGAATTAATTTTATAAATTAATATCATCAAGCTAATACACTAATTAGCATGAAGTAATACTACACAATGATAAATGGATTAACTTAATAAATTAATTTACCAATGGTCGTTTTAAATTGTGAAAGGAGAAGGCCATACCATGCTCAATTTTTAAGAAGTTGAACTTGCCTTCATTCAAAGGCTTTATGATGATATTTACCACTTGCTTATCCGTTGGCACATATTTCAAGCATATGCTCTCCTTTTCCACATGCTCCCTAATGAAATAAAATTTAATTTCTATGTGCTTGGTTCTATTTTGAGAGATTAGAGTCTTGGTAATTGCAATTGCACTGAAGGAATCACAAAATATATGGGTGTTCTTGATTTTCATGTTGTAATCCTCCAGCTAGTGTTGAATCCACAGGAGTTGTGCACATCAACTTCCAACTGAAACATATTATGATTCTTCATTTGAGATTGCTACACTTGTTTTCTTCTTACTTCTTCATGAGATCAACCTCTTACCTAGAAATTAATAGGTTCCTGATGTGCTTTTCCTGTTCTCTTTGTAACATGCAAAATCTACATATGAAAATCATGAAAGTTCAAAATCATTACTCCTAGGGTTCCATTGGCCAAGATTTGGTATACCTTTAAGGTATATCAATATTCTCTTTACAGATGTGTAATGAGATTTCTTAGTGTTCACTTGATATCTAGTACATACACATGTTTAGAACTTGATGTCTGATCTACTATTAGTAAGGTAGATCAGAGATCCAATGATGCTTATGCACAAGGTTTTATCAAAAGATTTCCCTTTTTGAACCTTACCCGGAGACACAGTTGACCTCATTGGAGTCCTCATTGAGATTGCACTATCCATTCCAAATTTTTTGATCAACTCTTTTGTGAACTTACTTTGACAGATAAAAATTCATCATCAGTTTGTTTCACTTGGATACCTAAGAAATATTTCAGCATTTCCTTACTATTCATTTCAAACTTCCCTTGAGTTAAGTTAGCAAATTATTTACATATATTTGGACTAGCAGTATCTTACCCTGACTTCCCTTTGGAATAATATCTTATTTATTTTTCCCCTTAAAACTTATTTTCAATGAAAAAGCTAGATATAGCGTTATACCAAACTCTACGTGCATGCTTCAACCCATACACAGCCATTTTAAGAATGTAAACATGATCAGAAAAGTTAGGAATAACAAAACCTGGGGGTTGCTCTACATAAACTTCCTCCTTGAGATCTATATTGAGGAATTCAGACTTTACATCCATTTGGTATACCTTGAATTCTTTGTTAGTTGTATATGCTAAGAACATCCTAATGACTTCCAATCTGATAAGTGTCTAATCAAGAGATCTATAAACTTTGAAATAATTTTAAGAGGCACTAGGAGTGGAAATATATATTACCTAAATTTTCATTGTTTAGATTCTTTCTCACATATATGATTAGTAGCAAATGATTGAGCATCTCTCTATGCCCAATGACATAAGAGGTTAACTCATATAAATTATAAAACTATAAATAAGTTGATCACATATGTTGGGTACACTGGAAACTATGTACCAGATTTGGAGAAGCCTCACTTAACTCAATGATATACATCAATGTGTATTTGATGGGATGTTGAGTTTCAATGTGCAGGTTAAAGAAATGCAGGAAAATATTCTAAGTACAAGTGTCAACACTTGTAAGGGAAATGTGTCGACACCATAAGCCAGATTGTGTCGACACATAGAAATTCTGTCAGTGGCAGTTATGTCGACACACAAGACTTGTGTCGACACACACTCAAGAAATCTGTCAACAGAAGCTATGTCGAGACTAGAAGCAGTTGTGTCGACAAACAGGACTTGTGTCGACACACACTCAAGAAATCTATCAACAGAAGCTATGTCGAGACTAGAAGCAGTTGTGTCGACACACAAGACTTGTGTCGACACACACTTAAGAAATCTATCAACAGAAGCTATGTCGAGACTAGAAGCAGTTGTGGCGAAACACAGGACTTGTATCGACACATCCAACAGAAGCTGTGTCGAGAAGATAAAGAATGACTGTGTCGACATATTAGGAGCTATGTCGACATCATCAAGACTTGTGTCGACACATGGTCTATTTGTGTTGACACATTTGAAGTGTTATCCAGACAAGTCTCTACTGTGATAGAAGTTCAAGGAGGGGTCAGGTATTAAGACTGAAGACCTGACATCTTTTATAAGTAACAAAGCTGACATATTTGTTAGATCTGTCAAAAGGCAGTTATGAACTGGATCAACCGGTAACCTTGGATGGGTTCTATATAAAGACATATTATATCAAAAACAGAGAACAGTGAATAAAAAAGAGGAAAAAGTGAAGAGTGGACGGTGAACTAAGAGACAAACACAGAAGAAGAAGGCAGATCCTGAACAAGTCTGCAAGAGGAGTTCAGATCTAATTCTGAATACAAGAAGCAAGCTAGATTGAAGATCATCTCCAAATTCATTTGAAGATCAACCTTACTTTGTTCAAATTCAAGAAACTTTGAAGAAGCTAAGACAGGTTGGATCTTAAGAAGTCAGTTCAATCAAGAACTTATCAAGAAAGTCTTCACCTCATTCTCTTTCTATTTGGGTGAAGAATTCATTATTTTAAACAATCAATTTTTCTATAAGATCTCTTTTAGATCTGAGTGTTGGAGAGTTGTCTCTCTGAGTTGTAAGACTAAATATATAAAGGCTGAGGTAGGGCTGAGTGCCTGAGGTAGGATCTTATTGATCTAAGTTGTAGGCCTGGTGGTTAAGGCTGAGGTAGGGCTGAGTGTCTAAGGTAGGATCTTGGTTATCTGAGTTGTTGGCCTGGTGGTTAAGGCTGAGGTAGGGCTGTTGCCTTAGGTAGGATTTTTGGGAAGAATCTGAGTTGTAGGATTTAAAGAAGTTTGACCTATAGGAACCAGTTGGGTTCTGAGTTATAAGATCGAAGGATCTGAGATAGTGGAAGGAAGTTTAGCCGAATCCAGTACTCTACTAGATTGGTGAAGGGGGAGAGTGGACGTACCCATAAATTGGGGAACAACTATAAACCATTGTGTGCTGTGGTGTGAATGTTTTGTGATTGTTATTCTTTGTGATGTGATAGTATTGTTGTGTTTAACATTTTTAAATCCCTAAGTTGTTAAAAAGGATTTGAACTTATTCACCCTCCCTCTAGGTGCTTAGGCTCTATAAACCAATCTTTCAAGTGGTATCAGAGGGAGGTTCACTCAAATATAGACCTAACAGTCTGTGTAGATCTCCAAGGCAATTAACTGTTAGGCAGAATGGGTTCAAGTGAAAATCAGAAGGAACTTGGATCCATGAAACTTCCTATCTGTAGGAAAGAAAACTTTGGCATATGGAAAGAGAGGGTCAGAATGTTCATGGAAGCATCTGATCCAAGAATAAACATCACAGTTCTAAAAGGTCCTTTCATTCATATGAACATATCAGTTCTTGATGCAAATCTCAAAACTCCAAAGAGCTATTCTGAAATGACTAAGGAAGAGATCATCTAGCAACCTTAGACAAGAGAGCACAAAACATAATTATGAGTGCCATAGATGATTCTACATTCCAGAATCTGGTACATTGCAAAACCTCCAAGGAGATGTGGGACACTTTGATTGTCTACATGGAGAGAACTGAAGAAGTAAGAGAGGATAAGAAGTCCATGCTAAATCAAGAATATGAGAGCTTTAGACAAGCCAAGACAGATAGCATAGCTGAATGTTACATGAAATTCTTTAGAATTATAAATGAGCTAATGACCTATGGAAGAGTCTTTAGCACATATGAACTGAATGCCAAGTTTCTCAGGTCACAAACCAAGGACTGGGATACAAAAATATGTGCCATCAGAGAGGTGGCCAAGCTTGCTGATACACCTCCACCAACCTTGTTTGGAAAACTGTTATCTTATGAGATGCAACTCACTGCCAGAAAGGAGGAGGAGAAAAGCAATAGGTCTAAATACAAAGAAAAGTCAGTAGCCTTCAAGGCTGAAGCCACAAGAAAGGGTAGGAGAAAGTCTCCTTCTCCACCCAGGAGAATTACTGAGGTTGAATCAGAAAATCCTGACATCGACACTTCATACAACCACAACTCTGATGAAGACTTTGCTGTCTTTACAAGGCACTTTCAAAGGTTCATGAAGAAGAAGAAATGGAGAACAAATCCATCTTCATCTCTCTCTAAGGATGACTATTATAAGAAGAAGGAAACTCCTAAGGATGACAGGTATGGCTCTAATCCTAGTAAACAAACTTCTTCTAAAATTGTTTGTTATTATTGCAACAGGCCAGGACATGTCATAGCTGATTGTCATGATAAAAGAAAGGAATCTAAGGACAAGAAGAAGCATCAAAATAATGGCAAGAAGGAGAGATCCCTAATTTCCCAAAAGCAGAACAGTTGGACTGACTCTTCATCATAAGAATCTGGAGAAGAGGATGAAGCAAAAGGCTATATTGGATTGTTCACTGCAGAAGAGGATTCTATAGAAACTGAATTCCTGTAAATGCTGGATTCTATAAATGGGAATGAAGATCATTATTGTAGAGGGTTGATGGCTTTGTTTGAGGAAGATCAGTGCCAGGATCAGCCTGGTCCCAGTAAGGTATACAATCCATCATCAGTCTCTGATTATTATACTGGATCAGAATCAGAAGCATCAACATCAAGAGATGAGGATGGTTCTTAATCTGAAGGGGATGTCCATCAACTAATTGATGAGTATGGTGTTCTGTTGAAATCTCATAAGAGAAGCAGAATCCTTGTCAAAGAGCAGGCTAAGGAAATTGCATCTCTTAAATTGGCTGCATCAGATTCAACAAAAGTGCTGGATTTGAAGCTAAATGAAGTTTCTAAACTGAAAAACATAACTGTTATTCAGATGGGTACAATTACCTTCAAAAATGATCAAATCAAGAGTCTGAAAGTCAGACTTCAAAGAGAGAAAAATCTTGTGGCTAAATTCTCAAAGCCAAAGTCAGTCTTACTCTTAATAGACAACTTTATCTCCCAAAAGAGTAAGACAGGATTAGGCTTCTAGGAAAGAATAAGGGCAGCTAATTCTAAAAGAAAAGGCAAAGCCTCAATTCAGCCACTAGCTTTCAAACCCCCTATTTCTTTCAGAAAAGTGATGCAGCCTACTAATAGGTATGATCATGACATCACTCATGGTCACTGTAAGTATGGTAATCTGAATGGCAAGGTAGCAAATGCTAATAGTGCTGGCCATGAGCAAATACACCAGGTTATTAAAGAATCCTTAGTGTTTGCTGCTCCAGCACCTGCACTTAAAAGGACTGCTGACAACAATATTGTTAAGCCTGGACTTAAGAGAAGGTACAACAGATTTGAGTGCTGGTGTTGTGGCAAGGTAGGCCACTATGCCATTGATTGTTGGTACAATGCTAGTATTCTGAAAAAGGCCAGCTTACCTGTCAGAAAGGCTACAGGCAAGCATATCAAATATCAAGCTGACCTGGACCTAGGCCCCAATAAAAATTAGGGTTCTAAGGATAGGTAATTTTATTTGATGTAGGTGAGTCCAAGTGGCCATACCCCTATATGGTACTTGGAAAGTGGATGCTCCAGGCATATGACTGGAATAAGATGGATGCCTAAGGATAACTCTCCCATAGAAAATGGACCCAAAGTGATCTTTGGTGGATCTGAAAAGGGAGTCATCAAAGGATTTGGTAACATTTCCAATAACTCTATCACTATCACTCAAGTGGCTTATGTGAAAGGTCTGAAACATAACTTAATTAGCATAAGCTAACTAAGTGATCTTAGTTATGACACTTCTTTCCTCAAGAGTGTGTGACAAATAAGATGGTCAAGTGATCAAGAGATCATTCTGACAAGCACTAGGAAAGGAAATGTCTACTACCTTAACTTTGATTTTGAGAATAAGATCTCTCCTATTTGTCTAGTTGCAGATGAGAAAACATCTCATTGTGTCCAAAGGCACAAGAGGCTAGATCACCTGAACTACATGTCAATAGGCCAACTCTTTAGTATGGAGTTAGTGAGGAATGGTCCTCGGGTCAAGTGTATTAAAGAGGGTGTATGTTCAGCTTGCTAAAAGGGAAAACAGACTAGGACCTCTTTTCATGGACATGATACCAAAGACTCTGTGAGATGTCTTTACCTCCTGCATATGGATTTATTTTGTCCTATGCCAGTTCATAGTCTAGGTAAGAAAGCTTACACATTTATAATTGTGGATGACTATTCTACATTTACATGAGTTTTCTTCTTGAGGCAGAAATCTGAAACCCCAACCGTCTTCCAGAATTTTATTAGGCAAATTCATAATGAACTTAACAATTCAGTGGTCAAAATGAGAAGTGACCATGGGACTGAATTTCAATCTGAATGCATGACAAAGTTCTGTGAAGAACTTGGGATTCATGAGGAGTTCTCCTCACCTAGAACTCTCCAGCAAAATGGGGTTACTGAAAGAAAGAATAGGATTCTTATTGAGGCAAGTAGAACACTACTAAGTGACACTTCTCTCCCAGAATATTTCTGGGCTGAGGCAGTAAATACTACATATCATGTTCTCAATAGAGCATCCATCAATAAAAGACACAAGAAGACATCCTATGAGATTATGAAAGGCAGAAAACCAAACATATCCTACTTTAGAATCTTTGGTAGAAAGTGTTATGTTCTAAATAATGGCAAGCACTATCAAACTAAGTTTGCTGCCAAATCCCTAGAAGGGATATTTGTTGGGTACAACAATAACAGTAGGGCATACAGAATCTACAACTTGACTACACAAGTTATAGAAGAATCTGTCCATGTAGTTTTTGATGAGTCTAAGCTAATTAACTGTGAGCTGTCTAGCACTTCTGTTAGTCCTACAGGTTTGAAGGAAAATATGGACTTACAAGACAGGATGAAGAAAATGATGGATGCTATTAAGGGGGAGTGCAAGTCTCACTAGATGAAGATGAAGACAATGAAGTACATCTAGATGAGGACAATGAAGAAGACCAAGAGGTGGACAGATTTCCTCCAGCAAGAAGAAATTTGAAGGATCATCCAGCACACCAAATCATTGGTGTTGCAAGACATGGAGTTCTCAACAGAAGTAAGAGCATGAACACAGTTCTATGTTCAAGCTTCCTATCCCAGATGGAACCTAAGAAGTTTGAAGAGGCTATACAAGAAACAAATTGGATTGATGTTATACAGGAAGAGTTGAATCAATTCAGAAGATATAAAGTTTGGGAGTTGGTTCCTAAACCAAAGAACCACAATGTCATAAGAACTAAGTGGATCTACAGGAACAAGTTAGATGAAAATGGAACAATAATCAAGAACAAAGCCAGACTGGTAGCAAAAGGCTACAGACAGGAAGATGGGATAGACTTTGATCAGACATTTACCCAGTGGCAAGGTTGGAAGTAATAACATTGTTCCTGGCTTGTGCAGCTTATCAAGGGTTCATAGTATTTCAAATGGATGTAAAGTCAGCATTTTTGAATGGTGACTTAAAAGAGGAAGTTTATGTTGAACAACCTTCAGGTTTTGTAGATCCTCTTTAGCCCAACTATGTATATACGCTTAAGATAGCTCTATATGGATTGAAATAAGCCCCTATGGATTGGTATGAAACACTGTCTACTTTCCTTATTGAGAATAAATTCTCAAGAGTGAAAATTTACAAGACTTTATTCTTTAGGGAATCAAAAGGTAAAATCATCCTTTTCTAGATATATGTTGATGACATTATCTTTGGTTCTACTGAAAACAACCTTTGTAGAAAGTTTGCCAAACTTATGCAAGGGAAGTTTGAGATGAGCAGTATGGGTGAGCTGAAATTCTTCTTGGGACTCCAAGTTAGACAGACTGATGATGGATTGTCCATATCTCAGTCTAAGATCACCAAGGAGTTTATTAAGAAATATGGCATAGAGTCAGCCTCCACCATGAAAACTCCAATGGGGACAAGTATGCCTATAGGCAAAGATGAAGCAGGAAAACCTGTTAATGAGTCTTTGTATAGAGGGATAATTGGCTCCCAACTTTACTTGACTGCTAGTAGACCTGACATCATGTATGCCATATGTGTCTGTGCTAGGTACCAAGCTTGCCCAAAGGAATCTTATTATTTTGCTATTAAGAGAATCTTAAGATATCTTAAGGGCACACCTAATCTAGGTCTTTGGTACCCTAAGAATAGAGATTTCTTGCTAACAATTTTTTAAGATGCAGAGTTTGTAGGCTGCAAAGAAGACTGGAAAAGCACCACAGGAATATGTTAGTTCCTAGGTGAAAGGTTGGTATCATGGAGCAGAAAAAAGCAGACAAGTGTAGCTATTTCCACTACTGAATCAGTGTATATAGCTGCAGGCAGTTGCTGTGCTCAGTTGTTGTGGATACAATATCAACTTGAAGATTATGACATCAAGGTAAGTAAAATTCCATTATATTGTGATTCTACTAGTGCTATATCTATTGCTAGAAATCCTGTTTCACATAGCATAACTAAGCACATAGAAATCAAGTTTCACTTCATCAGAGAACATGTTGAAAAAGAAGACATAAGTCTAGAATTTGTCAACACTAACAATCAATTTGCTGAATATTTACAAAACCTCTGGATGAAAGTAAATTCAATTATTTTAAAATTGAATTGGGTATGTTGAATCTAGAATGAGATGTTAGGTCAGCACAAAATTTCTCAAGAAATTTGGCTAAGTTAGAAAGTTTGTGTTGACACAAGCCAATTGTGTCGACACTATCAACAAATTTTGTCGATACTATCAGCAAATTGTGTCAACACCACTCAGTCGAGACCTTATACTAGTAGATTTTTGTGTCGACACACAAAAATCATTGTCAACACATAGACATATCAACACACTCAATACTCTGTCAAGACTTAAGTAGTCTATGTCGGCACAGGCAAAAGTATGTTGACATATAGACATGATGACACCTACAAAGCTCTGTCGAGACCTAGGTCGTCTATGTCGACACATGTAAAATTTTGTCGACTAGTAAAATCCCTAGTCAGGCGCGTCTTTTGACCTTCCTTTTACAAGTATACTATAAATAGGAGAAGACAAATCTGGCCGACTATGCTTTCAGAACTCTCGACTCTAGACTTTATGTCGACAAGAAATTCTCCCATCGAGTCTCTTCCCTCTCTTTCATTCATGGCACCACAACAGGAAGACAAGGTCAATGAGGGATATGAACTGGTACGCAAGGCATTCGAGACTGCCTCTCTAGAAATCAAGGTCGTGATTACCCTAATAACTGAAAATGGATTAGAATACTTGGTCTCATAACCTATAAGGATCTGGAAGAAGGAGATTCTTGAATTTTACTCATCTGCAACAATGGATTTTAAGGGAAAGAAGATAAAGTCCACTGTAAATGGTACTACAGTAAAACTCTCACCGAAGAATATAAGAAAGTCACTTCAGCTTCCCAAGATTAAGGAAGAAGATGATATCGCATCATCCATGACAAGGGATGCACTCCAATGGTGTGGACTGGATCCCACTACCAAGATTGGATCTTCAATGACCAGGAAGGGAATGAATTCCCAGGGTAAGTTCCTGTCCGAGATAATCAGCAAGGTTATTCTATGCAAAATAGGAGGACATGATAGGATTTCTGCCTATATGTTCAAACTCATGACCAGAGTTATATACAAGGTGAAAACAGACTGGTCTGCTGTAATATTTGACAAGATCAAAGAAAGTGCCAAGAAGCCCAATCTGGGTAGAATACTCAGCCTGTATCTGGTTTCCACCATTCTAGAAGTGATGAATCAAACTCCAGGAACCAAGATTAATCACATGAGGAGAATGGATCCGAGAATACTATCCAAATGGGATAGAGTTTTGACAAAAGATGTTTATACCCCACAGAAATAAGTGAATAAGGATAAGAAAAAGAAAACTACCACCCAGGCAGTAGAATCTTCTAGTGATTCAGAAGAGCTGGTTGACTTCAGCTCAGATGAAGAATAACCAAGAAAATCACCTACACCAACACCAGCTAAAGAGGCTCAAACCCAAGGGGAGAGCATTTAACTACCAGAAAACCAGATGGTCTCCACTCCAAGGGGAGACACCACTGAGATTACAATTGTTCAAGAACCTAAACAATCACAACTGTCAGCCCAAGGGGGAGGTATAACTGAAGTTGCACTGGATAGTGAGAATGCAACTGATGTTATTATGGACATAGTCTCAAAAATCAACAATGCTGCAACAGTCATCACTGAGAAAGAAGCACAGGATGTGCATATGTCAGACCCAGATCAAGCTGAGCAACTCCACTCCTCCAGTTTAGAGAAAACCCTGGAAAAGGATCTTGATGTCCAGGGAGAAAAATTTGTTGAAAAAGAGAACATTATCCCTCCTATTCATATACAGCAGGAGGTAACTCTGGAAGAGTTATTTCCTGATTTACAAGGAGCTCAAACTGAGGGGGAGATGGCAAGGACTGAGGGTGAGATGCCACTAAATTCCTCAAGTCCTAAGGAAACTGTGGCTATAGAAAGTTCATCAAATTCTTCTGAAGATGAAGATGCCACCAGGGCCAAGAAAAGGAAGCTGGTGGTACTCAGGAAGAGGAGCACATGCTATAAGAAAGCCTTGCAGACTGTCCCTCAAACATTTGCTTCAGGAATAGACTTCAGTTCACTTTTGGTCAAACTGCAAGTGAAAATGGATGAGAAAAAACTTGCTCTAGAGAAATATGTGGATGAGTCATACAAAGAAATGCAGTTCCAGCTGGCCCAAGATATCAAGTCTATCAGATTTGAAGTAAATTTGCATAAGGAGATGACAGATTGCTTCCATAAGGGAGATAATGTTATAGTATACTTGGCCACACAACAACAGGACATGAAAACTAAAATAGCTGACATTACAGATAAACAAGGATATATTCTAGAAAATCAATTTAGAATGAATGAAAATCTCACAAACTCACATGGTGTTATTCTCACAAAAATGGGAGGGATTGCTACTGATGTGAAAACTGAAGTATCTAACCAGATCAAAGAAGATCTAGCTGCTGTTCAAACAGTAATTCAGGCATCTGAAAAGGCTATTTCTGATCAACTGCAAAAGTTCAGACTCTATAATAAAGAGGGCATAGATTTTCTAGCTGATCAGGTAAGGTTTCAGAAGGATGATCTAAGAGATCATGTGGCTAGAGAAGTAATAAAGGGGGAGAGAGTGTTAGTCAAAGCAAGCTCAGATCATGCCAAATGGGTATCTAATACCATCAGAGCTACTCTTGGATATCCACCCCTTTGTGATGATGATAATACTGTTGAATCTTGTATTCAACCCACTTACATTGAAGGGGTTCAGCAGGAAGTTGCCCAAGTCATCTATCCTCCTTTTGAAGAAGTATAGCTGGCAGTACATCAAATATATAGCCCTCCACAGGAGGCACATAATGTTATTATTAAAAAAGTTGAAATGTTTGAAGCTGCTTTACTAAGAGAGCAAGAAGCACAAAGAGCTAGGGATGCTCAGAAAGATGCTCAACTTTCTAAGAAAAGATTCATAGAATAAGCTGAATTAAAGGCTGATTTTGAACAATGGAGTCCAATATCCAGAAATATCATTCTTCCTGCTTGGAAAGCTGTGAAAGATAATATGCATGATAGAGGCAAATGGTATTCTGAACAAGAGTGGGGTAAATATCAGAAAAGGCAAGATGCCATACATCAGTTCAGAAGGGATATCAAAGCTGAGAAGTTACCTTCTAACTCTGTGGAGCCTAGCAAGTACTTCCCAAAGCCTTATCATTACTTTGAAAGGTAGAAGATTAAGGCAGAAGAGCTCAAAAAGAAAGATCTGAAAGGGAAGAAGCCAGCTGATGACACAGAATCCAAGGTGCAAACTAAGATTCAATCTGGCAAAGGAATAGTTATCAAGGAGACTGATAAATCTTAGGGATAGATAGGCTTGTTTTAGAACTGTATAATTTTCTGTTCTAAAAAATATTGTAAATCAAACTAATTCCTGATTAATGAATTTTATCATATTCTCTGATGATATTTCATGCTGTTTTTGCATTATGAGTTACCCTGCCTATGAAATGATTATATACTTCTTAATCTTTGTTTTATTATAAGTGGTGTATAACATTGACTAAGGGTAATGACTTCTCCAAATAGGGGGAGATTATTGGATACACTGGAAACTATGTACAAAATTTGGAGAAGCCTCACTTAACTCAATGATATACATCAATATGTATTTTATGGGATGTTGAGTTTCAATGTGCAGGTTAAAGAAATGCAGGAAAATATTCTAAGTACAAGTGTCGACACTTATGAAGGAAATGTGTCGACACTAGAAGCCAAATTGTGTCGACACACAGGACTTATGTCGACACACAAAAATTCTATTAGCGGCAGTTATGTCGACATACAGGACTTATGTGGACACACACTCAAGAAATCTGTCAACAGAAGCTATATCGAGACTAGAAGCAATTGTGTCAACACACATGACTTGTGTCGACACACACTCAAGAAATATGTCAACAGAAGCTATGTCGAGACTAAAAGCAGTTGTGTCGACACACAGGACTTGTGTCGACACATACTCAAGAAATCTGTCAACAAAAGCTATGTCGAGACTAGAAGTAGTTGTGTCGACACACAGGACTTGTGTCGACACATCCAACAGAAGCTGTGTCGAGAAGATAAAGAATGACTGTGTCGACATATTAGGAGCTGTGTCGACATCATCAAGACTTGTGTCGACACATGGTCTATTTGTGTTGACACATTTGAAGTGTTATCCAGACAAGTCTTTGCTGTGATAGAAGTTAAAGGAGGGGTCAGGTATCAAGACTAAAGACTTGACAGCTGTCATAAGTAACAAAGTTGATACATCTGTCAGAGCTGTCAGAAGGCCGTTATGAACCGGATCAACTGGTAACCTTGGATGGGTTTTATATAAAGACCTATTCTATCACAAACAGAGAACAATGAATAAAAAAGAGGAAAAAAGTGAAGAGTGGACGGTGAACTAAGAGACAAACACAGAAGAAGAAGGCAGATCCTGAACAAATCTTCAAGATGAGTTCAGATCTAATTCTGAATACAAGAAGGAAGATGGATTGAAGATCATCTCCAACTTCATTTGAAGATTAACCTTACTTTATTCAGATTCAAGAAGCTTTGAAGAAGCTAAGATAGGTTGGATCTTAAGAAGTCAGTTCAATCAAGAACTTATCAAGAAAGTCTGCCCGTCATTCTCTTTCTATCTGGGTGAAGAATTTATTATTTTAAATAATCAATTTTTTTTGTAAGATCTCTTGTAGATATGAGTGTAGGAGAGTTATCTCTTTGAGTTGTAAGCCTAAACATATAAAGGCTGAGGTAGGGCTGAATGCCTGAGGTCGGATCTTGTTGATCTGAGTTATAGGCCTGGTGGTTAAGGCTGAGGTAGGGATGAGTGCCTGGGGTAGGATCTTGGTGATCTGAGTTGTAGGCCTGGTGGTTAAGGCTGATGTAGGGCTGTTGCCTGAGGTAGGATTCTTGGGAAGAATCATGAGTTATAGGACTTGAAGAAGTCTGAGCTATAGGAACCAGTTGGGTTCTGAGTTGTAAGATCTGAGGATCTGAGATAGTGGAAGGATGTTTGGCCAAATCCAGTACTCTACTGGATAGGTGAAGGGGGTGAGTGGACGTACCCATAAATTGGGGAACCACTATAAACCATTGTGTGCTATGCTGTGAATTTTCTGTGATTGTTATTCTTTGTGCTGTGATAGTTGTGTTGTGTTTAACATTCTTAATTGCCTATGTTTTTAAAAAGGATTTGAACCGATTCACCCCCCTCTAGGTGTTTAGGCTCTATAAACCAAATCCTTCAACATAAAACTTGGTAAGAGATGGACCCAAGTGGAAATGCATCAAAGATTGTTCATGTCATGCATGTCAAATGGGCAAGCAAACAAGAGATTCTATCAAAAGATTAGTTCCAAGCACTCTACTAGATGCTTGCACTTTCTACATATGGACTTGTTTGGTCCAATGTCAATTCATAGTTTAGGAGAGAAGTCATATACTTTTGTGATTATTGATGATTACTCAAGATTTGCATGGGTGTTCTTTCTAAAATGAAAGTCAGATATATTGGACGCATTTGTCTTTTGTCAAGCTAATCAGAAATGAAATAAACTATTCTGTGTTAAAAATCAGAAGCGACCATTGTATAAATTGCATTCTTGAGCAAAGATATAATTGTGTAAAGGCATATCTTTCAATAGTTTTCCTTTCCTAGAACTTCAAAGCAAAATAGAATAACTAATAGAAAGAATTGAACACTAATTGAGGCTAGTAGAACTTTGTTGAGTGATTCTTCACTACCAGAATATTTCTGAGTTGAAGTAGTCAATACATCTTGTTAAGCGCAAAATAAAGCTTTAATCAACAAAGTTCACAATAAGACTCCCAATAAAATGATGAATGGTAGAAAACCAACACTATCTTACTTCAAAATCTTTGAAAGAAGATGATATATGTCAAATAATGTGAAGTCATACCTTACTAAGTTTGCTGAAAAATGCTTTGAAGTCATATTTGTAGGTTATCATAGCCATAAAAAGCCTATACAATTTATAATAAGAAAACTAAGTATGTGAAAGAATCAATAAATATTGTATTTGAGGAGACAAGCTTGATACATGAGAGCTTTCCTAGTTCTTCCATTGTTATTAGTATAGACTCAAGGCTTAGAAACTTGACTATTTGTGAGCAGGAAGTGGCTAAGGAGTCAACCTCACTAGATATCATCATTAAATATGATGAGCAAACTTAAGCTAATGTACCAAATCTATAAGAGCTGAGCAGTCTGCACAAGAAGAAGCTACAAGAACACTACCAACAACTACAAGATATCAAAAAGACCATCTACCACACCTGATTATTTGAGACAAAAACTAAGGTGTGCAAACAAGAAGGACCGCATCAATGAAGCTATGTACCACAACTTATTGTCTCAAATTAAGCCAAAGAAGTTTGAAGAGGCTAAATCAGATCCATCTTAGATAGTGGCTATGTAAGAGGATCTCAATAAATTCATGAGATACAAGGTATGGAAGTTGGTTCCTAGACCCCAACATCAAAATGTAATTGGAACAAAGTGGGTCTATAAGAACAAGATGGATGAAAATGGAATTATAATCAAGAACAAAGCAAGGATGGTGACAAAAGGTTATAAATAAAAGTGGGAATTAACTTTGATCAAACCTTTGCACCAGTGGCCAGGTTAGAAGTCAGATCTCTTAATTAGACACTTATCCTTGTGGAACATAATAACATAGCCTAATTCACAATTTTGACATATGTTTATTAGGTTGTATTGCAACCCTTCTATGCAAGCTACTTTTATCAAGGAGACTATACAATTGATGATCATACCATAACCTTTTGTTAATCCTCTGTAAGATCCACCAATAATGACTTTGGGTCTATCTTCAATAGAGGTGAACTTCTTGAGTAGACTTCTTATTCTAGTCATATGCCTGGAATATCCATTGTCCAAATACTAGATAGGATTTTTGATGGTCTCTAGACATTCCTATAAAGACAAATTACTTTACCTTTTAAACCCAGATAGTCTTGAGTCCTTGGTTATTGCTAGATTTAATTATAGCATGTTTCTTAACAACATTATTTGCCAGCTTCACATTATTTGCTCTTTGTACTGTTGGGTTGAACCAATAGTGCTTGGTTAAATGGCCTATTTTTCCACAACACCAACAGTCATATCTATTATATCTCCTCTTCCTATTCACTTGATGAGTGGAGTTAGGATATTGGTGAATATAAGAGAAGCCTTCAAAAGTTACTGCCCTTTTGTTGTTGATCCTATGGTTGTGTGCATGAATGGCTTAGAACAACACAATCACAAGTATTTTCTTGGTTGCAGCTTCTGAGTTATAGCTTTCTCTTTTCCTTTTAGAGTTGGAGAAAATGAACCAACAACAAATGGTCCATGATCTTTTAAAAGAATCTCTTCATGAGGTGCCTTGAATGCACTCAATCCAAGATCCTTTTTATTTCTTCTATTTTGTGGTTTTTACTTCCATTGGTGGAGCATTCATTTGACAAATATCCATATAAAATATATTGATCATAACTGATGTCGGCAATAAAACCTTTTGGAATATGGCCTACTCTAGTGATGATTTCCCCTAATTATTTTCTTTGGTGTATCCTACACCTCCTCTATAAGGTGTAGAAAAGCTATCAATAATTGGGAGCATAGTTTATGACATAGAAAATTTGGCCATAAGCTTTCTTTCAGTTAGGAGCTTGTCCTCCAAGTCCTTGATAATTTTCTCCTTTTGATTTAGTGATTTGGCTTGGGCTTCAAACTTATTTTGAAGCATCACAAAATCATAATTCATTTTAGTTATTTCTTTTGTTTTATCAGATAGCTTAGATTCAAGGGGATTAAAAATTGCAATTTCTCGAGCCTGAGTTTGACAAGCTTTTTACTATTTTTAATGCTACTAGAAGAGCACTAAATTTGTCCACTAAATCAGAATCACTCTCACCAATAGATAATGAATTTCCTTCTAATTAAAAGCCTAAGATTGATAGTAGAGCCTTTAAATATACCATGACAGGATGTGACTCATCCTTACTTTCTTCATGAGACATTACCATGAGACCAAAGGGGCTTAATATTCAAATTCATTGTATAACAAGGATAAGCATGCCCTTATGCACACTTTGGTAGGTTAATAGTCATTTCATCTCTCATCTTCAAATAGTGTTCTAATCCTAAGATAGGCCTCTTCTTCATATTATGAAGAGTAGTTATCACTGTCACTCAAAGTCTTTGTCTTTTTGGCAATAAAGCTCTTCTCAAGCTTCTTACCTTTGAGTGTCTTCTTGTAATAGTAACAAACAATATAAGTAGAAAAATGTTTGTTATATTTAGAATCATAACTGCTTTCTCTAGACTTATGTCTAGGCATTTCATAGTTATAGTTTGACTTCCTTAAGCTGGAGGAGGAGTGTCTATTCTTCCCTTATCTAATTTTGCTCAGTAGCTTCTTGAATTGTTTGGAAAATAGAGACAACTCTCCATCAATTATCTCTAAACTTGAAGGGCTGACTTCAGATTCATCAAGTTTAGCATGTCTTTTTAGATGAATTGGTGATTCCTCTCTACTTCTCCAAGAGCTTTCAGCCTTAAAGGCCATAGACTTATCGTTTGAGTAAAATCAGCTTTCGTCTTCCTCAACTTTCCTTATATTTAGCTATAGTTCATGGGACAACAACTTACCAAGAAAATTTTGGGGCTCCATCATTGCAGGATTCCCCATTTCTTTGATGTCTCATTCCATGTTCATAGATCTTAGGAATTTATCATTTAGATCTTAGGAATATTGAAAATCTTTAGTTTCAAGGATAGCTAACACATAGAGGGAGGTGAATAGGTTTCTTTGTCTTTTATGACTATCTTTTATTTTGATGTGTTGTGATTTAGTTATATTTTGCTTTCAAGACAATCACACAAAGCACACACAAGATTTATAGTAGTTCACCAGATTATGGGTACGTCCACTGTCCCTCCTACCTTTTTAACAGCTTGTTAGATAAGGCACTTCTCCAAATATTGACTCCTAAGAGCTTACAACACAGATCCCTCAGGATATCTCAATCTCCTCCAAGACCTACCTCAGGCACACGGCCCTAGTGGCTTAGTTAAGATGTCAGCCACTTGCTTGTCTGTTGGGACAAACTCAAGACTTATGTCTTTCTTCTCCATATGCTCCATAATAATAATACCTAATCTCAATATAATTAGTCTTGCTAAGAAAGATAGGATTCCTAGCAATGAAGATTTCACTATTTGACTCACATAACATGGGAGTTTTACTTATCTTGATGTTGTAGTACTCCTGGAGCTGATGCTCGATCCACAACAACTGTTCATAGTAGCAATGGAGATTTCACTAGTTGACTTACATTCTCTTCTTGATCATTGTCTACCTCCCTTTATGAATTCTTCAGATACAGTTGCAGTCAGGGTTTCATACAGCTGCAGTCAGGAAGGTTATGACATTCTCATCTTCTTGAGCAGGGAGTTTTGTTGAAATCTCCCCCTCAATATCTGCATTTCCCATCGGAAGTTGTTGACTTGTATCAACTATAACTAGAGCAATCCAGATGTTCTTGAACTTATTGTACTTGCTTTCTTGCAACAGGTGCAATCATCTAGGTAGTCTCTCCCTCAACCCAAGTAATGTCCATAGGGACAAGCTGATCTTCAGTAGTAATGTTGATCTATTTTGTGCTATAAGCACTCTAGGTTAAACTCAAGCTTGTCCAACAACCTAGACTGAACTTTCTTCCCATCAACAGGAGCATTTATCTTGACAGTCTCCCCCTTAATATTTGCACAGATCCTGTCCACAATACACACTAACTTGGACATTCTTTGCTGCAAGTTTAGAAGATATTTAAAACTGAGCATTCTTATCTCATTTTATTTCCCTAGAAGAATTTGACAGCTGAGGATACCACTTGAGAATCTTATCAGTTGAGGATTGAAAGTCTTTTCAGCTGAGGATCATATGCCCCTTCCTTACTACTCTCAAAAGAGCTACTTAATGTGCTTTCCCCGATGATGAGTACAACCTGCTTTTTCTTCTCTTTTCTTCTCACTACTATGCTGAAATGGCAGTAGAACTATGACCCATCAGTCAGACATCTTTGAGCTTCAATGGCTTGATCATGCTGGTCTGTTTATCCAGTAAGATACCACTTG
Organism: Platanthera zijinensis; assembly: GCA_039513925.1. Lineage (NCBI taxonomy): Eukaryota > Viridiplantae > Streptophyta > Magnoliopsida > Asparagales > Orchidaceae > Platanthera > Platanthera zijinensis. The sequence continues at coordinate 11,410,195 of CM077098.1, forward strand.
AAGGTCTTTACCCATGACTTGTGTACTTTGTTCTTCTTTAGGAATACACACAACATCACACCATCCTCTTCCACTTGGGCAGTAGGAGGAGTATCCTTGATTGTCTGTTTATCCATCTCTAACTTCACATCTATAGATCTTAGGTACATTCCTCTACTAGAGTGTAATCCTTAAGATGGCTCCTTGTTCTAGTCTTATGCCTGGAACAACCTCTGTCCAAGTACCACATGGGGGTATGGGCACTTGGACTATCCAGTAAACACAGATTATTTTACCTTTGGACCCAAATATTTATTGGGTCCTAGGTTTTGTTAACATAAAAATGCACATGTCTACCTATAACATTCCTATCAGGAAGACTCACCCTTGCCCTTGGCACACTAGGGTTGTGCCAACAATCTATGGCAAAGTGGCCCACATTACCACAACACCAACATTCATGGATGTTATATCTCCTCTTCTGAACTGCCTTTGAAGATTTCAAACCATCACTAGCTGCCTATTCATAGGGGAGTGCAGTAGTCTTCTTCTTGTTTCTCTCAGTAAGAATCTGACTAAAGGCGAGTCTGCTAGTAAAAGTACTTGGCTTACTCTGATTTTCATCAACAATAGCCTTCTTTGCAGTTGGCATGCTATTAATGGCCTCAGAGACAGCCAAGTCAGCCTTACTGACTGACTTACCCTTAGTCTGGGTTTTTGTTAGAAGAGCCTGAGAATATGCCACTGCCTTCTCCTTGAGTGTGGGGGCTGGAGCACTAAATACAAATGGTCCATGAGGGCTATTTGAATTTCCTCATTGGGAGCCTTCAGTGCACTCAAACCCATGCTCTGTTCTTCTTCCCTTATAAGATACACTTGTACACTTACAAGAAAAATTCACATTCTTTCAATGACCATACATGCTGTCTTGGTCATACCTGTTGGAAGGGAGAATTACCTTGTGAAAGGTGGCCTGAGGCACTACAGTAGCTTTGCCTTTCCCTTGGAATGGGAAACTCTAGAATTCCACTTAAACCCTAAACCTCTCTTATCTTTTTGTGAGGTGAAGGAGTCAATCAGTGGTAACACTGTTTTTGGCTTTGAAAAACTAGCCACAACCTTTTTCTCCTCAAGGTGCTTCTCTTCAAGATCCAAGATGATCTTATTCTTCTGTCTTATAGTCTCAATTTGGATGATTGAGATGACCTTTAGTTGGCTAACTTCCCTTATTTTCTGTTCCAGCAAAGATGCTGAGTCAGACTGCTGGGAAGTAGCTAACTGTAGGGAGATAATCTCCCCATCCTGCTTCTTGGCCAACTTTTTGCTTCTTTTTAAAGCATCCAGAAGTGCACCATACTTGTCAATCAATTTATTAACATATTAATCAGATGGTGAGTCATCTTCATCATTGGATGAGGATGTATCAGAATCTGGACTAGTCTTATAACCAGTCTCAGAAGAAGAACTAGATAGAGAATGTACCTTGTCTGGATTAGGCTGATCCTGTCAGGATTCTTCATCTGACATGGCCATCAACCTATAACAGTTGTTGGCTTATTCACTCTAATCATCCTCCTCTAAGTCACTGTCTGAATGTGACAGAGGGGCCCTGATACCTATCCAAGTATCAGGATAGTCTTCAGCTTCTTCAAGCAACTAATAGCCCTATGTAGGCTTCTTCTTCTTCAGACTCAGAAGATGCCGAGTCAGACTGACTCCAACTCTTCTCCTTATTTGCAATGAAGGTCTTTTCCTTTCTACAGACTTGGAGCTTCATTGAGCTCCACTCCTTATGGTTCACTCTTGAACCCATAAGTATAATCCTTTTAGATACCCTTGGAGATTAACTCAGACTATTAAGTCCTTTTTGAGCAACCTCCCTGTGATACCACTTGAAAGTTTTTAGTTTCAAGGATAACGAATGCTTAGAGGGGGGGGGGTGAATATATTTCTTAGTCACTTATGACTGTCTTTTATTTTGGTGTATTTTTATTTAGTTATATTCTGCTTTCAAGATAATCACACAAAGCGCACACAAAATTTATAGTTATTACCTAGATTATGGGTACGCCCACTATCCCTCTCACCTTTCTAACAGCTTGTTAGATAAGTCATTTCTCCAAATCTCAGATCCTAAGAGCTTATAACACAGATCCATTAGGATCTCTCAGTCTCCTCCATGACCTACCTCAGAGAAAGCTTGCTCCTACAACTCAGTGATCTAAAGATCACCTACCTCAGACTAAATTAATAGTCCTACAGCTCAGGATAGGAGTTTAGCCCTACAAATCAGAGGGGATTACTCTCCTACAGCTCAGGCACAAAAGGCTCTACCTTAGATCCACAAAAGGATCCTACAACTCAGGCATAAAGGCCCTACCACTCAGAGAGAATGACTCTCCTACCTCAAGCAAACTGCCCTACTTCAGATCCACACAGGGATCCTACCTCAGATCAATAATTTATCCTACCTCAGCCTTTATAAAATAGGCCTACACTTAGATTTGTTAAGATCCTACAGAAGGAGGGTTGGTTGGTGTTGATGTTTGACTCCAGATATAAATTTATCTGAGTCTACCTTTCTGTACTAAGAAATACTCAGCCCTAGCTTTGACTCCAAAGAGATAAATCTCTGAGCCTTTTTCTTCCTAAACTAAGACAGCTTAGTCCTATCTCCTTCACAATAATAAGAGGGTTAATGTTCAAGTTGAGTTGGCTTGTACTGAGAAGTATGTTGTTGAGAACAACTTCTTCCTCAATTGTGAGTGAAACTCAGTCCTATCTTCTTCTTCACAGCTCTAGAAAATATTCTTCAGGAATGATCAGCTAGGGCTTGCCTTGTTACTTCTTCTTTCTTAGAGAAGAATCTATAAACTTGCTATTAAAGGTGTTGATGGAAACAACTATCTTGCTGAAGCTAGGGTTGACCTTGGTTGCTTTTTCTTCCTCAGAGAAATCCCTGAACTTGCTATTGCCGGTGAAAATCGCAACATCTAACTACTTGAATTTTTAGATAAGCGGTTAGAACTTTAGCTTCAGACTCTGCAATAATGGCGAGAGGAAGAAGATGAAGTTCCGCCTCTTTGCAAAAAGATAAAGCCCTAAAAGTTGATTTGCTTCCTCCGATCTCAATCCTTTTATCTTCCGGTGTCCAACAACTATTTGATGTGTGGGCCTAACTGAAGTTGTTGGCTGTAACTTTGCATTTGTAGAAAAAGTCATATAGTAGTTGTACGACGCCATTTGTCATGTATTGTAGACTTCCTCGCAATGAGTTTTAATTTTGCTGACTCTTGCTGACGTCAACATCTGTGGACTTAGTTGATTTCAAACAATTCATCCCAAGTGTTGAGTGTGTTGAGTAAATAGCCTTCACTCAGTGCAAAAAACCTTAGCCAGATAATCTGTACTACCAGACGTTGAGTGCGTTGAGTGAACCTTCATCCATCAAAGAATTTTGACTTAGCCAATATCTCTATACCATTAGGAGTTGAGTGCGTTGAGTGAACGGCCTTCACTCAACGCTTTTGTCCTTGAACTAACTTTTTGCTGATAGGCGTTGAGTGCGTTGAGTGAAGCTTCATCACTCAACGAATTTGGACTTAGCCAATACTTCTTCACTATTAGGCGTTGAGTGCATTGAGTGCATTGAGTGAGCCTTCATCACTCAACGCTTCTAGACTTAGCCTCTTCTCTGAATGCCGACCATCTTGCTGAGGGGTTGAGTGAACTGCCTTTACTCAATGCTTCTGTAATTAGTCGATCTTCTTGATGAGCTTGCGTTGAGTGAGGTGCCCTCACTCAACGCATCTGTATATAGACAAATTTTTCTGTCTATATCTTCTTATGCTTTGATTGAACAATGTCATGTCGATGCTTTCTTTTTTGGGTGTTGAGTGAGCTGTCCTCACTCAACGCTTCTGGACTTAGCCAGAAATCTTGACAGATTCTACAAATGCTTTGACTGTTTGAGCTTGACTCAACGCTTCTTATTTCAGGCATTGAGTGAGTTGTCCTCACTCAATGCTTCTGGTCTTAGTTAGATTTCTTCCTTGCCAATACTGAAGCTTTGACTGACTGAGATTTACTCATCGCCTCTTGTTATATGGCATTGAGTGAACTGCCTTCACTCAACGTCTGTGAACTTAGCCGCAAATCTTCTTTGCAAACTATTGGACTTTGACTGTCCATGCTTTACTCAGTGCTTTTTGGCATCTGGCGTTGAGTTTACTAGCTTCACTCAATGCCTGTGGACTTAGATGAATTTCTATCTTTCCAGCATTCTTCCTTGAAATCTGGCATTGAGTGAACTGGCTTCACTCAATGCCTGTGGACTTGGACAAATTTTTGTCTCTCTACCTTTCTTCCTTGTGACCACCTGTCACTATCACTTAGACAGCCTATCTAAACATGTTCAAAGGAACATCCTACACATATTGAACTTGATCATACATCAAATACAATTATGCTCTTAGTATTGATTGTGATGCCTCTTTCAATTCTAGGGAACATTGAGGGCAATATTCCTAACAAATATATCATTTTTTTGTTCTCAAATCATTCACTATCTTGAATTATTTGTCAAAAAATTCACAGATTAAATATTTCTTATCTTGTCTGAATGCTTCATAGTTCTTATTCATTAGAGATTTTCTATCATCCCTCACTTTCTCAGTTTCTTCTATGAAGACTATGAGAGATTCTCGCATTTGCTTTGATATTTTACAGTGAATGAAATTTTGAAAGGTTGAGTCATCAATAACACTGATCAAAATATTTTTAGCTCTCTTGTCTATGGTCACAAGAGTGATCTAATCTTAATCAATCTTAGTATATTTCTTTGGGACTAGCCTTTTTGGGTCAATGGTTGAAGCTTTCATAGGGAAAAATGATCCCTCTTATATTGTGATGAAAATTTTGGAATCAAAAGATTCTATGAAAATCTTAACCCTATCCTTCCAGATTGCAAAGTTCTTTTATTGCAGATGGGCAATTTCATTGAACTTAGCTCCTTGAAGTTCTCTCCAGCAGGCATGGTGACTAAACTGAATATCCCAAGATCAGATCTATTCAAGTTGTTAAACTTTTGTGAACAACCACTCTATAATAAACTTGTAAGTTTAGGGATGTCAATCTTAACCTAGGGGTGAATAAATGATATCATCTTTTTTGATTTGTTGTAGAATAATAAAGATATTAAAAAGATAAACACAAAAAACACAACAAACACACAGAACTATAGTGGTTCCCCGAGTTGGATATATCCACTTTTCCCCTTTGCCTATCTAGCAATATACTAGCCTTGACCACTTCAACCAAAAAATCAGATCCACAAATCTTATAATTCAGAGTCAAAACTCCTATCTCAGGGACACTAACTTATTCCCTACCTCAGATACGCTAGCTCAAGATCTTACACTCAGATTCCTTTAGCAGAAATCCTACCCTAGGTTCAAGCAATAACCCATACCATCTTGTCATACAGGACCCTACTTCAGGTCACACATGACCCTACACTCAGAATTTCAGAGAAATCCTACAACAGTAGTTATTTATAAATTGATTTCAACTTTTTTAGACTCAAAAAGATAAATCGTGATGATTATTTTGTGTTCTTGAAGCTTGATGGAAAATGTCTTCAACTTGATCTTTTATCAGATAGCTTGAATGATAGCTTCAATGAAAGTATGATTCTCTGGACTTAGAAGATTTAATAGGTCGTCATTGATGAGAAAACTTTTGAATGAATCTACAAGCTTGAATCGATCTGGACTGGAGAAGATTAAAGAGATTTGCCTTTGTAAACTTATTCTCTAACTTTACTTTTAGACAGAAGACTCGGAAAAGTGATGGCGACGAAAGATTTTAATTTTGACTTGATCGATTAAGGTTAGCATTCACCGCATGTTCTTATTTAAAATTAGCATAGCTTCCAATGAGTCCAATTGAACTTTTCTAGGATATAGACATGTGCCCAAGATAGCTATAAAAGTATGTGCAAAGACTAGCATTTCCTTCGTCAATTTGCAAATTCAAATTTAAAATTGCGTGTCTGGGCGATACCCAAGCTATCTAGGCGATATGAAGATTTTTTGCACGATATGGTCGTTGTCTAGATGATATGCATACTATCTAGACTATAAGGCTGATATCCAGGATGATATAAGATTCTTTGAACCTCTCTAGCCGATATAATAGTGATCTAGCCGATATAGTCGTGATCTAGCTATTGGGTCCATTGACCACAATGTCCTAGATTTGAAGAAGTCAAATATGTCAATGATCATACACAATGGTATATTTAATATATGTTCAAATTCATACATGCAGGTTAGTCCTAGTTGCAATGATGGGACAGGTAGCCTAAGTGGCAAAGTCAGGTAAACACTTACCTAAGTAAAGAACAGACAAAAATCTGCCTAAGTCCACAGACGTTGAGTGAAGTTACTCACTCAACGCCAGATGACTTATAGCGCTGAGTGGAGCCTATATAGTCAAAGCCAAAGAAGTGGCAAGCTGAGAAAGTGGCTAAGTCCACAGGCATTGAGTGAAGTCTACTAATTCAATGTGATACATCAAAAGTCTGTGACAGAAGCTCAGTCAGTCAAAGCCACAGAAAATCGGTGCTGAAATTTGACTAAGTCCACATGCGTTGAGTGAGGAAAGCTCACTCAACGCCATGTGTTAAAGAATTGAATGTATCTCATTCATTCAGGACATGTGTTTTTAGACACAAAAATTTGGCTAAGTCCAAATGCGTTGAGTGCCGCTCACTCTCTCAACGCCAAGGTGGAGAAAAATCGGGCTAAGGTAAGAAGGATTTGAGTGAGGCGTGGTCACTCAACGCTCTCAATGCCATGATTCAGAAAATCTATCTAAAAGTAAAAAGCATTTAGTGAGGCATGCTCACTCAATGTTCTCAACGCTTAAGATGCTGAAGAAGCAGGAAAATGACTAAGACATAAGGTGTTGAGTGAGGCGTGGTCACTCAACGCTCTCAATGCCAAGCGTGTAGAAAAAGCTAAAGAATGTGCTAAGGCAAAAAGCATTGAGTGAGGAGTGCTCACTCAACGCTGTCAATGCCTAGATAGACAAAATTCTATCTAAGTGTTTTGGCGCTGAGTGAGGCTTGCTCACTCAACGCCTATTCTACTAATGCTCGATTTTGGCTAAGTTCATAGGTATTGACGTCAGCAAAATCGACAAAGTCAATTGATTTCAAATCAAGCACGGAGAAGCTATAGAACACGACAAACTCTACCGAGAAGCTACTGTACGTCTTCTTCCGTTAAATCAAGGTGCAGCTGGAAGCTGTAGGTGGGGCCCACTGATCTCTAAGAGCCGTTGATCGGCGAACTACAAAAGGAAGAGATGGGCCAAAACGAAAAAGAACTTTAGGGCTTTATCAATTTCAAAAGGTTGCGTCTGAACTTCATCTCTCTCGCCATTATCGCCGAGAAAGAGCTTGAAGTCTTCCTGCAGTAACAAAAAGTTCAGTGAGCTGCTGCTTATTCATCTACTACAGCATAATCAGAAAGATCTCTGATAGAGGAATAAAGTATAGCCATCATTATCCAGTGGGATTAGTTGGCTGATTGAAGAACACAAGTTCATCTTCTTCATCAGCAAGATCAGAATCTTCATTCTTAATTTCTTCTAGTAGAGGGAGAACTTCTTCCTGCTACTGTGAAGCAAGATAGTGATGAGATAACTCAGCCCTAGATTTTGACATAGAAATTTCCCTGTGTCAAAACATTCAAATCTTCATCTTTCTGTAGGATCAAAATGGATCTGAGCTGTATGGCCACTTGCCTTAGGTAGGGCAATTTGCCTGAGCTGTAGGAGAGTGTAACTCTCTGAGGTAGGATCCTTTGGATCTAAGGTAGGGTTGTCCTCCCAGCCTTAGTGCGGGGCCATTGGCCTGAGGTAGGTGATCTGTTGATCACTGAGTTGTAGGCCCCTTGTGGCTGAGTTATAGGTCTTGGAGGAGACTGAGAGATCCTGAGGTATCTGAGGTGTAAGCTCCTTGGAGAAGTGTTTTGGAGAAGTTGCTTGACTAACAGGAAGTTGGCAAGGTGGGAGGAGAGTGGATGTACCCACAAGTTGGGGAACCACTATAAATCTGTATGTGCTTTTGTGTATTATTTTCTTTGTGTAGGTTCTTGAAAGCAAACTACAACCAACACACTTAGTGTTAAATGAAAAACTAAAAAGAGAATAATAACAGTGATACAACCTATTCACCCCTAGGTTGTAAGCTACCTTGAAAATAAAGACTTTCAAGTGCTATCAGAGGGAGTGAAAGACTTGATTTCAAGAGCCTAGACACCTAGAGGGGGGGGGGGGGTGAATAGGTTCTACTTTTTTTAAGAATTTTAGGCAATTAGCTTGTTCTAACTCAGCACAGAAAATTCAATACACAACACAATAATCATAGCACAGCATATACCAGATTTATAGTGGTTCTCCAAGGTATGGGTATATCCACTTTCCCCCTTCGCCTATCCAGTAGAGAACTGGATTCAGCCCAACTTCCTTCCACTTACTCAGATCCACAGATCTTATAACTCAGAACCAGATTGGTTCCTACAGCTCAGACTTATACAAGTCTTACCTCAGATTCTTCCCAAGAACCCTACCTCAGGCCTCAGCCCTACCTCAGCCTTCATCACTAGGCTTACAACTCAGACTTTCACAAGTCCTACACCTCAGGCACTCAGTCCTACCTCAGCCTTTCTAATTACAGGCTTACAACTCAGATCTTACAAAAGATCCTACAAGAAAATGAGTTTTTAAAAACGTATAGAAATTTCACAAGATAGAACTCTCTATTGGTGTGAGCTTCTTCATCAGTTCTTGAATAAACTGAATCTTCAGATCCAACTTGACTTAGCTGTTTCAAAGCTTCTTGATTGAACAAAATAAGGTTGATCTTCACTTGATATAGAAGTTGATCTTCAGATAGCTCCCTTCTTAAATTCAGAAAAAGATCTGAATCTTTCTTATAGACTGTTATGTATCTGCCTTCTTAAGGGTTTCCCCTTTTCTTGTTGTCAAATTCTCTTTCCTGTAATTTCTTGATTACTTCCTTAGTTATCTATGGTTGTCAAGGATCAGTCCCTTATATAGAGTTTCCTCATGATTACCGGCTGATCCGGTTTGTAACAACCTTCTGACAGTTCTAACAAAGGTGTAAGACCTGTTGTTTATAACACCTGTCGAGTCACCAGTCATGACAGTTGATTCCTTAAAGACTTTACAACTCAGCAAACTGCTTCACACGTGTCGACACAAATAGACTAAGTGTTGACATAAATCTTGATGATGTCGACACAAAACTCAATGTGTTGACATAGTCATTCTTCTGCTACTTGACACAGCTTCTGTTAGATGTGTCGACACAAGTCCTGTGTGTCAACACAACTGCTCCTGGTCTCGACATAACTGATGCTTACTGATGGCGTTGAGTGTATGTCCTGATGCCGTTGAGTGTGTATCGAGACGTTGTTGAGTGTGTGTCGACACAAGTCCTGTGTGTCGACAAAATCCTTCATACTCAGTATAGTTGTTGCTGTTAGATGGCGTTGAGTGTCGTCCAGATCTCGTTGAGTGTGTATTGACACAAGTCCTGTGTGTCGACATAAGCCCTTCAAACTCATTATAGTTATTGCTGAATAGATGACATTGAGTGTGTGTCGACACAAGTCCTGTGTATCGACACAAACCTTCTTCAGGTATTCGACACAATTCTTGGGTGTCGACACATGCCTTTCTTCTGGTGTTAACATAACTCCTGGGTGTCGACACAGCATCTACTTCAGGTGTCGACACAATTCCTGCCTCAGGTGTCGACACAATTCTGGGTGTCGACACAGCTTCTTCTTTAGGTGTCGACACAATGCCTGAGTGTCGACACAGGCCTTGCTCCTAGTGTTGACACAACTTCTGGGTGTCAACACAATTCTTCACAAGTGTCGACACTTGTACTTAGAGAATTTTCTTGCAAACCTTATACCTGCACAATGAAACTCAAACATCCCATCAAATACAAACTGATGTATATCATTGATTAAGGGGAGGCTTCTCCAAATCTGGTACATATTTTTCAGTGTACCCAACAATCTCCCCCTATTTGGAGAAGTCATAACTCTTAGTCAAAGATATACATCACTCATAATAAAACACAGAAAAAATAGATGTACATACATTTCACTGCAGGATAACAACTAAAATCAATACTAAAACTGATTTCATTCATTAATCAGAAAATTCTTGGTTTACATATTTTTCTTTAGAACATAAAAAGAATTACATTGTTCTAGACATTAACCTATCTATCCTAAGATAGATTAGGCTCCTTAATTACAATTCCTTTCCCAGATCTTATCTTAGCCTGCACAGTAGGTTTAGTATCATCAACTGGTTTCTTTCCTTTCAGATCCTTCTTTTTCAGTTCTTCTGCCTTTATCTTTTGCCTTTCAAAATAGTGAAAAGGCTTTGGGAAGTACTTGCTAGGCTCCAGAGCATTAGCAGGTAACTAACCAGCTTTTGCACTTCTCCTGTACTGAAGAATGGCTTCTTGCCTGGCTTGATATTTGTTCCACTCTTGCTCAGAGTGCCATTTACCCCTATCATAGGTCTTATCCTTCACAGCTTTCCAGGCAGTCAAAATAATATTCCTGGAAGTAGTGCTCCATTGCTCAAAATCAGGCTTCAACTCAGCCTGTTCTCTGAACCTTTTTATTATACAGCTGTGCTTCCTTCTGAGCTTCCTGTGCAGCTTCTAACATTTCTACTTTCTCAATGATAATATTTTGTGCCTCCTGTGGAGGGCTATACATTGTCTGAACTTCTTATTGGACTATATCAAAGTCAGTTGGAGGGTAAATGACCTGTGCAACCTCTGGCTGATCCCCTTTAATATAGGCAGGTTGCACTCTAGACTCAGTAGTATTATCATCCTCACATAGTGGTGGAAATACAAGTGTAGCTCTGATGGTGTTGGATACCCATTTTGCATGATAAGAGCTGGCTTTGACTAACATTCTCTCCCCCTTTATGACTTCTCTAGCTATATGATCCCTCAGATCATTCTTTTGAAACCTTATTTGATCAGCTAGATATTCTGTACCTTCTTGGTAGTAGGCTTTGAATTTAGTCAGGTAATTAGAAATAGTCTTTTGAGCGGCTCTAATGGCTATTTGGATAGCAGCTAGGTCTTCTTGTATTTTCTTTGATATTTCAGTTTTCAAATCAGTAGAAATACTTCCCAATTTGTTGAGAATTTCTTCATGGGAGTCTTTGAGATTTTCATTTGACCTGAATTGATTTTCTAAAATATATCCTTGCTTGGTGGCAATGTCTTTAACTTCAGTCTTTATTAGTTGTTGTTGCTCAGCCAAATATACTACAACCTTACCTCCCTTGTGGAAGCAATCAGTCATCTCTTTCTTATGCAGATTGACTTCAAATCTGATCGATTTTATGTCTTGTGCAAGCTAAAACTGCAGTTCTTTATTTGATTCATCCACATATTTCTCTAAGGACTTCCTTTATTCATCCAATTTGACTTGCAGTTGGACCAGTAATGAACTGAAGTCCATGCTTAGAGCAGGTGGTGGTGTGACTGTTTGCAAGGCTTTCTTGTAGCCTGAGCTCTTTTTCCTCAGAGAAACCATTTTTCTCTTTTTAGCCATGGAGGCTTCTTCATCATCAGAAGATTGAGAGGAGCTTTCTATATCTACAATTGCTTTACTAACTGGGGCATCCAGTAGCTCCTCCCCCTCAGTTCTTGGCAATTCTTTTTCTCATATATGCTGCTCCCCCTCAGTCCTTGCTGAAGGTAAATCAGGAAACAACTCTTCCATAGTTACCTCCTGCTGCATCTGAACAGGAGGAACAAGTTTAGTTTGGGAAACAAAAGTTTCTCCCTGGACATCCAGATTTTTGTCTAGGGCCCTCTCTATAAAGGAGATACTTACTTGCTCATCTTGAGCTATATTCTTCATCTGGACAACTTGTGCTTCCTTCTCAGCTATCTCCAGTGCTTATTTATTTATATCTGATATAATGTCCATCACTTTATCAGTAGCATACTCACTCTCCAGAGTAGCTACAACAATGCCTCCGCCTTGGGCAGGCATCTCAGATAGTTCAGTGTCTTGTACTGCTGGGTCAGGGTGTTCTCCCCCTGGAGTGAAGGCTATCTGTTGCTTTGGGTGCTGAATGCTCTCTATTTGATCTTGAGCTTCTTTTTGTTGTTGGTCTTCATCTGAACTGAAGACTACCTCCACTTCAGAATCACTAAAGGATTCTTCTTGCTGAACAATTTCTTTCTTTTTCTTATCTTTCTTGACCTGTTTCTGTGGAGTATAAACCTCTTTGGTCAATACTCTATCCCATCTGGATAGAATCCTTACATCCATACTCCTCATATGGTTTATCTTGGATCCTGGTAGTTAGATCATAACATCTGGTATTATTGAAGATAGACATACACTTAGGATCCTACCCAATTTTGGTTTCTTTACTCCTTAGATCTTGTCAAATACTATTGATGCCCAGTCTGTTTTTACAGTGAATATGATCCTTGTCATTAGATTGAACATGTAGACTGAAATTCTGTCATGTCCACTAGTATTAAACAGAATAACCTTTCCTACAATTTCAGACAGAAACTTTCCTTGGGAATTCATACCTTTTCGGGTAATGGATGATCCAACTTTGGTACTAGGGTTCAGACCGCACCAACTTAGTGCATCTTTAGTCATGGATGGAACAATTTCATCATCATCCTTAACCATGGGAAGTTGGAGTGATTTCCTGATTGTCTTTAGTATTAGTTTCACTCGGGAATCTTGAACTGTCGCTTTGATCTTCTTCCCTTCAGTGTCCACAGTTGCTGATGAATAGAATTCCTAGTACTTTATTTTTCCAAATTCTTGTTGGTTCTGAGACCAAGAACTTCAAACCATTTTCATAAATTAGGGTAATTACACCCTGGATGTCTTGTGAAGCTGTCGTGAATCCCCAACGAACAAGCTCATAACCTTCATTCACCTTGTCGTCCTGGTGGGGCGCCATTGACGAGAGAGAGACAGAGAAGAGAAGAGAAGTGAATATCTATGTCGACACAAGGTCTAGAGTCGAGAAATCTGAAGGCGTAGTCGACCAGATTTTGTCTCCCCCTATTTATAGTCTACTGGTAAAGGGTAGGTCAAAGGACGCACCTTACTTAGTATTAATACTTGTCGACATATTTGTACATTTGTCGACATAAAAGACTTAGGTCTCGACAAAACTTATTTTTAGTCGACATGTCTATGGGTCGACATATCTATGTGTCGACATACTTGTGTTAATGTCGACACGGGTTGGTCATGTCTCGACATAGTTGTGTCGACACCTATTCTTCTATCGACACAAATACTATTTCTGTGACGACACATCCTTTTTCTTTGTCGACACAACATACTGAGTGTGTCGACATAATTTGTTTGTGTCGACACAAACTTTGTACTTAGACAAATTTCCTAAGAAATATTGTGCTTACATATTATACTTAGGAATGCTTGAGCTGACCTATTATAGGTTCAACATACCTAATTCAATTTTAAAATAATTGAATTTAGTTTCATCCAGAGGTTTTGTAAAAATGTCAGCAATTTGATTATTTGTGTTTACAAATTCTAGACTAATATCTTCCTTCTCCACATGTTCTCTTATGAAATAAAACTTAATTTCTATATGCTTGGTTCTACTGTGTGATACAGGATTCTTAGCAATATAAATAGCACTAGTAGAATCACAAAACAGTGGAATTCTACTTACCTTGATGTCATAATCTTCAAGTTGGTGCTTTATCCACAACAGTTGTGCACATCAACTGCCTGCAGCTACATACTCAGACTCAGCTATTGATATAGCTACACTTGTTTGCTTCTTGTTGCACCATGACACCAGCCTTCCACCTAAGAACTGACAAGTTCATATAGTACTCTTCCTGTCTTCTTTGCATCCTGCAAAGTCTGCATCTGAGAAGCCTGTTAGTAAGAAATCTCTATTCTTAGGGTACCAAAGACCTAGATTAAGTATGCCCTTAAGATATCTCAAAATTCTCTTAACTGTAGTATAATGAGATTCCTTTGGGCAAGCTTGGTACCTAGCACAGATACTTGTCGCATACATGATGTCAGGTTTACTAGCAGTCAAGTAGAGTAGGGAGCCAATTATCCCTCTATATAAAGACTCATCTACAGGTTTCCCTGTCTCATCTTTGCCTATAGGCATATTTGTTCCCATTGGAGTTTTCATGGTGGAGGCTGAGTCCATTCCATATTTCTTAATCAACTCCTTGGTGAACTTAGACTGGGATATGGATAATCCATCATCAGTATGTCTAACTTAAAGTCCCAAGAAGAACTTCAGCTCACCCATACTGCTCATCTCAAACTTCCCTTGCATAAGTTTGACAAACTTTCTACAAAGGTTGTTTTCAGTAGATCCAAAGATAATGTCATCAACATATATCTGGACTAGGATTATCTTGCCTTTAGATTCTCTAAAGAATAGAGTTTTGTCTATCTTTCCTCTAGAGAATTTATTCTCAATAAGAAAAGCAGACAAGGTTTCATACCAAGCCCTAGGGGCTTGTTTCAAACCATATAGAGCTTTCCTAAGCCTATATACATAAACAGGATAATAAGAATCTACAAAACCTGAGGGTTGTTCAACATAGACTTCCTCTTTTAAGTCACCATTCAGAAATGCTAACTTTACATCCATTTGATATACCTTGAACCCTTGATAGGCAGCATAGGCCAAGAACAACCTTATAGCCTCCAGCCTTGCCACTAGGGCAAAAGGTTTGATCAAAGCCAATCCCTTCCTCTTGCATGTTGCCTTTTGCTACCAGTCTGACCTTGTTCTTGATTATAGTGCTATTCTCATCAAGTTTGTTTCTATAGATCTACTTGGTTCCTATAATGTTGTGATCCTTTGGTTTAGGAACCAGTTCCCAGACTTTACATCTTCTGAATTGATTCAGATCTTCTTGCATAGCATCAATCCAGTTTGTGTCTAGCATGGCTTCTTCAAACTTCCTGGGTTCTATTTGTGATAAGAAGCTAGAACATAGAACTGTGTTCATGCTCTTGCTCTTTGTTAGAACACCTTGACTTGCATCACCAATGATTCGGTGAGCTGGATGATCCTTCAAGTGTCTTCTTGCTGGGGGAAATCTGTCAATCTCATGCCCTTCTTCATTTTCCTAACCCTGATGCTCCTCATTGTCTTCTTCATCCAGTGAGTCTTGTTCTCCCCCTGGACTGCTTGCATCTTTTTCTTCATCCAGCCTAGCAGGAACTTCTTCATTGATGGTAAGCTTGTCCAGCCTGTCTGTTAGACCTATAGAACTAACTGAAGAGCTAGACAATTCACTATTAATCAACTTAGATTCATCAAATACAACATGGACAAATTCTTCTACAACTTGGGTAGTCAAGTTATAGATTTTGTATGCCCTACTATTATTGTTGTACCCAACAAATATTTCTTCTAGGGATTTGGCAGCAAACTTTGTTTGGTAGTGCTTACCATTAACTAGGACATAACACTTGCTACCAAAGATTCTGAGGTAGGAAATGTTTGGTTTTCTGCCTTTCAAAATCTGATAGGGAGTCATCTTATGTTTCTTATTGATGAAGGCTCTATTGAGTACATGACATATAGTATTTACTTCCCTTGGCCAGAAGTACTCAGGGAGAGTAGTGTCACTAAGTAGTGTTCTACTTGCCTCAATTAGATTCCTATTCTTTCTTTCAGTAACTCCATTTTTCTGGGGAGTTCTAGGTGAGGAGAATTCCTGATGAATCCCAAGTTCTTCACAGAACTTTGTCATACATTCAGACTGAAATTCAGTTCCATGGTCACTTCTGATTTTGACCACTGAATTGTTATATTCATTCTGAATTTGTCTAACAAAAGTCTGGAAAATAGTAGGGGTTTCAGATTTCTGCCTCAAGAAGAAAACACATGTGTATCTAGAATAAGTCATCCCCAATAACTAGTGTGTATGCTTTCCTACCAAGACTATGAACTGGCATAGGACCAAACAAATCCATATGAAAGAGATATAAACATCTCATTGAAACTTTGGTATCAAGTGCATGGAAAGAGAACTAAGTCTGTTTGCCCTTTTGGCAAGCTGAACACACACCCTCTTTAATGCACTTGACTTGAGGACCATTCTTCACTAACCCCATGCTGAACAGCTGTCCTATTGACTTATAGTTCAGATGAGCTAGCCTCTTATGCCATTTGACACATAGTGAAGCTTTCTGTCCTGCAACTAGACAAATGGGTGAGTTGTTAAACTCATAATTTTGGTTAAGACAATATACATTCCCTTTCCTAGTGCCAATCAAAATGATCTCTTGATCACATGACCTCCTTATTTGGCACTCCCTTTTGAGGAAAGAGATGTCATAACCTAGATCACTAAGGTTGACTTATGCTAATCAGGTTATGTTTTAGACCCTTCACATAAGCCACTTTAGTGATAGTAATTGAATCACTAGAAATGTTACCAAATCCTTTGATGATTCCTTTTTCTAATCCACCAAAGATTACTTTGGGTCCATTCTCTATGGGTACATAGTCCCTAAACATTCTTCTTATTCTAGTCATGTGTTTGAAACATCCACTATCCAAGTACCATATAGGGGTATGGCCACTTGGATTCACCTGCATCAAATAAAGAATCACTTATCCTTAGAACCCAAATTATTATTGGGTCTTAGGTCCTTGTTAGTTTTAAATCCTGCAACTGTTCTGACAGGTAAACTATTCTTGGTTTTAACACTTGTGTTGAACCAGCAATCCATGACAAAGTGGCCCACCTTGCCACAATACCAACACTCAAATCTATTGTACTTTTTTAAGGTACAGACTTCACAACTTTGTTGCCAGTAGTCCTGTTAAGTGTAGGTGCTGGAGCAGTAAACCCCAAGAATTCCTTTTGAACCTAATGGGCTTGCCTATAGAGTGACCTATTGGCATTTGCACCCTTTCCCATGAGATCTCCATACTCACAGTGACCATGAGTAATATTATGATCATACCTGTTTGTAGGTTGCATCACTTTCCTAAAGAAAATAGGGGCTTTTTAGCTAGTGGCTGAACTGGGGCCTTACCTTTTCTATGAGAATTGGTGGCCCTGTTCTTTCCTTAAAACCTAGACCAGTCTTTCCTTTATGAGAAATGAAATTGTCTATTAAGGGCAAGACAGAGTTTGTCTTAGAGAATTTAGCCACGAACTCTCTTTCTTGCTGAAGTTTTGCCTCCAAGTTTCTTGATATGATTTTCCTTAAAGAGATTGTGGCCATCTGAATAACAGTAATGTTTTTCAGTTTGGCAACCTCCTTCAGTTTTATATCTATCAACATGGGTGAATCTGATGCAGCCTGCTTAAGAGACTAAATTTCCTTGGCCTGCTCCTTGACAAGAAACTTGCTCCTCTTCAGAGCTTGCAACAACCCACCATACTCATTAATGAGTTGATGTACATCCCCCTCAAAATCAAAACCATCCACTTCTCTTGAAGTTGATGCTACTGATTCTGATCTAGTAAAATAATTAGAAGCTAAGGGAGAATTGTATACCTTGCTTGGACCAGGCTGATCCTGGCACTGATCATTTTCTGATAGAGCCATCAGCCCTCTACAGCAATAGTCTTCCACTCCATTTATGTAGTCCATCATTTATAGGAATTCTAGTTCCCTAGAATCCTCTTCTATTGAGAATAACCCAACATATGCTTCTGCATCATCTTCTTCTCCTGATCCTGAAGATGAAGAGTCTGTCCAACTCTTCTGCTTTTGAGCAACAAAGGATTTCTCCTTCTTGCCTTTCACTTGATGCTTCTTCTTGTCCTTAGATTTAGTCCTCTTGTCTGGACAGTCAGCTATGACATGTCTAGGCCTATTGCAATAATAACAAACAATCTTAGAATTAGTTTATTTACTAGGTTTTGAGGCATACCTTTCCTCCTTGGGAGTCTTCTTTTTCTTGTAATACTCATCCTTGGAGAAGGATGTAGATGGTCTGGTTCTCCATTTCTTCTTTTTCATGAACCTTTGAAACTGCCTTGTAAAGGCAGCAAAGTCCTCATCAGAGGTGTGGCTATCTGATGTGCTATTATCAGGATTTTCTTCTTCTGCCTCATCACTCCTTCTGGGTGGAGAAGGAGACTTTCTCCTACACTTTCTTGTTCCTTCAGTCTTGAAGTCTACTGACTTCTCTTTGTATTCAGACCTACTGCTTTTCTCCTCCTCTTTTCTAGCAATGAGCTGCATTTCATAGGATAATAGTTTTCTAAATAGTGTGGGTGGAGGTGTATCAGCAAGCCCTGCCACCTCTATGATGGCACATATCTTTGTGTCCCAGTCCTTTGTTAGTGATCTGAGACACTTGTCATTTAGTTCATATGTGTTGAAGACTCTTCCATAGGTCATCGGCTCATTTACTATCCTGAAGAACTTCTTATAATATTCAGCTATGCTTTCAGTCTTGGCGTGTCTCAATCTCTCATATTCTTGATTCAGCATAGATTTCCTATCCTCTCGAACTTCTTCTGTTCCCTCCATGTAGACAATCAGGGTGTCCCACATTTTCTTAGAGGTTTTACAATGCACTAGATTCTGAAATGTGGCATCATCTATAACACTTACAATAATGTTTTGTGCTCTTTTGTCTAGTATTGCCAGGATGATCTCATCCTTAGTCATTTCAAAATAACTCTTTCGGTTTTTAACATTTGCATCCAGAACTGATACCTTCATTGGAATGAAGGGACCTTCTTGTACTGTGATGTAGATTCTTGGATAGAATGCTTCCATGAACAACCTGAACCTTTCCTTCCATACGCCAAAGTATTCTTTTTTAAAGATAGGCAGTTTCATAGATCCAAATTCCTTCTGATTCTCATTTGAACCCATTCTTAAAATCTGTTAATTGCTTTGGAGATTCACTCAGACTGTTAGGTCTATCTTTGAGTAACCTCCCTCTGATACCACTTTAAAGACTAGATTTCAAGAGCCTAGATACCTAGAGGGGGGGGGGGTGAATAGGTTCTACTTTTCTTTAAGAATTTTAGGCAATTAGCTAGTTCTAACTCAATACAAAAAATTCAATACACAGCACAATAATCACAACACAGCATACACCAGATTTATAGTGGTTCCCCAAGGTATGGGTACATCCACTTTCCCCCTTCGCCTATCCAGTAGAGAACTGGATTCAGCCCAACTTCCTTCCACTTACTCAGATCCACAGATCTTATAACTCAGAACCAGATTGGTTCCTACAGCTCAGACTTATACAAGCCTTACTTCAGATTCTTCCCAAGAACCCTACCTCAGGCTTCAGCCCTACCTCAGTCTTTATCACTAGGCTTACAACTCAGACTTTCACAAGTCCTACACCTCAGGCACTCAGCCCTACCTCAGCCTTTATAATTACAGGCTTACAACTCAGATCTTACAAAAGATCCTATAAGAAAATGAGTGTTTTAAAAAGTACAGAAATTTCACCAGATAGAACTCTCTATTGGTGTGAGCTTGTTGATCAGTTCTTGAATAAACTGAATCTTTAGATCCAACCTGACTTAGCTGTTTCAAAGCTTCTATCAAACAAAATAACGTTGATCTTCACTTGATATAGAAGTTGATCTTCAGATAGCTCCCTTCTTAAATTCAGAATAAGATCTAAATCTTTCTTACAGACTGTCCTGGATCTGCCTTCTTAAGGGTTTCCTCTTTTCTTATTGTCAAATTCTCATTCCCATAATTACTTGATTACTTCCTTAGTTATCTCTTGTTGTTAAGGATCAGTCCCTTATATAGAGTTTCCTCATGATTACCGGCTGATCCGGTTTGTAACAACCTTTTGACAGTTCTGACAAAGGTGTCAGACCTGTTGGTTATGACAGCTGTCGAGTCACCAATCATGACAGTTGATTCCTTAAAGACTTTACAACTCAGCATGAAACACTCAGCAAACTGCTTCACATGTGTCGACACAAATAGACTAAGTGTCGACACAAGTCTTGATTATGTCGACACAACACTCCATGTGTTGACATAGTCATTCTTCTACTACTCGACACAGCTTCTGTTAGATTTGTCAACACAAGTCCTGTGTGTAGACACAACTGCTCATGGTCTCGACATAACTGATGCTAACTGATGGCGTTGAGTGTATGTCCAGATGTCGTTGAGTGTGTGTTGAGACGTCGTTGAGTGTGTGTGGACACAAGTCCTGTGTGTCGACATAAGCCTTCAGAATCAATATAACTGTTGTTGTTAGATGGCGTTGAGTGTCTTCCAGATGTCGTTGAGTGTGTGTCAACACAAGTTCTGTGTGTCGACACAAGCCCTTCAGACTCAGTATAGCTGTTGCTAATAGATGATGTTGAGTGTGTGTCGACACAAATCTTGTGTGTCGACACAAACCTTCTTCAGGTGTTGACACAATTATTGGGTGTCGACACATGCCTTTCTTCTAGTGTCGACATAAATCCTAGGTGTCGACACAGCTTCTGCTTCAGGTGTCGACACAATTCCTGCCTCAGGTGTCGACACAATTCTGGGTGTCGACATAACTTCTTCTTCAGGTGTCGACACAATGCCCGGGTGTCGACACAGGCCTTACTTTTAGTGTCGACACAACTTCTGGGTGTCGACACAATTCTTCACAAGTGTCGACACTTGTACTTAGAGAATTTTATTGCAAACCTTATACCTGCACAATGAAACTCAAACATCCCATCAAATACAAACTGATGTATATCATTGAGTAAGGAGAGGCTTCTCCAAATCTGGTACATATTTTTCAGTATACCTAACATGGAGGTTACTTAAAAAGGATCTAACCATCTTAGTGATTCTCTAAGGTAGCTACAGACAGTTCTTATGGGTTCAGGAGTGAACTACAAGGAGCTAGGTGCCATGAAGCTTCCTATCTGCAGTAAAGAAGGTTTTGGCATCTGGAAGGAAAGGGTTAGGCTGTTCATAGAAGTAGCTGACCCGAGAATCTTTATAACAGTTAAGGAAGGACCTTTCATCCCTATGAAAGTGTCTGTTCTGGATGCAAATGTCAAGACACCCAAGACTTATGCTGAGATGACAAAGGATGAAGTCATTCTTACCACCATGGACAAGATAGCTTCGAATATCATTGTCAGTGCAATTGATTATTCTACCCTTCAGAATCTGATTCACTACACAAATGCAAAGGAAATGTGGGACACTCTGGTGATCTACATGGAAGGCACAGAGGAAGTTAGGGATGATAGAAAGTCCATGCTCAACTAGGAGTATGAAACTTTCAGATAGTCCAAGGGAGAAGACATAACCACCTGCTATGAAAAATTCTTTATGATTGTGAATGAACTAAGGACCTATGGAAGGATCTTTAGTCATTATGAGGTAAATGATAAGTTCCTTAGGTCTCTCACCAGAGACTGGTACACAAAAATATATGCCATCAGAGAAGTGGCCAAGCTGGGTGACACTCCACCCCACATCCTATTTGGAAAACTGCTCTCATATGAGATGCAATTAACTGTCAAGAAAGAGAAAGAGACCAACTACAAGTCTCAATCCAAAGAGAAGTCCGTGTCCTTCAAAGCTGAAGACACAAGGAAAAGTAGGAGGAAGACCCCATATCCTCCAAGAAGACCAGCTGATTCAGACTGCTCTGAATCAGAAGCATCAGACACCAGCATGTCTGATGAGAACTTTGCTGTCTTCTCCAGGAAACTCCATAGGTTGATTAAGAAGAAGCACTAGAAGAGCAGGCCCTCCTCCTCAGTACATTACTGGAAGAAATCCTCCAAGGAGGACAGGTATGGATCTAAACCCAGTGAACAGAATTCCATTGATATTTTTTGTTAATGCTACAGCAAGCAAGGGCATGTAATTGATGATTGCCATATTAAAGAGAAGGGAGGATAGTGAGAAGAAATCTCACCAAAAGCACAAGGGCAAGAAGGAAAAGTCTTTTGTGGCTAAGAAAGAGAAAAGATGGACATACTCATCATCATCTGAGTCTGAAGAAGAGGAAGCCTACATTGGGTTGGTTGCTGCTACTGATAAAGATAAAGCTGTTACAACAGGAGAAGACTATCCTCCAAAAAGGACAGGAATAAGGGCCCCTCTGACACTATCAGACAGTGAATCAGAGATGGATGAAGATGCCCATAACTGTAGAGGGCTAATGGAAATGAAAGATGAAGAAGGCAGCTAGGATCAGCCTGGTCAAAGTACGGTACATTCCCTATCCAGTTCTGTGTCTGGGTATGAAACTAGTCCTTCTATAGAAGCCGCTTCATCTAATAGTGAAGATGATTCTAGATCAGAAGGTTATGTCAATCAACTGATTGAAAGATATGCTGAACTTCTTGATGCCTTTAAAAATGCAAGAAGTTGACTAAGAAACAGGCTAAGGAGATTCTATCTCTTCAGCTAGTTGCTTCCCAGCTTGCTGAAACAGCTTCTGTGCTGAATACGACCATGAGGGAACTCGGATCAACTGAAAAATCTTTCAGGCATCCAGATGGAGGCTATCAAGAGCAAGAATAGACTTATTAGAGATCTTGAGGAAAATCTCCATAGGGAGAAAAGTATTATGGAAAGTTTATCTAAGCCCAATACAATGTTGCCCTTGATAGACTCCTTCTCCTCACAGAAGGGTAAGAAGGGGTTGGGCTTCAAGTGTAACCCAAGACCAGCCCATCCCAAAGGGAAAGGGAAAGTTCCAGTTATGCCAATGGCATCTAGGCCACCTATCCCATTCAAGAGGGTGATGTTACCTTTAAATAGGTATGACCATGAGAGTATATATGGTCACTATATGAATGGTGCTTCCACAAGTGGAACAAAATATATTCTCAGACATTGTGGAAGGTATAACAGGGTAAGTGCCTTTAAGCCTGCCCATGAAGAAATTCAAATGTTCCATCATGGACCATTTTTTTTGTGCTACAGCCCCCTATCTAAAAAATATAGCTTCTACCCATTCTCAGAACCTGTCATCACAGAATCTGACTAAGGGTCAGTCTGTCAGCTTGCCTAATATGGTTTTTCTAATGCTATCAAGAGCACACTGTCTGAAAAGAAAGTTACTGCTGATAGGATTCAGAACAGGCCACACAAGCTAGCAAGCAGATCAACCTTCACTCAAATCCATGCTGAAAGAATTCAGAAAATGAATGCTGCACCTCTTCCTTCTTTTAAGACTGCAGTCAATTGAGCTGCAAGGCCTACACAGAAAAGAAGATACAACATACATGATTTTTGGTGCTGTGGCAAGGTAGGCCATTATGCCATTGACTGCTGACATAATCCTAATGTGGCCTGGACCAGAGTTAGTCCACCAGTCAGAAAACTTGCTGGTGGACATGTTCAGTTTCAGATTAATATGCACCTAGGACAAAATATATATTGGGGTCCTAAGGTAAAATAAACTGTATTTTGTAGGTTAGTCTAAGTGGCCATACCCGGTACTTAGATAGTGGTTGTTCCAGGCACATGACTAAGATAAGGAGCATTATTAAGGAGTACACTCTAGTAAAAGATGGACCCAAAGTAATCTTTGGTGGTTTAGATAGAGGGGTAACAAGGGGCTATGGTAAGATCACCAATGGCATAGTCACCATCACTAAGGTGGCTTATGTTGAAGGGTTGCAACACAACCTTATAAGCATAAGCCAGCTCTCTGATCTTGGCTATGTTATTGTCTTTCACAAGGATGAGTGTCTAATTAGGAGGTCAAGTGACCAAGAGGTCATATTGACAGTCACTAGAAGTGAAAATGTTTATTGCTTAAAATTTCTATGTTTAGATACGGACTCTCCTATTCGTATAGTGGCAAATGAGAAAGCCTCTTATTGTTTCCTATAACACAAGAGGCTAGCCCATGTAAATTACAAGACTATTGGTAAGCTCTTCAGTCAAGAGCTAGTTAGGAATGGTCTCAATGTGAAGTGCTCCAAGGAGGGCATGTGTGCTGCTTGTCAAAACAGAAAGCAGACAAAAGCTTCCTTCAAGGGCATTGAGACAAAAGATTCTATGAGGTGCCTATACCTCCTACATATGGACTTGATTAGTCCATATGCCAGTTCACAGTCTTGGTAGGAAGGTCTATACCCTTGTCGTGGTTGATGACTTTTCCAGGTTTGCTTGGGTATTCTTCCTCAAGAGAAAGAATGAAACCCTTGATATATTCATTAAGTTTGTCAAGAAAATTCAAAATGAGTTTAACAACTCTGTGGTCAAAATCAGAAGTGACCATGGGACTGAATTTCAGTCTGATAGCATGACAAGGTTATGTGAAGAGTATGAGATTCATCAAGAATTCTCTTCACCTAGAATACCCTAGCAAAATTGGTTTATTGAGAGGAAAAATAGAACTCTCATAGAGGCTGGAAGGACCCTGTTGAGTGACACATCTCTCCTAGAATATTTCTGGGCTGAGGCAGTCAACACTGCATGTCATGTCCTCAACAAAGCCTCTATCACCAAGAGCCACAAGAAAACTCTCTATGAGATCTTAAAGGCAGAAAACCAAACCTGAGCTATCTCAGAATCTTTGGTAGTAAGTGATATGTGCTTCATAATGGAAAGTCCTATATAACTAAGTTTGCTGCCAAGTCCTATGATGAGATTTTTGTTGGGTACAACAATCATATCAAAGCTTATAGGATCTACAACTTGAAAAACCAAGTTGTAGAAGAGTCTGTACATGTAGTCTTTGATGAGTCTACCATGATTTACAGTGAGCTGCCAAGCTCCTCTTCCTGTACTGCAGATATAGAAATGTTGGTGGAAAAGCTACCCATCAAAGATGAAGCTCAAGTGATGCAAGCTGAAGTGGATATTCCAGAAGGTCCACCAGACACACTTGGAGCAGATAAAGATCAACAAGGAGCTATTCTTGAAGCGGTTGCTGAAAGAAGATTTCCCCGTGCAATCAGACATTTAAGAGACCATCCTGCACACCAAATCATTGGTAAAGCTAGCCAAGGTATAGTGACCAGAAGCAAGAATCTGAATACAGCTATGTATGCCAGTTTCCTGTCACAAGTGGAGCCAAAGAAGTTTGAAGAGGCCAACATAGATCAGTTTTGGATAATGGCTATACAAGAGGAAATGA
Organism: Platanthera zijinensis; assembly: GCA_039513925.1. NCBI lineage: Eukaryota > Viridiplantae > Streptophyta > Magnoliopsida > Asparagales > Orchidaceae > Platanthera > Platanthera zijinensis. Next base: position 11,435,386 of record CM077098.1, read on the forward strand.
ACCAATTCAAAAGATGCAAGGTATAGAAGCAGGTTCCCAGACCACAAGGACATAATTTCATTGGAGTCAAGTGGATCTACAAGAAATAAGCTTGATGAAAATGGCATTATAATCAAGAACAAAACAAGGTTAGTTTCTAAGGGGTACAAGCAAGAAGAAGGTATTGATTTTGATCAAACTTTTGCACCTATAGAAAGATTGGAGGCCATCAGACTGTTCCTTGCATATGCTGTACACAAGGAATTCAAAGTCTACCAGATGGATGTAAAGTCTGCCTACCTGAATGGTGACATAAGAGAAGAAGTTTATGTTGAGCAGCCTCTAGGTTTTGTTGTTCCTAACTCTGCTGATTCTATTTATAGACTTAGAAAAGCTCTATATGGGCTAAAATAAGCCCCTGGAGCATGGTATGAAACCTTGTCTTGCTTCCTCATTGAGAATAAATTCTCAAGGGGGAAGATAGATAAGAACCTATTTCTAAGGGAATCTAAGGGTAAGATCATCCTAGTCCAGATCTATGTAGATGATATCATCTTTGGATCTACTGATGACAACTTCTGCAAGAAGTTTGCTAAACTTATGTAGGGGAAGTTTGAGATGAGCAGTATAGGTGAAATAAAGTTCTTCTTGGGTCTTCAAGTAAGACAGACTGATGATGGCTTGTCCATATCCCAGTCTAAGTTCACTAAGGAGTTAATAAAGAAAGTTTGGCATGTAGAATTCCTCCACTATAAGAACTCCCATTGGGTCAAGTATGCCTATAGGCAAGGATGAAGCAGGAAAGCCTGTTGATGAGACCTTGTATAGAGGGATAATTGGCTCCATTCTATATCTTACTACAAGTAGGCCAGACATCATGTTTCCTACATGTGTTTTTGCTAGGTATCAGGATTGCCCTAAAGAATCTCACTACTCTACTACAAAGAGAATTTTGAGGTATCTTAAGGGCACACCAGATCTTGGCCTATGGTACCCTAGGAATGGGGAGTTTGAACTAACAGGCTACTCAGATACAGATTTTCCTAGGCTGCAAAATGGACAGGAAGAGCACTTCTGGAACCTATCAACTCTTGGGTGGAAGACTAGTGTCTTGGAGCAGCAAGAAGAGCAAACAAGTGTTGCAATCTCAACTGCAGAGTTAGAGTACATCTCAGCAGGTAGTTGCTATGCTCAGTAGTTATGGATCCAACATCAGCTCTAGGACTGCAACCTTTAAATAAGTAGAAACACCCTATTTTGTGATTCTACTAGTGCTATATCAATTGCTAGGAATCCTGTTTCTCACAGCAGGACTAAGCATATTGAGATAATATACCATTTCATTAGGGAGCATGTGGAATGTGAAGATATCACCCTTGAGTTTGTCCCAAGAGATAAGCAAGTGGCTGACATCTTCACTAAGCCACTAGATGAAGCAAAGTTTAAACCCTTCAAGATTGAGTTGGGTATGTATAACCTAGTATAACTTCAGTTGCTCCTTAAATTATTTTAGGCCATATTATATCTTACAGATAAAATTGCTCTTCTATAGAATGAAGACTTTTCAAGTGGTGTACCTTCAATAGAATCATGGTTTAGTGCTATACAGACTGGTGTAGACTACACGGTCTACCAAGAAACATGACAGATGTTGCTTCAATTGAGGGGGAGCATGTACAACACTACTCTAAGTACTCTCAAGGTGTTCAAACTGCTCCCTATGAGAAATCAAAGAGGGGGAGCAGAATATCCTCCCTGACTATTTACAGAATTCAAAAAGGGGGAGAAGAACTTGAATCAGCTTACTGATTCAAGGACTTAAAAGTGGTATCAGAGGACAAGAGCAGAAGGATAAAAGTGGTATCAAATTCATCAAAAGTAGGTAGCAACTATTATGGGGGAGCAGGTGCAGGTATACCCTGTAGATAAGGAAGTGTACTAAAACTTATCTTCGTATCATATCTTTTTTCTGCTAAATTATTGCAATTTGTTAGTATATGTCATTGACTCAGATATTTGGTGGAAATTTTTGACTTCTTCAAATAAGGGGAGATTGTTGGGTCCATTGCCCACAATGTCCTAAATGTAAAGAAGTCAAATATGTCAATGAGCATACACAATGGTATATTTAATATATGTTTAAGTTCAAACATGCAGGTTAGTCCAGTTGCAATGATAGGACAGGTAGCCTAAGTGGTTAAGTCAGGTAAACACTTACCTAAGTGATGGACAGACAAAAATCTACCTAAGTCTATAGGCATTGAGTGAAGGTTACTCACTCAATGCCAGATGATTTATAGTGCTGAGTGGAGCCTATATAGTAAAAGCCAAAGAAGTGGCAAGCTGAGAAAGTGGATAAGTCCACAAGCATTGAGTGAAGTCTACTAACTCAATGCCATTCAACAAAAGGCTGTGAGACAAGCTCAGTCAGTCAAAGCAACAAAAAATGGTGCTGAAATTTTACTAAGTCCACAGGCATTGAGTGAGGCAAGCTCACTCAATGCAATGTGTTAAAGCGTTGACTGCATCTCATTTAGTCAGGACCTGTGTTTTTAGACACAGAAATTTAGCTAAGTCCAAATGCGTTGAGTGGAGCTCACTCTCTCAATACCAAGATGGAGAAAAATCTGGCTAAGGCAGAATGCGTTGAGTGAGGCGTGGTCACTCAACGCTCTCAACGCCATGATTTAGAAAATCTAGCTAAAAGCAAAAGGCATTGAGTAAGGCGTGCTCACTCAACGCTCTTAATGCTTAAGATGCTGAATAAGCAGGAAAATGACTAAGGCATAAGGCATTGAGTGAGGCATGGTCACTAAATACTCTCAATGCCAAGCATGTAGAAAAGGCTAAAGAATGTGCTAAGGCAAAAAGCATTGAGTGAGGAGTGCTCACTCAACGCTGTTCAATACGCCAAGATAGACAGAATTTTGTCTAAGTATTTTGGCACTGAGTGAGGATTACTCACTCAACGCCTATTCTACTGATGCTTGATTTTGGCTAAGTCCATAGGTGTTGATGTCAGCAAAATTGACAAAGTCAACTGACTTTAAATCAAGCACGGAGAAACTACAGAATATGACAAACTCTGCCAAGAAGCTACTGTATGTCTTTTTCTGTTAAAGCAAGGTGCCGCTGGAAGCTGAAGGTGGGGGCCACTAATCTCTAATAACCATTTATAAGCGAACTACAAAAGGAAGAGATGGGCCAAAATGAAAAATAACTTTTAGGTCTTTATCAATTTCAAAAGGTTACGGCCGGACTTCATCTCTCTCGCCATTATCGCCGAGAAAGAGCTTGAAGTCTTCCTGTAGGAACAAAAAGTTCAGTGAGTTGCTTCTTATTCATCTGCTACAGCATAATCAAAAAGATCTCTGACAGAGGAACAAAGTAGAGCCATCATTCTCCAGTGGGCTCAGTTGGCTAATTGAAGAACACAAGTTCATCTTCTTCATCAGTAAGATCAGAATCTTCATTCTGAGTTTCTTCCAGCACTGAGGAATAACTTCTTCCTATTTCTATAAAGCAAGATAGTGCTGAGATAACTCAGCCCTAGCTTTTGACATAGAGAAATTTCCCTGTGTCAAAAACATTCAAATCTTCTTCTTTCTGTAGGATCCAACTGGATTTGAGCTGCAGGGCCACTAGCCTGAGGTACGGTAATTTTCCTGAGCTGTAGGAGAGTGTAACTCTATGAGGTAGGATCCTTTGTATGTAAGGTAGGGCTGTCCTCCCAGCCTGAGTGTAAGGCCATTGGCCTGAGGTAGGTCATCTGTTGATCACTGAGTTGTAGGCCCCTTGTGGCTGAGGTTTAGGTCTTGGAGGAGATTGAGAGATCCTGAGGGATCTGAGGTGTAAGTTCCTTGGAGAAGTGTTTTGGAGAAGTGCCTTGACTAACAGGAAGTTGGCAAGGTGGGAGGAGAGTGGATGCTCCCACAAGTTGGGGAACGACTATTAATCTGTGTGTGCTTTTCTGTATTGTTCTCTTTGTGAAGGTTCTTGAAAGCAAACTACCACGAAGACACTTAGTGCTAAAGGAAAAACTAAAAATAGAATAATAACAGTGATACAACCTACTTACCCCTAGGTTGTAAGCTACCTTGAAAATAAAGACTTTCACTGGCCTATTTCAACTCATCTAGCCTACAAGCTCACTTTCTATGTGACATAACTACAACATCTTTTCTAGCCATTGTAGTGACCTTCTAGGCAATAAAATACTTCGAATATTTTTAGCCATAGGTACTTCAAATTGGTACGCTCCTTCAGTTTCCCTTCTAGACATATGTTGATATTCTAAGCCTTATGTTGATCTTCTAGCCTGTACAACATTTTTATGGTCTACACAACATTCTTCTAAGAGATTGACTAGATGTATAATAGATAGTTAACTTAAACAATTGTCTTTATCTTCAGGAAACATCTAGTAGACTCGACCTAATTCCTATGCACAATCAGCTAGTTGTCTAGATTACTGGCTAGATGCCTAACCGACATTTTACTTGACAGATTTTGTATCTTCCCTGAATCTTGATTGTTTGCTCTAATAAACATTATGGGCCTTACATAATGATGACTATGAAAAAGTGAAAAGTCTAACATAGCCTAGATCTTAGGTCGACACAGTGTTTTGCATAATGAGAGATTACTTTGACAAAACTATGTCTGGTTACACTAAGTCTAGCCCTATGCTAGCCTTGCATTATATAATATCTGAAAACCACAAAACAAAACACATACATCAAATACATAGTGTGTTCATCTTTAATATAAGGACTTTTTCAAATCAAGAACATTGTGGTCAATTTTACCAACAAGGTGATATTTTTATCAACACTCCCCTCCCAAGAACTTACCTTGTGTTCAACGTTGAGGCCCATAGGTTTCATTAAAGAGCATCGAAGATCTAAGTTAGTGAACAAACGTCTTCGGTATTATGCACAAGTTTTTATGAGGGTATTTCTATTTTGAACGGGTATGACCGATAAAAAATAAGCAGAGGCCCTTACTATGAATCTTAAGGTACTCCTTGTGAGATAAGCACTGGGTAGTGGGGGAACTTACAGCGGAAGAGGCGAGGCAATCCATGGAGGTCCAAGTATTGTCAGGGATCCAAGGGATGGATGGTGTTTGATATTTTGGTCGTGTCAGAAGCTGATGGGTAGTAAGTAGAGGAGGGTGACGTGGTAATGTAAAGCTCATCATGTTGGATCTTGAGGCGCCCTTAGAGGGGGGGGGGTGAATAATATAATAATTTTTCTTGAAATTTTTAATTTAGCAAAATATGAAAGGAACTTAAAGCAAATTTTCACACAAATGTAAATATGAATTAAGTACTTAGAAAATTTTATGGAAGAATGAAATGAACATTTATTTCATAAATAGAAAGTTATTGGGTATTGCATCTACAATAACCCAGATTTGCATGAAGTCACCCTTGAACTAAGATGAATTAAGTTGTATTTGATCTTCTGTTTTCGTTATGTGTTTGCAGGACTCTATTTGCTAAGTGTAGACCAATGTCAGTCTATAGTGGGTCATAAACACAGGACCATACAATGTAATCCCTCATTGTGTGATCCAAGGTGTTGACTCATGTGTAACCTCTCTATTGGGATACACTTCATATTAAAGCACATGGATCAATGGAAGAAGTGTTGGTGATGATTGGATTCAAGAAGGAAAATTTTCTGGAAGTCTGAAATTCTATAAGTCCATTACTCGAGAAATCTGTTAGTTCTCGAGTAGTATAAGTGTAAGTTCTCGAGTAATAGTCTCATTACTCGAGTACAAAATTTAGTTCTCGAGTAGTATCACTTTAGTTCTCGAGTAACTAGGTTTAGTACTCGTGTAGACTTTATCTCTACCTCTCGAGTATTCCGATTTTTATCTCAGAAAATTTCTAAGTATAGTTCTCGAGAAGTTACTTTTCTCTCGAGAAATCCTATACCTTGTTCTCTAGAATTTCCGTTTCTCTCGAGAAATCATTTCTTGTTCTCGAGTAACTTTCTTATAGTATCAGAAATATTTTTTTTCTAAGTCTTTGTTCTCGAGAAGTATCATTCTACTTCTCGAATAGATTTTTAGTTGTCGAGAAATTCCTCGGTACTCGAGAAAAAAATTCTTCTGTCTCGAATACTTTCTATTATTCTTCTTCTCGAGTAATTCAATTGACTTCTCGATAACCCATCTTGTACTCGAGTAATACATTCTTCTTCTCGAGTAATTTTAGAAATTCTTTTCTCGTGTAATCTTCATTCCTCTTCTCGAGTAACAAGCTTTACTTCTCGAGAAATACTCCTTCACTCGAGAAATGGAGTTCAGTTTTGTAGAATTTCTGTTAAGTCCAGAATTGACGGGATTTTCAAATCACATGATGTGATTGGTCCACTTGTACGCCATTAAGATTAATTATGACCGTTAGGGAGATCTTATATAAGGTCTTGTCAACCGACTAACCCTAATAACAACAAGAAGGATTTTTACAAGCCATCAAAATTTTCTAAGTTCTCTGAATCTCATTTTCTCTTTCCAAAAACCAAAGCCGCCGACGCTGCCGATCTTCATCGTGCAAGAGCTAGGGTTTTCGATTCAAAGGATTCAGACCTAGATTGATTTCCAGATCGTGATTGTTGTTCGTTCTCCATCATCGTTCCGATCGGGTGAAATCAAAAGTAGTCTTCAAATCTCTTTCTTGCCGAGATTTCTTCTTCAACAAATCTAACAGAGCCGCAATTTCTAAAGAAGAAGATCCAGCCAGATTGTTTCAAGATTTGAAGATCATTTGTTTGTATTTTCAATTTATCTCTATTCAATTCTTGTAGGAGATCTCTGTCCTAGTTGTAGGAAGTTTTATCTTCCGAGTGTAGATCTGTTTGGATCGAGATTGTAGGAACTTGGTTCTTAGGTGTAGGATTGGTTTTCAATCCGAGATAGTGGAGTAGCCGAGTCTAGTGGTTTGCTAGATCAGTGAGGGAAAGTGGATGTACCCAAGGTTGGGGAACCACTATAAATCTTTTGTCGTCTGTGATTGCTTGGTTGATATTTGTCCATAAATTGCTAAATTTTTTATTCCGCAAAAAGACCCACAACTAACCTATTCACCCCCCCTCTAGGTGATTTAGGTAGACAACTAAACTCTTTCAATTGGTATCAGAGGGAGGTTGATCACTAAAAGGTTAATACCTTGATCAGTTCCTTCTCTAGTTGTCTCTTATTATCTTCCAAGCATGGACAAGGCTAAAGATTTTGCAAGATTCCTTTGTGCACCAAGAATAACTTTCCCATGTGGAAAGAAAGGATTAAATTTTTCATGGAAGCTGTGGATCCCAGGATCTTCATGATTGTTGAAGAAGGTCCTTACATTCCCATTACTATCTCCACAATAAATCCAACAAAGCAAGTTCCAAAGAAATTGATGGATCTAGATAAAGACGAGATTGCACTTGTCTCCTTAGACAAGAAAGCTAAGAATATAATAGCAAGTGCAGTCGATGACTCAATGCTGCAGAACTTGATCCACTGCCAATCTGCTAAGGAGATCTGGCAGTCCCTTGTCACTCTGATGGAAGGAAAAGAAGAAGTGAGGGATGATAGAAGATCCCTCCTGAATCAGAAATACGAAGCCTTCCTACAAAACCTAAAGATACCATTGTAGATACATTTGAAAATTTCTTCAAGATAGTTAACGACCTAAGCGTGTATGGTTGAGTCTTCACAAATGGGGAGCTAAATGACAAGTTTCTGAGGTCACTCACAAAGGAATGGGACAATAAAGTTTGTGCCATCCGAGAATTTGGCAAACTAGCTGAGACAGACTCTCAGAACCTATTTGGCAAGTTGATGTCCTATGAATTGCAGATAAACTCCTAGAAGGGCTGAAGAAGAGAAATGTCGATTCTCTCAAAGGAAAAGTCTGTTGCTTTGAGGGTAGACAATTCAAAGAAGGGCAAAGCTGCCTCACCTGCACCTGCTCCAGAAGAAAGTGAAGTGGAGTCATCTGAGCCAAGCTCTTTCAGACTCAGAGCTATCTGAAGGAGAGTTCTCACTGATCTCAAGACAGTTTAAGAAATTCTTGAACAAGAAGAAGAAATGGAGAGGCAAGGATGCCTCATACAAAAGATCACGACTTGACGGTGATCGACAAAAGAAAGGCTAAAGTAACCATGACAGGTATAATTCTAAACCTAACAAACATATTTCGACTGACATAGTTTGTTATTATTGTAATAAGCCAGGTCATGTCATTGCTGATTGCCCCCACAAGAAGAAGGAGAGTGGAAAGAGAGAAGAAAAGAAGTCCTCATATAATAAGAAGAGGACAGAGAAGAGTCTAATAGCCAATAAGGGCAAAAATCATAGTGACTCCGACTCATCTGAGTCGAGTGAAGAAGAAGAAGCCTTCTTTGGGCTTATGGCTCAGATAGAGGATGAACAAGAGCCCTAGTTCACTGGGAAGGTAAACTCTCACACTTCTCTTTCAGAATCTGATGTCTCTGATCATGATCATGAGGACAGCTCTTCTGACGATGAGTCTGAACTCATGGCCTAGTATAAGGAGTTGATCAAGGCCTACGACAAATGTCGAAAGGTCGTAAAAACTCAGGCAAAAGAGATTAAGTCTCTAAAGACCGTAGAAAACTCTCTGAGAGAGGAAGTCGTTAAGATGGACTCACTCAGAGAAGACTTAGATACTGTAGTTGATGAGTTCAATAAGGCTATCAAGCACCTCGATCTGAAGGATGAAATCATCAAGGGACTGGAAGAGTTACTTGAAGACGAAAAGAAACTTATTGGAAGGTTTCTCTAAGCCCAAGGCAGTTCTTCCTCTTGTTGTTGAGTTCTCTGCTCAAGCCAAAGGTGCTGGGTTAGGCCATGTAGAAGCTTCTAGTAAATCTTCAAGGAGGAATAAGGCTCAGAGAAAGAATAAGGCCACCAAGAAGGCCTCGACCAAAGAAAAGGGGAAGGCCCCTTAAGATCAAACTATCTTTAAGAAAGTCATATTTGCAACTAATGAGTTTGATCTTGACTTATCCTATGGACCACTTGACTAGGCGTACTTATGTAGAGCCAAAGTCTCGTTACCAAGGATGGACTCGCCCCAGAAACTTTAGTGAGAGTGTCTTTAAGGCACCTTATGAAGAAGTCATTTTTTAGAACTATAGTCCTTATGATCATGGTCATAACTTCAAGAAAGCACCAAAGGTAAAACCCATTATGGAAAAGCCTGCGAAGCAGAAGAAATCAAGTGATTGTCATCATCATGAAGCCTCCTCCTCCAAGAATGCAACCCCTGCTAGACCACTATCCCAGAAGATCAAGCAGGAGAACTTAAGGCAAAGATACAATAGGTTCGACTATTGGTGCTGTGGCAGAGTTGGTCATTTTGCCATCGATTGTTGGTTTTATCCGAGAAATGTTGCAACTCCTCAGGTTGGCAACATGAGAATGACCACTCGATCATAATGCTAATCCTCGTAAGGGGAGTTTTCTAACTCGTGACCAAGGACCTAAACGTGTTTGGGTTCCAAAGGCAAACTGATTATGATTGCAGGTATGTCAAAAGGCCACCAAAATGCCTATCAGGTATTTGAACTGTGGATGCTCTCGGCACATGACTGGGATAAGAAGCCTACTTCAGAACTTCTCTCCAGTGTTGAACGGACCAAAGGTTATCTTTGGAGGTTCAGATCGAGGAATCACTAAAGGCTATGATATGATCTCTAACGGTAGTGTATCCTTTTCGGATGTTGCTTATGTCGAGGTATTGGAACACAATCTCATAAGCATAAGCCAACTATGCGACAAAGAATGCATAGTTGAATTCCATGCTAACAAGTTCTTGATAAAGTCTATTGACAATATGGAAACGATTCTATCAGGCACTCGAAGTAGGAGTATATTTTGTTTAAATTTCATTTGTATAGACTCTTCTACACCAGTGTGCCTTTTAGCAAAAGAAAGTGCATCTCTCGGTGACCAATTGTACAAGAGACTAGCACATATTAATTTTAAGACTATTAATAAATTGTTTTCACTGAACTTAGTACATGATGCCCCGAATGTCAAGTTCGTCAAAGATAGACCTTGTCATGCATGCGTAAAAGGCAAGCAAACAAGGGCTACCTTTAAAAGCGTATTGGCAAAGATTATAATATATGTCTACATCTACTTCATATAGACTTGTTCGGTCTACTACAAGTTAGAAGTTTAGGAGGTAAATATTATACATTGGTTATCATTGATGACTACTCACGCTTTGCGTGGGTGTTCTTTATGAAACACAAGTCAGATACTTTCGAAGTCTTTACAAATTTTGTTAGGCAGATCCAGAATGAATATAATTATTCCATAGTCAAGATCAGAAGTGACAATGAAACTGAATTCAAGTCTGGGGACATGAAAGAATTTTGTGAAAGCATAGGTATCTTTCATGAGTTTTCCTCTCCTCGTACTCCACAGCAAAATGGAGTAGCTGAGAGAAGGAATAGAATACTCATAGAGGCCTGCAGGACTATGTTGAGTGATGCTTCACTACTGGAGTACTTCTGGCTGAATCCGTCAACACTGCATGCCACGTTGAAAAATCGTGCACTCATACACAAGAACCATGATAAGACGCCTTACGAACTTCTAAAGGGAAGGAAACCGACTGTCTCATATTTTAGAATTTTTGGTTGTAAATGCTTCGTGCTTAACAATGGTAAGTATCACACTACCAAGTTTAGCGAAAAGAGTTTTGAAGGTATTTTATTTGTAGGTTTTAGTAGCCATAGTAAGGCATACACGATATTTAATAGAAAAACTCTGGTTGTAGAAGAATCAATACATGTTTTATTTGATGAGATGAGCTTGCTGCAAAGCAACTCTTCTAGTGTGCTTATTGAAGATGCAGGTACAAAGTTGAAAGAAATTAGCTTGGATGAACCAAACAAAGATGAAGGTGAAAAGTTCATCAAGATCACCACTCCAACCCCTATTGGAGAGGTAGATGATCAAGATGAGGAAGTAGTCCAATTTGATGAAGTCACTCCAGTGGTTGAAGTTCTAGATGCAAGGACTCTAAAGCTCAGACATCTGAAGGATCACCCAATATACCAAATCATAGGAGATCCCCGGGATGGTGTCAGAACTCGTAGAGGTACAAACTAATAAAAATTTATATTTAAGTTTTCTCTCACAGGTTGAACCAAAGAAGTTTGAGGAAGCAAACTCAGACGCATCATGGATCTAGGCCATGGAAGAAGAACTGAACTAGTTCAAGTGCTGTAAAGTTTGGAAACTTGTTCCAAGACCCAAAGGTAAGAATATCATCGGGACAAAGTGGTCTACAGGAACAAGATGGACAAAAATGGAACGATCATAAAGAACAAAGCCAGACTCATCGCCAAAGGATATCATCAAGAAGAAGGAATCGACTTCGACCAAACATATGCTCCCATAATCCAGTGATCCAGTTGCTCTGATGGGAAGGGAATAGATGCTGATCCATTAGAGATAGATTGAAATCCCATTATCTCGTGCCCATTACCTCGCTCGTATGAAACCTCTTCCCGGTCATTGCCAGGTTGGAGGAAATCTGGTTGTTCCTAGCGTATGTTGGCTGAAGGGCTTCACTGTCTATCAAATGGACGTGAAGTCCGCCTTCCTTAATGGTGACATAAAGGAAGAAGTGTACGTGGAACAACCCCCAGGTTTTGTTGATTCTAACCTACCTGATTATGTTTATCTATCATCTAAAGCATTGTATGGTTTAAAACAAGCTCATTGAGCTTGGTATGAAATGCTATCTAGTTTTCTTCCTGAGAACAAGTTCATAAGGGAAAGATAGACATGACATTATTTCTTAGGGAAATAAATAGCAAGATTTTGCTAGTGCAAATCTATGCCGACGACATTATATTTGGCTCTACTGATGACAACCTCTGCAAGAAGTTCTCAAAATTATGCAAGAGAAGTTTGAAATGAGCAGCATGGGAGAGCTGAAGTATTTCTTAGGTGCTTCAGGTGAAACAATCTGAAGATGGAATTTTCATCCCCCAGACTAAGTTCACCAAAGAGCTAATTAAGAAATTCGTAATGGAGAACGCAACCTCTATGAGGACTCCAATGGGTTCAGCCATGTCTCTGGACAAGGATGAGAAAGGGAAACCTTTTGATGAAACCAAGTACAGAAGCATAGTTGGATCCTTGCTTTACCTTACTGCTAATAGACCAGACATAATGTTCTCTACATGTGTCTGTGCTAGATTCCAAGTGAACTGTAAGGAATCTCACTATACTGCTGCAAAGCGGATTTTTAGATACCTTATAGATACACCAAATCTTGGCTTATGGTACCCAAGAAGTAATGACAGTGAGTTAATTGGTTTTTCAGATGCTGACTTTGCAGGTAGTAAAGATGATAGAAAAAGCACTTCTGAGACTTGTCAATTCCTTGGAAGAAGACTTATTTCATGGAGTAGCAAAAAGCAAAACTGTGTCACAATCTCAACAGTTGAGTCAGAATATATTTCTACCGGCAATTGTTGTGCACAGTTGCTTTGGCTAAAGAATCAGCGTGAAGATTACAATATGAAGGTCAAAGACAATCCACTGTTTTGCGACTCCTCCAGCACGATAGCAATTGCCAACAACCCAGTCTCGCACAACCAAACAAAGCACATTCGAGCTACGATATCACTTCATCTGGGAGCATGTGGAGCAAGGGGATGTAGATCTGTAGTATGTTCCAACAGATAGGCAAGTTGCAGACATTTTCACAAAGCCGCTGGACGAGGCCAAGTTCAACTTCTTCAAAGCTGAGCTATGCATGCTCAACAAGGAAGAATAGACAAGGTGGAATCATTTCAAGGCTCAGAAATCAAGGACAAGTCAAAAAGGTTAGAAATTTCTCTCAGTGGACTTCATTTCTCGAGACATAGAATGACTTCTCGGGAAGTAATTTTTGACTACTCGAGTAATTTCTCTCTTCTCGAGAAACAAAGGAATCTCACTCAAGTACTACTCACTCGAATAATAGCCTTCTTCTCGAGAAGTAAAGAACTAACTCGAGAAATAAATTTTAACTTCTCGAGAACTAATCTTCCATCTCTCGAGAACTAAGTCTCCACTCGAGAAATGACTTTTCGCATTTCGAAATTTTTCAATTTCTTCAGTTTCGCTTTACGCTTGATTTCCTCCCTAATCTTAGGCTTAATTTAGCCCTAATCATCATTACTAGACTTATATAAATAGAGAATTTTAAATTTCATTAAATCTACTCAAATTCAAATCCACTTTCTCGAAAAACCCTTTCGTCTTCCGCCACTGAACTAGAGCAATTCTTAGTCGTCATTCTTTCGCCTGTCACACATCCATTTCTGAAGAATCAATGGCTCCGCAGTCCAAGATAGGTGTTGGAAGTGAGATAGTAGTTGTTGGAATCGCTGAACTTTCGGACGACTTCAAGAATCTGCTGATACTCCTCGATTGTGCTGGTTTGACGTTCGTTCTTCAAGAACCTTGCAAAATCTTATTTCCAGAGGTTGAAGAATTCTTCAAGAATATCAAGGTAAGGAGAAATGACCAAGTTCTAAAGTCCAGGGTAAAAGTTTTTAAGATTAAATTGAACAAGACCATTGTCTCTCAACTTCTAAGGATGCCAGTTGTGGATGAAGAAGATAATCTCGCTGCAGAAAAAAATTCCTGGGCTTGTAGTTACTGTGGTATCTCTACTGAAGCTACTTCTATTAGAAGACAAGATTTGAATGCTGAAAGCAAACTTCTAGTAGACATTATTGGAAAAGTCCTCTTGTGCAAGACAGGTTCTATAGGATTCATATCTAATGATTTGTTTACTGTTCTCACAGCCATAGTGTGCAGGAAGAAATTTCAGTTTGGAATGATGATTCTTGATAAGATAAGGAGAGAGCATCAAGACTCCTAGTTTTTTCAAGGATTATATCTCTGATGCTTCATGAGATAAATCCTCAGGTTTTTAACACTTCCAAAGGTACTCCCATTCATCATATGAAGAAGGTTTCTATTTCTTCTATTCAGAGGTGGGAAGTAAAGATAAAGATTCCAACTCAAGTTGCAAAGGATCTTGAAGCTGCTGCTTCTGAGGACAGGACCCTATCTCCCTCTCTTCATCAAATTGCTGGCACAGCTGGTGCAGCATTTGAGGGGGAGCCTGCTTCTTCTTTCCAAGACAGAATTCCTTCTCCTCCTATAGATTCGGAACATCTAGAAAGGATTCCCTCTCCTTCTCCAGTCAGATCACCCCTGCCAGCCACTTCAACTGAGTTCCATACAGATGCACAAGTTCAGGAAACCATTCTTTCTACAGCAGAAGATATTAACAATATGATAGAAGAGCTTACTTTCAAATGAGCCCATACCTCCACTCCATTCTAGAATTGCTGAAGAGCCCTCATCAACCCCAGCTGAGTAAACATAGCAACCCACTCCTATGTATACTCCATCTCCAGCCCCTGCTACATCACCTGTGCAATCACCCAAGTCACCTCCTATTGATTCTCAAGCTACTTAAAAAGACAAACAAGACTCAATCCTACTTTCTGATGAAGAAAAAAGGTCTCCAGAACCAGTTGATGCACCCTTAAGGAACTTAGATTTCTCTATTCCAAACTTCTCTAGTGAGGAAGAAGAAGCTTTTGTCTTTAATACAAAAGCTCAAAGCTCAGTAGTCATTGCAGAAATCCCTCCCTGGTCTGCCCCACCTCCTCCAGCTATTGTTACTCCTGCTGCTTCTGACATCTGCCTCTGCTACTACCTCCAGTACATCAGCTTCTTCAGAATTTATCAATAAGATTGATCAATTGCTGCTAGAATAGAGAAAGTACTTTGATGAATCTTTGAAATCAGTTCAAGATAAGGTAACTGCCCTAGAGCAAGAGATGAGTAGAGGATTTGCTGAAATCCAACATAACACAGATCAGTTGAAATGCCTTTTTAAAATAGGTGGCAAAGCTCTGGACTACACTATTACCAGTGTTGGTGAAGTGATGAACCAATCTATGTAACTCTGTCCAACAACCAAATTCAACTTGAGAAGAAAGCTGAAGAACATGTTATGAAAGTTTGTGAAGAAGTTGGAACTTTAAAAGAGGACACCATAGATACCCTCTCTGTAGAATTCAAAAAGGGGGATGATCTAGTGAAAGAGTATATAAAAAAGTTTGTAGATAAGTTTGCTGAAACTGCTAAAAACTCTCTGGACTGAGAAGTTAAATGTAATCAACACAAATGTGCTAGCTCATATCCAGTCAGTAAAGTTTATTACCTATGACACTACAGTTTGAATGCATAACCAGATCTTTCCAAATTTTCAAGCAGATCCAAACATCATTCCTCATCATTTAAATCCTCTTGCTGAAGGTCAGCCAGCTGCTCTAGCTAAGATGCCTCCTCAAATGCCAACATTCTCTCCTAGGCTTGATGATGCAACTCTTCCTCCAGATTCATATACTCAAGTATTGGAAGATGTTATTCCTCAGGACTTACCTGAAATTTATATTCCAAAGAAAAGGAAATATGGAGAAGGTACTTCTGCCAGTAAGTCAGTTCCCAATCCAGAATCAGAAAAGAGAAAAGCTCAAGAATTTGCTGAAGTCTTGAGCCCTACTTCCAAGTCCTTGATTCTAGATACTCTGAAACTTGTGATGGACTATAATGAAAACAGAGATCTCCATTACAGTTTTTCTGAATGAGAAATGTATGAAAAATCTCTCATGAAGAGAAGGATTTATGATAGAGAATATGGCAGGAATAACCCAAAGGCACCTCCAAGACCTCCAAAGTATTATCCTAAGCCATTCAGATATCAAAGGAGGCAGCAAGAAAAGTTTGACAAGCAACATCATCAACAACATCAGAGCTAGAACTGAATTTTTTTTGGTTGTTTTTTGAGATTGAGGATTGAATGCTTATAGAAATGAAATCTAAAACAATTCTAATTATATAATCTCTAATTTTGATGATTATGTGTTTTTCTTTATTTCTTGCATTTCATCTTGTTCTTATCTTTTCATAGCCAGTTCTTTCTCTTGTGATATAATTCACCTTAGTATAGAGGGTTCTGACTTCTATAAATAGGGAGAGATTATTAGGTATTGCATCCATAATAACCCAGATTTCATGAAGTCACTCTTGAACTATGATGAATTAAGTTGTATTTGATCTTCTATTTTAGTTATGTATTTGCAGGACTCTATTGCTAAGTGTAGACCAATGTCAGTATACAGTGGGTCATAAACACAGGACCATACAATGTAATCCATCATTGTGTGATCCAAGGTGTTGACTCATGTGTAGCATCTCTATTGGGATACACTTCATATTCAAGCAGTTGGATCAATGGAAGAAGTGTTGGTGATGATTGGATTCAAGAAGGAAGATTTTCTGGAAGTCAGAAATTCTCTAAGTCCATTACTCGAGAAATCTGTTAGTTTTCGAGTAGTATGAGTGTAAGTTCTCGAGTAATTAGTCTCATTACTCGAGTACAAAATTTAGTTCTCGAGTAGTATCACTTTAGTTCTCGAGTAAATAGGTTTAGCACTCGTGTAGACTTTATCTCTACCTCTCGAGTATTCAGATTTTTATCTCAGAAAATTTCTAAGTATAGTTCTCGAGAAGTTGCTTTTCTCTCGAGAAATCCTATACCTTATTCTCGAGAATTTTTGTTTCTCTCAAGAAATCATTTCTTGTTCTCGAGTAACTTTCTTCTTGTATCGGAAATATTTTTTTTCTAAGTCTTTTTTCTCGAGAAGTATCATTCTACTTCTCGAGTAATTCCTTTGTGCTCAAGAAATAATTCTTCTGTCTCGAATACTTTCTAATATTCTTATTCTCGAGTAATTTAATTGATTTCTCGAGAACCCATCTTATACTCGAGTAATACATTCTTCTTCTCGAGTAATTTCAGAAATTCTTTTCTCGAGTAATCTTCATTCCTCTTCTAGAGTAACAAGATTTACTTCTCGAGAAATACTCCTTCACTCGAGAAATGGAGTTCAGTTTTGCAGAATTTCTGTTAAGTTCAGAATTGACGGGATTTTCAAATCACATGATGTGATTGGTCCATGTGTACGTCATTAAGATTACTTATGACTGTTAGGGAGATCTTATATAAGGTCTTGTCAACCGACTAAACCTAATAACAACAAGAAGGATTTTTACAAGCTGTCATAATTTTCTAAGTTCTCTGAATCTCATTTTCTCTTTCCAAAAATGAAAGCCGCCGCCGCCGCCGATCTTCATCGCGCAAGAGCTAGGGTTTTCGATTCAAAGGATTCAGACCTAGATTGATTTCCAGATCGTGATTGTTGTTCGTTCTCCATCATCGTTCCGATCGGGCGAAATCAAAAGTAGTCTTCAGATCTCTTTCTTGCCAAAATTTCTTCTTCAATATATCTGACAGAGCCGCAATTTCTAAAGAATAAGATCCAGCCAGATTATTTCAAGATTTAAAGATCATTTGTTTGTATTTTAAATTTATCTCTATTCAATTCTTGTAGGAGATCTCTCTCAGAGTTGTAGGAAGTTTTATCTTTCG
This sequence comes from Platanthera zijinensis, assembly GCA_039513925.1. Taxonomy (NCBI): domain Eukaryota; kingdom Viridiplantae; phylum Streptophyta; class Magnoliopsida; order Asparagales; family Orchidaceae; genus Platanthera; species Platanthera zijinensis. Next base: position 11,452,919 of record CM077098.1, read on the forward strand.
AGTGTAGATCCATTTGGATCGAGATTGTAGGAACTTGGTTCTGAGGCATAGGATTGGTTTTTAATCCGAGATAGTGGAGTAGCCGAGTCTAGTGGTTTGCTAGATCGGTGAGGGAAAGTGGATGTACCCAAGGTTGGGGAACCACTATAAATCTTTTATCGTCTGTGATTGCTTGTTTTATATTTGAGCATAGATCGCTAAATTTTTTATTCCACAAAAAGACGCACAACTCACCTATTCACCACCCACTAGGTGATTTAGGTAGACAACTGAACTCTTTCAAAAGTACATGAAGAATGATTTTAATAGATCTTGAAATCGAGGCTATAAGTGAAAATCTTATGTTGTGAATTCATCGATCCTTTTCCCAAAGATCGGTCAGCTATATCCTATGTCTCCTTAGATACGGCTACTAGTCCTCCCTAGATAACTCCACGACCTAGTCGTTGCACACAAGGCGCTGATTTCCCCCTAAACTGCACAAGTGCCTAATTGTCACTCATGAGACGGCAAATCCTCTACCGTTTACAAAAGTAATGAAAAGAAAGCACAAAATAATTCTGAAATTAAAAACTCCCTCTGGTCTTGAGCACTGAAGAAACTGATGAGTCCTCCAAAGATTGCCGAAGTTGAAATGCACAAACGATCTCTTCTTCGCTCTTGAACTTTCTTTGGTACTTAGGAGTTTTTCGGATTTCTGGAGGTAGTTGACTGGGATTGCACTGGAATAAAAGCTCCAGGAAGTGTGTAACCAAAATTCCTTGAAATCTAGCCCTTTTATTATTTTCCTCTATTGCCTGACGATAGTTAGCTTTCGCCTGCGATACCTCCTCCAACTGCCATGTGTCCTACTCTGTGATAATCGTGTCATGGAGATGGAGATTGTGTACGAACGTGGGGCTATTGTGCAACACTATCGATATCGCCTAGCGATATATCAATGTAATGCACGTTGTGTCTGAGTGGTGCGGATTATGGTCGACATCATCAACACTATCGTGGGGAGATAGAGTTCTATCGCCAGCGATATCTCTGCCTTTGAATTTTTAAGCTCATTGCCAATCCACAATATTAAGAGTATTGTACCTGGTTATCTGCACACCATAAACACATTATAATCAAATATATTTGAGATTTGTTATTTTAAAATCAAAGAGTGCGGAATGCATGCTCTAACAATCTTTCCCTTTTGATAATCGCAAATCATGTTAAAAAGAAATCAGCTTCGACCTATAGCGATGTTTATATAATATGATAAGCAAAATAAGAACATAAATGTGCATAGACTCCCCCTAAATCTTAAATATTTTGACTGAATTTTAGTTTTGAATAGTTTTAAACTACCCCTATACAATAGATTTCTTTCGTTTTTCTCCCCCCTTTTGGTATTAGCAAAAGAATGTGTATTTAGTGAATTGTAAAAGAATAGATAGCATAAATAAGATTGAGAGTTTAGATCACATTGTAGTTACAGATGTAATTCCCCGAAACTCAAAAGAGTGACGGGTGGTGTTTTGAGCCAAATCTGTGATTTGGTAGAGATGACACGGCCTGGGACACGGGCGTGTCCCAGGGCGTGTCGTGCTCGGGTTCGTCGATTGTTGCGAGGTCGATGGAATTGCAGTCAACGGTCGTCGAGGCAGTGAACACGGCCTTGGACACGGGCGTGTCCCCGGGCGTGTCAGTCACTCAAAGCCTTTCACTCAACGATCGTTGAGTGAGGATTCACGACCTGAGCCCAGGCGTGTTCGGGTCCGACACGGGCGTATGAAATTTGACATGGTCATGTCGAATACCCGTGTCCTGCTCGGGTAGTTTGATGAGTTGTGCTAAGACAGCTACACAGCCTGGGACACGGGCGTGTCCCAGGGCGTGTTTAGCACACCGCATGTGACACAAGCGTGTCACATAGCCGTGTCGTGCTCTGGACATTTTGGACCTGTGTCGATGGAGGAACATGCCCAGATATACGGGCCTGTACTGGATGACATGGGCGTGTCAAGCCTGATACGGGCATGAAGAGTGCCCGTATTCTTTTTGGGACGCGACGGTTTCGACGACGAATGAGTTACAAGGCCTTGGAGATGGGCGTGTCGCAAGCCGTGTTGGACCCAGGAAGTTTAATTTTGGGTTGAATCGCAGCCGTTCGTTTCCTTATTTTGGGATCTAACAGCCAAGGGCTCTCCATGCTAGGGTTAAGTTCGGGATTGGGGGTTTAAACCTTCACTTTCACTTAGCCATTATCTTTCTAAAACCTAGAGAGAAGGGAGAGCAAGGAGTTTGGAGGAAAAGGAAGATCCGCCCGCCGGAGGAGATTCAGAGCGCCAAATCGCAAAACAAGCCCAGATCTATGGAGGCAAGATCATCGCGGTGCTTTTCATCCGTGTAGTTTTCCATGGCGCCGATGAAAAATGCTAGGGTAACGATTTTCATCTTGAGCAGGTGAAGCTCTTCTTCCTTTGCATGGGAAAAACCGCTCTCGCGAGTGTGCAGTGAGTTTGCGGTATTCCTTGGGGTAGATATGTAAAGTCCCCCTTGTTAGAGTTCGAAATAGTAGTACGAACATAGGCATGGTGTGTGAATCCTACTCGGACATGTTGGTCTGGATCAGTGATGTTTTGCTATACATATTATGCCGAAGAAGACTCCCAGCATTTTGTTTGTTTTCGGGTTGCTATGCGTTAGAATGCATCAGGGAATCTTGGGGATTAACCCCAAGGTGCACCAGGAAATCTGGGGGGAAATGCATTTCTGCCATTTCGATGTCCTGGGAGCCAGCCGGGTATATAGCGGGGCTATGTATCGTGTTTGATCAAAAGTTGGGACTGGGGGAAGCTGGGCCCGCATTAAAGGCCAAAGGGCCGCGACAGGGTGAGCAACGAGTTGGTGGAACCCTACCCGCTCCATCTGTTTTGGTTAAAGAGACCTAAATTTACGTGGCACTTACCGATGATTTGGAGATCGAGTCTAGGCTACGCCTGAAAGGACTAAATGCTCACGAGGTTTGCCTCCCTGGGGGTTGTGGTGGAGTTAAGGATCGGACTGGGTTCGAACTGGCTTCGCCGAATAAGTGCCCTGAGAGCACGGGGTGTATGGCCGTGTGTGCGTGCACCTGTAATATGATGTTTATTCGCTATGTTGCTTGTTTTGCTAACAAGTGCAAGGAAGAAGCTTTGCCGCCCCAGTTTTGGGGCGGAATCTTTATAATTTGGTCAGCTTTAGCTGACCGTTATTCTTGTTTTCCACCGTTGCGGTGATTTGTACTTGCAGGTGCTATGGAGCCGATCGGCAAACAGGGGGCTAAAGCCCAAGTTGCTGAGCTGGACCTCGAAGGCCTTGTGTGTTTACTTTGTTAGTTCATGTGTGGCCAGCCTGCGAGCCGAAGTTTGTAAAACACAATTTTATTCAAGTGAACTGTTGTAAGGCCTTAAGGCCAATACTTTTTGTGTATTTTGTACTTCATTCCTACTGGGTTTTCTATTAGTGGACATTCATGCTTGTTGGCATGGTTCTTATTGTTACAACTTAATAAATTGCTTCCGCTAGATGCTTTGTGTAGGACGTGTGTATTCGTTGAATGGTTTCAATGAGTAACCCATCGGTCTGTCCGTGGTATATGGCGTCGGGCCCCGGCTGGACCTACTGCTATATGATATGTGACGGATAGGGGCGTTACAATTTGGTATCAGAGTACCGGTTTCAGTCAGACTTAAATGTATTCATGGACGAATTCACTTTAAGGGGTGGTGAGTACATGTGTGTGCGTCATCATTATAATATGAAAAGAACCCATGAATGTCCACTTAGGAATGAAAATACACATGTTTGAGGAACCTGCGTGTTCCTTTAATTGCTTTTTGCAATGTGGATTGGTCGCTTATCGGTGTTTTGCATGATTATAGGTGACCAGGAGTGGTGCTGGGCCGTTAGAACGGCCAGTTTCTGTGGATAGGAGCGCACCAAATGATGCGCCTGCAACACCTCCTTCAGCTGAGACCAATCGATTGATAGCAGAGGCTGTGTTTGCGATGATCAATGCGCAACCTACGAGGCAGGTGCAACAGCCTGCTCCTACTGTGGAGCAAGTACCGCTCATAGAGGCAGAGCCAAGGAGGGTGGAACAGGTGGTAGTAGAGCCAGTGTTGCCTAGGAGAGCAACGAAGAAGCAACTTAAGCACATGAAGGGCTTCAATCCTCCTGTATTCTCGGGGATGGGAACCCCAACTCAAGCAGAGGATTGACTCTTTAGAATTAAGAGAGTGCTGACAGCTACTAAGACTAAAGAGTGGCAGAAGACCATAATTGTCACGTTCTTGGTGGATGGTGACGCAAGACTATGGTGGGATGGCTTGGAGCTACACCATTTGAGGGGTAGAAAGCTTACTGACATCTTGATAGAGGAGTTTTCGAGACTGTTCTTGGCTTGATACCTCCCCTTAGCTCAGAGGATTGCTTTGGAAAATGAGTTCCATAAGTTGTTTCAAGGAGAGAGTACCGTGGAAGACTATCTCCACGAGTTTACTCGATTTGGTCGGTATGCAAGGGCTACCTTCGCTGATGAGGAGCGAAATACCAACCGATTCTATGAAGGTCTAAGGGATGACTTGAGACTGTTACTATTGGGACCGATGCCGCAGGGTTTCCTGACCTTGGTCAACATGACCCGATCGTTGGAAAAGGACATGAAGAATGTTCAGGCGAAGAAGGACTCCAGTGGCAGGAAATCAGAGTTCAAGGTGCTATCTGCAAAGTCGGGTTTTTGAAGATGGAATAAGAAGGCAAGGACGTCGGGTGCAGCCCCTTCTTCAGATGCCGTGGGGGTAACTACCAACCGAACCCCGGGCGCTTGTTTTACTTGTAGTAAGATGAGGCATTTTGCCTGTGATTGTAGGAGCGGACGTCCGAAGTCCGAGAGAAAGCAAGGAGTAACTTATGAAGAAAAGGGCAAGGAGGTGGAGTCAACCGCATCCTATTATGCTCCGACTCAACCGAGAGTCTATAATCTGGGCCAGTAGGAGGCCATCAAATAGGCAGACGTGGTGACATATACGGTTTAATTTATAGCAAATTAGATTTAAATACTGTTACCTAGTGTTTGTTAGCTTAATACTGTCTTGTATAGGCTTTGTTTTGATTTGTGATAGTCCGACACGAGCACTATTCGATTCGAGAGCTTCACACTCCTTTTTGTCCGAAAGTTTCATAACGCGCATCGGAGTCCCTTCTTTTATGGAGAAGGACAAATTGGATGTGCTGCTGCCGAATGGGTGTTCTATGCACGCGGACATGGTATGTGTCGTAACGATTCATATTGGAAGTAAAGAGTTCGACTTGCTAGCGTTGTTGCTGCCGCTAGTAGAGTTCGACGTCATCTTTGGTATGGATTGGCTTTCGGAGCAGAAGGCCTTTATAGATTGCAACCGTAAAGAGGTCAAGCTGAGTGTTAGGCAGGAGACAACGTTTACGGGACTGAAGGGGTCGAGCAAGACGCTGATGTCTACTCTTCAGGTGGTCAAGGAAATTCGTGTTGGTGCAGAGCTGTTCTTCTCGTTAGTGGAGGTTGTAAAGCCTAAAGCCACTTTGGGTAGTATCCCAGTAGTGTGTGAGTACCCTGAAGTGTTCCCGGACTATCTTCCCGGAGCTCCACCGCAACGAGAGATCAATTTCACCATTGAGCTAGTGCCAGGTGCCAAACCTGTGTTACACTCTCCTTATAGGTTGCGCTTGAGGAGATGGCGGAGTTAAAGGTTAAACTAGAAGAGTTGATGGAGTAAGGGTATGTGCGTCCAAGTTCATCACCTTGGAGCGCACCGCTCCTCTTTGTTAAGAAGAAGGACGGGAGCTTGCGGCTGTGTATCGACTACAAAGAGTTTAACAAGCTAACAGAAAAGAACAAATACCCGATCCCAAGGATTGATGATCTTTTCGATCAGTTAGTCGGGTCGTCGGTATATTCAAAATTGGAACTGAAGTCTGTTTATTATAGCTAAGGATAAGGGAGAGTGATATCCCGAAGATAGCACTCAGCACGAGGTATGGGCATTTCGAGTTCATGGTCATGCTGTTTGGGCTGACTAATGCGCCATCGGTGTTCATTGATTTGATGAATAGGACGTTCAGAGAGTACCTAGACCATTTTGTGATCATCTTCATTGACAACATATTGGTGTACTCGCAGTACGAGGAAGATCACTTCAAGCATTTATATCTGGTGTTGGAGACGCTGAGGAGGAATGAACTTTACGCAAAATTCTCCAAATGCGAGTTCTGGATGTCCTCAGTAGCATTCCTTGGGCATATAGTCAGTAGAGAAGGGATAGCGGTAGATCCAGCGAAGATTTTTGCGATACGGGAGTGGTAGTGTTGTCTTCGGTAGCGGAAGTCCGGAGTTTCCTAAGGCTTGCCGGCTATTACAAGCGCTTCGTAGAGAACTTCTCGCGGATAGCATTACCTCTCACGAAGTTGACAAGGAAGGATCAGATGTTTGTATAGTGGCAAGAGTGCGCGCAAGCGTTTGGAGAGTTGAAAGGTCGGTTGACCACGATGTCAGTGCTAAGTTTGCTAAGTGGAACTGAAGGCTTCGAGATTTACAGTGATGCCTCAGGCAGTGGTTTAGGCTGCGTTCTGCTGCAGCATGGAAGTGTTATAGCATAAGGCTCGCGTCAGCTGAAAGTGCACGAAAGGAATTATCCGTTCCACGACTTGGAGTTGGCGGTCGTGATTTTTGCGCTAAAGATGTGGAGGCACTACTTGTACGGCATAAAGGTCGATATTTATACTGACCACAAGAGCCTTAAGTACCTGTTGGATCAGAAGGATCTGAACATGAGGTAGCGGAGATGGATGGAGTTCTTGGGGGACTATACGTTCAAAATTCATTATGTACCCGGGAAAGGCAATGCAGTTGCGGATGCGTTGATTCGCAGGGCTCCCGTCCAAGCCAACTGGTTGTCAGTTCATAATGAGAGGTTAATTCGAGAGTTGGAGGTGTTAGAGATCTACTGTGTTGACAAGCAGACTAACGCCAAAGCGTTATTGAACTGGACAGAAGTTCAGTATGACCTGGCCGATCGCATTCGGTAGGCTTTGGAGTTGGATGGCAGCATGAAGGAGCTCATGGATGCAGCATTTGATGGGTCAAATTCCCAGTTTTCAGTTGAAGATGGGCTACTAAGGAAGGATAATTGTTTGTGCGTCCCAAACGTGGGAAATATACAGGCAGAGTTGATTTACGAGGCTCATCATACCAAGTACTCAATCCACCCAGGGAGCACGAAGATGTACCGGGATCTAAAGAAGTTATTCTGGTGGCCAGGGCTCAAGAAGGATGTGGCACTGTTTGTGGCTAAATGTCAGACTTGCGCCTTAATAAAGGCAGAGTGCACAAAGCCAGGGGGATTCTTGAAATCCTTTCCTATTCTGGAATGGAAGTTCAACGACATTTCAATGGACTTTGTGGATGGCTTGCCAAGGCCGCAAAAGGAAAAAGATGCCATCTGGGTGATCGTAGACCGGTTAACAAAGGTATCACACTTCATTCTGCATTGGAAGGATGATTCAGTGGAGAAACTGGTGAAGCTGTATATGGATAATATAGTCAGACTACACGGTGTGCCCTATAACATCGTGAGTGATCGAGATAGGTGTTTTACGTCCAATGATTGGAGATTGGTGTAGCAGATGCTGGGGAATAAATTGAAGTTCAGCACAGCCTTCCATCCGCAGACGGATGTGCAGACCGAGAGGGTCAACAGAATCATGGAGGACATGCTCTGCATATGAGTTCTAGACTTTGGAATGCATTGGGAAGACCACCTGTATCTGGTGGAATTTGCCTACAATAATAGCTACCAGGCGAGTATAAAAATTGCACCCTTCGAGGTCCTATATGGTAGTAAGTGTCTCACGTCGTTGTCGTGGCTAGAAACGGGTGAGGCAAGGTTATACAAAAAGCAAGAGGTGGAAAACGCTACTTCATTAGGTGCGAACCATTCAAGAGCATTTGTTGATCGCTCAGGATAGACAAGCTAAATACTACAATGCCAAACATCGGAATGTGGAGTTTGCGGTTGGCGATTGGGTGTATTTGAAGATAAAGACGTTCAAGGGTGTGTCATGGGTACGATGCTTGAAGAAGCTGAGCCCGAGATACCTTGGACCGTTTGAGATTCTGGAGCAGATCGGTGAAGCGGCTTACCGTCTAAAGCTATCGGTGGAGTTGAGTGGTCTACACGACGTATTCCACATATTAGTGTTGCGGAAGGCGGTGCAAGAGCCTTCGCAGGTGATCGCAGTTGATCAAGTACCGGTGGACGAAGGGTTGATGACTAGGGTCATGCCCGTTCATATTGAGGACTCTGAAGTCAAGCGACTTCGTAACAAGGAAATAAGAATGGTGAAGGTCCGTTGGGAAAATTGCGGTTGGGAGGAGCTCTCTTGGGAACAGGAGCAGACCATGCTTGAGGAGTACCTAGAGTTATTTCACTCAGGTACCGCCTTTTGTCTGCTGTTTTCTTTTCCTTTGGTAATTTCGTGGACGAAATTCTTTTAAGAGGGAGAGAGTTGTAACTCCCCAAAACTCAAAAGAGTGATGGGTGGTGTTTTGAGCCAAATCTGGGATTTGGTAGAGATGACACGGCCTGGGACATGTGCGTGTCCCAGGGCATGTCATGCTCGGGTTCGTCGATGGTCGCGATGTCGACGAAATTGCAGTCAACGGTCGTCGGGGCAGTGAACATGGCCTGGGACACAGGAATGTCCCAGGGCTTATCAGTCACTCAAAGCCTTTCACTCAATGATCATTGAGTGAGGGCGCACGACCTGAGCCCAGGCATGTTCGGGTCCGACACAGGCGTGTGAAATTCGATACGGGCATGTTGAATACCTGTGTCCTACTCGGGTCATTTGACGAGTTGTGCTAAGGCAGCTACACGGCCTGGGATATGGGCATTTCCCAGGGCGTGTCTAGCATACAGCATGTGACACAGGCGTGTCACATGGCCGTTTCGTGATCTGGACGTTTTGGACCTGTGTCGATGGAGGAACACACCCAGCTATATAGGCGTGTACTAGATAACACGGACGTGTCAAGACTGATACGGGCGTGTCGAGTGCCGGTGTTCTTTTTGGTACGCGATGGTTTCGACGGCGAATGAGTGACACAACCTTGGACACGGGTGTGTCACAAGCCGTGTTCGGCCCAGAAAATTTAATTTCGGGTTGAATCGCAGCCGTTCATTTCCTTATTTTGGGATCTAACGGCCCAGGGCTCTCCATGCTAGGATTAATGCCGGGATTGGGGGTTTAAACCTTCACTTTCACTTAGCCATTCTCTTTCTAAAACCTAGAGAGAAGGGAGAGCAAGGAGTTTGGAGGAAGAGGAAGATCCGCTCGCCGGAGGAGATTCGGAGCGCCAAATCGCAAACCAAGCCAAGATTTGCGGAGGCAAGATCATCGCGGTGCTTTTCATCCACGTAGTTTTCCATGGCGCCGAGGAAAAATACTAGGGAAACCATTTTCATCTTGAGCTTCTTCCTTTGCATGGGAAAACCTGTTCCCACGAGTGTGTGGTGAGTTTGCGGTATTCCTTGGGGTAGATATGTAAAGTCTCCCTTGTTAGAGTCCGAAATCGTAGTACAGACATAGGCATGGTGTGTGAAGCCTACCCGGACATTTTGGTCTGGATCAATGATGTTTTGCTATGCATATTGTGCTGGAGAAGACTCCGTGCATTTTGTTTGTTTTTGGGTTGCTATGTGTTAGAATGCATCAGGGAATCTTGGGGATTAACCCCAACGTGCACCCGGAAATCTGGGTGGAAATGCATTTCTTTCATTTTAGTTGCCTGGGAGCCAGCCGGTGATGTAGGCCACTATGTTTGCCACTATAACGGCTAAGGGAAATACACGTATGCCTCTCTATTCCCGATATTACGCTCACATAATAATTAAACGCAGCACACTCACGAACAACGTTATCAAATATTGCTAACGTACGGTAGCCACGCCGAATAAAGATCGAACAAACGGCTATAGGTCGATGTTCTCTCATGCTAAAAGTACCAATATTTGGTCCGACCGAGTGATGATTGTACCAAAAGAGATCTACCGAAAAGTTCGATTCGGAAATGGTAGATCTCCCCCAACAAAACAAAAGCGAGGCTCTCCAAACCTCTCGGAAAATTAAGCAACTTGAAAAAACAATTTATGCTATCGGAAAGATGAAACCATGATCGAAAAACAATTCCAAAATAACACAATGGTATTCCACCAAATAAAATTCTAGAAAATAGATTCACACAAGAGGTAGAAAATCTCGTTACCCAACCGGAATGGATGATTCCGATTTGCTTGAGGATCGCTCTTCCACGGTTCCGCCGGAGTTTCGCCAAATGGAGAGAAACTCGTCCGCTTCCTTCGCTTCACGCCGGGATGGATGAAAATCACAAAGGGAGGAGCCTCTTTTTTTTTTGCCTTGGCCGATCTCAGTATGAAGGAGATGGTGGGTCGGCTAAGAGGGTGGTGGTGGCCGAACTATTGGAGGTGGAGTTGAGGGTGGTCGGCTAGGTGGAGGAGAAAAGAGAGGAGGAAGAGGGGAGGAGGCTTGTGGCCGAATTTCACAAGGAGGGAAGGAGAGGGGAAGGAGGCTGGCGGCCAAGAGAGGGGAGCAAGAGGGAGATCCGAAATTTTGAAGAGGGAGAGAGGGAAAAAGGGGGGAAACCAATTTTAGGTTTTCAAAATTCTTTCATTCTTTTCTCTAATGAAAATAATAGAGTCCATGCCTATATATAGGCTTACAACAAGACTTGGTTATTTGCAGCCCAAATAAGAATTAAACATTACCAAAATTTAAAAATAATATGATGAAAATTAAAATGCAAATAATTAAAATAATATTTAAAGCCTTCATAAGTCTTCATCATCGTCGTCGCCATCATGTTGGGGTCGTCGTCGTCTTCTTCCATCATTATCTTCAACATGCAGGATAACGTCGTCACCGCCACCGTCATCGCCGTCATCATCCTTAACATGTTGGAGAACGTCGTCCCGTCTTGATCTTCGACTTTATCACACTGGGGGTTGCCGCCATCAATCCTCCCCCGCTCAAAATAACTCATCACCGATGAGTTGGCATGGAGGTGCTGGCGCCGAAGAACATCATCCAAATGAACCATCGCCGGGTCGCCGGAGACCGGGCGAGCACACCATCGTATCACATAACGCTGAGTACCTCCACTTGGAAAGGAGAACAAAACACCAACAATGAACCTGTCTAGGCAAAATTTTGTCCTGCGAAACTTGGGCAAGGCATTAGGCAAATAAAGAAGTAAAATTTCTGCATCAATAGTCAACGTACCTCCGTTGGAGACCAATGGAGAGGACGATCCAAGAACAAGCTCACCCCCAACCCAAATGACAATATAGTGGCACCAAACGTAGAGTTAGATATTTCAAATGGTGGAAAAACACAATGCATGAAATTGGAATCATTTAAACTAGGGGAATTACCCCATTCAGTGGTTAACTTCAACAGACATGTTGTTTCTCCTAATTGATTAAAAATCCGAAAAGTTCTAACTCGCCGACTCGCCAATGTTTCTATAGTGCCCGAAGACATCCGTTCAGGGACGAGACACACCAAGAGTAAACCGAAAACCTTATAGGGAAACACCCTCTTATGTAAGTTAGCAATATATTGATAAGAAGACATGTGTGTGACTAACGCTTCTGTTGGTACCCTAGTTTGGATTTGAGTTAAGTCTTTCCTTTTAGTCTCTTGACCCAAGATTTATCTATGGTCAAAGTCTAGTTGTAGAATATTCTCTTTTCCAGTGAAATTCTGGCTAAGGAATTTCTGGTTCGACTATAGTCAAACGCCGATCGACTATCGTCGATCAGCCGGTCGATGATCATCTGTCTCTAGTCAGCTCGACGTTCTGCTAGATCGTCGAGCTCTGGTCGACTATCTCTTGATAGTTCGACGCTTTCTGTCTAGTCTTGAGTCGGTCGACTATCTGCCCAGATTCAAGATTAAAGATCTGAGAAGAAGACAAAAGCTCAATTCAAATATCAGAGCCGTTGCTGCTGCCATTATATTAAGGAGTTCTTTTGAAGAAAGAACCAAGGCTTGCTAGCAGAAGGAAGAAATACAATACAGCAAAGCCAGCTCTCAGCAATCTTCATTTAACTGAGAAGTTGTTAGCTCTTCTGCTCTTCTTCAACCTGAGTTCTCCTGTTCCAGGAAGTTCTGACTCAGAGTTCTTTTGAAGAAGAAGAAGAAGATAGCTGCTAGAAGATTTTAATTTCTTATTTTATATCTTCTTGTAGTTCTTCCTTCAGTATTTACTGAAGTGTTTCTGCACTGAAGCAAGACTTCCCCTGGACGTTCTTTGAGCCAGGGGGAGCCTTGATTCTTTTAGAGCTTTCTAGCTCAGTGCAAGTTATTGTGCTTCTCTAATCTATTGTAAAATAGAGAAGACACCTTAACCCCTTTCCCCCTCCTGTACAGGGTTATTACTCCCTTCAAAAGTATCCCTTGGTGGCAGGGCACCTGATCAAAAACCTGTGTTTGGTTTTTAGACACCTGATCAAAAGTCTAAAGGGTTTCTTGATCTACCTGAAGCAGATCTTGTTGGTGGCAGGGCACCTGATCAAAAACCTGAGTGGATTCCTACCTTGTTGGTAGAAGAGTGGACGTACCCAAGTTGTTTGGGGAACCACTATAAATTCCTTGTGTCGTCTGGATTGCCTTGTTTAATTACATGCATTGTGGCTGTAATTAGATTTTTAACTAGGTTTGCTAGTTGCTGGATAGGATCCAAAGCTAAACTGTAATTACAGTAAGCTTTAGTTTGTGCATAACACTTGTGTTAGGCTCTAAGGTTTAATCTTAAATATCTATAACTTTCATTCCGCAATTCACTCCAAGGGAGTTGAGTAGAAAGTCAACTTTGCTAGTGCAATTTTTGATTACTCTATTCACCCCCCCTCTAGAGTAGTATCTATCCCTTCTCTTTCAGCTTCCTTACCGTGCTTATGTAAATTAAGAACAAGAGAGGCAAATACTAGTGCATGTTGACTTGTCATAGAAAATGGCAGTAACGGAACTACATAAGGTGGCACAAACGGAAATAAATATGGTGGCGCCAATGGAAAGTAATTGGGTGGCACTAGCGGAACTACATCAGGAGGCACTAGTAGAATGAAATCAGGTGGTACTAACTGAATGCAATCCGATGGCACAAAAGATGGCCACGTCATTAACGTGCTCTCAGAGATTTGGTGAATCTTAGAAAATCGAGAGGGTACAGAATTAACGAGACTGTCATCATGACCCAACACAACATCTAATAATACACGACGTGACATGTCCCAAGGAGGGTCCAGCATGGATGGTAAAACTAATTGACTCAAATCAGGCAAATTAAACGCACAACCCAAAGGATCTGCTGGTCGGGTCAACATATCATCAGGGATTATCGGTAACACTAACAACGAGAAAGAGTTAAGATCGTATTTAAATTCACGCCACGGAGTTAGCATAAGGGGACGCTTATCCGGGTCTACCTCAATAACGACCTCCAAAAGTATAACTCTCTCACTTGGAAATTCTTCCAACTCATAAATCGTGACATCAGTAGCAGTAAAAATCTCAGGAATGGGCGTATCGATAGATTCCGGAAGAGGGGCTACGTCATACCCAGTGTCAAAATATGGATTTATCATCCAAGTAAAATCCTTCGGGTGCAAGCCATCAAACTCAATCGAAAAATCAAACAGAAGATTTTCCCTCACGATAAACTCATCTGGCTCATCATCACCCAACTCACTCTCCGAATAACACTCCTCACAGGAGGACTCTACCAACTCATCTGAAAGTTCTTCCAACAATAAATGTTGATCATATAGTAAGTCCTCTAAATCAGTTGGGGCATCCATTAATTCGTGATTAGAGAAATCGACTGAAACATCCTCACTTACAAGATCCTCAGGAAAATCAGAGATATTCTCATTAGGTGTAATCGTAACCTCTAACACGTTGAGGCTGGTAGTTTGGAGACGTCTCTCAACACTAGGGTGATCAGTCACAACGCTAGTGTGGCTAGTAATGGGCAAAGTAATACTCTCACAGGTCAAACTATCATCATCCCAAACATCATCTAACTCACGACTTGGTAAGCTCTCAGCGTAAGGTTGCTCTTCCGATTCAGCCAAATTATTAATTGACTTAGGGTCATCCAAAGACTCCACTACGATCAAGATGGATGGCTCCGAAATTTCGTCGAAGGGGAGTGGAGATGATTTCTCAGAAGAGAAATCCTCATCCAGGTCACTAGGGTACCAATCTCCTCAACGTCGCTACACTCGTCAGTGATAATAGACTCATCCTCAGTGACAGGCGCAATCATAGAATCAGCCTCATACTCATTAGGGGAGTCAATAACTAGATCTGACAGCTCAGGGGGCGACTCTAAGGAGAGTACGGGCGTAGTCAGAATAAAATGATCGATAGTGCCAAACCCAGTCGTTTCACTAGTCTCACATGTCTTGATCGCCTGACTGCCCACGAGGATAGGAACACTCTCATAATCAAGTTGGGGTCTAGTGCCCTGGCGGGGAGAAGTAAACTTATGTGACGTCCTAGCACGGGAGTGCGGGGTGTCGTACTGGTACGGTGTAGGCATAATCATAGGTGACGTTTCACTCAGATTTTCAGATGACTGAGAAGGATAGTGGGGAGGGTAATACTCATTCGTTAATAGATTCTTCATAATATTCCAACCTACATGTGACTCTTCAAGGGATGTCCCAAAACGTCTCTCCTCATTAAGCCAGAAAGTCTGGGCTCGACTAAATAATTGAAGTCTCGCGACGGGGATCCTGTGGGGGTCCACAATTTGATATCTCTCAAAATAGCGCTCTATAGCCTTCACCCAGCATAAAAACTCTTGCGCTCCACCTAGCCCATCATAGGTCGGAGCTGGAACTCTAACATGCCTAGATGAGTGCGGTACAACTTGATTAGCCTTTAGTTGGCCAATCAACCCCTTAATCTCTTCCACTACCGGACAATGGAAAGGCTTTCTAACGTTCATGACGGAACCTAAAGATTTCATTCGGGAAATGTGAACATCGTAGTCCATTTTTTTGTTTTAATTTTCAGCAGGAAAATGAGGATAGACTACGCGGAGTAAGTGCACAAATACAAAGAAATATAGTTTGATCCTGATTAATTTTCAAAGATAGATTTGTTCCCGCTAATATTTCATAATAATATATATATATTTTTTGATATTCTTGCTGGCAAAAATTTGGAGATTATTAATTAAATTTTTTTTTCTGAATTTTTGCTGGAAAATAAAATTTTAGGTTGCTATTGGCAGACCACAAAAAATAATTTTTTTGCTTTTTTTTGTTTGAAAATTTTTGTGCACGTGCGTGTCGGCCTACTAAAATTAATTAGGATGGTGTCAATTAAGAAATCGACACAACCTCCCTCTGATATCAAATTGATATAGGCCACTACGTTTGCCACTATAACGGCTAAGGGAATTACACGTACGCCTCTCTATTCCCGATATTACGCTCACATAATAATTAAACGCAGCACACTCACGAACAACATTATCAAATATTGCTAACGTACGGTAGCCACGCCGAATAAAGAACGAACAAACGGCTATAGGTCGATGTTCTCTCAAGCTAAAAGGACCAATATTGGGTCCGACCGAGCGATGATTATACCAAAAGAGATCTACCGAAAAGTTTGATTCGGAAATGGTAGATCTCCCCCAACAAAACAAAAGCGAGGCTCGCCAAACCTCTCGGAAAATTAAGCAACTTGAAAAAATAATTTATGCTATCCGAAAGATGAAACCATGATCGAAAAACAATTCCAAAATAACACAACGGTATTCCACCAAATAAAATTCTAGAAAATAGATTCATACAAGAGGTAGAAAATCTCGTTACCCAACCGGAATGGATGATTCCGATTCGCTTGAGGATCGCTCTTCCACGGTTTCGCCAGAGTTTCGCCAAATGGAGAGAAACTCGTCCGCTTCCTTCGCTTCATGCCGGGATGGATGAAAATCACAAAGGGAGGAGCCTCTTTTTTTTTGCCTTGGCCGATCTCAATATAAAGGAGATGGTGGGTCGGCTAAGAGGGTGGTGGTGGCCGAACTATTGGAGGTGGAGTTGAGGGTGGTCGGCTAGGTGGAGGAGAAAAGAGAGGAGGAAGAGGGGAGGAGGCTTGTGGCCGAATTTCACAAGGAGGGAAGGAGAGGGGAAGGAGGCCGGCGGCCAAGAGAGGGGAGCAAGAGGGAGATCCGAAATTTTGAAGAGGGAGAGAGGGAAAAAGGGGGGGGGGAAAACCAATTTTAGGTTTTCAAAATTCTTTCATTCTTTTCTCTAATGAAAATAATAGAGTCCATGCCTATATATAGGCTTACAACAAGACTTGGTTATTTGCAGCCCAAATAAAAATTAAACTTTACCAAAATTTAAAAATAACATGATGAAATCTAAAATGCAAATAATTAAAATAATATTTAAAGCCTTCATAAGTCTTCATCGTCGCCGTCACCGTCATGTTGGGGTCCTCGTCGTCTTCTTCCATCATTATCTTCAACATGCAGGATAACGTCGTCGCCACCGCCGTAATCGCCGCCATCATCCTTAACATGTAGGAGAACGTCGTCGCCGTCTTCATCTTTAACTTTATCATGCTGGGGGTTGCCGCCATCAGCCGGGTATATAGCGGGGCTATGTACCGTGTTTGATTGAAAGTTGGGACTAGGGGAAGCTGGGCCCGCGTCAAATGCCAAAGGGCCACAACGGGGTGAGCAACGGGCTATTGGAACCCTACCTGCTCCATCTGTTTCGGTTAAAGAGACCTAAAGTTACATGGAACTTACCGATGATTTGGAGATCGAGTCTAGGCTACGACTGAAAGGACTAAATGTTCACGAGGTTTGCCGCCCTAGGGGTTGTGGTGGAGTAAAGGATCAGACTGGGTTCAGACTGGCTTTGCCGAGTAAGTGCCCTGAGAGCACGGGGTGTACGGCCGTGTGTGCATGCACCTGTGATGTGATGTTTATTCGCTATATTACTTGTTTTGCTAACAAGTGCAGGGAAGAAGCTTTTCCGCCCCGGTTTGGGGGCGGAATCGTTATAATTTGGTCAGCTTTAGCTGACCGTTATTCTTGTTTGCCACCGCTGCGGTGATTTGTGCTTGCAGGTGCTGCGGATCCGAGCGAAAAATAGCGGGCCAAAGCCCAAGTTACTGAGCCGGCCCTCGAAGGCCTTGTGTGTTTACTTTGTTAGTTCATGTGTGGCCAGTCTGCGAGCCAAAGTTTGTAAAACACAATTTTATTCAAGTGAACTGTTGTAAGGCCTTAAGGCCGGTACTTTTTGTGTATTTTGTACTTCATTCCTACTGGGTTTTCTGTTAGTGGACATTAATGCTTATTGGCAGGGTTCTTATTATTGCAACTTAATAAATTGCTTTCGCTAGTTGCTCTGTTTAGGACGTGTGTATTGGTTGAATCGTTTCAATGAGTAACCCACCAGTCTATCCGTGGTATATGGCGTCAGGCCCCGGTCGGACCTACTGCTATATGCTATGCGACGGATAGGGGCATTATAGCAGAAGCATAAGAGAGAAATCAAAATGGATAGAGTTGTAAAAGCGATATTTAATAAGAGAATTTTAAAAGAAAAGCGAGTATGTTAGACGTGAAATATGTAAAATAGTGAAGAACTATCAAGTAAATATAGTGTAAAGAATATGAGAAATTTAATTCATGTAACCAAAACATTGTAAACTCATGCGTAGATTTCTCATCCAATTACTTTAGGTGAGATAGAAATGTGAAAATCATTTTCGGTCCAATTCTCATGAGAAGAAATGTTATAATAGATAATGATGTTTACAAGTTGTGTGATTGCGTAAAATATAAGTGTATAATGTAAACATCATAAAAATGTGAAATATAGGAACATAACATTGAATTGACACAAAGTACTTGGCGATCATAAAAGGATTCATTGCACACAAATTTGATTCAAATGGCCATACACGGTTGTGCAAGGTACTTTACGATTCTGTTCAAGATGCTCAATCTCACAATGCTTATTAAGACTTATCAGAAGGGTGAGTCATGCTTGGTGGAGTTTTCTTGTTAATTTATTTTACCCTTTTTATCATCATTTTTTTGTTTATTTTTTGTTTTTATATTAAACCAAGGACTCTGAATCCACTTATTTTGCAACCATATTTTTTAAAAAGACATAAGAGTAGAATTTAAGGGCGTGTGCAATAATCGTATATGAAACAAAGAACTTGTTTAATTCAAGTGGTTAAGTAGTAACAAATCATATTCATGAAAAAATAATTTATAATACACATAGTTTACTCAAAATTGTTCGTGCTTTTTCATTATCAAATATAACAATTACTCATACTTAGAGGCATGCGAAAACAATCATCATCATTTGCTACTCATAATTTCGTTGGATATTAAAGATATGAAAGGCATGAATAAGCAAAAAATAATGCATTTTGAAACTTGAAAAGAAAAACAGACATTGTAAATTATCTGAAAAAGATAAATCAACGAAATCTTGACTGTAGCATATGCAAAGAAAAATGGAGATATCAAATGAGTGTTTTGTTGAAATTTTTCGCTATCACGAGCATATGCAAAGATAAATCAAATTTGTAGAGAAAATGTGAAGAAAGGTGAGGAAGTCTTAAATTTTAGTTGAGATTTCATAGTTTTCCAAGTTAATAGCAAGAAGATGATGTATAGTAATATATTTCGAAATTAAGTTTGCTATTTTTTTATTAAAAGAAACCTTCTGACAGTGTTAATGTAGATAGTAATATGTTGGAGAATGTCTTGAAAATTAGTTTATATGGAATTTTCTAGGTGTTAGAGGAATTATAGCTATCGCCCGGCGATAATCACTATTGTCGGCGATAGTGAAAATTTAATAATAATGTTTGTATTTTCGTTTCTAGGAAGAATGACATTAGGATAAAGAGAATAAAAAAGCACTTCTAGTAACGCTCATTCATCATATCAATCATCTCTATGTATTGAGAAAGCGACTATAGGTGTAGAAAAAAATTAGGGAATTCAACACAACACGTGATGCTAAAGTGTATGATAAGCTAGCACATGCATGCATAATCTCTCTAATTTTTCCTTATATGTTCAGTTCAGTTTTGGTCAGAGAATTTTATAATCATTTAAATGACCCAAACTATAATAAAAATGAATGGAGGTGTTAGATCACGTATTCAAGGAGGAGTTGTAGAGATAACCCATGATGATTTAAGAAATGAGTTTGAGCTTATCTCTAGTACAAATGCCTTGGATGTTGTTGAGAATTAATTATAGGAAAGATAGAAATTGGACATGATTGAATGAGACTCTTCGTGGAATTTCTGAACATACATACCTAATTCAAACCACTGCTTTTCTCACCACTTAAGCATTTTTAATTCAAGACATTTTGAGAAACATGATTATTCTTATGACAAGAGACACCAAAATGATTACTGCACAATTGACATTGGTTATATATATGATTGTGGAAGGAGTGTGGTTTGATACTGCTAACTTAGTTTTGTTGATTATTCGATATATTTTCAAGATGAAAAATCCTACAAGACAGAAGAATGGAACTGAAGGCAACCCAGGCAGAAGAGAAAGAATTAAAAAGTCTAGTGGCAGATCCTCCACGACATTCCATTTATCGTACATGCCGACCGAGGGAGAGAGGATAGAGCTCGAATGAAGATCAACTTGAGACCAATATTGAGGATAGCAGGAACTTCTGAGTTGACGAGATGACAGGATATCGACTTTTGGAGATATCGACCGGTGACAGTCACTATCTCCGGTGATAGTGAGATTTTTTTTAATATTGTTATTTTAAGTGTGCTAAAATTTCTGAGATGTTTAACTATGTTTGAATCATCATATTTTGTGACTTATATCGATGTTTTAATTAATATTTAGCTTGGTATTCTTGAATTAGCATTATTTTTTTTAATTAATTGATTTTTAATGTTTTAAATTTTTTGACTGTTTTTTTAATATTATAAATTATTTAATTTAGTTTGCAATATCTAAAATTCTTTATTCTAATCTTAACATAGAAAAACATGAATCAGGAAATGGCTTAATGAAAATATTGGATATTTGTGAATTTGTGACTATAAAGCTTATTTTCACATTATCCTTTTTAACATGATCTTTAATAAAATGATGTCGGACGTCTATGTGTTTAGACCGTAAATGATATACTGGATTGAAGGTTAAATATATTGCATTTTTATTATCACATATTAATTTTATGGTTTGTTGAACTACCCCAAAATCTTTTAATATTTGTTTCATCCAAAGGTCTTGTGCACAACAACTACCTACTGCAATATACTTAACCTCAGTGGTTGAGAGAGAAATATAATTCTGTTTTCTACTCGACCAAGAAATAAGAAGGGCCTAAAAATTGATATGTGACACTTGTGCTCTTACAATCTAAAGAACAACCACCATAATATGAATCAGAGTAACCATGCAAAATAAATGAATCAGTATGTGGATACTAAAATCTAGTTTAGAAGTACCAATAAGATATCTACAAATTAGTTTAACCACTTTTAAATGTGATTCTTTGGGATTAGCTTGAAATCAAACACATAAACAAATTGCAAACATAATATCAAGTCTAGATGTGATTAAATATAATAAAGATCCTATCATCCCTCTATATAAGGTTTGATTAATAGAAATTTCGCTTTCATCTTTTTCTAATTTTATTGAAATACTCATATGAGTACTAGCTTACTTAAGGTTTTCATATCCAAATCTTTTAAAAACATCATGAATATATTTAGTCTGGCAAATAAAAATACAATCATGTTATTGGGTAATTTAAAATCCTAAAAATATGTAAGTTCTCCTACCATACTCATTTCAAATTCATTTTTCATAATTATAACAACTTCATTACATAACTCTTCAGTAGTGGTTCTAAAAATAATATCATCAACATAAATTTGTAAAACTACTAAATCATCATTACCATGCTTAATGAAGAGTGTACAATCAGCACTACCCATTTTATAATCATTTTTTAATAAATATAAAGTTAATCTTTCATACCATGCACGAGGTGCTTGTTTCAAACCATAAAACATTTTTTCTAATTTATCAACATGATTAAGAAATTTTTCATTCACAAAGTCAGGAGGTTATTCTATATAATCTTTTTCTTAATGTATCCGTTTAAAAATGCAGTTTTAATATCCATTTGAAAAAATTTAAATCTTTTGAAACTAGCAAATACAAGAAAAATTCTAACTGCTTTAAGACATATTGTAGATTCAAAGGTTTCATCAAAATCTACCCCCTCTATTTGAGCATATCCTTTTGTCACTAATCTAGCCATTTTCTAGTGATTTAGATTCACTATCTAGTTTATTTTTGAAAATCCACTTTACTCCTACAATAGGATGATTAGTAGGTCTCTCTACAAGTTTTCAAACCTTATTATATTAAAATTGACCAACTTCATCATTCATAGATAAAAACCAAGATTCATCATTTAAAGCGGTTGAAACATCTTTTAGTTATATATCAGAAATAAAATATAGGTTTGAAAATAAATCATGTAAAGAAGAACGAGTACAAACCCCTCTTAATGGTTCTCAAAAAATTAAATCCTTTTGATGATATTTTGAAAATTGGAGTTCACTTGGAGGCACATATTCTTGAACTTCTTCTTCTCTTTCCTAATTTTCTTCATCTTGATCTCCAAGTAACTCTTCATCATCAAGATCCAAAGAAGAAAGGGGTTCTACTTCATTTCCTGTATGATTAGTATCCCCTACACAAGGAACAACTTCATCAAACTTAATATGAATTGATTCTTCAGCTATTTTAGTCCTTTTATTATAAACTCTATATGCTTTACTAGTTGAAGAATAGCCAATAAAAATTCCTTCATCATATTTTTCATCAAATTTTCCTAGCGCATCTTTTGTATTCAAAATAAAACATTTACATCGAAAAACTCTAAAATATAATACATTAGGCTTCTTTTGAAAATAAATTTCATAATGAGTTAATTTTAAAAATGAATGAAATATTACATGATTAATGACAAAACATGCAGTACTAATAGCTTCAACCTAAAAAGATTTAGATAATTTATATTAAGATAATATAATGCGAGCTAGTTCTTGAAGAGTTCTATTTTGCTCTCCACTACACCATTTTACTGTGGTGTGCGAGGAGCAAAAATTTTTTATATAATGCGAGCTAGTACAAAAAGAAATAAACCTATAAATTTTAAATTCACCTCCATGATTTGAGCATATGCATTTTATTTTTAAATCAAGTTTATTTTGTATATGAATGCATAATTTTATAAATTCAAAGAACACATCAGATTTGGAAGTTAGAAATAAAGTCCTACAAAATCTTAAAAACGCATTTATTAATACAAAAGTATATTTTCTACCTCCTAGAATTTATTTAGTGACTGGACCAAATAAATCCATATGTATTAATTTAAGAGGTCTAGTAGTAGAAATAACAATTTTACTTTTGAATGAAAATTTTGAAAATTTTCTTTTTTAACACAACATGCATAAAGAAATAACTTTCTATCTAATAAAGGTAAACCTTTTATCAACTTATTTTTAGAAAGTTTTACAACTAATTTAGCACTAGAATGACCAAAATTCCTATGTCACAATTGTAATTATTCATTCTTAGATAAAAATATTTTAACATAGAATGTGAAAGATCATAAAATTCCAACATATAAATATTATGATATCTAGGTGCAGTAAGTACAATCTCATGTGATTTTGAAACTCTTATTTTGAACAAATTTGTAGATGATTCAAATAAAATGTTTAATCCTTTATAATATATAATTGATTTATAGAAATTAAATTATGTTTTAAACCATCAACATATAAAACATTTTAAATATTAAAAGAGTCATTACCCACTACACCGATGCCCATGATCCTTCCTTTTCCATTGTCGCCAAAAATCACAACTCCTCCTTTCTTCATCTCTGGGCTAAGGAACTTTTATTTATTTCTTGTCATGTGCTTTGAACATTCTGAGTCCAAGTACCACACGTCTTATTTGTCCTTAGCTTGCCAACACACCTAGAAAGGAGAAGAGAGTAATGATCTGGCTACCCAAGTGGTTCCTCCTATAGTATAGATGGAATCCTTAGGCACCTAGACCTTTTTATATAAACTATGACCTTTCTTCCTATAAGAGTCAGTAGTGTGTCCAAACTTATTACATTTGGCACAAGTGATAAAAGGAGATGAAACCTTTTTCACAATTGTCTTCAGACACTTACTAGAAGATGGATTACCATTAGAAGAAACTTTTTTATTTTTAAACTTTGAATTTCTGGAATTTTTGTTATCTCCAGCAATAGTGGATATCATTGGGCAATAACTTCCAGCAACATATCCTATCCCATACTTTGCAGATCGATGGCACTAATTGGCTAAAATCATATCTAGTGATTTTTGACTAATTCTGAATTTTATAATTGCCATACTCAAATAATGGATCCGGGCTTTTAAAGTAGTGTTTTTTGTGACTAACATGACACACTGGTTTTCAGAAACCTTTTTTCCATCTTCTACTTATGATTGAGATGATTTAAGAAATCTTCCTAAGTCACTTTTTCCTTTTGTAAGAGATTCAATATTAGATTGTGACTTTGTAAAAGCTTCTTCTAATTCCTTTATCCTTGTCAAAGAGTGATCACACTCTTGATAAGAAATCTTCTCCTTCCTAAGTACTTTTAATTCATTTGATAATTTTTTTTATTTCATCAAAGCTTTATTTTCAGATTTAAATAAATCAATATCTTTTAAACTTTTATCAAATAATTTACAAGTGTTTAAAAATTCAAAATATAATTCATCATAAGTTAGAGGAGTTACCTAAGTGTGGCTTTGGACACTGCATTCATCATCGGATGGTGAAACGCTCTTTACCATCAAGTGAATCTTGTCCTGCTGGTCATTTTCTAATCTTGATCTAGACGAACTTTCAGATGAGGAATCATCCCAAGTTTCTGCATTAAGTACTTTCTTCTTATCCTTTTTCTTGTGCCTCTTTTCTTTTTTCTCTTTTAGATATTTCAAGCACTTGCTTCTTTTATGTCCAATCTTTCTATAGTCATAGAATTCCGATGGCGGATGTTCATCATCATCTTCAACATCAAATTTCCTTTTCCTTTCCTAAACCCAAACTCCTTATTAAAATACTTCTTGAATGAATTTATCCTCTCTTGATTTCTCATAAATCTTTTAAACTTCTTTACAAATGGGCTTTCCTCATCTTCTTCATCATCTTCATCAGTTTCACTTTCTTCTTCCTTCTTTAACTTCAACGCCAACGCCTTCTTTTTTGGCTCCAAGTTATACTCTTGTTGTTGAATTTTTAATTCCACTTTATGAGTTTTGAGATTTCTTATGAGCCACTCAATTTGAAGAGTCTTGAGGTTGTTTGATTCCTAGATGGTGTCACCTTCGGATTGAACTTCGGGGGAAGCGATCTAAGAATCTTTCTCACCAAATCACCATTGGAAAAATTCTTGCAACTACTTTAGAGTCATTGATGAGTTTTTGTAAATTTTGTGTGTATAAAATCAATGTCTTCATCAACCTCCATTCTAAACTTTTCAAATTTTGACGCAAGTTAGAATAACTTTGAATCCATCACCTGCAAAGTGCCTTCATGAGTAACTTCAAGTAAATTCCAAATATCGTAAGCAGTTTTGCAAACACAAACCCTATTAAATTTAGTTCCATCTAACACACAAAATAAAGCGTTCATTGCCTTAGCGTGTTTTTTTGCAGCGGAAGTGGCGAGCAGTTCTATGGAGGTCCAAGTGTTGTTAGGGATCCAAGTGATGGAGTGGTGTTTGATATTTTGGTTGTGTTAGAAGCTGTCGGGTGGTAAGTAGAGGAGGGTGGCTAGACCATATAAAGTTCATCATGTTGGATCTTGAGGCGCCTTTAGAGGGGGCGGGGCAGGGGAGAATAAGGTCAAATAATAATTTTTCTTGAAATTTAATTTTGCAAAATATGAAAGGAACTTAAACAAATATTCACACAAATATAAATATGAAATAAGTACTTATAAAATTTTATGGAAGAATGAAATGAACATTTATTTCATAAATAAAAAGTACAGGAACAGTGATTTCAATAGAACTTTAAATTGAGGCTATAAGTGAAAATCTTCTTTTTGTGAATTCACTAGTCTTTCTCCAAAGGACTAGCAATCTATAGCCTATCTCTCCCTAGATACAGCTACTAGTCTCCTCTTAGATCACTCAACAACTAGGGGGTGAGAATTAAAAACCGCAAACTGAAAAAACCATCCGCACCGAAAAAACCACACCAATTTTTAAATCGCTCCGCATAGTTTAAGTGTTGTGCGGTTTTGAACTTTTACAAACCAAGCGCGGTTTGGTGCGGTGCGGTTTTTGGATTTTGAAAACCGCAAAAACCGCACCTCACCGAATATTTGTGTATTTAAATTTTTTATAATTATGTGGCTTCACATTTAAGTATATTAAATAAGAGCTGATATATTTAAACAATATATTACCGTCAGAGATAATATAATTGGGTGAGATATTTTGTTGAATCATCTCTTCCACACACACTATAGTGGAATAAAGGCTTAAAACTATAAGGAAAATATGATGTATGCATTAGTGGGAATATGTCAAGATATGGCACAATGGCGATAAATGATCTATATAGCCGACCACAATATAGTGGGATAAAGGTTTGAGTGTTGTTGTATCTCTACCACACACCGACAACTTGGATATCAATTAAAATAGTCTCTTAGTTTTAATAATCCAAATTAAAACAAAATATTGCATAAGAAGTGTTGATATATAAGAATGAATGAATCTCCTACAACAAAGTTTTGTGTGAAAATATTTGTCTATAAAACATGATATTCATAAAATATTATATAGTTCATAAGTTGGTATGACATCTCCAAAAAAAGGACAAATAACTGCATTAAAATTTATGAAAATGAAATCACCTGTTGTAAGAAAATGATGTAATTTAATACAATAAGGAGAGAAAAATAGCAAAATATAAAAGGACTCATAAATTATCAAGCAACATTCATAGTTCTGATGCTTACATGTAGTCTATGTAAAATACATGTTAAAAAGCATACCGAAACTGCAACCGCACCATAAAAAACTGCACCAAATCGAAACCACACCGCATAATTTCGGTGCAGTGCGGTTTTGCTCGGGCAAAAATAAAGCCCTTATGGTGCGATTGCGGTTTGGGCCAAAACCGCACCAAACCGCACCGTGCACACCCCTATCCACGACCTAATTATTGTACACAAGGCAGCAATTTCCACCTAAACCGCACAAGGGCCTAATCGCCACTCACAAGGCAATGAATTCTCTACCATTTACAAAAGTAATGAAAATAAAATGCGAAAGAATTCTAAAATTAAAAACTCACTCTGGTCTTGAGCGTTGAAGAAAACAATGAGTCCTCCAAAGGTCACCGGAGTTGAAATACACGAACGGTCTCTTCTTCGCTCTTGAACTTTCTTGGGAACTTAGGAGTTTTTCAAATGTCTAGAGGTAGTTGGCTAGGATTACACGAGAATAAAAGCTCTAGGAAGTGTGTAACCAAAATTCCTTGAAATCCAGCCCTTTTTATAATTTCACTCTATCGCACGACGATAGGTAGCTATTGCTAGTGATATCCCCTCTAACTACTACATGTCCCACTCTGCGATAACTACATCATGGAGATAGAGATCGTGTACGAACATGGGGCTATTGCTCTACAATATCGATATCGCCTGGAGATATCTTAATATAGTGTGCATCATGTCTGAGTGGTGCAGATCATGGTTGCCATCATCTATACTATCCCGGGGTGATAGAGCGCCAATGCCACCAATATCTTTGCCTTTGAATTTTTAAGCTCATCACCAATCCATAATAATCAGAGTATTATACCTTTGTTATCTGCACACCATAAACACACTATGATCAAATACATTTGCGATTTGTTATTTTCAAACCAAAGAGTGTGGAACGCATGCTCCAACAAATCATCCAAGCAGCAAGCTTTCTCCATAGAGCAATAGATATTAGATGGGTTATGGATGCAACACCCCAAATTTCTTTGTTTGGATTGTACTCATGCATGAGAGGGGAATTGAACTTTTATTGGAGGGTGGAACAACAATTGTTGGTCGAGCACCGACCGCTAATCTACCAGCGATCGACGACCGCTAGACTGATTATCGTTGGTCGAGTGTCCGGTCAGTGATCAGAAACCGATAATCGAATGGACGATTAGTGGTCTCAATCGACAGGTTGATCATTGATCGACTCCAAGTTAGGAGGCAAGTAGGTTTTAGGGCTGTTTTGTTTCGTAACCCATTTTCAACAATTGTATTAGGGTTTTAAGATCTAAGGACTATGAGTCTTTACTGGGATAATTTTTGTCAAATTTAGGTAAAACAAGTCCTCAATTTCTAAAATCCCTTCTATCTCTTTGTCATCAAAGAAGAGAGGAAGAGGAGGTGTTGGAGAGGGAAGTAGCATACATTGTTGGAGTTTTGTCACTCCAAATAAAGGGTCATTGCCCAAAATAGATAGATCAGACTTCCACCATCATTGTCCAGTGATTTGTGCAAGGATTTTAATCACAAGATGAAAAGAGAGGAAGGTAACGACTCCTATTTTCCCAGTTTTTCAGATGCTTACTTGCATTCCTTATTTTTATTACATTAATCATGGTTTTAGTGGAATCTGGTATAACACCCCACCTACATGTATCCCATTACAAGGGTCTAGTCAGGCCCCGCTACATAAAATCTTCCCGGATAGAAAATTCCAAAATGATATAAAAGACAAACACTAAATAAATAATGACTAAAACACAACAAATAAGTATCAAATGATAAGAAACTTGGAGAGGATGTCCACTACTAAAGCAATAAGATAAGTCTCGGCCTTAAGACTTATGAACTCTCCAAAGTAGTTCAACTGACTAGGAAAATAAAGCAATAGTACAAGCACCCAAAAAGAGCTCACAGGCCTGTAGGGACTAGACTAAATTAAAATAAGAGAACCTTAACTATTTATTATTGATCCTAGCACTCTATCGCCAACTACCCACGGCTTGCAACCATCACAACAAAATGCTGCGCAAAGATGGTCAGCTATAAGATGACCACAACTAGGTAACAAAGCTACTCCTTTGGTAAACGTAGCGGTCCCAAGAGCTAAAATACCCTGCATGTTAGAATCTCACATAATATTATAATAGAGTAAGTACGTACGCAATTAAAGGGACTAAAGATAATAATCTTAAAATAGAAGGCCTACACGCAATTTAGCTATCAATTGCATTATATATTTTGTATCAATTTTACTACATGAGGGACTCCCGTGTCATCAGCTAAAAGGGATATTAACCCTTAAGTCAGGGGCGAGTAGCCTCCAACCTAAATCCGAAAGATACGAGAGGGAAAAAATCCAAGCACTCGAGTCCTCAACTATAAGAGAGAAGTACCTCCATTGAGTCCAAAGTGTACATGATCAATGAGTATGCTATATGGGAGCTATTACGAGGCAATAATTACCATCGTCGAGTGGAAACTCTAGGAGTTAGACATTCATATGATTCAACATCCTCAAAAATGACCTTTGAGGTTACAAACACATTTGGGTGCATCCCATTATGCACAACACAACTAAAAGCTTTTACCTTGAGATTTCTATAACTAGATGTAAGTTCAAGATAGTCTAATCACCTAGAGGGGGTGAATACGTGTTTTTAATTTTTAGTACTTTTTATGATTTTTCAAGTAATCTAGCACACTAAATCAAACCATAAAAAAAACACACACAAAGACTTATAGTGGTTCCCCTATTATGGGTATATCCACCATCCCCCTCCACATATCTAGTAGTATGCTAGTCTACGTCAACTTCTCAAATAACTTAGATTAAATAGATTTTAGAACTCATAGTCTAAGACTCCTATAGCTCAATAACAACAGACTATTTATTACCTCAGATCCACAACCTATATCCTACCTCAAAGTATGGAAACTCCTACAGCTCTGGAATATCAATAGATTTTTCCTACCTTAGGTTTAACTCAACCCTACCTTAGGTTTCCCCTCAAACCCTACTTCAGATCCAATCACTAGATCTTACAAATCAGGCATAGACAAGCCCTACCACAGATCTTAGGGGGACCTAACAATAATAGTAAGTTTGATAGTTTATTCCAACACAAATACACTAAGTATGATTGCATTTCTTAAGTATTAAGTCCTCTTGGGCTTGATGCAAATAGCCCTTTTTGAATAAACAATAATCTTTGAACTGATATTATGTTATAGACTAGATTGTGTTGAAACTTTAAGACAAGAAGTTTTCTTTGCCCTTAAATGGTAGAAGTTATGTATTCTTGAGCAGTACTAGGAGGACTTAAAGATTTTCTAGTAGATTACCCCCTCCTTAAGACGGTGTTCTTTCTTGGTGTTTTTGTCTAACTGTCCATTTACTATTCTATTGATTTCTTATCCCTAAGCTTGTCAGTGTTAGTGTTTTCTCCTAATCTCCTCTTCTTATATATGTATATCATCTTTAATGGCTAGGAAGAGACAAAATGTGTCTGATGCCTTTCAATAAAAGATTGATTTGATGTTTACTTTTGGTGTCGATGACAATTTGAAATCCTGTAATTTGAATTTTACATAATGCTAAATTTCCTTTACATGACACATTTTGACTTAATCATTCATTCTGTCTGAGTACAAACTAAACACAATGTTATTCAACTTATAACCATTTTTTCTTTTGTGGTGTTATGTGTTGAGCTTTAACATAATGCTAGCAACTTGTGGTTCACGATGCTTCTGTACTTAGAATACTTTGAGAGCCAATTGAGATATCCTTCTGAACTATGAGAAATTGTGGCATCGTGTGATTATTGCTAACACAACACAACTAGCCATAAAGTTTTTCTTCTACTTATATGAAGTTGAGGTGTCACGTGATGCCCATTAACATGATGTTTCTGTACATAGAACTTTTCTTGTTATGATAGTCAAGCTGATCCTGCATGTCTTCACAACACTTATCATGAATGAACTCGTTTTATTGCATCCTCAGACAACGCTTCTGCACTTAAACTAATTCTGTGAAAGTGTTTGAGCATTTTGTTGTTCTACATTGATCTATTGACTCATTCAAAGTGATTTATATGTATTTACATTTTACTTACACAAATTAACTCAAATATCTATCAAATACAAAATGTATTTATCACGAGCAAGAGCACTTCTTCAAATATGGTGTTTTGTGAGAAATATTCCCAACGATCTCCTCCTATTTGAAGAAGTTAGAACTCTTAATCAATGATAAAGTACATACAAGGAATGGAAGTAATGATCATCACAGATATTAAGCTTACGAAAGCAATCATAATAATTATAACTCTATGCTAGCATCCACCATAGTTATAAATCACTACTAGCATTTACAATATATATAGAAGAATAAAGTAGCCATCCCCATTCTAGCATAATCAAAATATATATATAACCAAAATGTATATGTGTAGACATCCAAGAAAAATATTATATATATATATAAATATATATGGTTTCTTGAAAAATGCGAAACCCATTTTTAGCAAAACAATGCGGAACACACGCCTTTTGAAAATAGGTCTACTTTCTTGCATTTTAAGAAAACATGTTCAACATAAAAGTTTTTATTTGAAGCCATTTAGGCTCCCGATTTGGGCCCCGAAAAAAGTCACGCAGAACATATGTATGGATGCCTGGGTTCGTCATGACTTTTTTCAGGGCCAAAATTATGGGCCTGCACGACTTCAAATCAAAAAATGTTCAACATTAAAGTGTTAGATCTCATCAAGATTTACAACTTTTATGTTGAACACTTTTCCTAAAAATGCATGAAATTGGGCATATTTTCAAAAGGCGTGGGGAACCTGTTTTTTGCTAAAAATGGGTTCCGTGTTTTTACATTAAATCGTGTGTGTGTATATATATATATCTAGTTAATTCATTAGATTAAGCTATTCTTCTCCTTTCCCTTGCCCATCAGCATCACCATTGTATTATTGTGTATTTCCTCCTGTTCCTGCAGTTCCTGCAGTTTCAGCATTCTTTTTTGTTTTTCTGATTCTTGCTCCATGATCTGAACATTCACTTAGTAACCAACATATGTTCTTACTTTTGGTTTAATTGATGTACTAGCCGAGAGGTAGTGTCACATGTCACAATCTCCCCCTTTCTGTCTTCTTCAAGTTTTCACGACATCACCTTTTCATTGTAGTGTTTAAGCATAAGTGACATATGTTGCACATAGAAGTTCTAACCCCACATACTTCTGTAAAAGTTGATTTTGGCAAGTAGTGAGTTCCCTGTGTAATTGCTTAGTTGATTTGTTGAGTTGATGTCTTAGTGATTGAATGTGAATGTCCTTATCCAGTTTGAGACAGTTTGTTAAGCATTTCAACATTGAGCTCAATCACTCTTTGAGCTCTGGTGAACCAACTTGTTAGCTGAGCATTTATTTGAACCACATCTTTCTTTATCTCCTCAATCTTTGCTGAAAGATTTTCATGTATAGTTTGTATAGCTTTATCCACATGTGATTCAAAAGCTATCCTTTGATTATTGAGCAATCCCCTCATTTGATCAATAATAGAGTAAGAGATTTCTCTATATTGGACATGGCTACAAGCACCTACCTCCCCCTTACTAGGAGCAATGTTTGGTATACTTAATTTATCAGTATTTTCACCCTCAATTGAAGACATAACTGATGATATTCTCTGAGTGCTTGAGATTTGTCAGGAGAACGGTGATTGGACAAAACTAGTGGAAAGGTGTAGGAGAAGAGTTTGAAAATCTATGTGTTGTATTTATAACTATTTATGTATATTTAAATATTTTTTATTTGGAATGCGAAATATTGTGTACTTGTTTGCGCATCTGAATCATTTGTTGTTGTTATGTGTATGATTGACGGCTAGGATTTGCCTTTGTCGATAGTGCCCTCGTCTAGCGGAACTATGAAGCCACTTGTTACTTTTATTGATCCGCTTATCAGATCATTGAGTCGCTTATCAGGATTTCTATATATTGAGCCCCTTTTCAAGATTTCTATTCATTGATCTGCATATTATATATATGAGGTCGTAATATCACATCGCAATTAACTTCATCTAGTTCAGTGAACATGATGCAAAGAACTGATTTTCAAAGAATTGTCCCGCAATTTTTTCTTTATGGTTTACGACATACATTATTAGTGTCCTAAAAACCACTATCCAGGTAAAGTGCATATATCAAAAAGAATTTCATGGAATTTCTCAATAGGACTATTCCAAGTTTAACATTTCTAATTTAAATTTAAAAAAGTTTAACTTAGCTTCATCTAGTGGCTTGGTAAAGATATCTGTCACTTGTGTGTATGTATACAAATACTCGAGGCAGATATCCTCCTTCTCAACATGCTCTCTAATGAAGTGATATATGATTTCAATATACTTAGTCTTATTATATGACACAAGATTCTTAGCTATTGAAAATGTACTAGATGAATCACAGCATATCAGAGTTTTATTTAGCTGGATGTTATAGTCTAGTAGTTAATGTTGAATCCATAATAGTTGAGCACAACAACTCCCTATAGAAATATATTCTGACTCAACTATTGAGATGGACACACTAGTCTACTTCTTAGTACTCCAAGAGATCAGCCTCATCCCTAGGAATTGGCATTTCCCTGAGGTGCTTTTCATGTCTTCTTTACAACCTATAAAGTCTGCATCTAAATAGACTATTAGTTCAAAGTTTTTATTCCTAGGGTACCAAAGCCCAAGATTGGGCATGCCCTTAAGTTTTCTCAAGATCCTCTTTACAACTAACTAATTAGATTCCTTGAAGCATGTTTGGTACCTAGCACTAACATATATATATCATACATAATATCAAGTCTATTGGCAGTTAAATAAAGTTGGGAACCAATTATGTACATGTGCATATTTTCATCAAAAGGTTTCTCTTTCTTATCCTTGTCTAGTGAAATATTTGATCCCATGGGATTTTTCATGGTAGAGGCACTCTGCATACCAAACTTTTTAATTAACTCCCTAATGAACTTAGTCTAAGAGATGAATATTTCATCTTCAAATTATTTCACTTGAAGACCTAGGAAAAAATTAAGCCTCCCATACTACTCATTTCAAATTCCCTTTGCATCAGGTTAGCAAACCTCTTATAAAGGTTATCATCTGTAGACTCAAATATAATGTCATCAACATAAATTTGGACTAGAAGAATCTTGCCCTTTATTTCCCTAATGAATAATGTTTTGTCTATCTTCACCCTTAAGAATTTATTCTTAATGAGGAATCAAGATAGGGTATCATACCAAGCTCTAGTATTAACCCGTATATTGATTTCCCAAGAAAATAAACATAATCAAGATGAATTGGATTGACAAAACTTGATGGCTCATCTATATAGACATCTTTTTTTAGGTCACCATTAAGGAAGGTCGTCTTCACATTTATCTAGTAGACCTTAAATCCTTTGTGGACAATATATGCATTAAATAATATGATGTCTTCAAGTCTTATCACTGGTGCAAAGGTCTTGTCATAATCAATCCAATCTTCTTGTCTATACCCCTATATACCCAGCCTAGCCTTATTCTTTATAATGACTCCATTCTTATCTAGCTTGTTCCTATAGACCCATTTTGTTCCAATTATATTGTGTCCTTGGGGTCTGAGGAGCAGCTTTTAAACCTTAAATCTCTTAAATAGGTTCAATTCTTTCTGCATAGCCATGATTCAGTATGGGTCTCTATTTGTTTCTTCTAATTTTTGTAGTTCAACCTAAGATAGGAAGCTCAAGAACATTGCTTCATTATGAACTTTGCTACTTGTTCTGACCCCATGACCTGCATTCCCAATGATTAAGTCACTTGGGTGATCTTTTAAGTACCTGACAGCAGTTGCTAATCTTTCTACAGTCACTTGAACATCAGCTTTATCTTGTTCTACTTCTTCAATAGCATCTTGCACTTCTTCTATTAGCTGACTTTCTTTTTTTGATAATTGCATCAAGTGAGGTGATCTTACTAGATTCAAGTTTGTTTTTAATAAACATCTCTTTCATCTTCAGCACAGGATCTACAGTATTAAAAGAATTAGACTAGCCCTTATATATCAAGCTAGTCTCATTAAATACAACATGAATAAATTCTTCTACAGTTTGGGTTTTCTTGATGAATATTCTATTTGCTTTGCTATGGGAGTTGTATCCATAAAATTCACCCTTACAACTCTTTTTTGCATACTTGGTTAGATATGATTTTCTGTTATTTAATATGAAACATTTTCTCCCAAAAAATCCAAAGAGGGATAAGGTTGGTTTTCTTTCGTTCACCAGTTCATAGGGAGTCTGTTTGTGATCCTTGGTGATTGAGGCCCTATTTAGCAAATGGTATGCTGTGTTGCCATCATCAGCCTAGAAATACTCTAACAATGAGGAATCACTCAATATGGTTATACTGGCCTCAATAAGGATTTTATTCTTTCTCTCAGCCACCCCATTTTGTTGCGAAGTTCTGGGAGGAGAGAATTCTTGTGAGATACCTTATCCTTGGCAGAAATCTATCATAGCTCTAGATTGGAATTCTATTCCATGGTCACTTCTCACTTTAACCATAGTATATTCTAATTCATTTTGAACACACTTAACAAAAATTATAAAGGTATCAAGAGTATCTGATTTTCTTCTTAAGAAGTTGACCCGTGTATATCTAGATTAATCATCAACATTCAGAAGAGTATTGGACTTCCCTCCTAAACTATGAATTGATATTTGACCAAAGAGATCCATGTGCAACAAATATAGGAACCTAACTAAATCTTTGTGAGTTATGCCTTAAAGATTTCCTTAGTTTGTTTGCCTATTATGAATGCATGAGATGGACAATCTTTAATGCACCTTAGGTTGGGTCCATTTCTACCAAGATTTTATGAAAGTCTTTTAAGGGTAGCTAAACACCTAGGGGTGAATAGGTTTTTTTTAAGTCTTTTGAAAAATTTTAAAGGTATCTAAACACCTAGGATGTTAGATTTCAAGATTACACAGAACACATAAGTAGTTTATAATGGTTCCCCTATCTATAGTACATCCACTTCCCCCTTCACCTATCTAGTAGTGTGCTAGATTCGGCC
The DNA here is from genome assembly GCA_039513925.1 of Platanthera zijinensis. Lineage (NCBI taxonomy): Eukaryota > Viridiplantae > Streptophyta > Magnoliopsida > Asparagales > Orchidaceae > Platanthera > Platanthera zijinensis. The sequence continues at coordinate 11,488,301 of CM077098.1, forward strand.
AACACCTCCAAAATCTTAGATCAACTGATCTTACACCTTATATCCCTCACAGGATCCTATTGCTTAGAGTGCTTCTCACTCCTACATCTCAGACTGCTCACAGTACTACCTCAAAAACAACACCAAGTCTCCTACCTAAGGCTCACAAGCAAGCCCTACCTCAGCCTTTATAACATATGCCTACCTAAGATTCTCTATAAGAATCCTACCTTAGACATTTGGAAAAAGTCCTACACTAAGCCTTTATAAAACAGGCTAACACGCTAAATCCTATTTAGGTAAGCGACATGGACGACTTTAATGGTTAAATCTTCCCAAAATTTCATGTCAAACAAAAATACAGCGGTTTTCTTCTTTTAGCGCGCAATTTGCGTCGATTTGAATTTTTTATGATGTCAGCTAAATAGACAAGACGCCATTTGACTTAGAATAATTTCAGATCTTCCGTCCAGGAGTTGAGTGCTGGAAGCAACATAACATAGTCAAATTATTGATCTATGATGAAGCGTTAAGAGACAGTCCTTAACTCAATGCATGTTTACTTAGTCAACTTTTCCATTTTTGTTGAAGCGTTGAGTTAAGTCTTTCTAAAGAGGCGTCGAGTGACTGGAGTTAACTTAGTGCATTGTATTTAAGCATTGAGTCAAGTCTTATGTCTCGACGCATTTGAACTTAGACAGTTTTATTGCTTCACCACTTAGGCATTGAGTGAATGATCTTCCCTTGATGTATTTGAACTTGGAATGAAACTCAACTCTTTTACTGAAGCATTGAGTGAAAAATCATCACTCGATGTATTTGAACTTAGCCTGAATTTTTACGCACTTACAAAAGCGTTAAGAGAGTAACATTCAATCAGTGCATTAGTCTTGAGAGCCGAGTGATATGAGATGACTCAACACATTTATACTTAGGCAGATTCTTTGTTTCTCTTCTGAGGCACTGAGTGAATAGCATGGTGTCAATGCCTATAGACCTCGAGCATCGAGTGATGTGAGATGTCTTGATGCATTTGTACTTACAGATTTTCTTCAATTCTGGAGTGTGCTAACTTATTCTCAACCTGTTAGTCAATCAAATATATATTTCCTATACATAATAACTTAAAGGAAATGTCAAATATATGTATGTGTATATTATTAACTCATGGGGATTCTTCAAATCTAGGACATTGTTGTGAATGTTCCCAATAATCTCCCCCTAATAGAAGTCAGAATCCTAGTCAATGATATACACCACTTCAAAATAGATAATAAAGAATAACTTAAAATAAGCAAACCCTCCAGACAAATGATGTAAATGATTTTCAAATAGTATTAATAACACAAAAGATTAATGTTTATAATAAACATTTAACATTCTAATGCCATTCATAACCTAAAAATTATAACATTGCTATGGATTAGGTTCCTTAATTACTATGCCCCCTGATTTCTTTGTAGTCTTTTCCCCAACCTCTTTCTTCTTTTGTCTTTGCCTCTCAAAGTAACTGTAGGGCTTTGGATGGTATCTACAGGGTTCTGGGGCATCCACTGGTATAGTTCAAGCTATCTTGTTCTTTCTGAACTTTTTGCTCACTTTTTCTTGCCTTTCATACTTGGCCCATTCTATAAAATCGTAAAGCTTTGCTCTATCTGTCTTGTTTTTCTTGATATGATTCCAGGCAGTCAGAATGATTATTCTGAATTTAGGACTCCACATCATATAGTCTGGTGTAGATTCCAGCTCTTCTCTATGTCTCTTTTTTCTTAGTCTTACTTCCTCATCCTCATCTACAACTTCATTTCCCTTATTTTTGAGATTTTTTGAGTGATGGGGTTGAATGATATAACATCATTAGGAGTAGCAGCTACTATATTAGCTTTAACATTAGCTCCAACACCATCTTTATGAACTACAGGCTCATCATATATGATGGGATCTAGGCCTAGTGCTTCTCTGACTACATTTGATGTCCAGAATGCATGGTCTGTAAGACCCCCTTTTTTTTTCTTTTTCAACCACCGGGGTCTTAGCCCAGAATTGCCGCTTTGCGGTGGCACCGACTCACGGAAAGGCAACCACTACAAAACGCCAATTCTGCCGGCCCTTTTCGATCACAAGAGAGAGAAGCATTTATACAAAAGTATAAACAAATCCATAGAAACATGTAAATAAAAGTGAAATCATAACCAGTCCATCAATAGTAATAAAAGGAGAATAGATAAATGGGCTCGAGCCCAGTACATTAGAGACCTCACTACAAGTCACTCATCGCGGAAGCTAAGAAAATACTAATCACTCACGGAGCTGGTCGCAGGTGCACCGGTGCTAGACTGTCCCACCTCCATGCGCACCGTACTCCGCTGGTGCTGGTCCCTGTCTCCCATCCGGAGCTCCTGTAATGTTTGGTTCGAAAACCATTAGTCATAAAGACTAAGCCTTATCATCCCCTACCCCTCCCACCACGGCTCCTAAGTACCGGGCGGAGAGGAGGAAAGGGAATCTACAAAAGTGGAGAATAATCAAGCAGGTGACGGTGGACCTAACTAGCAAGTTATAATAGGTGAATAGTGTAAATGTTGTAATAGGTAGAGCAATTAATAAGTAGCAAATTGTATAAAAGGCAGCTAGAGAACAGTAAGTAAACAAACAAGTAAATAAGTATGTAACCTTAACTTATATGAATGCCCATACAAACTTATAAGTTAAGGGATCTTCTGCAAGGCTCCCATCGTATAAAAAGTCCCATACCGATTTATACGTTGGGGTGACGGTTGTATGCAATTATGAGTGTAGTGATATGCTATGCCATGATTCATGCAAGTGCAACACACGCACACGACTCTATGCGCACAGACCTTTAGTTCCCCCTGTTCGGGCAGCTAGCTTCACTCCCAGGAACCTCCGTAGTGGCAAATGGAGACAGTGGGTCGGGCCCCCCACTCCTAGGCGGGCATCCACACTACCAGGCCTAGCCCTTCCGTACGCCCCTAGAAGAACACAACCTAGAGTATCCGCGTACTACTGCTGGCTGTACCCACCAGACTTTCTTTGGCTAAGTGTCCCACACCGCCGAGTCAGCGTACCGATGTCGGTGTGAACGACAATCAGATACCGAAGACCCACCACCTTTATTCTGTACTCCAACCCTCGAGCCCTTGGCCCCCCGGACAGTCCCGTCCGTACATCTACCTTCAGAGCTACTGTCTGAATGGCAACCAGTCCTATTATTCTACCTTCCTAGCTATCGGGGAGTGTGCATGTGTAACCCTAGTTATACTAGTTGCTCTTTTAATTTATTATTCCTACGGTTTACGTTAGCCCAGGACTGCCCCCGGTATACCCCGTGAAGGGCTCTCAAGGGGTACTAGGAACCAAGACGACGGCATTATGGCCCGAAGTTCCCTTTCGCAAGGCACTTATTATTATTGGTTGATCTCCCTTAACCCGATCCTCTTTTAGTTACTTTAGTTCTAACCCTAAAGTATTAAGACTCTTCCTCTTCTTCCCGGGATGGACGATCTTTCGTCGTTCCCGTACTCCCTTATCCTAACCAGTCCCACACTCTACTTATCCTGACTTCTAATGATGAACTCAATCTTAACTTGCCCTACCAACCATCAATTACCAGAATTTCGTGGCTTTACTATATGCAGACCATCCTAAACTATATGAGGTACCCAAGGGGAGGTACACCAAGTTGTCTTCCAAATCTCCTATAATATTTACTGGAGGTCTACCATATCATACTTTGCCTAAAACCAGAAACTTATAATTTTCCTAATTAATCTGATATTTATTTAATTTTCCCAAAAGACGTGCCACGGGTCATTTTAAACAAGAACTACATGATCTTCCTAAGTAATGGCTACTCAAAAATCATGATCATTAAATAACAGAAAGATAACCTCAATTACAAATTCTCAGAATTTTATAGAAAGTATTTAACCTCTAAATAATTTATTCAGTATAATCACGTTAATTCTACGTAATGAAGGAAGTACTGAAATTATTCATCTAAAAATTATAGAAAAATCACTAGTCAGTAGTATGATACATAAAAGATCTTTGTACAGAGAATCATAATTTTACTAGCTTGCTAAACATCACTAAAGATTTAATCAAATAATCAAGGTAAAATATACTTAATGAAGCAAGCCTTAGAATTAATCTTCCAAAAATCCCATAAAAATTCACAGAGATTTAAAATCATAATAAACGTTCTCTGCTTAAATTTCATCACTTTCCAGAGAGTGTGTATTCCCTAATAAATTTTCTAAGCAAATCATGCAACTACTAAATCATTAAAGGAAGTATCCAAAATAATGATCATAAAATTCATAGAAAAATATCCAGAGCTTGTACAATCCCTATAATTCACTCTACCCAAATTTCACCACTTTTCAATGTGATTTAGTGTCATTTCCTATCTCTACAAGTTTTGCGCCCCAAACTAGGGTTAGATTTTTAGGTATCCCAACGGTCTCCAAATTTACTAAGATTTCGTCCAGAGAACTATATTGGCCCTATGGTTCTCTTCACCCAATTTCGGGTCAATCCAAGGTCATTTGACCACATGACCTTCACAAACCACCAAGATCCATCCTTAGGGTTTGGCCTTAGTCCTTAGGGCAAACTTACCCCGATCCACCTCAAACTCCATGACGGGATGCTAGAGAATATTACTAGCCAGTGGTAAAAATCTCAGCCTCTGTTGAGGTGATCTGACCACTCAAATTTCAAAAGTACACTTTTAACCTAAGACCCCTTATTAGGGCAAAACTTAGGGTTGATCATTTCTAATCCAAACCATCTACAAATGAGATGAAAAATTATACAGAACCTTATGGTGACCCCAGGGACCACTCACCAGAATTTGGGAGGGTTTGGAAATTATTTAACTATCTAATTAAATTCGGCTAGGATTATTGAATTTTTCTAAAAACTATAGAAACATATTCTAAAAAAATTCTCATTTTTGGATAACACCTAGATATATGTAAGATTAGACCACACCCCAAATTTCAAGTCATTTTGATGACTGGTTTAGAGTGGGGAATTTTTCTAAGGTCCAGACGGCCCTCTGGATAGACCTCACCAAAAAGGGTGCTGTGGTCTAACCACGATTCCAAATCGGATGAAATTAATTTTGAATTAAAGTATACTTCAAGGGATACATTTTCTATGTTGATCATTTTTCCTGTTGGAGCCTCTAGGTATTTTTCCCAACTTATTTAACATGACAGATATTTCATTCAGAAATTATTTTTAAAAATAAAATCTAATTTGACGGCACTGTTCATCTTCCTCTACAGCCCGAACCAGAGGCCTGAAAACCTAATTTTCTGTAGCTTTTCCAAGCTATTTCCCGGCCATCCAGCCATCTCCCTGGCCGGCCACCACCACCACCACCTCCGTTGAGGCGAGGGCTATCGTCGGGCGGCGGCACGGCCGCCGGAGAGGCGATTTCCGGCGAACCCGCCACCATGAAATTTTCGGAAAACCACGGATACGCTCACCCGATCTGGCTCTTTTGAGCCCGATATCTCTCCTAACGATTCCTAAGATCTATCCGCAGAAGAAGAGGGAGGGGAGGACCTTGTTCGCGGGCTGAAGGCGTGCAGAGCGTCGGGAAGCCATTGGCGCGGTGGTGGCGTCGCCGGAAGTTCTTCAACAGCAAGGGGGAAAATCTGAAACAGTTTGAGGGAGAGTGTAACCTTTTCCTCTTGCTCTTAGGAGTCTTTTATAGATCAGCAAGTGGGGAGGGGAAGGGATGAAACGTCCGCGGCCATTAATAATTCCCTTAATGACGTTTCGGTTATGACGAATTTCAGTTGAAACGCTGGAGATGAAGAGGTGCTCGCCAGGTGGCGATTTCCTATTGGACCAACATTTCCTTAATTATTTAAATAATTAAAGTAGGAAACGGCCCATAAATACCCTTGGTTTTCATTCCCATAATCAGAATTTATTATTGCGTCGGTTACGGAAATTTCTAGTCTGGCTGTCGTTTCGGCCTTGGTCACGGGCGTGACACATAGGTCACGGGCGTGACACATAGGTCACGGGCGTGACAGGCCCGGTTAGCCAATTCTGGGTTCGACGATCGTCGAACTGAGATCGACGATCGTCGAAGGGTGGTCACGGGCGTGACACCCGGGTCACGGGCGTGACTGGCCCGTGTGGCCAAATTCTGCGTCGACGACCGTCGAACTGAAATCGACGATCGTCGAGCGTGGTCACGCCCTATGTCACGTGCGTGACATTGTGAGTCACGGGCGTGACAGGCCTTGAGGCAAATTCTGCGCCCGACGATCGTCTACCTGGGATTGACGATCGTCGAAGGAGTCACGCCCTAGGTCACGGGCGTGACACCTGGGTCACGGGCGTGACAGGGCCGGGTGGAAAATTTTGCGCCCGACGATCGTCTACCTGAGATCGACGATCGTCGAGGAGTCACGCCCCAGGTCACGGGCGTGACACCTGGGTCACGGGCGTGACAGGGCCGGGTGGAAAATTTTGCGCCCGACGATCGTCTAACTGAGATCGACGATCGTCGAGGGAGTCACGCCCCAGGTCACGGGCGTGACACCTGGGTCACGGGCGTGACCAACCCGTGACCCGAAATCCTGGTCGATTTATTTCAACTTTTGGGCTCCCTAGGGTTCTACCACAACCAACCGGCTCTTAGGGGTCTAGCCAGAAATGGGAAGTTACATGGTCTCCACAAGCTCTTATCATTAACCTCTCCCCCATTATGACTTCTTCAATCACTAGATTGGTCAGGGATTTCTTGGAGGAGGAAATCTTGCAGCCAAGTTGTTGACACTAGCAGTTACATTGTTCTTAACTTGCAATATACGATCATCAAGGATTTGAGTGCAGTCATCCATTCTCCTTTCAATAATTTTTCGTTGCTCCTCCATGCGGGATTTGGCACATTATGCACCATTTCCATGTTTTAGCTGTAGCACACTGATTTTGAATGATGTTGCTCTGACTCTGCTGAATTTGTTGAAGTTGAAGTGCAGTATAATCAATAGTTGGAGTAGCTCTCATGAAGAATTTAACTATATTATCTCTCAGCTAGTTGACCTCAAATCTGATTGAAGTGATTTCAGTAGAGAGATCTTTCCTCAGTTCTCTGACTGAATCATCCACATACCTCTCAATCTTCCTTCTTTGCTCATCCAGGAGTCCTCTGAGTTATGATAGAAAAGAAGTAGGAATCTCCTAATTTAGGCGAGTAGTAGATGTATAGTCAACCACTTCATCTCTCTCCCTTACATCTTTTTCCACATCAAAATAAGCAATAATATATTCAGAAGAATGGTCTAGAATGTCAACAACATCATCTCCTTGATAGGCTCCTCTTTCTCTTGCTCCTCGACAAGTGATAAAACTATATAATCATGGATATCTCTGGCAGAAACTGTCACCTCAGCTTCATCACCAAGAGCAGGGAACTCAGTGTGAGTCTCCCCTTCAACTGTAGCATTAAATGTGTTGATCTCCACATCAACAATAGTAACAGTATGATGTTCTCTATCTCAACAACAGAACTAACTGGAATGTTCTCCCCCCTCAACATGATCATCCTTTTCTGGGATTTCCCCCTCAGTATCAGTATAGATCTTGTCCACAACTATTATTACTAAATCTTCAACATTCTCTATAGGTGTGTCTCCTTCAATATTAGTAGGTGATACTCTACTGAGAACATTCTTTGCAGCAATCTTAGAGGAAATTGAGACTTTTGCTCTTATATCCCTCCTGTCAGAATCATTTGAACTAGATATGAGAGGGTCATGGGGTTTGAAAGTGAGGGTAAGATCTATCTTAACTCTAGAGGGGGGGGGGGGGTGAATAGAGTATTTTAAAATAATTTTGCAAATTAAAAATTAATTGGCAGTGGAAGACTTGATTTATTTATAAGTGTATTGTACTTGCAGTAAATAAAACTAAGCAAGAAACAAAAATACAGCACACAGCAAATAAAACACAGGCAACCAGAAGACACAAGGATCTATAGTGGTTCCCCAATAAACCTTGGTACATCCACTCTTCTACCACACTAGGTAGGAATCCACTGCAAGAATAGTTGATAAGGTGTCCTGGGCACCAATGAGCTTTTGTTAAGGTGCTCAAAAACCAAACCAGATTTTTTGATCAGGTGTCTTGCCACCACTGAGTTTTGACAAGGTCTCAAAAACAAAACACAAAACTTTTGAAGGGAGTTTTGAGTAACCCTTTTACACCAAAGAAAAATATAAGAGGTTAAGTTGTTCTTCTCTGTTCAACAGTCAAAGAGAAGACTAGTGGATTGATGTTGTAAAAGCTCCCCCTGAGATTTGCAGTTGTTCAGGAAGAGAAGCTTTGCACAGGGTAATAGGCCTTCAGAATAATTGAGATCTCCAGCAAATAATGATTTCAGCAAAGACTGAAATGTGTTGTGTCTGGAGTCTTGATTGATGAAGCCTTGAAAAACTTGAATCTGAGATGAGAAACTGTAATCCTGTAGTTGTTGTGTGTCTCTCAGATCTCAGATGTTGTTCTCAGTTTTTCTCTTGTTGTCTGTTATTCTGTATTGATCATCTCTTCTCTGTCTCTATTGACTGAAAAAGATATACTGAAAATCCAATCTTCTAGATAGCCATTAGCCAGTCATAAATGACTTCCTTATTTGATATCTATCTCTGGAGGAAAGTTCTAATTGACATTCTCCTTTAGTCTCCTTGAAACTTGCTCCAGATTAATTAAAACGGCTACAAAATCCTTTGCATTAACTGTTGGATATGAATAAATTTGAATTCCATAACTGACTGAATTTGAAATCCTGAAATCGTCAATCTCTCAAGAAAATCGTCGATCTGAGCTCGACTACCGTCGACCTAAGCTCAGAGACGGGAACTTGACTTGAAACAGAGATCGTCGATCTGAGCTAGACTATCGTCGATCTAAGCTCAGAGATCTGGATTTTTGTTAGAGACAGAAATGTCGATCTGAGCTCGGAGATCGTCGAACCGAGTTCGACGACTCGTTGAACTGAGCTCAGAGATAGTCGAACTAAGTTTGACGCCTCGTCGATCTGAGCTCGACGATAATTGCCTTAGTCTCATTGCACTTGAAATCTGATCTAGGAGGTCTTGGGGGCAGCTTTCAAACCTAAGTTCTAAGCCCTAGACCTATTCTAGTTTGACCTTTAAATCTATACAATGAGGTCAAGACATATTCCAAGGACATAGTGATCCTTACCCAAATCATTAATAGGGTATTCCAACAATCTTCCCCTATTTGGGTTAGGATTTCTATTTACGTGACATAGGAATTAAAAAGCATACAAGCAGAAACAAAAGCAAATACAACATTGCAGAATAATGAAGTGCAGCATTGCAGAAGCAAATATAATCACAGTAGATTGTCAGAGAGAGATATTTTATTCAGCTTACACAATCAGTCCTTTTCTTCTTTCTTTTTGAATAAGATTTCTCTGTTGGGAATTTAGCTTCCTTCTTGGATCTTCTATCATTAGCAGTACCTAGGGAGGTTTTAGATTTGGGTCTGGGAACAACAGCCTCTGGGTGCAGCTTCAAGTAACTCTCTGGATCAAAGAATTTTCTGGAGGAGTATCTCTCAAATTCTTTCTTTCTTTGCTCAGATAAAGTAGTGATGTTTGAGGTATCTCTACCTTGTTCTCTTGCCTTCTTTATTTGATCTAAAGCAGCTAATTCTTTCATCCTTACTGTCCAAGAAAGAGGATTGTTCTCTGGATCTTCAAAGGGAATAGGAGGTTCATATCTATTGATTGTATCAGCAGGAGGAGCTCTTGAAGTAACAATTTATTTAAGCTTGTAAGGGAAAGGACCAGAAGTTGAATCAATGGGGCCTTGTCCTTCCCTGTGATAAGGATGTTGTCTTGATTGTCCTCTGGAATAAACTCTATATCCTCTTTGATTTCCTCTATATTGTCCTCTTCTTGATTGGTATCCTCTTTGTTGATATCCTCTGGATTGTGATCTATCTTGAGTTTGAGAGGAACTTTGAGTTACAACATGAGAGGTTTGTGAAGCAGAACTTCAACCAGTTCCTACATCTAGAGAGGGAGGAGGATTATGGTGAGATATGCCTTTTTCATACTTCCTCCTCTTCTTCATAGCCTTCAATTGATTCTTAGAAAACTGCATCCAGGGTTCAGTGATGGGAAAATCATGCAGAATATAATAAGGAATATCATTATCATTTTTCACTTTCTCTGGAGGGACTCTCTTCAAGGCTTTGCTTCTGGCTTTCCTCTTCCTTACAATGGTTGTAGAGGAGTCATCAGAATCAGTTCTAAATTTGTCACTGTCTTAGCTTTGAGGATTGTCATACATCTCATCAATCCTTTTAATATATTCTTTTTGTTGTTTAGATTGTTCAGTTGAAGTAGCAGCAGTAATAACAAAAGCAATGACAGAAGCTAGAGCAAAAGCAGAAGTAGCAACACTAGAAAAAATAGAAGTAGCAACAGAAATAGTACTAAAAATAGAGACAGCAACACTAACAGCTAGAGCAGCAGGAACATCAGAAACAATAATAACAGCAGCAGCAGATTCTGAAACAAAAGCTGGAACAATAGGCTCAACAACAATAATAGCAGGCTCTGAATCATTAGCCTCTATCATCATCATATCATTAGCAATATCAAAACTAACTTCATCAGCAACAGCATCAACGCACACAGTATCAGCAGAAGTAACAATTTCCACAGCCTTGATAGAATTGATATAGGAAGATATCAAGCTAGGATCACAACTGGAAATAGGCACAATGGCCTTAGTAAGATCCTCAGCTTCTTGAGCTGGAAGATATCTGCTATGGAGAGCATCAAATTCTGAAAGCAGTGACCTAAAGTCAACTTAACTGAAGGATAGAACTAGAGCAGAGGATGGAGCAACTGGCACTTCTTCATTTGGAGCAGGCAGTATCTCTTCTTCATGTGGCATCTCCCCCTGCCTGGATTCAGTTGAAACTGGATCAAGGCACCCCACAGAAGGGATTGCCTGAGGAGGATGTAAATAAGAAAGCCTGGCAGATAATTCATTGATAGAGTTAAGAAGTGGAGTCATGGAGGTCTCCAGCAAGAGTGCTAGCCTGGGAGCTAACATCTCATAAAGCTTATCTGCAAGGGCTGGAAGATCTACTTGCTCAAGGGATGCTTGAGTAGAGGTAGAAGAGAATGTTACAGAAGTTGATGGAGTTGGTGGAGCTGCAGTGATGTTGAGAGATGATGTGGATGGCAGTGGGATGGATGGTTGCAAAATGGGAATGGTGGCGAGGGATGTCACTGGAATGGAAATGGATGGGGTGAAGGATGGCTGAGCAAGAATATCTTGAAGTAATTGTTTGTAAGAAGTAGAAGATGATGGGGGCTCAAGAGGTGATTAATGAGAATCATCCATGAAGGAATCATCTAACAGATTGAATGATGGAAGATGGATGGATGAATCAATGTCAAGAGGGGGATAATAATGTAGAGGATGGAATTGCTCTAGATGAGTTGCTGGTGGTGGTGAAGAGATAGATGGAGATGGAGTTGAGATGGGAGATGAAATAGTGATGGGGGATGAAATTGAAATGGTGATGGTGGATGTAGGGATGGATGAAGAAAAAATAGGTGGAGATGGTGGAGATGAGGAGGAGGCAGATAATTCTTCCAGGGGGCAGATGTCTAAGGGGAAGTTACTTGTACAGTCCTTGTGCCTGAAGTTGAGGTAACTGTTTGACCCCTGCTGGGTTTGGCAATTTGCCTGTCCCACTTTCCAAAGAGAGCACAAGAGAGTCTCTTGGAGGCATTGATGTGCATACCATTGGAAACAAGCAGTTGGGTGCATCTGTTATGATGAAACAGGCCTAATATCCTCCCAAAATTAACAAAATTCTTGTTAATCTTCTTCTTAATTAAATGAAAGAATATTTCTCCCCAATTCAAATGTTTATTATCAACTAAGGCACCCATCAAACAGAATTGATACCTAGAGATAGTATCATGAGCAGAATGCTTTGCTAACAGTACCTTTCCCACAACATCTGCTAAAAATCTGTATTCCACTGACAGATTTTTCTTAAGCAACTTATTAGGGTTTGCTGCTGAGTGACCCACTCTATCCAACATAGAGGAAAATTCCTCTCCAGACAATTCTATTGAATCATGCCCAGTACTAAATTAGAAAACTTCTATTATAAGTGGAGGAGCTAGGGATACCTGTGTTCCTGATATTGTTCCAATCACTGCATTTTGATCCAGGTTGTGTGTTGTAAACACTCATTCCTTAATCTCATCTACAGCCAATTTCATCCTTGTAGACATGATAGGAACCAACTGTTGTTCCTTGAATAATTCCAGAATATCCTTGAAGATGTGATCACTCCCTTCGAATGAATCCATGTCGATGTCGAAGCCAGTGTCAAACTTCATTCCTTCTAAGACTGCAACAGAGACGGCCATGTTTTTCCTGCAAAAACAAACAAACATGACCAAGTGTAGAAGGGTTTGGAGGGAAAGAAAGCTTTGTAGAAAGTATGAATGCGCAAAAGAGAATGATGGCCGAAAAATGAATTTTATATTAGGGTTCGACGCAGAAAAGGAAAGATCGTTGAACTCAGTTCGACGATCTGGGCTTCTAAAGGAATCTAAAAGGTCTCCAACATCATCGATCTCCGTTCGACGATATTGGAGAGCGTCGAGTTGCGTTCGACGATCTCTGACCGGAAAGAGATATCCTAGAACTATCTGGAAAATGCTGAGCTCCGTTCGACGATCTCATGAGGACATCGATCTCCGTTCGACGATCTTGGGGAAAAACGTCGATCAGAGGTCAGAGTTCAGAAAGAACCTATAGACACTAAAAAAATCAAGTTTTTAGCCTTGTCTTGGTCAATTTTAAGGTTTTAAAATCTTGGATCTTAATTTAAACACACATTCAGGAAGAATGTGTGTTTCTTTTCATCCAAGGGTTTGGTGAAAATATCTCCCCTTTGCAAATCAGATTGGATATATTGAAGTTCAATTTTATTTTTCTCAACATTATCTCTTAAAAAGTGATGCCTAATCTCTATATGTTTTGTCCTACTATGGAGGACTAGATTTTGTGCTATAGAAATAGCACTGGTGTTATCACAAAATATTTTGGACTTATCTAAGTTGTAACCATAGTTTAGGAGCTGATTTTGAATCCACAATATCTGTGAGCAATAACTACCTGTTGCCATGTATTCAGCTTCAGTAGTTGATGTGGACACAGATGTTTGTTTCTTACAAAACTAGGAGATAAGTCTGTCACCAAGAAACTGACAAGTTCCACTAGTGCTTTTCCTGTCTACTCTACATACAGCATAATCAACATCTGAAAATCCAGTTAATTTAAATCCTGAATCTTTTGGATACCAGAGACCTAGATTTGGACAACCTTTCATATACCTAAGAATCCTTTTTACTAATGTTAGGTGTGACTCTCTAGGGCTTACTTGGAATCTAGCACAGATGCATGTAGCAAACATTATGTCAGGTCTACTAGCTGTAAATACAATAAAGAGCCAATCATTGCTCTATATATTGTCTGATCAACAGGCTTCCCATGTTCATCAGCATCTAATACAGCATTAGTAGGCATAGGTGTTTTCATGTAGGATGCTTCAGATATACCAAATTTCTTAACCAACTATTTTGCATACTTGGTTTGAGAGATGAATATGCCATCAGCATGCTGTTTGACTTGCAATCCTAGAAAGAAGGAAAGCTCACCCATGCCACTCATTTCAAATTTAGAATGCATTAGGTTGGAAAACCTTTTGCAAAAATTTGAATAAGTAGATCCAAAGATAATGTCATCTACATAAATTTGCACTAGTAGGGTATTGGACTTATGGGTTCTAATAAAAAGAGTTTGGTCTACTCTACCCCTTATAAAATCATTTTTCAAAAGAAAGTATGCTAAGGTCTCATACCATGTTTTAGGAGCTTGCTTGAGACCATATAATGCTTTATGCAATTTAAAAACATAATCAGGATGAGTTGGAGAGATAAAACCTGGGGGTTGTCTAACATAGACTTCTTACTTGATATCTCCATTGAGAAATGCACTCTTTATATCCATTTGATAGACCTTGAATCCCTTGTGAGCTGCATAAGCTAGAAATATTCTTATGGCCTTCAACTTTGCAACTGGTGCAAAGGTCTGGTCATAATCTATTGGTTCTTCTTGTGAGTATCCTTATGCAACTAGCCTTTCCTTATTCCTTACAATAATTCCTTGATCATCCAGTTTGTTTCTGAACACCCATTTTGTTCCAATAATGGAGTGATCCTTTGGCCTTGGAATTAGCTCCCAAACTTTGTTTCTTTCAAATTGATGTAACTCCTCTTGCATTGCAATGATCCAGTGTGGATCTTGTTCTGCATCTTGTATGGATTGAGGCTCAATTTGAGAAAGAAAGCAGGTGTGCATCAGATTTTGGTTGACCTTATTTCTGGTTTGCACACCAGCTGAGATGTCTCCAATCACTTGGGAGATTGGATGATCTCTTGATGTTACTAAATCAACAGGGGGTGTTGATTGTTCACCAACCTGTGTTGTTGTTTCCTCTTGTGGAACAACAACTGGCTCTTCAATGTGTTCTCATCAAGGTGTTGAGTGTCCTCTTCATCTTCACTGCTTTCACCTTTTTGTTGGATAGGTGAAGGTGTTGTATCCTTTTCTATAATGTGTAACCTGTCCAAATTTTCTATAAGAGAATGTAGCTGCAAAGGTTCTATGGTAGAAGCATTCTTCTCCTTATAGGACATGTTAGTTTCATCAAAAGATACATGTACAGATTCTTTAATTTTAAGAGAAGATTTATTATATACCCTATAAGCTTTACTGATCATGGAGTATCCCAGAAACACTCCTTCATCAGCTTCGGCTTGAAATTTTGCTATGTATTTCTTGTCATTATTGTGTATGTAACAAATACAACCAAAAATCTTGAAATAATCTACTTTAGGTTTCTTCCCTTTGAATAATTCATAGGTAGTCTTGGCCTTCAGCTTATGTATCAAACTTCTGTTCAGCACATAGTTTGAGGTGCTTACTGCCTCTGCCCAAAAGGATAGAGGAAGGTGAGCATCTGTCAATAATGTAGTAGCAGATTTAATAAGGGTTCTATTTTTCCTTTCAGCTACCTCATTTTGTTGAGGAGTTCAAGGAGCTGAGAAAGTGTGCCTGATCCCTTCACTCTGACAGAACTCTTGCATAAAAAGAGAATCAAACTCTGTCCCATGATCACTTACGATAAGGGCAATGTGAGTATTGAACTCAATCTGTATGCATTTGAGAAACTCTGTCAAACACTTAAAGTTATACGACTTCTTCCTCAGAAAGAACACCCATGTGAATCTAGAGAAGTCATCTACAACTACTAAAGTGTAAGATTTCCCTCCTAGGCTTTGTACTGTAATGGGTCCAAAAAGATCCATGTGTAACAGATACAAGATCCTAGGTGAATCACTCTTATTAAGTGACTTAAAACTATTTTTAGTTTGCTTGCCTAATTGACAAGCCCTACAGAGTCCTTCCTTCTTGTAGGGGCCAGAAGGTAGTCCTCTAACAAGGTTGTCCTTGGATAGCCTAGCAATGTTCTAAGGTTTATATGTCCTAATCTCTTATGTCATAGTTCATTTTGTTTACTAACACAGTTGAACAAGCAAATATCTACCTTAGTTGAATGAAAATCTACAAGATAGATGTTACCTTTCCTTTTACCTGTCAACACAGTTATGTTGTCCTCTGATCTAATTTTGCATGAGGATTTGTTGAATGTCACCTGATAGCCTTCATCACATAGTTGACTGATGCTGATTAAGTTGTGCTTCAGTCCTTCCACATAAGCCACCTTCTTGAATGTGACTGACCCTATTTGGACTGCACCATATCCCTTGGTCTGTCCAAAGTTTGAGTCTCCAAATATGACTTTGGGTCCAAGCTTGGCTTTGAAGGATACAAGATTATCCTTGCTCCCTATCATGTGCTTTGATCACCCACTATCCATATAATATTGATGGTTCATTGTTGGATAGGTCTTCACCTGCACACAAAAAAATTTATTTGTTTTTGACCCAGTTTACCTTGGGCCTAGGTTGATAACCTTTAAAATCTGAAATAAATGACATCCCTGGTTGACTCTTATAGCCTTCAGGATGATATCTCCTTGGAGGTATTATCCATTCAGCATAAGGGTTGAAGCATTGGGATGTGGGACCACTAGGATTGAAGTTTGATTTACCCTTAAAACCTTGTTCAAAGCTCTGATCTCTATTCGACGATCTCTGAGCTGAGTTCGACGATCTAGGGTCAGATCGTCGAGCTCCGTTCGAAGATCGACTTTGCCAGAGTTCAGAGTTCAGCGATCGTCGACCTGAGTTCGACGATTCAGCTTGAGATCGCTGAGCTCCGTTCCGCGATTGTGGAGCTCTGTTCGACGTTTTCAGTTGAACTTTGTTTTTCTTAGGTAAATAAGGATTCTTCCTAGATACCACTACAACTCCCTTTCCTTTATCTTAGATAAACTTAATTGGGGTTGTTAAAAGGGCAATGTTAATAGCACCCCTGAAGTCGCTATTAGCAGCCATTTCAATGTGTTATTTTGGCTTTTTTGGGGTGCTATTAGCCAATAGAGGGGTGCTATTAACATTGCCCTTGTTAAAACTATAGGTTGGCTGGATGAAGCACCCAGGCCCAGTGTACTATTAAGTCTTGAGTTCACTGTGCTTGTGATGTCCATCAGTCTGATGCTTCTCCCATTGAGGGATTCTTCAAACTTCTTTTCCTGAGATAGTTCACTTTTCAGTGAAGCTATCTCCTCCCTACAGCATTCCAACTCCTCAGAGATTTTGAGGTTATCTGATTTTAAAGTGTTATGTTTAGACAATTGATTTCTGAGAGAGATAATCTCTTTCTCAGACTTTAGCAGGTCTAAATAAAGTGCCTTAAATTTAGATCTAAAGTCCTCTGAATTGAAATCAAAAGAATCTATTACCTGATCTTCTTCAGCTTCATGTTTAGATTCAGATTCTGACTCTTGTTCTGTATCAGAATTTTGTTGAGAGGCATTGATAGCCATCATGCAGAACTCCTTCTCTTGAGCATCATCTTGATCATCACTTGAGCTTGATGATGCCTCTGATTCTTCTTCAGTTTCACTCCAAGTTTCAGCTACAAATCCCTTCCTGCTGTGTTTGTTCTTGCTAGAGTAGGATTTGTCATTGTTGTTTCTCCTGGAGTCTTTGTCTCTTCTCCTATCTTTCTTATCTTTCTTGTCCTTATTTTGATTCTCTGGAAATTCAGGCACAATATGGCCTGGTTTCCTGCATCCAAAACAAATAATTTCTTTATTATTGGATTTGCCATACCTTGGCTTCTCATGCCCTTTGGATGACCTCTTTCTGAAATCTTTCTTGGCCATCTTATAGAATCTTTTGGCCAGTAAGTTCATTAATTCTTCATTGCCTGTGACCTTGTCTTCAGGCTGATCTTCTGTAGCTTTGAATGCTATTGTATTTTCCTTCCTGATTGCTGGAGAAGCAACCTTTTGTTCTTCCTCTCTATTCTTGATGAGCAGCTCATAGGACTTGAGCTTGCCTAATAGAGCTTCAGTGGTGATCTCATTTAGGCTTCTGGCATCCTTGATTGGCCAGATCCTTGAGTCCTAAGTGCTGGGGAAGCACATTAGGATCTTATCATTGAGTTCAGTCAATGTGATCTCTTTATCCAAAGTTTTCAGTTCACTGACAATTAGACTGAGTCTGTTATACATGTCAGCAACTGACTCAGTTTCTCCCTTCTTGAAATTCTCATACTAGGTTATGAGATGGGATCTTCTATATTTTCTTTCATCAGCAGATCCTGACACTATCTCAGATAGCTTGTCCCATATTTCTTTGCTGAGTTGCATTCAGTCACTTTTTGAAATATCTCATCAGACATAGTCTGAGCCAATATGTTCATTGCCTTAGCATCAGAAACTTTCCACTTTTTGATTACTGCATCTGTTCCTGAAGGGGGTGGAACAACATTTGTACTTGTAGTTACTGGAGGTCTTGGACACACTGTCAAAATAGAATTATAGATATCCTCATCAATAGAATTCATATATAATCTAATCCTTGCCTTCCAAAGTGCACACTTAGAAAGATTTCACAATGGAGGTCTGGTGCTTGCATAATCTTTGTTCTGTGCCATGATTTTATATGAAAATAATTATAATAGAAATAATAACCCTCTATTAAAGATTGATCTTATCAGAGATCTTTTGGTTCAGGTGTTAGCCTGTAAAATAACAAACCAAGTGAAGATCTGGTTGTTGAATAACCAACCTCCCTCTAATACCAATTAAAAGTGAGGGTAAGATCTACCTTTACCCTAGAGGGGGGGGGGTGAATAGAGTATTTTAAAATAATTTTGCAAATTATAAATTAATTGGCAGTGGAAGACTTGATTTATTTATAAGTGTATTATGCTTGCAGTAAATAAAACTAAGTAAGCAAGAAACAAAAACACAACACACAACAAATAAAACACAGGCAACAAGAAGACACAAGGATCTATAGTGGTTCCCCAATCAACTGTTGGGTTTTCTATGAGGATGGCATAACACTTGTGCACGCAGCGAAGGTAATAAAATCAAGAACAACCCAAAAGAGATTGGGATCGGGCCATGAATGTTGAATCAAGAAGTTAAGAAAAACTAGGTAAAATTACCTTGGCGGCATTGAGTCACAACCCAATGAAGATGCTCCAATGTAGGAGTTCTTATCGGCAGCGAGTTCTACGTAGAATAGCGTCTATTACTCTGCAGAAATCCACACGAGCGGGAGAACACCGAGCTTCATCGCACGAAAGATCGGGAAGGAGATCGTCTGCACCTTGCACTTCCACAGACTGCTAGGTCTGCTCCAGGAAGAGCAGCACCGGAGATTATCGTCGGAGAAGAAGCCGACGGAGCGAGCGAATCGGCGGAAGCGGAGCACTTCCGTCGGCGGAACACTTCCGTCGGCGGAATCGGCGGAACACTTCCGTCAGGTCGGGGGTTTCTTCTGTCTTTTTCCGCTCAAACCTAATTCCTTATTTATACCCGAAGGATAAACTGACCTAGGAAAAATCGCTATCCGCAGACCACAGAAAAATAGGGTTTCTGGAAATAATCGTCGGGAATCAGCATTTGTCGAGAATCGAACATTTCGATTCTCGACGATCGACGATACTCGACGATCGATACTCGACGATTCTCGACGATCGATACTCGACGATTCTCGATGATTAATGCTCGACGATTCTCGACGATCGATGCTCGACGATTCTCGACGATTGAAACTCGACGATTCTCGACGATTTTCCCTTAGCAACATTTGTCGGACCCCATTCTGTATGGTGATTGGTAACCTTTACCAACACAGTCAATCTTCCAACTTCTCCACATGCTCTTATGTGCGACCCTGCAGGCTCATATCGCGTTGGCAGTGAGATTACATGTTTGACCACTTCTAGATCACCATGGTAACTCCAACAGTCTCTCACTTAATCTTGAAAGTATCAAACCAAAAACCTCACAAACAATGAGCGGCATCTAGCAATGCATAATTGCTACCCAAGCAATGAGAGTTCATAACTCATAAGCCTTATGAACAATGTCCCAGCGTTGTCTTTGTCCCTTTGTCCCTTACATCCGGAAAGAACTAGAGGCATGGACCGTGTCACCCTCATAATAGCTCAATCCAAGTTTCTTGATCTAGAACGGACTTCCAGAAAATGGTGAGTCCAATATCACATATTGACTCCACCAAGCATGGCCATGCATTTCCTAGTTCAGTTCCATCAAGGGGCCCATGGATGAAACTCCTGTCATATAGGAGGACAAATCCCATATCTGCTCACACACAAACACCCAAATGATTCGTAGCGTGCCCAAAAACCACCCTTATCATTAACCTTTCTCAAGGAAGACTTTAGATGGCATCAAAGCACGCACTTCCTCACTTGATGAATGTTGCGACTTCAGGTCAAAGGACCACAACACCATTGTCAATTGAGACCTACTCGTGACACGTTTAGATAACAATCCACAAAGTAGTCTCAGGTTGGTTTTGTCTAGTACAACTTGTTCACTAATAAGTACCCACGTGATGACTTGATATACCAAATATCATGACCTGTGAGAACTGGTCATCAGTCAACGCACATGCTAGTCTTAATGTACCATCATCACCCTTAGTTTCTATGATGATACAATGACCAGGGACCTTTCAAGAATGAAGCTTCAAATAAATCATAGGCTCTCACATTCAAGTCACGTACTTGATGTCCTATGGAAGCGAACATTCTAAGGGTATTTATTATGTTAACATTTAACTATCGCATAGAGAAATCATAATAAAAGAACTTGTCATTAATCATAAAAGAAAAATCTTGGTACACAATTCATCATATGAATAAATAACAAATAGCCAACAGAATATATGTTTACATGCAACCCACAAGACTCTCACTAGATTTGATCATTTAGGTATCGTATACCCATTGATCTAGTATAGCCATCATGCTTTCTCTATGCGAGAGGCTTTGTCAGTGGATCCACAATATTCTCCTCAGTCGGTACTCTACAAATGTTCACATCTCCTCGTTCGACAATCTCACAAATAAGATGGAACCGCCGAAGTATGTGCTTGGAGCGCTGATGGGATCTAGGTTCCTTAGATTGTGCAATTGAACCATTGTTATCATAGTAGAGAACGATGGGACCAACAATGCTAGGAACTACATCAAGCTCGTCGATGAATTTCCTAATCCATACAGCCTCCTTCGCTGCGTTAGATGTAGCGATATACTCGGCTTCTGTTATAGAATCAGCAACTGTCTCTTGCTTAGAACTCTTCCAGCTCACAGCTCCTCCATTAAGGCAAAACACAAACCCTGACTGAGACTTTAATCGTCCCTATCAGTTTGGAAGCTAGCATCCGTGTAACCACTTACAACGAGCTCTTCCTCTCCACCATACATCAAGAACACATCCTTTGTCCTTCTCAAGTACTTCAGGATATTCTTGACTGCAATCCAGTAACACTCACCGGGGTCTTACTGATACCTGCTAGTCATGCTCAAAGCAAAGGAGACATCGGGTCTAGTACATAATATTGCATACATGATTGATCCAATTGCCAAAGCATATGGAATTAACTTCATGCGGTCCTTATCTTCACAAGATTTTGGACATTGGTCCTTAGAGAGATTCACACCATGAGACATGGGTAAAAATCCTTTCTTGTACTCAAGCATGTTGAACCACTTCAACACCTTCTCGATATATGTACTCTGGGTCAAACCTAGCAACTTCTCCGATCTATCTCTATAAATCTTAATACCGAGTATATAAGTCGCTTCACCCAAGTCCTTCATAAAAAAGCAGTTCCCTAGGTTGTTCTTAACAAATTTTAGGGTAGGAATGTCATTCCCACTCAATAGTATGTCATCTACATACAATATCAGGAAGACAACAATGCTCCCACTATTCGCTTGTAAACACAAGGCTCATCTTCATTCTTGATGAAACCAAACTCTTTGATTTTCTTATCAAAACAAAGATTCCAACTTCGAGAGGCCTGCTTCAGTCCATAGATGGACCTATTCAGCTTGCATATTTTAGTGGCTTCATTTGGGGATACAAAACCCTCGGGTTGTGTCATGTACACTTCCTCAAGGAGGTTTCTATTAAGGAAAGCCGTTTTGACATCCATCTGCCAGATCTCGTAGTCATAATACGCAGCAATAGCAAGTAATATCCTTATGGACTTTACCATGGCAACAGGGGAAAAGGTCTCATCATAGTCAATACCATGAATTTGCTTAAAACCCTTAGCCACCAGTCGCCCTTTGAATGTCTGCATATTCCCATCCATGTCTGTCTTCTTCTTGAAGACCCATTTGCACCATATGGGTCGTACCCCTTCAGGTGGTTCCACCAAGTTCCAAACTTGGTTTGCGTACATGGAGTCCATTTCGGATTTCATAGCCTCAAGCAATTTATTAGAGTCTGGTCCATACATAGCCTCTTGGTAGGTCGCTGGTTCATCATCAGGATACATAAGCAACACATTACCTATTGTAGACACAAGAAATCCATATCTCTCAGGCTCAAATCTTGGTCTACCAGATCTATGTAGGACTTGTGTTTCTTGAGTAGGTTCTCTAGCTATGACATCTTGTAGTCCTATCTCAGAATCCAATTCCGGTTCATTCACTACTTGTGGTTCTTGAACTTCTTCAAGTTCTACCTTTTCATTCTTTCTTGATAAGAATTCTCTTTCCAAGAAGAAGCCAGTCTTACGACAAACACTTTGCCCTCTGAAGGTAGGTAAAAGTAATACCCTTTCGTTTCCTTAGGATATCCCACCAGATAACATTTATCCGATTTGGGTTCCAGCTTGTCAGGAATTTGACGTCGCACGTATACCTCACAGCACCAAATTTTAATGAACGACATACTAGGACGCTTCACAGTCCATATCTCATATGGTGTCTTTAGAACCGTTTTCGTTGGAGCGCGATTCAGTGTCATTGCAGTAGTCTCTAAAGCAAAATCCCAAAAGGAAACAGACAAGTCTGCATGACTCATCATCGAACGTACCATGTCTAGTAGAGTACGATTTCTCCTCTCAGACACACCATTATGTTGTGGTATTCTAGGTGGAGTGAGCTGTGATACAATACCACACTCTTTTAGATGATCATGGAACTCATGACTCAGGTATTCGCCACCTCGATAAGATCGGAGTGCTTTAACCCTTTTACCCAACTGGTTTTCTACTTCATTCTTAAACTCTTTGAACTTTTCAAAGGTCTCAGATTTGCACTTCATAAGATACATATATCCGTATCTACTAAAATCATCAGTAAATGTAACGAAGTAGAAATACCCACCTCTAGCCATGGAGCTCATGGGTCCGCATACATCACTATGTACAACACCCAAGAGATCCTCAGCCCTCTCAGTATAACCAGTGAAAGGGGCTTTAGTCATCTTGCCTAACAAACAAGATTCATATCGCTCAAATGATTCATAATCAAATGAGTCTAAAAGTCCATCTTTATGGAGCTTAGATAACTGGTTCTCATTTATATGGCCCAAACGACAATGCCAGAGATATGTAGGGTTTGAGTCATTTGTTCTTAGTCTTTTATTATTTTCTACATTATAGATCAGATGGTCCAAGTTCAAAACATATAGACCATTAAACAATTGGGCTACAGCATAACAAACATCATTCTTAAATATAGAACAACAGTTGTTCTTAATTATAAAAGAAAATCCAATCATATCCAAGCATGAAATGGATATAATGTTTCTAGTTATGGCCGGAACGAAAGAACAATTATCTAGTTCTATTACAAGCCCACTGGGCAAAGAAAGACGGTAAACCCCTATGGCTACAACAGCAACTCTTGCTCCATTGCCGACACGCAGGTCCACCTCCCCTTTACTCAGCAATCTTCTCCTTTTTAGTCCCTACACATTTGTACAAATATAAGAACCACATCAGGTATCCAATACCCAAGATGAAGGAGCAGAAAGGTTTATCTCTATAACGTAAATATTCGAAGCGGAAGTCATGCCTCCCTTCATTTTCTACAGACCCTCAATGTAAGAAGGACAGTTCCTCCTCCAATGACCAGCTTTGCCACAGTGGTGGCATTTCCCTTCCTTCACCGTGCTCTCCTTTTTCTTCAGTGCAGAAGACTTGGGCTCAAGATGTGACTTAGGTCTCACCCTCATCTTCTTAGAGCCCTTGGACTTGGCCTTGCCCTTATGCACCGTCAGTATGGGGCTGGCAGGCTTGGCCTTCTTCATATTGATCTCGATAGTTCTTAACATGCCTAGGAGCTTGGGCAGTGTCTTGTCTATTTCATTCATGTTGTAGTTCAAGACAAACTACTCATAATTGTCCGGCAACGATTGCAGGATCAGATCTGTGGCCAACTCTTGACCTATAGGAAAACCCAACCTTTCAAGGTTCTCTATATACCCAATCATCTTGAGTACGTGAGTCCCTACTGAGTCTCGAACTCCCATCTTGCACTAAAATAACGCTTTTGTGACGTCGAACCTCTCTTGACGAGCCTACCCTTGAAACATTTTCTTGAGATGCTCGTCAATCTCCTTGCACCCCATGTTCTCATGTTGCTTCTGAAGCTCAGAGTTCATGGTGGCAAGCATAAGGAATTCGACGTCTAAGGCGTCATTAGTATACTTCTTATAAGTATCCTTATCAGCACGGGAAGAGTTCCCGGTCGGCACCTCGGGGGCTTCTTCTTCCAAGACATAAAGCTTTCGCTCTTGCCTGAGAACAATTCTCAGGTTCCTGTACCAGTCCATGTAGTTGGTCCCACTGAGCTTATCCTTCTCAAGGATGGCTCTCAGAGACAGAGTGGAGTGTAAACCACTTGCCATGGAATTCTACAAGAATTCATGCAGAATAATATCAGTACCAAAATTTCAAAATACAATTTATTTCTAATTTGAACTTCAATTAAAACTCCCACTATTTTATTCGAAATGATGGCCCTCACTATCAATTCGGAGAGTTCATGTGAGCTACCATCTTAGTGGAAAAGATCCGTATTTCACAAACACAATGAGTCAGCTTTGGCTTTTCTCTCACGATGTGGTTATTTAGGTAGGCAACGCTTGCCAATTGCATCCTCATTCAATTCTTGTATGGTTGGTGAATAACTCCTTATTCACATCCATCATATGGTGCATGCCAACCCTATGCCTCTAGGCACTCAACCTTTGAGGTCACCTAGTTAAGTTAGACCCGATGTCGACAGTTGGATATCACAATTATCCGCTCGCACCCTTACCAAGATAGATTAATGCACCTTGCTTTGGCAAGCCCACACTTCATCGATCGAGGCAGGAAGAGTGTCATCCATCGGAAGGCATCCAAAGACTTAATATTTGATGAAGGGATTTTTGATAATAGGTTAACAATTAACCATGATCAACATTTGATCAATGTGCACATCCATAGAAAAACATTTTTCTAAAATCCACATGCATCCCTTATGTGAACAATATGGTACTATCAACATTTGATAGAAGAAAGGGCTAAATCTGAACATCCGGACTCTTCCAAATCTTCAAATTTACATGCATTGGACAAAGGCAAAGGCAACTCGACTTAAAGCAGTAGACAAGCTCGTCTCTCATTGTTGGATTCAAAATCCAAAATAATAAACGGGTTTATTAACCGAGGAACGGTTCGCTAAGGAGACGGTTACTGCCCCTAAAGAAGACAATTTATGATCCAGGATTAAATCAAGACATTTAGAAACTTCTAAATCCCTAGGTTTACACGTACTGGAATCATGGACGAAATTCCACTATGAGGATGGCATAACCTTGTGCAGACATAAAATCAAGAACAACCAAAACGAGATTGGATCGGCCATGAATGTGAATCCAAGGAAGATGCTCCAATGTAGAGCGGCGAGTTCAACATAGAATAGCGTCTACGTCCTCAGAAATGGGTTATCGTGAAGGGATCCTCTGCCTTGCACTTCCCGACTGTTAGGTCCACTCCAGGAAGAGCAGCACCGGCAACTATCATCGGAGAAGAAGCCGGCGGAGCGAGCGAATTGGCGGAAGCGGAGCCTTCCGTCGGCGGATCGGCGGAAACTTCCACAGGTCGGGAGTTTATTCTGTCTTTTTCCGCTCAACAGTCCTTATTTATACCCGAAGGATAAATCCAGGAAAAATTGCTTCCGCAGACCACAGAAAAAAGGGTTTCTGGAAATATCGTCGGGAATCACATTTAGAATCTAACATTTCGATTCTCGACGAATCCCTATCGACGTTCGATACTCACGTCGACGACTCGACGGAATAACCGATAACTTCGACGATCGATACTCGACGAACATCGATGCTCACGATTCTCGACATTCGACGATTTTCCCTTGGCAACATTTGTCGGACCCCATTCCCTACCAATACAGACTTTCCACTTATGTGCGACCCTGCAGGCTCATATCGCGTTCTCATGTTTACTTCTGAGGACCTGGCACCCAATCCACTGCTCAGGTGTCCTGGGCACAATAAGCTTTAGATAAGGTGCAGATTTTTTGATCAGTCTTGCCACCATAAAATCTAGAACAACCAAAACGAGAAAAATTGAAGGGATCGGAAGCCAAATGAGAAGTTGTTGAATGCACAATGGGAAGTTAAGAGCAAAACTAAAAGGTCTTATTGATGAAGCCTTGAAAAACCTTGGCGGATCTCATTGTTCTCAGTCACATCACCCATTGACTGAAAAAGAAGATGCTAGCCAGTCATAATGTATGATATCTGTTCTTGTCTAAGGCTTGGCTCCGAGTTCTACTGCGTAAAGAATACTGCGTCTGATACGACCTCTCTACAGAACTACTGTCGACCACACGAGATCGTCGGAGACTACACCGAGCTGGCTGGTCAATCTGAGCTCGGAGATCATCGAACTGAGTTCGACGACTCGTTGAACTGAGCTCAGAGATAGTCGAACTGAGTTCGACGCCTCGTCGATCTGAGCTCGACGATAAATTCCTTAGTCTCACTGCATTTGAAATCTGATCTTGGAGGTCTTGGGGGCAGCTTTCAAACTTAATTTCTAAGCCCTAGACCTATTCTAGTTTGACCTTTAAATCTATACAATGAGGTCAAGACATATTCCTAAGGACATAGTGATCCTTACCCAAATCAGTAATAGGGTGTTCCAACAGGGTTCAGTACTGCTTTCTGAAGAACTACTACTTAAGCTTCCTACTATAACTGATTCAGCTACCTTCTTCTTTTTCTTATCAGTCTGCTTAGGGTGATTGACCATCACCCTATCCTATCTATCAAACATCTTGATATCCATCCTCCTTATGTGATATATATTAGCACCTAGCCTTATATTCAAAATGTCTGGTACAGTATTGAGGTGAAATAAGGACAAGTTTCTTCCCTTATTCGGATCAGGAATGCACTCAATTATCTTGTCAAAGATCACCTAGCCCCAATCAGTTTTCTTAGATATAATGACTCTTGTCATTAGGTCAAACATCTTTCTTGAAATCTTTTCATGTGATCTAGTTTTGCAGATTAAGGCTTTTCCAATTATGTATGCCAAGAACATTCCCTTCAAGTGTGTGAAAAAGAGATAAATAAACCAAAAATTTTATTCCTCCAAAAAAATAATCATTACATCGGTATGCTCCCTTATTTATAGAAATTGGGGGAGATGAGAGAATACAACAATTGATGTGGGACTAAATATAAGTCGGGCATCTTATGCGATTTGACAAAGTCAAACCGCACACTATACAATGAATAATTGAACACACAACGACAACTAAGGAAAACTGCCACACTGTTAGGGAAGACTGCTGGTGCAGGCCGCCAGACTGCAATTGTGGGTTGCCACCAGACTGCAGTTGTGGCTAACCATCTATTGTTGTGGCTTCATCTAGACCGCTACAACTAACGTCCATATCGCTGCAGCTAACCTCCAGACCACTGCGGATAACCTCCAGATCGCTGCAACTAACCTTCAAATTGCTGCTGCGGCTTACACCTAGGTTGCTGCTGCGACAATACCTCACACCGCCACTACTGTTTTCCTCCTGACCGCAAGCTGAGGTTCACCACCAGACTGCTGAGCCAAACTGCTAGGCCGCTGAGAGAAGCAGACCACTACAGTTAGACATAAGACCACCTAGTCTCCTCAAGCTCCACCAAGCCGCTGATCCAAATCGCTAGGACACTGAGAGAGGCAGACCGCTACGGTTAGACTTTAGACTGCACGGTCTCCTCAAGCTCCAACACTCCCCCTCAAGCTTGAGCATATATATCTACCATACCCAGCTTGCTACAAACCTCCTTAGAAAGAGTAACTGGCTTGGTGAAGAAATTAGCTAGTTCTCTCTCTAAGGTAACAAACAGGTGCAGATCTTATTCTTCAAAATCTCCTCTCTAATGAAATGGCAATCAACCTTGATATGCTTTGTCCTCTCATGAAAGACATGATTTCTTGAAATATATATGACTGCCTTGTTCTCACACAACATTGGCAGAGGATGATCATAAAGCTCTCCAAAATCAAGCATAAGTGTTCGTAACCACTTCAACTCGCAAGTAGTTAGAGCCATACTCCTATACTCAACTTATGCGCTTGACCTGGAGATAATAGCTTGTTTCTTGCTCTCCTAGCTAACCAAATTCCGCCAACAAAAGTACATAATCTAGATGTGGACTTCCTATCTTCCTTATCATCTGCATAGCTAGCATCAGAATATGCCTCAACCTTCAAATGTCCCCTTTTCTGAAACCAAAGTCCTTTCCCTAGGGCACCTTTCACATACTCTTGAATCTTCATCGCAAACTGTATATGACACTCATTAGGAGCTTGCATAAATTTGCTCACTCTTCCCGCTGCATAGCAAATATCTGGTCTTGTGATTGCCCGATAAATAAGTTTCCCCACAAGTCGTCTGAACCTAGTGATATCCTCAAGAAGAGGTGAGTCCTCACTCCAACACTTGTCATCTTTAACCGACATCGGAGAACGAGCAGGTTTAGCCCCAAGGAGGCCTGTCTCTTTTAAGAGGTCCAAGGCATACTTTCTCTGTGAAAGAATAATAGACCCTGGTTTCCTAGATATTTCAAAGCCCAAGAAATATTTCAGAGACCCCATATCTTTAGTAACAAAATGCTAAAGAAGATGCTTCTTTTTCATATCCACACCTTCTCTATCATCCCCTGTGAGAAGAATATCATCCACATAAATAGCAAGAACAACAAGACCAACCGATGTCTTGCGAATGAATAATGAGTGATCTGCAGCACTTCAAGCAAACCCAACCAATCAGGTGACCTCATTGAACATGTCAAACTAGGCCTTTGGACTTTGCTTAAGACCCTAGATTGCCTTTCGCAGTTTATAGACCTGAGACTCCCCCTGAGCAACATACCCAGGAGGTTGCTCCATATAGACAGTTTCCTGTAAATAACCATAAAGAAAGGCATTCTTCACATCCAACTAAGACATCTTCTAGTCTCCTTTGAAGTCCACTGAAAAGAGCACACGGATTGTAGTAATCCTTGCCACAGGAGAAAAAGTATCAAAGAAATACACACCATAAGTCTGCGTAAAACCTTTGGCAACAAGTTGTGCCTTGTAACGATCAATAAAGCCATTAGGTAGAAACTTATTGACAAAGACCCAGTGACAGCCAACCATATCAGCACTTGGAGTAGGAACAAGAGTCTAAGTACCCCGTTCAGTAAGAGTACGCATCTCTTCATCCATAGCAGCCTTCCAATGAGGGATAACAAGATCATCTTGATACAAAACGGGAAAAACATTTGCTGAGAGGGCAAGAGCAAAGCTTTAAGAAGAAGGAGAGAGATGAGCACAACAGACCATAACCTGAAGAGGATGCTGGGTGCAGGAGCGAACACCTTTCCAAAGATCAATTGGAAGATCCAGATCTGACCTGTCTACTATATATGCCCCCATCCAAAGAAGAGACTACTAGCCTGGGAGTTAGTTACTGAAATTATCTAGCGTCTACCTAAATCACCTAGAGGGGGTGAATAGGTGATGTTTGTTTGTTTTTGCAGAATAAAAATCACTTTAAAAATCAAGCACACAAATACAGAGATTTATAGTGGTTCCCCGAGTTGGGTACGTCCACTTTCCCACCTTGCCTATCTAACACGAAGGGCTTGATTTGGCTACTTCACCAATACTCAGATTTCTTCAAATCAAACACTTTGGAGCCGCAACTCCTACAACTTGGAGATGACGCTCCTACCACTCAATCCATAAAGGGATCTACAAACTTGATCCACAAATGGATCTACAAACTCGATCCAAAAACTGATCTACAAACTCGATATACAAACGGATCTACAAACTCGGAGGAATAATCTCCTATAATAGTAAATGAATATTACAAAACACAAACAATTAGAAGTCTTCACCCCAACATTCTTCGAAAAAATAGATCTTGAATCTTGGATAACTTGGAGAAATGAAATCTTAAAGACCTTGAATCGTGAACCATCAATCGACAAGATCTGGAGGAGTAAAGATCTTCTGAGAGAGTATCGATCCAATCATGTATGTCTAAGAAGATGAATCGCGAACAGTCAGTTGTTGGCGGCCAATCGGAAATCACAAAGCGTACAGAGCGTCGGCCGATGGTTTCTTCATTTGGAATGTTCTGTCAATTTGAAAGTGAGAGAATATCACAATTAAATGGAAGGAAATATCTCATATGTATTTATAGGGATCTCCTTTCCAACGGTTAGAAGAAAACTTCCAAAAATGAAACATAGAATTTACTCTGCATGGCTGACTGAAACCCGAACCAGGGATTTTGAAACATTCAAAAAAATGACATAAGTCAAATTTGTCGAGTATCGTGGAGTATCACTAGTATACTCGCCGAATGTACCTTGATATACGATGAATAAGACTTGGTCAAATCAGTCTCAGGCCAACCATTCACTCAACGCCAAAGCGGAGAGTCATACTCGATGAATTCGTCGAGTATCATAAATCATCGAGTATTGGCTAAATGACGCAATGCACTCAACATCGTTGCACTCAATGACTTTTGTTCACTCAACGCCAAAGGCAGCAATCAAGGAATATCGTCGAGATGACTCAACGCACTCAACATCTTGATATTAGACGAATAAGACTTAGAAAAATCTAGAGAAGTAACGTTGATTGGACTCAACGAATTCAGCGTGTATCACTTAGCATATTTGATGAATTTGGCAAGTATCGTTAGATACATTCGACGAATTCAATGAGTATGCACGACGATACTCGGCGAATTTTAATTAACAGATTTTTCAATTCTTCAGCAAATTTACCCTAAGTATAAAAGATGGATTTGATGGGTATGGGTAGGTATATACGCCGAATTCGATGAGTATCAAGCTGATACTCGACGAATTCGACGAGTATTCCAAACCATACTAGATGAATTTTACTTGGGATAAATTCCTGTCATTCTGAATCTAAGCCTTGACCATCCTTGAGCCTTCTCTTGTACTTAGGATAGAAGTACACCCCAATAGAGAGATTATACGTGAGTCAGCACATTTACCTATATAATGAGTAATTACATTGTAAAGTCCTATGTTTACTGACCCATTATAACCTAACATTTGTGTGTACTTAGTAATGAAAACCTGTAAGTATATAACTCAAAAGGCAACATCAAATACAGTCACAATTCATTTTAACTTAACCGGGCCCTTCTTCAAATCCGGATTATTGTGGATACAATACCCAACAATCTCCCCATATTTGAAGAAGTCAAAACCCTATATGCTAAGGTGAATTGTACATAATAAATAATTAAGCATTAAGACTTGAAAAGATAAAATAAATTAAAAATAACACGCATTCCAAGACAATCATAGAAATCATATATATATGTATATCACAAATTGTTCATAGATTTGGGGGGGGGGGAGAACCCACAACTCAACACAAAATATAACTATTTGTCCAGCCTGCTCTATCTCTTCTGCCTTGTCTGTCAAAAATAAGCCCTTGGCTTTGGATAGTACTTTGGAGGGGCTGGAGGCATCGGATCAGTATCCCGGTTGCTCCTGAAATGTATTCTCCTCCTTGTGCAAGCCAACTTGTATTTGTTCTATTCTTTTTGGTCGTAGTACAGTTCACGTTTCTCACAACCAAGATTGACTAAGGAGAATGTATCCAATAAAATACCTCTGGATATGGGACTCCACACCTCTTTCATTGCTCTGTTAGGTTCTACTCAAACCGACTCTCACCTTATTGCAGACGGGCCTTCCCCATATCTTCTTTGCTTGAAAATTTGAGGAGGGAAGTCTTCAAAAAGTTCTACCTCTAAAGCCTCAGCAGCAACACTAACCTGAGACAAATCCTGTGTGTCTTACCAGTATTAAGAGTAATCCTAGGTAAGATGAGTCTCATCATATGTTGGTACAGGCACAGCAGGTACTTGAGATCATGTCAATTGACTATGAAGCCACATATAGTTGTCATAACTGTAGTCATTTACACCTTTGAAATACCCTAACATTTCTTCTTCAAGCGCATTGTCCTTAACTACCACCTTAGCTTCTATGGAATCCTCCCGCTTTCTGACTACTTCAACCAAAGCATTTGCGTAAGCTTGAATGCTGTCATCATAATGTGCCATCAATTTTTTATGACCTTCAATCATTGTTTTGGCATTAGTATCAACATTACACATCACCTTCTGAGTGCTCTCTAAACCTTTCATAACAAACTCAACTCATTTTACACCTTAGATAAACCAGGAGTCTAACTTGGCATCTAGCTTGTCAAATCTTACATTATCCTCAGCTAGGCCTTTGTTCAGATCTCTTTCTGTCTCTTTCACCTTTTTCAGCACTTGTCTCATTGAGGAATCAAAATAAGCCTTCTGCTTGGCCATCATCGCCTCTTTGCTTTGCAAAATTGTATTTTCAGCAGTCAAAACTGGGGTCTCAGTGATGGGAGTGCTGGGCAGATCCTCACTGGAAGACTCATCTATCAGAGATAAATGATCTCTAGAAGTTGTAGTATGATCTGCAGCAGTAGTTAGACTTGGAGTTTGCTCCTCTACATCTCTCTCCTTATCAGAAAGAACAATAACCTCCTCTGTAGCAGCAGGAGGTGCATCTGACATCTTGCCTATCCTTTTCTCCAGGTTGCGTATAAGCCTGGCAACCTCAGTA
This sequence comes from Platanthera zijinensis, assembly GCA_039513925.1. Taxonomy (NCBI): domain Eukaryota; kingdom Viridiplantae; phylum Streptophyta; class Magnoliopsida; order Asparagales; family Orchidaceae; genus Platanthera; species Platanthera zijinensis. Next base: position 11,521,124 of record CM077098.1, read on the forward strand.
GCAATTGATATAGAATGACTATTCACCTCCCCCTCAAAAGATGAAGCGGGAACAATTTTTGGGAGAGAGACAATTAGGTTCTCCACTAGCACTAACTCAGAACCAACATCCACATTATCAGTAACTTTGGTCTTATCAGTGTCAAACTCCACCACCATATGTTCAACAACCATATGGATATCATCCTCAGTAGCATCAACATCCTCAGCATCATCAGCAACACCCTCATCATCCAAATAATCATCAACATCATCTTCAGCAGACTCAGAGTCAACATCAACAGCTAGAATATCTAGCACTGTGATCTCTTTAGTTGGAGCATCTATCACTACCTCAGAAGAACCACTTAAGGGCACTCTAGGAGTGGCCACTTGTATAACAACTGTCTCCCCCTCGATTCCTTAACTCAAAATCATAGGAATTTCACTGGGGTTTGGAGAGGTAATCTTGACATCATGAGCCTATTCTGCCTCCTCCACAGTCAAATCTGGGGCTCCCCTGGCCTAGTGATCCTCCTATCCCACCTTGAGAATATAGATGAGTTCATCTTCTTGAGGTTATGGATAGGCACACCTTTGTTCATATCAAACCTATTACAATCTAGTTGATTCAGATACATGCTGATAATCCTCCCAAAGTTGGGAGTTTGAAGGCTGGCCCTGATTTTCTCAAATAATAATGCACCCTAGTCAAGTCTCTTTCTATAAATGTTGGCAACAAGGATCTTGAACATCTCTGTAGAGAGATAGTCGTGGGACCTAGTCTTGCATAAGAACACTTTACCCATGATGTCGGTGTTGAAAATATTGAAGTGTGAAGATTGAAGGCAGGCGGTTAGGATGGTCTAACAACACAGACCGTAGAGACCGGGCGGACTAGGCGGACTAGGAGGATAGCATTGGTGGCTAGCCTAATCGGATAGTGAATTGATGTGGTTCTCTGGCGGTCTAGGCCAGCAAGCACTCTCTTTGTTAAGCCATGCAGATAGGTTGTTTATTGACAGGTTGATGGCAGGTTCTTTGATTCGCTAAGGGTCAGCCGGTGTAGCGGACGTGGGAGGTTAGTCTCCAAGTCCGCTGGTGCCATCTCCGGGCGGGATGGATCAGAGTTTGCTTATTTATGCGGACTCTATGGAGCTCGCAGGTGTTCGGAATGGATCAAAGCTTGTGGTCTGGATAAATGAATTGTGGGATACGCTTTGTTGGGCGAACAAGTCGCCTGGAGGTCGCTTGGTCTGATGGGGCAGTCCGCTTAGTGTATTGCAGACTGGATGTTAAGAGGGGTGCGACTTCAAGATCAGGTGGCGCAGTTAGGATTGTTAACTGTGGCTTTCATTAGACTTGGCCTGGGGGGAGACAAGTCAAGCTTATTGCTTAGCTCGTCGAGCTCGCCTTTGGCAGACTGGTTGACAGCTCACCGAGCTCTCCATGTTGGTATGATATTCGCCGCTGCTGCAGCTTACTTGGATTCTTGCCGAGTTTGCTTTGTGCGGGATGGTATCTATTCGCTGAGATCGGTAGTGTTGACTGGACTTGGTCACTGGTAGTAGTTTGCGAGATACAATCCATATCCGCACAGGGTGGCGGACATGCGTTCTATCCTGGCATATGCTATGTGGGTTACCTGGGGAGAAGGGTTTGATATCCGCATGGTGCAGATACTGGTGTTAGTCGGCACAGATTGATGGGAAGTTTTTCTATCGCTATAGGTGATGACGACTCTCCTTCCCGCACCTATAAATGGACCCCCCATCTCATCATATAATAGAGATGAATAGTAAGATCATCTCGCACTAGAAATTTCTGTTACGGTTTTCTAACCGCTGCAACTAAGGAAGGTTAATTTTGCAGGTTGTGCGGCTAACACCAGGCAGCTAGGCGACTAGCAGATACACTAGTGATGGATAGTTCGCGGATACAGTTTTATAGGTCGCGGTTACTTGCGACCAATCTCTTCCTCAGAGTTGCAGATAAGTGGAGCAGTTCGCCCAGCCTATCAGCAGGTTCTGTTTAAGGTTCTCAGCATTGTAATAAAGTTCAGTCCGTGCAGTTAGCTGCGGATAAGCGGCTTCTGCGGATAGGCGGACAGACTCGGTGAGTAGGCGGTATGTGCGGAATCTATATTCAGACCGTGTGGTTTCTTCCTTGCTGCTAGTTTTTTGTTCCTGCTGTTTTGTATTGTAAGCATGTCTAGCAATGTCGGCCTCGGCCTGTAAAGAAGATTGATTCTAGTTGGAAAAACTCTTGTGCTTTATTGTTGCTATTTTTTACTTAGCTTTGGTATGGTTGATGTGTACCTGCGACCTCTTGCTCAATGCTAACAGAATTTATAATAAGGTATCAGAGGGGTGTTGATGAGTAGCAGTTCACTGATATAAGGTATTGTACCTTCTTTGAAGCTCAAGTGATTCAGTGCATAGTAATGGAAGCCGGTTATGCAAGAGTGATTGGAATCAAACTCTTGATGCAAACCAACTTTAAACGTTGGAGGTCTTGCATGTGGAGCTTTCTTCTAGGAGAGGATCTGTGGGAAGTTGTCGGGGGAGACAACCAGCAGGAAGTGGTCGCTACTGAAGCCAATGCTGAGGCGGTGAAAGCGTGGAAGTGTACAGATGCTAATACAACATTCTCTATTAAGCGTGATGTTTCACTGAACCTGTTCGATCACATAATTGATTGTGGATCGGCAGCGGATATCTGGATGGCCTACTCAACAAGAAGAATGTAGCTCAGCTATAGTTCTTGGAGAATGAGTTAGCTAAGGCCACTCAGGGAGATTTATCAATATCTTCCTTCTTCTTGAAGATGAAGAGCATCTGCGCTGAGATTACGACACTGGACCCAGAAGAGCCCATCTCAGAGGCAAAGTTGAAAAGGCACATTGTTCATGGCTTGCGGAAGGAGTATGTGGCCTTTGTCACTTCTGTTTAGGGCTGGGCCAATCATCCATCATTGCTGGAGTTGGAGAATCTGCTTGCTTCGCAGGAGAGCCTAGCTGAGCAGATGGCTGGAGTGTCGGTCTCCAAGGGATATGGCAATGTTCTCTTCTCGGGAAAGAAGAAGAGATGGGATAGGAAGAAGAAGACATATGCAAGCGATGGTTCATCTTCTTCATCTCAGCAGGAAAGGAGCAAGCCTCCTAAGGCTGATAATGTGAATAAGCGGACTAGACCACGGTTCTATAGGTGTAACTAGCTTGGTCATATTCACAAGGATTATAGAGTTAAACTTCAGCCAGGACATGCTGTAGAGAAGGAGGTTGAGTCCAAGACTGAAGATGGAGTATGGGGAGGTGCATTTATGATGGGCACTTGTGTCCCTGCTCTCTCCTCCATTGATTATCAGAAGGACTGGATTGTAGACTCTGAGTGCGGTCATCACCTCACAGGGGACATCTCCAAATTCTCATCTCTACAGGAGTTCAAAGGTAACGTCTCTATTGTTTCTGCTGATGATAATATGCATGATGTATAAAAGAAGGGATCGGTTTCTTTGGGTAGTGATCAGGGGCCACTCACATTGCGGAGTGTGTATCACGTACCCGGGATGAAGAAAAATCTCTTCTCGGTGACCAATGCGGTGGATGATGGATATCACGTTCTGTTCGGCCCAACAGAAGTGAGGTTTCTCCGAAATGTTTCAGTTGTAAAAGATGACATTACTCATATTGGGAAGAGGGTAAAAGACTTGTACATTTTGGCGACAAGTACTTATGTTGATAAGATGAGGGCAAATGATAGCACAACTATGTGGAATGAGCAGTTGGGGTATGTTGGGATTAACAAGCTAATTGTTATGGAGGTGAAAGGTCAGGTGAATGGACAACCTTGTCTTTCAGCCTATGGCGACGGTAATGTCTGTGCGGGTTGTCAGTATGGAAAGGCACATCTCCTTCCATTTGACATATCACAAACAAGGTGTAGATCACTGTTAGAATGTGTCCACGGTGATCTAACGGGGCCTACCATCACGCCCAGTCTCGGCGGAAGCAGGTACATGCTTATTCTTATTGATGACTATTCTAGGTATACTTGGGTATACTTTCTGATGGAGAAGTCAGAGGCGTTCGGAAAATTTGTGGAGTACAAGGAGCTCATGGAGGGTCAGCTCGGTCTGCGGCTCAAGAAGTTAAGAATGGATAATAATGGAGAATTTACTTCATTGGATTTCTCTAACTTTTGCAGAAAGTTCTGCATTTAACGGGAGCTCACTTGTGCTCACACTCCACAACAGAATGGGATTGCAGAGCGGAAGATTCGTCATTTGACGGAGACTTGCAAATGTTGGCTTCACGCCAAAGGCATCCCGAGGTCCTTCTGGGAGGAGGGGATGGCATGTGCGTCTTATGTCATCAACAGAATGCCTCTCAGTCTAATCAACATGAGATCCCCTTATGAGTTGATTTTCAAGGAGAAGCCCAGTGTGGAACATCTACGGGTGTTCGGGTCAAATTACTATGTGCATGTTTCGGATGCGCTCAGGACGAAGCTAAATGCGAAAGCAAGGAAGCTAGTTTTTGTTGGATATGATGAGTGTAAGAAGGGGTGGAAGTGCATGGATCTATAGACACAGAAATCTGTGGTCTCCCAAGATGTGGTATTTGACGAGTTAACATCATACCGGGGTAGTTCGGTTGAAGAGTTATAGGAGAGCAAGTCTGACGGAGGGCAAAAGGAAGCTGCCCAGGATCTTCTGGTGGAGTTACATCTATCTCTGGGGAATAAGCTTCTAGATTAGGGATCGGGGGGAGCGTTGCTCCTGGTAGGCCCGGGATCATAGCTAGTTTAGAAGAAGCAGCGGGAGTGTTGGATCAGGGTCAAGCCCTGCGGAGGTCCAAACAGACTATTATTCCACCAGCTCGGTATGGGGACGGAAACCTGGTGAGCATTGTCTCATGTTTCTTCGCAGGTCCCCTGGATGAACGTGAGCCTTCGAGCTTTGAGAATATCGCTGGTGTCAAGGAGTGGGAAGATGCTATGTCTGAGGAAATGGCAGCCCTCAAGAAGAATGAGACATGGGTTCTTTTGCCCAAAGTCGAAGGCATCACTCTAGTGACGTGCAAGTGGGTGTACAAGCTAAAGAAAAAGGGTAACAGGAGTATCGAGCGGTACAAGGCTCGCCATGTGGCTCAGGGGTTCTCTCAACAGTTTGGGGAGGATTATGAGGAGACATTTAGTCATATTGCCAAGATGACTGCGGTACGGGTGGTGGTCTCCTTGGCGGCTTGCCAAGGATGGAAGATTTGGCAACTCGACGTGAAGAATGCTTTTCTCTACGGTGAGATTGACAGGGATATCTTCATAGTGCAACCACCGGGTTACGTATCTGAAGAGTTTCTAGGACATGTCTGCAAGCTGAAGAAGGCCCTCTACAGTCTAAAGCAAGTGCCTCAGGCGTGGTATGAGAAGATCACAGAATATCTACAGTACTGTGGGTACTTTGCTTCAAAATCAGATTCAAGTCTATTCGTTAAGAAGTAGGGGGAGCTTTAGGTCCTCATTCTATTGTACGTGGACGACATGATCGTCACCGGGAACTTGGAAGCAGAAGTTGCTAAGCTCCGGGCTGAGCTAGCTACCGGTTCGAGATGAAGGATCTTGGTGAACTTCACCATTTTCTTGGGCTCAACGTACAGAGGCGAAAGGATGAATTGCTCGTTTCTCAGAAGGGTTATACAGAGCGGATCATTAAACAATTAGGCATGCATGATGGGAAGAGTTGTTATATTCCTCTAGAGGTTGTCCTCAAGCTTCGGCGGGATGAGGGAAGGGTTCTTCCTATCTGACTATTACTATGCCAGATATTGCTTACGCGGTAGGCTCGGTGAGTCGGTATATGGAAGAGCCGCAGAAACCTCATCTGGTGGTGGCTAGAGGTATCCTAAAGTACGTCAAGTCCACCTTGGAGCTGGGTCTCTTGTACAAGAGGGATACGGGCTTTTGTTTGCATGGATACACTGATGCGTATTATGAGGGAGATACATATGTTCGGAAGTCGACATCTGGGTATGTCTTCTTCATAGGATCGATGACACTTTCGTTGTGCAGCAAGAAGATGGATTCAGTGTTCGTCTCCACTACTGAGGCAGAGTACAAGTCTTTGAACTTGGCTGCACAGGAAGGCATTTGGCTTAGGAGGTTAGTGGATGACATCCATGACAAGGTGCGACATCCTACTCTGATTCGTGGCGACAATGAGAGTGCCCTCAAACTAGTGAATAACCCAGTTTGTCATGCACGGACTAAGCACATCGAGATCGAGCATCACTTCATACGGGAGAAGGTGTTGGAAGGATTGTTGATGGTTGACTATGTTTGGAGTCAGGACAACGTAGAAAATATCTTTACCAAGCCGTTGGCAAAGGGGCTGTTTACTCGGTTATGGGAGTTGCTCGGGATTGTTTCCTCTTCTACACTTCAAGGGAGAGTGTTGAAAATATCTAAGTGTGAAGATTGAAGTCGGGCGGTTAGGATGGTCTAACCCCACAGACCGTAGAGATCGGGCGGACTAGGCAGATAGCATTGGCTGCTAGCCTAGTCGGATAGCGACTTATTGTGGTTCTTTGGCAGTCTGGTCCAGCAAGCACTCTGGTGGTTAAGCCACATGGATAGGATGTTTATCCGCAGGTTGATGGCAGGTTCTCTGATTCGATAAGGGGCAGCCAGTGTAGCGGACTGGGGCGGTTAGTCGCCAAGTACACTGGTGCCTTCTCCGAGCAGGATGGATCATAGTTCGTTGGTTTATTCGGACTCTTTGGAGCTCGCAGGTGTTCGGTATGGATCAAAGCTTGCGGTCTGGATAAATGGATCGTGGGATAGGCTTTGTTGCGCGAACATGTCACCTGGTCTGATGGGGAAGTCCGCTTAGTGTGTTGCGGACTGGATGTTCAGAGGGGTGCGACTTCGGTATCAGGTGGCGCGGTTAGGATTGTTAACCACAGATTAAATTGGACTTGGTTTGGGGGAGACAAGTACAGCTTGTTGCTTAGCTCGCCGAGATCACATTGGGAGGACTGGTTGGCAGCTCGCCGAGCTTGCCATGTTAGTCTAGCATTCACTGCTGGTGCAGCTTGCTTGGGTTCTTGCCGAATTCGCTTTGTGCGAGCTGGTTGCTATCCGCTGAGATCGGCAGTGTTGACTGGACTTGGTCACTGGCTGTAGTTTGGCGGATACAAGCCGTATCCGCACAGGGTGGCGGACTTGCGTTCTATCCTGGCATATGTTATGTGGGCAACCTGGCGAGAAGGGTTTGATATCCGCATGGTGCGGATACTGGTGTTAGTTAGCACAGGTTGATGGGCAGTTTTCCTATCGCTATAGGCAGTGACGACACTCCTTCCCGCACCTATAAATAGGACCGCCCGGCTCATCATCTAATAGAGATGAACAGTAAGATCAGCTCGCACTATAACTTGCAGTTACGGTTTTCTAACCGCTGCGACTAAGGAAGGTTAATTTTGCAGGCTGTGTGGCTAACACCAGGAGGCTAGGTGACTACCGGATACACTAGTGAGGGACAGTTCGCGGATACAGTTTCGCAGGTCGCGGTTACTTGCGGCCTCCTTGGAGTTACAGATAAGTGGAGCAGTTCGCCCGGCCTATTAGCGGATTCTATTCAAGGTTCTCAGCATTGCAATAAAGTTCCGTCCTCACGGTTAGCTGCGGATAGGCGGCTTCTGCGGATATGTAACACCCCAAAAAGACCCCAAAAAGACTCAAAATAATTTTGAGGTGCAGGTCAGTTTACACGGCCTGGGACACGGGCGTGTCCCGGGGCGTGTCGGGGGTACACGGCCTGGGACACGGGCGTGTCCCAGGGCGTGTCACGCAAATAAAATGTGTTTTGAGTCAGAAGATTACACGGCCTTGAACCAAGCCTTGAACACGGGCGTGTCAGGTTGGACACGGGCGTGTCCGATGCCGTGTTCCGACCCGTGTACTGCTTGCAGCTCGATGAGGCGGGGGTGACACGGGCGTGTCTCAGGAATGACACAGGCGTGTCAGGTTCGACACGGGCGTGTCGATTCCTGTGTTCTAGTAAATCTCAGTCGGTACGAATACCGCGTATGCCGCTTAAGGGTACACGGCCTGTGACACGGGCGTGTCACAGGCCGTGTCAGCCAAAAAGTGAGTTTTTGGGCAAATCGTGGCCGTTCAGATTTCTCTCTTTTGATCCAAGGGCTCAGGTGGTTTCCTGGCTGGATTAAATCCGTGAAGGCTGATGAAGAATTCATTCTTCATTTGCTTAAGGAAGAGAGAAAGAGAGAGGAGGAAGAAGAAGGAGGAGGAGATCAAGCCACCGGCGGAGTTCCCGTGGTCCGATTCGTGATCCGAAGCCGGCGTTGTGAAGGCAAGGCTGCTGCGGTTCTTTCTCACCGGCTAGTTTTCAATGGCTCCCAAGAGATCGACAAGGGTAACGATCTCCCTTCTTGGACATGTGAAGTTCTTCTTTTCTGCATTGCATAGGGAAAACCCTTCCCCGCGAGTGTGCGGTGGGTTGTGGTGTCCCTTGGGGTAGATATGTGAAGTCCCCCTTGTTAGAGGCCGGAATTGGAGTACGGCTCTAGGCATGCTGTGTGAAGCCCATCTGGACATGGTCTGGATTGGTGATGCTTGTTTGCATATCGGAGAAGGCTCCGTGATTATGGCTTGTGTTGCCTTGTGCCTACCTGTTGCTTGGTACAGCAGGAAGTACTGGATGATGTCCAGGAAATGAAGAGGGTTGGATGCAACTCTTGTGGCCGTGCGTTGCCACTTTATGAGCGGTTGAGCCGTTGGGCTGCAACTCGATAAAAAGGCAGATTGCCGAACAGGAAAGGTGAAACCGACCCGCGCCTATAAATAGCCATGGATACTTCCGTATTCGAGGTGGCACGGCGACTTGAGCAACGGGGGGTGGCTGATCCATACCTGCGTTAGGTCCGTCCGACTTGGAAGCCTGGTTATAGGTTTTGTTGGAGCGCCTAATGAGAGTCTTAGGCCCGCGCGCCGGAAAGACTAGAATGCTCAAATACCGTGTAGACGGTGGTGTTGACCCTGGTATTCCGGTACACCAAGAATGTGCCCTGAGTGCACGGACTGTCGGGCCGTGTGGCCGATAGTTGTGATGGCTTGAATGTGCCTGCGCGCACATAGTTGCTATATGATGATGCCATGCTTTGCAGGGAAAGAATGCTAATGCCCCGAGAAAGGGGTAGGATTGTTATAATTGGGTCAGCTGAATGCTGACCGTTGCATTGTTTGCCACCGGTTGGGTGGATTGTTCCCATGCAGGTGCTGGAGAGCCAAGTGGTAAGTGAAGGGCTGAAGCCCTACTGCTGTTGCTGCTGCTGCGGCGGCTAGCCCTTGAAGGCTAAGCGAATGGTTTTGCTTGTTTTCTTTTACTCATGTATGGCCGGCCTGCGCGCCGAGGTTTGTAAACCATACGGTGTGAAAAGAGGAACTGTAAGGCCTTAAGGCCAAACTCTATATATTTGTGTACATTCCGTGATTATATATAAAGGTGGTTTATATATTGGACATTCCTGGTTAGAGTTCAAATTACTACTTAAAGCTTCCGCTAGAATGCTCTGAGTTAGGATTCGTGTTTGGTTTGGTATTATCCTGTGACCTCACCGTCTGTTTGTGGCATATAGTGTGGGGCCCCGTCCGGACCTTCTACTATACGTCATTTAACGGATGGGGTCGTTACATTTTTGTATCAGCTTCGTTCGGTCTTCCTCTATCGAATTCGTGGATGAATTCTTTTATGGGGTGGCGAGCGCGTGTTTATGCGCCCTGCTGTAACGCTAATGAACTTTGGAATGTCCACTAAGGAATGTACAAAATCTTGTTTGAGGAATCTGTGCGTTCCTTTTTGTGTTGTTTTGCTTGCATACGTTCGCTAATGTGTGTCTTGTCCACCTATAGGTGACATGTAGTGGTGCTGGGCAATCTGAGCCCCAGCACTCATATGAGAGTGCGGCACCAGCTGAGGTGCCAACACCTCCTCCATCTGCGGAAACTGTTCGTTTAGTTGCTGAGGCTCTATTTGCCATGATTCAGCCGACCGGGCAAGCGCAGCCGGCAGTCGAGCCAGTTCGTGTTGTTGTAAGACCCGAGCCGGTTGAGGCTGTAGATCCACGAGCAGCTGACCGACAGTTGAAGCAATTCATGAGCTTCAGTCCTCCTACGTTTGCGGGAATGGGATCCCCAACGTAGGCAGAAGATTGGTTATCGCGTGTCAAGAGGATAATGACAGCGATCAGGGCGGAGGAAACTCTAAAGGTCACCTTGGCCACCTTCATGCTTGAAGGAGAGGCGCGGTTGTGGTGGGACAAGGTTGAGGTACACCATTTGGCGGGCAGGCAATTAACGCAAGTGTCGATTGAGGAGTTCTCTCGAATATTTCTGGCGAAACATGTCCCAGCGGCGCAACGCATTGCTACGGAAAATGAGTTCCAACGGTTAAAGCAAGGGGAAGATAGCGTGGATATCTACTTGCATGAGTTTACCAGGTTGGGACGGTATGCGGGCACAATCTTCGCGGATGACCAAAGGAAAACGAATCGGTTCTATGAAGGATTGCGGGATGAGTTGCGATTCCTGCTTTCGAGTTCAGTGAACCAAGGGTTTCAAGCGTTGGTTGATACTGCGTGTGCGTTGGAGAAGGACATGCAGAGGGTGCAAGGGAACAAGGGCTTAGTTGTGTCAAAGCCAGAGGTACAAGCACCTCGCCCGAGCAAATCGTTTTACCAGAAGAAAGGGGGCAAGAGGTCCAAGCCGTCTGGGCAAGTAACTACGACCGTTGTGTCGGGGGCGACATCAAGGCCGAATTCTCGTACATGCTATAACTGTGGCCGAGTGGGGCATATCGCCCGTGACTGTCGGGTTGTTCAACCCAAAGGGGATAAGAAGGCGGGTGCGTCGTATGCTGAGAAGGGCAAAGCGGTGGTTGATTCCTCTGCGTCTTAGGCACAGCCCCGAATCTATCAACTTGGCCAACAGGAAGCGATTAAGCAAAGTGACATCGTCACAGGTACGAGTTGATTTAGCTTACTTGCTTATGTGCTATTGTTTTTGGTTATGTATAGCTTGTGCATGTGTGTGTGCTGCAGGCTTTGTCCTGATTCGGAATAAATTGGCAAGAGCCCTGTTTGATACGGGTGCTTCGCATTCTTTCCTGTTTGAGGATTTCATATCTCGCATTGGGGTACCGAGTCATGTGACGGTGGATAGTACAAGGGTGCTATTGCCGAATGGCTGTGTGATGCTTGCGGATAGGGCTTGCGATGTGGAGGTGCAAATAGGAAGTCGGGATTTCGGTTTGAGTGCAGCGGTGCTACCGTTATCGGAGTTTGATGTGATCTTTGGTATGGACTGGCTCTCGAAGCAGCGTGCCTTTATTGATTGCAACTCCAAGGAGATTACACTGGGCCAGAATACCGGACTTGTGACGAAGTTCGCTGGTATGCGAGGAGTTGGCGGGACTATGTTGTCTGCACTCCAAGTCGTCAATGCTGTTCGGAAGGGCGCAGAGTTATTCTTCACGCTAATTCAGGCTGTTGAGCCAAAGGCCAGTGTCGGTGAAGTTCTGGTTGTGTCAGAGTTTGCCGATGTGTTTCCTAAAGATCTTCCTGGGTTACCACCCCAGCGGGAGATTGACTTCTCTATTGAGTTGGTGCCAGGTGCGAAACCTGTGGCCCGCTCACCATATCGCATTGCACCAAAAGAGATGGCTGAGTTGAAAGTCCAATTGCAAGAGTTGTTGGAGCAGGGATATATACGCCCAAGTATGTCACCTTGGAGCGCGCCTGTTCTATTTGTGAAAAAGAAAGACGGTAGCTTACGGTTGTGTATTGACTACCGCGAATTGAATAAGCTGACGGAGAAAAACAAATATCCGATTCCACGAATTGATGACCTCTTTGATCAGCTGGCAGGATCAACGGTCTATTCCAAGTTGGATTTGAAATCGGGATATTATCAGCTGAGGATTAGGGAAGGTGACATTCCCAAGACGGCGTTTGGAACACGCTACGGTCATTATGAGTTCACGGTAATGCCGTTTGGCCTATGTAATGCGCCTTCGGTATTTATGAACCTAATGTATCGAACGTTCCGAGAGTACATGGATTTGTTCGTTATTGTGTTTATCGATGACATCTTAGTATACTCTCAGTCGGAAGAGGATCACGCAAACCATTTGCGGTTGGTCTTGCATACCCTGCGGAGAAATAAGCTTTATGCCAAGTTCTCAAAGTGTGAGTTCTGGCTCTCTTCAGTAGCCTTTTTAGGCCATGTGGTAAGTGGAGAAGGTATCGCGGTGGATCCGTTGAAGATAAGTGCCATCCGAGATTGGCCAGTATTGTCTTCAGTGGCCGAGGTCAGGAGCTTCCTTGGACTTGCGGGCTACTATAGACGGTTTGTGGAAAACTTCTCACGGATTGCTTTACCTCTGACCACGCTGACGAGAAAAGATCAAAAGTTCATTTGGACGCCGGAGTGCGCGCGAGCTTTTGAAGAATTAAAGAGTCGTTTGACCACGGCGCCTGTGTTGACATCGCCATGTGGTACAGATGGGTATGAGATCTATAGTGATGCTTCCGGGAGCGGCTTAGGCTGCGTTCTTCTACAGTTTGGTAAAGTGATTGCTTATGGCTCGCGCCAGTTGAAAGTGCATGAGCGGAATTACCCCGTCCATGATTTGGAGTTGGCGGCGGTAATCTTTGCGCTCAAGTTGTGGCGGCACTATCTTTATGGCGTTAAAGTGGATATCTATACAGATCACAAAAGCCTAAAGTATTTGTTGGATCAGAAGGATCTGAATATGCGACAACGAAGATGGATGGAGTTCCTTGGGGACTACACCTTCGAGATTCACTATACTCCCGGGAAGGGAAATGTGGTCGCTGATGCTTTGAGTCGAAAGACTCCGGTACGGGCAAGCTGGTTGCAGAGGCATGATCAGCGTTTAATCCAGGAATTGGAAGCATTGGAGATATCTTGTGTTGACAAGGGTTCGTCAACTGATGCATGCTTGAACTGGACGGAGGTGCAATATGACCTTACGGACAGAGTTCGGCGAGCAACGGAGCTTGATGAAAGCCTCCAGTGCTATGCAAAAGATGGTCCGGATGACCAATTCTCTTGGGATAACGGTTTGTTAAGAAGAAATGGTCGAGTGTGCGTCCCGAGTGTGGGTAAATTGAGGGAAGAGTTGATGTACGAAGCTCACTTTGCAAAGTACTCAGTTCACCCAGGGAGCACAAAGATGTACAGAGATCTGAAAAAGCTGTTCTGGTGGCCCGGACTAAAGAAAGATGTCGCACGTTATGTGGCTGAATGCAATACCTGTGCGTTGGTGAAAGCAGAATGCCAGAAGCCTGGCGGTTTCCTGAAGTCGTTACCTATTCCGGAGTGGAAGTTCGATGACATTTCGATGGATTTCGTGAACGGGTTGCCGAGATCTCAACGCGGTCATGATTCAATCTGGGTGATTGTGGACCGGTTGACAAAAGTGGCGCACTTCCTTCCAAACATAAGAGACGATTCAGTGGAAACCTTGGCCAAGCTTTATGTGGAGCAGGTTGTTCGACTACACGATGTTCCCCGGAGCATCGTTAGTGACCGTGATGGGCGGTTCACATCGAATGATTGGCGGCTCGTTCATCAAATGTTGGGTACAAAGTTAGCGTTTAGTACGGCCTTTCATCCCCAAACGGATGGCCAGACTGAACGAACCAACAGGACGATGGAGGATATGCTCCGCCTGTGCGCCCTAGACTTTAGTAAGAGATAGGAAGATTATATATTTCTTGTCGAATTTTCCTATAATAATAGCTACCAAGCGAGTATTGGTATGGCGCCATTTGAGGCTTTATATGGTCGGAAATGCCGTACACCGTTAGCTTGGGCAGAAGCAGGCGAATCTAAGCTGAGTGGGAAAAAAGAAGTCGAAGAAGCTACCTCGCTCATACGCTCTATTCGGGAGAAGCTATTGATAGCCCAAGATCGTCAAGCAAAGTACTACAATGCCAAACACCGGAACGTGGAGTTCGCGGTGGGTGATTGGGTATATTTGAAGATCAAACCCTTCAAAGGCGTGTCCAGGATTCGGCGTTTAAAAAAGCTAAGTCTGAGGTATCTTGATCCGTTTGAGGTGGTGGAGCGAGTTGGGGAAGCTGCTTATCGACTAGCACTTTCAGCAGACTTGGGTAGATTACATGATGTATTTCACATCTCAGTCCTTCGTAAGGCGGTGAAGGATCCAACTCAAGTAGTGGAGAATGATCGGGTACCGGTCGAGTATGGGCTAACGACGAGGGTTAGACCCATTCGGATCGAGGATCGAGCCGAGAAACAGTTGCGGAACAAAGTGATCGGGATGGTCAAGGTCCGATGGGACAATTGTGGCCGTGAAGAGCTAACATGGGAGCGAGAGCAGACCATGCGAGCTGAATTTCCCGAGTTATTTGTATAAACTGTAGACCGTGTACTTTTTGTTATAATATAGTTATCAAGTTATAGCATTGTTTCTCCTTGTTTCCTTACCGTGCAAATTTCGGGACGAAATTTTGTTAAGGGGGGGAGGATTGTAACACCCCAAAAAGACCCCAAAAAGACTCAAAAAAATTTTGAGGTGCAGGTCAGTTTACACGGCCTGGGACACGGGCGTGTCCCAGGGCGTGTCGGGGGTACACAGCCTGGGACACGGGCGTGTCCTAGGGCGTGTCACGCAAATAAAATGCGTTTTGAGTCAGAAGATTACACGGCCTTGAACCAAGCCTTGAACACGGGCGTGTCAGGTTGGACACGGGCGTGTCCGATGCCGTGTTCCGACCCGTGTACTGCTTGCAGCTCGATGAGGCGGGGGTGACACGGGCGTGTCTCAGGAATGACACGGGCGTGTCAGGTTCGACACGGGCGTGTCGATTCCCGTGTTCTGGTAAATCTCAGTCGGTACGAATACCGCGTGTGCCGCTTAAGGGTACACGGCCTGTGATACGGGCGTGTCACAGGCCGTGTCAGCCAAAAAGTGAGTTTTTGGGCAAATCGTGGCCGTTCAGATTTCTCTCTTTTGATCCAAGGGCTCAGGTGGTTTCCTGGCTGGATTAAATCCGTGAAGGCTGATGAAGAATTCATTCTTCATTTGCTTAAGGAAGTGAGAAAGAGAGAGGAGGAAGAAGAAGGAGGAGGAGATCAAGCCACCGGCGGATTTCCCGTGGTCCGATTCGTGATCCGAAGCCGGCGTTGTGAAGGCAAGGCTGTTGCGGTTCTTTCTCACTGACTAGTTTTCAATGGCTCCCAAGAGATCGACAAGGGTAACGATCTCCCTTCTTGGACATGTGAAGTCCTTCTTTTCTGCATTGCATAGGGAAAACCCTTCCCCGCGAGTGTGTGGTGGGTTGTGGTGTCCCTTGGGGTAGATATGTGAAGTCCCGCTTGTTAGAGGCCGGAATTGGAGTACGGCTCTAGGCATGCTGTGTGAAGCCCATCTGTACATGGTCTGGATTGGTGATGCTTGTTTGCATATCGGAGAAGGCTCCGTGATTATGGCTTGTGTTGCCTTGTGCCTACCTGTTGCTTGGTGCAGCAGGAAGTACTGGATGATGTCCAGGAAATGAAGAGGGTTGGATGCAACTCTTGTGGCCGTGCGTTGCCACTTTATGAGCGGTTGAGCCGTTGGGCTGCAACTCGATAAAAAGGCAGATTGCCAAACAGGAAAGGTGAAACCGACCCGCGCCTATAAATAGCCATGGATACTTCCGTATTCGAGGTGGCACAGCGACTTGAGCAACGGGGGGGTGGCTGATCCGTACCTGCGTTAGGTCCGTCCGACTTGGAAGCCTGGTTATAGGTTTTGTTGGAGCGCCTAATGAGAGTCTTAGGCCCGTGCGCCGGAAAGACTAGAATGCTCAAATACCGTGTAGACGGTGGTGTTGACCCTGGTATTCCGGTACACCAAGAATGTGCCCTGAGTGCACGGACTGTCGGGCCGTGTGGCCGATAGTTGTGATGGCTTGAATGTGCCTGCGCGCACATAGTTGCTATATGATGATGCCATGCTTTGCAGGGAAAGAATGCTAATGCCCCAAGAAAGGGGTAGGATTGTTATAATTGGGTCAGCTGAATGCTGACCGTTGCATTGTTTGCCACCGGTTGGGTGGATTGTTCTCATGCAGGTGCTGGAGAGCCAAGTGGTAAGTGAAGGGCTGAAGCCCTACTGCTGTTGCTGCTGCTACTGCGGCTAGCCCTTGAAGGCTAAGAGAATGGTTTTGCTTGTTTTCTTTTACTCATGTATGGCCGGCCTGCGCGCCGAGGTTTGTAAACCATACGGTGTGAAAAGAGGAACTGTAAGGCCTTAAGGCCAAACTCTATATATTTGTGTACATTATGTGATTATATATAAAGGTAGTTTATATATTGGACATTCCTGGTTAGAGTTCAAATTACTACTTAAAGCTTCCGCTAGAATGCTCTGAGTTAGGATTCGTGTTTGGTTTGGTATTATCCTGTGACCTCGCCGTCTGTTTGTGGCATATAGTGTGGGGCCCCGGCCGGACCTTCTACTATACGTCATTTAACGGATGGGGTCGTTACAGGATAGGCGGCTTCTGCGGATAAGAGGACAGACTCGACGAGTAGGTGGTCTGTACAGACTCTGTATTCAGACCGCGCGATTTCTTCCTTGCTGCTATTTTTTTCCCTGCTGTTTTACATTATAAGCATGTCTCATAATGTATGCCTCAACCTGTAAAGAAGATTGATTCTAGTTGGAAAAACTCTTATGCTTCATTGTTGCTATTTTTTACTTGGCTTTGGTATGGTTGATGTGTTCCTGCGACCTCTTGCTCAATGCTAGCAGAAATTTTAACAGTCGGAAAGAAGCTTGCCTTCTTTAATCATCCCTTTGTGCTTAACTGCTTTTGTACCTCGGCGCAATCCACAGAATAGAAGATCTCTGGATAAGTCATTCTCGTCAAGGTAATCAGCCTCATCACATGTAGGAAGCCGCAAGTACCTGGAGAGAAGTGACACTTTCACTTTTACTTTGGTCTTATGAATTTTGCACTTTATGACTGAATCTTCATGACGTAGCTTGGCATTCTTGAAGAACTCAAGAAATTCCTTGTCCAGTACCATGCACGGGTATTCTAGGATAATGGAAAGTCCTACAGTCTCCAACATTAGTAAAACATTTCTGAACTCATCAAAAGCATCATCAAAGCCTGTGCAAACAAGTTCCACTCCCCCTAGCAAACCACTTGTGCTTCTGGGAGCCATGGAGAAAACTGAATCTGTAATGAACTGGATTTCTAAAGTTTGTCGGAGTCGGCGACAACACGGTTTCAGGAACACACCACGAGAAGAAATCGTCTAAAAAATCCTTATTGTACTATCGGCTAGGGCTAGTAAGTCGTTCACAACCCTAATCAAAGAAGAACGAATCCTACTCCATGGGAGGAAGATGATCTAGTTGTCACGGGAACCGAACGGTCGGGATTTCTAATTTGGCGAGTCGGCTTAAGGGTTTCGTCGAATTAGACTGTGCAGTTGCCCACTTGACAATTTATATATATATATATTAAATTTTATAATTTTCTACAAGGCGCGTACATGAATTTGTGACTCTTCAAATCAGATATAGAAGTTTGAAATTTTGTCCTATGTTGAATTCGGCGAGAATCGATGATGGTCGAGTCCGATTCGGTGAGTATCGCATGAATATCCGACGAATCGGCGACTTGAGCTCTGATACTCAACGAATTTGCCTTGGAACAATTTTCTGAATTTGTGAAATAATTCCCGAGTGAGTTCCTGCTTGCTTGGATTTCTTCATTAGTCAATGTTCAGCATGCCTAGTTCCGTTTTGAAGAACGAGAACTTGGCCTCATCCAGCAGCTTCATAAATTTATCCACGATTTGATTATCCGTAGGGATATATCTGAGGGCTATGTCGTTATTCTCCACATGCTCCCGGATGAAGTGGTATTGCACTTCGATGTGCTTTGTCCGGCTGTGAGAGACTGGATTATTTGTGATCGCCATTGATCTGGATGAGTCGCAATACATCGGAATTTCTGTAAACTTCAAGTTGTAGTCCTCAAGTTGATTCTGGATCCATAGAAGTTGTGAGCAACAACTACCCACAGAGATATACTCTAACTCGACCGTAGAAGTTGGCACACAATTTTGCTTCTTACTGCTCCATGAGATAAGCCATCTCCGAGGAATTAGCACATCCCAGAAGTGATTTTCCTGTCATCCCTGCTTCCTGCAAAATTGGCATCTGAAAAACCAATTAGCTCGACATCATTATTTCTCAAGTACCATAAGCCAAGATTGGGTGTACCCTTAAGGTATCTTAAAATTCGCTTTGCAGTGACGTAATGAGATTCCTTTGAGTTCACCTGAAATCTAGCGCCAACGCATGTTGAAAACATTATATCTGGTCTACTAGTAGTGAGGTAGAGCATGGATCCAATTATGATTCTGTATTTGGTTTCATCAAAATGTTTCCCTTTCTCATCCTTGTCTAGAGACACAGTTGAACCCATTGGAGTCCTCATAGAGGTTGAATTCTCCATTCCGAATTTCTTAAGAATCTCCTTGGTGAACTTTGTTTGAGAGATGAAAATTCCATCTTCAGATTGCTTCACCTGAAGTCCTAAGAAATACTTCAGCTCTCCCATACTGCTCATTTCAAACATGTTTGGAAAACTTCCTGCAAATGTTGTCTTCTGTAGAGCCAAATATGATGTTGTCGACATAGATCTACACTAGCAGAATCTTACCTTTAACTTCCAAAAGAAATAATGTCTTGTCTTCTTTCCTCTTGTGAACTTATTCTCAAGAATAAAGCTATACAACATCTCATACCAAGCTCGGGGAGCATGCTTTAAACAGTATAGAGCTTTGTTTAAAAAATAAACATAATCAGGGAAATTGGATTTAACAAAACCTGGGGGTTGCGCTACGTATACTTCCTCTTTCATATTCCGGTTTAGGAATGCTGACTTCACATCCATTTGGTAGACAGTGAAGCCTTTGAGGGCAGCATATGCAAGAAACAACCTGATCGCCTCGAGCCTAGCCACTTAAGCAAAGGTCTGGTCAAAGTCGATCCCTTCTTCTTATTTGTATCCTTAAGCTACAAGCCTGGATTTATTCTTTATAATGACTCCATTTTCATCCAGCTTGTTTCTGAAAATCCACTTGGTGCTGATCACGTTCTATACCTTGGGACTAGGTACCAACTCCCAAACTTTGCAACGTTCAAACTAATTAAGCTCCTCTTGCATTGCCAAAATCCAAGAAGCATCCTTATTTGCCTCTTCAAATTTCTTTGGCTCAACTTGTGATAGAAAACTAAGATGTATAATCTCATTAACTGTACCTCTTCTTGTTTTAACACCATCTCCTAGCTCTCCAATGATTTGATCAACCGGGTGATCTATTAGATGTCTGAACCCTAGATTTCCCTCCCACTAGCAAGCTCTACAGCATTTGGTGTATCCTCTAGAGGTTGAAGTAATTCTTCCTCTAGCAGTTCTTCATCTACCAAGCCTGGATCGATGATCTTAACCAAGCTAGGAGCTTCTTCCTTGACAGCTTCATCCAAGCTTAGTTCCTTGAACTTCATACCTACATCTGCACCACTAATACTAGACGAGCTGCTTTGGAGTAGGCTTTTCTCATCAAATATAAAATTTGTTGACTCTTCGACCACCAGAGATTTCTTATTGAAAATCCTATATGCCTTTCTATGGATACTATAACCTACAAAAATACCTTCAAAACATTTTTCACTAAACTTCATGCAGTAGTACTTCCCATTATAAAGTACAAAGAATTTACTTACAAATATTCTAAAATAGGACACAGTAAGTTTTCTACCCTTCAATAGATCATCGGGGGTCTTACGATAGCTTTTGTTGATAAGTTCTCTGTTTTGCACGTGACAAGCTTTGTTGACTACTTCAGCCCAGAAGTACTCCAGAAGTGAAGCATCGTTTAATATAGTTATACATGCTTCAATTAGGGTTCTATTCCTTCTCTTAGCAACTCCATTTTCTATGGAGTACACAGAGAGGAAAACTCATGAAAGATATCTTGGCTTTCACAAAATTTTGTCATGGTACAGACTCAAACTCTATTCTGTGGTCACTTCTGATTTTGACCACTGAGCAGTTCAATTCATTCTGAATTTTCTGGACAAAATTAGTGAAAGAGTCAAAGGTGTCTGACTTGTGTTTCAGAAAGAACGTCTAAGTAAAACGCGAGTAGTCATCAACAATTACTAACGTATAGACCTTACCTCCTAAAATGTAAATAGGCATAGGACCGAATAAGTCCATATGAAGTAAGTATAAACTTCTTAAAGAATCCTTTTCAACAATACCCTTGAAGGTAGCCCTTGTCTGGTTACCCATTTGACAGGAGTGGCATGGACTCTCTTTAAGAAACTTAATGTTAGGGGCATCATGCACAAAGTTGTGAGAAAATCACATATTTATTGTTTTAAAATTAATATGTGCTAGTCTCTTGTGTCATTGGTCACAGAGAGACGCACTACTTTTAGCCAAAAAACACACTAGGGTAGAATTGTCTAAGCAAAAAAAATTTAAACATAAAATATTTTTTCTCCGAGTGCCTGTTAAGACCGTCTCCAATTTTGTAAATGACTTTATCAAACACTTGTCCTTGCACAACTAAATGATGTAGCCTTTATCACATAGTTGACTTATGCTTATAAGATTATTGTGTAACCCTTCAACATAAGCCACGTCTGTTAAAGAGACTACTCCATTGGATATCATACTATAGCCCTTTGTAGTTCCCCGGTCTGACCCTCCAAAGATGAATTTTGGTCCATCTTTGAATGGTGTGAAATAAAGTAATAGGCTTCTTGTCCCATTCATGTGCTGAGAGCATCCATTGTCCAAATACCAGATGGGATTTTTGTTGGCCTTTGGACATACCTGCAATGACAAATCACTTTACTTTAGGAACCCAAACATATTTGGGTCCTTGGTTCCTGGTCAGCTTAACACCACTAGGAACATTAAATCTGCTAGTGGTCGGCCTCACATGGTTAACTTGTGGAGTTACAAAGTTAGCAGGGTTAAACAAGCAATCTACGCCAAAATGACCAATTTTGCTGCAACACCAACAGTCAAACCTGTTGTACATTCTTTTGAACTCCTACTTTACCTTTTGAACGTGAGGTCTAGCAGGGGAAATATAGTTGGAGGAGGAAACCTCCTGATTACATCATACACAGGGCTTTTCCATCTCCTTTGCCTTAGATACAAAAGTTTTGTCTTTTGGTGCCCTCTTAAGGGTATGTCCATGATCATAGGGTCCATATCTCTTGAGTTCAATCTCTTCATAAGGTGATTTAAAAACACTGCCACCATAGTCTCGGGGATGGGTCCATCCTTGGTATTTCTTCTTGGGCTCTATATAGGTAGGACTAGCAACGATGACTGTAGGACGACTCAAGGTCAAACTTATTTGTCGGAAAGATTACCTTCCTAAATGAGGGTTAACCTACAGGTGCCTTCCCCTTTTCCTTGGCACTGGATTTCTTGGCATCCTTACCTTTTCCAACTACGTGGCCAAGACCACTGCCCTTCTTCGGAGCTGAGAACTCATCAATGATAGGGAGAACAGTCTTCGGCTTGGAGAAACTCTCAACAAGTTTTCTCTCCACCAAGAGCTTTTCTTCCATCTCATCAAGATATTTCTCTTTCAGACTTAATATTTCAGCCGAGATTTTAATTCCTCTTGCAAGGAGTGAACTTCACTTCTAAGAGGAGTCAATTCTGCAATTTCCTCCCCCAGGCTTGATTCCACTACCTTGAGAGAGGCAATCTTTTTTGCCTACTTTTTTACTACCTTGCAGCATTTGTCAAAAGCTTTCAAAAGGTTCTCATGCTAAACCATTAACTCAGAATCGCATTCTTTAGAATAATAGCCTTCATGACCATTGGATGATGTTTCCGATTCAGAGAGTATTGTGTGCTAGTTTACCTTCCCGCGATACTCTGAGTCACCAACTTCCTCGTCTGATTGAGCCATGAGCCCAAAGTAGCTTCCTCATTATCTGAGCTGGACTCGCTTGAGTCGCTGTCAGTAAGAGTCTTAGACTTCTTGGAGACGAAGCTCTTTTCTTATTTTCTCTTTCCCGTGAAGGATCTTTTCTCCTCTTTCTTGGATCCCTCCTTATTCTTGTATGGGCAGTCAGCACTCATGTGACCTATCTTATTGCAATAGTATCACACAACGTAAGAGGAAGAGTGTTCGTTCAATTTAGATCTATATCTGTCCTCTCAGTTGTAGCTTTTTCTGGAACGGTCACCATCACGATGAGATTTCCTGAAGTCAGATGAGGATGACTGATTCTTCATCTGTCCCCTCTTGTTGAGCAATTTCTTGAACTGCTTGGATATAAGAGACAACTCCCCATCTGATAGCTCAGAGCCAGATGTGCTAGGCTCAGAGTCTTCTGGAGTGTCAGGAGCACGAGTCCTTACTGGTGAGACAGCTTTGAACTTTCTTGACCCTTCCTCCTTTAGGGCCACCAAATTCTCTTTACTAGAAGTCCATCTATTCTTCTCCTCCTTCTTTCTAGTGTTCATTTGTAGTTCATAGGAGAGCAATTTCCAAAAGAGGTTATGAGGGTCAGTCTCAGGAAACTTCTTAAACTCCCTGATGGCAACTACTTTAGTGTCACATTCCTTTGTTTGGGATCTGAGAAACTTGTCGTTGAGTTCGCCATTAGTGAAGGTATGACCTTAGTTCCTGAGCCCGTTTACAATCTTAAGGAACTTCTCGAAGCTGTCAGCAATACTATCACTTGATCCTTGCTTGAATGCTTGGTATTCCTGATTCAGCAATGATCTGCGGTCGTCTTTTACTTCATTTGTCCCTTCCATCAGCACAACTAGGAAGTCCAACTTTTCTTTGGCAGATTTATAGTGGAATAGATTCAGAAGCATTGAGTCGTCCACTGCACAGGCGATGATGTTTCTTTTCCTTCTTATCCAGGGAGACCAAGGCAATTTTATCCTTAGTTAAATCCATTATCTTCTTTGGGATCATGACTGCAGGATTCCGAGCTGATGGTTAAGTCGGTATGTGGGGTCCTTCTTCCATAATCTAAAAAATTCTTGTATCAGTAGCTTTCATGAAGAACCTTACTTATTCTTTCCATATGGGAAAGTTTTCGTTTGTGCACACTAGGAGCTTCATAGAAGACATTTCTTTACCTCGGTCCATGGTTACTAGACGGAATCTCTTAATGCTAGAACATAAATCTTGTTCAATGTGTTAACCTTATATCGAATAAAATGCCCCTCTGATACCAATTGAAAGTATCTAGCGTCTACCTAAATCACCTAGAGGGGGTGAATAGGTGATGTTTCTGTCTTTTTGCGGAATAAAAATCACTTTAAAAATCAAGCACACAAACACAAAGATTTATAGTGGTTTCCAGAGTTGGTTACGTCCACTTTCTCGCCTCGCCTATATACCGCGAAGGGATGGATTCGGATACTTAACCAATACTCAGATTTATTCAAATCTTGCACTACGGAGCGCAACTCGAAGATGACACTCTTACCACTCGATCCACAACCGGATCTATAAACTCGATCCACAAACGGATCTACAAACTCAATCCATAAATGGATCTACAAACTCGATCCACAAATGGATCTACAAACTCGGAGGAATAATCTCATACAATAGTAAGTGAATATTACAAAACACAAACGATTACAAGTCTTCACCCCCAAAGTTCTTCGAAAAAATAGATCTTGAATCTTGGAGAACTTGGAGAAATGAAATATTAAAGACCTTGAATCGTGAACCTGCAATCGACAAGATTTGGAGGAGTAAAGATATTTTGAGAGAGTATCGATCCAATCGCGTATGTCGAAGATGATGAATCGCGCACAGTAAGTTGTTGGAGTCCGATCAGAAATTGCAAAGCGTGTAGAGCGTCGGCCGACGGTTTCTTCGTTAAGAAAGTTTCTGTCGATTTGAAAGTGAGAGAATAGCATGATTAAATGGATGGAAATATATCCTATGTATTTATAGAGATCCCCTTGCCAACGGTAAGAAGAAAACTTCCAAAAATGAATCTTAGAATTTACTGTGTGGCCAACCGAAACCCGAACCAACGATTTTGAAAAATTTGGAAAAATGACCTATGTCAAATTCGTCGAGTATCATCGAGTATCACTAGTATACTCGCCTAATGTACCTTGATATACGACGAATAAGACTTGGGCAAATCAGTCTCAGGCCACCATTCACTCAATGCCAAAGCGAAGAGTCATATTCGACGAATTCGTCAAGTATCACCTGATATACTCGATGAATTCTTCGAGTATAGACTAAATAACTCAATGCAATCAACGTCGTTGCACTCAATGCCTTTTGTTCACTCAACACCAAAGGAAGTAATCGACGAATATTGTTAAAATGACTCAATGCACTCAACGCCTTGATATTCCACGAATGAGACTTGGAAAAATCTAGAGAAGAAGTGTTGACTGGACTCAATGAATTCGGCATATATCACTTAGCATATTTGACGAATTTAGGGAGTATCGTTAGATACATTCGACGAATTCAATGAGTATGCACGACGATACTCGACGAATTTTTATTCACAGGTTTTTCAATTCTTCAGCGAATTTACCCTAAGTATAAAAGATGGATTCGATGGGTATGGGTAGGTATACACGACAAATTCGACGAGTATCAAGATGATACTCGATGAATTCGACGAGTATTCCAAACCATACTGTACAAATTTTACTTGGGAGAAATTCCTATCATTCGCAATCTAAGCCTTGACCATCCTTGAGCCTTCTCTTGTACTTGGGATAGAAGTACACCCCAAAAGAGAGATTACACGTGAGTCAACACATTGGACTACACAATGATGAATTACATTGTAAAGTCCTATGTTTACTGACCCACTGTAACCTGATATTAGTGTGTACTTAGCAATAAAAACTTGCAAGTACATAACTCAAAAGGCAACATCAAATACAGTCACAATTCATCTTAGCTTAACTGGGCCCTTCTTCAAATCCGAGTTATTGTGGATACAATACCCAAAAGTTGCAGTGGTGTTGGAGAAGAATCAGGGACATTAGAGGAGTTGGAAATAGAGGAATTAGAAACAAGAGGAGTATAAAGAACGGTAGGCTCCGAAAGAGGTGCCGATATTTGAGGAGAAGAAGAAGAACCATCAGAAGAAGAAGAAGAGAGGGAGAAGAAAAGAATTGAGCATTCTCAAAGAAAGTAACATCTGCCGACACATACTTTCTCCGAAGAATAGGATCAAAACAGTGATACCCTTTGTAACACCTCTACCCGTCAAGAAGAATATAATAGAGGGTCCGGCCGGGGCCCCACACCATATTCCACAAACAGGCGGAGACACTACTGAATAATATCAAAACCAACGCATTCTAACACAGAACATTCTAGAGGAAGCTTCACGATTGAAAACTTGAACTCAAGAGTTAGAAGAACTGTCCACTATAACAAAATAGGAATGTTTACACCCAAAGTAAATGGCCTTATGGCCTTACAGGTTTCTCTTAAAAAAAGTGTGGTTTCCAAACATCGGCGCGCAGACTGGCCACACATGAAGAAGAAGAAACAAAACAAAGCCTTCGAGGGTAGCAACGCAGCTTGGGCTTCAGCCCGCTAAGTCCCGCTCAGACTAGCACCACCTACACCTGCAAGAACCAATCCACCAAGCTGCGGCAAATAGGGCAACGGTCAGCATTCAGCTGACCAATTATAACGACCCTGCCCCTTGCACGGGGCAGCAGAATTCCTTCCCTGCACAACATTTTACATCTCATACATATATATCCAGCCACCAAGGCAATACATATCACAAATGCCGGCACGACGGCCCGACATTCCGTGCACTCAGGGGACATTCTGGTGTACTGGAAACACCAGGTCCCACCACCGTTAAGAGGTCCAAGACATGACGGTCCAATTTGAGCATTTCTAGTCTGATTGGCATGCAAGCCATCGACTTTCGCTATGTGATCCTAACAGGGCCTTAAGCACCCAAGGTTAGACAACCATAACGCAGGTACAGATCCACATTTCCCATTGCTCAAAATCGTTAGACTCAAGACTGGACTGACCCGGGTACGACTTCACTTTGCCCGTCCGCCACCAAGGCATTTCTCCAGTTGCAGCCTAACGGCTAAACTTCATATCATATGGCACTCACGGCCACAAGAGTTGAACTAACCATTTCCTAGACTTCCTCCAGTACTTCCTGCGGCACCAAGCTACAGGTATCCACCACGGATTTCATCCATACAAGCAATATTCACGGAGTCTTCTCCGATGTGCAAACAAGCATCACCAATCCAGACCAACATGTCCAGATGGGCTTCACACAACATGCCTAACCGTACTCACACTTCCGGTTCTAATGCAATACAATAAGGGACGTACCGCCGACCCAAGGGAATCACTTTGCCATCCAACTTTTGGTGGAGGATTCCTATGCAAATGCGGGACAGAAGGACTTCACTTGTCCAAGAAGGAGA
Source organism: Platanthera zijinensis (assembly GCA_039513925.1). NCBI lineage: Eukaryota > Viridiplantae > Streptophyta > Magnoliopsida > Asparagales > Orchidaceae > Platanthera > Platanthera zijinensis. The sequence continues at coordinate 11,547,710 of CM077098.1, forward strand.
TCGTTACCCTTGAAGGACGTTTTGGCACCATTGAGAAAAGTACACGGTTCGAAAGCTTCGCAGTGATAATGCCTCCGCAGAGCTGAACTCGGCTCGCGATTTGGACCACCGCAACACCACCGACAGCTGGCTTTCCCTTCTTCTTCATCCCCTTGCTCTCCTCTTTCTCTTCACTTAGGAAAGAGAATGGCACAACTCAAATGAGTTTTCTCCATCTCAAATCCGACCTTATAAACCCAGGGAATAACCTAAACCATTGGATCTTGGTCAAAGAAAATGGAAGGCTCATATTAGCCCTAAAATTTAATATCCTAGGCTGAACACGGGTTGTGACACGCCCGTGTCACAGGCCGTGTTCCTGAAGCGGTGCACAACCGACTTAAAAAAAACCAGAACACGGGCAGCGACGCGCCCGTGTCAAACATGACACGCCCGTATCACCCAGTACACGGCCGTGTGTCTGGCTGTGTCACCCCTATAACTCGATCTCCAAAATCACCTGAGAATAACACGGCTAAGGAACACGCCCGTGTCCCTAGCCGTGTTCCAAACACGCCCCTGTGACATGCCCGTGTCACAGGTCGTGTCCTCCTCGAACACAACTGGTCCTCAGCTAAGTTAGACATGCCCGTGTCCCAGGCTGTTGGAACCCCTAGTTGGATTTGGGCTAGGTTCACTGAGTTAGGATATGACACAACATGTATAGATCAGGGTCATAGTTGTGTTCTAGAGTCTAGGTCAATTTCTTAAGTCAACAGTAGAAAGGACCAGCCTCCAACACTGCCAGAGACTCAAGACTTAGAAAATTCAAGACTTAATAAAAAGGAGATCTGCGTTCGTCGAACTCTGGTCGACAATCGTCGTGCTCAGCTCGACTAACCCAGAGACAATTCTCTGAGCTGAGCTCGACGAACTTAGATCTCATCTCGACGATCTCTAAACAAAGTGATAACTCCTCTGTCGAACTTCAGTCGACGAACTAAGAACATCAGGTCGACGAACTCTTTCCTCAGTTCGACTAACACTTCAGCTCTCAGAGCCAAAGATCTCTCAGCGCCAAAATTTACTCAACGCCATAGTTCATTCAAAGCCAAAGATCTCTCAGCGCCAAAATTGACTCAGCGCCACAGTTCATTCAAAGCCAAAGTTTTATCATAGCCAAAGTTCACTCAACGCTCTCAACGCTATCAATGACTCAACACTCTTAAACGACTCAACTAAAGAATGGTGATCTAACACTCAAAGCCAGCGGACATCTCACTCAATGCCAGATCAATACTTCAACACTCAACATAAGAAAATATTCTAAGTCCAAACTGCAGACTCAGCTCGACGATCTTGGATCTCAGCTCAACGAACAGCCATTCTAAGGTCGACAAACTTAGTGCACAGAATAAGTAAGTTTATGTAGTGCAGTTGTTCGCAGAGCTCAGGTCGACGAAAGCTGATCAGAGGTCGACGAATGCAGAGGTTGTCGAAAGCTGATCACAGGTCGACGAAAGCTGTTCTCAGATCGACGAAAACTGTAAGGCATATTGTCATTTATTCTTTCCTTTTCTGTCTCCTTATTTTATACTATTATAGGCTGTTAATTCCCTGGATAATCAATGCTCTTATATCCTTTGAATCGAGCCGTTACTAGCAGCATTGATTACAAATATCCTTCATGGAATTAACTACTTATATCTCGGGACAAACATAGAATAGAATATATGACAGCATACTGGCCGTTTTCATTTCCGAGATTCTGGCTAAGCATTTATTACAAGTTTTTGAATTCGACCAAGTGGCAGTTATCATTCGAGGATCTCTTAGCGAAGATCTCAGAGCTAAGAAAAATAGAGAAGAAAAGAGATACATAGAAACTTGTGTGCTATCAACAAGGAAGATACAGGAAAAAGCATACAGACAAGCAAAGTGCAGTAAAAACAGCTCTAGGAAAATCTACTGCTCTCAAGAGAAGAAGAAGGAACAACCATCATCATCAAGTGTCCTTCTTCCTTTCTTTATTTGTTTTAAGGGATCTCAAGTGACAAGTTATTCAAATCAGTCAAGGATCTCTGAAGAGCTGAAAGGCCTACTCACCTTTTTGCAAAGCTTACACTCCTGAACCAGTCAAGATCTCAGGGGGAGCTTTGACAACAACACAAATCCACTTAGTCTTCTCATTTTGATTTGAGAAAAGAAGACTTCCATCAACCTCTCTTCCCACCTTTGTACAGGGTTTTAATTCCCTTCAAAATTATTCCTGGTTGCAAGTCTCCTAACCAAAAGACTTGAGGTTTGGTTTTTGAGCACCTGATCAAAAGCTCATTGGTGGCAGTCACCTGATCAAAACCTGTAGTGGATTCCTACCTAGGGTAGTAGAAGAGTGGATGTACCCAAGTTTGGGGAACCACTATAAAATTCTTGTATTGTTTGTGTGGCTGTGTTGTTTTTCCTTTGTGCTTGTGCTGTGATATATTTTTATTGTGTACCTTAGTTATCTCTCTAGTTTATCTGCTGGACTTGTGCACCTATACACTTATACTATAGTAATATATTTTATAAAAGATCTTTTATTTCAATAAAAATTAAAAGATTTCAATAACTCTATTCACCCCCCCCCCCTCCTAAGGTTTTTCAGATCTTACCCTATCTTTCAATTGGTATCAAAGAATGGTTAATCACATCATACAGGCTCACACCTGGATTAATCAAGATCCTCAGGATAAACTCTGAATAAGCTTCAGTAGTCTCTCTGATTATATTTTATTTTCTAATATCATGGCACAAAACAAGGATTATGCCAGCTTTAGACCTCCAGTTCTCAACTTGCAAAATTTTTTAATCTGGAAGGAAAGAATCAAGCTGTACATAAACTCTATTGATGAGGACATTTTTAATTCCATCTTGACAGGACCACCAGCTCTAGTGGCCTTTGCTTCAACTCCAGTAAATCTCAGTGCAGTGCCTCCTCTAGATCAAACTGATGCACATAACAAGGCAAAAATTACAGATGCCAGAGCAATGAATATACTGGCCCAAACTATATCAGATGACATATTTCAGAAGGTTGTTGAATGTACATCTGCCAAAGCCATTTGGGATTCCCTCAACCAAATGGTAGCAGGCTTTGCTGATGAGAGGAAGGACAGAAGATCAAACCTCATATCCCAATATGAGAACTTTAGGAAAGATGAAGCAGAATCAGTAGAAGTAATGTACAACAGGTTGAGCTCCATCATCAGTGAGCTCAGAACATTGGATAAAGAAATTACTCTGACTGAGGTCAATGACAAGATCCTCATGTGCTTCCCTAGCACATGGGACTCCAGAATCTGGCCCATCAGAGAAGCCAGAATCATGGCTGAAATCTCAAAAGAATCTTTACTTGGAAAGTTAAAATCCTATGAGAAACTGATCAAGTCAAGAGAAGTTGCAGTTGAACCAAAAGCTTCAACACCTACCAGGAAGGAACAAAACTTAGCACTCAAAGCTGCAGAAGAATCTCCCAGCTTATCAGCCAATGAAGAACTTATGAGTCTCTTTGCTAAGAGATTCTATAAAATAACAAGGAAGGACTTCAGGAGAAAGCCTTTAAGGAATGAAGATAAACCCAGGTATGACAAGACCCCTTCTGAAGAAGTTGTCTGTTTTGGATGCAGGAAACCTGGACATTTCATCTCAAAATGTCCAGAAGTTCGAAAGAAAGACAAAAGGAAAGAAAGGGAGTCAAGAAGACATCAGCACAGCAAGGCCTCCTCTAGCAAGTATAAAAAGAAGGAGAAGGGCTTTTTGGCTGAAACTTGGAGTGATAGTGAAGATGAAACATCCTCCTCCAGCTCCAGTGAGGATGAAACAGAGGAAAAGAAGGCAAGAGAAGTTTGCCTTATGGAAATAGATGCTGGAAGCAGTAGATTAGATTCAGATGAATCATAAGATGAAGAATTCCTCTCTGAAGAGGATCAGGTAATTACTTCATATGATTTTCAGTCTAAAGAATTTCAATCTGAGTTTAAACTCTTATGTTTAGACCTAATAGGATCTGAGAAGGAAATCAAACTTCTTAGGGAAAAACTGTTAGAACAAGAAAAATTCATTGCTGAAAATAAAAAGTTAACTGAATAATTAAATCTGGCTAATCAACAAATAGTATTTCTAAAATCTGAATTAAGTAAGGCTAAGGAATTAGAAGAAACCTTAAATGGTAAAAGTTTACAACTGATAGATATAACTAGCACAGTTAACACAAGATCTAATAATAACAAACTAGGATTAGGAGCCTCATCTAGTGAACCAATCCTAATTCAGAAAAAGTCAACTATCAAAACCAATTAACTTTATTTCTAAAACTGGAAAGAAAAACACTGAACAAGTAGAGAAAGTTAATGAAGTTCTTAAACAATTAGAACTTAAGAAAACCAATCAGAAGAAGAAAAACAAACAACATGACTATGTTCAGCAAATTTCGTCGAACTCAGAATGACGAAATGGGTATGGTTCGTCTAACTCAGAACGACGAACTCTGAGCGCAAATAATAATGTAATTTATTCTTCGAACTTGGATCGACGAAACAAGTATAGTTCGTCAACCAGAGATCGACGTTTTTGGGGCTCTGAGAATGGATATCTCCATTCTTCAAGCAGAGATCGACGAACTCAATCCCGATCATCGAGCTCAGGTCGACGAACATACTCGAATTTGTCCAATTCAGTTCATAACCAGAGTAACCTAAAAACTGATAAACCTTTTAATCCCTTTAGTCAGTGGGTCATACCTCAAAGAAGGTATCATCCTTTAGGTTATAAGGATCAACCTGAATGTTCATTCATTTCAAGCTTTAGTTATGTCAAACAACAAGGACCCAAGGTAACCTGGGTCAAAAACTGCTAATCATCCTTGCAGGTAGAAGAGAACCATGTCACTCAAAACAAGTGGTACTTGGACAGTGGTTGCTCTAAACATATGACAGGAAATAAGGAATTCCTAATCAACTATAAAGACAAGATTGGACCTAAAGTAGTCTTTGGGGACTCAGGCTTTGGACTGATAGAAGGCTATGGAGATTTAAAATGTGGAGCTGTTACATTCAAGAAAGTGACTTATGTAAATGGTCTTAAGCATAACCTGATATCAGTAAGCCAACTATGTGATACAGGTTATCAAGTAAGCTTTACTAACTCCTTATGTCTTATTTCTTTGAAAACCACAATTGTTTTAAAAGGAATTAGACAAGGTAATATCTACTTAGTAAATTTTGAATCAGCTAAATCTGAAATCTGCCTATTCAATTCTGTCAGCATACAAACTAGATTATGACATAAAAGACTAGGACATGTAAACCATAAATATATAGCTAGGTTATCTAAAGACAATCTTTTTAGAGGCTTACCTTCTGGTCCCTATAAGAAGGAAGGCCTTTGGAGGGCTTTTCAACTAGGGAAGCAAACTTAATCTAGTTTCAAATCCATTAGTAAGAGTGATTCACCTAGAATCTTGTACTTTCTTCATATGGACCTCTTTGGCCCTATTACAGTACAAAGTCTAGGAGGAAAGTCTTATACATTAGTTATTGTAGATGACTTCTCCAGATTCACATGGGTTTTCTTCTTGAGAACTAAGTCAGATACTTTTAAAGTTCTCACAGATTTTCTCAAGAACATACAGATTGAGTACTCCACTAAAGTTGCATTAATCAGAAGTGATCATGGCACTGAGTTTGACTCTCTTCTTATACTAGAGTTCTTTGAGAAGGAAGGTATCAGACATTGTTTCTCAGCTCCAAGAACTCCTCAACAAAATGGGGTAGGTTAAAGGAAGAATAGAACACTCATTGAAGCTGCAGGTACATTACTTGCAGATGCCTACATGCCGCTATCCTATTGGGCAGAGGCTTTAAGGCACAACAAACTATGTCCTGAATAGAAGTTTAATACATGAACTAAATCTTAAGACTCCCTATGAACTACTCAAAGGGAAGAAACCTATAATAACCTATTTTAAAGTATTTGGATGTATATGCTATATTCACAATAATTATAAGAAACATCTTAGAAAGTTTGAAGCTAAGGCTGCAATGGGAATTTTCCTAGGATATTCTCAAGTCAGCAAGGCATATAGGGTGTTCCACAAATCAACATTAAAAATTGAGGAATCTATGCATATGACATTTGATGAATCTACCATGTTTTACAAGGAGAGAGATATCTCTACCAACAACAATCTGCAGGTACAAGATTTGTGTGAGAGCTTAGATGATCTAAACCTTACCAAAAAGGTTGAATCACACTCCTCTCCACAAGTTATTTCAGAAGCTGGAAATGAAGAAAAAAATGTAGAAGAAATTAATTCCCCTCCAACAGGTTATATAATTCCACATGTGGAATTAAATCAAATAACTGTCACTGAACCAACTCCACCTAATGATCTTGTCACACTTAGGGATCACCCAAGATCTCAAGTAATTGGAGACATATCATTAGGAGTGCAGACAAGACATCAACTCAACCCTGATGTGATGCTTTCTTGTTTTCTTTCTCAAACTCAGCCTCAATCCATATCTGATGCAGAGCAAGATCCAAACTTGATCACTGCAATGCAAGAGGAACTCAACCAGTTTGAGAGGTGTAAAGTTTGGGACTTAGTTCCAAGGCCTAAAGGATATCCAGTAATTGGGACTAAGTGGGTATTCAGAAACAAACTTGATGCCCAAGGTGTGATAGTGAGGAATAAGGCCAGGCTTGTTGCTCAAGGATACAGACAAGAGGAAGGGATTGATTATGATCAAAACTTTGCTCCAGTTACCAGACTTGAAGCTATAAGGATATTCTTAGCTTATGCAGCATTCAAGAAGTTTAAAGTCTATCAGATAGATGTAAAAAATGCATTCTTAAATGGAGAACTCAAAGAAGAGGTGTATGTTGAACAACCACCAGTTTTTATCCCTCCAACTCATCCCTCCTATGTCTTTAAATTGCATAAGGCTCTCTATGGTCTAAAGCAAGCTCCAAGAGCTTGGTATGAGAACTTAGCCAGCTTTCTTTTAGAGCATGGTTTTTCAAGAGGCATGGTTGATAGAACCCTTTTTACAAAATTGCATCATGATAAAATTCTATTAGTACAAATATATGTAGATGACATAATCTTTGGTTCTACTGATCCAAATCTGTGCAAAAGATTTCCTGATCTAATGCACTCAAGGTTTGAGATGAGTAGCATGGGTGAGTTATCATATTTCCTTGGTCTCCAAGTGAAACAAACCCCTGAAGGAATCTTAATCTCTCAGTCTAAATATGCTAAAGAGCTTATTAAGAAGTTTGGGATGAATGATGCCTCTGTCATGAAAACTCCCATGGATGCCAATACTGTTGTAGATGCTGATGAATCTGGAAAACCAGTTGATCAGACCAAGTATAGGGCCATTGTTGGATCCCTGTTGTACTTAATAGCAAGCATACTAGACATTATGTTTGCCACATGTCTTTGTGCTAGGTTCCAGGTGAACCCTAAATAATCTCACCTTATTTTCTTAAAAAGGATTTTGAGATATATAAAAGGTTGTCCAGATCTAGGCCTCTGGTATCCAACAGAATCAACATTTGTGTTAACTGGATTCTCTGATGTTGATTATGCTGGATGCAGAGTAGAGAGGAAAAGCACCTCTGGAACTTGTTAGTTCCTTGGTGACAGACTTGTATCTTGGTTCTGTAGAAAGCAAACATCTGTTTCAACATCCACTGCTGAAGCTGAGTATATGGCTGCAGGCAGTTGCTGTTCATAGATTTTGTGGATACAAAACCAACTACTGGATTATGGTGTCAACTTAAATAATTCAACTATACTGTGTGATAATACAAGTGTTATTTCCATTGTACAAAATCCAGTATTGCATTCTAGAACTAAGCATATAGACATTAGACATCATTTCATTAGAGATTGTGTTGACAAACAAAAGATTAAACTTGAATTTATCTCTACTGATTTGCAAAGAGCAGATATATTCACTAAGCCATTGGACTCATCCAAGCATCTGTTCTTTGTCAATCAGCTTGGTATGATAAATGGTAAGGATTTAATCTAATGCTCTGTCTATAGTCAAAGAATTATCTCTGTTCGTCGACCTGAGATCGACAAACTGATAACTGTACTTGAGAATTTTCGTCGACCTAAGATCGACAAAATCTCCTAGTATAACTCATTCGTCGACCAAAGATCGACGAATTCTGTCTCAAAAAGTTTTCTGCAAACGACGAAAACTTTCCCTCTCTTCGTCCTTAGATCGACGAACTTTTTCCCTTTATGAAGTTTTCGTCGACCTGAGATCGAAGAATCTTACGTTTCCGTCGGATTGAGATTGGCGATTCATATTCCGAAAACCTTTATTAAGGCCTTCTTCTTTGACCTCAATCCCACGCTCTCAGAGTTTCCCCTCTTGCACTTGATCTTGTGATTTCTCTTGCAGGTGCTCACTCTCTCTCATTCGATCTCAACTTCGCAAATGGCCGCTACTGGATAAACCGGCATGAAGTTCGATCATTGTTTTGATATCGACTTCGAATCATTTCAACAGTCCGATCAAGTTTTCCTAGACATTCTACAGCTATTCGAGGAACAAAAACTGAAGCAGTTTATGACTTAAAGGATCAGGATACCTATAACTGAAATCAAGGAATGGGTTAGTTCTTCATCCTCAACTGATACTGAAATGACTGGGACTATCAGCGGAAATCAGGTGATTCTTACTCCCACCGTTCTCTCTGAACTTTTTAATCTTAATACTGGAGAAGATGATCTAGAAATAGATGATAAGGAATATGAGGACATGTTGACTGTTATGGGTCACTTCGTCGAAAACCCTAACAAATTGCTTAAGAAAAATTTCCCCCCGGCATATAAATTTCTTGCAGATGTCGTTGGGAAGGTGTTGTTTGCTAAGCATACAACACATGACTACATATCCAGCAACAGTTCCTGGTTATGGCTACTTTGGTCAGTAAGAAAAATGTGAACTGGTCACAGATGCTGTTTGACTTAATCAAGAAAAAGAATAGTAAAAAGGAGGTTTGCTATGGAAGAATCTTGGGCTTGTTCCTGAAAGCCAAGGCTAATGAACTGCTGGTATCTCAGACCACATTCATTAATGCCTCTAAGAGGCTCTCATCTGCCCTCTTTGGCAAATGGTAGAGGACTATCACAAAGCCACCTAAGGGCAAGTCCTCTTCTAAAACTTCTGAAAATACAAGGGCTGCACTAGCCTCTCCCCACCCCACTGAAGGGCTTATCTCCACCCCTCCACCTCCTCCTGCCCCTCAAGTTCCATCCCAACCTCAAGTCCAACCCACTACACCCTCCACTACAATTCTAATACATACCCCAACACCTCCAGCATCTCCAATTCATTCTACACATATACCATCAAATCCTTCTTCCCCTCAGCATGACACATCAATACCAACACCTCCCCAATATCCACTTCCATCTCATCTTGCTGATCTCCCATATTTCAATCAGTTATCATCCCCTGTAAACACTCCTTCTCCTCAACATAACTCCCCTCTAGACACTTCAATTCCACTTACTCCACCAGCACCTACCATCAACACAACTATCCACCTTCCATCATCTTCTGCCAACACCTCTGCCTCAACAACTTTGGATCCCTCAATCATCCAACAACTATTTGAACTCCTTAAACCCCTCCTCCAAACCATCATAGCAGAGGAAATTTCCCCTCTTGCTGCCTCCATCTCATTTCTTTATGCTCAAATCTCTGCCCTCACCTCTACCCTCTCTTCATCTGGGGGCCTGGCTTCAGTATCTACTAAAACCAGGCAGGGGAGATATTTGATGATGAAGCAAAAGCAGCAGCAGAACTAGCAATTGTATCAGAAGCAGCAGAACCAGCAGCAGCAGCAGGAAAAGACATTGACATGGAAACAGACTTCTTGAATTTTCTTGAACATGATATGGAAACAAATGATGCAGAGATACCTGACTCAGTAGCATATGTATATAATCAATGTACAGATATTGTAGTATCCAATGCTCAAGAGACCATCTTACTAGAAGTTCTGCTTGGAAGGGTCTAGTTTATCAAATCTAAAGTGAATCTAGCTACTTTGCTTAAAATCTTTGGATCTTACATTCATTTCTGCCTCTCCTTCCCCACTCCATCATCAAGAGAAATTGTATGCTATACTTCCCCTGTTAGCTCAGAAGTATTATATACTGTAAAGAAAAGTTTGATAGTTCCTCCAGAAGTATTGTATGAATAGAGATCTAGCCCTCCTGGGCCATCCTATATCATGGATGATAGCCCCCTCCTTAATCTGGATGATCTAATAAATCAGGATATTGTTATGGAAGATGAAGCAGCTCATACTGAAGTTGTTCCCACTCCAATAAGTAAAGAAATACCCAAGGATATACTAAAACAGATAGATGATGTGTATGACAACCCTAAGTCTTCTTCTTTTGATGATGATGATGATGACTCTGATGAGGAACCCAAGAAAAAGAAAGTCTCGAAGAAAAGGAAAGCTCCACCTCCTCCTTCTCCCAAACCTAGAAACACTAATGATACACCCTACTATATTCTACAAAACATAACTCCATACAAGGGTATGCCAGCCTGGATGTGGCTATCTAAGAATGAACAAAAGGCAAGAAATAAGAGCAGAAGATATTCTCCTCACCCACAGAAATTCAGAAGAGACCCTCCTCCTCCTCCACCAGCTGCTGGTACTTTTGGAACTAGTTCTCAAAAGTCAGATGCACCTTCCAAGCCCTCATACACCAGAACACATCAGAGGCATGAAAGATCATCAAGACAGTAGTCCCATGGAAGCAATCAGCAGAGAAATACTAGCTGTACAGAACAAATAAAAGAGATAGTGTATAAAAACCAATGTTCTCTCCTCCACAACCACAGGCTGAAAAAAGAAGACACTCTGTACCTAAAGGAAAATACAGTGAGTCAGCACCTCCCAAATACTTATACACTCAAAGTACTGAAAGCTAAGCTGAGACAAATTTTCAAGAACAGTCTACAAATTTCAAGCCTATTGCACTGATATCCTTACAGGAAGATTAATCATCTGTCAGTCAGGATGACGATCCAAACTTCAGGATGGCCAGGCTTTAAGAATTGATTGCTCTATCACAGATGAAAAAGGCCAGAGAAGAAGGACAAGATCCAACAAAATTCTCTACAATGTCCACATATAGAGAAAAAGAACTTGAAATACTTCAGGTAAGCAAGAAGCTGTTTGACCCTACTGAATATATGTCTAGAAATCCAGAAGCAATTGTTCCCAGAACTTCAACTAAGACAATGATTGGAGCAGCTGATTTATATATGTCAAAAAGAGAAGCTGCCAATCCTAATAGGAAAATTATATTTACAAACCCTGGAGAAAAGAAGAAGAAAGAAAAATCCAAGAAGTAAAAGCAACAATCCTAAAGAAAAATTGCTACTTGTGGTATACTTTGTTAAATTTATGTTGTTTTTCTGTTACAAAGCTATGTACATATATCTGCTGCACTTGTTATCATTATCTGCCAGATATAAATTGTTTTTCTGCTTTGTATATTTCTTTTGTATTGAGTCTGTTATTAGTGACCTCACCCAAATAAGGGGAGATTGTTGGAACCCCTAGTTGGATTTGGGTTAGGTTCTCTGAGTTAGGATATGACCCAACATGTATAGATAAGGTTCATAGTTGTGTTCTAGAGTCTAGTGAAATTTCTTAAGTCAACAGTAGAAAGGACCAGCCTCCAACACTGCCAGAGACTAAAGACTTAGAAAATTCAAGACTTAATAAAAAGGAGATCTGCATTCATCAAACTTCAGTCGACGATCGTCGTGCTAAGCTCGACTAACCCAGAGACAATTCTCTGAGCTGAGCTCGATGAACTTAGATCTCAGCTCGAAGATCTCTAAATAAAGTGATAACTCCTCTGTCAAACTTCAGTCGACGAACTAAGAACATCAGTACGATGAACTATGTCCTCAGTTCGACTAACACTTCAGCTCTCAGAGCCAAAGATCTCTCAGCACCAAAATTGACTCAGCGCCACAGTTCATTCAAAGCCAAAGATCTCTCAGCGCCAAAATTGACTCAGCGCCACAATTCATTCAAAGCCAAAGTTTACTCAGAGCCAAAGTTCACTTAACACTCTCAACGCTATCAATGACTCAACTCCAAAATGGTGATCTAACACTCAAAGCAATAGGACATCTCACTCAACGCCAGATCAACACTTCAACACTCAACATCAGAAAATATTCTAAGTCCAAACTACAGACTCAGCTCGACGATCTTAAATCTCAGCTCGACGAACAGCCATTCTCAGGTCGACGAACTTAATGCACAGAATCAGTCAGTTTATGCAGTGCAGTTGTTCGCAGAGCTAAGGTCGACGAAAGCGGATCAGAGGTCGATGAATGCTGAGGTTGCCAAAAGCTGATCACAGGTCGACGAAAGCTGTTCTCAGGTCGATGAAAACTGTAAGGCATATTATCATTTATTCTTTCCTTTTCTGTCTCCTTATTTTATACTATTATAGGCCATTAATTCCCTGGATAATCAATGCTCTTATATCCTTTGAATCGAGCCGTTACTGGCAGCATTGATTATAAATATACTTCATGGAATTAACTACTTATATCTCGGGACAGACATAGAATAGAATATATGACAGCATACTTGCCGTTTTCATTTCCGAGATTCCGGCTAAGCATTTATTGCAGGTTTTTGAATTCGACCAAGTGGCAGTTATCATTCGAGGATCTCTTAGTGAAGATCTCAGAGCTAAGAAAAATAGAGAAGAAAAGAGATACATAGAAACTTGTGTGCTATCAACAAGCAAGACACAGGAAAAAGCATACAGACAAGCAAAGTGCAGTGAAAACAACTCTCAGAAAATCTACTGCTCTCAAGAGAAGAAGAAGGAACAACCATCATCATCAAGAGTCCTTCTTCCTTTCTTTATTTGTTTTCAGGGATCTCAAGTGACAAAATATTCAAATCAGTCAAGGATCTCTGAAGAGCTGAAAGGCCTACTCACCCTTTTGCAAAGCTTCCACTCCTGAACCAGTCAAGATCTCAAGGGGAGCTTTGACAACAACACAAATCCACTTAGTCTTCTCATTTTGATTTGAGAAAAGAAGACTTCCATCAACCTCTCTTCCCACCTTTGTACAGGGTTTTAATTCCCTTCAAAATTATTCCTGGTTGCAAGTCTCCTAACCAAAAGACTTGAGGTTTGGTTTTTGAGCACCTGATCAAAAGCTCTTTGGTGGCAGTAACCTGATCAAAACCTATAGTGGATTACTACCTAGGGTAGTAGAAGAGTGGTGTACCCAAGTTTGGGGAACCACCATAAAATTCTTGTGTTGTCTATGTGGCTGTGTTGTTCTTCCTTTGTGCTTGTGCTGTGATATATTTTTATTGTGTACATTAGTTATCTCTCTCTAGTTTATCTGCTGGACTTGTGCACCTATACACTTATACTATAGTAATATATTTTATAAAAGATCTTTTATTTCTATAAAACTTAAAAGATTTCAGTAACTCTATTCACCCACCCCCCCCCCCTTTAGAATTTTTCAGAGCTTACCCTATCTTTCAATTGGTATTAGACGGTGGTTAATCACATCATACAGGCTCACACCTGGATTAATCAAGATCCTCAGGATAAACTCTGAATAAGCTTTAGTAGTCTCTCTGATTATATTTTATTTTCTGATATCATGGCACAAAACAAGGATTATGCCAGCATTAGACCTCCAGTTTGCAACTTGCAAAATATTTGAATCTGGAAGGCAAGAATCAAGCTGTACATGAACTCTATTGATGAGGACATTTTTAATTCCATCTTGACAGGACCACCAGCTCCAGTGGCCTCTACTTTAACTCCAGCAAATCTCAGTGCAGTGCCTCCTCCAGATCAAACTGATGCACATAACAAGGCAAAAATTACAGATGCCAGAGCTATGAATATACTGGCCCAAACTATATCAGATGACATATTTCAGAAGGTTGTTGAATGTACATCTGCCAAAGCCATTTGGGATTCCCTCAACCAAATGGTAGCAGGCTCTGCTGATGAGAGGAAGGACAGAAGATCAAACCTCATATCCCAATATGAGAACTTTAGGAAAGATGAAGCAGAATCAGTAGAAGTAATGTACAACAGGCTGAGCTCCATCATCAGTGAGCTCAGAACATTGGATAAAGAAATTACTCTGACTGAGGTCAATGACAAGATCCTCATATGCTTCCCTAGCACATGGGACTCCAGAATCTTGCCCATCAGAGAAGCAAGAATCATGGCTAAAATCTCAACAGAATCTTTACTTGGAAAGCTCAAATCCTATGAGAAACTGATCAAGTCAAGAGAAGCTGCAGTTGAACTAAAAGCTTCAACACCTACCAGGAAGGAACAAAACTTAGCACTCAAAGCTGCAAAAGAATCTCCCAGCTTATCAGCCAATGAAGAACTTATGAGTCTCTTTGCTAAGAGATTCTATAAAATGGTAAGGAAGGACTTCAGGAGAAAGCCTTCAAGGAATGAAGATAAACCCAGGTATGAAAAGACCCCTTCTAAAGAAGTTGTCTGTTTTGGATGCAGGAAACCTGGACATTTCATCTCAAAATGTCCAGAAGTTCAAAAGAAAGACAAAAGGAAAGAAAGGGAGTCAAGAAGACATCAGCACAGCAAGGCCTCCTCCAACAAGTATAAAAAGAAGGAGAAGGGCTTTGTGGCTGAAACTTGGAGTGATACTGAAGATGAAACATCCTCCTCCAGCTCCAGTGAGGATGAAATAGAGGAAAAGAAGGCAAGAGAAGTTTGCCTTATGGAAATAGATGCTGGAAGCAGTAGATTAGATTTAGATGAATCAGAAGATGAAGAATTCCTCTCTGAAGAGGATCAGGTAATTGCTTCATATGATTTTCAGTCTAAAGAATTTCAATCTGAGTTTAAACTCTTATGTTTAGACCTAATAGGATCTGAGAAGGAAATCAAACTTCTCAGGGAAAAACTGTTAGAACAAGAAAAATTCATTACTGAAAATGAAAAGTTAACTGAAGAATTAAATCTGGCTAATCAACAAATAGTATTTCTAAAATCTGAATTAAGTAAGGCTAAGGAATTAGAAGAAACCTTAAATGGTAGAAGTTTACAACTGATAGATATAACTAGCACAGTTAACACAAGATCTAATAATAACAAACTAGGATTAGGAGCCCCATCTAGTGAACCAATCATAATTCTGAAAAATCAACTATCAAAACCAATTAACTTCATTTCTAAAAGTGGAAAGAAAAACACTGAACAAGTAGAGAAAGTTAATGAAGTTCTTAAACAATTAGAACTTAAGAAAACCAATCAGAAGAAGAAAAACAAACAACATGACTATGTTCAGCAAATTTCGTTGAACTCAGAATGACGAAATGGGTATGGTTCGTCGAACTCAGAACGACGAACTCTGAGCGCAAATAATAATGTAATTTATTCTTCGAACTTGGATCGACGAAACCAGTATGGTTCGTCAACCAGAGATCGACATTTTTGGGGCTCTAAGAATGGATATCTCCATTCTTCGAGCAGAGATCGATGAACTCAATCCCGATCGTCGAGCTCAGGTCGACGAACATACTTGAATTTGTCCAATTCAGTTCATAACCAGATTAACCTAAAAACTGATAAACCTTTTAATCCCTTTAGTAAGTGGGTCATACCCCCTAGAATGTATCATCCCTTAGGTTATAAGGATCAACCTGAATGTTCATTCATTTCAAGCTTTAGTTATGTCAAACAACAAGGACCCAAGGTAACCTGGGTCAAAAACTGCTAATTCTCCTTGCAGGTAGAAGAGAACCCTGTCACTCAAAACAAGTGGTTCTTGGACAGTGGTTGCTCTAAACATATGATAGGAAACAAGGAATTCCTAATCAACTATAAAGCCAAGATTTGACCTAAAGTAGTCTTTGGGGACTCAGGCTTTTAACTGATCGAAGGCTATGGAGATTTCAAATGTGGAGCTGTTACGTTCAAGAAAGTGACTTATGTAAATTGTCTTAAGCATAACCTGATATCAGTAAGCCAACTATGTGATACAGGTTAAAAAGTAAGCTTTACTAACTCCTTATGTCTTATTTCTTTAAACAACATAATTGTTTTAACAGGAATTAGATAAGGTAACATCTACTTAGTGAATTTTGAATCAGCTAAATCTGAAATCTTCATATTCAATTCTGTCAGCATACAAACTAGATTATGACATAAAAGACTAGGACATGTAAACCATAAATATATAGTTAGGTTATCTAAAGACAATCTTGTTAGAGGCTTACCTTCTGGTCCCTACAAGAAGGAAGGTCTTTGCAGGGCTTGTCAACTAGGGAAGCAAACTAAATCTAGTTTCAAATCCATTAATAAGAGTGATTCACCTAGAATCCTGTACTTTCTTCATATGAACCTCTTTGGCCCTATTGCAGTACAAAGTCTAGGAGGAAAGTCTTATACATTAGTTATTGTAGATGACTTCTCCAGATTAACATGGGTTTTCTTCTTGAGAACTAAGTCAGATACTTTAAAAGTTCTCACATATTTTCTCAAGAACATACAGATTGAGTACTCCACTCAAGTTGTATTGATAAGAAGTGATCATTGCACTGAGTTTGACTCTCTTCTGATGCTAGAGTTCTGTGAGAAGGAAGGTATCAAACATTGTTTCTCAGCTCCAAGAACTTCTCAACAAAATGGGGTAGTTGAAAGGAAGAATAGAACACTCATTGAAGCTGCATGTACATTACTTGTAGATGCCTACATGCTGCTATCCTATTGGGAAGAGGCTGTAAGCACAACAAACTATGTCCTGAATAGAAGTTTAATACATAAACTAAATCGTATGACTCCCTATGAACTACTCAAAGGGAAGAAACCTATAATAACCTATTTTAAAGTATTTGGATGTATATGCTATATTCACAATAATGACAAGAAACATCTTAGAAAGTTTTAAGCTAAGGATGCAATGGGAATTTTCCTAGGATATTCTAAATTCAGCAAGGCATATAGGGTGTTCAACAAATCAACATTAAAAATTGAGGAATCTATGCATGTGACATTTGATGAATCTAACATGTTTTACAAGGAGAGAGATATCTCTACCAACAACAATCTGCAGGTATAGAATTTGTGTGAGAGCTTAGATGATCTAAACCTTACCAAAAAGGTTGAATCACACTCCTCTCCACAAGTTATATCAGAAGCTGGAAATAAAGAAGAAAATGTAGAAGAAATTAATTCCCCTCAAACAGTTGATACAATTCTATATGTGGAATTAAATCAAATAACTGTCACTGAACCAACTCCACCTAATGATCTTGTCACACTTAGGGATCACCCAAGATCTTAAGTAATTGGAGACATATCACTAGGAGTGCAGACAAGACATCAACTCAACCCTGATGTGATGCTTGCCAGCTTTCTTTCTCAAATTGAGCCTCAATCCATATCTGATGCAGAGCAAGATCCAAACTGGATCACTGCAATGCAAGAGGAACTCAACCAGTTTGAGAGGTGTAAAGTTTGGGACTTAGTTCCAAGGCCTAAAGGATATCCAGTAATTGGGACTAAGTGGGTATTCAGAAACAAACTTGATTCCCAAGGCGTGATAGTGAGGAACAAGGCCAGGCTTGTTGCTCAAGGATACAGCAAGAGGAAGGGATTGATTATGATCAAAACTTTGCTCCAGTTACCAGACTTGAAGCTATAAGGATATTCTTAGCTTATGCACCATTCAAGAATTGTAAAGTCTATACGATGGATGTAAAAAGTGCATTCTTAAATTGAGAACTCAAAGAAGAGGTGTATGTTGAACAACCACCAGTTTTAATCCCTAAACTCATCCCTCTTATGTCTTTAAATTGCATAAGGCTCTCTATGGTTTAAAGCAAGCTCCAAGAGCTTGGTATGAGACCTTAGCCAGCTTTCTTTTAGAGCATGGTTTTTCAAGAGGCATGGTTAATAGAACCCTTTTTACAAAATTGCATCATGATAAAATTCTATTAGTACAAATATATGTAGATGACATAATCTTTGGTTCTACTGATCCAAATCTGTGCAAAAGATTTTCTGATCTAATGCACTCAAGATTTGAGATGAGTAGCATGGGTGAGTTATCATATTTCCTTGGTCTCCAAGTGAAACAAACCCCTGAAGGAATCTTAATCTCTCAGTTTAAATATGCTAAAAATCTTATTAAGAAGTTTGGGATGAATGATGCCTCTGTCATGAAAACTCCCATGGATGCCAATGCTGTTGTAGATGCTGATGAATCTGGAAAACTAGTTGATCAGACCAAGTATAGGGCCATTGTTGGATCCCTGCTGTACTTAATAGCAAGCATACCAGACATTATGTTTGCCACATGTCTTTGTGCTAGGTTCCAGGTGAACCCTAAATAATCTCACCTTGTTTTCTTAAAAAGGATTTTGAGATATATAAAAGGTTGTCCAGATCTAGGCACCAAAATTGACTCAGCGCCACAGTTCATTCAAAGCCAAGGCATACAACACATGACTACATATCCAGGCAATAGTTCCTGGTTATGGCTGCTTTGGTTAGTAAGAAAAATGTGAACTGGGCACAGATGCTGTTTGACTTAATCAGGAAAAAGAATAGTAAAAAGGAGGTTTTCTATGGAAGAATCTTGGGCTTGTTCCTGAAAGCCAAGGCTAATGAACTGCTGGTATCTCATACCACATTCATTAATGCCTCTTAGAGGCTCTCATCTGCCCTCTTTGGCAGATGGTAGAGGACTATCACAAAGCCACCTAAGGGCAAGTCCTCTTCTAAAACTTCTGAAAATACAAGGCCTGCACTATCCTCTCCCCACCCCACTAAAGGGCTTATCTCCACCCCTCCACCTCCTCCTGCCCTCAAGTTCCATTCCAACCTCAAGCCAAACCCACTATACCCTCCACTACAATTCAAATACATACCCCAACACCTCCAGCATCTCCAATTCATTCTACACATATACCATCAAATCCTTCTTCCCCTCAGCATGACACATCAATACCAACACCTCCCCAATATCCACTTCCATCTCATCTTGCTTTTCTCCCATATTTCAATCAGTTATTATCCCCCGTAAACACTCCTTCTCCTCAACATAACTCCCCTCCAGACACTTCAATTCCACTTACTCCACCAGCACCTACCATCAACACAACTATCCACCTTCCATCATCTTCTGCCAACACCTCTGCCTCAACAACTTTGGATCCCTCAATCATCCAACCACTATTTGAACTCCTTAAACCCCTCCTCCAATCCATCATAGCAGAGGAAATTTCCCCTCTTGCTGCCTCCATCTCATCTCTTTCTGCTCAAATCTCTGCCCTCACCTCTACCCTCTCTTCATTTGGGGGCATGGCTTTAGTATCTACTAAAACCAGGCAGGGGGAGATATTTGATGATGAAGCAATAGCAGCAGCAGAACCAGCAATTGTATCAGAACCAGCAGCAGCAGCAAGAAAAGACATTGACATGGAAACAGACTTCTTGAATTTTCTTGAACATGATATGGAAACAAATGATGCAGAGATACCTGACTCAGTAGCAGATGTATATAATCAATGTACAGATATTGTAGTATCCAATGCTCAAGAGACCATCTTACTAGAAGTTCTGCCTGGAAGGGTCTAGTTTATCAAATCTAAAGTGAATCTAGCTACTTTGCTGAAAATCTTCGGATCTTACATTCATTTTTGCCTCTCCTTCCCCACTCCATCATCAAGAGAAATTGTATGCTACACTTCCCCTGTAAGCTCAGAAGTATTAGATACTGTAAAGAAAAGTTTGATAGTTCCTCCAGAAGTATTGTATGAACAGAGCTCTAGCCCTCCTGGGCAATTCTATATCATGGATGATAGCCCCCTCCTTAATCTGGATGATCTAATAAATCAGGACATTGTTATGGAAGCTGAAGCAGCTCATACTGAAGTTGTTCCCACTTCAATAAGTAAAGAATCCCCAAGGATATACTAAAATAGATAGATGATGTGTATGACAACCCTCAGTCTTCTTTTGATGATGATGATGATGACTCTGATGAGGAACCCAAGAAAAAGAAAGTCTCAAAGAAAAGGAAAGCTCCACCTCCTCTTGCTCCCAAACCTGGAAACACTAATGATACACCCTACTATATTCTACAAAACATAACTCCATGCAAGGGTATGCTAGCCTCGATGTGGCTATCCAAGAATGAACAAAAGGCAAGAAATAAGAGCAGAAGATATTCTCCTCACCCACAGAAATTCAGAAGAGACCCTCCTGCTCCTCCTCCACCAGCTGTTGGTACTTCTGGAACTTGTTCTCAAAAGTCAAATGCACCTTCCAAGCCCTCATACACCAGAACACATCAGAGACATGAAATATCATCAAGACAGTAGTCCCATGGAAGCAATCAGCTGAGAAATACTAGCTGTACAGAACAAATAAAAGAGATAGTGTATCAAAAACCAAAGTTCTCTCCTCCTCAACCATAGGTTGAACAAAGAAGACACTCTGTACCTAAAGGAAAATACAGTGAGGCAGCACCTCCCAAATACTTATACACATAAAGTACTGAAAGCCAAGCTGAGACAAATTTTCAAGCACAGTCTACAAATTTCAAGCCTGTTGCACTAATATCCTCATAGGAAGATCAATCATCTGTCAGTCAGGATGATGATCCAAACTTCAGGAGGGCCAGGCTTTAAGAATTGATTGCTCTATCACAGATGAAAAAGGCCAGAGAAGAAGGACAAGATCCAACAAAATTCTCTACAATGTCCACATATAGAGAAAAAGAACTTTAAAGGCTTCAGGCAAGCAAGAAGCTGTTTGACCCTACTGAATATATGTCTAGACATCCAGAAGCAATTGTTCCCAGAACTTCAACTCAGACAATGATTGGAGCAGGTGATTTATATATGTCAAAAAGAGAAGCTGACAATCCTAATAGGGAAATTATATTTACAAACCCTGGAGAAAAGAAGAAGGAAGAAAAATCAAAGAAGTAAAAGAAGACAATCCTAAAGAAAAATTGCTACTTGTGGTATACTTTGTTAAATTTATGTTGTTTTTCTGTTACAAAGCTATGTACATATATCTGCTGCACTTGTTATCATTATCTGCCAGATATATATTGTGTTTCTGCTTTGTATATTTCTTTTGTATTGAGTCTGTTATTAGTGACCTCACCCAAATAGGGGGAGATTGTTGGAACCCCTAGTTTGATTTGGTCTAGGTTCATTGAGTTAGGATATGACACAACATGTGTAGATCAGGGTCATAGTTGTGTTCTAGAGTCTATATAAATTTCTTAAGTCAATAGTAGAAAGGACCAGCCTCCATAACTTCTAGAGACAAGACTTAGAAAATTCAAGACTTAATAAAAAGGAGATCTGCATTCATCAAACTTCGGTCGACGATCGTCGTGCTCAGCTCGACTAACCTAGTGACAATCTCTGAGCTGAGCTCGATGAACTTAGATCTCAGCTCGACGATCTCTAAACAAAGTGATAACTCCTCTGTCAAACTTCAGTCGATGAACTAAGAACATCAATTCGACGAACTCTGTCCTTAGTTCGACTAACACTTCAGCTCTCAAAGCCAAAGATCTCTCAGCACCAAAATTGACTCAGCGCCACAGTTCATTCAAAGCCAAAGATCTCTCAGCGCCAAAATTGACTCAGCGCCACAGTTCATTCAAAGCCAAAGTTTACTTAGAGCCAAAGTTCACTTAACGCTCTCAACTCTATCAATGACTCAACTCCAGAATGGTGATCTAACACTCAAAGCCAGAGGACATCTCACTCAATACCAGATCAATACTTCAACACTCAACATCAGAAAATATTCTAAGTCCAGACTGTAGACTCAGCTCGACGATCTTAGATCTCAGCTCGACGAACAGCCATTCTTAGGTCGATGAACTTAGTGCACATAATCAGTCAGTTTATGCAGTGCAGTTGTTCGCAGAGCTCAGGTCGACGAAAGCTGATCATAGGTCGACGAATGCAGAGGTTGCCAAAAGCTGATCACAGGTCGACGAAAGCTGTTCTTAGGTCAATGAAAACTGTAAGGCATATTATCATTTATTCTTTATTTTTCTGTCTCCTTATTTTATACTATTATAGGCCATTAATTTCCTGGATAATCAATGCTCTTATATCCTTTGAATCGAGCTGTTACTGGCAGCATTGATTACAAATATCCTTCATGGAATTAACTACTTATATCTCAGGATACATAAAATAGAATATATGACAGCATACTTGCCGTTTTCATTTCCGACATTCCGGCTAAGCATTTATTGCAGGTTTTTGAATTCGACCAAGTAGCAGTTATCATTCGAGGATCTCTTAGCGAAGAACTCAGAGCTAAGAAAAATAGAGAAGAAAAGAGATACATATAAACTTGTGTGCTATCAACAAGCAAGACACAGGAAAAAGCATACAGACAAGCAAAGTGCAGTGAAAATAGCTCTAAGAAAATCTACTGCTCTCAAGAGAAGAAGGAACAACCATCATCATCAAGAGTCCTTCTTCCTTTCTTTCTTTGTTTTCAGGGATCTCAAGTGACAAGTTATTCAAATCAGTCAAGGATCTCTGAAGAGCTGAACGGCCTACTCACCCTTTTGCAAAGCTTCCACTCCTGAACCAGTCAAGATCTCAGGGGGAGCTTTGACAACAACACAAATCCACTTAGTCTTCTCATTTTGATTTGAGAAAAGAAGACTTCCATCAACATCTCTTCCCACCTCTGTATAGGGTTTTAATTCCCTTCAAAATTATTCCTGGTTGCAAGTTTCCTAACCAAAAGACTTGAGGTTTGGTTTTTGAGCACCTGATCAAAAGCTCATTGGTGGCAGTCACCTGATCAAAACCTGTAGTGGATTCCTACCTAGGGTAGTAGAAGAGTGGATGTACCCAAGTTTGGGGAACCACTATAAAATTCTTGTGTTGTCTGTGTGGCTGTGTTGTTTTTCCTTTGTGCTTGTGCTGTGATATATTTTTATTGTGTAGCTTAGTTATCTCTCTCTAGTTTATATGCTGCACTTGTGCAACTATACACTTATACTATAGTAACATATTTTATAAAAGATCTTTTCTTTCAGAAAAACTTAAAAGATTTCAATAACTCTATTCACCCCCCCCCTCTAGAGTTTTTCAGAGCTTACCCTATCTTTCACAGGCCGTGTACACATGATATGACCTAAGACACGCCCGTGTCTCAGGCTATGTCAGCCAACCTGAATCCCAATTTTTCCTTTTGAGATTTCTGGGGTGTTACAATCCTCCCCTCCTTAATAAAATTTCGTCCCGAAATTTGGACATAGTAAGGAAGTACAAGCATTACACCATATGTGACACTTTATATATAAGGTTGAACAATATACAGACGAGCTAACAGCTTTACATAAATAACTCAGGAAACTCAGCTCTTATGGTCGTCTCCTGCTCCCACGTTAGCTCTTATCGGGCACAATTGCCCCACCGGACTTTGACCATCCCAATCGCTTTGTTCCGTAGCTATTTTTTGGCTCGATCCTCGATCTGAATGGGTCTAACCTTCATTATTAGCCCATACTCAACTGGTACTCGGTCACTCTCAATTACTTGAGCTTAATCCTTGACCACTTTCCGCAACACTGAGACATGAAATACATTATGTAATCCACTCAGCTCTTGCGAAAGTGCTAACCGATAGGCGACTTCACCAATACATTCGACCACTTCAAACAGTCCCAGATACCTCAGGCTCACTTTTTTTAGACGCTGTATCCTGGACACACCTTTGAATGGTTTGATTTTCAAGTACACCCAATCTCCCACCGCAAACTCCACGTTTCGGTGCTTGGCATTGTAATACTTAGCTTGCTTGTCTTGAGCCACTATCAGCCTTTCACATATCAACCGTATGATTAAGTTGGTATCATCTAACTCTTTTCGCTGGTACAACTTTGTTTCGCCAGTCTCCGCCCAAGCCAAAGGTGTATGACATTTCCTACCATATAAAGCTTCAAATGGCGCCATCTGGATGCTAGCTTGGTAGCTGTTGTTGTAGACGAATTCAATCACACCGAGATGATCTTCCAAATTCTTTCTGAAATCCAGCGCACACATTCGGAGCATATCCTCCAATGTCCTGTTGGTTCTCTCGGTCTGACCATCTATTTGAGGATGGAAGGCCGTGTTGAAATGCAATTTTGTACCAAACAGTTCATGGACTAACCTCCAACCGCCCGAAGTGAAACGCCCATCTCGATCACTAACGATGATATGGGGCACAGCGTGCAATCGTACAATAGTATCCATATAAATCTTTGCCAATTTCTCCACTGGATTGTCCCTTCAGTTCGGGATTAAGTGCGACACCTTGGTTAACCGGTCCACAATCACCCATACCACATCATTTCCCCGATGTGACCTCGACAATCCATGCACAAAGTCCATGGAAATATAATCAAACTTCCATAAAGGGATAGGCAACGACTTCAGCAAACCACCCGGTTTTTGGAATTCTGCCTTTACTAAGGCATAAGTTTGACATTTAGCAACATAGTGTATTATGTCCTTCTTCATTCCAGGCCACCAGAACAGCTTCTTCATATCCTTATACATTTTCGTGCTCCCGAGGTGAACCGAATACTTGGTGAAGTGGCCTTCATACATCACCTCTTCACGAAGCTTTCCCCTATCTGGGACACACAACCGACCGTCCTTCCAAAACAGACCGTCAACAAATGAACACCTAGAGTCGGCACTTTCCGTTGCATAGCATTGCAGGCTTTCATCCAGTTATGTTGCTTGCAAAACTCTATCCGCCAGGTCACACTGTACCTCCGTCCAGTTTAATCACGCCTTTGTAGTAGTATTCCTTTCAACACAAGAAATATTTAAGGCCTCCAGATCTCGAATTAGGCATTCATCATGTATTAGAAGCAAATTTGCCCTTGCCGGAGTCCGACGACTCAAGGCATCCGCGACCACATTTCCCTTCCCGGGAGTATAGTGAATATCGAAGGTGTACTCCCCAAGGAACTCCATCCACCTCCGTTGTCGCATATTCAAATCCTTATGATCGAGCAAATACTTTAGACTCTTATGATCTGTATAGATATCGACTTTAACGCCATACAGATAGTGTTGCCACAACTTTAGCGTAAAGATCACCTCCGCCAACTCCAAGTCGTGGACGGGATAGTTACGCTCATGCACTTTCAATTGCGTGAGCCATAAGCAATCACCTTGCCAAACTGCAGGAGAATGCAACCTAAGCCGCTCCCTGACGCATCGTTGTATATTTCATAGCCGTCTGTACCACATGGCAACGTCAACACAGGCGTCGTGGTCAAACGACTCTTCAGCTGATCAAAAGCTCTTGCGCACTCTGGCATCAAGACGAACTTTTGATCTTTTCTCGTCAACGTTGTCAGAGGCAAAGCAATCCGGGATAAGTTCACCATAAACCGTTGGTAGTAGCCTGCAAGTCCAAGGAAACTCCTGACTTCGGCCACTGAAGAAAACACCGGCAAATCCTGTATGGCACTTATCTTTACCGGATCTACTGCTATGCCCTCTCCACTAACTACATGGCCCAGAAAAGCCACCGACGAGAGCCAGAACTCACACTTCGAGAACTTGGCATACAGCTTATTCCTCCACAAGGTGTGCAGTACCAACCGCAAATGGTTTGCATGATCTTCTTCCGACTGCGAGTACACTAGGATGTCGTCAATGAATACGATTACAAATAAATCCAAAAACTCTCGGAACATTCGATGCATTAAGTCCATGAATACCGAAGGCGTATTACATAGCCCAAACAGCATCACCGTGAATTCATAATGACCGTAGTGTGTTCCAAACGCTGTCTTGGGAATATCACCTTCCCTAATCCGCAATTGGTAATACCCGGATTTCAAATCCAAATTCGAATAAACGGTTGAGCCTACTAGCTGATCGAACAAGTCATCGATCCGTGGAATCAGATACTTTTTTTTCTCCGTCAGCTTATTCAATTCGCGGTAATCAATACATAGCCGCAAACTACCGTCTTTCTTTTTCACAAAAAGAACAGGCGTGCTCCAAGGTGACATACTTGGGCATATGTATCCCTGCTCCAACAACTCTTGCAATTGAACTTTCAGTTCGGCCATTTCTTTTGGTGCTACACGATAAGGCGAACGGGCCACAGGTTTTGCACCTGGCACCAGCTCGATAGCGAAGTCAATTTCCCTTTAGGGAGGTAACCCCGGACGGTCTTTTGGAAACACATTAGCGTATTCCGATACAATCCGCACCTCATTCACACTGGCCTTCGGCTCCACCGCCTTAATGAGTGTGAAGAATAACTCCGCACCCTTCCGAACTGCCTTAGCGACTTGGAGAGCAGATAACATCATCCCACTCATCCCTCTCATACCAGTGAACTTTGTCTCTTATTCGGTATTTTGCCCCAGTGTGACCTCTTTTGAAGTACAATCTATACAGGCACGCTGCTCTGAAAGCCAGTCCATACCAAAGATTATATCAAACTCTGTAATCGGCAATACGAATGTTTCCACCTAGAATTCCCGACTCCCTATCTTTACCTCAAGACCGCAAGATTTATCCGCACATAACAAACATCCGTTAGGTAGTAGCACCTTTATACTATCTGTCGTGTCCGTATAGGCACTCCGATTCATAAAACGAAATCTTCAGACAGAAACGAATGGGAAGAACCTGTATCAAACAGTGCTCGCGCCGAATACTCCCGTATAAGTACAAAACCTATAACACCAAAATTAAACAAGCACAGCACACAGTATACAATAATATTAAAAACTGCGCGCACCTATGATGACATCGACCTGCTTAATGGCCTCCTGTTGTCCAAGGTTGAAGACCCGGGGCTGCGCGTGCGATGCAGAAGACTCCACCACAGTCTTCCCTTTCTCCGCATAGGACGCTCCCGTCTTCTTTTCACCCTTTGGAGGGCCAACTCGGCAATCACGTGCGAAGTGTCCCACCTTCCCACACGTAAAACAGGCGCGAGATCCATACCCCGATGATGCCTCCATCACAGTCGCTGAAGGAGCTTGTCCAGTAGATTTGGACTTCTTATTCCATCTCCTTCGGTACCCAAATTTCTCCGGACGCGGAGAATTTAACTCCGGCTTTGCAATAGCCTAGGTCCCCTTTTCTTGCCCCCTTTTCATGTCTGTCTCCAACGACCGAGCCGTACAGACTAAGTCTTGAAAACCCTGACTTACAGAACTCAAGAGCAGATATTGTAGCTCATCTCGTAGTCCCGCATCAAACCGACTAGTCTTACGCTCCTCTTCAGTGAAGACAGTACTCGCATATCTTCCCAACCGCATGAACTCATGAAGATAATCATCCACACTACAATCTCCTTGAATCAACCGCTGAAATTCCATTTCCATTGATATTCTCTGCTGCATTGGCAAATGCTTTGCCAAGAATAACCGAGAGAACTATTCCATTGAGACCTCTGCCAACTATATGTCGGCCAAGTGATGCAGTTCAATCTCATCCCACCACAACCGAGCCTCTCCCTCAAGAAGGAAAGTGGCAAACATTACCTTCTGCTCCTCCTTAATTCTGATCGCTCTTATGATTCTCTTGTTCCTTGCAAGACAATCCTGCGCTTGGGCCGGGGATCCCGCCCCAGGAAATTGAGGAGGATTGAAGCTCATGAATTGCTTCAATTGTTGATCTGCTGCCCGCGGATAAACTAAAGCTTCTGCCGGTTCTTGCCTTACCCTAGCATGCGTTGGCACCACAGCAGGACGTGCTTTCCCAGCCTACTGAGAATTCATCACAGCAAGTACCGTCTCCGTAATGAAATGTACAGTTTCAACAAATGGAGGAGGTGTGGGCACCTCAGCCGGTGCCGCACTTTCAAAAAAATGTTGAGGTTCCGATTGACCCGCAACACTTCTAGTCACCTATATGTGTAAAAACATAATTTAGCGACTAAACAAACAGCAAACATACAAAAATGAACACACCAAACAAGTGTATTTACATTCCTAAGTGGACATTCTTGAGTTCAATTTATGTGTTATAACAGCAGCACTGACACGTGCTCGCCACCCCTCAAAAGAATTCGTTCGAGAATTCAGAAGAGATCGACCAACAAGCTGATACCAAATTGTAACACCTCTACCCGTCAAGAAGAATATAATAGAGGGTCCGGACGGTGCCCTACACCATATTCCACAAATAGGCAGAGACGCTACTGAATAATATCAAAACCAACGCATCCTAACACAGAGCTTTCTAGCGAAAGCTTCACGGTTTAAAACTTGAACTCAAGAGTTACAAGAACTGTCCACTATAACAAAATAGGAATGTTTACACCCAAAGTAAATGGCCTTATGGCCTTACAGGTTTCTCTTAACAAAAGTGTGGTTTCCAAACATCGGCGCGCAGACCGGCCATACATGAAGAAGAAGAAACAAAATAAAGCCTTCGAGGGCAGCAACGCAGCTTAGTCTTCAGCCCGCTAAGTCCCGCTCGGACCAGCACCACCTGCACCTGCAAGAACCAATCCACCAAGCGGCGGCAAATAGGGCAACGGTCAACATTCAGCTAACCAATTATAACGACCCTGCCCCTGGCATGGGGCAGTGGAATTCCTTCCCTGCACAGCATTTTACATCTCATACATATATATCCAGCCACCAAGGCAATACATATCATAAATGCCGGCACGACAGCCCGACATTCCGTGCACTCAGGGCACATTCTAGTGTACCGGAAACACCGTGTCCCACCACCGTTTAGAGGTCCCAGACATGACTGTCCAATTTGAACATTTCTAGTCTGATTGGCATGCAAGCCATCGACTCTCGCTATGTGATCCTAACAGGGCCTTAAGCACCCAAGGTTAGACAACCGTAATGCGGGTACAGATCCAACTTTCCCGTTGCTCAAAATCGTTAGACTCAAGACTGGAATGACGAGGGTACGACATCACTTTGCTCGTCCGCCACCAAGGCATTTCTCCAGTTGCAGCCTAACGGATCAACTTCATATCATATAGCACTCACGGCCACAAGAGTTGAACCCAACTCTCACCATTTCCTGGACTTCCTCCAGTACTTCCTGCGGTACAAAGCCACAGGTATCCACCACAGATTTCATGCATACAAGCAATATTCACGGAGTCTTCTCTGATATGCAAACAAGCATCACCAATCCAGACCAACATGTCCAGATGGGCTTCACACAGCATGCCTAACCATACTCACACTTCCGGTTCTAATGCAATACAACAAGGGACGTACCGCCGACCCAAGGGAATCACTTCGTCATCCACCTTTTGGTGGAGGATTCTTATGCAAATGCAGGAAAGAAGGACTTCACTTGTCCAAGAAGGAAATCGTTACGCTTAAAGGACGTTTTGGTGCCATGGAGAAAAGTACACGGTTGGAAAGCTTCGCAGCGATCAAGCCTCCGCAGAGCTGAACTCGGCTCGCGATTTGGACCACCGCAGGACCACCGACAGTCGGCTTTCCCTTCTTCTTCCTCCCCTTGCTCTCCTCTTTCTCTTCACTTAGGAAAGAGAATGGCACAACTAAAATGTGTTTTCTCCATCTCAAATACGGCCTTATAAACACAGGGAATAGCCTAGACCATTGGATCTTGGTCAAAGAAAATGAAAGGCTCAAATCAGCCCTGAAATTGAATTTCCTGGGCCGAACACGGGTTATGACACGCCCGTGTCACATGTCGTGTTCCTGAAGCGGTGCACAACTGACTTAAAACAAACCAGAACACGGGCAGCGACACGCCCGTGTCAAATCTAACATGCTCGTGTCACCTAGTACACGGTCGTTTGTCTAGCCGTTTCACCCCTATAACTCGATCTCCAAAATCACCTGAGAACAACATGGCTAAGGCACACGCCCGTGTCCCTAGTCGTGTGCCAAACACGCCCCTGTGACACGCCCGTGTCACAGGCCATGTCCTCCTCAGACACAACTTGTCCTCAGCTAAGTTACACATGCCCTGGGACACGCCCGTGACCCAGGCCGTGTACACATGACATGCCCTGAGACACGCCCGTATCTCAGGCCGTGTCAGCCAACCTGAATCCCAATTTTGGCTTTTGAGATTTCTGGGGTGTTACACCCTTTTTGTGTCGGACAATAGCCCAAAACGATGCACTTGACATAACGAGGAGAGAGTTTGTCACATCCAGAAGCGGGAGAGTGGACAAATGTTGTGCATCCAAAGACATGAGGAGGTAACGTAAATGGTGTCCCATCAGGATAGAGAATAAAAAAGGAGTCTTTCCATCGAGAATCGAAGACAGAACTCGATTAATGAGAAAATAGGAATGAAGAACTTCATGTCCCCAATAAGATCGGGGAACATGCATATGAGTAAGAAGACTACGAGCCACATCCAAAAGATGGTGATTCTTACGTTCAGCAATGTCATTCTATTGGGAAGTATAAGGGAAAGTAGTCTGATGGACAATGCCATGATCCAAAAAAATGAATTAAACTGATGAGTAAGGTATTCCTTAGCAATATCAGTACGAAGAGTTTTAATTGGGGTATAAAATTGTATACGAATTTCATTATAAAAGCAGCAAAAAACCGAGAAAATCTCAGAGTGTTCTCATATCAAATAAAACCACGTACACCGGGAAAAATCATCTATGAATGTAACAAAATACAAACAACCCCTACCAACAGTTTGAAGGGGAGCAAGACCCCAAACATCTGAATGAACCAAATCAAAGGGATGAGAAGAACTACGGCCATGCTTAGCAGGAAAAGTCGAAGGTGATGCTTGCCAAAATGACAAGCTTCACAATCTAGAGTAGAATCGTCGCGAGGTAAATCTAGAAGAAGCTAATAAAGAATCCGAGGAGAAGGATGCCCAAGACGAAGATGCCACTAAAGTAGAGAAGAAGAGGAAGAAAATATAGAAACAGCATCAAAATAGAACAAGTTGCCACTCTCAGTCCCAGTATCAATCACCTTCTAGGAATGAGGAATCTGAAAATCACAAGTATAGGCAGTAAAAATAGCTTCATAATGCAACTTTTTTCAAAGAGCAGTAACGGAAAGAAGGTCGTTGCATGGAAAATTCGGGACATAAATGGTGTCCTTCAACTGAAGAGAGTGAGCAACATGCACAGTGCCAGACCCACAAACTGGAGATGGAGAACCATCCATAATAAGAACCAGAGGTAACTAGTTGCTCTTGTCAGGAGAAGAGAAAAGGCGTGAATTGCCGGTCATATGATTTGTAGCACCAGAATCAATAAGCAACCTACTCGTTGTACCCAACTAAGCAGTTCCAGAAGTAGTAAGGGAAGAAGTGGACGACATGGAGGAATCAGCAGATATTGGGCGAAGATGAGGATATTTGGTACAACAATGATCAACCAAGTGACCAAGTCGTCCACAATGAGAACAAAGATGCTTAGAGTAACCACTGCCATACCACGGCCACCAGTACGACCACCACAACCACCAGAGATATCATGACGAGCTAGATGAGCAACAAGATCAGGAGACAGAGATGGAGAGGAGAGCAAAGGACACTGAAGAAGAGTAGTAACAACAGATATCCTAGCAGCAGTAGCATCCAAAGTCGGAGTATCCGCCTCACCAAGGATCTGTTGGTGGATCATATCATAGGAATTTCGTTGGCGAAGAAGATAGTAAACAACAAGAAGCTCCTGAAAATGCTTGTGTTGATCAGCCAGATCAGCAGAAAAAGGTCAATGCTGAAGAAGTTTAACACCAAAAGTCTGAACCTCCTGATATACAGAAGCAGGAGTCATGATAGGTCGAGCGAAAAGATCGGCATACAGAGTATAAATACGTGAAGTTTGGGAAATATAAGGCAGCAAGATGATTCCAGGAAGCCTTGACCGTCAGATCGTGCCAGATAACAGGAAGGAACTCCTAAGACAACTGTTGGCCAACAAAGTTTGCACCAACGTATCAGAAGCATCCCAATCATTAAAAGAAATATATCCAGAAGGAGGACACACTCCAGTCAGAGTAATTGAAGGACCTGTAAGCTTCGAAGCAGTCCCCAAATTACCAAAAATAAAGAAGGAAGAAGTAGAAAGAGTAGGAGGAACAGAGAAATTAGAAGAAGAAGAAGGAATGTCCATAGAAAAAAGATAGAAACCGCACGGTTTCACAAAACAAACCGTGCGATCATACAATGCAAACAAACTATGCGAACAAGAGGAGAGACCTCACGGTCATGGTGACAACACACCAGCGGCAGGAAAGATGTTGTGACCAAAATACAGAGCCCGCAATAGAGAAGATAAACCGCACGAATAGAAAAGGGCGCAAGAAACAAGTCGCTAACAAAGCGATGAGCAAGGGAGGGAAAAAGGGAGGTGAAGAAGCCGGATGAATCCAGAAGAAGAGGTCGTGCGATTAAACAAACAAACTGTTATCTATTTGGAGCAAAGGATCGGTTTGCTCTGATACCATGTGAAAAAGAGCTAAATAAACTGCAAATTTTATTGCTCCAAAAAGATAATCATTACATAGGTATGTTCCCTTATTTATAAAAATTGGGGGAGATGAGAGAATACAACAATCGATGTGGGACTAAATACAAGTCGGGTGGCTTATGCGGTTTGACAAGGTCAAACCACACACTATATAATAAATAACTGAACACCCAGCGGTAACTAAGGAAAACTGCCATACTGCTAGGGAAGACCACTGGTACAGGCTGCCAGACTGCAACTACGGGTTGCCACAAGACCACAATTGCGGCTAACCATTTGCTGTTGAGGCTTCATCAAGACCATTGTGGCTAACCTCCAGACCGCTTCTGCTAACCTCAAGATGGCTGCTGCGGCTTACACCCAGGCCACTACTGCGACAATCCCTCAGACTGCCACTACTGCTGTCCTTCTGACCATAAGTTGAGGTTCACCACTAGACCGCTGAGCCAAACCGCTAGGCTGCTAAGAGAGGCAGACCACTACGGTTATACATAAGTCTGCCCGGTCTCCTCAAGCTCCACCAGGCAGCTGAGCAAAACCGCTAGGCCGCTGAGAGAGGCAGACCGCTACGGTTAGACTTTAGACTGTACGGTCTCCTCAAGCTCCTACAAAGTTCATGTCTTTCCTAAGTACAGAATCACTGGTGTGTTTGGACAGACCACGCCATTTGAAGGAAGATTTGATGTCTTCTTGATATAAATCATCTTCTTCCTCACTAGGGTTTTGCTTGGGGAGTTTTAGATACATGCAAATCTTCCTAACGATGATTTTTACCTTTTCCCCATTAATGATTATCTTGAACTTTGTGGAGGAAGAGTCCACTTTGGCATTAACATATAGTTCCAACACTTCTCTTTTCTATATAGCACATGGTTCTGACAACACAAACTCTAGTTCTACGACTGTCAGAAGATGGCTAACTAACAGAATTTCCTCTAGAGAATCTCTAAAACCATTTCGAACAATTTCATAGCCCTCGAACAGGAATTCAGCGGCCTTGAGAGCCATGGAATCTGAGAGGTTGAGTGAGGTGGAGAAGACTGTACGAGAAATCTAGGGTACGAGACACAGAAATTTTGAAAGGCAATAAAATGATAGAGCTTATTCTAACCTCAATTCCTATTTATACCATATTCTATTCGAGAAGGTTGAGAGACGCATACCTTATCGTGATTTCTAATTTAGATGGATAGTTGTGATTTAACCTGATAGATTTGAAACTTTCCTATCTGTCAGAGTGTGTGCATCGAGTCCATTCGACACCTAATGTGTTCACTTGACGCCTTTGATGCCTTGTGTTGACTCAATGCATGCCACTTCATTTAATGCCAAGTAAGTTGGCCTTTTCTTCCTTATATCCTCCAGCAAAAAGGTTAGCCTCCAAAGCACATGCATGATAAAATGTATAGACAAACATATAAAGCTCCTTCAAATTTAATATCCTTATTCAAACTTGGAAATATTAAACTTAGGTTCATCAAGAGGCTTAGTGAAGATGTCAGTCACCTATTTGTTAGTGGGGACAAACTCAAGACTGATATCTTCCTTCTCAACATGCACTCTTATGAAGTGATATCTGATTTCAATATGTTTGGTCCTGCTGTGTGATACAGGAATCGTAGCAATTGAAATAATGCTTGAAGAATCACAAAATATAGGGGTTTTACTTAGCTGGATATTGTAGTCCTGAAGTTGATGTTGTATCCATAGGAGTTGTGTACAGTAACTCCCTACTAAGATGTATTCAGATTCTTCCATGGAGATTGTAACACTAGTTTGCTTTTTGCTGCTCAAGGATACCTACCGGCTTTCTTTCTAGAAATTGGCAAGTACCAGAAGTACTTTTCCTATCTTCTTTGGAACATGCAAAATTTGCATCTGAATAGCATGATAGTTTGAAATCATTATTCTTAGGGTACCAAAGACAAAGATCTGTTGTGCCCTTAAGATATCTCAGAATCCTCTTTACAGCTATGTAGTTAGATTCTTTTGGGAAAGCCTGGTACCTAGCAGAAACATATATAGCAAACATAATGTTTGACCTACTAGCAGTAAAATATAGGAGGGAGACAATTATGTCTCTATACATGGTTTCATCAACCGGCTTTCCATTCTCATCCTTGTCTAGTGACATACTTGACCCCATGGGAGTTTTCATGGTGGAGGCACTCTCCATTCCAAATTTTTTGATTAACTCCTTGATGAACTTAGACTGAGAGCTGAATAATTCAACCTCAGATTGCTTAACTTGGAGACCCAAGAAATACTTGAGTTCACCCATACTGCTCATTTCAAATTGCCATTGCATAAGTTTAGCAAAGTTTTTTCATAGGCCATCATCAGTAGACCAAAAAATTATATCATCAACATAAATTTAGACTAGGATAATCTTATCCTTGACTTCCCTTAGGATTAATGTCTTATCTATCTTTTTCATTGAGAATTTGTTCTCAATGAGAAAGCTAGATAAGATTTCATAACAAGTCCTTAGGGCATGTTTTAACCCATATAAGGCCTTTCTTAATTGAAAAACATGATCAGGAAAGATAGGATTAATAAAATCTGATGGCTGATCAACATAGATCTCTTCTTTTAGGTCACCATTTAGGAAAGTTAATTCATATCCATTTGGTAGACCTTAAATCCTTTGTAAGCAACACATGCAATGAATAACCTTATGGCTTCATGTCTAGCTACGAGTACAAATTTTGATCAAAGTCAATACCTTTCTCTTTTTTGTAATCTTTAGCAACCAACCTAGCTTTATTCTTGATTATAAGACCATTTTCATCTAGCTTATTTCTGTAGATCCATTTGGTTCATATGATGTTATGCCCTTGAGGTTTGACAACTAGCTTCTAAACATTACACCTCTTGAACTGGTTCAATTTTTCTTACATAGCCACTATCCAAAATGGGTCTATGTTTGATTCTTTAAACTTCTTAGTTTCTATCAGAGATAGGAAGATGGAGTATATAGCACTGTTGTGATTTTTGCTCATTGTGGTTACACCTTGGCTTGCATCCCCAATAATCAGATCTCTGGGATGGTCTCTTTAGTGTTTGACAGTTACTGGTAGCCTTTCTTAAAAACCTTGAATTCCAGCTTTAGTGGCCCGGGGTTCATCTTCTATCTGCATTCCAACTAGTTCTTCTTCTGGAATGAGCACATCACCATCCTTTTCTTTTGCAACTGGAGGTTTTTATTCAATGCTTAGTTTGTTAATTCTCAAACCTGCACCTACATCACTAGAAGAGCTTGGCAGCTCATTGTGAATCATATAAGTTTCATCAAATAATACTTTTATAGACTCTTCTACAACCTGATTTTTCAAGTTGTAGATCCTATAGGCTTTGTTGTAGCTGTTATACCCAACAAAAATACCCTCATTAGATTTTTTAACAAATTTTGTCAGGTAGAACTTCCAATTACTCAGTACAAGCACTTGCTTCCAAAGATTTTAAAATATGCTATATTTGGTTTTCTTCCCTTCATAAGCTCATAGGTAGTCTTATTGTGATACTTGTTGATTGAGGCCCTATTTTGGACATGACATGTTGTGTTCACTACCTCAACCTAGAAATATTTTTGGAGAGAAGTATAAACTCAGCAGTCCTTCCAGCCTCAATGAGAGTTCTGTTTTTCCTCGCAGTAATTCCATTTTACTAGGGTGTTTTTGGAGAGGAGAATTCTTGAAAGATACCTTGATCTTTGCAAGAATTTGTCATGCTTTTAGAATGAAATTCTATGACATGGTCACTTCTGATTTTGAACATAGTACAGCCCTTTTCATTCTGAATTTGCTTGACAAAAGTCACAAAACTATCTAAGGTATCAGACTTTTTCTTAAGAAAGAATACCCAAGCAAATCTGGAATAGTCATCAACTATCACAAAGGTATAGAATTTCTTACCTAAACTATGAATTGACCTAAGACCAAACAAGTCCATATGAAGGAGGTAGAGACACCTCTCAGAATCCTTGGACCCAATGCTTTAGAAGGAGGCCTTTATTCGTTTGCCCTTTTGGCATGTAGAACAAATGCCCTCTTTAGTGCATTTCAAATTGGGTCCATTTCTGACCAACCCTTTACTAAAGAGCTTATTGAGAGACTTGTGGTTCAAGTGAGCAAGCCTCTTGTGTCATTGCACACAATAAGAGTCTTTCTCATTTGCTAGTAGGAAAATAGTAGAATTGGAGTCTATATATAAAAAATTAAGATAATATATATTTCCACTCCTAGTGTCAGCCAGAATGATCTCTTGTTTAGTTGACCTTTTGATTAGGCACTTATCCTTGTATAAAATAATGATATAGCCTGGATCACAGAGTTGGCTTATGCTAATCAGATTTTATTGCAATCCTTCCACATAAGCTACTTTTGTGATAGTGACTATGTCATTGGCGATCATATCATAGTCTTTAGTTACTACTCTGTTTTAACCACCAAAAATGACTTTGGGTCCATTCCTCACCGGAGTGAAGCCTTTTAGATGGCTCTTTATTCCAGTCATGTGCCTCGAACATCCACTATCCAAGTACCAGATAGGCATCTGATTGGTGTTTGGATCTACCTACAAAATAGATTTAGTTTACCTTAGGCACCCAAAGAAATTTGAGACCTTGGTTCTTGTTAGCATTTGATGCTCTCAAACCAACAAGGATAGACTTTGTTGGCTTAGATTTCACAGCATGTGGTGTTGTTGGATTAAACCAGTAGTCTATGAAAAAGGCCCTACTTTACCACGACATCAACATTCATGAATATTGTATCTTCTCTTCTGAACATTCCTAGAGGTGGATGGAGCATCATAATGCTTTTGTTCAGCAGATAAAACATTAGCTTTCTTCCTGTTTCTCTCAGCTAGATTCTAGTTGAATGTTAACTTGTAAGTAGGTTCTTTTAACCTATTTTGTTTAATAGCAACATGTATCTATTTTGCAGCTGACATGGTGTTGATGGAATCATAAATGGACAAGAGAGAATTAATTACAGTCCTGTCATTTGCCTTCTTCTTTGCTGGAAGATTCTATGAAGAGACAACTACCTTACCCTTGAATGTAGGAGTTGTAACACAAAATAAAAATGGTCTATGATGGGTCATTTGAAATTCTTCATGAGGGGCTTTCAAAGCACTCAGCCCCATGCCCTTTCTCCTCCCATTATATGGTGCACTATTTCCCTTACATGAGGAACTTCTATTCTTCCAGTGACCATACATGTTGTCAAGTTCATACCTATTAGAAGGGAAGACTACCTTCTAAAAGGTGGTCTGAGGCACAACTAGAGCATTGCCTTTCCTTTTAGAATGAGCTGCTCCAGCATTCCACTTGAATCCTAACTCCTTTCTATTAATTTGAAAGTTGAAGGTATCAATGAGTGGCAACACAGTTTTAGGCTTGGAAATTTATCCATTAGCTTCCTCTCTTTGAGGAGTTTCTCTTCAAGATCCTTAATGATCTGTCTCTTTTGTCTAATAGTGTACACTTAGATAATGGTGATAGTTTTTAGCTGGCTAATCTCTTTGCTCATCTGAGCTAGCTGGGAAGTTGACTCAGATTGCATAGATGTTGTCTGTTTTAGAGATGCAATCTCTTCAGCTTGCCTCTTGACAAGATCATTTCTCTACTTCAGAGCTTCAAGGAGAGCACCATATTTGTCAATGAATTGATTGACATCCTCTTTAGTTTCTAATTCATCCACCTCATTGGATGAAGAATATCCCTCAGAATCTTGGCCAGTTTCTTAATCAGATTCTGAAGAAGACAGGTTTAAAATATTACCTCATCCAGACCAGGACACGGGCTTAGATTTGTCAATCCCCTGATTACACGCCCTTCAGTCATGTACACGCCATGAGGGGTTATAGTCTTCTTCAATCTTCACAGGATCAATATTCCCTAATAGAGGACACGGCTAAGGCACACACCCGTATCCTTAGCCGTGTGCCAAATATGCCCCTGTGGCACGCCCGTTCACAGGCCGTGGCCACACTCGGAATATCCTCGGTTACCATAGCAGGACACGGCCTCGGAGACTCCCGTGTCCCTACCGTATCACCCTGACATGCCCTGAGGCATTTGTCATCATCAGGCTATTCTGAAGCCTCACTCGCGAAATCACTATCGAGTACCCATAGCTGGACACACTCTAGGATTTCTGTCCCAGGCCGTGTCACACAGCCTGAACTCCAATTGGAAGCTTTGGGTGTCAGCCTCCCCTCTTATCTTTATGATATTTCGTCCCGAAATTTGCTCGCAAACAGGAAACCCAACAGTTAGCATAATGTTATAACTTCAAAATGTCCGTTATAATAAAAGATGCACATTACAACAGTTCAAACAAACAACTCGGGAAAATCAGCTCGCATGGTTTGCTCCCGCTCCCATGTTAGCTCCTCATGGACACAATTGTCCCACCGGACTTTGACCATCCTTATTGTTTTGTTCCACAACTATTTATCGGCTCTATATTCGATCTGAATGGTTATCTGTTGGGCCCATATTCGACCGGTATGCGATCATTCTCAATTAATTGAGCTGGATCCTTGACGAATTTTCGAAGCACTGAGATATGGAACACATCATGTCAGCCACTCAATTCTTCCGAAAGAGCTGGCCGATAGGCAGCTTCCCCAACTCGCTCCATTATTTCAAACAGACCAAGATATCTCGGACTTAGCTTTTTCAATCGTGCGAATCCTGGACACGCCTTTGAAGGATTTGATTGCCTTTAAAGTACCCAATCGCCCACCGCAAACTCTCAACGTTACAGCTTGGCGTTGTAGTACTTTTCTTCGAAATCCTGGGCTATCAGTAGCCTCTCCCGAATATAGCGTATTATTGAGTAAGACTCTTCGACTTCCTTACGCTTATATAGCTTGGATTCTCCTGCTTCTGTCCAAGCTAACGGTGTATGACACTTACGACCATACAGAGCTTCAAATGGTGTCATATCAATGCTCGCTATTAGAGTGTAGCTTATTATTGTAGGCAATTCCACCATATAGAGATGATCTTCCCATCTCTTACCAAAATCTAGGGCGCACATTCGGAGCATATCCTCCATCGTCCTGTTGGCCCGTTCAGTCTAGCCATCTGTTTGGGGATGAACGACCGTACTGAATGCTAACTTTGTTCCCAATAATTGAAGGATTAGCCTCTAATCATTCGATGTAAATCGCCCATCACAGTCACTAACAATGCTCCGGGGAACACCATGCAATCAGATAATCTATTCTACATAAATCTTTGTCAAGGTTTCCACTGAATCGTCCCTCTTATTCGGTAGGAAGTGAGCCACTTTTGTCAACCGGTCTACAATCTATTGAATCTACTCCCGCGTCGAGATCTCGACAACCCGTGCACAAAATCCATTAAGATATCATCAAA
This sequence comes from Platanthera zijinensis, assembly GCA_039513925.1. NCBI lineage: Eukaryota > Viridiplantae > Streptophyta > Magnoliopsida > Asparagales > Orchidaceae > Platanthera > Platanthera zijinensis. The sequence continues at coordinate 11,587,669 of CM077098.1, forward strand.
CTTCCACTCCGGAATAGGTAATGACTTCAGGAAACCACCAGGCTTCTGACATTCCGCTTTGACCGACGCACAAGTTTGACACTTAACCACATAATGTGCTATGTCTTTCTTTAGTCCAGGCCACCAGAATAATTTCTTCATATCCTTCTACATCTTTGTGTTCCCAGGGTAAATTGAGTACTTTATAAAGTGAGCTCCATACATCAACTCTTCTCTCAATTTACCCATACTTGGGATGCACAGCCGGCCATCTTTCTGTAACAAGCCATCATCCTAGGAGAATTGGTCATCAGAACCATCCTTTGCATAGCATTGGAGACTTTCATCAAGCTCCGTTGCTCGCCGAACCATGTTCGCAAGGTCATACTGTACCTTCGTCCAGTTCAATATGCATTGGCTGTCGAATTCTTGTCAACACGAGAAATCTCTAACGCTTCCAACTCCTGGAATGCACTGACGCTCATCATGCATCTGCAACTAGATCGTACCGGAGTCCTACGATTTGGCTCAACACATCAGTGAACACATTTCTCATTCCCAGGAGTATAGTGAATATCGAAGCAGTTCGACGAGGAACTCCATCCACTCTTCATTGTCGCATACTCAGATCCTTTTGATCCAATCGATGAATACGACTTAGGCTCTTATGATCTGTATAGATATCAACTTTAATGCCATATAGATAGTGCCACCATAATTTCAACACAAATATTACCGTCGCCATCTCCATGTCGTGGATGGGATAATTCCATTCATGCACTTTCAACCTGCCATGATCCATAAGTAACTCGTAAACTTCTCGGTACCAAACTACAGAAGGAACGCAGCCTAAGCCGCTCCCTAAAGCATCACTTATAGATCTCATGAGCCGAATGTACTACATGGTTAAATGTCAACCATAGGCGTCGTGGTCAAATGACTTCTTCAGCTCTTCAACCCTAAGCTCGTGCACTCCGGCGTTAAATGAACTTCTGATCCTTTCTTGTCAATGTGGTCAGAGGCAAAGCAATCCGTGAGAAGTTTTCCACAAACCGTCTGTAGTAGCCTGCCAGTCCAAGGAAACTCCTGACCTAGGCCACTGAAGACATCACTGGCCACTCTCGGATGGCACTTATCTTTGACGAATCCACTGTTATTCCCTCTCCACTTACCAAGTGGCCAAGAAAAGCCACCGAAGATAGCCAAAACTCACACTTTGAGAACTTGGCATAGAGCCTATTCCTCCGCAAGGTATGCAACAAACCCGCAAAAGTTTTTCATGATCGGCTTCTGACTGCGAGTACACTAAGATATCATCGATGAAGACAATCACAAATAGATCCAAGTAATCTCGGAATGTTCGGTGCGTTAAATCAATAAATATCGAAGGCGCAATACATAAGCCAAACGGCATTACGGTGAACTCATAATGCCCGTAGCATGTTCCAAATGCTGTCTTGGGAATGTCACCTTCGAAGTCCTCAGCTGGTAATATCCAGATTTTAAAGGATCCAATTTGGAATAGACAGTTGATCCCACTAGATTATCGAACAAGTCATCTGAATCCGTGGAATCGGATTACTTGTTTTAATCCGTCAGTTTATTCAACTCACGATAGTCAATACATAACCGTAAACTACCGTCCTTCTTTTTAACAAATAGAATAGGCGCGCTCCAAGGTGACATACTTGGGCGTATATATCCTTGTTCCAGCAACTCTTGTAGTTGGACTTTCAATTAAGCCATTTCTTTAAACGCGATTGAGTTTGTAGCGAGCGGGCCACAGGTTGTTCACACCTGTGTGGAACCAACACAATAGGAGAATTCGATCTCACTGGGGAGTTTGTAACCCAGGAAGATACTTAGGAAATACATCGGCAATCTCCGGCACAATCAGTTGTAAGATCGCTCACACTGGCCTTTGGCTCAACAGCTTGAATAAGCGTGAAGAATAACTCTGTGCCCTTCCGAACAGCATTGACGACTTGGAGAGAAGACACCAAGATCCTGCCTACTCCTCGCATACCATCAAACTTAGTCTCAAGCTGTCGGTATTTTGGCCCAGTGTGATCTCCTTTGAATTACAATCAATAAATGAACGCTGATCTGAGAGCCAGTCCATGCCAAAGATCACATCAAACTCCGATATCGGTAGCACAGATGTATTCAAACCGAAATCTCGACTTCCTATTTGAACTTCCACATCGCAAGCTCTATTCCGCTAAAAAGCAGAATCATACACCCATTCGGTAATAACACTTTTATACTATTTATCGTCACATGACTCGGTACTCCAATTCGAGCTACGAAGTCCTTAGACAGAAATTAATGTGAAGCACCAGTATCAAAAAGGGCTCTCGCTGGGTTGTTCCGAATTAGGACAAAGCCTGTGACGACATCACTTTGCTTTATAGCCTCCTACTGGCCAAGATTATAAACTCTGGGCTGCACTTGGGATGCAGATGACTCTACCACTACTTTGCCCTTCTTAGCATAAGATTCGCCTATCTTCTTTTCCCTTTTTGGCTGAGCAACCCGACAATCACGGGCTATATGCCCCACTTTACCACAGGTAAAGCAGGTATGATACTCCTACTTTGAAGTTGCTACCGACGTAACTATCGCAGAAGCTTGCCCAGAAGGCTTGGACCTCTTGCCCCACTTCTTCTGGTAGTAAGAATTTCCATGGCCGGGTGCTTTGAACTCTGGCTTTGTCATAGCCAAGTCCTTTTTTCTTTGCACTCGCTTCATGTCCTTCTCCAGCGCGTATGAAGTATCAACCAATGCTTGAAATCCTTGGCTCACCGAACTCGAAATCAGGAACCTCAACTCATCCCGCAATCCTTCGTAGAACCGATTAGTTTTCCTTTGTTCATGAAGAAGGCCCTCTTGTTCCTACTCAACCATCTACTATGAATCCTAATGTGATGGTTCCGAAAAATATTCAAGATGGAACTCCTGAATCGAAACTTGATGTTAACAGATCTGCCCGCTAAATGGTGTAACTAAACCTCGTCCCACCAAAACCGAGCCTCTCCTGGATCCAACATGAAGGTGGCCAAGGTGACCTTCTGACTTTCCTCCGTCCTGATCGCCGTCAATATACGCTTGACTTGTGATAAACAATTCTCTGCCTGCGTTGGGGATCCCATACCCGTGCACGTAGGACGAATTGAAGCTCGATGTTGTAAAATCTATTTCAATGTAAATCAGTTAAGGAGATGTGGCACTGTCTCATAGTCCTCATGGAAGGAACTGAAGAAGTTAGAGATAATCAAAGATCTGGTCTACTAAATCAAGAGTAGGAGGCATTCAAGCAAGGCTCTAATGATACAATTGCAGTTCCTCAAACAAGCTTTGCATTCCTTAGTTGATATTCAGTTCATTAGTGTTAAAGCGGTGTCAAACGTACACGTGCTCGCCACCTCACAAAAGAATTCGACCACGAATTCGAAAGAGGAAGACCGTAGCTGATACCAATAATGTAACAACTCTACGCCTGTTAAATAACATATAATAGAAGGTTCGGTCGGGGCCCCGCACTATATGCCACAAACAGACAGCAAGGTCATAGGTTAATACCAAAACACCATCGCACCCTAACTCAGAGCATACTAGCGGAAGATTTTAACAATAAAGATGAACTCATACCCAGAATGTCCACTACATATATAAACCACATTTATATATCAACTCTTGAAAGAGTGTATAGCAAATACAACGCATGTTGGCCTTAAGGCCTTATAGTTCCTCTTTTACCAGTGTGGATTGCATACATCGGCGCACAGGCCGACCACACATGAAGTAAACACAATAGAAAGCTTATCCTTCAAGGGCTAGAAGCGGCAGCGGCAGCAGCAGCAGCAACAGCAATAGCAGGGACTTCAGCCCTTACTTCCCGCTCAGCTCACCAACACCTGCATAGGGACAGCCCACCCAGAAGGTGGAAAACAAGGCAACAGTCAGCATTCAGTTGACAAAATTATAACAATCCTACCCCTTTCCTGGAGCAGTGGCATTCCTTCCCTGCAGGCATAGAAATGCATAGAAAGATATAACATATATTGTACTCTCACGCACAACTAATCAATCACAACCGTCAGCCACATGGCCCAACAATCCGTGCACTTAGGGCACATTCTTAGTACACCGGCAAACCAGGGTCAACACCACCGTTTACACGATATTGAGCATTTAGTCTTAATGGCGCGCAGGCCTAAGACTCTCATTATGCTACTTACAAAAGCTCAATGCCTTGACGCTCTCCTTTACCATCGACATAACGCAGGTACGGATCAACCACCCCCCATTGCTCAAGTTTCCTTACCATCACCGAGTACAGCATACTCGAGGCTATATCTGAAGGCGCAGGTCGGTTTCACCTTTCCTGTTCGGCAAAAAGCCTTTTTTAGAGCTCGTAGCTCACACTAGCCATAATGTCCACCAAGGACTGGATTCACAATATCCACGCTATCCACCAAGTACTGGCTGCACTGTCCACAATGGACTGGCTACACTGTAGCTACAGTACAAGCAGTACAAGGTTATTTTCCTGGAATTCCTCATTTTAGTACTTCCTACTACTTTCCTTCACAGGAACAACCCATTGACTCCACAAACTACACGTTTATACGTGGAGTCTTCTCCGGTGTGTAATATACAACATCACCAATCCATACCAACCTGTCTAGATGGGCTTCACACAACATGCCTATCCCATACTACACATTTTCGGGTCTAGATGCAGACTCAACTAGGGATATAAACTATCAACCCAAGGGGATCACTTACTCTTCCACCTTTTTGTGGAGGATCCCATGCTCATGCATAAAGGAGGACTTCACTTGTCCAATAAAGGAAGATCGTTATCCTTGATGATCTCTTGAAAGCCATAGAAAATCTAGCCGGTTGAAAAGAACTGCAGCGGCCTTACCTCCACAGATCTGGCCTTGGATCTCGAATCGGAACTCTAAAGCTCCAGCTGTGGCCGGATCTTCTCCTCTTCCTCTTCCTTGCTCCTCTCCATTCTCTCTTCTCTTTAGAAAGAGAAAATCCAAGTGAAGAATGAAATATTCACTCAAATCCATAGTTAAACCTTTAGGAAAAAACCTAGGCCACAGGATCCAGGCTGAAGTAAACGAACGGACACAAATCGCCCTCAAAAGTCTATTTTTTGGGCTGACACGGACTGTGACACTCCCGTATCACAGGTCATGTACTGCAAGCGGTACACAAACCAACTCATCCAGACCAGGACACGGGCTTAGACACGCCCGTGTCAAGCCACTGACACGCCCATATTAGTAAGTACACGCCCGTGTTGAGGGGCGTGTCCCTCAAACGGCACAGGATAAACATTCCCAAAAAGGACACGGCTAAGGCACACACCCGTGTTCTTATCCGTGTGCCAAACATGCCCCTATGACACGCTCGTGTCACCGGCTATATGCCACACTCGGCACAGCCTGGCTACCAACCCGAGCAGGACACGGCCTCGGAGACAATCTCGTGTCCCTGGCCGTATAACCATGACACGCCCTGTAACAAGCCCGTGTCCCAGGCTATGTGCCTCACTCGAGACACACTCGAGTACCCAGAGCTGGACACGCCCTGGGACACGCCCGTGTCCCAGGCCGTGTCACCCAGCCTGAACTCCAAATTGGAATTTGGGGTGTTACAGTATATTCACTAATTGTGAGCTCAATGATAAATTCCTAAGATCCCTGACAAAAGATTGGGACACTAAGGTGTTGACCATTAAAGAGTTTGGAAAGCTGTCTGAGATTGATCCTCAAAACCTTTTTGTAAATCTCCTATCCTATGAACTACAAATGAACACGGGGAAAAAAGAGGAACAACTCAGCAAGACTTCAAGCAAAGAGAAGTCTTCAGCACTAAAGGCCAAAGGGTCAAAGAAACTCAAAGTTGTGTCACCTGTAAGGACACAAGCTTCTGATGGTCAAGAGGACTCTGAAACAAATATATCTAGCTCAGAAATGTCTGATGGAGAGTTCTCTCTTCTCTCCAAGCATTTCAAGAGGTTGCTCAACAAAAAGAGGCAAATGAAAAATCAGTCCTCCTTTTCCAACTTCAGAAGGTCATATTGGGATGGTGATCGATCAAAGAAAAGACACAATGATAGGTCCTTACATTTCAAATGTCATGCCACAAGAAATTAATCTTATTTACCAAAATGTTACCTTATTTCAATTCTTAAGTTCCAATATAACGACTTTTGCTTAATTGGGTCATTCAAAGTTATAGTTCCTCATTATGATCAAGTGATTGACTATATCATGTAAGCGTGGATAGTACTGATATTTCATCATTGTGTTTAATTCTCCAAATCTCAGCCCCTTTTAGGATCAAATAAGGTAGTACTAAATCATGCATAACCATAGTAAACTTAATCATTATATCCTAAATGCAAGACGTTATCTTATCAAGATTTCTGATGATAACTTATACTATCTCTCAAGTATAATGGTAAGTAGACCATTCAAATTGAAAAGGATTGATTCTTGAGAGATCGCACCATCAGTAAATCATCATCGAACACTTTTATTTTGATTCTTGTGATCAGCATAGTCACATCCACAAGATTATTCTCAGAGTATACATCCTCCAATTTAGTATGATTCTTCACTTGATTCTACATTTGCTGGGGCTACGATACTCTCATTGTTATAGGCGTAATTGTTTAGATATTCTAGCATTTTTACTTCATGGACTCTCTTCCTATAATAGTTAAGACTTGCGATCATTCCTTCATATTAACATGAAGTTACTTGTCCTAATATGTATGTTTCCAACCCAATGACTTGTGTATGTCAATTAGGTGCGGGTAGCAGCGATCGATTGTTGTGTTTACTTCTTCCAACATGTGACTGTCAAAGTCACTTTCCTAAAGGCCCTAACTACGCAAAACCCCTTTCAGTTAATCTTCTAACTTGAAACGAATCCTCCATTCGCATTGATTCTCCCTCGTGATACATCTGAGTTCCTTAATTATGTGTTACAATAATTGGTTCGAGGTGTTAGAGCATCTTGGAACATGCTTGTGGGGCGATAATCAAACAACCCTTAATTGTGTGTAAATCCGTCTACAACTCATAATGATCCAAATTTGATCTTTTGAACACAATTCCATCGGTTTCACGTGTATATGTAAATGACTTATACCGTGTCGGTATTAAGGAAGTCACGAGTGCTCATTAGACTGTGGACAAAGTAGTTAGTTACTCCTTAAAGATTCGAAATTGGGAAACTTCTTGAAGTCTTATACGGTCTCCCCTAGTTTCAAGGTCATATATACGCATCACTAAGCCACTCTTTATATATCCTTCAAGAGATTAAACTTACTGTTCCCCTTGTTCACTTACTCATGTGGTCTTGGAGTAATTATGAGAGTGAAAAGCCATTCTCGAAATATTCTACTTTCCTATTTCACTCGTGAATTTATTGTGTTCACAACTTGTCGTTAGTAGCATATGCTGCTTAAGATAAATAAATAGTGTGAAATTCTTCGAGAGTCTTAACCTTCTACGAAGGATTGATTATCATACTGGTCATGTATATACAAACCCTCATCTTTACTTGAGCGATCTTTGAATAAGCCAAGTTCTTAGATCACAATGCTTGCGACACATGCTTTATGAGAAAGGCTTAGAGAAATTCGAGTCGCTATCAATTTAGCCCTATAAACAAAAGGTTAAGCCCCCATATATTTTGGTTAATTTCCTTTAACATTCACAATGTAGTCGTCATGTATATGCCTTAATCCTTAGGGCTAACAATCTTTGGCATGGATTTCCACTTCAATTAATATGTTATCTACCTTAGGCCTTTAAAGTTTTTGTATGGCAATCTGTTCAAGGTCAACATGTGACCAAACCAGGAAGTGTCTCTTCTAACATCTGAACTCTTATTCGACCTTTGATATTTATCATCATGGTTGTCTTGACGTAATCAAGTCATCGGTACAAGGATTAAGCTTACGAGTACCCTACCCATCCACTATAAAACTTATGCATCAAATTCTTCTCGAGGCGGTCCTTATCAGTTTGAGTAAGAATTGGTAATATCATTCGATATGTAAAGTAGGGACATCGAGGTTTAAGCCTTAAGTAGGGACTCTGGAATTAAGATCTTTCTTTAATCGATTTGGTTATCCTCATACCGTAACTAATCTACATCTGAAGTCGATCTTTGGCCTAAGGTACGACACAAAGTCCTCTCGGTAAGTAAAACTAGGGTGGTGTCCTAGTTGGATTGGCCTAACTCATTGCTTAAAATGGACTATTTTATGTGACTTTTTACACATGGGCACACCATTGCTCCCGCTGCATAGTTTGTCCGCAAACTAATGCTCGAGCGAGGTGTTCTAGTGTTGTGGACCTCTTTCTCATATGATCGTTTGTTCAAGTGATACCAGTTTGTAAGATCCGTTTCCCCCTCCCGAGGAGTAACCCGGATCTTATGCCCAGAACCGCCGCCTTACAGTGGCACTAACTCACGGGTTAGTTGGCACCACAAGACGCTGATCCTGCCGGCTAGTACGATCATAAACCTGTTCGGCCAATATGAGAAACAGAAGTAATATATAGCAGTAAAGAGAAACAACTATAGTCCACAGCCACATGGTACATATCATATAAGTAAATGAAAGTATAGAAACATAGTCCACAATGAGTACAACAATACAAGAGAGACAAGGGCTTATGCCCATTACATTATATCACTAAATCTCTCCTCACAAAGCAAAGAACGGAAGCTATCACGGATATCTCGTCCTTCCTGAGGACGCGCTGTAGTAGTAGTAGTAGGTGTTGGCATCTGCTCCTCAAGTCCTGCCTCCTCGACGTGCTGCTCCATCTCCTCATGCTCTTAAAATGATATGGTCACCGACCATTAGTCAAAAAGACTAAGTCGTTTCCTTCGCACCTCGCCCCGCAACTCCTAGGCACCGAGCGGGAGGACGAAGCGGAGGACAACAAGGGGTAGCAAAAGTGGAAGTAGGTGGCAAGAGTTAACTAGCAGTTGTAATAGGTATTGTTATCCTACTCTAGCAGTTCTAAGTATGAAGTACAGGTAAGTAAAAGCAGTACTAGTAAAAGAAAGAACTGAAAGTAAGAGCAGGAAGTAAAGTAAGCTGAAATGTAAAGCTAACTATCATCACAGACATACCTTAACTTATAAAAATGCCCATACAAATTTATAAGTTAAGGTTTCTAGGAATTGTAACTTATCATATAAAAGAGCCCATACTAATTTATATGATAAGGATCTATGAAGCGTATGCCCTAATATGAATGAATGTTATGATGCAATTTATGTAGCAGGCAAGTGCAACTCACACACAACGACTCCGTGATCATATGCCTTTAGTTCCAACTTTTCGAGAGCTAGCATCACTCTCAGGTACCGCCGTCGTGGCTTCGGCAGCAGCGGATCGGGCTTCTCCGCTTTCTAGGCGGGTATACACACTACCAGGCGAAGACCTCTCATGTATGCCTCTGTACACCGACAAGTGCACTCTAGAGTCTCTGCGTACTATTGCTAGCTACTTGCTAGACTTTTAGGTCGGGTATACATCTTCAGGGATTGTCTGCCTGACCGCAGTATTAAACAACATACTGGCCCTTCCACCCGTACACCTCACCCGAGTCACCGTACTGTCATCGGTGTGACTATTGGCCCAGTACCGCATGACCCACCACCATTTATGCACATGCAAGTATTTCATCTCGAGCCTCCATCTCGTAGGACCAACCTGTTCTGATTCCTCCAACCCTGCCTGGGTGAGCAAGTAAACCAAACACTTCCTTCCAACTCTACACGGGTGAGCAAGTAGTCAACAGACTCCAAGTCCCTTCAACCCGGCATGAGTGAATATAAAATTCATCAATTCCCTCGAACTCTGCACGGGTGAGCAAGTAGTCAATAGACTCCAAGTCCCTCCAACCCGGTATGAGTGAGCATATAAATCAACCATTCCCTCCAACTCTGCACGGGTGAGCAAGTAGTCAACAGACTCCAAATACCTCCAACCCGGCACGAGTGAGAACAAGTACAGTTTACCTTGCCTGTTAGGCTACTCTTGCCTACCGATTATTATACTTAGTGAATTAGGGTTAATCCCAGGACTGCCCAGGGTATGCCCAATGAAGGGGTCTCGGGGGCACTAGGAACCAAGATGGAATTAAAATCCAAAGTTCCCTTTCGCAAGGATAATTACTTTTAGTTGATGTCTACGCATAATACACATTCTGTAATACCCTTATCCGTCGTATAGCATATAGCAGTAGGTCCGGCCGGGTCCCGACGCCATATACTACGGACAGACCGGTTGGTTACACGTTAAAACCAATCAACCAATCATAACGTCCTACACAACACCTAGCGGAAGCAATTATTAAGTTGCAAGAAAGGAAAGAACCCAGCCACACGCATGAATGTCCACTACATAAACCAAATAGGAATGTACAATACACGAGTACGGGCCTTAAGGCCTTACAATAGTTTGCTTTAAATAAAGTGTTTTCCAAACCTCGGCACGCAGGCCGGCCATACATGATAAACGGGAAAAACATAAACATTTAGGCCTTCGAGGGCCGACACAGCTTCAAGGGCTTTAGCCCGCAATTTCTCGCTCGGCTCCGCAGCACCTACAAGCCACAATCCACCGCCCGGTGGTAAACAAAATAACGGTCAGCTATGCTGACCAAATTATAACAATCCCGCCCCCAAAATCGGGGCGGCGATGCTCTTTCCCTGCACTTTATTAGTAGGCAACAACAATAGTGTAAACACACTTCATCACAGGCGTAGGCTCGCACGGCCACACACCCCATGCACTCAGGGCACATTCACGGTGAACCGGCCAACGTCACGTCAATTCAAGCCATAGACGTTCCCGTTCCACCACCGCCTCTTGGACGGCCAACCATATGAGCATCTTGTCTTCTTGGCCTTGGTCACGACAATTTAAGCCATAGACCGCCGAAGACTCTCATCCATGCCAACGGTCACACCGAATGACATAGATCGGGTACGGTTCCGCCTGACCCGTGCTCATATCGCAACGGCAATTTAAGCCATATGCGCAGGTCAAGACTCACCGAGTCCCGTTTCCACCACAACAATCACATAACCCGGTTATGTTCACGTTGGCTCCCCGGCCATCGTGTTGGCAAAACTCGCTTTTGCCCAGTTTTCTGGGTGCACCTTGGAGTTAATCTCCAAGGCTCCCTATTGCAATCTACCACGTAGAAAACCCGAAAAATGCCCAAACACCCGGAGTCTTCCCCGGTTCATATGCAATGCAACATCACCGATCCGGCTCTACTTGTCCGGATAGGCTTCACACACAATGCCTATGTCCGTTTTTGCATACGGACTCTACACAAGGGGGACTTTGCATATCTACCCCAAGGAACGCTCCAACTCTTCGCTCACTTGCGAGAGAGGGCTTCCTATGCAAAAGGAAAAAGGGCTTCACATGCCGAAGGATGAGAAATCATTACCCTTGCATTCTTCCGCGGCGCCATGAGAAAACTACACGGTTGGAAAGCACCGCAACGGCGTCGCCTTCGCGGATCTGGACTCGGATCGCGATTCGGAGCTCCGAAGCTCCACCGACGGCCGGAGATGACCTCCTTCTTCCTCCTCCAAGCTCTCCCTTCTCTCTAGACTTTAGAGAGAGAGAACCCAAGTGAAATGAGGGTTTTCCAACCCTATTCCCGTCTTAAACACAGCAGGAACAACCCCCAGCCGTTGGATCCCAAGCTAAGGAAACGGACGGCCACGATTAGGCCTCAAAATACAAAATCTGGGGCCGAACACGGGTTGCAACACGGCCGTGTGCCCGGCCGTGTCACCCATTCACCGTCTCGACCGACTCGAAAACCAGCACACGGCTTTTGAAACGGCCTCCGACACGCCCGTGTCACATGTGACACGCCCGTGTCGAGACCCGTGTCACTCCCCCCGTGTGCAATCGGCCAACATTCCCAACCTGAGAACTACACGGCCACCAACAAGCCTGTGTCGACACCCGTGTCACTACCCGTGTCGAATGACATACCCGTGTTAACACCCGTGTCACTACCCGTGTCGGATGACACACCCGTGTCACTACCCGTGTCGGATGACACACCCGTGTCGACACCCGTGTCACTACCCGTGTGCCAAAAATGGCACAGGACCAGAAATGTACTGAGGAGGACACGACCATGTGACACGCCCGTATCACATGCCGTATGCCTGACACGCCCTGGGACATGCCCGTGTCCCAGGCCGTGTTCCAGTCTTCTACGATCGTCGACCTCGTCTCGACGACCAGAATCATGACACACCCTGGGACACGCCCGTGTCCCAGGCCGTGTGCCTCCTACCAAGTCCCAGACTTGGCTCAAAATGTTGTCCATCCCTCCATTGAGTTTCAGGGCGTTACAACTCTCTCCCTCTTAAAAGAATTTCGCCCACGAAATTACTAAAGGAAAAGAAAACAGAAAACCATGAGCGGTACCTGAGCGAAATAACTCCGGGTACTCCTCCAGCATAGTTTGCTCCTGCTCCCAAGAGAGTTCCTCCCGACCGCAATTATCCCACCAGACCTTAACCATTCGGATCTCCTTATTACGGAGCCTCTTGACCTCAGAGTCTTCGATACGAACGGGCTTGACCCTAGTCGTCAACCCTTCGTCCACCGGTACTTGATCAACTGCGATCACTTGCGAAGGCTCTTGCACCACCTTCCGCAATATAGAGATGTGAAACACATCGTGTAGTCCACCCAACTCTACCGATAACTTCAAATGATAAGCCGCTTCGCCGACCCGCTCTAGAATCTCAAAGGGTCCAAGGTATCTTGGGCTCAGCTTCTTCAAGCATCTCACCCGCGAAACACCCTTGAACGGCTTTACTTTCAAGTACACCCAATCGCCCACCGCGAACTCCACATTCTGATGCTTGGCATTGTAGTACTTAGCTTGCATATCCTGAGCGATCAGCAAACGTTATCAAATGATCCGCACCAAAGAAGTAGCATTTTCCACCTCCTGCTTCTTGTACAACCTTGCCTCACCGGTTTCAAGCCACGATAACGGCATGCGACACTTCCTACCATACAGGGCCTCGAAGGGTGCCATTTGTATACTCGCTTGGTAGCCATTGTTGTACGCAAACTCTACCAAATACAGGTGGTCCTCCCAATGCTTCCCGAAGTCTAGGACACACATGCGGAGCATGTCCTCCATCGTTCTATTAACTCTCTCGGTCTGCCCATCCGTCTGCGGATGGAAGGCTGTGCTGAACTTCAACTTTGTCCCCAGCATCTGCTGCACCAAACTCCAATCATTGGACGTGAAACGCCCATCGCGATCACTCACAATGCTGCGAGGCACACCATGCAGTCTAACTATATTGTCAACATACAACTTTGCCAATTTCTCTACTAGATCATCCTTCCTATGCGGAATGAACTGTGACACCTTTGTTAACCGGTCTACGATCACCCAGATGGCGTCGTTCCCTTTCTGCGACCTTGGCAACCCATGCACAAAGTCCATAGATATGTCGTCGAACTTCCACTCCGGTATAGGCAAGGACTTCAGAAATCCTCCTGGCTTTTGGGACTCCGCCTTCACCAAGGCGCACGTTTGGCACTTAGCCACAAACAACGCCACATCTTTCTTAAGCCCCGGCCACCAAAACAGCTTCTTGAGGTCACGGTACATCTTTGTGCTCCCTGGGTGGATCGAGTACTTGGTATGATGAGCCTCGTACATCAACTCCGCCCGTAGGTTACTCCCGCTTGGGACGCACAACCGATGATCCTTCCTTAACAGCCCATCTTCCACTAAAAATTGGGAATTTGACCCATCCAACGCTGCCTCCATAAGCTCCTTCATGGAGTCATCTAACTCCAATGCCTACCGAACCCGGTCAGCCAGGTCATACTGAACCTCTGTCCAGTTCAACATTGCTTTGGCGCTCGTCTGCTTGTCAACGCAACAGATCTCAAGCTCCTCCAACTCCCGTTCTAGCCGCTCATCATGCACCGACAACCAGTTGGCTTGGGCGGGAGCCCTGCGACTCAACGCATCAGCAACCGCATTGCCCTTCCCGGGTAAATAATGAATCTTAAAGGTGTAGTCCCCCAGGAACTCCATCCACCTCCTCTGCCTCATGTTAAGATCCTTCTAATCTAACAAGTATTTCAGGCTCGTGTGGTCGGTATAAATATCGACTCTTACGCCATATAAGTAGTGCCTCCACAGCTTAAGTGCAAATATCACGGCCGTCAACTCCAAGTCGTGGACCGGATAATTCCTTTCATGCACTTTCAGCTGACGCAATCCATAAGCTATGACGCTCCCATGCTGTAACAACACGCAGCCCAAACCACTACCCGAGGCGTCACTATACACCTCGAAGCCCTCGGTCCCTCTCGGCGAACTAAGCACTAGCGCCGTGGTCAACCGTCTCTTCAGCTCCTCAAACGCTTGCACGCACTCCTGCGTCCACAAGAATCTCTGATCTTTCCTTGTCAACTTCGTGAGAGGTAGCGCTATCCACGAGAAGTTCTCTACGAAGCGCCTGTAATATCCGGCAAGCCCGAGAAAACTACGGACTTCCGCGACAAAAGACAACACAGGCCACTCCTGTATCGCAACGATCTTCGCCGGATCCACCGCTATACCTTCCCCACTAATAATATGACCAAGGAACGCTACTGAGGGTAGCCAGAACTCGCACTTGGAGAATTTTGCATATAGCTCATTCCTCCTCAAAGTCTCCAACACCAGATGCAAGTGCTTGAAGTGATCTTCTTCGCACTGTGAGTACACCAATATATCGTCAATAAAGACGATCACAAAGCGATCTAGGAAATCTCGGAACGTCCTGTTCATCAAGTCCATAAACACTGATGGCGCATTCGTCAGTCCAAACGGCATGACCGTGAACTCGAAATGCCCATACCTTGTGCTGAACGCCGTCTTCGGGATATCACATTCCCTTAACCTCAACTGATAGTACCCCGACTTCAAGTCTAACTTAGAATATACTGACGATCCGACCAACTGATCGAACAGATCATCAATCCTCGGGATCGGGTATTTGTTCTTCTCCGTCAGCTTGTTCAACTCTCTGTAGTCGATACACAACCGCATACTCCCATCCTTCTTCTTAACGAAGAGGACCGGTGCGCTCCAAGGCGACGAGCTTGGACGCACATAACCTTGATCCATCAGCTCCTCTAGCTGAACTTTCAACTCTGCCATCTCCTTAGGCGCCAACCTATACGGAGCATGTGACACCGGTTTGGCCCCCGGTACGAGCTCGATGGTGAAATCAATCTCTCGCCGCGGTGGGGCCCCGGGAAGACTATCCGGGAACACATCTGGGTATTCACAAACCACGGGGATGCTATCCAACGTGGACTTTGGCTCCACAGCCCCCACTATTGCGAAGAACAGCTCTGCACCAGCACGAACTGCCTTTACCACTTAAAGAGCAGACATCAGCGGCTTGCTCGACTCCTTGAGTCCCTCGAATGTTGTCCCCAACCGAACACCCAGCTTGACCTCCTTCCGGTCACAGTCAATCCAAGCCTTCTGCTCCAAAAGCCAATCCATCCCAAAGATAATGTCGAACTCTACTAGCGGCAGCAATGATGCTAGCAAGTCAAACTCTTGGCTCCCAATGTGAACCTTTATGGCGCACACTCTGTCCGCACGCATCGAGAACCCATTTGGAAGCAGCACATCCAACTTGTCCTTCGCCATCGAAGAAGGGATTCCGATGCGCGATATAAAATTTTCGGACAAGAAGGAGTGTGAAGCTCCCATATCGAACAGTTCCCGTGTCGGACTATCGCTAATCAAAACAAAGCCTATGCAAACCATATTAGGCTAACAAGCAATAAACAACTGTATCTAAGTTAACTTGTTATAAATTAACTCGTACCTGTCACCACATCCGCTTGTTTAATAGCCTCCTGCTGCCCCAAGTTGTAGACTCTAGGCTGAGTCGGAGCATAGTGAGACGCGGTTGACTCCACCGCCTTGCCCTTCTCTTCGTAAGTAGCTCCTTGCTTTCTTTCGGACTTTGGGCGTCCGCTCCAGCAATCGCAGGCAAAGTGCCCCGTCTTTCCACACGTGAAACAAGCGCCCGGGATTCGATTGGTAGTTGTCCCCGAGGCACCTGCAGAAGGAGCTGGACCTGACGTCCTAGTCTTCTTGTAGAATCTTAGATAGCCCGACTTCGATGTAGTCGGCGTTTTGAACTCCGATTTCTTCCTACCAGATTCCTTCTTAGCTTGCACATTTCTCATGTCCTTCTCCAAAGACCGGGCCGAGTTGACCAAGGTTAGGAAACCCTGCGCCATAGTCCCCGACAGTAGCAACCTCAGCTCATCTCTTAACCCTTCATAGAAGCGGTTAGTCTTTCGCTCCTCATCGGCAAAGGTAGCGCTAGCATATCTCCCCAACCGAGTAAACTCGTGGAGGTACTCGTCTACAGTGCTATCTCCTTGCACCAACTTTTGGAACTCGTTCTCCAAAGCGATCCTCTGCGCTGAGGGGAGGTATCGAGCCATGAACAATCTCGAAAACTCTGTCATAGGAACTTCGGCCAACGGCCTTCCCCTCAACTGGTGTAGCTCTAGGCCTTCCTACCATAACCTTGCTTCCCCATCCAAAAGGAACGTCGCTATTGTGGTATTCTGCCACTCTTCCATTTCACTTGCTGTCATCACCCTATTGACTTTTGAGAGCCAATCCTCAGCCTGGGTCGGGGTTCCCATTCCCGAGAACACCGGTGGGTGGAAGCCCATCACATGCTTCAACTGTCTTTCAGTTGCTCTCCGAGGCAACTCCGGCTCCACCGCCACCTGCTCAACCCTTTTAGGCTCCGCCGCTTAGAGCGGCACTTGCTCCCCCACAGGAGCAGGCTGTTGCACTTGTCTTGCAGGTTGCGCATTAATCATAGCAAAGACAGCTTCTGCCACCAATCTAATGGTCTCGGCAGACGGAGGTGTTGCAGGCGCTTCACTTGGCGCACTGCTTGCCTCAGAACCTGGCCGTTCTGACGGCCCAGCACCACTCCTGGTCACCTATAATCGTGCAAAACACCGATAAGCGACCAAATATTACTGCAAACAGCAATTATAGGAACACGCAAGTTCCTCAAACATGTGTATTTTCATTCCTAAGTGGACATTCATGGGTTCTTTTCATGTTATAACGATGACAAACACATGTGCTCACCACCCCTTAAAGTGAATTCGTCCACGAATTCATTTAAGTTTGACCGAAACCAGTAGACTGATACCAATTTGTAACACCCCTATCCGTCGTATAGCATATAGCAGTAGGTTCGTCCGGGGCCCGACGCCATATACTACGGATAGACCTGTTGGTTACGCGTTGAAACCAATCAACCAATCATAACGTCCTACACAACACCTAGCGGAAGCAATTATTAAGTTGCAAGAAAGGAAAGAACCCAGCCACACGCATGAATGTCCACTACACAAACCAAATAGGAATGTACAATACACGAGTACGGGCCTTAAGGCCTTACAATAGTTTGCTTTAAATAAAGTGTTTTCCAAACCTCGGCACGCAGGCCGGCCATACATGATAAACTGGAAAAACATAAACATTTAGGCCTTCGAGGGCCGGCACAGCTTCAAGGGCTTTAGCCCGCTATTTCCCGCTCGGCTCCGTAGCACCTGCAAGCCACAATCCACCGCCCGGTGGTAAACAAAATAACGGTCAGCTATGCTGACCAAATTATAACGATCCCGCCCCCAAAATCGGGGCGGCGATGCTCTTTCCCTGCACTTTATTAGTAGGCAACAACAATAGTGTAAACACACTTCATCACAGGCGTAGGCTCGCACGGCCACACACCCCATGCACTCAGGGCACATTCACGGCGAACCGGCCAACGTCATGTCAATTCAAGCCATAGACGTTCCCGTTCCACCACCGCCTCTTGGACGACCAACCATATGAGCATCTTGTCTTCTTGGCCTTAGTCACGACAATTTAAGCCATAGACCGCCGAAGACTCTCATCCATGCCAACGGTCCCACAGAACGACATAGATCGGGTACGGTTTCGCCTGACCCGTGCTCATATCGCAACGGCAATTTAAGCCATATGCGCAGGTCAAGACTCACCGAGTCCCGTTTCCGCCACAACAATCACATAACCCGGTTATATTCACGATGGCTCCCCGGCCATTGTGTTGGCAAAACTCGCTTTTGCCCAGTTTTCCGGGTGCACCTTGGAGTTAATCTCCAAGGCTCCCTGTTGCAATCTACCACGTAGAAAACCCGAAAAATGCCCAAACACCCGGAGTCTTCCCCGGTTCATATGCAATGCAACATCACCGATCCGGCTCTACTTGTCCGGATAGGCTTCACACACAATGCCTATGTCCGTTTTCGCATACGGACTCTACACAAGGGGGACTTTACATCTCTACCCCAAGGAACGCTCCAACTCTTCGCTCACTCGCGAGAGAGGGCTTCCTATGCAAAGGGAAAAAGGGCTTCACATGACCAAGGATGAGAAATCATTACCCTTGCATTCTTCTGCGGCGCCATGAGAAAACTACGCGGTTGGAAAGCACCGCAACGGCGTCACCTTTGCGGATCTGGACTCGGATCGCGATTCGGAGCTCCGAAGCTCCACCGACGGCCGGAGTTAACCTCCTTCTTCCTCCTCCAAGCTCTCCCTTCTCTCTAGACTTTAGAGAGAGAGAACCCAAGTGAAATGAGGGTTTTCCAACCCTATTCCCGGCTTAAACACAGCAGGAACAACCCCCAGCCGTTGGATCCCAAGCTAAGGAAACGGACGGCCACGATTAGGCCTCAAAATACAAAATCTGGGGCCGAACACGGGTTGCAACACGGCCATGTGCCCGACCGTGTCACCCATTTGCCGTCTCGACCGACTCGAAAACCAGCACATGGCTTTTGACACGGCCTCCGACACGCCCGTGTCACATGTGACACGCCCGTGTCGAGACCCGTGTCACTCCCCCCGTGTGCAATCGGCCAACATTCCAAACCTGAGAACTACACGGCCACCGACACGCCCGTGTCAACACCCGTGTCACTACCCGTGTCGGATGACACACCCGTGTCGACACTCGTATCACTACCCGTGTCGGATGACACACCCGTGTCACTACCCGTGTCGGATGACACACCCGTGTCGACACCCGTGTCACTACCCGTGTGCCAAAAATGGCACAGGACCAGAAATGTACCGAGGAGGACACGACCATGTGACACGCCCGTGTCACATGCCGTGTGCCTGACACGCCCTGGGACATGCCCGTGTCTCAGGCCGTGTTCCAGCCTTCTACGATCGTCGACCTCGTCTCGACGACCAGAATCATGACACGCCCTGGGACACGCCCGTGTCCCAGGCCGTGTGCCTCCTACCAAGTCCCAGACTTGGCTCAAAATGTTGTCTGTCCCTCTACTGAGTTTCGGGGCATTACACATTCAACTCTCATTGTTACTCTTAGTTGACCCTAATAACTTAAGTTGTTATCTGGAGGGCGACGGTCTTCCGCCGACCTCCATTCCAGTGGTTACCCGATTACTTGCACTTTTACCCTCGTCACTAATACGACACTACCCACCAGGGTCATACTTCCAATCATGTTCTCTAGTTCAATTGTTGATCTATCCCCTGGTAGGCCTATAGTATAACCTACTTTTACTATGCGCAGCCCTTGACCCAACTCCACCCTGGAATCCAACTTCTAAATACTTGGCCTATATGTCTCAAATTATTTATCCTAGGGTGGTATGGACCTATATGATTACCATGATGATTTTCATAATTTTCCCAATTATTTATATCATTAAATTAAATTCTTCAAATAATTCTTCAAGTCATTTAACACATGAAGTATATCATATCATAATCCTAATGTTGTGAGAAATTATTCTAACCTATAACAAAGTGAAATATAACTGTCTTCCAAGGTTTATAATTTTCCTTTAAGTATTTCCATTTATCCCTTAATTAATACAAAATCTACATATTTACCATTTTCCAAATGAAGTATGAGAAATACATAAGGCAAAATTCCAAGAAAATTACTGAGCATTTATATCATTAATTAATTACCAATGCCAGAGTTTTATTAGCCTCTCTAGTGTAATGGCCTATCAAATTCCATTCTTAAATATTTACCAAAATGCCATTATGCTAGTTTAAGAATTATCAGTGCATCCAAAAATTCTGAAATAAATCTACAAGACTAATAATACAATTATAAAACAGTAGGGATAATTCCACAATTTGCTAATATGTAATTCCACCAATTCATGAATAATTCTAAAAAGGGTAAAATGGTAATTCCAAGGGATTTTACTCCAGAAGTTCTCAAACAGAAAGATCAAATTTTCATAAGTCCAATATAACCTTATTTTTAACTTGGCAAGGTTTGAGGATTTTTTTCATGATCAAAACCTATTTATCAATTTATTTTTCAATAAGGGCTATATTTTCCAAAATTCCAAATAATAGGATTTTTTATTACAAAAATCCCATAAATAATCTGAGGGGTTAACTTTACCTTAATTAACCACTGGAATTAATTCCATGATTTTTAGATGTCTCAATTAGGCTTAATACACAATATTTCAAATATTGCTATTTGCAACCCAATGCTATAATTAGCCAACACATGCAAGAGGATTAACCAACATGCAGTGATCCAAATGTAGTGAAATTTTTATCACATGTTTATAATGTTCCCAAGGACCTGCCACCAAAATTTGGGGCCATTTGGAGGCTTAACACTCCAATTATACCATTTATTTAATTATTGATATTATGACCAAAACTATAGGAATTTTATTTCGAACAATTATCAATTTTTGGCAAGGGCTAGATATGCCAAAATAAGCCACATGCCCAAAATTTCAGGCCATGTGGACATATGGTTTTGCATGGGCTTCATTTTTGATTTCTGCCCTAGCCTAGGACCAGTCCTAGAAAAAATGCCCTACAGGCCAGACCACTGGACCAAAACCTATGTTTAGGGTGGCATTTTAAAGGTAACACATCAAACTACATTTTTCATTCAAAAGTGAATTTAATTTGATGCCTCTAAGTACCTTAAAATATACATGCAAATGACTGCAAATGTATGACAGTTATTTACTATTCATAACATTTATATAATCATTTATATATATATATAAGCACGAATCCTGAAGCAAAATGAAGGGCATCCATTCATCTTCTCCAAACAGCCAAAGGCTGAGATTTTCCCGACCTGAAGCTCCTTCCAAGGTCATTTCCCGGCCACTCGGCCACCTCCCTGGCTGGCCACCACCACCACCACCTCCGTTGAGGTGAGGGCTAACGTTTGGCGCCGACTTGGCCGCCGGAGGTGGCGGTTTCCGGCGAACTTGAACTCCATTAAAATCCGAAAATCCATGAAAATCTCACATTAGATCAAACTCAATTGAGCCCGATGTCTCGCCTAATCGATCTAGAAAGCTAGTATGTGTAGAGGTGAGGCGAAACGGACCTTGATTGGAGCCCGACGGCGGCGGTGGCGGTGGTTGGCCATGGAATTTCTCCTCTCCGGCGAGCTTGCTCCCGAACCCGATTCTCCACCAAAAGTTTCGATC
The DNA here is from genome assembly GCA_039513925.1 of Platanthera zijinensis. Lineage (NCBI taxonomy): Eukaryota > Viridiplantae > Streptophyta > Magnoliopsida > Asparagales > Orchidaceae > Platanthera > Platanthera zijinensis. The sequence continues at coordinate 11,609,330 of CM077098.1, forward strand.
TAGGTATCGAATTCCACTCCTTTGGACCTTCTGAAGCTAATGGGAGGGTTAAAATGAACTGATATTGGCTTTATAGTGAGTTGCCATTAAGTGGATTTCGGCCTCTACATTAGATGCTCCTCCTAGATGCCATATGGCATGAAGCTTGCTGGAAATGGCTGGTAAATGCTGCTGGATCTCAGAGGAGGGCTTGGTAAGAGAGGAGGAGGGCCACATGGCCTCCATCCCTTCATTTCCTCCTTTCTCTCTCTTCCTTTTCACCAAAATTCCAAAACTACCCCCATGCATGTAATCTTTATCCAAATTTAGAGGGGTGGTGGCTGCCAATGTTCATTTGGTCTGGTCATGGTCCTTGGCTCATGGGCTTTGCCCATTGGGAATGGGCTTGGCCTTCACTTTTCTTCCTTTAGGCCATTTGTTGACTTGTTGACTTTTTTAGGTTGACTTGGTCAACTTGATGAGTGGGCTGGCCCCACTTGATGGTCATGGACCTAATGGCACCACCCAACTTGGGTTGGGTCAAGAGGGTGTCGTACTTAGGCGAATTGGGCCTATGAGTGTGGGTTCGACCAATTTAGGCCCAAGGTTGACTTGGGTCAACTAGGGTCAAAGTGTTGACCCAATGGCATGCCCTAGGGTCCACTTAGATTGTTTTTAGGGTTAGGGCAATGTGGTGGGGTCCTGGTGTGGCTAGGGTCCCTATTTAGGCTAGTTTGACCTAGCTTGACTTGGCCCTATAGTGGGCCCCACATGGTCACAACCCACTACCTAGGGTCAACCTAGTTAACTTCCCTAACACCCACCCTATGCCTAACCCAATCTAAGTTTAGGGGCCTAGAAGTAACATGGGATGTTACAAATCCTATAAACAAAAAAAAAATTCGTCCCCGAAATTTAAGTTCGGGTCTACGGGGTTCTACTTGCAAGAATTTTAAGCAACTTTTAAAAAAAACATAATTAAAAGTACTTGATACAAATAGCTCCGGGTGTTGCTCCATCATCAGATCCCTCGGCTCCCAGGTATGCTCCTCCCATCCATGGTTGGACCACAACACCTTTATAAGAGGAACCTTCTTCTTCCGCAACACTCGATCCTCTGTATCATCAATCCGGATCGGCTCCAATCGAACTGACTGATCAGATGCTACCGGGCCTGCTGTAGCGGTAATGTGATGTTCTGGCCGAAGGAGAGCTCTTCATAATGAAGAGACAAGAAAGACGTCGTGCAAGGTCCTCAACTCCGGTGGCAGCTGCAGTCGGTAAGACAAGAGACCGATCCGCTCCAGGATCAAGTCTGGTCCCATATATAGTGGACTGAGCTTCATATGTCTCCGCACCCGAGAAACACCATGCACCGGACGTATCCACAAAAATACCTTATCCCTTACTTGGAACTCAACCTTCCGATGTCGCGCATCGTAATACTTGGCCTGTCTACCCCGAGCCTCCAGCATCCGGTCCCTGTTCAGTTGAATCTGAGCCCCCATATCATCTATGTACTTCGGTCCAAGTGCCCCCGGGGTCCACATCCTGAACCCAAGAAAGGGGTGTCCGACACTTCTTCCTGTAATACGCCTCATGGCTACTATTATGAGGAATCTATTAGAGGTAACAATCCTCTTCCAAATGTACTTTCATTATATTTCAGACTACTCATCTTTCAAACTGTGAGGGCTCATTTCCAAGTCCTTCGCCATTTAACAATCAAAATATTTCTCAATCGCACATTAGACCAACACTATAGTAGCTACCCAATCTTCCGAGATCATGGTGTGATGGAAAATTTATCATTTTGCTTTTCCCCAAATTCAAGACTTATCACAACTCAACCCTAACAGTAATACATAATTCATAGTGTTTTCACCTTTCGAGCATACATCGAGCGATCATTATTGATATTGATGTTTGTACAAATGACTCTCAATCGCTTTTCACACATAGTCTAATTCATAACTTAATAAGCATATCTTCTCAGAAATGGTGGGTCTAGCACAAATTGATTTCGGCATAAAGAGAATCTTATTAATCACTAATTACTTCTCGTGTGATTTCACCGTATACGCCTTTGATAGTCAAGAACTATATATCATTGTCATGAATCCTCCTATCAGTAATTATAATGGTATCAACGTATGTATCCTGGTTCTTAACGCTATCATAATTAAGGGGTCATATATATGTGTACAACTTTAACTCATCATCCACCCCTTTTCAATTTGTTGAGTCCTTACATTTCAAATGTCATGCCACAAGAAATTAATCTTATTTACCAAAATGTTACCTTATTTCAATTCTTAAGTTCCAATATAACTACTTTTGCTTAATTGGGTCATTCAAAGTTATAGTTCCTCATTATGATCAAGTGATTGACTATATCATGTAAGCGTGGATAGTACTGATATTTCATCATTGTGTTTAATTCTCCAAATCTCAGCCCCTTTTAGGATCAAATAAGGTAGTACTAAATCATGCATAACCATAGTAAACTTAATCATTATATCCTAAACGCAAGATGTTATCTTATTAAGATTTCTGATTATAACTTATACTATCTCTCAAGTATAATGGTAAGTAGACCATTCAAATTGAAAAGGATTGATTCTTGAGAGATCGCACCATCTGTAAATCATCATCGAACACTTTTGTTTTGATTCTTGTGATCAGCATAGTCACATCCACAAGATTATTCTCAGAGTATACATCCTCCAATTTAGTATGATTCTTCACTTGATTCTACGTTTGCTGGGGCTACGATACTCTCATTGTTATAGGCATAATCGTTTAGATATTCTAGCATTTTTACTTCATGGACTCTCATCCTATAATAGTTAAGACTTGCGATCATTCCTTCATATTAACATGAAGTTACTTGTCCTAATATGTATGTTTCCAACCCAATGACTTGTGTATGTCAAGTAGGTGCGGGTAGCAGCGATCGATTGTTGTGTTTACTTCTTCCAACATGTGACTGCCAAAGTCACTTTCCTAAAGGCCCTAACTACGCAAAACCCCTTTCAGTTAATCTTCTAACTTGAAACGAATCCTCCATTCGCATTGATTCTCCCTCGTGATACATCTGAGTTCCTTAATTATGTGTTACAATAATTGGTTCGAGGTGTTAGAGCATCTTGGAACATGCTTGTGGGGCGATAATCAAACAACCCTTAATTGTGTGTAAATCCGTCTACAACTCATAATGATCCAAATTTGATCTTTTGAACACAATTCCATCGGTTTCACGTGTATATGTAAATGACTTATACCATGTCGGTATTAAGGAAGTCACGAGTGCTCATTAGACTGTGGACAAAGTAGTTAGTTACTCCTTTAAGATTCGAAATTGGGAAACTTCTTGAAGTCTTATACGGTCTCCCCTTGTTTCAAGGTCATATATACGCATCACTAAGCCACTCTTTATATATCCTTCAAGAGATTAAATTTACTGTTCCCCTTGTTCACTTACTCATGTGGTCTTGGAGTAATTATGAGAGTGAAAAGCCATTCTCGAAATATTCTACTTTCCTATTTCACTCGTGAATTTATTGTGTTCACAACTTGTCGTTAGTAGCATATACTGCTTAAGATAAATAAATAGTGTGAAATTCTTCGAGAGTCCTAACCTTCTAGGAAGGATTGATCATCATACTGGTCATGTATATACAAACCCTCATCTTTACTTGAGCGATCTTTGAATAAGCCATGTTTTTAGATCACTATGCTTGCGACACATGCTTTATGAGAAAGGCTTAGAGAAATTCGAGTCGCTATCAATTTAGCCCTATAAACAAAAGGTTAAGCCCCCATATATTTTGGTTAATTTCCTTTAACATTCACAATGTAGTCGTCCTGTATATGCCTTAATCCTTAGGGCTAACAATCTTTGGCATGGATTTCCACTTCAATTGATATGTTATCTACCTTAGGCCTTCAAAGTTTTCGTATGACAATCTGTTCAAGGTCAACATGTGACCAAACCAGGAAGTGTCTCTTCTAACGTCTGAACTCTTATTCGACCTTTGATATTTATCATCGTGGTTGTCTTGACGTAATCAAGTCATCGGTACTAGGATTAAGCTTACGAGTACCCTACCCATCCACTATAAAACTTATGCATCAAATTCTTCTCGAGGCGGTCCTTATCAGTTTGAGTAAGAATTGGTAATATCATTCGATATGTGAAGTAGGGACATCGAGGTTTAAGCCTTAAGTAGGGACTCTGGAATTAAGATCTTTCTTTAATCGATTTGGTTATCCTCGTACCGTAACTAATCTACATCTGAAGTCGATCTTTGGCCTAAGGTACGACACAAAGTCCTCTTGGTAAGAAAAACTAGGGTGGTGTCCTAGTTGGATTGGCCTAACTCATTGCTTAAAATGGACTGTTTTATGTGACTTTTTACATATGGGCACACCATTGCTTCCGCTGCATAGTTTGTCCGCAAACTAATGCTCGAGCGGGGTGTTCTAGTGTTGTGGACTTCTTTCTCATATGATCGTTTGTTCAAGTGATACTAGTTTGTAAGATCCGTTTCCCCCTCCCGAGGAGTAACCTGGATCTTATGCCCAGAACCGCCGCCTTACAGTAGCACTAACTCACGGGTTAGTCGACACCGCAAGACGCCGATCCTGCCGGCTAGTATGATCATAAACCTGTTCGGCCAATATGAGAAACAGAAGTAATATATAGCAGTAAAGAGAAACAACTATAGTCCACAGCCACATGGTACATATCATATAAGTAAATGAAAGTAAAGAAACATAGTCCACAATGAGTACAATAATACAAGAGAGACAAGGGCTTATGCCCATTACATTATATCACTAAATCTCTCCTCACAAAGCAAAGAATGGAAGTCTAAACTATCACGGATATCTCGTCCTTCCTGAGGACGCGCTGTAGTAGTAGTAGTAGGTGTTGGCATCTGCTCCTCAAGTCCTGCCTCCTCGACGTGCTGCTCCATCTCCTCGTGCACCTAAAATGATATGGTCACCGACCATTAGTCAAAAAGACTAAGTCATTTCCTCCGCACCTCGCCCCGCAACTCCTAGGTACCGAGCGGGAGGACGAAGCGGAGGACAATAAGGGGTAGCAAAAGTGGAAGCAGGTGACAAGAGTTAACTAGCAGTTGTAATAGGTATTGTTATCCTACTCTAGCAGTTTTAAGTATGTATTACAGGTAAGTAAAAGCAGTACTAGTAAAAGAAAGAACTGAAAGTAAGAGCAGGAAGTAAAGTAAGCTGAAATGTAAAGCTATCTATCATCACATACGTACCTTAACTTATAAAAATGCCCATACAAATTTATAAGTTAAGGTTTCCAGGAATTGTAACTTATCATATAAAAGAGCCCATACTAATTTATATGATAAGGATCTATGAAGCGTATGCCCTAATATGAATGAATGTTATGATGCAATTTATGTAGCAGGCAAGTACAACTCACACACAACGACTCTGTGATCACACACCTTTAGTTCCCACTTTGCGAGAGCTAGCATCACTCTCAGGTACCGCCGTCGTGGCTTCGGCAGCAGCGGATCGGGCTTCTCCGCTTTCTAGGCGGGTATACACACTACAAGGCCAAGACCTCTCTTGTACGCCTCTGTACAATGACAAGTGCACTCTAGAGTCTCTGCTTACTATTGCTAGCTACCTGCTAGACTTTTAGGTCGGGTATACGTCTTTAGGGATTGTCTGCCTGACCGTAGTATTAAACAACATACAGGCCCTTCCACCCGTACACCTCACCCGAGTCACCGTACTGTCATCGGTGTGACGATTGGCCCAGTACTGCATGACCCACCACCATTTATGCACATGCAAGTATTTCATCTCGAGCCTCCAGCTCGTAGGACCAACCTGTCCTGATTCCTCTAACCCTGCCTGGGTAAGCAAGTAAACCAAACACTTCCTTCCAACTCTACACGGGTGAGCAAGTAGTCAACAGACTCCAAGTCCCTTCAACCCGGCATGAGTGAATATATAATTCATCAATTCCCTCAAACTCTGCACGGGTGAGCAAGTAGTCAACAGACTCCAAGTCCCTCCAACCCAGCACTACTGAGCATATAAATCAACCATTCCCTCCAACTCTGCACGGGTGAGCAAGTAGTCAACAGACTCAAAATACCTCCAACCCGGAACGAGTGAGAACAAGTACAGTTTACCTAGCCTATTAGGCTACTCTTGCCTACCGGTTATTATACTTAGTGAATTAGGGTTAATCCCAGGACTGCCCAGGGTATGCCCAATGAAGGGGTCTCGGGGGCACTAGGAACCAAGATGGAATTAAAATCCAAAGTTCCCTTTCGCAAGGATAATTACTTTTAGTTGATGTCTACCCATAATCCACATTCAACTCTCATTGTTACTCTTAGTTGACCCTAATAACTTAAGTTGTTATCGGGAGGGCGACGGTCTTCCGCCGACCTCCATTCCAGTGGTTACCCGATTACTTGCACTTTTACCCTCGTCACTAATACGACACTACCCACCAGGGTCATACTTCCAATCATGTTATCTAGTTCAATTGTTGATCTATCCCCTGGTAGGCCTATAGTATAACCTACTTTTACTATGCGCAGCCCTTGACCCAACTCCACCCCGGAATCCAACTTCTAAATACTTGGCCCATATGTCTCAAATTATTTATCCTAGGGTGGTATGGACCTATATGATGACCATGATGATTTTCATAATTTTCCCAATTATTTATATCATTAAATTAAATTCTTCAAATAATTCTTCAAGTCATTTAACACATGAAGTATATCATATCGTAATCCTATTGTTGTGAGAAATTATTTTGACCTATAACAAAGTGAAATATCATTGTCTTCCAAGGTTTATAATTTTCCTTTAAGTATTTCCATTTATCCCTTAATTAATACAAAATCTACATATTTACCATTTTCCAAATGAAGTATTAGAAATACATAAGGCAAAATTCCAAGAAAATTACTGAGTATTTATATCATTAATTAATTACCAATGGCAAAGTTTTATTAACCTCTCTAGTGTAATGGCCTATCAAATTCCATTCTTAAATATTTACCAAAATGCCATTATGCTAGTTTAAGAATTATCAGTGCATCCAAAAATTCTGAAATAAATCTACAAGACTAATAATACAATTATAAAACAGTAGGGATAATTCCACAATTTGTTAATATGTAATTCCACCAATTCATGAATAATTACAAAAAGGGTAAAATGGTAATTCCAAGGGATTTTACTCCAGAAGTTCTCAAACAGAAAGATCAAATTTTCCTAAGTCCAATATAACCTTATTTTTAACTTGGCAAGGTTTGAGGATTTTGTTTCATGATCAAAACCTATTTATCAATTTATTTTTCAATAAGAGCTATATTTTCCAAAATTCCAAATAATAGGATTTTTGATTCCAAAAATCCCATAAATAATTTGAATGGTTAACTTTACCCTAATGAACCACTGGAATCAATTCCATGATTTTTAGATGTCTCAATTAGGCTTAATACACAATATTTCAAATATTGCTATTTGCAACCCAAGGCTATAATTAGCCAACACATGCAAGAGGATTAACCATCATACAGTGATCCAAATGTAGTGAATTTTTTATCACATGTTTATAATGTTCCCAAGGACCTGCCACCAAAATTTGGGGCCATTTGGAGGCTTAACACTCTAATTATACCATTTATTTAATTATTGATATTATGACCAAAACTATAGGAATTTTATTTCCAAAAATTATTAATTTTTGGCAGGGGCTAGATATGCCCAAATAAGCCACATGCCCAAAATTTCAGGTCATGTGGACATATTTGTTGGCATGGGCTTCATTTTTGATTTCTGCCCTAGCCTAGGACCAGTCCTAGGAAAAATGCCCTACAGGCCAGACCACTAGACCAAAACCTATGTTTAGGGTGGCATTTTAAAGGTAACACATCAGGCTACATTTTTCATTCATAAGTGAATTTAATTTGATGCCTCTAAGTACCTTAAAATATATATGCAAGGTAACTACAAATGTGTGACAGTTATTTACTATTCATAACATTTATATAATCATTTATATATATATATATAAGCACGAATCCTGAAGCAAAATGAAGGGCATCCATTCATCTTCTCCAAACAGCCAAAGGCCGAGATTTTCCCGACCCGAAGCTCCTTCCAAGGTCATTTCCCGGCCACTCGGCCACCTCCCTGGCCGGCCACCACCACCACCACCTCCGTTGAGGTGAGGGCTAACGTTTGGCGGCGACTTGGCCGCTGGAGGTGGCGGTTTTCGGCGAACTTGAAATCCATTAAAATCCGAAAATCCATGACAATCTCACATTAGATCGGGCTCAATTGAGCCCGATGTCTCGCCTAATCGATCTAGAAAGCCAGTACGGGTAGAGGTGAGGCGAAACGGACCTTGATCGGAGCCCGACGGCGGCGGTGGCGGTGGTTGTCCATGGAATTTCTCCTCTCCGGTGAGCTTGCTCCTGAACCCGATTCTCCACCAAAAGCTTCGATCTAGGTATCGAATTCCACTCCTTTGGACCTTCTGAAGCTAATGGGAGGGTTAAAATGAACTGATATTGGCTGTATAGTGAGTTGCCATAAAGTGGATTTCGGCCTCTACATTGGATGCTCCTCCTAGTTGCCATGTGGCATGAAGCTATCTAGAAATGGCTGGTAAATGCTACTGGATCTCAAAGGAGGGCTTGGTAAGAGAGGAGGAGGGCCACATGGCCTCCATCCCTTCATTTCCTCCTTTCTCTCTCTTCCTTATCACCAAAATTCCAAAACTACCCCCATGCATATAATCTCTCTCCAAATTCAGAGGGGTAGTGGCTGCCAATGGTCATTTGGGCTGGTCATGGTCCTTGGCTCATGGGCTTTGCCCATTGGGAATGGGTTTGGCCTTCACTTTTCTTCCTTTAGGCCATTTGTTGACTTTTTGACTTTTTAGGTTGACTTGGTCAACTTGATGAGTGGGCTGGCGCCACTTGATGGTCATGGACCTAATGGCACCACCCAACTTGGGTTGGGTCAAGAGGGTGCCCTACTTAGGCGAATTGGGCCTATGAGTGTGGGTTCGACCAATTTAGGCCCAAGGTTGACTTGGGTCAACTAGGGTCAAAGTGTTGACCCAATGGCATGCCCTAGGGTCCACTTAGATTGTTTTTAGGGTTAGGGCAATGTGGTGGGGTCCTGGTGTGACTATGGTCCCTATTTAGGCTAGTTTGACCTAGCTTGACTTGGCCCTATAGTGGGCCCCACATGGTCACAACCAACTACCTAGGGTCAACCTAGTTAACTTCCCTAACACCCACGCTATGCCTAACCCAATCTAAGTTTAGGGGCCTAGAAGTAACATGGGATGTTACAAACTATGTCTCTAGATAAGGATGAGAAAGGGAAACCTTTTGATGAAACCAAGTACAGAAGAATAATTGGGTCCTTACTCTATATTACTGCCAATAGACCCTACATAATATTTTCAACATGTGTGTGCTCTAGATTTTAAGTGAACTCTATGGAATCTCATTATGCCGCTGCAAAGAGGATCTTGAGAACCTTAAGAGTACACAAAATCTTTGCTTATGGTACCCAAGAAGTAATGACGTCGAGCTAATTGGATTTTTGAGACGCTGATTTTGCAGGTAGCAGGGATGATAGGAAAAGCACTTCCGGAACTTGCCAATTCCTCAGAAGAAGGCTTATCTCATGGAATGGCAAGAAGCAAAATTGAGTGGCAATCTCAACTGCCGATTTAAAGTATATCCTTGGTTGCAGCTGTTCCGCACAGCTTCTCTAGATCAAGAATCAACTTGAAGACTACAACTTGAAATTCAAGGAGATTCTTATGTTTTGCGACTCCTCTAGTGCGATTGCGATTGCAAATAATCAAGTCTCTCAAAACCGAACAAAGCACATTTAAATTAGATATCACTTCATCCGAGAGAATGTGGAGAGCGGTGACATTAATCTCAGCTATGTCCCGACAGATAAGCAAGTTGCTGACATATTCACGAAGCCACTGGATGAGGCCAAGTTCTCATTCTTCAAAATGGAATGGGGCAAGCTCAACAAGGAATCATAAAGACGGCTAAGGAGTCAAAATTCTCTCAGTGAAGTACATCTCACGGAAGTCAAAATTTTCCAAGGAAAATTCATCGAGATGCTTTCGTGGGAACTCACCGATTCATCGAAACAACCCATATTTCTTCGACGATTTTTGGTGATATCTAACGAATTCGACTTGGCTTCCGTGGGATTTTGACGAATTTTACTACAGGACAATTTTTTGTATTGGATATGAAGAGTCACCCAATTTAAGGTACGCGCCTAATTCTCTTTATTTGAAACATTAGGTATATATATGTATTTAGTGCTTTTGGGGTAAACATGCTAACACTTTGTCGAAGTGATCTTTCAAAACCCGTCGACTCTTCTCGCGTCACTTCAGATTCCGCAACAGATTCTGTCAAAGAATTCTTCAGTCTCAGCATCTCCTCCGATAAATTGTCTCATAATTTCTGTTATTCTTCACGGCTCCCCGAGGAACTGGAAGCTTACTCGTAGGGGGAGAGCTCGTTCTAACAGGTTTTGCGTCGGCCACAGACGATTTCTGAAATGTCATTCTTATGTTGGAGACAGATGGACTTACCTTCATTCTCAAACACTCGAACAAAGTTTTGGATAAGGATGTCTTGGAGTTCTTCCATAATGCCAAGCTTCGTTGTGAAGACACCCTCATCAAGAGCAAAGTCAGAAATATTTCAATCAAAGTGAAGGATTCCCTCCTCACGAGGTATCTGCGGCTTCCAAAGTATGAAGAAACCGACCAATTAGAAGATGATGATTTCATAAGGGCCTTGTTGTTCTGTGGAGTGCCAAGAAGAACTTCTGTCGTTAAGAGGAAAGGGATGAACGATGAAGGAAAACTTCTCTCAAACATAATTGGAAAAGTTCTTTTGTGTGAAGTTGGTTCCCATGATTACCTGTCCTCGGATATGTTCAAGATTCAGGTTGCTATCATCTGCTGAAAATGAATTTACTGGGGAGCAGTATTGTTTGGACGAATAAAGGACAGTGTTCGCACACTAAACTTTGGAAGGATACTCAACATGTATCTAAATTTGTTGGACAAAGATACGTTTGACATGACGAAAGGAGTACAAATTCATCATTTAAAGAAATACTATTCTTCAATCTTCTCAAGATGGGAAAGGAGGATCCCAAGGCAAGGAAGAGTCAGAGACTTGCCTGAGGAAGAGGAGGAGATAGTTCATAAGGATAGGATTCCTAACCTACCCCCCATGAAATTCCTAAGAGCTCGAGTGCAGGAATGGAGGGGGAGTCTGCTGAAACTCAATTGGCTACTGATGTTCTAGTACCCTTGATTGTTCCCTCGCTCCCAAAGACATTTGTTTAGGTAGCTGAAGTGGAATTTCCTCAAGACTAGATCTGTATAGATACAGTTATACTAGATTTAGTAAGTGCAGAGACAGTTATACTAGATTCAGTTGAAGAGACAATTGCTTTAAACATAGTGATTGTTGAGATTGGTTATGCTGCTGCTGCTGAGGTTATTTCTGATGAGGCTATTGATGAGAGAGTTGTTGATGAAGTGTTGGATGCTGAAGCTTTTAATGGTGATCCTGATGATGATGGTTTGGCTGCTGATAATTTAAATGATTCTACTTAGTGTGCTACTACAAATAACATGATCTTAAGAATCCCAGCGATTCTATAAGTAATGGCTGAGGGGGAGCAAATTCATCCTTTAATTCCAGTTCAAACATAGTTAGACAGGTTTGTGCGTGATCTTCAAGATAGAATTGCAAAGATTCCAAGTGGACCTACGGTGGAGGTAGAAGACGAAGTTTTCGAAATTTCTGATGAGGAAGGAGATGCTGAAGTACTCCCTCTTGTCCTAGAAACTCATGATCCAGCTCTAATGATGAAAGACCATTTATCCCTTGTGGCAGAGTCTTCCAGTGACTCTGAGAAGAGCGAAGATCTACCCTCTCCTCCAAGTATTCCAGTTTAAGACCTTCCTAGTACTAATTCAGGTAGTTCTTTACTAAAGTATATAGAAGCTATGATGGCTAGGAAGCTAGCTCATTTTGATCTATCTATGAAGAAAGTTCAGAAGAGAGTTATGAAGAAAATAAAAGAGACTGAACGAGATATGAACAACGGCCTTGCTGAAGTCAAGGTGCGTTTTGATAAGCTGGAATCGAATTTTGACATCTGGTTTGTGAAAGGTGGGCAAGCCATTAATCTCACTATGGATGGTCTTAAGATAAATTTTGACGTTCTAAAGAATGTTGATGAGAATATCAAGACTGCAATAAATGCACAAAATGTCGGGATGGATCACTTCGACAGTCAAATATTGTATTACAGTAATGCAATTGCTTCTGAGGTGATTAAGGAAGTCAGAAAGGGGGAGGAAGAAATGAAAACTAAGGTAAATGCAGTTGAAGACTCCATGAAAGAACAGTTTAAGGTTGCCAACATCTACAGTTATGATAACTTCAATTGGAATTATAGAGAACTGTTTGGTGGTAAAGGTTCTGTTGAGGTAAGGATGCCAGAATAAGTGATACCTGATCATGTGCATGACTATTTTCATGCTGCTAAAGACTACACTCAGTACTGGACAAATTCTCAAGATTTCTCTCAGTATGGGACAAGTGTTGCAGCTACTAAACTTGAGATTCAAGTGGTTGAAGATGTTCCTCAACCAGCTCTTAAGAAAAGAAGGTATGGGGAAGGCCCCTCTACAGTCAGAACTGATCCCAACAGAGAACTATGTGAAGTGTGGATTCCTATTTAAAAAAGCATTATCTTGGACACCTTCACTTTAGTGGAGCTGGGTAATGAAATCAGGACGGTTGTAACACCCAAGTTTTTCCAGACCTTGGATCTCTGGAAGCTACCGCGCGGCGGTAGTAGCTATCGCCCGGCAGTATCCTTGTTTCGTCAGGTGTAGAAAACTCGATGAAAGCCGGTCGTCGAGTGCTGAGAGGGCTATCGCTTGGCAGTAGTTAACTCCTGCATGGTAGTAACCCCAGGGTTGCCGTTGAGAGCGTTAAGTGCTAGCACGCGGCGTTAGCTATTGTTGGGTATTGCATCCTCAATGTACCTGATTTGAAGAAGCCACTGTGCAAGCCAAGGTAAATAGACAATGTATTTGATGAAATATTTTTTAGTTGTGCTTGCAGTTCCTTGCTAAGTACACACCAATGTCAGGGTGCAGTGGGTCAATATACACGGGTCTGTGCAACGTAATCCCTCGTTGAGCAGATCAGTGTGTTGGCCTACGTGTACTCTCTTTATTGGGGTGTACTTAATTTCAAGTACAGGGCTATGATAAAGCAAGAGCAGACAAGGAGCAAGGATGGGCCAAAGACCAGCTCACGGGTCGAAAGACGAAAATCGTCTAAGTGTAATTCGTCGAGAATCACTAGGTGATTCTCGCCGATTCGTCGAGAATCACTAGTGATTCTCTACGAGTCGTCGAGAATCACTAGTTGATTCTCGCCGAGTTGGGCCGGCTGTCTTGACATAGATAGGAAAATTATCTAAGGCAGAATCGTTGAGAATCAAAAGTGATTCCCACCGATTCTCCCCGGCCCCTACAACCTGTGTTGCCTGAATTCACTAAGTAGAATTTGGCGAGAATCGTAGGTGATTCTCGCCGATTCGTCGAGAATCACCTTCGATTCTCGCTGATTTTGACTTGGCAAATTTTCAGAAATTTCTGGACCGGTCCACGTTACCTGCAGCCGTTTGAACCGGACTTTGGTCTTTACTTTGGTGGGACCCACAACGGTCATCTCTTGACCTAATATATATATACCCCGTATGTATGAACAGGAGATATATGAAAAATGCGAATTCAAAAAGGACGAGCCGCCGTCGAGCCCTAAATCCCCGATCTTGCTCCGCCGATCGTCTCCGCCATTCGTGCAGTTGTCGCCGCTGTTGATCTCAAGTTCTTCCAGATCTCCAGCGACAGAAGCTTAGGCTAGCATAGCGTCTCACGCGTCTAACCAGAGATCCCTTGTCTCTTGATTCGTTGATCGGGAAAATCCTTCCCCTTCCGAATCGATTGAGACGACCGATCCTAGTGTGACCGTTGGAAGACCTTGCTTCCTTTGCTACGAAGTTTGAATCAAGATAGCACAGCAGCAGCTCTCCGTCGCCGCCGCTTATTCCGAGAACCTTGTCGCCGCTCCAAGCCGCTGCCGGTTTCGGGAAGATTCAATCCAAGTGAGATCTAGGGTTATGGACTCTTCGTTGACTTCAAGAACACGTCGTCGAACGAAGAGGGACACCTTTGTCTCCAAACGTCGTTTGTATTTCTTACAAGCTATTTTCAATTTCTTTGTAACGGACCGATTAGTCTCTAGTTGTAAGGGTTGGGTGCAACCCGGGTTGTGGGAGTGTTGACTCCTACGTGTGGAAGGGTTCCTTCCATTAGTGCAAGGATTGGATTTCAATCCTGTTGGTGAAGTGACTGAGTCGTCCCTGGTTGGGAGATAGGTCGAAGGGGGAAAGTGGACGTACCCAAATTGGGGAACCACTATAAATTGCCTGTGTATTTTCTGTGCTTGGTTGTTCTGTTTTCTTGTGCAGGTAAAATCTTAATTCCGCAAATACGCTGCAAAGACACCTATTCCCCCCCCCCATAGGTGAAGATAGTTGACACTAGGTGGACTTTCAAGTGGTATCAGAGGGAGGTTGCTCATCAAAAAGGTTCACACCTTGAGTAGAATCCTGCCACCAATGTCAAGAAGCAGTCAGATATCTTCCATGGACGGACTCAAGCACTCCGGCAAAATCCCAGTATGCACCAGACTGAACTTTCCTCTTTGGAAGGAAAGAATCAGATTCTACATGGAAGCAGTCGACCCCCGGCTCTTCATGATAGTGGAGGAGGGACCTTACATTCCCACTAAGGCCTCCACCATTGATCCTACCAAGAAAGTACCCAAGAAACTTTCGGAAATGGACAAGGATGAAATGGTGCTGTTCGGACTCGACAAGAAAGCTCAGAACATCCTGGTGAGCGCAGTTGACGACTCCATGATGCAGAACTTCAGCAACTGCAGGACAGCCAAGGATCTCTGGAGCTGTCTGATTGTCCTAATGGAGGGCACAGATGAAGTGAGGGACGATCGGAGATCCCTCCTCAATCAGAAATATGAGGCCTTCAGACAAGGGCCAAAGAAGGAGATCGGAGTCACCTTCGAAAACCTCCTCAAGATCGTCAATGCACTCAAAGGATATGGAAGAGTGTTCACTGACGGTGAACTCAATGATAAGTTCCTTAGGTCCCTCACTAAGGAATGGGACACAAAGATCTGCGCCATCCGCGAGTTTGGCAGACTTGCGGAAACCGACCCTCAGATTCTGTTCGGGAAGCTCATGTCCTATGAGCTTCAGTTGAACACAAGGAAGGCTGAAGAGGAAGCAGAGAAAGCCGCGGCCAAGGAAAAGACGGTGGCCCTGAAAGCCATTCATTCCAGAAAGGGCAAGGGTGTTGTCTCTTCCCGTGCGTGGAAGAAAGATGAAGAGGAAGACTCGGAGCCAAGCTCCTCCGACTCAGAATTGTCTGAGGAAGATTTATCCCTTATCACAAGGGAATTCAAGAAGTTCCTCAAGCTGAGGAATCCGAGAAAGAGAAACGGCTCCTCTTCGAGGGATCAGAAGAAGAACTATTCTTCTGACAGGTATGTATCCAAACCGAACAAACACCACTCATCTGACATTATTTGCTTTGGCTGCAACAAGCTAGGACACGTCGTGGCCGACTGCCATCAAGGCAAGAGGGAAAAGGGAAAGGGAGAGGAGCACAGGTCCTCAAAAGGCAAGAAGAAGGAGAGGAGCTACATCGCGAAGAAGTCAAAGACGCTGAGTGAATCGGACTCATCAGATACCAGCTATGACGAGGAAGCCTACTTTGGGCTAATGGGTCACTGTGACTCGGAAGGAGACTGCCCCCCATTTACGGGGAAGGTAAAAGCTCACACCCCTCTCTCTGACTCTGACTCTGATCCTGAGTCTCAGGATGATGACCCTGAGGATAGCTCTTCTGCCCGTGAAGCTGAGCTCCTCGATAAGTATGAGCTTCTGCTCAATACTTTCCTGGAATGTCGAAAGAGAATGAAGGCTGCGAAGAAGGAAGTAAAATTCCTTAAAGGTGAAAGTGTATCCCTGAGGGAAGAGATCACCAGTTTGATCTCCCTCCGACAGGAGCACTTGGAACTAACTTCAAAGAATTCGGAGTCTCTTAAGCTCCTTGATCTTAAGCAGGAGGAAGTCGACAAGTTGGAAGAACTACTTGCGGCAGAAAGGAAGATCGTCAAGAGCTTCTCTATGCCAAAAACTATTCTTCCATTAGTTGATACCTTCTCTGCTCAAGCCAAAGGAGCTGGCTTGGGGCATGTAGGGGTATCTAGCTCCTCATCTAGGAGAAACAGGAACAGGAGGAAGAATAAGGCTGCCAAGAAAGCCTCTGCTGATGAGAAAGGAAAGGCCCCACTCAGCCCTGTTGAGTTCAGAAAGCCTAGCTTTCCCTGTAACCAACATGACTTTGAGTCAACATATGGGCATCACTTCAGGCCCTCGGTTGCAAAGCCGAAGAGCCGATATGATGGGTGGACCTTTCCCCGTAACTTCAGTGAGAGTGTCTTCAAGGCACCTTATGAGGAAATCCACTTTGGAAATTATGGTCAATTCTCTAGCGGCCATAATAGGAAGCAGGCACCTAAGGCCAAGCCTGTTACACTGAAAAGCCAAGAGGTGAAGAAGTCATGTGACTGTGGTCATCATGTTGCCTCCACCTCCAGGTCTTCGGCCCCGGCTGAACCCCACGTTTCAAGGGTAAAGCAGGCGCCCAAGAGGAAGTATAACAGGTTTGACTGCTGGTGCTGTGGCAAAATTGGTCACTTTGCCGTGGATTGTTGGTTTAATCCAAGGTATAATGAGACTCCTTATGTTAGCAGTGCGAGGCAGACCACTCGTAGGTCTAACCAATCGAGGGGGAGTATGCTAACAAGGAATCTAGGACCCAAGTTCAACTGGGTTCCTAAGGCAAATTAATTCTGTTTTGCAGGAATGTCAAAGGCCAACAAAAATCCTATTTGGTATTTGGACAGTGGATGCTCCCGTCATATGACTGGGACAAGAAGCCTGCTGCGGGAGTACTCTCCAGTCGAGAATGGACCCAAAGTCATCTTTGGGGGATCTGATCGGGGAGTCACCAGAGGTTACGGTATGATTTCCAACGGTATACTCTCTATCTCTGACGTAGCTTATGTTGAAGGGTTAAATCATAACCTGATCAGCGTAAGCCAGTTATGTGATAAAGGGTATGACGTTAAGTTCTGCAAGGATAAATGCCTGATAATATCATGTGCCTCTTCGGAGACAGTATTACCTGGCATTAGGAGCCGAAATATTTTCTGTTTAGATTTTCTCAGTCTAGATTCTTCCACCCCCGTATGCCTAGTAGCAAAAGGCAGTGCATCTCTTTGTGAACAATGGCACAAGAGATTGGCACACATTAATTACAAGACAATTAATATGCTGTTTTCCAAAGACTTAGTAAGGGATGCTCCCATTATTAAGTGCATTAAAGATAGCCCATGTCCTGCATGTCAGATGGGCAAGCAAACTCGGGCTACCTTTAAGGGCATCCCAGACAAAGATTCCTCCAGATGTCTTTATCTTCTGCACATGGACTTGTTTGGTCCTATGCAAGTTCATAGCTTAGGAGGGAAGTCGTATACGCTAGTGATTGTAGATGATCACTCTCGGTTTACGTGGGTGTTCTTTTTAAAACGCAAGTCTGATACGTTTGACATCTTCACCAATTTTGTCAAGCAGATACAGAACGAACTCAACTGCTCGGTGATCAAAATCAGAAGTGACCACGGAACAGAGTTTGAGTCTGGGGCTATGACAGAGTTCTGTGAAGAACTTGGTATCTTTCATGAGTTCTCCTCCCCTCGCACTCCTCAACAGAACGGAGTGGCGGAGAGGAGAAATAGAACACTCATTGAGGCGTGCACGACAATGTTGAATGACGCTTCTCTCCCGGAATACTTCTGGGACGAGGCTGTCAATACGGCTTGTCATGTACAAAACCGGGCGTTGATTAACAAGAGCCATCGTAAGACTCCCTATGAGCTACTGAAAGGCAAGAAACCAACCATGTCCTACCTGAGGATCTTTGGCTGCAAATGTTATGTACTGAATAACGGGAAGTACCCGCGTACTAAGTTTGGTGAAAAATGCTTCGAAGGAATATTCATGGGCTATAGTAGCCGCAGCCGGGCTTATAGAGTTTTCAACAAGAAAACCCTAGTGGTAGAGGAGTCAATAAATGTTGTATTTGATGAAGGAAGTTTGCATAATTGCAAGACTTCTAGTCGTCTTCCTGAAGATGCAGGTGCTAGACTCGAAAGGTTGCAACTGGATGAGCCCGAGAAAGATGCAACTCCAACATACGTCAAGGTGTCCACTTCTACGCAGATCGGAGAAGTTGAAAATCAAAATGGAGCAAATCCTTTAGAAGAAGGAGATGCCCAAGAAGTAGTCGAAGCTCCTGATGCCAGACTTCTACAGCTCAGACACGTGAGGGATCATCCCAGAGATCAGATCATCGGAGATCCTCGTGACGAGGTCAGAACTCGCCGAGGTACTATTAACGAGATTTTGCATCTTAGCTTCCTGTCACAGGTTGAGCCAAAGAAGTTCGACGAGGCGAACAAAGATGCTGCATGGATTTTGGCCATGCAAGATGAATTGCATCAGTTCGAAAGATGCAACGTTTGGACGCTTGTGCCCAGACCACAAAAGCAGAATGTGATTGGCACCAAGTGGATCTTCAGAAATAAACTGGATGAACATGGTGTCATCATAAAGAACAAGGCCAGACTAGTGGCTCAAGGTTACCGACAGGAGGAGGGGATTGATTTTGACCAGACGTTTGCACCAGTTGCACGGCTCGAAGCAATCCGGCTATTCCTAGCCTATGCCTCCCACAAAGGATTCACAGTTTATCAGATGGACGTGAAATCGGCTTTCTTGAATGGAGATTTGAAAGAGGAAGTATACGTCGCTCAACCTCCAGGTTTTGTCAATCCTACTTATCCTAATCATGTATATTTTCTTAATAAAGCGCTATATGGCTTAAAACAAGCTCTTCGAGCTTGGTATGAGACATTGTCTAGTTTTCTTCTTGAGAACAAGTTCTCTAGAGGAAAAATAGACAAGACATTGTTTCTCAGGGAAGTCAAAGGCAAGATTTTGCTGGTGCAAATCTATGTTGACGACATTATATTCGGCTCAACTGACAACAATCTTTGCAAAAAGTTTTCCAAACTTATGCAAGGAAAGTTTGAAATGAGCAGTATGGGGGAGCTAAAGTATTTCTTGGGACTTCAAGTGAAATAGTCTGAGGAAGGAATCTTCATCTCTCAGACGAATTTCACAAATGAACTCCTCAAGAAATTTGGAATGTAGAATGCAACCTCTATGAGGACTCCAATGGGATCCACTATGTCTCTGGATAAGGACGAGAAAGGTAAACCTTTCGATGAAACCAAATACAGAAGCATCATTGGATCCCTGCTCTACCTTACTGCCAGTAGACCGGATATCATGTTCTCCACATGTGTTTGTGCCAGATATCAGGTGAACACTAAGGAATCTCATTATGTCGCTGCAAAGCGAATTCTTAGATACCTTAAAGGTACTCCCAATCTTGGCTTGTGGTACCCGAGAAACAATGATGTCGAGCTAATAGGTTTTTCAGATGCTGATTTTGCAGGGAGTAGGGATGACAGCAAAAGCACCTCAGGGACGTGCCAATTCCACGGAAGAAGGCTTATCTCCTGGAACAGCAAGAAGGAAAATTGTGTCGCAACCTCCACAGCAGAGTCTGAGTACATCTCGGCAGGAAGCTGTTGCGCACAACTCCTATGGATACGGAACCAGTTAGCAGACTATGATCTCCAGTTCAAGGAAGTACCAATGTACTGCGACTCCTCAAGTGCAATTGCTATCGCAAACAATCCAGTATCGCATAGCAGAACGAAGCATATTGAAGTGCGCTACCACTTCATTCGGGAGCACGTGGAGAACAAGGACATCTCTCTCTGCTATGTCCCCACGGACAAGCAGATTGCAGATATTTTCACAAAGCCCCTAGACGAGGCCAAGTTCAGTCTCTTCAAAACTGAATTGGGGATGTTCAACTATGAGGAATGAAGACTCCAGACGCTCCTGACTCATGCATCTAGGGGGAGCATCTGCCAGAAACTCAAGTGAAAACATAAGTGCACGAACTGGGGGGGAGCATGGTGTCAGTTGCACCAGACCCAGATTTGCAGAAGCCGAAAAGGGGGAGATTACCCTCTCGCCTAAGGCTAAGGTAGCTCAATGTTCTAGTTTGCTCTCAAGTAACTGGTTATGCATATCCCTATCACCTCACTTTTAAGTTTCGGTTTTTCATTCCTATATGCTCTATTCACCTTAGCTTGTAGGGTTTAGGCTTCTTCAAATAGGGGGAGATTGTTGGGTATTGCATCCTCAATGTACCTGATTTGAAGAAGCCCCTGTGCAAGCCAAGGTAAATAGACAATGTATTTGATGAAATATTTTTTAGTTGTGCTTGCAGTTATTCCTTGCTAAGTACACACCAATATCAGGGTGCAGTGGGTCAATATACACGGGTCTGTGCAACGTAATCCCTCATTGAGAAGATCAGTGTGTTGGCCTACGTGTACTCTCTCTATTGGGGTGTACTTAATTTCAAGTACAGGGCTATGATAAAGCAAGAGCAGACAAGGAGCAAGGATGGGCCAAAGACCAGCTCACGGGTCGAAAGACGAAAATCGTCTAAGTGTAATTCGTCGAGAATCACTAGGTGATTCTCGCCGATTCGTCGAGAATCACTAATGATTCTCTACGAGTCGTCGAGAATCACTAGTTGATTCTCGTCGGGTTGGGCCGGCTGTCTTGACACAGACAGGAAAATTATCTAAGGCAGAATCGTTGAGAATCAAAAGTGATTCCCACCGATTCTCCCCGGCCCCTACAACCTGTGTTGCCTGAATTCACTAAGTAGAATTCGGCGAGAATCATAGGTGATTCTCGCCGATTCGTCGAGAATCACCTTCGATTCTCACCGATTTTGACTTGGCAAATTTTCAGAAATTTCTGGACCGGTCCACGTTACCTGCAGCCGTTTGAACCGGACTTTGGTCTTTACTTTGGTGGGACCCACAACGGTCATCTCTTGACCTAATATATATACCCCGTATGTATGAACAGGAGATATACGAAAAACGCGAATTCAAAAAGGACGAGCCGCCGTCGAGCCCTAAATCCCCGATCTTGCTCCGCCGATCGTCTCCGCCGTTCGTGCAGTTGTCGCCGCTGTTGATCTCAAGTTCTTCCAGATCTCCGGCGACAGAAGCTTAGACTAGCATAGCGTCTCACGCGTCTAACCAGAGATCCCTTGTCTCTTGATTCGTTGATCGGGAAAATCCTTCCCCTTCCGAATCGATTGAGACGACCGATCCTAGTGTGACCGTTGGAAGACCTTGCTTCCTTTGCTACGACGTTTGAATCAAGATAGCACTGCAGCAGCTCTCCGTCGCCGCCGCTTATTCCAAGAACCTTGCCGCCGCTCCAAGCCGCCGCCGGTTTCGGGAAGATTCAATCCAAGTGAGATCTAGGGTTGTGGACTCTTCGTTGACTTCAAGAACACGTCGTCGAACGAAGAGGGACACCTTAGTCTCCAAACATCGTTTGTATTTCTTACAAGCTATTTTCAATTTCTTTGTAACGGACCGATTGGTCTCTAGTTGTAAGGGTTGGGTGCAACCCGGGTTGTGGGAGTGTTGACTCCTACGTGTGGAAGGGTTCCTTCCATTAGTGCAAGGATTGGATTTCAATCCTGTTGGTGAAGTGACCGAGTCGTCCCTGGTTGGGAGATAGGTCGAAGGGGGAAAGTGGACGTACCCAAATTGGGGAACCACTATAAATTGCCTGTGTATTTTCTGTGCTTGGTTGTTCTGTTTTCTTGTGCAGGTAAAATCTTAATTCCGCAAATACGCTGCAAAGACACCTATTCCCCCCCCCCCCCATAGGTGAAGATAGTTGACACTAGGTGGACTTTCAGCTATCTACCGCGCGACGATAGCTTGGTGTTGAGTGCGTTGAGAGGCTGGCGTTGAGTGGTGGCATTGAGTGAGCTACCACGCAGCGTTTGTTCTACCGCCGGCTTTAGCGCGGCATTATTTTTCTAGCCGAGCGCTTGGGAAACTACCACTTGGCAGTAGGTAGTTACCGCCCGACGGTAGCAGACGGAAGCAGTTCTGTCATTTGGCTTTTTAGCCTTCTGATTTCATTTAGGTTTTGATCCTACGGCCCAAGACTCTCCTTCTAGAGTGCTTTTATAGGGCTGAATGGTTGTTTCCCTCATTTTCTCATTTGAGGAGTGGGAGTTAGGATTTTTGAGAAGGAGAGTGGGGGAGCAAGAAGAGAGATTTCTTATTCCATTAACGGAGCTTCGGAGCCCCAGTCATTGATCCGAGTCCAGATCCGTGGAGAGGACTTGGAGGTGCTCGTTTTCATCCGTGCAAGGAAAGGTTTCCATGGCTAGGAAGAGGAGTCGTAAGGTAACGACACTTATCCTCTCAGTCTTTAGGATGTGTGCATGGAATCCATGTTGTTTTTGATTTCTTTCAAGCATTTAGGCACTAGATCTCTCAAGTGAGAGGGATTTGGGTCTCCATGGTTCAAGAGGAGCCACCGAATCGATTGAGTCCGTCCCCGGCATGATATTGTATTAGAAATCCGTTCTGTTAGTGGATTAGGCATTGTGGGTGAAGCCGCAGTCGCGACCGTTAGTCTTACTCGGTGATGTTGCATAACAAGCCTTAAGGATTTTATTAGAAATCCGTTAGCGGCAAAACGTCATTTGTGATTTTGTTTTCCCCCTCTTTCGTGTGAGTACGTGTAACCAGAACTAGACCAGGTGGAAATTAGAGTACATGCTGGGATGCGGGGATGGTACTGTATGAATGGTGGATTAGGGTGGGAAAGGCTTGGGATTTTGATGTGCTAAGGTGCGATTTGTCTCTGTGGTCGGCTAGCTAGCCTGTGATGTTACAAAGTCACGTGTGTAAAGTGTCCCGGTGAAACAATAACCCTTCTGTGGAACTGAAAAGAATGTCAAGCTTTGGACAAGATAGAACGATACCAGCTGGGTCCCGCTGGGTCTCCTTTAGTGGACTTGGTCCCGATATTGGAGCCGGGCCCGAGTCGTCACGAATGGGTGGGGTCTTGCAAGGGTTCTTAGTATCGATTTTTTTGTGTTTGTGGCAGAATCCGTACGAGAGAAGTCAGAGCTTGGAGGCAAGCCAGGGTTTTAAGACCCACGAGCGGGTAGGGCCTTGGCAAGAGTTCTGTGTGGTGGCTTGTATGTTGTTAGGGGAAATTAGAGTACCCTTATGTTTGCGGCTTGTACGCCGAAGGGGAAATTAGAAGTACCCTTGTGATTGCAGCTTGAACGTCGATGGGGAAATTGGAAGTACCTGGTTAATGATGTGTTAGAAGCATATGCTTTAGGGTGCCTTGCTTGAAGTCCAGGTTTGCATACATGTTGCATTGTATGCCCCTTTTTTATATGCTCAACATAGAAACATGATTGTTGTATGAGACATCCAAACCTATTTTACTACTTTCAATGTACATGTATATTTGCATATGAAGTGCTAACCTGCAGGGTGATGGAGTGCCCCAGGGTCCGCTAGGGACGACCGTGAAAAGATGTGTTGGTTACATAGTTGAGGTCAGCCTTTGGTGACCCACGTTACAACCAATTTTTACAGGGCAAGGATCGCAAGTAGGTGCAAGCTCGCCGGCCAAAAAGGCCTAAGCCTCATGAAGTGTTTTATGTTGTGTAATAACTCTGTTTTGTGGAATGTGATACATTATGCACTATGTTTCCGGCTTGTATGCCGAGGTAGCCTAGGAGTGCTTATGCACGTTGACATTTGATGTTATTGTTTGAGTCTTTGACTCTTAATTATTGTAAGGCCTTAAGGCCGTATTGATACTCATATGTTAGTGGATATTTTCTAGTCTTGTTCTTTTTTTCTGCTGTGTTTGGTCTGAATTTTGAGTTGGGTAGTTTATCAGCTTATAATACTTAAGTTATGGCTTCTGTATGTTATGGGGCCCCGGCCGGACCCATATTATACTGTCATTATTGGGGAAGTGTTAAAATTTGGTATAAGATCCATGTTCGTGTCCAAGGTAAGGATTCGTGGTCGAATGGCATAATTAGATCATATTAAGAAGTTATCCACATAAGAGTATCGCAGGACCGTGAGTGTTCTAGTGTCTAAGTCTTGCAAAAAGAGAAGATTGGGAATGCCTTCTTGAAGAAGTATATCCCTTCGTCGACAAGGTTAGCCCATCAGGGACAATTTCTGCACTTGGTGCAGCGGGTAAAGACGGTGGATGAGTAAATCCAAGAGTTCACTCGTTTGGGTCGATATGCTCGAACGACCATGGTAGACGATGAGGAGAGGGACAACCTCTTTTATTATAGAATGCGGGAGAATCTGAGAAAACCCCTCATTACTATGAAGAGTGCGGGCTTCAACGAGTTGATCGAGGCTGCTAGGACGTTGGAGAGCGATATGGAGCGAACCCAACGTCGGAAGGGTTTTATAGCCAAGCAGCGAGAAGGAAAGCCTTCTGAATCGCAAGGGAAATCTGACAGAAGTAAGTGGAATAAGAATTACCATCCCTACATGACTTGGGAGAAGAGTAGTACAATGTCGGGGAGGTCTCGCTTCAAGGGACCACCGTCGTGCTACAAGTGTGGCAAGTCGGGCCATATAGCTTATTTTTGCACTGAAGTTGCCACTGAACAGGAGCCAAGGCAAGAGTAGTCAGTTCCCTCCGTGTAACCCCCCTTCCCAGTTTTATAATAATCAGCCATCTGGCCGGGTCAGCGATATAAAGAGAACTAGGAAAAAGTATTAAAACTAATATGCAGCAGGTAAAAAGAAGAAACTACTAACGATTTAAAACTTAAAACTGAAGCTAAGAAAGTAAACTTAGGGTAACCACATACCTCATATTTGGATTCACAGAGCCACTAAACATGAATAGAAGTAAAATGACTGAAAATCTGAAATAACATTATAGGTCTGATACAAGGCATATAAAACATTAACAAGATACATTGTCCACAACTACAAGTGTTTGCTGAAAGTAAAAAAAAATAAAAGTGGAAGCAACTACAAATTGACTCCACTTAACGCTCACCATAGGCGTAGCTTCCTACCTAAGTCACCTGTAAAAACATTTCCCACATGGGGTCAGAGTAAGGAAAAATAACTCCTCCTAGTGACATCAAAAACATTTTCTCATATGATGAATGCATGTCTTTAGAAAATAGTTTCGTGCATTAAAAACATTTATGTTATGTGTTATGCGTGCCTTCACAATACTTCCTGGTCAGTACATCTACTTGTTCTATGTTCGTTATTTTCAGTTCAATAACCCAACTCCCAACGTTCACTAACTAGTGTACTGTCTCACGATAGGTCTATACTTGAGTTCTAGGTGGCTTCTAGCCTGCACATCTACTTGGAAGGCTCTAGACAGAGTAACTCCTAATGTGCACCTTGTTGGTACCCTAGTTTGATTTGAGTTTAGTCCTCTCCTTTGTGCTCCTTGACCCAAGAATTATCTATGGTCAATGGTTAGTAGTCTAGCTGTAGAGTCCTCACTTTTCCAGATTGAGAATTTGGTTAAGTAGTTTTTCGTTCGACTATAGTCGAACGCCGCTCGACTATCGTCTATCGGCTGATCGACGATCGTCTATCAGTTGGTCGATGCTCTGTCTGCGTTGATAGTTCGACTATCTATTGATAGGTCGACTATCTGCTTGGCGTGGTAGTTCGACTATCTATCCTGATAGATCGACTATCTGATAGTTCGACTATCTGTTGATAGGTCGATTATCTGTTCCGCTTTGATAGGTCGACTATCTGTTGATAGGTCGTCTATCTGTCATCTTTGATAGTTCGACTATCTGTCCTGATAGTTCAACTATCTGATAGTTCGACTATCTTTTGATAGGTCGACTATCTGGTCTGTTTTGATAGGTCGACTATCTGTTGATAGGTCGACTATCTATTTTCTGAGATAGGTCGACTATCTGCTTGATAGGTCGACTATCTGTTTGCGCTTGATAGTTCGACTATCTGTCCTGATAGATCGACTATCTGATAGTTCGACTATCTGTTCTGATAGGTCGACTATCTGCCGAGGTAGTTCGACTATCTTCTTCGATAGGTCGACTATCTGGATCGTTCGACTATCTGCCCGATAGTTCGACGATCTCCGTGCGTCGGTCGACGATCTCCGAAGGTCGTTCGACGCTTTCTGCCTGTCTTTATATTTTGTATTTATTTATTATATTTAATTAATTAATACATTTTCTGGCAAGTTGTTTCAGTTGTTTTATGATAATATTTCCAGGCAATATCTGCTCTATTCTTTTTGCCTGAGTCAAATCTTTTTAGATAAAGTTGTTTGTCTTATTAGCTGTCTTTGTATTTTACTTTATCTGCTGACAGCCCTTTATAGCCGTTAGACTGAAAAGTCTTCTCTTTGCTATAAAGAGTATTTCTTTGATGTGACTTTATTTAGTCCTTCTGTTATTTGATTTGATCCTGCAGCTTCTTAGAAAGAGGTTCATTCCTTTTATAGTATATCCTGCTGCAGAGTTTGTTTTGCTGTGTGTTATTTGCAGCCCAGGTCTCAAGTTTCAGAAGAAGACAAGTAATTCAAACTGAAGAGAGCCGTTGCTTGTATCTGCTATATAAAGGACCCTTAGAAGAAGGATTGAAGCTAGTTAAAAGCTAACTAGTTAACCAGATATTTTAAAGCATTCAAGCCTTCATCAAGATCAAGTCTTCTGCTCTCAGCAATTTCCATCTAACTGAGAAGTGTTAAGATCTTCTACTCCTCTTCAACCTGAGTTCTCCTGCTTTCAGGAAGTTCAAACTCAGAGTTCTTTTGAAGAAGAAGAAGAAGAAGATAGCTGCTTGAAGATCTTTTATTTTATTACTTATTATCTTCTTGTAGTTTTTCCTTCAGAACTTTTTGAAGAGTTTTTCTGCACTGAAGCAAGACTTCACCTGGACATCTTTGAGCCAGGGGGAGCCATGATTCTTTAGAGCTTTCTAGCTCAGTGCAAGCTTTTGTGCTTCTCTAATCTATTGTAAAATAGAGAAGACATCTTAACCTTCTTCCCCCTCCTGTACAGGGTTATTACTCCCTTCAAAAGTATCCCTTGGTGGCAGGGCACCTGATCAAAAACCTGTGCTTGGTTTTTAGACACCTGATTAAAAGTCTAAAGGGTTTCTGGATCTACCTGAAGCAGATCCTGTTGGTGGCAGGGCACCTGATCAAAAACCTGAGTGGATTCCTACCGTGTGGGTAGAAGAGTGGACGTACCCAAGTTGTTTGGGGAACCACTATAAATTTCCTTGTGTCGTCTGGATTCACTTGTTTAATTCCTGCATTGTGGCTGTGAATAGATATAACTAGGTTGCTAGTTGCTGATTAGGTTTTCCAAGCCTTAACTGTAATTACAGTTAGCTTGAGTTTATGCACATCACTTGTGTTAGGCTATAGGGTTAAATCTATATCTATAATCTTTCATTCCGCACTTCACTCCAAGGGAGTTGGGTAGAACATTAAGTTTTGTCTTGTGCAAAATTTGATAACTCTATTCACCCCCCCTCTAGAGTAGTATCTATCCCTTCACTTTCAATTGGTATCAGAGGGAGGTTGACTGACTGAATAGGCTAACACCTAAGTCACAAGATCCTGATAGATACCAAAGCTTATAGATATTCAATATCATGGCCCAGTCCAAGGATTATTCTAGCACCAGACCTCCAGCATGCAACTTAGCTAAGTTTGGCATCTGGAAGGCAAGGATAAAATTATATATGAATTCTATTGATGAAAGCATCTTTGCTTCTATTTTGTCAGGACCCCCAAGAGCACTTGCTGCTGCTACTGCCTCATCATCTGATATGAGTGCAGTGCCTCCTCCAGATTACAATGATGAATACAAGAAGGCCAAAATAGCAGATGCCAAGGCAATGAACATACTGGCTCAGACAATGTCTGATGAGGTGTTCCAGAAGGTTGCTGACTGCTCTTCAGCAAAAGCCATGTGGGACACACTGAACCAGATTGTAGCTGGTTCAGCTGATGAAAGGAAGGACAGAAGGTCCAACCTGATCTCACAGTATGAGAACTTCAAGAAAACTGATGCTGAATCAGTTGAAGCCATGTACACTAGGCTCAGCTCAATCATCAATGAGCTGAGGACCCTGGACAAGGACATATCATTGACAGAGGTCAATGATAAGATTCTCATGTGCTTCCCTAGCACATGGGATCTAAGGATCTGGCCCATCAAGGAAGCCAGAAGTACAAATGAGATCTCCACTGAAGCCCTTCTCGACAAGCTCAAGTCTTTTGAGCAAGTGCTGAAGACAAGGGAAGCAGAAGCAGAAGCGAAGACCCCTACTCCAACAAGAAAAGAGCAATCTCTAGCTCTTAAGGCTGCTGATGCTTCTGAAGGCAGCCAATATAATGAGGAACTAATGGCATTGTTTGCCAAGAGGTTTCTCAAGATGGGGAGAAAGGAGTTCAGAAAGAAGTCTTCACGCTATGAAGACAAACCAAGGTATGATCGCTCTCCAGCTAAAGAAATTATTTGTTATGGTTGCAGGAAACCTGGACACATCTTGCCAGAGTGTCTAGAGGAGAAGAACAAAGAAAAGAGAAAAGAAAAGGAACAGCACAAGAAGCACTCCAAGCCATCCTCCTACAAAAACAAGAAGAAGGAGAGAGGTTTCATTGCTGAAACCTGGAGTGATTCTGATGAAGAATCCTCCTCATCAAGCTCCAGTGAGGACGAGGAAGAGAAGAAGGCAAAAGAAGTTTGCTTGATGGCAATAGATGCCTGCAGCAACCACTCTGCTGCAGAGAGTTCTGATTCTGATGAAGAGATGCCTACAGAAGATGAGGTACTCTCTTCCTATGATTTTACTTCAGAAGAATTTAAATTAGAATTTAAATCTTTATGCTTAGATTTGATTAGCTCTGAAAAGGAAATAAAAGAACTTAGAAATAGGTTAGCTGACTCAGAATCAGTAGCTACAGAAAATGTTAGGTTAAAGGAAGATCTCACTACTTGTAGTGAAGAAATTAAATTTCTTAAAATAGAGTTAGCTAAGTCTAAGAGATTAGAGGAATCACTTAATGGTAGAAGCCTTAAGTTGTTAGAAATTACCAGCATGACTAACACTAGGTCAGGTAATGACAAACTAGGCTTAGGAGCTTCTCCCAGTGAACCCCCAGTCCTTCTTAAAAACAATCTTTCAACTCCAGTGAACTTCATTTCATCTAGTGGAAAGAAGAACACTGAGCAAGTAAACCTTGTTAATAAAACTTTAAAAAAAGCTAAGAGAGAAAAGAGAAAGAAATTCTTTAAAGAAATGCAAAGAGCATCGAACGCAGCTCGACGATCGGAAGCTCAATGGTCGAACGAAGGTCGATGATCTGAGCACCCATCATCGAACGTCGATCGACGTTTTCAACATGATTTTCAAAATCATAATCAGTACCATAGAAACCTAAGTGAAAATAGAAACCCTAGGTTTGTTGACCCATCATCTGCATGGAGAATCCCACCTAGGAGATCTCACCCACTAGGTTATCACCCTCAGCCTGCATTTTCATATATTTCCAGTTTTTCTTATGTGAAAAATAAGGGACCCAAGGTTACCTGGGTCCACACTGTCTAAATAAATGTCTTGCAGGTGAAGGCCTATCCAATCACTCAAAATAAGTGGTATTTGGATAGTGGATGTTCCAAGCATATTACAGGAAATAAAGATCTTCTGTCAAAGTTCAAAGCTAAGCTCGGCCCAAAGGTTATCTTTGGAGACTCCAGCTGTGGTCAGACAGAAGGCTATGGCAAGATCACAATTGGAGCAGTTACTTTCAAGAGAGTTGCATATGTCAATGGACTGAAGCATAATTTGATTTCAGTCAGCCAGCTATATGATGCTGGCTACCAGGTTTCATTTTCTAACTCCTCTTGTAATATTACTTTAAATAATAATGTTGTTTTAGTAGGTATTAGAATAGGTAATATTTATTTGGTAGATTTCAATTCATCTCATTCTGAAATCTGCCTGTTTAATGAAGTAACTCTTAATAATAATTCTTTGTGGCATAAGAGGCTTAGTCATGTTAACCTTAAAAATATATCTAGGTTATCTAAGCACAACCTTGTTAGAGGTTTACCTTCTTGCCCCTACAAGAAGGAGAGCCTATGCAAGGCTTGTCAGCTAGGCAAGCAAACCAAAAACTCTTTTAAATCTGTAAATAAGAGTGATTCTCCTAGAATCCTGTATCTATTACACTTGGACCTTTTTGGCCCAATAAATGTACAGAGTTTAGGAGGGAAGTATTACACTTTAGTAATTGTAGATGACTTCTCTAGGTTCAGTTGGGTTTTCTTTTTGAGAACTAAGTCTGATAACTTCAAAGCCCTTACAGACTTTCTACTATGTGTGCAGACTGAGTACTCTACTCATGTGGCCTTGATCAGAAGTGATCATGGTACTGAGTTTGACTCTCTTCTCATGCAAGAATTCTGTGAGAGAGAAGGTATCAAACATAGCTTCTCTGCTCCTAGAACTCCTCAACAAAATGGGGTAGTTGAAAGGAAGAATAGAACACTTATTGAAGCTGCTAGTACATTGTTGGCAGATGCTAACATGCCTCTCTCCTATTGGGCAGAAGCTGTTAGTACAGCCAATTATGTCTTGAATAGAAGTTTGATACACAAGCTTAAGTGTAAAACTCCTTATGAGTTGCTTAAGGGAAAGAAACCTAAAATTAATTACTTTAGAGTTTTTGGCTGTATTATTTATATTCATAATAATAATAAAGAATATATTAGAAAATTTGAAGCAAAAGCTTCAATGGGAATCATGCTTGGATATTCCCAAGTAAGCAAAGCTTATAGGGTTTATAACAAATCAACCTGTAAAATTGAAGAATCTGTGCATGTGACTTTTGATGAGTCTCAGATGTTTTACAAGGAGAAGGAAAATTCTCCTTCCTCAAGTTCATTGCAGGTACATGATGCCCCTCAAGAAATTCTTCAACTATCAACTCTTCAGATCACTGAATCAGACAGTGATGAAGACATTACTGAAGCTGTTGAAGCTGTTGTTGTACCACCAACAGTAGATCAAATTCCTCCTGAGGAATTAATCCCAACTGTTGCTGAAGATCACATCCCACCTGCTGATATTGTCACACTTAGAGATCACCCGACATCTCAAGTGATTGGAGACATATCAGCTGGTGTGCAAACAAGACATCAATTAAGATAGGATGTGATGCACGCTTGTTTCCTCTCACAGGTTGAGCCCCTCACCTTTAAAGATGCAGAGCTAGATCCCCACTGGATCATTGCAATGCAAGAGGAACTCAATCAGTTTGAGAGATGTAAAGTTTGGACTTTGGTTCCAAGATCTAAAGGCCAACTGATCATAGGCACCAAGTGGGTGTATAGAAACAAGTTGGATGCAAATGGAATTATAGTAAGGAATAAAGCTAGGCTTGTAGCTCAGGGCTACAGACAGGAGGAAGGTATAGATTATGACCAAACCTTTGCTCCTGTTGCAAGGCTAGAAGCAATAAGGATCTTCTTGGCCTATGCAGCCTTCATGAAGTTTAAGGTGTTCCAAATGGATGTCAAAAGTGCATTCCTAAATGGTGAGCTTAAGGAAGAGGTGTTTGTTGAACAACCACCAGGGTTTGTTTCTTCAACTCAGCCTTCTCATGTGTTTAAGTTGCAGAAAGCTCTTTATGGACTAAAGCAAGCTCCTAGGGCCTGGTATGAGACCTTAGCTAGTTTCCTGTTAGAGCACAACTTTACTAGGGGAGTAGTTGATAGAACCCTTTTCGTCAAGCATCACAAGGACACAATCCTGTTAGTTCAGGTGTATATAGATGATATTATTTTTGGCTCCACTGATCCCAAACTGTGCAAAAAGTTTTCCAACTTGATGCATTCCAAGTTTGAGATGAGTAGTATGGGTGTGCTGTCTTACTTTCTTGGTCTCCAAGTTAAGCAAGATGATGATGGTATCTTCATCTCCCAATCCAAATATGCCAAGGAATTGGTAAAGAAATTTGGGATGGCTGATGCTTCAGCAATGCCTACACCCATGGCTACTAATGTAGTTATTGATTCTGATGATCACGGCAAGCCAGTTGATCAAAAGAATTATAGGGCCATTGTTGGTTCCCTATTATATCTAACTGCAAGTAGGCCAGATATAATGTTTGTTACATGCCTTTGTGCTAGATTCCAGGTCAACCCCAAGGAATCTCATCTGATTCTTCTAAAGAGAATCCTGAGATACTTGAAGGGATGCCCAAATCTAGGACTTTGGTACCCAGCTGAGTCAGAATTTGAATTAATTGGATATTCTGATTCTGATTATGCTGGTTGCAGAGTTGACAGGAAGAGCACCTCAGGAACTTGCCAGTTCCTGGGAGAGAGATTGGTCTCTTGGTTCTGTAAAAAGCAGGCTTCTGTCTCAACTTCAACTGCAGAGGCTGAATATATAGCAGCTGCCAGTTGTTGTTCACAGATTCTGTGGATTCAAAACCAGCTTGTGGATTATGGTTACTCACATAAGAACACCAAAATCATGTGTGATAGTACCAGTGCTATCTCAATTGCACAAAATCCAGTGCACCACTCTAGAACGAAGCACATTGAGATTCGGCACCATTTCCTGAGAGATTGTGTGGAAAAGAACAAGATTTGTCTTGAGTTCATATCCACTGAGTTTCAGAGAGGTGATATATTCACCAAGCCTTTAGATGAACAGAAGCATCTGTTCTTTTTAGTTCAACTAGGCATGATCAATGGACGAGACTAAGTGTGACTATATCTGCCTTTGTTGAAACTTGTTTGAAGATAGTCGAACGACGTTCGAAGATAGTCGATCGGGTCAAGCCCATCGTCGACCTATGGTTGACGAAAGTTTATCTGATTGAAGATCGTCGACCGGCGTTCGACCATCGTCGAACAAGTCGAGCTCATCGTCGATCTCTGGATGACGATAGCTTGCTGTTTGAGAAGCCAGAATTAGTCGAACGATTGTCCGACTACTCTGCTTCTGAGCCGATCATCGAACGGCCGTTCGACCATCGGGTCTAGTATCTTTTTAATAGATCGACTTTCTCCGGTCTAATATAAAGCCGTTAGTCGACCTAGGTTAAAAGATCTTGTGCTTTATCATCGACGGAGCGTGTCTTTTCGCATTCTGTCTTCCCGCTTGCGATTTTCTGCCGCTTCGTCCCCTTCGTCTTCTCCGTCCTCCTCGCGTTTTCTCCAGCAATCAATGGCGACTTCTCCCGCAGTTCTAGCAGTTGTAAAGTTTGATGCAGGCTTTAGTGTCGATTTCGACGCGTTCAGTAGTTGCGAAGCTGGGATCGTAGAAGTTCTTCAGCTTTGCCGGGATCAAGGACTCGAGAGGTTAATGTCTTCAAGAATTAAGATAAACATCCCAGAGATCAAGGAATGGGCCTTCACGTCGTCCTCCACCGACGACTCGATGACTGGAACCATCGGCGGAGAAGAGGTAATCCTAACTCCGGCCGTTTTGACTGAAATTTTTGATTTAATAAATGGTGAAGAGGATTATGAGCAAGATGCTCAGGAATTTGGAAGAATGCTAGTTGAGCTGGGACATGCAGAGGGCATTCCCACCAAGCTGCTCAAAGTAAATTTCCCTTTCAAAATCAAGTTTCTTGCTGAGTTGGTAGGAAAAGTGCTCCTCGGTAAGCACTCTGCCCACGACAATATCACAAGGCAACAATTCGCACTGATGTGTGCGATTGTTAATCGGAAAAGGATTGATTGAGCCGGAGTTGTGTTTGATTTAATAAGGAAAAAGACTGGTAAGAAGGAAGTCACCCTAGGAAGGGTCATTGGAATCTTCCTGAAGGAAAAATACCCCCAGCTGCTGAGTTCAACCGCAACAACAATTAACACAAGCAAGAAGATGGATCCTAATCTGTTCTCTAAATGGAAGAGAACATTTGTGAAACCCTCTCTCACAGGGGTTGCTCCAGCAACATCTGAGGACACCAGGACTGAATCAGTCACTCCTCACCCTGTCGAAGCTGGCTCAGCTCTTCCCTCCTCCTCTTCTGCTTTGCTGTCTGCTTCAGTTGAAGTTCCATCAACTTCAGCTGAAGTACGACCTTCTCCCTCTTCTGCTCCAGAAACAACCACGGTTGTTCCTCTTTCCCCTCCAGCATCTCCTCTACCTGCTCATCTGGCTAGGATATCTGCTCCTAGCTTTGATTTGTTAGGGTCTGAGAGGATTCCATCACCTCCTTCGTCTCCCATTCACTCCCCAGTTAATTCTCCAATTAACTCTCCTGTTCAATCCCCTGTCCACACCATTCTTCATCCCAGCACTTCCCCCATATCTGTTGCAGCTCCATCCACTACACATCCATCATCTTTTGAGATCACCCCAGAACTCATCTCCCGCATTGTGGAGTTGATTACCCCTTCAATCAAAACCATGATTGAAGAGGCAATCGCTCCCCTTGCATCCTCCATTGATATCTTAACTGCCTCCATCAAATCTCTCTCAAAATCTGCTGAGCCATCTTCGTCAAGGGGCCTGGTTTCAGTCTCCACTGAAATCAGGCAGGGGGAGATGTTCTGTGAAGATGCCTCAGAACCTCCTGCCTCCCTTCCAGCTATAACAGATACTGTAATGACATCTCTGGAAGAGTCTGCTCCAGCTGAGAAAGAAGTAGTTCCAGTGTTATCAGATAAGGAAATAGCTGATGGAATCATGCTATCTGAAATTGCAGTAAAAGTCTGCCTAGAAGATCTCACCACTCCCGTGGTTGCTCGATTCCTAGAAGGTATTATTACCTCATATCTAGATGAATCATGGGAGATGGTCAAGTATGAAGGTAATTCATTCATTCGCTTTGTTGACGAGTCAATTAATTTGTTAGTTTGTGAATTCCTGGAAGGAATGATTTCTGTTTATTTAGCAGATCTGTGTTCATAAATTCTACAGATTATATTAGAGGAGATTTAGCTGCTCAGATCATAGCAGTTGTCTCTGAAGCTGATCCAATTGTTCCTGATATCCAAGTAGATCCTGAATTGGACTCTTTTTTAGATGATAGAGAAGATGAGTCTGAGAAGCAAGATGAAGTCAAAGATGACACTCCTGCTCTGAGTATGGAAGAAGAAAAAGCACGAGCTGCTTGGACTCTAAGAGTACAGTCTTTGCTAAAAGAGAAAGAAAAAGAGCTGCAAATTGAAAAGTCAACTATCTGGGATGATTCACCAGGGTTGGACTTAGATTCCCTTCTGGCTCTGGATGCCATTGAAGAGGAAAGAGAGAAATTAGATCTGAAGTTAAAAGAAAAGGCCGTTTCTGAAGCCTATGATCCTTATGAAAATCCTCTGTCATCTCATTCTGATGATGAAGAGGATTCTGATGTATCTGAGAAGTCAAGGAAAAAGAAAGTTGTTCAAAAGAAGAGAAAAGCTGCTCCTCCTCCTCCCAGTAAAGATAATGATACTCCTTATTATATTCTGAAGGGCATTGACCCTAAGTCAAAGGAATTTCAGCATTGGATGTGGTTCTCTAAGAACCAGCAGAAAGAGAGGAAAAGATCTAAAAGATATGATAGTCCTGGTTCAAGATGGACTCCCAGAGGTCCTCCTCCTCCAGGTGCAGGAGCTTCTGGTAATCCTTCTGCCAGCCCTTCAGCCTCTTCAGGAAAATCTGCTCCATCAGCAAGATCTGCTTCGTCTCAGCATCAATCAAGGAAAAGCTCTCATAGCTCTCATGGAAAGTCTCATTCTGGCAGTCAAATGCATGAAGCTGTAGTGAAAGAACAAGTTAAGGAGGTTGTGTATCTAAAGCCAACTTTTTCACCTCCTCCTTCTCCTAAGAGAAAGGTTTCAACTGCTGTACCAGTTCAGTCTGAGAAAGCTGTTTCAAAAGGTAAGTAGTTTACTTTGTTTTAAAATTCTAGCAAGATCCTTTTGCTAAGTCTGCTCCAATATCTTATCTAGATAAAGAATCCGATGCTGCTCCTCCTGAGCCTATTTATGAAAGTCCAGAGCTTGATCCTAACTTTAGGATGGCTCGTTTTCACGAACTAGTTGGAGCAGCTCAAATAAGAAAAGCTAAAGCAGAAGGTAAAGATACTACTGGTTTAACCACCATGTCTGCTTTCAGAAAGAAAGAGTTTGAAAAGTTCCAGGTTAATCCTGATGTTTTTGACCCTTCAAAATACATGGAAAAGCATCCTGAAGCAGTAGTCCCAAGAGCTGCAGAATTAAAGATCATTGGTGTGCAGGATTTGAAGCTATCAAAGAAAGAATCTGATGATCCTCTAAGGAAAATCTCTTTTGTTCCTAGTTCCTCTGCCCCCTTGCCAGACTCTGTAGATTCTTAATAGTTTGATTGACTGCTGTGATATATTTGTTTATTATCTATCTGGTTGATATTCTGCTAGTTATTTGCTATCTATTTCCTGTATTAATTTTAGTGTTCTATAGCTAGCTGTATGTTTTAGATTTTGAAGGACTTAACTCAAATAGGGGGAGATTGTTGGTACCCTAGTTTGATTTGAGTTTAGTCCTCTCCTTTGTGCTCCTTGACCTAAGAATTATCTATGGTCAATGGTTAGTAGTCTAGCTGTAGAGTCCTCACTTTTCCAGATTGAGAATTTGGTTAAGTAGTTTTTCGTTCGACTATAGTCGAACGCCGCTCGACTATCGTCTATCGGCTGATCGACGATCGTCTATCAGTTGGTCGACGCTCTGTCTGCGTTGATAGTTTGACTATCTATTGATAGGTCGACTATCTGCTTGGCATGGTAGTTCGACTATCTGTCCTGATAGATCGACTATCTGATAGTTCGACTATCTGTTGATAGGTCGACTATCTGTTCCGCTTTGATAGGTCGACTATCTGTTGATAGGTCGTCTATCTGTCGTCTTTGATAGTTCGACTATCTGTCCTGATAGTTCAACTATCTGATAGTTCGACTATCTTTTGATAGGTCGAATATCTGGTCTGTTTTGATAGGTCGACTATCTGTTGATAGGTCGACTATCTGTTTTCTGAGATAGGTCGACTATCTGCTTGATAGGTCGACTATCTGTTTGCGCTTGATAGTTCGACTATCTGTCATGATAGATCGACTATCTGATAGCTCGACTATCTGTTCTGATAGGTCGACTATCTGCCGAGGTAGTTCGACTATCTTCTTCGATAGGTCGACTATCTGGATCGTTCGACTATCTGCCCGATAGTTCGACGATCTCCGTGCATCGGTCGACGATCTCCGAAGGTCGTTCGACGCTTTCTGCCTGTCTTTATATTTTGTATTTATTTATTATATTTAATTAATTAATACATTTTCTGGCAAGTTGTTTCAGTTATTTTATGATAATATTTCCAGGCAATATCTGCTCTATTCTTTTTGCCTGAGTCAAATCCTTTTAGATAAAGTTGTTTGTCTTATTAGGTGTCTTTGTATTTTACTTTATCTGGTGACAGCCCTTTATAGCCGTTAGACTGAAAAGTCTTCTCTTTGCTATAAAGAGTATTTCTTTGATGTGACTTTATTTAGTCCTTCTGTTATTTGATTTGATCCTGCAGCTTCTTAGAAAGAGGTTCATTCCTTTTATAGTATATCCTGCTGCAGAGTTTGTTTTGCTGTGTGTTATTTGCAGCCCAGGTCTCAAGTTTCAGAAGAAGACAAGTAATTCAAACTGAAGAGAGCCGTTGCTTGTATCTGCTATATAAAGGACCCTTAGAAGAAGGATTGAAGCTAGTTAAAAGCTAACTAGTTAACCAGATATTTTAAAGCATTCAAGCCTTCATCAAGATCAAGTCTTCTGCTCTCAGCAATTTCCATCTAACTAAGAAGTGTTAAGATCTTCTACTCCTCTTCAACCTGAGTTCTCCTGCTTTCAGGAAGTTCAAACTCAGAGTTCTTTTGAAGAAGAAGAAGAAGAAGATAGCTGCTTGAAGATCTTTTATTTTATTACTTATTATCTTCTTGTAGTTTTTCCTTCAGAACTTTCTGAAGAGTTTTTCTGCACTGAAGCAAGACTTCACCTGGACATCTTTGAGCCAGGGGGAGCCTTGATTCTTTAGAGCTTTCTAGCTCAGTGCAAGCTTTTGTGCTTCTCTAATCTATTGTAAAATAGAGAAGACATCTTAACCTTCTTCCCCCTCCTGTACAGGGTTATTACTCCCTTCAAAAGTATCCCTTGGTGGCAGGGCACCTGATCAAAAACCTGTGCTTGGTTTTTAGACACCTGATCAAAAGTCTAAAGGGTTTCTGGATCTACCTGAAGCAGATCTTGTTGGTGGCAGGGCACCTGATCAAAAACCTGAGTGGATTCCTACCGTGTGGGTAGAAGAGTGGACGTACCCAAGTTGTTTGGGGAACCACTATAAATTTCCTTGTGTCGTCTGGATTCACTTGTTTAATTCCTGCATTGTGGCTGTGAATAGATATAACTAGGTTGCTAGTTGCTGATTAGGTTTTCCAAGCCTTAACTGTAATTACAGTTAGCTTGAGTTTGTGCACATCACTTGTGTTAGGCTATAGGGTTAAATCTATATCTATAATCTTTCATTCCGCACTTCACTCCAAGGGAGTTGGGTAGAACATTAAGTTTTGTCTTATGCAAAATTTGATAACTCTATTCACCCCCCTCTAGGCAGAGTAGCTCCTAACACGCGTCTGAAACTGATGACCCGAGACCATCTGACGAACTCAACTTTTCTAGTGTCACGCGGACACAGACTCAAATCTACTAACTATCTCAAGGGGAGTAAACTCCCAAGACTATACTGCTCATAGGGTACCATATGCCTTATTAGAAAGGTAGTGCGCCTCTACCTAGCATGAAAAGACTTATGTGGGCTTACTGACCTTTTGGGTTTGATGCTACTCTGCTTCGGATATATCTTTTGGTGTACTACTGAGCAACCCTTGACTTTCTCGTGGTCGACTAGCAGGGACATTCATGCCCTTGGTTGGACAAATTCCAAGCTTGCGTACTCAGGTAAAGGTTTCGTACCTAACGTTAATGTTCATGATCTGACTACTTTGGTCTTGGAGAAGGGTGTCATCCTACACATTTTACGCGATTGTTTTCCTACCACCACACATTTTTATGCATGGTCATGATGTTTGTACAAAACCTGCACATGCGTATACAAAATACATTTTTTTCTACGTCTAACTAACAGGAATTAGGTTTCCTTACAGTGGTGTTGCTGCGCTCGTACACTAGGTGCGGCAACATTTGCTTTTTCGAAGGAAATCTGACTGTTGCGGACTTTCAGAACCTTGTCCCGTGGCCACCAAAATCCTGCAATCCAAGACAACCCTACTTTACATATTTTCCCCTTAGGGTTTTTGTTGGAAAAAATCCAAAAAATTTTGGGTAACCCAAAAACAAAAGGCTAACATAGAGTATTACCTTTACGAGGGAGTGATTGAGGCTCTCAATGCGCCCAACTCCAATTTTGTGGTGGATTCCATACTCCAAAACCTAATTAGGGCAATTGGATGAAAATCTAGTTTAGATTAACTTCCAAACTGAAGGATTTCCATGAAGGAATAGAGACAAGGGAGAAATAAAACTCGTCGGAATCAAACGTTTTCAACTTCCACCAGTTAGGGTTGAATCTGGTTCTTCCACGGCCAAGAAAGGAAAAGGAACACCCAACGACGCCCGTAGAGGAAGGAGGAGAAGTATGCATTGATTTATGGAGGGAGGAAGGACGTCGGCTAGGGCAACGGGGGGCGTCGGGCCCGGCGTCGCCGCTTGCGGAACGGGAGAAGTCGGGAGATGTCGGCTTGCGGTTTGCGGCTTTTTCCCGTGAAAATGAGACACGTGCGGGTTAAAACAATTTCAGGTATGCGGTTTTGATTATAACCACATGAGGAGATGGGTTAGAATTGTTATTGGCACCCCCAAAGCTATTTGTTTTTGCTATACGCAACCTATTCCACACTAACTCCTTTGAATTTAAAACGAGCGCGCAACGTTACTAAAATAAAATGCGTCTCACTATCATTATAACTAATATAAATCACGAATTAATGAATGCGACCTTTTGACCACACTAATATCGTACCTCGACTATGCGCTACCTCGATCAAAATCCGTCGCGACTCGACCCTACAATGTAAATAAATTTCATGTCAGACTATGGATGTTACACTCCGGGACCAGCGCAACGGAGAAGGGGAAAATGGCAGAGTTGAGCGCTTCTCATTTCCAACCTGTGCAGCCAAGGGCATACAACCTTGGGCAGCAGGAAACGATCCGCCAACCCGATGTGGTTACAGGTATGGGAAAGTTTAAGTTTATTTATTTACTTTAGACCTTCGAGACCTTTTATGTATGTCGTCGGTGTTGTAGGCTTTGTGCTAGTTTCCGGTTACCCCGCTAGGGTATTGTTCGATACGGGTGCGTCATACTCTTTTCTTGCGAAAAGCTTTATCCGGAGAATTGTAGTCGAACCCTCTTCGACGGGCACAGTGTTTAGGGTGCGCATGCCAAATGGATTCTTCATGACCACCAGGATGAGGGGGCGCATTGGTTGGAGTCTAGGCGGAGTTGATTTTGGATTGGTAGTAGTGGTTCTACCCTTGGCCGAATTTGATGTGATCTTGGGGATGGACTGGATTGTAGAGAAACATGCCAGTATTGACTGTTTGTCAAAGGTATGGATCCTAAGAAGCGAGGGAAAGGCAGAAGTTAAATTTGAGGGCCTTAATGGAGTGGCCTGTTCCAAGATGTTGGCCATGCAGTTGTTGCGGGCAGTCAACTAGGGAGGAGTAGCTCTTGTAGCATTGTTGGAAGTTTATCTTTTCAAGCTATCACTTAGAGAAGTGCCGGTAGTGGCAGAATTCGAGGATGTGTTCCCTGAGGAGCTTCCTAGAGCACCTCCTCGACGGGAGATTGATTTCTCGATTGAGTTAATTCTAAAGGCTAGACCGGTGTCACGTCCTCCTTTTAGGATGTCACCGAAGGTATTGGCCAAACTCAAGGTACAACTACAAGAACTGTTGGAGCAGTGGTATATTAGACCCAGTTCTTCTCCATGGAGTGCGCTAGTGCTTTTTGTGAAAAAGAAAGATGGTAGTATACGGCTGTGCATAGACTACCGAGAGTTGAATAAACTAACCATCAAGAATAAGTATATGATTCTATAGATAGATGACCTATTCGACCAGTTGGTGAGGTCAGTGGTGTACTCTAAGTTGGACTTGAAGTCAGGATACTATTAGTTGCGGATTTGAGATGAGTACATACCCAAGACATCTTTTGGAATGAGGTATTATCACTTTGAGTTCTCGGTGATGCCGTTCGAGTTGACGGATGCACTATCAGTATTCATGGATTTGATGAATCGAGTATTTCAGGAATTCTTGGACTCTTTTGTAGTTATTTTTATTGATGATATTTTGGTCTACTCCAAAACGGAAGCAGAGCATGAGACTCAACTTAGATTAGTCTTGCAGACCTTGAGAGAGAACTAGCTATATGCAAAGTTCTCGAAATGCGTGTTCTGGTTTGAGAAGGTGGCATTTTTGGGCCATGTAATTAGTGGTGATGGGGTGGCGGTGGATCCAGCAAAAGTTGAGGCCATCAAAGATTGGCCAGTTTTGAGCAACGTGGCGGAAGTCAGGTGTTTCCTTGGACTAGCCGAGTACTATAGAAGATATGTGGAAAACTTTTCGCAGATAGCTCTGCCCCTCACTTCATTGACTCGCAAGGACCAAAAGTTTATGTGGACTCAGGAGTGTAGTCAAGCATTTGATACCTTGAAGGAAAGGCTGATGACAGCTCTAATCCTAAGTCTTTCGAAAGGGACTGAAGGGTTTCATATTTTCAGTGACTCATCAGGTTAAGGATTGGGTTGGGTGTTAGTGCAACATAGCAAGGTGATAACCTTTAGGTCTAGGCAGTTGAAACCTCATGAGAGGAATTACCCCGTCTATGACTTGGAATTCGCGGCGGTAATTTTTGCGTTGAAGTTATGGCGGCACTATGTGTATGGTGCGAAGATTGAGATCTTTACGGACCACAAAAGCCTAAAGTATCTTCTGTATCAAAAGGATTTGAACATGCGGCAGCGCAGATGGGTCGAGTTCCTTGGGTACTATGACGTAGCAATATAATATACGCCAAGCAGAGCCAACGTGGTGGTGGATGCCTTGAGTAGGAAATACTCTTGACAAGGGAATTTGATTGAAGCTCATGATGAACAGTTTGTGCGAGACTTTGAGTCCCTCTGCATCGTTTGTGTAGCAAAAGGCGAGTCTAGAATAGCCCGGTTGAACAGGATTGAGTTTCAAAGTGACTCATCCGATCATGTTCAGGAAGCGACTAGTTTGTACGTAGAGTTCCAGCCATTTATGGTGGAAGCTCAAAAGGGCGAAGGTAGCACCTGGGAGATGATTGATGGGATCCTGAGGAAGGGTGGAAGGGTATGTGTACCGAAGTTCGGCAAGCTCCATGAGGAATTGATGTTTGAGGCTCATTTTACGAAGTACTCCATTCACCCGGGCAGTACAAAGATGTACTTAGATATGAAGAAATCCTTTCGGTGTCCTGGTTTGAGGCGGGATGTAGATTTGTACGTGAGTCAGTGCCAAACTTGTGCCTTATTG
Organism: Platanthera zijinensis; assembly: GCA_039513925.1. Taxonomy (NCBI): domain Eukaryota; kingdom Viridiplantae; phylum Streptophyta; class Magnoliopsida; order Asparagales; family Orchidaceae; genus Platanthera; species Platanthera zijinensis. Next base: position 11,652,257 of record CM077098.1, read on the forward strand.
AAGGCCGAGTGTCAGAAGTCGGGCGGGTTCCTAAAGCCTCTTCCTATCCCCGAGTGGAAATTTGATGACATCTTCATGGACTTTGTGTATGGCTTACCTAGGTCGCAGCAGGGAAATGATGTGATTTGGGTGTTTGTGGATCGCTTGACCAATGTGGCTCACTTCATCCAAAATCGGAAAGAGGAAAGCGTGGAAAAGCTGGTAGAACTTTATGTTCGCAACATTGTGCGGCTGCATGGGATTTCAAAGTGTATCATTAGTGATTACGATCGACGATTCACGTCCAAGGACGGTAGGTTGGTACAGAAGTGCCTGGGTACGAAGCTAAAGTTTAGTATGGCGTTCCATCCTCAAACCGATGGACAAACAGAAAGAACGAATCGTACAATGGAGGATATGCTGAGAATGTGTATCCTCGATTTTGGAAAGAAGTGGGAAGATCACCTCTTCATGGTGGAGTTTTTCTATAACAATAGTTACCATACAAGTATAAAGATGGCGCCATACGATGCTTTTTATGAAAGGCGTTGTCGAACACCGATGTCTTGGACAGAGGCGGGAGACACCAAACTTTTGGGAAAAGAGGTAGTGGATGATGTTTGTGAGTTGGTGCGGACCATTCAGGAGCGCATGAAGGTTGCTCAGGATCGGCAAGCAAAGTATTTCAATGCTCGCCACAGGAACGTGGAGTTCACGGTAGACAACTAGGTATACCTAAAGATTAAGCCGTTTAAAGGCATTTCGCGGATTCGCCAACTCAAGAAGTTGAGTTAGAGGTTTTTAGGGCCGTTTGAAATTACAGAACGCATTGGAGAAGCCGCTTGCCGGTTAGCGTTGTCTGTAGAGCTGAGTGGATTACATGATGTCTTCCATGTCTCCATGTTGAGGAAAGCCTTGGTGGAGGCAAGTGTTGTGGTCGTGTTGGAAATGGTGCCGGTCAAATAGGACTTGGGGAAGAAAGTCCACCCAGTCAGCATAGAGGATGCAGAAGTTCGGGAGTTGCGGAACAAAGAAGTTAAGCTCGTGAAAGTGCGTTGGGACAACTGCGGGCGAGACGAGTTCTCTTGGGAGTGTGAGCAAGCAATACGGGAGGACTTCCCAGAACTTTTTACTTCAGGTATGCTTTTGGTTCGTGTGCATGCTTAATTTCGAGGATGAAATTCTTCTAAGGGGGGAGGAGTTGTAACACCCCAGTTTTTCCATACCTTAGATCTCTGGAAGCTACCGCACGGTAGTAGTAGCTATCGCCCGGCAGTAGCCTTATTTCGTTGGGTGTAGACAGCTCGACAAAATTTATTCATCCAGTGTTGAGAGGGCTATCGTTCGGCGGTAGTTAACTACCACGTGGCGGTAAATCCAGAGTTGGCATTGAGAGCGTTGAGTGTTAGCGCGCGGCGTTAGTTATTTACTGTACGGCGATATCCTGCGTTTAGTGCGTTGAGAGGCTGGTGTTCAGTAGTGGCATTGAGTGAGCTACCGCGCAGCATTAGTTATACCGCCGTTGTTAGTGCGACATTATTTTTCTGGCCAAGATCTCGGGAAACTACCGCTCGGCGGTAGTTAGTTATTGCCCGGTGGTAGCGGATGGAAGCAGTTCCGTCATTTGGCTTTTTAGCCGTCCGATTTCATTTAGGTTTTGGTCCTAAGGCCCAAGACTCTCCCTCAAGAGTGCTCTTATAGGGCTGAACGGTTATTTCCCCTCATTTTCTCATTTGCGAAGTGGGAGTTAGGGTTTTTGAGAAGGAGAGTGGAGGAGCAAGAAGAGAGCTTTCTTCCGCCATTGACGGAGCTTCGGAGCCCCGATCGTTGATCTGAGTCCAGATACATGGAGAAAACTTGGAGGTGCTCATTTTCATCCGTGCAAGGCAAGGTTTCCATGGCTAGTAATAGGATTCGTAAGGTAACGACACTTCTCCTCTCGGTCATTAGGATGTGTGCATGGTATCCATGTTATTTTTGCTTTCTTTCAAGCATTTAGGCACTGGTTCTCTTAAGTGAGAGGGATTCGGGTCGCCATGGTTCAAGAGAAGCCACCGGGTCGATTGAGTCTGTCCCTGGCATGATATTGTACTAAAATCCGCTCCGTTGGTGGATTAAGCATTGTGGGTGAAGCCGCAGTCACGACCATTAATCTGACTCGATGATGTTGCATAGCGAACCTTAAGGATTTTGTTAAAAATCTGTTAGCGGCAAAACGTCATTTGTGATGTTGTTTTCACCCACTTTTGTGTGAGTACGTGTAACTAGAACCGGACCGGGTGGAAATTAGAGTAAACGTTGGGACGCGGGGACGGTACTGTACGAATGCTGGATTAGGGTGGGAAAGGCTTGGGATTGGGATGTGCTAAGGTGCAGTTTGTCTCTGTGGTCGGCTGGCTAGCCCGTAATATTGCAAAGTCACTTGTGGTGAGTGCCCCGGAGAGTCAAGTCCCCTTTTATGGAACTGACAAGAACGCCAAGCTTTGGACAAGCTCGGACGATACCAGCTGGGTCCCACTAGGTCTCCTTCGGTGGACTTGGTCCAAATATTGGAGTCATGCCTGGGGCATCACGAACGGGTGGGGTCTAGCGAGGGTTCTTAGTATCAGTTGTTTTGTGTTTGTGGCAGAATCCTGACTAGAGAAGTCAGAGCTTGCAGGCAAGCCCGAGTTTTAAGACCCACGAGCGGGTGGGGCCTTGGCAAGAGTTCTGTGTGGCGGCTTATATATTGTTAGGGGAAACTAGAGTACCTGTATGTTTATGGCTTGAATGCCGAAGGGGAAATTCGATGTACCATTGTGATTGCGGCTTGAACGCCGACTGGGAAATTGGAAGTACCTGGTTGATGATGTGTTAGAAGCATACGCTTTAGGGTGCCTTGCTTAAAGCCCAGGTTTGCATACATGTTGTATTGTAGGACCCTTTTTATTATATGCTCAACATAGAAACATGGTTGTTGTATGAGACATCCAAACCTGTTTTACTACTTTCAATGTACATGTATATTTGCATACAAAGTGCAGACCTATAGGGTGATGGAGTGCCCTAGGGTCCGCTAGGGACGACCGAGAGGAGATGTGTTGGTTACATAGTTGAGGTCAGCCTTTGCTGACCCACGTTACAACCAATTTTTATAGGACAAGGATCGCAAGCACGAGTAAGCTCACCTGCCAAAAAGGTCTAAGCCTCATGAAGTGTTTCATGTAGTGTAATAACTCTGTTTTGTGGAATGTAATGCTTTATGCACTATGTTTCTGGCTTGCATGCCGAGGTAGCCTAGGAGTGCTTATGCACGTTGACATTTGATGTTATTGTTTGAGTCTTGGGCTATTAATTGTTGTAAGGATATAAGGTCGTATAGATACTCATATGTTAGTGGATAACTTCTAGTCTTGTTCTTTTATTTCCTCTGTGTTTGGTCTGAGTTTTGAGTTGGGTAGTTTATATCATCTTCTAATACTTAAGCTATGGCGTCTGTATGTTGTGGGGTCTCGGACAGACCCATATTATACGGTCATTATAGGGGAGGTGTTTCAACGGCTCACTATAGTAGGGAGGTGTGGTAAAAACATGAAGTTGCCAAAGCCAAGAGAAGAATTCACTTCAGAAAATTCAGAAAGGATGATCCAGATGCCCCTCCTCAACTGCCAAAGTATTTCCTGAAGCCAAAAGCTTATTTTGAAAGGCAGTACCAGAAGATCCAGGGCAAATAAGTTTAGAGTTCTTATTTTTCTTGACATTTGTGAAAACTGTTTGCCCCGACAAAACTTACATATATATTTTAATGTTTTGATTGCGATTATTCTTATTTCTCAATTGTTATGCTCTTTCCTTGTTTTATTATCTTATGTACAATTAACCTTAGTTTGTAGGGTTATGACTTCTTCAAATAGGGGGAGATTGTTGGGAATTATATCCACAATAACCCTGATTTAAAGAAGTGTCCCTTGAACTAAGATTAATTGAGATTGTATTTGATTGCACGTTTTTAGTTATGTGCTTGCAGGAAGTTATTATCAAGTACAACCCAATGTCACTTTACAGTGGGTCATGAAATATAAGACTATACAATGTAATCCCTCATTGTGTAGATCAATGTGTTGACCCATGTGTAATCTCTTTATTGGAGTGTACTTCTATTTTAAGTGCATTAGAAGACTCAAGGAAGGATGTGCTGCTGTATTCTGGGAAGACAAATTTTCTCCAAGGAAAATTTGTCAAGTATCGTAGAGTAGACTCATCGAATTCATCGAGGTTATCTGTGAATACTCGTCAAATTCGTCAGGTACACCTACTGATACTCATCGATTTCGTTGGATTAAATCTGTGAATTTTCCACTGCATCTTTGAGAATCAACCAAGTAAAATTCATCGTATATCACTTTGCCTACTCGCCGAATTTGTTGAAAATATCTTTCGTTACTCGTCAGATTCGTCGGGTATGTTAGTCGATATTCATCGAATTTGTTGAGACTCTAGTAATGCGCTAAGCTATCAGATTAGATGTGACTTGATTCGACTAAGTCATTTTCATCGAATTTCAAAGCAGTTCGACGAGTATACTCTTATATACTCGACAAATAATACTTAGGGTTTTTCATTTTCTGTTTTCAAATTTCATCTCGGCTCGTCCCGACCGCCATGTACAGTAACCCGCGAACTTCTCAGTATGGAAGGAATTTCTAGCCGTTAGAAAGAGGAGTTCCTATAAATACCTAGGGTGGATTGTGCTCAACCTTAATCGTGCATTTATGTTCTCAAATCAAGAAATTTCCAAAAAAAAAATCTCTCTTCGGCTCTTGTGAAACAGATTTCACGTCTTCCTCTCGGCCGATAATTTGATGCATGATTCTTCTTCATCAAGTGGGTCAACAAGATCTTAGATCTCAAAAAGTTCAAGTATTCCTCAGATTTAGTTGATTCCTTTTGTTCAGATCAAGACTTGAAAGATTTCCTCAAGGCTTTCAAGTTCTTTGTTTCAGAGGAAAGGAAGATTGGAGATTTCAGATATGAAGAAGATTATTTTTTATTCTTTTGTTATGTAAAACTTTTTTATACTATTGTAGAAGGTCTTGCCTCCTAGTTGTAGATCCTTGTTTATAGGATTGAGTTTGTAGGAGAGGTTGTTCTCCGAGTGGTAATAGAGTTGTCTCCGAGTTTGTAAAAGTTGAGGCACTGAGTTGTAAGATTGAAGATTGTTTTTAATCTGAGATAAAGGTGAAGTAGCTGAATCTAGCCCTTCGTGGTAGATGGGCGAGGCGGGACAGTGGACGTACCCAAATAAGGGAACCACTATAAATTCTCGGTGTTTCTGTGTGCTTGAATGCATTAATTTTTTATTCCACTAAAAGACGTAGAACTCACTTATTCACCCCCTCTAGGTGATTTTGGCTGACTATTATACACTTTCAGTTCCTTCCTGGATCTGTCATGGTTTTTCATGGGGCTTTCTTGAGCTGGAGCAAGTGGTATCCTTATTCTTCCACTATCTTCTTTTGCTCGGCATCTTTTTGAATTGCTTGTAGAACAAGGTTAGTTCTCCATCAGACTGCTCAGCTTCTGATGACCTAGGTGCAGAGCTTTCTGACTGTGCAACCCTTCTTGGGGTATAAGTAGTATTCTCTCTACTCCTTTTTGAGGTTTCAGCTTTGAAGGCCACTGACTTCTATCTACTGAGTGCCTTGGCAGATTCTTCTTCAGCTTTTCTGAAGTTCAGTTGATGTTTATGTGAAATACACTTGCCAAATAGGTTTTATGGCAGAGTGTTGGCTAAGTTGCCTACTTCCCTTATGATATAGATCTTGATGTCCCACTCTTTGTTGAGTGACATCAGGAATTTGTTATTCAGCTCATAGTTTGAGAATTGTCTGCCATAAGTTTTCAGATCATTTACAATCCTAAAGAATTTCTCATAGCATACAGTTATGGGATCCTTCTTTTCTTGTCTAAAAGCCTTATACTATTGATTTAGCAGGGATTTTCCCTCATCCCTCACTTCCTTAGTCCCTTCCATATAGACTATCAGAGAGTCCTATATTTCCTTTACAGTTGTGCAGTGAATAAGGTTCTGAAAGGTTGAGTCATCTATAGCGATGACTATTATGTTCTTGGCCCTCTTGTCCATGGTAGCGAGAATAACCTCATCCTTTGTCATCTTAGAGTACTTCTTTGGGGTCTTGATGTTGATATATATGGCTAATACCTTCATGGTAATGAAAGGTCCCTCTTCCATCATAATAAATATTCTTGGGTCTGAGGCTTCAATGAACAACCCTACTCTTTCATTACAAATCCCAAAGTTTTCCTTCCTACCAATAGGAAGCTTCATAGATCCTAGCTCCTTGTGGTTCTCACCAGAAGTCATGATGATAGACTTTTACGACCCTTGGAGATCTTGTTCAAACTATTAGGTCTTTATTGAACAACCAATTTTGATACCACTTGAAAGTCTTTTAAGGGTAGCTAAACATCAAGAGGTGGGGGGTGAATAGGTTTCTTTTAAGTTTTTGAACCTTTTAAAGTTATGCTTGATGTGTTTTTGTTAGGATGTTAGCTTTCAAGATTATACATAACACACAATCAGTTTATAGTGGTTCCCCTATCTAGGGTATATGCACTTTCCCCCTTCACATATCTAGCAGTGTGCTAGATAAATTTTCCAATTCCTCCAAAATCTCAGATCAACTGATCTTATACCTCAGATCATTCCCAGGATCCTACAGCTCAGAGTGCTTCCCACTCCTATAACTTTGTTTGCTCACAGTCCTATCTTAGAGACCAAGTCTCCTACCTTAGGCTCACAACCAAGCCCTACCTTAGCCTTTATAATATAGGCCTACCTCAGATTCTCTACAAGAATCCTACCTCAGACTTTTAGAAAAAGTCCTACACTTAGCCTTTATAAAGCATGCTTACACTCAGATCTCAGTGAGATCTTATAATGGAGATTTAAACATTAGTACAATGACTCTGGAACAAAGGTTCTGGAGTCTTCTTCTTTAGCTATTCCACTAAACAGCTTCTCTTCACCACAGCAATAGGAAATGATCTTCAGATTTTGAACAGACTGTGTTGTGTGAATACTTGTAGAGAGCTTCTTCTTCCTCAAGCTTTTTGAATGATTGATTTGTAGATTATCAAGCTTGAAGACAATTTAAATTATTTATCTCTCTTTGCTGGCGGTGACTTTATGGAGCTTAGGGTTTTAGAAAAAATTTCTAAAGTTCTTCAATAAGTTCTACAAAAGTCTCATAAAAGTCTACCACACTTTACTTTTATATGTCAAAAACTACAACGTCTAAATCCTATAAAGGTAAACGGCATGGCCGGCTTTAATGGTTGAATCTTCCCAAGATTACAAGTCAGGCAAATATGGTCATTTCCATTTTTAGCGTGCAATCTGTGTCGATTTAAATTTTTTATGACGTCAGTTATATAGACAAGATGTCATTTGACTTAGAATAATTTCTAATCTTCTGTACAGACATTGAGTGCTGAAAGCATCATGACTTCGTCAAATTTTTTATCTCTGACGAAGCATTGAGAGACAAGCCTTAACTCAACGCATTTGTACTTAGTCAACTTTTCACTTTTTATTAAAGCGTTGAGTGAAGTCTTTCTGAAGAGGCGTTGAGTGACTGCAGTTAACTCAGAGCATTCTATTTAGGCATTGAGTCAAGTTTTATGTCTCGACGCATTTGAACTTAGTTATTTTTACATCTTCACTACTTAGGCGTTGATTGAATGATCTTCACTCGATGCAATTGAACTTAGAATGAAACTCAGCTCTTTTAATGAAGCGTTGAGTGAAAGACCTTCACTCGACGCATTTGAACTTAGCCTGAATTTCTGCACTCTTATAGAAGCATTGACATAGTAATATTCAATCATCGCATTACTCTTGAGCATTGAGTGATGTGAGATGACTCGATACATTTATACTTAGGCAGATTCACTGCTTCTGTTCTGAGGTGCTGAGTGAATAGCATGGTGTCAACGCCTATAGATCTCGAGCGTCTAGTGATGTGAGATGACTCGACGCATTTATACTTAGCAGATGTTCTTCAATTTTGGAGTGTGCTGAATTATTCTCAACCTATTAGTCAATCAAATATATATTTCCTGCGCAGAATAACTTAGAGGAAATGTTAAATACATGTATGTATATATTATTGACTCATGGAGCTTCTTCAACTCTAGGACATTGTGGTCAATGTTCCCAACAATTTCAGAAAATAGTTTATTATCTGACTTGTAGTTAAGATGAGCTAATCTATTGACCCACTGAATACAAAGAGATTCATTTTCATTAGCTACAAGACAAACATGCATAGAGAATCAGAACAAATAAAATTTAAGCATAAATATTTTCACTCCTAGTGCCTGTGAGAATTGTATCCAAGTCAATTGAATTTTTGATTTGACACTTAACCTTATGGAACTCAATGATATAGACTAAATCACAAAGTTGACTTATGCTTATGAGTTTGTATTGCAATCTCTCTACATAAGCTACTTTTGCAATGGAGACTATGTCATTTGTGATCATATCATAGCCTTTAGTTAACCCTCAATCACCGAAGATAACCTTGGGTCCATTTTTCATTGGGGTATAATCCTTTAGATGCCTTCTTATTATATTCATATGCTTGGAACACCCACTGTCCAATTACTATATAGGAATTTGATTTCCATATGGACATACCTGCAAAAAGAAACTAATTTACCTTAGGAACCCAACCAAACTTGGGTCCTTGCTTCCTGTTAGTTTTACTAGCTGATTTTTGTTCAAATATATTATCATCTAGATTAATATTTCTTTCCCTAGGCATTGTTGGTTTGTACCAACAATCTATGACAATGGCCAATCTTGCCACAACACCTGCAATTAAACATGGTGTACCTTCTCTTTTGAGTGGAATAAGTGTTCTGGTGTTCAGAAGAGTAGGTATTAGGAATTCTTGTACTTTGTTGGCATGAATTTTTATCGTGTTCATGATGAAAGGCAGGTTGCATAGTCCCAGGGGACTTCCAAAAGGTATGTCTTTGAGGAATGACCTACTTTACCTTTGGCTGATGGTGTTATAGAGCCAAATACAAAAGGTTCATGATTTTCATAGGAATTTGCCTAAGGGGTACCTTAAGAGTGCTGAGTCCTAAGTTTGTTCTAATTCTAGAATTTGTTGCTTTGTTCTACTAGTATAGCACTCATTTAAAGTTTGTTCATATGAGGAATTAAGATCATGTGCATTTGATGACATGACTAGTTTTTGAAATATAGTTTTGTGATTTGGTGAATTTCCCTTATTATTCTTTTTGTTATAATCTAGTCCTCCTCTATATGGAGCAGGAATGGTGTCTAATATGGGGAGGGCATCTTATGGCTTTATAGATCTTATTACAAGATTCCTTTCCACAAGGAGCTTATTCTCCAGAGCCTTAATAACTTTGTCTTTTTTATTCAAAAGTTTGGCTTGAGAATCAAGACTTTTCTTGAGCTCAAACACTTCAAAGTTAATTTTAGTTAGCTCTAGTGCCTTTCTCCGCTTAGAGATTCGAAGGGCTTGAGGATTTCAATCTCCTCTTCCTGAGACTTAATTATTTCTTTACTTTTCTTTAGTGCTTTCAATATTGCACCATATTTATTGATTAGATGATTATATTCATTTGCTAGTTCAGATTCTTTTCATCAATTGATGATGAGAATTCTTCTGAGGCATCACCAGTTACATAATCAGAAATAGATCTTAATGAGACAGCTTTAGTTCATACCATAGCAGGATAAGACTCATCTTGACATTCTTCATCTGTCTTGGCCATCAACCCACAGTTGATATCTTCATCAGATTCACTGTCAAAAAGTGATAGAGGTTCCCTGATGCCCACCTTGGCAATAGGATATTCATCTTGTTCCTCTTTTTTATTAATGTATGAAACTCACATTAAGCCTCTTCTTCAATATTTGAGTATCTCATAAATTTAGATTCTTCCATGAATACTCTGATCTTTCCCATCCAAATCCAATATTCTCTCTTGAAGTCATGGTGTGTAGAGTGTTTATTGCTTTGAGGATCATTTTCTATTATTAATCCTTTTTGAACAACCTACCTCTGATATCACATGTAAGTTCAAAATAGTCTAATCACCTAGAAGGGTTGAATATGTGTTTTTTATTTTTAGTTCTTTTATGAATTTTCAAATAATCTAGAATAGTAACTCAAACCACACGGAAAACTCACGGATATTTATAGTGGTTCATCAAATGTGGGTACATCCACTGTCCCCCTCCACCTATCAAGTGGTGTGCTAGGCTAGTCCAACTTCTCTAATAACTAAGATCAAATAGATCTTACAACTCAGAGTCCAAGACTCCTACAGCTTAGGAACAACAGAATGTTCCATACCTCAGATCAATAACCTGGTCCTACCTCAGAGTATGAAAACTCCTACAGCTTAAGAATATCAATTGATTCCCTACCTAAGATTTATCTCAACCCTACCTCAGGTTCACCCTTGAACCGTACTTCAGATCCAATCACTAGATCCTATAACTCAGGCTTTGGCAAGCCTTACCTCAGATCTCAAGGAGACCTTATAATAGTAGTAAGTTTTATAGTTTATTACAATACAAATAGACTCTATAAGATTGGATCTCTTAAGAATTGAGTTCTTTTGGGCTAGATGCAAATAACCTTTTTGAATCAGCAATAATGTTTGTACTGATATTATATTGTAGACAAGATTGTGTTGAAACTTGAATACCATATGTTTTCTTTGCTCTTGAATGGTAGAAGTTGTTGATTCCCGAGCAGTACTGGGAAGACTTAAAGATTTTCTAATAGATTTTCTCCTCCTTGAGATGGTATTCTTTCTTGGTGTTTTTGTCTAACTGGCAATTTACAGTTTTATTTATTTCTTATACTCGAGCTTGTCAGTATTAGGGTTTTCTCCTAATCTCCTCTTCTTATATATGTCTCCCATCTTTAACGTTCGGGAAGAAATAAAACGTGTCTGATGCCTTACAAGAAAAGATTGATTTGACGTTTACTTTCGGCACTTATTGCAATTTTAAATCCCATAATTTGAATTTAACATCATGCTAAATTCTCTTTACACAACACATTTTGACATATCCATTCTTTCTATCTGAGTACAAACTGAACACAACGCTATTCATCTTAGAACCTTTTCATCTTTTGTGGCGTTGTGTGTAGAGCTTTAATATAGCACTAGCATCGTGTGGTTTGCGATGCTTCTATTTTCACGGGCATATCACTGGCAGTAGACACGTCCATTCATGCTCACATTTATGCATTATTTTCTGACACGGGAATTATGTGAGTAATGGTGGATAATTACTTTTCATCAATGCTTGTTAGAGAATTCTATAATAACTTGGAGGATCCCGCTCGGTCTCAGCTTTATGATGGTGTACGGTCAACTCTTAATGGTAAAGTAGTGAAGATATTTCCCTCGGATTTATGGAGTGAGTTTTGTTTGATACATAGCTTGACAAAACAAGATATTAGAGATAGATTTTGTGTTCTACATGACTAGACAATTATTAATTTGTTTTACATGTGGTACAGGATACCATTGATTTGATTACCATCATGTCTACTCTAAGACCTGATGCTTATTATCCAAGATATCCCATATCATACCATCATATACAAGGGTGGAGATATGAAGAGAATCATGACTCAGCTTTCATTAGTTACGTACCATATCTTGGAGAAAATTTTGTTTGATGTGGTAGATCTTTTGTTATATTTTATGAGGTATGCTTATAGGTAAAATGAACCTAAGTGTTTAAGGCTAAACTCTCTGCCACTGGGAGGAATTATCTGATGTGTCATTTATGAGAAATATCTTGCACTTAGTATGGATTACTATCGGATTGATTGTCGGTATATTGAGTTAGATACCTCTACAATCCAGCTGCCAACAAAAGAGAGGGGATCTTTAACGCAGCGCCTGATCCATCGTAGTGGATCGATGCGTGAAACTCCATATGATTATTAAGGTGATTTTACTCGGGTAGAGAAGAAAGTGACTAAGATGTCTAGGATGACCAAGTTCATGATGAAGGGGCTCAAACTTACTCCTACTCATGTAGAGAGGGCAAAGTAGGCTAGTTCATAAGATGAGTTGCCTCATTGATCACTTTGTTGGACCTGACAGGAGAGAGACTAGGGAGAGGGCAATAGCTAGGAGAGAGAAATTGGTGAGGAATGAATTTGTTTTTTGTATTAAGACAGGTTTTGGACACTTTCGGGATTTCTGTGGCTAATGCCTAGCAGTATTTACTACCGCCGGCAATAGTCACAGTCACTATGTTGTGGTACTTTTTATTGAACTATTCTAATATGCTACTTTATCCTTTATGTTTTATGTTATTTCTGTGAAGTGGGATCTAGCAAAGGTACATTATAGTTGGATATTTCCCAGTCCACTTCATGATGATTTTTCACCGGAGAGGGGTTTGGGTAACAATTGGGGACCAAGTGTGGTGATCCCTTTGGGTACCCAAATGCTACGTGGAGATTTGCTTGGATGTAGTAATGATGGTAGCAAAAGAGAACCAATTGTGATGGTTATTTTGGGTACCCAGATGGTTTTAGCTCGAGGTTGTAATGAATTTGTTCTTGTTAGGTTACATCTATCAATAGGTCTCCATTCATACCATAGTAGATTTTTGTTGTAGTTACTTAAGTTTCTTTGGTAATCAACTTTAAAATAGTTGTGGCTCTCAAAACTGTGATTTGTAGGAAACTTAATTTTATTTAGCTTTTTGTTGGATAAAGATAGATCTTATAAAAGGTATCGGTGATGGTAATTTTCACTTCTTTGATTTGGTTTAGGTATAGTGTGAAAAATATTTGTTTAGATTTTGCTTGAATGTTTGGATTTATGATCTTCTTAAGTATGTTAATTTTAGTTTCAAATTCTTCATTTTTAAGTTTGAGATTTAGTCTTGCTTTGTTATAGCCAATTGTGTGTTATTTTTAAGAGTGGTGACAATTGAATTTATATGATTATTATAATCATTTCTTAAGTTTTCAAAGGTGTAATCCATCTCCCTAATTTAAATTTTAAAGACTTCACACTTAGAACACACATTTTCAAAAGATGAGTTTGTAGTTATATCAATTTTAGACACATTATTTAGTTTTGCTTTAAGAGTAATATTTTCTGAACGTAACTTAGAATTAGTATCCCTCAATTTTTTAGTCTTATGCTTGGAAATTTCAAGAGTGTGTAATGTAAAGATAAAGGTTGTAGTGAAGAGAGTGGGATTTAGTTTGCTTATATTAATATTGGAAGGAGCAAGAATTGAACATGAGATTCCATTGAAATATTCATCGTTCTATCTTTCCTTTTCTACTGATGAATGTTTGTCTTCTCTTTCTATTGAGGTGCATTATGTACATTTTTCAAGGATGGAGCTTTCTTGAATACCTCTGCTGACTTGTGTTTTCTCCACTTCTTAAGCTTGATCCATATCGACAAATGGAAGATAGTAAATTTCATCAAGGAAATCAATATTTTGTAAGCAGTGAAAAATAATAAACTAGCTTAAAAATATCTTAAGTGATTGCACATAATAGACTATTCATTAATTTACCATTTAAAATGCATTCTTCTCTTTTTAGCTCTTTTGTGGGCTTTTTAATTGTAATTTCCCTTATTTTAATGTTTAATGTTTTGAGAATATTTTCCATTAAAACTTTTCATCCTTTATAGTTTTTACCCTCAAAGAAAGGTGGTGTCAAGGTGATTTCATTTATACTGGATTCATCCCCTTTAGAAGAAGTGAGATCATGGAGCACCATTATCCCTATATGTTAAGCTGATTTGGGATAACCTCCCTCTGATATAACTTGTTGGATCTTACGACGCCCTTAGAGGGGGTGAACAAGGGTTATTAATAATATTGAGATTTAAAATAAGAAATAGTAAGATTTGTAGTTCTGTTACTACCGCCAGCCGTAGTAGTTACCGCTTGGTGTTTGTAACAGAAATTTCCTCTTCTTTTAAACTCAAAAATAGAAAATTTGTGAGCTATTAATGAAAGAAAAGATTCTTTTATTTCAATAATGATGATTATAAATTTGAGACACCAATGACGCTTGAGATCGAGGCGATAGTAAAAACCTTTTGGTTTTCTATAATGACCCTTCTCTTAAGGACCGGTTGGTTCTAGACTTATCTCTCCAAAATACAGCCTTGAACTACCCACTAGATCTATCCTAGACCTAATCGCCACAACATGCGGCGAATTACGGAAGCCTCCCAAGAAATAGACTTCCACACCTGATTATTTTCACCCTAAGTCCCGCAAGACTTTGTCGCCCTTACCTGCATCAAATTTACAACAATCAAAGAATAAAGGAAATACAAAATACAATAATATTGAAGAACTCCCTCAATAATATGAACTTGAAGGTGATGGAGGTGTAGCGAGGATTGTATCCATTATTGGGAACGTCCTCCGTATAGAGTACATGTTATTGATTCTTATTCGACTTTGTGGACTTTACGAGTGTTGACAGAAGTTCTTGACAATGAGGGGGAGGAACTCACAAAGGTACAAGAGTTCTGGCTTCAAGTCATGATCACTGCCTCTTGTCTGTGAATGAGGAGGTCCGCTCTTTTTATAGGCATGAAAACTAATGCATGTGTTAGTACTGCCGCTCAGCAATAGCTACTTTAGGAAACTTTTCTATCTTTAGAAAGCAGTATTTTAGGTAATATTTTCTTCCAAAAATGGACCTTCCAAAAGATATCGTCTGACATTAGTGATACTGCTCGGTGGAAGCACTTTCCATTTTTAACACCATCCTTCTAATTTTGGCAGACTTTTTGATGTGCTATAAATATAGTTCCGACTCTTACTTAAGCATAACTCAATGAGGCAAGTGCACCTATCTCTTGGAGTATAAAATCAAGTGTTGTATTCTACGAGTCTGTCATGTACTTGTACTCACATGAAAGAGATATTATTTTTTCTATTAAAAAGTGTGGTTGAATTGTAAAACTAAGAGGGAGTGCGATTAAAATATTAAGAGAAAAAAATGATGAGTTTAAGGTTAGCACTTGATCTAGAATCATTTTGGATAAAATAAACTTTTAATGCAAGAATAAATCACAAGCTCTCAAAATAATCAACTTCGACCGTAGAGGTTCCTAAATTATGAAGGTGCCTCTCTAGAGAAAATGCTCTCAACTAACCTTAGGTGAATCGATTAAGACCCCTCGGCTAATCGAAACCCCTAAGCTTGCTTTAGGCGGTGAACCCTCTATTGGGTTTAACCCCAATCCGAAAGATTTAAGTCGTCCTCTCTCGAGGATTTCATGCAACTCCTTTTATCTTTGAGCGATCTTCTCATATTCACAACCTATCGTTAAACTAGAATATAGAGCATAGTTCAAAAACCTAATCACGATCCTTTTATCCTTGAATGATCTCCTCGCATTCACCACCTCTCGTAAAACTAAAATACATATCTTTGATCGAAAAAATGTGTTCGTGACATAAGAAAATGAAGCAAAATTAATCAAAGATAAATCGAAGTGAACTTAAGTAGAGAGCTTGCAAATTTATTAAGAGACAAAGCAAAGTTTATTTCATTCCAAAGCTCATCATGATCAAGTGCTAATAGAAATTTAACTGCTTATTATGATGGGGGAATTACATATAAAGATGAGGAGAGACATGATTACTAAATATAAGAAATCTTGAATTGAAATAGAGCAACACTAGGAATGAAAATACAAAAGCTACACTAACAATTAGAAATGAAAAATACAACTAAATCAAACCAGAATTATAGTAATTCAACCCCAAAATCTCCCTCCTCAACTAAAGAATATTGTTGGAATTTATAGAAACTTTAACTGGGGAGTCACCCCCCTGGTCATGTCCGTGACCAGGGCATGTGTAATACGGAACTGCCGCCATAAAAACCTGGGAAACTTTAGAAGAAGAATCGTCATAATGCATTAACAGGCAGGTCAAGCCCCTAGGTCATGCTCCTGACCAAGGGCATGTCTTGACCGAGTTTGCTAAAATGTCAAGTTGGCACGAACAGTTGGATTGAATGATTGGCTATACCCCATGGCATGTTGGACACACCCCCTATCATGCTCCTGATAAGGGCGTGTAATTTAATCTAGCGTGGCATCTTTTCTTGTGTGCTGGAGAAAAAGCATGGTGCACAGGTTGAGTTACACCCCCTGGTCACGCTCGTGACTAGGGCATGTAACTTTTAGCTTTTCCAAAAACCTTCCAAAAAGTGCCTAAAATTTTCCAGTGAGCTCCAATTTGATAATTGCCACCCAAAACAACCTAAATTTCGATAAAAAAAAGTCAATTATAGGTTATTTAAGTAAAATATAAATAAAATAAAACCAATTATTAAAATAAAACTATATAAAAATAACACTAAAATATAATTATCAAATATCCTGATACTTACCTATTTGTTAGTCTCGAGCAAACAACCTTTCATAGGAAGCAGAAAAATTTTCAAAACTATAAAAGAATGGTGAACCTAAGGAGTAAAATACGAAGTCTTATGCCTATTTGTGCATAGATTTTAGCAAAAATACCTACTCAACATATAAATTAGTTTAAGATTTCAAGAAAGAGTCTCGATTTATTGCCACTTTTAAAAAGAAATACCGGTAAATCTATTTTTTATTTTCAGGGAGAGAGCAGCATGTTTACTAAGATTGATATTACATAGTATCAAGAATCAGAGCACCCTCCAAAGAAATCCATCAATGACGATGGTCATAGGCTTTTACTTTCACACTCTCGTCGCGGCACTAGTCTAACTCATAAGCACACATCATTAAGACTTAGCTAGGTTTAAATGTAGGCTTAGGTTAATGGTATGGATAATCAAATTTAAACTTGACGGGTAGTCACACATAAATCAAAAGTGAGCTCGCACAAATGAATCTATATTAATACCCATGATTTTTCAAGAACATAGCCAATTTTTCCAAACCTTTCTGTTTTCTTTTTCACATTTTTTCCACTTATTTTTTTTCCTTTTTTTTCTTTTTCTTCCCTTGTGAAAAATTTATATATATATTCCACAAACGGGAGAAAAAATCCGTGAATATAACCATCATACTAAAATGACTTCCAAACCTTACTCAAAGTATAGCGAACTTTTTTGAGCTCAGACCTAGATGTGTAAATAGGATGTTTTTTAGGCTTTGGTTATATTATTTGTGGAGTTAAAACAAAAAAATGGTATAATAGCTCAACTTTGGTTAGCAAAGGTAAAATGTTAGGTGCTGGTGCAAAGCCTCAAACGGGCCAATAGAAATGTCTAACTCCTTTTCATGCTAATGAATCTAACGTATGCAAAGTCTTAAGAATAGCTTGGGGCAAGTTCTAGACATCGAGAAAGTAATACCTTTCCTCTTAACTCGTGTAATATTGCTCTGGTAAACTTCTACAAACCAACTTAAATTAATTTCGAATTATACCGGTTTCGAGTTAAAAGTGGAATAAACCATTTTCACTCAATTAGAAAAATATAAAGCTAAGAGTATGTTGAATATTTAATGCTACTTAAAATTCAACTAATATGTGTTGTTGAAGCAAGTAAACCCAGCTCCTCCTAAAGCTCGGAACTAAAGTTGCAGCTCACACCTACTCTTCTCGAACTCCTCCCTAGACAAGAGTCTCAAAGAAACAGACCATGGGCTTCAGCTCGGAGGTCCCACCTCTTACCCAAAAGAACTAGCAATTCTCCCCCTCCCTAGCCAATGTTAGGCTAGGTGCCTTAGTGGAAGAAAAATAAGGGTCAACAACCTTCTACCAGGCACCTTACTAGTCTATTTATAGGCCTCTGAGTTTGGACTTCCAATAACCAAACTGAACCGACCTGAAATTACCAAAATACCCTTAGTCGGATCGGCCAACAGCCAAACTCCGCTGTTCTGAAGGGTTATATGAAAACCACCAAGGGAAAAAGTGTAAAATCACCTGGTGCTAAAAAGTTGAACCACTTTCCACCTGAACCGACCCTTGACCAAACACTGAACTGACATTAAGCCTCTCGCTGAACCAGCGCTTGGCGAGAGCATCATCTTGCGGGAGAGAGCTCTCCCCTCTGGAGCCCTCTCGCCTAGTGAATCGGCCCTCGCCCTGCGAGTGGCCCTTTCCCTAGAATCCATTCGCCTAGCCAATGACGCGGCTCCCTCCTGGGTCCCACTCGCCTAGTGAGCAGCTCTCGCCCCGCGAGTGGCTCTTCCCCAGGGATCCACTCGCCTAGCGAGTCAGCTCTCGCTTGGGCCCATCTTGCCTTGTAAATAGCCTCCTCCTTAAAACTCATCTTGCTTTCTTTCCCTTGAGCCTTCTGCTCCTGTGAGCTCGAGGTTATACACAATCCCCCCTCTTCTCGAGGTTGCCTTAAGCTCGGAAAGAAAGTCCAACCGATGCTCGCATCATTAAAGTAAATTTATGACAGAATCTTTTTGGGGGGCCCTCCACCAGAGCCTATAAATATAGGATTTCCATCCCGTGTGGAGAGTGCCCCCTTTCCATATTTCATCCTTCTCTAGCTCTATTGCCATGATGTCTCACAGCCAGAGCTTCCGCAAACGCATTGCGATGGTGCGCAAGCAGAGCAAGGCCAATGTGGCCACTCTGACCACGGTTCTGGTTCGCACCCCCCCCCCCCTACTGTCATCATCATTTTGCCTGAAGATGGAAAAAACAACTGACCCATCCTCTTCGACAGAGGAGCCCTCTCGCACTTCCCAGGAAATTCATGTCCCTCCTCCTCCCGCGTCTCCTAGAGAGAAAGAGGTGAACTTTTGCATTTTATTCCTATTTCTCCTTCATTCGCATCTTTTCATTTACTATTTACTTTCAGGGGGATCTCGCACCTCAACATCGACCCGAGAGTCCGCGGGACGACATCGGTGCCCATCGCCAAAATTCTTACTCGCCTCAGCCATCAACCCCTCCATCTACTCCTCAAGGCACGAGGAAGGATGACCCTTCTCAGGCCGTTGGGACCTCTCGCTATCCTTGTAAAAAACCTTCCCTCTCGGTCCTCTGTCCCGCTCGCTATTCCCAAACACTATTGCGAGAATCCCCCTTACTCTACCCTTCAGCTCCTTACGCAGGCATCAAGGTCGATTCGCCTACTGAAGAATTCTCTAGGCAAATCGTCATCTCGCCCCCTCCTCCCAAAGACGAGATTGAAGACTACCTGGGTGACCCCATGGACCCGCTAGAGATGAAGCGTAGGATAGCTGAGATGTTCCGGAAGTACGCGCGTATTATCCACGAGTTGGAACAAGATAAGCAATCAGCTGACAGGCGAACCGAATGGCTGGAAATTGAATGTTCTTGTCTGCCCTAAGAGATCGACGATGGCATTGAGATAGACGAGACCGACCCTCAGGCAATCTTAAAAGAGGTCGACCAACAACTTCATCTCGCGTATGTTATGGTGTCGACGTTGCTCGTGCTTTTCACATCCCTGGCCGACCCCCCTGTACGAGGTATCGCGGTGAGTGCTGGAAATGGCACAAACACTGAAGACCCTCCGCTTCGTCTCACCTATTTAGATAGTCTCGCCCTTTTTCTTTTAATTCATGATTCTATAATATATTTTATGTTGTCGTCTTGCCTATACTTTAGGCCCTACGAATACGCTGCCCGCCTTGTGCGGGATGGGATAATTTAATAATTATTGTTTATCCTATTTACTTCCATAATGCTTAGTATTTATCACATAGCCACGCTCAGTTAATTTTGCTTTATTTATTGCTTTTTCTGTTCTGCCTTGCTGAGAAAGCTCGTGTCGGGCTGCGCAAATCGAGGCCAGGAGAGAGAGTATGAAATGTTGGCCGACTCTTCCCCTTCCTCTACATATTATTCCAGCCTATTTTCTCCGCTGACCACGGCCTCTATAAATACCCCCTCACCCCAGATCAGAGCTACGCTCTTACCTTTGTTGCGCCCCATATCTCGTCCTTTTGCTCCATCTGTCTCGCGTATTGCTCTCACTTTCACTTCATCTTGATCCTTTCTCCTTCGACCGTCTCGATTATTCTTCTCCTCGCTACCCACTTTGACCGTCTCTCCTTTCCTTCTTTTCGCTACCTACTTTGACCGTCTCACTTTAGATGGGAAAGAAGAAGGTTGAAGAGGGAGAGGGGTGTAGCCGGTACGGGAGACGATTCATTGACCACAACTCCCCCCCGGTAGAATCTCTGAAGAGGAATACACCGTCTTTACCCGCGAGTTCTTGACGAAGGGATTTGAGTCGCGGCCCCCAAAGGTCGGCGAGGCGATCAATACCTTCTACCCTGGGGAACTCTCCTTCCCCATCTCTCACATTGAGGCGGGGCTGAGACTGCCCCTCTGGCCGGAGGTTAAATAGGTTTTGAAGTACTTCGGCGCAGTCCCAGTGCAGCTAAACCCAAATGCCATCTTGGTGTTAGTTCCTTTCGCAAGCTACATGCACCGGGAGCGCATCGAGTTCAGCTTGACAGTCCTCCGCAATCTATTCGTATACCACGCCAACCACGACAGTGTCTCCTACATCTCCAGGCAAGGTCTCAAGGTATGCGAGACGCCCAATAAGAATCATCACTTGCTCACCCGCTTTGTCTTCTTATACAGAAACTTGGGGGCGTCCCGCTCGCGCCCGTGTCGCCTGCCGAGGTGTTCTATGTGTCCCCTCAGGTTGGCGGTATGGATAAGCTCCTCTACAACTTCTTCGTCGGCAAGAATTTTGAAGTTCGATTCCTGAGGCGGGGCCTCGACTCCCTCCTTCATGTGCTCCCTGTTGAAGGTATGCTCGCATCCCTTTGGTCTCGCATTTATTATTTCATCTCGTATTCTTATCGCCCAGTTTTTTGTTTAGGAGAGAGGAACATCCCCGTCCACCACCTTACAAGAGCAATGCTAAGCCATCAAAGGGCCTCGCTCTCGCCATCATGGCAGCCGAGGCGGTGAAAGAGTCCTTGGCCCCCTCCCTCAATAAAAGGCCCGTTGAAGGCACCGCTCTGTCTCGCTCTAGCCCCAAGAAAAAGATGAAGAGGTTGTGTCCTTCCCCAAAGAGAAAAAGGAGAAGGCCCCCAAGGAGAAGAAGGAGATGTCGAGGTCCCTGAGCCCCATCTCCATAGGGTCTCAGTCCCCTTGATCACGTCCTCGGTCATCTCCCCAACAGGACGTCTCGCCTACCCACGAGTCGGCACTGCCCGACCAACCTGCCAGCACCTCGATTCAACCAACTGGGTCTCCATCTCGTAAAGTCGCTTCTTCCAGTCGCCCAGCCCCCTCTTCTCATAAAAATTTTAACATGGGCCCCTTGGTTAAAGACGTCGTTAACGACCCAGTTTTACTATGGGAGAAGGAAGTGAACCGAGTGTCCATCTCCACCCTCCTTCCCTCATGGAAGGAGCAAGACCATCCCACTAGCCACGCCTTATCCTTGGGCTTCGACCTTTATGGGGGTCCAGAGTCAGATTCCGTCGAGAAGGAAACCTCGCGAGATCTAGTTCTGAAGACTACGTATGCTCAGCTGCGCACCTTGGAGCTTTGGCACCATCTCTCGCACCACCTGATTTTTAATAATAGGAAATAAAAGGAGCTGAGGCGGACCTGGAGGCGGAGCGCGATAAGTCCGGAGACCTCGAAAAGTGGATGGTTGTTGTCGAAGCCCTTCTCGCAAAGGCCTGGGGTGGCATGGTAAGCCTTATTTTACCTTCTGTCTGCTTCTCTCACGTCTGATTCTGGCTAACTGATAAGACTGTTGGATGCTGAGATGGTGGAGCGACTGCACTCGCGCATAGAGGCCCTGGAGGAGGAGTTCAAAGATTTGAAGTCTCAGATTGTCCACCTTCGGGACAGTGATCCATCGTCTTCTCGCTTAGCACTTCCCCAGGCTCCTCCCCCTCATTATTCCTATGAGGAGGTCGAAGAGCTCTGTCGAGACTCCAAAATTAGGACGGTCGAGCTCATTCTGAAAATGATAAAGGAGCTAGGGGTCGTCAAGTAAGAATCCAAAAATTTCACTGCTCGCGATCTCGTTCCAGAGATCTATGGCGAGGATGGTGATGACTCATCTTCTAGCGAGGAGGAATGAAATACTTCTGGTGAGATCAAGGGATCTCTCCCTTTTTTCTTCTCTATAACATTGTACTTGGTTTCTTTTTGTAATGAACAGTTATATTGATCAAGTGTATACACTCTTACTTTATCTGCTCTGTTATTTTATTTCATTTATTGCAAGACGATTCTTATGTTTGCCCACGCTTGCGAGATGGGGCCATTCCCCGTCTCGCCGCCTTGCTGGAGAGTGGATTTTTCTCATAGTGCAAGTCATCACTTCCCCCACCGCTCTTGTGTGTGAGACCAACTTATTTTTCCCTCTCGTCTCGCCTTAGGATGCCTCCGGCGCGAGTGGTCTCAAGGGGTCAACCCGCCCCCTTCTTAGGCAGGGCCATCCTTCCCCCTGATTGCCTACTCGCCATAGGAGAGACCTTCGCCCGGGTGGCCGGCTAGGAGTGCACCCACTTGCACTGCTCTAACTCTTTCCTCCCCCCTTATCATTTTATGAACTTTCCTCGTTTGTTGACTAGTAGGGATGTTTCTTTAAGAGATCTCATCGCTTACTCTACCACTTATCCTGCCCACGACCTTGCCAGCTTGGTGAGCCTGGTCAGCATGTCTTATTAGGGCCCTGTCATTCAACCAGACATCGAGTGAGAATACAGCCCTGCCAGCTTGATGAGAGTCTAGTCAGTGGGTCTTCTCAGGGTCCCCTCTCCAAACCAACTCCAACCATCAAGTGAGCATAAATCCCTGCCAGCTTGATGAGATCCTGGTCAGCAGGTCTTCTTGGGGTCTCCTCTCCAAACAAACTCCAACATCCGAGTGAGCCTACAACCCTGCCAGCTTGATGAGAGCCTAGTCAACGGGTCTTCTCGGGGTCTCCTCTCCAAACCAACTCCAACCACTGAGGGAGCCTACAGCCCTGCCAGCTTGATGAGAGCTTGGTCAGCGGGTCTTCTCGGGGTATCCTCTCTAAACCAACTCCAACCACCGAGTGAGCCTACAGCCCTGCCAGCTTGATAGGAGCCTGGTCAGCGGGTATTCTCGAGGTCTCCTCTCCAAACAAACTCCAACCACCGAGTGAGCCTACATCCACGCCAGCTTGATGAGAGCCTGGTCAGCAGGTCTTCTCGGGGTCTCCTCTCCAAACTAACTCCAACCATAGAGTGAGACTACAGCCCTGCCAGCTTGATTAGATTCTGGTCAGCGGGTCTTCTCAGGGTCTCCTCTCCAAACCAACTCCAACCACTGAGTGAGCCTACAGCCCTGCTAGCTTGATGGGAGCCTGGTCAGCAGCTTTTCTCGGGGTCTCCTCTCCAAACCAACTCCAATCACCAAGTGATCCTACAACCCTGCCAGCTTGATGAGAGCCTGGTCAGCGGGTCTTCTCGGGGTATCCTCTCCAAACCAACTCCAACCACCGAGTGAGCCTACATCCATGCCAGCTTGATGAGAGCCTGGTCAGCGGGTCTTCTAAGGGTCTCCTCTCCAAACCAACTCCAACCACCGAGTGAGCCTACAGCCCTGCCAGCTTGATGAGAGCCTGGTCAGCGGGTCTTCTCGGGGTCTCCTCTCCAAACCAACTCCAACCACCGAGTGAGCCTACAGCCCTGCCAGCTTGATGAGAGCCTGGTCAGTAAGTCTTATCGGGGTCTCCTCTCCAAACAAACTCCAACCACCGAGTGATCCTACAACCCTACCAGCTTGATGAGAGCCTGGTCAGTGGGTCTTCTCGGGGTATCCTCCTCAACCATCGCAATCTCATCTCAAAGAAGAAAACACCTAGAACTTCATTATATCAGGAAGCCGTACAAAATTTACAAGTATTGGAAAAGGTACAACATCAAGTATTGGAAAAGATACACAACAATTATGGGAAAAGACAAAACATCAAGGGTAGAATCTCTTCAGGTCGTCGCCACTTCGGGCGCGATCGAGAGGTACCCCGTCCACATCCTGGAGGTGATACCCTCCTGAATTCAAGGCCTCCCTCATTATGAAGGGACCCTCCCAGTTGGGGTTGAGCTTCCCCACTGATGCTCCTCTGCTCGCTGCATCTACTTTCTTAAGGACCAACTCACCCTTCTAGAACTTCCAAACCCTGATGTGCTTGTCAAAATACTTGGCCATTCAGCGCTTGACTTCCTCCTGTCGGATTGATGCTAGCTCCCCGAGCTCCTCAACTAAGTCAAGGGAGAGCTTCTGCTCTTCCTCATTTTCTGCTCGCCACCCTTCGTCTCCTCTCTTTGTCGCTGCCACCCTGGGAGATTCAACCTCGAACTCCATAGGTATAATGGCCTCCGAGCCATGGGAAAGTTTTAACGGCGTCTCTCCCGTGGTGGTGTTTGGTGTAGTTCTCAAAGCCTAGAGGACGGAGGGGAGCTGCTCTACCCAGCTTCCCCTTAAGTTATCTACCTTCTTCTTCAAGAGGTACACGATGACCTTGTTCGTAGCTTCCACCTGCCCATTGCTTCGAGGATGATGAACCGAGGTGAATCGAAGATCTATGCCCAGCTGGACAGAGAAATCCACAAATTCCCTACTAGTGAACTGTGGTCCATTATCCATGACGATGGCCAAAGGAATCCCATGCCGGCTCCCCATATGAAATTCCTGACCACCTACGACATCACCTTCGCCAATGCATTCACCTCCTGCCACTTTGAAAAATAATCCACCATTAACAGTAGGAACTTCCTCTGGCCACTAGCTTGGGGGAACGGGCCCACCAGATCTAGTCCCCATATGGCATAGGGCCATGGAGTCGTGATTGTGCGTAACCTTTGGGCCGGGAGGAGTTGAATAGAGGCAAACTCCTTGAACTTCTTACATCTGCTTGCAAAATATTCGGCGTCCCTCCTGAGGGTAGGCCATAAGCAGCCTTGCCTCAACACCCTTCTTTCCAAAGTCCGACTCTTAGAATGGCTCCCACATTCTCCTGAATGAATTTCCTCCAGCACTCTTGAGACCTCCTTCTCAAAAACACATCGATCTAGTAGGCCTGATAGAGTCATCCGGTATAAGGTTCCCTCTTTCAGTAGGTAATATGCTGATTTGTACCTGACCCGCTTCTTCTCAAGGTCTCTCTCGGGTAGACGTCCTGATGTCAAAAAGGAGATGAAGGGATCCATCCAGACCCCTTACTGGTCCACTTCTATCAACTCTCCCTCCTCTATGGAAGGCCTAAAGAGCTCTGTCATAGTTCCTCCGGCCTGAGGGCCGTGCTTGGAGAGCAGGTCCGCATGAGTGCTCTCTTCTCTTGGGACATGTTGAATTGAAAAGCTGCAGAACTGCCCGATTACACCCTTCACCTTCATTAAGTACAATTGGAGGGTGGGATCCTTCACTTCAAACTCCCCATTAATGTGTCCTGCAACCACCATAGAATCTGTGGAGACCTTGATGTCCTGTATGCCGAGCTCCTGAGCTAGCATGAACCCTGCAATGCTGGCTTCGTATTCTGCTTGGTTGTTGGTGAGGGTGAAGTGAATCTTCAGGGCCTTCTCAATTCGGGTCCCATCAGGACTCACTAGAATCATCCCTCCTCCAAAAGAGCTTCTTCCTAAGGCTCAATCTACAAGTATCTCCCAAGCCGCTATAGGAGGTGCTTCAGCTTCTTCGACCTCGACCACATATTCTGCCAAGAAATCCGCTACCGCTTGCGCCTTGATAGCCACTCGAGGGATGAAAGTGAGATCGAACTCACTGAGCTCTATCAACCACTTGGCCAACCTTCCTGAGTGCTCCACCCCTTCCAAGATGCGGCGGAGAGGATAATATGTCACGACTTGGATAGAGTGAGCCTGAAAGTATGGCCTGAGCTTCCTAGCTGAGATGATGAGGGTGAAGACCAGTTTCTCAAGGATAGGATATTTTAGTTCTACCTTCTTCAGGACCCTGCTCACATAATAAATCGGGAACTGCTTCTTACCCTCTTCTTGCACAAGGACTGGGCTTACTGCTCCCGTCCCTACACCCAAGTAAAGGAAAAAATTCTCTCCCTCTCGCGGCCCTTGGAGTAGTGGCGTTTGGGTGAGCTGTTGCTTCAGAGCTAGGAAAGCCTTCTCACACTCAGGGGTCCACTCAAATTTCTTTCCTCCTCTCAATGTTCGAAAGAAGTACGAGCACCTCACTCCTTCCCTAAAGAGGAACCTACTCAATCCAGCCAACTTGTCGGTGAGACACTAGACCTCTTTGGCATTCTTCGGAGATTCCAACTCTAAGATCGCTTTCACTTTGTCCGGGTTAGGTTCTACTCCTGAGGGGGTGAGGAGATGTCCCAAAAACTTCCCCCTGCTGGCCCCGAATACGCACTTCAGAGGGTTGAGCCTCTTCTTGTACTTTCTTATAGTTCCAAAGGTTTCTTTTAGATCCAGGACATGAGACCTGAGGTCCCTGCTCTTAATCATCAGATCATCTACATAAACCTCGAGGTTCCACCCCTTCTACTCCTGGAAGATCCGGGCCATCATTCATTGATTAGTTTCCCGCGCATTCTTCAACCCAAAGGGCATCATATTATAGCTGAATCACCCATCCTCTATGATGAAGGTGACATCATTGAAGTTTTGGGGGTGCATGCGTATTTGATGTTATCCTGAAATGACATCTAGAAAACTCATTAGTGAAAAACTGACGGCTGAATCAACCAGCCCGTCGATTTGAGGCAGAGGGTAACAATCCTTAGGGCATGATTTTTTCAAAAGGGAAAAATCAACACACATTCTCCACTTCCCCTCCCCTTCTTCACCATTACAACATTACTCACCCACCCCGGGTACTTGTTTGTGGATATGAACCCCACCTGGAGTAGCTTCTCCACCTCCTCTCTGATGGGCCTGTCCATCTTGGAAGCGATGGCCCTCTTCTTCTACTGAATGGGACGAGCCTTGGGGTCAAGGTTGAGACGATGGCACACCACGTCTGCGTCGACCCTCGGTATGTCGGCTATGCTCTAGGCGAAGATATCAATGTTCTCCTGTACGCACTTCCTGATCTCCTCCTAGTCCTCGTGGCTGGGCTCTCCACTGACTCTTATCTTTTCTTTCCTTCCCTCCTTAGTGAGGTTTCCATCTCCAGCACCTCAACCGCCGCCTTCAGCCTCAAAGGCTCCTCCTCTCCCTCCTGCTCCCTCAGCCTCTCCTCCTGCTCCCTCAGCCTCTCCTCCTTCTCCCTCAGCCTCTCCTCCTGCTCCCTGAGCTCATGCTCAATGGCTTCACGCCCCTCAACGGCCGCATCTACCTCCCTCAAGAACCTCTCCACCTCTTCATAAACACCCCTTCCTAGCAACGAACCTCCTCTCCTTTCTGGCTGAGCCTCCCTCCTGGATGACTCCCCTACTTCCCCTATCTTTCTTTTCCTTCTTCCTGCCTCTTCTACCTCTCCTCCGACCTCCTGCTATCCTGCCATTTCTGGCTCCCCCGCAATGCAACTCTCCCCTCCTACTACTTCCCTCTCCTCTTCTACCTCTCCTCCGACCTCCTGCTCTCCTACTATTTCAGGCTCCCCCGCAATTCCACTCTCTCCTCCTACTACTTACCTCTCCTCTTTTACCTCTCCTCCGACCTCTTGCTCCCACTGCTCCATCCTCTTCTCCAGCTCCTCGGCATCATCTTGCCAAGAGATGGTGTTTATTGCTGTCACGTAGCACTCTCTGGCTGCCTTTGGATCTCCTCGCACCCTGATCTGAGTTCCCCCTGAGTTCAGCTTCAAACATTGATGGAAGGACGATGGGACGCAGCAGAAGGAGCTGATTAAAGGGCGCCCAAAGATGGCATTGTAACTGCTGGGAGCATCCACTATCATAAAGTAGCAATTCCTGGACAGCCCTCCCAGAGTCACTTGGAGTCCCACTCCCCCCTCGACCTCTTTCCTTTCTCCTGAAAACCCAAAAAACGGTCCATCTGCTGCTAACACCCTCCTGGCCTCTACCCTCATCTCGTTGAATGCTTTCTTGAAAATGACATTCACCGAGCTCCCATTATTCACCAAGATCCTCGATTCCGTGAAGTTCTCGATGGCAGTCTGAATCACCAACGCATCGCATAATGGATCCTCATGATTCGGCAAGTCCTTCCTAGAGAAAGTGATTTTTTTTCATCCGAGGGAGGGGCTTGTGATGTCGAGGCAATGCTCAGACGATACATGGTACGAAGTCTGGCCTTGCAGGTAGCCTCAATACCCACCCCTACCCCCCATGGATCACCCTGATCCCTCCTCGATCTCCCACATCCGATCGGTCTACACATAGATCCTCCTCCCAGGTCCCAGTCACCTCTACTATCCACACCAGTAACTTCTGCTCACCTGCTCCTCTACCCCTCTTCAATTCCAGAAACTCCGGGCAGGTAACCGTCGTGTGACCTTCCTCCTCATGGAAGTCACAATACGGCATGGCTACCTCCCCCTACGGTCTCCCCTCCGGGTGGTTCCTCCTTCTCCCTGCTCCAGCTCTTCTCCGTTCTATTCCTCTCCCTCGGCCGATGGCCATAGATTTCTGAGGCGGGGGAGGGAGTGGTCTAGGACCATGTCCCCACCCCAACTGGTTGAATCTCCCCAGGCCTCCCTGGTAATTCCTTCCTCCTTTGGGAAAAACTCTTCCCTGCCCCTGAACAGGGCCTCCTGGTTGCCTCCAACCCAACTCCTAGTATACCGGACCCCTCGGCTCCTCCCTCCTTCTTCCTTCCTACTGCCTCGCTCCTCCTGGTACTCTTGACTCCACCTCTATCAACCTTGCCAACTTCTTAGGAAACGTCGGGTTCGCTTCCTCCATTGTTATCTCCTTCGTCGCCTTCTCCATCAACTCTTCAAATGACAATGGCGCCTTCCATGTCAAGCTCATATTATAGAAGCCCTCCCTCAGCCCCACGGTGAAGGCCCTCTGGAGAGAAAATCCTGGCACCTCCTGAATCTCCAGTATTTCCTCCTAGAAGCGGTCCATGTACTGGGCCAAGGACTCGTCGGACTTCTGCCTGATCAGAAAAATAGACTCTGATTTATTCTTCCTCTTCTTCCTCTTCTTAGAGGTCGAGAAGTGCAACTAGAAACTCCTACTCAAGTCCTCAAAACCATATATCGACCCTGTCGGGAGTTTATGAAACCAGTCCCTAGCTTTGTCCTTCAAGGTGATGGCGTAGAGGCGGCACTTGAATGCGTCCGTCATCGGCCTGATGGATACCGCATCTTCAAACCATTGCAAGTGCTGGAGGGGGGCATCTTTCCCCACATAGTAGGTCATCTCTGGCTCGCAATACCCCTCCGGGATGGGAGCCGAAAGAAACAACTCGCAAAAAGGAGACCCTATCGTCGGAGGTCTCGCCACCTCCACTCGCGCGACCATCTCCCCTGGCGAGATGACACTCGCGGGACTGGCGAAGAGCTCCCTGCCTTCCAGGTCTCGTTGGCTCCCTTCTACCACCTTCTCCTTCCCTGTTCGCCCCCCCCCCCCCCCCCCGGCGCGTCCTCGCCTACCCTTGCCGAGACGATCCCCTCATGAGGCGCGAGATCATACGCCTGAGGCAGGGGGTCACGCAATCACCTCGCTTCGAGATATGTTGCAGCATGTACATGATGCCTCCAATAGACGCCATGAACTCCTCTCTCCCAACGTATCCTCTCGGGTTCTAGGACCTGCCCTCGTCTCCTTCTCCAAGATCTCTTGCCATGAAGTGGTCCAAGGTTCTTCTGTGTAGGCTGCGATCCATGCTCACCGCACCAAAAATGTTGAAGCCATTAAACCCAGCTCCTCCTAAAGCTCAGATCTAAAGTTGCAGCTCATACCTACTCTTATCAAACTCCTCCCTTGACAAGAGTCTCAAAGAAACAGACCATGAGCTTCAGCTCGGAGGTCCCACCTCTTACCCCGAAGAACTAGGAATTCTCCCCCTCCCTAGCCAATGCCGAGCAAGGTGCCTTAGTGGAAGAAAAAGAAGGTCAAACAACCTTTTACCAGGCACCTTACCGGTCTATGTATAGGCCTCTGAGTTTGGACTGCCAAAAACCAAACTGAACCGACCTGAAATTACTAAAATACCCTTAGTCGGGTCTGCCAATAGCCAAACTCCACTGTTCTGAAGGGTTATATGCAGACCACCAAGGGCAAAAGTGTAAAATCACCTGGGGTTTAAAAGGTGAACCACTTTCCACCTGAACCGACCCTTGACCAAACACTAAACCGACACTAAGCCTCACGCCGAACCGGCGCTTGGCGAGAGCATCATCTCGCGGGCAAGAGCTCTCCCCTCTGGAGCCCTCTCGCCTAGCGAGTTAGCCCTCGCCCTGCGAGTGGCCCTTTCCCTGGGATCCAATCGCCTAGCCAACAGCGTGGCTTCCGCCTAGGTCCCACTCACCTAGTGAGCAGCTCTCGCCCCGCAAGTGGCCCTTCCCCCGGGATCCACTCGCCTAGCGAGTCGGCTCTCGCTTGGGCCCATCTTGCCTAGTAAATAGCCTCCTCCTTAAAACTCATCTCGCCTTCTTTCCCTTGAGCCTTCTGCTCCTGCGAGTCTGAGGTTGTACATGTGTGTTTGATTAGAAATACAGCATGACCAACAGTTTTACTCCAAAATTTAAAATCTAATAAAGCCAGAAAATTTTTTAAACACTATAAAAAACTAATTTACTAAGAATTTTGCAAGTGAACAAATATAGAAATAAATGATTTCTCTCTGATAAAACTCTTTTTTAAAAATAAAACTTTTTTTTATTTTTATTTTTTTAAATATATAATCTATATATTTTATTATTATTATTTAAACACATATATATATATACTAGTATTTATTTTTTAGCAAAATCATTTCAAATATTATCCTAATGTTTTGTGAAAAATGAAAATGCAAAGTATAAGGAAAAGGAACATCCCTGAAAAAAATCACCAAGTCACACCAAGCAATCCTGAAATAAGTAATTAAAGCAAAAAACACACTATGTTTTTTAATAATTAATTAAACTAGAAGATGACAAAAAATACCGAAAATAAAAATACAACTGAAAATTAAATTTGCTGAAATTAAAAAAATGCTGAAAATCAAACAAAAAAGAGGAAAACTAATATAAACTACTCATCATTGCAAACTTCGCTCTATCGATAATAAGCTCGTAGTTCCGCAAACTCCTGAGAGATGTGCTCCATGGAAGAAGTGTGGCGTTGTTCCAATGTATTAAATCGCTCGTCAATCCGCTCACCAAGGTGGGTCTCCATTTCCTCCAATTGTGTGTGAAGTGAAATAAACTGTTGATTCCAATAAGGTGAAGGACCAGGAGGAGGACGCTGCAGCGACAAAATCAGAGGAGGAGCGCCAGAGGTTCCACCACTCCCGTTCGGAGGGAGAGTCTCATACTCTTCTTCTCAACGACATGCTAATCTAAGTGCCTGGAGGCTAGAAAATGTTAAGGGAATAGGTGCTTGAACACACTGTAGTTGCGGAAGAGCATCCCAAACTCCCTATCAATTTGCGAGGTGAGTGACGTAATTACCGCCGCACACCGCTCCCAATCGTGCATTTTTGCCTTGAAGCCGAAAGAAGAAGGCAAGCTCTGTACAACCCCATATTTGCAGAGTAGGGTCCCCTTGGCAGGCGCAGGACCAGCTTTATGTTTTTAAGTTTTTGAGAGATTTTGCACTGTTTGTGGCCAATTTTGGATCAGCCTTGGAAATATACTAGTATGGGGAGGAAAAATCTGCCTCCCCCCAGTGGCCCCTTCATGGTGGGGCGGGTGTGAAAAGTTGGCCGGCATCCGCCCCGGGTTGATAGGCGTAAGGTCGGAGCGGCCTGCGGCCAGGCTCTCACCCCGGGCAGCCTGCTCACGCAGGCAAGAGCGGCCTGCAGTCGGGCTCTCGCCCTGGGTGGCCTACTTGCGCAGGCAAGAGCGACCTATGGCCAGGCTCTCGCCCTGGGCAGCCTGCTCGAACGGGCATGAGCGGCCTGCAGCCAGGCTCTCGCCACGGGCGGCCTGCTCGCGCAAGCGAGAGCGGCCTACGGCTAGGCTCTCGCCCCGGGTGGCCTTCTCGTGCGGGCGAGAGCGGCTTGCGACAAGGCTCTCGCCCCGGGCGGCCTGCTCGCACGAGCAAGAGAGGCTTGCGGCCAGGTGGGGGGGATGGCTTAGCCTCCATCCCCCCTGGACCTCTCTTTGGGTCGTGCTTTTACCGTTGTGCCCTCGGGGTGAAATTCCCCCTTTTACCCCCCGGTGTGGATGTTTTCTATTGGCACAAGGCCCATTTGTCCTAGGGGTATTTCAGACCTTTTGGTCCCTAGACTTGGAAAAACTATAAATAGACCCCCTTGGGTACCTTTGGAGAGGATGAGTTTTTGGCTTCCACCTCCCTAGGTTTCTTCTTCTTGGTTGAGTTGAGAGAGCTCTCCAAGGTACCCGGCTCAGTGATTAGTGAGGGAGGGGAAGTGCTCTTGTGACCTTCCGGGTGTGTGGTGGGACCTCCACACTAGAGTCGAGGGTCTGTTCCTAGTTTCTCAAGTCTTTGGTCCGTGATGTTCCCCCGAGTGTAGTAGGTGTGAGGTCAACCCACTTTTAGGACCCCAAACTCCACGAGAGACCAAGTTTTTTGTTTCAACATTTTGGTGCGGTGAGCGTGGAGATCAGGGAGGTGGTGATGATCTTGGCAAGCTCCCCAACCCCGGACCCTTCATAGGAAGGGAGGAATTTTTGGGTTCCATCCAAGGCATCATGGAGATTCTGAGAAGCATTGCCCCTCGGGTTGACAGCTCAACCCCCACTCCCCAGGGACTAGCTCCCAGGAGTCTCGGTGAGCTGACCTAGAGCGGTCTCGGCGAGCTGTCTCCTAGGGGCACAGGTGAGATGACCCCAGAAGGGGGAGAAGGAAGTGCACCAGGTAGGCGACCTGGGAGGGAAAGGATGGGAGAGAAGGTCAAATGAGACATCCCCGGACGATAGCTGTTCCCCAGCTCGGCGAGTGCTAGCCCTCCAGGCGAGCCGGTCGCGCGAGTAGAGGTTGCGAGACCACCCCTCAGGGGGTCACCCTTCAGTGAGCTGATCATCTCAGCTCCCGTTCCCGAAGGGTTCAAAGAGCCAGACATGGCTTACTATACTGGGAAGGATGACCCCGTCCAGCACCTGCAGTGGTTCGATGATGTCGTCTCCATCAGGCCGATGATGGATGCCTTCAAGTGTCGCCTCTTTGCGATCACGTTGAAGGAGAAGGCAAGGGACTTGTTTCATCAATCTATGGGTTTGAGGACTTGAGTTGGAGCTTCTAGCTCCGCTTCTCTACCTCCAAGAAGAGGAAGAGGAGTCCTGAGTCCATCTTTCTGATAAGGTAGAGGGTCGAGGAGTCGCTGGCCCACTATATTGGTAGGTTCTAGGAGGAGATCCTGGATATCCAGGAAATGTCGGGGTATGCCCTCCAAATGGCGTTCAAGGAGGGGTTGCGCGAGGGGTTCTTCAAGATGAGCCTGACTCGAAAGGCCCCTTTCCTTCGAGGAGCTGATTGAAAGGGCGGTAGAGGAGAGTCATGGAGGCGGCCAACCCGGCATTTGTCAAGAAGTTTGCAAAGCTAACAGAGTCGGAGCCAAAGGAGCAAGGTGGCTCAAGGAATCAGGAAGGAAGATGGAGATAAGATCAGAGAGCTCAGGTGTTCCAGGGACAGGACGGTCCGGAACCAGGCTTGAGACAGCAGGGAGGACCTTCCTAGGGTCCAGGAAAAGCTCTCATCCAGGGTAGGGGAAACTTTCACGGGGGCCAAATGAGGTTCAAATTCCAGAGTCATGCCCCAAGACAGCTCTTACCCCCACCATAGTAGTCCTTGGCAATAGGTGAAGGAGGAAGAGGCAACAGGAGAGACCGCCAGACCCGCCAAAGGAGGAAAGGAGGAGCGTTGTTGTACTGTAACTTCCACCAAGCAGAGGATCACGCCACGGCTACCTGCCTCAAATTCCTGGAAGTGAGGGGGACGAGAGGCCCTGCCCAGCCTCAGCCGCCGGCACAGGTTGAAGAGGTTCCACCACGAGTGGGGGATGATGACATATGTGAGGATCGGGTCGACGTCGGACCCTGAGGTGGCATAACAGTTATCCATGGTGGGGTAGGGATCGAGGCCACTCGAAAGGTAAGCCTCCATGTAATGTACCGATGGAGCATCGCTTCGACATCCAAGACCCCGCCCCAGGAGGAGAAGATCACCTTCTCGATGAAGGACATGTCGGATCATGACGATTCGTTCTGCGATGCGTTGGTCATCTAGACAGCCATAAGGGCAACACCGTCTCCCGGATCTTGGTTGATAACCGGAGCTCCATCAACGTCGTTTTCAAGAAGGTATTTGATGAGATGAAGGTGGAGCCAAGAAGGGTGTTGGCATCAGACGGCCCCCTATTCGATTTTTCAGGGGAGAGGAAGGAGGTTTAAGGTGGAGTAGGACTCCAAGTGAAATTGGGGGGGGGGACTTCAAGGAACTATCGGTTCGTCATAGTTGATACTCCGAGCAGCTATAACGCCATCTTTGGAAGGCCCCTCATCAGCCCCTTCCATTGCGTGTGAAAGTAAGGGTAAGATCTATCTTCACTCTAGAGGGGGGGTGAATAGAGTATTTTAAAATAATTTATAATTAAAAACTGTAAAGAAGTGGAAGACTTGATTTACTTATATGTATAATGTTCTAGCAGAAAAGTAACCACTAAAGCAGTAAGAGAACAGAAACACACAGCACATAGCAAAGCAAAAAATCAAAGTAAACCAGATGACACAAGGAGCTATAGTGGTTCCCCAATAACCTGGGTACATCCACTCTTCTACCACCCTAGGTAGGAATCCACTGCAGGAATAGTTGATCAGGTGTCCTGGTCACCAATGAGCTTTTGATAAGGTGCTCAAAAACCAAACCTAGATTTTTTGATAAGGTGTCTTGCCACCACTGAGTTTTGACAAGGTCTCAGAAACCAGCCACAAAACTTTTGAAGGGAGTTTTGAGAAACCCTTTTACAGGAGAGAAAGGAAAAAGAAAATAAGTTGATTTGTTCTTCTCTGTCAACAATCTTAGAGAAGACAAGTGGAAGATGTTATCAAAGCTCCCCCTGAGATCTGTAAGGGTTCAGGAAGATGAGCTTTACTTAGGGTGATAGGCATTCAGTTGCTTCAGATCTCCAGCAATACATGATTTCAGCAGATACTGAAATGTGTGATGTCTGGAGTCCTTAATGATGAAGCTTTTGAACAATTGATTCTTGAAGGAGTAGAATAGCATATGATCTCCTTCACAGTGATGTTCCTTGTGTTCTTGAAGAATTCTGACTCAGTAAATCTGTAAAGCTTTTGTCTACTGAGTCTATTTCAGAAGATGAATTCTTGAAGAAAATTTTTTTTGTTCTCTCTTCTGTATATTTTTCCAATCTTGTCTATTCTCCTCTTGCTTTTTTCAAAAAGACTCTCTAGGAAGTATATCAGATTCTGACTTCTTGATAGTCGTTAATTTGTCATAAATGACTACCTTAACTGATATCTGCCTCTGGAGGAAAGTCCTTGAGAAACATTCTAATTAGTCTTCCTAGAAACTTGCTCCAGATTGATTGAAACGGCTACAAAATCCTTTGCCATAAATGCTGAAAATAAATCTGAATGAATTCCATAACTATCCTAAATTTGAATCCTGAAGTCGTCGATCTCTCAGAGAAATTATCGATCTGAGTTCAACGATCGTCGAACTGAGCTCAGAGATTGGATTTAAACTGCAAACAGAAATCGTCGACCTGAGCTCTACGATCGTAGACCTGAGCTCAGAGACTTGGAAAACAACTAGAGACAGAGCATCGATCTGAGCTCGAAGATCGTTGAACGAAGTTCGACGACTCATTAAACTGAGCTCATAGATCGTCGACCTGAGTTCGTCGTTTCGTCGACCTGAGCTCGACGAGAATTTTCCTAGTCTTCAGCACTTGAATCCTGATCTTTAGAAGGTCATGAGGGCAGCTTTCAAACCTAAGTACTAACCCTAATACTCATTCTAATTGACTTATCAGACTATACAGCAAGGTCAAAACAAATTCCTAAGCACATAGTGATCCTTACCCAAATTAGTAATAGGGTGTTCCAACAATCTCCCCATATTTGGGTTAGGATTACTATTTACATGACAGAATATAAAATAACAAGCATACATCAAAATTAAAAATAAAACAGAAACAACAAAGCAGATAATATATGATGAGCATTGCAGAATCACAGCATGAATCACAGAATCAGTCAGAAGTAGATATGAGTATCAGCTTACACAAATTACTCATTGCCCTTTTTGAAGAGAATTTCTTTGTTGGGATTGAGGGCTTCCTTCTTGGATCTTCTATCATCATTTGCACCTAAGGAGATTTGAGATTTAGGCCTGAGAACCACAGCCTCTAGGTGCAGCTTCATATAACTTTCTGGATCAAAGAACTTTCTGGAAGCATATCTTTCCAATTCTTTCTTTCTCTGCTCTGATAGAGTTGTGATATTAGATATGTCTCTGCCTTGCTCTCTTCCTTTCTTGATCTGATCTAATGCAGCCAATTCTTTCATTCTAGCAGTCCAGGAGAGAGGAATGTTTTTCAGGGTCTTCAAAAGGAACTGAAGGTTCATATCTGTTTATTGTCACTGAATCATCTAGAGGATTTCTTATAGCAACAGTTTCTTTTAGCTTGTAAGGGAAAGGACCAGAGGTTGAGTCAATAGGACCTTGTCCTTCCCTTTGGTATGGATGTTGCCTGGAGTAAACTCTGTAGTCTCTTTGACTTCCTCTATGCTGTCCTCTTCTTGACTGATAACCTCTTTGATAATGTCCTCTTGGTTGATATATCTGTGAAGATTGGGAAAAGCTATGTTTTCTAACAGATCCAGACTGAGAAGCAGATCCTCCACCAGTACCTGCATCTGGAGGAGGAGGAGGAAAATAGAAGTGTGAAGATCCTTTATCATATTTGTCAAGCTTTCTCTTTTTCTTCATTGCTTTGAGATGGTTCTTAGAATACTGCATCCATGGTTCAGAAATAGGGCAGTCATGAAGAATATAGTAGGGGATATCATTGTCATCTTTAACTCTCTTAGGAGGTACCCTCATCATTGCCTTGCTTCTAGCTTTCCTCTTCTTTGCAATAGTTGCAGAGGAGTCATTAGAATCAGTTTGGAATTGGTCACTATCTAAGCTCTGAGGATTGTCATATAACTCATCAATCCTTTTGATGTAATCTTATTGTTGCTTTGACTTTTCAGGAGAGATAATAGCAGCATCAGCAGCATTGACAGAAGCAGCAGAAGTTGAGGCAGTAGGAGCAGCAGATACAGAAACTTCAGCAGCAGGTTCTTCAATATGAACAGCAGACTCATCAGCCTCTATCATCAGTAAATCAGCAGCAGCACTATTAGAACAAACAATATAAACAGCAGCAGCAGCCATAACATCAGCAGAAAGAACTTGTTCCATAGCCTTAATATATGTAGTAACTTGGCTGGGGTCACATCTAGCAACAGGCATAATGGCCTTAGTCAGATCTTCTACTTCCTGAGCTGGTAAACAGCTGAAGTGAAGAATGTCAAAATCTAACAGTGACCTGAGGTCCACTGTTAGTACAGGAGTTGAAGCTAGAACTAAAGCTGTATCTGGTAAGAATTGCAGTAACTTGGCTGGGGTCATATCTAGACACAGGCACAATGGCCTTAGTCAGATCTTCTACTTCCTAAGCTGGTAAACAGCTGAAGTGAAGAATGTCAAAATCTGACAGTGACTTGAGGTCCACTGTTAGTACAGGAGTTGAAGCTGGAACTGAAGCTGTCTCTGGTAAGAATTTCTCTAAAGCAGCAGGCACTATCTCTTCTTCATATGGCATCTCCCCCTGCCTTGATTTAGTTGGAACTGGATCAAGGCACCCCATAGTAGGGATTGCATGTGGAGGAGAAATAGAGGATAGCCTGGCAAACAACTCCTGGATGGATTTTAGGAGTAGAGCCATGGAGGTCTCCAGCAGGGCTACTAGCCTGGGAGCCAGCATCCCATAAAGCTTGTCTGCTAGGGCAGGAATATCTACTTTCTCAAGTGAGACTTGAGTAGAGGTAGAGGTTTGAGAGACAGAGATAGATGGTGAAGGAGCTGTAGAAGTAGTGATAGAAGTGGTGGATGGTAGGATGGATGGTTGAGAGATTGGAATTATGGAGATGGAAGATAGTGGTGTGGAGATGGATGGGGTGAAAGATGGTTGGGCAAGTATGTCATTGAGTAGTTGTTGGTATGAGGAGGATGATGGAGGCTCAAGAGGTGAGGAGGGGGAATCATCCATGTAGGAATCATCAATGAGGTTGAATGATGGAAGGGAAGAGGAAATGTCAATGGATGGATAATAGTGAAGGGGATGGAATTGCTCTACTGTGGTGGCTGGAGGAGGTGAAGGAGTTAAAAGAGGAGAGGAAATGATGATGGGGGAAGAGAATGAGGTAGTGATGGTGGTTGTGGAAGAGGAGGTAGAAATAATAGGTGGAGAAGGAGGAGATGAGGAAGCAGCCAACTCTTCTAATGGGGCAGTTGCCTGTGGGGGAGTGACTATATCAGTCCTTGTGCCTGAAGTAGTGACATCAGTGGGACCTCTGCTTGGCTTGGTAATCTGCCTGTCCCATTTGCTAAAAAGGGCACAGGTCAGCCTCTTGGAGGCATTTATGTGCATCCCACTGGACACCAGCAATTCAGGGCACCTGGAGCGCAAGAATAGCCCTATTATCCTCTCAAAATTTACAAGACTTTTGTTCACCTTCTTTTTGATCAAGTCATAGAAAATCTCTCCCAATTTAAATGTTTCTTATCCACAATTGCTCCCATCAAGCAGAATTGATACCTAGAGATGGTATCATGTGCAGAGTGCTTTGCCAATAGCACTTTCCCCACAACATAAGCAAGAAATCTATACTCAATTGATAAATTCTTTTTCAGCAATTTGTTAGGGTTAGCGGCAGAATGTCCCATTCTATCTAACATAGTTGCAAACTCCTCTCTAGATAGCTCAATAGACTCATTTCCAGTACTTAATTGAAAGACATCAGTCAGGAGAGCAGGTGTTAGGGATACCTGAGTCCCGGCTATAGTACCAACAATTGTATTCTGATTCAGATTGTGCGCCGTATAAACCCATTCTTTGATCTCATCGGCAGCAATTTTCATCCTTGTGGTCATTAACTGCACTAACTGTTGTTCTCTGAATAAGTCCATAATATCTTTGAAAACCTGGTCACTACCCTCGAATGAGTCCATGTCTATATCAAAGCTTATGTCAAATTTCATCTTGGCAAGGGCGGCAACAGACACTGCCATTATATACCTGCAAAAATGAACAAACACGACCAAGTGCAGAAGAGTTTGGAGGGAAAGAAAGAGTTTGCAGAGAGTATGAAAGCGCAAAAGGAGAACGACGGCTGAAGAATGATTTTTATATTAGGGTTCGACGTTGAAAAGGAAAGATCGTTGAACTCCGTTCGACGATCTGGGCTTCTAGGGGAATCTTAAAGGTCTTCAACACCGTTGATCTCTGTTCGACAATGTTGGAGAGCGTCGAGCTCTGCTCGACAATCGCTGACCAGAAAGAAGATAGCCTAGATTTATCTAAAAGCGCTGAACTCCGGTTGACGCTTTCGGAAAACGTCGATCTCCGTTCGACGATCTTGGGGAAAAATGTCGAGCGCGGTTCAGAGACTAAAAACAGCCTATAAACACTAGAAGAAAAAAAATTAGCCTAGTCTTGGTCTGTTTTTAGAGTTTTAAAATCTTGGGTTTTATTTTAAACCTCCTCCATCTAACATTCCTAACTGATTTAGGAAGAAGGTATGTTTCTTTTCATCCAAAGATTTGGTGAAAATATCTCCCCTTTGCAAATCAGTTGGGATATATTGAATTTCAATTTTATTTTTCTCAACATTATCTCTTAAGAAGTGATGCCTAATCTCTATATGTTTTGTCCTACTATGGAGGACTGGATTTTGTGCTATAGAGATAGCACTGGTGTTATCACAGAAAATTTTTGACCCTTTTAAGTTATAACCATAGTCTAGGAGCTGGTTTTGAATCCACAAAATCTATAAGCAATAACTGCCTGCTGCCATATATTCAGCTTCAGCAGTTGAAGTGGACACAGATGTCTGTTTCTTACAAAACTAGGAGACAAGTCTGTCACCAAGAAACTGGCAAGTTCCACTGGTGCTTTTCCTGTCTACTCTACATCCAGCATAATCAGCATCTGAAAATCCAGTTAATTCAAATCCTGAGTCTTTGGGATACCAGAGACCTAGATTTGGACAACTTTTTACATACCTAAGAATCCTCTTATCTAATGTTAGGTGTGACTCTCTATGGCTTACTTGGAACCTAGCACATAGACATGTAGCAAACATTATATCAGATCTACTAGCTGTAAGGTACAATAGAGAGGCAATCATTGCTTTATATGTTGTCTGATCAACAAATTTTCCATGTTCATCAGCATCTAATACAGCATTAGTAAGCATAGGTGTTTTCATGCTAGATGCTTCAGACATACGAAATTTCTTAACTAGTTCTTTTGCATACTTGGTTTGAGAAATAAATATGTCTTCAGCATGTTGTTTGACTTGCAATCCTAGAAAGAAGGAAAGCTCACCCATGCTACTCATTTAACATTTTGAATGCATTAGTTTAGAGAACTTTTTGCACAAATTTGAATCAGTAGATCCAAAGATAATATCATCTACATAGATTTGTACTAGTAGGGTATGGGACTTATGGGTTCTAATAAAAAGAGTTTGGTCTACTCTACCCCTTATAAAATCATTTTTCAGAAGAAAACATGCTAAGGTCTCATACCATGCTCTAGGAGCTTGCTTGAGACCATATAATGCTTTATGCAATTTTAAAACATGGTCAGGATAAGTTGAAGAGATAAAACCTGGGGGTTGTCTAACATAGACTTCTTCTTTGATGTCTCCATTGAGAAATGCACTCTTCACATCCATTTGGTAGACTTTGAATCCTTTGTGAGCTGCATAAGGAAGGAATATTCTTATGGCCTCTAACCTTGCAACTGGCGCAAAGGTCTGATCATAGTCTATTCATATTTCTTGAGAGTATCTATGTGCAACTAGCCTTACTTTGTTCCTTATAATGATCTCTTGATCATCCAACTTGTTTCTGAACACCCACTTTGTTCCAACAATGGAGTGATCCTTAGGTCTTGGCACTAGTTCCCAAACTTTATTCCTCTCAAATTGATGTAGTTCCTCTTACATAGCAATGATCCAGTGTAGATCTTGTTCTGCATCTTGAATGGATTGAGGCTCAACTTGAGATAGAAAGCAAGTGTGCATCAAGTTCTGGTTGACCTGATTTCTAGTTTGCACACCAGCTGAGATGTTTCCAATCACTTGGGAGATTTGATGATCTCTTGATGTTACTAAATCAACAGGGAGTGTTGATTGTTCACCAACCTATATTGTTGTTTCCTCTTGTGGAACAACAACTGGCTCTTCAAGATGGTTCTCTCCAAGATGTTGAACATCTTCTTCATCTTTACTGATTTCACCTCTTTATTGGGTAGGTGACTGTGCTGAATCCTTCTCTGCAATATGCAACCTGTCCAAATTTTCTGAAAGAGAGTGTACCTGCAATGATTCTATGGTAGAAGTAGAATTCTCCTTATAAGACATGTTAGTCTCATCAAAAGATACATGAACAGATTCTTCAATTTTAAGAGAAGTTTTATTATAAACCCTATAAGCTTTACTGATCATGGAGTATCCCAGAAACACTCCTTCATCAGCTTTAGCTTGGAATTTTGCTATATACTTCTTGTCATTATTATGAATATAACAAATG
The DNA here is from genome assembly GCA_039513925.1 of Platanthera zijinensis. NCBI lineage: Eukaryota > Viridiplantae > Streptophyta > Magnoliopsida > Asparagales > Orchidaceae > Platanthera > Platanthera zijinensis. Next base: position 11,694,160 of record CM077098.1, read on the forward strand.
CAACCAAAATTTTTGAAATAGTCTACTTTAAGTTTCTTCGCTTTGAGTAATTCATAGGGAGTCTTGCCCTTCAGTTTATGTATCAAACTTTTGTTCAACACATAGTTTGAGGTGTTCACTGCCTCTGCCCAAAAAGATAGAGGGAGGTGAGCATCTGTCAACAATGTGGTGGCAGATTCAATAAGGGTTCTATTTTTCCTTTTAGCTACCCCATTTGGTTGAGGAGTTCTAGGAGCTGAGAAAGTGTGCCTGATCCCTTCACTCTTACAGAACTCTTGCATAAGAAGAGAATCAAACTCTGTCCCATGATCACTTCTGATCAGGGCAATGTGAGTATTGAACTCAATCTGTATGCATTTGAGAAAATCTGTCAAACATTTAAAGTTATCAGACTTCTTCCTCAGAAAGAATACCCAAGTGAATCTAGAGAAGTCATCTACAATCACTAAAGTGTAAGATTTCCCTCCTAAGCTTTGTACTGTAATGGGTCCAAAAAGATCCATGTGTAATAGATACAAAATCCTAGGTGAAACACTCTTATTAAGTGACTTAAAACTATTCTTTGTTTGCTTGCCTAATTGACAAGCCATGCAGAGTCCTTCCTTCTTGTAGGGTCCAGAAGGTAGTCCTCTAACAAGGTTGTCCTTGGATAGCCTAGCAATGGTTCTAAGGTTTATATGTCCTAGCCTCTTATGCCAAAGATCATTTGGTTTGCAAACTGAATTAAATAAACAGATATCTATATTGGTTGAAAGGAAATCTACAAGATAAATATTACCTTTCCTTTTACCTGTTAACACTATTGTGTTATCCTCTGACTTGATCTTGCATAAGGATTTGTTGAACATCACTTGATAGCCTTCACACAGAGTTGACTGATGCTGATTAGGTTGTGCTTCAGTCCTTCCACATAAGCCACTTTCTTGAATGTGACTGAGCCAATCTGAATAGCACCATATCCTTTTGTTTGACCAAAGTTTGAATCTCCAAAGATCACTTTGGGTCCAAGTTTGGCTTTGAAAGATGTGAGATTGTCCTTGCTTCCTATCATGTGCTTTGAGCACCCACTATCCAGATACCATTGTTGGTTCATTGCTGGATAGGTCTTCACCTGCACATAAACAGCTTATATGTTTTTGACCCAGTTTACCTTAGGCCTAGGTTTATAACCTTTAAACTCTAAAATGAAAGACATCCCTGGCTGACTCTTATATCCTTCAGGATGGTATCTCCTAGGAGGTACTATCCATTCAGTATAAGGGTTAAAGCTTTGGGATGTAGGACCTCTAGGATTGATTTTAGATTTACCTCTGAAAGATTGTTCAAAGCTCTGAGCTCCGTTCGACGATCGTCGAGCTGAGTTCGACGATCTTGGGTCAGATCGTCGAGCTCTATTTGAAGATCGACTATCCCAGAGTTCAGAGTTCAGAAGTCATCGATCTGAGTTCGACAATTCAGCCTGAGATCGCCGAGCTCTGTTCGACGATCGTCGAGCTCTGTTCGATGCTTTCTTTTGAACTTTGTTTTTCTTAGGTAAATCAGGATTCTTCCTAGCTACCTCTACAACACCCTTTCCTTTATCCGAGATAAATTTAATTGAGGTTGTTAATACTATAGGTTTACTGGATGAAGCACCCAAGCCCAGTGTACTGTTGAGTCTTGAGTTCACTGTGCTATTGATGTCCATCAGTCTGATGCTTCTCCCATTAAGGGATTCTTCAAACTTATTTGCCTGGGATAGTTCACTTTTCAGTGAAGCTATCTCCTCCCTACAGCATTCTAACTCCTCAGAGAGTTTGAGGTTTTCTGATTTTAGAGTGCTGTGTTCAGACAATTGATTTCTGAGAGAGATAATCTCTTTCTCAGACTTTAGCAGGTCTAAACACAGTGCCTTAAATTCAGATCTAAAGTCCTCTGAATCAAAATCAAAGGAATCTATTACCTGGTCTTCTTCAGTTTGAGTTTCAGATTCTGAATCTGATTCTTGTTCTGCATCAGAATTTTGTTGGGAGGTATTGATAGCCATCATGCAGAATTCCTTTTCTTCAGCATCATCTTCATCATCACTTGAGCTTGATGAAGCTTCTGATTCTTCTTCAGTATCACTCCAGGTTTCTGCTACAAATCCCTTCCTTGTATGTTTATTTTTGCTGGAGGAGGATTTGTTATAATTGTTTCCCCTGGAGTCCTTATCTCTTCTTCTTTCTTTTCTGTCCTTTTTGTCCTTGTTCTGGTTTTCTGGGCAATCAGGCACAATATGGTCTGGTTTCCTGCATCCAAAACAAAAAATTTCTTTAGTATTAGATTTCTCATACCTTGGCGTCTCATGCCCTCTGGATGACCTCTTTCTGAAATCTTTCCTGGCCATCTTATAGAATCTTTTGGCCAGTAAGCTCATTAAATCTTCATTTCCTGTGACCTTGTCTTCAGGCAGTTCTTTAGTAGCTTTGAATTTTATGGTCTTCTCCTTTCTGATGGCTGGAGAAGCATTCTTTTGCTCTTCTTCCCTATTCTTGATGAGCAGCTCATAAGATTTGAGCTTGCCCAAAAGAGCCTCTGTGGTGATCTCACTTAGGCTTCTAGTCATCCTTGATTGGCCAGATTCTTGAATCCCAAGTGCTGGGGAAGCACATTAGGATCTTGTCTTTTAGTTTTGTTAATGAGATCTCCTTGTCCAATGTTCTTAATTCACTGACAATTAGGCTGAGCCTGTTGCACATGTCAGCCACTGATTCAGTTTCTCCTTTCTTGAAGTTCTCATATTGGCTTATGAGATGGGATCTCCTGTCTGTCTTTCATCAGCAATCTTGAGACAATTTCAGATAACTTGTCTCATATCTCTTTTGCTGAGTTACATTCAGCCACTTTCTGGAATATTTCATCAGACATAGTCTGAGCAAGGATATTCATAGCATTTGCATCTGCAACTTTCCATTTCTTTATTTCTGCATCTGTTCCTGAGGGAGGTGGAACAGCACTTATACTTATGATCTCTGGAGGTCTTGGACAAACTATCAAAACAGAATTAAAGATGTCCTCATCAATAGAATTCATGTAAAGCCTAATCCTTGCCTTCCAAAGTGCAAACTTAGAAAGGTTGCACACTGGAGGTCTGGTGCTAGCATAATCTTTGTTCTGTGCCATGGTTTGAATAAAATAAATATAATACAAAATAATAATAACCCTCTATAAAAGATTGATCTTATCAGAGATCTTTTGGTTCAGGTGTTAGCCTGTTCAACCAATCTGTTGAAGATTCAGTTGTTGAGTAACCAACCTGGCTCTGATACCAATTGAAAGTGAGGGTAAGATCTATCTTCACTCTAGAGGGGGGTGAATAGAGTATTTTAAAATAATTTACAATTAAAAACTGTAAAGCAATGGAAGACTTGATTTACTTATATGTGTAATGTGCTAGCAAAAAAGTAACCACTAGAGCAGTAAGAGAACAGAAACACACAGCACACAGCAAAGCAAAAAGCACAGCAAACCAGATGACACAAGGAGCTATAGTGGTTCCCCAACAACCTGGGTACATCCACTCTTCTACCACCCTAGGTAGGAATCCACTGCAGGAATAGTTGATCAGGTGTCCTGGGCACCAATGAGCTTTTGATAAGGTGCTCAAAAACCAAACCTAGATTTTTTGATAAGGTGTCTTGCCACCACTGAGTTTTGACAAGGTCTCAGAAACCAGCCACAAAACTTTTGAAGGGAGTTTTGAGAAACCCTTTTACAGGAGAGAAAGGAAAAAAGAAAATGAGTTGAGTTGTTCTTCTCTGTCAACAATCTTAGAGAAGACAAGTGGAAGATGTTATCAAAGCTCCCCCTGAGATCTGTAAGGATTCAGGAAGATGAGCTTTGCTTAGGGTGATAGGCCTTCAGTTGCTTCAGATCTCCAGCAATAAATGATTTCAGCAGATGCTGAAATGTGTGATGTCTGGAGTCCTTGATGATGAAGCTTTTGAACACTTGATGCTTGAAGGAGTAGAATAGCAGATGATCTCCTTCAAAGTGATGTTCCTTATGTTCTTGAAGAATTCTGACTCAGTAAATCTGTAAAGCTTTTGTCTACTGAGTCTATTTTAGAAGATGAATTCTTGATGAAAAATTTTCTTGTTCTCTCTTCTGTATATTTTTCCAATCTTGTCTGTTCTCCTCTTTCTTTTTTCAAAAAGACTCTCTAGGGAGTATATCATATTCTGACTTCTTGATAACCGTTAATCTTTCATAAATGACTACCTTAACTGATATCTGCCTCTGGAGGAAAGTCCTTGAGAAACATTCCAATTAGTCTTCCTAGAAACTTGCTCCAGATTGATTGAAACGGCTACAAAATCCTTTGCCATAAATGCTGAAAATAAATCTGAATGAATTCTATAACTGTCCTGAATTTGAATCCTGAAGTCGTCGATCTCTCAGAGAAATCGTCAATCTGAGCTCAACGATCGTCGAACTGAGCTCAGAGATTTGATTTAAACTACAAACAGAAATCGTCGACCTGAGCTCTACGATTGTCGACCTGAGCTCAGAGACTTGGAAAACAATTAGAGACAGAGCGTCGATCTGAGCTCGAAGATCGTCGAACGGAGTTCGATGACTCATTAAACTGAGCTCAGAGATCGTCGACCTGAGTTCACCGTATCGTCGACCTGAGCTCTACGAGAATTGTCCTAGTCTTCAGCACTTGAATCCTGATCTTTAGAAGGTCTTGAGGGCAGCTTTCAAACCTAAGTACTAACCCTAAGACTTATTCTAATTGACCTATCAGACTATACAGCAATGTCAAAACAAATTCCTAAGCACATAGTGATCCTTACCCAAATTAGTAATAGGGTTTTCCAACAGCATGTCATCCTCATTCCACCAAAGCCTCAAGTTCAGCTCAGGAGGGATCTAGGTCAGAGTCAAGGGGGACTCCAGGATGGCAAGGCAATGTTATGTCACGGCCGTCAACACCATCTCTTGGTTGGCCAAGGCAGATAAGATGGAGAAGATCATGGAGAGCCTGAGCAATATGGAGGTATCCGAGGGGAAGGATGATGGCCATCATGCCCAGACCCCCTGTAGAAGCCTCGCCTTAGCGAAGTCCTGTATTTTTCTTATGTTGTAGTAAGTCCAGTCCCCGACCAGCTGAGTCAGGGGGGTCATGTAACCAATCTTTTTTCCCCCATTTAAGGATGTTGGAATTGACAAAGCTTAGGTGACATGCCCAATCCCACCCCCCGAGAGGACCTCCTCATGCCAGGCTCTCACTAGTTGGATGGGTCGAAGGTACCCCGTGGAGGCTAGCTCCTTTGCTCCGATGACGGTCCCGCTGCCAGGCTCCTACTAGCTGGCAGGTCCGGTGGTACCTCTCGTGGAAGCCCAAGTCCTTTACTCCGATGACGGTCCCGCTACCAGGCTCCCACTAGCTGTTAGGTCCGGTGGTACCTCTCATGGAAGCCCAAGTCCTTTGCTCTGATGACGGTCCCGCTGCCAGGCTCCCACTAGCTGTTAGGTCCGATGGTACCTCTCATGGAAGCCCAGGTCCTTTGCTCCGATGACGGTCCAGCTGTCAGGCTCCCACTAGCTGGCAGGTCTAGTGGTACCTCTTATGGAAGCCCAAGTCCTTTACTCCGATGTCGGTCCCGCTGTCAGGCCCCCACTAGCTGGCAGGTCTGGTGGTACCTCTCGTTGAATCCCAAGTCCTTTACTTCGATGACGGTCCCGCTACTAGGCTCCCACTAGCTGGCAGGTCCGGTGGTACCTCTCGTAGAAGCCCAAGTTACTTTGCTCCGATGATGGTCCTGCTATCAGGCTCTCACTAGCTGGCAGAGCAGGCGTACCTCTCGTGGATGCCCAAGTATTTTCACCCCTGAGGCTGTCTCGTCGCCCAGGCTCCCATTAGCTGGCATGACAGGTTGACCCCTCGGGAGGCTAAGAATTTTCACCCCCGAGGCTGTCTCGTCACCCAGGCTCCCATTAGCTGCCATGACAGTTTGATCACTCGGGAGGCTAAGAATTTTCACCCCCGAGGCTGTCTCGCCACCCAGGCTCCCATTAGCTAGCATGACAAGTTGACCCCTCGGGAGGCTAAGTATTTTCACCCCCGAGGCTATCTCGTCACCCAGGCTCCCATTAGCTCGCATGATAGGTTGACCCCTCAGGAGGCTAAGTATTTTCACCCCTGAGGCTGTCTCATCACCCAGGCTCCCATTAGCTGACATGACAGGTTGACCCCTCGGGAGGCAAAGTATTTTCACCCCCGAGGCTGTCTCGTCGCCCAAGCTCCCATTAGCTGGCATGACAGGTTGACCCCTCGGGAGACTAAGTATTTTCACCCCCGAGGCTGTCTCGTCACCTAGGCTCCTATTAGCTGGAATGATAGGTTGACCCCTCGGGAGGCTAAGTATTTTCACCCCCAAGGATATCTTATCACCCAGGCTCCCATTAGCTGGCATGAAAGGTTGACCCCTCGGGAGGCTAAGTATTTTCACCCCGAGGCTGTCTCGTCACCCAAGCTCCCATTAGCTGGCATAACAGGTTGACCCCTCGAGAGGCTAAGTATTTTCACCCCCGAGGTTGTCTCGTCACCCAGGCTCCCATTAGCTGGCATGACAGGATGACCCCTCGAGAGGCTAAGTATTTTCACCCCTGAGGCTATCTCATCACCCAGGCTCCCATTAGCTAGCATTACAGGTTGACCCCTTGGGAGGCTGTGTATTTTCACCCCGAGGCTATCTCGTCACCCAGGCTCCCATTAGTTGGCATGACAGGTTGACCCCTCGGAGAGGCATTGTAATCTTTCAATCCACGAGAAGAGGCACTCAGCGAATACGTTGGGTTAGATGATTCTTTCCGAGCTTGTGTTAACCTCGAAAAGAGCAAGGATTGTGTACAACCCCGTATTCGCAGAGTAGGGTCCCCTCGGCAGGCACAGGACCAGCTTTATGTTTTTAAGCTTTTGAGAGATTTTGCACTCTTGGTGACCAATTTTGGCTCGGCCTTGGAAATATACTAGTAGGGGGAGGAAAAACCTGCCTCCCCCCAGTGGCCCCTTCATGAGGGCGGGTGCGATAAGTTGGTCGGCACCCACCCAGGCTTGATAGGCGTAAGGTCGGAGCGGCCTGCGGCAAGGCTCTCGCCCCGGGCAGCCTGCTCATAGGGCGAGAGCGGCATACGGTCGGGCTCTCGCCCCGGGTGGCCTGCTCGCGTGGGCGAGAGCAGCCTGCAGCCAGGCTCTCACCCCGGGCGGCTTGCTCGCGCGGGCGAGAGCGTCCTGTGGCCAGGCTCTCTCCCCGGGCAGCCTGTTCACGCGGGAAAGAGTGGCCTGTAGCTAGGCTCTCTCCCTGGGCAGCCTGCTCACGCAGGAGAGAGCGGCCTGTGGCCAAGGTGGGGGAGGGATGGCTTAGCCATCCATTCCCCCTGGACCTCTCTTTGGGCCGTGCTTTTGCCATTGTGCCGTCGGGGTGGAATTCCCCCTTTTGCCCCCCGGTGTGGATGTTTTCTATTGGCTCAAGGCCTATTTATCATAGGGGTATTTCGGACCTTTTGGTCCCTAAACTTGGAAAAACTATAAATAGACCCCCTTGGGTACCTTTGGAGAGGAAGAGTTTTTGGCTTCCTCCTCCCTTGGTTTCTTCTTATTGGTTGATTTGAGAGAGCTTTCCAAGGTACCCGGCTCAGCCATTAGTGAGGGAGGGGAAGTTCTCTTGTGACCTTTCGAGTGTGTGGTGGGACCTCCACGCTAGGGACGAGGGTCTGTTCCTAGTTTCCCAAGTATTTGGTCTGTGACGTTCCCCCGAGTGTAGTAGGTATGAGGTCACCCCTCTTTTGGGACCCCGAACTCCACGAGAGACCTAAGTTTTTGGTTTCAACAAGCTCCATACCTAAATTGAGTGGAATTTGACGAACTATAGTATATAAGTATAGTATGTCATAACGAGTTACCACACCATTGTTGTATCCACAACCAGTGAGAGAGAAACTCAAAAGATGATGGATAATACAAAGAGCGGGGGAAATAATATGGAGGCCTTTGGATATTTTCTAGTTATAGGGGTTGACTTCATGAATAATCTCTGACCAAAACTGTGTGACGTTGAAATCCAGTGGAAAATCCGAATGAAGATCATTATACGTATTTGAATTTGTGAAATCTTCATCGAAGAATCCCATGAGAACATTGAACTGGTAGAGCAAGTGCTCATGCATTACACCACCCATCTGAAATGTCATATATGTGTCAATATGCCCACTTCAAAGTTCAAGAGAAGCGATGAACTCCACAGCGAGTTCAAGGAACGCGGGCTCGGAGATGGTGAAGAAGGCATTCCATCCCGGAGTGGACAAGAAACTGCGAACCAATTCTGCCACACTGAAAGTTGCAAGAACTCCCCAATATAGGATCCGAAAAATGCCAAACGGTTTTCCATTTAAGCGATTGTTTGACGTTCGGTAGGAAGGATTGGTGAATGTAAGCATAGATTCTATCGCGGTGGCTTCCTCGGGATTCTTGGAGGAAGAGGTGACGGAGCAGGAGGAATGGTGATGCATTGTGAAACAGAGAAAGGTGAATTTGGTCTCGAGGGTAGAAGGAAAAATTTGTTGGAAATGGTTTGGTGGGAAGAAGAGGAGAAGAATGTATTAAAAATAAGAATTTTACTGGGAATGCCCCGCAATCGAGCCCGTGAGTCGGGGGCGTGTAATATTAAAGCGACAGATCTCACAGAATCGTCGAAGATTTGATCAAAGACGACCATTATGCGGCACGCCTAAGTGATATTTCCGTGACGGAGGGGCGTGTAAATTTAAAATTCAGAACTGATCGAACCACCTGAGACACGCTCGTGACCAAAGAAGGTCACGCACGTGACTATCGTGAGAAAAATCCTGAAAACGACAAAAGCTCAGAATTTCTTATTTGGAGACAAACACGCCAACCTATCATGCCATGCTAAGGAGAAGCAAGTTATTAATGCTCAGATTTGACTTACTATCATACATCGAATCACCACCAAATCTGCAATAACGTAAACTACACAAAATATTAATATTAATGAAAAACTCAAAAAAAATCTATTATTATTATTATTTTGATAATAAGAAAAAGTAAGATAAGCATGGGGTGCCTCCCAAGAGCGCTTTGGTTATAGTTAATGAGCTCGACCATGGTGGCTCACCAGATTAACTTATTTCCAATTTATCATCAAATGATGATAAGGGCTTTGGTTATTACGATGTCCCATCAGTGGATGCATGAATATTAATATTCTCATATGCCATGCTAAGGAGAAGCGTGCCTTCACTAACATTAAAAATTTCCCGTGAGGCAGTTAAGAAGGAACGTCCCAAGATAAAAGGCATCTCGACATCCTCTTCCAAGTCTAAGATGACGGAATCTGTCAAAAGAATAGACTCACCAATCCCGACTGGGACATCCTGAATTACCCCCACAGGAGCCTTCGTGGAACGATCGGTAAATTTTAATGTAATATTAGTGGGGACAGGCTCTCCTAAATGAGTTTTTCAGCTAACTAGAGGGGAGGATATTAACACTCGCGCCAAGATCGACGAAATCATTTGGAAAATGGGATTTCCCAATAGTGCACGGGATATTGAAGTTAAGATTAATATTTTTAGACCTCTCTACCAAACGAGCAGGATAAGGTAACTGTGGCTTAAATTCTTGAAGTGGAGGAGGGAATTTAGAATATTTAATTCCCTCTTCAAGGCGCACCTCTGAGTCTACCACAAAGGTCACTATCAGGGCATTTGTGGGTGTCGGTGGTGGTGCTCTTTTAGTGAGATCGGTGACGATTTTTAACAACTGTCCTACTTAGTTCTCCAAATTCCACAACGACCCATGCAAGTTGCGAACATCGCATCATTCTTAGTCATGTATTTATGAACCACTTCCTCAAACGAGGAGGATTTAGGGGCCTACAAAGGAAAATTACTTTGAGGGGCAAGAGTAGTGTTAGCTATGTTACCTTGATTTCCCCATAATAAATTGGGGAGATTCCTCCATCTAGGATGATATGTTTTACCGTAGTTATTATTCGAATTAAAGGGAAGCCGATTCGGATTACTCATGTAATCCACTTGCTCTAGTTGATTCATTGCATTTGGAATAGGCTCCAAGGTAGATATAGAGGTGGCAGCAGTCATCCCTTCTAATTTCTTGCTAAGTAAATTGACCTGGAGAGACAAGTTAGTAATAGTATTAATTCCATACATCCCAACCAATTTATTTGGGCAAGATCGAGGTATACTCCATTGATAAGTGTTTGCTAAGAAATATTTATGCATATTTTTACTTTAATATTCTGTTTAATATTTAGTATTAATTAATCATATTTAATTTATTTATTCTGTTTAATGCAAAATATCTTTTTGATTTTTGTTTAATAATTTAAGCCTAATTTATTTTTGTAGGATTTATACCTATTTTTAGTATTTATTTTAGTTTAATAATTAATATAAAATTAATAATAAATTTAGTATTTTTATTTATAAATCATATATTTAAAATTTTAGTCTACTAATTTAAATTATATTTATTTTTTTAGGTTTATTGTTGTTATCGCGCTCCCGACATTTGCAAAAGAAATATTTACCAAAGTCGTCGCATTGGCCGAGCAATTCGTGTAGTCAACGTTAACCCAAGTCAAAATCTCGCTGCACTCGTTTAAGTCGATCAACTGTTTCATATCGCAACCACCCATTCAGCTCTTATTCATGCAAGCTCACGACAAATATAGTAATATGCATTGAAGCTACACGCATTTCCATACATGGACGGCCCATGCATGCCGCCATGCCATCGTCGTCAACTCTCAATATGGTCGATGTCATGCAAGTTTATGACATTCACCTATTTTTATTTACATCATTCTCATGCACAATGCCATTGTTGTCACCTTTGCATGTTGTCGCCGCCAGCTCCAAATGCATGTGCGCACCATGCAAGCTCATATAACCTAATATTTTACTACTCCTATATTATATTAAAACCACCATATTTCTTTTATAAAAACCACCTCATCATGCAACCACCATCATTTATCACTCATTTATCACTCATAAAATAATTTCAATATTCTTCCTTCTAAGTCAAAACCGTCACCATAAAATACATGCACTTTATTTGTATTATTACTATGACCCTGTACTTCCCATCTTCATTTCTTTCATGTATAACAGTCACCCTCTTCATAACCCCTTATAATTCATTAATTTTTCTTAAATTCATTTATATATTTATTAAATACAAGCCCTAGTCTTTTCATGTAATACCATTTAAACCCGCCACCTCAACTCTTCCTTTTTATTTTATCAAATTGGCCACCCCTTTCTCTCTTTAAAAATCGCCACCTATGCATGTCTCTCTCTCTTACAAGAAATGACACTAGCCACTTTTATATTCTTCTTCATTTATACCCTCCCTCCATTTATCTCTTAAATATTTGATAAATATTTGATGTTTCAACACCACCTTAATTTTAATAATCATGGCCACCATTCATCTCCTCTTTACAACCTATGAAACTCCCCTATTTAATTTGGTTGCCTTTTCATATTTTTCATTATTTTTTAATTAATATTCCCACTTTATTTTCCTCCTCTTATATTTTGCCTTCCAATCTTTCATGTGCTTTCATCCTTTCTTTTTTCCTATAAATAATGCCTAAGGGGGAATGATGAGAGGAGTCCACCATTGGGGTTGAAAAGAAGGTTGGTTAGCTCTTTTTTGGGATATCTTTGGAGTTAGTTTTAGATAGTTAGGAGTCAGATTAGAGTTTACTTTTCAGTAATTTTGCACTTTAGTGTATCTTTCATTTCTTAGTTCGCTTAAGTTTTTGTAATTTCTAATTCAAGTACTCTTTTATTTATGCAATCATGTCTTTCTTTTCTTTCTCGTACAATTCCATTATCATGTTGAGTAGCTAAACTTCATTTAGCACATGATCATGAAGAAATTTGGATGAAATTAATTTTATTTATTTTTCTTTATTTGTCAAACTCTATTATTATTTACTTTGATTTATCTTTGAAATTAGTTATGTCAAATTCGTATGGCATGAATATGTTTTCGATCCTAGATTTTATCGAGAGGTTGTGGATACGAGGAGATTACTCAAAGATAAAAGGAGTTGCATGCACTCCTCGAGAGAGGACGACATAAATCTTCCAGAATTGAGTCAAATCCAATAGTGGGGTTCATCTCCTAAAGCAAGCTTAGGGGTTTCGATTGGCCGAGAGGTCTTAATTGATCAACCGAAGTTTAGTCGAGAGCGTATTCTCGAGAGAGGCATTTTTGTATTTTGGGAACCTCCACGGTCGAAGTAAGTAATTAGAAGCTTGCTTTTTATAATTTCATGAAAGTTTATTTTAATCCAAAGGGATTCTAGATCAAGTGTTATTCTTTATTTCATAAAATTTCTTTTAATAGTTTAATCACTCTTTTTATATTTGATAAAATAATATTAATTTGCGTGAGTAGAAGTAATCAATATGTCCGGAAAAATTCGACACTTGATATTTTATTTTAAAATATCATATACTATGAACGATAGGTGCTCTTGCCTATAGTTCGTAGAATTTTGAGATATTATTAACCGCAAATTTTACACATCAAGTTTTTGGCGCCGTTGTCGGGGAGTTATTATTGTTGATATTTTGAAAGCGCAAATTTTATTAATTTTATCATTCTCTTTCTCTACTTCCATTTCTCTTTTTCATTTTCTTTTTCAAATTCATTTCTATTAAGTAAAGGTTGTTTTTAATTTTCTTTCTTAAAAAAAATGTTATCTCATTTTAGCCGCCAAGGTTACGGAGCTTCAAAATTAACTAAATCTTTTGGATGCCGCACGAAAGCGTCAAATTTTTTATTATTATTGTGGTGTTCCTTATCGAAGTGAGAATTACTATCTTTTTTATTATTATCAAAAATTTTCTTATGAAAATAATTATTCTCATTTTAATGATAATTATTTTTCAAATTTTCATGAAAATAATTTCTCAAATTTCACTAATTTTTCTAATTTTCATGAAAATAATTTTTTGAGTTTTGACAAGAATAATATTTCAGATTTAAATAATTTTTCTTCGAACTCGTATGTTGATTTTTCTTGTTCGCAAGATCACCCAGAAAGATTTCCAATTAATAAGAATAATTTTTTAGATCCGAATTTTTATTCTTCTTCTTCCGCACTGCAAATTGCGTCTTCTAATTTTGGGGAATTTTCGCAAATTCAATTTCTTTCTCCTCCCCAAAATTTAGAAACTATTAATACTTGCTCTAATGATTTTTCTCCATCTTCAAATATTTATCCTATAGAGGAACATGAATTTTCATGTACTCCCTTAGTTTCTTATACCAAAGATGAAGAAAAATTATTATTTCAAGAATTTATTTCTTGTATGGACACACCGAGTGAATTAAAAGAAGAACATGTTTTTCTCCTACTTCTCTCAATTTTTCTCCTCCTCATCATAAATTTTCATGCATAACTTATAAAAATTTAGGAATTCAAATTCATGAAAATTTTATGTCTGATGATTTTAATTTAAATGAATTTTTAGATAATAATTTTATTTTAGAAAATAAACAACTGGAGCTTATTCATATAGTTTCGCAAGAGCATCCTCCTTACAAAAATATTTATAAAATGCTTATTTTTTATTTATCTTAAATTAACGATTATCCTGTAGAAGATGAGTCATTGCAATCAAACGTCATCCCAGATCCATTTGTCGCTCATCTATAATAATTCAAATCACCTCAGGTATGTATAAGTGATTTGAATTTATATTTTCAAGTCAACCGCCAAAAGAAGAATCAGGAAATAAGCGGAGGAGTAGTCGGGTGAGCGACTTCGACACATTTGTCGAAACGTGAATTATGGGAGTTGCACGTTCACTTTAATTTTTTATTTTTATTTTTCTTAATAATAACCGTCTAGCTTAAAGACGGGAAAAAGAAAAACGTTCTTGGGAGACACCCATGTTCATCTTTTAATTTCTTGCAATTTAATTTTACTGCAATTTTCTTTTTCTTTCCCCATCCTACATAGCCTATAAATATTAGGGATAATGTTTATTTTTAAGTATGTGGCTGGAATCTTCTTTATTGTTTTCATTTAAAAAGAGTAAAAAAATGATGAAAAATCTTTCAAAAATACAAAAAAATTATAAAATTTAAAAATTTTAATTTCTTGGAAAAAGCTATGTTGGACTTTCATCCCACAAAACTGCCTAGAACCTTTTGAACCCATCAATAGATAGTCCTCGGGAAGCCCAAGTAATAATAATAAAAAAATAGGGTTATAATTTAAAATATATATATTAGAAAAAAAATCCAAAAAAAAAATAAACCCCTGTTTAGTTTTTTTGCGATTTTCAAAAATTTAGTTTGGGTTTATTTATATGAATTTTTATAATTTTTGATTTGCTAGTCTTTTATTTCATCATTGTTAGTTAGATTTAATTTTTATGTGATTTGATTTTAAGAAATATCTTATGAATTCAATTTGTTTAGAGTAATTTTTTAGCACTTTTTCTCTTTCTACTATAATTAGTTTCAACTTTGCGAGACTTTGTTTAACAATCTTTAGATTTCAATTATATTCACTTTATGCTTTAAGATTCTTAGGAAAATTAAATTTACTATAGTTGCTCTCTAAGTTTTTAATTTAATCTAAAAGATGCTAAGTCTTTCCATTTTTTATTTTCTTGTTAGATCATATGTCTTGGGGATAAGAGAATAAAATTCATTATCTATTTGTAAACATATGTATTTTTTCATCTTATTGTTAGATCATATGTCATGAAAATCAAGAATTCCTTGGTACATATATGCAACCCTCAAAAATAAAAGATGGAGTAAGAGGATAAAATTCATTACTCACAATCATTTTTGTTTTTATGTGAAGAGAGAAAATATATATATTTGTTCATATGTCATGAAAAATGAGAGGATAAAATTCATCATTTTCTTGTTAAACATATGCAAATATTACAAAAAAAAGAATAAAGAAAAAAAATAGATGGGTAAGAGGATAAAATTCATCACCTCCATTCAAAAACCTCTTCATATTTCTTATTTCACCAAATCCTATTAGCCAATAAAATTATTTAGAATTTAATTAAAATACTAAGAGAGCATAAGTAGTAGTTTAAATTTTTTCTTTTAGTCTCTTTTTGGTTAATGGTGTTAATAATTCTAATCTAATTTTATTTGGAAATTACTCAATTTTGAATGCTAATTAATCTATTTGAGAAATCTTTGCTAAATATTAAACTCTTCTCTTTTTATTTCATAATTTAGGACTTAATCTTTGAATCCTTAAAATTTATTTTTAGCTTTCTTTTGATTTAATAAATGTTTAGTATAATTAAAAATTATATTAATATCTTTTAAATATTTCTCATATTTTTCCTATGAAATAACAAAAGATAAAGTGTGGTGGTATTTGATATATAATATTTATGCGTATTTTTAAATTAATATTTAGTTTAATATTTAGTATTAATTAATCATATTTTATTTATTCTGGTTAATGAAAAATATCTTTTTGATTTTTTTTAATAATTTAAGTCTTATTTATTTTTGTAGGATTTATATTTATTTTTAGTATTTATTTAGTTTAATAATTAATAACAAATTTAGTATTTTTATTTATAAATCATATATTTTATATTTTAGTCTACTAATTTAAATTATATTTATTTTGTAGGTTTATTGTTGTGATCGTGCTCCCGACGTTTGCAAAAGAAATATTTACCAAAGTCATCGTGTTGGCCGAGCAATTCGTGTTGTCTACGTTAACCCAAGTCAAAATCTCGCTGCACTCGTTCAAGTCGATCAAGTGTTTCACGTCGCAACCACCCATTCAGCTCTTCTTCATGCAATCTCATCACAAATATATTAATATGCATTGAAGCTTCCCGTATTTCCATGCATGAACGGCCCATGCATGCCGCCACGCCATCATCACCAACTCTCAATATGGTCGACGCCATGCAAGTTTATGACATTCATCTATTTTCATTCACATCATTCTCATGCACAACGCCATCGTTATCACCTTTGCATGTCGCCTCCACCACCTCCAAATCCATGTGTGCACCATGCAAGCCCATAAAACCTAATATTTTATTACACCCATATTATATTGAAACCACTATATTTTTTTATAAAAACCACCTTATCATGCAACCACCGGCATTTATCACTCATAACATAATTTCATATTTTTCCTCCTAAGGCAAAACCATCACCTTTAAATATATGCACTTTATTTTTATTATTACTAAAACCCTTTACTTCCCCACCTCATTTCTTCCATGCATAACCTCCACCCTCTTCATAACCTCCCTATAATTCATTAATATTTCTTAAAATCATTTATATGTTTATTAAATACAATCCCTAGTCTTTTTATATAACACCATTAAACCCGCCACCTATCTCTTCCTCTTTATTTTATCAAAATTGGTCACCTCTTTCTCTCTCTAAAAATTGCCACCTATGCATGCCTCTCTCTCTTACAAGAAATGACACTAGCCGCCTTCATATTCTTCTTCATTTATCTCCTCCCTCCATTTATCTCCTCTTAAATATTTGATAAATATTTGATGCTTCAACTCCATCTTAATTTTAATAATTATGACCATCATTCATCTTCTCTTTACAACCTATGAAACTCCCCTATTCAATTTGGTTTCCTTTTCATATAATTCATTAATATTTAATTAATATTACCACTTTATTTTCCTCATCTTACCTTTGAATTTTCAACCTTCCATGTGACTTTCATCCTCTCTTTTTTCCTATAAATAATGGCCAAGGGGGAATGATGAGAGGAGTCCACCATTGGGGTTGAAAAGAAGGTTGGTTGGCTCATTTTTGGGATATCTTTGGAGTTAGTTTTAGATAGTTTGGAGTCAGATTAGAGTTTACTTTTCAGTAATTTTGCATTTCTTTATTGTATCTTTTGTTTCTTAGCTTAAGTTTTGTAATTTCTAATTCAAGTACTCTTTTATTTATGCAATCATGTGTTTCTTTTCTTTCTTATCTAATACCATTATCATGTTGAGTATTTAAACTTCATTTAGCACTTGATCATGATGAACTTTGGATGAAATAAACTTTACTTATTTTTCTTTATTTGTCAAGCTCTATTATTATTCACTTTGATTTATCTTTGAATTTAGTTGCGTCAAATTCATATGACATGAATATGTTTTCGATCCTATATCTGTATCTTATATTTTATCAAGAGGTTGTGGATACGAGGAGATCAGTCAAAGATAAAAGGAGTTGCATGCACTCCTTGAGAGAGGACGACATAAATCTTCCGGATTGGAGGCAAATCTAATAGTAGGGTTCACCGCCTAAAGAAAACTTGTGGGTTTCGACTGGCCGAGGAGTCCTAATTGATCAACCTAAGTTTAGTCAAGAGCGTATTCTCGAGAGAGGCGGTTTCATATTTTGGGAACCTCCACGGTCGAAGTAAGTAATTAGAAGCTTGCTCTTTATAATTTCATGAAAGTTTATTTTAATTCAAAATTATTCTAGATCAAGTGATATTCTTTATTTCATAAAATTTCTTTTAATAATTTAATCACTCTTTTTTTATTCGATAAAATAATATTAATGTTCATGAGTAGAAGTAATCAACAGGCCTAGAAAAATATGACACTTGATATTTTATTTTAAAATATCCTATACTATGAACGATAGGTGCTCTTGCTTGTAGTTCGTAGAATTTGGAGATATTATTAACCGTAAATTTTATGCATCAGTGTTCATGGCCATACCTTCTATAAGCTCTTTGGCGACCAACGGTGTTTTGTTTTTAAGAGTTCCACTAGCAGTGAAATCAATATTCTCTCTTGTTTAAGTATTAAGGCATTATAAAAGGTTTGGATTTGAAGCCAATTAGGGATTTGATAATAGAGACATTGGCTAAATTATTCTTTAAATCATTCCCAAGTATCATATAACTTTTCTAAATACATCTGGGAAAATATAAAATATCATTGTGCAACTTATCCATTTTGGATGGAGAAAAATATTTTGTGAGAAAATGTTTCGTCATCTCGGTCC
Source organism: Platanthera zijinensis (assembly GCA_039513925.1). Taxonomy (NCBI): domain Eukaryota; kingdom Viridiplantae; phylum Streptophyta; class Magnoliopsida; order Asparagales; family Orchidaceae; genus Platanthera; species Platanthera zijinensis. The sequence continues at coordinate 11,712,257 of CM077098.1, forward strand.
AAGTAGTGATGGAGCCCCTTAGTAGAAAACCCAACCATTGTTTTGCCTTTGTGATCAAAGTAAAAAGGATAAAAATAATGGCTTATTGCATCATCAAAAAAAACCGTTAATTTTAAAAGTATCACATATTTCTAAAAAGTTAGAAATATGTGTGTTAGGATACTCATCCTGAAGCTCATCAAATTGCACATATTATTATATCATTTGAATGATGCTTGGCTTTAACTCAAAGTTATTGTTTGTAATAGCGGGTCGAACAATACTAGATTGAATTTCATCCAAATTTGGTCAGGCATAAAAAGACATAGTCCTTGATCGGCCATATTTGAATTAAGATTTGGTTCCCCCATATTAGAAGAAAGAGAAGAAGGAGAAGGACAAGAAAGGAAAGTAGAAGGAAGAGAAGAAGGTGACGAAGATGAAGACGGAGGAAGAAAGTGACTCAGATAGGCTCCTCAATCAAATCTTGAGAATTGAGATCATGAATTTGCAAGCATTGTCGAAGGGTTTGCTCAATTTCTGAATCTAAATTAAAAAGATTTGACAGATTCCCTCGGGTTATACACCAATAAAATTTTTGATAAAAACAAACAAGAAATAAAGAGATTTTTTATATAACCAAAATTAAGAAAAAATAAAATGATAAAAGTAATAGAACCGCGCTTTCAAAATATCACCAAAAAAATCTCTGGCAACGGCGCCAAAAACTTGATGGGCTATAAATATAGTTCTGACTATTGCTAGAGCATAACTCGATAAGGTAAGTGCACTTATCATTTGGAGTATAAACTCAAGTGTCGTATTCCACAGGTTTGTCGAGTACTTGTACTCACACGGAAGAGCTATTATTTTATCTAACAAAAAGAATGGTTGAATTATAAAACTAAGTGGGAGTGCGATTAAAATATTAAGAGAAAAAATGATGAGTTTAAGGCTACCACTTGATCTAAATTTTTTTTTGATAAAATAAACTTTTAATGCAAGATTAAACCGCAAGCTCTCAAAATAATCAACTTCGACCGTGGAGGTTTCTAAATTATGAAGGCGCCTCTCTCGAGAATACGCTATCAACTAAGCTTAGGTGAATCGATTAATACCCCTCTTCCAGATGAAACCCCTAAGCATGCTTTAGGCAGTGAACCCCTCTGTTGGGATTAACCCCAATCTAGAAGATTTATGTCATCTTCTCTCGAGGATTTCATACAACTCCTTTTATCTTTGAGCGATTTCCTCGTATTCACAACCTCTCGGTAAACTAGAATACGGATCTTAGTTCGAAAACAACTCATGATCCTTTTATCCTTGAATGATCTCCTCACATTCACAGCCTCTCGGCAAACTAGAACACGGATCTTTAATTGAAATAAGGTGTTCACGACATAAGAAATGAAGCAAAATTAATCAAAGATAAATCGAAGCAAACTAAAGTAGAGAACTTGCTAATTTATTAAGAGTCAAAGCAAAGTTTATTTCATTCCAAAGATCACCATTATCAAGTGCTAATAGAAATTTAACTACTCATCATGATGGGAGAATGACAAATAAAGGCGAGAAGAGACATGATTACTAAATATAAGAAAGCTTGAATTGAAATAGAGCTATATTAAGAATAAAAATACAAAAGCTACACTAGCAATTAAAAATGAAAATATAACTAAACAAACCAGAATTACAACAATTTAGCCCCAAAATCTCCCTCCTCAGCTCAAGAACATTGCTGAAATTTATAGAAACATCAGTTAGGGAGTCATACCCCAGCCATGCCCATGACCATCGTGTGTCTAATACGAAATTGCTGCCATAAAAACCCAAAAAATGCTGAAAGAAGAACCACAAAAATGCATTAACAAGCGGGTCACTCCTTAGGTCATGCCCATAACTTAGGGCATGTCTTGACCTAGTCTGGAAAATGGCGGGAAACGGTGCGATCTATAGTTAATCCGTCAGTTTGGTAAGGAGTCATGCCCCTTAGTCACGCCCGTGACCAGGGCGTGTTTGCTGGCATGTCACACTAGTGCGAATGGCTGGATTGAATGCTTGGTCATGCCCCTTTTTCCTGTTGGACACGCCCCCCCCCCCTATCATGCCCATGATAGGGGCATATAATTTTAATTCTGTATGGCATCTTGTCCGGTGTGCTAGAGAAAGAGCATGGTGCGCAGGTTAAGTCACGCCCGTGACTAGGGCGTGTAACTTTTCAAAAAATCTTCTAAAAAGTGCCCAAAATTTTCTAGTGAAATCCAATTTGATAATTGTAGCCCAAAATAATCTAACTTGCGAAAAGAAGTCAATTAGAGGTTATTTAAGCAAAATATAAATAAAATAAAGCCAATTATTAAAATAAAATTATATAAAAATAACACTAAAAATAGAGTTATCACTTTTCTGTCTTGAGAATCTTATCTTTTCTGTCATAGATACTAGCATGAGTGGTAGAGATAATGCCCAGTAGTAGCACTTGATTTATCGTGCTTCTGCTCCTGCTGCCAGATTGCTAGTGCTAGTGCTAGCACTATTGATACTAACTGATGGTAATAATATAAAAAGCACCATCTTCATCTTTTGGACTTTTCTTCTAAGGAGTATTGAACATATAGTTCATGTACACTATAAACGCATAACAAGCAAGGTCAACTGTAATTTGGGATTTGTTATTTTCAAACCAAGATATGTGGAATGTATGTTCCAATAGGTTTGACCATAGTTAGAGTCACCAAATATTACCTTAGGTTCATCTTTGGCCTTATAGTTTTTCAGCAAGTCCTTTTATCTAGTCAAATGTCCAGAGCAACCACTATCCAAATATCATAGCTGGTTTGTGGGTGGATGGCCGCTGATCTGCACATATAATGTAAACATTAAGTGGGACTCATGTTACATTGGCCAATTGCTTCTACCATTATACAGGGTTATGAAAGAATTGGAAGGTATTTTATGATACCCCATTTGATAGAAGAGTGATGATCTACTAAACCAACAACTTCTAGTATTTGTCTAATTTTATAACAGTGTGTACATATTAGTTTGTGAGTATAGAAAGTAGAGAACAATTTAGTGCTAGATTTATTTAACTGCTCTCTAAAAAGTTGCTTCGACTAGACGTTGATGCAACTGCCTTATTGTGTCGATAAGAAGTTGACCTTGGTACGAAGTTGCGTCAAGAAAAAGTAGACACAACTTCATATTTGAATTAATTAGAAATTGACACACCTATAAAATTATATCGAGTTGAAGTGGATGCATGTTTCACATTTTTAAAAAAGTTATATTTTAAAGCTTAGTTTTCTAAAGTCTTTCTATAGTATACCCTGATAGTTTAATAAGCTAGCCCTATTAAACACAGTGATTCTATCAGGGTCTTCATCTATGATTATTATAGGTTTCTTATCTTTAGCCTTAACAAAAGCTACAGGGTTCTTCCAAGCAGGTATGCTGAAATATTTACCTAAGTTTGCTAGCTCAGCACTTAACTCTAGGTTCTTGAACCTCGCAGAGAGATTCTCTAAAATATCCTTCAGCTTTTGACTCATACCGTTTAGAGAGTCTTTGAAAGTATCTAGTTGTCTACCTAAATCACTTAGAGGGGGTGAATAGGTGGGATCTACGTCTTTTGCAGAATAAAAACTTGAGAAAGTAAAACAAAACAAGTAATTAAGCACAAGCCGGACGATAGAAGGAATGATAGTGGTTCCCCAATCTTGGATACGTCCACTTTCCACCTCACCAATCTAGCACCACGACTAAACTTGGCTACTTCACTATATCTCGGATTCAAACATTCCTACACCTCGAAGCAATGATCCTACAACTCGGAGTAAACACACTCCTAAAAACTCGATCCCCTCAAAACGGGATCTACACTCGGAAGAATAATCGTCCTACAAGCTCGGAGACAAAGCTCCTACAAGAGTTGAAATAAATTTTACAACAACAGTAAAATTTTACTTCCAAATCTGAGATCTTCAAAGTTCTTCCCTCATGAGACTTGAAATTCTTGAAGAAGATGTTGAGGAAGAAATCTTGAGAAAACACGATATGAAACTCGTAGGATCCGACACGATCAAGTGAATGATTCCAGAATCTTGAAATAGTGATCTGTTGAATCTTTTCTCTATTGAATCGTTGGATCGAGGAAGAAGCTTCAGAGAAGAACAAAGATAGCGTGTGCGGCTTTTTCCCAATCTAGAACTTGCGGTGATTCTGACTTCTTTATTTTATACCATTATTATTATTATTAGTGTTAGCGAATCCTTGAGAGGACATTATATAGGATATCCACTAATGGTCTGAAATCATTTAAGGAATGATGATCAATCATGTTAAAAATTGACTAACATTTGAAATCCCATTCGACGAATTATGAACTCCCGTTCGACTAATGAAATCTCGTTCGATGAACTGAATAAAACCCGTTCGACGAATTACAAACTCTCGTTCGATGAATGAAATCCCGTTCAACGAACTGAATGAAACCCGTTCGATGAATTATAAACTCTGTTTGATGAATGAAATCCCATTCGACGAATTGAATGAAATCTCTGTAACTGTATTCTTCGAAAGACATCTTGATTTTTTGAAAAGAACTTGATCTTTCGAAAAATGGCATGCCCTTCTCGAGAAAATGTTTCACGCAAAATTGTCTGAATAGTTAAACTGATTTTCTTAAAAACAATTTTGACTTTTCGAAAATAGCTTTTCTTTTTCGAAACCTGAGTCCCATTTTTTGAAAACAACTTTCCTTTTTTGAAAAACGGACTTGGTTTTTTCGCGAAATTTGCAGATCAATTTTCGAAAAATAGAACTTAGAAGTTTTTGAGAGTTTTTCGAAAAGTCTTTATGTTTCTCGAGAACAGTTCTTATTTTTTGAAAAACTTAACTTAGACCTTTTGAAAAACACTCTTCTTTTCGAAGAATGGACTTAGGAAAATTCTAGAGTAAATTTCTTTTCTTCTTTGCATGAGACCAGCAACCCTTCCTTTCTTCCATTTCTTTAGTACTTGAAAATGAAGTGTATCCTAATAGAGAGGTTATACGTGAGCCAACCATGGATCACACAATGAGAGATACATTGCATGGTACTGTGTTTAGTGACTCACTATAAGCTGACATTGGTCTACACTTAGCAATAATGACCTGCAAGCACTCAACTAGAAAATAACATTAAATATATAGTTAATTCATCTTTGTTTAAGGGTGACTTCACACAAATCTAGGTTATTGTGGATACAATACCCAACAATCTCCCCCTATTTATAGAAGTCAGAACCCTCTACACTAAGGTGAATTATATCAAGATAATTAAAAGAATTTACTAACAAACACAATAGTAATTGCAATGACAAAAGAGAAATAATATATCATCAAAATTCAAAATGTATATATATATAGAATTGTCTACAGAGGTGTCCAGGTCCATAAGACTTCACAATACTTGAAAAACATTTATCATTTATACTGTTCCCTGTGTTGTCGTTCCCTCTTCTCTTATTGCCTTTTGAGTTTGATGTAGGGCTTTGGATAGTACTTTATAGGCCGAGGATGATCTAGATTATTACGGCCATGTTGACTATCATGAAGCCTTCTTTTAGTCATAAAAGTTTCATATTCTTTCCATTCCTTATAGCTGTAATAATCATCTTTATTTCCATTTAGTTCTGTAACTAACTTTAGAGTTTCCAAAATGAGGGACTTGGAGGTTAGGCTCCATACTTCAGCAAATTCTTATTCTTTTCTTTTCTCAGCTTCTTGAGTCAGGATGGATCGGCTAGCAGAGGCACCGTCACCATATTTCCTTTTCTTCAGCACTGGAATCTCTGGAGGAGGGTTTTGAGGCATCTCTGGTTCAGACCAAACATGGGAGTATTGTGCAGGAGGAGCCTCATAAAGTTCTGGTCTTGGAGAGAATGTAAGCTGCTGGATAGTTGATTTAGATGAGGAGGTGGAGCCGCATTTAGATCGACTTGAAAGTCGAGGAAGATCTGATTATGCATCCAAATAGTCGTATCATAAGTATGAAATTTGACATTATAAATCGGTGTCTGTATATTTGTACTGATCTCTTTCAGTTTAGCTTCCCATTGAGTCTTCATGCCTTCATCAGATTTAGTGAGATATTCTCTGACTAGTTCCTCCCCCTTTCTGACTTCTACAGATAGGGTTGCTATAACATCCTCTTTGAATTTTCCAACCTCTCCACAAGTTTTGAAGTTGTGCTCTTGAGCTTTCTTCTCCAATTGAATCTGCTTATTGGCGAGAGTGATTGATTGGTCCATGACTGTACCAATACTAGTGATAGTATGGTCCAAAGCCTTGCCACCAATCATGAACAGTCATTTTAGTTCATCTATATTACATTGAATTTCAATAAAGCCTCTGCTCAACTCTTTCTCTAGAGCAGATACTTTATCAGTAACCTCTTTGAGAGACTTATTAAAGTACTCTCTTTATGTTGTAAGCATAGATTCTATTTTGCCCAAAAGGGTATTATCTGGGATAGTTTCAGTTGGAGGAGGTGGAGGAGGAAGTGTTGGGGAAGACCAGATAGGAATTTCTTCAATCACAACTGAACTGTTGCCACTATTGAAAGAAGTCATCTCATCTCCTTCATGTTCAAGAATGATGGGGAGGGAGAATTCTAAGTTCCTGAGAGGGGATTCGGCTGATTCTGGGATAATCTCTTCAACATTAGAGAGTATAGCTTCATTCTCCCTCTCGATATGTTCCTGGGGATGAGAATGGTCTAGAGTTTCTTCAGTATCTGGAATAAATACTTTACATGGTTGCTCAACAACAAAAGTGAGGCCGACAGTTTCAAGTAGAAGAATGACATTTCGAAAAACATCGGAGAGTTCGACGATTACAGTGCAAACGAATTCACTGCCAAACCCTATCTTAGCAGTAGAAGCAATTGATTACAGAGGTTGAGAGATTTCTGACCTGTTGAAGAAGAACGATGGAGTTTTTCAGGAAGAATGGAGGAAGCAGAGGAACAGATGTGCCATTCTTTGAAAAAGCCCTATTCTTCAAGTTTCGGATTCTGGATATCTATGGACTACCCTATTTATATATATAATTAGAAATTTTGAAAATATAGACAAGCATACCTAAATGGCGATTCAAATTCTTAGGAAACAATTTGGCAAATAGTTTGGGCTTTATTCGAAAAACTAACACCATTTTTCGAAAAATGAAATTTTTCAAAAAGTATATAAAGGTTTTTCGAAAAGTAGGGAGATTTTTCGAAAAGTCCATGAGTCTTTTCGAGAAATCCATAAAGAATTTTCGAGAAATCCACTTCTGAGTCTGAATTTTTCTGAAAGTTTGCTGACTCCTTCCTTGACTTGAACTGTGAGATTTTCAGTACTCCATGTTGAGCATACAAAGTTCTGTCTTGAAAAGCGAGAACTTGCTCTCGTCCAGCGGCTTCGTGAAAATATCTGCAACTTGCCTATCTGTGGGAACATACTGGAAGTTGATGTCCCCATTCTCCATATACTCTCGAATGAAATGGTATCTTAATTCGATATGCTTCGTTTGGCTGTGAGAAACTGGGTTGTTGGCGATTGCTATAGTACTGGAGGAGTCACAAAATATAGGAATCTCCTGAAATTTCAAATTGTAATCTTCAAACTGATTCTTTATCTAGAGAAGTTGTGCGCAACAACTGCCTGTAGAAATGTATTCTGCCTCGGCGATTGACATTGCAACACAATTCTGCTTCTTGCTACTCGAAGATATGAGCCTTCTTCCAAGGAATTGGCAAGTCCCGGAAATGCTCTTTCTATTGTCTTTGCTACCTGCAAAATTTGTATCTGATAATCCAATTAGTTCTCTATCATTATTCCTTGGGTACCATAAGCCAAGATTGGCTGTTCCTTTAAGGTATCTCAAAATATGCTTTGTAGCTGAGTAGTGAGATTCCTTAGAGTTCACCTGATATCTAGCACACACACATGTTGAAAACATTATATCAGGCATGCTAGTATTAAGATAGAGCAAAGAACTAATTATGCTTCTATACTTGGTTTCATCGAAAGGTTTCCCTTCCTCGTACTTGTCTAGAGATATAGTTGAACCCATTGGAGTTCTCATAGAGGTTGCATTCTCCATTCTTAATTTCTTAACCAACTCCTTGGTGAACTTTGTTTGAGAGATGAAAATTCCATCTTCAGATTGTTTCACCTGAAGTCCTAAGAAATACTTTAGCTCACCCATACTACTCATTTCGAACTTCCCTTGCATAAGTTTGGAAAACTTCTTGCAAAGGTTGTCGTCAGTAGATCCAAAGATAATGTCATCGACATAGATTTTCACTAGCAAAATCTTGCCTTTTACCTCCCTAAAAAATAATGTCTTATCTATCTTTCCCCTTGTGAACTTGTTGTCAAGAAGAAAGTTAGATTGTGTTTCATACCAAGCTCGTGGAGCTTGATTTAAACCATATAGAGCTTTAAATAACAAATAAACATAGTTAGGGTGGTTAGGATCAACAAAACCTGGGGGTTGATCCACGTATACTTCTTCCTTTATATTATAATTGAGGAAAGCTGACTTCACGTCCATTTAATAGACAATGAAGCCCATTAGTGTAGCATATACGAGGAACAACCTAATGGCTTCGAGTCTTGCCACTGGAGCATAGGTCTGATCAAAGTCAATCCCTTCTTCCTATCTATATCCTTTAGCTACGAGTATGGCTCTATTTTGGATGATGGTTCCATCTTCATCCATCTTGTTCCTGTAGATCCACTTTGTTCTAATTACATTCTTGCTCTTGGGTCTTGGTACAAGCTTCCATACTTTGCAGCGCTTGAACTTATTTAGTTCTTCTTCCATTGCAACTATCCAAGATGCGTCTTGGTTTGCTTCTTTGAGTTTCTTTAGTTCAACTTGTGATAGGAAACTCAAATGCAAATTTTCATTAGTAGTGCCTCTTCGAGTTCTTACACCATCATGAGGATCTCCTATAATTTGATCAATCGTATAATCACTCAAGTGTCTGAGCTCTAGAGTCCTTGCATCGGGAGCTTCCACTATTTCTGGAGTTACTTTTTCCACTTGAATAACTTCTTCATCTTTGTGATCTTCTTCTCCAATTGAGGTTGGAGGAGTGATCTTGATGAACTTTTGAGCACTTTCTTCAACTGTCTTATCCAAGCTTAACTCTTTCAGCCTTGAACCTGCATCTTTAACAAAAGCACTAGAAGAGCTTCTATGTAGCAAGCTTGTCTCATCAAATACAACATTAATCGACTATTCTACCACCAGAGTTTTCTTATTAAAAATTCTACAAGTCTTACTATGACTACTATAACCTACGAAAATACCTTCAAAGCATTTTTCTCGAAACTTGGAATGATGATATTTCCCATTATTAAGTATATAGAATTTGCAGCCAAAGATCCTGAAGGAGGACACAGTCGGACTTCATCCTTTTAATAGCTCATAGGGAGTCTTATGATGATTCTTGTTGATCAGCACTCTGTTTTGCACATGAAAAGCTGTATTGACAGCCTCAGCCCATAAGTACTCTGGTAGAGAGGAGTAAGTCAGCATTATAGTGCATGCTTCAATGAGTGTTCTGTTCCTTCTCTCTGCAACTCCATTTTTTTGTGGAGAATACGGGGACGAAAACTCATGAAAGATACCTAGACTTCCACAAAATTATGTCATGGCACCATATTCAAATTATGTTCCATGGTTACTTCTGATTCTGACCATAGAGCAATTTAATTCATTCTGGATTTGTCTGACAAAATTCGTGAACACATCAAAGGTATCTAACTTTCATTTCAGAAAGAACACCCAAGTAAAACGTGAGTTATCATCAACAATTACAAGTATATATAACTTACCTCCTAAGCTACGAACATGCATTGGACCGAATAAGTCCATGTGCAGTAAATATAAGCACCTTGAAGAATCTTTATCAGCAATGCCCTTAAAGTTAGCCCTTGTCTGCTTGCCCATTTGGCATGCATGACATGGACTCTCTTTAATACACTTAATAGTCGGTGCGTCACGTACTAGGTCTTGAGAAAATAGTATATTAATAGTTTTGAAATTAATATGTGCTAGTCTCTTGTGTCATTGGTCACAAAGAGATGCACTATCTTTTGCAACAAAACATACTGGGGTAGAAGTGTCTAAGAATAGAAAATTAAGACAGAAAATATTTCTACTCCTAGTGTCTGTTAATATCGTCTCCATAGTAGAGTCCGATTTTATCAGGCACTGATCTTTAGAGAATGTAACAATAAAGCATTTATCACATAATTGAATTATGCTAATCAGATTATGTTTTAATCCTTTCACATAAGCCACATTAGTGAATGAGACTATACCGTTAGAAATTGTACCGTAGCCTTTTGTAATTCCCCGGTCAGGGCCACCAAAGATAACCTTTGGACCGTCTTTGACTAGAGTATAATTTTGAAGTAGAGTTCTTGTCCCGGTCATATGCCGAGAGCATCCACTGTCCAAATACCTGCAAAAATTGATCAGTTTACCTTAGAAACCCAAACGTATTTGGGTCCTTATTCCTGGTCAGCATGCTCCCCCTAGGACCATTAACCTTGCGAGTGTTCAGTCTCGCTTGGCTAACTCGAGGAGTTTCAAAGTTTCTGGGATTGAACCAGCAATCCACAGCAAAGTGACAAACTTTGCCGCAGCACAAATAGTCAAACCTGTTGTATCTTTCCAAGTCTCCTGCTTGACTTTTTGAACGTGTGGTCTAGCAAGAGCAGCTAACTTAGAGGTAGAACCCTTATGATAATGATGCTCACAAGGTTTCTGCACCTCCTTTTCTTTAGGTACAACGAGCTTAGCTTTCAGTGCCTTCTTAATATTATGGCCATGAACATATGGACCATAGTTCTGTAGAGTGATCTCTTCATAATGTGTTTTGAATGCACTTTCACCATAGTTTCAGAGATGGGTCCATCCTTGGTAGCATGACTTAGGTTCTACATAAGTAGGTCTGGTAAAATGACCATAGGATGACTCAAAATCAAACTTGTTCGTTGGGAAGATTGCCTTTTTAGATGTAGTTTGATCTAGAGGGGCCTTCCCTTTCTCTATGGCTAAGGCTTTCTTAGCAGCCTTATTTTTTTCTTTTAGCCTTATTCCTCCTAGAGGATATACTAGGAGCAACTACATGGCCTAAGCAAGCTCCTTTAGCCTGAGCAGAGTATTCAGCAACCAGTGGAAGGATTTTCTTGGGCTTGGAGAAACTTTCAATGAGTTTCTTTTCAGCAGCAAGCTATTCTTCCAAGTTCTTAATGATTTTCTCTTTAAGGTTAAGGTGCTCGAGTACATTGTTGTACTCTTCGACAAGGGCGTCGAGTTCCTTACTGAGTGAGTCCATTCTTGTGACTTCCTCCCTTAGAGGGATCTCCTCAGCCTTAAGAGATTTTATCTCCTTAGCCTGAGTTCTAATAACTTTTCTGCACCGGTTATAGACCTTGATCAACTCTTTATATTGACCCATGAGTTCTGATTCATCATTAGAGGAAAAGTCCTCATGGTCATCGTCAGGAACATTAGATTCAGACAGAATTATGTGAGAATTTACCTCCCCATTAAATTGGGGGATAGCTTCTTCATCGTTAGAGTGAGTCGTGAGCCCAAAGTAGGCTTCTTCATCATCACTTGACTCGGATGAGTCAGTGTCACTAAAGGTCTTTTGCTTCTTTGCTATGAAGCTCTTCTCCTACTTTTTACTATGGGAGGACTTGTGCTCTTCTCTTCTTCCACCCTCCTTTTTCTTGTGAGGGCAGTCGGCGATAACGTGACCTGGCTTATTATAATAGTAGCACAAAATATCAGTGGAATAATGTTTGTTCTATTTCAATTTATACCTGTCAGTTGTATGCATTTTATTTTGATGATCACCATTGTGACATAATCTTCTGTAAGAGGAGTCATTGTCTCTCATCTATTTCTTCTTATTGAGAAACTTCTTGAACTTCTTGGAGAGAAGGGAGAACTCTCCATCAGTTAATTCTTAGTCTGAGGAGCTTGGCTCTGAGTCTTCTTCCTCACTTTCTTCCTGAGTGGGAGCAGGAGATGCAGCTTTAGCCATTCTTGAGCTATCTGCCTTCAGTGCAATAGACTTCTCTTTTGATGAAGATCTGCTGCCCTCTTTTTCAGCTTTTCTTGTGTTGATTTGAAGCTCGTAGGACATAAGCTTTCCGAAGAGGTTATGGGGGTCAGTTTCAGCCAGTCTCCCGAACTCCCTGATTGCACAAATTTTATTATCCCATTCCTTAGTCAAGGATCTAAGGAGCTTGTCATTTAGTTCACCATTTGTGAATTTCTGGTCATAGTTCTTCAGGTTATTAACGATGTTGAAGAAATTCTCATAAGTGTCAGCTATTCTTTACTTGGGTTCTTACTTGAAGGCCTCATACTTCTGGTTAAAAAGGTATATTCTGTCATCCCTTACTTCTTATGTACCTTCCATCAGGACGATCAGTGACTGCCACATTTCATTTGCATATTGGCAGTGAATAAGGTTCTGCAACATTGAATCATCGACTGTACTTGCAACTATATTTTTAGCTTTCTTGTCCAGAGAGACAGGGAAATCCCATCTTTGTCGAGATCCATCAGTTTCTTTGGTACCTTTTTTGTTGGATCAATAGTGGAGGCTATCATCGAAACATGAGGGCCTTCTTCCACTATCATGAATATTCGGGGATCAACAGCTTCCATGAAGAATTTGACTCTTTCTTTCTACATGGGAAAGTTAGCCTTTGTGCACACCAGAAGCTTTGCGGAGTCCTTGGATATGTCCATGCTTGGTAATCTCTATGATAACTAGAAGTAGATCTGTTCAAGGTGTGAACCTTTTTATGAACAACCTCGCTCTGATACTAATTGAAACTATCTAGTTTTCTACCTAAATCACTAAGAGGGGGGTGAATGGGTGAGATCTGTGTCTTTTGCGGAATAAAAAATTGAGAGAGTAAAAAATAGCAAGTAATCAAGCACAAGCCAGACGACACAAGGAATTATAATGGTTCTCCAATCTTTGGTATGTCCACTTTCAACCTCACCAATCTAGCACCACGACTAGACTTGGCTACTTCACTATATCTCGGATTCAAACAATCCTACACCTCGGAGCAACACTCATATAACTCGGAGTAAACACACTCCTACAAACTCGATCCCCTCAAAATGGGATCTACACTAGGAAGAATAATCTTCCTACAAGCTCGGAGACAAAGCTCCTACAAGAGTTGAAATAAATTTTACAACAACAATAAAATTTTACTTCCAGATCTGAGATCTTCAAAGTTCTTCCCTCATGAGACTTGAAATTCTTGAAGAAGATGTTGAGGAAGAAATCTTGAGAAAACACGATATGAAACTCATAGGATCCGACACGATCAAGTGAATGATTCCAGAATCTTGAAATAGTTATCTGTTGAATCTTTTCTCTATTGAATCGCTGGATCGAGGAAGAAGCTTCAGAGAAGAACGAAGATGGCGTGTGCGGCTTTTCCCTGATCTAGAACTTGCGGCGAATCTGACATCTATACTTTCTACCATTATTATTATTAGTGTTAGCAAAATCCTTGAGAGGACATTATATAGGATATCCACTAACGTTCTGAAATCATTTAAGGAATGATGATCAATCATGTTAAACACAGATTAACATTTGATATCCGGTTTGACGAATTATGAACTCCCGTTCGACGAATGAAATCCTGTTAGACGAACTGGATGAAACCCGTTCGACGAATTATGAACTCTTATTCGACGAATGAAATCCCGTTCGATGAATTGAATGAAACTCGTTCGATGAATTATGAACTCCGTTCGACGAATGAAATCTCGTTCGACGAATTGAATGAAATCTCTACAACTGCATTGTTCGAAATACATCTTTATTTTTCGAAAAGAACTTGATCTTTCGAAAAATGGCATACCCTTCTCGAGAAAATGCTTCACGCAAAATTTTCTGAAAGGTTAAACTGATTTTTCGAAAAACAATTTTGACTTTTCGAAAACAACTTTTCTTTTTCGAAACTTGAGTCCCATTTTCGAAAACAACTTTCCTTTTTCGAAAAACAGACTTGGCTTTTTCGTGAAATTTGCAGAGCAATTTTCGAAAAATAGAACTTAGAAGTTTTTTAGAGTTTTTCGAAAATTCTTAATGTTTCTCGAGAACAGCTCTTCTTTCTCGAAAAACATAACTTAGACCTTTCGAAAAACACTCTTCTTTTCGAAGAATGGACTTAGGAAAATTTTAGAGTAAATTTCTTTTCTTCTTTGTATGAGACCAGCAACCCTTCCTTTCTTTCATTTCTTTAGTACTTGAAAATGAAGTGTATAACAATAGAGAGGTTACACATGAGCCAACACCATGGATCACATAATAAGGGATTATATTGCATGATCATGTGTTTAGTGACTCACTGTAAGCTGACATTGGTCTACACTTAGTAATAATGACCTGCAAGCACTCAACTGGAAAATAGCATCAAATACATAGTTAATTCATCTTAGCTCAAGGGTGGCTTCACACAAATCTAGGTTATTGTGGATACAATACCCAACAGTCTTCAAAGCCTTTTGCCTCTGTATGCTCTTCCTTTAGTGATCTGTTTTATAAAGTTAATTCAGTTAATTGTTTCTCTAGTTTACTCAGATCAATTCTCAATTGATAGTTCATATAATAATGGTTCTTATCAAGATTTTTATTTTTTTAGTTCTCCTAATTCTTTTCGAAGCAATTCGATTTGTTTATCTTCCCCTAAGTGATCTTGGAAGAATTCTTTAAAGCATAAATTAAATTCTTCTTAAGTAAAATCAAAGTCATTAAAGTAGGTTACCTGATCATCCTCTTCTTTAGATAATGCGTCCAAAGCCATCGACCAGGCTTCTTCAACAGTTGTTTCTTCTTCACTCACTGATGATGAACTTTACTCAAAATCTAAGTCACTCAATGTTTCAGCAATGAAACCTCTTCATTTCTTCTTATCCTTCTTCTTGAAGGATAGTTTCTTATGTTTCTTCTGATAAGATCTATCCCTTTGGTATGCAGGACAATCTGGATCTATATTTCCTAGCTTTTTGTAATAAAAAAAGATAACATTCTTGCTAGAAGTCTTGTCAAACGTTGGCTTACTTACACTTATGTCTCGCCTTCTAGAATTTGTAGTCTTGATCCATCTCTTGAATCTTCTAGCTAGGAGATTGAATATCTCCTCTTCAGTACTAGAAGGCTCTCCATCAGATGCCTTCAACACAATGGATCTTTCTCTTGAAATAGATACATTCTCCTTTGCTTCTTATTAAGCCCCACTCTTCAGGAGAAGCTCAGTGGACTTCAATTTGCCCAATTGGGCACCAGCGGTTATTTTCTTGTGGTGTCTGGACTCTCTTATAAGCCCAGATCCTTGAGTCTCATGTGCTTGGGAAGTACTTGAGGAGCTTGTCATTGATCTTCTCATTTTTTCTTCTTAGAGTAGCTTTATCATAAGACTCAGCCACTGGTTCTAAGATTCTCCTTATCAAAATACACAAGAACTGCGATAATGGATTCCTACCATAATAGTAGAAGAGTAGATGTGCCTAGTTTTTGGGGAACCACTATAGTGGATAGTGGATTCTAAAAACTCTTTTAATAGGAACAGAAAATGAGAGAGAAAGGATTAGAAGTGGGAAGAAGAAAATTTGTCTTTTGACTTAAATCTTCCTTCAGCAGTTTATCTGAGGATTCTTGGCACTTTAGTGGACTGGATCTTGGTATATGATTAATCATTCAAGAGAAGAAGGATTATATGCTTTGATATACTTATCTCAGATTTTTTGTTGCAAAGAGGGAAGAGGAAGAAGAAGTCAAAAATCTATCTCCAAAATTATGTTGTGTTGTGTATTATGTTCCCTTAATTAATTTATTCTGCTTCAAATCTGAGCATGTCAATTCCTAGAGAATTTAAAATTCTTCCCACTAGGTTATTGTCTTTTGAAGGAATGGGATAATGTCTTTCTAAACTTATCTTCAGAAATTCCCATCCATTCTCTTCAATCTTATTCCAAATATATCTTTTTGAAATTTTGTAAAGGATTCTTTCCTCAAGCCTTCTTCTAACAACTCTTCAATTTTGAATAACTTCCATAGTTACAATCTTCAAATCTTTTTGAAGGATATCTTTTAAATTTCCTTTTTGGATACGTATCAGTGCTAAATCGAGTTCAAATAAGAGCAGCGATGAATTCTGCTTTAGAATAAATATCGGTCACCTTGCCTGAATATTCGATATCATGTTGATAACTTATCGACACATACGTCGACTTTTGCTCGGGAGAGGAATTGACATTACATTAAAGAACTTGTCAACAATCAGTTGAAGATACGTCGGTTTTTAGTTGAAGTTGTGTCGATTTCTACTCGATGCAATTATGCTTTGACTTATTCTCTTACTGGTTTCAGCTTGTTTTTATAAGGACTGTGTTGGGAAAACCCCTTTTGATTTAACTTAGCAAATTAACTATATGTGATTTTACAACCTAGGATTATTACCCATGTTATATAGTAAGGGTAATATGCTCATATATGTCATGGGATGTCAGTTGAGTTAAGGGAATATGGTAGGCACACTGAAATAAGGGGAAAAATCAAGTTTAGTCAATATATGTCAACTAAAAGTCAACGCAACATCGACTAGAAGTCGACGCCACTTCGACTAAGATTCGGAGGAACAATAGATGTTAAGTCGACGCTACTATAAGACAAAATACAATGCATGTGTCGATATTATATTAACGCAATGTCGATTAAAGAGTTAAGTAAATTATAGTTCATTTTGAAAGAACATGTCGATGTAACTTATATTGGAATTCTATGTGGGTTGAGTAAAGCTTAATTTGGAAATAACAGAGAATTTGTGCATGCTTTTTTCCAGGAAGATTTTATGGAATTCTTTTAAATATTTTTAGTTATTAGAAGAGGCTTGAAGGAAAGATTTCTACACAAAATTCAGAAGAGCTTTTTATAAAAGAATATTGAAGAATATTTTGAGAGTTATTAAAGATAGAATTGGAAGAATATAATAACATTCCTTTTGAATAATGTTTCTATAAAGAGGATAAATTAATCATTATTCTAAAAGGATATACAAAATGATAGAAGAGAATACTAAAGAGACAAAGACACAACATTCTGACATCATTCGATAGTAGCTCTTGTCATCTTCTTCTTCTTTTCTTATTTCATGTTGCTGCTGCAACAAGAATAGATTGACCTATGTGGATCCAAGGCTTATAACCCTACAACTTCTTCTCAAGCAAAGGTTCATCATATTAAAGGAATCCAGAACACTTAGTGGCTACAGTCCTCAAAAATTTGTTGAGAGTGGATTAACCATTGAAGACTTCATTCTTAATCTTCTCTTCCTATATTATGGAGTAAAGAGTTTAAAAAACCACTCTTCAAAGGATTCAGTGACTGGTTCTAAGAGTCTCCTTATCAAAAGGCTCGATTAGTTAGTGGTTCAAGATCTCTTTATCAAAAGATCTGGTGTTGGTTCAAGATCTCCTTATCAAAAGATCTAATTATTGGTTTTGAGAGACTCCTTATAAAAAACTTGGACATTGGGATAGTGTATTCCTATAAAGGTGGTAGAAGAGTGGATGTAGAAAGATTTTGGGAACAACTATAGTTTTGGTGTCTCCTGTGATTGTGTTTTTTGTGATTATTTTTTGTATTGTGCTTTTTATTTACTACAATAATTCTCTGGCTAACTTTTTGTGAATGCAAATTCTGTGTTAATTGAAAAGTTAGTAACTTAAGTACATTAAATTTTAAATTTCTATTCATATCCTGTCCCCTTTAGAGAATTCTTTGAGGATTTAGTCAACTGTTCTCACTTTCAATTGGTATAAAAGGAAGGTTGATCAAATAAATGTTAACACATTGATCAAAAGATCTGAATAATTGATCACTTAAACATATTATTATAGACAACTATATTCAAAATGACATCTAATAACATTAAAGGATTTGCATCCACAAGACCACTAGTGTGTAACTTAGAGAAGTTTACACTCTGAATGGCTAGAATTAAAGTATACATGAATTCTATTGGTGAAGAAATTTTTGCTTCTATTCTTACATGACCACCCATGGCCTTCAAGAAAGATGCATGTGGGAACATTACAAAAAAACCTATTCAAATATCTAAATGGACTGAAGAGGAAAAGAGGGTAAAAGACTGGGATGTAATAGCAATGAACATCCTAGTATCTACTATGTCAAATGAGATCTTCTACAAAGTAGTTGATTGCTAGTAAGCTAAAGAGATCTAGGAGTCCCACTCTAGGATTGTGGATGGATGTTCTGTTGAAAGAAAGGATAGGTTCTTTTCTTATATCTAAGTATGAGAACTTTCAAAAGAAAGTTTGTACAACCCCGTATTCGCGAAGAGAGGGCCCCAAAACAAGGCGTGAGAATAGTTATGCATTTTTTAAGCTTTTCAAGAGGTTTGGCACTCTTGGTGGCCAATTTATGATTAATCTTCATAATATACTAGTTGGGGGAAGAAAAATTTGCTTAGCTTACTAAGTGTTTGGGAGTACTTGCCCCATAGAGTACTCGTCCCTAGGAGTACTCGTCGCCCCTGGGAGTACTATTCACCTCTGGGAGTACTTGTCTCCCCTGGAGTACTCGCCCCTGGAGTACTCGCCCTTGGGAGTACTCGTCTCTCCTAGGAGTATCGTCGCCCCTAGAGTACTCGCTCATGGAGTACTCGCCCATGGGAGTACTCGTCGCCCCTGGGAGTACTCGTCGCCCCTGGGAGTACTCATCGCCCCTTAAGTACTCGCCCCTAAGAGTACTCGTCGCCCCTGGGAGTACTCGTCGCACCTGGAGTACTCGCCCCTAGAGTAATCTCCCATGGGAGTACTCGTCTCCCCTGGGAGTACTCGTCGCCCCTAGGAGTACTCGTCTCCCCTGGGAGTACTCATCGCCCCTGGGAGAACTCATCACCCCTGGGAGTACTCGTCTCCCCTAGAGTACTCGCCCCTGGAGTACTCGCCTCTGGGAGTACTCGACGCCCCTGGGAGTACTCGTCACCCCTGGGAGTACACATCGCCCCTGTAGTACTCTCCCCTAGGAGTACTCATCGCCCTTGGGAGTACTCGTCACCCCTGGGAGTACTCGTCGCCCATGGAGTACTCACCCCTGGACTACTCGCCCCTGGAGTACTCTCCCTTGGGAGTAATCGTCTCCCCCTGGGAGTACTCGTCACCCTTGGGAGTACTCGTCGCCCCTGGAGTACTCGCCCCTAGAGTACTCTCCTTTAGGAGTACTCATCACCCCTGGGAGTACTCGTCACCCATGGGAGTACTCGTTGCCTCTGGATTACTCGCCCCTTGAGTACTCACCCCTGGGAGTACTCGTCGCCCCTGGGAGTACTCGTCGCCCCAGGGAGTACTCGTCGCCCCTGGGAGTACTCGTCTCCCCTGGGAGTACTCGTCGCCCCTGGGAGTACTCGTCACCTCTAGGAGTACTCGTCGCCCCTAGATTACTCGCCCCTGGGAGTACTCGCCCTGCTGGAGTACTCGCCTGGCTCAAGGGTCTTCTATTTTGCCCCTGGTGGGATGCGAATAGCTGTTCAAATCAGCGGAGTTTGGCTGTTGGCAAACCAACCCAGGGTGTTTGTAGTAATTTCAGAGCGGTGGAGGTTGGCTATTGGCAGGCCATTCTCAAAAAACTATAAATAGACCCTTAGGGGTGCCTTGGAGGGGATCACTTCTTCATCACTTCAATCCCCATGCTTTCTTCCTCCAAGGCACCTAGCTCAGCATTGGCTAGGGAGGGGGAGATCTTAAAGGTCTTTCGGGTATGAGGTGGGACCTCCACGCTAGAGCCGATGGTCTGTTACTAGTTTCCTGAGCCTTTGGTCTGTGAAGTTCTCCTGAGTGTAGTAGGTGTGAGGTCACCCCTTTCTTGGGACCCCGAACTCCACGAGAGAACAAATTTTTGGTTTCAACATTTTGGTGTAGTGAGCGTGGAGAGTGACCAGCACAGAAGATCTTGGGAGAGTGTCATGGCCGGAGATCAGGGAGGTAGTGATGATCTCGGCGTGCTCCCCAACCTAGGACCCTTTGTAGGGAGAGAAGAGTTCATGGCGTCCATCCAAGGCATCATGGAGATGCTGCGAAGTATTGCCCCTCGGGCTGACAGCTCAACACCCACCCCCCAGGGACTTGCTCCCAGGGGTCTCGGCGAGCTGACCCAAAGTTGTCTCGGCAAGCTGCCTCCCAGGGGCATAGGCGAGATGACCCCAGTAGGGTGAGAAGGAAGTGTACTAGGAAGAAGGCCTGGGAAGGAAAGAATGGGAGAGGGGGTCGAGCGAGACCTCCCCGGCGGGGAGTTGTTCCCTAGCCCGGCGAGTGCTCACCTCCCAAGCGACCAGGTCGCGCGAGTAGAGCTCAGGAGACCACCAATGAGGGGGTCACCCTTCAGCGAGCTGTTCATCTCGGTTCCCATTCCCGAGGGTTTCAGAGAGCCTGACATGGCCTACTATACCGGGAAGGATGACCCCGCCTAGTACCTGTAGTGGTTTGAGGATGTCGTCTCCATCAGGCCAATGATGGATGCCTTCAAGTGTCGCCTCTTCGTGATCACGTTGAAGGACAAGGCAAGAGACTGGTTCCACCAACTCCCACCGAAATCGATCTATGGGTTCGAGGACTTGAGCTGGAGCTTTCAGCTTCGCTTCTCCACCTCCAAGAAGAGGAAGAAGAGTCCTGAGTCCATCTTCATGATAAGACAGGGGGCCGAGGATTCGTTGGCTCATTATGTTGACAGATTCCAAGAGGAGATCCTGGATATCCAGGAGATGCCGGGGTATTCCCTCCAGATGGCGTTCATGGTGGGGTTGCACGAGGGGTTCTTTAAGATGAGCCTGACTCGAAAGGCCCCCTTTCCTTCGAGGAGCTGATGGAAAGGGAGGCTCAAGAGATAGCCATGAAGGCGGCCAACCCAGCATTTGTCAAGAAGTTGGCAAGGCTAAAAGAGGTGGAACCGAAGGAGCAAGGTGGCTCAAGGAATCAGGAGGGAAGACGGAGAGAGGAGTAGAGAGATCTGGGGTTCCAGGGATACGAGGGTCCGGAGCAAGGTTGGAGGCAGCAGGGAGGACCTGTCCAGGGTCTAGGAAGAGCTCTCATCTAGGGTAGGGGGATTTTTAGGGAGGCTAAGGAAGATACAACTTCCAAAGGCAAGCCCCTAGGCAGCTCCTACCCCCAACGCAGCAAGCGATGGCGATCGATCGAAGGGAGAGGAGGAACCGCGCAGGAAGAGGAAGAGTCAGAGTAGAGTTACCCTACTGTGAGTTCCACTAGGAGGAGGGCCATGCAACAGCTACTTGCCCCGAATCCCAGGAGTTGAGAAGGACAAGAGCTCCGGCACCACAGCCTCAACAACCGTAAGACCCAGTACGGTTTGAAGAAGTCCAACCCGAGGCAACAGGGGAGAGGTGTGAGGATACGGTTTATGTGGGCACCCGGGAAGGGATTCGATGATGCATGAGGGAAGAGGGAGGTAGTGAAGTGGATCATCTCTTGTAATGAACTTTGTTTGCGTTGTATTAACTATGATTGATTAAAAAGACCGTCGGAAGACATTTGTGATCCGTGCCTTAGCACTGAGATGATTCCGCTGACCAGGCTCCCACTAGCTGGCAGGGCAGGTTGATCTCTCGTGGAGGTCAAGTCCTTTTAGCTCTGAGATGATTCCGCTGACCAGGCTCCCACTAGGTTGCAGGGCAGGTTGATCTCTCATGGAGGCTAAGTCCTTTTAGCTCCGAGATGATTCCACTGACCAGGATCCCACTAGTTGGCAGGGCAGGTTGATCTCTCATAGAGGCTAAGTCCTTTTAGCTCCGAGATGATTCTGCTGACCAGGCTCCCACTAGTTGGCAGGGCAGGTTGATCTCTCGTGGAGGCTAAGTCCTTTTAGCTCCGAGATGATTCCACTGACAGGCTCCCACTAGCTGGCAGGGCAGGTTGATCTCTCGTGGAGGCTAAGTCCTTTTAGCTCTGAGATGATTCTGCTGACCAGGCTCCCACTAGCTGGCAGGGCAGGTTGATCTCTTGTGGAGGCTAAGTCCTTTTAGCTCCGAGATGATTCCGCTGACCAGGCACCCACTAGTTGGCAGGGCAGGTTGATCTCTTGTGGAGGCTAAGCCCTTTTAGCTCCGAGATAATTCCACTGATCAGGCTCCCACTAGCTGGCAGGGCAGGTTTATCTCTCGTGAAGGCTAAGTCCTTTTAGCTCTGAGATGATTCCGCTGACCTGGCTCCCACTAGCTGGCAGGGTAGGTTGATCTCTCGTGAAGGCTAAGTACTTTTAGCTTCGAGATGATTCCGCTGACCAGGCTCCCACTAGCTGGCAGGGCAGGTTGATCTCTCGTGGAGGCTAAGTCCTTTTAGCTCCGAGATGATTCTACTGACCAGGCTCACACTAGCTGGCAGGGCAAGTTGATCTCTTGTAGAGGCTAAGTCCTTTCAGCTCCGAGAGGATTCCACTGACTAGGCTATCACCAGCTGGTAGGGCAGGTTGATCTCTCGTGGAGGCTAAGTCCTTTCAGCTCCGATATGATTCTGCTGACGAGGCTCCCACTAGCTGGCAGGGCAGGTTGATCTCTCGTGGAGGCTAAGTCCTTTCAGCTCCGAGATGATTCTACGGATCAGGCTCACACTAGCTGGCAGGGTAGGTTGATCTCTCGTGGAGGCTACGTCCTTTCAGCTCCGAGATGATTCCGCTGACCAGGCTCCCACTAGCTAGCAAGGCAGGTTTATCTCTCGTTGAGGCTAAGTCCTTTTAGCTCCGAGATGATTCTGCTGACCAGGATCCCACTAGCTGGCAGGGCAGGTTGATCTCTCATGGAGGCTAAGTCCTTTTAGCTCCGAGATGATTCTGCTGACCAGGCTCCCACTAACTGGCAGGGCAGGTTGATCTCTCATGGAGGCTAAGTCCTTTTAGCTACGAGATGATTCCTCTAACCGGCTCCCACTAGCTGGCAGGACAGGTTGATCTCTCGTGGAGGCTACGTATTTTTAGCTCCGAGATGATTCCGCTGACCAGGCTCCCACTAGCTGGCAGGGCAGGTTGATCTCTCATGGAGGCTAAGTCCTTTTAGCACCAAGATGATTCTACTGACCAGGCTTCCACTAGCTGGCAGGGCAGGTTGATCTCTCGTGGTGGCTAAGTCCTTTTAACTCCGAGATGATTCCGCTGACCAGGCTCCCACTAGCTAGCTGGGCAGGTTGATCTCTCGTGGAGGCTAAGTCCTTTTAGCCCCGAGGCTGTCTCATCACCCAGGCTTCCATTAGTTGTCATGACAGGTTGACCCCTCAGGGAGGCCAAGTCCTTTTTACCCCGAGGCCGTCTCGTCACCCAGGCTCCCATTATCTGGCATAAAAGGTTGACCCCTCGGGGAGGCCAAGTCCTTTTTACCTCGAGGACATCTCGTCACCCAGGCTCCCATTAGCTGGCATGACAGGTTGACCCCTCGGGGAGGCCAAGTGTTTTTTACCCCGAGGTTGTCTCGTCACCCAGGCTCCCATTAGCTGGCATGGCAGGTTGACCCCTCGGAGAGGCCAAGTGTTTTTTACCCCGAGGCCGTCTCTTCATCCAGGCTCCCATTAGCTGGCATGACAGGTTGACCCCCTCAGGGAGGCCAAGTGGTTTTTTCCCCGAGACCGTCTCGTCACCCAGACTCCCATTAGCTGGCTTGACAAGTTGACCCCTCGGGGAGGCCAAGTGTTTTTTACCCCGAAGCCGTCTCGTCACCCAGGCTCCCATTAGCTGGATGGGCAGGTTGACCCATCTGGGAGGCCAAGTCCTTTTTACCCCGAGATCGTCTCATCACCCATGCTCCCATTAGCTGGCATGGTAGGTTTCCCCTCGGGGAGACGAAGTGTTTTTTACCCCGAGGTCGTCTCGTAACCCAGGCTTCCATCAGCTGGTATGACAGGTCGACCCCCTAGAGAGGCTAAGTAT
The DNA here is from genome assembly GCA_039513925.1 of Platanthera zijinensis. Lineage (NCBI taxonomy): Eukaryota > Viridiplantae > Streptophyta > Magnoliopsida > Asparagales > Orchidaceae > Platanthera > Platanthera zijinensis. Next base: position 11,736,282 of record CM077098.1, read on the forward strand.
CTTTTCAACCACGCAAGAGAATTACACAGCGAATATGTTTGGTTGGATTTTTCTTTCCGAGCGTGGAACCCGTTCGAAAAGAGCGGGGATTGTGTACAACCCCGTATTCGCGAAGAGAGGGCCCCAAAACAAGGCATGAGACTAGTTATGCATTTTTTAAAGCTTTTTAAGATGTTTGGCACTCTTGGTGGCCAATTTATGGTTAATCTTCATAATATACTAGTAGGGGAAGAAAACTTTGCTTAGCTTACTAATTATTTGGGAGTACTCTCCCCTGAGAGTACTCACCCCTAGAAGTACTCGTCGCCCCTGGGAGTACTCGTCGCCCCTGGGATTACTCTTCGCCTCTAGGAGTACTCTTCGCCTCTAGGAGTACTCGTCTCCCCTTGAGTACTCGCCTTTAAAGTACTCTCCCCTGTGAGTACTCGTCTCCCCTGGGAGTACTCTTCGCCCCTGGAGTACTCGCCCCTGTTGTACTCGCCCCAAGGAGTACTCGTCGCCCCTAGGAGTACTCATCACCCCTGGGAGTACTCTTCGCCCCTGGAGTACTCGACCTTGGGAGTACTCGTCTCCCCTGGGAGTACTCGTCGCCCCTGGAGTACTCGCACCTTGAGTACTCGCCTTTGGGAGTACTCGTCGCCCCTGGGAGTACTCGTTTCCCCTTGGAATACTCGTCGCCCCTGGGAGTACTCGTCGCCCCTGGGAGTACTCGTCCCCCCATGATTACTCTCCCCTGGAGTACTCTCCCCTGGGAGTACTCATCGCCCGTAGGAGTACTCGTCTCCCCTGGGAGTACTCGTCGCCCCTAGAGTACTCGCCCCTTGAGTACTCGCTTCTAGGAGTACTCGTCACACCTGGGAATACTCGTCGCCCCTGGGAGTACTCATTTCCTGTGGAGTACTCCCTTGGAGTACTCGCCCCATAGAGTACTCGTCTCCCCTGGGAGTACTCATCGCCCCTGGGAGTACTCGTCGCCCCTAGGAGTACTCGTCGCCCCAGGGAGTACTCGTCGCCTCTGGGAGTACTCGTCGCCCCTGGAGTACTCGCCCTGCTGGAGTACTCGCCTGGCTTGAGGTTCTGCTATTTTGCCCCTGGTGGGCTGCGAATAGTTGATCAAAACAGCGTAGTTTAGCTGTTGGCAGACCAACCCTGGGTGTTTTCTATAATTTCGGAGCGGTGGAAGTTGGCTATTGGCAGGCCATTCACAGAAAACTATAAATAGACCCTTAGAGGTGACTTGGAGTGGATCACTTCTTCATCACTTCAATCCTCTTGCTTTTTTCCTCCAAGGCACCTAGCTAGGCATTGGCTAGGGAGGGGTAGATCTCAAAGGTCTTCCGAGTATGAGATGGGACCTCCACGCTAGAGTCGAGAGTCTATTCCTAGTTTCCTAAGCCTTTGGCCTGTGACGTTCTCTTGAGTGTAGTAGGTGTGAGGTCACCCCTTTCTTGGGATCCCAAACTCCACGAGAGACCAAGTTTTTGGTTTCAACAAAGTTGAAGAGACAATTACTGAAAAGTATGATAGGTTAAGCATTATTGTGTGTGAACTCAAGGGACTGGACAAGGAGATCTCACCCATAGAGATTAATGATAAGCTTCTCATGTGCGTTCTAAGCACATAAGACTCAAGGATCTGGGTAATTAGAGAGTCCAAATGGCATAGGGAAATCACTACTGATGCTTTGTTAGGTAAACTCAAGTCCTATAAACTTCTCCTAAAGAGTAAGTTTGAGTTTGAAATGATGGACAAACAAAATCTCTATCCATAGATAGAAGTCCATTGCTTTGAAGGAAGTTGATGGAGAGCCTACAACTTCTGAAGATGAGATGTTTAATCTCCTTACAACGTCCCCTCGACCCAAAGAAACAATCTCCCGACAAAGCAGAGCTAACCTTGTCAGGCGAACCGTTACCGGGCTGCAGCCCAAGTACCCCAACCCCTCTCCAGCACTATGGTGGGTTGTTGGTGGCCACAGTCTCCCTTTGATGATGCAAACTCGATAGTCAAGCGCGCATCACAGGGACTTTCCAGGAGGTCACCCATCTCAGTACTACTCTCGCCTAATCATGCTTAACTTGGTGATAAGAAGTGAAGGAACTCCATAGTTAAGCGTGCTTGGGCGAGAGTAGTACTAGGATGGGTGACCTCCTGGGAAGTCCCCGTGATGCGCGCTTTACTATCGAGTTTGCCTCATCAAAAGAAGGTTGTGGACACCAACAACTCGCTAGAGTGCTGGAGAGGGGTTTGGGTGTTTGGGCTACAGCCCGGTAACAGTTCGCCTGACCAGGTTAGCATCGCTTTGGCGGGAGATTATTTCCTTGGGTCGAGGGGACGTTACAATAAAAAGTGCACTTTTTATTGTAATGTCCCGTTCCACCTTTCGTGGATCGGCTAGGGTCGTTGCAGCTCAATTGGTGATGAGTTGTTGGAAAACTCAATAGTTAAGCGTGCTCGTAGTTGAGTAGTACTGGGATGGGTGACCCCCTGGGAAGTCCCCGTGGTGCGTACTTGACTATCGAGTTTGCCTCATCAAAGGGAGGTTGTGGATGCCAATAACCCGCCTATTGATGGAGATGGGTTGGGGCGCTTGGGCTGTAGCCCGGTTGTGATGCCTAGAGCGGAGTCGTGAAATTGTCACGTTGGATCAGCTACGGTCATTACAATATAAATGTACAGCTCAATTGGTGATGAGATGTTAGAAAACTCCATAGTTAAGCATGCTCATGCTGGAGTAGTACCGAGATGGGTGACCCCCTGGGAAGTCGTTATGGTGCGTGCTTGACTATCGAGTTTGCTTCATCAAACAAAGGTTGTGGCTACCAACAACCAACCTGTTGATAGAGACGGGTTGGGGTGCTTGGGATGCAGCCCAGTAGCAATGCCTAGAGCGGAGCCGTGACATTGTCACGTTGGATCGGCGAGGATCCGCTAGGGTCACCCATCTCGGTACTACTCTAGCACGAGCACGCTTAACGTGACATTGTCACATTTGTCGGCTAGGACCGTTACCGGGTTGGGGTGCTTGGGATGCAGTCCGATAACGAACCGCCTAAGGCCTAGTGATTGAGTTACGAAAGGTGTAAGGGGACGTTACAATAAAAAGTGCACTTTTTATTGTAACGACCCTAGCCGATCCTACGTGATAATGTCACAGCTCCGCTCTAGACAACATTACCGGGCTGCAGCCCAAGCACTCCAACCCCTCTCGAGCACTCTGCCGAGTTATTGGTGTCCACAACCTCCTTTTGATGAGGCAAACTCTATAGTTAAGCACGTACCATGGGGACTTCCCAGGAGGTCACCCATCTCAGTACTACTCCAGCTCGAGCACACTTAACTATGGAGTTTTTCAACAACTCAACACCAATTGAGTTGCAGCTCAATTGGTGATGAGTTATTGGAAAAACTTCATAGTTAAGCGTGCTCGGTCTGGAGTAGTACTGGGATGGGTGACCTCCTGGGAAGTCCCCGTAATGCGGGCTTGACTATTGAATTTGACTCATCAAAGGGGGGCTACGGCCACCAACAACCCGTCTGGATGTAGAGGGGTTAGGGTACTTGGGTTGTAGCCCGGACGGCCACCTGGTGCGTCTCCTTAGTGGAAATGAGAGTACATGAGCGAGCAGGTCCACGGATGTCACACTCCTGGCTAGAAGATTCAGAAGGTGGATCAAGACAGAAAAAATCCAAAAGAGGGAAAAGAGCTCAAGCAAGCCAAGATTTACAAGACCCCCAACAAGGAGGTCATTTGCTTCACCTATAGGTAGTCAGGCCACATTACTCTTGATTGTCCTGAAGACAAGAAGGACAAATCCAGCAAGAAGGAGCATATGAAGCAATCCTTTAAGAAGGATAGGAAAAAAGAAAAAAGTTTCATTGCAGAAACCTGGAGTGACTCAGAGTCAAGCTCCTCTTCTGAGAGTGAAGAAGTAGTTGTTGAAGAAGCCTGCTTGATGGCTTTTGAGGCTTATTCTGAAGATGTAGATGATCAGGCATCATGTTTTGATAATTAAAATTTTTCCTCAACAGATTTTAAAGAATGTTTTAAAGAGTTTTGTAAAGATCAAATAGAAGCTAAAAAATAAATCAAGTCACTAAGAAAAGAACTAGATGAATTAAAAAGTAAAAAATCATTGTTATGTAAACTAAAACCTTAGAGTTGAATTAAATAAACTGAAAAAAAAAATAACTGAATTAACGGAGGAAGATAAGACCTAAAATGATGAGCTAGCAAAGGCAAAATCTTTTGAGGACTCCTTAAATATAAGAAGTCAAAAGCTCAAGAACATAACTGAGAATCTCACTATGAGGTTCAATCACTTAGGTTTGTGGTTGAGCCAACTAGCTTAGGTAAAGTATCCAGAACACCTGCATGGAAAATTCCCATAAGCTTTGTTAAACCTAAATAAACACAACCTATAATGATTGTAGATGATGTTGAACCTAAAAAGATTACTGTATTTAACAGGGTTACCTCACCTAATAAAAATAAGGTTATTTTAGGGAATAAACCCATGGGCAATAAAACCCCAAAAATTTAAAATTCGGCTTACTGGGAACATGCATCAGCTTCATACCAATGCAATTCTTCTGATGCATTGATTCAACTCAATGCATGGATGAATCTGTGTTAACCTCATATTGATGCAACTTAACTTATGGGTCGAATTCATATTGATGCAACCAGATGTTGGATCTAGTGGCCAACCTTAGAGGGGGGTGAATAAGGTTTTACGAGTTAATTGAAATTTAAAATATTTCTTCCCAGGAAATCAAGTTCTGGAAGCTGTCGTAGGGCGTTAGGTAGCTAACGCGCGGTGGTAAGTCTATGAACTCATTTCTTGTGCGAATTTGCTTGTACACCACACACAAGAAATTAAACTAACATTCACAACAGAATCGTAGAAGCAATAATACAGAAAATATAGTTCATTGCAAGAGTTAACAGTAGATGGTTTTATAATTACAAAATTGTGATCCCCGTGACGCCGGGGATCGAAGGCGCTGAAAATAAAAACTATTTTGTTTCCTATACCGACCCGCTCCACGGACCGGTTGGCTCTCTCCCTTTCCCTCCAAGAAAGGTCTTTGAACTCGTTCTTCACCTACTCACAAGGAATGGTCTTAGAGACCCGCTAGATCCTCCGATCTAGAAGTCCCTATCCCCAGGATGATTTATCGCGGAATCCTACCCGGATTCCGACGACCATCCCCGGTCAATTTCTCATGAAACCCTTCCTGGATTTCGACAACCCTCCAATCGATTTCCCTCATACAAGATTTAAAAAAAGAAAAGATTACAAGAATAAAAGATATAAATAATCAAAAAGATGAAGTTCTCCCTCTTGACGACTTCTCCGTTGAGTGATCCGCGGCCGGTGCTTGAGATCTTCGTTTGCTAGCAACCGGTCGGCTCTTCGTGGTCGATGTAGATCTTGGATCGTCGGAGTCTTTCGATCACAAACGGGAAGGATACTACTCTCTTATTCTTAGATGAAGACAATCGAAACGGATGCAAGGTGGCGGCCGAACCCTAGAGTGCAGGAGCTTCTGTCTATTTTCATCTCGGTGTATAAGGCACAGAAACCAAGGCGGCCTTTTATACGTCTTCATGAAAATAAGCAACTGTCAGCGGTAAGACTAGCATCCGGCAGTAGGTTCGCGCGCTTGTTGTGCCAGCTGTCATCCAAATCTAGAAAAATATTCAAAACGAATAATTGTCATTTTATCGTTGCTAGCGCCGTGTGGTTACAGCTACCACCGTACGGTAATATAGGACACGATGATTCTGAATAGTCGTGTCGAGGGCTAGCGTGGCGCGGTAACAGCTATCGCCTGGCGGTAGATCGGTTTCTCATGAAATCCTTCTCGACATTCGTCGAGAGGCTAGCGTGGCGCAGTAACGTCTATCACCTGGCGCTAGATCGGTTTCTTGAGAAGTCCTTCTCGACATTTGTCGAGAGGCTAGCACGGCGCGGTAAGCACTACCACTTGCGGTAGTTTCCTGAGAGACTGGCCAAAATAATTTCTTGTATTAGCGCAGGCAGTAGGACTAGCGCGGCACGGTAGTTTCCTGAGAGCTCTGTCCAATTAATTCACGGCTACTGCCCTGCGGTAACTTCTACTGCTCAGCGTTAATGTTTATAGGAGTCTTCTTATTCGGTTGTACCTGTCAACCTGCACACTTTATCAACACAAGATGTGATCAAGTACAACCTGGGATTTGATATTCTCAAACACAGGGAATGTGAAACATCGGTTCCAACAAACTCTCCCTTTTGATAATATCAAATCCCGTTCATGAGAAATAACAATAAGATAGAGTGCATATAACGAATAAGAGTTATAACCTAACATCAGGTTGCAGGATCTCTATATAGCTCCCCTATATGCACGCTCCCCCAATCTACATGTTCGACTTGCTCCCCCTATCTATGTGCACACAATGTTAACATGGTCCCCCTATATGTGACCTCTCTGAAAGTGAGTGGATAAGTAACTTACTACTCTAGAGGGGGGTGAATAGAGTATTCAAAAATAAAGAGCTATAAACACTTCTCTTGAGCTATTTGCGAAATATAAAAACTAAAAACTTTATACTTAAAGCCTAACAGAGTGTGGTGAAAAATAGAGGATGCTAACTGAAGTTTCAGTTGAGCATATATCCTAACACAGCAACTAGCAACCTAGTTATATCTATCACAGCCACAGTGCATCAATTAAAATAAACAACCAGACAACACAAGAGCTTTATAGTGGTTCCCCAATTGGGTACATCCACTCTTCTACCACCCTGGTAGGAATCCACTACAGGTTTTTGTTTAGGTGCCCTGCCACCATAAGATCTGCTTTTGGTAGATCTAGAAACCCTTCAGGCTTTTGATTAGGTGCCTAAGAACCAAACACACAGGTTTTTGATCAGGTGCCCTGCCACCAAAGGTTCACTTTTGAAGGGAGTAATAACCCTTTTACAGGAGGTTAAGGGAAAGAGTTGAAGGTGTCTTCTCTGTGTTCAGATAAGCTAGTGGATTGATCTGTATATATCAAAGCTCCCCCTGGCTTAGAGAATGTCCAGGAAGAAGCTTTGCTTCAGGGTGTAGGATCTCCAAATTGCTTGAGTAGACTTTCTGATGAAGCCTTGAAGAAGACTCTAGCTTGAATGTTCTTCTTCAGTAGCTTTTGCAATCTACAGCAATGATGTTCAGCAATCTTGGAGTGATCTTCTTCTTGAAAGCTTGAGCACTGAGAATTGATTTTCCTGAAGACAGGATGAACTCAGGAAGAAGAAGAACTTTTCTTTTTCTCTTGAGAATTCTAGATCTGTGTCTTTTTAGAATTGTATTGTGTTGTTGTGTATTGTATTCAACCGACTGCACCGATAATATAAAAGCTTCTCTTCTTTGAATAATGCCTCGAGCCCTGCACCAAAAGATCTTTCCAAATAATACAATAAAACAAATAAAGAAACTGCGCCAGAAATCTTCTCTGTCATTCCCAAAAAGGAATTAAGGATATTAAAATATCCTATCAAATTGACTTTATAAATTGGCACAGGAAGCAAGGCATAACGGCTATATTACAGCTGTTAGAAAAACACGATTTCCTCTAATAAAACAAACGACTTTATTCTGCCAAATCTCTCAATTAATGCACAAGGAATATTGCAAATAAGCAAAGAAATATAGGCATTAAATTAAGCAGAATATCTGAATAACATATGTCTTAAACATGATGAAATAAATCAATAATTCAAATGAAAATAATACAGATAATAGCAGACAGAAAACGTCGACCAGAGAACAAAGATCGTCAATCTACACAAGCAGTTCGTCGACTTGAAGAAAAACTATCTTCACAGAAATGATCGACCAGGGCAACACGATCGTCGATCTGTTCATATGACTCTGAGATCGTCGATCATCAATCGAAGATCGTCGAGCGAAGTTCGACTATCGTCGAACACAAAACTACTAAACCAAATTCTCATACCAAACCTTTCTCAACTAGCCTAGCATGATGGTAGACAAACATTTAGTCTAACCATTGACCATAGATAAATCTTGGGTCAATTGCGCCTGATAGGATTATAAAGGTCTCCACAGGATGACTCGTCATCTTAGTCAAGGAATGCATCCAGTCCATCTTCCAAAACTACTAGAGCATCTGAATCTTCAACTATCCTCTGAATAGAATCTGTAACAACTGCATCTGGAGCTGAAACAACTGCATCTGGGACTGGAACTGAAAATCTTTCTAACTCTGAAAAATCTTTCTAACTCCATAGCAGGGCCTGAATCATCTTCATTAAGCATCTCCCCCTACCTGGGTTCAGTGAAAACTAAACCTAGGCCCCTAGAAGAAGAAGGGACTGTGAGGGTGGAAATGGAGGCAGCACGAGAAGAGATAGATAGAGCAAGAGGGGCAATGGCCTCAGCTATCATGGCTTTGATGGAAGGAGTTATGAGGTGAAGGACAATTGCAATGAATTTTGATGTGATTTGAAACAATGGAGGAATGATGGAGGGGGAATCATCAGAATTAATATTCTTCTGAACTGGGGTTTTAGTATTTGGAGAATTATGATGAGATGGATGATCAGCAGCTGGTGAGGGATGATTTCAGGTGGCTGGGGAATGAGATGGAGAAAGCAGATTGAACAAAGATTCTAAATTTAGATTTGGAATCTCAGTTATGTGAGCTGGTGTTGAAGAAGCAGGTGGAGATGGATTGTTCTCAGGAGAAGAAGGAATGTAAATGGAGGTTGATGTCAAGGAGAAGGAAGCAGGGATTTCTTCACTAGGGAGGGAAGCAGCTTCAAGAGCCCTTGTGCCCTCAGACGTTGTAAGGGCAGACCCAGCCTTTGAAGGCTTCTGAATAGTCCTCTTCCACTTAATGAACAGAGAAGGATCTATTCTCTTGCTGGCATTGATCGCTGTAGGAGCAGAGCCTAATAGCTGGGAAGCTTTCTTAGAGAGAAAGAACCCGATCAGCCTTCCTTGCGTTACCTCTTTCTTGTTGTTCTTCTTCCTGATCAAATCAAACAGCAGACCAGCCCAGTTGATTTCTTTCTTATTCACGAGAGCTAACATCAAGGCAAACTGATGCCGGTTGATGTTATCATGGGCGGAATGCTTTCCAAGCAACACTTTTCAGAATATATCAGCCAGAAACTTGAATCCGACAGATAAGTTTACCTTCAGGAGCTTGGATGGGATGCCTTTTACATGACCCATTTCCAATAGCATCCTTCTGTACTCATCAGAATCTTGCTCATACTCATCAGAGCCATTCTTTAACTCAAAATTTTCAGTCAGAATTTCTGGAGTAAGAGTTACCTCCACACCGCTGATTGATCCTTTCATCTCTTTGTCATCAGAAGACGATATATAAACCCATTCCTTGATTTATGATAGGTGCAGTTTGAGCTTTGAGGACATGAGTTTCTTAAGACCTTGATCTTCACACAACTGCAGCATTTCCTGAAAAACTTGTTCGTAGTTTCTGAAAGACTCGAAATCAACACTGAAGCCTGCATCGAACTTCATCACGGACAGGGTTGCAGAGGAAATCGCCATTTGATCGATGAGAGTACCTGAAATAAGAACAAACATAGAGAGAGAAGAGAAAGCGCGGGACGAGAGCTCGAAACAAGCCTGGAAGCAGAATACGAAAAGGCGAGCTCCGTCGACGATCTTCAGACCTAAATAGATGATCGGTTTGAGACAAACTGCGATCGTCGATCTCTGAATGAAGATCAAGAGAATCGGTCGTCGATCGTCGGTCGACGATCGATTTCCAAAGTAGAGTCGTCGATCATCGATCGACGATTTCTGTCTCTAAACGCAAAGAACTATCATAGACCTAGGGTCGACGATTTAGCTTAACCTGTTCGACTATCTGAAAGTGAGGATAGATACAACTCTAGAGGGGGGTGAATAGAGTAATCAAAAATATGACAATCTAATCAAATCCCTTAGAGTAAATTTGCGGAATAAGTATATAGATATATGAAACCCTAGAGCCTAACACAAAGTGAGGTGCACAAGAGAAAGCTAACTGTAATTACAATTTGAGCTTTAGTCCTAACACAGCAACTAGCATTCCTAGTTAATTCTACTCACAGCCACAGTGCAGTAATTAAAATAAGCAACACAGACAACACAAGAAGATTTATAGTGGTTCCCTCTCAATAGGTACATCCACTCTTCTACCACCCTGGTAGAAATCCACTACAGGTTTTTGTTCAGGTTCCCTGCCACCAACTGATCTGGTTTAGGCAGATAAGGTAGACCCTTTGAGCTTTTGATCAGGAGCTCAAAATCCAACACAGGTTTTTGCTCAGGTGCCCTGCCACCAAGGTTCACTTTTGAAGGGAGTAATAACCCTTTTTACAGGAGGTTGAGAGAGTTAGAATGTCTTCTCTATTATTAAATAGAATAAGAGAAGCTAGTGGATTGCACTGAGCTATAGAAAGCTCTAATGGAATCAAAGCTCCCCCTAGCTTAGAGAATATCCAGGAAGAAGTTTTACTTCAGGGTGCATGATCTCTTCAGAACTCTTGACAGAAATTGTTGTCTTGAAGTTCTTGAAGGAGCAGCTTGAAGAAGACTCTTGATGTGGAATTGTTGTTCTTCTTCAACAGCTTTTCTTTCTTCTTCTTCTTGAGGCACTGAGTATGAATGTTCCTGGAAGCAGGATAAACTCAGGATTAAAGAAGAGAATTGTTCTTCTCAGCTGAATGTAAAAGTATCTGAGAGCTGTATCTTCTTGTTCTTGTTGTATATCTGTATCACTATGTTACTGTATATGTGTGAGAGCCTTTTAAACTTCTTTCAATAACTCTTTTTATATCAGCCTTTGTAACGGCCTTAATCTTTCTCTTGATTTGAAAACTTGTCTTCTTCTGAGATCTGCAATCTGGGCTGCAAATAACATAATACAACTAGCCTGCAGAAAGTACATTCTATAAAGAAATAAAGCTTTCTTATCCATTCTGCAAGTCAAAAAGGTATTAGAAAATGTCACATCAAAAACAAACTCTTTACGGCCAGAGAAAGACTTTTGTGTCTAACGGCTATAAAGGACAGCATGGACAGATAAAGCAAAAAGATTTGTCAACTAATAAGAAAAAAGACTTTGTCAGATAGAACTTGACTTATGCATAAAGAATGAGGCAAAGATTGCCTTGATATATAAGCATAAAATCAAAGAAATAATCTTTAATAAAATAAGCCATATAAATAAGAAATAAATCACAGAAGAGAAGGAATATAATATTACTAAAAGCAGACAAACGATCGTCGAACGACTCACGGAGATCGTCGACCTCTCAGAGCAGATGGTCGAACTATCAGAACAGATAGTCGACCAACAAGAAATCAGTCGAGACAGAAAAAGTCGAGCTACAAGAACAGATAGTCGACCTAAAAGAAATCTGTCTGGACAAAAGAAGTCGAGCAGGGCTCGACGATCGACGATGCTGAGACCACAGATCGTCGAACTAATAAAGAAGAGCTAACTCAGAGATAGTCGATCTGTTGATAGACGATAGTCGATCAATTGATAGACGATAGTCAAGCTGCATTCGACTATAGTCAAACTAAAAACACTAAACCAGATTTTCAATCTGGATAAGCAACAACTCTACAACTGAGGGAATCTAACCTAACAACTAACCTTTGACCATAGATAAATCTTGGGTCAAGAAACTAATTGAGAGGACTTAACTCAAATCCAAACTAGGGTACCAACAATAGCCCCCTATTTGGGTTAAGTTTCTCAAAAAAAAAGAGCTATAAATAGATATAAAAGCAACATTAACCTGTTAGGATCAAGGTATATCATATCATATCAATAAGAAGCATTTATATCAAACATAAAATCAAACAATCAAGCAAAATAGATTGGCAATACAAATAAATCTACACATTATCAGAGTCTGGATTAGAAGAAACTGGATGAAAAGAAATCTTCCTTTTGGGATCAAGAGCATCCTTCTTTGAAGTCTTCAAGTCCTTTTCTCCAATAATCTTAGATTCACTTGCTCTGGGCAAAACAGCCTCTGGATGCTTTTCCATATATTTAGAGGCATCAAAAACTTCTGGTCTGACTTGATATCTGTCTAGTTCCTTTTCTCTGAATTTTGACATAGTTGTTAAGCCTGTTATGTCTTTACCTTCAGCTCTGGCTTTTCTTATTTGGGCTTATCCAGACTAACTCAAGAAATCTGGCCATCCTGAACTCAGGATTAAGCTATTTGCTTTCATACTCATTTTCATCAGCTGGATCTAGAGATTTTATAGTTTTGAACTTGGTAGAAAGGTCTAGCAGACCTGCAGCTGGTTCTATGTCTTCTTAAATAACAAGAGTTGATGGTGGAGCAAACTCTGCAAATCTCTTGCTTGACTTGTCAGAATAAATTACTCTTTTTCCTTTTGATTCTACTTGCTTATTCTGATTTGTCTTTCTGGGGGGGAAGAGTTTTGCTTTCCTTAGAAGGTGAAACTTTTCTTTTGGGTGAAGGAGGAAGAGAAAAAGTTGGTTTCTGATAAGACATCTCCTTCACCTGCTTTTTAGATTCAGCTATTTGTCTTTGATGGCCTGAATGAGGTCTGCCCTGGTAGCCTTGGTTTCCTCTTCTTTGATAGGTTTGAGAAGGTGTAAATTTGGCTGGAGGAGCTGAGGGATTAGAAACATTTCCTGAAGCACCTGTACTAGGAGGAGGAGGAGGGGGACCTCTTGGAGTCCACTTGGAAACTGGAGAATCATATCTTTTGCTTTTCTTCCTCTTCTTTTGCTGATTTCTGGACAATCCCATCCAATATTGATAGTCCTTAGACTTGGGGTCAATCCCTTTCAATATGTAATAGGGGATGTCATGGTCTGGATTAGGAGGAAGAGGAGCTTGATCTTTCCTTTTTCTTTGAGCAATTTTTCTTTTCTTTGTCCCTTTAGAATCCTCAGAATCTTCCTCATCATCAGAGTGTGATGACTGAGGTTGGTCATAGGGATCAATGAAATCTTGATCAGCTTTTTCCTTGGCTTTTAAAATAGCCTTTTCCATTTCTTCTTCTATGGCATCTTGAGCCAATAGAGTGTCCAGATCTAATCCAGGAGTATCATCCCATACAGTTGATTTCTTTTCTGAAACATCTACAACTGTCTTGAGGACCAGTTATTCTGCAGCAGGTTCTAGAGCAGGTTCTGGAGCATCTTGAGCTTGATCTGTAGCCAAAGGGACACAAAAATTTTCTAAATTGTATATAAACATCCCTTCAAGGTATTCACAAGTTAACATGTCAGTTAACAGGTCAGTGAATTGAGTAATTGAATTACCTGCAGAATTTCCTAACTCCCAAAGATCATCTAGGTAGGAGGGAATGACTCCTTCTAGATACATGGCAATAATAGGAGTAGAAGACTCTTCAAGACAAACTCTGAAGGCAAATTCAGCCTCAGTTATAACTTGAACTTCTGAAGCAACAGCTGAGTCTTGAATTTCAGCTGTAATTGGAACTGCAACTGCAACTGATGCAGTAATCTCTGAATCTGCAGTTATAAGAGTGACCAGTGGAAGTCCTGAGACATCTTCCTGGAACATATCCCCTTGCCTGACTTCAGTGGGAACTGAACTCAGGCCCCTAAGAGAAGAGGGCTCAGCAGAATTGGATAGGGTTGTAATGGAAAATGTAAGAGATGAAATGGAGGCAACAAGAGGGTCAATTGTTTCTTCAATCATTGATTTGATTGAAGGAGTAATTAGCTCCATGATGCTTGCAATGAGAGCTGGTGTGATTTAAAGAGATATAGATGGGGGAATCACAACAGATGGATGATCATCAGGGATGATGTTCTCCTGATGAGATGTAGATGCATGAACTGGTGATGGAGATGCAGATGTATGAAGATCAATATGACCTCGATGTGAGATTGGTGACTGAGGTGGAGTTGGCAGTGTCTCAGAAGCCAACAGATCAAAACTAGGATGTGAAATCCCAGCAAGGTGTGAAGGAGGTGGAGATGCTGGTGGTGATGCATGGAAAATAGTAGTGGATGTAGATGGAACTGCAGTAGAGGTGGATGGCAATGCAGATGTAGATGGAACGGGGGAAATGGAAGAGCCTTCTCCAGTTAGGTGGGGGTGACTATTACTGTCCTGGTGTTCTCAGATGTAACAGGAGTAACCCCAGCAGGTGAAGGCTTCTGTATGTTCCTTCTCCACTTGATGAACAGAGTGGGATCCATCTTCTTGCTTGCATTGATTGATGTTGACACTGTTCTCAGCAGCTGAGGGTATTTCTCTCTCAGAAATATCCCAATTACCCTTCCTAGGGTCACCTCTTTCTTAGAATTCTTTTTCCTGATCAAATCAAAAACTATTCCTGCCCAATTGATTTCTTTCTTGTTGACAATGGTACATTAAGGCAAACTGCTGCCTGGTAATGTTGTCGTGTGCGGAGTGCTTTCCCAACAGCACTTTTCCAACTAGTTCTGCCAAGAACTTGATCTTCATGGGGAAGCTTACCTTTAGCAACTTGGAAGGAATTCCTTCAGCATGTCCTAGCTCCAGTAGCATCCTGCTGTACTCTTGAGTATCTTGATCATACTCTTCTTGTCTAGTTATCAAACCAAAAGTTTCAGTCAAGACGGCAGGAGTCAAAAGTACCTCCTCGCCGCCGATAGTCCCGATCATCGATTCGTCGCTGGAGGACGATGTGTAGACCCATTCTTTGATCTCTGGAATGTTTATATTAATCCTTGTAGACATAAGCTTCTCCAGTCCTTGATCTTTGCATAACTACAGTATCTCTAGAATGTCGGCATCGCAGGCACTGAAGGAGTCAAAATCGACGCTGAACCCGGCATAAAACTTCATCACAGTCAGCAGAGCTGGAGCAATCGTCATGGATTTGGTTGGGGAAGACGAGAGAAACGAAAGCAGAAAGCGCGGGTGCAGAGCTCAATACAAACCTTTCAAGCAGGAAAGAGGAATATGAAACGACGAGCTCTATCGACTATAAAAAGCACGATCTATTAACCTAGGTCGACCATCGGTTTATATTAAAACAATAATCGTCGACCTATTTCAACAGATATTAGAAACGATAGTCGATCGATCGTTCGACGATCGTTTCCTGAAGCAAAGTAGTCGAGCTATCGATCGACTATTTCTGTCTTCACAAACAATCGAGCCGTCATCAACCATAGGTCGATGATAAGCTAAACCTGTTCGACTATGGTCGAATGACGTTCGACGATATTCGAGAAGATTTCAACATAGGCAGAAATCTATACTTGGTCTAATCCATTTATCATACCTAGTTGATTCAGAAAGAACAGATGCTTCTGTTCATCTTAGGACTTGGTGAAAATATCACCTCTCTGAAGGTCAGTGGATATAAACTCAAGACTGATTTTGTTCTTTTCCACACAATCTCAGAAAATGGTGTCTTATCTCAATATGCTTGGTCTTAGAGTGGTGCATAGGATTTTGTGCTATGGAAATAGCACTGGTACTGTCACACGTGATTTTTGTGTTCTTGTGTGTGTACCCATAATCCAAAAGCTGGTTTTGAATCCACAGGATCTGTGAACAACAACTAGCAGCTGCTATATATTCATCCTCTACAGTTGAAGTTGAGACAGAAGCCTGTTTCTTGTAGAACCAAGAGACTAATCTCTCTCCCAGGAACTGACATGTCCCTGAGATACTTTTCCTGTCAACTCTACAACCAGCATAGTCAGAATCAGAGTATCCAATTAACTCAAATTCTGATTCAGCTGGGTACCACAGTCCTAAATTTGGACATCCCTTCAGGTATCTAAAAATTCTCTTGAGAAGAATCAAATGAGATTCCTTGGGGTTGACCTGGAATCTAGCACATAGGCATGTGGCAAACATTATATCAGGTCTACTTGCAGTTAAATACAATAGGGAACCAACAATGGCCCTATAGTTTTTCTGATCAACTGGCTTACCCTGATCATAAGAATCTATAACTACATTTGTAGCCATGGGTGTATGCATTGCTTAAGCATCAGCCATCCCAAACTTCTTTACCAATTCCTTGGCATATTTGGATTGGGAGATGAAGATGCCATCAGCATCTTGCTTCACTTGGAGATCAAGAAAGTAAGACAGCTCACCCATACTACTCATCTCAAACTTAGAGTGCATCAAGTCTGAGAACCTTTTGCATAGTTTGGGATCAGTGGAACCAAAGATAATATCATCCACATAGACTTGAACTAACAGGATTGTTTCCTTGTGATGCTTAACAAATAGGTTTCTATTAACTACTCCCCTAACAAAGTTGTGCTCTAACAGGAAACTAGCTAGAGTCTCATACCAGGCTTTGGGTGCTTGCTTAAGTCCATAAAGATCTTTTTGTAACTTATAAACAAATGAGGGTTGAGTTGAAGAAACAAACCCAGGAGGTTGTTCAACAAACACCTCTTCCTTTAGCTCACCATTTAGGAATGCACTTTTGACATCCATTTGAAAAACCTTAAACTTCATATAGGCTGCATAGGCTAGAAAGATCCTTATTGCCTCTAGCCTTGCAAAAGACGCAAAGGTTTGGTCATAGTCTATACCTTCCTCCTGTCTGTAGCCCTGAGCTACAAGCCTAGCTTTGTTCCTTATAATAATTCTTTGGGCATCCAACTTGTTTCTGAACACCCACTTGGTGCCTATGATCAGTTTGCCTTTTGGTCTTGGAACCAAAGTCCATACTTTACATCTTTCAAATTGATTAAGCTCCTCTTGCATAGCAATGATCCAGTGGGGATCTAGCTCAGCATCTTTTATGGTGAAGGGCTCAATTTGTGAAAGGAAACAAGCATGCATCACATCCTGTCTTAATTGATGTCTTGTTTGCACACCAGCTGATATGTCACCAATCACTTGAGATGTAGGATGATCTCTAAGTGTGACAATATCAGTAGGTGGGATGTGATCTTCAACAACAGTTTGGATTAATTCCTCTTGTGGAATAGGATTAACTGTTGGTGGTACAGCAACTGCTTCCACATTGTCTCCATCACTGTCTGAATCAGTAATATGAAGAGTTGATAGAGGGGGAATCTCTTGGGTGATATCCTTGCATAACTCTGGTACCTGCAATGAGCTTGAGGAAGGAGAAGTTTCCTTCTCCTTGTAAAACATCTTTGACTCATCAAAGGAAACATGCACAGACTCTTCTATTTTTAAAGTTGATTTGTTAAACACCCTATAAGCTTTGCTTACTTGGGAATATCCAAGAAAAATTCCCATTGAAGCTTTTGCTTCAAACTTTCTAAGGTATTCTTTGTTGTTATTGTGAATGTACACTACACAACCAAATACTCTAAAGTTAATTTTAGGTTTCTTTCCTTTAAGTAATTCATAAGGAGTTTTACTCTTAAGCTTGTGTATTAGACATCTGTTCAAAACATAATTAGCTGTGCTAACAGCTTCTGCCCAATAAGAGAGAGGCATGTTAGCATCTGCCAACAATGTTCCTACAGTTTCAATTAGGGTTCTATTTTTCCTTTCCACTACCCCATTTTGTTGGGGAGTTCTAGGAGCAGAGAAGTTATGTTTGATACCTTCTTTCTCACAGAATTCTTGCATGAGAAGAGACTCAAACTCAGTGCCATGATCACTTCTGATCAAGGCAACATGAGTAG
Organism: Platanthera zijinensis; assembly: GCA_039513925.1. Taxonomy (NCBI): domain Eukaryota; kingdom Viridiplantae; phylum Streptophyta; class Magnoliopsida; order Asparagales; family Orchidaceae; genus Platanthera; species Platanthera zijinensis. The sequence continues at coordinate 11,753,955 of CM077098.1, forward strand.
AATACTCAGTCTGCACACATAGCAGAAAGTCTGTAAGAACTTTGAAGTTATCAGCCTTAGTTCTCAAAAAGAACACCCAAGTGAACCTAGAAAAATCATCTACAATCACTAAAGTGTAAAATTTCCCTCCTAGACTCTATACATTTATTGGGCCAAAAAGGTCCAAGTGTAATAAATACAGGATTCTAGGTGAATCACTCTTATTTACAGATTTAAAAGAATTTTTGGTTTGCTTGCCTAATTGACAAGCCCTGCATAGACCTTCCTTCTTGTAGGGGCAAGAAGGTAAGCCTCTAACAAGGTTGTATTTAGATAACCTAGATATATTCTTGAGGTTAACATGGCTAAGCCTTTTATGCCATAAGGTGTTATTATTAGTTACTTCATTAAACAGGCAGATTTCAGATTGAGTTGAATTAAAATCTACTAAGTAAATGTTACCTTGTCTAATGCCTACTAACACTACATTACTATTTAAAGTAATATTGCAAAGAGTGTCAGTGAATGATACCTGATAACCTGCATCACATAACTGGCTTACTGAGATTAAGTTGTGCTTCAGCCTAGTTACATATGCAACCCTTTTGAATGTCACTGCTCCAATGGTAAACTTACCATATCCTTCTGTTTGACCACAGCTGGAATCCCCAAAGATCACCTTTGGTCCAAGCTTTGCCTTGAAGCTTGACAGATTGTTTTTGTTCCCTGTCATATGTTTGGAACAGCCACTATCCAAATACCATTTGTCTTTAGTAATTGGATAGGTCTTCACCTGCAAAATAAACAGTTAGACATTGTGGACCAAGACAACCTTGGGTCCATTATTCTTCATATAATTAAAACTTGAAATGAAAGAATAAGCAGGCTGAGGTTTATATCCTAAGGGATAGGATCTCCTAGGTGGAATACTCCATGCAGTTGATGGGTCAATGAACCTAGTGTTTCTATTTTCTTTAGTGTTTCTAAGATTCTGGTTATTATTTTGAAAATCATGTTCAAATCGTCGATCGACATTCGATGATCGATGCCCAGATCGTCGAGTATCGGTCGACCATTGGGCCTGCGATCGTCGAGCATAGTTCGACGATTTTTGTAGTTCTTTAAATTTTGTTTTCTCTTTTCTCTCTTAGCCTTATTTAAAGCTTTGTTAACTTGATTTACTTGCTCAGTATTCTTTATTCCATCAGCTGAAATAAAGTTTACTGGAGTGGAAAGATGGTTTTTCAGAACCATGGGGGGTTCACTTGGTGAAGCTCCTAAGCCTAGCTTGTTGTTACCTGTCCTAGTGTTTGACATGCTAGTAATCTCTAACAGCTTAAGACTTCTACCATTAAGAGATTCTTCTCATCTTTTAGATTTGGCTAGTTCAATTTTAAGAAATTTGATTTCTTCAGTAGATCTAGTGAGTTCAGCTTCTAGCCTAGCATTTTCACTAGATAGGGATTCTCATTCAGCTATCCTATTTCTAAGCTCCTTAATCTCCTTCTCTGAGCTAATTAAATCTAAACAGAGATATTTAAATTCAAATCTAAATTCAACAGAAGTAAAATCATAAGAATACAATACCTGATCTTTAGTAGGCATTTCTTCTTCATCAGAACTCTCTGCAGCTGAATGATTGCTGCAGGCATCAATTGCCATTAGGCAAATTTCTTTTGCCTTCTTCTCTTCCTCATCTTCACTGGAGCTTGAGGAGGAAGATTCCTCATCAGTCTCACTCCAGGTTTCAGCCACAAATCCTTTCTCCTTCTTCTTATTTTTGTAGGAGGAGGACTTGGAATGCTTCTTCTGATATTCTTTGTCTTTTCTCTTCTCCTTGTTCTTTTCCTCTGGACACTCAGGTAAAATGTGTCCAGGTTTCCTGCAACCATAACATATAATTTTTTTAGCAGGTGATCTGTCATACCTTGGCTTGTCTTCATATCTTAAAGACTTCTTTCTGAAGTCCTTTTTGCCCATTTTGAGAAACCTTTTGGCAAAGAGTGCCATTAGCTCCTCATTTGATTGGCTTCCTTCAAATGCATCAGCAGCCTTTAGAGCAAGAGTTTGCTCTTTCCTTGTTGGAGTAAGTGCTTTGGCTTCAGCTTTAGCTTCCTTGGTCTTCAGTACTTGCTCAAATGATTTGAGCTTGCCAAGGAGAGCTTCAGTTAAGATCTCAGTTGTACTTCTGGACTCTTTGATGGGCAAGATCCTGAGATCCCATGTGCTGGGGAAGCACATCAATATCTTTTCATTGACCTCTGTCAATGTTATCTCCTTATCAAGGGTTCTTAGCTCATTGATGATGGAGCTGAGCCTGGTGTACATTGCCTCAACTGATTCTGCTTCAGTCTTCTTGAAATTCTCATATTGGGATATGAGGTTGGACCTTCTGTCCTTCCTCTCATCAGCTGAACCAGCTACAATCTGGTTCAGTGAGTCCCACATGGCTTTTGCAGAAGTGCAATCAGCCACTTTCTGGAAAGTTTCATCAGACATGGTCTGAGCCAGAATGTTCATAGCTTTTGCATCAGCTATCTTTTCTTTCTTGTAAGCATCATTGTAGTCAAGAGGTGGCACTGCACTCAGATTTATTGAAGTTATAGCAGTAGTTGCAGCAGGTGGTGTTGGTGGTCCTGTCAAAATAGAAGAAAAAATATCTTCATCAATAGAATTAATATACAGTCTGATTCTTGCCTTCCAGATGCTGAACTTAGCTAAGTTGCATACTAGAGGTCTGGTGCTAGAATAATCCTTGTACTGGGCCATGAAGTGAATATCTATAAACTTGGTATCTATCTAGATCTTGTGACTCAGGTGTTAGCTTGTACAGTCAGGAAACCTCCCTCTGATACCAATTGAAAGTGAGGATAGATACAACTCTAGAGGGGGGTGAATAGAGTAATCAAAAATATGACAATCTAATCAACTCCCTTAGAGTAAATTTGTGGAATAAGTATATAGATATATGAAACCCTAGAGCCTAACACAAAGTGAGGTGCACAAGAGAAAGCTAACTATAATTACAGTTTGAGCTTTAGTCATAACACAGCAACTAGCAGTCCTAGTTAATTCTACTCACAGCCACAGTGCAGTAATTAAAATAAGCAACACAGACAACACAAGAAGATTTATAGTGGTTCCCTCTCAATAGGTACATCCACTCTTCTACCACCCTGGTAGGAATCCACTACAGGTTTTTGTTCAGGTGCCCTGCCACCAACTGATCTGGTTCAGGTAGATCAAGTAGACCCTTTGAGCTTTTGATCAGGAGCTCAAAATCCAACACAGGTTTTTGCTCAGGTGCCCTGCCACCAAGGTTCACTTTTGAAGGGAGTAATAACCCTTTTTACAGGAGGTTGAGAGAGTTAGAATGTCTTCTCTATTGTTAAACAGAATAAGAGAAGCTAGTGGATTGCACTGAGTTATAGAAAGCTCTGATGGAATCAAAGCTCCCCCTGGCTTAGAGAATATCCAGGAAGAAGTTTTACTTCAGGGTGCATGATCTCTTCAGAACTCTTGACAGAAACTATTTTCTTGAAGTTCTTGAAGGAGCAGCTTGAAGAAGACTCTTGATGTGGAATGGTTGTTCTTCTTCAACAGCTTTTCTTTCTTCTTCTTCTTGAGGCACTGAGTATGAATGTTCTTGGAAGCAGGATGAACTCAGGATTGAAGAAGAGAATTGTTCTTCTCAGCTGAATGTAAAAGTATCTTAGAGCTGTATCTTCTTATTCTTGTTGTATATCTGTATCACTATGTTACTGTATATGTGTGAGAGCCTTTTAAACTTCTTTTAATAGCTCTTTTTATATCAGCCTTTATAACGGCCTTAATCTTTCTCTTTATTTGAAAACTTGTCTTCTTCTGAGATCTGCAATCTGGGCTGCAAATAACACAATACAACTCACCTGCAGAAAGTACATTCTATAAAGAAATAAAGCTTTCTTATCCATTCTGCAAGTCCAAAAGGTATTAGAAAAAGTCACATCAAAAACAAACTCTTTACGGCCAGAGAAAGACTTTTGTGTCTAACGGCTATAAAGGACAGCATGGCAGATAAAGCAAAAAGATTTGTCAACGAATAAGACAAAAAACTTTGTCAGATAGAACTTGACTTATGCATAAAGAATGAGGCAAAGATTGCCTTGATATATAAGCATAAAATCAAAGAAATAATCATTAATAAAAAAAGTCATATAAATAAGAAATAAATCACAGAAGAGAAGGAATACAATATTACTAAAAGCAGACAAACGATCGTCGAACGACTCACGGAGATCGTCAACCTCTCAGAGCAGATGGTCGAACTATCAGAATAGATTAGTCGACCTACAAGAAATCTATCGAGACAGAAAAAGTCGAGCTACAAGAACAGATAGTCGACCTACAAGAAATCTGTCTTGATAAAAGAAGTCGAGCAGGGCTCGACGATCGACGATGTTGAGACCACAGATCGTCGAACTAACAAAGAAGAGCTAACTCAGAGATAGTCAATCTGCTGATAGACGATAGTCAATCAACTGATAGACGATAGTCGAGCTGCGTTCGACTATAGTCGAACTAAAAACACTTAACCAGATTTTCAATCTGGATAAGTAATAACTCTACAACTGAGGGAATCTAACCTAACAACTAACCTTTGACCATAGATAAATCTTGGGTCAAGAAACTAATTGAGAGGACTTAACTCAAATCCAAACTAGGGTACCAACACTATCTTCGAACACCGTTCGATGATCTCAGAACAGATTTCAACTTAGAAGATTTTTCACTTATTTTGATCCATTCATCATGCCTAGTTGATTCAAAAAGAATAGATGTTTCTGTTCATCTAAAGGCTTTGTGAAAATATCACTTCTCCGAAGATCTGTGGGTATAAACTCGAGATTTATCTTATTCTTGTCAACACAGTCTCTAAGAAAATGGTGTCTAATGTCAATATGCTTAGTCCTAGAATGGTGCACAGGATTTTGTGCTATGGAAATAGCACTGGTACTGCCACACATAATTTTGGTGTTTTTGTGTGTGTACCCATAATCCAAGAGTTGATTTTGAATCCACAGAATCTGTGAACAACAACTAGCAGCTGCTATATATTCAGCCTCTATAGTTGAAGTTGAAACAGAAGCCTTCTTCTTACAAAACCAAGAGACTAATCTCTCACCTAGGAACTGACAAGTCCCTGAGGTGCTCTTCTTGTCAACTCTATAGCCAGCATAGTCAGTATCTGAGTATCCAATCAACTAAAATTCTGATTCAGCTGGGTACCAAAGTCCTGAATTTGGGCATCCCTTCAAGTATCTTAAGATTCTCTTGAGAAGAGTTAAATGAGATTCCTTGGGGTTGACCTGAAATCTAGCACAGAGGCATGTGGCAAACATTATATCAGGTCTACTTGCAGTTAGATATAATAGGGAACCAACAATGGCCCTATAATTTTTCTGATCAACAGGCTTTCCCTTATCATCAGAATAAATAACTACATTAGTAGTCATAGGAGTGTGCATTGCTGAAGCATCTACCATCCCAAACTTCTTTACTAATTCCTTGGCATATTTAGATTGGGAGATGAATATTCCATCAGCATCTTGTTTCACTTGGAGACCAAGGAAATAAGACAGCTCACCCATACTACTCATCTCAAACTTAGAATGCATTAGGTCTGAGAACCTTTTGCATAGTTTGGGATCAGTGGAACCAAATATAATTTCATCCACATAAATTTGAACTAACAGGATTTTATCCTTGTGGTGCTTAATAAAAAGGGTTCTATCAACTATGCCTCTGACAAACTTATGTTCTAATAGGAAACTAGCTAGAGTCTCATACCATGCTCTAGGAGCCTGCTTAAGTCCATACAGAGCTTTTTCCAACTAAAAAACATGTGAAGGATAAGTTGAAGAAATGAAACCAGGGGGTTGTTCAACAAATACCTCTTCCTTTAGCTCACTATTTAAGAATGCACTCTTTAAATCCATCTGGAATACCTTAAACTTCATGTAGGCTGCATATGCTAGAAAGATCCTTATTGCCTCTAGCCTTGCAATAGGAGCAAAAGTATGATCATAGTCTATTCCTTCTTCATGTCTGTAGCCCTGTGCTACAAGCCTTACTTTATTCCTTATAATAGTTTCTTGAGCATCCAACTTATTTCTAAACACCCATTTAGTGCCTATAATCAGTTGGCCTTTTGGTCTTGGTACCAACTTCCAAACTTTGCATCTTTCAAACAGATTTAGCTCCTCTTGCATAGCAATGATCCAGTGGGGATCTTGCTCAGCATCTTTTATGGTTAGGGGCTCAATCTGAGACAGAAAACAAGCAAGCATCACATCTTAACTTAGTTGATGTCTAGTTTGCACACCAGTTGAAATGTCTCTAATCACTTGAGATGTAGGATGATCTCTAAGTGTGACATAATTAGTTGGTGGTATGTGATGTTCAACAGTAGTTGGAATTAATTCCTCAGGTGGAATTAGATTGGCTGTTGGTAAAACTGCAATCACTTCTACTAGGTCTTCATCACTGTCTGAATTAGATAACTGAGGAGCTGGTTGAATCCCCTGAGTGAGTTTCAGGTCATCCAAATTCTTGTATAATTCAGTTACCTGCAAAGAACTACTGGAGGAAGTTTCCTTCTCTCTGTAAAACATCTTGGATTCATCAAAGGATACATGTACTGACTCTTCAATTTTTAATGAGGATTGATTAGAAACCCTATAGGCTTTGCTTACTTGGGAATATCCTAGAATGATTCCCATTGAAGCCTTTGCCTCAAACTTTCTAATGTATTCTTTGTTATTATTGTGAATGTAAACTACACAACCAAAAATTCTAAAATAATCTATTTTAGATTTCTTTTATTTAAGCAGTTCATAAGGAGTCTTCCCCTTTAGTTTATGTATCAAACTCCTATTCAGTACATAGTTAGTTGTGCTAACTGCTTCTGCCCAAAAGGATAGAGGCATATTAGCATCTGCTAACAATGTTCCTGCAGCTTCAATCAGGGTTCTATTTTTCCTTTCAACAACCCCATTTTGTTGAGGAGTTCTAGGAGCAGAGAAGCTATGCCCGATACCTTCTTTCTCACAAAATTCTTGCGTAAGAAGAGAATCAAACTCTGTCCCATGATCACTTCTGATCAGGGCAATGTGAGTATTGAACTCAATCTTTATACAATGTAGAAAGTCTGTAAGAACTTTAAAGTTATCAGATTTAGTTCTCAAGAAGAACACCCAAGTGAACCTGGAGTAATCATCTACAATCACTAGGGTATAGAATTTCCCTCCTAGACTTTATACAGCTATTGGACCAAAAAGATCCAAGTGCAATAGGTACAGAATTCTAGGTGAATCACTTTTATTTACAGCTTTGAAACTATTTTTGGTTTGCTTGCCTAGTTGATAAGCCTTGCATAGGCCTTCCTTCTTGTAGGGGCAAGAGGGCAAACCTCTGACAAGGTTGTATTTAGATAACCTAGATATATTCCTGAGGTTAACATGACCTAGCCTTCTATGCCACAAAGTATTATTGCTACTCACTTCATTAAATAAGCAAATTTTAGAAGAAGTTGATTTAAAATCTACAAGATAAAAATTTCCTTGCCTAATACCTACTAATACAATGTTATTATTCAAAGTAATATTGCACAGAGTATTAGAAAACCAAACCTGGTAGCCAGCATCACAAATCTGACTTACAGAAATGAGATTGTGCTTCAGTCCTGTGACATAAGCTACCTTCTTGAAAGTCACTGACCCTAAGATGAATTGGCAATATCCTTCTGTCTGACCACAGCTGGAATCACCAAAGACAACCTTTGGTCCCAACTTAGCTTTGAAGCTTGATAGATTATCTTTATTTCCTGTCATATGCTTGGAGCATCCACTATCCAAATACCACTTGTCCTGAGTGATAGGATAGGTCTTCACCTGCAATAAGATAGATTAAACATTGTGGACCCAGGTAACCTTGGGTCCATTGTTCTTCACATAGGAAAAACTAGAAATAAAAGAATATGCAGGTTGAGGGTGATATCCTAAGGGATGAGATCTCCTAGGTAGGATAATCCAATTTGAAGATAGATTAGCATACCTAGGGTTGCTATTAAACTTATTATTCTTGTAAGCATTGTTGTAATTCTGAAAATTTAGTTCTGATCGTTGATCGGTGGTCGACGATCGGTACCCAGATCGTCGATCTTGGTTCACAGAATAGAATTCTGGGTTCCACGATCGTCGATCTCTGTTCGATGACTCAGGCTAAGATCGTCGATCCCTCATTGCTGAGTAATTGTACCTAGCAGGTGAGTTCAGAGATTGTTGATTGTTGTTCGACGATGGGTGCAGCAATCGTCGATGGGCGTTCGACAATTTTTGTATTTCTATGAATTTTTGTTTCCTTTTGTTTCTCTTAACCTTATTTAAAATTTTCTTAGCCTTTTAAACAGCCTCAGTGTTATGTATTCCCTTTTCAGAAACAAACTTTACTGGAGTGGATAGATTGTATTCAAGGAGCAATGGGGGTTCACTTTGGGAGGCACCTAAGCCTGACTTATTATTATCTGTCCTAGTGTTGGTAGTGCTTGTGATCTCTAGCAACATAAGGCTTCTGCCATTAAGTGAATCTTCTAACGTCTTAGCTTTAGCTAGCTCTAATTTAAGAAATTTAATTTCTTCAGATGCTCTAGTGAGTTCAGATTCTAACCTAATGTTTTCACTAGATAGAGATTCAGATCCAGCTAGTTTATCTCTAAGCAATTTAATCTCCTTTTCTGAGCTAAGTAAATCTAGGAAAAGAGTTTTTAAATCATGCTTAAATTCAGCAGATGTGAAATCATAAGATGCAATTACCTGGTCTTCATTAGATAATTCATCCTCCTCATCTTCAGTCATCTCTGCAGCTGAGTTACTGCTCTAGGCATTAATTGCCATAAGGAAAATCTCTTTAGCTTTCTTCTCTTCTTCATCATCTTATCTGGAGCTGGAGGAAGATGAGTCTTCCTCAGTATCACTCCAGGTCTTTGAAACAAGACCTTTCTCTTTCTTATTATATTTGTGAGAGGATGCCTTAGAGTAGTGCTTCTCATGTTCCTTTTCTTTTCTTCTTTCCTTATGCTTTGTCTCTGGACACTTAGGGAGAATGTGTTCAGGCTTCCTGCATCCATAACAAACAATTTCTTTAGATGGGGTTTTATCATACCTTGGCTTGTCATCATATTTTGATGGATTTCTTCTGTTGTCTTTTCTGCTCATCTTGTAGAACCTCTAGGCAAAGAGTGCCATCAGTTCTTCATTTGATTGAGTCACCTTGGACTCATCATCAGCCTTAAGAGCAAGGGTTTGCTCTTCCCTTGTTGGAGTAGGTGCTTTGGATTCAGCTTCCCTGGTCTTCAGTACTTGCTCAAATGATTTGAACTTGCCAAGGAGAGCTTCAGTTGATATCTCTGTTGTACTTCTGGACTCCTTGATTGGCCAGATTCTGAGATCCCATGTGCTGGGGAAGCACATCAGTATTTTATCATTGACTTCTGTCAATGTAATCTCCTTAGCAAGTGTCCTCAGCTCATTGATAATGGAACTGAGCCTTGTGTACATGGCTTCTACTGTCTCAGCCTCTTGCTTCTTGAAGTTCTCATATTGGGATATGAGGTTGGACCTTCTGTCCTTCCTCTCATTAGCTGAACCAGCTACAATCTGATTCAGTGAGTCCCACATGGCTTTTGCTGAGGTGCAATCAGCCACTTTCTGGAATGTCTCATCAGACATAGTCTAAGTCAGAATATTCATAGCTTTAGCATCAGCTATCTTGGCCTTCTTGTAAGTTTCATTATTGTCAGGAGGTGGCACTGCACTGAGATTTGCAGATATTGTAGCAGTAGCTGCAGCAGGTGGTGTTGGTGGCCCTGTTAAGATAGAGGAAAAAATATCTTCATCAATAGAGTTCATGTAAAGTCTTATTCTTGCCTTCTAGATGCCAAACTTGGCTAAGTTGCATACTGGAGGTCTGGTGCTAGAATAATCTTTGTACTGGGACATGAATCTAATGTGACTGTATATGGTATCAAAGTATCTTATCACAAGATCTTATGGTTCAGGTGTAAGCCTGTTCAACCAATCAACCTATGAATGGTTAAGCTGTTGAATAACCAACCTCCCTCTCATACCAATTGAAAGTGAGGGGATAAGATACTTACTACTCTATAGGGGGGTGAATAGAGTATTCAAAAATAAAGATACTCTAAACACTTCTCTTGAGCTATTTGCGGAATATAAAAACTAAAAACTTTATACTTAAAGCCTAACAGAGTGTGGTGAAAAACAGAGGATGCAAACTAAAGTTTCAGTTGAGCATATGTCCTAACACAGCAACTAGCAACCTAGTTATATCTATCACAGCCACAGTGCATTAATTAAAGTAAACAACCAGACAACACAAGAGCTTTATAGTGGTTCCCCAATTGGGTACATCCACTCTTCTACCACCCTGGTAGGAATCCACTACAGGTTTTTGTTTAGGTGCCCTGCCACCACAAGATCTGCTTCAGGTAGATCTAGAAACCCTTCAGGCTTTTGATCAGGTGCCTAAGAACCAAACACACAGGTTTTTGATCAGGTGCCCTGCCACCAAAGGTTCACTTTTGAAGGGAGTAATAACCCTTTTACAGGAGGTTAAGGGAAAGAGTTGAAGGTGTCTTCTCTGTGTTCAGAGAAGCTAGTGGATTGCACTGAATATATCAAAGATCCCCCTGGCTTAGAGAATGTCCAGGAAGAAGCTTTGCTTAAGAGTGTAAGATCTCAAAATTGCTTGAGTAGACTTTCTGATGCAGCCTTGAAGAAGACTCTAGCTTGAATGTTCTTCTTCAGTAGCTTTTGCAATCTACAGCAATGATGTTCAGCAATCTGGGAGTGATCTTCTTCTTGAAAGCTTGAGCACTGAGAATTGATTTTCCTGAAGACGGGATTAACTCAGGAAGAAGAAGAACTTTTCTTTTTCTCTTGATGATAGAATTAATTTCAAGATAACCCAAACACCTAGAGGGGGGTGAATAGGTTATTTTCCTTTTTTACTTAAGGAAGATTATTTTTCAGATCTTAAAATCGAATCTAAGTATTCTACAGCAATCACAACACAGAAATCACAATCATACACACATCACAGATTGCACACAGGTTTATAGTGGTTCCCCAAGGTTTGGGTACATCCACTTTCCCCCTTCACCTATCTAGCAGTGTACTATATTTAGCCTAACTTCTTCCTTCTTCTCAGATCCACAGATCTTACAGCTCAGAACCCTGAAAGGTTCCTACAACTCAGAACCCTATAAGGTTCCTACAACTCAGGCTAACAGCCCTACCTCAGCCTTTCCCCAAGGCCTATAACTCAGAGAACTAATTCTCCTACACTCAGGCTCAAACAGCCTTACCACTCAGAGATCTAAATCTCCTACACTCAGCCTTTATAACACAGGCTTACAACTCAGATCTTTGAAAAGATCCTACAGAATTTGATAAGTATTTTTTGATGGACTCTTACCCTTGTTGAGAGAGAAAGGATAAGGGGATTCTTGATCAGCTTCTTGATGAGATTGATGGCTGAAATCAACCTGTTCTTAGCTTTCTTCAAAGCTTCTTGAATCTGAACTCAGTAGGGTTGATCTCCTTTGAAGTTGACTGACGGCCAGCTTCCTTCTTAGAATCAGAAATAAATCTGAATCCTTCTTAGCAGATTGGTTCAAGATCTGCTTCTTAGGAGACTTGTAGATGTCTCCACCTTTACTTCAACAGCTGAAGATCTCTCTCTCTCTCTCTCTCTCTCTCTTCAGAACTTATGAAGTTTCTTCAGAATTCTTGCTTGAATTCTCCTTAGATCTTCTCACGAAAATCTTCTTTAGTGTGACGTGCACTTTATTGATCAATGATCAATACTTTAGTAGTTGTGCCTGTTGTTATTGTTCATCATCTGTGATTTGACAGAATCCATCCATATATATAGACTTCATCCATGGTAACCAGCTGATCTGGTTTCTAACCAACTTCTGACAAGTCTGATAGCTTCAGTAAACTTGTTGGAATGCACAGCTGTCAAGTCTCCAGTAAGTTCTTGAACCTTTTTCTTTGTCAGCAAAGCGTCGAGACTGACTGTCATTATGTGTCGAGACAAACTGTCAATATGTGTCGACACAAGTGACTTAAGTGTCGACACAGACTTTGGTGGTGTCGACATAACTACTTTTGCACTACATCTGTAGAATGTGTTGACACGTCCTCTTTGTGTCGACATAGACACTTCTTAACTACACAACACTCAACATTGTTGAAACTCTGCTGAGTGCCAACACAAGTCCTGTGTGTCGACACAGTTGATGTAGACTAAGAATTTTGTGTGTCGACACTACCTCCAAGTGTAGACACAGTTGATGTCGACTCTGCTTCTGTGTGTCGACACTACCTCCTGGTGTCGACACAGTTGATGTCGACTAACTATTCTGTGTGTCAGCACAGCCTTTTCCAAGTGTCGACACAAACTTACTGAAGTGTCGACACAGCTTCCTCTGGTGTCGATACATGGACTTAGAAACTTTTCTCTGCATTTTAGCCAATACTTAACCTGCACATATAAACTCAAAATAACATCAAATACACCTTGATGTATATCATTGAGCTAAGTGAGGTTTCTCCAAATCAGGTACACATTTTTTAATGTACCCAACAATCTCCCCCTATTTGAAGAAGTCATAACCCTTTAGTCAATGATATACACTGCTTATAATAAACGAACATTATGATGTAAATAAGAATTATATGACAAGGCAACTTATAAAGAAAATATATATCAAAATCACATCATAGAATGAGGATGCAAATTAAATGAACATGGAACATTGTTTTGTTTATCATATCAAAAAGTTTCTTCACACCTGATTACATAGATTTCCTTAAAAATCAAGAATTACATAGTTCTTGAAAAATCTAGTAAAACTAAACTAAGGCTGGACAGGCACCTTGATGACTATTCCTTTCCCTGATCTAATATGAGCCTGCATAGAAGGTTCTGTATCTTCAATGAGCTTCTTGCCTTTCAACTCAGCCTTCTTTTGTGCTTCAGCCTTAATCCTTTGCCTTTCAAAATAATGAATAGGCTTGGGAAAGTACTTGCTAGGCTCCTGAGCATTAGGAGGTAGTTTCCCAATCTTAGCCTTTCTTCTGTGTTGAACTATGGCTTCCTGCCTTGCCTCATACTTCTGCCATTCATGCTCATTATACCATTTGCCCCTTTCATAAACTTGGTCTTTTACAGCTTTCCAGGCAGTTAATATGATATTTCTAGAAGTGGGGCTCCACTGCTAAAAATTAGGCTTTAACTCAGCATGTTCTCTGAATCTTTTCTTTGAAAGTTGAGCTTCCTACTGAGCTTTCAAGGCAGCTTCTGGCATTTCAACTTTCTCTATAATGACATTGTCAACATCCTATGGAGGACTGTACATTGTCTGAACCTATTGTAGAATCATATCAAAATCTGCTGGAGCGTAGATGATCTGAGCAACTTCAGGTTGATCACCTCTAGCATAAGCAGGTTGCACACCAGATTCTACAACATTGTCATCATCACAAAGGGGTGGATATCCCAAAGTGGCTCTGATGCTATTAGATATCCATTTTAAATGTTCTGAGCCAGCAATTACTAACACTCTCTCCCCCCCTTATGGCTTCTCTTACAATGTGATCTCTTAAGTCATCCTTTTGAAATCTTATATGGCCATCAAGAAAATTGACACCATCTTTATAAAATGATTTTAATTTTAGAAGCTGATCAGAAATTGTTTTTTGAGAAGTAGTAACGGTTGTCTTAAAGGAATCCAAGGCTTCTTGTAGCTTCTCATCAAATTCCTTTTTCTCCTTAGTCCTTGCTTCAGTCATTTCAATTATTGTTTTTTTTACTTCATTGACTATCTCATTATGAAATTCAGTCAGATTGTCATTCATTATAATCTGATTTTCAAGGACATAGACTTGTTTGACAGCAATATCATCCACTTGTTTCTTGATTTCTGCTTGTTGGTTAGCTAGAAATACTACAGCATTGCCCCCCTTATGGAAGCAATCTGTCATCTCTTTCTTATTCTGATTTACCTCAAATCTGATTGATTTTATATCTTGTGCTAGATCAAATTGGAGGGCCTTATGGCTTTCATCCACATATTTTTTCAAAAACAATCTCTGCTTATCTAATTTCACCTGTAAATTTACCAAAAAATTGTTGTAATCAGTCTCAGGATAAGGTTGTGGAGGAGTAGTTTGTAGTGCCCTTTTATAACTTTGGCTCCTTCTCTTAAATACTTGAAGTTTTCTCTTCTTGGCATTCCTGAGTTCTTCATTCTCTGAATCAGAAGTACTGGCTATCTCAACCCTTTCTGGTGGAGTAGAGGGTGTATCTTTTTCAGTCCCAATCTGCTCCCCCTCAAGATTAGCCTGCTCCCCTCAAACCTCTTCTATTCCTCCTCAACCCTGATATGCTCCTCCTTATCTGCTGCTCCCTCAATCTCAGGAAACAACTCTTTCAGAGTGAATTCCTGTTGAGTGTGAGCAGGTGATAGTTCTTTCTCAGCAGCATCAGCAACTCTAGAAGTATCAAGATCAGTTTGTGAATCTATTTCTTGTGATAAGTTGATTCTGTCTTCCTCTTGTACCTATGCAGAATATGGCTCCCCCTGCAACTGTGTAGTAACTGTCTCCTCATGGACTTGTGCATTCTCAGCATTGTCTTGTACTTGTACACTTTCTTGCTCCCCCTGCACATGTGCACTTATTGTGTCCTCCTGCACATGGTCATGCTCAATAATGTCATGTACTGGTGATTTTGCTGCAGTCTCTTGGTTATCCAAATCAGGTATGTCCTTTGAGAGGACCCTATCCCATCTGGATATTATTCTAATGTCCATCCTTCTCATATGATTTATTTTAGATCCTGGAATCTGATGCATTACCTCTGGAATTGCTCCAGCCAGGTATAAACTCAACAATCTAGCCAAATTAGGCTTTTTGATTCCTTCCTTTATCTTCTCAAATAGAATTGCAGACCAATTAGTGTTAATCTTATAGATTATCCTTGTCATCAGACTGAACATATAGGCAGAGAGTCTATCATGTCCTCCTGGTTTACACAAAATCACCTTCCCTACCACTTTAGATAGAAATTTTCCTTGTTGATTCATCCCTTTTCTGTTAAAGGCTGCTCCAATCTTCATGGTTGGATCCAATCCACACCACTATAGTGCCTCCCTTGTCTTTGAGGTTGGGACCTCTTCTTCGTCCTGAATTCTAGGAAGGTGAAGAATCTTTCTTAAACTTTTCAGAGTAAGTTTTTGTAACGTCCCAATTCGCGTTAGGCCCCTCGCACGTGTTCTGAGTCAAGAGACTCAACTCGGGCTCGGGGTGCACCGACGCGAGGTGTCAGGTGCATAGAATAAGTGTAGGGTTGGGTTCAAGGATACCCCAACCAGTAGCCGAGATGAGGGAACTCGGCTAAGTAAAAGTCGTCGAGAATGGAGGTTGATGCTCGTCGATCGTCGAGAACGGAGGACTGATTCTCGCCGATTCGACGGGTATCGGTGGTCGATACCCGCCGGACACAGAGCTGCAAGTAGACTAAGGGAAATTCGGCGAGAATGCTCGGCGATTCTCGCCGATCGTCGAGAATCCCCTGTTATACCCACCGATCGTCGAGTATCGCTAAGAATACTCAACGCAATCAACGCAGGATGTCCGGTAAAAAGGCTAAGGGAAAATCGTCGGGAATCATTGTTGATTCCCGATGAATTCGTCGAGAATTACCTGATGGTTCTCACCGATCGTCGAGAATGACCTGACGATTCTCACCGATCGGCGAGAATGACGACTGATTTCCGCCGAATTTTACTTGGGCGTTTTCTTCGCCCAGGCAGATTCGCCGGCTTGTACAGGCGGACTGAACCGGACTTCGGGATTCGTGCTGAATGATCCTTGGACCGGTCACTTCAAATGAAACCTAATTTGGGCGGTCCAATTAGAGAGTGACACGTGGCGGAAGGGATTTAGCCAAATATGTAATATAAAAAGGGAGTAAACCAAACCCTAGTCATCGCACCCGATCGTTCTTGCCGAGCCGTCACCATGCAAACCGACGGGAGCGGAAGAGGAGATATCGTGGGTCGCCGGAGCCGGATTCTGGAGGAAAAGCTCCGCCGTTTCCGTGGAAGAACACTGCTAACGAAGCCAAGGATGCCGCCACGAAGAATAACGCGATCCATGGCCGGCAACGGAGGAAACGTCGGAAATGATGTGAGTTTCCTCCCCTCTCCCTTGGTGCTAGATCTATAGTTAGTTATCCTTAGGCGAGACATCGACTCAAACGAGTCTTGATGTATGAGATGAAGCTTTCTAGGAAGGCCATGCTAGAGCTTGTGCTCTAAAGCTTAGTCGTCTTCAACCTCCCCTCGCTTCAAAGTGATGATAGGGGTGGTCTCGTGAAGAGGAAATGGCCTCAAGAGGGAGAATAAGGGTGGAGGAACTTCTGGCTGCGATTTGGGGAAAAATCGCTTGAGGAGGAAGATGAACGGATGTCGTTCACTTCGCTTCAAGATGCGTGCAGAATCTGTATTCTGCACGCAGCGACCTTCTTGGCTATTTTTAAGCAAGAAGGGGGCAGATCTGGCCTTTCGACTAAACACGAAAGTTTTATCCCATGAAATTACCTTTCCAACGAGTGGTTGCACGTTTCCATGCGATACCTGTAGCCACGGGAAAGTCCGTTTGAATCTGCTGCGGTTGGAAGTTAATGCCCAGGAATTCTGTATCCTGTACGCAGCAGACTTCGAGTTGCATTTCTGGTATGATGTGACCAGATATGGGCTTTCGACTAAACATAAAAGTTGTAGCCCTTGAAATTACCATTCCAACGAGTGGTGGCACATTTTCGGGCAATACCTGTAGCCACGGGAATCCTCAGTCAAAGTTGCTGATCAGATTACATACAATTCTAGGTGATTATAATATGAACTTGGATTCGATGGAATAGATGTGGCAATTCATCTCGAGGTTGGGTGAATTCTTTTGTGTTAATCACCGAGGTAATGTGAAGATTGATGTTTGAGGACTTGAATCCCTATGCCGAGATGTGAATCCATCCTAAGTGAATGAAAGGCTTTGTTATATTTGTTAGATCACCATTATGCGCATTATCTATAATATGTTGAATTCATTTGGAAGGATTTGTAAATGGTTAAAACTATGGCTAGGATGTGTAATGGATTGATGGAAGGGAATGGATAGTCCAATGCTTAGAGTGTCGTCTCCCCACGGGTAGCATTGTGAAAGTTAACAAGTGCGGTGTTGACCGTCACTAATGGGAATGTGGTTGAGTTGGATAAAATTGGACGGTTGGGCTTGGTCCTCGGTGTTCACGTTCCGAGGCTCCTTCCGTGCCACGTGAACGGTTGGGCTTGGTCCTTGGTGTTCACGTCCCGAGGCTCCTTCCGTATTTGATGGATGGTTGGGCTTGGTCCTCGTGCTTTCTCCGAGGCTCCTTCCATGCCACGGAATTGTGGAATTGCATGTGGTGTTAGTCGACACGCGGTGTCGTAATCCCGGGTTAAGGATAGTGTGGCAAGTCTACGGGCTCGCCAATCGTCACACCGATGGGAGTTGACAGTTAGACCTTGGGTGGTTGGGCTTGGTCCTCAGTGTTCACATCCTGAGGCTCCTTCCGTGCCAAGTGAACGGTTGGGCTTGGTCCTCGTGCTCATTTCCGAGGCTCCTTCCGTGTCATACCATAGGCCAGTCAGGGGCTAGGATCTTGGTGCATATGTACCCGAGAGAACCCGCTGAGCCGTAGTACGCATGTGAGCTCCGCTGTTGTGTTCTTAGCGTTGAGGCGTACGGAGGCCTAGGCCAGGTAGTGTGAAGACTAGCCTAGTAGTGGAGATGCCCGCTCTACTGTCACTCTTTGGCCACGATGGTTGATGCCTGAGAGGTTAGCTACCTGCTCGAATAATGGGAACTATAAGTCTGTGTCGACATAGCGATTGCATGTGCTTGAGCATGGGTGTGTCATTGCATTGCATACATAGCATTACACTTCATTATATACGCAAGACCCTCATCGTATAAGTTTGTATGGGCACTCCTATACGATGAGTTACTTTCTGCTGAACGACCCTCAACTTATATGTTTGTATGGGCATCCATATAAGTTGAGTTACTTACTGTTCTAGTTATATACTCTCTTGATGCTGTAGTTTATAGATTTGAAAATAAGAGCTTGATTATTATACACTACTGATGTTGCTGCTTATAATATGTATACTCACTTCACCTATTGTACTACTGTTATATACAAATTGTACCTGTTCCTTTCTCCGCCCGGTACCGAGGAGTTGTCGGGGGAGCGGATGAGAAACCACTTAGTCTTTTTGACTAACGATTGCTACGTCTTCCTTTTTAGGAGGAAACCCCGTAGGTGGAGCAGCAGGCTATGCAGACGGACAGCCAGGCCAGGGTGACAGGGCCTGAAGGGACGGTACTGTCGCTACCGTCGGTTACAGATGTGAGTGAGAGAGAGATTTTGTTGTAACCCTTCGGGGCAATTCTGTTCTCGTACTCTGATATTAGAAGCTTGTTGTAGCTTCTTTATTTATGATATTATGGACATATGCTTGGTGTGGATTTGACTTTCATATTATTATGGTTGGGTTGGCATTTATCTGTTGATATTGTTGGTAGCCGGCAGAATAGGCGTCTTGTGGTACAGGCTAGCCTGAGTGCTAGTGTTACCGCAAGGCGACTGTTCTGGGCATAAGACCCCTCTCGTGCCGTGTCTTGTGTTCCGGGAGGGGGGTCTTACAAATGGTATCAGCTTGCTACGGTCCTCCAAGGCGAAAGTCACTTAACAATGGTACCACCCCCGTTTGATTGGTCAGTTTGGGGACAAGCTGACTTAGCGGAAGCAGTGGTGTGCCCATATGTAATTCACACTAAGTTGTCCATCTTTAACCTTAGATTAGCCAACCTAACCCTAAGTTTGTACCTTATGTGTAGATCCTAGCACTTGTTGAGCCAGTAAGGGGCACCCCCGCCCCATCCGTACCTATACAATTCCAACAATCAGAGCTGGGGCAGACGCTCACAGCTATTCTGGACGCCTTTTGGTCCCAATCTCAGCAGACACATGTACAACAACAGGGTCCGGGATCTAGTTGGTTAAGCGTTTTCCGAGCTCTCTCCCCTCCCGCTTATGTTGGGACAGAGTCGGCAGTGCGTACGGAAGTGTGGCTCGACACTATACAAGAGTTGTTGGCAGGAATAAGATGTCCAAACAACATAGCGGTGACCCTTGTGGTGACACTCTTAGAGCTGCACGCCAAAAGGTGGTGGAAGTCCCTCATGGGCTCCACTTTTCGTGGAAGAGTGTACACGGACATTAGTTGGAGCGAATTCTCCGAAGCCTTCTTAGAGCATTTCATCCCCTCGGCCGCTCGGGATGGCCTGGAAGAGAGATTTTTGCAACTTAAGCAAGGGTCCTTGTCGGTGACGGAGTACCAACGGGAGTTTCAGCACCTGGCTAGATTCGCTGACTCCTATGAGCTGGATGATAAAGGGTACGCCAAAAGATTCTACAAAGGCTTGCGAGACCCCTTAAGGCAAGCCCTTTTGTTTATAGCGGACTCTAGTCTGGCGGAGATTATTGATATGGCGAAGAGATTGGAAGCAGACCACTTGGGAAGTGGTAAGAGGCCAGCAGAGGGCGTGATAAAAGCCGGCCCCAGCAACAGAAGGAGGTTTAACAATAAAAGAGGAAGAGGATATCGGAGGGGTGGCGGGCGTTTTCCCCAGAACTTTGGAGAGGAGCGCCCGGTTCCACAACCGCCAGCATTACCTCCACCTCCACGATTTCAGCAACACGGCGGAAGGCAGGAACGGGTGTGCTTCGAATGCAACCAACCGGGCCACATTCGACGCTACTGCCCACAACTGTTTGGTGATGCGCCTCTTGCTTTCCCTCCAGCATCCCCTCGGGGGCGGGGATATGTGCGTGGTCGAGGACGAGGACCACGAGGAAGAAACCCCGGACCCGCTCGAGATCAGATGTATGCCCTGGACATGACTCAAGAGCGGAACCCTCAAGAGATGATTGCAGGTATGATTCGAATTGGTCATTTTGCTTTCATTAATATCCTCTAGTTGCTTGAGATATACTAGACATCTAGCTTGAGTATTATTAATGACACTTAGGCACTGTGATGGTCGGCGGGAAACCGGCTCATACGTTATTTGATACGGGTGCCTCACATTCATTCGTGTCTGAAGACTTCATCAAGATATACACGGAGTGAAATATTTCACTGGTATTGCTCGAAGAGTACGCCTCCCAGACGGATCTGAGATGACGGCAACCGCAAAGTGTGAGTTAGAGATAGCCATTGGGGGAAAGACCTTTGATACCCCTACCACAATTTTGAGAATACCAGAGTTCGACCTCATCCTGGGTATGGCGTGGCTAGATTGGCACCATGCGAGAATCGACTGTGCGGAGAAGCGTATCTATTTGAGACATGGGGATACTGATGTAGTCTTCCAAGGTATATATTTCGCACCACGAATCTTGTTATCCTCAATCCAGACCTTGAAAGCTCATATGAGAGGGGATGAAGTCTACATGATACGATTCGAACTAAAGGAGATGAAGTTAGATGTGAAGGATGTGCGGGTAGCATGGGATTTCCCTGAGGTATTTCCCGAGAAACTGCCAGGGTTACCCCCGCATAGAGAAGTGGATTTTCAAATTAAGCTTGTACTATGAGCTAAGCCTGTCTCCAGGACCCCTTATCGGATGGCCCCAAAAGAACTTGCAGAGTTTAGAGTGCAATTGAAGGAGTTGGTAGAATCAGGGTTTGTTCGCCCCACCTCGTCGCCTTGGGGAGCCCCTGTTCTATTCGTCAAGAAGAAGGATGGAACCCTGCGTTTATGTATAGACTATCGGGAACTTAACCGACTGACAGTACGGAACACCTACCCGTTACCTCGGATCGATGAGTTGTTCGACCAACTGGTGGGAGCGCATTGGTTCTCCAAGTTAGACTTGCGCTCAGGGTATTACCAATTGAGAATACAGGAGGATGATATACAGAAAACGGCTTTCAGCTCAAGGTACGGCTTATATGAGTTCACAGTGATGCCGTTTGGACTCACAAACGCCCCATCGGCTTTCATGAGCTTGATGAATAAAGTTTTTGAGGCCTATTTAGATGTCTTCGTCATTGTGTTCATTGACGACATCCTAGTCTACTCGAAGACGGAGGAAGAGCATGCCGGACATTTGGCCTTAGTTCTAGAGAAGCTAAAGGAGCACGCCCTGTTCGCCAAGTTTAGCAAGTGTGAATTCTGGCTTAAGGAGGTTGCTTTCTTGGGCCATGTAATCAGTGGGGCAGGACTAGCTGTGGATCCAGCCAAGGTGCGCGCTGTGAAGGAGTGGTCACCTTTGAAGTCGGCGGCCGATGTGAGGAGTTTTCTTGGACTTGCTGGATACTACCGCAAGTTCGTAAAAGGATTCTCCAAGATTGCCCTCCCGCTTACTTCCTTGACAAAGAAAGGAGTGCTATTTGAGTGGACACCCCAGTGTGAAGCGGCATTCCAGGAATTGAAGGATAGACTTACCTCCGCCCCCATCCTTGTCCTTCCGTCTGGGAAGGAAGGATTTCAAGTTTATACGGATGCGTCTTATCAGGGGTTGGGAGCGGTGCTGATGCAGCACGGGCACGTAATTGCTTATGCTTCAAGACAATTGAAGAAGCATGAAATCAATTACCCGGTGCATGATTTGGAGCTAGGAGCGGTGGTGTTCGCCTTGAAGGTATGGAGGCATTATCTATACGGCGTCCACTGCGAAATCTTCTCGGATCATAAAAATTTGAAGTACGTCCATACCCAGAAGGAATTGAACTTAAGACAACGGCGGTGGTTAGAGTTTCTATGCGACTATGAGTTCACCTTGAACTACCACCCCGGAAAAGCAAACTCGGTAGCCGATGCGTTGAGTAGGAAAGTACCCGGCTCGAGCCCAGAATCTCGATTGATGAGCATGGAGTTGGCACGGATGATCGAGGAGATGGACATAACCTTAATATTTAAGGCCTCTTCAGAATATACGGAGTACCTGTCCAGCATGAGCATAGTTTGTGATATCCGGGACCGGATTCGAATAGAGCAAGGATTAGATGCGGCTTTGGCCCCGGCAATAAAGTTAATTGAAGACGGTACTACCGACAAATACACACTAAAGGACGTCCTCGTTTACTTTCGCGGCCTACTCTACATTCCCAAAGGTGGCAGAATCCGGGAGGATATTATGAGAGAAGCACATTGCTCTCAATATTCCGTGCACCCAGGAATTTCAAAGATGTACGCCGGCTTACGAAAGACGATGTGTTGGCCAGGGATGAAGAAAGATGTCTGGTACTTTGTCACGCATTGTGAAGCCTGCCAAAGAGTGAAGGCGGAATGTAGGAGCCCTGGTGGCCTGTTGCAGTCGTTGCCAATCCCCGAATGGAAGTTCGAGTATATATCCATGGACTTCGTACATGGGCTACCTCGCTCCCGCTCAGGGAATGATGCAGTATGGGTGATCGTTGATCGCCTGACGAAGGTTGCCCGGTTCATTCCTATGAAGAAGGAGGCTCGCGTGGATGTCTTGGTACGCCTGTTTGTGGAACAATTTGTACGGTATCACGGCATACCTAAGACGATAGTTTCGGATCGTGATGGTCGTTTCACCTCCAAGGAATGGAAGGCGGTACAGACGTATTTGGGCTCACGTCTTACCTTCAGTACCGCATTTCATCCTCAGACGGACGGACAGTCTGAGCGGACCATCCGAACATTGGAAGATCTGTTGAGGTTGTGTGTGATAGATAGGGGAGAGCCGTGGGAAAGACTCTTGCCCTTGGTGGAATTCTCCTATAACAATAGCCATCAAGCTAGTATTGGCATGGGGCCCCATGAAGCCCTATATGGAAGGAGGTGTAGGACCCCCTTGTCTTGGGTGCAAGATGAAGACCCGAAGACTTTGGGAATTGAGTACATAGATGACACTAATGCGGTGGTTAGGCTAATAAGGGATCACATGTTGGAGGCTCAAAGTCGGCAGGCGAAGTATTACAACGCAAGGCACCGTATGGTGGAATTTCAAGTGGGTGATAAGGTGTTTCTAAAAATTCGGCCGATGCATGGAGTGTCACGAATGCGAGGAGTGAAGAAGCTCAGTCCACGGTATGTTGGGCCCTATGTCATATTAGAAAGGGTTGGCCCTTTGGCCTACCGGCTGGAGCTACCGCCCGAGCTAGAGAATCTCCACGATGTGTTCCATGTGTCGTCGCTTCGGAAGGCGCTGTTGCGGCACGAACAATACATCCCCACAACTGATGGTACTGTGGCGTCTGACAGATCTGTGCGACTGGAGCCGGTGCGGATCGTTGATAATGAGATAAGAACCTTGCGCCGCAAAAGTGTCCCCTTGGTAAAAGTGCTATGGTTTAATCATGGGAAGGAGGAATTCACATGGGAGCCAATGGATTTGATGCAAAGACGCTACCCGGAGTTGTTTGCTTCAGGTAACTTTATTTAAAAACATATTTTGTTTTCTGTATGCTTTACTCCCCACGACCTCAGCCTGATTTCGGGGACGAAATCTTTTTATTTTGTTTATAGGATTTGTAATGTCCCAATTCGCGCTAGGCCTCTCGCACGTGTTCTGAGTCAAGAGACTCAACTCGGGCTCGGGGTGCACCGACGCGAGGTGTCAGGTGCATAGAATAAGTGTAGGGTTGGGTTCAAGGATACCCCAACCAGTAGCCAAGATGAGGGAACTCGGCTAAGTAAAAGTCGTCGAGAATGGAGGTTGATGCTCGTCGATCGTCGAGAACGGAGGACTGATTCTCGCCGATTCGACGGGTATCGGTGGTCGATACCCGTCAGACACAGAGCTGCAAGTAGACTAAGGGAAATTCGGCGAGAATGCTCGGCGATTCTCGCCGATCGTCGAGAATCCCCTGTTATACCCACCGATTGTCGAGTATCGCTGAGAATACTCAACGCAATCAACGCAGGATGTTCGGTAAAAAGGCTAAGGGAAAATCGTCGGGAATCATTGTTGATTCCCGACAAATTCGTCGAGAATGACCTGACGGTTCTCACCGATCGTCGAGAATGACCTGACGATTCTCACCAATCGGCGAGAATGACGACTGATTTCCGCCGAATTTTACTTGGGCGTTTTCTTCGCCCAGGCAGATTCGCCGGCTTGTACAGGCAGACTGAACCAGACTTCGGGATTCGTGCTGAATGATCCTTGGACCGGTCACTTCAAATGAAACCTAATTTGGGCGGTCCAATTAGAGAGTGACACGTGGCGGAAGGGATTTAGCCTAATATGTAATATAAAAAGGGAGTAAACCAAACCCTAGTCATCGCACCCGATCGTTCTTGCCGAGCCGTCACCGTGCAAACCGACGGGAGCGGAAGAGGAGATATCGTGGGTCGTCGGAGCCGGATTCTGGAGGAAAAGCTCCGCCATTTCCGTGGAAGAACACTGCTAACGAAGCCAAGGATGCCGCCACGAAGAATAACGCGATCCATGGCCGGCAACGGAGGAAACGCCGGAAATGATGTGAGTTTCCTCCCCTCTCCCTTGGTGCTAGATCTATAGTTAGTTATCCTTAGGCGAGACATCGACTCAAACGAGTCTTAATGTGTGAGATGAAGCTTTCTAGGAAGGCCATGCTAGAGCTTGTGCTCTAAAGCTTAGTCGTCTTCAACCTCCCCTCGCTTCAAAGTGATGATAGGGGTGGTCTCGTGAAGAGGAAATGGCCTCAAGAGGGAGAATAAGGGTGGAGGAACTTCTGGCTGCGATTTGGGGAAAAATCGCTTGAGGAGGAAGATGAACGGATGTCGTTCACTTCGCTTCAAGATGCGTGCAGAATCTGTATTCTACACGCAGCGACCTTCTTGGCTATTTTTAAGCAAGAAGGGGGCGGATCTGGGCTTTCGACTAAACACGAAAGTGTAGCCCTTGAAATTACCTTTCCAACGAGTGGTTGCACGTTTCCATGCGATACCTGTAGCCACGGGAAAGTCCGTTTGAATCTGCTGCGGTTGGAAGTTAATGCCCAGGAATTCTGTATCCTGTACGCAGCAGACTTCGAGTTGCATTTCTGGTATGATGTGACCAGATCTGGGCTTTCAACTAAACACGAAAGTTGTAGCCCTTGAAATTACCATTCCAACGAGTGGTGGCACGTTTTCGGGCGATACCTGTAGCCACGGGAATCCTTAGTCAAAGTTGCTGATCAGATTACATACAATTCTAGGTGATTATAATATGAACTTGGATTCGATGGAATAGATGTTGCAATTAATCTCGAGGTTGGGTGAATTCTTTTGTGTTAATCACCGAGGTAATGTGAAGATTGATGTTTGAGGACTTGAATCCCTATGCCGAGATGTGAATCCATCCTAAGTGAATGAAATGCTTTGTTATATTTGTTAGATCACCATTATGCGCATTATCTATAATATGTTGAATTCATTTGGAAGGATTTGTAAATGGTTAAAACTATGGCCAGGATGTGTAATGGATTGATGGAAGGGAATGGATAGTCCAATGCTTAAAGTGTCGTCTCCCCACGGGTAGCATTGTGAAAGTTAACAAGTGTGGTGTTGACCGTCACTAATGGGAATGTGGTTGAGTTGGATAAAATTGGACGGTTGGGCTTGGTCCCCGGTGTTCACGTTCCGAGGCTCCTTCCGTGCCACGTGAACGGTTGGGCTTGGTCCTTGGTGTTCACGTCCCGAGGCTCCTTCCGTATTTGATGGATGGTTGGGCTTGGTCCTCGTGCTTTCTCCGAGGCTCCTTCCATGCCACAGAATTATGGAATTGCATGTGGTGTGAGTCGACACGCGGTGTCGTAATCCCGGGTTAAGGATAGTGTGGCAGGTCTACGGGCTCGCCAATCGTCACACCGATGGGAGTTGACAGTTAGACCTTGGGCGGTTGGGCTTGGTCCTCGGTGTTCACGGCCTGAGGCTCCTTCCGTGCTAAGTGAACGGTTGGGCTTAGTCCTCGTGCTCATTTCCGAGGCTCCTTCCGTGTCATATCATAGGCCAGTCAGGGGCTAGGATCTTGGTGCATATGTACCCGAGAGAACCCGCTGAGCCGTAGTACGCATGTGAGCTCCGCTGTTGTGTTCTTAGCGTTGAGGCATACGGAGTCCTAGGCCAGGTAGTGTGGAGACTAGCCTAGTAGTGGAGATGCCCGCTCTACTGTCACCGTTTGGCCACGACGGTTGATGCCTAAGAGGTTAGTTACCTGCTCGAATAATGGGAACTATAAGTCTGTGTCGACATAGCGATTGTATGTGCTTGAGCATAGGTGTGTCATTGCATTGCATACATAGCATTACACTTCATTACATACGCAAGACCCTCATCGTATAAGTTTGTATGGGCACTCCTATACGATGAGTTACTTTCTGCTGAACGACCCTCAACTTATATGATTGTATGGGCATCCATATAAGTTGAGTTACTTACTGTTCTAGTTATATACTCTCTTGCTGCTGTAGTTTATAGATTTGAAAATAAGAGCTTGATTATTATACACTACTGATGTTGCTGCTTATAATATGTATACTCACTTCACCTGTTGTACTACTGTTATATACATATTGTACCTGTTCCTTTCTCCGCCCGGTACCGAGGAATCGTTGGGGGAGCGGATGAGAAACCACTTAGTCTTTTTGACTAACGGTTGCTACGTCTTCCTTTTTAGGAGGAAACCCCGCAGGTGGAGCAGCAGGCTATGCAGACGGACAGCCATGCCAGGGTGACAGGGCCTGAAGGGACGGTACCGTCGCTACCGTCGGTTACAGATGTGAGTGAGAGAGAGATTTTGTTGTAACCCTTCGGGGCAATTCTGTTCTCGTACTCTGATATTAGAATCTTATTGTAGCTTCTTTATTTATGATATTATGGACATATGCTTGGTGTGGATTTGACTTTCATATTATTATGGTTGGGTTGGCATTTATCTGTTGATATTGTTGGTAGCCGGCAGAATAGGCGTCTTATGGTACAGGCTAGCCTGAGTGCTAGTGTTACCGCAAGGCGACTGTTCTGGGCATAAGACCCCTCTCGTGCCGTGTCTTGTGTTCCGGGAGGGGGGTCTTACAGTTTCACTCTATTTCCATGAACTGACGATTTAATCTTGAGTCCAGTAGAGTCCACTGTTGCAGCAGCATAGAACTCAAACACTTCCTTCTTCCAGATCTTGGTAAGTTCAGATACAAGAAACTCTAATCCATTATCAGTAACAAGGGTAATGACCCCTTTAATCTCTATCGCGGCATCATCAAAATCATTGCGCACCAGCTCGTAGCCTTCGTTAATGTTGTCTTCAACCTTCGGCGCCATTGGGACGATGAGAAAGCTTTATTAGAGAGAAGAGAGTTTGTCGACACAAGGGTTTTGTCTCGAAAATCTGGAGAGTGTGTCGACAGAATATGTTCTCGAACTATTTATACCCTTCTAAACAAAGAAGGTGAAAAGGAAGGAAAAAATTGTCTAAATGTGTCGACACTGTTGAGAAGTGTCGACACATACTTCTATTGTCTCGACCAAGGCGTTGACTACTATGTGTCGACACTAATTGATGATATGTCGACACTAGACATACTTAGAAGTTCGTCAGAAATTCTGTTTCGACTCTTGTTGCAAGTGTCGACACAATTTTCTGAAGTGTCGACACCATTACTCTGGTTGTGTCGACACCACTAACTGAAGTGTCGACACCACTTCTCTGGATGTGTCGACACCGATTCTCTGAAGTGTCGACATCACTTCTCTGAATGTGTCGACACAGATTTACTTAGCCAAATTTATGAGATTAATCTATGTTTAACATTCCTAATTCAATTTTAAATTTATTGAATTTAGTTTCATCTAGAGGCTTAGTAAACATATCTGCAATCTGATAATCTGTTTTGACAAATACAAGTGAGATATCCTCTTTCTCTACATGTTCTCTAAGAAAATGGTATCTAATTTCTATATGCTTAGTCCTACTATGTGAAACAGGATTATTAGCAATAGAAATAGCACTTGTAGAATCACAAAACAAAGGTGTTCTACTTACTTGAATACCATAGTCTTCTAGCTGGTGCTGAATCCACAACAGCTGTGCACAGCAACTTCCTACTGCCACATATTCAGACTCAGCTATGGAAATTGCCACACTAGTCTGCTTCTTACTGCTCCAAGACATCAATCTTCCTCCCAAAAATTGACATGTACCTGTAGTGCTTTTCCTATCTTCTTTACAACCTGCAAAGTCTGCATCTGAATAGCATGTTAGTAGAAAATCTCCATTCCTAGGGTACCAAAGGCTTAGATTAGGTGTGCCCTTTAGATATCTCAAAATTCTCTTTACTGTAGGGTAATGAGATTCTTTAGGGCATGATTGGAACCTAGCACAGACACATGTTGCATATATAATGTCTGGTCTACTAGCAGTTAGATATAGAAGAGAGCCAATTATTCCTCTATACAAAGACTCATCTACAGGTTTACCTGCATCATCTTTGCATATAGGCATACTTGTTCCCATAGGAGTTCTCATGGTGGAGGATGATTCCATACCATATTTCTTAATTAACTCCTTGGTGAACTTAGACTGAGATATGGACAAGCCATCATCAGTCTGTCTTACTTGGAGTCCCAAGAAGAACATAAGTTCCCCCATACTGCTCATTTCAAACTTCTCTTGCATAAGTTTAGCAAACTTCTTGCAAAGGTTGTTTTAAGTAGATCCAAAAATTATGCCATCTATAAAAATCTGAACTAAGATTATCTTTCCTTTGGACTCCCTTAGGAATAGAGTTTTGTCTATTTTCCCTCTTGAGAATTTGTTCTCAATAAGGAAAGTAGACAGGGTTTCATACCAAGCCCTTGGGGCTTGCTTTAACCCATATAAAGCTTTCCTAAGTCTATAAACATAATCAGGTTTGAGAGAATCTATAAAACCTAAAGGCTGCTCTACATAGACTTCTTCTTTTAGATTTCCATTTAAGAATGCTGATTTTACTTCCATTTGGAATACCTTGAATCCTTGATATGCTGCATAGGTAAGGAACATTCTAATGACTTCCATTCTTGCTACTGGGGCAAAGGTTTGATCAAAGTCTATTCCCTCTTCCTGCCTGTACCCTTTTGCAACAAGTCTTGCTTTGTTCTTCACAATAATTCCACTCGCATCCAATATGTTCCTAAAGATCCACTTTGTTCCAATGATATTGTGGTCTTTTAGTTTAGGAACTAACTCCCAGACCTTGCACCTTCTGAACTGATTTAGCTCCTCTTACATGGCATTAATCCAATATGGGTCTAGGATAGCTTCTTCAACTTTCTTTGGCTCTAATTGAGATAGAAAGCTTGAGTACAGCACTGTGTTCAAGTTCCTGCTTCTGGTTTGCACTCCATATCTTAGATCACCAATTATCTGATTTGCTGGATGATCCTTTAAGTGTCTAACAGCTGGAGGTAGATTATCTTCTGGTTGAACACCTCCAGTTTCTTCAATGTGTTGCACCTCTTGGTTTTCTTCAGCTTCTAGAGAGTCCTGTACTCCCCCTAGACAGTAGCCACCATTTTTCTTTTCTTGATCTGCAGTTGAATCTTCTGCAATAGAAAGCTTGTCCATTCTCTCATTTATTCCTGTTGGACTGTATGAACTACAAGGCAACTAACTATTGATCAATCTAGTTTCATCAAAAACAACATGTACAGATTCTTCTACAACCTATGTAATCAAGTTGTAGACCCTATAAGCCTTACTATTGTTGTTGTACCCAACAAATATCCCATCTTGGGATTTGGCAGCAAACTTAGTTAGATAAGACTTGCCATTGTTAAGGATATAGCACTTGCAACCAAAGATCCTAAAATAGGATAAATTTTGTTTTCTACCTTTCATGATCTCATAGGGAGTCTTTTTGTGGCACTTAGTAATAGAAGCCCTGTTGATCACATGACATGCAGTGTTTACTGCCTCAGCCCAGAAATATTCTGGGAGAGAAGTGTCACTCAATAGAGTTATACCAGCCTCAATCAATGTTCTTTTCTTCCTTTCAGCAATACCATTTTGCTGTGGTGTTCTAGGTGAGGAGAACTCTTGAAAAATCCCAAATTCTTCACACAGTCTTGTCATACTTTCAGATTGAAATTTAGTGCCATGGTCACTTTTAATTTTGACCACTGTATTGTCCAGTTCATTCTGAATTTGTTTGACAAAACTATGTAAAACACTTGGGGTTTCTAATTTTTGTCTCAGAAAAAACACCCAGGAATATCTAGAATAGTCATCTACCACCACAAAAGTGTAGACCTTCCTACCTAGACTATGAACTGGCATAGGACCAAAAAGATCCATATGTAAGAGGTATAGACACCTCACTAAATCCTTGTTTTCAAGGCTATGAAAGGAGGATTTTGTCTGCTTGCCCTTTTGACAAGCTGAACATATCCCTTCCTTTATACACTTAACTTGAGGACCATTCCTCACTAACTCTTTGCTAAAGAGTTGGCCAATTATTTTGTAGTTAAGATAAGCCAGCCTCTTGTGCCATTTGATACAATGAGAGGCTCTCTAATCAGCTATAAGACAAATAGGAGAACCTTTGTTCTCACACTCAAAATTAAGACAGTACACATTCCTTTTTCTGTATCCTATCAAAATGACCTTTTGATCATTTGACCTTTTGATATGACATCCATTCTTAACAAATGAAATGTCATATCCTAAATCACTCAGCTGACTTATGCTTGTAAGGTTGTGTTTCAAACCCTTCACATAGGCCACTTGAGTGATAGTAATCTGATTATTAGAAATGTTATCAAACCCTTTGATGATTCCTTTTTCAGAGCCACCAAAGATTACTTTAGGCCCATTTATGATAGGCAAGTACTCCTTCAGCAATCCCTTTGTTCTAGTCATGTGCCTGGAACATCCACTATCCAAGTACCATATAGGGGTATGGTGACTTGGACTCACCTGCAATAAAGAATTACCTCTCCTTAGAACCCAAGAAAGTCTTGGGTCCTTGGTTCAAGTTAGCTTCATACTTACCAAATCTACCTGCAGCTCTTCTAATAGGTAGACTGTTGTTCTTCCTAACACTAGTGTTGTGCCAGCAATCTATGGCATAATTGTAACGTCCCAATTCGCGCTAGGCCCCTTGATTGCGTATTTGAGTCTAGGGGGCTGTGGTGAGCCCAATGGGGGTGTGGGGGAGCAGGTGCGAACGTACGGGAAATGAGGAAAACAAGGCAAAATGGCATTTCTGGCTGACACGGGTATGGACACAGCCGTGTCCATACCCGTGTGCCTCATAAAATTAGGCTTACCAGTCAGAGAGGTACACGGGTATTGGGACACGGGCGTGTCCCTACCCGTGTGCCGAGGACACGGGTCGAGACACGGCCGTGTCTCTACCCGTGTGCCGCAACCCCGACCCGGCAGGAAGATGTTCTGGGATGAACACGACCCTAAACACGGCAGGCAACACGGCCATGTCACCTGCACACGGGTAGGAGCACGGTCGTGTGCCTACCCGTGTCTGCGGTGTATAAAAAGGAAAAAGTTGTGAAACCCTAGCATTCATTCCCCTTTCTTCTGCCCCGAAATTTCTGAGAGAGTTCTTGGCTGAAGGAGGAGGAAGGAGCTTGCCGGAGCCATCCTTGGAGGAATCAAAACGCCGCCGCCGTCAAGGGAAAAACAATGCCGCCGCGAAGGAGTGCGAGGCTCATGGCCGGCCATGGTGGTACCGCTGGACTTGAGGTGAGCTTCCTCCCCTCTCCCTTGGTGCTAGATCTATAGTTATTTTAGGAGATACATCGACTCCATAGAGTCTTGATGGTGAGGAGGAGAGTTCTTAGGATAAGCCATGCCTAGGTTTTCTAGGCTTAGTCTCCCTCAACCTTCTCATCATTCAAAGTGGAGATGAGAGGGGTTTTCGTTGAGGGTTTGGCTTTGAAAGGAGAAATAAGGTTGGGTGTGATTTCTGGAGAAGTTTATGCGAGGTCGTTGCAAGGAAGAAGATGAACGGATGCCGTTCATCTCGCCATAAGATGCGTGCAGAAATCTGATTTCTGCACGCGGCGACCTTCGTGGCCAATTTCGGAGGTGTGCTGGCCAGATCTGGGTGAACGACTCAACACAAAAGTCGTAGCCCTTGAAATTACCTTTCCAACGAGTGGTTGTTCGTTTCCATGCGATACCTGTAGCCACGGGAAAGCTGGTTCGAGTCCGCTGCGTTCGGGAGAATTCCTGTACAGGAAACTGTTTCCTGTACGTATTCGAGTTGAATTTCTGGTATGTTGCGACCAGATCTGGGCGATCGACTCAACACGAAAGTCGTAGCCCTCGCGAATACCTTTCCAACGAGGGGTTGTGCATTGTGATCGGATTCCTGTAGCTACGGGAATCCCAGTTTTAGTATCAGGCTATCCTATGTTAATGCACTTGTTATTTTATAATGCTAGCACCCTTGCAATGGTTGTGATTTGCTCATTTGTTGTCTTGCTCCCATATATCTATAATGTTGTTGTTACTATAATTTAGCATGGTTACTCATTTGGTTGTGTAATAAGGTATAACCATGTATTGGTAGAGAAATGGATCGGATGAAAAGGCTAGATATTAGGAGTTGAGATTGGTATAGGATATATTTATACAATTTGGTGTTGAACATATCTATTATGCGTAGTGTTGAGGTGAATTTATTGAATAGGTGGGCGTGAACATGATGAACACTATGTGAGGAGTATTTTGTAACCGTAATCCGAGCCCAAGGGGTTTATTAACAACCGATGCTTAGAGTTGAAGTCTCCCTACGGGTAGCATCGAGTGAGTTGTTTTGGGGCATGTAATGTGCGACGATTCATCGTGTCGCGATATGGAGATAATGACTGTGGCAGGTCTATGGGTTCGCCAGTCGTCACACCGATGGGAGCCAATGGGTAGACCTTGGGCGGTAGGGTTAGATACTTGGTGTCCATAAACCGAGATCTCCTCCGCGCCATGAGAACGGTTGGGCTTGCACCTCGTGCGTTTCCGAGGTTCCATCCGGTTCGAAATCAAAGGCCAGGTTGGGCTGTGTTCTTGGTGCACATTTACCCAAGACCCCTTCTGAGCCGTAGTACGCATGTGAGCTCCGCTGTTGTGTTCTTAGCGTTGAGGCGTACGGGGGCCTAGGATAGGTAGTGTGATACCACCTAGTAGTGGAGACGCCCGCTCCACTGTCGCCGTCTGGCCACGACGGACGACGCCTGAGAGGTTAGCTACCTGCTCGAAAAGTGGGAACTTCAAGTCTGTGTCGACATAGCAACTTGCATGTGCGTGCGCATGATTCGGTCATAGCATAACATTCATATCATGTCATTCATTGCATACACAAGATCCTCATCGTATAAGTTTGTATGGGCACTCCTATACGATGAGTTACTTTACTGTTAACCCGATCCTTAACTTATAAGTTTGTATGGGCACTCTTATAAGTTGAGTTACTATTCTGATTGCTTATATCTGCTGTCATATATATAGATATTTGTAGAATTGCTAGTTGTGTAGCGTAGTTTATACTCCACTATATTTACAGTCACCTGCTTGTTTACTTGCTTATATATATACATATTGTACCTTGTTCCTTTCTCCGCCCGGTGCCGAGGAGTCGCCGGGGGAGCGGATGTGAAGCCACTTAGTCTTATGACTAACGGTTGCTACGTCTTCCTTTTTAGGAGGAAACCCCGCAGGTAGAGCAGCGACGGACTATGCAGTAGGACAGCCAGGCCCGGACGATAGGACCTGAGGTGGTGGTGCCATCGGCACCGTCAGTGACAGTCGTGAGTGTTTTCATGTAGCCGTTTGGGCAAAACATTTCTAGACTCTTGTTCTTTTGTACAAGCCTGTTGTGCTTGTTATCTTCCGCTACTTTTGGACTTAAACTTAGCTGTGAACTGAACTGCTTTTGCTTTTACTTTTCTGTTATGGTTGGGTTGGCATAATTGTTGTGATATGGATTGTAGCCGGCGGAATAGGCGTCTTGTGGTAAAGGCTAACCCGTGTGTTAGTGCTACCGCAAGGCGGCTATTTCGGGCATAAGACTCCCCTCGTGCCGTGTGTTGTGTTCCGGGAGGGGGGGTCTTACAAATGGTATCAGACTTAGCCGATCTTCAACTAAAGCAGTCATGTAACAATGGGCCACTCCCGTTCGATTAGTCGGTTTGGGGACAAACCGACTTAGCGGAAGCAGTGGTGTGCCCATATGTAATTCACACTAAGTTGTCCAACTTTGATATTAGTTTTAGCCAACCTGACCCTAGTTTGTACCTTGCGTACAGGTCCCAACGCAGGTGGAGCCGGTTGGGGGCACTCCTACCCCTTCCGTCCCTTCACAATTCCAGCAGTCGGAACTGGGACAAACACTGTCAGCCATATTGGATGCATTTAAATCCCAGCAAGCTCCGGTGCAACAACAAGCGCCAGGCTCCAACTGGTTGAGCACCTTCCGTGCCCTGTCCCCTCCTGCCTATCTTGGGACAGAATCGCCGGTGCGCACCGAGGAATGGCTTGATACCGTGCAGTAATTGATGGCTGGCATAAGATGTCCGAACAGCATGGCGGTGACATTGGTAGTGACGCTGCTAGAGCTGCACGCCAAAAGGTGGTGGAAGTCCCTCATGGGCTCCATCTTCCAAGGGCGGTTGTACACGGACATCAGTTGGAACGAGTTCACCGAGGCTTTTCTGGATCACTTCATCCCTTCTTCTGCTCGGGATGGACTTGAAGAAAAATTTCTGCAGCTGAAGCAGGGATCGAATTCGGTAACGGAGTACCAAAGGGAGTTCCAACACCTCGCTAGGTTTGCCGATTCCTATGAGTTGGACGATAGAGGCTACGCGAAGCGCTTCTACAAAGGGTTGAGGGACCCCCTGAGGCAGGCCCTTTTGTTTATAGCCGATGGAAGCCTGGAAGAAATCATCGACATGGCAAAGAGACTGGAGGCGGACCACATGGGATGTGGCAAGAGACCCGCGGAAGGAGTAATTGAAGTCGGCCCTAGTAATAGAAGGCGGAATGATCATGGCAGAGGAAGGGGAAACCACAGAGGCGGTCGGTGGGTCAACCGGAACTATCGGGTGGAGTACCCAATTCCGCAACCACTAGCTTTACCTCCACCACCGCAGCAGCAATATTATCAACAACCTGGGGGCCGACGTGAGGTGATATGTTTTGAGTGCAATCAACCGGGGCATGTCCGACGAGTTTGCCCGCGATTGATCGGGGATGCTCCTATTGCTCCCCCTCCAGTAGCTCCACGGGGGCGAGGGCACATGCGTGGCCGAGGAAGAGGACCACCAGGGAGAAATCAAGGACATGCACGGGAGCATGTATTCGCATTGGATATGACTCAGGAGAGAAATCCGCAGGAAGTCATCACCGGTACGTGCAAAATTTATTAATATTATATGACTTGTTAGATTTATGATACAAATGATACGCGCTATTCTGAATAGTGATTACCCTTTTGGAACCTAGGCACTGTCGTGGTTAGCGGGAGACCCGCCTATACGTTATTTGACATGGGTGCGTCTCACTCGTTCATTTCGGAGGACTTCGTGAAGGACTTGGAGGGAGTGCAACACTTCACGGGCATTACTCAAAGGGTGCGCCTTCCGGATGGCTCTGAGATGACGTCGTCAGCAAGTTGCGATTTCGACACCCTTATTGGAGGAAAGTTCTTTGAAACTCCGGCTACAGTGTTAAGAATCCCGGAGTTCGACCTCATCCTGGGCATGAAGTGGTTGGACTGGCACCACGCCAGGATCAATTGTGCGGAGAAGCAAGTTATGTTGAGGCATGGAGACTCGGAAGTCATCTTCCAAGGTATTAAATTCGCACCCCGTAAATTATTATCTTCAATCCAAGTTATGAAATCTCATATGGAAGGGGACGAGGTCTATGTAATCTGCTTCGAGTTGAGGAAATTGACATTAGAGGTCAAGGATGTGCGGGTGGTGCGAGAATTTCCCGAGGTATTTCCCGAGAAATTGCCGGGACTACCCCCGCATAGGGAAGTGGACTTCCAAATCAAGCTAATTCCGGGTGCCAAGCCCGTCTCGCGGGCTCCATACCGAATGGCTCCGAAGGAACTTGCAGAGTTTAGAGTCCAGCTTCAGGAATTGGTGGAAGCAGGGTTCGTTCGCCCAAGCTCGTCGCCTTGGGGAGCGCCCGTTTTGTTCGTCAAAAAGAAGGATGGCACCCTGCGGTTATGTATTGATTATCGAGAGTTGAACCGGTTAACGGTGCGGAACACCTATCCCCTACCGCGCATTGATGAATTATTTGATCAATTGGTAGGATCGTATTGGTTCTCCAAGTTAGATCTGCGTTCGGGATATTATCAGCTGAGGATACAAGAAGATGACATTCAGAAGACGGCGTTCAGTTCGAGATATGGTTTGTATGAATTCACCGTGATGCCGTTTGGGCTCACAAACGCCCCTTCCGCCTTTATGAGCTTGATGAACAAGGTGTTCAGCCCTTATTTGGACATCTTTGTCATCGTGTTCATCGATGATATCCTAGTCTACTCCAAGACTGAAGCAGAACACGCCGAACATCTAACTTTAGTGCTGAGGAAGCTAAAGGAGCACACTTTGTTTGCCAAGTTCAGCAAATGCGAGTTTTGGCTTCAAGAGGTCGCGTTCTTGGGCCATGTGATTAGTGGGGCGGGGCTAGCAGTAGATCCGGCCAAGGTGCGGGCCGTGAAGGAGTGGTCGCCATTGAAGTCAGCGGCCGACATACGGAGCTTTCTTGGACTTGCCGGGTACTATCGCAAGTTCGTGAAAGGCTTCTCGAAGATCGCCCTTCCCCTTACTACGCTGACCAAGAAGGGTGTGCCGTTTGAATGGACACCCCAGTGTGAAGCTGCATTCCAAGAGTTGAAGGACAGATTGACGACTGCACCCATCCTAGCTCTTCCATCTGGGAAGGAGGGCTTTCAAGTTTACACGGATGCGTCGTATCAAGGGATGGGAGCTGTGTTGATGCAGAATGGGCATGTGATCGCTTATGCTTCAAGACAGTTGAAGAAGCATGAAGCCAGCTACCCGGTGCATGATCTAGAGTTGGGAGCGGTGGTGTTCGCCTTGAAGATTTGGAGGCATTATTTATATGGCGTCCACTGCGAGATCTACTCGGATCACAAAAATCTGAAGTACGTTCACACCCAAAAGGAGTTAAACTTGAGACAGCGGCGGTGGTTGGAGTTCTTGTGCGACTATGAATTCACCTTGAACTACCACCCCGGGAAGGTTAATTCCGTAGCTGATGCCTTGAGCCGAAAGGCACCGGGAACGAGCACGGAATCCCACTTGATGAGGATGGAGTTAATCCAGACACTACAAGAGATGGAAGTCACTTTGGTCTTTAAGAATCAATCGGAAGAGTATACGGAATATTTGGCCGCGATGAGTATAGTTTGCAACATACGAGACCGGATCCGGACGGAACAAAAGAAGGATGCGGCTTTAACCCCGGCTTTCAAGTCAATGGAGGATGGGATTACGGAAGAATACTCCCTAAAAGACGGCCTCGTCCATTTTCGTGGCCGGCTTTACATCCCCGAAGGCGACAACATTCGGGAGGATATTCTAAAGGAGGCCCATTGCTCCAAGTACTCGGTGCACCCGAGGATCGCGAAGATGTACGCCGATTTGAGAAAGACAATGTGTTGGACGGGCATGAAGAGGGATGTCAAGTACTTTGTTACTCATTGTGTGGCCTGCCAAATGGTGAAGGCGGAGTGCAGAAGCCCCGGTGGAATGCTACAGTCGTTGCTCATCCCCGAATGGAAATTTGAGGACATCTCCATGGACTTCGTCCATGGGTTACCTCGCTCGCGCTCGGGGAATGATTCTGTGTGGGTGATAGTTGACCGGTTGACCAAAGTAGCCCGATTTATCCCAATGAAGAAGGAGGCGCAGGTGGGCGTCCTAGTGCGTCTCTTTGTGGAGCAATTTGTGCGGTACCATGGTGTGCCGAAGACGATCGTCTCCGATCGGGATGGTCGGTTTACTTCAAGAGAATGGAGGGCTGTACAGGCTTATTTGGGCTCGCGCCTCGCCTTCAGCACAACCTTTCACCCACAAACGGACGGGCAATCTGAGCGAACCATCCGAACATTGGAGGACCTTCTGCGGTTGTGTGTGCTAGATAAAGGAGAACCATGGGAGAGACTCTTACCTCTCGTGGAGTTCTCTTATAATAACAGTCATCAAGCCAGTATTGGAATGGCACCTCATGAAGCTTTGTATGGAAGGAGGTGTAGAACACCCTTGTCCTGGGTGCAAGATGAAGATCCGAAGACATTGGGAAATGAGTATATTGATGACACGGACGCGGTGGTTAGGTTGATCCAGGATCGAATGCTAGAGGCTCAAAGCCGACAGGCGAAATATTACAACGTAAGGCACCGTATGGTGGAGTTTTAAGTGGGTGATAGGGTGTTCCTGAAGATTCGACCGATGCACGGAGTGTCGCGGGTACGTGGAGTCAAGAAGCTCAGCCCAAGGTATGTCGGGCCCTATGTCGTAGTGGAAAGGATTGGCCCTCTGGCCTATCGATTGGAGTTACCACCGGAGCTGGAGAACCTTCACGACGTGTTCCATGTATCGTCGCTTCGGAAGGCTTTGTTGCGGCCTGAACAATATATCCCCACGGCGGATGGTGCCGTGGCGTCTGATAGGTCTGTGCGACTGGAGCCGGTGCGGATCATTGATAACGAGACGAGAACCTTGCGCCGCAAAAGTGTTCCCTTGGTGAAAGTGCTATGGTCTAATCATGGGAAGGAGGAGTTCACATGGGAGCCAAGGGATTTGATGCAAGGGCGCTACCTGGAATTATTTACTCCAGGTAAGAATTTTATTTGAAAGCATAGTTCCCTTTTATGTGTTTCACTCCCATAGCCTTACCCTGATTTCGGGGACGAAATCTTTTATTTTGTTTATAGGATTTGTAACGTCCCAATTCGCGCTAGGCCCCTTGATTGCGTATTTGAGTCTAGGGGGCTGTGGTGAGCCCAATGGGGGTATGGGGGAGCAGGTGCGAACGTACGGGAAATGAGGAAAACAAGGCAAAATGGCATTTCTGGCTGACACGGGTATGGACACGGCCGTGTCCATACCCGCGTGCCTCATAAAATTAGGCTTACCAGTCAGAGAGGTACACGGGTATTGGGACACGGGCGTGTCCTTACCCGTGTGCCGAGGACACGGGTCGAGACACGGCCGTGTCTCTACCCGTGTGCCGCAACCCCGACCCGGCAGGAAGATGTTCTGGGATGAACACGGCCCTAAACACGGCAGGCAACACGGCCGTGTCACCTGCACACGGGTAGGAACACGGTCGTGTGCCTACCCGTGTCTGCGGTGTATAAAAAGGAAAAAAGTTGTGAAACCCTAGCATTCATTCCCCTTTCTTCTACCCCGAAATTTCTGAGAGAGTTCTTGGCTGGAGGAGGAGGAAGGAGCTTGCCGGAGCCATCCTTGGAGGAATCAAAACGCCGCCGCCGTCAAGGGAAAAACAATGCCGCCGCGAAGGAGTGCGAGGCTCATGGCCGGCCATGGTGGTACCGCTGGACTTGAGGTGAGCTTCCTCCCCTCTCCCTTGGTGCTAGATCTATAGTTATTTTAGGAGAGACATCGACTCCATAGAGTCTTGATGGTGAGGAGGAGAGTTCTTAGGATAAGCCATGCCTAGGTTTTCTAGGCTTAGTCTCCCTCAACCTTCTCATCATTCAAAGTGGAGATGAGAGGGGTTTTCGTTGAGGATTTGGCTTTGAAAGGAGAAATAAGGTTGGGTGTGATTTCTGGAGAAGTTTATGCGAGGTCGTTGCAAGGAAGAAGATGAACGGATGCCGTTCATCTCGCCTTAAGATGCGTGCAGAAATCTGATTTCTACACGCGGCGACCTTCGTGGCCAATTTCGGAGGTGTGCTGGCCAGATCTGGGTGAACGACTCAACACGAAAGTCGTAGCCCTTGAAATTACCTTTCCAACGAGTGGTTGCTCGTTTCCATGCGATACCTGTAGCCACGGGAAAGCTGTTTCGAGTCCGCTGCGTTCGGGAGAATTCCTGTACAGGAAACTGTTTCCTGTACGTATTCGAGTTGAATTTCTGGTATGTTGCGACCAGATCTGGGCGATCGACTCAACACGAAAGTCGTAGCCCTCTCGAATACCTTTCCAACGAGGGGTTGTGCATTGTGATCGGATTCCTGTAGCTCCGGGAATCCCAGTTTTAGTATCAGGCTATCCTATGTTAATGCACTTGTTATTTTATAATGCTAGCACCCTTGCAATGGTTGTGATTTGCTCATTTGTTGTCTTGCTCTCATATATCTATAATGTTGTTGTTACTATAATTTAGCATGGTTACTCATTTGGTTGTGTAATAAGGTATAACCATGTATTGGTAGAGAAATGGATCGGATGGGAAGGCTAGATATTAGGAGTTGAGATTGGTATAGGATATATTTATACAATTTGGTATTGAACATATCTATTATGCGTAGTGTTGAGGTGAATTTATTGAATAGGTGGGCGTGAACATGATGAACACTATGTGAGGAGTATTTTGTAATCGTAATCCGAGCCCAAGGGGTTTATTAACAACCGATGCTTAGAGTTGAAGTCTCCCTACGGGTAGCATCGAGTGAGTTGTTTTGGGGCATGTAATGTGCGACGATTCATCGTGTCGCGATATGGAGATAATGACTGTGGCAGGTCTACGGGTTTGCCAGTCGTCACACCGATGGGAGCCAATGGGTAGACCTTGGGCGGTAGGGTTAGATACTTGGTGTCCATAAACCGAGATCTCCTCCGCGCCATGAGAACGGTTGGGCTTGCACCTCGTGCGTTTCCGAGGTTCCATCCGGTTCGAAATCAAAGGCCAGGTTGGGCTGTGTTCTTGGTGCACATTTACCCAAGACCCCTTCTGAGCCGTAGTACGCATGTGAGCTCCGCTGTTGTGTTCTTAGCGTTGAGGCGTACGGGGCCTAGGATAGGTAGTGTGATACCACCTAGTAGTGGAGACGCCCGCTCCACTGTCGCCGTCTGGCCACGACGGACGATGCCTGAGAGGTTAGCTACCTGCTCGAAAAGTGGGAACTTCAAGTCTGTGTCGACATAGCAACTTGCATGTGCGTGCGCATGATTCGGTCATAGCATAACATTCATATCATGTCATTCATTGCATACACAAGATCCTCATCGTATAAGTTTGTATGGGCACTCCTATACGATGAGTTACTTTACTGTTAACCCGATCCTTAACTTATAAGTTTGTATGGGCACTCTTATAAGTTGAGTTACTATTCTGATTACTTATATCTGCTGTCATATATATAGATATTTGTAGAACTGCTAGTTGTGTAGCGTAGTTTATACTCCACTATATTTACAGTCACCTGCTTGTTTACTTGCTTATATATATACATATTGTACCTTGTTCCTTTTTCCGCCCGGTGCCGAGGAGTCGTCGGGGGAGCGGATGTGAAGCCACTTAGTCTTATGACTAACGGTTGCTACGTCTTCCTTTTTAGAAGGAAACCCCGCAGGTAGAGCAGCGACGGACTATGCAGCAGGACAGCCAGGCCCGGACGATAGGACCTGAGGTGGTGGTGCCATCGGCACCGTCAGTGACAGTCGTGAGTGTTTTCATGTAGCCATTTGGGCAAAACATTTCTAGACTCTTGTTCTTTTGTACAAGCCTGTTGTGCTTGTTATCTTCCGCTACTTTTGGACTTAAACTTAGTTGTGAACTGAACTGCTTTTGCTTTTACTTTTCTGTTATGGTTGGGTTGGCATAATTGTTGTGATATGGATTGTAGCCGGCGGAATAGGCGTCTTGTGGTAAAGGCTAACCCGTGTGTTAGTGCTACCGCAAGGCGGCTATTTCGGGCATAAGACTCTTGTTCTTTTTGACAGTCTGGTTGACAACAAATCTTTTGTATTGTGCTGGTACTGCTGCAGCCACACCCACTATTTTCTTAAGAACATGGGGTTTATGAACATGGGCTGCCTTATTGACATAACCACCCTTGTCATTCAGAACTTCAGTCTTACTATGACCATGAGTATTCTCAAGGTCATACTTGTTAGAAGGCACTTGTACCTTTCTAAAAACTACAGGGACTTTAAAATTCAGTGGCTAGACTGAGGCTTTGCCTTTTCTCTTGAATTTGACAGCCCTGGTGTTTCCCTTAAAGCCTATTCCAGCCTTACCCTTTTGAGCCACAAACTCATCTATTAAAGGTAAAACTGATTTTGGCTTGGAATAACTAGCCACCAAATCTTTCTCCTTTTAAAGTCTGACTTCCAGACTTTTAATTAGATCATTT
The DNA here is from genome assembly GCA_039513925.1 of Platanthera zijinensis. Classification (NCBI taxonomy): domain Eukaryota; kingdom Viridiplantae; phylum Streptophyta; class Magnoliopsida; order Asparagales; family Orchidaceae; genus Platanthera; species Platanthera zijinensis. Next base: position 11,796,475 of record CM077098.1, read on the forward strand.
TTGTATGTGATTGTGCCCATCTGAATAACAGTTATAGTTTTAAGTTTGGCAATCTCATTCAATTTTTGATCCAACTCTTTCTCTAAGTCAGATGCAGCCATCTTAAGATCTGCAATATCCTTAGCTTGAGTTTTGGCCAGGTTCTTGCTTTTCTTTAGTGCCTGCAACAAGTCCCCATATTCATCTATCTGCTGATGAATATCACCTTAAGACTCAGACCCATCCACATCACTTGATGCAGATGTAGCTGACTCTGTGCCAGTACTACAATCTGAATTACTAAAAAAACATTGTACCTTGCTAGGACCGGGCTGATCCTGGCACTTGTCTTCTTCTAATACAGCCATCAGTATCATACACTGATGGTCTTCTTGTTCATAGATAGAGTTCAGAAATTACATAAACTCATCTTCTTCATCAGCTGCATAAAGACCAATGTATGCCTCAGCTTCAGATTCAGACTCTGAAGTTGATTGGTCTGTCAAGCTTTTCTCCTTCTTAGCAACAAAGGATTTCTCCTTCTTGCTCTTTTGTTGAGTCTTTCTTTTATCAGTAGAATCCTTTCTTTTGTATGGACACTCAACCACAACATGTCTAGGCCTATTATAGCAATTGCAAATTATCTTTGATGTTGTAGATTTGCTAGGCTTAGACCTGCTCCTGTCCTTCCCAGATGACTTTCTCTTTTGATAATAGTCATCAACTGGCTGTGATGTGGAGGGCCTAGATTTCCACTGCTTCTTCTTCAAGAATCTCTGAAACTGCCTTGTAAAGGCAGCAAAATCTGTATCTGAATCACTGCTATCTGAATTTTGGTTATCTGAATTATCTAAGGTAATTTCAGCAACTTTCCTAGGAGGAGATGGAGACATCCTCCTATTCTTTCTAGTGGCTTCAACCTTGAAGGCCACCGACTATTCTTTATGCTCCCCTTTTGCATTTCTTTCTTCCTCTTTTCATGTCATTAGTTACATTTCATAAGACAGCAACTTTCCAAATAAAGTTGGAGGTGAAATATCTGCAAGTTTGGCCACTTCCCTAATGGCACAAATCTTGGTATCCCAATCTTTTGTCAAGGATCTTAGGAATTTATCATTCAGTTCATATGTACTGAAGACCCTTCCATAAGACATCAGCTCATTTACTATTCTATATAACTTCTTATAACACTCATATATGCTATCTGACTTCCCTTGTCTGAAACTTTCATATTCCTGATTTAGCATAGACTTTCTATCTTGTCTAACTTCTTCAATACCCTCCATGTAGACTATCAAAGTGTCCCACATTTCCTTGGAGGTCTTGCAGTGAATCAAATTCTGAAAGGTTGAATAATCTATGGTACTTACTATGATATTCTGGGCTCTTTTATCCATAGTTGCTAGGATGATTTCTTCCTTAGTCATCTCTGAAAAGTCCTTGGGAGTTTTCTGGTTTGCATCTAGAACAGACACCTTCATTGGAATATAAGGACCTTCTTTTACTGTAATATAGATCCTTGGGTCAGAAGCCTCCATAAACAACCTGACCCTTTCTTTCAATATTCCAAATATCTCCTTCCTGCAGATGGGTAATTTCATAGAACCTAGTTCCTTGTGATTCTCTCCAGAACCCATTTTCTTGATTCTTGATTCTTCCTTAGGGATCTAACTCAGACTGTTAAGTCCTTCTTTGATCAACCTGCCTATGATACCACTTGATAGAATTAATTTCAAGATAACCCAAACACCTAGAGGGGGGTTGAATAGGTTCTTTTCCTTTTTTACCTAAGGTAGATTATTTTTCAGATCTTAAAATAGAATCTAAGTATTCTACAGCAATCACAACATAGAAATCACAATCATACACACATCACAGATTGCACACAGGTTTATAGTGATTTCCCAAGGTCTGGGTACATCCACTTTCCCCCTTCACCTATCTAGCAGTGTGCTAGATTCAGCCTAACTTCTTCCTTCTTCTCATATCCACAGATCTTACATCTCAGAACCCTGAAAGGTTCCTACAACTCAGAACCCTATAAGGTTCCTACAACTTAGGCTAACAGCCCTACCTCAGCCTTTCCCCAAGGCCTATAACTCAGAGAACTAATTCTCCTGCACTCAGGCTCAAACAGCCTTATCACTCAGAGATCTAAATCTCCTACACTCAGCCTTTATAACACAGGCTTACAACTCAGATCTTTGAAATATCCCACAGAATTTGATAAGTATTTTTTGATGGACTCTTACCCTTGTTGAGAGAGAAAGGATAAGGGGATTCTTGATCAGCTTCTTGATGAGATTGATGGCTGAAATCAACCTATTCTTAGCTTTCTTCAAAGCTTCTTGAATCTGAACTCAGTAGGATTGATCTCCTTTGAAGTTGACTGATGGCAAGCTTCCTTCTTAGAATCAGAAATAAATCTGAATCCTTCTTAGCAGATTGGTTCAAGATCTGCTTCTTAGGAGACTTGTAGATATCTCCACCTTTACTTCAACAGCTGAAGATCTCTCTCTCTTTCTCTTCAGAACTTATGAAGTTTCTTTAGAATTCTTGCTTGAATTCTCCTTAGATCTTCTCACGAAAATCTTATTCAGTGTGACGTGCACTTTCTTGATCAATGATCAATACTTTAGTAGTTGTGCCTGTTATTGTTGTTCATCATCTTTGATTTGATAGAATCCATCCATATATATAGACTTCATCCATGGTAATCGGCTGATCTGGTTTCTAACCAACTTCTGACGAGTCTGATAGCTTCAGTAAACTTGTTGGAATGCACAGCTGTCAAGTCTCTAGTCAGTTCTTGAACCTTTGTCTTTGTCAGCAAAGCGTCGAGACTGACTGTCATTATGTGTCGAGACAAACTATCAATATGTGTCGACACAAGTGACTTAAGTGTCGACACAGACTTTGGTGGTGTCGACATAGCTGCTTTGGCACTGCATCTGTAGAATGTGTCGACACTGCCTCTTTGTGTCGACATAGACACTTCTTCACTACACAGCACTCAACATTGTTGAAACTCTGCTGAGTGTCGACACAAGTCCTGTGTGTTGACACAGTTGATGTAGACTAAGAATTCTGTGTGTCGACACTGCCTCCAGGTGTCGACACAGTTGATGTTAACTCTGCTTCTGTGTGTCGACACTGCCTCCTGGTGTCGACACAGTTGATGTCGACTAACTATTCTGTATGTCGACACAGCCTTTTCCAAGTGTCGACACAAACTTACTGAAGTGTCGACACAGCTTCCTCTGGTGTCGACACATGGACTTAGAAACTTTTCTCTACATTTTAGCCAATACTTAACCTGTACATATAAACTCAAAATAACATCAAATACACCTTGATGTATATCATTGAGCTAAGTGAGGCTTCTCTAAATCAGGTACACATTTTCCAATGTACCCAACACTTGAGAATTCTGGTTCTGTGTCTTTTTAGAATTGTATTGTGTTGTTATGTATTGTATTCAACCGACTGCACTTATAATATAGAAGCTTCTCTTCTTTGAATAATGCCTCGAGCCCTGTACTAAAAGATCTTTCCAAATAATACAATAAAACAAATAAAGAAACTGCGCCAGAAATCTTCTCGGTCATTCCCAAAAAGGAATTAAGGATATTAAAATATCCTATCAAATTGACTTTATAAATTTGCACAGGAAGCAAGGCATAACGGCTATATTACAGTTGTTAGAAAAACACGATTTCCTCTAATAAAACAAACGACTTTATTCTGCCAAATCTATCAATTAATGCACAAGGAATATTTCAAATAAGCAAAGGAATATAGGCAATAAATTAAGAAAAATATCTGAATAACATATGTCTTAAACATGAGGAAATAAATCAATAATTCAAATGAAAAGAATACAGATAATAGCAGACAGAAAACGTCGACCAGAGAACGAAGATCATCGATCTGAACAAGCAGATCGTCGACCTGAAGAAAAACTACCTTCACAGAAATCGTCGACCAGGGCAACACGATCGTCGATCTGTTCATATGACTCTGAGATCATCGATCATCAATCGAAGATCGTCGAGCGAAGTTTTACTATCGTCGAACACAAAACTACTAAACCAAATTCTCATACCAAACCTTTCTCAACTAGCCTAGCCTGAGGGTAGACTAACATTTAGTCTAACCATTGACCATAGATAAATCTTGGGCCAATTGCGGCTAATAGAGATGACATAGCCCAAATCAAAACTAGGGATCCAACACTCTCCTACCCCATGACTCATACTCATGAACATACTCATGAACAATCTATTCTCCCCCTTTTATAATATCAAATAGGGGCGGGAAAGGCCAACCGTATGCGGGATGAAAAATAGTAGATATGATGAGCGTTAGACAAATAGCAGATAGTGCACACATAAAGTAAAGATAGACATGACAAGCATAAAGGTGACTCAAAATGAAAGACATATCAGAGAATTGTAAGCACATGGGTCACACAATGGAGCAAGGTACACAGACATATAAGTTCAATTTTTAGAGTTAATATGAACAAACATTGAAAAATGTCGTGAGTGTAAATCGTGTGCTAGTACGTATTGTGCTAAAAAGAGATAGTGTAGTTGCAGTACAATTCTTATGTATGAAAGTCTTAGACAAGGCAATGACATGTGTTAGTGTAGCATCGAAAGCGAGATAACACCAAGAGAGAAATAGCATATTGTACATGGTTATCTCGATCGTCTAGGAACCTAACACAAGAGAAATAGGGTGAATAATCACCTCACATGTCAATCGATGTCATACATAGGCAAAAACTAGGGGCACTAAGCTAAAGATAGAGTCGATGCACAAGATCAAGGTGACTCTTTAACCAAGGTGTTCATCCTCACAATGCTCATGAAGACCTATCAGGAGGAATGAGTAGTGTTTGGGGGGGTTCTTGACATGATATGTGATAGCTTGCACAGTTTTCTTTTTAGTTTGCTTTGAGCTATCACTTATATATATATATATATTTGAGTTCAAGGAGCTCCGAGTCACTCAAAATCTATCCATCTAGATAGATACACATTAACTTGGACACATATGACTTTTGTACTAGATATTTGGCACAAAGTTTCACACTTAGTATAAGCACAAATGTATCGTGACATTGATTATTCAACGTATTCCTAGCGTGTTAGAGTATAGTGTCATGATTTATAATATGTAAGCTTAGCATTTTTTTCTTCTTGAGTACACAAGCTAGGGATGTGTGTATTATGTGAAGTCATTCCCCTATCTAAGTCCTCACACATACCTAGAGGCATAGACAACAAACAAAATCTCGTCTTGTCACACTCAATAGCTAAGCACCTCTAGATTCAGCCCACTATGATCGGAGGATAATGTTTACATAGATTAAGAGTCTAAACTCAAACATTGTGCGTACGCATTATGGTCTAAGTCAAAGTCATGTGAGCCATTAAGACATGATCACTTCACAGTTTTTTTGTTTTTTATAAAAAATTTTTTATGATAATTAAACAACACACACAAAGCAAATAAAACAAGAGAAACATGTTTTTGTTATTTTTGAAGTTTTTGTTTTATTATTTTTTACAATACTACCAAACACTAAACACACAAAGAAAAATATAAAATTTTGTTCTTTTAAATTATTTTATAATTTTATATCTATATATCAAAAATTGCTTGTGTTCTTCTAAAAACATGAGAGCTCAAAGAGATATATGATGCAAACACAAGATAGCAAGATAAAATATTGTGCATGAATATAACATACATGATAAGTGAAATAATGTTCATGCAGAATATATGTGAATCCTAAGTATGCCCAATAATCCAATACCTAAGATATATGTCTACACCCTAGCCCCGTACTAAGTGGCGGATGGGCATGAGGAGATGCATAAATGTCGTAGGGTAGGGTTTTAATCCCATGTGCATACAAAAAAACCACTCAACCCAACACTCTTTCCCCCAAGCGTTACACAAGGACCTACTGGAACCATCCCCGGTTAAGGACAAGACGTGATTTACAGTTTAGCGTTTCTAAAGCACACACACCTACACCCCCGCTATTGTGAGACACACATATGGGTGAATGATCAGATAGGAAACATGAAAGTGAGGATAGATACAACTCTAGAGGGGGGTGAATAGAGTATTCAAAAATTATGACACCCTACTCAACTCCCTTAGAGTTAATTTGCGGAATGAGTTTATAGATATTTGAAACCCTAGAGCCTAACACAAAGTGAAGTGCACAAGAGAAAGCTAACTGTAATTACAGTTTAGCTTTGGTCCTATCACAGCAACTAGCAATCCTAGTTATTTCTACTCACAGCCACAGTGCAATAATTAAATTAAGCAACACAGACGACACAAGAGGTTTATAGCGGTTCCCTCTAAATAGGTACGTCCACTCTTTTACCACCCTGGTAGGAATCCACTACAGGTTTTTATTCAGGTACCCTGCCACCAACTGATCTGGTTCAGGTAGATCAAGTAAACCCTTTGAGCTTTTGATCAGGAGCTCAAAATCCAACACAGGTTTTTGCTAAGGTGCCATGCCACCAAGGTTCACTTTTGAAGGGAGTAATAACCCTTTTACAGGATGTTGAGAGAGAGTTAGAGAGTCTTCTCTATTGTTAAAACAATATTAGATAAGCAAGTGGATTGCACAGAGCTAGAAAGCTCTCAAGAATAAGGGCTCCCCCTGGCTTAATGATATCCAAGAAGAAGTCTTGCTTTAGGGTGCAGGAACTCTTCTGAACTCTTGACAGAGAGCTGTCTTGAAGTTCTTGAAGGAGCAGCTTGAAGAAGACTCTTGATTTGTAATGGATGTTCTTCTTCAACAGCTTTTCTTCCTTCTTCTTCTTCTTGAGACTCTGAGTGAATGTTCCTGGCAGCAGGATGAACTCAGGATTGAAGAAGAGAGAGTTGAAGAAGGTTGATCTTCTCAGTTGAATGTAACAATATCTGAGAGCTGTATCTCTTCTTGTTTTGAATCACTCTGTGTATACTCTGCTTGCTTAGTATATGTATGTATATCTGTGTGGTTGTCTCTTGAACTTCTTTCAAAAGAAGCTCTTTATATATTAGCCTCTGTAACGGCTCTAATCTTTATTTGAACTTTGTCTTCTTCTGAGATCTGCGATCTGGGCTGCAAATAGCATAATACAAAAATATATCCAGCAGACAGACATCCTATAAAGGGATAAAGCTTTCTGAGAAGCTGCATATCCAATCTGATAAAAGAATACTAGAGAAAGTCACATCAGACTAAACTCTTTACAGCCAGAGAAGACTTTTGTGTCTAACGGCTATAAAGGACAGCATGGCAGATAAAGCATAAAGATATTTCAACTAATAAGACAAAAGACTTTTGTCAGAAAGAACTTGACTTATGCATAAAGAATGGGGCAAAGATTGCCTTGAAATGTCAGCATAAAATCAATGAAATAATTTTTAATAAAATATGCCAAATAAATCACAGAAGAGAAGGAGTACAAAATTACTAACAGCAGACAAAAGATCGTCGAACGATCCACAGAGATCGTCGAACGAACCACAGAGATCGTCGAACTATCAGAACAGATAGTCGAACGAAACAGATAGTCGAACTATCAAAGCAGATAGTCGAGCTATCAAAAAGATAGTCGAACTATCAAACAGATAGTCAAACTATCAACACAGAGCAGATAGTCGAACTATCAAACTGATAGTCGAACTATCACAACAGAACAGATAGTCGAACTATCAAACAGATAGTCGAACTATCAACATAGAGCAGATAGTCGAACTATCAAACAGATAGTCGAACTATCACAACAGAGCAGATAGTCGAACTATCAGAGCAGATAGTTCGAACTATCACAACAAAACAGATAGTCGAACTATCAGAGCAGATAGTCGAGCTATCACAACAAAACAGATAGTCGAACTATCAGAGCAGATAGTCGAACTACCAAATAGTTGAACTATCAAGGCAGATAGTCGAACTATCAAACAATCTATCTGGATGAAAGAAGTCGAGCAGGGTTCGACGATCGATGAGGCAGATACCACAGATCGTCGAGCTAACAAGAGTTGAACTAACTCAGAGTTAGACGATCTGCTGACTGACGATAGTCGACCAAATGATAGACGATCGTCGAACAGTTGATAGACGATAGACGAGCGGCGTTCGACCATAGTCGAACCAAAAACAACTTAACCAAATCTTCATCTGGAAAAGTGACAACTCTACAACTGAGGAAATCTAACCTAGCAACTAACCTTTGACCATAGATAAATCATGGGTCAAGCAACTAATTAAGAAGACTAAACTCAAATCCAAACTAGGGTACCAACAAAACACAAGTTTGAAAAAGATTCATGAAGAGAAGACCAAGTTCTAACTCCAAGAGATGGCTTTCCTATGACTAGTTCGCGTGGATGTTGCTTCGAAAAATTTAAGTTACTAGGAGGCCTATATATTTGTACAAGAGTTGGAGTTTCACTCGCCACAACTCTCTCCTCACCCTTATCCCCTATCGGTACACTCTCATCAACCTCCTCTTCATTCGGCTTGGGCTCGTTAGTTGGGGAATTTTCATCGAAATGCACATGAGCCGATTCTTCAACCACAAAGGTCCTCTTATTGTAGATCATATAGGCCCGACTCTTGCTTGAGTATCCTAAGAAGGTACCTAGATCAGATTTTTTCATCAAATTTTCCTAGATGATCCTTAGTGTTTAGAATGTAGCACGGACAACCAAAGACCCTAAAGTACTATACAGAGGGTTTCTTTTCGAAATACAGCTCGTATGGAGTTCGCTTTAAATGTGGGTGAAGCATGACTCAGTTCATCACATAGCTTGATGTGTTAACCGCTTCAGCCCAGAAAGATCATGGTAAGCCAAACTCGGTAAGCATTGTGCTGGCTAATTCTTGAAGAGTGCAGTTCTTTCTTTCTACAACCCCGTTCTATTGTGGAGTGCGAGGGGCAGAGAATTCGTGCTTAATTCCTAAGGTGTCATACAGGTTTGAGAAGTCTTCATTCTCAAACACGCCTCCATGATCTGATCTAATACATTTTATTTTTAGCTCCTCATTTTAAAGTCGCGTGCAAAGATTGTAGAATTTACTAAAGGTGTCAGATTTATTCGCAAGAAAGATCGTCCAATAATAGAGTGAATAATCATCTATGATAACGAAGGTTTATAATTTTCCACCTAGACTACACATACTAAGGGGTCCAAACAAATCCATGTGAATGAGTTCGAGTGGTCTAGACGTGGAAACTTCAGTTTTTCTCTTGAAAGAGGTTTTGACAAATTTGCATTTTTTAAAAGGAGCGCATAAGACATTTAAACTACTGCTTAAGTTGGGAAGTCCCCGAACAAGTTTATTTTTGATAGTTTTACAATAAGCTTACTTTCAGAATGTCCCAGTCTCTTATACCAAAGATCTAATTCCTCATTCTTAGTAACTAGGCATTTCAAATCAGATGCAGATATATCATCAAAACTAACAGTATAAACATTATGATTTCTTTGAGCTACAAGTAATACACTAGTAGTTTTGGCATCAATAATTTTGCAAGTGTTTGTAGATGACTCAAATATGACATTTAGACCTTTATCACACAATTGCCTAATAGAGATGAGATTATGCTTAAGTCCATCTACAAACAGAACATTAGAAATAGAAAATGACTTGTTACCTATTGTAAGACCCACTTTTTTTCTTTTTGAACCACCGGGGTCTTAGGCCCAGAACCGCCGCTTTGCGGTGACACCTTCACACCCGAGAGGTCGCCACTACAAAACGTCGATCCTGCCGGTCGATTCGATCACAATAGTAGCAAAATAATAAGAGAAAGTCCACAGCAATCACATGTAAAGTAAATAGTCTCCATGAAGGGAGAGTCCACAGAATAATAAAGTACTTAAAATAGGGCTCATGCCCAATACATCAAATCCCCACTACAAGAGTCTCTCAAGCAGAAGCAAAACTAATGAACTACTAGTGGTTGGGACTCACAGTCCCAGTTGTCTGAACTTCGGTACTAGACAGCCCCATCTCCAAGCGTGTCGACCTCCTGAGCTGCTCCTCCACGTTGGGCTTCACGATCCCCTAAAATGATGTGGTTCGAAAATCGTTAGTCTAAAAGACTAAGCCCTATCATCCCCAGCCCCTTCCCCCATGGCTCTTAGGCACCGAGCGGGGAGGAAGAAAGGAGAGGACATGATAGTGGAGAATAGCAAAAGCAGATGATGGTGGAAATAGACTAGCAATTCTATATAAACAGTAAAAGAAAGGCAGGAAATATATAAAGGTAAACTAAGAAATATGTAACCTTAACTTATATGAAAGCACATAAGTCAAGGGATCTTTTGCAAGGCTCCTAGCATATAAAAAGTCTCATAGCAATTTATACGTTAGGGTGTTAGTTTTCTAGCAGGCATAATATATAAATCTACTGAATAAAAACCTTAACTTATAAGCATGATCGTGCGAACTTATAAACCAAGGGGTCGTCGTGTAGAGTCTATTGTATAGTGTCTCATACCACTTTATACAATAGGTGTAAGGGTTATATGTAATGGTTATGATATGACATGCAATTATGCCATGATGTGAACATGCAAGTGCAACTCACCCATTCGACTCTGTGTAAACAGACTTTTAGTTCCCCCTTTCTGGAGCCGAACCTCCCAGGATACCTCCGTAGTGGCAAACGGAAGCGGTGGGTTGGGCCTCACCCTCCTCTAAACTGGTAATTGCACTACCAGTCAGACCTATCGTACACCTCAACGCTGGTACACAAAGCGGAGCGCCTGCGTACTCTTGCCAGTTGGCGCACCGGACTTTTATGGCGAAGTGCTAAACCACACTTGCCGAGTCAACATTGGCGTCGGTGCATCGACCCTCCAATACCGAAGACCCACCACCTTATATCTTATGCACATGTAATATTAATGTATCATCCACCGAGCCAAAGCTCCCCGGACTATCCCGTCTGTCATAACCAACAACCGAGCCAAAGCTCACCGGGCCAACTTGCCCATCACCAAAACCCCCGGGCCTACAGCCCGTGTGAACCAACATAACATCCTGATACATCAAGGTGAGTGAAAGTGAATCCCTAATTATTCTAGTTACTCTTGCAAGTTAGTTTGTCTACAGTTTAGGTTAGCCTAGGACTGCCCCCGGTATACCCGGTGAAGGGTTCTCAAAGGGCACAAGGAACTATGATGGTAGTTGAAGCCCACCATTCCCTTTCGCAAGGCACTTATTGTTATTGGTTATTACCCGATTCCTGATCCCTTTAGAATTACTCTGGATCTAATCCTAATGTGTTTTGACCTTTCTCTCTCTCCACGGGAAAGACGATATTTCGTTGATCTCGAGCACCGCTTAGGCTTAACGACTCCACTACCTACTCTTCCCAACTTCCTTTTTCAAATCCCATGAACTATTCAATCTCATCCTCTATGTACAATGCAAAGGCTATCACTACTTCTGCTGTTTTACGCTATGCAGACCAACCTATATTATAAGATGTTCATGATAGAAGGTCCTTCAAGTTCTCACCCAAAAGCCTTAAATTATTTATTGGAGTTCTATCATGACATAATTATCCTAAATCTAGAAAATTATAATTTTCCTAATTAATTTGATATTTAATTAATTTTCCCAAAAGATTGGCCATGGGAAATTTTGAACATGAACTACATGATTTACTCAAGTAATGTCCACCCAAAAATTATGATCACTAAATAACAGAGAAATATTAGAAAATACTAAATTCCATGATTTTACAGAAAACATTTAGCCACTAATTAATTTATCAAATATAATTCCATCAATCATATTAAAAGAAGGAAGTACTAAAATTATTCATCAAAAAATTCTAGAAAAATTACTAAATCTTAATAATGTATAGAAAAAACCATTGTACAAAAATCATAATTTTACTGGCTTGCTAGACACTAAAATAAATTCAATTAATTTTTTTGGGAAACAATACTTAGTGAAGCAACCCCTTTAAATACACTTCCAACAATTCCATAAAAATTCACAGAGCTTTATAATATTATAAAAAGGTCCTCTGATTAAATATCATCAACTTCTAATAAATGGTTACTTCATGATAAATTCCTAAGTAAATAATACAACTTGCTAAATTGGGAATGAAGTGTCAAAAATAATAATCCTAAAATCATAATAAAATTTCCAGAGCTAGCTTTATTATAACCTTAAAACATGATTCACACAATTTCATTTTAATCCAAAGTTAAAATGTTACATAATTAATTCTTTAAGGGAATCTATTATTGTGCACTTTTATAAAGGAACCTATTTGAAAGCTTATCTAAATACTATGTAACATGATTCAAAGTTTATTATGACTGTAAACATAGCTCTTATCATCCTCTCATGGGCATTCAAGATCATTTGATCCTTCAATTATTCCTTAAGGTGTAAAGGCCTAATTTAATACAAAGTGGATTAAGTGATGTGCCTAAGCACAAATACTACCAAACTCCTTCCTAGGGCATATTTTCACCCTAGAACCACATGGACTAAACCCTAAGTCCCTATAAGAAAATATCATCATATGTCCTTCACAAACCCCCATAGTTCAACCCTTACTGTTTGAACAAGGGTCCTAGGGCAACCCCACCCCAATTAATCTCAAATTCCATGATGGGGTGTTTTCACTGACCATGGGGCTCTGGCCAAAATCCCAACCCATTTGGGTGAGAATGGACCCCACCATGCCCCAAAAATCCCTTGCCCTAATTTTTCCCTTGAAGGACCAAACTTAGGTCACACCAAAACCTATTAAACTCAAACCCAATTGGGCTGAAATTTTTATCAGGGTTAAATAATAACCCTGAAAATTAGCCACAAAATTTGGAGACTTTTGTGGTCATTTGACCCTCTAATTAAATCATACATTGATTATTAAATTTTTACAAAAACTATAGAAAAATTATATCCAAAAATTCCCAATTTTGGATATGTTGTAGGTACATATAAGAATGGCTCCCATCCCAAATTTCAAGTCATTTGGATGGCTGGATTGGTATTGGAACTCAATTCATTCTCGATTTAACCCTATGTATAAATCTCACCAAAATGAGTGTTGTGGTCTAACCAGGACTCCAAATTAGTTTAAATAAATTTTAAAATAAAGTAGACTCATAGATATACAATTTCCATGTTAACACCTTTTCCTGAACTAGCCTCTAAGTATTTTTCATATTTAATTTAATGTAACCCAATTTATGTGACAGAAATTAAATAACACTAAATTAATAATATCAGCTCAGCACGAATCTTACAGCACCTAAACCGACGGCATCCGGTTGTCTTCAACCTCCAGCTAGTGGCTCAAGTCAACCCATCCTGGGCTGATTTGCGGGTCGATTTCCTGGCCACCCGGCCCCTTCCCTGGCCAGCCACCGCCACCACCACCTTCGTGGTGGTGGTGGTTACCCCCAGCCGGCAGCACGGCCACCAGTGATGACTACTCCGGCGAACCCGAGAGGTGATTTTTATCCCGAATTTCATGAATTTGGAATATTGGATCGGGATCAATTGAGCCCTGATTCTAGCCCTAATCGATTTCTATGATCTAACCATGAAGAGAGGAGAGGAGTAGGACCTGTGTGGCGGCTTGAGAGCGAGTGGAAATCCTCCTTGCAATTTTCGGCCGCCAAGCTTGAGCTCCTCTACAACTTCCACACCAACCTCTCTTAAACTGGTATTGGATCAGGGGAAAAGCTTGCCCTTGCTCTGGTGAAGGTGCTTAATGAAGGGATTGGGGAGAGGAGACTTGTAACTTCCCAATTTTGAAAATCCCCATTAATGGCCATAATTCCCAATTTCAGTTTTTCTCCAAATTGAAGGGGGGCTGAGTCACTCCAATAGCTGGCCACCTTCTTGAAACTCTTCCCCTCCATCAGAGGAGTGAAATCCCCATAAAGGTGGGGGGTTATGGAGCCTCAATGGCCATGATGGCCATTAAGCTCATTTTCTCTCTCCTCCAAATTGGGGGAAAATTGGGATTTCTCTCTCCTAGTCATCCTCTCTGAATTTGGTGGGCCCAAATATATCTCCCCACTTCCTAAACCTTATGGGCCACACCACATGGGCTTAGCCTACCTGAATTGGCGAGGTTAACCCAAATTGAGCTCTTTTTCTCTCTTAAAAAAATGGGGGAAAATCTCATTTTTCTCTCTCCTTACCATCATGGCTGATTTTGATGATTATTCAAGCCTAAATGCACCCCCCACCCCCCTAACCCATATGAATAATAAAAATGAGGTTATCCCAAGTGGGGGAAATGGGTTTGAGCTTGGGTTAGCCCATTTGGGCTAATTTGACCTATTTCAAGGATTGAGTTGACCTTGGTCAAATTGATCATTTGGGTTGATCCCAAGGGGTCCTCTATGACCCTTTGCTTCCCCTAAGGTCTAGGAAGAGTTGTGTAGGGTTGACTTGGCACGTAAAGGTCACTTGCCCCTTAATAAGGGCACTTTGACCATGTTAAGGTGAGAGTTGACTTTGGTCAAAATGACCATTTGGGTTGACCCCAAGGGGTCCTTGGTGACCCCTTGGCTTCCCCTAAGGTCTAGGAAGAGTTGTGTATGGTTGAATTGGCACCTAACGGTAACTTGTCCCTTAATAAGGGCACTTTGACCATGTTAAGGCTAGAGTTGACTTTGGTCAAAAATTACCATTTGGGTTGACCAAAAGGGGTCCTTGGTGACCCCTTGGCTTCCCCTAAGGTCTAGGAAGAGTTGTGTAGGGTTAACATTGCACTCTAAAGGTCACTTGCCCCTAAGTTAAAGCACTTTGACCACTTTAGGGCTACGGTTGACTTGGGTAACCTTAGCCTCTTTGGTTTACTCCAATGGGTCCTAGGTGACCCATTGACCTCACTCTTGGTTAGGTTGGCATGTGTGGGATCTTAGAGTCATGGTGAGGCCTCATGGTCATCCTAAACTAGAGTTTAGTAATCTACTGTTTGCAGACCATTCACCCCAATCACCTACATTCCTAGGCTCACTTGGTCTTCTTGGGCTTCCTAGGGTTTTGTCATGACCTAGTCATGGCAAAACCACTCTTAGGGGTCTAGTTGTAAATGGGATGTTACAAATCCAATAAACAAAATAAAAATTTCATCCCCGAAATTCAGGTTAGGCCTGCTGGGTTTCTACTGAGAGTAACTTATGTAACATCTCATAGGAAGTTAAATGTATACCTTACCCGAAGAGATCCTGGTACTTTTGCTGCATCAGATCCGGTGGCTCCAAGGTATGCTCCTCTTGGCCATGGCTCCTCTACAGGACTTTGACCAGTGGGACCTTCTTGGGCCGCAAGACCCGTACCGCTATGTCATCTATCCTGACCGGCTCATCTTATTACCGATTGATCAAAATCTGTCGAGCCATCTATACCAAGAAACTGCTATTCCAGCCATAGTAGAGCCTTCCTGAGAAAGGATACGTGGAAGACGTCGTGCAAACCTGCTAACTCTGGCGGTAGCTCAAGCCTGTAAGCCAATGGTC
This sequence comes from Platanthera zijinensis, assembly GCA_039513925.1. Lineage (NCBI taxonomy): Eukaryota > Viridiplantae > Streptophyta > Magnoliopsida > Asparagales > Orchidaceae > Platanthera > Platanthera zijinensis. Next base: position 11,812,006 of record CM077098.1, read on the forward strand.
TGATCCGCTCACGGATCCTGTAACACCCCCTATTCCATGGACTGAGCTTCTCCCGCCCGCGTACCCGCGAGACTCCATGCACCAGACGTATCTTTGGGAATCATGGTCTCCATCTTGAGACTCTACTTGGCAATGTCGCGTATCACAATATTTTCTAAATGAGGTCTAAGGGAAAACTCAAGTCAATAACTAATCTGCCCAATAAACAAAAGACAAGTCCCTAATAAACAAAAGGTAAGCCCCCAATAAACAAAAGATAAGCCCCTACCTACCTTGTGCTAAGTATCTTTGATATTATCATGTTATATTCGTCCTAACTAGGTGCACAATCCCTAGGGCATCAATCTTCAACTTGTGGTTCCACCCTGAAACTCATCGATATACTCCACACTTTAAACCCTCTGAGTCACATTTACGACAACCTTATCAGGGTCAAAATGTTCCCAATCCCAAATGGGTCTCTTCCGAACTTAAATTCCTATCTGACCCTCGATGTTTGTCTTGGTGGTTGTCTTTAGGTAATCCTTATTACTGGTATCAGGGTTGAGACTATGTGTCTTCTACTATTCTACTAATGGATTATTGGTCTCAATTCTCCTTAAAGCAGTCCTACCAATTTTAGTAATGGATTGTAGGGTCACCTGAGTTTATTTCTTAGGTTGTCAATCTCATGTTAAACACCTCCTTTATTCTCTTTGGGTATCTCCTTACCTTAACAAAGTTCATACCGAAGGTCTATTTCTGCTAGGGCATACTATAAGTTGTCATGGTTAGTCATGAGTCATAGTGAGTTGAGTCTAACTCATTGACTAGAAAACTATAAGATGAAAATCTTCGCAGCCGGAGGTGCTCCCTGCTGGGGCAGGGTTTGTCGTAGGCTACAAAGAAGAATTCCAGTTAATGAAGACGTGGACTTTTACATGTGATTTCCCTTATGGGCACACCACTGCTTCTGCTGCTTAGTTTGTCCCCAAACTAAACTCGCGCGGGGGTGACCAAAGGGTTGTGGACTGCTACTTTTTCGATCGAGGTCTCCTCTGATACCACTTGTAAGACCCCCTTTTTTTCTTTTTGAACCACCGGGGTCTTAGACCCAAAACCTCCTCTTTGCGGTGACACCTTCACACCCGAGAAGTTCGCCACTACAAAACGTCGATCCTGCCATCCGATTCGATCACAATAGTAGCAAAATAATAAGAGCAAGTCCACAGCAATCATATGTAAAGTAAATAGTCTCCACGAAGGGAGAGTCCATAGAATAATAAAGTACTGAAAACAAGGTTCATGCCCAATACATCAAATCCTCACTACGAGAGTCTCTCAAGCGGAAGCAAAACTAATGAACTACTAGTGGTTGGGACTCACAGTCCCAGTTTTCTGAACTCCGGATACTAGACAGCCCCATCTCCAAGCGTGTCGACCTCCTGGCTGCTCCTCCACGTTGGGCTCCACGATCCCCTAAAATGATGTGGTTCGAAAACGGTTAGTCTAAAAGACTAAGCCCTATCATCCCCCTCCCCTTCCCCCATGGCTCCTAGGCACCGAGCGGGGACGAAGAAAGGAGAGGACATGATAGTGGAGAATAGCAAAATCAGATGACGGCGGAACTAGACTAACAATTTTATATAAACAGTTAAAGAAAGACAGGAAATATATAAAGGTAAACTAAGAAATATGTAACCTTAACTTATATGAAAGCACATAAGTCAAGGGATCTTTTGCAAGGCTCTTAGCGTATAAAAAGTCTCATACCAATTTATACGTTAGGATGTCAGTTTTCTAGCAGGCATAATATATAAATCTACTGAATAAAAACCTTAACTTATAAGCATGCTCGCGCGAACTTATAAACCAAAGGGTCTTCTTGTACAGCCTATTGTATAAAGCGTCCCATACCACTTTATATAATAGGTGTCATGGTTATATGCAATGGTTATGATATGACATGAAATTATGTCATGATGTGAACATGCAAGTGCAACTCGCCCACTCGACTCTGTGTACACAGACTTTTAGTTCCCCCTTTCTGGAGCCGAACCTCCCAGGATACCTCCGTAGTGGAAAACGGAAGCGGTGGGTTGGGCCTCGCCCACCTCTAAACCTGTAATTGCACTACCAGTCAGACCTATCATACGCCTCAACACTGGTGCACAAAGCGGAGGGCCTGCGTACTCTTGCCGGATGGCGCACCGGACTTTTATGGCGAAGTGTTAAACCATACTTACCGAGTCAACATATTGGCATCGGTGCATCGACCCTCCAATACCGAAGACCCACCACCTTATATCTTATGCACATGCAATATTAATGTATCATCCACCGAGCCAAAGCTCCCCGGACTATCCCGTCTGTCACAACAACAACCGAGCCAAAGCTCGCCGGGCCAACCTACCTATCGCCAAAAACCCTCGAGCCTATAGCCCGTGTGAACCAACCTAACATCCCGAGACATCAAGGTGAGTGAAAGTGAATCCCTAATTATGCTAGTTACTCTTGCAAGTTTGTTTGCCTACAGTTTAGGTTAGCCTAGGGCTGCCCCCTGTATACCCGATGAAGGGTTCTCAAAGGGCACTATGAACTATGATGGTAGTTGAAGCCCACCGTTCCCTTTCCCAAGGCACTTATTGTTATTGGTTATTACCCGATTCCCGATCCCTTTAGAATTACTCTGGATCTAATCCTAATGTGTTTTGACATTTCTCTCTCTCCACGGGAAAGACGATATTTCGTCGATCCAGAGCACTGCCTAGGCTTAACGACTCCACTACCTACTCCTTCCAACTTCCTTTTTAAAATCCCATGAACTATCAATCTCATCCTCTATGTACAATGCAAAGGCTATCACTACTTCTGATGTTTTACGCTATGCAGACAAACCTATACTATATGATGTTCATGATAGAAGGTCCTTCAAGTTCTCGCCCAAAAGCCTTAAATTATTTACTGGAGTTCTATCATGACATAATTAGCCTAAATCCAAAAAATTATAATTTTCCTAATTAATTTTATATTTAATTAATTTTCCCAAAAGATTGGCCATGGGAAATTTTGAACATGAACTACATGATTTACTCAAGTAATGGCCACCCAAAAATTATGATCACTAAATAACAGAGAAATATTAGAAAATACTAAATTCCATGATTTTATAGAAAACATATAGCCTCTAATTAATTTATCCAATATAATTCCATTAATCATATTTAAAGAAGGAAGTACTAAAATTATTCATCAGAAAATTCTAGAAAAATTACTGAATCTTAATAATGTAAGAAAAAACCATTGTACAAAAATCATAATTTTCCTGGCTTACTAGACACCAAAATAAATTTAATTAAGTTTTTTGGGGAAACAATACTTAGTGAAGCAACCCCTTTAAATACACTTCCAACAATTCCATAAAAATTCATAGAGCTTTATAACATTATAAAAAGGTCCTCTGATTAAATATCATCAACTTCTAATAAATGGTTACTTCATGATAAATTCCTAAGTAAATAATACAACTTGCTAAATTGGGAATGAAGTGTCCAAAATAATAATCCTAAAATCATAATAAAATTTCCAGAGCTAGCTTTATTATAACCTTAAAACATGATTCACACAATTTCATTCTAATCCAAAGTTAAAATGTTACATAATTAATTCTTTAAGGGAATCTATGATTGTGCACTTTTATAAAGGAAACTATTTGAAAGCTTATCCAAATACTATGTAACATGATTCAAAGTTTATTATGACTGTAAACATAGCTCTTATCATCCTCTCATGGACATTCAAGATCATTTGATCCTTCAATTATTCCTTAAGGTGTAAAGGCCTAATTTAATACAAAGTGGATTAAGTGATGTGCCTAAGCACAAATACTACCAAACTCCTTCCTAGGGCATATTTTCACCCTAGAACCACATGGACAAAACCCTAAGTCCCTATAAGAACATATCATCCTATGTCCTTCACAAACCTCCATAGTTCAACCCTTATTATTTGAACAAGGGTCCTAGGGCAACCCCATCCCAATTCATCTCAAATTCCATGAGGGGGTGTTTTCATTGACCATGGGTCTCTGGCCAAAATCCCAACCCATTTGGGTGAGAATGGACTCCACCATGCCCCAAAAATCCCTTGCCCTAATTTTTCCCTTAAAGGACAAAACTTAGGTCACACCAAAACCTGTTACACTCAAACCCAATTGGGATGAAATTTTTATCAGGGTTAAATAATAACCTTAAAAATCAGCCACCAAAATTTGGAGACTTTTGAGGTCATTTGACCCTCTAATTAAATCATATATGGATTATTAAATTTTTACAAAAACTATAGAAAAATTATATTGAAAAATTCCCATTTTTGGAAATATTATAGGTACAACTAAGAATGGCCCCCATCCCAAATTTCAAGTCATTTGGATGGCTGGATTGGTGGGGGCACTCAATTCATTCTCGGTTCAACCCTATGTATAGATCTCACTAAAATGAGTGTTGTGGTCTAACTAGGACTCTAAATTGGTTCAAATCAATTTTAAAATAAAGTATACTCATATATCTACAATTTTCATGTTAACACCTTTTCCTGAACTAGCCTCTAGGTATTGTTCATATTTAATTTAAGGTAACTAAATTTATGTGACAGAAATTAAATAACACTAAATTAATAATATCAGCTCAGCACGAATCTTACAGCACCTAAACCGACGGCATCTGGTTGTCTTCAACCTCCAGCCGGCGGCTCAGATCAACCCATCCTGGGCTGATTTGCGGGCTGATTTCCCGGCCACCCGGCCCCTTCCCTGGCCGGCCACTGCCACCACCACCTTCGTGGTGGTGGTGGCTACCCCCAGCCGGCGGCACGGTCGCCGGTGACGACAACTCTGGCGAACCCGAGAGGTGATTTTTATCCCGAATTTCATGAATTTGGAATATTGGATCGGGCTCAATTGAGCTCGATTCTAGCCCTAATCGATTTCTATGATCTACCCATGAAGAGAGGAGAGGAGGAGGACCTGTGTGGCGGCTTGAGAGCGAGTGGAAATCCTCCTTGCCATTTTCGGCCGCCAAGCTTGAGCTCCTCTACAACTTCCACACCAACCTCTCTGGAATTGGTATTGGATCGGGGGAAAAGCTTGCCCTTGCTCTGGTGAAGGTGGGATTGGGGAGAGGAGACTTGTAACTTCCCAATTTTGAATATCCCCATTAATGGCCATAATTCCCAATTTCAGTTTTTCTCCAAATTGAAGGGGGCTGAGTCACTCCAATAGCTGGACACCTCCTTGAAACTCTTCCCCTCCATCAGAGGAGTGAAAGCCCCATAAAGGTGGGGGGTTATGGAGCCTCCATGGCCATGATGGCCATTAAGCTCATTTTCTCTCTCCTCCAAATTGGGGGAAAATTGGGATTTCTCTCTCCTAGTCATCCTCTCTAAATTTGTCGGTACCAAATATATCTCCCCACTTCCTAAACCTTATGGGCCACACCACGGGCATAGCCTACCTGAATTGGCTAGGTTAACCCAAATTGAGCTCTTTTTCTCTCTCTTAAAAAAAATGGGGGAAATCTCATTTTTCTCTCTCCTAACCATCATGGCTGATTTTGATGATTATTCCAGTTTAAATGCACCCCCCCCCCTAACCCATATGAATAATAAAAATGAGGTTAGCCCAAGTGGGGGAAATGGGTTTGAGCTTAGGTTAGCCCATTTGGGCTAATTTGACCTATTTCAAGGATTGAGTTGACCTTGGTCAAATTGAGCATTTGGGTTGACCCCAAGGGATCCTTGGTGACCCTTGGCTTCCCCTAAGGTCTAGGAAGGGTTGTTTTGGGTTGACTTGGCATTTAAAGGTCACTTGCCCTTAATAAAGGCACTTTGACCATGTTAAGGCTAGAGTTGACTTTGGTCAAAATGACCATTTTGGTTTACCCCAAGGGGTCCTTGGTGACCCCTTGGCTTCCCCTAAGGTCTAGGAAGAGTTGTGTATGGTTGACTTGGCACCTAACGGTCACTTGCCCCTTAATAAGGGCACTTTGACCATGTTAAGGCTAGAGTTGACTTTGGTCAAAATGACCATTTGGGTTGACCAAAAGGGGTCCTTGGTGACCCCTTGGCTTCCCTAAGGTCTAGCAAGAGTTGTTTAGGGTAACTTTGCACTCTAAAGGTCACTTGCCCCTAAGTTAAGGCACTTTGACCACTTCAGGGCTACGGTTGACTTGGGTCACCTTAGCCTCTTTGGTTTACTCCAATAGGTCCTAGGTGACTCATTGACCTCACTCTTGGGTTAGGAGAGCATGTATGGGATCTTAGAGTCATGGTGAGGCCTCATGGTCATCCTAAACTAGAGTTTAGGAATCTACTATTTGCAGACCATTCACCTCAATCACCTACATTCTTAGGCTCACTTGGTCTTCTTGGGCTTCCTAATGTTTTGTCATGACCTAGTCATGGCAAAACCACTCTTAGGGGTCTAGTTGGAAATGGAATGTTACACCTATAGTGCCGCTTCCAAGTAACCGTCCATTGTTGTCCCCAAAGGTCACCATGTCACCTTTCTTCTTCTCTAGGCTAAGGAACTTGTCTTTATCTCCTATCATGTGCTTAGAGCACCTAGAGTCCTAGTACCACACGTTCTTCATGTCCTTATCCTGCCAACAGACCTAAAAAGAAGATGAGGGTAAAGTTCTGGTTACCCAAGTTGTCCCACCCATATGATAGGTAGAAGACTTTGGTAGCCAGACTTGCGTATTTTTCTTGGCACCTTTCCTAAAACATGAGCCAGATGTGTGACCAAACTTATGACAGTTCGCACACAAAGTGTAAGCAGTGGATGTTGCCTTTATCGATTTGCTCGTGCTCTTGCTTGAGGATGGGGAAAGCCTTTCAAACTTTTTGACCTTATTTGGTGAGTTTTTATAATTGGGTCTAGAGGTAGCTTGATAACGATTTCCACTCGGTGGGGACGTTGGACATACGTATCCTAGTCCAAACTTCCCAGATCCATGACATTGTGCACCAAACAGCATATTTAAATACTTTTGACCTATTCCAAACTTTTGGATGGCACAGTTAAGATCATGGATCCTCGCCTTTAGGGTGGTGTTTTCAGTTACAAGCATTACACACCGATTGACAAATTGTTTTTTTGTCTTCCTCTACCTTGGCAAGCGACAATTAAAGTCTCTTATCCAAGACATTCTTTTCATTTATGAGGCTATTCGTTCTCACCGATGACTTGGAGAGACTTGCCTTTTGTTCTTTGATCGTTGTCATCAAGTGAGAGCACTCTAGACACTCGACATTTTCTTTGCCACTTCTAATTACTTCACTTTTTAATTTTTCTAAGTCCTTTTTGATTTTCTTATTCTCGGCTCTTATGGACTTTTTCTCAGAAATAACACTTTCAAATTTATCAACTAAGTTTTCATAAATTTCAAGACGTTCAGTATAAGTAGGTGGGGTTACCTAAGTATATCTTTGGACACTGGACTCGTCGCCAGATTCTTCTTGATTCTTTCCCATGAGGCTTAGATTTGCCTTGTCTTCACTGCCAGAGTCTGTGGTGCTTGATTTGTTATATCCATCCTCATCCCAGGTGAGCGCCTTCAGCACCTTCTTCTTCCCTTTGTGCCGGCTTTGCTTTTCTTTTTCCTCCTTCTAGATTCTTGGGCATTCTCTCTTGAGGTACCCGGGCTTGTGGCAGTGATAGCACTCTGTCTGGGACTTCTCATCATCGTTTTCCATCTCTTTTGATGGCTTGTTCCACCTTCTGCCTTCTCCAACACCTCTCTTCAGGAATTTCTTGAACTATCCCTGCTCTCCTCCTCATCTTCCTCAGAATCTTCAGCAGCTTTTCTCTCCCTTGCGGCCTTCAACGCCAGTCCCTTCTTCTTTACTTCCCTAGGATATTCCTCTGCTTGAATCTTCAATTCAATTTCGTGTGTCATCAGATTTCCAATGAGGCTCTCTATCTCCATGGTGCTGATTTCAGGAGACTAAGCAATAGTCGTCACCTTCGGGTTGAAGCGAGGAGGCAAAGATCGCAGGATCTTCCTCACTAGGTCACCATTTGGAAAGCTCTTTCTGAGAGATCTTGAGGCATTGACGATCTTAATAAAATGCGTGTACATGATTTCTACATCCTCGTCAATCTCTATCTAGAACTGTTCATATTTAGATTCAAGTCAGAATAGCTTTGACTCCTTCACCTGTGAGGTACCTTCGTGAGTGAGCTCAAGAAGACGCCATATATCATAAGCAGTCTCGCTGTTACATATTCTATTGAATTTAGTTTTGTCCAAGGTGCAAAATAACGAATTCATAGCCTTGGTATTATTCGTACATCTAAGCTTGTTTGCATCATCCCACTTATCACGTGATTTTTCTACAACGGTATCCCCAACCATGATAGTGGGTGTAGTGTACTTTATCTCTATCATGGCCCATACGTCCATGTTGTGATTCATCAGAAAGATTTTCATCTGAGTCCTCCAATGACTATATGCACTCCCCATAAACAGTGGAGGTCTACTCACACCTTGTCCCTCATTGAATGCGTGAATAGAGTTGGCCATCTTACTTCAGGTTTTTAAGCCTTTTGAAGTAACCTTGCTCTGATACCACTTATTGGATCCAGTGGCCAACTTTAGAGGGGTGAATAAGGTTTTACGAGTTAATTGAAATTTAAAATATTTCCTCCCAGGAAATCGAGTTCTGGAAACTACCGTCGGGCGTTAGGAAGCTAACACGTGGCAATAAGTCTATGAACTCATTTCCTATGCGGTACACCACACACGTTAGGAAGCTAACGTACAAGAGCAATGAAAGTCTCGAAATGAACTAAGGTTCGTTTCACTATGCGAATTACAAGCACACCCCAAGTTCTTACCCGGAAGCTTTGAAGAAGCTTCCCCTCCGCAACCAGGCTGGGCACACAAGAACTTGGGGGGACCTCGCCTCTTCCAAAAGGTGCCATTTCCAGTACCCCTGGGGGGCTATTTATTCCTGGGGGGGTAGGTGAGTACAGCAGAATCGTTGCCCATAGCGAGATATAAGCTCGCCACAGCTCGCCCAAGCTCGCCTCTGCTCGCCCAAGCTTGCCTCTGCTCGCCTCTGCTCGCCCAAGCTCACCTCTGCTCGCCCAAGCTCACCTCTGCTCGCCTCTGCTCGCCTCTGCTCGCCTCTGCTCGCCTCTGCTCGCCTCTGCTCGCCTCTGCTCGCCTCTGCTCGCCTCTGCTCGCCTCTGCTCGTCTCTGCTCGCCCATGGTTTGTGAATAGTCATCTGCTTGAGTACTTCTGATCTCGACGAATTACGGGTTATACAATATGGTTTTATAATTACAAAATTGTGATCCCCGTAATGTCGGGGATTGAAGGCGGTGAAAATGAAAACTCTTTTGTTTTTTATACCGACCTGCTCCACTGACCGGTTGGCTCTCTCCGTTTCCCTCCAAGAAAGGTCTTTGAGCCCGCTCTTCAACTCCTTACAAGAAAGGGTCTTAGAGCCCCGCTAGATCCTCCGATCTAGACATCCCTATCCCCAGGACGATTTACCGCGGAATCCTTCCCCGGTCGATTTCTCATGAAACCCTTCCCGAATTTTGATAGCCCTCCGGTCGATTCCCCTCATACAAGATTTAGAAAAAGAAAAGATTACAAGAATAAAAGATGTAAATAATCTAAAAGATGAAGTTTTCCCTCTTGATGACTTCTCTATTGAGCGATCCTCGGCCAGTGCTTGTGATCTTCATTTGCTAACAACCGGTCGGCTCTTCGTGGTTGATGTATATATTGGATTGCCGGAGTCTTTCGATCACGAACGGGAGGGAGACGACTCTCTTCTTCTTAAATGAAGAAGATCTGAACGAATGCAAGGAGGCGGTCGAACCTTAGAGTTCAGGAGCTTCTTTCTATTTTCGTCTCGTTGAATAAGGCACAGAAACCGAGGCAGCCTTTTATACGTCTTCATGAAAATAGGCTACCGTTGGCGGTAATACTAGCGCCCGGCGGTAGGTTCACGCGCTTGTTATGTCAGCTGTCATCCAAATCTGGAAAAACATTCAAAACAAAGATTTGTCAATTTATCGCTGCTAGCACCGCGCGGTTATAGCTACTGCCATGCGGTAATATAGGACACGATGATTCTGAACAGACATGTCGATGCTCATCGAGGGCTAGCACGGCGCGGTAACAGTTATTGCCTAGCGGTAGATCGGTTTCTCGAGAAATCCTTCTCGAGATTCGCCGAGATGCTAGCGCGGAGCGGTAATGACTATCGCCTGGCGGTAGATCGGTTTCTCAAGAAGTCCTTCTCGACATTCGTCGAGAGGATAGCGTGGTGCGGTAAGCACTACCGCTTGCGGTAAGCACTACCTCTTGCGATAGTTTTCTGATAGACTGGCCAAAATAATTCCTTGCATTAGCGCGGGCGGTAGGACTAGTGCGGCGCGGTAGTTTCATGAGAGCTCTGTCCAATTATTTCACAGCTACCGCCCGACAGTAACTTCTACCGCTCGGTGTTAGTGTCCATTGGAGTCTTCTTCTTCGCTTGCACCTGTCAACCTGCACACTCTATCAACACAAGACGTGATCAAATACAACCTGGGAGTTGATATTCTCAAACACAGGGAATGTGAAACATCGGTTCTAACACCAGAAAGTAGTGTCGAGTTCAAGTCGAAGCAACTTCCCAGTGCAAAATTTTAATAGTTTTAATACAACTATGTTTTCTAATCCCCATTCTTATAAACATTAATATACTAATTGTTTCAGAAAAGGTAATGTTGTTATAAGTTGTTGGTTCAACAAACCAATACTCTTTCATTCAAAAGGGTATCATGAAAGACCTGCCTATACTTTATCACCCTCTATAATGGTAAAAGAAGCAATGGACCCAAGGTGACCTGGGTGCCATCTAACTTTTAATTGCTTGTGCAGGTTAGGTGTCATAGGATGGGTAATATAAATATATTTGACACAAATCTCTATTTGGTTAAAACTTGATCACTTTATTATCATACAATATAATACTGGCCTTTGATAAACTGGCTAAGGAAAATCCATCCAGAGTCTTACTAATTGGTAAGCATAAGAAAATATAGCTATGGAAGAGTTTTAATCGAGCATGTGAACTGAGTCATCATTCTTTCCAATTGGTTAGAATAATCTTCCTGGATCACTTCACTCACGATATATAAACATATTAAATCCAATCTCAATAATGAGTTGAGGAAGAGAGTTTTAAACTTAAGTCTAGTGGATATTTCCCCTAGATTCAGCTGGGTGTTCTCTGTGAAAGCTAAGCCTAACACCTTTTGGATCATCTCAAAATTCATTAAACAGATTTAATATTAATTCAATAATTAAGTGTCTATGATCATAAGTGTCCATGGCACAGAGTTTGAAAACCAGTTAATCTGTAGATTTTGTGAGAATGAATGAATAAGACAGTTTTTCAGCTCCTAGAACTCCTCAACAAAATGGGGTAACTTAAAGGAAAAAAATAGAACTCTAATTGAATCAGTGAGGACATTTTGCCAAAAATGTTCTGAATAGAAGAAGAATTCATAGATGAAAGTTGAATGACTTTGATCAACTTCTAAAAAGAAAGGGCACTAACATGGTCAACCCAAAAAAATCAAGGGATCCTGACACACTCACAAGGATTCTTTATAAAGATAAGTCAAAAGACTTCATCATAACGTAATGATGAGGAGGGCCAAAAGCACAAATATCTCATAAAAAATGATTCTAGGCAATAAAATCTATGAAAATAATTACTCAAAAAACAACAATCAACGTAAATTTTTCTTTGGTATATTACTTGACGTAACATCAAATACAAGTAGATGGAACATTGACCTCTAATCGATGCAATGTCTAGAGTTGGCAATTATGAAGAATTTTAAACCCATTTGACGCAATGTCGATATTAATCGACACATGTGTCGAAAGAAAGTCTAATATAAAAATCTCGTAGCTACGTTGAATTCTAGTCAATGTACCATCGACTCAACAAGCACACTGCGTTAATTTCTTTCCTAAATTACGTTAACAACCCTAATTTTAGATGTATTGCCTTATATACCAAACTTTATTTAATTGAATGTTCAAAACTCTTCATCTTCCCCGCTCTCTACATTCTTGATTTTTCCCCCCCTCTCTCTCTCTCTCTCTCTCTCTCTCTCTCTCTCTCTCTCTCTCTCTCTCTCTCTCTCTCTCTCTCTCTCATTTGTTAAGAATTTTACAGGTATCTTGATGGTTACAAACACTAATTCAGGATTCAGTGTGAACATTGAATCCTTCAGTGCTATGACAGACATATTATAGGGAATTATAAAATTATTCACTAGCTTAGACCTCAATAAACTCATCTCTCTCGATGTAGATTATATGAGACTGAGCTCGCAAAATTCATATCTAATGTTCAATGTCAGGAGGATAACTCGCTAAAAATAATCGTTGATGCATAAGAAGTATACATAACTGAAGAAATGGTTTAGGGAACCTTTGATCTCTTGCCAGTAAATGACTCTGCAAAATTATCAAAAACAGAGTTAAAGTCAGCTCTAAATGTTATGAACTTTTCCAGGGAAAAGCTATCAGAATTAAGAAGACTAACCTCTCAGATGAATACAAATTTTTAGCGGATATAGTAGGAAAGGCGTTGTTGTGTAAAACTTTGGCACTTGAGGCAATCCCTAGGCTCAGCTGTTTATGATGGGGGTCCTAGTGTTAGGGAAGAAGAACAACTGGGGACAATGTCTCTTAAAACTTATCTCACATAAGTATGCACGGAAGGAGAATGCATACATGACTATTATGAGTCAATTTCTAATTCAAATTTTTCCTAATCCGTGCACATCCAAAGGAATACTATTCCTCCTGGAAATAAATTGCCCATAGCCCTTTTCTCCAAGTGGACCAGGAAAATCTTCATGTCAGGCTCCCAGAAAGAACCATCTCTTCCATCATCTCCACAAGATAATATTCCTTCATCCACCACTCCCGAGCCTATTCCATTACAATCCAAGGCACCTACTCCTTTGCCTAATCCATCTTTCCAAGCTCCCCAATATATTACAACACTACATCCATTACACACTAAAATTAATCCACCTACTCCTCTAGTCAATCCTTCCTCCACTCATTCTTCAATTATCACCCAAGTAGTTCATATGGCATCATGTACCATATCCACACTACTAATAAGCATGAATCTCAGATACAAACCACAGTTGATCATATATACTCTCAATTAGATCTGGTTGTTGCTTCTGTACAATTTTTGCAAGAAAATGTGTCTTCCTCCTCTATCACAAGATCATTCTTAACCTCCCTTGTTTGTAAGGTCAATGAGGAAATATAGGAGGAAGAAGAAGAGTTAGATGAAGTCACGTCCTCTATACATGAACTAGATCCATTCAAAATTGTTGGTAATGGGAATGCATTAACAGAGGATGAACCAGAGTTTGCACCAAGTCAGGGGAAGAGTAGAGAGGTTACCAGTATAGGATTTGTTGAACAAGACTTTGCATCATCTTAGAGGGAGGATAAGTTTGCACCAAGCCAAGAAAAATTAAAGAAGCTATTAATATAGGCGATCAACAAAGGAATGTACCCTGTTAGGGGGAGGCGGCTACTGATTTAATATAATGGGAGCCCAAGGCTAAAGCTGAAGATGAAGATGAGACAATAGTGATTCCAAAAAGAGCTGTTAAAGTCACATATTTCAAAAAGGAAAAGCACTTATAATCGAGAAAGAGAAAGATACAATACAGAAAGAGGAAGTTTCATGTTACAAGTATCACTCAGTAAGATGAAGAAGTAATCAAAACATGCATAGGAAGCTACAGCATCCTTCCAATGCTTTTCCCTCCAAACTTAATCCCTATTCCTTTGAAGATATGATTAATATGAATAGGAGAAGCTTCATTATTCCTCCTATACCTTTGCCAAAAGATCCAGGTGGCAAAAGAACAAAGAAATAAAGGTTTGATGCTGCAACAAAATTTATAAAGGGCAAGACTGTGATAGGATCTAAAGGTTCCATGGAAGAAATCAAGAAGAATGTTGATGAACTCAAGAGAAGAAAAAGAAGCCTGGATGAAGTATATCCAGATGCTCAGAGGGACTAAGAAAGGTTGATTTCAGTTATAGATTTCCGTCATGAAAGACAAGATTATTGGAGGTTCAAAGATCTATTTCATTACTCATAAAGAATTAGGGACAATCTGTTGAATACCCTCTACAGTTACCTGACTGATTTATTTTCTTCTGAACTCCATAATAAAAAATAGTTGATATTAAAGGTATAACAGATTGGTGGAATTGCTCATTGTTACTGCATTAATCTTATTCTGATGTAAGTTTGCAGTTACCTACTCTTGCTTGTGTCTGTCATTACTTATTTATCAATGTTGTAGTTCTTTCATTCCCTTTGTGTCTTCATTCTGCAAAATCATATTAAAAACTCTGTAAAATTTGTTAAGTTAAATAGGGGGATATTGTTGGAAAAAGCCTTTTGATTTAATATAACAGATTAACTATAAGTAATTTTATAATCTAGGATTATTACTCATGTGGTATAGTGGGGGTAATATCGTCATAGATGTCCTAGGATGTTAGTTTAGTCAACAACAAGTGGTAATAAGGAAGAAAATCAAGTTTAGTCACCATGTGTCGACTAAAAGTTGACGCAACATTGACTAGAAGTCAATCCCACTTCGATTAGAAGTTAGAGTAACCACTGATGTTAAGTCGATGCTACTATAAGGCAGAAGACAATGCATGTGTCGATATGATATCAACGCAACGTCGATTAAAGAGTTAAGTCGACTGAAGTTCATTTTGAAGGAAGATATTTACATAATTTCTATTGGAAGTCAATGTAGCGTCAAGTAAAGCTTAATTTTTAAATAACGGAGGATCTATCCAGACTTATTTCCCCGAAGATTTTATGGAATTCTTTCAAATATTTTTTAGCTGGTGGAAGAAAGCTTAAAGAAAAGATTTCTTCACAAAATTCAAAAGAGCTTTACATAGAAGAATTTTGAAGAATATTTCGAGAGTTATTAAAGACAGAATTGGAAGAATATAATTTCATTTCTTTTGAATAAAGTTTCTATGAAGAGGAGAAATTAATCATTATTCAAAAAGGATATACAAAAACAATAGAAGAGAATACTGAAAAGATATAGACACGCAATATTCTGGCATCATTCAACAACAGCTATTCTCATTTCTTTTCTTTCTTCTTTCCTGTTGCTGCGTCAACAAGAACTGATTACTCTCTGTGGATCCAAGGCTTATAATCCCTACAACTTCTACTCAAGTAAGAGTTCATCATATTAAAGGGATCCATAGCACTTAGTACCTACAGTCCTCTGGAATTTATTGAGAGAGGACTAATCATTGAACATTTCATTCTTCTTCTTTCTCAATCTTCTCTTCCTGTATTGTGGAGTAAAGAGTTTTTAAGAATCCTTTTTTAAACGATTTAGTGAACGGTTCTAAGAGTCTCCTTTTTAAAAGACTCAATCAGTTAGTGGTTCAAGATCTTCTTATCAAAAGATCTGGTGTTAGTTCAAGATCTGCTTATCAAAGGATCTAATTATTGATTCTGAGAGTCTCCTTATCAAAATACTCAGGCACTCGGATAGTGTATTCCTACCAAGATGGTAGAAGAGTGGATGTGCCCCAATTTTGGAAAACCATTATAGTTTTGGTGTCTTCTGTGATTGTTTTTTGTTGTGATTGCTTGATGCGCTGTATTTTTATTTACTGCAATAATTCGCTGGCTAACTTTCTGTGAATACAAATTTTGTGTTAATTGAAAATCAGTAAATTAAATCAAAATTTAAATCTCTATTCACCCCTCCCCCTATCTAGAGAATTCTTTGAGAATTTATTCAATTATTCTCACTTTTACATTGACTTCCTAGGAGTTCTATTACCAAATTACCTTTACTATACAACATGATTAATTATCCTAAAAAACAAAATAACTATAAACAATTTGTTAAGTTAAATGAAGGGTTTTTCCGAACAGTGAGTACTATCTTCCAGGTATTTTTGCAGAGTTTTGGAATGTTATTCCCATAGAAGGCACCAAATTGTGCAGATCACCCGAAGGGTTAGGAAACCGATCAAAAATGAACTGTCTCAGCTCGTAAGCGAGTCGAGCGTGCAAACAGTCACAAAAAAAGATGATGGCTAGTATGTAAGATTTTTACGTGGAAAAACCTGGAAAGGGGAAAAACCACGGGGTTGGGTCTGTGTCGGCTAAATTTCACTATTTATTTGAGGATTACAAAGAGATTTGATCTAAAGGGTTAGAGGCCACCACTCCTTACAATTATTTTTCTAAAATGCTGGATTTGATAAGATATACAATGGTGGATGATGCGTTCGAAAGCTATCTGAAATGGTGGAATCTGCAACTGGTGCTCTAGTACCAAGCAACGGAGTCAGAACTAATGTGCTTGGAGCAATCTGGAAACAACAACTATTGTTCTGGTCCTGAGCGGCAAAGTTGGGAGCAATGTACTCAGATCAACCTAGAAGTAATAACTAGTGTTCGGTTCCCGGACAGCAAAGTCGGGTGCAATGTACTCGGAGAAATTTGGAAACAACGACTAGTGTTCGGTTCTCGAGCAGCAGAGACGGGAGAAATATGCTCAGAACAATCTGGAAATAGCAATTGGTGTTCGGTTCCCAAGCAGCAAAGTCAGGAGTAGAAGGAGATCTTCAAGTGCTCGCATGAAATCTTTGAGAAATCTTCGAAGGCCTTCGAAGAAATCTTCGAGTATGTAGGGAGATCTTTGAAGGAATCCTCTGGAGCTCGCTTGGATGTAGGACCTAAGGCGAGTTCAAATGAGGGTGTGAGGGCTCTTCTATAGATTTTGAGGGTGGCCTTTCTGTAATTAAGTGGTTAGGGAGTTTGTCTATTCGCGCATTGTAATCATATAATGCATTGTGTGTACACCCATTATGGGTGGTTTCATTGTTATTTGCACACCCATGATTGAGAATTTTACTATTCGCATCACGTAGAGGATTTTACTATTCGCACCCCCATGATGGAAGTTTTTACTATTCACACTCCCATGATGGAGGGTTTTACTATTTGCACCTCCATGATTATGGGTTTTACTATTCAAATCTCCTATGATGGAGGATTTTATTATTCGCAGTCCCATGATGAAAAAATTTACTATTCGCACCCCCATGATGAAGAACTTTATTATCCGCACCCAGTCATGCAAATTTCTGATATATGCACACCCATTATGAGAATAATGGGTGTGCATATATCAGAAATTTCTCTATATGCATACCCATGATGTGATGTTTCATTAAATGCACACACATGGTCGGTATTTCACTATATGCACACTCATGATGGGTGATTTCGAAGATAATGGGGTGCGATGAAAGTTACCCGGTCGAAGTATTGGAGGACGGGAGGCAGTAGTTGGGCAGCGACCAAGTGGACAGTCAGGCGGCGGTAGTCGGTCGATAGAGGCCGGCGGCGGCCAGCCATGCGATGGCTGGCCAGGAGACGGTCGATCATACGAGTAACACCATACAAACTGGAAAACAGAACTTAAAATTGGTTATTATCGGGCGATAGTGACTATCGCTCGCGATAGCGATAGCACTCAACGAAGCATTGAGTAGACTCAACGCACTCGATGCTCTCAACGCACTCGATGCTCTCAATGCACTCGGCGCTCTCAACACACTCGACGAAGCGTTGAGTGAGCTATCAGAGTGGCGATAGTAGGTATCATTGGGCGATACTGCCACGTATGGCTTGACACGTGTCGGATGGCCGGACGGCCGCCGAAAAGCGGTGGTTGACTGGGTTAAAAGTGGCTACCGATAAAATCGCCCAGGCAATACCGGATATCGCCAGGCGATCGCGTTAACTTTGACTTGTCAGCTAAAATCGTGATCATTGCTGTCTCTGAATGAAATGATCCTGTGGCTGGGATTAATCCCGAGACCACTTAAGCAGATGAGTGGAGAAAAGAGAAGTCATTTCTCTTCTTCTCACACTCTCTCCTCCTTTTCATCCAAGCTCTTGAGAGAAAAGAGCTAAGAAAGAAGAATGTTGAGGCTGAGTTTAGTAAGGCTTGGTGAAGGAGATCCAGGAGTCGGAATCGAGAACTAAGACAAGATCTGTGAAGAGGAAAGCGAGGCGCTCCTTTCCAGCTGGATAGAAAGCTTGTTAATGACTCTGAAACGAGTTCTGAGGGTAACGATCTTCCTTCTTGGACAAGTGAAGTCCTCCTTTTTCATATGCATGGAATCCCCCACCAAAAGGTGGAGAATCGAGGGAATTCCAATGGGTTGATGCATGATATCCCCGGGTGGTTTTGCATATAGAATCCGGAAATCACAGTACGAAATAGGCATGCTGCGTGAAGCCACTCCGGACGGGTTGGTCTGGATTGGTGATGTTTTATTTTGCGTGTTGGAGATGACTCCGATATAAACGAGTAGTTTACGGGGTCTGTGGGTTGTACCTATGAAATGAGAGTAGCAGGAAGTACTGGAGGTGTGCTCCGGAAAAATACCACAGTTTGCATAACTGTTGGATATCGTCGGGAGACAGCGAGTATCGTTGGCGATAGCTTTTGGTGAGCTGTGATTGCTGTGAAAGACCAATTTTCTGGCACTGTAGGATGTTGCAGGGTTTTGGCTGGAAAGATGTTCTAGTTGTGGCTGAGTCTGGAGACAGAAGAGAGTTCTGTCGCTAACGCCCGACAATAATGACTATCGTTGGCGATAGCTTCCAGATAGCTTTTTGATGTTGCGAAGCCTGTGTCCGTGAGACAAGGTGTGTAGCATGAGAAGCTATGAGCATGGAGAGCCCAGTTATTGGCCATAAGTGCCATGCTTAAGCACTACCGGCTCAGGTATTGAGGACATATGAGCGGCAAGTGATGCTGAGAGCATGGTGTGCCCAGCAATAAGGCCAGTGAGCCGAACGGAAAAGGGGAGGATGACCTGCATCTTGTCATGGGGCTTTATTGCTTCGGCTTTTGTCAATGACATGGCGATTTGAGAATTGGGAAGAGTGTTGAACCGTACCCGCGTTATGTCAGTCTGGGCTAGATTGCCTAAAGTAATTTGCTTTCGTCGTTGGCATAATGAGAGTCTTAGGCCTCAAGCCGGAAAGACTGAAATGCTCAAAGTTGACCATCAAGTCTTGGACCTCTGAATGGTGGTGGGACCTTGGTAATCCAATACACCGAGAATGTGCCATGAGTGCACGGAATGTTTGGCCGCTGAGGCACTCATTTGTGATATATTGAATGGTGCTTGAGTGTGTCTTCTTGTGATATATATGTTGTATTAATGTTATGTCTGCAGGGAAGGAATACCGCTGCCCCGAGAATGGGGTAGGGTCGTTATAAGTTGGTCAGCCGAAAGCTGGCCGTTGTCTTGTTTGCCTCCCTTGTGATGGATTGTCCATGTGCAGGTGTTGGAGCCGAGAGAAAAATAGTGGGTTGCAGCCCTTTGATGCATGTCGGCCCTCGAAGGCCAAGCGAAGGCTTTTTAATGTTTTTCATGTGTGGCAGGCCTGCGCGCCGATGTCTGTAAATCACTCTTTTTGGGAAGAATATTTTTAAGGCCTTAAGGTCGTGAATTTTGTGTATTTTTGTAAACATTCCTCTGATATATATATATATATATATATATATATATATATATATATATATATATATATATATATATATATATATATATATATATATATATATATATAGTGGACATTCGCATGTACTGAGTTCAATTTAACCTCTGAAACTTCTGCTAGAATGCTCTGAATTAGGATTCGTTTAGTCTTTGATATTAACATGTAACTCCGCTGACTGTCTGTGGGATATGGCGTGGGGCCCCGGCCGGACCCTCTGTTATATTTCATGTGCCGGATGGAGGTGTTACAACGCGGCGGTCTGCCAGGTGGTGTTTGCTATTCGATGGAGGACGGTCGGCATCGGCATGTGACCGAATGGTCGAGCGGTTGCATGTGATCGATCATGCACGACCGGCTGTGGGCAGCCATGTGGCCAAGGTGTCACCCCAATTGCTACGGGAGGTCGTGCAATTGCGCATATGGGGGAGATTCCGCGCGGCCGCGTGCATGGGCACATGTGCGCATGCAAGGTCGCGTGCGGCCCGCCGATCGTGCGTTCAAGGGGCCATGCGGCTGTACTGCTGCGGGCAGGGGCACGCTACCGTGTGGCCGCGCGCATGGGCTCGCTGACGCGCGCGGCCTTGTGGCCTCGCGCATAAGCGCACGACCAAGGAATGTCGCGTTGCCAAGGTTTCGCACGGGGCCAAGGGGCGGTATGCGACCAAGGGGCAGTGCGCGGCCGTTTGGCTGCTCAGTGGAAGCAAGAGGCCAAGGGGTAGCGTGTGGCCATTCGATGGCAGTGCGGTTGCGGCCCCCAACCGTTTGGTTGCACGGGGGCGACACGCGGCCACGCAGTGGTTTCTTTCGGGGTGCACAGGGCTGTGCACGACTTTACGGCGAGCGGGGCGGAAGTGGTGGCCGCCCCAGCTGGGGTGGTTCCTCTATATGTCACATGCTTGCGCATGCAGTGATGGCGTTGGTGGAGGATTTTTGTTGTGGGAGGTTTCTTGTCCTCCCTCTAACAGAGTGGACCTTCCCTCCAACGAAGTGGGGGTTACCCACTCCTCCATGATTAGGGATTTTACTATTCAAATCTCCTATGATGGAGGATTTTATTATTCGCAGTCCCATGATGGAGTTTTGCTATTCATGCACACTCTCATGATGGAGAGCTTTATTCACACTCTCATGCAAATTTCTAATATATGCACACCCGTTATGAAAATTTCTCTATACGCATACCCATGATGCAATATTTCGTTAAATGCACACATGGTCGGTATTTTGCTATATGCACACTCATGATGGGTGGTTTCGAAGATAGCTGGGTGCGATGAAAGTTACCTGGCCGAAGTATTGGAGGACGGGAGGCAGTAGTTGGGCGGCGACCAAGTGGACAGCCGGGCGGCGGCCGAGTGATCAACCGGGCGGCAGCAGTCAGCCGACGGAGGCCGGTGGCTGGCCAGGCGACGGTTGACCACGCGGCGGTCAGCCAGGTGGTGGTTGCTAATCGAAGGAGGACGATCGGCAGTGGCATGTGACCGGATGGCCAACCGGCCGCATGCAATCGATCGTGCACGTCCGACTGTGGGCAGCCACGTGGCCAAGGTGTCGCACCAATGGCTGCGAGAGGTCGTGCAATTGCGCATATGGGGGTGATTCCGCGCGGCCGCGGGCATGGGCACGTGTCCGCGCGCAAGGTCACGTGCGGCCCATCGACGGCGCATTCAAGGGGCCATGTGGTTGCACTGCTGCGCGCAGGGGAGCGCTACCGTGTGGCCGCGCGCATGGTCTCGCTGACGTGTGCAGCCTTGTGGCCTCGCGCATAAGCGCGCGGCCAAGGAACGTCGCACTGCCAAGGTGCCGCACGGGGCCAAAGGATGGTACGCGGCCAAGGGCCTACGTGCTGTCGTTTGGCTGCGGAGTGGCAGCAAGCGGCCAAGGGGCGACATGTGGTTTGACAGCACGATGGCGGTGCGATTGCGGCCTCCAACCGTTTGGTCGCACGGTGGCGAGGCACGGCAGCATGGTGGCGACGCACGACCGTGCGGTGGTTGCTTTCGATCGCGCGCAGGTCTGCGCACGACTATACGGCGAGCCAGGCGGCAGTGGCGGCCCCCCGATTGGGGTGGTTCCTCCATGTGTCACATTGATGCGCGTGCAGTGATGGCGTTGGTGGATGGGTTTTGGTTGTGGGAAGTTTCCTCTCCCTCCCTCTAAGAGAGTGGATCTTCCCTCCAACAAAGTGGGGATTACCCACTCAATGATGAGTGGTGTGGTTAACGTCTATGACATATATGTGATTCAACGTCCATTTGAAAGACCAAACGGACTCAGAATTGCATGAGATTGGATCCACTGAAACTGTTACGGAGAGCAGGTCAAGATCACGACAAAAATTCTTCGGTTCAAATGATCCTATTTTGGAGCCCCCCATTAAAGGTAATTATTAGGAGTCAACACTTACCTGTTAAATATAATTGAACAGAAGATATTAACATTTAAAATATAAAACTTTAAATAGAGGTATCCACAAAGATCCAAAAAAAATACCTTCAGTTTTTCGTAACATTAAAAACTAAACTCTAAACTTGGCCACATCAACGATCATAATCCTGCAGCGGCTCAAATTTGTATTTTTTACATATGCAGCTACAAGCACCGCTCTACCATACGAAAATGATTAGAAGTACAGCACCGGTCTAATCTTACAGCCCGAAAGAGAATAATGGAAGGTGGAAAGAGTAGAATCATAAACAAAGCTGAGTTCCAGCTTTATATATTATAACACAAACAGCAGGAATATTACTTTTTAAGTTTTGCTTTTGAACTTCCTTTGTGCCTTGAGATCGACCACAACCACAGTAATGTTGTCCTTGCTCCCCTTCTGAAGAGCAAGCCTTGAGAGGTAATCAGCGGCTGCTTCAGCAGCGGGATCAGCCCTGGCGGCCCTTTGTGCCGGTGGAGTTATGCCCGCATTCTTTTTATGCCAAAGCAAAATTCGCTTTCGAGCGACGTCACATGCTTCTTCATTGGAGACGACGTCCCACAAACCATCGCTTGCTAAAATCAGGCACTCGTCCTCCCGTGCTCGAGGAACAACAGACACCTCCGGTTCAGGAATTATCCAGGGTTTCAAGTACCTATCCCCTAGAAACCAAACAAAGCAGAATTCTTATTATAGCAATTATAATAATCAAAGCTTGTCAGCACGTAGTCGAGGATTTATTTATCTGTTCCATTCGTGGGAGGCGAGAAAACTTAAGTGGATCTTCATGATTATTACCAACAGTAACATAAGAAATATACGTACTTCTATAAGTTATCAACCTACAGACACAAGTGCTAGGTTCTCATTCCATTTCAGTAAGGCTATGTTTCTTGGCTATGCTAAAAATACTGAGGACTAATGTACGGCATCTTAACCGATGATGATTAATTGAACTAATCATGATTGTTTCCAAAATCATCTCGCCAAATCATAAAGTTCATGATCAAGGTGCATTTTATGGAGTAAACTGTGTGAATCGATTAGCTTCAATACACTTGGGTTTAAGAATGGAAATAAATTGGGATGATATGGGCTAGCCCAAATGGGTTTAGGATTGAGCTACAAAGGGAAGATCTGATTTGGACCACTGCGCTGTTTATGGGGTTAACACTTATGCAGGGGAACTGTTGTGGGAGTCAAGAAAGTAGATCAGTCTGGGGAATGATAACTCCCTCTAGTTATACACCAACTCTCCACCATCGTTCAATTTCACTTTCTCAAGTCTCTTAACTGGTCGAGAAATTGAGAGCATTAGGTGTAACACCTCAATTTTCCCTTTCATTGAGAGCATTAGGAGTTAAATATTGTATTGTTTTATTTACGTTTTATGTTTTTCATTGTACCTATATATGCCCGTTTCCGGGCCAACCCTAATTGATTTTTCTCCGATCTCATCCTATTCTACTTGGTATCAGAGGGAACGAGAGAAAGCCGCGCCGACTCGCTCTTCCTCGCCTCCGCGTTCTTCCTCGCCTCCGCCTCCGCGTTCGTCCTCACCTCCGCCGCGCGCGTCGCTCCGCCTCCGCCTCCGCAGCCCGCGTCGCAGCCAGCGTCGCAGACAGCGCGCGTCGCAGCCTGCGCCTCCGCCTCCGCGCGCGTCGCCACTGCTCCCGCGGTCCGCCAGCGCCGCTCCGCCCCCCCCCCCCCCCAGCTCTCATCTCCGCTACCCTCAGCCCTCTGGCGTAAACAGCGGCTGGGGGTGGTGTTTTGTCTCTCATGGGGGCTGTCGGGGGCGCCTCTCTTCCATCCTCGGGTGTGTTCCTCGGCTTTCAGATCTAGCCCACACTCGTAGGATGTCCTTCTTCTCTATTTGAGCTCCTTGTCCTCTACTATGGACGATCTTTCCTCTGCGTCTCATTCCGGTGCTCTTCCCGGTTCCACGGCCCTCCGACCCGATACTTTGCACAGTCCCTCGGGTGATCCTCCTCGGAGTCATGGCCAGTCTTTGAAGATTACTACTGTTGCCTTGGATGGCACAAATTACCTGGAATGGTCTCGGGCGGCTCAACATGCGATCCGCAGCCACCAGTTATATGGCCTTATTGATGGTACTCTCGTTGAGCCATCTCGTACCGATCCCTCTTGGCGTAAATGGGATGCGGACAATTCGTTGGTCGTCTCGTGGCTTCTCCATTCCATGTCTCCTCAGGTGTACCGGAGTTATATGTTGTTGGACTCCGCTTACGACATTTGGACGCGAGCCCGTGATACTTACTCCCAGGCAGGTAGTTCGATGCAGATATATGAGCTCACTCGCCGTGTTCTGGAACTACGACAAGGAACTCTGCCTGTTGCTTCCTACTATTCTGAGTTTGAGCGCCTTTATCAGGAGTTGGACTTCTTCAGCACCTTTACTGCAGCTTGTACACCTGATGCTGTGGCTCTTCAGAAGGATAAAGACCGGTTCCGTGTTCATGTCTTTCTTATGGGCCTTAACATGGAGTTTGATGTTGTTCGCCTACATGTTCTCCATCGTGAGCCTCTTCCCTCCCTTCGGGAGGCCTTCAGCATGCTCCTCAGTGATGAGAACCGTCGCCGCACTCTCAATCCTTCGACTGACCACTCTGCTCTCGCTGGTTTCTCCCGCCGTCCCCCTCCTGTTTGCAGTCATTGTGGGAAAACGGGCCATATCAAAGATTCCTGCTTTCGCCTGCATCCGCACCTTGCACCTCCTGGTCGGGGTTCTGGTACTCGTAGTAGAGGTGGCTACGTGGCGGTGGCCGATCTTCTGGTGACCGTCCTCAGTCTTCTGCTCACTCTACTGAGGTTCTGGGGGACACCACTGGTGGTTTGTCTGTTGCCGAGCTAGAGGCCTTCCGACACATGTTGCGCTCCCGCACTGACTCTGCTCCTGCTTCCTCTCACGCTGTTGTTGCCACTTCAGGCCTGTCTACTGCTCATGCCGTGCCTTCCACACCTTCCGAGTGGATTATCGACTCAGGTGCGACCGACCACATGACTGGCTCTGCCTCAGGTTTTACCTCCTACTCTCCTCTTTCTGGTCGTGATAAGGTTATTGCTGCAAATGGCTCTCTCTCTGCCATTGCTGGTAAAGGGACGGTTCCCTGTTCCCCTGACCTATCACTTTCCTCTGTTTTGCATGTCTCTTCTTTTCCTAGAAATTTACTCTCTATTAGTCACTTGACAACCTCTTTACACTGTTCTGTGACATTCTTTCCTGATGTTTGTATTTTTCAGGATCTGGCTACGAAGCGGACACTTGGCAGTGGTAGGAATGTTGGCGGCCTGTATTTGCTGAACCAGTCTTCTCCCCGTGCCCTATCCTCCACCAGATCTCCGACGCTTGATGATCTTCGACGATGGCATCAGCGCCTTGGCCACCCGTCTCCTTTATATCTTACTAAATTGTTTCCTGTTTTTCATCCGTTATTTCAGTCTTTTTCATGTGATGCGTGTGAACAATCTAAACATGTTCGTCGCCGTTCTACTCATTTATCTGTTCCTAGTCTGTATCCATTTGATGTTATTCACTCTGATGTTTGGGGTCCATCCCGTGTTCTCTCTTTATCCGGGTATAAATGGTTTGTAACGTTTATTGATTGCTACTCCCGTACAACCTGGCTTTATATGCTTCACAAGAAAAGTGACGTCCTTTCTTGCTTCATAAAATTTCATAAAATGGTGATTCAACAATTCGGTGGGAAAATACGTGTATTACGGAGTGATAATGGTGGAGAATACGATGATCGCGGTGTCTTTGGGGCCTATCTTGCGGACCATGGCATTATCCACCAAACTACATGTGTCCACACCTCTACTCAAAATGGGGTGGCCGAACGAAAAAATAGGCAGTTACTGGAGGTGGCTCGGTGTTTACTTCTTTCTATGCACCTTCCTAAATCCTACTGGGGGGATGCAGTTCTTACTGCCGCGCACCTCATTAACCGTCTTCCGTCTCGCGCTCTCTCCTTCGATATGCCCATCTCCTGTCTCGAAAAAAAACATATTGTCCATACATCTCACCTTCCTCCTCGTATCTTTGGCTCCTTGTGCTTTGTTCATGTCCATAGCCCGCATCGTGACAAACTTGATGCGCGGTCTATTCGGTGTGTTTTCGTGGGTTATTCCTCTACCACCAAAGGGTATCGATGTTATCACCCTCCAACACGTCGGTACTATTGTACTGTGGATGTCACCTTTCGTGAGGGGGAGTCGTACTTTGACTCTCGCCAGGGGGAGATGACTAGCATTGATGCCGAGCTGATCGACTCCCCGCTTCCTATTGTTGCTTATCCTACCATTCCTCCACCTGCTCCTATTCCTCCTCCGGCCCCCGTCCCTCTCACCTCCGCTCCTCCGATTCTACACACATACTCCCGTCATCCTACGACCGTTGGGCAAGTACAAGCTGTCGATGCTGTACCAGTACCGGTGACTGTTTCTGACCCAGATCCTGAGGATGAACTCCATATTCCCCTTGCCCGTCTTATTGGTAAGAAAGGTAGTACTAAACATCCCATTGCCAACTACATTCATTATGATCACCTTTCTAAGGCACATCAAGCCTTTATTTCTTCACTTTCATCTATTGTTATCCCTAAGACATGGCAGGAGACTGATCAGATACCTGAATGGAAAACGGCAATGGAAGAGGAACTGCGTGCCTTGGACAAGAATAAAACATGGAGGCTGGTGAGCCTTCCTCCAGGGAAGCGGACGGTCGGATCCCGTTGGGTCTTCACAGTTAAACAAAATCAAGATGGTGTAGTGGAGCGGTACAAAGCTCGTTTGGTGGCACAGGGATATACCCAGGCTCAGGGTATTGACTACCAGGAGACTTTTGCTCCTGTTGCAAAAATGAACTCTATCCGCGTGCTTTTCTCTATTGCGGCATTGCCGCGAGACGAGGATGGGAACTACTTCAGCTTGATATCAAGAATGCCTTTCTGAATGGTGATTTGGAGGAGGAGGTATACATGGATATTCCACCGGGCTCTGTTATCAAAGGGTCCAAGGGAAAGGTGTGTCGTGTTCTAAAATCCCTATACGGCTTGAAGCAGTCATCGAGAGCTTGGTTTGGTCGTTTCTACAAGTTCCTACTTCAACTTGGATACACCCAAAGTCATGCTGACCACACTCTCTTTACTAAGAGAAAGGGTGACCAGGTTTCTATTCTCATTGTTTATGTGGACGACATCATCATTACCGGGGACTACTCGGAGGAGATTATTCACTTGAAGGAGCAACTGAGTAAAGAGTTTGAAGTTAAAGACCTAGGAAAGCTGAAATATTTCTTGGGAATTGAAGTGGCGAGATCTCAACAAGGGATTTTCATCTCCCAAAGAAAGTATACTTTGGATCTTCTTGAAGAGACTGGGATGCTTGGGTGTGCTCCCGTGGACACACCTATTGAGGCTAATCACAAAATTGATGCAGATACTAGTGGAGAAAAGGTGGATGCCTCAAAATACCAACGTCTGGTTGGGCGTCTCATATACTTATCCCATACTCGCCCTGACATTACTTATGCTGTGGGAGTCCTAAGTAGGTATATGCACTCTCCTTCTGTTCGTCATCAGCAGGCGGTCTTTAGAGTAGTCCGGTATCTCAAAAAGGCACCAGGTCGTGGGATCCTTTTCAAGAATGGCAAATCTTTAGAAGTTGAAGTGTTCACTGATGCGGATTGGGCTGGTAGCCTAGACGATAGAAAATCTACCACAGGGTACTGCACCTTTGTGGGAGGCAACCTCGTTTCGTGGAGGAGCAAGAAACAGAATGTGGTGGCTCGATCAAGTGCAGAGGCTGAGTATAGGGCAATGGCACAAGGTGTTTGTGAGGGGTTATGGTTGAGGACCCTCCTTCTGGATATTGGCCTTCAGCCGAACAATCCTATTATGATCTATTGTGACAACAAAGCGGCCATCAGTATTGCGCACAATCCAGTGCAACATGATAGAACCAAACATGTGGAGGTTGACAGACATTTCATCAAGGATCAGCTTAACAAAGGGAACATTTGCACCCCTTTTGTGAACTCATTTGATCAACTTGCGGATGTCTTCACCAAGGGTTTATGCAGCGACACCTTCAATGACAACACAAACAAGTTGGGAATGATCAATATATATTCCCAACTTGAGGGGGAGAGTTAAATATTGTATTGTTTTATTTACGTTTTATGTTTTTCATTGTACCTATATATGCCCGTTTCCGGGCCAACCCTAATTGATTTTTCTCCGATCTCATCCTATTCTACTTTAGGTTCCTAAGGGGACTGGGGAAGTCACACAAAACTTGGGGACTGCTCGGTGGCGTTTCAGAAGCGAAATAGCATCTGGCCGTACAAATTTAGCAATGCACGGTCGTGCATAGGCAGCATAGCCAAACTGCACGATTGTTTTTAGGATGTTGTTTTGGGCTGGTTTTATCACGCGCAAGGTCGTGCACATGTTATGCCATACGGTCGTGCGAAAGTACCGCTTGTGCGAAATTAGTTACACACAGTCGTACATGCTCAAACCACACGACCGTTTTCAGTTCAATAGTTTTGTTGATTTTTACTCACGCATTTATCATGATTGGTCCAAAATACTCCCTTATGGGTAGCTTATCACAGAAATATAAAATTATATGTATTAGTTTTGATGTTTTTCACTGTTTTTACATGTAATTAATCTGTAAATGAAAATACAAATATAGCTTTAGAAGTCCAGCTTTTCCATGTTCATCTATGACATTAGATTGGCAATGTATTTGTTATGGTCGCACACACCTGTTACCCAATGTAACTCCCTCTAGTTATACACCAACTCTCCAGCATCGGTCAATTTCACTTTCAAATATGTTCGTGCTGAAAGCATCTAAGTTTTTTTATTTTCCTTTCAGTTAAAAAATGAATTTATATTAGGCGTTTTAGTATTTCATAATATAAGTCCAAGTGTCTGGACTTAGTAAACTCATGTGTCAAGTCACTATGCAATATTATCTAAAAATCATTAGGATCACGAATGATATCCAAGAAATTAAAAAAAATTCTCTCCTCTCTTTAGTTCCTTTTTCCTTTCATTCTAAGGTTAGGTCTTCTCCTTGCATTCAACATTGGTTGACCTAAACTCCCTTGTATCTCCATCACCGCCACATCCGATAAGATATTGACATGGTACGGTTTGGGCTGTAACAACTTGGTATCATGACATTAATTCCTTCCCTTCCCGCACAAGGTCCAACAAAATTAAGGACTTCTATCCCACCATTATCAAAGAGCACCAACTCCTCACTTTTGTGAGCTTACATATCTCTGCGTGCAACTTGCACACAACAACAGGAATCGTCAAAGCCCATTTCCTCTCCGAGGAGGCGAGGACCAAATTCGTTGATCTTAAAGCCCCATGTTGTTATGCTACTAGAAGAGGAGATAGGGAGGTAGAGAGAAGAAATTAGGGTTAGGGGAGAAGGAGAGGAAAAATACCTGGATATAATTCTTCATAGTGCTCCAAGAGGGGTTCCGAGTATATATATACCCGGAACCAAGGGCCGGCCGGCCCCCAACTGGGCTAAACCGTGTGGTTCAGCCCCTCCGGTCCGAGAATTAGTGAATGGGGGCTGAACCGGTTGGTTCAGCCCCGTTGCTTCCTGCCACCTCCTTAGGTCGCCGAACATATTTATGCCCCTTGAACCGTAGCACGTTCGGGGGCATAACATTCCCCTCCTCATCAAGCACCAACTTCTCCCCAAGGTGGAAGTCAGGGAACGAGTCGCGGAATTCCAGCAACTCGACCCAGGTGTTGTGTGCAGATGTCAAATTTTTCCATTTGACTAGTACTTCGGGCCGACATTCAGAACCATGTTGCTTCCACTTGACCATCAATATTTCTTCTGGTAACAGGCGCAGCTCTCCCGCAATGGTAGCCTCGGGTAAAAGAGGGTTTGGCTGGATGGCGTTGCCCAGCTTTTTCTTGAGTTGGGACACATGAAAGGTCGGGTGTATACGAGAGCCTTCCGGAAGCGCTAATGTGTATGCCACCGGTCCCACCCGCTGAGTAATATGGAACGGCCCATAGTATCGTGGTGCTAACTTTTGATTCGCCCGGCGTGAGACAGAAAGCTGTCGGTAAGGTTGGAGTTTGAGGAAGACCCCGTCTCCCATGGAGAATTCCCTCTCGGTCGGATATTTGTCAGCCTGCACCTTCATCCTGTCCTGAGCTGCCCGGAGATTGTCACGCAGAAGAGCTAGGGTGCGATCACGATCGCGCAATTGTCGGTCGACCGACGGAAGAGCTGCTATCGGGCTCATATGAGCCCAAAGAAGGCGGAGGGCGGCCGTATACAACCTCGAACGTGGTAAGCTTGCTGGCTGTATGATACGAGGTATTGTAGCAGTACTCGACCCAGTGTAACCATCGGGTCCATGTATTGGGCTCATCCATCACAAAGCAGCGTAAGTATGTTTTCACCCCTCGATTGAGAACCTCAGTCTGGCCGTCCGACTGAGGATGATAAGCCGTGCTCAGGCGTAGTCGTGTTCCTTGTAGCTGAAAGATCTCCTTCTAGAAGTTGCTCACGAACACTGGGTCACGATCCGAGATGATAGACCGAGGCACGCCGTGAAGGCGCACGATTTCGCGAGCAAAAAGATCAGCCACGTTCTCGCCTATGTAGGGGTGGCTCAGGGCCAGAAAGTGTGTGTATTTGGAGAGTTTGTCGACCACAACCAAGATAACTGACTTGCCCTGAGATTTGGGTAATCCGTCAATGAAGTCCATGGAGACTGTTTCCCAAATATTGTGTGGAATTTCCAGCGGGGTAAGCAACCCGGTCAGAGAGATTGTTTCATATTTCTGTCTTTGACACACCTCACACTGCTGCACAAACTGTTGAACATCACGGCGTAAGCCCTTCCAAAATACATTCGCCTTCAATCGTTGGAGGGTCCGGAGCACACCGGCGTGGCCTCCTGTCGGCGATGAATGAAACTCCTGCATCATAACTGTCCTCCAGGACGAGGAATGCGGAATGACCACTCGGCCCTGGTAATAAAGGTGCCCCCCTTGGAGCTGGTACCCCGGTGTGGTAGGCTGCCCCTGTCGTAGTGAGTCCACAATAAGCCGGAGTTCGGGATCCTGTTGCACCTCCGCCTGGATGTTGTCGAGGGAGTCGATCAAGGGCCCCGAGAGATGGACGAGCGAGCTCTCCGGAAGGCGGGAGAGAGCATCAACGGCCACATTCTCCTTCACTGTAGATGATCTCGTAATCATAACCCAACAATTTGGTCACCCATTTCTATTGAAGAGGGGAAGCTAGTCGTTGCTCCAGGAAATGTTTCAGACTTTGATGGTCGGTACGGACAATGAAATGCTGCCCCAAAAAGTACGGTCGCCACAGGGTCACGACGTGTATGATGACTAGCATTTCCTTCTCATAGGTAGACAATCCCAGAGTACGGGGAGCGAGAGCCTTGCTGAAGTAGGCTAACGGTCTCCCGTCCTGCATCAAAACCGCACCGATGCCCACTCTGGACGCATCGGTCTCCAGCACAAATTCCTTTTTGAAATCCGGTAGGGAGAGGACCGATGTAGTCGTCATGGCCCGTTTCAGGGCCTGAAAGGCTGCCTCAGCGTCGTCCTGCCACACGAATGCCTCCTTCTGCAAGAGCTAAGTGAGCGGCCGTGCAATCTTGTCGTAGTCTTTTACGAATCTCCGGTAGTAGCCCGTGAGGCCAACGAATCCCCGTAAGGCCCGTAACGTCGTGGGGCGGGGCCACGTGACCATACTCTCGATTTTGTGCGGGTCATCCCGGACCCCTTGGGCTGAAACCAAATGGCCTAGATATTTGACCTCTGTCTGGCCGAAAGAGCACTTGGACTGTTTAGCGTACAACTGATTGTGGCGCAATATGGTGAGAACCTGCTGCACGTGCTGGAGATGCTCTGCCCAACTACCACTGTAAACCAAGATGTCATCAAAAAAAATCAGCACAGAGCGACGTAGAAGTGGCCGAAAGAGCTCGTTCATCATCGCCTGAAAGGTGAAGGGGGCATTGGTAAGCCTGAAGGGCATCACGAGGAACTCGTAATGTCCATCGTGGGTCCGGAAAGCCGTCTTATGAATGTCCTCCCGCATCTGAATTTGGTGGTAGCCGGAACGCGGGTCCAGCTTGGTGAATAAACATGCTCTGTGTAGTTCGTCCAACAGTTCCTCGATCATGGGAATGGGAAATTTATCTTTGATGGTTGAACTATTTAGGCTTCGGTAATCAACGCAAAATCGCCAAGAACCGTCTTTCTTCGTTACCAGAATAATGGGTGACGAGAAGGAACTGGTGCTAGGGCGGATGATCCCGAAAGTGAGCATCTCCCGGATGCTACGCTCGATCTCCTCCTGGATATGCGGGTAGCGGTACGGTCAGACATTGGTAGGTTCCGATCCCACCTTGAGTTGGATCGCGTGATCCCGGAATCTCGGCGGGGACAGGGTGTGAGGCTCCTGAAAGACGTCCGCAAACTGAGCCAACAAGGGTCGCATCGGTTCTGGTACTTCCGGTGAGACAGGAGGAGAGGATACTAGGCACATAATCATCGCCATCGAACTGACCTCTTTGGATAGACGTTCTAAACTTCAAACCGAGATTTCCTTCAGTGGGCCTGATTTAAGGCCGTGGATGCAGTGTTCCTGTCCAAGTTGTGTGAACTCCATGATCATCTGATCCCAATCGAAAGTGACTCGCCGCAACTGTCGCAACCACTGAACTCCCAATACCATATCAGATCCCCGGATGGGCAACAGGTAGACATCAGTGCGGCAAGTGTACCCCTGTATCCGCAGGTCGACTCCCCTCATCACCCCTTCACACCTCAGTTTGCTCCCATCCGCGACCATGACCTGGAACGCGGCTCCCTGATCTACCTGGTGCCCCACCTTTCGTGCCACGGCGGGGTTGATGAAATTGTGGGTGCTCCCACTATCAATCAGTATGGTGACCCGCTCCTGGGCGACCTTCCCAACTATGTGCATAGTGAGGGGAGCTGTGCACCCTTCCATCGCTTGGATGGAGACCCCAAACTCGGTCAGGGTCAAGTCCCCCTCTAGGTCCAGCTCAGTGGTATCCTCCTCCTCATCTTCCTCTCTCAGCATGAAAACCTGGATCTTCTGACACTTATGCCCTGGAGCATACTTCTCATCGCAGTTGAAACACAATCCCATTTCTTTTTGCACCTGCAGTTCAGGCCATGTTAGTCGCGTCACCGTCGGTCTCCCGGCCGCCTGTTGGTCCCGCCTCGCCGGTGTGGGGGCCGTGGCCGCTTTCCCTGTGGTGCGGACCCGTTGTCCGTTGAAGCGTTCCTCCTGTATCCTCGCCAGGCTGAGAGCATAACTTAGGTTGCGGGGTATGTAGGCATGAACCTCATCCCGTAGGTGGTACTTTAGACCCGAGACAAAGCAGCTCAGCAAGGTTCTCTCCTCCCATCGGACCCGGTTGGCCAGCCTCTCAAACTCGGTGTGATATTCCATCACCGTACCCCGCTGTTGTAGCTTCTGCAGCATGGCCTCGACGTCTTCATACTCCAAAGGGCCAAACCGAGCTGAGAACTCCCCTACGAACTCGGTCCATGGCGCAAAGTCTCTTCCCCTCAAGAACCGCTGCGTCCACTGGTAGGCGTCATCCTCCAGGTGGAAAGCCGCTAACTGCACCCATTGCTCCTCGGGGATTTCCTGATAATGGAAAAACAGTTCCGCTTTTTGTACCCACTTGAGTGCATCCCCTCCCTTGAACTTCGGAAAGTTCATGCAAGTCCTCTTGGGTGGCATGTGGGGCCGCTGATGCGCTTGTCCAAACCCAACCATCTCTTGTCCGTACCCCGCTTCCCTCTGCTGCTCCACAGGGGGGTAGGGTCCCGGAGGTCTGGGGAAGTGCATTCCTCCTGGGGTTGTGGCTGGAAAAAAACGTTCCCTTCCTTGTTCGCCACCTGGGTGTTGTCCATCTCCAAAAAATTCCGGTCGGTGGTGGCCGCATGTGCCATTGTTCGCCGACTCCGTAGCCCGTCGGGTATCCGACGTTCCGGGGAAGAGGTAATAACCCGGTGACTCCTCTATTGGACCCACCTGGGGCCGTCGAAGGCAAACTTTGCCCCGTCGTCTGCTCCGGAAAACGCCCAAAGGGCGTGCGGCCTGTGCCGAGTTCGCCCCAGCCTGCGGAGGAGCCGCCCAGGCCGGGCGTTCCCGCTGCCTACTCCTGTGGTCGTCAGGGTCCCGCGCGCCCTCCTCTGGCCTCGTTTCCCGCCGGAGGGCCTCCGCCCGCACCGTATATGAAGTTCGGGTTGTCGTCGGCCCCGATCTGCGCGAAGCCGCTCGAACCCGAGTGTGGGTGCTGATACAGGGCGGGATCGGGAAGTTCCGCCTCTGATCCCTCTGTGACCACCATTTTTCCTTTTAGGTTTTGAGTTAGGAGGGCCTTGATCTCCTCCATGCGGGCATCCATGCGTTCCTCAAGTTGTTGGGTCGAAACCTTCATCCTTTCTTCCATGGTCGCTACCGTATCCGTCAACCCGATGTAGTTTTCTTCCAACGAAGCTAGTCGGCAGGCATCTTCACTCGAACGGGTGTTCACCATGGTGGGAGGAAGGAGCCTCTGATACCAATTGTTATGTTACTAGAAGAGGAGATAGGGAGGTAGAGAGAAGACATTAGGGTTAGGGGAGAAGGAGAGGGAAAATGCCTGGATATAATTCTTCATAGTGCTCCAAGAGGGGTTCCGGGTATATATATACCCAAAACCAAGGGCCGGTCGGCCCCCAACTGGGCAAAACTGTGTGGTTCAGCCCCTCCGGTCCGATTAGCGAATTGGGGCTGAACCGGTTGGTTCAGCCCCGTTGCTTCCTGCCCCCCCTTAGGTCGTCGAGCATATTTATGCCCCTTGAACCGTAGCACGTTCGGGAGCATAACACATGCTCACTGTCAAATGTCTACACCATCGTTCCAAACGCATTGATCTGATCGAATGACCCAAAATAAAGGTGCATGTCAACTCCTGCTCAATCTCAGACGCACACGAACCTTAGCGTCAACGCTTCTCGCCTAACCAGCCATTCATCGACAGACCGGGTCAACTCCATAGTCCGACCTCCCTCACTGACTTAGAAGCATTCATCTTTGATGAATGGAGACAACATGCTCCCAAAACAAGTCGGATAGGACTCTGTCGCTCCTGGCAGGGATTGTCTCCGCATAAGGTAATCATATTACTAAAGTAGCCAAGAGTCCCAAGTACCAAGTAAGCCTCCATAAGGATGAAAGGTAGGGATACAATGGTGACGGGTTGAGTTGTAGTGGAGGCTGGGGTATAGGAAAGGTTATAGTGATAGTGAAAACTGAAGCTAAAACGAAAGGCTAAAGTCCAAAACTAGGTGACCCAACATTTAGAGTCAAATATTCAACATTAAGTAGAAGATGAACCTTCGCCAGAATTTCGAGTAATATCAAGCTCGAAGAAATTTGACTTGTACTCTCTCATAACAGTATATGGATTTATTTTACCTAACACTCATATTCATAGTTGTCCTAACAGGAAGCTCTCAAATAATATGCAAATCAGATAATCACCTACATTGAATATTTGCTCTCAAATGTGATTACTCGTGAAAGTTTAAAAATATTCATTATTTTATATAAATTTTAAAGTCAAAATATGACATGCAAATCATGTAACAAATGCAAATGATGAATGATAAACCTAACAGACTCACTAAATGTAGACTAAATGTAGCAGTGAAAATCCCTAATGACGGGTGGTTTATCCAAAGGTTCCTTGTGCGGGGTGTAGAAATACTTGTCGAGTGTACAATGAGCACCCAAATGAGTGACTAAGACATCAATAGTGAGACACAATATTATGAAATCCCAAATGTCTCCCCAAGGACGTGAATTATCGGGGGGACTAACCAGATGGTTGATAGAAAAACTCATCACGAATGTGATCACCTGAAAGAATGCGACGATAGTGACATAAGAACGTAACTCAGGAGGTTCACTGGGTGGTAAGAAAATGTATCGTGAATGCGGCAATCATCTAAAGGGACGTGTAAGACAGGGACACAAGGATGCAATGTCAGGAAGGGTTGAAGGTCTCCTAAAAGGAATGTCAATTGGTTCTTCAGGAGGCTCAGCAAGGGGCTCATCAAAAAATTCAATCGTAACAGAGTGATCCTTTAGATTAGTGTCATCGATAAGAGCAATAACCTCAAAAATAGGAAAATAACCACTACAATGTCAATAATATGCTCTCGACTCTCACTCGAAATATGAATCGCCACGACAATATGGGGAAAGCTAGATGAACATGCACCCAAGGGTGAGTCTATGATCGGAGAAATAGCCAAGTCAACACAGGGTATGGGGAAAGAACACATCACTATAGGATCTTTAGGTCATTCAAACTCATTCTCAATCGTAGTCACAAAAAACGAGTCAAAATCAAATGATGGACCACTCATTCGACTAAGTACCATAATGGAATAAGAGAAATCAGTATCAGGTATCATTCTATAGCATCCAATGGAGCAATAATAGGTAAAGTGGTGGGGGGGACTCATACTGGGGAGGTCAAGGTGCAAATCCACTCAGCTAACTCCAACGGATCTCAAGGACACCACATAATGAAGGGTGGTTTGATATGTCTATTCGAAGAACTCTGAGTAGCGATAAGTCAACTTAGTATGTATCTCAGATCGAAGTCCAGATCGAAATTTGGAAGTGGTCATTGTTGGCTCCTCTCG
The DNA here is from genome assembly GCA_039513925.1 of Platanthera zijinensis. Classification (NCBI taxonomy): domain Eukaryota; kingdom Viridiplantae; phylum Streptophyta; class Magnoliopsida; order Asparagales; family Orchidaceae; genus Platanthera; species Platanthera zijinensis. Next base: position 11,848,919 of record CM077098.1, read on the forward strand.
GATGTCGCTCTTCACTATTAACTCATCAAAATGATCCTTATACTCGGCGATGAATATGGGTCATTACTAAAAAAGAAAATAATTGCACGAACAAGCGACTACAATATGATGAAGCACAATAAACCTGACACAACCTACGATTCATCTCCACCTAACAAGTGATGTGTTGAAGATCTCGCTCATGAATTCTCTCAATGCTAGACCAATATGCTCTCGCCTGATTTAGAAGTCAAAATTTCACAAATTTAAAGTGTCGCTCACCGAATAACCCAAAAGTTCGAGGTAAAATTTCAGGTCCACGAGTCAATAACTAAAAGAGTCGGAACTCCATGAACCGTCAAACGATGAGGCAATAACACCAACCTACACTGGAGATCTCTCTCAAAAATAATAATCCCTAAGATAACCAAATTGTGTTGAAGGATCAACACGATTCGCTCGTGCGCAGAGATAAGGATGACGATAATCATCGTAGTGATCATCTCTAGCATAGTGGGATAACATCGAGTGGTCGACATGATCTCTGGAAGTGGCATTCTGTGAAAGAGAATAATCAATATCATTTTAATAATATGAGGATCTTTCTAAAGTTGCTTTATAGGATCGAGTATAGATAGACTCGGGATCCTCAAATAGAGGAGAGGAATGACAGCGGTAGCTAGCCATGAAGGAACCTATAGACTCAATGACTGCGTATCAAAAAAAACCTAAAACTGGGGCGCAGCCCATCCTCGTCGACGTCCCGCCTCCGCCTCACTAGACATGTCATGCTTTCTTCTCCCTTTGGTTCATTCCATGCATCGACCCGCGTATTTCGCCCTTTTCGCAGCTTTCAGCAGGGCTACTGAAGCCTCTGCTTTTTCTCATGCAAAGTTGTCCCATCGCGCCCCATAATTCGAGTGTCTGGACTTATTAAACTCATGTGTCATGTCACTATGAAATATTATCTAAAAATCATTAGGGTAACGAATGATATCCAAGAAATTAAAAAATGTTCTCTCCTCTCTTTAGTTCCTTTTTCCTCTCCTTCTAAAGGTTAGGTCTTCTCCTAGCATTCAACATTGGTTGAACTAAACTCCATTTTATCTCCATCGCCACCACATCCAACAAGATATTGACGTGGTACGGATTGGGCCGTAACAACTTGGTATCATGACATTAATTCCATCGCTTCCCGCACAAGATCCAACAAGATTAAGGACTTCTATCCCACCATTATCAAAGAGCGCCAACTCCTCACTCTTGTGGGCTTACATATCTCTGTGTGCAACTCGCACACAACAGGAATCGTCAAAGCCCATTTCCTCTCCGAGGATGCGAGGACCAAATTTGTCGATCTTAAAGCCCCATGCTCACTGTCAAATGTCTACACCATCGTTCCAAACGCACTGATCTGATCAAATGGACCAAAATACAGGTGCAAGTCAACTCCTTCTCAATCTCAGACGCACACGAACCTTAGCATCAATGCTTCTCGCCTAGCCAGCCATTCATCGACAAACCGGGTCAGCTCCATAGTCCGACCTCCCTCGCCGACTTAGAAGCATTCATCTTTGGCGAATGGAGACAACATGCTCCCAAAACAAGTCGGATAGGACTCTCTGTCGCTCCTGGTAGGGATTGTCTCCCCATAGGGTAATCATATTACTAAAGTAGTCAAGAGTCCCGAGTACCAAGTAAGCCTCCATAAGGATGAAAGGTAGGGATACAATTGTGACGGGTTGAGTTATAGTGGAGGCTGGGGTATAGGAAAGGTTATAGTGATAGTGGAAACTGAAGCTAAAACGAAAGACTAAAGTCCTAAACTAGGTGACCCCACAATTAGAGTCAAATCCTCAACATCAAGTAAAAGATGAACGTTCGCCAGAATTTCGAGTAATATCAAGCTCGAAGAAATTTGACTTGTGCTCTCTCATGACAGTATATGGATTTATTTGCCTAACACGCATATTCATAGTTGTCCTAACAGGAAACTCTCAAATAATATGCAAATCACTTAATCACCTACATTGAATATTTGCTCTCAAATGTGATTACTCGTGAAAGTTTTAAAATATTCATTATTTAATATAACTTTTAAGTCAAAATATTCCATGCAAATCATGTAACAAATGCAAATGATGAATGATAAACCTAGCGGACTCGCTAAATATAGACTCTATGTAGCAGTGAAAATCCCTAATGACGGGTGGTTTATCCGGAGGTTCCTTGTGCGGGGTGAAGAAATACTTGTCGAGTGTACGACGAGCACCCAAATGAGTGACTAAGACATCAATAATGAGACACAATATTATGAAATGCCAAATGTCTCCCCAGGGATGTGAATTATCGGGGGGACTAACCAGATGGTTGATAGAAAAACTCATCACGAATGTGATCACCCGAAAGAATGTCGACGATAGTGACATAAGGACGTAACTCAGGAGCTTCACTGGGTGGTAAGAAAATGTATCGTGAATGCGGCAATCATCAAAAGGGACGTGTGAGACAAGGATACAAGGTGCAATGTCAGGGTGGGTTGAAGGTCTCCTAAAAGGAATGTTAGTTGGTTCTCCAGGAGACAAAGCAAGGGTCTCATCAAAAAATTGAATCGTAACAGAGTGATCCTTTAGATTAGTGTCATCGATAAGAGCAATAACCTCCAAAATAAGAAGATAACCACTACAAAGTCAATAATATGCTCTCGACTCTCACTCGAAATATGAATCGCCACGACAATATGGAAAAGCCAGATGAACATGCACGCAAGGGTGAGTCTATGATCGGAGAAATAGCCAAGTCAACGCAGGGTATGGGGAAAGAACACATCACTATAGGATCGCTAGGTCACTCAAACTCACTCTCAATCGTGGTCACAAGAAATGAGTCAAAATCAAATGATGGACCACTCATTCAACTAAGTACCATAATGGAATAAGAGAAATCAGTATCAGGTATCATTCTATAGTGCCCAATGGAGAAATAATAGGTAAAGTGGTGGGGGGACTCATACTGGGGAGTTCATAGTGCAAATCCACTCAGCTAACTCCAGCGGATCTCAAGGACAACTCATAATGAAGGGTGGTTTGATATGTCTATTCAAGGAACTCTGAGTAGTGATAGGTCAAATTAGTATGTATCTCAGATCGAAGTCCAGATCGAAATTTGGAAGTGGTCATTGTTAGCACCTCTCGGATGTCGCTCTTCACTATTAACTCATCAAAATGCTCCTTATACTCGGCGACGAATATAGGTCATTACTAAAAAAAGAAAATAATTGCACGAGCAAGCGACTACAATATGATGAAGCCAAATAAACCTGACACAACCTACGATTCATCTCCACCTAACAAGTGATGTGTTGAAGATCTCGCTCATGAATTCTCTCAATGCTAGACCAATATGCTCTTGCATGATTTAAAGTCAAAGTTTCACAAATTTAAAGTGTCGCTCACCGAATATCCCAAAAGTTCGAGGTAATATTCCAGGTCCACGAGTCAATAACTAAAAGAGTCGAAACTTCATGAACCGTCAAACGATGAGGCAACAACACCAACCTACATTGGAGATCTCTCTCAAAAATAATAATCCCTAAGATAACCAAATTGTGTTGAAGGATCAACACGACTCGCTCATGCGCAGAGATAAGGATGACGATAATCATCGTAGTGATCATCTCTAGCATAGTGGGATAACGTCGAGTGGTCGACATGATCTCTGGAAGTGGCATTCTGTGAAAGAGAATAATCATTGTAATAATATGAGGATCTTTCTGAAGTCGCTTTACATGATCGAGTATATATAGACTCGGGATCCTCAAACAGAGGAGAGGAATGACAGCGGTAGCTAGCCATGAAGGAACCTATAGACTCAATGACTGCGTATCAAAATAAAACCTAAACCTGGGGCGCAACCACTCCTCGTCGACGTCCTGCCTCTGCCTCACTAGACATGTCATGCTTTCTTCTCCCTTTGGTTCATTCCACGCATCGACCCGCGTATTTCGCCCTTTTCGCAGCTTTCAGCAGGGCTACTCAAGCCTCTGCTTTTTCTCATATAAAGTTGTCTCATTGCGCCTCATACTTCGAGCCACCCACATGCCACTGCTTTTGCTTTCCTCCCCACCTTTAATTTCTTCACCTTGTGGGCTCTACCCTTTGATTCCTCCACCCCACTCTAACTTCTCTACTCTGCTACCTGCTACACATCCCATGTTCCATCACACTAAACTTTTCTTTGTAATCGAAGTTCTTAACAACCCAGACAATTATTTGAAGATTGACCTCGAGGACGAGGTCAATTTTCAAGATTAGCATAATGTTCTGACGATGCATCTATTTGAGGACACCGCCTCGCAGAAGTCATGGGAGCACTTATAATAGACGTCGTGATACTTTCATCATGTAATTAATTAGTATTGGTTTGTTAATTGATATAATCCATTTTTGTTGAAATAGGGTAAGTGAATTTTTGAGTCCAAAAGCATAACTAACCATTCAAAATGTCCAACCGAACATGTAAATGTTGGTCAAGGGATACTATTTGTATGCATACGAATTTGCCAAAACCCAGATTTGAGATCAAACTTACTAATCCATTTAAGAGAGGGGGTGCTTTATAAATTTATAAGTTTACTCTCTTAACCTACTACTCTAAAAGCCTGACTAGATACTAGGTAGGAGCCTTGGATCCTTGCATCTGCACCGGTGGTATGTCTGGGGCTGCAGCAGCTGGCATTATGCGCTTTTGAAGAGGACCAAACTTCCTTTATTGTAGGTTGTAGCTTGTGATATGTCCTTGGAACAAATCTCTGCTTCCTAAAATAAGCAAACAACAAATCTCCTTCGAAAAATAATAACTACCGATGATAACGATCGGACATGGTTTTATAATTTTCAGAAGTCACTCACAATTTATCAGCAATTATTTTATGCAATTTTTTAAATGATTAACATGAACTTGCACATCGAATGAAATACGTTCATGGAATGGCATGGGGTGACGGTCAAGTAGGTGGGGCATAAAGAACCCATAGATAATCTCGAAAGGAGATTTAATAGGGGAGCAATTTTTAGAATTATGAAATGTGAATTCAGCTTGTGGAAGTACAAGATCTCATTACTTTGAATTTTCCTCAGTTAAACGCCTAAAAAGACCCCCAAACTCTTGTTAACAACCTCAGTCCATCCACATGTTCTAGGGTGAAAAGCGCTACTAAACTCAAGTGTGGTTCTCATTCGACCCCCAGTGTTTTCCAAAAATACTCAATTAAACATATGATATATTGATACAATCCTATTATATCTGAATGATAGCGTGGTGAAATAAAAGTGTTATCTCCAAATATGAAATCGACATAGAAAGGTGTATAGATTAAGTGATCATCAAATATAATTCGAAAAAACTAAAAAATATCAGGTGGCACTTCAGAAACGATAAAAGTGGTGATCGATCCTAGGTCATGTAGGGTGGGTGACATATTTGGATCGTGACTTACTTCATAAGGTGAAGGTTCAGGCGGAAGTGTGATTAGTAACGTGGTGGAATCAACAAAAGGTGAACTAGAAGATGTATAGGTCATCTCGTACGCCATTGGAATAAGACAGTTCTTTTGGGGAAAAAGAACAATCTTGTGTCTAGGGTTCTCGAAAAAATGAGAGTTTCTCGTGCCATCGTGCATGGCACGTCGATCAAACTACCAAGATCGTCATAATAGGATGTAACCGATATTCATGGCGACGATATGACATAACACTCTATCCTGATATGCACTCTCTATAGATAACTTTACTTGACAGCAGTGGGTAACAGGTATAGTCAAATGACTATTGACTCTAGATAAGCTGTAGGGTAGTTCTAACTGGTGTGTTTCAAGCCCTAATGTGTCGATCATAAGTTGAGAAACAAAGTTCTTCAAACTACCATTATCGATGATAATGGAACAAAATTGTCTCTGGATGCGTACAATAGTATGAAAAATATTGTGCCTCCTATGGTCATCCTCAGTAGACACGCTAGAGGTGATCATCTTGTAATGTAAGACGCAGAGTAAATGTTCAGCATGTTCTTCTTCTACTTCTAACACATTCTTAGACTCAGGCTTAGGCTCACGATGAGATTCGCTAATGTAAACACCATACTCAGGCTCATGTCCATCTGTAGAATCAATAATAACGACAAAATGGCATCGCGGACACTCAAATGATTTGTTCCCTAGTTTCATGCACCTGAAGCATCGAAATACTCAAGCGTTAAGCTTAGTCCCAATAATCTCCTTTCTACGGGAAGGGTTAGTCGGATGGGTCGGGGACTCAGTAATGATGGGAGGGCGAGGGGAATCTATGGTCCTAGCAGTGGGGGTAGTGGTTACGCTCGGTGGAGGTTTATCAATAGACCTAAGTTTGGATGTCCGCTTTAGTAAGGAATCTACTCTACGGGTTCTACTAGAGATTTTGCCTAAGCTGCGATAATCGTGCAACTCTAGTTAGTCCCGGATAAAACAACATAACTCATTTAGGTAACGGGATACGATCATATCATCGCCCTCACGAAGGTCTTATAGAGATTGAAGGACGAGGAATTCATCGGTGTATTCATCCACCATTGACTTCTCTTGTCATAGATTGTGAAATCTACGATAAAGGGTTTAGAGATAATCAAGGGGGCGTACCACTTCCTAAGTTGTGTTATGAACATTATCCATGTAGTGATGGGGGCATCCCTAAGTTAAATCTCATGCACTACAATTGTCCCCACCAAACAAATACGGGTCCCTTCAATCTAAGTGTCGCATACTCAACCTTCCTATTCAATGACAGTTGCTTTCAAGTCATGGTTAACTTTGACTGTAAGGAGAAGTGCTCGCTCAAGGTGCATGGTGGCCCCTATAATATTGACCGATGTGCGTAACACATTAATGATGTGACCTACATTTTCCACAGTCGTGAGTGTTTCGATTAGGTTTGCTAAATTTTTCATTTGCGTGTTTAAATCCCTGACGCTAGTCTCTAATTATCCTATGTGATTTTCTATTTAAAAAAAATATTTTAAATGATCACCAATTTTAAAATATTTTAATTTTTAAAAAGTAATTTAAAGTCCCTTTTTAAGGGGAATATTTTATGCTTTTAATTTTTAAAAACTTTAAAACTAGATTTTTCATAGTCGCTGTGAGCGCTTCGATTATGTTTGTTAGATTTTTCATTTGAGCGTTTAAATCTCTGACACTAGTCTCTAATTGTCCTATGTGATTTTCTATTTAAAATAATTATTTTAAATAATCACCGATTTTAAAATATTTGAATTTTTTAAAAAGTAATTTAAAGTCTCTTTTTTTAAAAGAGAATATTTTATGCTTTTAATTTTTAAAACTTTAAATCTCAAATATATTTTTTAATTCAAAGAGCAAATGATTTTAAAATAACTAAATAATTTTTTATACGACTTTGAAACTTAAAAGGAAAAAATAAATTAACAAACAAACTCTATTTTTTAAAAATTTAAAAATAACAAGGATTTTGGTTTTTTAACGAAGCTTTTGAAAATCGGACCAGACCGAGCGATCCGACTTGTTGGACCGCTGACCGGACGCCTATCCGGTCTGGTTCAGGTAAACAACCCGTTTATTTCGTGGACCGCCTGGGAACCGCAGAGCCGGCCGGGCTGACCGCGAACCCGTGCGAGCCGGCGCAGGTTTTGGATAGCCTCCCGGTTCAAATAGCTATTAAAAATTAAATTATTTTAAAATGTGGGCTTCAGGTTTCAATCCCGTGATCTCAAGAATAAGAGGTAAACGTAAACCCAACCAACCAAAGACACATTTGTGATATCCAGTCAATTTAGTTATAATATATATAACATATTGTATTATAATTATTTAATAATATATATATATATATATATTTCATTACTTCTTATAAATATATATTAAATATAATAACATATTATAATAAATATAATTATAATAATTAGTTATTATAACATATTGTAATAATAATTAGTCATTATATATATAGAATAATTAGTCATCATATATATTATTCATTATATATATATTTAATATCTTTTTCCTAATTTAAATAATTAAGAGCTATAAATAAAAAAATTATAAATTTAAAATACATAAATTAATATATATAAAACAATAAATATAAATTATTATATATAAACATTCACCTATAAAAATATATTTACAACTTAATATTCATATATAGTTATAAATAACTTTATATGTTTATTATTTATCATAATATTACGGTTCAATCCCGGTCCAGCGGATCGGACCTTGAACCTTTGATCGGACCGGTTCGATGACCGGTTCGAACTCCGGTTCGATTCTTAAAACCTTGTTTTTAACACAAAAAACAAGATTATATATTTTTTAAAGTAGATATCTTAATAAAAAATTTATTACTCCAATATTTAGAATAGTGGACTCGTTTAATGCTTGAAAATATTCAACTTAAGTAATTTGAGAAATTGGTTTTGGAAAACACGGCTCGATTGATTCGCAATAAGAGTGAATCAAACCCCTCTGATAGAAGCAAAAGTCTAGGGCTACATTGGGTCGTATCCCTCCTCCCATTACTTAATTCCAAGATAAAACATACATAATTCCAAGATAGGTCTCCTCCCTTTATATATACGAATGCTATTAAATAATAAGAAAAACGGAAATATAAGATAACGGAAATATAAAAGTCCCAAGATCCATCCTGACGCATCCTCAAACCGCGCCCAGTTCCCGTGTGCGCCTCGTGTAAACCCTTGCGTAGTGTTGTCGATGATGGGTCCTCCGCACTCGTATCAACACCCTCGGCTCCACAATGACCGTCTCCTCAAGGTCGAACTCCAAAAACTAGGCCTTGATCTCCTCCTCCAAGTTCCACGTGGCCTTCTCGGCCGGTTGATCCTTCCACTGGATGAGAACCTGTTGGACTGTACACCCATGAATGTCTTCGATCCATGTTCCCAAAACTACTGCAGGCTCGTACCAAGGGACCGAATCAACCACTAAACCGTCCGACAATTTAGCATGGAGGGGGTAATCCCCTGGGCCCTCTATAGCTACAAGACATGAAAGACGGGTGAATTCGGTAGTTGTCGGGGAGCTGCAGACGGTAGGTCACCTCTCCGATTTTCTCTAAGATCAAGAAGGGGCAAAAATAGCGGACCAGGAGCTTGGGATGTAGTCGGCCAATCAAAGAGCTTTGCATGTAAGGTCGTAGTTTGACGAACACCTTCTCGTCTGGCAAGAGTATCAGCTCGCGGCGGTGACGATTGGCCTGCTGGATCATGCACTACTGGGCTCATTCCGGTTTGGGTAGGGGTGGGCGATCATAGACCGACCTCTAGGACAGGGATGACCGCCGAAATGGGGTAACGCCTGTGATGGACAGATAAGACGTGTGCCACAAAAGCTCCGTCCATGCGATCCATTTGGTCCACTGTTGAGGTTGTTCGGTCGCAAAATAGCGCAAGTACGTTCTCACGCAATGGTTGAGGACCTCCGTCTGCCCGTCTGTATGTGGGTGATACGCAGTGCTAAATCGCAGTTTGGTCCCCTGTAGACAGAACAACTCCTGTCAAAAGGAGCTCATGAAAACTGGGCCGTGATCTCTCACGATGGAATGGAGAAAATCGTGGAGGCGCACCACCTTCCCAATGAAGATACGAGCAACTGAGATGGTGGTGTAGGGATGACGAATAGGTATGAAATGCCCGTACTTGGACAGGCAGCCCACCACCACGTGAACACAATCATATCCCTAGGAGCGGGGGGGGGGGTGATGAAATTCATGCCTATATATTCCCAGACCATATCAGGGACAGTTAGGGCCTAAAAGAGTCTAGTTGGCGAGAGTCTGGTAATTGGCCTTCTGACACGTCAGACAGTTGGCCAAACTGTTGTACGGAACGCAGTATACCCCGTTAGTACAAGGTGGCTGTAAGTCGACGGTACGTAAGGTAGGCACCGGAATGGCTCGCTGTCGAAGTAACATGAAACTCGTGGAGCAGGTGGGGAATCCAGAATGACAAATCTGTGACCACGAGACGATCAAGATAGAAAAGATGATCTCTAACCAGTCGGAAGGGGGGTGCGAACTTGGATCACTCCGCAAATCCCATATCATGGAGGCGTATTGGGGGTCCCCACGCACTTATGCCTGTAGGGCATCAGCATCCCTCCAACGGGCCTGGGATATTGCTGCAAAGGTTACTACGTGCTATCGTCGGAAGAGAGCGTCAGCGGCGGTGTTCGAACTCCCCATTTTGTACTCGATGAAGAACTGGTATCCAAGGAGTATGGCAATCAAAACTATTGTGTGGGCATCGTTACCTTTTGACTCCACAAATGCCCGGAGTTAGTTGTTGTACGTCGATGTCGCATTCGGCCGATCGGAGAAGGCCTTGCTGAAATAGACGATGGGACGACCCCGTCCCTACATGAGGACCACATCGACCCCCTTCCGGAAAACGTCCCACTCAACAACGAATGGCTCGGAAAAGTCAGACAGTTGGCCACAAACTGTTGCACGGAACGCAATATACCATGTCAGTACAAGGTGGCTGCATGTCGACGGTACGTAAGGTAGGCTTCAAGGAATGACCCGTTGTCGAAGTAGCGTGAAACTCGTGAAGCGGGTGGGGAATCCAGAATGACAAATCTGCGACCACGAGACGATCAAGATAGAAAAGATGATCTCCAACCAGTCAGAAGAGGGGTGTGAACTCAGATCACTCCGCAAATCCCGTATCATGGAGGCGTAGTGGGGGTCCCTACGCACCTATGCCTATAGGGCATAAGCATCCCGCCAACGGGTATGGGAGATCGCTGCCAAGGTTACCATGTGCTATCGTCAGCGGCGGTGTTCGAACTCCCCATTTTGTACTTGATGGAGAACTGATATCCAAGGAGTATGGTAATCCAAACTATTGTGTGGGCGTTGTTACCTTTTGACTCCACAAATTCCCGGAGTTCGTTGTTGTACACAGCTGTCGCAGTCGACCGATCGGAGAAGACCTTGCTGAAATAGACGATGGGACAACCCTCCCTATATGAGGACTGCATCAACCCCTTTCCAGAAAACGTCGCACTCAACAACGAATGGCTCAGAAAAGTCCGGCATGCCCAGGACTGGGGCTGATACGAGCATGTGCTCTTGGTCTTGAAAGGCCTCTTGGGTCGTTGTGCTCCAAAAGAATAGTACCCCTTTCTTAAGTAAATTGGCGGGTACTATCCTATAAGACCCAAGAATTTGCGCACCTCTCTGATACTCGTTGGAGTAGCCCACTGTAGGATAGCGTCAACCTTGGCTGGATCCATAGCCAGACTAGCAGCCGAGATGATGTGCCCCAAATATAAAGACGAACTTATGCAGATGTGGACGGAAGACGTCATTCATCATGTATTGGACACATCCTCAGCCCGAAGTCGAATCTGGTGGTAGCCCGAGCGAAGATCCAACTTGGAGAAATAATTCGCTCCTTGTAGTTCATCCAACAGCTCATGGATGAGGGGAATCAGGTACCTGTCGGAAATGGTGAGCTTGTTCAGCTCTCGATAGTCCACATAAAATCTCCAGTTTTCATCCTTCTTTCGCACAAGGAGAACTGGGTTGGAGAAGGGGCTCGCACTCGGCTAGATAATGCCCGCCGAAAGCATCTCGGCGACTATGGCCTCCATAAAGGTCTTTTGATCATGACTGTAACGATACGGGCGGGCGGAGACCACGGATACCCCTGGTTGTAAGACAATGGCATGATCGGAGGCCTGTTTTGGGGGAAGCATGTGTGGTGTAGAAAAGAGGGGTACTTGCATGTTCAAGAGTCCTTGAATGTCGGCGTGCGGAACGTGCAGTGCCTGGGGATTTGTCACCTCCATATGCCACAGGAGGATGCTGAAGTCTTGGTCTGTCGTCTGCAGAATTGAGCGCAAGGCGACAGGAGAACGGGCCAAGGACGAGTCTCCCTGCAGTCGGTGAGTGGTGCCAGACGCCTCGAAGACCAGTGAGGCGATCCCAATTGTGTTCAATGTCACTTAACGTGCGTAGCCAGGCCACGACAAGTATTGCGTCAATGCCGACAAGTCAGAAGACAAAGCAATCTGTCGTACTCGAATAAGATATGATCGTGAGGGGAACCCCAACGCAACGGCCCGCCGTTTGAGCTTGGCGGTCGTCGTCGAGGCACACGTGAAAGCCTGGGGCGGGCGTCACCGGAAGTTGCAGCTCCGACACGAGGGCTTGGGAGATAAAATTGTGGCTTACCCTGTTGTCAATCATGAGAACTACTTAGTGGCCGCGAAGGGAAGCCTCCAACTTCATGGAACAAGGTCCGATCATGCCCCGAACTAAGTAACAGGGGACCTCAAGGCAGTGGAGGAGAGCTGGTGGAGTCGGGTCGAGGTTGTCTTCATCTAACTCCAGAGTCTCAAAGTCGGCTATGCCAATGTAATCATCTTTGCCCCGAAGGAGCATATTGAAGTCTTTGTTCAGGCATATATGAGTAGAGGAGTAAGGACCTTTGCAACAAAAGCAAAGGACCCTCGCCGCGGAGGCCCAAATACTCGGTCTAATAGATCCTATGCACCAACATCTTGGTTGGGGGAGGTGCTATGGAGGTCGCGGTGGAGGCCGGCCCGAGGCAGTAGAGGTTCGGAAGATGAAGTGGAGGTACTGATGACTTGAATGAGCAGGGGCGGGCAGAGGAGGAAGCGTTGGCGGAGTGGAGTGCCGGGCTGGAGGACAAGGGGGCAAAATCCTCTTCGACGTAGCGAGCTTGTTCCATAGCTCAAGTAAGCGTATTCGGGTCATGCACCCAAAGGCGGGCCCAGATGCGCGACCATACGCCGACAAGGAAGATGCCCTAGTAGTGGTCAGTCGACAAGCCGGGAACATGTGTGGCAACCTCGATGAAGGCAACAATGTAGGTATCAACGGTGATCGTCTGGTGAACGTTGCTCAGGAACTCGAAGGGGTTGTCGGAATGGCGCGTGTCGTAACAACGAAGCAGCTCTTCCTTGAGGGCCGCCCAGAAGAGAGTAGGTGTGGACTAGCAAAACCAACAAACCTAGTAGAGGGTTGAAACCGCCATGTAGATCGTCATGAGCGGCACCTTTTGGGCTTCAGGAGTGCCCTGGAGTTCAAAATATTGCTCCGTGCGAACCAACCAACCCATGGGATCAACTCCATCGAACACCAGAATAGCCGCCGTAGGTGGGAAGCCTACGGGTCACCAAAGGTCGCAGGAAACCCTAACGGTTCGACGACACTACTGGGAGAGGTGATAGAGGGGGTAGTTGGGGCCGGTGTCGTGGATGGGCGAGTGGAGAGAAGCAAGTGAATCTCCCGGACTGTGCCTTGAAGGTCGGAGAGAGTTGTGTCGAGTTGATCCAGGCGGTCGGAAAGGCCTTCCACTGGGGGTTATTCTTGTCACGAGCAGCCATTATGTGCGTCAAGGCAAGCGCGAAGTTGAGGGAAGTGGCGGGCCAGGCGCAGGGAACCGATGCCGAGGACGAAGGACACCCACACGTTAATAGGCAGACGTTGCCGCGGCAGAAGCCGATGGAAAAGACATGGGGGAAGCGTCGGCGGAAGAAGCGTGACGCGGAAGGAATGTCGTCGGCGGAGGCCTTGCGGTCGCTGAGGAACGCAAAGGCAGACGGGGGTTACGCGCGGCAATCGGACAAAAATGATACAAGCGAAAGGCTAGGGCAACGTTGGGTCGTATCCCTCCTCCAATTTCTTAATTCCAAGATAAAATATACATAATTTCAAGATAGGTGTCCTTCCCTTATATAGGAAGGCCCACTTACCTAATGATAAGAAAAACGAAAATATAAGAACGGAAATATAAAAGTCCCAAGATCCATCTCGGTGCATCCTCAAACCGCGCTCGGTTCCCATGCGCACCTCGTGTAAACCCATGTGTAGCGCTTGCCGATGATGAGATCTTCTGCACTCATATCATCCTCTGATACCAAATAGATGCAAGACGAAATGGTCAAATCAAAGTTTTCGAGCGCAAAACTACTCTCAAACATTGAACTTAGTTAAAGTCGTTAAATATTATTCGAGCAAGATCTCTAGAGCGTTTTACAAGTTAAACCTTCGCAAGATCCGTGTATCCACAAGCAAAATTACAACAATAATTTATGAATAACGGTAATAAAAAAGATTGAACGTTCGAGGGAAGCATATCAAAATTTAATTAGATTGTGCATAACATAATCTAATTTGTTGGAGCAAGTAAGAAAGAGGTGGAGTTTACCCAAGCATGTCCCAAAGCTACTATTAGGAGTGGCCAATTCAAGAACAGTGATGCCGAGTGTGAGCGTTGACAGACGGTTGATGGAGGGAAAATGTTGTTGTCGACGTCAATCTTTGGCGGGAGAAGGCATTCAGAGTGAGGGGGGTCACCGGAAAGGGAGAGGTCGACAACGACCATAACTGGTTGGCGTGAAGCAGGCGGAAGGGTCGCTCTGATGGGTGCTCGAATGGCATATTTTGTTCGTTGTCAGAGATCAGCGTCGTGAGCAACAACCTAGAGTGGATTTTCAACGTTGTCGGAGAAGTCTTGCTGGCGTCGAAAGATGATCAATCTTGCGTCTCACAGCGTCGTGAGCGACAGCCTAGAGTGGATTTTCAACGCTATCGGAGAAGTCTTGTTGGAGTCGAAAGATGATCAATCTGGCGTAAGCCGTAGGAACTCGTTGTTCGGGGAAGACAAACTATTGGCGAGGATCATTACGAGGAACAGTGGTTTTTTCGGTTTACCGAGGAAAACGATTTCAGGAATCGTTTCCTAAATATTTTTCGGTCCCTCTCTTTACAGACGGCTCTTAATATGAGGTAGTCTTCCTCTTTCCTTTTCACTACTTTCCACAAATTAATTTCCAAATAGTATATTCAAATAATTTTCATAGTTCCCAAATAATACTTTCCAAATAATGTTTTCCTAAATCTCTTTCACATTATGGTGAATGATTTGTATGATTATTCTCTAATTAAATTTATGTGCCCTTGAATAAATAATGCTTGCCTTTAATGTCCTAACTACTTAAAATTATCGAACCTTTTAATCAAGCTCTCACCAGGTGGTCAAACCGATGAGCCGAAATTACAAATTGATGTGGGGAAAGAAAAATACATGACATAAAATAAAACAAAAGATAGATGACACATGATTGTATCATGCGCATTTGGATGCGACAGAGAGTGCATCAATCTCCGACTCCGATGATTCAACACCCGCACATCTCCTCCATCGCTGACACGACGCGCACGCACCTCCTGCCTTGCCATCTTCGGCTCTTCGCCGCATGCGCTTCAGCAGGGTGCCAACCCGCTCGCACCCTTTAATCGACCGCCTTCCATTGTCGAGTCGCACGTCCATGCTCTGTACGCCTCCAACGACTCCGACAGGGGTTGTACCACCTCATCCACACCATAGAGCGACTCTTCCATCCACCGCCCTCTTCCAGCTGTCCGACAGCACCTCCAGCGACGCATGCACCTCGTCGTCATTGCACCTCCAGCGACGCCTGCACCTCGTCGTCATTGCACCTCCACGCCGCCTGTGCCTTACCGCGCCTTCTCGGCGACGCCTGCACCTCGTCTTCATTGCACCTCCACGCCGCCTACGCCTTGCCGCACCATCTCGGCGACGCTTGCACCTCGCAACTCCAGAACCACAATAGTAACCTTCTCTACCTTCGTCCCACAGCTGTTGTACCTCGCTGCGCGCCGCCACAGTGCTACGACATATGCCTCCAACACCTATTCTAGCGGCCTTCGGGCCGCAACTGTTGTTCAATCTGTCACGACACCCTCCTAGCACCTATTCGGTGGCCACCGACTCGTCTGCTACATCCTTGACTTCGACATCTTAGTTTCATGACCTAAACACGTTCAATGGCCCTCCACACTGACGAGAACACCTCTATCGATGCATCCATTAACTCCCATCACATGGACCAAATCGATGCCCGGCTTGAGGACCTTACTCTACTCCTTCGCGAGCTTGCGACCACAGCGATAAACCACCCTATGGCTCCTCCGACCCCACCACCGGGACGACTTCGGCCCGTTCTGGACGACAAGGGATTGTTGCACCCCGCTGCATACATCCACCCGGCCCATCTCTGTCGGATCGAGATTTCTGTGTTTGACGGCACCGAACCCTTGGGTGTCTCGCCCGCACCGAGCAGTTCTTTTACCTTTAGTACACCCTCGCCAACCAGAAGGTCCCCCTAACAACTATTTATATGGAGAGTTCGGCGCTCCATTGGGTGCGTTAGATGCACCAGTAGGTTCCGGACCTCACCTGGCCCACACTGAAAGAGGAACTCTATATACGACGCTGACCACCGCGCAAATCTTTATAATTCTATGTAGCCCTAGGAGAATTTTCGTACTTTATATCCTTCCCACTCTATATATAATACTGGGAGTGTCTCTTTATGATTATCTTTTGAGTCTTGGATGTTCGGCATCTTGGAAAGTGGAGTGTCGGGGAGGATCCAACCTCAGGATGCTTGGCGAGAGTTATCTCCTTATTGTATCTTTAAATCTTCATGCAAATATAAGTTCGTGTTATTGATTCTTGTTCTTGATACGTCTACGGTGTGTCATTCATAGATATCTTAAATACACTCATGGCCAAGAACTTATTTATCAGCATTCTTCTACATTCTCTTATTACATACTTGAATGTTTATTCTATTGATAATCTCCACTGCATCATTGGTTTCTTTACTTATTTTGGCAAACATCTGGTTACACAAATAAGTATAAAGGAATCCAGATGCCAAATATCGCTTGGTGACCCTTAGAGTCTATTTGTTTGGACGGAACATGGACTTCGGAATTGGAATTAGAGGTTCATTTCCAATGAAAACGAACCTCCAATTTCAATTCCGAGGTCCCAATTCCGTTCAAATCAACGAACCCATGCAGTTTTCAAGCTCACTTGGCTTTCAAGAGCCTTCCAGTTAGTCAACCCTAGCGCATCATTCTCTACACCAACGATTATATTCGATGACAATTAGGTTGTCGTTCATATTGCTAAATATTTAGTTTTTCATGTCTGCATGAAGCATGATGAGAATGACTATCACTTCATCCATGAAAGGTCTAGCTCCATCATGTTTTTGGTGTCTCCCAGATTGCGAAAATTCTCACAAATGCTTTACCTTGTCTTTTGTGCCTTTGAATTTTCAAAGCTTGGAGAATACATATATGTTTCAGTTTGCAGAGGACTATAGAAAGTACCCTTAGTATTTTTATCAAATAAAACATTGGCATTCCTTTATCTGTTTTTTAGCGGCGCATGTCATAGGCTTACTAGAATATTATACAGGCTTTGTATATGTATAAAATTACATGTTCTAAAAAGCAAGATATTCTAATATAATTGAGGAAGATATTCTTTTACACATCTAGAGAGACTACCAAGATGGAGAAATTAGTGAAAATGGTCATGACTCATGAGACGTGATAAGATTATTTCCCAATATGTTTACAATAATCATATTTTAGGTCCCAATATATTCTGCAAAGAATGTAAGTAATAAATGTGTTAGTTGGAGAAAATAATGACTTGTCCTCTCTTTGAACCAAGTCTCATGTATATATATCTCTTAACATATATATCTATTAACCCTAACTACAGCATTTAACATTACAGCATTTAACACTCCCCCTCAAGTTGGGTCGTGGGAACTTCCCAGACCTAACTTGTTACATATAAAGTTCATTCTGACCTCAGTGACTCCTTTCGTGAGAATATCAGCGACTTGGTCTCCAGTCTTCACATGGTTTAAGGAAATAAGACCTTTTTCATACTTCTCTCGTACGAAATGACAGTCCACCTCGATGTGCTTTGTGCGTTCATGAAACACAGGGTTGGTTGCTATCTGTATTGCAGCTTGATTATCACACCATAACAGAGATGGGTCATGGACAAGGTATCCGATTTCACAAAGGGTCTGTCTGATCCACATGATCTCAGCAACGGTGTGTGACATAGCCCGATACTCTGCCTCAGCACTAGATCTGACGACAGTGGTCTGTTTCTTGCTCTTCCAGGCGACAAGGTTTCCACCCATAAAGATAGTAAATCCTGTGGTGGACTTCCGTGTGGCTAAACAACCTGCCCAGTCGGAGTCACAGTAAGCCTCTATATTGGAATGACCATGATTCTTGTATGACAATGCGGAGAACAGAGTCCCCTTGAGAGATAGTTGGAATGGCCATGAACTGACTGACCTTACTCACAGCACAGGCAATATCTGGACGAGTCATTGTAAGGTAGTTAAGTTTTCCAACTACTCTACGATACTTCTCTGGTGATTCAAAAGATTTTCTCTCGGCATGAAGGCTCTTTTCTCCTGGTTCAAGGGGAGAATCCATAGGGCGGCAGTCAGACATTCCAAGGTAAGATAACAGATCGAGGGCATATTTACGTTGAGAAACAAAGATAGAGTCGTCATGATCAGTAACTTCAATCCCAAGGAAGTATCGCAACGGCCCCAGATCTTTGGTTTGGAAGTTGGAGTGTAAGAACGCTTTGAGATCGGTTATCCCTTTAGGATCACTACCCGTGATGACAATATCATCAACATACACAATTAGGAGCACAGTACCAGCTGAGGAGTTCCGATAAAAAAGAGATGAGTCTTTGATACTCTTGGTAAGCCCGAATTTGATGACAACAGACCGAAAGCGAGCAAACCACTAGCGTGGGGATTGTTTCAACCCATATAAAGAGGCAAGGAGACGACACACCTTGTTACGCTCCCCCTCAGCAACGAACCCAGGTGGTTGTTCCATATACACCTCTTCCTCCAAGGACACATGAAGGAACGCATTCTTGATATCCAACTGATGAAGAGGCCACACCGGTGAGTGGCTGCAAGAGAGATCACGATCCGAATAGAGGACATCTTGGCAACAGGAGCAAACGTTTCCTCATAATCCACGCCATAAGTTTGGGCATAACCTTTGGCAACAAGGCGAGCTTTCAAGCGAGCAAGAGAGCCATCAGCATTGGCTTTAACAGAATAGATCCATTTGCAACCAATAGCGCGCTTGTCAGGAGGCAAAGACACAAGTTCCCAAGTATTATTCAGTTGAAGTGTTGTCAATTCCTCGTGCATAGCAGCCATCCAGCCAGGATGAGTTTTGGCCTCCCCAACCGTTGAGGGAATGGTGTACTGAGCCAACGTCAAGTGAAGAGCGGTATGAGAAGCAGACAACCCCTGATAAGAGCTCACATAGAGAGGTCTATTCTGGCAAGTCCGACTTCCCTTTAGGAGAGCAATAGGACGCTCGGTACTGTCCAGGGGTGGAGCGGCAGACACTTCAGCAGGTGCAATCTGAGGAACAGCAGTTGTGCCATCAATGGTTGAAGGAGGCTGAGATGGTGGTATTTCAGTTCTGTCAGAAGTGCGACGAGAGTAGACTTGCCCCCAAAGGGGGGACAATATGTCAGTCGGAGAGACGAGAGCAGACTCAGGATGAGGAACTAGCATATCATCGAGAGAGAGATCAGAAGATGGCGTGGGAAGGGTAGAGCTAGTGGTGCGATAGGAGTCAGATTCGAGGAAGACGACATCTGAAGAGATGATATATTTGTGAAGTTCCGGAGAATAACAGCGATATCCTTTGGTAGTCCGGGAGTATCCAAGGAAGATACACTTTAAGGAGCGAGGATCAAGTTTAGAAACGGAGGGGACGAGCATCCCGAACATAGCAAACACACCCAAAGACCTTGAAGGGTAGAGGAGGCCCCGAGTGGTCGGGATAAAGGATGTGATAAGGTGTCTCCCCCTGAAGGATATGAGTAGGGAGATGATTAATGAGATAGGCAGCGGTAGGACAGCATCTCCCCAAAAGTGTTTAGGAACATGCTTATGATGGAGGATAGCCCGGGTAACCTCAAGAGGTGGCGATTTTTTCGTTCGGCAACCCCGTTTTGTTGGGGGGTATCAGGACAACTGGTTTGGTGTATGATACCCTTGTGATGTAGGGTCGACCGTGATTCGGACGTGACTACAATACGGACACCTAAACGTTACCGAACAAGAAATAAAAGAGGGAACGCCGACCAAAAGCGAACGAAAAGGGGTCGGTTGGTTCCCAAAATCCGGGACTCGATACCACGTCCTTATGACCTACTTCTCCAACAAGCACACAACTCACCGTAAGCCGGACTCGATACAACGTTCTTAAGACCTACCTCTCCAACAAGCACACAACTCACCGCACCTACACAAGCATCTATTCCATTCAATATAGCAGTTTCAAGCGCAGCAATAGTTTATTTCGGAGCGGCGGAAAACCTTTAAGAGCGATCAAAATTCGAGTCGTGATTAATTCCCTTGTTGGAACATAAAGTGCGCCGAACGGAAGAGCAAATCGAGGCTAGGCCACGTTGCACTCCCAAGACGAATCTACCCGTTCCGGACAACAAGAGATTCAATAACAACACCGTCAAATTCAGATTTTGCAAGCGACGGATTTAAAAATCACGGAAAAAACGGTGCATGAAAAACCTCCATAATTCTAAAGCAAGAATCACACAAAGGGGAGAGTTTACCCAACCGGGATGAAAGTTTCACACAAAGATAAGGTGGGAGAATCACTCTCTCCACGGATCCGCCGGCGTCACACCGAAGGGTTTGCAACCTTCTTCCACGGAGTCGCACCAAAGAAGTCGCGCCGGAGTCGCACCGAACGGATGGAGGGAGCAAGGGGGCGGCGGCTTCACACCACACAAGGGGGGCCGGCGGTTTCACACCACCATGGGGGTCGGCGGCTTGGAGAAAGCTCTTGGCCGAATTTTCTCAAAGGAGAGGGAATTTAGGTTTCAAATATTCAATGATCATATTCCTCTTAAACACCTCCTTAAATAGGAGTTTACAATAACTCTTAGCCCTCCATGATGGAGATGTAATCTCATCCATCCAAAAGACTAAATGCTCACCAAAATAAAATATTGTTCCAAATGAAAAAAATAACACATGCCATGAATATAAAATTATCACTTAAACATAGGATAATTTTATATTCCAAAATATTAAATAAAGTGCATGAAATAAGAAAATTAGGCTAATTTTTCCATGGCTGTTTTAGCACGTCGCGGGCGGAGGTTGTAACGTGCACTTCCTTCAGCGTCATCACGGCGTCTCAGATCTTTATGGCGTAGCGCCTCGGCAACCGGGTCATCATCAAGTAGCGATGGCGCTGCATCAATCCTCCCCCACTCAAAATCACGTATCTCTGATGCGTGAGTGGAGAGATAGCGGCGGAGAAGCTCGGCATCCAAACGTTGAAGCTCTGTCGCGAGTACCCAAAAGTCGTCCGAAGGGGGCGGTCACGCCAACGGACGAGGAAGCGGTAAGTAGTACCATCCGGAATTGTGAATGGTTCCGCAACGAGTATCATATCTGGAGTGAGAAATGTCCTGGGAAACCTGGGAAACATGTCAGCAGTAGGAGTAAAAGAAGGCAACGTACCATCCGATGTTATACCTGCGGGGACCGAAGGAGAGAGATCATCCGAACTACCACTCCCCAACCCATTAAAATTTTCAGTGGAGGGAGAAGACGACAGAGAATTCAACTCAGGTGGAGGTAAAACCAACAGCGTCAAATCCGAGACATTAAAAATAGGGGAGATACCCTAATCAGCCGGCAAATCCAAAACGAAAGTTTTGTCACCTAGTTTCTTGATAATCCGAAAAGGGCCGGCGCGCTTCGGTGCCAACTTCTTAACGGTGCCAGATGGCAAGCGTTCGAGAACTAAACGGACTAGGACCAAATCGCCAACTTTAAAGTGCAACACCCTCCTATGTAAATTAGCGTGCGACTGATAAGACTCGTATTGAGCAGTCAAGGTAGC
This sequence comes from Platanthera zijinensis, assembly GCA_039513925.1. NCBI lineage: Eukaryota > Viridiplantae > Streptophyta > Magnoliopsida > Asparagales > Orchidaceae > Platanthera > Platanthera zijinensis. The sequence goes on from CM077098.1 coordinate 11,870,803, forward strand.
TCGTATACGTGCATGTAAGTCATGAATATGTTGGGCGAAGGATTGTGCAAACTGACTTGTCTTGTATGTTGGGGGCAACGGTACCAAGTCAATTGGCACAGGGGCCTTGTATCCATGGACAATCTCGTTTGGTGACAGACCAGTAGACCGATTTTTGGAATTATTATAAGCTAATTGGGCGTGGGGAAGAATAAGATCTCACGTGCCTTTGTGATCGCTTACGAGGCATCTAAGAAGGCTACCCAAGCTTCGATTGTCCAAAACAAAACCATTCACATAACGGTGGAAGACTATTCGAAACAACCTCGCAAGTAATTTAAAAGACGCATTTAGAAGGGTCGAGAAATTAAAAATGCGCCTAATTAAATTAAAATCATGAGGGGAGAACCCATGTGCCACATGACTTGAATTAATAGTATAAAATAACGGAATTATTTCCGGTGGCACATGTGCTTTAAATTCAAAAATTAACGTAGTGGGTTCCAACGTTTTCGTTTTAAATTTAAAATTAAATTTTGATTTAAAAATATCATAATAAATAGTCAGCGGAAAACGTTCGTCATCAACTACGTTCGCCCACGTCCTTCTAAGTAAGTTTAACGGGATGGCGGGAATAATAAACTTCTCTAAATATGAAGGGCTAGAAATGACTAAATCATCTACTCGAGCTAAGGGAACCGGAGGGAGAGTCGACAGGGTTGAACTCCGTAGGGGGAACCAAGTCACACTCAACGTCAAAGCATGGATTAAGCGTCCAAGAGAACGCCTTCGGTTGCAAGCCTTTAAAATCAAAAGTAAACTCGAATAGTGGATTCGTCCTCACTGAAAACTCATCCTCAGTTAACGTTTCGCCTCATAATGAATCCACCAAATCATTAGAAATTTTACTTAAGTCAGAAACAGTGATCGTCTCAATAGTAGGCAAATTCGTATCCGATAAAATTTCCAAACTAACTTGGGCCTCAGGCGAAGGGGCTATCATCAAAGAAAAGTCAGTTGGGCCCTCAGTGCTATCGTCATCCAAACATAATTCTTCCCATGAGGTGGGGACATCGTCTAAGTCAGAATAGGGGGATGGGCAAATCGAATTCAGGGGAGTATAATAATTAGCTTGAGTTCCAAGCGGCGATAATAACGTCAAAGGACTAACTCCCGGATGTATCACACTAAGCTTATCCCAAACTGAACATCCATCCCAAGGTGACTCTACCAATACCGTAGAAACCTCTAATAATCCTGGGTCAACCAATATAACGTCGGATCCTAGCAAGTCATCACCTAAATCAGTGACATGTAAGCTCTCAGCATCGGATGACTCTACCGACTCAACCGGAATGTCTACTAGCTCAGGGTCAACAGAAGATTCCATGACTAAATTATCGTCGAAGGGGATTGGAGATGATTCCTCAGAGGAGAAATCCTCTTCCAGGTCACTAGGGTAACCAATCTCCTCAACGTCACTAAAAGCGTCAGTGAAACTTGCCTCATCCTCAGTGACGGGCGCAGTCCTAATCACATCCTCAGGTTCAACAGGAGAGTCAGGCACTATCGTAAGTGAAGGAAGACTCTCACCTAGCTGATTAATTTCATCTTCCAGAGATTCCATATCCACATAAGCATCCTCAGAGGTATCAGTCACTATATCAGAGGGCTTAGATGTCGAGGCTAAGGAAGCAAGCACCCTAATAGTAACCTCTTTCGAGTTCAAATTTTTGGGTCGGAATGACTTATGTTTCCTATAGGTGGGACTATGCACACTCTGGGTAATACTACCTCTCTGGGGATAAGATCTATCCTGAGGCGTAGGGTCACTCCTATAAGCGGATACGGGTCTAGTGCTGTAACTATTCTTACTAACGGGTGTGGTGCTATTAGTGCGCAGGTAGGCGGGATCAAATTGATCCGAGAGGAGGTTACACATGTGCGGCCAAGCATAACGATAGCTACCAACACGACACTCTTCGTTTAACCAAAATAATCGTGCCCGACCTACTAATCGCTCTCGGGCAAAGCTAACCTTTTCGTAGTCATCCCATAAGTGATAATTAAAATATTGTTCTAATCCCTTAAGCCAGTCTCTAAAATTTTGGGGATACTCTAAACCGTCATAAGTAGGATAAATGTGCTGTACCCTAGGGTGTGTTTAGCCATATCTTTAGCATAAGAATAGTCTAACCGAGAAGCATATACGTCATATGTCATTTAGTGAGAACCGGAGAAGAAACTCGATCCGATACTTGTGCACATGCAAAGAAAAGTAAACTGGCCCTAATTAAATCTCAAAGATTTAATTGTTCCCGCTAGTTTCAAAAAAATAATATATGCATACTTTTTTATTTTCTGAGCAAGAAAATTATAAGGATTATTAATTAATTTTTTCAGATTTTTTTTTTTGCAGAAAATAAAATTTAGCCGGCTATTGGCACACCAAATACTAAATTTTCAAATTAATTAATAAAAATAATTACTGAATGAAAAATAATAATTTTTTTTCTTACTAATAATTAGATGGAGAAATACCAAAAATTCTAAATTTTAGATTTTGAGGAAAAAAAATAACATTTTTAAGCCGCTATTTGCAGACCACTATTATTATTTTTTGTAACTTTGAGAAAAATTTGAAATTTGGAATTTGAAGTTGGAAATTTGAAATTTGAAATTTATTATTTGAAATTTGAAATTTGAAATTTGAAATTTTGAATTTTATTATTTGAAATTTTGAAATTTTAAATTTTGAAATTTTGAATTTTGAATTTTGAATTTTGAAATTTGAAATTTGAAATTTGAAATTTGAAATTTGAATTTTGAAGTTTGAATTTTGAAATCAATTTCAAATTTGAATTTTAAATTTTAAAATTTTAATTTTGAAAATTTGAAATTTGAAATTTAAAATTCGAAATTTGAATTTTAAATTTTGAATTTTGAAATTTTAATTTTGAGATTTGATTTTTTTTTAAATTTCACTGAAAAATAAAGATTTCAGCCCGCTATTTGCAGACCAATTGGACAGAATTACGATGTTCCAATTTTCAGGCTGACCTAACGAGGACGAATCGAAAAATTTTCTGTTTTAATGTTGCTGGAAATAAGTGCACGAAGCTACAGAATTTTTTTCATATTTTTTTGACAAGTTTAAAATTCCGAAGGGTTTTACTAAACGCAGACCAATCCGAAAATTTCAGATCCTAGAAAGAAGAAATCGACCAACGAAGAACGCAGAGAGGATGTTTGCAACTTGGGAGTTGAAACGACCGCCTCTGATACCAAATTGATGTAGGGTCGACCGTGATTCGGACGTGACTACAATACGGACACCTAAACGTTACCGAACAAGAAATAAAAGAGGGAACGCCGACCAAAAGCGAACGAAAAGGGGTCGGTTGGTTCCCAAAATCCGGGACTCGATACCACGTCCTTATGACCTACTTCTCCAACAAGCACACAACTCACAGTAAGCCGGACTCGATACAACGTCCTTAAGACCTACCTCTCCAACAAGGACACAACTCACCGCACCTACACAAGCATCTATTCCTTTCAATATAGCCGTTTCAAGCGCAGCAATAGTTTATTTCGGAGCGGCGGAAAACCTTTAAGAGCGATCGAAATTCGAGTCGTGATTAATTCACTTGTTGGCACATAAAGTGCGCCGAACGGAAGAGCAAATCGAGGCTAGGCCACGTTGCACTCCCAAGACGGATCTACCCGTTCCAGACAACAAGAGATTCAATAACAACACCGTCAAATTCAGATTTTGCAAGCGACGGATTTAAAAATCACGGAAAAAACGGTGCATGAAAAACCTCCACAATTCTAAAGCAAGAATCACACAAAGGGAAGAGTTTACCCAACCGGGATGAAAGTTTCACACAAAGATAAGGTGGGAGAATCACTCTCTCCACAAATCCGTCGGCGTCACACCGAAGGGTTTGCAACCTTCTTCCACGGAGTCGCACCAAGGAAGCCGCGCCGGAGTCGCACCGAACGGATGGAGGGAGCAAGGGGGCGGCGGCTTCACACCACACAAGGGGGGCCGGCGGTTTCACACCACCAAGGGGGCCGGCGGCTTGGAGAAAGCTCTTGGCCGAATTTTCTCAAAGGAGAGGGAATTTAGGTTTCAAATATTCAATGATCATATTCCTCTTAAACACCTCCTTAAATAGGAGTTTACAATAACTCTTAGCCCTTCCATGATGGAGATGTAATCTCATCCATCCAAAAGGCTAAATGCTCAGCAAAATAAAATATTGTTCCAAATGAAAAAAATAACACATGCCATGAATATAAAATTATCACTTAAACATAGGATAATTTTATATTCCAAAATATTAAATAAAGTGCATGAAATAAAAAAATTAGGCTAATTTTTCCATGGCTGTTTTAGCACGTCGCGGGCGGAGGTTGTAACGTGCACTTCCTTCAGCGTCATCACGGCGTCTCAGATCTTTATGGCGTGGCGTCTCGGCAGTCATCATCAAGTAGCGGTGGCGCTGCATCACCTTGTCGGAAAGAAAGCTAGACATGGACTGGGACATGTATTCCCTCCCATTATCGGTACGAAAACATTTCAGACGAACAGAAAATTGAGTGAAAATTTCATTCCACAAATGTTGAAAAATAGATAGTAATTCAGAGCGATTTTTCATTAAGTAAACCCAAGTCATGCGAGAAAAATCATCAATAAAGGTAACATAATATCTGTTTCCTAACAACGTAGGGACAGGACACGGTCCCCAGACATCAGAATGAAATAAATCAAAAGGTGCAGAAGCACGAACATCTATACGAGGTACATAGCTAACTCTATGGAGTTTAGCAAACAAACACGACTCACAGCTGAGATGGGAAACGTTCCCAAACTCAGGATACAAACGACGCATGACTTGCATAGAGGGATGACCATGACGGTAGTGGAGGTCCAAGAGTTTGGCCGAAGCAGCAGAGCAGGCAATGTGGGAAACTTCATCTAGAACATAAACACCACCACGCAGCTTCCCTCTACCAATAATACGGCTCGTCGACTGTTCCTGAAAAAGGCAACCAGAAGATGTGAAGATAGCAGTGCAGTTTAAATCACGAGTAAGCTTACTAATAGACAGGAGGTTGTAAGCAGATTGAGGAACATGAGCAACCGATGATAGAGGCATATCTGGTGTCACATTGCAGCTTCCAAAGCCCACAATAGGAACAGTGGATCCATCTGCAACCGTAATGGACGACCCACAATGAGGGTGATAAGAATGCAAGATACCTGATGAACTAGTCAGGTGGTCAGAAGCTCCAGAATATGTCAGCCACTGAACAGGACTATGAGGTGGAATTGTCTGGACCACAGCAGCACTATGAGGTGGAGAAGAAATCGGAAAACCTGCAGGCGACGATACTCCTCCTCAGAGATCTGGACAGTGCGGGGGACCTCGGGGGTGCCGGTGTCGAGTCGGAAACGAGAGCAGAGCGAGGTGAAGCAGATGAGGTTTTGGCCGCCCAGTCTGGCTTTCCATGCACAAGCCAACACGTATCCTTTGTGTGACCTCGACGTCCGCAATGAGTACAATGTCGCGTATCAATCTCCCGACCACGCCCAGAACCAGACCGACCGCCACGGCTAGTCCCCCTTCCCCCCCCCCCCCCCGAGAGGCCAGCGCAATTGACTCGCTGGAGGAAACATGTAGAGCAGCTGGAGAAGAGGCAGATCCCGCTTTAGTCAGACGATGGTACACACTAGCAGTCTGCAACGTAGAAGGACTCGCAAGCATTTCGGTTCTTGTTGTTGAGAAGTTTGGGTCAAGACCGTTTAGAAGCCAGATGAGAACCAGATGCTCACGTTGAGCCTGATGTCCTTTACGAAGTAGAGGGGATCTCCCAAAGATCCAGGATTTCATCTGCAAGAACCTTCCATTCGGCGAAGTACTCAGTGACAGGACGTGCTCCTTGTCGTAGCTCAGCCATCTTGGGAAAGAAGTTCACCAAGACGAGAGAGATTGTTAGCTTGAGAAAACATCATATGCAGGGTGTCCCACAACTCCTTAGTGCTATCACAATTCTTGCACATTTGTTGAACTAATGGTTCCATGGAACTCAGAAGGAGCGCAAAGATACGACAATCATCACTGTACCAATCGTCGTATTCGACACTTCCCACGGCATGAGTAGGAAGTCTAGTAAGGTGGTGAGTACGTCGGATGCCTGCTAGAGACATAGTAACCCCCTTTTTCCACAACTGAAAGTTGGAGGAGGTAAGGATAGTGGTAGCCAGCCTTGTATTGGAAGGAAAAGTATTGGTAGAATCCCCTGAGGGAACAGGTGTCTGGGTGATGCTTGTAGCCGAGTCTCCCATGGTCTTGGACAAGAACCTTCAATAGACAGCAGGAGACATCAACAAGCAGTACCCGAAGACAGCCACACGACAGAGCAGCAGAGCAGAGGAGAGGAGATCGGCATCTTCAAGAGCAGCAGGAGGATATCAGCATCTTCAGTGCAGCAGAGCAGAGGGAAGACTGCATCGGCAGCAAGCAGCAACAGGAGTCAAGCAGGCGGCGACATCAGACAGCAGCAGCGACGGCAGGCGGCATCAACACGCGATGCGCCTCCGTCTAGGGCACGGGAGGGACGAGCGCGGCGGAGAACGAGCGAAGGCGGCGAGCGATCGAACAAGCGCGGCAAACAAGGACGGCGACGACGCACGAGCGCGGCGAACGAGCGCAGACGGCGGATGCGAGAAAACCCTAGCGCAGACGGCGGATGCGAACGACCTCTGATACCATGTTAGTTGGAGAAAATAATGACTTGTCCTCTCTTTGGACCAAGTCTCATGTATATATATCTCTTAACATATATATCTATTAACCCTAACTACAGCATTTAACATTACAGCATTTAACAAAATGTAATATGAGTGTGTGTAGTCTTGTGTGTCCAACATATGTTGCAAGCTATCCTCACTACAGAATCCCAAACAAGGAGCATAATAAAAATCCTAACTCTTAATAATACTGGCAATATATGCACCTGGAAAGGTGAAGGTGCCTAGAAGGGCATAGTAGCATCAAATGATAACTGTAGTTCCTTACCCAACAGATTGATAGATGGTTTAAAGCCATCAACTATCAGGAAACTAGCCAGTGGACAGGATTGTAATTGAAAAAGAGAGAATTGATGGCACAACCCTGATTCAAATATTCAACTGCACCCCGTGATTGGGAGGCGGGAAAGCCGCATTCCCGATTGTTTCAATGAAAATCACATTAAGTTAAAAGATGAAATGGAAGCTTCATCAATAGAGATCATTCTCAAATAACGTTTTCAGTAGTATGCACCTGTGCCTAGTGTAACTATAAAGAACTTCAATACACCTGAGTTATAATTCAAATATTGTGAAAAATAGAACAGCTTACATACCAATGGACCTTGACATTGCAAGGACACCAAAAACACGGGACCCGTTCCACTGAATCACTTTGCCTCCAGTAGATTCAATCCTATGATACTCGTCATCTCTGTCCGGCTTCAATATAAAGGTAAAATAAAATGTGAGAATCAACCTGTCAGTTATATTCATGCAATCAAGAAGGCTCAGAAAAACTAAACACAAAGAAGGCCGTACTTTATGGTCAACAGATAATGGCACTGCTTGTTTTCCACGGTATAGAACTGCTCTTGAATCCCCACAATTAGCAACAATAATGTGTGATGAACATATAACAGCAACAACAGCAGTAGATCCAACGGTCTCTGGAACAATGGTTTCTAAAGTAATCGAAGACTCCAGACCACTGTCATCACATCTTCCTTCTAAACTTCTACTTAGCCCTCCACTTATGTCATCGTCAACTTTCAAAAAGCAATTGGTGAAGACAGACTCCCACTTTTGATGCAAATCATTCCCTTCAATGACATTGGCACTTCTACTTACATTCCTTATCTCATCAATTAACGCTAGATGCATGTGATCCTTGCAGTAGTTAGCAACCTGCAAATTGGATAAAAGACACTCAATTGGATCCTAGTTCATCAGTAAGGAATAATAAGCGCAAAATGAAAGCCAGAGAGTAGTAAAGAAACAAGTACCTGAGCACCACCGTGACCATCATAGACTCCATAAAAATGCCCAGGGAAGCCGCTACAGTTTAGACTGAGACCATCCACCACTTCACCGCTAGATAGCATGATGAGTGGAATTTCATGAAACCATGGCATAGCAACAAAGGCATCTTCCATTTCCGGTCTCTTGCCACATGTAGAAAAGCAACCCCAAAGTGGAATGCAATCCAATCCCAAAATACTTCGCCTACCTCTTAAACTCATCAGACCTTCATGGATATTGACATCAATGAAGGGTGGTACTTTAAGATTACCGGTCTCTGTGTTGATGCTCGCTACACTAGCACTGAGTTTTCCACTGGAAGACCCGGCAATGATCTCAACACCAGTAACAATGCTATTAATAGTAGCATCGATGCAACCTGAAACACAAATTATAGCTGTATCAGAACCAAAAAGAGTCTCATTAGCCGCAGTTATGATGCTTCCTCCATCACTGACAGTTAAGCACGAGCTCTCCACTAGTTGCTTCATCTCAATAGAGACAACAGACTGCTCATCATCACCATCCTCTGCTAGTGTCTTCACTTCCAAATCATCAGCATCAACTCCTTCCACAATTGCAACAACTTCATGCCCTTCCATTTCCAAAGAAATACTCCTCCCAGAACCTTCAGCAATCAACTTAGATTCTTCTGAATCAGACCCAAAACTAGCAGCAGCATCCATCAGTTTAAAGTGAGTAATCTCCATCGAACTAGGGCAGTGAGAATTCCCAACACTAACATGAAAAGCTAGCACGAGAGAACTCTCCTCCATCAAGCTCCTTTCCCTAAATGAATCACGCCGTTAACAGTATCTAACCAAGTCTTTATAAACTAAGCATGCCTTCATCTTCAGTACATCTTTTCTTTCTCCTCTTCATCTCTTAGACATGTTTTCTTTAATAAAAATACAGCACTTTAGCAATGGGTGATGAGCATAACCAAGAATTGATCCTCCTGAACTGTATGAATACTAGAGCCTACAATTAAATGAGTTGACAGAGTCGAAGACGATCTATCTAACTATATATTCACATCAACCAACCTAATCTTCCTGAGATGCAAAAGCGCAAAACATACATAAAAGAAAATTAAATGAGGGGTAAAAATCTCCAGACCTTATCTCCAAGCTGAGAATAGGGGAGAAGATCCTACAGTAGTAAATGCTGCGAGATTTCCATGATAAAAGAAAATAGAACTTTTCACATCTCAGATCCCTGGATAGGAAGGAAATCACGCAACCTCTGTATTCAACTGAAAATCAAGCCCTCCTTCCTAATTCATCTTCTCCCTCTCGGTCTCTTTCATTACATGAGAGCGCCAAGAAAGAGCATAGAAACAAAAGTGTCTGGCCTCTTCTCCACAAGAACAAAACCATAAGAATAGGGGGAGGGTTTTCTGTGCTGCTTACTTCTTCCAAAAGTCTGATGTAAAGATGTGATCAAAAATCCCTGAAACTGGCACACAGTCCCAATTCTCCGGCTCCGACCTGTGGAACCCTACGAAGGGGAAGAAAATGAGGCCATGAGGGAGGAAGAAAGAGAAGACAGGTGTCGGTTGACGGAGCCAAACGGCATTTCTTATTCTTTGCTGGAAGTACCAAAAGCTCCCCGTTCATTTTGTGTAATGGCTAACTTCTGCGTCATCTTCCGTTGGCCATGGGTCCCACCAAAACGATGACGGAGTAGTTTCGTGTCCACACGGAGCCGGTGGTAGTGCCAAATTTTTTTCTCCATGAGAAAACTTCATAATTGCCCAACAATGTCAGTCCAATCCCGAGGTCATATGCTAGCAGATGCACGACACGTACATATATTATTATATTATTATTTTTATTTTTAATAAAAACATGCGAGAGACGTCACCGGAACTCTTGACACGTATAGGATTAGAAGGTACGGGGGATTTCGGACAGGTGTGAAATCTTTGGTGGTGCGGTGGTGGTAAATGCACGATTTGAACCGTCCTTCGTTAAGGATCACCTAACTAATTTCATCCGTTTGAACATAAAAATAGATGAACTTTCTTAGGTGAGCGTTAACGAATGACAATTTAACCCACATGTTTATGACCGTCACTACCGTGTCAAACAGAGCATTTGACGTGTGGTATATCTTTATACTTAAAGCACATGTTTGTTTCGTCCCAAGAGATCACTTTTTTCTCTTAGTGAGAACGTTTCTTCCTCCAGGCGAGTGAAGTGTTTCCTCCTCCGACGGGCGAAATTATGGACAGTGCATTCTCATATCTTCGATGCAACATTGAAGCTTCACCTCCTCAACATTTTAAGACATTGAAGGTGTAAGAATAGGTGCTCGAAACATCCGGAGGAAGGTCAAGGTGGAACAGTCTCTCCGTTGCCCCCAGCTAGGTATATATAGAGCCAAACCTAGGGTTTGTACGCGCAAGGCCCCCGACCCCGTTATTCGTCCGAATATACACTTACAATCTCCTCTTATATTCGTGACAAATAACGGTGACGTTTCGGGGTGCTGGAGAGTAGACAAAATAATAATCCAAACTAAACAAAGCATTCAGGACAGATCATACTAAATAACAGAGTAAAAGAGTTTTGCCTAAACGGCAAACCTCCACACAGATTCTATCTCAAACATAGTCTGAATAATTATTACAAAACAAATGAAACATGAATTAAACGTTTGATGATTCTACTCATCTAGTAGATCATCGTCATCCATGCCCAGGTCTACAGCTCCTCCATAATCTCCATCGTAGCCTGCAAGGAATTTCATGAGTCAGACTCAATGAATTCATAAACATATGCAGTAACATTTAAAGTAATCTAGCTCTAACTAAATGAGCTTAGCACTTATAGCAACGGTGAAGTAACTCTGTCAGCATCTCATCCAGTCTAACTAGGAACTAGCCACGTTATCTTACTCATTACTGATCACTATGAGCCTCACCAACACATGTGGGCACACGTCACGTGCAACATTATCCAATGTGGAATAATGTGTTGTGACCAATAATGTTTAGATTAACATATACAACGACTTTCAATTCCCAGTTGAATAACTCTTGAATCAACTTACAATGAAAGGACGTTAGGTTATCAAATGTGGAATAACCCGCATCCAACCATCTTGGGTTTTCATCAAGAAATTATTTGGGGTTTTCAGTCTGTCACTTATTAGATGCTTGAATGTTGGCAGATATAGGCTCGTGTATATCAAAACATAAACATTGGAGAAAAGTTTCATATTTCAATGAACTTTAATCTCATTTCCCCGATGTTTTGATTGTGAGAGCTCTATTTAATCCTTTAGTAAGGGTGTCTGCAACATTATCTTTCGATCTCACATCAACTAGGGTCAAAATCTCTTGACTTGTGAGAGAGGTCAACCAGGCCTGTTTCATCCTAAGTTGCATTCTTTTGCCATTGAACAAAGTGTTCGTGGCAATCGTTTTAGTAGTCTGATTGTCGCAGTAAACTGCAACAGAACTCAATTTCCGGCTCGACAATGGAATGTCCATCACCAAATCTCTTAACCACTCTACTTCTTCACCAGCCGAAGCTAGAGCATAGAGTTCGGATTCCATAGATGAGAGTGCAATGCACGACTGTCTCTTGGACTTCTAGGCTACAGCTGCTCCTCCTAGTGTAAAGAGGAATCCACTAGTGGACTTGCTGTCATTTATTTCTGAGCACCATGATGCATCAGAATATCCTTCCAAAACAGGAGGATGACCACTATAACATAAAGCATACTTTCGGGTGTGCTTTAAGTAACGCATCAGCCTATCGAGGGCATCTCAATGGTCTTGGTCAGGATTGTTAGTGAACCTACTTAACATGCCGACCGTGAAGGCTATGTCAGGTCTCGTACAGACCATAGCGTACATGAGGCTACCAAGCAGTTTAGAATAATCTAACTGTCGAACCGTAACCCCTTCATTGGGATTTAAGCGGTTAGAATAGTCGTATGGTGTCTCAGCCGCTTTACGTTCACTTTTTCCCCACGTGTCCAACAAGGACTGGATGTAGTGACTTTGACTTAGGGAAATGTCATGTTTCCCAAAGCTCACTTGCATACCTAGTATAGTGTCAGCTACACCTAGGTCTGTCATGCTAAATTCTTTAATTAGACCTGACTTTACGTCATCCACTTCGGATTGATCAGATCCAAGAATAAGCATATCATCCACATACAAGCATATTATGGCGACGTTGTCTGATCTATGACGTATGTAAAGACATTTATCCGAGAGACTCGAGATGAATCCAATGTTCTTTACAGTATAGTCAAACTTCTCACGCCATAATTTTGGCGCTTGCTTCAATCCATATAGCAACTTTAAAAGCTTACAGACCTTGTCTTCGTGACCGTCTACAATGAAACCTTCAGGTTGACTCATGTAGATCTCTTCGGTCAGATCTTCATTCAAGAACGCAGTCTTAACATCCATTTGATGAACAACAAAGTTCTCAATGGCTGAAATAGCAAGAAGAAACCTAATGGTTGCTAAGTGATACACGGGTGAGTATACATCAAAATAGTCTACTCCGCTTACTTGTGTGAAACCTTTAGCCACCAGGCGTGCTTTATACTTAGCTACGCTACCATCAGGATTTAACTTCCTTTTCAGAACCCACTTGCACCCTACAATTTTAGCCCCTATTGGCTTATCAACTAACATCCAGGTGTCGTTCTGAAGGAGAGAGTTCATCTCATCCTCAATTGCTTCTTTCCAGAGTAGGGAATCCGTTGATCTCATCGCTTCCTTAAAATTAGATGGATCAGCCTCGACGTGGTAAGTGACAAAATCACTACCGAAGGTTCTAAGGGTTCGCTCTCTCACTGAAGTCCTCCTAGACTCTAGTCTAAAGTTGTCTATCGGAACAGAATAGGAGGTGCTCGGTACTGATTCAGGATCTTCCTCAGTAATAGTTGCTTGCATACCTGGGATAGTTAAGTTCTTATCTTTGAGAAACTTGTCCTTGAAGAACACCGCATCCCTAGATTCTATTATGATATTATTAGAAATATCAAGGAACCTATCTGTAGCACTATCTTCAGCACAACCTAAGTAGACACACGTATTGGTCCTAGGTCCAACCTTAGACCGTCTAGGGTCAGGAACCCTGACATAGGCTATACAGCCCCAGGTCTTAAGTCTAGTTAAAGACGGGGGTCGCTTAAACCAAAGCTCGTAGGGAGTAACCTCTAACTTAGCATGGGGAACTATGTTCAGAATGTGATTCGCAGTCAAGACTGCTTCTCCCCAATAAGCGGAAGGCATGCCTGCAGTGAGCAGAATAGAGTTCAACATCTCTGTTAACGTTCTATTCTTGCGCTCGGCTATGCCGTTAGATTGGGGGGAGTAAGGAGCAGTGGTTTCTGCTATGATGCCCTGTGAAGCGAGGAAGCATCTGAACTCACTGGACATATATTCTCCTCCTCTATCACTTCTAAACCTCTTAATTTTCATGCTTAACTAGTTTTCTACCCTGGTTTTGAAAAGGCAAAACTTTTCAAATGCTTCATCTTTAGTTTTAAGCAAAGAGATATGACAAAATCTCGTGCAGTCATCTATGAACGTGATCATATACTTCCTCCCACCTCTTGTGACAAAACTCTTAAAGTCACAAATATCGGAATGTATAAGCTCAAGAGGTGTTGTGCTCCTAGTAACCGTACCAAAAGGTTTCCTAGTGATCTTGGTCTGAGCACACACTTCACATTTTCCAAGAGGAGACTTAGTGTCTAGTGGGATCTTGTGAGTTCTAGCTACTTGGAGCGTTTTCCTATAGTTTACGTGTCCTAGTCTCTCATGTAGAGTCCTAGGGCTAACTAAGTTCAATTGAACTTGTTGTACTACCTCATTTGCTAGACTCAAACGGTACATCCTATTCTGGACGTAAGCATATCCAAAGTAATGTGAGTTGACTGACAGAGTCACTCTACCGCTACAGAAGTTAATGGACATACCAGCATCACAAAATAAACTAATAGACACTAAGTTAGCAGATAAAGAAGGAATGAATTTTACGTTCTTTAAAATTAAAGACTTACTTGAGGAGAGCATCAGAGTTGCGTTCCCCACCTTCAGTACGTCGACTGTGCCGCCATCTGCTATGGTTACTGATTCCTTTGCATCCTTCAGCTCTGTCAGAAGATTAGCATTGTTGCAAACGTGGCACGTTGCCCCAGAATCTAGGAACCACTCCGTGCTGGCCTGCGTGTGTCCGACCATGGCAATAAAATCAGATGGCTCAGCGTGACTAACCAGATGAGCTTGGTTGCCTTCTTGTGGTGCTCTAGTTCTTTCTTTCTTCGGTAGCTTGCAGTCAGATGCACAGTGTCCCCACTTATTGCAGTTGAAACATTTACCCTTAAACTTTTTAGAGGGTCTACTCGGTCCTGCAACCTGGGGGCTACTTCGAGATGTTTTGGTCTTATGAGGAGGAGGAGCATGCTTGGAGCTTGTAATCATGTTGGCAGCAGCCTTTTGCTTACCAACAGCTTCCAGAGCATGCTTCGTTCTGTTCTCGTCCTCAATGCGTATGAAACGCTTGAGGTCGTTCAGACCAACTTGCATCTTCTTGCGATACATTTCCGTTTTGAAATTGTACCACGAGGAGGGCAACTTGTACACAATTGTGCCCGCAACAAAACTATCGGGCAGACTAATAGACTCACTATGCAAGGAATCAATCAAATTTTCAAAAACTGATACCTGAGGGAGAATGGCTTTCTCCTCGTCGAAGCTGAAAGAGTGGAATTTATCCACCAGATGAGCCTCGGAGAGGTCCTCCTCCTGCTTGAAATGCTCCTCCAAAGCATCCCAGATCTCCTTGGCAGACTACAACTTGATGTAGTTCTTGGCCAGGCTGGAGGAAAGACAGTTCAACAGGTAATCCCTACAGAAATCCTCATCTTCAACCCACTGAGCCTCATATTCAGTCCCAGCAACGTCAGCTCGAGCAGTCTTGATGGTGTAGAAGACATTCAGGTATTTCATCCCGAACTGCGTGTTCAACTTCCAGTCGTTAAACTCGGAGGTCGTGAACTTCTCATACTTGTTCATGGGCACAAGAGAGGAAGAGGCTTGAGTTCCTCATCTAGACTTGCTGGTAAACCCTAACAAGAACCAAGAATCCAGCACTTAAGAGAGAGCAACACTGGCGGCAACTGGGTCGAAACACTGGATCGGCTGCCAGGAAAACGTCGACCAGAGAAGATTCGACCGAAAAAAATGTCGACCAGAGAATCGTCGATCGTCGATCGGGAAAACGTCGACCAGAGAATCGTCGATCGTCGATCGGGAAAACGTCGACCAGAGAATCGTCGACCAGAGAAACGTCGATCGCAGATCCTGATTCTTCGGGAGCGAAAGGCTAAGGCTGGGCGCAAACGGAGATGGCGGCCGAGCTCCTTCACCTCTTGATCGGCGAGAAAGAATGACACAACAAACCGACGGAACTCCTCCTTCTAGCGACGGCATCGACCAGGAAGAAGGGACCACGGGAAGAAGGGATTGGCGACGGGAGTCGAGCTCGAGTCGAGAAACGGCACTCGAGTCCTCGAACTTCATCGAGACTCGAGTTAACCTCGCGACTTTTTGCTCGAAGCTCGAGGCCCCTACATCGATGGCTTCGGGGAAGGCGCGAACGGCGAGGAGGCTGGAGCACAGTCGAATGGCGACAGGACGTTGGTGATCGTCGACTGGGAAGAATACAATCGGCACCGACGTCGTGACCTAAATCCGCGAGATGAGCGGGGAACGGGGGGGTGATAGTTTTACTTTCAAGACTACCTAAACACCTAGAGGGGGGGGTGAATAGGTTCTAATGCTTGTTCTCACTTTTAGGCAGAATATAATAACTGAATTAAATCACACAACACAGCAATCACAGAAATTCATACAACACAGATTGCACACAGTTTTATAGTGGTTCCCCAAGGTCTGGGTACATTCACTTTCCCCCTTCACCTATCTAGTAGTGTGCTAGATTCGGTCAAACTTCCTCTTTAACTCAGATCAGCAGATCCTACAGCTCAGAACCTGGAAAGGTTCCTACAACTCAGAACCCAGAATGGTTCCTATAACTCAGGCTCAACAGCCCTACCTCAGCCTTGACACAAGGCCTACAACTCAGAGAAAAACTTTCTCCTACACTCAGGCAACAGCCCTACCACTCAGATATCAACTCTCCTACACTCAGCCTTTATAACATAGGCTTACAACTCAGATCTATATTGATAGACCCTACAAAAATTAGAAAAGAGTTTGTATTATCTTGCCCTTGATGAGAGAGAAAAGGACAAGACAGTTCTTGATCAGCTGATGAATGAAATCAACTGAATCTGAGCTTTCTTCAAAGCTTCTTGAATCTGAACTTAGCTGAGTTGATTTCCCAAACAACTTCTTGAGAAACCAGTGACGGCTTCCTTCTTCTTCTTCAAGTGGCTGGATCCCTCTCTATCCAACACCTTTGATGATACTTCTGAATTCTTGATAGAACTCTTCTTAGACAGATCCTGAGATCGTCTTCTTAGATCTTCTGATGAAGATCTCTTCCGAGCCTTGCACTTTCTTGATTTGATTCTTCAATCAATTTGTATGTTTGTTGCTCTCAAAATCAAATCCTTAATATCGCCTTCTGAATCTGTCTATTTATAGACCTTCTTCATGGTAACCGGCTGATCCGGTTTCTAACTGTCTTCTGACAAGTCTGACAGCTTCAGTTAACCTGTTGCAAACCCACGCTGTCAAATCTTCAAACAGATCTTGTGCCTTTGTCTTGGACAGCAAAGTGTCGAGACTGACTGTCAGAAAGTGTCGAGACCAACTGTCTATATGTGTCGACACAAGTAACTTAGGTGTCGACACAGCCTTTGATGATGTCGACTGGTTTGCCTTTAAGTCGACTCAGCTTCTTCAGAACTTCATCTTGAGAATGAGTCGACACTGAATATTTGTGTCGACTCAAGCACTTCATCATTCTTCAGAAAATGACTTGGTCTAGACATTGCAGTGTGTCGACACAAGTCCTGTGTGTCGATACAGTTGTTGTAGATTCAGAACATAATATGTGTCGACTCTGCCAATATGTGTCGACTCTGTCTTCTGGTGTCGACACAACTATCGTCGACCCTGCCAATATGTGTCGACTCTGTCTTCTGGTGTCGACACAACTATTGTCGACCCTGCCAATATGTGTTGACACTGCCTTTTGTTGGGTATTGTATCCACACTCACCTAGATTTGCATGAAGTCACCCATGAACTAAGTTGAATCCAGTTGTATTTGATATTTCTCTTTAGCCATATGCTTGCAGGTGTACACTTTAAGTATAGACCAATGTCAGTCTGCAATGGGTCATCAAACACAGGACTTCACAGTGTAATCCCTCACTGTGTAATCCAAGGTGTTGACTCATGTGTAGCCTCTCTATTGGAATATACTTAACCTCAAATCACTTGGAGAAAAGGACAAAAGCTG
Source organism: Platanthera zijinensis (assembly GCA_039513925.1). Lineage (NCBI taxonomy): Eukaryota > Viridiplantae > Streptophyta > Magnoliopsida > Asparagales > Orchidaceae > Platanthera > Platanthera zijinensis. The sequence continues at coordinate 11,888,358 of CM077098.1, forward strand.
AAGCTGAAGAAGTTTTATTTGAAAATATTTTTCTGTAACTTAGAATTTTTGCTAAGTCATTTTTGCTCGAGAAGTACAATAGTGCTCGAGTAAATTACAACTCTAGGTCTCGAGAAGTTTTTAAAGTGCTCGAGAAAAAGCTCAGCTTGCTCGAGAACTTTTTCTTTCAAATCTGGCTGTCATTAATGCTCGAGAGAAAGTTTTCCTTTCTCGAGAAAATGACTTTGCTGCTCGAGAACTAGAATGCTGTGCAAAAATATTTCTAAGGAAAAGTACTCGAGAAATATAACTCTTCTTCTAAGAAAAAAAGTCTACCTTTCTCGAGAACTATTTCTCTGTTGTTATTTTTCTAAGTTCCTGTGCTCGAGAACAGCTTTAGCTTCTCGAGTACTTTCCTCCAGATTTTCCTCTATGTTCAAGTGCTCGAGAAATAATCCATTTGCTCGAGTACTCTAGTCTTCAGGATTTTGATTAAGTCTTTGTGCTCGAGAAGTTTCAAGTTCTCGAATACTTTCTTTCCAGTACTCGAGCAAGTTTACTGTGTGCTCGAGTAATCCAGATATACTTTCTTCTAAGTATAAGGCTCGAGTAGTACAATTAGTGCTCGAGAAAGTTATTTTGACAGTATATTTTTCTAAGTCTCAGATCTCGAGACAATCATTTCTATTCTCGAGAACTCCTTGATTCAGTGCTCGAGAACAACCTTCAGTTCTCGAGTACTTCTGACTTGATCTTTTCTAATTCTGAAAATCGTTCTATTTTTCCAATCCTTAATCTGTCATCATCTAATTGGCCCACGTGGCATTACTTTCAATACGATTTGATTTCTGACCGATTAGGCTCCCTATAAAAGGTCTAATCAGTCTCTCTTTTCATTAAAAAAAATTTTATATCGTTTATCTTTTCTCTCTCTTCAAGAACGTGAAACGAAAAAGGGCCGAAAAACCCTAAGTTCTCGATTCGTCTTCCCGGTCGCCGCCGCTCACTGTTTCCATCTGGAAGGCCGCCGACGAAGAAAGATCGACGAAGTGACACATAGAATCGAGATCGACCTCGACTTCCTTCGAATCTCTTGATTCCGTGTGTTCCGAAGAACCAGATCTCAAGATCGACGACAGTATCTTCTCCGACTGATTCCTGACAGAGCCGCCATTGTTGAAGGAAGAAGAGACGTCAAGATTTTCTAGATCTGTCACAGTTTTATCATTTTCTGTAAATCTTTATTCTGTAGGAGATTCTTCTCCGAGTTGTAGGAGTTTTCACTCCGAGTATTTGTTGTAGGAAGATTGTGCTTCCGAGTGTAGATCCGGGTTGGATCGAGTTGTAAGATTTCTTAAATCTGAGATAAGTGGAGTAGCCGAGTCTAGTGCGTTACTAGATCGGTGAGAGGGAAAGTGGAGTACCCAAGATCGGGGAACCACTATAAATCTTGTGTCGTCTGTGCTTGTGTTCTTTTTGTGTGTGCTGCGATTAGTTTTATTTTATTCCGCAAAAGACGTCGCAATCACCTATTCACCCCCCTCTAGGTGATAATTTAGACAACTAGTCAACTTTCAATTGGTATCAGAGGGTCGTTGATCATATAAAGGTTAACACCTTGATCAGATCTGCCCTAAGTTGTCTAAGAAGTTAGCCAAGCATGGATAAGGCAAAAGATTTTGCAAAGCTTCCACTGTGCACCAAGACAAACTTTCCCATGTGGAAAGAAAGAATTAAATTCTTTATGGAAGCTGTGGATCCAAGGATCTTTATGATAGTTGAAGAAGGTCCCTATGTTCCCATGACAACCTCCACAATAGATCCTACTCTAAAGGTACCAAAGAAACTGATGGATCTTGACAAAGATGAGATTGCACTTGTCTCGTTGGACAAGAAAGCTAAAAACATCATAGCAAGTGCAAGTTGATGACTCTATGCTACTGAATCTGATACATTGCCAAAGTGCTAAGGAAATGTGGCAGTGTCTGTTAGTCCTGATGGAAGGCACTGAAGAAGTAAGGGATGACAGAAGATCCCTTCTGAATCAAAAATATGAAGCCTTCAGACAAGGACCAAAGGATTCAATCACAGATACTTTTGAGAACTTCAGCAAAATTGTTGAAGGGGTATGGAAGGGGGCAGGAAGTTCACTAATGGTGACCTGAATGACAAATTCCTCAGATCCTGACGAAAGAGTGGGATACCAAAGTATGTGCCATTCGGGAGTTTGGCAGACTAGCAGAGACTGACCCACAGAATCTCTTCGGAAAGCTGATGTCTTATGAGATGCAAATAAATACAAGAAAAGCCGAAGAAGAGAAGAGCAGATCCTCTTCAAAGGATAAGACTGTTGCCTTGAAGGCAGAAAGCACAAAAAAGGTCAAAGCTCAATCATCTACTCCTGCTCAGGAAACAATTGAGAGTGAAGAAAGTTCAGAGCCCAGTTCATCAGGCTCAGAGTTGTCTGAAGGAGAGTTCTCTCTCTTATCAAGACAGTTCAAGAAGTTTCTGAACAAAAAGAAGAATTGGAGAGGCAAGGATGCCTCACATAGACGATCACATTATGAAAGTGATCGAAGAAAGAAAGGCTCAAGCAGCCATGACAGGTATGTTCCTAAACAGAACAAACATGTTTCATCTGACATAGTTTGCTATTGTTGCAACAAGCCAGGTCATATGATTGCTGAATGCCCTCATAAGAAAAGAGAAGGAGGAAAGAAGGAAAGCAAGAAACCCTTTCACCAAAAGAAGAATGAAAGGAGCTTCGTGGCTAAGAAAACAAAGACCCTCAGCGACTCAGACTCCTCGGAGTCAAGTGAGGAAGAAGAAGCATATTTTGGGCTGATGGCTCAAACTGATGAGGAGACAGAACCCCAGTACACTGGGAAGGTAAACTCTCACACACCTCTTTCTGAATCTGAGAGTTCTGAACATGAGAATGAGGACAGCTTTTCTGACGATGAGTCTGAACTCATGGTTCAGTACAGAGAGCTGATCAAGGCCTACGACAAATGTCGAAAGGTCGTGAAAGCTCAAGCCAAAGAGATTAAGTCTCTTAAGGCAAGTGAAAGCTCTTTGAGAGAAGAAGTTCTTGAGATGGAATCACTCAAAGGTAAGCTTAACTCTGCCATAAAAGAATTGAATGAGACACTTAGTCTCGTCAGTCTGAAAGAAAAAGTCATTGAGAAACTGGAAGAGCAGTTTGAGGCTGAGAAGAAGCTTGTTGAGAGCTTCTCCAAGCCTAAGACAGTTCTTCCACTGATTGCTGAATTTCAGCACAGACTGATGGTGCTGGACTAGGCCATGTAGCCTCTTCTAGTAAGACTTCTAGAAGGAATAAGACTCAACGAAAGAATAAGGCAGCCAAGAAAGCCTTAGCCAAAGAAAAAGGGAAAGCCCCTCAAGAACAGACTACCTTTAATAAGGTAATCTACCCGACAAACAAGTTTGATCTTGAGTCCTCCTATGGACACTGGTCTAGGCCTACTTATGTAGAGCCAAAGTCTAGATACCAAGGATGGGCACGTCCTAGAAACTTTGGCGAAAGTGTTTTTAAAGCACCTTATGAAGAAATCAGTCTTCAGAGCTATGGTCCATATAATCATGGTCATAACTTTAAGAGAGCACCGAAAGTGAAAGAAGTTGAAGTCTTGTCCACCAAAGAGAGGAAAGCATGTTCATGTCATCAACATGAAGCATCCACCTCCAGGGCAGCTCCTCCTGCTAGACCTCATGTCAAGATGGTCAAGCAAGAGAAGAATGGACAAAGATACAATAGATTTCATTGTTGGTGTTGTGGCAAGATTGGTCACTTCGCCATCGATTGTTGGTTCAACAAAAGTGTTTATGCTGCCCCAAGAGTTATCAATGTGAGAAAGACCGCTCACGATGCTAACATCGGTAGGGGGAGCAATCTAACAAGAGACCAAGGACCCAAACAAATTTGGGTTCCTAAGGAAAAATGATTTTGTGTTTGCAGGTATGTCCAAAGGCCAATAGAACGCCAATATGGTACTTGGACAGTGGATGTTCTCGGCACATGACCGGAACAAAAAGTTTACTTCAAAATTACTCTCCAATCGAGAACGGACCAAAGGTCATCTTTGGAGGCTCCGACCGGGGAGTTACAAAAGGATTGGTACAATTTCTAACGGTAGCGTATCCTTCTCGGATGTTGCTTATGTTGAGGGATTAGAACATAATCTCATAAGCATAAGTCAATTATGCGACAAAGGATACGTTGTTGAGTTTCATGCCAACAAGTGTTTGATAAAAGCGGTTGATAAAAAGAAACCATTTTATCCGGCACTCGTAGCAGAAACATATTTTGTCTTAATTTTATTTGCTTGGATTCCTCTACCCCAGTATGTCTTCTTGCTAAAGATAGTGCATCTCTTAGTGACCAATGGCACAAGAGATTAGCACATATTAATTTCAAAAACCATTCATAAATTGTTTTCGAAGAATTTGGTGCGTGATGCTCCAAATGTTAAGTGCGAAAAGGAAAGACCTTGTCACGCATGCATTAAAGGCAAGCAAACAAGGGCTACTTTTAAAAGCATTATTGGCAAAGATTCGGACAGGTGTTTACACCTTCTTCATATGGACTTGTTTGGTCCACTGCAAGTTAGAAGTTTAGGAGGTAAGGATTATACGTTGGTTATTGTTGATGATTACTCGCGCTTTGCGTGGGTGTTCTTTTTGAAACACAAGTCGGATACCTTTGATATTTTCACTAATTTTGTCAGGCAAATACAGAATGAGTACAACTGCTCCATTGTCAAAATCAGAAGTGACAATGGAACGGAATTCAAATCTGGGGCCATGACGGAATTTTGTGAAAGCCTTGGTATCCTTCATGAGTTTTCCTCTCCTCGGACTCCACAACAAAATGGAGTAGCTGAGAGAAGAAACAGAACACTCATAGAGGCTTGCAGGACTATGTTGAGTGATGCTTCACTACCGGAATATTTCTGGGCTGAAGCCGTCAACACTGCATGTCACGTGCAAAATCGAGCACTCATAAACAAGAACCTGATAAGACTCCTTATGAACTTTTAAAAGGCAGGAAGCCAACAATATCTTACTTTAGAATCTTTGGTTGTAAGTGCTTTGTACTTAACAACGGCAAGTATCATACCACTAAGTTTAGCGAAAAGAGTTTTGAAGGCATTTTCGTAGGCTATAGTAGCCAAAGTAAAGCATATAGGATCTTTAACAAGAAATCCTGGTGGTAGAAGAATCAATTCATGTTATTTTTGATGAGACGAGTTTGTTGCAAAGCAACTCGTCTAGTGTGTTACTTGAAGCTGCAGGTTCCAAGATAAATGAAATAAAGTTGGAGGAACCAAGTGAAGAGAAGGGTGATACCTTCATCGAGATCACTTCTCCAACTACAATTGAGAATGATGATCAGGATATTGAAGCAGTTCAAAGAAATGAAGTCACTCCAGATGCTGAAGATGTTCCAGATGCTAGGACATTAGAGCTCAGACACTTGAAGGATCATCCAATAGAACAGATCATTGGAAATCCTCGAGACGGTGTCAGAACTCGTAGAGGTACCACTAATGAAAATTTATATTTAAGTTTTCTATCTCAGGTGGAACCAAAGAAGTTTGAGGAAGCAAACTGCGACGCATCATGGATACTAGCCATGGAAGAGGAGCTGAACCAATTCAAACGGTGTGAAGTTTGGAAGCTTGTACCAAGACCCAAAGATAAGAACGTTATAGGAACCAAGTGGGTGTATCGGAACAAGCTAGATGAAGATGGTACAATAATAAAGAACAAGGCGCGTCTCGTCGCCAAAGGATACCGACAAGAAGAAGGAATAGACTTCGATCAAACATATGCTCCAGTGGCAAGATTGGAGGCAATAAGGTTATTTCTAGCATATGCTGCATTAAAAGGTTTCACCGTCTATCAAATGGACGTGAAGTCTGCCTTCCTTAATGGAAACATAAAGGAAGAAGTATATGTAGAACAACCTCCAGGTTTTGTTGATCCAAACTCTCCTAACCATGTCTACTTTCTATTTAAAGCACTGTATGGTCTCAAGCAAGCTCCCCGAGCTTGGTATGAGACATTGTCTACTTTTCTTCTTGAGAACAAGTTCACAAGAGGAAAGATAGACAAGACATTATTTCTTAGGGAAATAAAAGGCAAGATTTTGCTAGTGCAAATCTATGTCGATGACATTATTTTTGGCTCAACTGACGACAACCTTTGCAAAAAGTTTTCTAAACTAATGCAAGGGAAGTTTGAAATGAGCAGTATGGGTGAGTTGAAGTATTTCTTGGGACTCCAAGTGAAACAATCTGAGGATGGAATTTTCATATCTCAGACGAAGTTCACAAAGGAGTTGATTAAGAAATTTGGATTGGAGAACGCATCTACAATGAAAACTCCAATGGCCTCAGCTATGTCTCTGGATAAGGATGAGAAAGGGAAACCTTTTGATGAAACCAAATACAGAAGCATAATTGGGTCACTACTCTACCTTACTGCTAGTAGGCCAGACATAATGTTCTCAACATGTGTATGTGCTAGATTTCAGGTGAACAGTAAGGAATCTCATTACGCTGCTGCAAAGCGAATTTTGAGATACTTAAAGGTACACCAAATCTTGGCTTATGGTACCCAAGAAGTAATGACAATGAACTGATTGGCTATTCAGATGCAGATTTTGCAGGTAGCAAGGATGATAGGAAGAGCACCTCAGGAACATGTCAATTCCTAGGAAGAAGGCTTATTTCCTGGAGTAGTAAGAAGCAGAATTGTGTCGCAATCTCAACAGCCGAGTCAGAGTACATCTCTGCAGGCAGTTGTTGTGCACAACTGCTTTGGATCAAAAATCAGCTTGAAGATTACAACCTGAAGTTTGAAGACATTCCTCTGATGTGTGATTCATCAAGTGCAATTGCCATTGCCAACAATCCAGTGTCACACAGCAGAACAAAACATATAGAGTTGAGATATCATTTTATACGGGAGCATGTGGAGCGAGGAGATATCAACCTTCAATATGTTCCAACAGATAGACAAGTTGCAGACATTTTCACAAAGCCACTGGATGAGGCCAAGTTCTCTTTCTTCAAGACAGAACTTGGGATGCTCAACAAAGAGGACTAAGGAAAAAGTCAATTCTCAATTGGTATCAGAATTTCAGAAAAAATAAAGCTAAGTAATTCTTTCTCGGGAATTACTTTTGCTCGAGAACGATGCTCGAGAACTTACGGTTACGAAAATTTCCTAAGTCTTTTGTCTCGAGAACTTCACTCGGGGTACTCGAGAACTTTATTTCATTCTCGAGAGCGGTATCGAGTACTTGTCAAGTGTCAATTGACTAAGTGGCAGTGCTCGAGCACTCAGACTACTTCTCGAGAACTTAATAAAGTACTCGAGTCTACTTCTCGAGAACTTAATAAAGTACTCGAGCCTACTTCTCGAGCACTTGATACTTACGAAAATTCTTAACCCTAATTTCCCGAGTACAGTTTTTGTTAGCTTTTATTATTTTTCGAAATGCCTAGTAGCAGTCCAGATCATTTTCTGCCGCTCTTTTACAATATGTATATAAATAGTCAGATTAAAATCGTTAAATCCACTAATCCCAAAATCCCCAAATTTCTTGTGACCCTTCGCCTCCGCCGGTGCCGTGAAAACCAGGAAAACCCCACAGTTTTTCTCGTTTTTCTTCAATGGCTTCATCTTCTTCCATCGCCAAGCTCGGAATCGCGCAGTGAACTCCTTCGAGATGGCATTGCAGACATATCCCCAGACTTTCAGAAACTCTTGAACCTCCTGGATATAGCCGGCCTCACTTTTGTCCTAGAACAGAAGTGTCGTCTCCTTCTTCCTCAGGTTCATGAATTCTACCAGAATTTGACAGTCAGCACCAGTGGTCATGTTCTCCGATCTACCGTTTTCTGGCATCAAGGTCAAACTCACCGCCTCCATCATCAATCAGTTGCTTCATCTACCTCCAGTCACAGAACCAGAAGACCTAACCCATGCAGACTATGACCGTGCCTATTCCTTCTGTGGAATCGCCGGCATACCCTCTGGTATTCGACGCCCCCAGCTGAACCCAGAGAGCAAATTCCTTCTGGACATCGTCGGCAAATGCCTTCTCTGTGCTACTGGATCAATCAAACATGCTACAGGAGAGATGTTTGATGTGATGACCTCCATAATCTGCAGGAAGCAATATCCTTTTGGCAGACTGATTCTTGATCACATCAGGTCCAGTCTCAAGAAGCCTGGATTTGCCAGAATTATAACCCTTCTACTCAGTGAACTTGACCCAGCAGTGTTCTCAATGTCCAAAGGCAGTGTTCTGCACTACATGAAGAGGCTCACAGTGGACTCCATTAACAGATGGGAGTTGAAATTGCAGAATACCACCAGGCCACCAGGGCTCAAGAACAAGTTCAGGAAGAGGTTGTCAGGACTCCACCTCCCTCTCCTCATCCAGCAATTGAGGGGGAGCCCCCCAAGCCTCCAACCTTCCCCAGCTACAACAGTTGTGGTAAAGGATGTTCCAGAGTACAGGATTCCATCCCCCTCCAAACCAAACCCAGAGATTGTCATCCAGGATGCTTCTCTTGAGGGGGAGCCTGCCTCCATGGATATAGATCTGACTGCCACTTCAGAACAAATTGATGCAATGATCACTGAACTCACTTCTGAGCAACCCAGTTTAGCATCACCAGCTCCAGACTCAGTTCCAGATTCTGCTCCAGCCACTGCTCAGGACCCAGCTCCACTTGAACCAGTTCCAGAACTGCCTCAGAAACATGCTTCTCCAGAACCAGTTCAGCCCTCCAGTTCACTTCCCCCATCACCTTCTCACCCAGCTGATACCCAAGGACAGCAAGCTGCTGCTTCCTCAACAACCACTCCCTCTTCTTTTGAGCCAATGACTGACATCCCAGAAACTGATGAGGATGTTCAGGAGGCAGAGTCCAGGATTCCTCCAAGGCCACACTACTCCATCCCAACTTTCCTTCCTTCAGGAAATGAAGAAGATGACAACATCCTCTGAGAAGACAGCCATCCACTTCTACTGTTGTAATTGAAGAGATCACCCCCAGCCCCTCCAATGCACCTTCTCCACCTGCTGCTGCTCAACCACCTCCATCCAGTCTTCCCCTGCAAGTGCTCCTGCTGCTACTGATTCCATCATAACACTGTTAACACAGTTGTTTGCTGAACAGAAAACCTACATAGACACTGCTGTCAAGAAGGTTCAAGACCAGGTGACTGCACTTGAGAAGGCCATGCACAAGGCTTTGCTGAAATCCAGGTGAACACAGATACCCTGAAAGAAGCATTTCACAAAGGAGGATTGGCCTTGGATCATACTATAACAAGTATTGGCCACCTCATGGATCAATCAGTTGTGTTGGCTAATAATCAGATTCAGTTGGATAAAAGGACAGATGCCAATTCTTTGAGCTGACAGGTGAGGTTGGCACCTTTAAGGAAGATGCTATTGAAACCCTTACTACAGAAGTCAGAAGGGGGAGGAGATTTTCAAGTCTATCTCAGCTAAACATTCTGAATCCATCATGACCAGAATTACCAATGCCAGCCTTGAAACCCAAGCTGACATAGAAGCCAAAGTCATCAAGGCTCAGAATGCATTCCACACCTCCCTGAAAGAAAATGTGCTGAAACATATTGACTCTGTCAAGTTTCATGCCTTTGATACCTCTGTCTGGATGCACAACAATATATTCCCTGACCATCAGATTGACTCCAACTCAATTCCCTATCATCTGAACCCAGTTGCAGTCAGAGCAGCCCTTGCTGAAAGCACTCAAGCCTCTGCTGCCCAAGCTGCTGCTGATGCACTGGCTGCTGTCAAGCTGAAGAAGCTGCTGCTGCTGCTGCCTTGCTCAGAAGGCCTTCTCTCCATACATTGAACTTCAAGAAACTTTCATGCCAACTGGAGAGGTGTGGGAAGATCTACCTAACCAGCCACCTAATATCCAAACAAAGAAAAGGAAATATGGGGAAGGGCCCTCTGCAAGGAGATCTGCACCTGAACATGATCAAGGCTACAGAAGACATCAGGATGAACCAAGGCAGTATCCAGTACACTCTGAAGTCTGGAGCCCCACCTCCAGGACTTTAATCCTTGAAACTCTGAAGCTGGTAACTCAATTCAGTGAGAGACAACAAGAATTCTACAGCCATGAGGAATGGAGAAAGTATGACAAGAACTGCATTCAGAGGAGGCTGCATGAGTCTAAGTATGGATTTAACAATGCTGCAGCTCCTCCTAAACCTGAAAAGTACTTTCCCAAGCCCTACAGCTACTTTGAGAGACAAGAGCAGAAGAGATGGCAAGAGGGTGAAAGACAAAAGAAACAGGCTGATGGCAAGAAGAAGTAACCTGCACTCTATTTCATAACAGCCTTTGTAACTTTGGGAATAGTGGGATTTAAAAACATTAATCTGAAAAATCTGATTACTTATATACCTATATGTTTCTGATTGTGCTGTGATTCATTTCTGTTATTCCTGCTCTAGGTTATTTTGATTATGTCACATATGTCTTGCTTACTTGTTGTTATGTATTATTTGTTAAGGGATTCAGCTTAGTGTATAGGGTTCTGACTTCTGCAAATAGGGGGAGATTGTTGGGTATTGTATCCACACTCACCTAGATTTGCATGAAGTCACCCATGAACTAAGTTGAATCCAGTTGTATTTGATATTTCTCTTTAGCCATATGCTTGCAGGTGTACACTTTAAGTATAGACCAATGTCAGTCTGCAATGGGTCATCAAACACAGGACTTCACAGTGTAATCCCTCACTGTGTAATCCAAGGTGTTGACTCATGTGTAGCCTCTCTATTGGAATATACTTAACTCAAATCACTTGGAGAAAAGGACAAAAGCTGAAGCTGAAGAAGTTTTATTTGAAAATATTTTTCTGTAACTTAGAATTTTTGCTAAGTCATTTTTGCTCGAGAAGTACAATAGTGCTCGAGTAAATTACAACTCTAGGTCTCGAGAAGTTTTTAAAGTGCTCGAGAAAAAGCTCAGCTTGCTCGAGAACTTTTTCTTTCAAATCTGGCTAAGTCATTATGCTCGAGAGAAAGTTTTCCTTTCTCGAGAAAATGACTTTGCTGCTCGAGAACTAGAATGCTGTGCAAAAATATTTCTAAGGAAAAGTACTCGAGAAATATAACTCTTCTTCTCAAGAAAAAGTCTACCTTCTCGAGAACTATTTCTCTGTTGTTATTTTTCTAAGTCCTGTGCTCGAGAACAGCTTTAGCTTCTCGAGTACTTTCCTCCAGATTTTCCTCTATGTTCAAGTGCTCGAGAAATAATCCATTTGCTCGAGTACTCTAGTCTTCAGGATTTTGATTAAGTCTTTGTGCTCGAGAAGTTTCAAGTTCTCGAATACTTTCTTTCCAGTACTCGAGCAAGTTTACTGTGTGCTCGAGTAATCCAGATATACTTTCTTCTAAGTATAAGTGCTCGAGTAGTAACAATTAGTGCTCGAGAAAGTTATTTTTGACAGTATGTTTTTTCTAAGTCTCAGATCTCGAGACAATCATTTCTATTCTCGAGAACTCCTTGATTCTGTGCTCGAGAACAACCTTCAGTTCTCGAGTACTTTGACTTGATCTTTTTCTAATTCTGAAAATCGTTCTATTTTTCCAATCCTTAATCTGTCATCATCTAATTGGCCCACGTGGCATTATTTCAATACGATTTGATTTCTGACCGATTAGGCTCCCTATAAAAGGTCTAATCAGTCTCTATTTTCATTAAAAAAATTTATCATCGTTTATCTTTTCTCTCTCTTCAAGAACGTGAAACGAAAAAGGGCCGAAAAAACCCTAAGTTCTCGATTCGTCTTCCGGTCGCCGCCGCTCACTGTTTCCATCTGGAAGGCCGCCGACGAAGAAGGATCGACGAAGTGACACATAGAATCGAGATCGACCTCGACTTTTTCGAATCTCTTGATTCCGTGTGTTCCGAAGAACCAGATCTCAAGATCGACGACAGTATCTTCTCCGACTGATTCCTGACAGAGCCGCCATTGTTGAAGGAAGAAGAGACGTCAAGATTTTCTAGATCTGTCACAGTTTTATCATTTTCTGTAAAATCTTTATTCTGTAGGAGATTCTTCTCCGAGTTGTAGGAGTTTTCACTCCGAGTATTTGTTGTAGGAAGATTGTGCTTCCGAGTGTAGATCCGGGTTGGATCGAGTTGTAAGATTTCTATAATCTGAGATAAGTGGAGTAGCCGAGTCTAGTGCGTTACTAGATCGGTGAGAGGGAAAGTGGAGTACCCAAGATCGGGGAACACTATAAATCTTGTGTCGTCTGTGCTTGTGTTCTTTTTGTGTGTGCTGCGATTAGTTTTATTTTATTCCGCAAAAGACGTCGCAATCACCTATTCACCCCCCTCTAGGTGATAATTTAGACAACTATTGTCGACCCTGCCAATATGTGTTGACACTGCCTTTTGGTGTCGACTCTGCCTCAATGTGTCGACACTGCTTCCCAGTGTTGATACAGCTGTTGTCGACTCTACTTCTGTAAGTCGACACTGCTTCCCAGTGTCGACACAAATGCGGTCGACTATTTTTCTCTGTGTCGACACAGTCTTCTTCAAGTGTCGACACAATTCTTCTGAAGTGTCGACATAGCTTTTCTGGTGTCGACACATGGACTTAGAATAATTTCCTGTACTTTTAGTACTTTCTTAATCTGCACATGTCAACTCAAAATAACATCAAATACACCTTGATGTATATCATAAAGCTAAGTTAGGCTTCTTCAAATCAGGTACACATTTTCCAATGTACCCAACAATCTCCCCCTATTTGGAGAAGTCATAACCCTTTTAGCTAATGATATACACCATTTAAAAAATATAATATGATGATGTATATAAGCATGACATTACAGGAATACTTTAATAAACAAAATATACAACAAATTCATCACAGAATAAAGATGAACATTAATAAATGATTACAGAACAATGTTTTGTTTATAACTTGGAAATGTTTGTTACAGATGTTTACATTGAATGACTTAACAAAACATTACAAAACAATTGAAAGGACTGATAAGTTTAAGCTAAGACTGATCAGGCTCTCTTATGACAATTCCTTTGCCAGATTGAATTTGAGCCTTCACAGCTGGTTCAGCAACCTCAGCAGGCTTCTTGCCTTTCAGATCAGCTTTCTTCTGAGCTTCTTCCTTGAGCCTTTGCCTTTCAAAGTAGTGAAAGGACTTTGGAAAATATTTGCTTGGCTCCTGAGCATCTGGTGGTAGCCTCCCCATCTTGGTTTTTCTTCTATATTGAACTATAGCCTCCTGCCTAGCTTCATACTTTTGCCATTCAATCTCATTATACCACTTTCCTCTTTCCTGGACTTAATCCTTTACAGCCTTCCATGCTGTCAGTATAAAGTTTCTTGAAGTGGGACTCCATTGCTCAAAGTCAGGCCTAAGTTCAGCTTGCTCTCTAAATCTTTTCTTGGACAGTAGAGCATCTTGTTGTTCTTTCAAACTTGCATCAGGCTTATCAACTTTCTCTATAACAACATTTGTAACCTCCTGTGGAGGACTATACATAGCCTATACTTGCTGATTAATCATATCAAAATCTACAGGGGGGTAAATGACTTGGGCAACCTCATGTTGATTGCCTTCAAGTAAACCTTGTTGAATTCCTGACTCAGCCACCATATCATCATCACATAAAGGTAGATATCCCAATGTGGCTCGAATACTATTAGTCACCCATTTGGTGTGTTCTGAGCCAGCATGAACTAATAATCTCTCCCCCTTTAGGACTTCTCTTTCAATATGGTCTCTGAGATCATCCTTCTGAAATCTGATCTGGCCATCAAGATAATTCACACCCTCTTTAAAATATGGTTTCAACTTTTGAAGCTTAGTAGATATCTCTATCTGAGAGGTTGTGATAGCAGTTTGAACTGAAGTGATAGCCTCCTTGAGTTTCTGATCATACACTTCCATTTCTTTAGCTCTTGCAGCAGACAGTCCTGCAGTAGTATCTACTACCTTATTGAGAATCTCATGGTGAGATTCACCCAGATTATCATTCATCCTCAGCTGATTTTCCAAAACATAACCTTGCTTCAAAGCAATATCATCTACTTTAGTAAGAATGGACTGCTGTTGTTTAGCCAAAAATACTACAGCATTACCTCCCTTATGGAAGCAATCTGTCATTTCCTTTTTATTCATATTCACCTCAAATCTGATAGATTTAATATCTTGAGCCAAGTCAAACTGAAGTGACTTATTATTCTCATCAACATATTTCTCTAAAGCTACTCTTTGTTCATCCAGCTTCATCTGCAAATCTACCATGAACTTGTTGTAATTAAATCCAGATGGAGATTGGTGAGCTGTGGTCTGTAGTGCTTGCTTATAGCTTTTGCTCCTTCTCTTGAAGACAATAAGTTTCCTCTTCTTAGCCATTCTGGCTTATTCATTCTCAGAATCTGATGAGCTTTCTATCTGAACTCTTTCAGGAGGAGGAGGAGGAATGTCTATCTCAGTGATATGTTGTTCATCCTCAACATTCACAGGCTCCCCCACAACAACTTGCTCCTCCTCAATTTCTTGTTCCTTTTCAACTTCTTGCTCTATCTCAATTGCTTGCTCTATCTCCATGTCTATTGCCTTCTCAATGTCTTGCTCCTCCTCTACTCTATCAGTAGCAATTTCAATATTAGGGAATAACTCATCTAGAGTGTATTCCTTCTGAGCTTGAACAGAAGATGAATCATCCAGATCAGCACTGTTCAAATCTTTAGATAAATCTATTTGTTCTTCCTCTTGCACTGGTTCAGAAATCTTCTCCCTCTACACTTGTTCAGTATGTGGAATGTCCTGGGCAGGAGAATGAACTTGCTCCCCCTGCACCTATGCAGGATCAGTAATATCCTGAGCAGGAGAATGAACTTTCTCCCCCTGCTCCTGTGCAGGTAATATTTCTTTCTGAGCTGGAGTAGATCTAGTCAGGTCCTTAGCTGGTTCTCTAACTTGTTCTTCTTGATGCTGCTCAGTACCTTGTTCATGACCTGGGGATTTCTCAGGTGAATCCTGCCTGTCCACCTCAGGCATCTCTTTGGATAGAACTCTTTCCCATCTTGAGAATAATCTCATATCCATCTTTCTCATGTGATTAATCTTAGTCCCAGGAAGTTGTTGCATAACTTCTGGGATGAATCCAGTCAGGTATAAACTCACAATCCTAGCCAGATTTGGCTTCTTAAGTCCTTCCTTGATCTTATCAAATACAACTGCTGACCAGTCAGTTGGAATTTTGAAAACAATTTTTGTCATAAGGCAGAACATATAGGCTGAGACCCTATCATGTCCTCCAGGTTTGCACAAAATCACCTTTCCAACTATCTCAGACAGAAATTTGCCCTGGTGATTCATTCCTTTTCTATTGATGGCTGCTCCAATCTTTATGGTTGGATCCAATCCACACCATTGGAGAGCCTCCTTTGTCTTAGAGGCTGGAACCTCTTCTTCATTCTCAATGCTTGGCAATTGAAGAATTTGTCTTAAACTCCGTAGAGTAAGTTTGACCTTGGTGCCATGAATTGTGGATTTGATCTTGAGTCCAGAAGAATCCACTGATGCAGAAGTGTAAAATTCAAGTACCTCCTTTTTCCAGATCTTCGTTGGTTCAGAAACCAGAAATTCCAATCCATTTTCAGCAATAAGGGAAATCACTTGTTTGAATTCTGGTGCGGCGGTGTCGAACGCAGCCCTAACCAGCTTATATCCTTCATTCACGTTATCTTCAATCTTAGGCGTCATTGAATCAGTCGAGAAAGCTTGAGAGAAGGAGAGAGAATGTCGACACAGGGTTTTAGTCTCGAAAACCTTGTAAGCGTGTCGACAGAATACGTTCTTGACCTATTTATACCGTCTATTGAAAGAAGGTCAAAAGGCGGGCAAAAACAGTCTAAATGTGTCGACACAGATGGAATGTGTCAACACAAACTTCTATTGTCTCGACAAACAATTCTGTCTACTATGTGTCGATACCAATTGAGGATATGTCGACACCTGAGATACATAGTAGAGCATCAGAAATTCTGTGTCGACTCTATGTTCAAGTGTCGACACAAAATCTGTAAGTGTCGACACCAATGTTCTAGTGAAGTCGACACTATATTTCTGGATGAGTCGACTATTTGACCCTTAAGTGTCGACACATATTCTCTGTTTTTACTTAGCCAATTTCTGTTTTTTGTCAATACCACTTGATATCACTTGATATCACTTGAAAGTTTGCTGATAAACTAATCAATGGTCAGCATGCCTAATTCAATTTTAAATTTATTGAATTTTGTTTCATCCAATGGCTTAGTAAATACATCTGCTATTTGATAATCTGTTTTAACAAATTCCAATGAGATGTCTTCTCTTTCTACATGCTCTCTAAGAAAATGGTATTTAATTTCTATATGCTTAGTTCTACTATAAGAAACAGGATTATTAGCAATAGAAATAACACTCTTAGAATCACACAATAAAGGTGTTCTACTTACTTGAATACCATAATCTTTAAGCTGATGCTGTATCCACAATAGCTGTGCACAGCAGCTTCCAGCAGCAATATATTCTGACTCAGCTGTGGATATTGCCACACTGGTCTGCTTCTTACTACTCCAGGATATCAGTCTTCCTCCCAGGAATTGACAAGTACCTGTAGTACTCTTTCTATCCTCTCTACAGCCTGCAAAATCTGCATCTGAATAACCTGTTAGTAGAAAATCTCTATTCCTAGGGTACCAAAGGCCTAGATTTGGTGTGCCCTTAAGATATCTCAGAATCCTTTTGACTGTAGTAAAATGAGATTCTTTAGGGCAGGCTTGGTACCTAGCACAGACACATGTAGTATACATAAAATCTGGTCTACTAGCAGTGAGATATAGTAGAGAGCCAACTATTCCTCTATACAAAGATTCATCAACAGGTTTACCTGCATCATCTTTGCATATAGGCATACTTGTTCCCATAGGAGTTCTCATGGTGGAGGATGACTCCATACCATACTTCTTAATTAATTCCTTGGTGAACTTAGACTGGAATATGGATAAGCCATCTTCAGTCTGTCTTACTTGCAGTCCCAAGAAGACCTTAAGTTTACCCATGCTGCTCATCTCAAACTTCCCTTACATAAGTTTGGCAAACTTTTTGCAAAGGTTGTTCTTAGTAGATCCAAAGATTATGTCATCTACATAGATCTGAACTAAGATGATCTTACCTTTTGATTCCCTAAGGAATAAAGTTTTGTCTATTTTCCCTCTTGAGAATTTGTTCTCAATAAGGAAAGTAGATAGGGTTTCATACCAAGTCCTTGGGGCTTGCTTTAACCCATACAAAGCTTTCCTAAGCCTATAAACATAATCAGGTTTAAGAGGATCTACAAAACCTGATGGCTGCTCTACATAGACTTCCTCTTTTAAATCACCATTCAGGAATGCTGATTTCACATCCATCTGGTACACTTTAAAGTCTTGATATGCTGCATAGGCAAGGAACATTCTGATTGCCTCCAGCCTTGCTACTGGGGCAAAGGTTTGATCAAAGTCAATCCCTTCTTCCTGCCTGTAACCTTTAGCAACCAATCTAGCTTTGGTCTTCACAATTATTCCACTCTCATCCAACTTGTTCCTATAGATCCACTTTGTGCCAATGATGTTGTGGCCTCTTGGTTTAGGAACAAGCTCCTAGACATTGCACTTTCTGAATTGATTCAGCTCCTCTTGCATAGCATCAATCCAGTGTTGGTCTTGGATGGCTTCTTCAAACTTCTTAGGCTCCATTTGAGACAGGAAACTTGAATGCAGAACTGTGCTCAGATTTTTGCTTCTTGTCTGAACTCCCTGTCTTGGATCACCTATAATCTGATTAGCTGGATGATCTCTTAAATGTCTTATAGCTGGAGGTAGATTCCCTTCTGGTTGAACATCTCCAGCTCCTTCATCATGCTGTACCTCTTGGATTTCATCAGCTTCTATTGAGTCTTGTACTCCCCTGGACAGTAGCCTTCATCTTCCAATGCTTCATCTGCATTTGATGCTTCTGCAATGGAAAGCTTGTCCATCCTTTTGCTTATACCTGTTGAATCATTTGATCTACAAGACAACTCACAGTTGATTAATCTTGTTTCATCAAATACAACATGTACAGACTCCTCTACAACTTGAGTAGTCAAGTTGAAGACCCTATAGGCCTTACTATTTATGCTGTACCCAACAAATATCCCATCTTGGGATTTGGCAGCAAACTTAGTCAGATATGACTTGCCATTGTTAAGTATATAGCACTTGCAACCAAAGATCCTGAAGTATGATAGATTTGGTTTTTTACCTTTCATAATCTCATAGGGAGTCATTTTGTGGCTCTTAGTGATAGAAGCTCTATTGATCACATGACATGCAGTGTTTACTGCCTCAGCCCAAAAATATTTTGGAAGAGAGGTGTCACTCAATAGAGTTCTACCAGCTTCAATTAATATTCTATTCTTTCTTTCAGCAATGCCATTTTGCTGTGGTGTTCTAGGTGAGGAGAACTCTTGGAAAATCACAAAGTCTTCACATAATTTTGTCATGCTTTCAGATTGAAACTCAGTACCATGGTCACTTCTGATTTTGACCACTGTACAATTCAGTTCATTCTGAATTTGCTTCATAAAACTAAGTAAGACACTTGGGGTTTCTGATTTCTGTCTCAGAAAGAACACCCATGTAAATCTAGAATAGTCATCTACAACCACAAAAGTGTAGACCTTCCTACCTAGACTATGAACTGGCATAGGACCAAAAAGATCCATATGCAAGAGGTATAAGCACCTCACAGAATCCTTGTTTTCAAGGCTATGAAAGGAGGATTTAGTCTGCTTGCCCTTTTGACAGGCTGAACATATCCCTTCCTTTATGCACTTAACTTGAGGACCATTCCTCACTAACTCTTTGCTAAAGAGTTGGCCAATTATCTTGTAATTAAGATGAGCCAATCTCTTGTGCCACTTGACACAATGAGATGCATTATCATCAGCTATAAGACTTATGAGAGAAGCCTTATTCTCACATACAAAATTAAGACAATATACATTTCTCTTCCCATACCCAGTCAAAATGATCTCTTGATCACTTGACCTTTTGATATGACATCCATCCTTAACAAATGAAATGTCATATCCTAAATCACTCAGCTGGCTTATGCTTATCAGATTGTGTTTCAAACCTTTTACATAAGCCACTTGGGTAATAGTAATTAGGTTAGAAGAAATGTCACCAAACCCTTTGATGACTCCTCTTTCAGATCCACCAAAGATTACTTTAGGTCCATCTTTGACAGATGTATACTCCTTCAATAGCCCATTTGTTCCAGTCATGTGCCTGGAACATCCACTGTCCAAGTACCATATAGGGGCATGACAACTTGGACTCACCTGCAATACAGATTTACTTTCCCTTAGAACCCAAGTAAGTCTTGGGTCCTTGGTTCAGGTTAGCACCAACAAAACTACCAGCAACTCTTCTAACTGGTAGACTACTATTCTTCCTAACACTTGTATTATGCCAGCAGTCAAAGGAAAAATGGTCTCTCTTGCCACAACACCAACATTCAAACTTATTGTATCTAGATCTAGATACACCCTTGATAGAAGAATTTCTGTCCAATGCTGGTGCTGCTGCAGCTTCACCCACAGATTTCTTATAACCATGAGGTTTATGAACATGGGTAGACCTGTTGGCATTTACACCCTTGTTTATCAGAACATTAGCCTTAATATGACCATGAATATTCTCAAGATCATATTGGTTAGAAGGCACTTGCACCTTTCTAAACTTAATAGGGACTAAAAGGTTTAGTGGCTGGGCAGGAGCTTTGCCTTTTCTCTTGAATAGGGCAGCCCTGGGGTTACCTTTGAACCCTAATCCTGCCTTACCCTTTTGAGCCACAAACTCATCTATCAAGGGTAAGACAGATTTTGGCTTTGAGTAACTAGCCACTAAATCTTTTTCTATTCTTAGTCTGGCCTCCAGACTCTTAACTTGATCATTAGTATATCTGATTGTGCCCATCTGAATAATAGTTATATTTTTCAGTTTGGCAATCTCATTCAACTTTTGATCTATAACTTTCTCCAACTTAGTTGCAGCAACCTTAAGATCAGCAATTTCCTGAGCCTGAATTTTGACTAGGTTCTTGCTTTTCTTAAAAGCTTGCAACAAGTCCCCATACTTATCTATCAACTGATAGACATCACCTTCAGATTCAGATCCATCTACATCACTTGATGCAGATGTAGCTGATTCTGCACTAGTACTACAAACTGAATTTATAGAAGGATAATGTACCTTACTAGGACCAGACTGATTCTGGCACATGTCTTCTTCTGATCCAGCCATCAGTCCCATGCACTGATGATCCTCTTGTTCATAGATGGAGTCTAGCAATTGCATGAACTCCTCTTCTTCAGTAGCAGCATATAGTCCAATATATGCTTCAGCTTCAGATTCTGACTCTGAAGTTGATTGATCTGTTAGGCTCTTTTCCTTCTTTGCAACAAAGGATTTCTCCTTCTTGCCCTTTAGATGAGTCTTCTTCTTGTCTGATGACTCCTTCCTCTTATCAGGACAATCAGCCACTACATGTCCAGGCCTGTTGCAGCAATAGCAGACATCTTTGATGTAGTGGCCTTGCTGGGCTTTGTTCTGCTCTTCTCTTTCCTTGATGACTTTTTCTTCTGATAATAGTCATCAACTTGCTGTGATGTGGAGGGCCTAGACTTCCACTGCTTCTTCTTCAAGAACCTCTGGAATTGCCTTGTGAATGCAGCAAAGTCTGCATTTGAATCACTCCTCTCTGAACTCTAACTGTCTGAATTTTCAGAATTAACTTCTGTAACTTCCTTAAGAGGAGATGAAAATATCCTCCTATTCTTTCTATTGGCTTCAGCCTTGAAGGCCACAGATTTTTCTCTATGCTCACCTTTTGAATTCTTCTCTTCCTCCTTCCTAACCATTAGTTGCATTTCATAAGATAACAACTTTCCAAATAAGGTTGGAGGAGATATCTCTGCCAGCTTATCCACTTCTCTTATGACACAGATCTTAGTGTCCCAATCCTTTGTCAAGGATCTTAAGAATTTGTCATTCAGTTTATAGGTACTGAAGACTCTTCCATAGGACATTAATTCATTCACTATTCTATAGAATTTCTTATAGCATTCAGTTATGCTATCAGATTTTCCTTGTCTGAAACTTTCATACTCTTGGTTGAGCATAGACTTCCTATCCTGTCTTACTTCTTCAGAACCCTCCATGTAGACAATCAAGGTGTCCCACATTTCTTTGGAGGTTTTGCAGTGAATCAAATTTTGGAATGTAGAATCATCTATGGCACTTACAATAATGTTCTGTGCTCTTTTATCCATGGTTGCCAAAATGATTTCATCCTTTGTCATTTCTGAATAACTCTTTGGAGTTTGGATATTTGCATCAAGAACTGATACCTTCATTGGAATGAAGGGGCCTTCCTGTACTGTAATGTATATCCTTGGGTCAGAAGCCTCCATGAACAATCTCACCCTTTCTTTCCAAATTCCAAAGATTTCTTTTCTACAGATTGGTAATTTCATTGACCCTAACTCCTTGTGATTCTCTCCAGAACCCATTTTCTTGAATCTTGATTCTGCCTTAGGGATCTTACTCAGACTGTTAAGTCCTTATTTGAGTAACCTCCCTCTGATACCACTTGATAGTTTTACTTTCAAGACTACCTAAACATCTAGAGGGGGGGGGGGGGTGAATAGGTTCTAATGCTTATTCTCACTTTTAGGCAGAATATAATAACTGAATTAAATCACACAACACAGCAATCACAGAAATTCATACAACACAGATTGCACACAGTTTTATAGTGGTTCCCCAAGGTCTGGGTACATCCACTTTCCCCCTTCACCTATCTAGCAGTGTGCTAGATTCGGCCAAACTTCCTCTTTAACTCAGATCAGCAGATCCTACAGCTCAGAACCTAGAAAGGTTCCTACAACTCAGAACCCAGAATGGTTCCTACAACTCAGGCTCAATAGCCCTACCTCAGCCTTGACACAAGGCCTACAACTCAGAGAAAAACTTTCTCCTACACTCAGGCAACATCCCTACCACTCAGAGATCAACTCTCCTACACTCAGCCTTTATAACATAGGCTTACAACTCAGTTCTATATTGATAGACCCTACGGAAATTAGAAAAGAGTTTGTATTATCTTGCCCTTGATGAGAGAGAAAAGGACAAGACAGTTCTTGATCAGCTGCTGAATGAAATCAACTGAATCTGAGCTTTCTTCAAAGCTTCTTGAATATGAACTTAGCTTAGTTGATTTCCCAAACAGCTTCTTGAGAAACCAGTGACGGTTTCCTTCTTCTTCTTCAAGTGGCTGGATCCCTCTCTATCCAACACCTTTGATGATACTTCTGAATTCTTGATAGAACTCTTCTTAGACAGATCCTGAGATCGTCTTCTTAGATCTTCTGATGAAGATCTTCTTCCGAGCCTTGCACTTTCTTGATTTGATTCTTCAATCAGTTTGTATGTTTGTTGCTCTCAAAATCAAATCCTTAATATCGCCTTCTGAATTTGTCTATTTATAGACCTTCTTCATGGTAACCAGCTGATCCGGTTTCTAACTGTCTTCTGATAAGTCTGACAGCTTCAGTTAACCTGTTGCAACCCACAACTGTCAAATCTTCAAACAGATCCTGTGCCTTTGTCTTGGACAGCAAAGTGTCGAGACTGACTGTCAGAAAGTGTCGAGACCAACTGTCTATATGTGTCGACACAAGTAACTTAGGTGTCTACACAGCCTTTGATGATGTCGACTGGTTTGCCTTTAAGTCGACTCAGCTTCTTCAGAACTTCATCTTGAGAATGAGTCGACACTGAATATTTGTGTCGACTCAAGCACTTCATCATTCTTCAGAAAATGACTTGGTCTAGACATTGTAGTGTCTCGACACAAGTCCTGTGTGTCGACACAGTTGTTGTAGATTCAGAACATAATATGTGTCAACTCTGCCAATATGTGTCGACTCTGTCTTCTGGTGTCGACACAACTATCGTCGACCCTGCCAATATGCGTCGACTCTGTCTTCTGGTGTCGACACAACTATCGTCGACCCTGCCAATATGTGTTGACACTGCCTTCTGGTGTCGACTCTGCCTCAATGTGTTGACACTGCTTCCCAGTGTTGATACAGCTGTTGTCGACTCTACTTCTGTAAGTCGACACTGCTTCCCAGTGTCGACACAAATGCGGTCGACTATTTTTCTCTGTGTCGACACAGTCTTCTTCAAGTGTCGACACAATTCTTCTGAAGTGTCGACATAGCTTTTCTGGTGTCGACACATGGACTTAGAATAATTTCCTGTACTTTTAGTACTTTCTTAATCTGCACATGTCAACTCAAAATAACATCAAATACACCTTGATGTATATCATAAAGCTAAGTTAGGCTTCTTCAAATCAGGTACACATTTTCCAATGTACCCAACTGGGGGGGCGACAAAACTATTTCGAGAATGTAAGAATAGGTTCTCGAAACATCTGGAGGAAGGTCAAGGTGGAACAGTCTCTCCGTTGCCCCCAGCTAGGTATATATAGAGCCAAACCTAGGGTTTGTACGCGCAAGGCCCCCGACCCCGTTATTCGTCCGAATATACACTTATAGAAGGTACGTGTTGCGGCCCGCTCAAGGCTCCTGGTAGATCGGGTCTTCTGAACTGTCCTAGCCCGATGAGTGGTCGAGCGCGCAAACAATCAGAGTTTCACAGAGTTGCGAGAGAGAGAGAGACTTAATTACATGGAAAATCCACAATCGGGGTGAAAAACCGTGCGGTCGATTCGGTTTCGACCTAACTTCAACTATTCAGAGTTTATTACAAAGCTATTTGGGAGAATGCGAGAGCGACAGGTCGCTCCTCGTTACACTTGACAAGATGATGAGAGAGAACGCAGAGCGCGACAAGACTCCATACTTTTTTGGCGGTCTTGCCCGTTCGTGCAAAGGGGAATGTGTGAACTTAATCGTCTTGATGGAATCGCCTTAGCATTTCTGTGTGGGCTTATTGCTTACTTCCATGCTTTGCAAACACCAGGGATTGTGAGCGACTGTTGTGAGTCTTTCCAGCTCTGAGTGCTTGATGGGTCTTGGAGCGACTTTGTCCGTCTTGATGGACCTTGGCGGAATTCCTGGGAGGCAATCCTTGATGGAAATCATGTAGAGATGGAAAGGGGTAGAGAGAGAGACAGGAAGAAGAGAGAAAGCTTAGTATTCGAAAAAAAGGATCCAAATGAAGTAGAGAGGGGGTTATTTATAGACTTTTAAAAGGGCATCCCGGTAATTTCGCCCAATAACTACCGATCAGACCAATAGAAAAATGACGGCTTTACCCTTGGGCTGAAAAAAGGACTGCCCAGGAAAATTGGTGGCCTGAAGTCGGCGGCCAAGGCGGCGGTCATCCCACCCCTCCACGGGAGCAGCCAGGAGGGGGCGGGCGGCCTTGGCGTGGTCGGATAAGGCCTTCCTAGCTTGTCCTAGAGGCCAAGGGGCCTCTAGCCCCTTTGTGGATGGCCACCGCTGAGGTTGGCCAACGCAGAGGCCGACCACCACTGAGGTTGCCCGCTACCAGGCGGACAAAGGGTGGACGCCCTTCGCGGGGTCATTCACGGCTGAGGCCACCCAGCCAGGCCGCCCGTGGTTGGGTGGTCTAAGGGCAGCTGGCCCTTGCGTGGTCAGTTCTAGCCTTGGTCGCGCACTGCTGAGGAGCCAAAGGAGCGGTCGGCCCTTACAGGGCCAACCGCGGCAAAGGCTGCCCGCGCCTAAAGGGTCAGTCGGCCCTTAAGGGGCCCGCCCTAGTCGAGGCTGTAACACCTCCCCTACAATGACTACATAATATGGGTCCGGTCGGGGCCTCACATATAATACCCCATTTTTCATGTTTAAAGAATTTAGGAGGTTCTGGAAGCTACCGTGCGACGGTAGGTAGCTATAGCCCGTCAATAGCCCTTTTTCATAGAGTGCCTCGGGATGAAAGCGTTGAGTAGCTACCACGCGGTGGTAGCATTACCGTTGGCGGTAGAGCGACGGCCTGTGGAGGCTAGAGGATCCGTGAGCTACCGCGACATTGTAGGTATCTACCGCTCGGTTGTAGCAGGCGGAACAAATTCTGTGAGGGGCGATTTCTAGCCATCCAATTTTCTTAAAACTTGATCGTGTGGCCCATAATCTCCCATCCGTGAGCCCTAAGTAGGGCTAAGGGGTTTATTCCTCCCATTTTCTCATAATTTGGGTTAAGAAGTTAGGGTTTGAGAGAGAGAGAGAGCTTGGAGGAGGAATAAGAGGCATCTTCCGTCATTGACAAAACTCTGGAGCTCTGTTCGTCGATCTGAGGTCAGATTCGTGAAGAAGGCTTAAAGACGCACACTTCCATCCATGCAAATTAAGATCTTCATGGCTAGGAAGAGGAACCGAAAGGTAACGATATTTCTCCTCCCGGTTTTTGGGATGTGTGCATGGCATCCGTTTTGTTTATGCTTCTATTCAAGCTTTTAGGCACCGGATGTCTCAAATGAGATGGGTTGCTGTCATGGTTCAAGAGGAGCCACCGTGTTGATTGAGTCCATCCCCGGCATGTTGTTGCACTAGAAATCCGCTTTGTTAGTGGATTATGCATTGTGGGTGAAGCCGAAATCACGATCGGTGGTCCGATTTGGTGATGTTGCATGACGTGCACTATAGGGATTTTGCTAGAAATTCGATCGCGGTGAAGATGTTGTTTGCGATGCACTCTTTTCGTGTGAGAACAAATGGTGAATTAGGGCGGGAAATGATGTGATTGCTGAATGTTATGTGAAGGATTGACTTTGTTTCTGTGGTCGGCTAGCTATCCCGTGACGTTGCAAGTCACGTGTGGAGAGTGTCCTGGCAAGACAAGTCCCCTTCTGTGGAAAATGACGAGAACGCCAAGCTTTTGCACAAGTCCAGGCAATGAAGCCCACGAGTGGGCAGGGTCAAGCAAGGGTTCTTATCATCGGTTGGATTGTGTGATGGAATTGACGTGAGAGATAGAGCTTGCATGCAAGCTCGGGTGTTGAGAGCCATGAGTGGGTGGAGCCTATGCAAGTGTTCTGTTTTGCGGCTTGAACGCCGATGGGGGAAATTGGAAGTACCAGTGTGAATGATGTGATGTGATGATGTGTGATGATGTGCTAGAATTAAACACGCTACAAGGTGTCTTGGGTGAAAGCCAAGTTTGCATACATGTTGCATTGTAGGCCCCCTTTATTTAAAATGCTCAACATAGAAACGTGTTTGATGTATGAGGCACCCAAACCTGTTGCTTTCTATGTTTAGTCATGTTTATTTACATATGCATATAAAGTGCTGACCTACAGGGTGATAGAGTGCCCTGAGGTCCGCTAGGGATTGCCGGAAAGAGATGTGTTGGTTACACAGTTGATGTCAGCCTTTGCTGACCCATGTTACAATAAATTATTGCAGGGCAAGGATCGCAAGCTAGAGCGAGCTCGCAGGCCAAAAAGGCCTAACGCCTCATGAAGTGTACCCCCTTATTTTAGTTTCCTTTATGTTTGAATGTTATGTTTCATTCTCTATAATCCGTCTTCCATGCCGAGGTAGCCTAGGAGTGTTATGACACATTGATATGTTTGGTGTTGGAGTGATTTTGGACGCTTGATGTTGTAAGGCCTTAAGACCATTTCAGAAATCTATATAGTTGTGAATAACTTCTAGTCTTGTTGTTGTGTTTCTACTGTCATGTTTCTGAGTTTTGAGATGGGTAATACCTTTATATCACTTTATAATGCTCAAGTTGTGGCATTTGTATGTTGTGGGGCCCCGTCCGGACCCATATTATATGGTCATTACAGGGAAGGTGTTACAATTTGGTATCAAAGTGAGGTTAGTGTCCAAGGTGAGGTTTAGTGGTCGATTTAATGTAATCAGATCGCGTAAAGAAGTTGCCCACATAGGATTATTGCGGGATCGTGAGTGTACTTTTGTTCAAGTTTTGCAAATAGAACCTGAGTCCTGGTTTACCTTGCTTTTGCTAAGGGTGCAAGCGACGAGGAGGGGACGTCGAGGTCGTGAGAGGTGCCTTTGGCAAGCAGTGCTACTGCTCCGGGTGCTTTGGGCATGGGTGTATCCTCGACCGATTTCTGTCGCATGCTAGCAGAGGTAATGGTACCAGCCCAAGCTAGGGCGACAACACAGGTTGTGACCCCTGTTGCTCAGGTAATGACTCTCGTTGCCCCGGATATGACACCAGTTGTACCGGGCGGAGGAGCCAGGTAGGCAGAGCCGCTGGCTGAGAGAACTATCATTGGGTAAGGAGACCGGCAGATGAAGTGTTTTCTGAGTTTTCATCCTCCAACGTTCAAGGGAGTCGGCACACCGACTGATGTCGAGGACTAGTTAGCAAGGATTAAGGAACTCTTGAGAGTGTTAGAGACGCTAGAGGATAAGCAGTCTCAATTCGCGACCTTCATGTTAGAAGTTGATGTAAAGCTGTGGTGGGTGAGCCATAGCGGCTGCTAGTTTTCGGGACGCACCCCATCTATGGATGAGTTTTCTAGTGCCATCTTAAAGAAGTGTATTCCATTGTCGACAAGGTTAGCTCTTCAGAGGCAGTTTCTGCACTTAGTGCAGCGAGATAAAAACATGGATGAGTACGTGCAATAGTTTACTGGTCTGGGTAGTTATGTGGGAATGACCATGACTGATGATCAGGAGAGGGATAACCTCTTCTATCAGGGGTTGAGAGAGCGTGACTAGCCTGTCTACATAGCTCATTTTTGTACCAAGGGTGGTGTTGAGCCAGTGCCAATGCAAGAGCAGTCGGTGCGTTCTGGTCTTAGTATTGCAGAGAAAGGGAAAGCAGTAGAGTCAAGCGCTTCACGTTTCCAACCAGTGCAGCCAAGAGCCTACAATCTTGGGCAGTAGGAAGCGATTCGGCAGCCCGATGTGGTGACAGGTATGAAAAGTTTAAGTTCATTTATTAGCTTAAGACTTTTTGCGACCTTTCATGTGTGTTGCATGTATACTAGGCTTCATGCTAGTTTCCGACTACCCCGCTAGAGTGTTGTTAGACACGAGAGTGTTGTACCCCTTCCTTGCAGAAACCTTTATCCGGAGAATTGGGGTCGAGCCCTTTTCGGGAAACAGAGCTTAGGTTGCGCATGCCCAATGAGTTTTTCATGACTACCGGGAAGAAAGGACGCATTGGTTGGAGTATAGGTGGAGTTGACTTCGTGTTGGTAGCGACAATCCTACCATTAGCTGAGTTTGATGTGATCTTGGGCATGGAATGACTGGCAGAGTAGAGAGCCAGTATTGACTGCCTATCAAAGGTGGTAACCCTGAGGAGTGAGAGAAAGGACGAAGTCAAGTTTGAGGGCCTTATTGGAGTGGCCAGCTCCCTGATTTCGGCCATGCAATTGGTGCAGGCAGTAAACTAGGGAGGGGTAGCATTCATAGCTTTGCTGGAGGTTTACTTTTTGAATTTGTCAATTAGAGAAGTGTCGGTGGTGGAGGAATTCGAGGATGTGTTTCCTGAGGAGCTTCCAGGAGCACATCCTCAGCGGGAGATCGATTTCACGATTGATTTGGTGTCAGGAACTACGCCTGTGTCGCATCCTCCTTTTAGGATGGCATCAAAGGATCTAGCTGAGCTTAAAGTACAATTGTAGGAGATGTTGGAGCAGGGATATGTTAGGTCCATCTCCTCATCATGGAGCACACCATATGTTGTTTGTTTATAAGAAAGATGGTAGTATGCGGTTGTGCATAGACTACCGTGAGCTGAATAAGTTGACTGCCAAGAATAAGTATCTGATTCCACGGATTGATGACTTGTTCGACCAGTTGGTAGGGTCGATGGTGTACTCCAAGTTGGACTTGAAGTCGGGGTATTACCAATTGCAGATTCAGGATGAGGACATACCCAAGACATCGTTTGGTACGAGGTATGGCCACTTCGAGTTCTCGGTGATGTCATTCAGTTTGACGAACGCACCATCGATGTTCATGGATTTGATGAACCGAATGTTTCAGGAGTACTTGGACTCATTTTTGGTGGTTTTCATCAATGACTTCTTAGTGTATTCCAAGTTGCAGGCAGAGCATGAGACTCACTTGAGAGTCATCTTGCAGGTTCTGAGAGAGAACTACTTTTATGTTAAGTTCTCGAAGTGCAAGTTCTGGTTTTAGAATGTTGCATTTTTGGGCCATGTGATTAGTGATGACGGGGTGGCGGTAGATCTGGCGAAAGTTTAGGCCATCAGGGATTGGCCAGTTCTGAGAACATTGGAGGAAGTCAGGAGTTTCTTTGGATTAGCTGGGTACTACAAAAGGTTTGTGGAAAACTTTTTGTATATAGCTTTGCCCCTCACTTTGTGTGGACGCGGGAGTGTAACCGAGCATTTGACACCTTGAAGGAAAGATTGATATCAGCTCCAATCTTAAGTCATCTTAAGGGGACTGAAGGATTTCATATTTTCAGCGACACATCGAGTTGCGGTTTGGGTTGCATGCTAGTACAACATGACAATGTGATAGCCTTTGGGTCTAGATAGTTGAAAACTCATGAGAGGAATTACTCTGTCCATGGCTTGGAGCTGGCGACTGTAATCTTTGTGTTAAAGTTGTGGCGGCACTACAAGTACGGTGCGAAGATGGAGATCTTCATAGACCACAAAAGCCTAAAGTATCTTTTGGATCAAAAAGACTTGAACATGCGGCAGCGCAGGTGGATCGAGTTCCTTAGGGACTACGACATAGCGATTCAGTACATGCCATGCAAGGCCAGCGCGGTGATTGATGCCTTGAGTAGGAAATATTCTGGACAAGGGAACTGGAATTAAGCTCATGATGAGCGGTTGGTGTTGGACTTTGAGTCCCTTGGCATTGTTTGTGTAGCGAGAGAGGAGTCTAGCATGGCTTTGTTGTACTGGATAGAGTTGCAGTGCGACTTATCTGATCGTATTCGGAGGCGATGAGTGTGGATGCAGAGTTCCATCCATTAGTGGTAAAAGCTCAAAAAGGCGAGGATAGTACCTTGGAGATGCTTGATGGGATCTTAAAGAAGGATAGAAGGGTTTGTATACCGCAGTTTGGCAAGCTCCGTGAGGAGTTAATGTTTGAGGCCCACTTCACGAAGTACTTCATTCACCCAGGTAGTACGGAGATGTATTTGGATATGAAGAAATCCTTTTGGTGGTCTGGGATGAAGCAGAATATAACTTTGTATATGAGTCGGTGCCAGACTTGTGCCTTAGTGAATCCTGAGTGTTAGAGGCCGAGCGGGTTCTTGAAGCCCCTTCCTATCCTTGAGTGGAAATTTGACGACATCTCTATGGACTTTGTGCATGGTTTGTGTCGGTCGCGACAGGGTAACAATGCGATTTGGGTGGTTGGGGATCACCTGACCAAGGTGACTCACTTCATCTCGAATCAGAAGGAGGACAACGTGGAGAAGCTGGTGGAATTATATGTTCATAACGTTGTGCAGTTGAACAGAATTCTAAAGATCATTGTTAGTGATCACAATGGACGGTTTATGTCTGGGGACTGGAGACTAGTGTAGAAGAGTCTGGGCACAAAGCTTAAGTTTAGTACGATGTTCCATCCCTAAACTAATTGTCAAACTGAGAGGACAAATCGTACATTGGAGGATCTGCTGAGAATGTGTACCCTTGATTTTGGGAAGAAGTGGGAAGATCAAATTTTCATGGTGGAATTTGCTTATAATAGTAGTTTCCAGGTGAGTATCAAGATGATGCCATATGAGGCTTTGTATGGAAGGTGGTGTCGAACGCTGATGTATTGGATAGAGGCGGGAGACACCAAACTTTTGGGAAAATAAGTAGTGATTGATGCTTATGAGTTGGTGCGGATTATTTAGGAGCGCATGAAAGTTACTCAGGATCGGCAGGAAAAGTATTTCAATGTGCCCCACAGAAATGTGGAGTTCGCGGTAGGCGACTTGGTCTATCTAAAGATTAAGCCATTCAAAGGCGTTTTGCGGATTCGGCGACTTAAGAAGTTGAGTCTGAGGTATTTGGGGTCGTTCGAAGTTACGGAGCACATCAGAGAAGCAACCTATAGGTTGGCATTGTCCGCGGAGCTGAGTGTATTACACTATGTTTTCCATGTCTTATTATTGAGGAAAGCTTTGGTGGAGGCAAGTGTTATGGTCGAGTCAGTGGCGGTGCCGGTGGAAGAGGACTTGAGGATGAGAGTCCGTCCGATTTGCGTAGAGGATTCAGATATTCGGCATTTGCGGAATAAAGAGGTTAAACTTGTGAAAGTGCATTGGAATAACTACGGGCGACACAAATTCTCTTAGGATCACGAGTAAGTGATGAGGGAAGAATTCCTAGAACTGTTTGCATCAGGTATGCTTGTTGTTTCGAGTGCATGTTAAATTTCGAGAATGAAATTCTTTTAAGGGGGATGGAGTTGTAACACCCCATTTTTCCTGTTTAAAGAATTTGGGAGGTTCTATAAGCTACCGCGCGACGGTAGGTAGCTACCGCCAAGTGGTAGACCTTTTTCATCGAGTGCTTCAGGGCGAAAGCGTCGAGACAAAGGCATCGAGATGAAAGATTTGAGTAGTTACCGCCCGGCGGTAGCACTATCGCTGGTGGTAGAGCGGTGGTCTGCAGAGGCTAGCGGATTTGTGAGTGACTGCGGTGCGGTAGGTATCTACTGCCCGATTGTAGTAGGCGGAACCAGTTCCGTGAGGGGCAATTTCTTGCCATCTGATCTTCTTAAAATTTTATCGTGTGGCCCAAAATCCCCCGTCCGTGAGCCCTAAGTTGGGTTGAGGGGTTCATTCCTCCCATTTTCTCATCATTTGGGTTGAGAAGTTAGGGTTTGAGAGAGAGAGAGCGCTTGGAAGGAAGAAGAAGCATCTTCCACCATTGACAAAGCTCCGGAGCTCCATTTGTCGATCTGAGGCCGAATTCATGGAGAAGGCTTGAAGGCGCACACTTCCATCTGTGCAAATCAAAACCTCCATAGCTAGGAAAAGGAATCAGACGGTAACCACATTTCTCCTCCCGGTTTTTAGGATGCGTGCATGGTATCTGTTTCGTTTGTGCTTTTATTTAAGCTTTTAGGCACTAGATCTCTCAAATAAGAGGCATTTAGGTCTCCATGGTTCAAAAGGAGCCACCGGGTCGACTTAGTCTGTCCCCGGCATGTTGTACTAGAAATCCACCCCGTTAGTGGATTAAACATTGTTAGTGAAGTTGAAATTACGACCGGTGGTCCGATTCGGTGATGTTGTATGACGTGCACAATGATTTTGCTAGAAATCTAATCACGGCGAAGACGCTGTTTGCGATGCCCTCTTTTTCGTGTGAGAACAAATGGTGATTTAGGGCGGGAAATGATGTGATTGTTGAATGTTATGCGAAGGCTTGACTTTGTCTCTATGGTCGGCTGGCTAGCTCGTGATATTGCAAGTCATGTGTGGAGAGTGTCTAGGTAAGATAAGTCCCCTTTTGTGGAAACTGACGAGAATGCCAAGCAAGAAGGGGTGTTAAGACCCATGAGTGGGTGGGGCATATGCAAGAGTTCCGAATTGCGGCTTTAACGTCGATGGGGAAATTAGAAGTATCCGTGTGAATGATGTGATGTGATGATGTGTGAAAGTGAAGGGATAGATACTACTCTAGAGGGGGGGTGAATAGAGTTATTAAATTTTGCACTAGACAAAACTTAATGGTCTACCCAACTCCCTTGGAGTGAAGTGCGGAATGAAAGATTATAGATATAGATTTAACCCTAGAGCCTAACACAAGTGGAGTGCACAAACTTAAGCTAACTGTAATTACAATTAAGGCTTGGAAAAACCTAATCAGCAACTAGCAACCTAGTTATATCTAATCACAGCCACAATACAGGAATTAAACAATGGAATCCAGACGACACAAGGAAATTTATAGTGGTTCCCCAAACAACTTGGGTACGTCCACTCTTCTACCCACACGGTAGGAATCCACTCAGGTTTTTGATCAGGTGCCCTGCCACCAACAGAATCTGCTTCAGGTAGATTCAAAAACCCTTTAGACTTTTGATCAGGTGTCTAAAAACCAAGCACAGGTTTTTGATCAGGTGCCCTGCCACCAAGGGATACTTTTGAAGGGAGTAATAACCCTGTACAGGAGGGGGAAGAAGGTTAAGATGTCTTCTCTATTTTACAATAGATTAGAGAAGCACAAAAACTTGCACTGAGCTAGAAAGCTCTAAAGAATCAAGGCTCCCCCTGGCTCAAAGATGTCCAGGTGAAGTCTTGCTTCAGTGCAGAAAACTCTTCAGAAAGTTCTGAAGGAAAAGCTACAGGAAGAAAATAAATAATAAAATGAAATCTCTTCAAGAAGCTATCTTCTTCTTCTTCTTCTTCTTCAAAGGATCTCTGAGTTTGAACTTCCTGAAAGCAGGAGAACTCAGGTTGAAGAAGAGTCGAAGATCTTAACACTTCTCAGTTAGATGGAAATTGCTGAGAGCAGAAAGCTTGAAGGCTTGAAAGCTTGAATGAACAACTGGTTAGCTATTAGCTCTCAACTATTGACTATTTTCTCTTTTCTATTGACTAGCTTACTAGCTTGAATCCTTCTTCAAAGGGTTCTTTATATAATAGCAGCAAGCAACGGCTCTCTTCCATTTGAATTATTTGTCTTCTTCTGAGCCTTGAGACCTGGGCTGTAAATATCAAGAAGACAGAAACATCTCTGCAGCAAAACATTCTATAAAAGGAATAACCCTTTTTCTAAGAAGCTGCAGGCTTAAATCAAATAACAGAAGAACTAAATAAAGTCACATCAGAAATAATCTCTTTATAGCAAAAAGAAGACTTTTCAGTCTAACGGCTATAAAGGGCTGACAACAGATAAAGTAATTTATAATGACAGCTAATAAGACAAACAACTTTATCTTAAAAAGATTTGACTCAGGCAAAAGAGATGGAGCAAATATTGCCTGGAAATATTATCATACAGCTTAAAATAATGTGCCAGAAAATGTATTAATTAATTAAATATAATAAATAAATACAAAATATAAAGGCAGGCAGAAAGCGTCGAACGACCTTCGGAGATCGTCGACCGACGCACGGAGATCGTCGATCTATCGGGCAGATAGTCGAACGATCCAGATAGTCGACCTATCGAAGAAGATAGTCGAACTACCTCGGCAGATAGTCGACCTATCAGAACAGATAGTCGAACATCAGATAGTCGATCTATCAGGACAGATAGTCGAACTATCAAGCGCAAACAGATAGTCGACCTATCAAGCAGATAGTCGACCTACCTCAGAAAATAGATAGTCGACCTATCAACAGATAGTCGACCTATCAGCGCAGAACAGATAGTCGACCTATCAACAGATAGTCGAACTATCAGCGCAGAACAGATAGTCGACCTATCAACAGATAGTCGAACTATCAGCGCAGAACAGATAGTCGACCTATCAACAGATAGTCGACCTATCAGCGCAGAACAGATAGTCGACCTATCAATAGATAGTCGAATTATCAGCGCAGAACAGATAGTCGACCTATCAACAGATAGTCGAACTATCAGCGCAGAACAGATAGTCGACCTATCAACAGATAGTCGACCTATCAGCGCAGAACAGATAGTCGACCTATCAACAGATAGTCGAACTATCAGCGCAGAACAGAACGTCGACCAACTGACAGACGATCGTCGATCAGCCGATAGACGATAGTCGAGCGGCGTTCGACTATAGTCGAACGAAAAACCTACTTAACCAAATTCTCAATCTGGAAAAGTGAGGACTCTACAGCTAGACTACTAACCATTGACCATAGGTATTTCTTGGGTCAAGGGGGAACAAAGGAGAGGACTAAACTCAAATCAAACTAGGGTACCAACAATCTCCCCCTATTTGAGTTAAGTCTCTCAAAAACTAAAACAAACAGCTAGCTATAGAACACTAAAAAAATACAGGAAATAGACTAGCAGGTTATCAAACAGATAAACAAATATAGCACAGCAGTTAATCAAACTATGGATCAACAGAGTCAGGCTTAGATACAGAGGAGCTAGAAACAAAAGATATTTTCCTTAACGGATCATCAGATTCTTTCTTTGACATTTTCAGGTCCTGCGCACCAATGATCTTCAGCTCTGCAGTTCTTGGGACTACTGCTTCCGGATGCTTTTCCATGTATTTGGAGGGGTCAAAAACCTCAGGATTAACCTGGAACTTTTCAAGCTCTTTCTTTCTGTAAACAGACATGGTAGTTAAACCAGTCGTATCTTTTCCTTCGGCTCTAGCTTTTCTAATTTGAGCTGCTCCAACTATTTCTTGAAAGCGAGCCATCCTAAAGTTAGGATCTAGCTCAGGATTTTCATAAACAGGCTCAGGAGGAGCAGCCTCAGATGCTTTATCTAGATAAGATTTTAGAGTATACTTAGCAAAAGGATCTTGCTAGAAATTTTAAAACAAAGTAGACTATTTACCTTTTGAAACACTTTTCTCAGAAAACGATTTGCCTTGCGAGCTTTGATAACTTTGTCTTGGCTGGGGCTGAAAAGAAACAGATCTTCCAGAAGAGGCAGCAGGATTAGCTGATAGGTTCCCAGAGGCTCCTGCACCTGGAGGAGGAGGAGGAGGACCTCTGGGAGTCCATCTTGAGACAGGACTGTCATACCTCTTAGTTCTTTTTCTTTCTTTCTGCTGATTCTTTGAAAACCACATCCAGTGCTGAAATTCCTTGGATTTAGGGTCAATGCCCTTCAGAATATAATAGGGAGTGTCATTATCTTTACTTGGAGGAGGAGGAGCAGCAGCTTTCCTTTTCTTTGAAACAGCTTTCTTTCTCTTTGACTTCTCAGAAACATCAGAATCATCCTCATCATCAGAGGGAGATGATGGAGGATTTTCATACGGATCATAGGCTTCAGAAACAGCCTTTTCTTTAAGCTTCAGAGCAGATTTTTCTCTTTCCTCTTCCATGGCATCCAGAGCCAGAAGGGAATCTAAGTCCAACCCTGGAGAGTCATCCCAGATGGTTGACTTTTCAACTTGCAATTCCTTTTCTTTCTCTTCTAAAGACTGTACTCTTAAATCCCAGGCAGCTCTTGCTTGAACTTCTTCCAAATTCAGAACAGGAGAGTCATCTTTGACTTTTTCTTGATTCTCAGATTCATCTCTATCATCTAGAAAAGATTCCAGTTCAGGATCTACTGGAATATCAGGAATACTTGGGGCAGCCTCTGAGACAATTTCTATTATCTGAGCAGATAAATTTTCTCTAATATCATCTGTAGAATTATGAATACAGATCTGCTAAATAAACAAAAATCATTCCTTCCAGGAATTCACAAACTAACAAATTAATCGACTCATCAACAAAACGAATAAATGCGTTACCTTCATATTTGACCATTTCCCATGATTCATTCAGATATGAAGTTATAATTCCTTCTAAGAATCTAGCAATCACAGGAGTGGTAAGGTCTTCCAGGCAGACTTTCACTGCAAATTCAGACAACATGATTCCATCTGTTATTTCCTTATCAGACAAAACTGGAGCTATTTCTTTCTCAGCAGGAGCAGATTCTTCCTGGGCAGACATGACTGTATCTTTTATAGCTGGAGGGGAGGCAGGATGGTCTGAGGCATCTTCATGGAACATCTCCCCCTGCCTGATTTCAGTGGATACTGAAACCAGGCCCCTTGAGGAAGATGGCTCAGCAGATTTTGAAAGGGATTTGATGGAGGCAGTTAAGAGATCAATGGAGGCTGCAAGGGGAGCGATTGCCTCTTCAATCATGGTTTTGATTGACGGGGTAATCAGCTCCACAATGCGGGAGATAAGCTCAGGAGAGATCTCAATAGATGAAGGATGAGAAGTGGATGGAGCTGCAGCAGATATGGTAGTGGTGCTGGGATGAGAAATGGTGTGGACAGGGGATTGAACTGGAGATGGAGCTGGAGAGTTAATTGGGGAATTAACTTGGGAATGAACGGGAGATGGAGGAGTAGGAATTCTCTCTGATCCTAACAAATCGAAGCTAGGAGCAGATATCCTAGCCAGATGAGTAGGTAGAGGAGAGGCTGGAGGGGAAAGAGGAACAACCGTAGTTGTTTCTGGAGCAGCAGAGGAAGAAGGTCTTACTTCAGCTGAAGTTGATGGAACTTCAACTGAGGCAGATAGCAATGCAGAGGAGGAGGAAAGAAGAGCTGAGCCAGCTTCACCATGGTGAGGAGTGACTGATATAGTCCTTGTGTCCACAGATGTTGCTGGAGCAGGTTTCACAAAAGTTCTCTTCCACTTTGAGAATAGGTGGGGATCCATCTTCTTGTTGGCGTTGATTGTTGTTGCAGTTGAACTCAGCAGATGGGGGTACCTTTCCTTCAGGAAAATTCCGATAACCCTTCCTAGGGTGACTTCCTTCTTGCCATTCTTTTTCCTTATTAAATCAAACATCACTGCTGCCCAATCTATCCTTTTTCGATTAACAATCGCACACATGAGTGCGAATTGCTGCCTTGTTATATTATCGTGGGCAGAGTGCTTACCCAGGAGCACTTTTCCTACTATCTCAGCCAGAAACTTGATTTTGAAAGGAAAATTCACTTTGAGTAGCTTCGTGGGAATGCCCTCAGCATGTCCCAGCTCAACTAGCATACTTCCGAATTCCTGAGCATCTTGCTCATAATCCTCGTCACCATTAACTAATCCAAAAACATCAGATAAAACGGCCGGAGTCAGGATTACCTCTTCTCCGCCGATGGTACCAGTCATCGATTCGTCTGTGGAAGACGACGTGAAAGCCCATTCTTTAATTTCTGGAATGTTTATCTTAATCCTTGCAGACATTAACTTCTCTAATCCCTGATCCCTGCATAGCTGTAGAACTTCTACGATTCCTGCATCGCAGCTGCTGAATGCGTCGAAATCCACGCTAAAACCTGCATCAAACTTCACGACGGCCAGAACTGCTGGAGAGACCGCCATGGATTCGCTGGAGAAACGCGAGAAGGACGAAGAAGATGTAGGGGACGAAGCGGCAGAAAATCGCAAGCGGGAAAGCAGAATGTGAAAGGGCATGCTCCGTCGACGATAAAGCAAAAGATCTTTTGACCTAGGTCGACTATCGGCTTTATATCAGACCGGATATAGTCGGTCTATTAAAAAGATCTAGACCCGATGGTCGAACGGCTGTTCGACGATCGGCTCAGAAGCAGAGTAGTCAGACAATCGTTCGACTATTTCTGGCTTCTCAAACAGCAGGCTATCGTCATCCAGAGATCGACGATGAGCCCAACCTGTTCGACGATGGTCGAACGTCGATCGACGATCTTCAAACAGATACGCTATCATTAACCAGAGGTCGACGATAGGCTTAATCCGTTCGACGATCTTCGATCATCGTTCGAGTATCTTCAAACAGATTTCAACATAGGCAGATAAAGTCACACTTAGTCTCGTCCATTGATCATGCCTAGTTGAACTAAAAAGAACAGATGCTTCTGTTCATCTAAAGGCTTGGTGAATATATCACCTCTCTGAAACTCAGTGGATATGAACTCAAGACAAATCTTGTTCTTTTCCACACAATCTCTCAGGAAATGGTGCCTAATCTCAATGTGCTTCGTTCTAGAGTGGTGTACTGGATTTTGTGCAATTGAGATAGCACTGGTACTATCACACATGATCTTGGTGTTCTTGTGTGAGTAACCATAATCCACAAGCTGGTTTTGAATCCACAGGATCTGTGAACAACAACTGGCAGCTGCTATATATTCAGCCTCTGCAGTTGAAGTTGAGACAGAAGCCTGCTTCTTACAGAACCAAGAGACCAATCTCTCTCCCAGGAACTGGCAAGTTCCTGAGGTGCTCTTCCTGTCAACTCTGCAACCAGCATAATCAGAATCAGAATATCCAATTAATTCAAACTCTGACTCAGCTGGGTACCAAAGTCCTAGATCTGGACATCCCTTCAGGTATCTCAGGATTCTCTTTTGAAGAATCAGATGAGATTCCTTGGGGTTGACCTGAAATCTAGCACAAAGGCATGTAGCAAACATTATATCTGGCCTACTTGCAGTTAGATATAATAGGGAACCAACAATGGCCCTATAATTCTTTTGATCAACTGGCTTGCCGTGATCATCAGAATCAATAACTACATTAGTAGCCATGGGTGTAGGCATTGCTGAAGCATCAGCCATTCCAAATTTCTTTACCAATTCCTTGGCATATTTGGATTGGGAGATGAAGATACCATCAGCATCTTGCTTAACTTGGAGACCAAGAAAGTAAGACAGCACACCCATGCTACTCATCTCAAACTTAGAGTGCATCAGGTCAGAGAACCTTTTGCAAAGTTTGGGATCAGTGGAGCCAAAAATAATATCATCTACATACACCTGAACTAACAGGATTGTGTCCTTGTGATGCTTGACGAAAAGGGTTCTATCAACTACTCCCCTAGTAAAGTTGTGCTCTAATAGGAAACTAGCTAAGGTCTCATACCAGGCCCTAGGAGCTTGCTTTAGTCCATAAAGAGCTTTCTGCAACTTAAACACATGTGAGGGCTGAGTTGAAGAAACAAACCCTGGTGGTTGTTCAACAAACACCTCTTCCTTAAGCTCACCATTCAGGAATGCACTTTTGACATCCATTTGGAACACCTTAAACTTCATGAAGGCTGCATAGGCCAAGAAGATCCTTATTGCTTCTAGCCTTGCAACAGGAGCAAAGGTTTGGTCATAGTCTATACCTTCCTCCTGTCTGTAGCCCTGAGCTACAAGCCTAGCTTTATTCCTTACTATAATTCCATTTGCATCTAGCTTGTTTCTATACACCCACTTGGTGCCTATGATCAGTTGGCCTTTAGGTCTTGGAACCAAAGTCCAAACTTTACATCTCTCAAACTGATTGAGCTCCTCTTGCATTGCAATGATCCAGTGGGGATCTAGCTCTGCATCTTTAAAGGTGAGGGGCTCAACCTGTGAGAGGAAACAAGCATGCATCACATCTTGTCTTAATTGGTGTCTTGTTTGCACACCAGCTGATATGTCTCCAATCACTTGAGATGTAGGGTGATCTCTAAGTGTGACAATATCAGCAGGTGGGATGTGATCTTCACCTACAGTTGGGATTAATTCCTCAGGAGGAATTTGATCTACTGTTGGTGGAACAACAGCAGCTTCAACAGCTTCAGCAATGTCTTCATCACTGTCTGATTCAGTGATCTGAAGAGTTGAAAGTTGAAGAATTTCTTGAGGGGCATCATGTACCTGCAAAGAACTTGAGGAAGGAGAATTTTCTTTCTCCTTGTAAAACATCTGAGACTCATCAAAAGTCACATGCACAGATTCTTCAATCTTACAGGTTGATTTGTTATAGACCCTATAAGCTTTGCTTACTTGGGAATATCCAAGCATTATTCCCATTGAAGCTTTTGCTTCAAACTTTCTAATATATTCTTTATTATTATTATGAATATAAACAATACAGCCAAAAACTCTAAAATAATTAATTTTTGGTTTCTTTCCTTTAAGCAACTCATAAGGAGTTTTACACTTAAGTTTGTGTATCAAACTTCTATTCAAGACATAGTTGGCTGTACTAACAGCTTCTGCTCAATAGGATAGAGGCATGTTAGCATCTGCCAACAATGTGCTAGCAGCTTCAATAAGTGTTCTATTTTTCCTTTCAACTACCCCATTTTGTTGGGGAGTTCTAGGAGCTGAGAAGCTATGTTTGATACCTTCTCTCTCACAGAATTCTTGCATGAGAAGAGAGTCAAACTCAGTACCATGATCACTTCTGATCAAGGCCACATGAGTAGAGTACTCAGTCTGCACACATAGTAGAAAGTCTGTAAGGGCTTTGAAGTTATCAGACTTAGTTCTCAAAAAGAAAACCCAACTGAACCTAGAGAAGTCATCTACAATTACTAATGTGTAATACTTCCCTCCTAAGCTCTGTACATTTATTGGTCCAAAAAGGTCCAAATGTAATAAATACAGGATCCTAGGAGAATCACTCTTATTTACAGATTTAAAAGAATTTTTGGTTTGCTTGCCTAGCTGACAAGCCTTGCATAGGCTCTCCTTCTTGTAGGGGCAAGAAGGTAAACCTCTAACAAGGTTGTGCTTAGATAACCTAGATATATTTTTAAGGTTTACATGACTAAGCCTTTTATGCCATAGGGAATTATTATTAAGGGTTACTTCATTAAACAGGCAGATTTCAGAGTGAGATGAATTGAAATCTACTAAATAAATATTACCTATTCTAATACCTACTAAAACAACATTATTATTTAAAGTAATACTGCAAGAGGAATTAGAGAATGAAACCTGGTAGCCAGCATCACACAGCTGGCTGACTGAAATCAAATTGTGCTTCAGTCCATTGACATATGCAACTCTCTTGAAAGTAACTGCTCCAATTGTGATCTTGCCATAGCCTTCTGTCTGACCACAGCTGGAGTCTCCAAAGATAACCTTTGGGCCGAGCTTAGCTTTGAACTTTGACAGTAGATCTTTATTTCCTGTCATATGCTTAGAGCATCCACTATCCAAATACCACTTATTTTGAGTGATTGGATAGGCCTTCACCTGCAAGACAATTATTTAGACAGAGTGGACCCAGGTAACCTTGGGTCCCTTATTTTTCACATAAGAAAAACTGGAAATGTATGAGAATGCAGGCTGAGGGTGATAACCTAGTGGGTGAGATCTCCTAGGTGGGATTCTCCATGCTGATGATGGGTCAACAAACCTAGGGTTTCTATTCTCATTTAGGTTTCTATGGAATTGATTGTTATTTTGAAAATCATATTGAAATCGTCGATCGACGTTCGACGATGGGTGCTCAGATCGTCGACCTTCGTTCGACCATGGAGCTTCCGATCGTCGAGCGGCGTTCGACGCTCTTTGCATTTCTTTAAAGAACTTCTTTCTCTTTTCTCTCTTAGCTTTATTTAAGGTTTTATTAACCAGATTTACTTGCTCAGTGTTCTTCTTTCCACTAGCTGAAATGAAGTTCACTGGAGTTGAAAGGTTATTTTTAAGAAGGACTGGGGGTTCACTGGGAGAAGCTCCTAAGCCTAGTTTATCATTACCTGACCTAGTGTTAGTCATGCTAGTAATTTCTAACAGCTTAAGGCTTCTACCATTAAGGGATTCTTCTAATCTCTTAGACTTAGCTAACTCTATTTTAAGAAATTTGATTTCTTCACTACAAGTAGTGAGTTCTTCCTTTAACCTAATGTTTTCAGAGGCTATTGATTCTGAGTCAGCTAACCTATTTCTAAGTTCTTTTATTTCCTTTTCTGAGCTAATTAAATCTAAATATAAAGATTTAAATTCTAACTTAAATTCTTCTGAAGTAAAATCATAAGAAGAAAGTACCTCATCTTCTGTAGGCATCTCTTCATCAGAATCAGAACTCTCTGCAACAGAGTGGTTGCTGCAGGCATCTATTGCCATGAGGCAAACTTCTTTTGCCTTCTTCTCTTCCTCATCTTCACTGGAGCTTGATGAGGAGGATTCTTCATCAGAATCACTCCAGGTTTCAGCAATGAAACCTCTCTCCTTCTTTTTGTTTTTGTAGGAGGATGGCTTGGAGTGCTTCCTGTG
This sequence comes from Platanthera zijinensis, assembly GCA_039513925.1. Taxonomy (NCBI): domain Eukaryota; kingdom Viridiplantae; phylum Streptophyta; class Magnoliopsida; order Asparagales; family Orchidaceae; genus Platanthera; species Platanthera zijinensis. The sequence goes on from CM077098.1 coordinate 11,931,112, forward strand.
CTGTTCTTTATCTTTTCTCTTTTCTTTGTTCTTCTCCTCTGGACACTCTGGCAAGATGTGTCCAGGCTTCCTGCAACCATAACATATAATTTCTTTAGCAGGAGAGCGATCATACCTTGGTTTGTCTTCATAACGTGAAGACTTCTTTCTGAACTCCTTTCTCCCCATCTTGAGAAACCTTTTGGCAAACAGTGCCATAAGTTCCTCATTAGATTGGCTGCTTTCAGAGACATCTGCAGCCTTAAGAGCTAGAGATTGCTCTTTTCTTGTTGGAGTGGGGGTCTTTGCTTCAGCTTCTGCTTCTCTGGTCTTCAGCACTTGCTCAAAAGACTTGAGCTTGCCGAGAAGAGCTTCAGTGGAGATCTCATTAGTACTTCTGGCTTCTTTGATGGGCCAGATCCTTAGATCCCATGTGCTAGGGAAGCACATAAGAATCTTATCATTGACCTCTGTCAATGATATGTCCTTGTCCAGGGTTCTCAGCTCATTGATGATTGAGCTGAGCCTGGTGTACATAGCTTCAACTGATTCAGCATCAGTTTTCTTGAAGTTCTCGTACTGTGAGATCAGGTTGGACCTTCTGTCCTTCCTTTCATCAGCTGAACCAGCTACAATCTGGTTTAGTGTGTCCCACATGGCCTTTGCTGAGGAGCAGTCAGCAACCTTCTGGAACACCTCATCAGACATTGTCTGAGCCAGTATGTTCATTGCCTTGGCATCTGCAATTTTGGCCTTCTTGTACTCATCATTATAATCTAGAGGAGGCACTGCACTCATATCAGATAATGAGGCAGTGGCAGCAGCAGGTGCTCTTGGGGGACCTGACAAAATAGAAGCAAAAATACTTTCATCAATAGAATTCATATAAAGTTTTATCCTTGCCTTCCAGATGCCAAACTTAGCTAAGTTGCATGCTGGAGGTCTGGTGCTTGAATAATCCTTGGACTGGGCCATGATAGTGAATATCTATAAGCTTTGGTATCTATCAGGATCTTGTGACTTAGGTGTTAGCCTATTCAGTCAGTCAACCTCCCTCTGATACCAATTGAAAGTGAAGGGATAGATACTACTCTAGAGGGGGGGTGAATAGAGTTATCAAATTTTGCACTAGACAAAACTTAATGGTCTACCCAACTCCCTTGGAGTGAAGTGCGGAATGAAAGATTATAGATATAGATTTAACCCTAGATCCTAACACAAGTGGAGTGCACAAACTTAAGCTAACTGTAATTACAGTTAAGGCTTGGAAAAACCTAATCAGCAACTAGCAACCTAGTTATATCTAATCACAGCCACAATACAGGAATTAAACAATGGAATCCAGACGACACAAGGAAATTTATAGTGGTTCCCCAAACAACTTGGGTACGTCCACTCTTCTACCCACACGGTAGGAATCCACTCAGGTTTTTGATCAGGTGCCCTGCCACCAACAGAATCTGCTTCAGGTAGATTCAGAAACCCTTTAGACTTTTGATCAGGTGTCTAAAAACCAAGCACAGGTTTTTGATCAGGTGCCCTGCCACCAAGGGATACTTTTGAAGGGAGTAATAACCCTGTACAGGAGGGGGAAGAAGGTTAAGATGTCTTCTCTATTTTACAATAGATTAGAGAAGCACAAAAACTTGCACTGAGCTAGAAAGCTCTAAAGAATCAAGGCTCCCCCTGGCTCAAAGATGTCTAGGTGAAGTCTTGCTTCAGTGCAGAAAACTCTTCAGAAAGTTCTGAAGGAAAAGCTACAGGAAGAAAATAAATAATAAAATGAAATCTCTTCAAGAAGCTATCTTCTTCTTCTTCTTCTTCAAAGGATCTCTGAGTTTGAACTTCCTGAAAGCAGGAGAACTCAGGTTGAAGAAGAGTCGAAGATCTTAACACTTCTCAGTTAGATGGAAATTGCTGAGAGCAGAAAGCTTGAAGGCTTGAAAGCTTGAATGAACAACTGGTTAGCTATTAGCTCTCAACTATTGACTATTTTCTCTTTTCTATTGACTAGCTTACTAGCTTGAATCCTTCTTCAAAGGGTTCTTTATATAATAGCAGCAAGCAACGGCTCTCTTCCATTTGAATTATTTGTCTTCTTCTGAGCCTTGAGACCTGGGCTGTAAATATCAAGAAGACAGAAACATCTCTGCAGCAAAACATTCTATAAAAGGAATAACCCTTTTTCTAAGAAGCTGCAGGCTTAAATCAAATAACAGAAGAACTAAATAAAGTCACATCAGAAATAATCTCTTTATAGCAAAAAGAAGACTTTTCAGTCTAACGGCTATAAAGGGCTGACAACAGATAAAGTAATTTATAATGACAGCTAATAAGACAAACAACTTTATCTTAAAAAGATTTGACTCAGGCAAAAGAGATGGAGCAAATATTGCCTGGAAATATTATCATACAGCTTAAAATAATGTGCCAGAAAATGTATTAATTAATTAAATATAATAAATAAATACAAAATATAAAGGCAGGCAGAAAGCGTCGAACGACCTTCGGAGATCGTCGACCGACGCACGGAGATCGTCGATCTATCGGGCAGATAGTCGAACGATCCAGATAGTCGACCTATCGAAGAAGATAGTCGAACTACCTCGGCAGATAGTCGACCTATCAGAACAGATAGTCGAACTATCAGATAGTCGATCTATCAGGACAGATAGTCGAACTATCAAGCGCAAACAGATAGTCGACCTATCAAGCAGATAGTCGACCTACCTCAGAAAACAGATAGTCGACCTATCAACAGATAGTCGACCTATCAGCGCAGAACAGATAGTCGACCTATCAACAGATAGTCGAACTATCAGCGCAGAACAGATAGTCGACCTATCAACAGATAGTCGAACTATCAGCGCAGAACAGATAGTCGACCTATCAACAGATAGTCGACCTATCAGCGCAGAACAGATAGTCGACCTATCAACAGATAGTCGAACTATCAGCGCAGAACAGATAGTCGACCTATCAACAGATAGTCGAACTATCAGCGCAGAACAGATAGTCGACCTATCAACAGATAATCGACCTATCAGCGCAGAACAGATAGTCGACCTATCAACAGATAGTCGAACTATCAGCGCAGAACAGAACGTCGACCAACTGACAGACGATCGTCGATCAGTCGATAGACGATAGTCGAGCGGCGTTCGACTATAGTCGAACGAAAAACCTACTTAACCAAATTCTCAATCTGGAAAAGTGAGGACTCTACAGCTAGACTACTAACCATTGACCATAGGTATTTCTTGGGTCAAGGGGGCACAAAGGAGAGGACTAAACTCAAATCAAACTAGGGTACCAACAATGTGTGATGATGTGCTAGAATCATAAGCATTATAGAATACTTTAGGTGAAACCCAAGTTTGCATACATGTTGCATTGTATGCCGCCTTTATTTAAAATGCTCAATATAGAAATGTGTTTGATGTATGAGACACCCAAACCTATTACTTTCTATGTCTACTCATGTTTATTTATATATTCTTATGAAGTGCTGACCTGCAGGGTGATGGAGTGCTCCGGGGTTCGCTAGGGATGGCCAGGAGGAGATGTGTTGTAACGTCCCATTTCGCACTGGACCCCTCGTACATGTATTGAGTTAGGAGAGTTGACTCGGGGTCGGGGTGCGCCGGACTTGACAAGTAAAATTCATCGGATATCGTCACGGATATCCGACGAATTCATCGAGTATGGCTTGTGAAGTTGAGACCAATATTATTCGTCGAAAAGCGTCATGAATATCGGACGAATTCGTCGAGTATATGGACTTAGAAATTATTCTGGAAAGTTGGTGTTGAGTGGACTCAACGCCACTCGACGAATTAGGACTTAGAAATTATTCTTGAAAGTTGGCGTTGAGTGGACTCAATGCCACTCAATGCGGCGTTGAGTGCGTTGAGTGTGTTGAGTGAACTCAACACCATTCGACGAAATAGGTTGAGGCGTTGAGTGGACTCAACACCACTCAATGCGGCGTTGAGTGCACTCAACAATATTTGACTTAGAAGATATCTGGATGATTGGCGTCGAGTGCACTCGACGCCACTCAATGATTCGTCAAGTAAAGGTAAGTGATCTCAATGCTTTTACTTAGATTATCCTGAGAGCTGTGGCGTTGAGTGCGTTGAGTGCACTCGATGCCACTCTACGATTCGTCGATTAAAGAAGGTGCACTCGACGATTTTTACTTGGAAAGTGTTGTGCTTACATATGGCGTTGAGTGGCGTCGACGAATCTCGACGATTCATCGAGTGAGAGTATAATACTCGACGGTTCATCGAGTAAGGAGTGCTTACTCGACGAAACTGACTTAGCAGATTTCTGGCGCAATCTACTTGTTGTCACCTGGCCGGTCTGAATCAGATTTTCGGGAATTGCGCAAAAACAATTGCATCAGACACGTCTTCTTAATAAGACATATTTAAAGCTATAATGGGCGGTCCACTCATACGGCGACACGTGGTACGTGAGTTAAACCTAATATACGATTATAAAAAGGGATGAACCGAAAACCCTAGCTGTCTCTTTACTAGTTTGCCGAGCAGTTGTCTTTGTCGAGCCCGACGAAACAGAGAAGCCGCCAGAATCGATTTCTGGAAGAAAATCTTCCCTTTCTCTCTTCCCATAAAAGAACAATACTAGCAAGGAGAAGGATGCCGCCAAGGAGAGTGACGAGATCTATGGTCGAAAACGCCGGAATCGAGGTGAGCTTCCTACCCTCTCCCTTGGTGCTAGGTCTCTAGTTATTCCTAAGAGAGATATCAACTCAAAAGAGTCTTGATTTGTGAGAAGAAGGTTTCTAGGAAGAGGCCATGCTAGGACTTGTGTCCTAGGAATTAGACGTCTTCAACCTCTAATTCCTTCTATGTGAAAATGGGGGCTGGTTTCGTGAAGAGAAGTGGCCTTATGAGGGTGAATAAGGGAGGAGGAATTCTGGATGTGATTTGAAATAAATAGTTAGTGGAAGAAGACGAGCCGATGTCGTTCGTCCCGCTTTAAGATGCGCACAAAAATCTGTTTTCTGCGCGCAGCGAACTTCGAGGCCGTTTTTGGACATGATGCGGCCGGATCTGGGTTGTGGGCTGAACTTAAAAGTTGTAGCTCATGGAATGAACTTTCCAACGAGGGGTTTCACGCCTTCACTGGATTCCTGTATTTTCGGGAATCCCTGATCGAAGTTATTGTACAATAATCTTTCCTGCACATATAGTTCTCTGGTTTGTTTTGAATCGGCTTTGGACTTGGAAGAGAGATTGTAGTACAATAACGTTAATATTTTGGTGAATTTAGTCTATAAGTAATCGTGATAAAATATGGTTAATGAATTTTGTTGGATAGATCCTTAATGAACAAATGGTGTAGTGATGTGTACTTGAACAAGATGATTTGGTGGAGGTTAGTGAACGAATGGGTTGACGAGTTGGGATGGTAGGAATGATTTAAATATGCGAACCGATAAGGATGTACTTGATAATGGTAATACAATGAATAATGATGAGATTGCCTTGAAGTTTGCTGTACATAATTGATAGTGATTGCGATGAACAAATGATTGTTGGCATTTAGTTGAAAGATCCATATATGCACGAATGATTTGAACTTGGTGAAGGGATTGTATCCAGTTGATGTTAAAGTTAGGTGACCATAGTCTATATGTAATTATGATAATCAAATGATCGCTGAATATGTGAAGTACCATTATGTTGTTATGAAGGTCATGTGGAAGTACAATTGTTGAGAATGCTTATTTATTAAGAGAGGAACTATGTGAGGTTAATGTCTGGCCATGTAGTATGATGGTTAATGGAATGAGTATAGTAGTCCACTTCTTAGAGTTGTCTCCCTATGGGTAGCAGTGTGGGATTGGTGTGTTGTATACGGTGGCTTGCCACCTGTGTAAAGGTTGAGCCCTTATGTGGTAAGGACATGTGGAAGGGTTGGACGTGCGAGGGTGTTATCGCACTAAAATGACATGTGGATAAGGGACTCGGTGAGGAGCCCATGTGTGCTGTTGAGCACGAGATATGATTAAATAAAAAGGACTCGAAGTGGATCCCTTATATGTGAAATTGCATGCGGTGTGAGTTGACACACGGTGTTATAATCCTGGGTTATGGATAGTGTGGCAGGTCTACGGGCTCGCCAGTCATCACAACGACGGGAGTTGATAGGTAGACTTTGGATGTTTTGGCTGTGTCCTCAGTGCTCATTGCCAAGACCCTCTCCATGCCAAGTGGACGGATTGGCTGTGTCCTTGGTGCTCATTCCCGAGTCCCTTTCCGTGCCACGATGATAGGCCATTTTGGGCTGTGTTCTTGGTACACATCTACCGAAGACCCCTCTGAGCCGTAATATGCATGTGAGCTCCGCTGTTGTGTTCTTAGCATTGAGGCGTACGAAGGCCTAGGCCAGGTAGTGTTGATGCCAGCCTAGTAGTGGAGAAGCCCGCTCTATTGTCACCATCTGACCACGATGGATGGCACTTGAGAGGTTAGCTACCTGCTCGAAAAGTGGGAACTACAAGTCTGTGTCGACATAACAGTTGCTTTGCATGATCATGGGTGAGTCATCGCATTGCATTCATATCATTATATACATTATATACACAAGATCCTCATCGTATAAGTTTGTATGAGAACTCCTAGACGATGATTTACTAGACTGTTGAGCCGATCCTTAACTTATATGTCTGTATGGGAATTCATATAAGTTAAGTTACTTACTGTCGTAGATTTATACTTATATACTGATGTTAATGGTAGAACTGCTAAGTAGGTTGATATACCTAATTGTTGTAGTTCCTTGTTATACACTCTTGTTGATTAATCCTTTACCACCTGTTTGTACTACTAATTATATATAAATATTGTACTCTTGTTCCTTTCTCTGCCCGGTGCCGAGGAGTCATCGGGGAGCAGATGTGATAGCCACTTAGTCTTTATGACTAACGGTTGCTACATCTTCCTTTTTAGGAGGAAACCCCGCAGACAGAGCAGCTTCAGGTTACGCGGCGGGGCATCTAGGCCAGGACGACAGGTCCTGAAGTGACGGTGCCATCGCTACCATCCGTTATTGACGTGAGTCTTTGAGAGATTTCAATTATAGCCTTTGGGCAATTTTGTACATGTACTGTGATATTATAGAAGCTTGTTGATGCTTCTTTTATTTGATGTACTCTCTTTTGGACTATTTTACTTATGTGTGGATTTGACTTCTATTTTATATTCTTGGTTGGGTTGGCATGGATGATATGTTTAGCTCGCATGATAGGCATCTTGTAGTACAGTTTAGCCCGTGTGCTAACGCTACCGCAAGGCGGCTGTTCTGGGCATAAGACTCCCCTCGACCGTGTCTTGTGTTCCGGGAGGGGGGTCTTACAAATGGTATCAGCTTGCTACGATCCTGAACTAAAGAAGTCATTGAACAATGCAGCCACCCCCGTTTGATTAGTCAGTTTGGGGACAAACTAACTTAGCGAAAGCAGTGGTGTGCCCATATGTATTTCACACTAAGTATGTCCAATTTTGACCCTGCGATTAGCCAACCTGACCTTAGGTTCGTACCTTTATACATAAATCTCCTAAAGTTTGGATGATCGCGGGTACGTAAAACTGTTATACAAAGGCTTGCGAAATTTCATAGGGCAAGCACTTTTGTTTATAGCAGATTTGAATCTAGTGGAGATAACAGATATGGCAGATTCCCTAGGGCAACCACTTTTGTTTATAGAGGACTCGAGCCTGACGGAGATAATAAATATGGTAAAGTGGTTGGAAGCGGATCCATAAGGAGTCAAAACTAGCAGTAAGAGACCCGCTGAGGGAATAATAGAAAAAGGACCCAGCTTCAGACGAGGACCATGAGGAAGAAATTAACACGTTATAAGCATTCGTCCTTATTCTGCCTAAGTTTGTGCTAGGAATCTGGCTTGAGGCTTTACAATTGATACTTAGGCATAATGGTTGGTAAGAAACCAGCCTACACTCTATTCAATACTAGTGCCACACACTCATTTGTGTCGACAGTTTTCATTAAAGACCTAGAAGGAGTGCAATATTTCACTGGTATTATTCAGAGAGTACACCTCTCGGATGGTTCTGAGATGACTGCATCCGCAAAGTGTGAGTTGGAGGTACTTCTTGGAGGAAAGATCTTTGAAACCCCTACAATAGTGTTGAGAATGCCAGAACTCGACCTCATTATAGGTATGGCATGGTTGGATTAGCACCACGCCAAGATTGATTGTGCGAAGAAACAAATTTCCTTGAGGCTTGGAGACCCTGAGGTCATCTTTCAAGGTATTAGACTTGCACCTCGTATGTTGTTATCTTCAATTCCAACCTTAAAATCCCACATGAAGGGGGATGGTTTCTACATGATTTGTTTCGAATTGAAAGAGATGATAATAGATATGAAAGACGTGCGAGTGGTACGAGATTTCCCTGAGGTATTTCCCGAGAAGCTATCGGGATACCCCCGCATCGAGAAGTGGACTTCCAAATTAAGTTAGTACCGGGTGCCAAGCCCATCTCCAGGACCCCTTATCGTATGACCCCGAAGGAACTCGCTGAGTTTAGAGTTCAGTTGCAAGAATTAGTAGAGCCTGGGTTCGTTCGCCCCAGTTCATCACCTTGGGGATCCCCTGTTCTATTCGTTAAGAAGAAGGACGGAACGCTACAGGTATGTATAGATTACCGGGAGCTCAACTGTTTGAAGGTGTGGAACACCTACCCTCTACCCCAAGATAAGTTATTCGATCAACTAGTAGGAGTGCACTGGTTTTCCATGTTGGATCTGCACTCGGGGTATTGCCAACTGAGGATAAAAGAGGAGGATATCCAAAAAATGGCATTTAGCTCAAGGTATGGGCTATATGAGTTCACCGTGATGCCTTTTGGACTCACGAACGCTCTTCCAGCGTTCATGAGACTGATGAACAAAGTGTTTGAGCCGTACCTTGATGTCTCCGTCATCGTTTTCATCGGTGAAATTTTGGTTTATTCGAAGACAGAAGAAGATCATATGGAACACTTGACTTTGGTGCTGAAGAAGCTAAACGAGCATACCTTGTTTGCCAAATTCAACAAGTGTAAATTTTGGCTTCGAGAAGTTGCCTTCTTAGGCCACGTGATCAGTGGTGCTTGGTTAGTTGTGGATCCGTCCAAGGTGCGTGCTGTGAAGGAATGGTCGCCTCTGAAGTTAGCAGCTGATGTGCCGAGTTTACTTGGACTTGCTGGGTACTATCGCAAGTTCGTGAAAGGATTCTCAAAGATAGCCCTCCCTCTCACAACTCTAACAAAGAAAGGTGTGTCGTACGAGTGGGCACCCCAGTGCGAAGCCGCATTCCAAGAACTGAAGGATAGAATTACCTCCGCACCTATCCTAGCCCTTCCATCTGGGAAGGAAGGATTCCATGTCTACACTGACGCATCATATCAAGGGATGGGGGTAGTGCTGATGCAGCACAGGCATGTGATCGCTAATGCTTCGAGATAACTAAAGAAACATGAAGCTAATTACCCAGTTCATAATCTCGAGTTGGGGGCAGTGGTGTTCGCCTTGAAGGTTTGGAGACACTATCTATATGATGTCCACTGTGAGATATTTTCGGATCATAAGAATTTAAAGTATGTTCATACTCAAAAGGAGAAGAACCTGAGACAGCAACGGTGGTTAGATTTTTTATGTGATTATGAATTTACATTGAACTACCACCTTGGAAAAGCAAATTTTGTGGCTGATGCTTTGAGCAGAAAGGTACTAGAATCGAACCCTAAGTCTCGGTTGATGAGTATGGAAATTAGCTCAAATGCTCGAAGAGATGGAGATCACTCTAGTCTATAAAGATCATTCTGAAGAGTATACGGAGTACCTAACTACAATGAGTATAGTTTGTGATATTCAGGACCGAATCCGGGCAGAGAAAGGAAAGGATGCTGCTCTGGCCCAAGTGTTTAAGTCAATTGAAGGTGGGTCCACTAACGAATATTCCCTAAAGGACAACCTCGTTCATTTCCGTGGCCGGCTCTACATTCCCGAAGGAGGCAAAATTCGGGAAGATATTTTGTGAGAGGCACATTTGCTCTCAGTATTCAGTGCATCCTGGGATTGCCAAAATGTACGCTGACTTGCGGAAGACCATGTGTTGGCCAGGAATGAAGAGAAACGTCAAGTATTTTGTCACGCACTGTGAAGCCTGTCAAAAGGTAAAGGCTGAATACAAGAGCCCTAGAGGATTGTTGCAGTCATTGCCCATCCCCGAGTGGAAGTTCGAGGATATCTCCATAGACTTCGTTCACGGTTTGCCTCACTCACGCTCTGGGAATGACTCAGCTTGGGTAATCGTGGATCGCCTGACGAAGGTAGCCATGTTTATTCTAATGAAGAAGGAGGCATATGTGGACATTTTGGTGCGCCTCTTTGTGGAGCAGTTTGTACGATACTATGACATGCCAAAGACAATTGTTTTTGACCGGGATGGTCGTTCCACTTCTAAGGAATGGAAGGCGGTACAGATGTATTTGGGTTCAGGTCTTACCCTCAGTACGACCTTTCATCCTCAGAGGGATGGTCAGTCTGGGAGGACCATCAGAACCTTGGAAGATCTATTAAGGTTGTGTGTGCTGGATAGAGGAGAGCCGTGCGAAAGGCTCTTACCCCTGGTAGAATTCTCATACAACAACAGTCATCAGGCCAGTATCGGGATGACACCCCTTAATGCCCTTTATGGAAGAAGGTGTAGGACTCCCTTGTCGTGGGTGCAAGATGAAGATCCGAAGATTTTGTGAATTGAGTACGTTGATGATACTTATGTTGTTGTTAGACTAATACGGGACCGCATGCTTTAGGCTCAAAGTCGGCGGGCTAAGTATTATAATGCAAAGCAAGGGATGATGGAATTTCAAGTGGGTGACAAGGTGTTCCTGAAGATCCGGCCGATGCATGGAGTGTCACGGGTGCGTGGTATGAAGAAGCTCAGTCCAAGATACGTTGGGCCTTATGCTGTATTGGAAAGGATAGGCCCTTTAGACTATCGGTCGGAGATACCACCATAGCTAGATAATTTACACGACGTGTTCCATGTGTTGTCACTCCGGAAGGCACTATTGCGGCCCGATCAACATGTCCTTACCATAGACGGAGCAGTAGCGACTGATAGATCCAGTCCGGCTAGAGCCGGTGTGGATAGTGGACACTGAAACGAGGAGCTTGCGGTAGAAAAGCGTACCATTGGTAAAAGTCCAATGGTCTAACCATGGGAAAAAAGAATACACTTGGGAACCGGTGGATTTGATGCAAAAGCGCTACCTGGAGTTATTTCCCCAAGGTAATTTTAAAAGCATATTTTAATTTAATTTCATGCTTTACTTCCCCATAGCCTTAGCCTGATTTCGGGGACGAAATCTTTTATTTTGTTTATAGGATTTGTAACGTCCCATTTCTCCCTGGACCCCTCGTACATGTATTGAGTCAGGAGAGTTGACTCAGGGTCGGGGTGCGCCGGACTCGACAAGTAAAATTCGTCGGATATTGTCACGGATATCCGACGAATTTCGTCGAGTATGGCTTGTTAAGTTGAGACCAATACTATTCGTCGAAAAGCGTCATGAATATCGGACGAATTCATCGAGTATATGGACTTAGAAATTATTCTGGAAAGTTGGCGTTGAGTGGACTCAACGACACTCGACGAATTAGGACTTATAAATTATTCTGGAAAGTTGGCATTGAGTGGACTCAACGCCACTCAACGCAACATTGAGTGCGTTGAGTGCGTTGAGTGCACTCAACACCATTTGACTTAGAAGATATTTGGATGATTGGCGTCGAGTGCGTTGAGTGCACTCGACGCCACTCGATGATTCGTCGAGTAAAGGTAAGTGATCTCAACGCTTTTACTTAGATTATCCTGAGAGTTGTGAGTGCGTTGAGTGCACTCGACGCCACTCGACGATTGTCGAGTAAAGAAGGTGCACTCAATGATTTTTACTTGGAAAGTACTATTCTTACATATGGCGTTGAGTGGTGTCGACGAATCACGACGATTCGTCGAGTGAGAGTATAATACTCGACGATTCGTCGAGTAAGGAGTGCTTACTTGACGAATCTTACTTAGCAGATTTCTGGCACAGTCTACTTGCTGTCACCTAGCCGGTCTGAACCGGATTTTCGGGAATTGCGCCAAAATAATTGCATCGGACGCGTCTTCTCAATAAGACATATTTAAAGCTATAATGGGCGGTCCACTCATACGACGACACGTGGCAAGTGACTTAAACCTAATATACGATTATAAAAAGGGATGAATCGAAAACCCTAGCCGTCTCTTTACTAGTTTGCCGAGCAGTTATCTTTGTCGAGCCCGATGAAACAGAGAAGCCTCCAGAGTCGATTTCTAGAAGAAAATCTTCCCTTTCTCTCTTCCTATAAAGAACAATACTAGCAAGAAGAAGGATGCTGCCAAGGAGAGTGACGAGATCCATGGCCGGAAACGCCAGAACCGAGGTAAGCTTCCTACCCTCTTCCTTGGTGCTAGATCTCTAGTTATTCCTAGGAGTGATATCGACTCAAAAGAGTCTTGATTTGTGAGAAGAAGGTTTCTAGGAAGAGGCCATGCTAGGACTTGTGTCCTAGGAATTAGACGTCTTCAACCTCTCCTTCCTTCTATGTGAAGATGGGGGCTGGTTTCATGAAGAGAAGTGGCCTTATGAGGGTGAATAAGGGAGGAGGAATTCTTGATGTGATTTGAAATAAATAGTTAGAGAAAGAAGACGAGCCGATGCCGTTCGTCCCGCTTTAAGATGCGCGCAGAAATATGTTTTCTGCGCGCAGCGAACTTCGAGACCGTTTTTTGACATGATGCGACCAGATATGGGTTGTGGGCAAAACTTGAAAGTTGTAGCCCAATGAATGACCTTCCAACGAGGGGTTACATGCCTCCACCAGATTCCTGTAGCCTCAAGAATCCCCGATCGAAGTTGATGTACAGTAATCTTTCCTACACATATAGTTCTCGGGTTTATTTTGAATCGGCTTTGGACTTGGAAGAGAGATTGTAGTACAACAACGTTAATGTTTAGGTGAATTTAGTCTATAAGTAATCGTGATAAAATATGGTTAATGGCATTTGTTGGATAGATCCTTAATGAACAAATGGTGTAGTGATGTATACTTGAAAGAGATGATTTAGTGGAGGTTAGTGAATGAATGGGTTGACGAGTTGGGATGGTAGGAATGATTTAAATATGTGAACCGATAAGGATGTACTTGATAATGGTAATACGATGAATTATGATGAGATTGGCTTGACGTTTGCTATACATAATTGATAGTGATTGCGTTGAACAAATGGTTGTTGGCATTTAGTTGATAGATCCATATGTGCACGAATGGTTTGAACTTGGTGAAGGGATTGTATCCAGTTGATGTTAAAGTTATGTGACCATAGTCTATATGTAATTATGATAATCAAATGGTCGTTAAATATGTGAAGTACCATTATGTTATTGTGAAGGTCATGTGGAAGTACAATTGCTGAGAATGCTTATTTATTAAGAGAGGAACTAGGTAAGGTTAATGTCTGGCCATGTAGTATGATGGTTAATGGAATGAGTATAGTAGTCCACTGCTTAGAGTTGTCTCTCTATGAGTAGTAGTGTGGGATTGGTGTGTTGTATACGGTGGATTGCCACCTGTGTAAATGATGAACCATTGTGTGGTAAGGACATGTGGAAGGGTTGGAAGTGCGAGGGTGTTGCCGCACTAAAATGATATATGGATAATGGACTCAGTGAGGAGCCCTTGCGTGCTGTTGAGCACTAGATATGATTAAATAAAAAGGACTCGAAGTGGAGCCCTTATACGTGAAATTGCATGCGGTGTGAGTATACACGTGGTGTCATAATCCTGGGTTATGGATAGTGTGGTAGGTTTACGGGCTCGCCGGTCGTCACACCAACGGGAGTTGACAGATAGACTTTGGACGGTTTGGCTGTGTCCTCGGTGCTCATTGCCGAGGCCCTCTCCATGCCAAGTGGACAGATTGGCTGTGTCCTTGGTGCTCATTCCCGAGGCCCTTTCCGTGCCACGATGATAGACTAATTTGGGCTGTGTTCTTGGTGCACATCTACCCAAGACCCCTCTGAGCCGTAGTACACATGTGAGCTCTACTGCTGTGTTCTTAGCATTGAGGCATATGGAGGCCTAGGCCAGGTAGTGTGGATGCCAGCCTAGTAGTGGAGAAGCGCGCTCTGCTATCACCGTCTGGCCACGACGGATGGTGCCTGAGAGGTTAGCTTCCTTCTCGAAAAGTGGGAACTACAAGTCTTTATCGATATAGCCGTTGCTTGTGTATGATCATGGGTGAGTCATCACATTGCATTCATATCATTACATACATTACATACACAACATCCTCATCGTATAAGTTTGTATGTGCACTCCTATACGATGAATTACTTTACTGTTGAGCCGATCCTCAACTTATATGTCTGTATGGGCATTCATATAAGTTAAGTTACTTACTGCCGTAGATTTATACTTATATAATATTGTTAATGGTAGAACTGCTAAGTAGGTTGAGATATTTAATTGTTGTAGTTCCTTGTTATACACTCTTGTTTATTAATCCTTTACCACCTGTTTGTACTACTGATTATATATATATATATTGTACTCTTGTTCCTTTCTCCGCCCGGTGTCGAGGAGTCGCCGGGGGAGCAGATGTGATAGCCACTTAGCCTTTCTGACTAATAGTTGCTATGTCTTCCTTTTTAGGAGGAAACCCCGCAAATAGAGAAGTAGCAGGTTATGTGGCAGGGCATCCAGGCCAGGACGATAGGGCCTGAAGTGATGGTGCCATTGCTGCCGTCCGTTATTGACATGAGTCTTTGAGAGATTTCAGTTATAGTCTTTAGTCAATTTTGTACATATACTCTGATATTATAGAAGCTTGTTGATTCTTATTTTATTTGATGTACTCTCTTTTGTACTATTTTAATTATGTGTGGATTTGACTTCTTTTTTATATTCTTGGTTGGGTTGGTATGAATGATATGTTTAGCGGGCAGGATAGACGTCTTGTAGCACAAGTTAGCTCGCGTGCTAACGTTACCGCAAGGCGGCTGTTCTGGGCATAAGACTCCCCTTGGCCTCTTGTGTTCCGGGAGGGGGGGGGGGGTCTTATATGTGTTGGTTTCACATTTGAGGTCATCTTTTGCTGACCTACATTACAACAAATTCTTACAGGACAAGGATTGAAAGCTAGAGCGAGCTCGCAGGCCAAAAAGACCTAACGCCTCATGAAGTGTACCCCTTCTTTTAGTTTCCTTAATGTTTGAATGTTATATTTCATTCTCTGTAATCCGGCTTGCATGCCAAGGTAGCCTATGAGTGCTACAACACATTGATATGTTTGGTGTTGGCATGGTTTCAGACGCTTGATGTTGTAAGGCCTTAAGGCAATTTTGGACTCTTGTGTAGTTGTGGATAACTTTTAGTCTTGTTATTGTGTTTCCGCTGTCATGTTTTTGAGTTTTGAGATGGATAGTACTTTTATATCAATTTATAATGCTCAAGATGTGGCATCTGTATGTTGTGGGGTCTCAGCCAAACCCATATTATATGGTCATTATAGGGGAGGAATTACATCACAACATGTAGAAGCCACAACTTTAGTATTATAAAGTGATATGAAAGTACTGTCCAACTCAAAACTCAAAATATAAAATAACCGAAATACTAAAACAGACACTACAAGCTATCCACAAAACATAGGAGTCCACATGACCTTATGGCCTTATACTAATAAAATATCCAAACCAACATACATCACAATAAAAGGTCGTAGGTACGACATTCCTATGCTACCTCGGTATGCAAGTCAAAAGCAAGGTAAAGAAAACATAACACACTACCAAAATAGGAGGAGGTATACTTCATACGGCTTAATACATTTTGTTCGGCGAGCTTGCTCTTACTTGCGATACTTGGTCTATAACAATTTTATGTAATGTGGGTCAGCTACGACTAACCTAAACTATGTAACCAACACCACTCCTCCCGGCTATCCCTAGCAAACCCTGGGGCACTCGATCACCTTGCAGGTCAGCAATTTGTATGCATATGTAATAAAATAAGAAGCGTATAGAAATACAAGTATTGGTGTCATAAGTATCATTCACGTTTCTATGTTGAGCAGATAAATAAAGAGGTCTACCAATGGAGTATGTATGCAAACTTGAGTTTCATCCAAGACACCCTATAACGTGCATGATTCTAACATATCATCACATCATAGTAATATTCATGGTTACTCTCATTTCCCCAAAGGAATACATGCTCAAAGCCAAGAACTCCCACTGAGACCCCACCTACACATGGTTCACAATACAACTAGGCTTGTCCATCAGCTCCTTCGTTCTTGCTATTTTCACCCAAACAAACACAACTGATGCTAAGAACTCTCGCTAAGACCTCACTCACACATGGATCACAACACCATCAGTCTTGTCCAAAATAAAAAAACATTCTTGTAAGTTTTCACAAAGGGGACTTGCCATGCCTTGACACCCTCCACACATGACTTGCAACAACACGAGGCTAGCCAGCCTAGCACAAAGACAAAGCCACGCCTTCACACATCATTCAACAAGCATATCCCTTCCTGCCCTAAGCCAACATTCGTTCTCACAAGTAATTAAGGGCACAACAACGGTGTCTTCAACGCAATTAGATTTCTAAAAAATGCCTAAGATGCAAGTCAAACAACATAACCGAATCAGACCACCAGTTGTGATTACGAATTCACCCATAATGTCTAATCCACTAACATAGCGGATTTCAAACACAAAGAATGTCGGGGATAGACTCAATCGACCCAGTGGTTTCTATTGAACCAAAGCGACCCAAACCCCTCTCACTTGAGAGATCCGATGCCAAAAGGCATAAACGAAAGGGATGACATGCATGCATCCTAAAATAAGGAGGAGAGATGTTGCTACCTTACGAAACCTCTTCCTCACCATGGAAACTTGAAGAAGCTCGGATGAACGTGCTTGCCTTTAAGCCCTCTCTACGGATCCGGTCTCAGAGCTACAAACGGAGATCCAAAGCTCAAACAATGGAGGATCTAGGTCTTCTCCCTCTTCCTCTCATGCCCTCGCTCACAGGTCGTCGGGAAAAAGAACTTGAAAAAACCTTAGGGGATAACTCTTCTACCCTATTTAAGGTTCACATGCATGAAATCTAGGTCATTGGATCAAGTCCCAAGAAAATCAGATGCCCAGAAAATGGCTATGTACAAAACCAGTTCACGACACTTAGAAAACAACACTCTTGCTTGCATACATCAATATTTCACTAAACACTATTATATCATCGTGTTCACAACACACAAAACGATATCTTCGTGTCTACCATACGCATACGATGGCATCGGCATGTTCACACACGACGATATTGTCGTGTCAGCCATATGCACACGAAGGTATCGTCGTGTTCACCACACACGACGATACTGTCTTGTCTTCTATATAGGCACGATGATACACTATCTCCTTTTTATTTAATTAACGTCGGTGATATATCCAGGCACACTCATACATGAGGTAAGAATTTTGGGGCGTTATAACCCCTCCTCCATTAAAAGAATTTCGTCCTCGAAATTTAAGTGCTACAAACCAAAAAAACATACCTTAAGCAAACAGTTCTGGGAAGTCTTCCTATATATCTTGCTCGCGCTCCCAAGAGAACTCATCTCGCCTGTAGTTGTCCCAATATACTTTCACAAGCTTGACCTCTTTATTCTGCAAATGGCAGATTTTTTAGTCCTCCACAGAAATCAGATCAACCATCATCTTCAAATCTTCTGCCACCAGCACTCCCCCCTGACCACATCATATGGCTCCACCAAGGCATTCCTTAACATCGAGACATAGAAAACATTGTGTACTCCACACAGGTCTTCAGAAAAAGCCAACTGATACGCTGCTTTTCCTATACATAATCTCGAACGGACCAAAATTCCTCGAACTCAATTTCTTGAGCCGTCGAATTTGTGAGATGCCTTTGAACGACTTGATCTTCAAGTTGAACATGTCACCCACTACAAAATCCAAATTTCTATGGTGTGTATTAAAATATTTCACGTGCCAATCCTGAGTAACCTTCATCCACTCCTCGATTGTCTATACCAACTCACAAACATCTACCACTGTTTCTTTCCCCAAAAGTTGGGTATCTCCTGCCTTTATCCATGACATCGGCGTTTGACACAGCCTACGATACAATGCTTCATACGGTGAAATCTAGATGCTCGCTTGGAAGCTAATGTTCTAGGTAAACTCCACCATAAAAAGATGGTCTTCCCATCTCTTGCCAAAATCGAGAGCACACATCCTCAACATATCTTCCAAAGTACGATTTGTCCTCTCCATTTGACCTTCCGTCTGCAGATGGAACGTTGTATAGAACTTAAGCTTGGTGCCCAAACTCTTCTGCACTAGCCTCCAGTCCCTGGACATAAACCATCCATCCCGATCACTAACGATACTCTTTAGAATCGCATGCAACCGCACAACATTCTGAACATAGAGCTCCACGAGCTTCTCCACACCATCTTCCTTCCGATTTGGAATAAGTGAGCCTCATTGGTCAAGCAATAAACAATAACTCAAATATCATCATTACCCTGCGGTGATCGAGGCAAACCATGCACGAAGTACATGGAGATGTCATCGAACTTCCACTAGGGAATAGGAAGGGGCTTCAAGAACTCACCCGGCCTTTGGCACTCAGCTTTCACTAAGTCACAAGTATGGAATCGCTCACGTACAAAGCTACATCCCGCTTCATCCCAGGCCACCAAAAGGATTTCATCAAATCCAAGTACATCTTTGTGCTACCTGGATGGATGAAGTACTTTATAAAGTGCACCACGAATATAAACTCCTCACGGAGCTTTCCGAACTGTGGTACTCATGCCCTTCCATTCCTCTTTAAGATCCCACTGACCATCTCCATGGCATTGCCTTTGTCTCTCTATGCTTCCACCACCAGTGGCTGGAACTCTACATCCATACTGGTTGCCACCCGAATACGATCAGATAAGTCGCACTACAAATCTATCCAATTCAACCGTGCTATGCTAGACTCACCCTTAACTACACAAATAATTCTTAGAGACTCAAAGTCTTGCACCAACCGCTCATCATGCACTTCAATCCAGTTCCCTTGCCCAGAATATTTACTGCTTAAAGCATCGGCCACAACATTAGCCTTGTATGGCATATATTGAATCGCCAAGTCGTAGTCCCCAAGGAACTCGACCCACCTACATTACCACATGTTTAAATATTTATGATCCAAAAGATACTTTTGGCTCTTGAAAGTATTTGTTTCAACAGTAGCTATACACCTAGAAGGGGGGGGGGGTGAATAGGTTTCTTAGTCTTTAAGACTATATTTTTTATTTAGTTGTGTTGTGTGTTCAGTTAGTTTAGTTAGCTTTCAAGAAAGAGACACAACACACTAGTATTTATAGCAATTCCCCAAGGTATGTGTGCATACACTTTCCCTCCTACCTTTCTAATAGTATGTTAGATAAGGAAATATCTACCAATACTCGGCTCAATGAGCTTACAACACAGATCCCTCAGGATCTCTCAGACTCCTCCAAGTCCCACCTCAGGCCTTCACTAAACGCTTCTTGATATAGCAAGATTTCTTGTCTGCTAGCATTCTATCTTGAGTCCAACTATCATTGTGACTCAGGCTACCTGTCAAATCAGTGAAACAAAAAACAATATGCATACATTGAACTTAAAGTATGCATCAGATACAATCATGTATATATCATTATCTTGTGGCCCTTTCTTCAAATCTAGGACATTATAATCAATGGACCCAACAATCTCCCCTTATTTGAAGAAGTCAGAACCCTAGACAATGATATATACTACCATAAAATAGAAAATACATTCACAATACATAGGAGCAGGATTTGGCACTTAATCAAAAATGTAATTTTCATTCAAGGAGATAATTACAACTGGACAGTGTGCTTAAAATTATTTACACAGTCCTACAACCCTTAAGGAGTACAAAGAAAACATTTTCATGTTTCAGGTTCCCTTATGACTATTCCCCTGCTGGGTTTCTTTGCAGACTTTTCATGATCTTCATTCCACTTCTCCCATTATCTCTCAAAATAGCTATAGGGCTTAGGAAAGTACTTGCTGGGCTCAACAGCATCTGGTGGCAAAGCACCAGACTTTTTATTTCTTTTGAATTTCCTCCTGTCCTCTTCATTTCTTTCTAACTTGGCCCATTCTAGAGAGCTATAAAGCTTTGCCCTATCAGTTTTCTTATCTTTTATCTGACTCAGCCAGATAAGATGATGGTCCTTGATTGAGGACTCCATTTCTCAAAGTCTAGCCTGGTCTCCATCTCTTCTCTATATCTTTTCTTGCTGAGTCAGACTTCTTCTTCAGTAACAAACTTATCTCTGGCTCTGGTTATCTGGTTAGTAGTGGGGCTGAATGTAGGAATTAAAGTAGTAGTAGAAGGTTCAGCCAACTGAGCACCTCCTAGATCATCATATTGATCACCATACTGTTCATCATACTAACATTATGGAATAGGGACAGGAATATTTTCATCATATGAATACTACTCAAGCCCCAATGAACCTCTGATGAAATTTTTGACCCAGACAACATTCTTAGTATTTGTCTTGATCATTGCCTTCTCCCTCTTTATGACTTATTCAGATACAACTACAGTCAGGGAGTTCTTAGCTATAAAGAGTCTTTCATCCAAAAAATTTACTCCCTTAGTGACCTGATTCTTGACCTCTAACATGTGATCATCAAGAATTTGAGTGCAAACATCCATTCTCCTTTCAATTGTAGTCTTGTGGACTTCCATAAGTTTCTTTTGAGCATTGTGGACCATTTCCATATTACTAGAAGTAACGTTCTTGTTATGGATGATGTCATTCTGTGTGAGCCTGATTTTGTGAAGCTTGTTTTCAGTATATGTTATAATAGGATTAGCCCTTGTGAAGAATGCTACTGTGTTAGCTCTCATCAGGTTGACTTTAAACCTGATGGACTTGATTTCAGTGGAAAGATCCCTTCTTACTTCCTTGATGGAATTATCAATGTAGTGCTCCAACTGTCTTCTTTGATCATCAAATAGACCATTCAGTTGAGCTAGGAAAGTAGGTGACATCTGTTCAGCTTGAAGAGATATACCATGTTCATAGATATCTTCATACCTTTCCCTAGTCCTGGAAAGAATGTCAAGTCTGAAATGCGCCGACCTGTGATTGATTAAATTACTCTCTGTCTTTGCAACTCAATTTCCCCGGGCAGGAAGAATCCCTTGGCCGAGAGATCAGAGAGCTCGAGCAATGCGTAAACTTATAGAGAATAGGTAGTTCATTTAGCCGCGACTGAAGCCATAGATCTTGCCCGGGATGCTCCCAAGGTTCATCGGTCGGACTCCTCATTGGAAAAAAAAAGAATGGCAAAGGGTGGTCTACGATCAAGGCTTTCTTCCGCTAAGGAAGTCAAAGTAGTTACCTTCTAGCTAGAGTCCACTTTTCTATCATTTCATCATTCCTCTTTCTTCTCAGAGATTCATTCTTCCTGATACGCCCGGATATCAACAATCTTGAATAGCCTCTGATCTCTTCCTTCTGAGTCAGCCATTACATACTCAGATGAATGAGCATCATTATTTGTATCTACAACAGCAGTACCCTTTTTATAATCAGATGATTCTATGTTATATACTATCTCTAGAGCAGGGAGTTCAGAGTGAATCTCCCCCTTAGCCTCAGCATTGTCCTTAGGGACATTCTGTTCTTCTACAGTAATGTTATGCACATCTTCTTCCACTATTGCAGGAGCTTGTTCATCCTCAACAGGAGTACTGGAGACCTGCCACACTGTCTCATAAGAAATCTGATCTATTTTGTCTTGTAGATTCTCTAAAAAAGAGTCAAGCTTGTCCTACATATCAGACTGAACTTGCTCCCCCTCAACATGATCATCCATCTTATCAGTGTCCCCCTCAATATTGGCATATATGTTTTCCACTACCAGCCCAGTCATAATTTCTAGGGATTCAGCTGGAATTTCTTCAGACTGAGATCCACATAGTTGATTTCTTGATGCAGGTTCAAAGGAAATTGATACCTGATCACTCATGTATCTCCTTGTTTCCTCATAAGATTCAGTCAATTGAGGATCATGTGGCTCCTCCTTACTGCTTTAAGAAGAACTGATTTTTGTGCTCTCTGTAATGACTAGTACTGCTTTCTTTTTCTTGTCCTCCTTTGTTTGTAGATGTGTCAGTAGTACTCTATCCCATCTGTCAAACATCTTGGAGTCCATCCTCCTCACATGATGGATTTTAGTTCCTAACCTCATATTGAGGGTCCCTGGAACAAACTCATGGAGATATAGGGACAGAATTCTCCCCTGATTTGGTTCAGCCATGCATTTCACTATTCTGTCAAAGATTACTTTGCCCCAGTCAGTCCTTTTAGAATGAATGACTCTTGTCATGAGCTCAAACATTTTCTTAGAGATTTTATCATGAGACCCTGTCTTGTAGAGTAGTGTCTTCCAAATCACATCAGCTAGAAATTTGCCCTAGAGATTCATCTCCTTTCTTAGCACTGATCATGTGGTGTGCTTTGAAAGCCCACACCACTTGAGGGTAGCCTTTACATCATCCTGATAAAGTTCCTCTTCTTCATCTGATGGCTTGAACTTTGGCAGATGCAATGGCTTGCCTAGTCGTCTAGGAGAGATCTTAACCTTGTGCCCACTAACAGATGACATGATTTTGGTTGAGGAAGAGTCGACAATGGCAGTCGAGTACAGTTCAAGGAATTCTCACTTCCATATTGAGCTAGGCTCGGTCAGAATGAACTCTAGGTCTGCGACCTGTAGCAAGTGTAGAACCAGATGAACTTCATCTGGAGCATCCTTGAAACCATTTCGCACTAGTTTAGATCCCTTGAAAAGGAAATCCATTCCTTTTAGCACCATTGAAAGTTTTTGAGTCTCTGGAGTTTTTGACGATCTTTTGGTGCAGGGAGGCAGAAAGTCGTAAAAGGCTAGGAATAGTGTCTTTATTCTAAGCACACACCCTTTTATTTATAGTTACCTCTTATTTGAGAAAGTGGAGAGGCGTGTACCTATTAAGATAATCACGAAGAGATCAACGACCGAGATTAACCTCGTAAGATAGTAACAATATGAAGTGTCTGGCAGTATGCATTGAGTAAATTCGACGTACTCAACGCCTGAGGTTGTTTCAATGCCCTCAACGCTCTCAACGCTTAGACATTTGAACTCAGCACACTCGAAGCCTGATGTTGTCTCAGCACACTCGACGCCAGAGTACTTAGACTCATATCTTCTTTGTTATTATACATGGATTAATGCTACGTGTAACTAAAATGCATGAAGAGCTACTGAAGTTATACTAAGTTCATCATATCAATTCAAATTTGAAGGAGTTGAACTTGGCTTCATCTAGTGGCTTGGTGAAGATATAAGCCACCTACTTGTTTGTAGGGATAAATTTAAGACCGATGTCCTCATTTTTCACATGCTCTATAATGAAATGATACCTAATCTCTAAGTGTTTAGTCCTGCTATGAGATACAAGATTCCTAGCAATAAAGATTGCACTAGTAGAATCACAAAACATTGGAGTTCTACTTATCTTTAGATTATAGTCCTTGAGCTGATGCTTGATCAACAGTAACTGTGCACAACAACTTCTATGTGAGATATACTTTTATTCAGCTGTTTAGATTACAACACTTATTTGCTTTTTCCTACATCAAGATACAAGCCTTCTTCCTAGGAATTAATAAGAGCAAGAGGTGCTCTTACTGTCTTCTCTGAAACTGTAAAGTATGCATTTGAATACCCATTTAGTTCAAAGTAATTATTCATAGGGTACCACGGGCCAAGATCAAGTGTGCCCTTAAGATATCTCAGAATTCTTTTTGCTGCAAAATAATAAGAATCCTTAGGGCAAGCCTGGTATCTAGCACAAATACATATAACATACATAATGTCTGGACTACTAGCAATTAGGTAGAGGAGGGAGCCAATTATGCCTCTATACAAGGTTTCATCAACAGTTTCCCAGTCTCATCCTTGTCTAATGACACATTTGACCCCATAGGAGTTTTCATTTTAGAGGCACTCTCCATTCTAAATTTTCTAATTAACTCCTTAGTGAACTTAGACTGAGAGATGGATAATCCATTCTCAGACTGTCTTACTTGGAGGCCCAAGAAGTACTTGAGTTCACCCATACTGCTCATCTCAAATTTCCCTTGCATAAGTTTAGCAAACTTTTTGCCGAGGCCATCATCAGTAGACCCAAAAATTATGTCACCTAAATAAATTTGGACTAGGATGATCTTACCCTTGACTTTCCTTAGGAATAATATCTTGTTTATCTTTCCCCTTGAGAATTTGTTCTCAATGAGAAAGCTAGACAAGATTTCATATTATGCCATAGGGGCTTGCTTCAACCCATATAAAGTCTCTCTAAGCTTAAAAATTATAATCAGGAAAGTTAGAGTTAATAAAACCTTAGGGTTGCTTAACATAGACCTCTTCTTTTATGTCACCATTTGGGAAAGCTGACTTTACATCCATTTGGTAGACCTTGAATCCTTTATGTGCAGCATATGCAAGGAACAGTCTTATAGCTTCCAATCTAGCTACTAATGCAAATGTTTGATCAAAATAATAATCTTTCTCTTGTTTGTATCCCTTGGCAACCAGTCTAGCTTTATTCTTTATTATAACACCATTCTTATCAAGTTTATTCTTGTTGATCCACTTGGTTCCAATGATGTTATATCCTTGTGGTTTGGGAACCAGCTTCTAGACCTTGCATTTCTTGAACTGGTTCTATCTTCTTGCATAGCCATAATTCAAAATGGGTCTATGTTGGCATCTTCAAACCTTTTAGGTTCAACTTGAGATTGAAAGCTGGAGTACTTAGCAATATTGAGGTTTCTACTCCTTGTTGTGACCCCTTGCCTAGCATCTCCTATGATCTGATTTCTGGGATGATCCCTCAAATGCCTTATAGCAGGAGGTATTCTTTCTTCAGTATCATGTTCTTCAATGGCTGGGTCTTGCTAGTCTTCACCCATGTCCAATGAACTTTGTCCTTCAAGAATGTATTCACCATCATCTTATTCTTGGACAGTTGGAGGAGTGTCCTTGATGGTTAGTTTATCCATCTCTAACTCTACACCTGCAGATTTATAGGAGTTATGCTGCTCACTGTTAATCATGAATGATTCATCAAAGACTACATTCATAGACTCTTCTACAAGTTGATTTTTCAAGTTGTAGACCCGATATGCTTTGCTATAATTGCTGTACCCAACAAATATCCCTTCATAATACTTGGAAGCAAACTTGGTCAAGTAGGACTTACCATTATTGAGTACAAAGAACTTGCTTTCAAATATCCTGAGATAGGCTAGATTTGGTTTTCTATCTTTCATAATCTCATAGGGAGTCTTCTTGTGAAAGTTGTTGATAGAAGCTCTATTCAAGACATGCTAAACAATGTTCACTACCTCAGCCCAGGAGTATTCTGGGAGAGAAGTATCACTGAGCAGTGTCCTTCTAGCTTCTATAAGAGTTCTGTTTTTCCTCTCAGCTATCCCATTTTACTGGGGTGTTCTAGGAGAAAAAAATTTCTGATAAATCCCTTGTTCTTCACAGAACTTTGTCATGCCTTCAGACTGAAATTCAATGTCATGGTCACTTTTGATTTTGACCACAGAACTGCTCTTTTCATTCCTAATTTGCCTAATAATGGTCATAAAGATGTCTAGGGTTTCAAACTTTTTCTTTAGAAAGAAAACCCAAGCAAATCTGGAATAGTCATCAATTATCAAAATGACCTCTTGGTCACTTATATCTTGATCAGACACTCATCCTTGTGGAAGACAATGACATAGACAATATCACATAGTTGACTTATGCTAATCAGATTGTGTTGCAATCCTTCCACATAAGCTACTTTTGTGATGAAGACTATGCCATTGGTGATCATACCATAATCTTTTATGACTCCTCTATCTGAACCTCCAAAGATCACCTTAGGTCCATTATTCAAAGGAGTATAATCCTTCAGGTTGCTCCTTGTTCCAGTCATATGTCTGGAACATCCACTATCCAAGTACCATATTGGTGTATGAGTACTTGTACTATCCTGCAAACATAGTTTAGTTTACCTTAGGACCTCAATAAGGATTGGGTCCTTTGTTCTTGTTAGCTTGAAACTGAACATATCTACCTGCAACACTTCTTACAAGAAGACTCACTCTTGCCCTTAACACACTAGGGTTGTGCCAATAATCTATGACAAATTGGCCCACTTTACCACAACACCAACATTCATGAATGTTGTATCTCCTCTTCTAAACAGCCTTTGAAGTGTGCAAGCTATTAATAGCTGTCTATTCAGAGGGGAGAACTGTAGCCTTCTTCTTATTTCTTTCAGCAAGAATATGACTGAAGGAGAGTCTGACAGTAGATGTACTTGGCTTACTCTGAGTTCCACCAACAGTGTTCTTCTTTACAGTAGATATGCTGTTGATGGCTTCATAGACTGCCAAGTCAGGCTTACTGACAGACTAAACCTTGGCCTGGGTTTTTGCTAGAAGAGCCTGAGAATAGGCTACTCCCTTATTCTTGAGTGTGGTGGTTGGAGTACAAAACACAAATGGTCCATAATGGGCCATCTGGATTTCCTCATGGGGATCCTTCAGTTCACTCACACCCATGTCCTTTCTCCCTCCATTGTAAGATACCCTTGAATTCTTACAAGAAGTGTTCTTATTTTCTAGTGACCATACATGTTGTCCTGGTCATACCTGTTTGATGGGAGGATTACCTTGTGAAAGGAGGTCTGAGACACTACATGAGCTTTGACTTTCCCTTTGGAATGGGTAGCTCTATTATTCCACTTGAACCATAAACCCCTCTTATACTTTTGTGAGGTAAAAGAGTCAATCAATGGCAATACTGACTTGGGCTTATTAAATTCAGCCACAACCTTTTTTCTCCTTAAGGAGCTTTTCTTCAAGATCCAAGATTATCTTGTTCTTCTGTCTTATGGTCCCAATTTAGATAATTGATATTGTCTTTAGCTGGCTCATTTCCCTTCTCATCTGAGCTAGCAAGGGGGCTGACTCAGATTGCAGGGAAGCAACTTACTGTAGGGAGACAATCTCCTCAGCTTGTCTCTTGGCAAGCCTTTTTCTCTTCTTCAGAGCATCCAAAATTGTACCATACTTGTCAATCAATTGATTGACATTATCTTTAGAATATGATCCATCTCCCCACTGGAGGAAGTGGATGCATCAAAGTCTGAGCCAAACTCATAGATAGAAGGAGAGCTTGGGATAGAGTGTACCTCATCAGGAACAGAAATGTCCTGATTGTCTTCTGATATATCCATGAGACTATACTCCTCATCCTCTTCATAGTCACCGTCAACTGAGGATAGTGGGGCCTTGATGCCTGATGTGGCAGCAGGAAGTTCAACATCTTCTTTAATGGACATGAGGACAATGTAGGCCTCCCCTTCTTCTGATTCTGAAGATTTAGAATCAATATCTGATAGGCTGACAGTCTTCTTGGCCAAGAAGCTCTTTTTAGCCTTCTTGACCTTATGATGGTTTTCGCAATCAGACTTCATCTACTCCTTCCTCTTTACTAGATAGTCAGCAATGATATGTCTACTTCTATTACAACAGTAACAAACAATATTAGTCTTAACATATTTATTCTGTTTAGAGTCATACCTTTCCTTAGAGGGGTCAATTCTGGACTTGTCTTTGCTGGAGTGGGGCTTTCTTGATGAAGATCATGAAGAGCCCTTGTTCTTCCACTATCTTCTCCTGCTCAGTTACTTCTTGAACTGCTTGGAGAATAGTGCTAGTTCTCCATCTAACCATTCATTCCCAGAGGAGATGGGATCTGAGCATTCTGACTCAGTAGCTCTCCTTGGAGGAGGAGTCTTTTCTATACTTCTTCTTATGGCTTCAACTCTGAAGGTCCACTATCTTCTCTTTACTGAGAGATCTGGATGCATACTCTTCAAACTTCCTTAAGTTCAACTGCATCATATGGGATAACAGCTTCCCAAATAAGTTCTGAGGTAGGGTGTTGGCCAGATTACCAACTTCTCTGATAACATAGATCTTGATATCCCATTCCTTGTTTAGGGATCTCAAAAATTTGTCATTCAGCTCATAATTAGTGAACTATCTACCATAAGTGATCAGACCGTTCACTATCATGAAGAACTTTTCATAGTATTCTGCTATGGAGTCTTTCTTGCCTTGTTTGAAGGCATCATATTGCTGATTTAGGAGGGATTTCCTATCATCCCTCACTTCTTCTGTTCCTTCCATGTAGAAAATGAGGGAGTCCCACATTTCCTTGGTTGTCTTGTAGTGGACAAGGTTCTGGAAGATGGAATCATCTATGGCACTGACAATGATATTTTGTGCCCTTTTATCCATGGTTTATAGGATAACCAAATCTTTGGTCATCTTATAGTATTTCTTGGGAGTTTGGTCATGTGTATCTAGGATAGATATCTTCATGGGAATGAAGGGTCCCTCTTAGACTATGATGAAAATCCTTAGGTCCGAGGTTTCCATGAATAACCCGACTCTCTCTTTCCAAATCCCAAAATTTTCCTTTCTGTAGATAGGGAGCTTTATGCAGCTCAACTCCTTGTGGTTCTCACCTGAACCCATGGAGCAAATCTTTAGCTACTTTGGAGATCTGTTCAGACTATTGATTTTTTTTGAACAACCTCCCTCTGATACCACTTGAATATATTTGTTTCAAGAGTAGCTATACACCTAGAAGGGGGGGGGATGAATAGGTTTCTTAGTCTTTAAGACTATCTTTTTATTTAATTGTGTTGTGTGTTTAGTAAGTTTAGTTAGCTTTCAAGAAAGAGACACAACACACAAGTATTTATAGCAGTTCCCCAAGGTATGTGTACATCAACTTTCCCTCCCACCTTTCTAATAGTGTGTTAGATAAGGAAATCTTCACCAAGAATCGGCTCAATGAGCTTACAACATAGATCCCTCAGGATCTCCCAGACTCCTCCAAGTCCCACCTCAGGCTAAAGGCCCTACACTCAGAGATAAAATCTCCTATAGCTCAGTGACCCTTCTGATCACCTACCTCAAACTTAATCCAAAGCCCTACTCTCAGGCTAGGAGGATAGCTCTATACTCAGATCCACCACAGGATCCTACCTCAGAGAATAAATCTCCTACCTCAGCACACAGGTTCTACCTCAGATCCACAGAAGGATTCTACAACTCAGCCTTTATATTTTAGTATTACAACTCAGATCAAGAATGATCCGATAGAATGAATGAGTTTATTGTTGATGACTTGCTCCAGAGAACGTGTTCTCTGAGCCTTCTATCTGGATTAAGTGGGCTCATCCCAACTTCTTCACAGTACCAAGGAAGTAGATCTTCAGGTTGGTTCAGCTTGTATTGGGAAGAATCTCAAAACTAGAGCTTCTGAACTAACAGATGAAGACAAAATGATATTGCTGTGCTTTATTTCTTAAATCAGCCAACCTAGTCTGAATTCTTTAGGCTTGTTGTTGAACACCGGTTGCAGAGCTCTTCTGCTTCATTTTTCTGGTAGAAGATGATCCAAAATCTCTTTCTCCAAAAGTTAAAAAGCCCTTTTTAATTTCTCCGAACTCTCCTTTTATTTCCGTAAATCCAATGGCTCTATGCGCAGTGTGGACCTCTGGAATGGGCAACTGCAACACAACTTTTGCTTTAACTGTAGTACTAAAGGTAAGCAGTGCTTCTAGACTTAGCAAATTTCAGACAATCTACCTAGGCATTGAGTGGAGCCTTGTCACTCAAAGCAGAAACACTTAGCAGATTTCTAAACCTTGAGGCGTCGAGTGAATCAACACTCAACACTTTTATACTTGATCTTTTAAATCCAATCAAGTAGGCATTGAGTGAGCTGACTTCACTCAACGCTTCTGTCCTTAGATAGATTCCTTAGATTGCAACACTGATAAGTAAATTTTGATTTAAAGAGGATAGATTTGGTGTTATATAATCTTTTACGTATATAAGTCTATCTCTTTTTTACTTACTTATATCCTGTGGATTAAGGCAAGAGTACCTATCACATAGAAGTATAGTATTTTGTAGAAAATATCAATGGTCGTATTTTTCCTAGGATCGGTGTTAATTATTATACTTTTTAGAACGAACTATTATCTTATCGAAAGAATGGAGTGGAGTTTATATTAAAAAAAATATATAAAAGATAGAAAAATATAAATATGTGGTTTTATCAAGATAAGGACTCAAAAGGTAGTCCTCATTTCAGAATTACTATGGAAGAATATTAATTCACCTATTGAAGAACAACTCTATTTCTTGATTACCTAACTTAACGAGAGGGTCCCTTTGGTAGCATCACCGAATCGAAAGTACGATCGGGGAGTCTTGCGTTTAAAATGGGTTAACGTTAAACGTAGTGTCTCTTCACCTGGTATATGATCAATTAACAGTAAACCCTAGTAAGAATAACTAGAACGTAGATTTGAAATAGTTGAAAATAATATCCAGCTCAGAGCTCATCTTGACCAAGTGCTAAGAGTTCTTAGCCTCTCATTAGGATGGGGGTGGTATAAAGTGCAGAAAATAATATCTACCTATCTATCTTAATCCAGGACTTAAGCTTTTGCTTCGCCTTTCATTCTGGATAGGGTAGTAAAATCTAAACTATTGAAAAGCTTTCACACTATCTTAATCCAGGTCATAGGCTTTCGCCTTGCCTTTCATTCGGGATAGTATGAAATAATAAGGTTTTGAAAAATAGTTTTGAAAGTAGTTTCACGCTATCTTAATCCAGGACATAAGCAGAGCTTCGCCTTTCATTCAAGATAGTATGAGAAAATAAAGTAAGTAAAACAGAAAATAAAACTATAAAGTACTCAGAATTGAAATTGAAACATTCTATTTTATAAATTCAAAAGTTATTATAACTTCCTACAAAGCTGAAAAGAAAGCTGAATTTTTTTACAACTTACAGAACTTGGAATACTTGACAGCTACAACCAGTTCTTTGTCAGAGAGCTAGGGAATCCTAATAGTTCTTAAGGAATCTGCTGGTGTTCGAATAATTTTACAAAGCTCTGGCCCTCTATTTATAGAAAAAATAGAAATGACACGCCCTGGACATGGGCGTGTCGGGTGGGCGTGACTTGGGCACGGGCGTGTAGAGGAGGTGTGTCGGGACACGTGTCGAGTTGGGTTGAACTCTGGATATAACTTCATTAGGTCACAGGCGTGTCTGGAAGTCGGTTCATCAGGCGGCACGGGGCGTGGCGACAGCGCGACATCTTGCTGGAAACGGGCTAACACCGATGCGGGTCATGGGCATATAGAGGACGTGTCCATCAGATTTTTCTGATTTTCCTAAGTAACAAAAATAGAAAAAAAGGAATTAAACAGGGCTGTCCCGCCCTAGGTCACAGCGTGACCTAGGGGCGTGACCTAAGTAAAAAAATACAAATTTCAAAAAAACTTAGAAAATAAATATAAAACATAAAAAAATAAAATATAACACAAATAATTAGTTATATATATAAAAACTAAGGTTTTATTTATAAATATTCAAAATTAAAACTATACAAAATTATATATTTTTATACTCATCAAATACCCCCATACTTAGATTTTGCTATTCCAGAGCAAATGTAGAGTTGAGTATATTTACAAGTTATGAAATTTTCTATTTACTATCAATTTAATTCTTCAAGATAAAACAGGTATAAAAATCCGGTGAATAAAGAGTTAAATGCTATCGTATATATATCATTGATACGAGAGTTAGAATTTATAGCCATAAAAAGTTTTGGAAAATAAATAGTACGCACATATTAAAATCAGATATAACAAGGGTAGATTGGCTTTATGATTACTATATCTTATACGAGATATGTTGGAAAATATACATCCTATTATTTATGCTCTCTCAAAATTTTAAACAAAAATACAATATCAACTTTGGAAGGGTGGAATTTCCCTATACAATAGGTTTTTGTAGAAGTGATAGATTTTTGTATTCTATCATCTTTTTTATTTAAGTTATGCGTTGTTATAACTACTAAGGAATGTAATTCTAAGGTGGCAATAAATACAATGCATACCTGAGTTTTTATTTGAATCCAATGTATATTTAGAGGAGCACATACTCCTTTCCATATAATCTTTTCATATTTATTGGATGCCTATGTGTACGGAATGAAATCTTATTCCCATTGACATAAGATCTTTTCTTTTACTAGGAGCACATACTCTTAGATACTTGCTTGCGTAAGAAAACATGCCAAGTAGAAATAAATAAATATTCAAGAGTTGGATAAAATTTTTTGAGAGCAACTATAATAGTTTGTATTTCCTATATTTCGATAAGAATGGAGTAAGGATAATTACAGTCTAAAATTGTTTGGTGAACATAATATGTTTTGCTTTTATTGTATATGTATTTTTGATATATTGAAACATGCTTGCTAAAATAATAACTCCGATTGTAATGAAATTTACAAGGTAGGGTTTACAAGTTTATTCCGAATATTTATATCTATCTAGTTATGAGAAGTAGTAAATTTGAAAATCGAATAATTTTCATTTTTATCAACTCAGATTTTTGGAATGTATATAAACAGTATGGTTTTGAAAGTTTTGACTTGTTTTGGATGAGTAATAAAATAAACAATGTTTTTATTTAAAAGGAAAAATATAACATAAAAGTGATAAAAAATGTAGCTAAAAACACCCCCATACTTATGTTAGGCATAGGTATGAAGTGACAAATAAAGACAAAAAAAGCATATGTACATAATATACAAAAGCATAAAAGATGAAAATATACAAGTGAATTTATATTTCGATGTTATGGAGTAGTGTTAGGGTTTCAAGTTCTTTTTGAAAAGGGTCCCCAATAAAATATAGTTTTAAACGGTGCCCGTTTACTTTGAAAGTTCCTAGTTAAGGGTTAGAAATAAGAACGGTCCCATATGGTCAGATTTGTTTAACAGTAAAGGGTCTGGTTCATCGGGATTCTAATTTTCCTGGAAATAATTTAAGGCGTGAGTTATATAGTAGGACAAGATCACCAAGTGAAAAAGATTTTGGAAATTTAATTTTCCTATCATGATAAAACTTAGATCGCTCTTTATAAAATTAATTATTTTCATAGGTGTTTGCACGCCATTCCTCTAGTTCATTGAGTTGAAATTTACGTTATTCAGCGGCTAAGTTTGTATCTAAGTTAAGAAATTTTATCTCCCAGTATGCGCTATGTTCTAATTCTACAGGTAGGTGACATGCTTTTCCATATACTAAACGATAAGGTGTACAATCGATCACAGTTTTGAATGTTGTACGGTAGGCCCAAAGTGCATCATCTAATTTGAGGGACCAATCTTTTCGATTGGTATCTACAGTCTTTTCTCATATGCGCTTTTGTTCTCTATTGACTACCTCCACTTGGCTGCTTGTTTGGGGGTGATAAGTGGTAGCGAGTTTATGAGTAACTCCATATTTGGCTAACACTTTAGCCATCTGAGTGTTACAAAAATGAGTACCTCGATCGCTAACTATAGCCCTAGGCATGCCAAAACGTGAAAATAAGGATTTCAGAAATTTAACGACGACTCTCGTGTCAGCGGTGGGAAAAGCTTGCGCTTCAGCCCATCGTGAAACGTAATTGACCGCTACTAAGATATAACAATTTTTAAAAGAAGGAGGTAAAGGGCCTACAAAATCTATGCCCCACAGATCAAAAATTTCACATTCTAAGTAAAAATTTTGGTTCATTTCGTCCCGACGGGAAATGTTACCTGACCATTGGCAGCGGTTGCAAACGCTTACCAATTTTTGAGCGTCCTTGGATAAAGTAGTCCAAAAGAAGCCTGCTTCAAGGGCTTTACGTGCAGTCCGGTTGGCTTGATAATGTCTGCCAGTTGGTCCTTCGTGGCAGTGCCGTAGTACTTTTAGTCCTTCCTCGTTCGAAATACATCTTCTAATTACTTGGTTGGCACAGACTAAGAATAAATACGGGTCTTCCCAAAAGTTGTTTTTCAAGTCAGAAAAGAATTTCCTCTTTTCTTGAATTGTAAAACCTTTTGGAAGGACTCGGGCTACTAAATAGTTAGCCAAGTCCGCGAACCAAGGAGTAGAAGAGTTTGTTACCTTTTCGAGAGCGAGGAGACTTTCTTCAGGGAATTTATCTTTGATGTCGGCTTCCACGAGTGTATCTATTGCAGCATTCTCTAGTCGAGAAAGTTGATCGGCTGCTAAATTCTCTGCACCTTTCTTATCTCAGATCTCTAAATAAAATTCTTGTAATAAGAGAATCCAACGTAATAAATAGGGTTTTGCGTCTGCCTTTGTTAGTAAATATTTTAAAGCAGAATGATCCGTAAAAACTATAACTTTTGATAGCATTATATAAGATCTAAACTTATCAAAATGCGAATACAATTGCCAGTAGTTCCTTTTCCGTGGTCGTGTAATTGGTTTGTGTGGATGTGAGAGTTTTACTCGCATAATAGATAGGATGAAAATATTTGTCTACTCGCTGTCCTTAAGACAGCTCCCACCGTATAATCACTCGCGTCACACATGATCTCAAAAGGAAAGGACCTAGTCTGGGGCTACTAAAATAGGAGAGTTGATAAGTTTGTCCTTAATAATGTTGAATGGTACTAAGCATTCGCTATCGAATATAAATGGGGCTTCTTTTTCTAATAAATGAGTTAACGGTTTTGTTATTTTAGAGAAATTTTAAATGAACAGTCTATAGAAACCTACATGGCCTAAGAAACTTCGAATAGATTTTACATTTGTTGGAGGAGGAAGTTTTTCAATTATTTCTATTTTGGCCTTATCGACCTCGATTCCCTGGGAAGAAATTTTATGACCGAGAACTAAACCTTCGCGGACCATAAAGTGGCATTTCTCCCAGTTCAACACTAAATTCGTGTCTTCACAACGTTGAAGAACACGAGCGAGTTTATCTAAACACGTATGGAATGAGTCTCCAAATACGTAGAAATCATCCATAAACACTTCCATAACATCCTCTACTAACTTGCCGAAAATAGCTAGCATACATCTTTGAAATGTAGCTTGCGCATTACAAAGTCCAAACGGCATTCGCCTATAGGCGAAAGTACCAAAGGGGCAAGTGAACATAGTTCTCTCTTAGTCTTCAGGGGCTATATGGATTTGTAAATACCCTGAATAACCATCGAGAAAATAATAATATGAGTGACCCGAGAGTCGCTCTAATATTTGATCTATAAACGGTAGTGGAAAGTGATCTTTACGGGTGGCATCATTTAATTTTCGATAGTCAATGCGCATCCTCCAACCCGTAACAGTACGTGTTGGAATTAGTTCCTTATTAGCGTTTGGCACTAAAGTTATACTGCCCTTCTTAGGGACGACTTGTACGGGACTAACCCATGTGCTATCTGAGATTGGATAGATAATTCCTGCATCTAATAATTTCATTACTTCAGCTTTTACGACATCCTTCATATTAGGATTTAAATGTCGTTGGGGCTGGATAGATCTACGAGGGTTATCTTCAAGAAATATTTTATGCGTACAAAAAGATGGGTTGAGTCCTTATATATCAGAAATTTGCCATGCTAATGCATGATAATGTTATTTTAACACTTCTATTAATTCAGATGTTTTCTTATCATTTAATTCGGCAGAAATGATAACAGGGAGTTTAGATTCGGCTTCAAGGAAAACGTATTTTAAATGTGCGGGAAGTGTTTTCAGCTCGAGGGTTGGTGGTTTTTCATACGAAGTTGGGGTTTTTAGAGTTGTAGAAGTTAATGATATAAAAGGTTCTAAAGGGTCATCAGTAGGCATTTCTTGTGAAAGGGGTAAGTCTGCCAAGTCCGATTCTTGTACAGTTATTGAAAGTAAATCAGAATAGGGAAAACCATTTTCCTCAAAAGAGGCTTCCGCAAGATAGCTGGAATCGTCGTTTATTAAAGAATTTTTCATAGAGGGATCTATATCGATAGTAACCTCGTCATCTCCTACTCGTAAGAGAAGTCTACTGTTACTTACGTCTATTATCACGCGCGAGGTTGCGAGAAAAGGACGACCGAGAATTATGGGAACATCGGCTTTTTCCTCTATGTCAAGTATAATAAAGTCTACCAGGAAGATAAACTTGTCTATTTTGACCAGAACATCCTCTACTAACCCTATTGGATATTTAATAGAACGATCTGCTAACTGGATGCTCATTTTAGTTAGACTAGGGTTACCTAATCCTAGTTTCTGAAAGAGCGAGTAGGGCATTAAATTTATGCTAGCACCTAAGTCTGCTAACGCATCTTTTATTAATAGATTACCGAAGAGACACGGGATGGAAAATCATCCCGGATCGTTTAATATTGGGGGTAATTTATATAATAAAACGGCTGAACATTCAGAATTAAGGAAAACTCTCGAAATATCTTCGAGTTTCTTTTTATTTGAAAGTAACGCTTTTAAGTATTTTGCGTATTTAGGCATCTGTGCAATCGTCTCGCAGAAAGGTATATTAATTTGAATTTGTTTTAGCATTTTTAGAAAATTTTTATACTGTTCATCTTCTCGCTCATCTTTTAATTTTGAAGGATAAGGTAAAACAACATGAGGTAGAATAATTCGCGGGGGTTTAGGAGGCAGAGACATAATAGGAGGTGGTGTAGGAGGGCTAATTGCAGTTTCTTTTTCTACCCTAACAGGTGGTGGTAGCTCCCTGCCACTTCGTAGTTTGACAGCTTGTCAACTTGGTGGGTTATTGGAATGGACAGTTTCCTGCAGATTTGGTTCCGTATTTCCTGGCAAATTACCAGGTTGGCGTTCTGATAACATTTTTGATAGTTGTCCAATTTGTGTTTCTAAGTTTTTAATTTATCCTGGTCAGGTTCCGGATATTGGACTCACTGATACTGACATATTTCGTGAATATGTCTTCTATCGGGGTTGGCCTAAATTGGTGCGGTTGTGGTGGTGGTGTCTGCGGTTGTGGGGGTTGCGGTGCAAATCCAATTGGATTTGCAATCGGAGGGTGTTGAGCATTATTGGGGTTGCTCCATGAAAAACTAGGATGATTCCTATATCCTGGATTGTAAGAATTATTATTATTATTATTCGGATTATAGGAAGGTCTATATGAGTTTCCCATATAGTCGACTTCTTCATTATTATTATTAGTTGAATTAGGCGGATTCCAAGATGTAGAGGTGGAGGAAGCACTCATTCCCGCCACTTGCCTAGTCAGATACTCTACTTGGAGAGCTAAGTTTGAAGAGGAGTCGAGCTCATAGAGCCCATCTTGTTTATGGCGTGACCTCGATACGTTCCACTGGTACGCATTCATGTCCATCTCCTTAAATAGGGTTTGAGCAGCCTCGGGGGTTTTGTTATTGAGCGTGCCCCCAGCGGCAGCATCAATGGCTTGTCGGGTCTGAGTGTTCAGACCGTTATAGAATGTCTGTACCTGGAGCCAAGATGGCAGCGCATGATGTGGAAAATTACGTAGGTATTCCTTAAAATACTCCCAAGTCTCATAGAGAGACTCGAACTCTCCTTACACGAAGGAAGAAATATCCGCACGCAGACGTGCGGTTTTTGCAGGTGGAAAGTACTTTGTGAGGAATTTCTCGGTCATGTCAGCCCAAGTGGTGATAGATCCTCTGGGGAGAGAAGCTAGCCACTATTTGGCTTTCGTTTGTAGCGAAAATGGAAATAAGCGAAGATGGATGACATCATTAGTGACGCCATTTATCTTAAATGTGTCGCATATTTCTAAAAAGTTGGACAAGTGCGTGTTTGGATCTTCGTCGGGCAATCCATCGAATTGAATGGAATTTTGGATCATTTTGATTATACTCGATTTAATCTTGAAGTTATTATTAGCAATTATTGGCCGAACGATACAAGACCCGGTGTCATCTAAATTGGGTCGTGCATAATAAGACATGTTCCTTTGGGGGACCACCTCTGGCATTTGTTGTGGCTCTGCTGCCATTTCTTGTACATGTGCGGTGCCTACAGACTCTTCCAGATTTAATAATAGCTCTTGATTTAAAGATCGAAGGCGCCTGCGAAAGGTGCGATCGATTTAGGGATCAAATTCAAGATTTAAATCAGATGGAGTCTTGCGGGTCATACACTAAAAAAGACTTTTGATAAAAATAAAAAATAAAACAAATATATAAAAACTAAGTAAAACAAAAATAAGTTACAACTTAAAAAAGACAATTAAGTTAAAAATAAAACAAATATATATAAAAACGGATTAAATCTCAAACTTCCCGAGGTATTCCTTGCGAAGGGTTCTCACCGGTACTAGACAAAAAGGTGGTATTTAAGCCAACCTTGTCCTTTTTGAAAGAATTTAGGTGATAGGTTTTTATATATAGATAAAACTTAACTTATGTTTTTTTAAAAAAAACCAAAGGAAAATACACACAAATACAAACACACAAAAAGACTTAAAACATGAAAATAACTAAAAATAAGGTTTTATATAAAACAGGTTTTATAATAAAAAGCAGTTTTATTATAAACTAGTTTTATAATAAGAAGAGTTTTATATAAAATACAAAAATAGTATGTCAGGTTTTTGTTAGAATTCATTAGTGGTTAATAAAATTGTTAATAAAAAGTTAGGTTTTATAAAAACAAAGTTTTAAATTCAGTGAATTTTATGTTTGTTTTATTTTTATAAAAACTAAGGTTTTTAAATAACAAGAAAAAAAAGATAAAATTAATAGCGTTTTTTTATTTTCAAATATTACCACATATAAACGAATCCTCGGCAACGATGCCAAAAAGCTTGATAAGTAAATTTTGATTTAAAGAGGATAGATTTGGTGTTATATAATCTTTTATGTATATAAGTCTATCTCTTTTTTACTTACTTATATCCTGTGGATTAAGGCAAGAGTACCTATCGCATAGGAGTATAGTATTTTATAGAAAATATCAAGGTCGTATTTTTCCTAGGATCGGTGTTAATTATTCTACTTTTTAGAACGGACTATTATCTTATCGAAAGAACGGAGTGGAGTTTATATTAAAAACAAAAAAAATATAAAAGACAGAAAAATATAAATACGTGGTTTTATCAAGATAAGGACTCAGAAGGTAGTCCTTGATTTCAGAATTACTATGAGAGAATATTAATTCACCTATTAAAGAACAACTCTATTTCTTGATTACCTAACTTAACGAGAGGGTCCCTTTGGTAACATCACCGACTCGAAAGTACGACCGGGGAGGCTTGCGTTTAAAACGGATTAACGTTAAACGTAGTGTCTCTTCACCTGGTATATGATCAATTAATAGTAAACCCTAGTTAGAATAACTAAAACGTAGAGTTGAAATAGTTAAAAATAATATCCAGCCCAGAGCTCATCTTGACCAAGTGCTAAGGGTTCTTAGCCTCTCATCAGGATGGGGGCGGTATAAAGTGCAGAAAATAATATCGACCTATCTATCTTAATCCAGGACTTAAGCTTTCGCTTCGCCTTTCATTCGGGATAGGGTAGTAAAATCTAAACTATTGAAAAGCTTTCACACTATCTTAATCTAGGTCATAGGCTTTCGCCTTGCCTTTTATTTGGGATAGTATGAAATAATAAGGTTTTGAAAAATAGTTTTGAATGCAGTTTCACGCTATCTTAATCCAGGACATGCAGAGCTTCACCTTTCATTCAGGATAGTATGAGAAAATAAAGTAAGTAAAATAGAAAATAAAACTGTAAAGTACTTCAGAATTGAAATTGAAACATTCTATTTTATAAATTCAAAAGTTATTACAACTTCCTACAAAGCTGAAAAGAAAGCTGAAAAAAATTACAACTTACAGAACTTAGAATACTTGAAAGCTATTACCAGTTCTTTGTCAGAGAGCTGGGGAATCCTAACAGTTCTTAAGTAATTTGCTGGTGTTCGAATAATTTTACAAAGCTCTAGCCCTCTATTTATAGAAAAAAATAGTAACGACACGCCCTGGACACGGGCGTATTGGGTGGGCGTAACTTGGGCACGAGCATGTAAAGGAGGCCTGTCGGGACACGTGTCGAGTTGGGTTGAACTCTGGATAGAACTTCATCAGGTCACGGGCATGTCGAATTGGGTCACGGGCGTGTCTGGCAGTCGGTTCATCAGGCGGCACGGGGCGTGGTGACAACGCGACATCTTGCTGGAAATGGGCTAACACTGGTGCGGGTCACAGGCATGTAGAGGACGTGGCCATTAGATTTTTTCGATTTTCCTAAGTAAAAAAAAGGAATTAAATAGGTCTGTCATGCCCTAGGTCACGGGCATGACCTAGGGGCGTTACCTAAGTAAAAAAATACAAAATTTCAGAAAAACTTAAAAAATAAATATAAAACATAAAAAAATAAAATATAACAAAAACAATTAGTTATATATATAAAAACTAAGGTTTTATTTATTAATATTCAAAATTAATATTATACAAAATTGTATATTTTTATACTCAACAAACACATAGGCTTTGATTGCATGAAGTTCTGTCAATGCTTTTGCTTCTTGGCATTGAGTGAACTGTCTTCACTCGACGCTTCTGGACTTAGACAGATTTCATGTCTACATGAAGGCATTGAGTGCAACTTCACTTAATGCTTCTGTCCTTGGCCTAGCTTCTTGATGAGGCGTTGAGTGGCCCATCTTCACTTAGCGCTTATATACATAAATAGAATTTCTGTTGAGTAAGCGTTGAGTGAACTGTCTATTGGTGTATGGTGACCGGGCGGTCTAGAGATCTGCCCTTGGAGGCTTGTAGACCGGGCAGTCTGGCAGTCTGCCCCTGGCGGCTTGGAGACCAGGCGGTCTGGTAGTTTCTCTCCAAAGGTTTTCTAGCTGGTTGTTGCTGATTGGTGATCGGGCGGTCTGGCGGCTTGACATAGACAACTTGAAGACTGTGTCGGCTTGTCTTCTCTTCATTGTAGTTGCCGGGCAGTTAGTCTAAACACGCGGCTTGTGCAGCTTGTATAGTTGCCTGCTTCTGTAATTATTAGTCTCACATTGCTTATTTGTAATCCCTCCTCTCTCTTCCATTCTATAAAAGGGAGGGTATACCTTTGTAATAGATACATTTTTTGGATAATAAAATTCAATTAGTCCAAATTTTCGGTCTACTTTTTCTTGTTCACACATGGTATCAAAGGACTCGATCTTTTCCACCTGATTCTGTGGTCTTCCTCTATCCGCGCGACCTTTCTCTGTGACCTGTCTTCGCGGCTTGCTCCTTCTCACGACCTGTCCTCTCGACTTGTCTTTGTGGCTTGCTCCTTCTCGCGACCTGTCTTCGTGACTTGTTTCTCCCTCCTGTTTGCGCCCTGTTCACGCGGTTTCTTTCTCATCCTTGATCGTTTCTTCTCGCCGCGACCCGCTCTTAAGTTGCTGCGGCCTATTCTTCTCGCTGCGACTTATTTGTCTAGTCGCTCCCTGCTCTTATTCGCCGCGACCTGTTCCTAGTCGCCGCGCCCTTCTCTTCTCGCCGCTACTTATTCTTAGTCGCCAATACCTATCCTTTTATCCGCGACTTATCCCTCTATCCACAACTTGTCCTTCTCACTGCTCTCTGCTCTCTTCTATGGATATCTCCGATATCTCTACCACTACTCCCATTTCCACTCCTCCTCCTCCCACTCTCGCTCCTCTACCTACTCCTCCTACTCCTTCGGGCAACCTTGACACCATTTCCAAACTCATCGGTCGGAACTACCCAGACTGGAGTGTTTCCTTCACCTTCCTTCTCCACCAACAACGCAAATGCCATCATCTCACCGATGACCCTCCTCCTCCAGACTCTGCTCTATTTGATGATTGGGATGCTAGCGATGCTCTTGTTCGCACTTGGCTAGATAAGAGCCTTTCTGATGAGTGCCTCCCCGTCATACGTCATGATGACACTGTCAAGGCTGCTTGGCTTCATCTTGCCGTTATCTACTCAAAAGGGGATCAAACTTCTCGCATCTATACTCTGTATGCGGACCTCTTTGCTCGTCCCTCCATGTCTCCTGCCACTGCTTATCAACAGGTTAAGGTTTTTAGAGCCAAGATTCTCCAGAACCGCCCCTTCTCTGCGGATCTGGCTTAGCAACACAAGCACTTCCAGGAGCTTCTGGTCATATGCTATCTTCTGTGACTTCCTGAGACTTATGACATGTTCCATCAACAGATCCTTGGCGAGGCAGATTCTCCCACCTTGGATGCCACTGCTACCTGCATCGCTGTGGTTACCTCTCTACTACAACGTCCACTATTATCCTCCCCTCCTCAACCAGACAACTATGCTCACTAGACTCAACAAAATGACTCTGGTATCCGCAACCACAAATCCAGCGGGCATGGTTCTTTTCGCTTTCTCTGCTCTCATTGTGACCGTAATGGTCATACGGTTGATCGCTGCTGGAAGAAACATCCTCATCTTCTCCCCTCAGAGGACGCTTCCTCCTCCTCTTCAAAGCCGTTTGCCTCAGTGGTCACGTCTTCAGGTAGTGCCCATGTCGTTACTCAAGGTAAATGACTGATCGACTCTGGAACTATAAATCATATGACCGGTAATCCTCAGTATTTTTCTCTCCTAGAAACACATGATCGGTTGCCCCCGGTCTTTATTGAGGACGACTCTCCCTCACTTGTCAATGGGACGGGAGTGGTTCAAGTCACTCCATCTCTTTGCTTGGTGGACACTCTCTACGTGCCCAAGTTTCCTTGCAATTTGTTATCTGTTACTTCTCTATACAAGCAATTATGGTGTTCTGTTACATTCACTCATACTTCTTGTTCTTTTCAGGATCTGAGCTCCCAACAGACGATTGCTACTAGGTCTGAGAGCAGTGGCCTCTACTTCCTCGAGAATGTTTTTTCTCTGTCCACCTTCTCCTCCTCTTCTACAGACCTTCTGTAATGGCATCTTTGCCTTGGTCATCCTCCTCCATGGATTCTTCGTCAACTTCTACCCCACCTCCCTCCGCATAGTCCTCCTCTCAACTGTGATGCATGTCAGCTTGGCAAGCATCACCGCTCCACCTTCCCACCGAAGCAAAGCCATGGATCTTCCCATCTGTTTGACCTCATTCACTCCGATGTCTGGGGTCCTGCTCCTACCCTCACCATAGGTCGGGGTAGTTCATATTTTGTAACTTTTATTGACGATTTCTCTCGCTGTACGTGGGTGTATCTCTTAAAATATCGCTCCAAATTATTCTCTGTATGGACATCTTTTTATAATATGATTAAAACTCAGTTTGATGTCTCTATTAAAGTCTTTCGCTCTGATAATGCAAAAGAATATCTTAGTCGTGATTTTTCTTCTTTTTTTATGGAAAATGGCATTGTTCATCAAACTAGCTGTGTTTATACCTCACAACAAAATGGTGTGGCAAAACGCAAAAACCATCACCTTCTTGATGCCGCTCATAATCTGATGACATAGATGCAGGTTCCTCGTTCTTATTGGGGCTATGTCGTTCTCATTTCCTGCTATCTCATCAATCGCATTCCCTCCACGGTTCTCCACGGTCAATACCCCTTCTCCATTCTCTACCCGGGAAAGGATCCATTTCCTCTTCCTCTACATATCTTTGGGTGCACAACTTTTGTACACGCTCCCTCCGCCACCCGTGACTAACTCTCCCAACATGCCACCAAATGTGTCTTTCTTGGTTATTCTACCACTCATAAAGGTTATTGTTGTTTTGAACCCATTCTTTGCAAGCAGTTCGTCTCTGCAGACGTAACCTTCTTGGAAAATGCATCCTATTTCTCTCGCGACTCCTCCTTTCTTCCTGATGCTCCG
Source organism: Platanthera zijinensis (assembly GCA_039513925.1). Classification (NCBI taxonomy): domain Eukaryota; kingdom Viridiplantae; phylum Streptophyta; class Magnoliopsida; order Asparagales; family Orchidaceae; genus Platanthera; species Platanthera zijinensis. Next base: position 11,975,124 of record CM077098.1, read on the forward strand.
ACTTCTTCTACCGACATTTCTCCTGCTACCGTCCCCTCTATCACGTCTACACCTACCGAGATTTTCCTCCTCCATTGTGTCCACCATCTCCTCCTCCTCTATCTCCGCCTCCACTGTCTTCCTCTTCTCTGCGGCCGTCTCTATCTACTCCCAAGCCAGCTCTCTCTGCCATGGATGCTCCGGATACTGAGGAACACACTGACCTGGATCTTCCCATTGCGCTTCGCAAAGGGGTGCAGACATGTACCTAGCACTCGCTTGCTGCAGTTGTTTCCTATACTCGTCTTACTCCTTCTTGCAAGAATTTTGTGTTGGCTATCTCTACCACTGCTACTCCCCACACATACCAGGAAGCTCTTGCGGTTCCTCATTGGAAGTCTGCCATGGATGAAGTAATTGCCACCCTTACTGAGCGAGGTACATGGAACCTTATTCCGCCTCCGTTGGGTACCGATGTTGTTGGCTGCCACTGGGTATTTGTTATAAAGTTCAGTCCAGACGGTAGAATGGATCATTACAAGACACGCCTTATCGCCAAAGGCTTCACTCAGACTTATGGGGTTGATTATTTTGATACCTTATCTCTTGTTGCTCGTCTCAGCACTATTCGGGTACTCTTCTCTGTGGCCGTCAACCGGGATTGACCCATTTCCCAACTAGATGTCAAGAATGCGTTTCTCTATGTTGATCTTCAGGAGGAAGTCTACATGGAGCAACCTCCTGGGTATGTTGCTCAGGGGGAGACACAGGTTTGTAGGCTGAAGAAGGCCATTTATGGCCTAAAGCAAAGCCCTCGGGCTTGGTTTGACAAGTTTAGCAGCATTATGGCAGCCGTGGGGTTTACAAGAAGTTCTGCCGATCACTCATTGTTCATTCGCAAAACCTCCCTGGGTCTGGTGGTTCTTGCCGTATATGTTGATGATATTATTCTCACTAGAGATGACCAGACAGGGGTAGCCTTGACAAAGAAACATTTCCGTCAACATCTGGTCACAAAGGATATGTGCTCCCCAAAATACTTTCTGGGGATAAAAATCTCTCAAAAACCAAACTCCTTGGTCCTCTCCTAATGTAAGTATGCTCTTGATCTTCTAAAAGAGACAGGATTGACTAGGGCTAAACCTGGACAGATGACTCATTTATCTCACGGTAACCAGACCTGACATCTCCTACACCATTGGTAAGGTTAGCCAATTCATGCAAGCTCCTAGGGAGTGCTATCTACAGTCTATCCTGAGGATATTGGAATATATTAAAGCAACGCCAGGTAAAGGACTACAATTTCAGAAGAATGGTCACTTAAAGGTTGAAGCATACTTAAATTCTAGCTATGCTAATGACAAAGGAGATCAGAAGTCAACGTCGGGCTTTTGCACATTTGTGGGGGGGGGGAACTTGTTAGCTGGAAGAGCAAGAAATTATCTATTGTCTCTAGGTCAAGTGCAGAAGCAGAATATTGAAGTATGTCGTCAACTACATGTGAGTTAAAGTGGCTACGAGCTCTCATGCTTGACTTAGGAGAGGTCTACAACCATCCTCTACCTATGTTCTACGACAATAAGGCCGCTATATATATCTCAAAAAATCCGGTCTTCTATGAGAGAACAAAGCACATTGAAGTCAACTGCCATTTTATTCGGGAAGAGATTTTTGAGGAAACAGATTTGTACTCCGTTCGTTTCCTCCGACAATGAGTTAGCAAATATCTTCACCAAGCCTGTGTCTGCTTCCTTTTTTCACATTTGCAACAAGCTGAGCATGATTGATATATATGCTCTAGCTTGAGGGGGAGTGTTGTTGTATGGTGATGGGCGATCTGCCCCTGGCGGCTTGTAGACTGGGCGGCCCGACGGTCTGCCCCTGGCGGCTTGGAGACCGGGCGGTCTGGCGGTTTCTATCCAAAGGTTTACTAGCTGGTTTTGTTGATTGGTGACCGGGCGATCTGGCAGCTTGACACAGACAACTTGAAGACTGTGTCGGCTTGTCTTCTCTTCATTATAGTTGCCGGGCGGTTAGTCTAACCACGCGGCTTGTGTGACTTGTATAGTTGCCTGCTCCTGTAATTATTAGTCTCACATTGCTTATTTGTAATCTCTCCTTTCTCCTCAATTCTATACAAGGGAGGCTAAACCTTTGTAATAGATACATTTTTTGGATAATAAAATTCAATTAGTCCAAATTTTCGGTCTACTTTTTCTTGTTCACATACTGTATTCACTCAACGCTTCTGGACTTAGCCAAACTTCTTGTCTGCACCACTGAGGTTTTGACTGCTTGAGCTTTTATTAATGTTCTTATCCTCTTGGTGTTGAGTGAACTGCCTTCACTCAACGCTTCTAGACATAGCCAGATTTCTTGTCTACCAACATCCTATCTTGAGTCCAACTTTCATTGTGACTCAGATTACCTGTCAAATCAGTGTAATAAAAAACAACTTGCATACATACCTAGAGCATACATCAGATACAATCATGTGTATACCCTGTCTTGTGGGCCTTTCTTTAAATCTAGGACATTGTGATTAATGGACCACATAACTCTTATGCTCTGTGAAGATCTCGACCCTCGCGCCATACACATAATGCCGCCACATTTTCAAAGCAAAAATTACTCCAGCCAGCTCTAAGTCATGGATGGGGTAATTTCTCTCATGAGGATTCAGTTGTTTGGACCCATAAGCTATTACATTCATGATGCCCCAACACGCAACCAAATCCGTGCCCAATGCGTCACTGAAAATCTAGTATCCTTCAGTCCCACTAGGGAGACTTAGAATCGAAGCAGACATTAACCTTTCCTTCAAGTTCTCAAAAACTCGGGCACACTCCGACGTCCACACAAACTTCTGATCCTTTCAAGTAAGAAAAGTAAGTGGCAATGCTATCCACGAGAAGTTCTCCACAAACCTCCTATAGTAACTGCCTAGTCCAAGGAAACTCCTGACCTTCGCCATAGTTCTCAAAATAGGCCAATCTCTAATGGCTTCAACCTTCGCCGGATCCACTGCCACCCCTTTGCCACTAATCACATGGCTCAAGAATTCCACCCTCTCTAACCAGAACTCGCATTTTAATAACTTAGCAAAAGTTAGTTTTCTCCATAAAAATCTGCATGACCATTCTCAAGTGAGTCTCATGCTCCACTTTCGACTTCGAGTACACTAGGAATCATCGATGAATACCACCACAAAGGAATCCAAGTACTGCTGAAACACTCAATTCATCAAGTTCATGAACACTGACGGCGTGTTCATCAAACTGAATGACATCACCGAGAACTCGAAGTGGTCATACCTCGTATTAAACGCGGTCTTGGTAATGTATTCTTCTAGGATATGTAGCTGGTAATACCCCAACTTCAGGTCTAACTTGGAGTACACCACCGACCCTACCAACTGGTTGAACAAGTCATCACTCCACGGAATCAGGTACTTATTCTTGACGGTCAACTTATTTAACTCACGAAAGTCTATACACAACTGCATGCTACTATCTTTCTTTTTTACAAATAACACCGACGCACTCCATGGTGAAAAGCTGGGTCTAATGTACCCTTGCTCCAACAATTCTTGTAGCTGAACTTTGAGCTCGTCCAATTCTTTCAGTGCCATCCAAAATGGAGGACGTGACACTGCCTTACTCGTGGTACCAATTCAATCGTAAAATCGATCTCACGTTGAGGAGGTGATTTCGGAAGCAATGGTGTGCCCATATATATAAATCACAGAAAATAGTCCATTTAGGCAATGAGTTATGCCAACCCAACTAGGACACCACTTTAGTTTGGCTTAACAAGACAATTTCGTAGCGCATCCTAGTTTAAAATCGACCTCGGGTATTGATTGGATAAGGTACGAGGATACCTAAAGTGACTAAAGGGAAGAATTTAGTTGTGTATATGTGTTCGAGACTTATACTCCGAATTTTATACTTCACTTATCAAGGGATATTATTACCTTACTGAAACTGATAGGATCATCTTAAGAAGAATTGGAGCATGAAATCTATTAATGTAATAGTGGATGACCAGTAAACTTAACCCTCGTACCGATGACTGATTATGTTGAGACAAACACAGCGACCAACACCAGACGTCGAATAAGAATTCAAATTTAGAGAAGGCCCATTTTTGGTTGGGTCACATGTTAACCTTGAGAGTCTAAGGTGTGTATCATATCAATGAGTCTCAGCGTAGAACTCCAAGTCTAAGATTGCATTCCCTAAGGAATGTGTGCACATATAGGATGAATGCACTATAGATATCGAAGAAATTTAGCCCAAATTGTATGAGGGCTTATCTTTTTGTTTATTGGGCTAATTTGGTACTAACTTGAGTTTCCCCGAACCTTATTTAGAAGGTGTTGCATCTCGAATGTGGTGATCTTGAAGTTTGGTGTATTCAATGCTACTCGGGTAAATATGAGATTATGCATAGGCATGAGTGGTATGATGATCAACCCTCCCTAGAAGATTAGGACTCTTGAAGTATTATTTCATCTTAAGCAGCATGGATTTTTAATGTTAAGTTGTGACCGCTATAAATTCGCTGGCAAAATAGGAAAGTAGAGCATTTCAAGAATGACTATTCATTCTCCTTATCGCTCCAAGGCTATTCGGATAACTAAACAAAGAGAGTAGTAAATTAATTCTTTTTGATATACGTAGAAGGTTGCCTAGTTATATGTATATGTGACTCTTGAAATCAAGGGAGAAGGTATAATACTTCAGGAAATTTCTCAAATTTTGAGTTTAATGAAGTGGGCAACTACTTAGTACACAACCTAAGGAGCAATCATGCTTTCCTTAATGCAATACACAGTGTAAATTTTTTGCACATACACGTGAAATTGGAGCAAAATTACTTTCAAAAGACCTGAATTCAAGTCTGTTTTGGTTGTTAGAAAGAATTTACATACAATTAAGGATGTGCTTTATCTATCACCTCAACAAAGCCTATTCTTAGGTGCTCTAACATCCAAACCCAATTATGGTAACATACGAATAGTGATTATATCGTTTGTTAAAAATTGATTAACAAACGCATGTAGATGGCAAGAGAGAATGACATGGGGTGTGAATTATATACAAGTTTAAGTCGGATAAGGATTGTATATGAGTAGAACTTAGCTATAAGTGCTCATGATCTTAAGACATGAACAAATATAACTGATTCAATGCGAGGTGTGGTATCTTAGATTCACCTCCTCAATCCAGAAATGACGATCTGTATTATTATCAGGATAAACTATTAAACATCATGAGTCAAACGATATTTGATTTTAGTCAAAACACAGGGTTGCTAAGTCTAGTTGTCTGGGACAAAAATATCGCATCATGGAATTTGTAGTTTGGAATCAGGTTCCTGCAAGTTAGAATTTTTTGCATTTTAGGGCATTCGAAGATGATTTACATACGGTGTATTATATCAAAGAATCAATCCTTTTCAAATTTGAATAATTTTATTACCCTTATACTTTGGGAGATAGTTTAATGTATAATTAGAGATCTTGAAAATGTGACTTCTTGCGTTTAGAATATAATAATTAAGTTTACTATGGTTAGTGTGATTTAATACTTCCTTATTGATTCTAGAAAGGTTGGGATTTGGAGAATTAAACACAATGATGAAATATCATTACTATCAATGCTTATTTGATATAGCCAAGTCGCTTGATCATAATTGTGAACCTTTGAATGACTCAATTAAGTGAAAAGTCATTATATTGGAAACATAAGAATTGAAATAAGGTAACGTTATGACAAATAAGATTAATTTGCTAGGACATGACATTGGAAGTATAATAAACCCAGAAAACATGAAGATTTGGTGAACGATATATTGAAGATGTATACGTTATGTAAGATCCTTCAATTTTGATTCTGAGAGAATCAAGAACAAGAATACATATGCTTAACGACATTATAATCACCATTAGGAAGGAATATTTTCTCTGCTTCTGACTATGAGATATAGATTTTGACTATCAAAGGTGTATACAGTGAAATTACACGAGAATTAATGAGTGTTTAATGAGATCTTCTTTATAATGAAATCAGTTCGTGACAAACCTTACTATTTTGAAAAGATATTACGCTTATACCTTATGAATTAAACTTTATGTGAAAAGCGATTGGGAGTCCTTTTTATGAACATCAATATTAATAATGATCTCTTGATGTACACTTGATGGGTGAACACTCTACGAATTTTATTTTGTTTCTTAATTAGAGATGTAATAAGTCATGAATTTTGAAGAAAAAAAAAGATGATCTTTTCATCACATCATAATTTTGGAAGTTGGTTAATTGCTATACATAATAGTGTTGGTCTCATGCGTATGATAATTTTAGTGATTGTAAGTTCACGTTGATTGGTAGGTAATAATCAATATGGACAAGAATAAAAAAGATTTCTACATACATAAATAAGTTGGATCTTTGTCGTAAATAAAACTATGATAACTTATATTTGAAGAATCGATATGGTATAAGCTATAAGGCATGGTGCGATTCTAGAAAAGAAATCTAAGATTGGTGTCCCTAATTCTACATATAAGATTATTGATTATCACGTACATGGTGATCATTGGTCGTAAGGTAATCTAGATCCAATGTGTGATTAAGGTCTACTTTAATAATAATATGTCAGAAGTCTTGAAAATATACCCACATAATTTTGATTATGAGTATCATGAAGTATAACGAAAATACACTTGGAAGAGACTGCTACCTTTGATAATATTTTCTTATAACAACATCCACCAACCAAGCATTAAGATGGCACCATACGATGCTTTATATGGAAGTAAGTGTCAGACGCCGCTATCTTAGGTCCAGGATGAGGATCCAAAGGTACTTAGGTCAGATTATATTGAGAATACGGACACGCTTGCTCGGATGATCCATGATCGGATGCTGGGGGCTCAGAGTAGGAACTCCAAGTACTATGATGCGATGCATCAGAAAGTAGAGTTCAAGATAAGAGATAGATTTTACTTGAAGATACAACCGGTGGATGGTTGTCACAACCCGTATTTTAGCCACATTTAAAGAATATATAAGAGTAAGAGAAAACACGTGTCGTGATGCCACACTGTGCAGGGGATAATTACAGATGCTCAGGCAAGAACCTACTCCTAACACTTATCATGAAATTCTCATGTTTATCTTGAAGGAAACACATTTTTAGTTAAGTTTGACGGTCGTATCCCTCGGCTCGGTGGATTAACTAGTCCACGGATGAAAATATAAATATACGTTGCGGAAAATACTTTACTTACATCGATTAATATCTTACATGAGCATCAACATCCATATAGTACAACTCATGATATGCATACCTCTAGATTTAATATAGGTAGGAAAAGAGCTTTTACGTTCGTTAAAATATAATGACATTTGATTTAAAGATGCCATGAATATGAGATAAGCATAAGGATACTTTTGTAGCTTGAAGATAACTAACATGCAATCCTAATATAAAATCTTCCCAGAGAGCAAGTAAAACCAACAAATCAACAAGCAAGTGACCTAGCAGCTAGCAAGTAACTTAACATTCAACAAAATCTCTAGTGTGCATCAACAACCTGACATGAACCCACCCAAAAGGCATATATGTCTGAACTAAAAACCAAACAACAAAACTACCTCACAACGATGAGGAAAGGATAATTGCAACAGCTGTAGAACACCAACAACTACCAACCCTCGCCCTTAATCGAGTACTGCTCCAAGCCCGAGGCATTCAAAATAAAAAAAATACCTCAACAAGAATATACAAGTGGCGATCAAAAATCAATAGTAGCAATAATCAAAAGAGATAAAAAGGGTTACCAACCCATAAATAAGAAAAGCTGTACAATCACAGTAAATAAGTCATAACATAACAAGTAAGAAAGAGTTCTCAAAGGTATAAGTATGAGAAGTTGCACCAAGTGCAAAATGAAGCCATGCTTTGATACAATCTGCAAGTGTAAGCATAATAATACATGTTTACATAATAAGAAAGGAAGAGACTAAACAGCTCTAAACACGTGAGTCATTAAAGCATGGCAAAAACGACACTGAGTCAGTGGCACATTGTCAAACACAAACTATCAGACCAAACATCTTAAAATGGCACTAGAGTGGTGGGAATATTGTCCAACACAACCTAACAGTCCAAACATCTCAAAAAGGCACTATGGTGGTGGCCACAGTGTCCAACATAACCCAACAGTCCAAACAAAAATCACCAACCACCATCTGTAATGATTCACGAACCGACATCAACTTGGTGGTCCTTTATCCACTGCCAACCTAGCCATAACCATACGTCCAGAACACCAACAAAATCCAAGTTTAACCTCAAGATTCCTCAACGACAAAGAGGAAGGAAAATCCCGAAAAAATTACCCTAAGGTAAATACTCGACAAATTTATCTCATTCGGTGAGAAAAAATTCTAAGTACACAACCATTCATCGAGTATACCCGACAAATCGACTTACCTTACCTCGATACTCGATGAATTGACACATAAACTTCTAACTCCACGAGGAATTCATCGATAATACTCAACGAACCTCCCTTACCTTAAGGCGAAACTCGGCGAAAAAGACTTAACTCAACGAATTTACTTCACTCAATGCCTAATTGAGTTCACTCAACGCACTCGACACCAATACAGCTATACTTAAAGCACTCGATGCCAAATGGTTATACTCAAAACACTCGACGCTAAGACAAGTTATACTCAAAGCACTTGATGCCAAAACAGCTATACTCAAAGCACTCGACGCAAAAGTAGTTTCACTCAACGCACTCGACACCAAAAGCTTTACCCGTTGAAAAAGACTTAGATTCTCATAAATACTCGACGCACTTGATGCCAAAGGCCCAACACTCGACGCTCTAGACGCCAAAGGCCAAACACTCGACGCTCTCGACGCCAAAGGCCAAACACTCAACGCTCTCGACGCCAAAGGCATTACCTGACGAAAAAGACTTAGCTTCTCATAAATACTCGATGCACTCGACGCCTAAGGCTATTCACTCGACGAATTTAACTTAACCCATAGATACTCGATGAAAAAGACTTAATCCCTCAGGAATATTATACGAATTTTAGTCAAACTCAGTAAATTAAGATACTCGACGGAAAAGACTTAACCTTAAACTGATACTCGACGAATTTAACACAATAAATCCCTTCACTACCCGGTGGACTTGACCTAGCTGAACCCTACACTACTCCTATCTTCTAATGAGGAAGGAAGAAAGAGGAAAGGAAAGTAAAATGAGCGAGAACATAGCAAGGGGAAGAAATCACCACTTGCCTTAAATCTTCCAAAATTCGGTCTCACGAGCGCTCAACTTCAAGTATCGACCGCAAGAACTCCTAGACAACGACTCCTAAAACTTTTAGGGTAAACGAGAGTCAAGGTCAAAAACCTACCGCACACGCGTAGATCTCGGCAAGAGCTTTCCAAATATACTCTCCGATGACATTTTTGAGCACCAGAATTCCTACAGGCGGAGGCCGAAGACCTCACGATGTCCGTCGCCTACTTTCTCTCGCAAATCAGCCCGTCGGCTTGGGATAGATGATGAATAGGGTTTTGCTAAAACGTACAAGCTTATATATATATATATATTTAATATTATATTATTATTATATTTAGCTACATGCCCAAACAACATGAAAACCCAAATAACCTCGGATTTCCACGAAATTCACACAAAGGCTAAATACCGATGCTACAAAACCAACGTCGAAGTCAAAATTAAGATTCGACAAACCAAACTCAGGTTAAAATTCCCTGAAGTCAAAACCAACATCAACCTACTAAAATCTACTGAGTCAAAATCTCGGATTCCGATGAGCAAAATCACGCTCCAACAACGACGTCCGCAACTATGCGTCGACGTAACACCCTATCATCATTATTACGTCACTAAAGAAATTTGAAATAAACATCGAAAAATCAGGGGCGTTACACCCTAAAAGAAGGTTTCGTCCCGAAGCTTGACACAAAATAAAATTCATTACAGAAATAAAATAATCAAAGGTTATCAAATAAAAATGCTTACCAAAAGAAATTAGGAGAACAGATAAAGATGAGCCTCTCTCATAGCTAACTCCAACTCCCAAGTCGCGCTCTCAATTTCTTGGTTTCATCAAAGAACCTTGACCATGTGTATTGTCTTCCTCCGCAGCACCCGATCCTGAGTATCCAGAATACAAACACGGACCTCAACATAAGAAAGATTAGGCTACAACTGGGGCACTGAGTCAAGGACATGCTAATCACTAAGCACACATTTCCGCAACTAGCTCACATGAAACACATCATGCAGGCCAGGAAAATTAGCGGGCAAATCCAGCCTATAGGTTGACACTCCGATGCGTTCAACAACCTGGAAAGGTCCCACATATCTAGGATCAAACTTGTGATTACTTACAAACCTCTTAATGCCTGACATCAGAGATACCTTAAGAAAAACCATGTCCCCAAATGCGAACTACAAATTAACCCTTCATCGATTATCATTCTTCTCATAATGCTCCTTAGCTAAATGAAGCTTCTCTCGAATATGTGTCACAGAAGTGTTCATCTCTTCCAAAGCTTCTGGACCCAACAATGGTCTTTCACCAACTTCAGACCAAAACAAGGGGGTTCGACAATGCCTCTCATACAAAGACTTAAAGAGGTCCATCTTCAAACTCTCCTGATAACTATTATTATAAGCAAATTCCATCAATCTAAGCCGCTCGTCCCATCCTCCTCCGTGGTCCAAGATGTAACATCTAATCATATCTTACAAAATTTGATTAACTCTCTCCGTCTGACCATTGGTCTGCGGATGATAAGCGGTTGAATATCTGAGGTCAGTAACCAACCCTTTCTGTAAAATCTTCCAAAAATAAGACGTAAACCTAGAATCTCGATCTGACACGATACTTACAGGTACTCCATGCAATCTAATGACCTCTTCAACATACAACTCTGTTATCTTCTTTATGGAGTAATCAATCTTGAATGGCATGAAGTGAGCACACTTCATCAATCTATAAAATATTACCCACACTGAATCATGTCCTCGGGGAGATATGGGAAACCGGTGATAAATTCCATAGAAATACTCTCCCACTTCTAACTTGGAATATCCAAAGGCATCAGCTTGCCACCCGGCCATCCATGATCTACCTTAACTCGCTTGCAAGTAAGACACTCAGACACAAACTTGGCTATATCATTCTTCATCCTTTACCACCAAACGATTTGTTTCAGATCTCTATACATCTTTGTAAAACCAGGGAGGTAGACAATACTAGAACCATGTGCCTCACTACACAACTTTGCTCGAATATCCTCAACAGCGGGAATACAATACCTACTGAGGTACTTCAAAGTACCCACATCATCGATTGAAAAGTCTGGTAATTCCCATTTTTTAGTTCTACTACGAATATGTTGCAAATTAGGGTCGTCCTTTTGATGTAGTATTGTAAGCGTAATCCAAGAAGGCTCTTCCACTTCCAAGCTGCTTGGCAAATCGTTATTCCCAACAGAAATACCCATTAATAAAAACTCTTCCACCAAGGATTCCACAATAAAGTTAAAGATCTATGCGGTCTTCCTACTCAAGGCGTCGGCTACCATATTATCTTTGCCTGGATGATATAGAATATCAACATCATAATCCATGACATACTCCAACCATCTATGCTGGCACAAATTCATCTCCTTCTGAGTGAATAAATACTTCAAGCTCTTATGATCCATATAAATCTTGCACAACGCGCCATACAACAAATGTCTCCACAACTTCAAGGCATAAATCACTACCGCAAACTACAAATCATGAGTAGGGTAGTTCCTTTAATGAATCTTTAATTGCCTTGATCCATACATCATCACTTTTCCTTCTTGCATCATGGCACATCTAAGCCCGATGTGCGATGCATCCATATAAACATCATACTCCACTCCATCGGTAGGCAAAGACAACACTGAAGTAGTGCACAATCTCTTTTTCAACTCCTGAAAGGCTTCTTCACACTTATCGCTCCACACAAAAGCTGCATTCTTCTGCGTAAGTTTAGTCAAAGGCGTATACAATGCTGAGAATCCTTCCAAAAACCTTCTATAATAGCCTGCCAACCATAGGAAACTTCTTATCTCTTTAGGTGTGGTAGGTATTTTCCAATCCATAACATCAGCTATCTTCTCTAGGTCAATGGAAATTCCATCTTTATTCACAGCATGACCCAAAAAGGACACCTAATATAGCCAAAACTCACACTTACTCAACTTGGCATACAACTTATGCTCTCTCAAAGCATACAGAACTAAATGCAAGTGTTGGGCATGCTCCTCAGCACTCCGAGAATAAACCAGAACATCGTCAATAAAAACAACCACAAACTGGTCTAAGAAATCTTTGAACACTCTGTTCATCATGTCAATGAAGGCAGAGGGTGCATTTGTCAATCCAAAGGACTTCACCAAGAACTCAAAATGCCTATACCGAGAACAAAAAGCAGTCCACGGAATATCCGACTCACGGATTCTCAACTGATGGTAGCCCGAACGAAGGTTAATCTTCGAAAACACCATACTACCACACAATTGATTAAACAAATCATTTATCCTCGGTAAGGGATACCTATTCTTGACAGTTACCTTATTCAATTCCCTATAATCAATGCACAACCTCATAAATCCATCCTTCTTCTTAACAAATAAGACGGGAGCACCCCACAACGAAGAACTTGACCTAATGAATCCACACTACAACAACTCATCTAGCTGGGTACGCAACTCTTCCAGATTGTGCGGGGCCATACAGTACGGTGACTTAGCAATAGGGCGAGTATCCGACTCCAGATCTATAATAAACTCCACATCTCTCTCTGGCAGGAGACCGGGAAGACTATTTGGGAAAACATCAGGAAACTCTCGCAGCACAAGAACATCCTCGACACGCAGCAAACTACCAATGGCTCCCAAAATAGAAACCAAATAAGCACAATAACCGAAATCTAAAAGCTTCCGAGCACATACTGCAATAATAATCGGGGAATCCTGGCGCAGAAAACCATACACACTCCTGGGGTGGCCGTTATCCATCTTGAAGTCCAAACGCTTAACCTTGCATTGGATAACCACATCATATCTGGACAACCAGTCCATTCCAAGAATCACATCAAAGTCCTCTAGGTCTAATACCTTCAGATCGGCAAAAGCTAGAAAATTGCCTAAAAGAATAGGACAACTCTGGATACCCTGGTTCGACACCACCAAGTCACCAAAGGGAAACTAAATGTGAAAAGAATCGCCAACTTGATCAAGAGTCAGACGATGATGCTCTATGAAAATCCAAGCCATAAATGAGTGGGTAGCACTAGAATCAAACAAAACGCGTGCCCAACGATTTTTTACCTTATACCTCCCTATAAAATCACATACGTAACTAATCGACCAACATCGAAACTAAAGATACGATCTAAGAGATAGATTAGAATATAACTTGAGATCACTTGGGTGGACGTCTGTGCTTCTTCTAAAGTCACCACATTCAGCTTGCCCTTCCCTTTATCCAAAAGTTATGGCGACGACAATACTTGAAGTGGAACTGGCTACAGCGGGGGCTGAGACCGCGTGCACCTCGACTTAAAATGCCCTTTCTCTCCGCACTGGAAATAGACCTTATCCTTACTCCAACAATGGGCAGCATCATGCCCCTTTTTCTTACACGAAGCATAAACCAAATCTCCTATGAGAGTTGTCTGAATTGCATGCACTTGCTGCTGCTTTTGAGCTCCCAACCTCTTAAAACACTTTCTGAACGGATGGCCTGACCGGACACAGAAACTATATACCTCATTGCTTCCTTTCTTTGATGCAGGGCAAAATTCCCGAGAGCTTCTACCATCATCAGACTTTATCTTGTCCTTTATCATTTGTATGCCTCGATTCTTAGCATTATCGATAACTTTGACCTTCAGGGAAGCTTCTACCGCCTATGCATAATTCTCAGACCCATATGTACTAGCCAACTACTAGATTTCACTCCTAAGAACACCCAGAAAATGCTTTACTCTGCTTGCTTGAGAGGCTACCAAATCTGGAGCAAACCTGCTCAACTTGCTGAAATCTATCTTGCACTCACCGACTGTGAGTTGTCTTTGCTTCAGATGTAGAAAATTGTTCATCAAACGGTCTTTCTCGACCGACAGCAGAAATCTCCTCAGCAACCACTCCTTGAAAAAATCCCACGAACACCCATCTGTAAGGTTTTATTTTTCCCTTAACCACCAGCTCTTCGCAAGACCCTTAAGCTGGTACGCGACGACCATTACTCATTGGTTAGTAGATATTCCTGAATACGAGAAAATTTCCTCGATCGCAATGATCCAGTCATCCAAAGCCATAAAGTCGGCTCTACTATCTTAGGTAGGAGGTCCTAATCACTGAAAATGCAAAATAAAATTAATCTCTGGTGGCAGCAAAACATGAGGCACCAACAGAGAAGGAGGAATAAGAATGGCTCGACCCACGGTAGGGTCCTACACTCTAGGCTACTTCCCTGAAACAATAGTCAACAACGCCTGAATTTGCGATTGCATCTTAACCATCTGCCTTGACAAAGCCTCATTGCTCTGCCATAACCCTTCAATCATAGCCTCACTTTGTACACCTAAGGACTTGCCATTAGACTAGGGAGTCGACCTTATCGCAATACACTTAGGCGACATCCTAACAACACAACGAACAACTAATCAAAACCTAGCTTAATTCTAGAACTACCCAACTTAGTTCAGACAATACATGTATAAATACTTGCTCATGCTGCAAACTTGCTCTAGGATTTTCATAAATGATTATATGCTCAACTTAGGATGATATACCGTCATCTTATTAGCTCATGTGCATAAACTATGAATGCATGAATTCTTATTCTTTTTGGTTTAAATCCATGTGTGTACATATGTCATCATGTAAATCTTAGCTTGACACGTGTGCTAATGCTATGTTATATTATGTATGTTGTGCTATGCATTCTAATAAAGGCCTTAATGCATGTTATGAGCGGCGTACACATGAAATATTATGCATCTCATACTACATAATATAACATGTAACAAAAAGTTAAAATCTAATGGGCATTCATGTGATGATTGTTATGCATCCATACTACATAACAGTCACATATTGCTTCCTATGAGGATCCATATACAAATACATATTATGCATCCAATATTATATAATATGCCCCATATACTTCTTATCATGCTTATGAGTATAATGTTCATGCTTTAGCCAAGACATACTGATGACACATCGGTGTGTGCATGAAATAGAACAAGACCACTAAAACTTCACCTCTGATACCAACCCGCATTTTCTCTGCATTTAAATACTATATCAAAGTAAGAGAAAACACGTGTTGTGATGCCACGCCATGCAGGGGATAACTACAGACGTTCAAGCAAGAACCTACTCCTGACACTTATCATGAAATTCTCAAGTTTATCTTGAAGGAAAGACATTTTTAGAAAAGTTTGACGGCCCTATCCCTCGTCTCGGTAGATCAACTAGTACACGGATGAAAATATAAATATATACTGCAAAAAATAATTTACTTACATCGATTAATATTCTACATGAGCAGGAATATCCACATAGGACAACTCATGATATGCATACCTCTAGATTTAATATAGGTAGGAAAAGAACTTTTACGTTCATTAAAATATAATGACATTTGATTTAAAAAATGCCATGGATATGGGATAAGCATAAGGATACTTTTATAGCTTGAAAAAAACTAACATGCAATCATAACATAAAACCTTCCTAGAGAGCAAGTAAAACCATCAAATCAACTAGAAAGTGACCTAGCAACTACCAAGTAACTTTTCATTCAATAAAATCTACAGTGGGTGTCAATAACTTGACACGAACCCACCCAAAAAGCATGTATGTCTGAACTAAAAACCAAACAATAAAACTACCTTACAATGGTGAGGAAAGGACAACTACAACAGCTGCAGAACACCAGCAACTACCAACCCTAGCCGCTCGATCGGCTACTGCTCCAAGCCCGAGGCATTCAAAAGAAAAAAAAACCTCAACAAGAATATACAAGTGATGATCAAAGATCAATAATATCAATAATCAAAGGAGATAAAAAGGGTTACCAACCCATAAATAAGAAAAGCTGTTCAATCACAGTAAATAAGTCATAACATAATAAGTAAGAAAGAGTTCTCAAAGGTATAAGTATGAGAAGTTACACCAAGTGTTAAATGAAGTCATGCTTCGATACGATCTACAAGTGTAAGCATAATAATACATGTTTACATAATAAGAAAGGAAGAGACTAAATAGCTCTAAACACATGAGTCATTAACACATGACAAAAATGGCACTGAGTTGGTGGCACATTGTCCAACAAGAACCATCAGCCAAAACATCTTAAAATGGCACTAGGGTGGTGGCCACATTGTCAAACACAACATAATAGTCCAAACATCTCAAAAAAGCACTGTGATGGTGGCCACATTGTCCAACACAACCCAACAGTCCAAACAAAAATCACCAACCACCATGTGTAATGATTCACAAATCGACATTTAGTTGGCGGTCCTTTATCCACTACCAAGCTAGCCACAACCATACATCCAGAACACCAATAAAACCCAAGTCTAACCTCAAGATTACTCAATGACAAAGAGGAAGGAAAATCCTGAAAAAATTACCCTAAGGTCAATACTCGATGAATTTACCTCATTCGGCGAGAAAAAATTCTAAGTCTACAACCATTCGTCGAGTATACCCAACGAATCGGCTTAACTTACCTTGATACTCGACGAATCGACACATAAAATTCTAAGTCCACGAGGAATTCATCAATAATACTCGATGAATCTCCCTCACCATAAGGCGAAACTCGGCGAAAAAGACTTAACTCAACGAATTTACTTCACTCAATGCCTAGTCACTCAATGCACTCGATTCCAATACAACTATTCTCAAAGCACTCTACGCCAACTGGTTATACTCATAGCACTCGACGCCAAGATAGCTATACTCAAAGCACTCGATGCCAAAATAGCTATACTCAAAGCACTCGACGCCAAAGTAGTTTCACTCAATGCACTCGACACCAAGGGCATTACCTGATGAAAATGACTTAGCTTCTCATAAATACTTGATGCCAAAGGCCCAACACTCTACGCTCTCGATGCCAAAGGCCAAACACTCGACGCTCTTGATGCCAAAGGACAAACACTCGACGCTCTCGACGCCAAAGACATTACAAGATGAAAAGGACTTAGCTTCTCAAAAATACTCGATGCTTAAGGATATTCACTCGACAAATTTCACTTAACCCATAGATACTCGATGAAAAAGACTTAGCCTCTTAGGAATATTTGACGAATTTTAGTCAGATTTAGTAAATTGAGATACTCGATGGAAAAGAATTAACCTTAAACAGATACTCGACGAATTTAACACAGTCAATCCCTTCACTACCCAACAGACTTGACCAAGCTGAACCCTGCACTACTCCTATCTTCTAAGGAGGAAGGAAGAAAGAGGAAAGGAAAGTAAAACAAACAAGAACATAACAAGGGGAAGAAATCACCACTTGCCTCAAATCTTCCAAAATCCGGTCTCACGAGCGCTCCGCTTCAAAGACCGGCCGCAAGAACTCCTAGACAACAACTACTGAAACTTTTTGGGGTAAACGAGAGTTAAGGTCAAAAACCCTAATGCCAAAAATCCACGAAATAGGGAAAACTTACCGCACACGCGTAGATCTCGGCAAGAGCTTTCCGAATCTACTCTCCGATGACGATTTCACGCATCAGAATTCCTACAGGCAGCGGCCGAAGACCTCACAATATCTGTTGCATACTTTCTACCGCAAATCGGCCCATCGACTTGGGAGAGAGGATGAATAGGGTTTTGCTAAAACGTACAAGCTTATTGTTAGAACACCTTATTACTGATTTGGGTTAGGATTACTATTCTTTGTTTAGGATTTTTATTTTGACCCAACTTGTATAGACTAGGGTCATATTTTATTTCTAGAGTTTTTTCGGAAGGTATTCTAGACATGCACAGTTCGACGAACTCTGAACTCAGTTCGACTAACTCAGATCTCAACTCTAAGCTTAGTTCGACGAACGCAAAGCTCAATTCGACAAATTCAGAGCTCAGCTTGACGAAAGTTAAAGCTCAGCACGACGAAATCCAAGCTCAATTCGACGAAATCTTTGCAGAGTTTGACGATCATACAGTTTCTACATACAGAAGGCAGAATATTTTCAAAAGCATGATAACTGAAACTCTGATATTTAATGCTAAATATTCTAACAAATATAGCTGTTTAAGGCAACATTAAATATGGATTTATCATAGAGTTTTAAATCTAATTAATTCCAAGGCAGTTACAAATCTAAAAGGAATCTTCAGATGTTTCAAAAATTGACTATTTCAAATAGACACAACGATTAAATCCCTCTCTAACAACTGTCTTTATATATGGAAGATTGCTGCTTAGCTAAAAACTAGAGATACATAGAGATATACACTCATTCTGCTTCAGACTCTCCCTGAGATATATCTTTAATCTGAGAGACATCTAAATACATATCTGTCTCAAACATCTACTGGCGAGTAAAAGCATACAAGAAGGCCTACACATTGAAGAAAAAGTCTCCTCTCTTGATCACAATCTCTATTCAAATCAGGAGGAGCTTTTTACAACATCATCCACTAAGTCTTCTCAGAGATACTTGACAGAGAAGACAACATCTAACTCTTTTAGTTTATTCTTAAACTGTTTACAAGGTTCTAACTCCCTTCAAAAGTTAACACTTGGTTCATAAGTTACCTTATCAAAAGACTTAAATTTGGTTTTTGGGTACCTGGTCAAAAGCCCAAAGGGTTGCTAGATCTCCCTTAAAAAATAGATCTTTTGGTGACAGGTCACCTGAGCAAAAACCTATTATGGATTCCTAACAGGGTCGTAGAAGAGTAGACGTACCCAGATTTATTAGGGAACAACTATAAAATCCTTGTGTCGTCTGTAATTATTACTTTCTATTTGTGTGTTGTGTATTTTATCTCTATATATGTCACTAATTTTTTAAACTGCTATAAAAATAAATTAAAGCTTTTAAATATACTCTATTCACCCCCCCTCTAGAGTAAAGTTAGATCTAACCCTTTTACTTTTATTTGGTATCAGAGGAGAGTTGGTTTTACAGGCTAACACCTGAACCAACAGATCTGATAGATCTTATTTTACCTAGAAGCTTGTTTTTAGATCACTGATAAATTTATCATGACACAAAATAAGGAGTAATTAAGCACTAGACCTCATGTTTGCAATATTAATAAGTTTGCACTATGGAAGGGAAGGATTAAGTTATATATGAATTCTATTGATGAGGATATCTATAATTCAATTTTGACAGGTCTACCTCAACCACTGGCAACACCAAGCACCAATGCTACACCACCTCCAGAATAGATAGATGCTCAAAAAAAACTAAGAACTGCTGATGCAAAGGTTATGAATATACTAATTCAAACAATGTTTGATGATATTTTCCAGAAGGTTACTGAATGCACCTCAGCAAAAGATATCTGGGACTCCCTCACTACAATGGTAGCTGGATTAGAAGATGAAAGAAAAGATAGAAGATCTCACCTGATTTCTCAATATGAGAATTACAAAAAGGGAGAAACTGAATCTATTACTGATATATACAGAAGACTCAGTCTCATAATCAATGAACTGAAAACTTTGGAGAAAGATATCACTCTGACATAAGTAAATGACAAAATTCTCATGTGTTTTCCTAACACCTGGGATTCATGAATTTGGCCAATTAGAGAAACTAGAAGTGTGAATGAAATTTCAACAGAAACTTTATTGGGCAAGCTCAAATCATATGAGCAGCTCATCAAAACAAGAGAAGCTGAACAAATGATTCTATTCTTAGTGAAGAAGGACAAGAGTATTGATTTCCAAGCAACTGAAGAGGAAGAATAACTTCTAGAAAATGAAGAACTCATGAGTCTATTGGCTAAAAGATTTTACAAAATGGCCAAGAAAGACTTCAGGAGAAGATTTTTCAAAAACAAGGAAAAATAAAGGTATAACAAAACACCGACTAAGGAAATTGTTTGCTATAGTTTTAGGAAACCAGGACACATTCTTCCAGAATGTCCTGAAAATCAGAAGAAAGATAAGAAAAAGGAGAAAGACTTTAAGAAGCATTCAAACAAACCCTCTTCTAGTAAACATAGATAGAAGAAGAGAGGCTTTGTAACTGAAATATGGAGTGAGTCAGACACTGAATCTTCATCCAGTTCAAGTGAAGATGAAGAAGAATCAAATGCTAAAGAAGTCTGTGTGATGGCAATCAATACATCAACCAGCAATTCTGATTCTGAATCTGAGTCTGAAGAAGACCATGTATTTTCAACTTTTGATTTTACATCAGATCAATTCAAAATAGATTTTAAATTGCTTTGTCAAGATTTAATAAAATCTAAGAAGGAAATAAAACTTCTCAGAGAAAAATTAACTGATCTATCTTCAAAAACATTAAACTTAAAGAAGATTTGAAAATTTCTATGGAACAAATAGTTTCTATGGAAAACAAATTATCTTAGGCTAAGAAGTTTGAAGAAACTCTTAATAGGAGAAGTATCAAACTGATGAATATTACAAGTACAGTCAATGCAAGATTAAATGATAGACTAGGCTTGAGAGCTTCATCTAGTCAACCTCAAATTCTTAAGAAAAATATTTTAACTACTCCTGTAAAATTTATATCTGCTTAAGGAAAAGAAATATTAGAAATTATAGATAAAGATACTGAAGTTTTGTCAAATAGTGTACTAGAGAATAAATCAAAATCTATTCTAAAACAAAATAAAAATTTCCAAAAAAATAATGTTAAACCTCATTCGTCGAACCGAGCTCAATGAAATCAAAGTTATTCATCGAACAGAGATAGACGAACGCTGAACACAGGAAATGAGAATAACTATTCAGTGAATGTGGCTTGACAAAATCACTATTATTCGTCGACCATGGCTCGACGAAATCAGATTAATTCGTCGAACTTAATTTTTTCAAATAGAAAATTTACTTCTTTTCAAAAGAATAATCAAACTCAAAAGTTGATAAATCCTTTTACTGAGTGGATCATTTCTCCCAGGAGATATCATCCACTTGGATATAAAAATCAACTAGAATATTCTTATATTTCTACTGATTATGACAAAAAATTAGGACCCAAGGTAATCTGGGTCAAGAACACCTAACTTGTTTTCATTACAGGTAAAGAACTATCATACCATAGAGGAATAGTGGTATTTGGATAGTGGGTACTCTAAACACATGTCAGAAAGAAAAGCTAATCTAAGAGACTTTAAAGCAAAGCTTGGACCAAAAGTCATATTTGGAGACTCCAATTATGGCCAGACAGAGGACTATTACAATGTAAAAATTGGAGTAGTTACCTCCAGTAAGGTAGCTTATGTGAGAGGTCTTAAGCATAACCTTATCAGCATCAGTAACCTATGTGATGAAGGTTATCAGGTATCATTTAATAAGTATTTATGCTTTATCACATCTAATGATAACAAATTATTTTATCTAGGGTTAGACGGGGTAATATATATTTAGTCAATTTTAATTCTACTAGAACTGAGATAGGTTTGTTTAATCAGATAAGAAAATCAAATGAATTTTGGCATAAAAGATTAGGGCATGTAAACCTTAGAACTATTTTTAAATTGTCTAAGGATAACCTTGTTAGATAACTACCTTCTGCATATTATAAGAAGGAAAGACTTTGCAGGGCTTGTCAATTAGGTAAGCAAAGTAAAAATAGTTTTAAATCTATATCTAAGAGTGATTCACCTAGAATTTTGTATTTGCTATATATGGACCTTTTTAGACCCATTACAATGCAAAGTTTGGGAGGAAAGTCATACACTTTAGTAATTGTTGATGATTTCTCCAGATTCACTTGGGTGTTCTTTCTTAGGAACAAGTATGTTAACTTCAAGATTCTTATAGACTTTCTTAGGAACATCAAGATTGAGTATTCTACTCAGATTGCATTGATCAGAAGTGATCATGGCACTGAGTTTGAATCTCTTCTAATGAGAGAATGTTGTGACAAAGAAGGAATCAGGCAGCATTTCTCTGCTCCTAGAACTCCTCAACAAAATGGGGTGGCTAAAAGGAAAAATAGAACCATAATTGAATTTGCTAGAATATTACTTACAGATGCTCACTTGCCCCTATCTTTTTGGGCAGAGGCATTAAGCACAGTAAATTATCTTCTTAATAGAAGTCTCATTCATAAACTCAAGGGTAAGACTCCCTATGAATTGCTTAAAATAAGAAACCTAAAGTAAATTATTTTAAATTTTTTGGGTGTAAATGTTATATTCATAATAATGACAAGAAACATTTAGGAAAATTTGAAGACAAAGCTGCAGTTGGAATATTTCCTTGATATTCTCTTGTCAGTAAGGCTTATAGGCTTTATAATAAATAAATAGAAGAATCCATACATGTAACATCCCTCAGACTTCTAGACCCCTAGGATGGTTTTGTCATGACTGGTTCATGACAAAACCCTGGGAAGCACTAAAGGGTCTAATGACACCCAATGTAACACCCCAAAAAGTACATGCTAAGAGTTGACCTGAGCTGGACGGAAATCGTCAAGCAGAGCTCAATGAAATATCAGCATCACAGTAGGTCATTAGACAAAGAGAGGAAATCGTTGGGCAGAGCTCGACAAAATCATCGGGAAGAGCTCGACAAAATCATCGGGTGGAGCTCGACGAAAACCTCGAGCAAAACTGAGCGGTGCTTGACGAATGGAATAGCCATGGAGGCTCAATAACTCCCACTTTTATGGGGCTTTTATTCCTCTGAGGGAGAGGAGGAGTTTCTGGAGGTGGCTGACCATTAATTTGGTTCAGCCCCCTTAATTTTGTTGAAACCGAAGGGGTGGAGTTAATGGCCATTAATGGAGTTGAATGACATTTGGGAGTTACAAGCCTCCTCTCCCAAATTCCCTCTTTAAGGACCTTCACTAGAGCAAGGGCAAGCGTTTCCCTCGATTTCTTTTCAATTCCATTTAGGTTGGTGTAGAAGTTGCAGAAGAGCCAGAAGCTCAGTGGTCGGAATGGTGAAGAGGCAAAGCGCACGTCTTCAGGCCACAAATCAGGTCCTCCTCTACTCCTTCTTCATGGGTTAGATCTTAGAAATCCTTAGAGAAGAGAATCAGGTTCAATTGAGCACAATCTAGTGGAATTTTTCCGCTGGTTTTCCGTGAAAATGAAAGTATCGAGTTCGCCGGAATTCGCCGTTTCTGACGGCCAAACCACCTCCGGCCGATAGCCCTCACCTCAACGGAGGTGGTGGTGGCGGTGGTTGGATAGGTAGGTGGCCGGATGGCCGACAAATGGACTTGGAAGTGCTCCAGGTTAGGTTAATCATAGCCTTTGTCTGGAGGAAGAAGAAAGCCAGGAATCACATGATCATGCTTTAAGATTCGTGATATTAATTCATTTTATTTCATTTTCTATAACTATTTTTGGGCTGTTTTAAACTAATTATTAAAAATACCTAGGCGCCTAATCAGAAAAAAGTGGCCAATATGACACTTGTAGATCTATGAGTCTAGTTTAATTTAAAATTAATTTGGACCAATTTGGAGTTCAAGTCAGACCACAACACTCTTTTTGGTGAGGTCTATACCTAGGCTTATTCAGAGATTAATTTGAGTTCCTCCATCCATCCAACCATACAAATGACTTGAGATTTTAGATGGGGGTCAATATTACCTATACCAAGAACATATCTGAAAATGGGAATTTTTGCAAAAATTTTTACTAAAAGTTTTTAAGAAATTTAATAATCCATGTATGAATTATTTAAGGTGCCTATTGACCTCTAAATCCACCAAAATTTTTATGTCATACTCTTAGGGTCACGGAATGACTATGATAAAAATATCAGCCCAATTGGTAGATTTGAGTAGGTTTTGGTGAGACCAAAGTGTGGCCCTTTAAGGGTTAATTAGGGCCAGAGTGAGCTTGGAGCATGGAGGGGCCAATTTCCACCCAAAGGGGTTGAGACTTTGGCCAGAGCCCCATGGTTAGTTTAAACACCCTCACATGGAGTTTAGGGTGGATTATGGTGGATTTTCCCTAGAACCCTAGTTCAAACCCTAAGGTTGAATTTTGGGGGTTTGTGAAGGACATGTGGTGATATGTCCTTGTATGGACTTTGTGTTTAGTCCATGTGAGCTTAGGGTGGTGAAATGCCCTAGGAAAAAATTTAGTAGTATTTGGACACATGCACTCCACTTAACTCATTTGGAAATTATTTAGGTCTATACACCTTAAGGAATAAATAAGGGGTCTTATGACCTTGTATCCTTATAAAATTTGGTAGAAGTAATTTTATAGTGCTATTGACCTCTGAGATTTATTATAGGATGTTTAGAAAATAGTAGCTCATACTAGTAGGTATAATCTCCACCTTGCCCTTTTTGAGTAGTTTTAAGTAACCATGGTTAGATTAACTTAGAATGATATGAAACTCGGACAAGGTTAATTAAATATATTTAGAGGCACTAGTAAATTATTTGGATCATTTGGGCATTCTCTCTTAGTACTTCATGTGTAAAGTAAACTAGTGTATCATATTTTGATAAATAGATAATAAATAGTATACCTTGCTGTAAAAATTGTGTTACTTGGCCAGAGAATGTTTTAGGGAATAATGAAGTATAGAAAATTATTATATGTCATTTGGATGAGTTTATAAGAATGTTTCTTCACAAAGTGCACTTTAATAGAATTATTGGAAGTTTTTTTATACATGACTCACTGACCTTGGAATTTCATGAAACTTAGTTAGTAGTGTTTTATGATCATTATAAGGCTCTAGTAATTTTTATATAATTTTTAGACTATGATTTATGGCACTCCCTTCATTATCTAAAATTATATGAATTAACTTGAATTAATTATTTAGATGTTATTACATTTATGAAAATATGTGAAATTTCGAATTCACTGATATTTTGCTATCATATACTATTACTAATTTTTGGGTGGCCATAACTTAAGAAAATCTAGTACTTCATGTTCAAAACTACCCATGGCCTAACTTTTGGGAAAATCTAATAAATGCTAAATTAATTAGGAAAATTACAAGTCTTTGGATTTAGACGAAATGTTTCATGATAGGCCCACAATAATTATCTTAGGGCATTTGGATGAAAATTTGGAGTACCTCCTGTCATGTACATCATATAGCTTAGGTTAGTCTGCATTTAATAAAACTGTGGAAATTATGATAACATGGGGGATGGTCATAGTAAGTGGGGAGTAATGTATGCTGATTTGGTAAGATGAAAAAGTGAGCTTCATTAAGAGTCATGATGAGGGAAATGTTGGGTTGGCTAGTGTTAGGTGGTGCTCAGGATCGACGAAAGGTCGTCTTTCCTGTAGAGAGAAAGAGAGTCAAAATACACTAGGGTTAGATCCAGTATAATATTAAAAGGGATCAGGAATTGGGTATTAACCAATAATAGTAAGTGCCTTGCGAAAGGGAACGATGGGCTTCAGCTACCATCATAGTTTCTAGTGCCCTTTTAGAACCCTTCACCGAGTATGCCGAGGGCAGTCCTGGGCTAACCTAAACCGTAAGAATAATCAATGTATAAGAGTAACTAGTATAACTAGGATTACACTCACACTCACACTCCCCGGTGTTGTGGGAGTTAGGTTGGGTCTCACGAATGGTAGGCTCGGTGGTTTTAGTGATGGGCAGGTTAGCCCGGCGAGCCGATGGCTCGGTAGATAATTGTGATAGACGGGTTAGTCCGGCGAGCCGATGGCTCGGATGGTTTTGTGACGGATGGAATAGTCTAGGGAGCTTAGGTTCAGTGGAAAGATATATTAATATTGCATGTACATAAGATAAAAGGTGGTGGGTCTTTGGTATTTTAGAGTCATCACACCGACACCAATATATTGACTCGTCAGGTGTGGTTTAGCACTGGGCAAATAAATTTCACTGTGCAGCCGACAAGAGTACGTAGGAGCTCCGCTTAGTGCACCAGCATTGAGGCGTATGATAAGTCTGACTGGTAGTGTTGATACCGGTTTAGAGGTGGGCGAGGCCCAACCCACCGCTTTTGTTTACCACTACGGAGGTATCCTGGGAGGTTAGGCTCCAGAAAAGGGGAACTAAAGGTCTGTGTGCATAGAGTCGAGTGTGCGTGTTGCACTTGAATGTTAACATCATAGCATACTTACATGACATAATATCATCATTGCATATAAACCTTGACACCTATTGTATAAATTGGTATGAGACACTTTATATAATAGGCCTTGCAAAACGACCCCTTGGTCTGTAGGTTTGTATGGGCATTCCTATAGGTCATTGTTACTTACTTAGTTTACCTTCTCCTACTTTACTTGCTCACCTGTTCTTGTGTATACTTATGCTGCTTACCTACTACTGCTTACATATACTTGCTCTGTTAATGAACTCATGATAGACTAGTTCTGCCACCACCTGCTTATCTTTATTACTCTCCACCTTCAATACCTTCCCTTTCCTTCTCCCCGCTCGGTGCCTAGGATCCATGGGGGAGGGGTGAGGGATGATAGGACTTAGTCTTTTAGACTAACGGTCGTTGACCAAATCATTTTAGGGGATCGTGGAGCCGAACCAGGAGATGCAGCCCTAGAGGTCGGTGCGCTTGGATACGAGACAGTCTAGCTCAGGAGTTCAGGCAGCAGGGATAGTGATTCCCGATCATTAGTAGATATTATAGATTTGCTTCCACGTTTGAGTGATTTGTAGTGAGGATTTTGATGTATTGGGAAGGAGTTCTTTCTATTAGTACTTGACTTATTGTTACTGTGGACTCTCCCTTCGTGGAGAATTATTTACATATATGTGATTCTGGTGGACTAGTTTTGAGTTTACTTTACTCTCTATATTTATTCTACTCTTCTGCGATCGATAGGGCCGGCAAGATTAGCGTTTTGTAGTGACGACCTTCCCGGGTGTGTTGGTGTCACCGCAAAGCGTCGATTTTGGGCATAAGACCCCAGTGGTTTAAAAGAGAAAAAATGGGGTCTTACAATACATATATCATTTGATGAATCTAACATGTTATATAAGGAGAGGAATACTTCTACCATAGACTCTTTTCAGAAGCCAATTCTATATGAGAAATTAGATGAATTAAACCTAAAGCAAGAGAGTACATTGTATCCTTCTCAACAGATTACTAAAGACAGTGATGAAGATAATCCTGAAATTTATATTGAAAAAGTTATAGCTAATGAAATTCCATAAGAGGAATTAAGAACACAAATAATTGAAGATGAAAGAGAAGGGATAGATACTACTCTAGAGGGGGGGGGGGGGTGAATAGAGTAATCAAAAATTGCACTAGCAAAGTTGATTTTCTACTCAACTCCCTTGGAGTTAAATGCGGAATGAAGGTTATAGATATTTGAGATTAAACCTTAAAGCCTAACACAAGTGTTATGCACAACAAGGCAGCCAACTGTAATTACAGTTAAGGCTTGAAAACCTAAACAGCAACTAGCAAACCTAGTTAAGATCTAATCACAGCCACAATGCAAGTAATTAAACAAAGCAATCCAGACGACACAAGGAATTTATAGTGGTTCCCCAAACAACTTGGGTACGTCCACTCTTCTACCAATAAGGTAGGAATCCACTCAGGTTTTTGATCAGGTGCCCTGCCACCAACAAGATCTGCTTCAGGTAGATCAAGAAACCCTTTAGACTTTTGATCAGGTGTCTAAAAACCAACACAGGTTTTTGATCAGGTGCCCTGCCACCAAGGGATACTTTTGAAGGGAGTAATAACCCTTTACAGGAGGGGGAAAGGAGGTTAAGGTGTCTTCTCTATTTTATAATAGATTAGAGAAGCACAATAACTTGCACTGAGCTAGAAAGCTCTAAAAGAGTCAAGGCTCCCCCTGGCTAAAAGAACGTCCAGGTGAAGTCTTGCTTCAGTGCAGAAACACTTCAGAAAATACTGAAGGAAAAAGCTACAAGAAGATAAAATAATATGAAATAAGATTTTCTTCTTCAGGCAGCTATCTTCTTTTTCTTCTTCAAAAGGCTCTGAGTGAAGATCTTCCTGTAGGCAGGAGAACTCAGGTTGAAGAAGAGTGAAGAACTAAAGCTTCTTCTCAGTTAGATGTGAATGAGCTGAGAGCAGTTGGAGACTGTAAGCTTTTAGTTTGAATGCTGCAGTTAGCTTTTCAATGTGTGAACTAGTTGATTTCTTCTTCAAAGAAGTCTTTATATAGCAACAGCAACGGCTCTAACTTGAGTTTGAATCTTATCTTCTACTGAACTCTGCAAGCTGGGCTGCAAAAAGCATAAAGCAAAACAAAATACTGCAGGCAGATATCCTATAACAGGATAAAGCTTTCTAAGAAGCTGCAAATAATTCTGATGAAATAAAACTAGAGAAAGTCACAT
Source organism: Platanthera zijinensis (assembly GCA_039513925.1). NCBI lineage: Eukaryota > Viridiplantae > Streptophyta > Magnoliopsida > Asparagales > Orchidaceae > Platanthera > Platanthera zijinensis. Next base: position 12,003,724 of record CM077098.1, read on the forward strand.
CAGAAAAGACTCTTTACAGCCAAGAGAGACTTTTTGAGTCTAACGGCTATAAAGGACAGCCTGACAGATAAAGCAGAAAACATATCTCAGCTATAAGACAAACAACTTTGTCAGAAAAAGATTAGCTCATGCATAAAGAATTGAACTGATATTGCATGGAAATAATATCACAATTTATTCAGATAATCTTTTATAAAATATGCCAAAATAAGTATGAAATTAGTCACATCAGAAGACGACAAAACTATTTAGGACATATAGCAAAACGTCGAACGACCCTCGAAGATCGTCGACCGACGCACGGAGATCGTCGACCTATCGGACAGATAGTCGAACGATCCAGATAGTCGAACTATCAAAGAAGATAGTCGAACTACCTCAGCAGATAGTCGACCTATCAGAACAGATAGTCGAGCTATCAGATAGTCGATCTATCCGGACAGATAGTCGAACTACCAAACAAAACAGATAGTCGACCTATCAAACAGATAGTCGACCTATCACAGAAAAACAGATAGTCGACCTATCAACAGATAGTCGAGCTATCAAATAGTTGAACTATCAGGACAGATAGTCAAACTATCGAAGCAACACAGATAGTCGACCTATCAACAGATAGTCGAACTATCAAAGCGACACAGATAGTCGACCTATCAACAGATAGTCGAGCTATCAGATAGTTGAACTATCAGGACAGATAGTCGAACTATCAAAGCAAACAGATAGTCGACCTATCAACAGATAGTCGAGCTATCAACGCAGACAGAACGTCGACCAACTGATAGACGATCGTCGATCAGCCGATAGACGATAGTCGAGCGACGTTCGACTATAGTCGAACGAAAAACTACTTGACCAAATATTCATCTGGAAAAGCAATTCTACACAACTAGAGAATCTAACCTATCAACTAACCTTTGACCATAGATAAATCTTGGGTCAAGAGACAGAAAAAGAGGACTGAACTCAAATCAAAACCTAGGGTTCCAACAATCTCCCCCTATTTGAGTTAAGTCTCTCAACAATTAAAACATACAAAACTAATTACTGAAAGTAAAATAAAATGCATAAAGAGAGACAACTAAGCAGATATCATCAATCAATCAGATAAGAAATTAACTGTCAATCAATGAAAAAAAATTAAGGAGCTTCAGAGTCAGGCTTATGATCAGAAGAGCTAGAAACAAAAGTAATCTTTCTTGAGGGATCTAGAGCTTCTTTTCTTGATAACTTTAGGTCTTGTTCTCCAATAATTTTCAATTCTGTTGTTCTTGGGAGCACTGCCTCAGGATGCTTTTCCATATACTTTGAAGGATCAAATATCTCAGGTCTAACCTGGAACTTGTCGAGCTCCTTCTTTCTGAATTTAGACATTGTGGTCAATCCTGCAGTGTCCTTTCCTTCTGCTTTTGCTTTCTTAATTTGCGCTGCTCCAACCAGTTCAAGAAAACGAGCCATCCTAAAGTTAGGATCAAGCTCTGGGCTTTCATAAACAATCTTAGAGGAAGTATCAACTGGTTCTTTATTCGGAATAACTAGATAAGAAAGGGGAGCAGACTTAGCAACTATCTTGCTAGAATTTTCAGATAAAATAATTTGCTTACCTTTTGAAACATCCTTCTCAGAGAGATCTGGCTTAGGAGAGGTAGAGCTTTTAAGTTCTTTGGACTGAGGAGGAGAAAATGTTGGTCTTTGATATACTACCTCCTTTACCTGTTCCTTAACAACATCAGGTCTTTGATGGCCAGTTTGACTTTTACCTTGGAATCCTTACGAACTTCTCCTTTGAGCAGACTGAGATGGATTTGATCTTTCGGACTGAGCAGCAGGTTTAGAAGATAAATTTCCTGAGGCTCCTACATCGGGAGGTGGAGGAGGAGGACCTCTAGGATTCCATCTAGGGACAGGAGAGTCATACCTCTTTGACTTTTTCCTTTGCTTTTGCTGGTTCTTAGAGAATAACATCCAATGCTGGAAGTCTTTTGACTTTGGATCAATTCCTTTCAGTATATAATATGGTATATCATTATCTGGGTTAGCAGGAGGAGGAGCAACAGCTTTTCTTTTCTTTTTAGCAATCCTTTTTCTTTTAGATTCAGCAGACTCATCAGAATTGATTTCATCTTTAGAATTAGAGGAGATGGGCATATCATATGGGTCAATTGCATCTTTCAAAGCTCTTTCCTTTTCCTTTAAAGCAGCTTTCTCTAGTTCTTCTTCCATGGCATCCTGTGCCAGGAGAGCATCTAAATCCAAGCCCGGGGAATCATCCCATACAGTAGATTTTTCAATCTGGGCATCTGCAGCTGGTTCTTGAATCTCAGAAACTGTCATAGTGACCAGTTCTGCTTGTACTTCTGGCTGAGCAACTTCAGAAATTTGAGCCTTTGGTTCTGGTTGAACTTCTGGATCAGGTTGGATAACATGCTCTTGAACATCTAGAATTTCTTCCAATTTATCTGTAGTATTATGAATAAAATTATTCTAAATGACATCTAATCATGCCTTCCAGATATTCCCATACTATCATATCAGTTATCAAGTCTAAAAAGTAAGTAAAGGGAATACCTTCAGAATCGACCACAGCATGTCCTAACTCCCACAATTCATCTAGAAAGGAGGTGATGATTCCTTCTAGGTACACAGCAACCAAGGGAGTAGAACTTTCTTCTAAACAAGCTTTAACAATAAATTCAGATTTCAATAGAGCATCAGAAATCTCTTTTTCAGATAAAGAAGGAGGAGCTGAATCTTCTATTGCTTTCTCTATTACTGCAAGATGAACTGCTGGAGGGGAGGCCAAGGGCTGCTCAGAGACATCTTCATCAAGCATCTCCCCCTGCCTGATTTCAGTAGATACTGAAACCAGGCCCCTAGAAGAAGAGGGCTCAGCAGAGTTTGAGAGTTTCAGAATAGCAGCAGTCAGAGAGGAGATAGAGGAAGCAAGGGGAGCAATTGCCTCGTCAATCATAATTTTGATTGAGGGGGTAATTAACTCCACAATGCTAGAAATAAATGCAGGAGTAATTTCAAAAGATGATGATGATGATGGAATTTCAGAAGATGGAAGATCAGCAGGGACGGTATATGCAAGATGAGCTGGAGAATGAACTGGAGATGCATAAGTGGATGCAGGGTGATCAATGTGATCAGGAGAGGGAATTGGAGAGTGAACTGGAGTAGAAATTTCAGACACCAACAAATCAAAACTGGGATGAGAAATCCCAACAAGATGAGTCGGGAGAGGAGATGCAGGAGGAGAAGCAGAATGTCGTACTTCAATTGAAGTTGAAGGAACTTCAACTGAAGTAGACGGCATAGCAGATGAAGAAGATGGAAGAGATGGATTTGCTGAGCCAGCTGCTAGAAGGGGGGAGTGACGAAGATAGTCCTGGAGCTCTTAGAAGTAACTGGAGCAACCCTTGCGGGAGCGGGCTTCAGGAAGGTCCTTTTCCACTTTGCAAATAGCGATGGATCCATCTTCTTGCTGGCATTGATGGAGGTGGCGGCTGATACTAGCAGGTGGGGGAATTTCTCCTTCAGAAAAATTCCAACTACCCTTCCTAGGGTAACTTCTTTCTTGCCATTCTTTTTCCTTATCAAATCAAAAAGAACGCCTGCCCAATTTATCTGCTTCTTATTAACAATTGCACACATTAGTGCAAATTGCTGCCTTGTAATATTATCGTGGGCGGAGTGCTTTCCCAGTAGCACTTTTCCAACTATTTCCGCAAGAAACTTAATCTTAAACGGGAAATTCACTTTGAGCAGCTTAGAGGGAATGCCTTCGGCATGTCCCAGCTCTGTTAACATCCTTCCGAACTCAGGAGTATCTTGCTCATACTCTTCTTCACCATTAATCAATCCAAAAATTTCAGTCAAAATAGCGGGAGTCAATATTACCTCTTCTCCGCTAATTGTTCCAATCATCGAGTCATCAGTTGAAGATGAAGTGAAGGCCCACTCTTTGATCTCTTGAGTGTTTATCTTTATTCTGTAGGACATGAGTTTCTCTAATCCTTGATCTTTGCACAGATTTAGGATTTCCACTATTCCTGGTTCGCAGCAGCTGAAGGCGTCGAAATCTACGCTGAAATTGGCATCAAACTTCACTACTACAAGAAGTGCTGGAGCAATTGCCATCGAAAAAGCTGGAGAAGACGAGAGAGAGACGGCGAGGGCGGAGCGCAAGACAAAGAGCAAGCGGGAAGACGGAATGCGAAAAGATGCTCTCCGTCGACGATAAAAGCAACTATCTCTTAACCTAGGTCGACCATCGGCTTTATATTAAAATAGTGATCGTCGATCTATTTAAAAGATACTGGAGACGATGGTCGAACGGTCGTTCGACGATCGGTCCTGAAGCAGAGTAGTCGATCAATCGTTCGACTATTTCTGTCTTCACAAACAGCAAGCTATCGTCAACCATAGATCGACGATAGGCTCGACCTGTTCGACTATCTTCAAACGCCGGTCGACGATCTTTAAGGAGATAAGCTATCTTCAACCGTAGGTCGACGATAGACTTGATCCGATCGACTATCGTCGAACGTCGTTTGACTATCTTCGAACAAGTTTCAACAAGGCAGACGTCACACTTAGTCTCTTCCATTAATCATGCCTAGTTGAACCAAAAAGAACAGATGCTTCTATTCATCTAAGGGCTTGGTGAATATATCACCTCTCTGAAGGTCTGTGGATATGAACTCAAGGCTGATCTTGTTCTTTTCCACACAATCTCTCAGGAAATGGTGTCTAATCTCAATGTGCTTCGTTCTAGAGTGGTGCACTGGATTTTGTGCAATGGAGATAGTACTTGTACTATCACACATGATTTTAGTGTTCTTGTGTGAGTACCCATAATCCAAAAGTTAGTTTTGTATCCACAGGATCTATGAACAACAACTAGCAGCTACTATATATTCAGCTTCTGCAGTTGAAGTTGAGACAGAGGCCTGCTTCTTACTGAACCAAGAGACCAATCTCTCTCCCAGGAACTGACAAGTTTCTGAGGTACTTTTCCTATCAACTCGACAACCAGCATAGTCAGAATCAGAATATCCAATTAATTCAAATTCGGACTCAGCTGGGTACCAAAGTCCTAGATTTGGACATCCCTTCAGGTATCTCAAGATTCTCTTGAGAAGAATCAGATGAGATTCCTTGGGGTTGACCTGGAATCTAGCACAAAGGCATGCAGCAAACATTATGTCTGGCCTACTTGCAGTTAAATACAATAGGGAACCAACAATGGCCCTATAATTCTTTTGATCAACAGGCTTTCCCTGATCATCAGAATCAATAACTACATTAGTAGCCATAGGTGTATGCATTTCTGAAGCATCTGCCATCCCAAACTTCTTTACCAATTCCTTGGCATATTTGGATTGGGAGATGAAGATGCCATCAGTATCTTGCTTTACTTGGAGACCAAGAAAGTAAGACAGCTCACCCATACTACTCATCTCAAACTTAGAATGCATTAAGTTGGAGAACTTTTTGCATAGTTTGGGATCAGTGGAACAAAAAATAATGTCATCCACATACACTTAAACTAACAGGATTGTGTCCTTGTGGTGCTTGACGAAGAGGGTTCTATTAACTACTCCCCTAATAAAGTTGTGCTCTAACAGGAAACTAGCTAGAGTCTCATACCAGGCTCTTGGTGCTTGTTTTAGTCCATAAAGAGCTTTCTACAACTTGAATACATGTGAGGGCTGAGTTGAAGAAACAAAACCGGGTGGCTGTTCAACAAAAACCTCTTCCTTTAGCTTACCATTAAGAAAAGCACTTTTGACATCCATCTGAAAAACCTTAAACTTCATATAGGCTGCATAGGCTAAGAAGATCCTTATTGCCTCTAGCCTTGCAATAGGAGCAAAGGTTTGGTCATAATCTATACCTTCCTCCTGTCTGTAGCCCTGAGTTACAAGCCTAGCTTTATTCCTTACAATGATTCCATTTGCATCCAACTTGTTTCTATACACCCACTTGGTGCCTATGATCAGTTGGCCTTTAGGTCTTGGAACCAAAGTCCATACTTTACATCTTTCAAACTGATTGAGTTCCTCTTACATAACAATGATCCAGTGGGGATCTAGCTCAACATCTTTAATGGTGAGGGGCTCAATCTGTGAAAGGAAACAAACATGCATCACATCCTGTCTTAACTGATGTCTTGTTTGAACACCAGCTGATATGTCTCCTATCACTTGAGATGTAGGGTGATCTCTAAGTGTGACAACATCAGCAGGTGGGATGTGATCTTCAACAATAGTTGGGATTAATTCCTCAGGAGGAATTTGATCTACTATTGGTGGTACAGCAATAATTTCTGTAATATCTTCATCACTGTCTGATTCAGTGATATGAAGAGTTGAAAGATGGAGGATTTCTTGAGTGACATCTTTGGAAGATTCTTGTACCTGTAATGAACTTGAGGAAGGAGAAGTTTCCTTCTCCTTGTAAAACATTTGGGATTCATCAAAGGACACATGAACAGAATCTTCAATTTTAGAAGATGATTTATTAAATACCCTATAAGCTTTGCTTACTTGGGAATATCCAAGAAAAATTCCCATTGAAGCCTTTGCTTTAAACTTTCTAAGATATTCTTTATTGTTATTATGAATATAAACAACACAGCCAAACACTCTAAAATAATTTATTTTAGGTTTCTTTCCTTTAAGTAACTCATAAGGAGTTTTACACTTAAGCTTGTGTATCAGACTTCTATTCAAGACATAGTTGGCTGTACTAACAGCTTCTGCCCAATAGGAAAGAGGCATATTAACATCTGCCAACAATGTGCCAGCAGCTTCAATTAGTGTTCTGTTCTTCCTTTCAACTACCCCATTTTGTTGGGGAGTTCTAGGAGCTGAGAAGCTATGTTTGATACCTTCTCTCTCACAGAATTCTTGCATGAGAAGAGAGTCAAACTCAGTACCATGATCACTTCTGATCAAGGCCACATGAGTAGAGTACTCAGTCTGTACACATAATAGAAAGTCTGTAAGGGCTTTGAAGTTATCAGCCTTAGTTCTCAGAAAGAACACCCAAGTGAACCTAGAGAAGTCATCTACAATGACTAGGGTATAATACTTCCCTCCTAAACTCTGTACATTTATTGGGCCAAATAGGTCCAAATGTAATAAATACAGGATTCTAGCAGAATCACTTTTATTTACTGATTTAAATGAGTTCTTGGTTTGCTTTCCTAGTTGACAAGCCTTGCATAGGCTCTCCTTCTTGTAGGGGCAAGAAGGTAAACCTCTAACAAGGTTGTGTTTAGATAACCTAGATATATTCTTGAGGTTAACATGGCTAAGCCTTTTATGCCATAAAGTATTGTTATTTGTTACTTCATTAAACAAGCAGATTTTAGAGTGAGTTGAATTAAAATCTACTAAATAAATGTTACCTTGTCTAATGCCTACTAATACAACATTATTATTTAAAGTAATGTTACAAAGAGAGTTAGAGAATGATACCTGATATCCAGTATCACATAACTGACTTACTGAAATTAGATTATGCTTCAGTCTAGTCACATAAGCAACTCTCTTGAATGTAACAGCTCCAATTGTCATCCTGCCATAGCCTTCAGTTTGACCACAGCTTGAATCTCTAAAGATTACCTTTGGGCCAAGCTTTGCCTTGAACCTTGACAGATGTTCTTTATTTCTTGTCATGTGCTTGGAGCAACCACTATCCAAATACCACTTATTTTGAGTGATAGGATAGGTCTTCACCTACAAATAAATCAATTTAAACATTGTGAACCCAGGTAACCTTGGGTCCCTTATTTTTCACATAAGAAAAACTGGAAATAAATGAATAAGCAGGCTGAGGGTGATAACCTAATGGGTAAGATCTCCTAGGTGGGATTCTCCATGTAGATGATGGATCAATAAACCTAGGGTTTCTATTCATATTCGGGTTTCTAAAGTTCTGGTTGGAATTTTGAAATTCTTGTTGAAAGCGTCGATCGACGTTCGACGATTGGTACCCAGATCGTCGATCTTCGTTCGACCATTGGGCCTGCGATCGTCGAGCAGCGTTCGACGCCCTTTGTAATTCCTTAAATTTCTGTTTTCTTTTCTCCCTTTTAGCTTTATTTAAAGCTATATTTACTTGATTGACTTGCTCAGTGTTTTTTATTCCACTAGATGAAATAAAATTCACTGGAGTTGAAAGTTGGTTTTTAAGAATGATTGGGGGCTCACTAGAAGATGCTCCTAAGCCTAATTTGTTATTGCCTGACCTAGTGTTAGACATGCTGGTTATTTCAAGCAACTTAAGGCTTCTACCGTTCAGAGACTCTTCTAATCTTTTGGACTTAGCTAATTCATTCTTAAGGAATTTGATTTCTTCACTAGCATTAGTGAGTTCTGTTGTTAACCTAATGTTTTCATTAGCAATCAATTCCGATTCAGCTAGTTTAATTCTAAGCTCTTTTATTTCTTTTTTAGAACTAATTAAATCTAAACATAAAGATTTAAACTCAGATTTAAATTCAGCAGATGTAAAGTCATAAGAAGACAATACCTCATCTTCAGTTGGCATTTCTTCATCAGAATCTGAATTCTCTGCAGCTGAGTGATTGCTGCAGGCATCAATTTCCATTAGGCAAACTTCATTTGCCTTCTTTTCTTCCTCATCCTCACTGGAGCTTGAGGAGGAAGATTCCTCATCAGAGTCACTCCAGGTTTCAGTAACAAAGCCTCTCTCCTTCTTTTTGTTCTTGTAGGAGGATGGCTTGGAATGGTTCCTGTGCTGATCCTTGTCTTTTCTTTTATCTTTGTTCTTTTCCTCTGGACAATCTGGAAGAATATGTCCAGGCTTCCTGCAACCATAACAGATTATTTCTTTAGAAGGGGTACGATCATACCTTGGTTTATCTTCATACTTTGAAGATTTCTTTCTGAATTCCTTCCTTCCCATCTTGAGAAACCTTTTGGCAAATAATGCCATCAGTTCCTCATTGGACTGGCTTCCTTTAGAAGCTTCAGCAGCTTTAAGAGCAAGGGTTTGCTCTTTTCTTGTAGGGGTTGGGGTCTTTGCTTCAACCTCAGCTTCCCTGGACTTCAGCACTTGCTCAAAAGACTTGAGCTTGCCGAGAAGGGCTTCTGTTGAGATTTCATTTGTGCTTCTGGCCTCCTTGATGGGCCAGATCCTCAGATCCCATATGCTAGGGAAGCACAAAAGAATCTTATCATTGACCTCTGTCAATGAAATATCCTTGTCAAGGGTCCTCAGCTCATTGATGATTGAGCTGAGCCTTGTGTACATTCCTTCAACTGATTCAGCATCAGTTTTCTTGAAATTCTCATACTGTGAGATAAGGTTGGACCTCCTGTCCTTCCTTTCATCAGTTGAACCAGCTACAATATGGTTCAGTGTATCCCACATTGCTTTTGCTGAGGAGAAGTCAGCAACCTTCTGGAATACTTCATCATACATTGTCTGAGCCAGAATGTTCATTGCCTTAGCATCTGCTATCTTTGCCTTTTTGTATTCATCATTGTAGTCTGGAGGAGGCACTGCACTCATATCAGATGATGATGAGGCAGTAGCTGCAGCAGGTGCTCTTGGTGGTCCTGTCAAAATAGAAGCAAAAATACTTTCATCAATAGAGTTCATATACAGTTTAATCCTTGCCTTCCAAATGCCAAACTTAGCCAAGTTGCATGCTGGAGGTCTGGTGCTAGAATAATCCTTGGACTGGGCCATGATAGTGAAAGTGAATATCTATAAACTTTGGTATCTATCAGGATCTTGTGATTTAGGTGTTAGCCTATTCAGTAAGTCAACCTGGCTCTGATACCAATTGAAAGAGAAGGGATAGATACTACTCTAGAGGGGGGGGGGGTGAATAGAGTAATCAAAAATTGCACTAGCAAAGTTGATTTTCTACTCAACTCCCTTGGAGTTAAATGCGGAATGAAGGTTATAGATATTTGAGATTAAACCTTAAAGCCTAACACAAGTGTTGTGCACAACAAGACAGCCAACTGTAATTACAGTTAAGGCTTGGAAACCTAAACAGCAACTAGCAAACCTAGTTAAGATCTAATCACAGCCACAATGCAAGTAATTAAACAAAGCAATCCAGACGACACAAGGAATTTATAGTGGTTCCCCAAACAACTTGGGTACGTCCACTCTTCTACCAACAAGGTAGGAATCCACTCAGGTTTTTGATCAGGTGCCCTGCCACCAACAAGATCTGCTTCAGGTAGATCAAAAAACCCTTTAGAATTTTGATCAGGTGTCTAAAAACCAACACAAGTTTTTGATCAGGTGCCCTGCCACCAAGGGATACTTTTGAAGGGAGTAATAACCCTTTACAGGAGTGGGAAAGGAGGTTAAGGTGTCTTCTCTATTTTACAATAGATTAGAGAAGCACAATAACTTGCACTGAGCTAGAAAGCTCTAAAAGAGTCAAGGCTCCCCCTGGCTAAAAGAACGTCCAGGTGAAGTCTTGCTTCAGTGCAGAAACACTTCAGAAAATACTGAAGGAAAAAGCTACAAGAAGATAAAATAATATGAAATAAAATTTTCTTCTTCAGACAACTATCTTCTTCTTCTTCTTCAAAAGGCTCTGAGTGAAGATCTTCCTGTAGGCAGGAGAACTTAGGTTGAAGAAGAGTGAAGAACTAAAGCTTCTTCTCAGTTAGATGTGAATGAGCTGAGAGCAGTTGGAGACTGTAAGCTTTTAGTTTGAATGGTGCAGTTAGCTTTTCAATGTGTGAACTAGTTGATTTCTTCTTCAAAGAAGTCTTTATATAACAGTAGTAGCAACGGCTCTAACTTGAGTTTGAATCTTGTCTTCTACTGAACTCTGCAAGCTGGGCTGCAAAAAGCATAAAGCAAAACAAAATACTGCAGACAGATATCCTATAACAGGATAAAGCTTTCTAAGAAGCTGCAAATAATTCTGATGAAATAAAACTAGAGAAAGTCACATCAGAAAAGACTCTTTACAGCCAAGAGAGACTTTTTGAGTCTAACGGCTATAAAGGACAGCCTGGCAGATAAAGCAGAAAACATATCTCAGCTATAAGACAAACAACTTTGTCAGAAAAAGATTAGCTCATGCATAAAGAATTGAACTGATATTGCATGGAAATAATATCACAATTTATTCAGATAATATTTTATAAAATATGCCAAAATAAGTATGAAATTAGTCACATCATAGAAGACGACAAAACTATTTAGGACATACAGCAAAACATCGAACGACCCTCGGAGATCGTCGACCGACGCACAGAGATCGTCGACCTATCGGACAGATAGTCGAACGATGCAGATAGTCGAACTATCAAAGAAGATAGTCGAACTACCTCAACAGATAGTCGACCTATCAGAACAGATAGTCGAGCTTTCAGATAGTCGATCTATCCGGACAGATAGTCGAACTACCAAACAAAATAGATAGTCGACCTATCAAACAGATAGTCGACCTATCACAGAAAAACAGATAGTCGACCTATCAACAGATAGTCGAGCTATCAGATAGTTGAACTATCAGGACAGATAGTCGAACTATCGAAGCAACACAGATAGTCGACCTATCAATAGATAGTCGAACTATCAAAGCGACACAGATAGTCGACCTATCAACAGATAGTCGAGCTATCAGATAGTTGAACTATCAGGACAGATAGTCGAACTACCAAAGCAAACAGATAGTCGACCTATCAATAGATAGTCAAGCTATCAACGCAGACAGAACGTCGACCAACTGATAGAAGATCGTCGATCAGCCGATAGACGATAGTCGAGCGACGTTCGACTATAGTCGAACGAAAAACTACTTGACCAAATATTCATCTGGAAAAGCAATTCTACATAACTAGAGAATCTAACCTATCAACTAACCTTTGACCATAGATAAATCTTGGGTCAAGAGATAGAAAAAGAGGACTGAACTCAAATCAAAACCTAGGGTTCCAACAGAAGAACTAACTCCACCTGTTGATTATGTCACTATTAGAGATCATCCTAGATCTCAAATGATTGGAGATATATCAGTTGGTATGCAAACAAGGCATCAACTCAATCAAGATCAGATGCACACATTCTTTCTATCTCAGATTGAACCTAAATCAATAAAAGATACAGAACAAGATCCTCATTGGATCATTGCAATGTAAGAGGAACTCAATTAGTTTGAGAGAAGTAGAGTTTGAGACTTAGTTCCAAGACCCAAAGACTATCAAGTAATTGGAACCAAATGGGTCTTCAAAAATAAATTGGATGCTCAAGGAGTTATAGCGAGAAATAAAGATCGACTGGTAGTTCAAGGATATTTACAGGAGGAAGGAATAGATTATGATCAAACATTTGCTACTGTTGTATGATTAGAAGCTATCAGGATATTTCTTTCTTTTACTGCATTCAAGAAATTCAAAGTATATCAGATGGATGTCAAGAGTGCATTTCTGAATGGAGACGTCAAAGAGGAAGTCTATGTAGAACAACCTCCATGTTTTATCTCTTCAACTCACTCATCTCATGTATTTAAGCGTAATAAAGCTCTTTATGGTCTTAAACAAGCTCCAAGAGCTTGGTATGAGACCCTTGTTAATTTTCTATTAGAAAATAAATTTTGTAGAGGCAAGGTAGATAAAACTTTGTTTTCTAGACATCATAAAACTAAAAATATACTAGTTCAAATATATGTTGATGATATAATTTTTGGTTCTACTAATTCCAAACTTTGCAAAAGGATCTCTTACCTAATGCATTCAAGGTTTGAAATGAGTAGCATGGGTGAATTATCTTATTTTCTTAGTTTACAAGTGAAGCAAACATCTGATGGCATCTTCATATCTCAATCTAAATATACTAAAGAGCTAATTAAGAGATTTGGGATGTCAGATGCCTCCTCTATGAAAACACCCATGCTCATTAATGCTATAGTTGATAATGATGAATAAGGCAAATCTGTTGATCAGAAAACATATAGAACAATCATTGGGTCTCTATTGTATTTGATAGTAAGTAGACTAGATATTATGTTTGCAACCTGTATTTGAGCTAGGTTTCAAGTTAACCCTAAAAAATCTCACCTTATTTTAGTAAAAAGAATTTTGAGATATATAAAGGGTTGTCCTAATCTAGGACTCTAGTATCCTACCGAGTAAGGATTTGAATTATTTGGATCCACAAATACTGATTATGTTGGATGCAGAGTTGATAGAAAAAACACATCAAGAACTTGTCAGTTTCTTGGTGATAGGCTTGTGTCATGGTTTTGTAAGAAGCAAACATCTGTTTCTACTTCAATTGCTGAAGCTAAATATATTGTAGCAGGTAGTTGTTGTTCACAGATTTTGTGGATTCAAAATCAATTAATAGATTATGGATACAACTTAAATAATTCAATTATTTACTATGATAATACTAGTACAATTTCAATTGCATAAAATCCAGTTCTCCATAGTAGGACTAAACATATAGAAATAAGGCACCACTTCATTAGAGATAATGTGGATAAAAATAAAATTAGACTAGTATTCATTTCCACTGATTTCCAAAGAGTAGATATTTTCACCACACCATTGGATGAAAAGAAACATATTTTATTTTTAAATCAATTAGGGATGATTGATGGAGAATCATTAAATTGATTTTGATCGGAGATCGATGAATTGTGAACCTTTCCTCGAACGAACATCGACGAATTATGAACCTTCTGTCGAACGGAGATCGACGAATTGTGAAACCTTTTGTGAACCTTTCGTCGAACGGAGATCGACGAACTACTTATCGTCCGTTCAACTTTCGAAAACTTATATTTAGGTTTTCATCGAGCTCCATCCCGCTCATTCTCCATTTCTCTTCTCTTGCACTTGCTCTCTTTGTTTCACAGGATAATGACGGTGTCACAAGAGATTCTCACTGCGATGAAGTTCGATACTAGATTTGATATCAACCTGGACTCTTTTCATCATTCAGATCAAATCTTCCAGGATATCCTGCAACTATTTGAGGCACAAAATCTGCGTGATTTTATGTCCACCCGTATCAAGATCCCCGTTACTGAGATAAAGGAATGGGTTCACACTATAAAGGTTTAAGATCTTACAACCATTACTGGATCCATCTCAGGTCATCAGGTTTCTCTTACCCCCGCGATTCTATCCGAAATTTTTGGTTTAGTCACTGGATAAGATGATTTAGAATTATCTAGTACATAATTTGAATTATGCTAGATAGAATGGGTCACTCATAAGGAAACCCAAACCATTTGTTGAATTTTTTTTTCTGTGGAATACAAATTTCTAACTAATATGGTTGGGAAAGTTCTTCTCGACTAACATTCAGCCTATGAATATGTCACCAGGCACCAGTTTCTATTGATGAGTGCTTTGGTTGACCAGAAAACCATTAATTGGGGGATAGTGTTGTTTGATTCTATTAAGAAGAAGATTAGTAAACAGAATGTGTGTTTTGGAAGAATCTTGGGCATTTTTCTCCAGGCCAAATGTCCAGAGGTTTTGGTCTCTCAGAATGTGCATATTAATGCATCCTAGAGGATCACCTCTGCTCTGTTTGGAAAATAAGAGAGGGTGATTCCTAAGCCTCCCAGGTTTGAATCTTCTTAGGCAGCTTCTGAAAGCACTTGAGCTATCACAGCTAATCTCCCTACTCAAGAAGAAGATTCTCACCTTTTTTCTCCCACTCCACAATAATCTCCATATCATTCCCCTAGACCTTCCACACCACCTTCTCAACAAACTACTTTGTCTAAAGAAGTTCCATCCTCAGCCTTCCATGCAGATTCACCAGCTCATCAGTCACCTCATGTATTGGTACCTCCACCTCACTCATCTCCACCTCATTTATCTCCACCTCACTTACCCATCCAGGAACCAATTCTTGCTTACATTCCCCCTATCCTCAATGCTTCATCTATGCTATAGTCTTCCTTTCTATGTACAAATTGTGCTACCAGAACAACTCCCTCTTCCTCCAATCCATCCTCTGCATCTACTCAGGATCCACCTGAGTTTATGTATATGGATTTCTCATCTATTTCCACTCAACTTCTTGATTTCATCACTCCTACACTCAAAAAGCTCTTGTATGAATCCTTGGCTCCTGTTTTATCTTCTATTTCAGAACTCTCTTCTAAAGTTGCCTTTTCCCATTTTGTCCCTTCTTCTGGGGGCCTATATTCAGTTTCCTCTGGATCTAGGTAGGGGGAGATGCTTGATGAAGAAACTCCAAATGAAGAAGCTCCAATTGCAACAACTGCTTTTGTTGAAATTCCTAATACAGAAATGATTGAATTCATCTCAATGTTAGCTGGTCTAGCTCACTGTAGAGATTTTGTGATAGATGAGGATGAGTTTCTAGAAGTTATTACTGTTGGTGATCTCATCATTAATCCCACAGTTAATATATATTTTTTACTATCAGATTTTGATTTACTACACAGTCATATTGCTAGCCTAATTTTGATGATCTGTTTAATGAAGATATGAAAGAGGTAGATAAAATTAATGAGGTAGTTAAACAAATTGATAAATTATATGAATAGGTAGAAGAAAGACTTGATTTGAAGAGCCTAAACACTTAGAGGGGGGTGGGGGGTGAATAGGTTCTAAACATTTTAAATAATTTTTATTGGCAAATAGCAAGATTAAATTCTGCATAGATAATTCAAAGCATAGACCACAATTCACAGACAACATAAACCAAATTTACAGTGGTTCCCCAAGGTATGGGTACATCCACTTTCCCCCTTCTCCTATCCAGTAGATAACTGGATTCAGGCTAACTTCCTTCCACTGGCTCGGATCCGCAAGTCTTAAACTCAGAACCAGAATGGTTCCTACAACTCAAACTTAAACAAGTCCTACCTCAGATTCTTCCCAAGAATCCTACCTCAGGCCTCAGCCCTACCTCAGCCTTTATCACTAGGCTTACAACTCAGAATTTTCACAAGTCCTACACCTCAGGCTCTAAGCCCTACCCCAGCCTTTATAATTTCAGGCTTACAACTCAGATCTAACAATAGATCCTACAAGAAATTGAATGATATAAAGATACTGAAAATTCACTAGCTAGATTTCTCTATTGGTGTAGCCTTCTTGATCAGTTCTTGAATGAACTGACCCTTCAGATCCAACCTGACTTAGCTTTTCAAAGCTTCTTGATAGAACAAAATAAGGTGGATCTTAACTTGATGTATAAGATGATCTTCAGTCAGCTTCTTCCTTAAATTCAGAATGAATTCTGAATCTTTCTTGCAGACAACTCTGGATCTGCCTTTGTAAGGGTTTTCACTGTTCTTGTTGAAGAATTCTTTAGTGTTGTTCTTCTTCTTCTTATGTTGTATGTTGTCTTTTTTATGTCACAGATCTGACTCTTATATAGATTTTCCCAATGGTTACCAGCTGATCCGATTTGTAACAACCTTCTGACAGTTCTGACAGAGGTGTCAGGCCGGTTGGTTATGCCAGCTATCGAGTCATCAGTCAAGTCAGTTGATTCGTCAAAGACTTTCCAACTCAGCACATTCCACTCTACAAACTGCTTCACATGTGTCGACATATATAGGCTAAGTGTCGATACAAGTCTTCATGATGTCGACACAACATTCAATGTGTCGACTCAGTCAATCTTCTGCTACTCGACACTTCTTTTGTTATATGTGTCGACACATGTCCAGTGTGTCGACACAAGTCTTCATGTTCTCGACATAACTGCTGCAGACAAATGTCGTTGAGTGTATGTCAGAAGGCATTGAGTGTGTGTCGACACAAGTCCTGTGTGTCGACACAAGTCCTTATGGTCTCGACATAGCTGTTGCCAACAAATGACGTTGAGTGTGTGTCAACAGTATTGAGTGTGTCCAGATGGCGTTGAGTGTGTGTCGACACAAGTCTTATATGTCGACACAATTGCTTCTGATCTCGACACAGCACTTTGAGAGTTGATGTGTTGACACAAGTCCAGTGTGTCAACACAACTGCTTCCAGTGTCGACATAGCTCCTTGGTGTCGACACATCTCCTGTATTTGGTGTCGACACAAATTCTGCCTCAGGTGTCGACACAATTCTGGATGTCGACACAGCTGCTTCTTTAGGTGTCGACTCAGTTTGAGTATCGACACAACTTCTTCATAAGTGTCGACTTAGCTTGGGTGTCGACACAACTTCTTCACAAGTGTCGACACTTGTACTTAGAAAATTTTCTTCAAATTCTTAAACCTTCACAATGTAACTCAAACATCTATCAAATACAATTTGATGCATATCATTGACTAAGATGAGGCTTCTCCAAATCTGGTACATATTTTTCAATGTACCCAACAATCTCCCCCTATTTGGAGAAGTCATAATACTTAGTCAAAGATATACATCTCTCATAATAAAATATAATAGAAATAGATGTACATCAATTTCCCAGCAGGTTAACATATAATCATTATAAACAACAAAAATTAATACTAAAACTGATTTTATTTAATTCAGAAAAATGATATGTTTACAAGATTTTCTTTTTAGAACAAAAAACAAAATATTACATTGTTCTTTTACATAGGCCTAGCTATCCTATTACTGACTAGGCTCCTTAATTACAATGCCTTTTCCAGACTTGATCTTAGCCTGTAAAGGAGGTTCAGTATCATCAGCAGGCTTCTTTCCTTTCAGAGCTTTTTTCTTCTGTTCTTCAGTCTTTATTCTCTGCCTTTCAAAATAGTGAAATGGCTTTGGGAAGTACTTGCTTGGCTCCTGAGCATTAGCAGGTAGCTTCCCAGCCTTAACACTTCTTCTATATTGAAGAATGGCTTCCTGCCTAGCCTGATACTTATTCCATTCCTTCTCTGAATACCATTTACCCCTATCATGGGTTTTATCCTTCACAGCTTTCCAGGCAGTCAGTATAATGTTTCTGGAAGTAGGACTCCATTGCTCAAAGTCTGGCTTCAACTCAGCCTGTTCTCTGAACCTCTTCTTAGATAGATGAGCTTCCTTCTGAGCTTTTATGGTAGCTTCTGACATTTCTACTTTCTCCAGAATAACATTGTGTGTCTCTAGTGGAGGACTATACATTTTCTTAACTTCCTCTTGAATCATTTCAAAATCTGCTGGGGGTAAATCACCTTGAAAGTGAGGGGATAAGTTGTAAACTACTCTAGAGGGGGGGGGGGGGTGAATAGAGTATTCAAATTTTATGAACAACTAGTCAGCTCCCTTGGAGTTTATTTGCGGAATAAATAATCTGATACTTGAACCCTAAGAGCCTAACACAGTGAAGTGCACAAGTGAGAGAGTTAACTGAAATTACAGTTTAACTATAAGCCTATCACAGCAACTATCAATCCTAGGTAGTTCTATCACAGCCACAGAATAAACAATTAAACAAGATAGCCAGAGACACAGGATATATAGTGGTTCCCTCTAAATAGGTACTCCACTCTTCTACCACCCTGGTAGGAATCCACTACAGGTTTTTGCTAAGGTGCCCTGCCACCAATGATCTGATTCAGGTAGATCAAACAGACCCTTTGAGCTTTTGATAAGGATGCTCAACCACAGGTTGTTGATAAGGTGCCCTGTCACCAATGTTCACTTTTGAAGAGGTGTGAACAAACTCTTTTACAAAGGGGTTGAGAGGGTTAGATTATCTTCTCTGTTGTAAATACAGATTAAAGAAGACTTGTGGATTCTCTAAAGAATCAAAGTCTCCCCCTGGCTCAGTGAAAGTCCAGGGAAAGCCTTTGCTTCAGGATGAAGGAGTTTCAGATATACTGAAACTAAATCCTCAGAGATCTGTAGACTGATTTTTATCAGGTCTTCAGATTCTGGAATAATTGAAGCAGAACTGGAGCTCTTTCTGAAGTCTTGAAAAACTCTAAGCAGATGCTCAGGAGACTTGAGAATGAAAGTAATTGCTCTGGGCTTTTTCTTCAGGGGAGCTTTTCTTCTTCTTTTTGTGAGATGGTGAAGAGTTGCTCTGAAGATGCTTGAGAGAATGCAGCACTAAGAAAAACTCTCTCTGTATCTGTAACATTTATTTTTCTGAAAAAATCTCTCTTAAATATGTCTTCTCATCTTTCCCTTGGAACGGCTCTATTGATTTTTAATTCTCGAGCCCTGCAACAGATTATCTCAAAATAGAATATAGCAATAGGAATAGAATGACCATTCTTGGAAATAGTGAACAGTGCTAACGGCTAGAATACAGCCTGGCAATATATTTTGTATAATAGGACAAAAATGCTTTATCAAAATACTGAATCCCGTGATTTAAGCTTGACATATTTGGTAATTAATTTATTTTGAATTTAAGCCATAAATCTGCAAAAAACAACTTCAGAAAATTCTCTAACCATAAGCTAAAACACTTGGAAATAAACCAAGGAATAGAATGAATATAAAAAGAATAAAGGCAGACAATAATCGTCGAACAGGGGTTCGATGATCGTCGACCTAGCTAACAGATCGTCGACTAAAAGCAGAAATCTGTCGACACAGAAATCGTCGACCAGCACAAGATATCGTCGACGACTAAGGCAAATATCTGTCGAGACAGAAATCGTGAAGCAAGAACACGATCGTGGAACTGCTGATGGCAGATCGTCGACCAACCTTCAGAGCATAATAAACTTGCTCTGAGATCGTCGACCATCGGTCGACGATAATTGTCTTGACTTCAACGATTCTATAGCCCTGCTATCGTCGACCATTGATCGACGATCGCGAGGCCTCGTTCGACGATGGTCGAACGGAAAATGCCTTAACCAAAGATACATCTAGAACATCTAGCCTAAGCTCTAGGTCAGTTATAAACTGTCCTAGGGAAACTGAACAAGGCCTAATCATGATCATATATATTTGTATGGATCAAGAGGGGCTGGAAAGGGATTACATAAGCCAAATCACATCTAGGGTACCAACAATCTCCCCCTATTTGGGTTATGTTATCCAATCCGATCTAAAAACTAATGCACACAATAACAAAAGCAGAGATTAACCAAAAATTTAAGTCACAGGCAATCCACAGAAAACCATAAAGACATAAATCAGCAGAACTATAAAGTATCAAGCAGATTTATCAGAGGTTTTAGCATCAGATGAGTTCTTAGGGATTACAGCTGGTTTGAAAATAATTTCTCTGTTTGGATTTGCTGCTTGTCTTTTGGATAGCATTAGGTCATGTTCACCAATAATTTTCTTTTCAGCATAGCTTGGCAGAACTGCAGCAGGGTGCAACTTCATGTATTCTTCAGTATTAAAAATTTCAGAGTTGACTTGAATTTTGCTGAGTTCCTTTTCTCTGAATTCAGACATAGTTGTATATGCTGTAGGGTCTAATCCTTGAGCTTTGGCTCTCTCCATCATGATTAGTGCAATAGATTCCTTAAATCTTGCCATAGAGGCAATTCTTTCAGTTTCAGTCATATTTGATGGAGAGGGTGGTCTGTCAGTATCAGCTTGAGCTGCAATCTCCATGTTCCTTTGAAGAGCTGTGGCTAATTTGCTTGAGTCAAGAGAAATCTGTGCAGCCTTCTTAGGATCAGTTTCAGCATATAGAGATCTTGGAGGTGCGAGTTCATTGAACTTCTTGTGGGATTTCTCTGAATAGACCACTCTTTTTCCTTTTGTTTCAACTGTCTCAGAAGCAGCAGGTTTCCTTGATGTGGAGGATGAACCTCTCCTGGGAGGAGAAGGTTTCCATTCTGGAACTTTCTTTTTAGGAAAAGGAGGAGGAGAGAAAGTAGGTTGCTGAAATGTCTTCTCCTTTATTTGTTCCATGGGAACATTTTCATTTCTTTTCCTTCCTTGTCCTGATACATCTTGGCCTCCCTGGCTTTGGTTACTCCTTCTCTGATAGGACTGAAAGGTGTTAGAACTGGCTGATTTTGCAGATGGGGCAGAAGAGAGACTTCCAGAGGCTCCAGCACCAGGAGGTGGAGGAGGACCTCTGGGGGGGAATTTCTGAATTGGAGTGTCATATCTTTTTGTTCTCTTCTTCTCTCTTGTCTGATTCTTTGAAAGTCTCATCCATGGTTGAAATTCTTTGCACTTGGGATCAATTCCCTTCAGAATGAAATAGGGAACATCCTTGTCTGGATTAGCAGTAGGAGGAGCAGATGCTTTTCTTTTCTTGGATACAGCCTTTTTCTTCTTCTGGGTGCTATCAGAATCCTCAGAATCATCATCATCAGAGGAGTGGGATGAGGTTCTGCCAGCATAATCATCAAAGTCTTGTTCTGAGATATCCTTGGCAACTATAGCATTATCAGCCTTTTCTTTCTCCTGCTTCTCTCTATCTTCTTTTTCTCTTGCTTCCTCAATGGCATCTTGCTCAAGGAGGGCATCAAAATCAACATTTGGAGATCTCGTCCCGAGTTCTGATTCAGGATACAAGTCAGGAACTATCCTGGGGACCAGTTCTGCAATAGAAGGAATGGATAGAGGATAGGTAAGGATAGGTGGAGAAAAGATGACTGTATCTGCAGGGGCAGATGCTTTTCGTAGAGAGATGGCTAGGGAAACCATATGAGATTTAGCCAACTCTTCAATGTACTCAGAGGCAATATTCTCAGCCATAAAGACTATATATTGTTCAAGGTTTAGAGTACCTGAGCTTGATTCCTTTTCAGTCATCTTGGAGGCATTCTCTGGTAAGTCTTGCACGGCCTCAGCTTCTCCAGCAGCAGCAGCATTCTCAAGTTGTTGAACCACTACTTCTGAGTCAGTAGTGTTCATTGGAAGTATTTCACACAAGTCCATGAGGACTTCCTCATTATCTCTCTCAGAGACTTCTTCATCAGAAGCTAGATTCACTAGGGAGTGAATGTCTTTGTTAGATAAAGATATCAATTTAAAGTCCTGATTATAACCTTTAGAGGAAGTGTTTTACCTTCTGGTTGCTCTGAATCTTTCATCAAGGACTCTTTCTCTGGAATAGCTTCCTCTGGAAGCCCTTGAGGTTCTTCTACAATTGCTGGAAGGGGAAGGGAAGAATTGTCCTGAAGGGTCAAGGCATCACCTGAGACCACTTCAACAGACATCTCCCCCTGCATGACTTCAGTGGGGACTGGAGTCATGCATCTAACTGAAGAGGGCTCAGCAGAGGGTGGAAGTGATTTGATGGCTTTAGTAAGTTCATTGATGGATGCAATGAGAGGGGCATTGGCAGCCTCAATCATGTTTTGGATGGATGGAGTGATGAGCTCTACAATATGTGCAAGCAATTCAGGAGTTATCTGAAATGCTGAGGGTGTAGAGCTGGATGGATGACTGTGGGATGCAAATTGAGGTGGTGATGGAATGGAAGCAGTATGATCTGCCACATGATCAAATGAATCATGTTGAGATGGGTGATCATCAACATGAGTGTGGGATTCATGTTGAGAGAGGTGTGTGAGGATGGTAGCAGTTACTATGTCAACACTGGCTGAGGCTGCCAGATGTTGTGGTGTGGGTGACTAGGGTGAAAGTGCATGTAGGATGGGAGATGCATGTAGGGATTCATGTTGTGGTGGCATTACAGATTGTGTGGAGGGTAATGCAGGAGATGAGGATGCAGGGGTAAAGAGGGAGGATGAAGGGATTACTGAGCCTTCCCCAGCAAGCTGGAGAGTGGCTGAATCAGCCCTTGTGTCTGATGGAGGGTTAGGATCAACCCTGGCTGACTTCTTGATGACTCTCTGGGATTTCTTGAACAGAGAGGGGTCCAACCTCTTGCTGGCGTTGACTGCAGAGGGTGCAGAAACAAGCAATAGGGGTGCTTTCACATACAGAAACACACCCAACACCCTGGCAAGGTTTACTTCTTTCGTGTTGTTCTTTCTCCTTATCAGTTCAAACAGAACTTTTCCCCAGGCTATCTGCGTCTTATTCACCAAAGCTGACATTAAGGCAAATTGTTGCCTGTTGATGTTGTCGTGAGCAGAGTGTTTTCCCAAAACGACCTTGCCCACCAGGTCTGCCAGAAACTTATACTCTGGAGACAGATTGATCTTCAACAGCTTAGCTGGAATACCCTCAGCATGGCCCATCACAGTTAGCATGCGGCCATATTCCTCTGTATTTTGCTCATAGTCCTCAGTACCGGTTGGTAGTCCAAACAGCTCAGTCAGATCTTCAAGAGTCAGAATGACCTCCTCTCCATTTATCTTTCCGGTCATGGCTTCGTTGCTGGAGGACGAAGTATATACCCATTCTCGAATCTCTGGTATATGAATCTTCGGTGAGAATGACATAAATCTCTTTAGGCCTTGATCTTCACACAGCTGCAGAATGTCTTGGATGGGTTGATCACATCGACTGAAGGAATCGAAGTCGACACAGAATCCAGTGTCGAACTTCATCCCAAAGAGAACTACTGAAGGAATCGCCATTGGATTGAAGAGAGAATGGAGAATCGAGATGCAAGGCAGGGGAGAAGAGAATCGCGCAGGATTAGAGTTCGAGAGCGAATTCTAAGCCAGAAGATGGAATATGAAAAGACGGAGCGGAAAGACGACGATCTCCAGACCTAAATCGACTATCGGATATAAATCTGCGATCGTCGAACCCGGAACAAAATCGGTCGTCGAACAATGACCGACGATAGTCAATATTTGACTAATCGTTAAACATCGACCGACTACAAGCAATCACCACGATCGTCGATCAATATATGTTGGTCGACGATTCTCCACACAGCACAGAAAATCTGTCGTCGACCATTGGTCGACGATAGATACCTAAGGAGAGATCGTTGACCAGTTGATCGACGATTTCTGCCTTACTACAAAAATGATCTGTCGTCGACCATTGGTCGACGATAGATACCTAACCTGGTCGAAGATCGTCGAGCAATCGTTCGACGATTTTAGACAGAAAACAAAACTATCCAAATTTTCACTACTCTGAACCATTAATCATACCAAGCTGGTTCAGGAAGAACAAATGCCTTTGTTCATCAAGGGGCTTAGTGAAAATATCTCCTCTCTGCAGGTCTGTGGATATAAATTCCATTGCTATCTTGTTCTTTTCCACATTATCTCTCAGAAAATGATGTCTAATCTCAATGTGCTTGGTCCTGGAATGGTGCACAGGATTTTGGGCAATTGATATTGCACTAGTACTGTCACACAGAATTTTTATTTTTGAGTGTGTGTACCCATAATCCACTAGCTGATTTTGAATCCACAGGATCTGTGAACAACAACTAGCTGCTGCTATATATTCAGCCTCAGTAGTTGAAGTAGACACAGATGCCTGTTTCTTACAAAACCAAGAGACAAGTCTCTCTCCCAGGAACTGACAGGTCCCTGAGGTGCTTTTCCTGTCAACTCTACAACCAGCATAATCAGCATCTGAATATCCAATTAATTCAAATCCTGACTCAGCTGGGTACCACAGTCCTAAGTTAGGGAACCCCTTAAGGTATCTCAAAATCCTCTTGAGAAGAGTTAAGTGAGATTCCTTTGGGTTGACCTGAAACCTAGCACATAGGCATGTAGCAAACATTATGTCAGGCCTACTTGCAGTCAAATACAGCAGGGAACCAACAATGGCTCTATAGTTCTTTTGATCAACAAACTTGCCATTGACATCAGAATCGATCACTGCATTTGAGGCCATAGGTGTACTCATTGATGAAGCATCAGACATTCCAAATCTCTTAACCAGCTCTCTGGCATATTTTGATTGAGAAATGAAGATACCATCAACACACTGTTTCACTTGGAGACCAAGGAAATAGGATAACTCACCCATGCTGCTCATCTCAAACTTAGAGTGCATTAGTTCAGCGAACCTCTTGCATAGTTTGGGATGAGTGGAGCCAAATATAATGTCATCTACATAGATTTGAACTAACAGTTGTGAGTCCTTATGATGTCTAATAAATAGGGTTCTATCTACTACACCTCTCACAAACTTGTGTTCTAGAAGGAAATTTGCTAAGGTCTCATACCAAGCTCTAGGAGCTTGCTTAAGTCCATATAGAGCCTTTTGGAGTTTGAACACATGAGCAGGTAAAGTTGATGAAACAAACCCTGGTGGTTGTTCAACAAACACTTCTTCCTTTAAATCTCCATTGAGGAAGGCACTCTTCACATCCATTTGGAAGACCTTAAATCTCTTATAGGCAGCATATGCAAGGAAAATCCTAATGGCTTCTAGTCTAGCTACAGAGGCAAAAGTCTGATCATAATCTATGCCTTCCTCCTGTCTATAGCCTTGAGCTACTAGCCTAGCCTTATTCCTAACTACTATGCCTTGGGAATCAAGCTTGTTTCTAAACACCCACTTGGTGCCTATGATCAGTTGGCCTCTTGGTCTTGGAACCAAAGTCCAAACTTTACATCTTTCAAACTGGTTAAGTTCCTCTTGCATGGCTATAATCCAGTGTGGATCAAGCTCAGCATATTTAATGGTTAGGGGCTCAACCTGAGAAAGGAAACAAGCAAACATCACATCTTTGTTGAGTTGATGTCTTGTCTGGACTCCTACTGAAATGTCTCCAATCACTTGAGATAAAGGGTGATCTCTAAGTGTGACAAGATTAGTAGGTTCAACAATGATCTGATCTTCAACATGTTCAAGATTTAATTCCTCACGTGGAATTTGATCAACTGTTGGAGCAGGTGCTTTAACTTCTAAAAGTTCTATATCAGATTCAGAATCTGAAGAAGCAACCTGAGGAATTTGTTGGGGATGATTCTCCTGTGTGAGTCTCAAACCTTCCAAATCCTTACTTACTCCTAGGACTTGCACTGTACTATTAGAGGAAGAGTCCTTCTCCTTATAGTACATGACTGTCTCATCAAGAGAGACATGTGCAGACTCTTCTATCTTAAGAGAGGATATATTAAGGACCCTATAGGCTTTGCTTACTTGAGAGTATCCTAGAAAAACTCCCATTGAAGCTTTTGCCTCAAATTTTCTAAGGTATTCTTTGTTATTGTTATGAATAAAAGCAACACAGCCAAATACTCTAAAATAGTCTATTTTAGGTTTCACTTGCTTAAGTAACTCATAGGGAGTCTTACCCTTAAGTTTATGTATCAGACTTCTGTTCAATACATAGTTAGCTGTGCTAACTGCTTCAGCCCAAAAGGACAGAGGCATGTTAGCATCTGCCAACAATGTACTTGCAGCTTCAATTAGGGTTCTGTTTTTCCTTTCAACTACCCCATTTTGTTGAGGAGTTCTAGGAGCAGAGAAGCTATGTTTGATACCTTCCTTCTCACAGAATTCTTGCATAAGAAGAGACTCAAACTCAGTACCATGATCACTTCTGATCAAGGCAATCTGAGTAGAATACTCACTCTGTATACACTTTAGAAAATCTGTAAGAACCTTGAAGTTATCAGCCTTAGTTCTCAAGAAGAATACCCAAGTGAACCTAGAGAAGTCATCTACAATTACTAGAGTGTAAGACTTTCCTCCAAGACTCTGTACAGCAATAGGACCAAATAAGTCCAAATGTAGCAAGTACAGAATCCTGGGAGAATCACTTTTATTAACTGATTTAAAGCTATTTCTTGTTTGCTTACCTAATTGACAAGCCTTGCAAAGGCCTTCCTTCTTGAAGGGGCAAGAAGGTAAGCCTCTGACAAAATTGTATTTAGCCAACCTAGAAATGTTTTTCAAATTTACATGACTAAGTCTCTTATGCCAAAGGGTATTATTACTGGTTACTTCATTAAATAAACATATTTCAGATTTGGATGAGTTAAAATCTACAACGTAAACATTACCAATTCTAATGCCTACTAACACAACAGTATTATTTAAAGCAATATTACAAGCAGTGTCAGTAAACCATACCTTGTACCCAGCATCACACATTTGGCTTACAGAGATTAGGTTGTGCTTTAGTCCTGAGACATAAGCAACCTTCTTGAATGTTACAGCTCCTATGGTGAAGCTGCCATACCCTTCAGTCTGTCCACAGCTGGAATCCCCAAATACAACTTTTGGTCCCAGCTTGGCTTTGAACCCTGACAGATTCTTCTTCTTTCCTGTCATATGCTTTGAGCATCCACTATCCAGATACCATTTGTCATGTATGACTGGATAGGTCTTCACCTGCAGAGAGAACAGTTATACATTGTGGACCCAGGTTACCTTGGGTCCACTATTCTTCATAAAAGAAAAACTAGATATAAAAGATTTTGCAGGCTTAGATTTATATCCTAAAGGGTGTGATCTCCTAGGTGGGATAATCCATTCAGTTGAAGGATTAAACAACCTAGGGTAGTGATTGGGATTTGCAATTCTGGAAGTTTGAAATTTATTTTCCAGCTTAAGTCCAGATCGTCGATCCACGGTCGACGATCGCAAGCCATATCGTCGATCATTTGTAGTAGTGCTATGTTCTGGATTCCACGATCGTCGATCACTGGTCGACGACTCAAGATGATATCGTCGATCTCCTGCACCAAAGATATCATACTTGGTGAAGGTGTTCAGCGATCGTCGATGGACGTTCGACAATTGGTTTGACGATCGTCGATTAATGTTCGACGATTTTTGTAAAGCTAGAAATTTTTTCTTCCTGTTCTCTTTCTTAATCTTATTCTGAATTTTCTTACATTTTTCAATTTCCTCAGTATTCTTTATTCCTGATTCAGAAATAAATTTTACTGGAGTCCTAAATCTCTCCTTTGTGAGGAGGATGGGTTCACTAGATGTAGCACCTAAGCCTAGTTTATCATTACCAACCCTAGTGTTTGCTATACTGGTTATTTCAGATAATTTAAGGCTTCTGCCATTTAATTGTTCTTCTAACCTCTTAGATTTAGCTAGTTCTAATTTTAGGAATGTTACTTCTCCTCTTAAGCTTTCTAATTCTTTTTCTAATCTGATTATTTCAGTACCTTCCATGTCTAGTTCCATTATCTTTGATCTAAGTGACTTGATTTCATTTTCAGATAATAGTAGATCTAAACATAGAGTTTTAAATTTTAATTTGAACTCAGGAGATGAAAAATCAAATGAGTTGATTACCTGGTCTTCCATAGGAAGATCTTCTTCATTGTCTCCTTCTTCTTCAGAATTCTCTGCAGCTGACAAGGAGCTGCAGGCATTGATAGCCATGAGGCAGACCTCTTTGGCTTTTTTTCTCTTCTTCTCCTTCTGAATCACTGGAGCTAGAGGAGCAGGTATCCTCTTCTGTTTCACTCCAGGTAGCAGCCACAAATCCCTTGTCCTTCTTCTTGTATTTGTGTGAGGAGGACTTGGAGTGGTGCTTCCTGTACTCTTTCTCATGTTTCTTCTCCTTGTGTTTCTTCTCTGGACAGTCTGGAGCAATGTGTCCAGGCTTGCTGCAAACATAACAGATGATTTCTTTAGATGGAGTCTTGTCATACCTTGGTTTGTCCTCATACTTGGAGAACTTCTTTCTGAGGTCTCTTCTTCCTATGTTGAAGAACCTCTTGGCAATGAGTGCCATTAACTCCTCATTTGATTAACTTCCTTCAGAAGTCTCAGCAGCCTTAAGAGCTAGAGAGTGCTCTTTCTTTGTAGGTGTAGGAGTTTTTACTTCAGTTGCAGCAGCTCTGCTCTTTAAAGTTTGCTCATATGACTTGAGCTTTCCCAACAGAGCTTCTATGGAGAGTTCCACAGTGTTTCTTCCATCCTTGATGGGCCATGTCCTTGAGTCCCAAGAGATGGGAAGGCACATCAGGATCTTGTCATTGACTTCTGACAAAGTGATCTCCTTGTCCAAAGACCTCAGTTCACTTATTATTGAACTGAGTCTTGTGTACATTGAGTCAATGTCTTCAGCATCATCCTTCTTGAAATTTTCATACTGAGAGGTGAGGTTGGATCTCCTGTCCTTCCTCTCATCAGCTGAGCCAGCAACTATGTGGTTGAGGGAATCCCACATAGCTTTGGCTGAGGTACATTCAGCAAGCTTTTGGAATATTTCATCAGACATTGTCTGAGCTAGGATATTCATTGCTTTTGCATCAGCTGCTTTTGCCTTCTTGTAAGTTTCATTGTAGTCAGGTGGTGGCACAACACTGAGATCAGCAGAAGTGGAAGCAGCAGCAGGCCTAGCAGGTGGTCCTGTCAAAATAGAAGAGAAGATATCTTCATCAATAGAATTCATGTATAGTCTTATCCTGGCCTTCCATATGCCAAACTTGGACAAGTTGCATATAGGAGGTCTGGTGCTTGAATAATCCTTAGACTGGGCCATGTGTGAAAGTGTTTGTGAATGGTATCAGGAAACAACTTATCACTGGATCTTTTAACTCAGGTGTTAGCCTGTATGAATAGCTAACCTGCCTCTGATACCAATTGAAAGTGAGGGGATAAGTTGTAAACTACTCTAGAGGGGGGGGTGAATAGAGTATTCAAATTTTATGAACAACTAGTCAGCTCCCTTGGAGTTTATTTGCGGAATAAATAATCTGATACTTGAACCCTAAGAGCCTAACACAGTGAAGTGCACAAGTGAGAGAGTTAACTGAAATTACAGTTTAACTATAAGCCTATCACAGCAACTAGCAATCCTAGGTAGTTCTATCACAGCCACAGAATAAACAATTAAACAAGATAGCCAGAGACACAGGATATATAGTGGTTCCCTCTAAATAGGTACTCCACTCTTCTACCACCCTGGTAGGAATCCACTACATGTTTTTGCTAAGGTGCCCTGCCACCAATGATCTGATTCAGGTAGATCAAACAGACCCTTTGAGCTTTTGATAAGGATGCTCAACCACAGGTTGTTGATAAGGTGCCCTGTCACCAATGTTCACTTTTGAAGAGGTGTGAACAAACTCTTTTACAAAGGGGTTGAGAGGGTTAGATTATCTTCTCTGTTGTAAATACAGATTAGAGAAGACTTGTGGATTCTCTAAAGAATCAAAGTCTCCCCCTGGCTCAGTGAAAGTCCAGGGAAAGCCTTTGCTTCAGGATGAAGGAGTTTCAGATATACTGAAACTAAATCCTCAGAGATCTGTAGACTGATTTTTATCAGGTCTTCAGATTCTGGAATAATTGAAGCAGAACTGGAGCTCTTTCTGAAGTCTTGAAAAACTCTAAGCAGATGCTCAGGAGACTTGAGAATGAAAGTAATTGCTCTGGGCTTTTTCTTCAGGGGAGCTTTTCTTCTTCTTTTTGTGAGATGGTGAAGAGTTGCTCTAAAGATGCTTGAGAGAATGCAGCACTAAGAAAAACTCTCTCTGTATCTGTAACATTTATTTTTCTGAAAAAATCTCTCTTAAATATGTCTTCTCATCTTTCCCTTGGAACGGCTCTATTGATTTTTAATTCTCGAGCCCTGCAACAGATTATCTCAAAATAGAATATAGCAATAGGAATAGAATGACCATTCTTGGAAATAGTGAACAGTGCCAACGGCTAGAATACAGCCTGGCAATATATTTTGTATAATAGGACAAAAATGCTTTATCAAAATACTGAATCCCGTGATTTAAGCTTGACATATTTGGTAATTAATTTATTTTGAATTTAAGCCATAAATCTGCAAAAAACAACTTCAGAAAATTCTCTAACCACAAGCTAAAACACTTGGAAATAAACCAAGGAATAGAATGAATATAAAAAGAATAAAGGCAGACAATAATCGTCGAACAGGGGTTCGATGATCGTCGACCTAGCTAACAGATCGTCGACTAAAAGCAGAAATCTGTCGACACAGAAATCGTCGACCAGCACATGATATCGTCGACGACTAAGGCAAATATCTGTCGAGACAGAAATCGTGAAGCAAGAACACGATCGTGGAATTGCTGATGGCAGATCGTCGACCAACCTTCAGAGCATAATAAACTTGCTCTGAGATCGTCGACCATCGGTCGACGATAATTGTCTTGACTTCAACGATTCTATAGCCCTGCTATCGTCGACCATTGATCGACGATCGCGAGGCCTCGTTCGACGATGGTCGAACGGAAAATGCCTTAACCAAAGATACATCTAGAACATCTAGCCTAAGCTCTAGGTCAGTTATAAACTGTCCTAGGGAAACTGAACAAGGCCTAATCATGATCATATATATTTGTATGGATCAAGAGGGGCTGGAAAGGGATTACATAAGCCAAATCACATCTAGGGTACCAACACACCTAAGTAACTTCAGGTTGATCTCCTTTAATATGAGCAGGTTGTATTCCAAACTCAGCTACATTGTCATCATCACATAGGGGAGGATATCCAAGAGTTGCTCTGATAGTATTTGATATCCATTTAGCATAATCAGGGCAGGCTTTGACTGCTACTCTCTCCCCCTTTATGAATTCTCTATCAATAAGATCCCTCAGATCATCTTTTTGAAATCTGACTTGATTAATAACATAGTCAGTTCCATCTTTATAATAATCTCAGAATTTTGTCAAGAAATCAGATATATTCTCCTGTGAGGCTTGAAATGTGGCCTGAATAGCAGCTATATCTTCCTTGAACTGCTTTAAGACTTCAGCTTTGACAGTAGTTGTTATAGCATCAATTTTTGTCAAGATAGCATGGTGTGAATCTTTAAGATTCTCATTCATTCTTAGTTGATTCTCTAGTACATAACCCTGCTTTACTGCAATATCTTCCACTTGTTCTTTTAGATCCTGCTATTTTTTGGCCAGGAATACCACAACATTACCTCCCTTATGGAAGCAATCTGTCATTTCCTTTTTATTTTGATTAACTTCAAATCAAATATACTTGAATCCTTAGCCAATTAGAATTGCAACTCCTTGTGAGTTTCATCCACATATTTCTCCAGAGATTGACTTTGCTCATCCAACTTAATTTGCATTTGGACCAGTAGAGAACTGAAATCCATGCTTGGAGCAGGTGGTGTTGTGCCTGTTTGCAAGGCCTTTTTGTAGCCAGTACTCTTTTTCCTTAAGGCAACTATTTTTCTTTTCTTAGCCATTGAGGCTTCTTCATCATCAGAAGTTTCAGATGTACTTTGTATATCAACTGTGTCCTTATCAGTTGGGGCATACTGATACAGCTCCCCCTCAGTCCTTGGTAAATTGTTTTCTTTGATTTGTTCCTCCCCCAGTCCTTACTGCAGGTGGATCATGGAATAGCTCCTCCATAATGAACTCCTGCTGTATCTGTACAGGAGGAACAAGATTAGCTTTTAAAATAAAAGTTTCTCCCGAAACATTGTTGAGGATAATACCACTAGATACCTCCAAATTGTTGAGGAGATACTTACTGGCTCATCTTGAGCTTCTGTCTCAACATTTTCTTGTGCTGCATTATTGATTTTAGATACTATGTTCATGACAGTATCTGTAGCAAATTCACTCTCAAAGGCAGCTTCAGCAATGCCTCCCCCTTGGGCAGGCAGCTCAATTTGTTCAGTATATTCTCCCCTGGAGTGGAGTCTATCTGTTGTTCTTGGGGCTCACTACCCACCACTTGATCTTGGGCTTCTTTTGGTTGCTGGTCTTCATCTGAGCGTAAGACTACTTCCTCTTCAGAATCACTAAAGGATTCTACTTGTTGAACAACTTTCTTCTATTTTTTTTATCTTTTTTAGTTTGTTTCTGAGGAGTAGTGACTTCCTTGGTCAGAACCCTATCCCACCTTGACAGAATTCTCACATCCATTCTCCTCATGTGATTGATTTTGGATCCAGCCACTTGTTTCAAAACATCTGGTATTACTGAAGATAAACATAAACTTAGGATCCTTCCCATGTTTGGTTTCTTCACTCCTTCTTGGATCTTGTCAAACACTACTGCTGCCCAGTCATTTTTAACTTTGAATATGATCCATGTCATCAGATTGAACATGTGGACTGAAATTCGATCATGTCCACAAGTCTTACATAGTATCACCTTCCCAACTATTTCAGACAAGAACTTCCCTTAGGAATTCATCCCTTTCCGAGGTATGGATGATCCAACCTTGATATTAGGGCTCAGCCCGCACTAACTTAATGCTTCTGTAGTCAGGGATGGAGTTATTTACTCTGTATCCTTAACCAAAGGAAGCTGAAGAAATTTCTTAATTGTCAATAGTGTAAGTTTCATTTGGGAATCCTGAACTGTTGCTTTGATCGTCTTCCCTTCTGTATCCACGTTTGCTGTTGAATAGAATTCCAAAACTTCCTTCTTCCAAATCTTGGTTGGTTCAGAGACCAAGTACTCCAAACCATTCTCAGAAATTATGGCAATTACACCCTGAATTTCTTCTGAAGCTGTCGTGAACCCTTCACGAACCAGCTCATATCCTTCATTGACTTTGTCTTCTTGATGGGGCGCCATCGATGAGAGAGAAAAGAAGAGAAGGTCTTTGTCGACAGAAGGTGCAAAACCAAGAATTTTGAATGCATAGTCGACCAGATTTTGGCTTCACCTATTTATTGTATTAGTGTCAAGGGCAGGTCAAAAGAAGGGCCTTAGTCGACAAATCAGCATACATGTCGTCAGAAATGATATAGGTCTCGACAATACTTAGTTTAAGTCGACACGACTTTATGTTGACATACTAATGTCTGAGTCGACAATACTTATATTAAGTCGACACATCTATGTGTCGACATACTTGTGTCAGTGTCGACACACTTGTGTCTGTGTCGACACAGGCCATTTAAGTCTCGAAAGAGTTGTGTGGACACCAGTTCTTCGGTCTACACAGATACTGTTTCTGTGTCGACACATCCTTTTTCTGTGTCGACACAACATACTGAGTGTGTCGACACAACTTGCTTGTGTCGACCCAAACTTTGTACATAGACAAATTTCTAGAGAAATTTGGTGCTTACATATGCTACTTAAGGAAGCTTGTGCTAACCTATTCTAGGTTCAACATACCTAATTCAATTTTAAAATAATTGAATTTAGTTTCATCCAAAGGTTTTGTAAATTTATCAGCTATTTGATTATCTGTTTTCACAAACTCTAGGCTAATATTTTCCTTCTCTACATGTTCTCTGATGAAATGAAACTTTATTTCTATATGCTTAGTCCTACTGTGTGATACAAGATTCTTAGCAATAGAAATATCACTCATAGAATCATAAAATAGTGGAATTCTACTTACCTGGATGTCATAGTCTTCAAGTTGATGTTTTATCCACATCAATTGTGCATAGCAGCTACCTGCAGCTATATATTCTGATTCATCTGTTGATATAGCTACACTGGTTTGCTTCTTGCTGCTCCATGACACCAGCTTCCCACCAAGGAATTGACAAGTTCCTATAGTGCTCTTCTTGTCTTCTTTGCATCCACCAAAGTCTGCATCTGAGAAACCAGTTAGAATGAAATCTCTATTCTTAGGGTACCAAAGGCCTAGATTAGGTGTGCCCTTAAGATATCTCAATATTCTCTTAACTGCAGTATAATGAGATTCCTTTGGGCAAGCTTGGTACCTAGCACATACACATATTGCATACATGATGTCAGGTCTACTAGCAGTCAAGTAAAGTAAGGAGCCAATTATCCCTCTATACAAAGACTCATCAACAGGTTTCCCTGCCTCATCTTTGCCTATATGCATACTTATTCCCATTGGAGTTTTCATGGTAGAAGATGAGTCCATACCATACTTCTTAATCAACTCTTTGGTGAACTTAGACCGAGATATGGACAAACCACTATCAGTCTGTCTAACTTGAAGTCCCAAGAAGAACTTCAGCTCACCCATACTGCTCATCTCAAACTTCCTTTGCATAAGTTTGGCAAACTTTCTACAAAGGTTGTTTTCAGTAGAACCAAAGATAATGTCATCCACATATATCTAGACTAGTATTATCTTGCCTTTAGATTCCCTATAGAATAGAGTTTTGTATATTTTTCCTCTAGAGAATTTATTCTTAATAAGGAAAGTAGACAAGGTCTCAAACTAAGCCCTTGGAGCTTATTTCAAACCATATAGAGCTTTCCTAAGCCTATATACATAATCAGGAAAATGAGAATCTACAAAACCTGAGGGTTGTTCAACATAGACTTCCTCTTTTAAATCCCCATTCAGAAATGCTGATTTCACATCCATCTGGTATACCTTGAACCCTTGATAGACACCATAGGCTAAAAACAACCTTATAGCCTCCAGCCTTGCCACTGGAGCAAAGGTTTGATCAAAGTCAATACCTTCCTCTTACCTGTAGCCTTTAGCTACCAGTCTGGCCTTGTTCTTGACTATGGTGCCATTCTCATCAAGCTTGTTCCTGTAGATCCACTTAGTTCCTATTATGTTGTGATCCTTAAGTTTAGGCACCAGTTCCCAGACTTTACATCTTCTGAACTGACTGAGCTCTTCTTGTATATCATCAATCCAGTTGGAGTCTTGCATTTCTTCTTCAATCTTCCTGGGTTCTATTTGAGACAGGAAGTTAGAACATAGAACTGTGTTCATGCTCTTGCTCCTAGTTAGAATCCCTTGACTTGCATCACCAATGATTTGGTGAGCTGAATGACCCTTCAGATGTCTTCTTGCTGGAGGAAACATGTCTCCCTCATGGCCTTCTTCATTTTCTTCCACCTGATGCTCCTCATTGTATTCATCATCAAGAGAGTCATGTTCTCCCCCTGGACAACATGCATCTTTTCCATCATTCATCCTAGCAGGGGCTTCATAATTGTTGGTAAACTTGTCTAGCCTATCTATTAGACCTGTAGAACTAACGGAAGAACTAGAAAATTCATTATTAATCAATCTAGACTCATCAAAAACAACATGGACTGACTCTTCTACAACTTGAGTAGTCAAGTTATAGACCCTGTATGTCCTACTGTTATTGCTATACCCAATAAATATCCCTTCTAGGGATTTGGCAGCAAACTTTGTTTGGTAGTGTTTACCATTAACTAGGACATAACAGTTGCTACCAAAGATTTTGAAATAAGAAATGTTTTGTTTTCTGCCCTTCAAAATCTGATAGGGAGTCAACTTAAGTTTCTTATTTATGGATGCTCTATTGAGAACATGACAAGAAGTGTTTACTGCCTCAGCCTAGAAATATTCAGGGAGAGTAGTATCACTGAGTAGAGTTCTACCAGACTCAATGAGAGTTCTATTCTTTCTTTCAGCAATTCCATTTTACTGAGGTGTTCTAGGTGAGGAGAACTCCTAATGTATCCTAAGTTCTTCACAGAATTTTGTCATACATTCAGACTGAAATTCAGTTCCATGGTCACTTATGATTTTGACCACTGAATTGTTAAATTCATTCTGAACTTGTCTAACAAAAGTCTGGAAAACACTAGTGGTTTCAGATTTTTACCTCAAGAAGAACACCCAAGTGTATCTAGAATAGTCATTTACAACAACTAGTGTTTATACTTTCCTACCAAGACTGTGAACTGGCATAGGACCAAACAAATCCAAATGCAAGAGATATAAACATCTCAATGAACCTTTGGTATCTAGTGCAGGAAAAGAGGACTTGGTCTGTTTGCCCTTTTGGCAAGCTGAACACACTCCCTCTTTAATGCACTTGACTTGAGAACCATTCCTCACCAGACCCATGCTAAACAGCAGTCCTATGGACTTATAGTTCAGATGAGCTAGCCTTTTGTGCCATTTGAACCATAATTAAACTTTCTCATCTACAACTAGGCAAATAGGTGAGTTGTTCAACTCACAATCTAGGTTAAGACAATAGACATTTCCTTTCCTAGTGCCAGTCAAAATGATCTCTTGATCACTTGACCTCTTAATTTGGCACTCCCCTTTGTGAAAGGAGATGTCATAACCGAGATCACTAAGCTGACTTATGCTAATAAGGTTATGTTTCAGACCCTTCACATAAGCCACTCTAGTGATAGTAATTGAGTCACAAGAAATGTTACCAAATTCTTTGATGATTCCTTTTTCTGATCCACCAAAGATTACTTTGGGTCCATTCTCTATGGGTATATAGTCCCTCAACATTCTTCCTGTTCCAGTCATGTGTCTGGAATAGCCACTATCCAAGTACCATATAGGGGTATGGTCACTTGGATTCACCTGCATCAAATAAAGAATCACTTATCCTTAGAACCCAATTTGCTATTGGGTCCTAGGTCCTTGTTAGTTTGTAATCCTGCAGCTGTTCTAACAAGAAAACTACTCTTGATTTTAACACTTATGTTAAACCAACAATCTATGGCAAAGTGTCCCACCTTGCCATAACACCAAAACTCAAATCTATTATACCTTCTCTTAGGTACAGACTTTGCTACTTTGTTGCCAACAGTCTTGTTAAGTGTTGGTGCTGGAGCAGCAAACTTCAAGAATTTCTCTTGTACATGATGGGCATGCCTATAGAGTGGCCTATTGGCATTTGCACCCTTGCCCATGAGATTTCCATACTCACAGTGACCATGAGTAGTGTCATGATCATACCTGTTTGTAGGATTCATCACCTTCCTAAAGAAGATAGGGGGTTTTGCAGCTAGAGGCTGAACTGGGGCCTTACCTTTTCTATGTGAATTGGTTGCCCTAGTTCATCCCTTAAAACCTAGACCAGTCTTCCCTTTTTGTGAAATGAAATTGTCTATTAAGGATAAGATAGATTTTGGCTTGGAGAATTTAGCCACTAGCTCTCTTTCTTGCTGAAGTTTTGCCTCCAGTTTCTTGATATGATTCTCCTTGAAAGAGATTGTGCCCATCTGAATAACAATAATATTTTTCAGTTTGTCAACCTCATTCAATTTTAGATCCAACAACTTTGTTAA
Organism: Platanthera zijinensis; assembly: GCA_039513925.1. Taxonomy (NCBI): domain Eukaryota; kingdom Viridiplantae; phylum Streptophyta; class Magnoliopsida; order Asparagales; family Orchidaceae; genus Platanthera; species Platanthera zijinensis. The sequence goes on from CM077098.1 coordinate 12,041,352, forward strand.
ATCTGCTGCAGCAAGATTAAGAGACTCAATCTCCTTGGTCTGCTCTTTGACAAGAAACTTGAGTGCAACAACCCATCATACTCATTAATGAGTTGATGTACATTCCCCTCAGAATCAGAACCATCCCCTTCTCTTGAAGTTGATGCTACTGATTATGATCCAGTAAAATAATCAGAATCTAAGGGATAAATGTATACCTTACTAGGACCAGCCTGATCCTGACATTGATCATTTTCTGATAGGGCCATCAGCCCTATGCATCATTATTCTTCCACTCCATTTATGGAGTCCAACATTTGTAGGAATTCTAACTCCTTAGAATCCTCTTCAGTTGAGAATAGCCCAACATATGCTTCAACATCTTCTTCTTCTCCTGATTCAGATGATGAAAAATCTTTCCAGCTCTTCTGCTTCTGGGCAACAAGGGATTTTTCCTTCTTGTCTTTTACTTGCTGTTTCTTCTTGTCTTTTGACTCCTTCCTTTTTTCAGGACAGTCAGCTATGATATGTCCTTGCCTGTTGCAACAATAGCACACAATCTTAGAATTAGATTGTTTACTAGGTTTAGAAACATACCTATCCTCCTTGGGAGTCTTCCTTTTCTTGTAGTACTCATCCTTGGAAAAGGATGTAGAAGGTCTGGTTTTCCACTTCTTCTTCTTCATGAATCTTTGGAACTGCCTTGTGAAGGCTGCAAAATCCTCATCAGAAGAGTGGCTATCTGATGTGTTGTCGTCAGGATTTCCTTCTTCTGCCTCAGCACTCCTACTGGGTGGAGAAGGAGATTTTCTCCTACCCTTTCTTATGCCTTCAGCCTTGAAGGCTATTGACTTTTCCTTGTACTCAGATCTGCTGCCCTTCTCCTCCTCTTTTCTGGCAGTAAGATGCATTTTGTAGGATAGAAGCTTTCCAAAAAGTGTGGGTGGAGGTGTATCAGCCAGCCTGGCCACTTCTCTGATGGAACATATCTTAGTGTTCCAATCCTTTGTTAAGGACCTAAGAAACTTGTCATTCAGTTCATAAGTGCTGAAGACTCTTCCATAGGTCATCAGCTCATTCACTATTCTGAAGAACTTGTAGCATTCAGCTATACTGTCAGTTTTGGTCTGCCAAAAACTCTCATATTCCTGATTCAACATAGACTTCCTATCCTCTCTGACTTCTTATGTGCCCTCCATATAGACAATCAATGTGTCCCACATTTCCTTGGAGGTTTTACAGTACACCAGATTCTGAAATGTGGCATCATCTATAACACTTACAATAATATTCTATGCTCTTTTGTCTAGTGTTGCTAAGATGATCTCATCCTTGGTCATTTCAGAATAACTCTTAGGAGTTTTAACATTTGCATCCAGGACTGATACCTTCATTGGAATGAAGGGGCCTTCCTGTACTGTGATATAGATTCTTGGATCAGATGCTTCCATAAACAACCTGACCCTTTCCTTCCATATGCTAAAGGATTCTTTCCTGCAGATTGGTAGTTTCATAGATCCAAACTCCTTTTGATTCTCATTTGAACCCATTCTTGATATCTGTTATTTGCCTTAGAGATTCACTCAGACTGTTAGGTCAATCATTGAGTAACCTCCCTCTGATACCACTTGAAAGACTTGATTTGAAGAGCCTAAACACCTAGAGGGGGGGGGGGGGTGCATAGGTTCTAAAATTTTTAAATAATTTTTATTGGCAAATAGCTAGATTAAATTCTGTACAGATAATTCAAAGCACAGACCACAATTCACAGCACAGCATACACCAAATTTATAGTGTTTCCCTAAGGTATGGGTACATCCACTTTCCCGCTTCGCCTATCTAGTAGATAATTGGATTCAGCCTAACTTATTTCCACTGGCTCGGATCCACAGATCTTACAACTCAGAACCAGAATGGTTCCTGCAGCTCAGACTTAAACAAGTCCTACCTCAGATTCTTCCCAAGAATCCTACCTCAAGCCTCAGCCCTACCTCAGCCTTTATCACTAGGCTTACAACTCAGACTTTTCACAAGTCCTACACCTCAGGCTCTCAGCCCTACCCCAGCCTTTATAATTTTAGGCTTACAACTCAGATCTAATAATAGATCCTACAAGAAATTGAATGAAATAAAGATACTGAAAATTCACCAGCTAGATTTCTCTATTGGTGTAGCCTTCTTGATCAGTTCTTGAATGAACTGACCCTTCAGATCCAACCTGACTTAGCTTTTCAAAGCTTCTTGATAGAACAAAATAAGGTGGATCTTCACTTGATGTAGAAGATGATCTTCAGTCAGCTTCTTCCTTAAATTCAGAATGAATTCTGAATCTTTCTTGCAGACAGCTCTGGATCTGCCTTCGTAAGGGTTTTCCCTGTTCTTGTTGAAGAATTCTCTAGTGTTGTTCTTCTTCTTCTAATGCTTTATGTTGTCTTTTTTATGTCACAGATCTGACTCTTATATAGAGTTTCCCAATGGTTACCGGCTGATTCGGTTTGTAATAACCTTCTAACAGTTCTGACAGAGGTGTCAGACTGGTTGGTTATGCCAACTGTCGAGTCATCAGTCAAGTCAGTTGATTCGTCAAAGACTTTCCAACTCAGCACATTCCACTCTGTAAATTGCTTCACATGTGTCGACACATATAGGATAAGTGTCGACACAAGTCTTCATGATGTCGACACAACATTCAATGTGTTAACTCAGTCAATCTTCTACTACTCGACACTTCTTCTATTTTATGTGTCGACACAAGTCAAGTGTGTCATCACAAGTCTTCATGTTCTCGACATAACTACTGCAGACAGATGTCGTTGAGTGTATGTCATACGGCGTTGAGTGTGTGTCGACACAAGTCCTGTGTGTCGACAAAGGTCCTTCTGGTCTCGACTTAGCTGTTGCCGACAGACAACATTGAGTGTGTGTCGACAGAATTGAGTGTGTCCATATGGCATTGAGTGTGTGTCGACACAAGTCCTGTGTGTCGACACAATTGCTTCTGATCTCGACACAGCACTTTGAGAGTTGATGTGTTGACACAAGTCTAGTGTGTCGACACAACTGCTTCCAGTGTCGATATAGCTCCTTGGTGTCGACACAGCTCCTGTATTAGGTGTCGACACAAATTCTGCCTCAGGTGTTGACACAATTCTGGGTGTCGACATATCTACTTCTTTAGGTGTCAACTCAGTTTGAGTGTCGACACAACTTCTTCATAAGTGTCAACTTAGCTTGGGTATCGACACAACTTCTTCACAAGTGTCGACACTTGTACTTAGAAAATTTTCTTCAAATTCTTGAACCTGCACAATGTAATTCAAATATCTATCAAATACAATTTGATGCATATCATTGACTAAGATGAGGCTTCTCCAAATCTGGTACATATTTTTCAATGTACCCAACAGTAGAGGAGCTGTCTGATGATCCTATAGATTCTGATGAATCAGAAAATTCTACTTCTAAGAAAAGGAAATCCAAGAAAAAGGCTCAAGCCAGGTTACTCCTCAACCTTCTTCTACTACTGATATCCCTTACTATATTTTGCATGGGATAACTCTTACTCCAGATAATCCAAATTGGATGAGGTATTCAAAGAATGAGCTGAAAATAAAGAAGAAAATGAAAAGGTTTCATTCTTATCCAAAGTCTTAGGGAGGTCCTCCTCCTCCTCCTCTAGCAACAGGATCTGCAGGTACTTCACCTTCTTCTCAGCGGCCTATCTCTCATTATTCTAGAACAACTCAGTCAAGGAAAGATAGACCTACATGGTCTGAGACTTATGGTAGATAGAGTAGTCAACAATACTCTAGCCAAGACAGGCCAGCCTCTACTGTCATTGAACCAGAGTTAGATCCTTTGTACAAAATGGCTATGTTCAAGGAACAAGTTGCTCTTTCTCAGATAAATAAGGTAAGAACTGATGGTAAGGATACCTCTTAGTTTACTACTATGTCTTCTTACAGGCAATAGGAATTGGAAAAATATCAGAAGAAAATCTTGTTCAATGTTGATGAATATATGAGCTTGCATCTAGAAGCTATTGTTCATACAGTCTCTTCCCAGAAGATTATTGGTTCTCAAGATCTGAAGCTAAGCAAAAGGGAGTCCGATGATCCAACAAGACGACTGATTTTCACTAAGTCTTCTTCAGATCCTCCATCTGATGCATTTCAGAAAGATTCCTAATTTTGCTTATTAACCTTGTTGTTATTGTTTTAACTTTCCAAAAATTTTATATCTGCTGAAAATTTCTGCCAGATAATTATGTATAGTTTGTGTTTTTCTTGTTTTATTGTATTTTAACCCAAATCGGGGGAGATTGTTAGAACACCTTATTACTGATTTGGGCTAGGATTACTATTCTTTGTTTAGGATTTTTATTTTGACCCAACTTGTATAGACTAGGGTCATATTTTATTTCCAGAGTTGTTTTAGAAGGTATTGCAGACATGCTCAGTTCAACGAACTCTGAACTCAGTTCGACTAACTGAGATCTCAAATCTGAGCTTAGTTCGATGAACTCAGAGCTCAGTTCGACGAACTTAGAGCTCAGCTCGACGAAAGTAAAAGCTCAGCCCAACGAAATCTAAGCTCAGTTCGACGAAATCCTTACTGAGTTCGACGATAAGACAGTTCTTATATACAGAAGGAAGAATATTTTGAAAAGCTTGATAATTGAAACTATGATATTTAATGCTAAATATTTTAACAAATATAGCCGTTTAAGGCAGCATTAAATATGGATTTATCACAGAGTTTTAAATCTAATTAATTCCAAGGCAGTTACAAATCTCAAAGGATTCTTTAGACGTTTCAAAAATCGACTATTTCAAATAGACACAATGATTGAATCCCTCTCTGACAACATTATATATATATAGAATATTGCTACTTCACCAAAAACTAGAGATACACAGAGATACAGAGATATACACTCATTCTGCTTCAAGCTCTCCTTATGATATATTTTCAATCTGAGAGACATCTTAATACATATCTGTCTGAAACATCTACTGGAGAGTAAAAGCATACAAGAAGGCCTACACCCTGAAGAAAAAGTCTCCTCTCTTGATCACAATCTCTATTCAAATAAGGAGGAGCTTTTTACAACATCATCTACTAAGTCTTCTCAGAGATACTTGGCAGAGAAGACAACATCTAACTCTTTTAGTTTATTCTTAAACTGTGTATAGGGTTATAACTCCCTTCAAAATTCAACACTTGGTTCATAAGTCACCTGATCAAAAGACTTAAGTTTGGTTTTTGGGTACCTGGTCAAAAGCCAAAAGGGTTGCTAGATCTCCCTTAGAAAATAGATCTTCTGGTGACAGGGAACCTGAGCAAAAACCTGTAGTGGATTCCTACTAGGGTGATAGAAGAGTAGACGTACCCAGATTTATTGGGGAACTACTATAAAATCCTTGTGTCGTCTGTGATTGTTACTTTCTATTTGTGTGCTGTGTATTTTATCTATCTGTATATATATCACTAATTTTTTAAACTGTTTTAAAAATAAATTAAAGCTTTTAAATATACTCTATTCACCCCCTCTAGAGTAAAGTTAGATCTAACCCTTCCACTTTCACTTATATATATATATATTTAATATTATATTATTATTATAATTAGCTACACGCCCAAACAACCAGAAAACCCAAATAACCTCGGATTTCCACGAAATTCGCACCAAGGCTAAATACTGATGGTACAAAACTAACGGCGAAGTCGAAATTAAGATTCGACAAACCGAACTCGGGTTAAAATTCCCCGAAGTCAAAACCAACATCAATCTACTAAAATCGACCGAGTCAAAATCTCGAATTCCGATGAGCAAAATCACGCTCCAACAATGGCATCCGCTAACTATGCGTCAACGTAACGACCTATCATCATTATTATGTCACTAAAGAAATATGTAATAAACATCGAAAAATAAGGGGCGTTACACCCTAAAAGAAAGTTTCATCCCGAAACTTGACACAAAATCAAATCCACTACAAAAAGAAAATAACCAAAGGTTATCAAATAAAAACACTTACCAAAAGAAACTAGGAGAACAGATGAGGATAAACCTCTTTTATAGCTGACTCTAACTACCAAGTCGCGCTCTCAACGTCTTGGTTTTGCCAATGAACCTTGACTATGAGTATTGTCTTTCTTTACAACACCCGATCCTCAGTAGCTAGAATACGAATAGGCACCTCAAAATAAGAAAGATTAGGCTGCAACTAGGCACCGAGTCAAGGACATACCGGTCACTAAGCACACATTTCCGCAACTGGCTCACATGAAACACATCGTGCACACAAGGTAAATTAGCTGGCAAATCTAGCCTAAAAGCTGATACTCCGATGAATTCAACAACCTAGAAAGGTCCCACATATTTGGGATCCAACTTGTGGTTCCTTACAAACCTCTTAATGCCTGACATCGAAGATACCTTGAGAAAAACCTTGTCCATAACTGTGAACTCCTCATCAACCCATTGTCGATTAACGTTCTTCTCATAATGCTCCTCAGCTAAACGAAGCTTTTATCGAATATGCGTCACAGAAGTATTCATCTCTTCCAAAGCTTCTGGACCCAACAACGGTCTTTCACCAACTTCAGCTAAAAATAAGGGGGTTCGACAATGCCTCCCATACAAAGCCTCAAAAAGTGTCATCTTCAAACTCTCTTGATAAATATTATTATAAGCAAATTCCATCAATCTAAGCTGCTCATCCCACGATCCTCCGTGGTCCAAGATGTAACATCTGATCATATCTTCCAAAATCTGATTAACTCTCTCTGTCTGACTGTTGGTTTGCAGATAATAAGCGGTTGAATATCTGAGGTCGATACCTAACCCTTCTTGTAAACTCTTCCAAAAATGAGATGTAAACCTTGAATCTTGATCTGACACGATACTTATTGGTACTCCATGCAATCTAATGACCTCTTTCAAATACAACTCTGCTATCTTATTCATGGAGTAATCAATCTTGAACGGCATGTAGTGAGCACACTTTGTCAATCTATCAACTATAACCCACACTGAATCATATCCTTGGGGAGATCTCGACAAACCGATGATAAAGTCCATATAAATAGTCTTCCACTTCCAACTTGGAATATCCAAAGGCGTCAACTTGCCACCCAACCGTCCATGATCTTCCTTAACTCGCTTGTAAGTAAGACACTTAGACTCAAACTTGGCTATATCATTCTTCATTCCATACCAACAAACGATTTGTTTCAGATCTCTATACATCTTCGTGGAACCAGGGTGGTAAGCAATACTAGAACCATGTGCCTCACTACACAACTTTGCTCGAATATCCTCAACAACGAGAATACAATACCTACCGCGGTACTTCAAAGTACCCGTATCATCGATTGAAAAGTCCGGTAATTCCCTTTTTTCAGTTCAACTATGAATATGATGCAAATCAGGGCCGTCCTTTTTATGTAGCCTTGTAAGTGTAATCCAAGAAGGCTCTGCCACTTCCAGGCTGTTTGGCGAATAACTATTCCCAACAAAAATACCCATTAATAAAAACTCTTCCACCAATAATTCCATAGTAAGGTTAAAGATCTGCGCGGTCTTCCTACTCAAGGCATCGACTACCATATTTGTTGATGCAAGAAATGCGCCCTCAAATTCCGGCAAAAGGGAAAAAGAGGTTGAGGAAACTGCAAGTAATTGTTTACTAGTGGATGAGAAAGGAGTAATTAGGACCACTGATCGCTATAGAACTGAAATAAGCTGGAGACCGTAAAGTTCGAGATTCGAGTCCGCAGCCTCTAACAAGTGGGATCCTGGGTTTGAGTCAGCGTGCTTTGGGTGCACCGCTTCCCCTATTTATAGGTTTAGGGGCCTGCCTAAACGGGCAGGGCTAAAATAACTTGCTTCTCGGGGTACAGGAGAACCGTGAAGCGGTGACGAGAAAAAAAAAGACAAGCTAGTCCGCTCAAGAGGGGCGGACTGGGCTCGCGAGCAGGAGCTTCTGTCTGGCTGCAGGGCGCGATCCTTGCTAGAGGGCCGCAACCTGTGTGGGCTGAAACTTGAGTCTGCCTGAAGAAAGCTGGCAGACAATCTGGAAGATGATCACCTGAGGCTGGACGACCTGGGTGGACTGGAGGATCGAGTTTGTCGCTGAAGGAGGCTGGTACTGGAATCCCGACAAGGCGACCTGGGCGGACTGGAAACTTGGTCTACCGCTAGAGCCCTTGATCTGCATGGTCTTGACGACATGAGAAGACTGGAGAACTGAGTCTGCCAATAGAGGAGGAAGACCTTTGTCCTTGCTGAATATGTTGCGGATTCTGGGGTTAACATAATCCCCACACATTTTTAAAGTTTCAGAAAACTTTCGAAAATGTTTTCTTAACCGCCGAGTCCGCAACCCTCATTAATGTTGTGAGCGCTATAAATATCGATGGAAACTCTATATTTGCCAAAAACTGTTTGCTCCACGGGTCGATTTTCACCACTTGCGGTCTACGCTTTACAGTCCGCGATGGCAAGATTAGGATTGTTCTTCGATAATTTTTCTCAAAGGACAGAGAAACCTAAGCCGCACACAAGAACAAATAAAGTTGTCCACAGGGGCGGAACGCCTATCCGCCACATAGGGGAAACTTTGCAGAGACAAGAGAAGACTGAATCAGTCTGCAATTCTAAAGAGTTTGAACATGAGAAGTCCACAGATGTCTCTGCTTCTCAAAACGTTCCATCAAAAAGCACGGACAGAATATCGAATCCGCCCGTGATTTCTGACCAGAACAAAGCGAACTCAGCGGGTATGGAAGTACACCATTCTGCTTCGGGAACATTTATGCTAAGGATAGACCTGGATAAGGAGGTCTCGTCACCGGAGGTTCGGTAGCCGAACATTGATCTTGAACATGAGAAGCAGCCTGCTGAAGAGCAAGCTGAGGAATAAGTGTCTTCTCTGGCTCTGGTCATCGTCGACCTGGATGTAGTCTATGAGAGTCTGCCTGACTCGAAGCAGGTCACCACTGACTTGGAGAAAAGAGCACCTGAGAAGAAGTGGAAGAGGGACAGGTCCACTGTCGCCGAGCGGGTTGAGAAGAAACTGCGGGCTGGAAAGGAGAAAAACATCTCTATGCGGACTGGTGCTGCGAGCTTGCAGCACAGGCCGCGAGAAAAGGAGGTTCCAGATGCCGGATTCATCACCCCAGACGCTCTGATTCCGGGAAGCGATTCCCTATCAACGGTCAGTTTGTCCATTACTGAAATACTCAACAACATGATAATGAGAAGTTTGCTGACATGAATCAATCTCTATTGGAGGCGTTGCATCCAGAAGTTGAGATATTGGGAGTGAAAACTATTGATCCCCCTCTACGCCTGCGACTGAAGGAAGAGAGATAGCGACGAAAGAGTAGCTCGCTATCATGAAGGCCACGATCGAGGCGGTCTCAGAGAAGCTCGACGCGGACAAGCTGGCTTAGGATTTGCGGACAACTATCGAGCTGAAGCAGTCAGGTAAATTACAATCGGTGCCTAGGCATTTTCAGCGTTCGTGGCTCTATAAGTCTCCCCAACGAAATTCGAGGCCGATCAAGATGATCATGGAGACTGATTACATAGTTGTTTCAAGTAGAACGATGGCTGAAATGAGAGCAAGAGTCCATTGAGAATGGAAGAAATGCCTAAGTTCTTTTGACCCGGAGCGCGTGAGGCGGTCTGTCTTTGCTAGTCGCCAGATTGCTGCTATAATTACAAAAAGTGACTTTACTCTTTACCTTTTGAGTCCGCTGCGACCTGGGTTTGAACATGTACTTTGTTTTTTGTTGCAGGACGGAAGTCGCCACCTGGCTCTGTTTAAGCTGGCGAGATTGTGCCGTCTCCTGAAGTAAATGCCCCAGAGCAGCCTGGCGCGATCTCTCTTGATGAGTCCACACAAGGAGAGCAGTCCAGCCTGGACAATTTGATACTGTTAGAAAGGAAGAAGTATGAAGAAAAACTTAAAGTCATTCAATCAGAGTTGAAAAGGTGGATAGAGCGAGAAAAGGCTCTGGAGGATCAGGTCGCCAACATCTCAACGGAGCTTGACGAGTGCAAGAAGGAGAAGCGGCAATTTGGTGAGGATGCCCGCCACTATAGAGGAAGATACTTGGCTTTAGTGCGGGAAGGAAAGAATAAGCAAGGTGCCGAGTTCGCCGCGGAGAGGCCACAATGGCCAGATCAGCCTACTTCAGCAGAGGCTCTAGCTTCAACGATAGGTGGGCAGTCCGCGGCGGATGAGGTGCAGAGACTGGTAGCTTAGCCTGTGGTTCTTCTGAGCCGAATAGACCGGGAGGCCGCGCACATGCACCGCACTTTCAAATCAATACACCATCTTATCTACCAACTATACGGATAAGTGATGTAGGGAAGCGACCAGGCGGCACATCTTGGCAGGGATCGGCATGAGCGACCTGCGTGACCTGAACGTAGAGGCCATTGAGTCCGCCTATAGATGCGAACAATTTGATTTGATTTGCTATTTGATGTATAATTGGTGTGCTTTGAACATTGCTCGTTTCTTTATTGAACTGTGATGTGAACTATGTTTGATCTGTATAATATTGCACTGTGATTTGAACAATGTTGCGATCTGTGTGATGTGAATCTTTCTGCAGGTTGATGTTGAATGCGAACTGACTATGTGTCCACATATTTTGATTTATAGATTGCTTTGAAATTGTTTTAGGAAAACTGAAGATACAGCGATCTGGGTGGATTGATGTTGTATCCGTGATCTTTGATTAAGAGAAGCTGGGTCCATGTAGACTGAGCTATCAATCTTTGCGAACTCGCTGAAAAAACTGTCAGACCAGATTTCTATAAATAGAGCTCTAGTATTCCTTCTTTGTAGGAAATGCGATCGAAGAAGAAGTCCTTGCGATCTAAGAAATTGGTGCCCGCTCGAACTGATGCAGCGATTGCCTTTCATTCCACCAACCACAAGAAGTGCAAGTTGACAGAGGCCGATCTAGAGGCTTTTGTTGAGAAGCATATAGCAGACTCGCCAGTTCTTGTCCGCCTACCTGAAGACCAAGAAAGGATCAACTTCTCCACTGTAACCCAGATTGCAGTGCCAATTAATCACTTCGAATGCGGATTCAAATTTCCTCTTCTGTGGGAGATTGCCGAGATATTCGAACACTACGGCATGGTTTTGGGGCAGCTCGTGTCGAATACCTTAGCTACGATTTTCAGCTACTTGTCTTACCTGCGATCTGAAAAGATTGCTTTTTCTTTGAATATTTTTAGAAAGATTTTTTCAGTCCGCTCAATTACACTATCTGGAGGCCTCCCTTACATGGGTGTAATATATTCCTACTGCCGAGGAATGAAGGTTATGGGCTTACCGAATAAGATCCATAACTGGACCTCTAGGTACCTTATCTTCGAAGGCGACCTGGGGTTCGCACATACTCATCTGTAAGAGCGCGCAGACTCTGTGTTCAAGAGTGTGAAGCTTGATGAGGTGGAGACCGCCATTGTTGAGTTCTTGGCAGGAGCCAGACTTGACATCGAACACTATATACCGCTCCTGCCCAGCTTAGAAACCATAGCTCGCCATGAAAGTTAGTTTTGCGACCTACTTTTGTATCCATCGCGACTTGAAATGTATCTGCCAAGACCTGCAATTGATTGCCCTTTTTTCTTTTCTTGTAACGACCTTGGAGGTGCCAGTGAATCCGCCTCAAACACCAGGCGACCTGACTCCTACACAAGGAGAAAGGAAAAAAAGAAATAGCAAGGAAAAGGAAAGAGGAGGGGGATCCCGCCGCGGACTACTCTTCCTCCGAAAGCTTTGACATGCATGGCTTCGGAAAAAGCCAGAAGGATCTGAGGGGAAACCCGATGATCCACTAGCACAGCAAGAACAAACATGTACGCCTTTCCACTGCTCTTCCATACTAGAAGAGTCTTTAGATATCTTGCTACGCCCATGTGGCGATCTCCGCGCTTTATGGGAAGCACAACTTGTGCGACCTGAAGGGCATGCCGCCTGCTGATCTCCCTTTGCTCGCTAACCAAGCCAACGTGAACAACATCGTGACGAGCCATTTCATGGGCTATTTGACGCGCGACCTGCTCAAAGAGAACGATCAACTTCTACAAGGGAATAAGTTGCTGAGGGAAAGAAACAAGCGGTTAGGAAAGAGGATCAATCTGCATAAAAAAACAAAGCAGTAAGTTTTTGTGTTCGTGGTGATCTCTAATCCTTGTCCGCGACGAACTGATGCATTTCTTTTTTCTGCAGAGCGCGTATGATATCGCAAACCATAGATTCCAAGATGAGATGTTTCCCCATGTGAAGGAGAGCGTCGAGGTCGCTATTGAGTGCTTTATTGACGGCTGCTTCGCTAAGGATGGGGTGGAGACTATCCCTTTTGTGCAGCTCTTCCCCGAGCTAAAAGAGCAGGTCGTAGAGATTGAGTGGGCTGTAAAAGGAAAGGTAGTAGTTGAAGAGGAAGATGAAAAAGAGGAAAGTGAAGAGTGCCTAGCTGAATACGAGGTTCCCGAGGATGTTGGTTCAAGCCAGCAGAGGGAGAGCCAGTCCGAGGAGTCCACTTCTTCATCAAGCTCTAACGAAGGCAGTCTACAGAGCGAGTCTATGGATAGCGAAAGTTCGGATGGCAGCGGCAGCGACTCAGGCGGCTACTCTCCTGAGGTCAATGTTGATGAATCTTCAATCCCTAATGCTCCTGCAGAGAAGAAGCGGAAGATGACAGAATAAAAATATGTATTTTTCTTGTTTTTGTAAAGGGGCGGACTCGATCAGAGGTCGCCAATTATGAAATAGATGTAAATTTTTGACTTCAATGAATACAAAGAATATTTTGATCAGCTCGCATCTTCTGCAATTTTTATTGCCCATTTCTTGTTCTCTTCAACATTTTGTTATGACTTGTTGAGATGTTTGATAAAGCAACTCTGGTTGAGAGAAAAATCAGTCTGCGCTACTTAGATTCCAGGCCGCTTGCTTAGGGATTGCATAGGTTAGAATGTTGCAATCTAGGCTGCCGACATTGATGTTTCAGTTCGCGAATGGTAATAATATAATAACAGAAAAATGATTAAGTTACAGCTCGCTAAAATATATTGTTTGAATAAAATATGCCAGAATATGAGCCATCCAGCTTGCCAGGAAGATTGGAATATTGTCAAGCGAGTACCAACTACAATCCGCGTTTTGTTTACTATGATTAATAATAATCTTTGCGAGTTAAGAGAAATTATTAGATTTCGAGCTGAAAAAGATTGTTATTGGCTCTGCTTCATTATTGAAGAATATAACCTGGTGATCTTATAAATCAATCTTTGCAGACTGAAAATGAGTAACTATATGAATTGAGAATTGATCTACAGCTTAGGTGACCATACGGGCAGGTGCATGCAGGGCAGGCATTGCTTTCCTCACAGTCATGAGCTGCATGATCAACATATTGAAATCCTGGCGGACTGGGCGGACTGAACGGATAAAAAAAACATCGTCTGTAATTCAGGAAATGATCCACAGCTCGTGACCACGCGGGTAGGTGCCTGCAGGGAAGGCATTGCTTTCCTCGCGAGGTTGAGAGTTGTGCGATCAACCCATTGAAATCCTGGTGGACTGAGTGGATATCAAAATGTTGTCCACACTTTGCTATAGAGTTACTTTTTGGCTGCTGGCTGCATCCTTGCAGGATAAATTACCAACTAAAGTGACAAGTGGGCAGGTGCGCAATGCGCATTGCTTTCCACATGAGGTCACAGAAGCTATAAACTTCAAGCAACTTAGAGAAAAACAATACACTGCTCTACTGCCTGGGATACAGACCGACTTGATCAATTGGGCAGGTGCATGTGGGGTGCATTGCTTTTCTCAAAGGATCAAATGGGTTATGGGCTCCCTGCAGGCACCACTTGAGAGTATCAAAGAGTGTTCGAGGGGACAGACTTGGATAATCTATGGGCATGTGCCGAATGGCATTGCTTTCCACAAAGAGATCATCAAGGTGCACGCTATCCCTTACAAAGTATGGTAGAGCTTACAACCACCCTGTCCCTCAAATAATACAGAGGTGGAGTCAGGTACCAGCTGGGATCCAAAATCCAGTAGCCCACCGCGCGAGAATCTGCAAGCTCCCACTATACAGTGCGAAATCTCCCCGCAACACGTGGTCATCGTGTTGTTATACTAATGAAAACGACTCTCAGGGGGGGGTCCAAGCTGGACTTGGCAATATCTCTTGATTCAGTGATCTTTCATATTGGTACCCTAGTTTGGATTTGAGTTTAGTCTTCTCAATTAGTTTCTTGACCCAAGATTTATCTATGGTCAAAGGTTAGTTGTTAGGTTAGAATTCCTCAGTTGTAGAATTGTCACTTATCCAGTGGAAATCTGGCTAAGTTGTTTTTGGTTCGACTATAGTCGAACGGCGCTCGACTATCATCTATCAACTGTTCGACGATCGTCTATCAGTTGGTCGACTTTTGTCAATCAGCAGATCGTCTATCTTTGAGTTAGTCCAACACTTGATAGCTCGAAAATCTGTGGTCTCTGCCTCGTCAATCGTCGAACCCTGCTCGACTTCTTTTGACCAGACAGTCTGTTTGATAGTTCAACTATTTGATAGTTCGACTATCTGCTTTGGTAGTTCGACTATCTGCTCTGATAGTTCGACTATCTATTCTGTTGTGATAGTTCGACTATCTGTTCTGTTGTGATAGTTCGACTATCTGCTCTGATAGTTCGACTATCTGTTCTGTTGTTGATAGTTTGACTATCTGTTTGATAGTTCGACTATCTTCTCTATGTTGATAGTTCGACTATCTGTTTGATGGTTCGACTATCTTTTTGATAGCTCGACTATCTGCTTTGATAGTTTGACTATATGTGTCGTTCGACTATCTATTCTGATAGTTTGACGATCTATGTGGTTCGGTCGACGATCTCCGTGGATTGTTCGACGATCTCTTTATCTGCTGTTAGTAATTTTGTACTCCTTCTCTTCTGTGATTTATTTCCTATTTATTTGGCATATTTTATTAAAGATTATTTCATTGATTTTATGCTGACATTTCAAGGCAATCTTTGCCCCATTCTTTATGCATAAGTCAAGTTCTTTCTGACAAAAGTCTTTTGTCTTATTAGTTGAAATATCTTTATGCTTTATCTGCCTTGCTGTCCTTTATAGCTGCTGGACACAAAAGTCTTCTCTGGCCGTAAAGAGTTTAGTCTGATGTGACTTTCTCTAGTATTCTCTTATCAGATTGGATATGCAGCTTCTCAGAAAGCTTTATCCCTTTATAGGATGTCTGTTTGCAGGATATATTTTTGTATTGTGCTATTTGCAGCAAAGATCGCAGATCTCAGAAGAAGACAAAGTTCAAATAAAGATTAGAGCCGTTACAGAGGCTAATATATAAAGAGCCTTTTCTTTTGAAAGAAAATACAAAAACAACACACATATACATACATATACTAAGCAAGCAGAGTATACACAGAGTGATTCGAAACAAGAAGAGATACAGCTCTCAGATATTATTACATTTAACTGATAAGATCAACCTTCTTCAACTCTCTCTTCTTCAATCCTGAGTTCATCCTGCTGCCAGGAACATTCACTCAGAGTTTCAAGAAGAAGAAGAAGAAGGAAGAAAAGCTGTTGAAGAAGAACATCCATTACAAATCAAGAGTCTTCTTCAAGCTGCTCCTTCAAGAACTTCAAGACAGCTCTCTGTCAAAAGTTCAGAAGAGAACCTGCACCCTGAAGCAAGACTTCTTCCTGGATATCACTAAGCCAGGGGGAGCCTTGATTCTTTATAGCTTTCTAGCTCTGTGCAATCCACTAGCTTCTCTAATCTTATTTTATAATAGAGAAGACACTCTAACTCTCTTAACCTCCTGTAAAAGGGTTATTACTCCCTTCAAAAGTGAACCTTGGTGGCAGGGCACCTTAGCAAAAACCTGTGTTGGATTTTGAGCTCCTGATCAAAAGCTCAAAGCGTCTACTTGATCTACCTGAACCAGATCAGTTGGTGGCAGGGCACCTGAACAAAAACCTGTAGTGGATTCCTACCAGGGTGGTAGAAGAGTGGACGTACCTATTTAGAGGGAACCACTATAAACCTCTTGTGTCGTCTGTGTTGCTTAATTTAATTATTGCACTGTGGCTGTGAGTAGAAATAACTAGGATTGCTAGTTACTGTGATAGGACCAAAGCTGAAACTGTAATTAAAGTTAGCTTTTTAGTGTGCACCACACTTTGTGTTAGGCTCTAGGGTTTCAAATATCTATAAACTCTTTCCGCAAATTAACTCTAAGGGAGTTGAGTAGGGTGTCATAATTTTTGAATACTCTATTCATCCCCCTCTAGAGTTGTATCTATCCTCACTTTCATTTCATTTTTAATTATAGATAAGGAGAAATGATTGCTCATTGCAAGAAAAAAGTGTTAGCAAGAAATTCTCATTGATATAATCATTGAAATGAATACATATGATAAATATGTGTTTAAGAATAGAACCGCTTTAGGTCATCGCCATTCCAAGTATGAGGTACATTTTCCCCATTGTAGGTTTGCAGCTGGTACGCCCCATTTCTCATGACTCTTTTAATGATGAACGGTCCGCTCCAGTTCGGATTCAACTTGCCTACTGAACCAGTTCTTGCGGCTGCGTCTACCTTCTTCAGAACGAGATCTCCCACCAGAAAATTCTTGACCCTGATATTCTTGTCAAAATGTTTGGCCACCCTTCGCTTAACTTCCTCCTGCCTGATGACAGCTTCCTCCCGCATTTCTTCAATTTGATCCAAGCTATGTTTCATGTTCTCACTGTTGATCCAAGCCAGTCTTCCCAACTATGCTGACCAGCAGGACTCTGAGGGTCGGAACCTCAAATTCTACCGGGATAAGAGCCTTTGAGCCATGAGCAAGCTTGAAAGGGGTTTCTCCAGTTGTGTATGAGGGGGTCGTTCTAAGGGTCCATAGAACTAAAGGGAGCTCATCAGCCCATCTGCCTCTCAGATTTTGCACCTTTTTTTCAGCAAATTGTGTATCTGCTTATTCGCTGCTTTTAGTTGGCCGTTGCTTCTGGGATGATGAACTGACGAGAATCATAGTTCTATTCTGACTTGTCTGCAAAAGCTTTTCATCTCTTCATTGTTGAACTACAGCCCATTATCTGTAATTATTGCCATTGGAATCCCATGTCTGCAAATTATCTCCCCCACACAAAGTTTTTAATCACTTGGGTTATTGTCTTTGCTAGCGCCTTGGCTTCAATCCATTTGCTGAAATAATCAATCATAACCAGGATAAAACGTTGCTGCCCACTCGCCATAGGAAATGGACCAAGGAGATCCATTCCCCAAAATGCGAAAGGCCAGGGTATTGTGATTGACATAAGTCGTTGAGATGATTGGAGTTGAAGTGGAGCAAATTTCTGGCACTGGGCACACTTTTTTGCATAGGATTCTGAATCTTTTATCATCGTGGGCTAGAAATAACCTTGCCGCAATATTCTTCTTTCCAAGGTTCTTGCTCCTGAATGGCTGCCACATTCCCCAGAGTGAATCTCTTGGAGCACCACTGGAATCTCCTCCTTAGAAACACATATTGCCATTTGAGAGAGGAAAGTCTTTCTATAAAGAATTCTGGAGACGAGATAATAATTTGCTGCTTTCATTCTAAATCTTCTCTTATCCTTCAATGTTTGAGGTAATTTTCCTGTGGAGAGATATGATTTGAACGGATCCATCCAAGAGGGTCATTGATCAACCTGCATCAACTCCCCTTCTTCCGTAGCAGGGTAAAAAAGCTCTGAAGTTGTCTCTCTCGAGGGGAGACCAAACTTTGCTAGCTCATCCGCCTTAGTATTGTGCACTCTTGAGACATACTCAATAGTGAAACTTTTAAACCTCCCAATCTCTGCCTTCACCAGCATTAAATATTTCTTCAAGGTGGGCTCTTTCGTTTCAAATTTTCCCAGTACTTGTGATGCCATTACTAAAGAATCAGTTTTAACATGCGCATGGTCTATTCCCAACTCCTTTGCAAACCGCAGACTTGCTAAGAGTGCTTCGTATTCTGCTTGGTTATTTGTGGTTAGAAAAGAGAACTTTACGGCCTGTTTTAGCTTGATCCTGTTGGGGTTAATGAATAATATTCCTGCTTCTAAGGAGTTTTTGCCTGAAGCACCATCTATGTAGATTGTCTATGCTAACAAAGACTGATTGGCTTGTCTAGTATTGGACTCAGTTATGTCTATCAAGAAATCTGCCAATACCTGTGCTTTGATAGCCGTCCTGGGTACATATGAGATATCAAACTCATTAAGTTCAATTACCTATTGGCCAGTCTCCCAGAGTGTTCTTGTTTTTCTAGGTTACTATTCAATTGCTGATCAATAACCACCTGGATTGAGTGTGCTTGGAAGTATGGTCGAAGTCTTCGAGCAGACTTTACTAGTGCCAGTGCAAGCTTATCGAGAATCGGATATCTGGTTTCTGCATTATTCAGTATATGACTTACCTAATACACTGGGTATTGCCTTCTTCCTTCCTCTTTAACAAGAACTGAGCTTATTGCTTCCGAGTCAACTCCTAGGTAGATGTACAATATTTTTCTAGTTTGAGGACTTTGAAGCAAAGGAGTTGAGGTGAGTTGTTTTTTAAGTTGCTCAAAAGCTTTCGCACACTCTTCGGTCCATTCGAATTTAGATCCCCACGAAGAGTTCTGAAAAACGAAGCGCTTTTATCCCCTACTCTAGAAATGAATCTTCCAAGGCCAGCCAGTCTTCCTCCTCGCTACTGAACTTCCTTCGGCGAGCGAGGTGATGGCATATCGAGGATTGCTTTAACTTTGTTTGGGTTAGGGGCAAGAACTTCAGGTGTAAGGAGATGACTGAGAAATTTTCCTTTACTTGCTCCAAAAATACATTTTAACGGGTTTAACTTCATATTATACCTCCGTAGAGTAGCGGATGTCTCTACGAGGTCTTGTAGATGTAAAGCAAAGGTTTTACTTTTAATAAGAATATAATCAACGAAAACTTCAAGATTTTTTCCTTTTTGTTATTTCAAAACAAAGTTCATCATGCGTTGATAAGTAGCGCCTGCATTTTTAGCCCGAAGGGCATCACTAGATAGTAGTAACAACCATCGTTTGTGATAAATGACATATGAGGAATTTCAGGCTTATGCATCCTAATCTGGTGATAACCAGAGAACTCATCTAGAAAACTCATAAAAGGATATCCAGCCATAGAATCTACTAAAGCGTCTATTCGAGGCAGGGGATAACAATATTTGGGGCACGCTTTATTCAATTTAGTAAAGTCAACACACATCCTCCATTTCACCCCAGGCTTCTTCACCATTACAACGTTTGATACGCAAGCAGGGTATTGAATTTCGCTGATGAATTTAGCCTTGAGAAGCTTTGCAACCTCTTCCTTGATTGGATTGGCCAGCTTCGTTTCCTCCTCCCTCTTCCTTTGTTGAACAGGCTTGAAGTCAGGAGCAATATTGAGGTGGTGACAAGCGACATTAGGATCTACTCCTGGCATGTCCTCCGCTGCCCAGGCGAAGACATCTAGGTTCTTCAGTAAGCAAGCGATCAACTCTGCCTTTTTTTCCTATGGAAGCTCCGAGTTGATAAAAAGTTTCTTTTCTTCATCTTTGGCAATCAAAACTCCTTGGTTTGCCTGGGCAGGCTCCAGGTGAACTCCTTCCTGGATTTCCTCCTGATCTCCGATCTCTTCTTGGGGGGCCATTTCTTCTGAGATGGCGACTAGAGCCGCCTGAGGAGGAACCTGCTCGATCATGTTGACCGTTTTGACTTAGCATTCTTGGGCTTCCCTTGGGTCGCTTCTGATCCGATACTGCTTTCCTCCTGCTGTATATTTGATTGCGAAATGATAGGTGGAAATCACCGCCCGATATTCATTGAGAAGGGGTCTTCCAAAAATGGCGTATTTGCTGCTTGCCGCATCAACCACTACAAACGTGATAAGCTTGGATACCCCTCCGAGCATTACTGAGAGTGTAACGCTCCCTTCAACCTCCTTATTTTCGCCAGTAAAGCCATAAAGTGACCCTTCAGTGGAGAGCAAAGTCTTTCCAAATCTCAGGGCCTTATAGGCGTTCTTGAATAGAAGGTTGACCGAGCTTCCAGTATCAACCTAAATTCTCTAGACCGTGTAATTTTCAATAATTGCTCTGATCAAGACGGCGTCGTTGAAGGGGTTGGTCGTCTTCGGAAGATCCGCTAGGCCAAAAGTAACGATTTCTCTTAGCAGGGTTGTAGTATTCATGGCCACCTCATGGCGTGAGATCGCAGCAGGCCGCGCGACCTGATTATCCTCAGCAAAGTCAAGTCTCTAGGCTGGACTTCCTTTGGCCACCTCACAAAATAAGTCCATAAGAGGAGCGAACTCATCTGCTTGAGGTTGTAGTGGAGCTGCGGGCTGGACAGGCAAGCTTGCTGGTTGTAGCATTGCTGCTGGTGCCAAGCGAACTGACGTTTGGCAGACTGGTATTTGACGGACTGGCATTTGGTGGGCTGGATCGTCCGCGGAGTTCGTCCTGGGCTGGTCAAGTCGTTGAGTAAGCGGAGTTAGAGCCCGGCTGATTGCATTGAGGCATTGGTCAGTCTCTCTCCGAGACTGTTCAGCCTCTCTCCGAGATCAGTCAAGCGCATCCCACAGGTCGTCTGATGTGCTTGAGCGACCTTAGCGGACATGACGATGAGATGATCGACGATCTAACATTTTAGTCCATGAAATTCAATAGTTTCTTTAATCTGAAAGTCGCGTGTTGATGTTGATGTAAGAAATGCGCCCTCGAATTCCGGCAAAAGGGAAAAAGAGGTTGAGGAAACTGCAAGTAATTGTTTACTGGTGTATGAGAAAGGAGTAATTAGGACCGCTGATCGATATAGAACAGAAACAGGCTGGAGACCGCAAAGTCTAAGATTTGAGTCCCCAGCCTCTAACAAGTGGGCTCCTGGGTTCGATTCAGCATGCTTTGGGTGCACTGCTTCCCCCTATTTATAGGTTCGAGGGCCTGCCCAAACGGGCAGGGTTAAAATAACCGGCTACCCAGGGTATAGGAGAACCGGTTAGCAGTGACGGGAAATAAAAAGAAAAGATAAGCCAGTCTGCTCAAGAGGGGCGAACTGGGCTCGTGAGGTGGAGCTTCCGTCTGGCTGTAGGGCGTGATCCTAGCTGGAAAGCCGCGACCTATGCAGGCTGACGCTTAAGTCTTCCTGAAGAGAGCTGGCATACAATCTGGGAAGCTGATCACCTGAGGCTGGACGACCTGGGCGGACTGGAGGATCGAGTCCGCAGCTGAAGGAGGCTGGTACTGGAATCTCGACTGGGTGACCTGGGTGGACTGGAAACTTAGTACTCCACTAGAGCCCTGGATCTACATGGTCTTGACGACCTTAGCGGACTGGAGAACTGAGTCCGCTAATAGAGGAGGAAGACCTTCGTCCTTGCTGAACATGTTGCAGATTCTGGGGTTAACAACATTAGCTTTTCCCGGATGATAAAGAATATCAACATTATATCCGCGACATACTTCAACCATCTACGCTGGCGCAAATTCAGATCCTTTTGAGTGAAGACATACGTCAGACTCTTATGGTCCCTGTAAATCTTGCATAACAGGCCATACAATAAATGTCTCCACAACTTCAAGGCATAAATCACTGTCGCAAACTAATATTGGGTGGTGTCAAACTTAGGACAATTCACCCAATTCGACCAAAGTCAAACTTAGGACAATTTTGATCAAAATTACACCTTTTGAGCCAATTGGCCCAATTGGAGCATCACCATGGCCCAACCAATATTGGGTGGTGTCATAGGACACATGACCATCAAGTGGAGCCAACCCACTCATCAATTTGACAAAGTCAACCCTAAAGTCAACCATGATCAACATAAGGCCTAAAGAAGGAAATTAAAGGTCCAAATGAATTCTAAATGGTCCAAGGCTCAACCCAAGCCCATCTAGCAGCCCGCAAGTTAAATAACATGCCATGCCCTCTAAATTGGGAGAGAGAGTGTATGCATTGGGGAAAAAGTGACATTTCCCCTAAAAATCAAATAAAGACAAGAGTAATTTGAGTAAAGCTTTCCACTTGGCCCTCCTCTCCTCCGCAAGAGCATTCCTCTCATCTCCCCATGAAGCTCTATGTCGAATTCTAGCTAAATGAGTGCTACTTGGCATCTTGGAGGAGCAAACAAGGGTTGTCCGAAATTTCTCTTAATGGCAGCTATGGATACAACCAATATCAGCTCATTTCGACCATTCCATTAGCTTCAGAAGGCACTAAGCAGTCAAAATGCTATATTGGATCAAAGGTTTTGGTGGAGAATCGGGAGATCGCGCAAGCTCGCCGGAGACTAAGATTTCCATGCCCAACCACCGCCATCGCTGCCGTCGGGCCCCAATCAAGGTCCGTTTCTCCTCCCCTCCCTCTATGTTAGTCATCTATATCAACTAGGAGAGAGATCAGACTCAATGAGCCCAATCCCATGAGAGGAAATCAAGAAATTCCATGGTTTTTATGGTGCTCAGGATCGCCAAAATCAAGAAATTCTGGCGGCCAAGTCGCCGCCAAGCGTCATCCTCCACCTCAACGGAGGTGGTGGTGGTAGTGGCCGGTCGGGGAGGTGGCCGGATGGCCGGGAAATTGGTTTGGAAGAAGCTCTAGGTCGGGTAAATATGGGCCATTGGCTGGAGGTTGAAGACAACCCGATGCCACCCATTTTGATTGATTTTTTAATGTTTAATTTAATAATGTGTATTTGTGTCACATTATATAAAGAAATTTCAAACTGAAATTAAGGCCTATTAGAGACAGATTCAAGAAACATACAAATCATGAAAGTTGTAGCTCTATGTCTTAACGTTAATTTGGAATTTAAATCAGATCATTTGGAGCCTTATAGCTCTCTGTATGGTTCTTTTACTGAGTTGTGTCCTAGTGAAGGGCCAAACCTTCAAATGGGAATATCTTTTACATTGTGTCTTGAATGGATCTGAAAATTTTACCATGCTTGTACGTACCCTAGACACACTCTCTATCAAAAAATGGGATTTTTTGGACAACATTTTTCTTTAGTTTTGCGAATAATGTGATTTTTCATATGATAATTAAATATGTGGTCAAATCAACTATAATTGACCAAAATTTTGTGTGTTATACTGTTTAAGCTATAATAGGTTACTTGTAAAATTTTGAGTCCATTTAGACCTCTACATGTTGGTGGATTCTACATGCATGAGTTAGGGCATGTATGAAATTAAATGTGCCTTAGTCAAAAAGGTGTTTTTTTTTATTTTAGCACAAATGCCATGATGCATGTTAATAAATTTTTGTCATGCACTTATATGATGAAAGGAGTCATCCATAGAAAAATTAGGATTTTTGAGGTTAAAAATCCTAGGAAATGAATTATAAATTTTTTTTGTAATAAAAGTGTATTAATGAAATATATGTGATTCAATGACTTAGGGAAAATCCAAATTTTTGTCACATGGTTGTAATTGATGTTTTAAACCTTTAGAAACTTTGGTAGGATTTTTGGAAGTCATATGCATGGGGAATTTCCAAAAATTTAAATTGTAACAAATTTGTATTAATACAATTTTTATGGTCCATATTACCTGAAAAATTCTGAAAAATTTCGCTATGCTGTTTTTAGGTCATTAAAAAGCTATGGTAATTTTATCAGAACTTTAGAATGAGGTATTTCAGTACTTACTGTGCAATGTGACATATTTACCCTTTTAATCATATATGAAAATCATGGATATAACCATTTTGTAAAATTGTGAAACTCTGTAAGTCATGATATTTCTTCACTTAGTAGTACTGGAAATTTTATTAGAGTATTTTGATTTATGGATATGGTACTTCCTTTAAAACTTGATGCAAGTCAAGTATTTAATGAATTTTATTTATTGATATATTAATTTGAAATGTTATGAAATTCTGTTCATTCCTTAATTTAGTCATGATGAACCTATGGTATGAAATTTAGCTCAATTGGATATGATATAGTGAAGGTTGCATTTTAGAGAATAAAACTAGTTCAATTTAATACTGGTCTACAAATGGAAGAAAATTGATGTATTGATTAGATCAAAAAGATCACTAGGAAATTAATGAAATTTGGAACATATATGTAATACATAATTTATATCAGCCCCTAGAAGTTGTAGAATATTTGGAGAACTTTCGTACTATAGTTTTGAAATTAATTTAGAATCATCTCACACATTTAAATAAAGGAATAAATGGGACCTTAATCACCTTAGAAAATTATGATAATCATTCATGATGATATTATAATAATGGTGCATCATTAGTATGAGTTTGGAGGCATGTAGATAAATATATAAGATTTGCATCACACCTAGTGTATTAGGGGTCTTAAGGGTTGAGCATCGTTCAACAGGATGCTTGCTTAAGGGTAAATCTCTGAATGTGATTATAGGAGTTAATCTTGATTACGTTAGTGGAAAATGATTAACCATAGAATTCTAGTTGAAGTCTCAGGGCAAGTCACCAAAGGGTGATGAGTGTTAGTGAACATGAACACTAAGGGGAAATATTAGTCTTGGAGTCCGATAAAAGATCTTCACTCCCCTATAAGAATTATAAGACATTTAAGTTTGATTAAGAGTAACCATGAGAGTGGGTTATTAGTAATGGGTAACCACTAACAAAAGTAATTGTCCTGGAAAGGGGTATTTGGGCTTTAGCCCATTGTATTCCCTAGTACTTCTGCGAGCCCTTCACCGGGTAGCCCTTGGGAAGTCCAGGATTCACATTAAACTTCTAAGTACAATTATAATTAAATAAAAATAGACTAATTAGGGGAACAAAAGATACGATAAACCTCATCCTAAGTTATGGGATGGAATGGTACAGGACGGGTTAGTCCTGTGAGTTGAAGGCTCGGGAGATAAGAATACAAGAACAGGTTATTATTGCGAACTAAAGGATCGAGAGATAGTAATACTAGGATGAGTTAGTCTTGTAAGCTGAAAGCTTGGGAGATAGTCCTACGAGTTAGAGGCTCATGATGTTTTATATCAGGACGGGTTGGTTCTGTGAGGTAAAGGCTCGGGTTGAGATAAAATGGTCTTTGGTATTGGGCCAGTCATTACACCGATGGCAGTATATTGACTCTAGCGATGTGTGAGGGTTTAAGGGGCCAGTAGGTTGTTTATACTGTGTTCTGGAGGATGATCCTCGAAAACGCACACTCGACCATAAAAGACTGGTGGGATGTCCAATAATTAGTACGCAGGAACTCTATGTTCACTAGGACGTGTACAAATGCATACGAAGGGTCTAGGACTATAGTGTGTATACCCTCTTAGGAATTGGAGGTGCCCGCTCCACTACTACCATAGCCACAACGATGGTAACAGAGAGTTTAGCTAACTCCAAAACTGTGGAGCTAAAGGTTTGTGATCACATAGTCATGTGGGTGAGTTGCACTTGTATGAATCATAACATGGAATATCATATCATAATATACATACATATATAGGACATATCTACTACAGATCCTTATCATATAAATTAGTATGGGCTCTTTTATATGATAAGCTACAATTCCGAAAATCTTAAGTTATAATTTTGTATGGGCATTCATATAAGTTAAGGTACACTTGTGATGATAGTGTAGTAATACTTATTTACTTTACCTGCACCGCACTTTCTTACTTTATATGCTTCTACTATTTTCTGCTTCCACTGTTTACTACTTCTATTATTTACCGCTTCTATTGTTTTCAGCTTATATATATACTACTAGTTAGAGACATATCACCTGCTTTTCTATACTGCTTTGTTGTCCTCTTTCCTCCTCCCGTGCAGTGCCTAGGATTCGCGTGGGTGAGGCGAGGATGAATCGACTTTGTCTTTTTGACAAACAGTCGGTGGACCAAATCATTTTAGGAGCATATGGAGCCGCAACAACGGTACTACCCGGAGGACCAACAACTCGAGGAGGTAGAACTTGAGAAGTAGTTGCCGCGCACTATTACTACCACTACTGGACGTCGCGATGATGAGTGTTTTGTTTTAGCTTTCGCTTAGAGATGTTGTGTGAGAGAGATTTTGTACTTTCATTTTGGACATGTACCGGGCATAAGCCCTTTATTTCTTTTGTACTCATTGTTGGACTACTATTTCATATATATATGATGATATGCTGTGATTTGTGAACTTACTATTATTGTTTTACTTTTTTTCTCAAATTGCCGTAAAGGTTGAAATTATCATACTAGCCGACAGGATCGGCATCATGCGGTGGTTACTAACCCGTGAGTTGGTGTCACCATAAGGTGGAGGTTCTGGGCATAAGACCCGGGTAACTCCCTGGTAAGGGGAGGGGGTCTTACAACCTATATCAAATCATGTGAAGTTATCTAATAATATAATAATAAAACATTTTTCAATTAGAGCTAATAAAAACCAAGGACCCAAAACTATTTGGGTACTTAAGGATAAGTGATTTGTTTTGTCGGGTTATACAAAGACTGTTAAAAATTCAATTTGGTATTTGGACAGTGGGTGTTCCAGGCATATGATTGGAACTAGAAGCCTACTCAAAGTGTTTTCCTCTATTGAAGATGGACCAAAGGTTATCTTTGGTGAATCAAATAGAGGTCTAATAGTAGACTACTATATGATCACCAATGACCTTTGATAAATGCGGATTTTGTGGAAGGGTTGCATCACAACCTTATAAGAATAAGCTAACTCTGTGACTTGGCTATCACTACAAGAAAACTGGTTTTTAGTGACGAAAACATAATGACGAAATATATTTTGTCACTAAAGACGCATCTTTAGTGACGAAATATAGTTCGCCACTAAAGATACATTTTTAGTGACGAAATAAACAATTGGTCACTAAATATACATTTTTGGTGACGAAATATATATTCTATCACTACAAAATAAAAAAATTATAATTAAATATTTGAGACCATTCGTATTTCATTCAAAATTGGGCCTAATTCTATTTCCCCACTATCGATCCCCAATAAACCGTGCTTCCTATTTCATTTCATTTCCTAGACAGTCGGAGCCCTAAATTCATGATTTTCTTCGATCGCACTCGATGATAGTCCCCTCAACTCCCTCCAAGACCTCAGCTAGATCCGACTCCCTATCCATGATGACGAGCCCTCTCCACGATGACTGGCCATCTTGACGACGACGATCCCTCTCCTTTTGACAACCTACTCCGCTTGAACTGATGCCATCCCGCTCGACGATGAAGACCTCTGCTCGGGTAAAAGGATTTATTCATTCTCTGCTTCAATTTTTGATTCATTTTTTTATTTCTGCGTTGATTTCTCTATTATCACGTCCACCGAGAGAACAAGAAAGCCGATACTTTCTATTTTTAATTTCATCTCCTTTGGTTAACCCTCTTCCCGTTCCAAGGACAAAAAAATCCCGACTTAATTTCATCTCCTCCTTTCCAGATTCTTTTGGCCTTATCAGCGAAGGTAAAATGCTAGAATTATAGTGCTTGAATGTTCTAAACTCTGCTTATGAGATGGTAAAATACTAGAATTATTGTGCTTGATTGTTTTATTCTCTGCTTGTGAGACTAGAGACGGTAGTGAATGTTGTAACATGATTGAATTTGGGGAAGAACAAGTTATTCTAGTCTATGATGATTATACCAAGAGGCAAATTGTCTATTTTCCCTAAACTAAAGCCCTGGTTCTCACAATAATAGAATGCAAAGTTCTAGAGTTCCAGGTGACTAATTTCTATATGTCTTATTTATTTATTCTTGCGCGCTTGTATTAGGCGACCATATTTTAGTGTTAAAATGATATGAAAGTTCATCAGTTTGAACAGGATCTACTGTTGTACAATTTCTATGGAAGATCTCCATTGAAAAACAAGTGGAGAGTGCGAGGTATTAAGGTTCTTATTGATCATTTAGAATTCATCACTGTAAATTTCTTATCATCTCAATTTTTTTCCCATAATACTTACTCTTGGTTTCCCTTATATTTGTAAGTATAGCAAAGTGAAATACATATTAAGTTGGTGAACTCTTTCATTCCAGTTATTCAATGAAGAGAACTTTGAAATGTCCACTAAATGCATTGAGAGGGCCAGAGATATATATAGAGAGAAATGGGCCATATCCTGAGTTGAAGGCTAGTGTTGTGGCTCTAGCACTGCTTCTTGTCAAAAGTTTACTGTCCGTGTCCATTTATAAAATGATTTCATTTAATACCAGCTCTTTCATTCCTTTACTATTATTGCACCATCAAAATCCATCTACTTATTTCTTATAGAAGCAGAAAATTTGAAGTTAGCTATATGATCATTGTCTATTTATAGTCACTTGGTTTATGATATCCATAGCCTATATCGTGTCTCCCTATTATTTCTGAACAATATTTACATTACGCAATATCAAAAATACTTTATTGGTCCATGTTCTTCCGAAAAATATTCACTCAATTCAAATACTTCTCGGTTCTATCAAAGCTCACAAAAGGATCTGACAAAAATCATTTATAATGATGAGTCAGTATTCGCCATATATCTCCCACCTACAATGCTTCTTTTGGAAACTACCGATGTGGGAATGATGAATGGAAAACCCTTAGAAGGGTGAATGGAAGTCTGTTATGTCATCTTATGACACCTGGTTATTCATTGACGTTAAATCAGCAGGAAAATGATTATGGATCCATCATGTTTATATTTCTTCACTCCATCTAAAATTTGCTGCTGATTTTCATTTACGCTCCGTTCGCCCCCCCCAGAATTAGAATTAAGGAATAATGGTCAAGATATGGAGAGGTAGCCTCCAACTCAAGAGCTTGTGGCAAGGAATTTGCATGGAGTTGAATGGCGCTTTCTATCATATTTTTTGGAGTGAGGATCATTGTCGTGTTCTTGATCTTGGTGTTTTATTTTGAGACTCTTCATTATCCATGAGATGATTTAGTGATAAATTTTGGAGCTTATTTAGGCTCGGTTTAGCATGGCAGTGGCCTTTGTGAAAATAGTGTTTTTTTTGTCAAAACACTATCACGGTCTGTTAGGCATGGTCAAGCTTTATCACCATGAATGCTTACTCTCCGCAAAGTGGAATTTAGGCCAAAGAAATCGTATGAAATTTCTAAATGTAGGTAAACTCTCACTATTGTATTTACTACCGAGTTTCACATTGGCTCACTCAAAAGTCACAACCATCCTAAATGGAGTCTATTTGTACTTCTTTTAACTGCTTATTATGTATTTAATATCCAAGATACCTCATTTGGAAGTGACTTGTCATGTTTTCTAAATGTTAGAAGCTTAATACTGGTACATTTTGATCCGTAATTATTTTCAATTAATTGGTATATGTCGATTCAAGTTTAAATTTTTGCCTAATACTTAATGTTTGTTTAGACATGCATTGATTTGAAAGTATACCTTAAATCTACCTCACTTCTAAGCACCCAATCTTTCATCCTTATGTCACATCTAATTTTTATGTTGGATAAATTTTCTTGGCCAACCAAGAAGGTATCTTCTTTAGAGCGGATGGGGTGTCTTAGTAAGCTCCAAGAGGCTTGTCACTGGTGATGCTTTTATTTTTTTTTGAGGTCAGCCAATAGAACATTGGACTGTGTCCTATGATATATATTAGATCTAGTGCGACATGAATTGGTTTTAACCTATGTTTTTTTAGGGGAGGAAATGGAGAGCTTCATGTTGTTGTGAGAAGAGCAATGAAGCAGCAGACCAACATGCCATTGTTAGTTATATCTAGCCATAACATCACCTTGGTGTCCTTGCAACTACTTGGCATGATGTTTCTACTGGAACTATGTTTACTGTCTACTATAAACTTAGGTGTCTTGCTTAAATTCGAAAAAAAAATTTGGCCTTAAAATTTAAGCAGACTATGCCAAATTATTACAGTTTTCCTATTTATTTGTTGAATATGCTTTTTCCTTTAATGGACACAAATTATAATAGGACAAGTCCTTTATATGGAATAACTAAAAACAATTGGAATGAGTTTCAAAGGTGAAGAAGCCCCTGGGCAAAGGTATGTCATTCATGGTAACCTAAAATGTTTTAGTGGAAAGCCATTTATATCACTTATGGATCCTTTATGTAGGTTTACAGGTACAAATATTGGTATAGGAGATGGTGATTCTTGCAGCTATCTTGGTTCAAAATGGAGATGTCAAAAGGTAAATGGATGAAGATTTGATGCTTGGGTTTTTGTATACGGGTAACTCACTTCAAGGATGTAGGTGCGTTGAGATGAAACTTCTTCTATTTCTCACCCTGTGAGAGTTTCTACATGGCAAATTGAGCCTAATTTTACTCTCAAATTATTTCATCTGTTGTTTGTTTATACATTCATGTTACTTGGCTGAAATACAAACATATGAATGTGTAACATGGAGTATTATTTGTAGAAAGCTTTCTATAAGACTGCTTTCTTAATTGCAAACAGTTGCAAGTCCATTGCTCTCCTTATAAAACAAAGTGCAAAAGTAGTATTGCTTGCTTATAGTTATGGTAGAAATCTGGTCAGTGCATTGTTTTTTGTGCTTCCTAATCGGCTTTTCTTTGATAAGACTGTGTAATATTTATTAATTTTACCGTTCAAGCAGGGCAGGGCATATCAGTTGATCGAGACAGATCCCGTAGAAATGGTGCCTATGAGGAGCTTGACGAGGGAGCTTGGAGGGGATGAAGAAATCACAATATACTTGTTTATCACAATTTATTTATTTATTTATTTTGTGTTACATGTAAAGAAAGAATTATGTAATATTTGTTTATTATAATTTTTTTTGATGTATTGAGGTTAGTAGAGTTAAAAGCTCTATTGATATGTACTAAAGGATTTGGGCTATCTCCCACCTTATTTTAATTAATAAATTTAAAAGAAACATTCTCTTTTCTTTCATGAGATTTTCTTAGAAAATGAATATTTTGTTAATTGTTCTATGTAATAATGTAATAAATAATTTCAACAATAAAATGTCATTATTGCATTACAAAAGCAGTGGTTTTATAAGTTTGGTCACTAAATATATTTAGTGACGAAAAAAGTAATCATTAATAATGTACATTTAGTGACGAAAAACTGTTGTCACTAATAATATACATTTAGTGACGAAACTAGTTATCACTAAAAATGTATATTTAGGGACAAAAATTAATGGTTACTGAAAGTACATTTAATGATGAAAATTAATTGTCATTAAAAATATACATTTAGTGACGATTTTTTTTGTTGCTAAATACTTTTTGTGACGTACATTTTGCAACCACCTTGTGACATATTAAATTTGGTGGCTAAATAGTTTTAGTGACCAAACCGCAAAATTTAGTGACCAAATGTTTTGTCACTAAAAGTCTATTTTCCTGTAGTGTATATTGTTGAATTCCACAAGGAGAAGTGCCTAATAAAGAGATCTACATATTTTAAGATAATATTGACAACCACTAGGAGTGAAAATATATATTGCTTAAATCTTTTATGTTTAGATTTCTCTATACTTATATGTTTGATTGCAACCGATAGGGCATCACTCCATTTGCAATGACACCAGAAACTACTGTTGGAAATTATGAAGTGAAAGTGGGGGGGGGGGGGGGGGGGTAAATCAGGCAAACCGCGCAGCCTGGGCGGACTGATGGTGCGGTCTGGGCGGCCTGGTTTTTGTGGTATGGTGATGGTGTCCGTTAGTTTGGCTAGTGGCCTTGTAGTTGGCTGTCTCCTGGTGTAACCTTACAGATAGGTAGAGTATCCGTGGAAGGGCAGACTCATTCTGAGTCTGTGGAGGTCGCTCTATGCAGAATTTTCTTGGATCTTATGATTTCAGTTGTTGGCCTCTCTCTAGTGGAGTGGTTTAGTGAACCACGGAGTTTGCGTAATTGGTGGACTGTCTTAGGAAATGGCGGACTGGGTCCTTGTCCACCGAGCTTGTGCTAGAGTGGTTGGTTGCTGTACTTGGTCACACTCTATGACAAGTACAAGGTGATCGCAGAGTCCGCAATGTCTGCTGGTTGATCAGGTGGTGTGCCTGTTGGTCAAGGACTTGTGTTGCGGGCTGGTGCGGTGTCCGCGGGGTGTGCGGGTTGTTGCTGTGCCCGCATGTATTGTGTGGACTGGTGCAGTGTATGGGCTGTAGTTGTGTCCACGTGTTTTGCAGTGTGCGGACTGGTACGGTGTCCGCTAGATTATAGACTGGCTTCTTGCCTTGGTGCCTGGCGGATTGGCTTGTGTCCGGCCTTTTTCTTGCGTACTTGGCGGACTGCCTTATGCTAGCTGCGAGCTGGGGTGGTGAATCTATCCACTAGGGTAGTGATCACACTTCTCTCTACGCCAATAAATAGGACCCCCTGTCAGATCAACAGTAACTGAGGAATAGTAAGTTATGCGTGGGTTAATTGTTGCGGCCTCAGTTTTCTTATCCGCGCAGATTGAGAAGGTTTAACTGGTTGCTGTTTACAGGTTGTGCAGCTAGCACTGAGAAGCTAGGAGTCTGGCTCTAACTATGGTCAGGAATCAGTGGAGCTTGCAGTTATTAATCGGCGGTTTGCAGCAGGTCGCATTTGCAAGTTGTACTGAGAAGCTCGACGGACTAGGCGGTCTGTTCTTTCAGTTCGGTGGCAACCTGCAAAGTGATCATTCAACAGAATAATGGGTAGTTCGCGGATTTCGCGGACTCCATAGATTAGTGGTGCAGTAGTGGCTTGGTGGACTCGGCAGACTCAGCGGTCTCTGAGGCAGTCCGCCCAGCTTGAAGCTCTTGTTTGCTTTTTTGCTTCTCCTTTGTACTTGGCGAAATCATGTCTCGCCATGTATGTCTTGCCTTGTAATAAAGATCGTCAATATTATAAGATTTGTGATTGCCTTCTATTGTCTCTGATTTACTTAGCTCAGTTTATGGTTGGAGTGTTCCTGCGCCTGGTTCCCATTTTTGCTTGATCAAGTTGTCAGCTTGATAGCTTTTGAAGTTTTTTACTTGGTATTAGAGCTATCTCCTGATCATCTTGTGTAATTTCAACATGGTATTAGAGGGAACAGTGGCTTGAGCAGTGATCAACTACAGTTGTGCTCGCCGCTTCTAGAAGCTATTAGATCAGTGGCTGTTGCAATAGAAGGAGCTTTCGCAAGGGGTCTTGGTATTGAACTTCTTACAGCGACTAACTTTAAGAAGTGGAAGTCATGTATGAAGAGCTATCTTCTGGGTGAGGAGTTGTGGGAAGTCGTTGGTGGTGACGATAAGCAAGAAGTGACTGCTGCAACTGGTACTACTAAACAGGTGAGAGCTTGGAGGAAGACCAATGCAAAGGAAGAGTTTTATCTCAAGCGAGATGTCTCACCTGAGCTCTTTGATCACTTCTTAGGATGTGAGTCTGCTGCTGAGATTGGTAAATCCATTGATGGACTATTCAACAGGAAGAATGTAGCGCGACTATAGTTCTTAGAGAATGAGTTGGCTAAAGCAACTCAAGGAGATTTGCCCATCTCAAGGTTCTTTCTTAAGATGAAGAACCTGTGCACTGAGATATCCGTGTTGGATCCTGATGAGCCTATTTCTGAAGCTAAGTTGAAGAGGCACATAATTCGCAGTTTGTAGAAGGAATATATGGCCTTTGTGACTTATGTTCAAGGATAGACGACTCAGCCATCCCTGCTGGAGCTCGAGAATCTACTGGCATCACAAGAGAGCTTGGCTAAGCAGATGGCCGGGGTTACTATCTCTGAAGGAGGTAGTGAGGCTCTCTTCACTGATAAGAAGAAGAAGAGATGGGTGAAGAAGAAGAAGCCTGCTATTGCGGATGGTCCTTCAACTTCCTATCAATAAGAGAGGAGTGCTGCTCCTAAGAAGAACTAGAAGAAGGAGTTGAAGTGCTACAGGTGTAATCAGCTAGGTCACTTTAAATGCGACTGCAAGGTCAAGATGTAACTTGGGCATGTTGCAGATAAGGAGGGAGCTGGTTCTAGTACTGAGGAAGCTGGATGGGGAGGAGCCTTCTTGACAAGCACGTGTGTTAGTGCTCTTTCCACCGTCGACTAACAAGATGACTGGATAGTTGACTCGGGGTGTGGTCATCACCTCACTAGAGATGAGTCAAAGTTCTCATCTCTGCAAACATTCTCAGGTAATGAAGCTATTATTACAGCTGATGATTCTGTTCATACTTTAGAGAAGGAGGGTGTTGTTTCTTTGGATAATGCTTAGGGTCCACTCACATTAAGGAGCGTGTATTACGTACCTGGCATGAAGAAGAACCTCTTCTTAGTGACCAATTCAGTTGACGTGGGCTATCATGTTCTATTTGGCCTAACAGAAGTGAAATTTCTCCGCAACGTATCGGCAGTAAAGGCTGATGTTACTCATGTAGGGAGAAGAGTTAGAGACTTGTTTGTTTTATCAACAAGATCTTATATTGATCGGATGAGGGCCAATGATAGCGCTGCTATTTGGCATGAAGGACTAGAGCATGTTGGGATGGACAAACTGAAAGCTATGACGATGAGGAGCCTTGTGAAAGGTTTGCCAAAGCTGTCATCCTATGGAGATGGCCATGTTTGTGCAGGGTATAAGTTCGGAAAGGCTCATTGCCTTTCATTTGACAAGTCACAAACAAGGAGCAAGGAACCATTGTAGTGTATCCATGGTGATCTGATGTGGCCAACAGTTACTGCTAGTCTTGGAGGTAGCAGATGTATGCTGGTGCTGATTGATGATTACTTAAGATACACTTGAGTGTATTTCATGAAGGATAAGTCAGATGCCTTCCAGTTGTTTGTGGAGTTCAAGGAGCTGGTGGAGGTACGGATTGGCCCACAGATCAAGAAGTTTAGATCGGACAATAGTGGTGAGTTTGTATCATCCGAGTTTTCTAACTTCTGCAGGAAGCACGCGATCTAAAGAGAGATTACTTGTGCTCATACTCCACAACAAAATAGAGTGGCAGATAGGAAGATCCGTCATTTAACAAAAACCTGTAATTGCTGGCTTCATGCAAAGGGCATTCCCAGGTCCTTTTGGGCAGAAGGAATGGCCTACACAACTTATGTCATCAATCGTATGCCTCTGAGTCTGATCAATATGAAGTCTCCTCATGAGCTGATGTTCAAGGAGAAGCCCAGTGTTGAACACCTTCGGGTGTTTGGATCAACCTGCTATGTACATGTTCTGGATGCTTAGAGGACAAAGCTTGATGCAAAGGTAAGGAAGCTTGTCTTTGTAGGCTATGATGAGCGGAAGAAGGGATGGAAGTGCATGGATCCTGCGATAAGGAAGTTTGTTGTATTAAGATACGTTGTATTTGATGAACTGACGTCATATGGAGGTGGATTTGTTGAGCTGTAGGAGAGCAGGGTTGAGGAATGGCAGAAGGAGGCTGCTGAAGTTCTTCAGGTAGAGCTGCCTGTGTCACTAGGAGCTCTAAGTGTTTCAAGCTCTGGGGCAAAGGCTTCCGGTTCAAGAAGCAGAGGGAGCGACGCTCCAAGTGTGCCCGGGAATGGAGCTGATTCTGAAGAAGCAGCGGAGGTGGTGAAAAAGGAGCAGAATTTTCAGAGATTGAAGAGGACCATCAAGCCACCATCTCGTTATTGCAAAGGAAACATGATGAGCTTTGTCTCTTGTTTCTTCGTAGGCCCCCTGGATGAGCGGGAGGCATCTAGCTTTATTGAAGCCACTAGAGTTAAGGATTGGGAAGATGCCATGGATGAGGAGATGGCTGCTCTTAAGAAAAATGAAACTTGGGACCTTATGCCCAAGGTTGATGACGTTACTCCTATGACTTGTAAGTGGGTATACAAGCTGAAGAAGAAGGCGGATGGAAGCATCGAGAGGTACAAGGCTCGCTTTATTGCTCGAGAGTTCTCTCAACAATACGACAAAGACTATGAAGAGAGGTTCAGTTACGTGGAAAGATTACTTCAGTTCGGATGATGATGGCCTTGGCGGCTTGCCAGGGCTGGAAGATGTGGCAGCTAGACATAAAGAATCCATTTATTTACAGGGAGATCGATAAAGACATCTTCATGGATCAACCACTAGGGTACGTTTCTAAAGATCATCTGAACTATGTCTGCAAGCTCCGAAAAGCCCTCTATGGTTTGAAGCTGGATCCTCGAGCCTGGTATTGGAAGATTGCAAAATACCTCAAGTTCTGCGATTATCTTGCTTCAAATTAAGACTCGAGCTTATTCGTCAAGAAGAAGGGGGAGCTTCTGGTCTTGGTGCTATTGTACGTGGATGATATGATCATCACAGGGAACTCTAAGCAGGAGGTAGCTAGGCTTAGGGCAGAGCTAGCTATAAGATTCGAGATGAAGGACTTGGGTGAGCTCCACCACTTCCTTGGACTCGAGGTGGATAGGAAAGAGAGAGGCATACTCGTGTCTTAGAAGATCTAAGCGGAGCAGATTGTTCAGCGATTCGGCATGCGGGAAGGGAAGAGTAGCTATATTCCTTTTGATTTAGGCATCAAACTTCGGCGGGAAGAGGGGAGGATTCTTCCTAGTCCTTTGGTGTTTCGTGCTTTGGTTGGGAGTCTTATCTACTTGACGATTACAAGGCCAGACATTGCTTATGCGGTTGGACGAGTAAGTCGGTATATGGCAGAACCCAGGAAGCCTTATCTAATGACGGCAAGTAACATTCTGAAGTACGTGAAGGCCACTTCTGATATGGGTCTCCTTTATAGGAGAGGCATGTGTTTTACTCTTCAAGGATACTCGGATGCTGTTTATGGGGGAAATTCAGATGACCGGAAGTCAACATCCAGTTATGTCTTCACATGTGGATCAACCAATATCTCTTGGTGTAGCAAGAGGCAAGACTCGGTGTCTATCTCTACTACGGAAGTAGAGTACAAGGCTTCAGACTTTGTAGCACGGGAAGCCATCTGGCTCAGAAGACTAGTAGAGGACGTTTATGATGAAGTGTGTGGTCCAACTCTGCTGTGTGGTTACAATGAAAGTGCCCTGAAACTAATGAATAATCCAGTTTGTCATGCACAGACCAAACATATAGAGATTGAGCACCACTTCATTCGGGAGAAGGTGTTGGAGGGATCTCTTATGATAGAGCATGTGTAGAGTGATGACAACATCGCGGACATCTTAACAAAGTCACTATCGAAGGTTCCCTGCAGTCCTGGGCTTGGTAACCACTTCTCACTTCAACGGGGAGTGTTGAAAATTGTTAAGTGAAAGTGGGGGGTTTGATCAGGCAAATCGCGAGGCCTAGGAGGACTGATGGTGCAGTCTGGGCAGCCTAATTATTGTGGCCTGGTGATCGTGTCCGTTAGTTCAGCTAGTGTTCTTGAATTGGTTATTACTTGGTGTAACCTTGCGGATAGGTGGAGTATCCGCGGAAGGGCAGACTCATTCTGAGTCCGCGGAGGTGGCTCTATGCGGACTTCTATTGGAGCTTGCAATTTCGGTTGTTGGCCTCGCTCTAGTGGAGCGGTTTTGTGAACCATGGAGTTGGAGTAATTGGCGGACTGTCTTAGGAGATGGTGGACTGGGTCCTTGTCCGCCGAGCTCATGCTAGAGTGGTTGGTTGCTGGGCTTGGTCATACTCTCTGACAATTCCAGGGTGATCGCAGAGTTTGCAATGTCCACTGGTTGACCAGGAGGTGTTCCTGTTGGTCGTAGACTTGTGTTACGGGCTGGTACGGTGTCCGCGGGGTGTGCGGGCTATTACTGCGTCTGCATGTATCATGCAGACTGGTGCAGTTTATGGGTTGTAGCTGTGTCTGCGTGCTGTGCAGTGTGTGGATTGGTGCGATGTCCACCGAATTGTGGACTAGCTTCTTGCCTTGGTGCGTGGCAGATTGGCTTGTGTCCAGCCTTTTCCTTGCAAACTTGGCGGACTGCCTTGTACTAGCTGCGGGCTGGAGTGGTGATTCTATCCACTAGGGCGGTGACCATGCTTCTCTCCGCACCTATAAATAAGACCCCACATCACATCAACAATAATTGAGGAACAGTAAGTTGAGCGTAGGTTAATTGTTGTGGCCGCAGTTTTATTATCCGCTCAGATTGAGAAGGTTTAACTGGTTGCTATTTGCAGGTTGTGCGGCTAGCACTAAGAAGCCAGGAGTCTGGTTCTGACTGCGGTTAGGAATCACTGGAGCTTGCGGTTATCAATCGGTGGTTTGCAGCAGGTCGCATTTGCGGCCAACCAGTCTTCTATCCTTCAGCAATTTCACGTTCAATAACCTGTCTGCCGGTCTCGGCAGACTATGCGGTCTGTTCTTTCAGTTCGGCGGCGGCCTACAGAGAGTTCGTTGAGCAGAATAATAGGTAGACCGCAGACTTCATGGACTCCGTAGATCAGTGGTGCAGTAGCGGCTTGGCAGACTCGGCAGACTCAGTGGTCTCGGCGGTCTCTGAGGCAGTCCGCCCAGCTTGAAGTTCTTGTTTTCTTTTTTGCTTCTCCTTTGTACTTGGCGAAATCATGTCTCGCCATGTATGTCTTGCCTTGTAATGAAGATAGTTGATATTACAAGATTTGTGATTGCCTTCTGTTGTCTCTAATTTATATAGCTTAGTTTATGGTTGGAGTGTTCCTGCACCTTGTTCCCATTTTTCTTGATCAAGTTGTCAG
Organism: Platanthera zijinensis; assembly: GCA_039513925.1. Classification (NCBI taxonomy): domain Eukaryota; kingdom Viridiplantae; phylum Streptophyta; class Magnoliopsida; order Asparagales; family Orchidaceae; genus Platanthera; species Platanthera zijinensis. The sequence goes on from CM077098.1 coordinate 12,080,006, forward strand.
CTTGATAGCTCTAGAAGTTTTTTCTTGGTATCAGATCTATCTCCTGATGATCTTGTGAAATTTCAACAACTACTAGCTCACATAAATTATAAGACTATAAATAAACTGCTAATAGAGAATTTAGTAAGAGATGGTCCTAAATAAATGTGTATTAAGGATAACACAAGCAATGCATGCTAAATGGGTAAGCAAACAACAACTTATTTTAAGAGCATTGGACCCAAAGATTCCACTAGAAGCCTTTATCTTCTTCATATGGACTTGTTTGGTCCAATGCCAATTCATAGTCTTGGAGGGAAGGTATATACTCTTGTGATTGTTGATGATTACTCTAGATTTGCTTGAGTGTTCTTTCAAAAAATAAAGTCAGATACATTAGACATCTTTATGTCTTTTGAGAAGAAATTTCATAATACAATGGGCAATATAATCCATTTCACTAGGTATAATTACAAAGGTAATGTTCAGAGTCAAGAAGAAGTTGCTGAACAAGTTGCAATAGATCAAAGAGCACTAAACTTGACTACATTAGATCAACATGTTGAAGTTAAAGAAGTAGAGATTGAAAGAAGAATGCAAGCAACTATGTGACTTATGAAAGATCATCCCTCAAATTAAATTATTGGGGACCTTATTTAGGGTGTGAAAATAAGGATGATAGCTCTAAATGAAGCAATGTAACTCAAATTCTAATCTTAGATTTAGCCAAAGAAATTTGAAGAGGCAAATGTTGATCTATCTTGGATTATTTTAATGAAAGAAGAAATCAATCAATTCATGAGATGCAAAGTGTGGATGCTTGTTTCTAGACCCCAACATCAAAATGTAATTAGAACTAAGTGGATCTATAATAACAAGATGGATGAGCAAGGGGTAATCATCAAGAATAAAGCTCGACTGGTAGCAAAGGGTACATGCAAGAAGTAGGAATAGACATCGACCAAAACTTTACACTAGTGGTTAGATTGGAGATAATCAGACTATTCCTAGCCTATACAGATCATAAAGGGTTTAAAGTTTATCAAATGGATGTGAAGTTTGTATTTCTGAATGTATATCTTAAGGATGAAGTGTATATTGAGCAGCCCCAAGGTTATGTTGTTCCTACCCTTCCTTATTATGCTTATTTTATGAGAAAAAACTTATATGGGTTGAAGAAAGAACCTAAAGCTTGGTATGAGATCCTGTCTAGCTTTCTCATTGAAATACATTTTCACGGTGAAAGATAGACAAGATATTATTCAAAAGTAAGTCAAGGGCAAGATTATACTAGTCCAAATATATGTTGATGATATTATCTTTTGATCTATGATGAAAACCTCTGTAAAAAGTTTGCTAACTTGATGAAGGAGAAGTTTGAAATGAGCAATATGGGTGAGCTCAAATATTTCTTAGGGCTCCAAGTGAAACAATATGAAGATGGAATCTTTATCTATCAGAGCATGTTCACTAAGGAGCTGATCAAAAAATTTGGAATAGAGACTGCAACCTTAATGAGGAATCAAATGGATCTAATATGTCTCTGGACAAAGATAAAAGGGAAATCCATTTGAAGAAACTTTGTAAGGAAGCATCATTGGGTCCTTGCTATACCTTACTGATAGTAAACTAGACATCATATTCACAATATACATTTATGCTGGATATCAGATGAACACTAAGAAATTTTATTACACTTCTACAAAGAGGATATTGAGATACCTTAAAGGTACATCTAATCTTTATCTATGGAACCCTAGGAGCAATGATTTTGAACTAACTGGTTTCTCAGATGCAGATTTTGAAGGTGCAAGGAAGATAGAAAGAGTACATCGATCTGGTACCTACCAATTCCTATACAAGAGACTGATCCCATGAAAAAAAATAGACTCGCGTGGCAATCTCCACTACTAAGTCAGAGTAAATCTCTGTTGGGAGTTTTTGTGTCTAGTTTCTATGGATACAACATAAAGTTAAGGACTAAAATATTAAGATCAACAAGATAACCATGTACTATGATTCCTCCAGTACAATTTCAATTGTAAAAAATCCTATGTCTCACATCAAGACAAACACATTGAAATCAGGCATCACTTCATCAGGGAGTATATAGAAAAATAGGATATATATCTTGAATATGTGTCCACTGATAGACAAGCAGTAAATATCTTCACTAAGTCTCTTGATGAAGTAAAATTCAGTATCTTTAAATTTGAATTAAGAATGCTAAACTCAGAATTAAATTTTCTCACTAAATTTCTTTAAAATTTATTATATCTTTGTTTAGTTTTGACAAATACCATGACAAGACAATAACTCTAATCTGGACGAATCTAGAAAATTTTTTAAGTATTGATACCTTTCAGGTGGAAGTTAGGGAGATCATGTGGAGATATATTCAAATCAATGTTGATTCAGCTGGAAGCGCCTTCCAGCTCGAGTCAAATATGGCGAGATGCATGCAGCTTAATGTTAATTCGGGTAGAAGTGCCTCCAACAGAAGAAAGATAATCCTGGTTGTCCATCTTATCTTTAATAAAATTGAATGGCCCATGTTTGGGAAAACATGCACTCACCCAATCACATTCTAAAGTAGATATATATAAATAGGCATAAATTCTACATTAGATTACACAAACTATTTTCCTACACCCATGGACTTGAACTGCCCCATCTTCAACCCTCTCAAAAGGAGTTTTCAGCCATTCAGACTTGCTTGGCAGTAATGGATCCTAAGAAATCAGATGTGGAGTTTAATGTTTGAAGTGAGCTCGTTCGTGGTGGATTTGTGAAAAGCGATGCAAACCTATAGGCGGTGATTGGGTTTTGTGAATACATTGGGTTAGAGTTCGTGCTATCTAAGCCAACCATGATTTTTTAAATAGAAGTTACATAATTCTATTAGAATGCCGAAATATTATCTTCTAGGACAACAATAAAACCCAAAATCACTGGCCATTGGGTAAGACTATCTTCCTGATCCTTAACCACTACGCTGAAGCTTACTGTGATCTTAGAAGAGAAAGCGAATGAACTAAATTTTGATGACAGAACACTAGATCTTCTATGGTGTGGTTTCCTAGAAGCACCTTATGGGTTACTATAGAGAAACAAACTGAGAACATCTAGAAAGTTAATGGCAAAAATCATTAGAATGGTGTTGATATGCAAGCTCGGATCTTATGATAGAATTTCCAGAGGTTTGCTTGATCTCATGACCAGATTCATACTAAAGAAAAGAACAAACATGGAAAATGTCTTATATGGAAAAATGAAGGACTCCCTTTAGACCCCTAACTTTGAGAGAATCTTGTCACTCTACTTCAACAATTTCTCTGAAGACTTTTAGTTAAAATAACTCACTGGTGCATCACTAAATTAACTAAAGAGTATTGTTCTAAATGAAGTGGCTAAGTGGGGGCAATCCTTTCCTAAGGCTAGGTAAAAGATAAAGGGGAGTGCTCCTAGAGTAAGTCTGAAGGATAAAGATGAAGTTGTAACAAACTTGACAGCATAGAGTGTTGAAAAGGCAGTTGATCAAACCCTACAAACATTATGGGGGACACATCAAGGGATCTAATTGAGGAAGTTGTGTCTGATCCTATAGTTGATCTGAATAAGACTGATGATGGGACATGCCATTATACAGGAAAACTGGTGGATCTTGTTGAGGGGGAGATGCACCCTAAGTGGTCAACCCTAAGAGAATATGGAGAGAATACAGCTGAAATGGTTGAGAATGTAATTCCTATGGAGATGGATGTTTAAAAAGACCAAGTGGATGAAAAAAAATTAAAGACTATCAGAAGGACATGACTACAGTATAATAAAGCACATGTAGATAGCTCATACTATTAAAAAATTACAAAGATAGTAAGGGACATTGTGTTGCAAGGCCTATTCATCTTCCTAGATACTGTAGATGAACAAAATAATGATACTAACTTCAATGAAGAGCTGGAAGGAAATGATAATGAAACATAATATGAAATGGTGGGGACATCAAGTAATGCTGCTTGTGAAGAACCATCTGGTTTAATGATTGATCAGATGATAAAGTTACTCAGAGAATAAAGAAAATCCTTTGAACATTATGTAAATAAAATTATATAGGCAGTGATGGAAGACTTATTTGACAAATTAGGGAGATTAAAGAAGACATGACTCATATTGATGCTCAGATAACTAGGTTGTTCATCAGAGCTGAAGGTGTGGTAAAACTCAATATGAAAATGTTATAGAAGTTGGATGACAAACTGGAAGAATCTCTTTACTGAGACAAGAACTTTATAAATGCAACTAATAGGTTAAACATGCAATTCATTGCCTGCCAGGACTAAATATTATAGAAGTATGTGGATGGTCAAAATTTTTATGTGCAAACTTTGTCTGACAGTGAAGAAGATTACAAAGATTAGGTTGTGAAGTACATATTTGAAGAAGCCAGAAAGGGGGAGTGTGACACATGACACTACCTCCTAGCTGGCGAACAAGCTCAACTAAAAATGGGGAGAATTTATTTACTATGTGTTGAGGATGTTCAGATCATGGAGAAAGAGTCCAAAATTGCCTCTAAATAGAAATGAATACAAGAGCAGGAAGAATAAGAAGAAAGGGAAAGGAGGCATGCAAAGACTAGAAAGGAAGGGGTGTTACTGGTGTTAAAGGGAAATGAAAATTGTAGCTTAACATAATGGAAAAATTTTGATCTCTTAATATATAAATATTTGGAATGTTGTCCCTTAACTAAGTTCATATCATTTATATTGATTATGTGCAATTCATCTATATTTGAGGTTTTGACTTCTTTAAATAGGAGAGATTGTTGGGAACATTGCCCACATTATTCCTGATTTGAAGAAGTCCTCACAATATAGATGAACACACTCATATTTGATATGTATGATTGTTTCTAGGAACATGCAATAGTGCAATCAAGCCCAACATAAGGATGGACTTAGTGTCATCAGTCATTGTCTTGTCAATATAATACCTCATTATGCAATACACCATGTCGACCTAAGATATGGACGATGTTAGACTTGATACTCACTCTTAAGAGAAAAATAAACAAAGTCTAGAAGCCTGGGTAATGCAAAGGAGTCAAGTTGAACAAGATAAAAATTATCTAAGTCAAAATTTGACAACACATCTAGTTGAACTATTAGATAATCTAACTGAATGTGTAGAAGAACGAGGACAAATCAGGTAGATATTGACATAACACAAGAATTTTATTAAGCCACTGATTCTACTAGGTAGTCAACCAGATGTGGAGAATTAAGAAGAATCATGCGAAAGTTTTCAGAAAAATTCCTAAGTACAAATTCAACTAGATGATCTAGTCATTCGTGTAGAAGAGTCAAAACCATTTGAGTAGATATCTCATAAAAATAAAAGATGGTTAAGTACAAATACAAATAGACAACAATCTGAACGTGCAAAATGATCAAGATGATTCGGGTTAATGTACTCAGAATACAAAGAGTTGTAAATTTTACTATACATCAAATCACTCGTGCAAATAAATAAAGATGATTCGTGTAGATGATATGAATGCTTAAAATTGCTAAGTGCAAATTAGTTTAGATCATCTATACGATCATGCAGAAAGCTCCAGGTTATTTAACCAGATCTTCCTTGAAGCTTAAAATTGACTTGATGTTTTGAAGAAAGAAGCTTTCATCTTATGATATAATTTGACTAGATATCTAGCAATTTGATTATCTATTCAACCAGATGGGGAGAAGAATAAGTACTCATAGAAAACTATTATAATTCTATATTTGACTAGAGATCCACTATTTGACTAGAAGAAGCCCCGAAGAAGTAATTTTTCTAAAAACTTCTGGAATAATATGCACTAAGTAAGAATTCGACCTGATATCAAGCCATTCAACTAAATATGAGGTAGATTCGACCAGATTACATTATTTAGAAAAATGAACAACCAGATTTGACTAGTTGTATATGATTCGACTAGAAAGAGTTGTGAAGAATTAATTCAACCAAACTTGAAGAAATTCAACCATACATCTAGTTGAATTTATCAAATAGGCTTGAATTCAAATTGACGTGCTTTTTTGTTGTTATCTCATTTAATGCCGCTGTAGAAAGGGCCAATCAGATTAGTCCTTTAAGGTAAAAGATTTAGGACATAAAATAAGTCTGAGATTCGATCATTAAGGATCTTGGCTATATAAAAGAAAGAGGATGTGAACAGTAAACCATAATTGATATATTTTGAAGTTGAGCTTTTCTGCCGTCATTTTTTTTTAAAGTGTTATTCCATCATGAAGTTCAAGAATGGAGAAGAACAAATCTAAAGTAGATCTCTTGTTTCTCTAGAAGATAAATTGATTTATCTTGCTGAAGTGCCGAAAGCTAAATCAACTAACAATAAGAAGAAGAATCTTCATAAGTGTAGTGGAGACATTTTCACAGAAGTAGACTCTCTTAAAGCCCTCTACAAGAAGAATAGAAGAGGCGAATCCTCTTCAGGCTTAATAAAGACTCCAAATTTATCAAGATTTATTATTATTAGTCTATAAAGAGTTTTTGTACTAAAAACCTTTTTAATAGTAGGATATCACTAAGATCTGAGCTGTAGGGTTTTAGTGACCTGAGGTAGGGGGTCCATTCAGTGCCTTTGAGGTAGGAGAATTTGTCTCTAAGCTATAAGATTCCTTTACAGAATCTGAGTGTAGTATTCCCATATGGAATCTGAGCTGTAGGATCTTAGACTAGGGATCTGAGGTAGGAGTCCAGTTAGTGAATCTAAGGTAGGATACTTGGTCTCTAAGTTGTAAAATCTACAGATCTGAGTTTTGGTAAGAGTTTGCCAAAATTAGCTCTCTTCTAGATAGGTGAAGGGGGAAAGTGGACGTACCCAACTTGGGGAACCACTATAGTTTTACGTGTCTGTGTTGTGCATTCTTTGTGATTGTGTACTTGTGTTTCTTACTTTAGTTATTCTGCTTTAAATTGAGAAAAAGATGACATCACTCATTCACCCTCCTCTAGGTGATCTTATAACTTTCATCAATGCAGGAGATCTTATAATTTGACATGGATGGATCATGTTGACCAGAGAAGATAAGTATATTAGAAGGAGGTGAGAGCTCTTCTTAACCCCAAGATATTATAGGAGAATGAGCTAGGACATAGATTGACAACCCAGTAATTCCTTCCAGATCTCTCACAAGCCTCGAGATTTGGTTGTATCTTATGCCTTTTTCTCTTCATTACTAGTTAATGATTAGCATTCTCTATAATATGTTAATGATAACACACCCCAAGCACAGTTAATGAACTTCTATTTATGTTTAATACAATATGTTTGTTTGTGCTTGATGTGTTAAAATGAGCTTTTATGTTGTTATAAGTGAGAGAGAGAGTGAGCGATATGTTATTTTTCTTATGCTAAAAGAACTTTGATTTAACTTGCAAACTAAATATTAGGGTGTAATGAAGCCGGATTTGCCATCCGTCTAGTGAAATGGTGATTGCGACCCATGAGCTTATGAAATTAAGAGCGAAGTGGTGCTTATGACCAACAAATTTATTGTTTTGAGCACTCACCACCACCACCCAATCAAACCACCTTTTTTTAAACCTTGCCCTTAATTTTCTTAATTATAAAAACACAATCCATTCTGCATTCTCAATAGATTGATACTTGGGGAGAACCTCCACATTTTATATTATTTGTAGGACCGGTGCACTTGCGGTCATCGTATTAGTCGTCACTCTCCCAAAAAATCCCGAGGCAATGTTGAACTTCCCTAAAAAATGCATATGATATATCCAAAAATTGATGGATTCAATAGAGTTTTGACAATGCTCTTTATTCACCCAAATCTTGCTTTCAAGGATGGTTGGCATAGATCTGAAATCAAATCAACAAATTGTCATCAACATTGGATTCACAGCTTACGATGAATCTTCTTAAAAATTTTGCACAATTGGGAAATTTTAGTTTTGGGTGAGGTGAATAGTACTCCACCCCACGTTAGCTAGACTTTTTTTGGATCCGTGGGGATAGGAAATCTTGTGATTAGATGTAATCCAGACAATTTTATTTATCAATGAAGGAACCTCTCATGCGATATTAACAAACCGTCCTCTTCTATTTGATAAAAAGGTATTTCATTCTCATATGATGAGGAAGAAATGTCACAAGAATTATATTTGATAAGATGACATAACCTAGGGTTCAAACGATGATTATGTAACTATGAATTCAAAAAAGGACACGTTTGAGGAAAAAGTCTACAGGGCCTTCCAGAGTTTTGATTTTAGGTAAAACTCTGGAGTCCCTTGGATGAAAGTTGATTTTTTTTACAACATAGCCTACAAATCAACCTAAATCGACTAAGTTTTCAGATATAGAGGAGCATGCAATGGCTACAAACTTGGTATAATCTCTAAACGTCGTAAAGCTCGTAGCTAGTCGAATGTAACGCAGACTACAACTTGACCTTTGTTTCGAAATTATATCTTGAAGTGATGGAACCTGTAGCTCAGTAATAAACTTGATGGGGTCCCATAAAATTGGTTTGTTCGAACCAAATTGACTTGAGCTTGACTGGCTCGCCAACACAGTTCTAACGGACCTAATCTTGCGCGATTCTAAGTTCGTTTGGTCTTACAAACGGACGTCGAGACACTTGTACACCCATATACGCTAACAACACAACCCATCATGTACTGCATATCGTAAAATCCTCAATCATAGGGGTACAAATAGTAAATCCTCCAACATTGGGGTGCAAATAGTAATATTCCCCATCATGGGGTGCAAATAGTAAAATCGTCCATCATGAGGGTGCAAATTGTAAAATCCTCCAACATGGGGGTGCAAATAGTAAAATTCACAATCATGGGTGTGAAAATAGTAAAATCCCCCATCATGGGGTGCAAATAGTTAAATCCTCCATCATTGGAGGGGGTGGGGCAAATAGTAAAATTCACCATCATAGGGTGAATATAGTAAAATTCAACATCATGGAGTGTAAATAGCAAAATCCTCCAACATGGGGGTGCAAATAGTAAAATTCCCCATTTTGGGGTGTAGATTGTAAAATACCCCATCATGGGGGTACAGATAGTAAATTTCCCTATCATGGGGTGCAAAGAGTAAAATTCCTCATCATGGAGCGCAAATAGTAAATTCCACCATTATGGAGGTGCACATAGTTGAATCCTATGATGGTGTGCGTATAGTAAATTTTCTAAAAATGCGTATTATAAAATATAAGAAATTAGGTTGCAAAAATTGAATATGAAAGTGAGGGGATAGATCAAATCTACTCTAGAGGGGGGGGGGGTGAATAGAGTATTAAAAACATTTAATTAATTTTTATAGCGGAATTAAAATAGATGTTATTTATAAGTATAAGAGAATTAAAAACAAGAGCAAACACAACACAGCAGGAATAAAGAAAGATGAGCAACCAGACGACACAAGAAAATTATAGTGGTTCCCCAAATCTGGGTACATCCACTCTTCTACAACCGTGGTAGGAATCCACTTAGGTTTTTGATCAGGTACCCTATCACCACAAGATCTGCTTCAGGTAGACCTAGAAACCCTTCAGGCTTTTGATCAGGTGCCTAAAAACCAATAGGTTTTTTATCAGGTGCCCTATCACCAAAAAGTTCACTTTTGAAGGGAGTAATAACCCCGTACAAGAGAGGTTAAAGAAAATAAATGGCAGTCTTCTCTTTCTTAAAGCAAATGAGAAGACTATGTGGATTTGATGATGCCAAAGCTCCCCCTGAGATATTGAGTAGATTTAGGAAGATGGAAGCTTTGTCCAGGGTGTAGGTCTTCAATAGACTTGTGTTCTTGTTCTTCAAAATCTGTAGAATGATGTTGATTTTCTTTCTCTATAGCTTCTTGAAGATAGAATTGAAGAAGAAGACTCAAGATGAAAATTAGTTGTTCTTCTTCTGTTTTCTGAGAGCAGAATGGAGAGTTCTGAGAGCTATTGCAGAAAAATGCTTGTGTTTTCTGAGGGACTCTTTCTGAATCTTCTTGTATGATTATTAACCAGTCTGAATATCTCTTTTTGAGATTCAAAAAAATATTCCTTGAATTACTGTAGAAAACGAAGAGAAAAACGGCTACAAATTCTGGCAATTAATTTCTCCCCAACTGTCTTGGCAAATAAGTCAGAATAATAACTCTATGAAATACCATAGTTAATGCTGTGAAGAAACGACTATATGCCTTGATAATGTCAGCATTAACTACCAGAGATTATTTGATATAAACAAAATCAATGAATTAGGAAATAAATCTTCAAGACAGCTGCTGAAAATAAAAGGAATCAGACACAGAGAATGATCGTCGATCTAGGCTGGAAGATCATCGAGCTGAGATCAACTATCTGCGATCTGAGATTTCTGAGAACAAGAGAAAACGTCTACCTGATCTCGTAGATCGTCGAGCTCAGTTCAGAGATTAATCTCTGAGATCGTCGATCGGAGATCGACGATCGTCGTACTGAGTTCGACAAAAGTCGAACTGATATGAAATCCACAAAATTCTTCTGAGTCTTGGATCTAAGAGAGAAATCCAAAGCTGGTCCTAAGAAGTCTGACCTGTAGAGACTAACTTAGAACTAGACCTTGACCCTTGCTATACAAATGGGTCAACATCCTAAGAGTGGACCTAGACCAAATCAAACAAGGGTTCCAATAATCTCCCCCTATTTGGGTGAGGTCACTCAAAGTAAAAAGAAACTAAAAATACAAGGCCATACATATCTGATAAAATTTAAATTATCAACAGATATAATATAGCAATGTACTGCACATTTAGTTCAGATAAAACAGTAAAACAGTAAGGCAATAAAGTAATAATAGTTCAGAGAAAAACTTAAGAATTAGCAGGAGGAGGAGCAGAAGAAGTTTTGGTAAAAGCAATCTTCCTGGTTGGGTCTTCTGCTTCCTTCTTTGACATCTTTAAATCTTGCTCACCATGGGTTTTTTGATAGGTGGATCTGGGTACAACTGCTTATATATGGATGAAGTGACATATATTCAGCAGGATTGAATACTTTCTTACTCATTTGCAGCCTTTCAAGTTCTTTTTCTCTGTAGGAGGAAATTGTAGTAAACTATGAGTGATCTTGTCCTTCTTTTTTGGCTTTGTTAATCTGAGACAATCCAATTAACTCATTGAGTCTGGCCATCCTGAAATTAGGATCAAGTTCTAGATCAGCAGGAGGAGAGGAAGGTTTCTCTGGATCAGCATCCTGTGATGGCTTTGAGATAAGCTTTTGAATTAGGTAGATTGAGCTTGAAAGTTTGTTGCTACCAGATTTTGTTGCTGTTTACTGTAATAAAGAGAACTTGGAGGAGGAGCTAGACTGAATTTGCCTTTGGAATTAGAAGATTGAGAAGAGGAATGCCTTTGAGAACCAGAGGGAGCTTGCTTCTGATGCTGAGAAGGAGCTGGCTTTGAAGACTTAGAGATATTTGAACTTTGAGTTACATTGCCTGAGGCTCCTGCAGCAGGAGGAGGAGGAGGAGGACCTCTCCTGAACTTTTGAGGAGGAGGAGAGTACCTTATTCTCTTCTTCCTAGCCTTTTGCTCATTCTTAGAAAACCACATCCACTGTGGCATTCCTTGATAATGAGTAATCTTCTGGAGAATGTAGTATGGAGTGTCATTAAGAGGATTTGGCTTTGGGACTGCCTTAGGAGGAGCTTTTCTTTTCTTAGACACTTTCTTCTTGCTGTTATCAGAATCAGAATTATCATCTTGATCATCATCAGATGAGCCTTGGGGATTATCATATAGCGCATCAATCTCTCTGATCACTTCCTTTAGAACTTCCTTATCAGCTTGAGGAAGGATAACTTCAGTAGGAACTGCTTCAGTTTCTATAGCAATATCATGAGCAATGAGATCATCAAGACTTGGAATGGGGCTATCATCCAAAACATAGGATGGCCCAGGAGATCTTGACATCTGATCATCAGACTATTCTGCCAGAGGAACTACAAAACTTGCCTTTAGTTGTCTTACAACTTCAGGACTTAGAGAGGGAGTACAACACACAATAGCCAAAGAAGATGGTTTAAAATTTGGAATACAATCTAGAAAGAGTGTGCAGAAGGAACTCAACAACTCAAAGATATCCACTATGGGATTGATGCAACAATCACCAACAGTCAAAACTTCTGGAAGAACTGTTTCTTCTATATCAGTATCAATATATATAATTTCTATATCCAGAGCCATCTGATCATCTGAGGAGACATCTTACTGCATATCTGCTGAAACTACTGCTGTTGGAGAAGGCATAAGAGCTTCTTCATTTGATATCTCCCCCTGCCTGGCTGTAGAGGCATCTATAGCCAGGCACCAAGAAAAAAGGACAGAGGAAAGGGCAGCAACTCTATGGGTAAGAGTGTTGATGGAGGCAGTTAGAGGAGCTATAGCTTGTGCTATAAGATGCTCTAAGGAAGGAGAAATGAATTTTAGAAGATCTTTAGCTATATCTGAGAAATTGAGGTAAAGGGGTTCAGGCTCAGAGGAGGTATAAGGAGTTTGATGACCACAATTTGAGCAAACTGAGAATGCAGAAGGGAAATCTATATTAGTGAATTCAAGAAAAGAAGAGGATGGATGAACATCAGAGGGAAGAGATGATGATGGAATATCCTTTTGGATGGGTTTAGAGGGAATTTGAGAGGATAATGATGGAGAAATTATAGGAGAAGCAATGGGCTGAGGAGATTCATGATGATCTGCATGAGGAGATGTAGGATGATCTGGGGAGTTCTAAATTTGGATAGGTGAAGCAGGAGGTGAAGGTGAAAGAAATGGAGAGGATTGGATTTGGGAGGAAGGGAGTGAGGGGACTGAGGGTGAGACAAAGAGAGGAACATCTTCTGGGGTTGGGGAAGTAGTTGCATCAGCTCTAGTATCCTCAGAAGTCCTGGAGGAACTGGAAGGCCTGGGAATGGTCCTCTCCCACTTTCCAAATAGTGAGGAGTCTAACCTCTTACTGACATTTATGAATTGGGTCTGGGAGACCAGCAACTCAGGAGGTTTAGCCTGGAGAAATATTCCACATATTCTCCCAAAACAAACCTCTTTCTTAGAGTTTTTCCTTCTAATCAACTACAAGAAAAGACCAGCCCAGTTTATAGATTTCCTATTAACTAGAGCAGACATCACAGAGAACTGCTACTTGTTAATGTTGTCATGAGCTATGTGCTTGCGCATCAGAACTTTACCGACTACATCTGCCAAGAATTTAAATTCTACAGACAGATTTTTCTTAAGCAGTTTTGAAGGTGTTCCATCTGGATGACCCATTCTTATCATTATTGAACTGTACTCAGAGGTATCTAGTTCTAGAACATCTTCTCCATTTATTAAATCAAAAATGTCAGAAAGTATAGCTGGAGTTAGAATAACTTGAGTTCTAAAAATAGTTCCAACCATAGTCGATTCATCTGGACATGTTGAAGAGTAAACCCATTCTTTAATTTCAGTTGCTGGAAGCTTGATCCTGGTTATCATTATCTTCTTCACATTTTGTTCTTTGAAGAGATTCAATATATCCAAGAAGATTGGATTGCAGTGGTTGAAGGAATCCATGTCAATGTCGAAACCTGTGTCGAACTTCATCGCAGTAAGAACGGCCGCTGAAGTCGCAATTAGAGTCCTGCAAAGTAAACAAAGATCAAGTACAAGAAAACTAGGAAGGCGCGGGATAAGGCACGACGAGAAACCTTAATATAGGTTTTTCTTTTGGAATACGAAAGATCGGGCTGTGTCCTACGATAAGATAAGAAAACTTCGATCTTAGGTCGACGACGTATTTATATAAAAATATTATCGTCGGCCTCTAATGACGAGGGAAAACAAATCGTCGATCTCAGGTCGATGATTTATTTTCTTAAGAGAAAAGTCATCTAACTCTGGTCGACGATTTTAGCTTCACATAGAGTTGTCGTCGATCTCAGGTCGACGATAGAGCTCAAGATGAGTTCGCTGATCGTCTATCTCCGTTCGACGATTTGTTAACAGATCTTCAGACACAGACAGAAAAAAATTAATCCACTCCATTTATCATTCCAAGCTGATTTAAGAAGAATAGATGTTTCAATTCATCCAAAGGCTTGGTGAAGATATCTACTCTTTGAAATTCAGTGGAGATAAAGTTAAGATTAATTTTCTTTTTGTCTACACCATCTCTATTGAAATGATGCCTTATTTCTATATGCTTAGTTCTAGAATGATGAACTAGATTCTGAGCAATAGAAATTGTACTAGTACTATCACAAAATATAATTGAATTATTTAGATTGTATCTATAATCCAGCAATTGGTTTTGAATCCACATTATCTGTGAGCAGCAACTGCCAGCTACAATGTATTCAACCTCTGTTGTTGAAGTGGACACTGATGTTTGCTTCTTACAAAACCAAGACACAAGCCTATCACCAAGAAACTGGCATGTTCCTGATGGGTTTTTTGCTGTCTACTCTGCATCCAGCATAATCAGCATCTGAGTATCTAGTTAACTCAAACTCTGACTCTGTTGGATACAAAAGTCCTAGATTAGGGCAACCCTTTATATATATCAAAATCCTTTTTAGCAAAATTAGATGAGATTCTTTAGGGTTCACTTGGAACCTAGCACAAAGACATGTAGAGAACATGATGTCTGGTCTACTTACTGTGAGGAATAATAGGGATCCAATAATAGCCCTATAAGTTTTCTGATCAACAGGTTTCCCCTTTTCATCAGAATCAATCACAACATTGGAAGCCATGAGTGTTTTCATTCCTGAGGCATCAGCCATCCCAAACCTTTTTATTAATTCCTTAGCATACTTGGACTGAGATAAGAAGATACCATCAGGTGATTGCTTCACTTGGAGACCAAGAAAGTAAGAGAGTTCACCCATGCTACTCATTTCAAACTTAGAATGCATCAGGTCAGATAACCTTTTGCATAGTTTGGAATCAGTAGAACCAAAAATAATATCATCTACATAAATTTGTACTAATAGGATTCTATCATGATGATGTCTAATAAATAAAGTTCTATCTACTATGCCTCTAGAAAATTTATGCTCTAAGAGAAAGCTAGCTAAGGTTTCATACCAAGCTCTTGGAGCTTGCTTTAGACCATAGAGAGCTTTATGCAATCTAAAAACATAGGAGGGATGGGTTGAAGAGATAAAACCTAGAGGTTGTTCAACATAAAACTCTTCCTTTAGTTCTCCATTGAGAAAAGGCACTCTTGACATCCATTTGATATACCTTTAACTTCTTATGTGTAGCATAAGCAAGAAATATCCTGATTACTTCTAGCCTTACAGCAGGAGCAAAGGTCTGATCATGATCAATTCCTTCCTCTTGCCTATAGCCTTGAGCTACAAGTCTTGCTTTGTTCCTTATGATTGATCCATGGGCATCAATCTTATTCATGAAAACCCACTTAGTTCCAATGACTGGATAGTTTTTGGGTCTTGCAACTAAGTCCCAAACTCTACATCTCTCAAATTGGTTGAGCTCCTCTTGCATTGCAATAATCTAGTGTGGATCTTGCTCAGCATCTTTAAAGGATTGGGGATCAATTTGAGATAAGAAGCAGACATGCATCAAGTCTTGGTTGAGTTGACACCTTCTCTGCACACCAGCTGTTATGTCTCCAATCACTAGAGATGTAGGGTGATCTCTAAGTGTGACAAGTTTAGGTGGTGGAGTTAGTTTAGCAACAGATTGGGGAAATAATTCCTCTTGTGGAATTGAGTTATCTGTTGGAGGAAGTTCTGACACTTCCAAAGTTTCTTCTTCACTTTCTTCATCAACTTGTGAGGAGGAATGTGATGTAATCTTTTGAGTAAGGTTGAGATCATCCAATTCTTCATAAAGTTGGGGTACCTATAAAGAGTTACTGGTAGAAGCTTCCTTCTCCTTGTAAAACATATTAGCTTCATCAAAAGTAATATGAACAGATTCTTCAATTTTCAAAGATGATTTATTGAAAAACTTATATGCCTTGCTGAATTGGGAATATCCTAGAAAAATTCCCATTGCAGCTTTGGCTTCAAACTTTCTAAGATAAGTTTTGTTGTTATTATGAATGTAACAGATACAACCAAATATTCTAAAGTAATCTATTTTAGGTTTCTTCTCTTTGAGTAGTTTATAGGGAGTCTTGCCCTTAAGTTTATGTATCAAACTTCAGTTCAGGTCATAGTTTGTTGTGCTTACAACTTCTGCCCAATAGGATAGAGGCATGTGAGCATTTGCAAGTAATGTGCTTACAGCTTCAATGAGTGTTTTATTTTTCCTTTCTACTACCCCATTTTATTGAGGAGTTTTAGGAGTAGATAAACTGTGCCGGATACCTTCTCTCTCACAGAATTCTTGTATGGGAAGAGATTCAAACTCAGTACCATGATCACTTCTGATCAAAACAACTGGAGTAGAGTACTCAATCCTTATGCATTTCAGAAAGTCTGTAATAACTTTAAAGTTATCAGACTTGTGTATCAAGAAGAAAACCCAAGTGAATCTGGAGAATTCATCTACAATAACTAAAGTATAGAACTTTCGTCCTAAGCTCTGTACAGTAATTGGTCCAAAAAGGTCCAAATGAAGCAAGTACAGAATCCTAGGTGAATCACTCTTATTTACTAATTTAAAACTATTTTTAGTTTGCTTGCCTAACTGACAAGCCTTGCAAAGGCTTTACTTCTTGCAGGGGCAAGAGGGCAATCCTCTAACAAGGTTGTCTTTAGATAACCTAACAATGTTTCTAAGATTTACATGGCCTAGTCTTTTATGCTAAAGAGTGTTGTTATTGCTAACTTGATTAAATAAACAAATTTCTGAACTAGCAAAATTAAAGTTAACCAGATATATATTACCTTGTCTAAAACCAGATAAAACAATATTGCTATTTAAAGAGATATTTCATTTGGATTCAGTGAAGCATACCTGATAACCTGCGTCACATAACTAACTTATGGATATCAGATTATGTTTTAGACCATTTACATAAGCTACTTTGCTGAATATGACAGCTCCAATAGTAAAATTTCCATAGCCTTCTGTCTGACCAAAGCTTGAATCTCCAAAGATCACCTTTGGACCTAGCTTGAACTTGAAATTAGTTAGGTTATCTCTATTCCCTGTCATGTGCTTTGAGCACCCACTATCCAAATACCACTTATCCTGTATGGTAGGATAGGTCTTCACCTGCAAGAGAACAGACTAAATATTCTGGACCCTGGTGACCTTAGGTCCTTGTCTCTTTTCATACTTGAAACTGTAAATAAAGGAACATACAGGTTGCCATTTATAACCTAAGGGATGAAATTTTCTAGGTGGGATTATCCAGTTAGAAAAAGGGTTAAAAGTTTTAGGGTTTTTATTGAAGTTTTTGTTGTAGTTAGAGTTTTTATAAGACTGATCTGGGTTCGACGATTTATGTTGGGATCATCGATCTGCGTTCAACAACCAGTGCTGATCTCGTCGATCTCGGTTCACAGAATAATAGTTGCTACTATCTGTGTTCCACGATCGTCGATCTCTGATCGACGATGTTTGATGATATCGTCGATCTACCTTTCCTGAGTAACCCAATCTTTTGGTTCAGAGATCATCGGTCGGCATTCGACGAGAAGTACTGAGATCGTCAATCTTGGTTCGATGATTTTGGTTGAGACTTAGCTTTTTGTTTCTTTTTGTTAAGTTCAACTTGTTCTAATACTTTGTTCACTTTTTCAATGTGTTTAGTTTTTTTCTTACCTTTTTCTGAAATGAAATTTACAGGTTTGGATAAGATATTTTTCTGAATTAGAGGGGGTTCACTAGGTGATGCACTTAATCCTAGTTTACTTTTGTTCAACCTAGCATTTAGTGTGCTAGTGATTTCTACCATCTGTAAGCTTTTGCTATTTAAAGTTTCTTCTAATTGTTTTACTTTACTTAGTTCAGTTTTCAGAAATGTGATTTGTTCACTAGACATATTCAATTCATTATTTAATTTGATATTTTCTGATACTAAGTTATCATATTCAAGTTGTTTATCCCTGAGAAGTTTAATTTCTTTCTCAAATCTTATAAGATCATTACACATAGATTTAAAATCATTTTTAAAATCTTCAGAGGTAAAATCAAAAGATTTTATTACCTGATCACAGTCTGAATATTCTTCAGATTCTTCTACTTCTAATCCATGACCTGAAGCAGTGATAGCCATTAAGCATATTTCTTTGGCATTTGCTTCTTCATTATCTTCACTAAAGCTGGAGGAGGATGATTCTTTAGTTTCACTCCAAGTTTCAGCAACGAAACCTTTCTCTTTCCTCTTGTGCTTGTGAGAGGATGGCTTGCTGTGGTGTTTCCTAGAGTCCTTTTCCTTTCTTATTTCCTTTTGTTTATTCTCTGGAAATTCAGGTAGGATGTGTCCAGGTTTCCTGCAGCCGAAGCAAATAATCTCCTTAGTTGGAGTTTACTCATACCTTGGTTTATCTTCATTTCTTGAAGACTTCCTTCTGAAATCTTTTCTTCCCATCTTGAAGAATCTCTTTGCAAAGAGACTCATCAGTTCTTCATTGGAAGGAGTTGCTTCTGATTCTTCGGAGGCTTTTAATGCTATATTTTGATCCTTCCTTGGAGGGGTAGAAATCTTTTGTTCTTCTTCTTCTCTTGTCTTGAGGAGCTGCTCATAGCTCTTGAGCTTGCCCAACAGAGATTCAGTTGTGATCTCATTGATGCTTCTGCCTTCTTTGATAGGACAGTTCTGGAATCCCAAGACTTGGGAAAACACATGAGTATCTTGTCATTTAGCTCAGTCAGTGAGATGTCTTTGTCCAATGTTTTCAGCTCATTAACAATTATGCTGAGTCTATTATACATCTCAGCTACTGGTTCAGTTTATGCTTTCTTGAAGTTTTCATACTGTGAAAGAAGATGGGCTCTTCTATCTTTTCTCTCATCTGTAGATCCAGCAACCATTTGGTTTAGTCAGTCCCAAATGGCTTTTGCTGAAGTGCATTCAGCAACCTTCTTGAATATTTTATCTGACATAGTTTGGGCCAGAATGTTCATGGCTATGGCATCAACAATCTTAGCCTTTTTTATGAGCATCATTGTAGTCTAGAGGAGGAACAATATTTAAGCTTGTAGATGTTATTGAGGTAGTTGTCACTAGAGCTGGTGGATCTGTCAAGATAGAGTTGAAGATATCCTCATCAATATAATTCATATACAATTTGATTCTTGCCTTCCAAAGAGCAAACTTATTCAGGTTGCATACTGGAGGTCTGGTGCTTGCATAATCTTTATTTTGTGGTTTATGAAAGTCTCTAGTGTCGACTAAATCCACCTAGGGGGGGGAATAGGTGTCGTGCGGTCTTTTGCGGAATTAAAATAACCTGCACAAATTAACAAACACAGCACAGAAAACACGCAAAGAGTTATAGTGGTTCCCCGATTTGGGTACGTCCACTTTACCCCTTCGACCTATCTCCCACCAAGGGACGACTCGGTCACTTCTCTAATCAGATTGAAATCCAATCCTCATACTACGGAAGGAACCCTTCCAACAAAGGAGTCACAACTCCACCACCACGGGTTGCACCCAACCCTTACAATTAGGAATAAAAATTCCTTTACAACAAATCAAAATTGAATGTAAAAGAAAATACAAACAAAGCTTTTGGAGATTCCGAGGTCCTTCTTCGTTCGTTGAAGCTTTCTTGAAAGTTACGAAGAGTCCACAACCGAATTTCTCTCTTGGAGTGGATCTTGTCAAGATCGGCGGTGGCAAGTGATTGCGGCGGCGATACTTTGAAGATCCAAACTTCTTGACGAAGCAAGCAAGGTCTACCAACGATCTCAGTCGGATCAATCGTCTCAACCGATTAAGAATGGAGAACAAGTCTCGTTCTACGAATCAGAAGATAAGAGATCTCAAGAAAGATACGTGAGATGCTCGGCCTGCCTCGATACTGTCGTCGGAAGATCAGAGATGATCGGAGATTATTGGCGATGACTTCCTTGCGAGCGACTACATGCGATCGGCGCTTTCCGCGATCCGCTAGGTCACGCTCGACCTCCTTTTTGATTTCTGAGAATGGATTACTGTAGAAGTTCAAAATACACGAGTATAAATACTAGAGCCAACCCTAATGACCGTTGTGGGGCCCACAAGGAGAAAACCTAGCCCCGACCTAAACAACGCTTGGCAAGGTGGTTCGGTCCAACGAACGAGAAAAATTTCCTAAGGCAAAATCGGTGGGAATCGTTGGTGAATCTCGTCGATGTCGGCGGGAATCACTCACGATTCCCGTCGATTCTGCCTTGGCAAAATTCCTATTGGAAAACTGTCATCCCGAAGAATTCGGCGGGAATGCAGACTGATTCTCGTCGAAGTCGGCGGGAATCACTCACGATTCCCGTCGATTCTGCCTTGGCAGAATTCCTGTTCGAAAACTTTCTGCTGGAAGAATTCGGCGGGAATGCAGACTGATTCTTGTCGAATCGGCGGGAATCACTAACGATTCCCGTCGAAGTCGGCGAGAATCACTTAGTGATTCTCGTCGATTTTGACTTAGAAGAATTTTCTCTTCCTTCCTTTGATTACTTGGTCTTTGACCCATCTTTGCTCCTTCTTCTGCTCTTGATCTGCCTTAACCCTATACTTAAAAATAAGTACAATCCAATAGAGAGAGCACACGTGAGTCAACACACTGATCTACTCAACGAGGGATTACGTTGCGCAGACCCGTGTATATTGACCCACTGCACCCTAACATTGGTGTGTACTTAGCATGGAATAGCTGCAAGCAAAACTTGAGAGAAGATCGTCAAATACATTGTGAATCCATCTTTGCTTGACTGGAGTCTTCTTCAAATCCAGGTAATTGTGGATACAATACCCAACAATCTCCCCCTATTTGAAGAAGCCAAAATCCTACAAGCTAAGATGAATTACACCAACCAAAAAGATATATATAAAAGTATGCGAGACAAGAAGTCAGAATAATAAAATTTCACGCATTCAAAACAAAAATTGAATTAGCATATGATCAAATATATATATATATATATATATATATATATCCAAAGAGTTGTTCATTTATAATTACAAGAATAGACGTACACGCAGATTAAAAATAAAAAGTTTAGATTTCAAGTCTATCCCTCCTTTGCCTCAGCATCTCTTAGTTGTTTAGTCAGGTACTTATTGCTTTGCCTTTCAAAAAATTCCTTTGGCTTTGGGTAGTACCGGGGGGGGGGGGGGGAGGAGCTTTGTTCTCCACTGTGTTTGATCTGAAGAAAATGTTTCTTTTAGCCTCATATTCTTTGTGCTTTTCCCACTCATACTGACTATATACTTCATTTCTATTAAGCTCTCCCTGCTATTGTAGCATGAATGTATCCAGTATGATGTTCCTAGACACAGGACTCCATCGTTCATTCTTAACTTCACTTTCCTTCCGTCTTAATTTCTTATCTGCTGGAGTTTCTTTAGAAGTTCCTTCTTGAAGTTTTATTTTCCCTTTCGCAATCGCTTCTTGATCAAACATTGCATTGTGAGCAGCTTTGGCAGCGGCTTTAGCAGCCTTTCTGGCATCAGCTTCACTTACGGGAAATTCCTCAGCAATAACAACCTCATCAGCAGCAGCAGTAACATCATCAGTAGGATTAACATGAATATGTATACCTGAAGCTTGTTGAGCTAGCCTATGACAACTTTCAAAAACATACTCATTTGATTGCTTGAAGTTGTCGACCATGATTTTCTCTAACCCTGCCATCTTAGCTGCATAATCCTTCTCCCCCTTTTTGCTTCGAAGGCAATTGAGTCTGCATAAGAATGCAGTGACTCATCTATATGCTTTACATTCTGAGTAAAATCGGTCAGCAGGGTATTCTGATTCGTGTTGAGTATGACCATTTTGGCATCGAACAATCTGATGTTATTGGCAACAACATGAGCATTTTGATTTATTACTACCAGGTCAGCTGTATTTTTTTGTATCCCTTGCATCAGAAGATTGACGGCAGTGCCGGCCTCAGCATACTTAGCTTCAAACTTTTGTTCCATCTTATCCAGCTTGTGATTTATCTCCACAATAATCTTTAGCATCAGATCCTCTGATTGCTTAATTCATTTAAGTACCCTGTTGTGAGATCGTTTAAAGGAGGTCTTCAGTTCATCTACTATACCTTGAATGATATTTACAGTGTGATTTGCCAGGCTAGGTCCTAACGGATGATCCTGATATATGGCCTGGTCGTGCTCTCGGGGGGGGGGGGGGGTAGGACTCTGTGAGTCAGGATTCTCTTCTTTAGATACACTTGTAGAGCTTGATAAATTTACGGTCTCCAGTGGAGGGATAAAGGTAGTATCTTCCAAGTTTCCATGTATACTCATCACCCCCTTCAGCATATTATCAGGTTGTTCTTGAGTCCGGGAGGTCTCCCCCTCAACTGATGCGCCAGATATATCAGGAACTTTAACCTGAATCTGTTCCTCAAAAGGGAGGTCAACATCAATCTCCCCAATGGCCATATCACTTCCAGCTTGCACATCATCAAGTTCCTCAGCAACCTGCTGTTCAGGGGAATCCACATCATCCTCACTAGCAGCAATATTCTCTACATCATCCTCTTCTTCCTCCTCGTCAGTCTGATCAGTATCGAGAGTATCCACTGCCTCCTTAGCAATGAGGGTGATGTCAGTAACAACGTTTACTTGTCTTGTGATTGAGGCTTCCATCCTGTTAGCAGCAGAAGGACTGGGTAACGAATCCCCCTCAGTTCCTACATTCAGCAGATCAGGAACTTCACTAGGCTGATCCGAATGATTTGTGAACTCTGGTGCTCTGTCTTCTTCATCAACACGTATTCCAGACACACCCCCTTGGACAATTCTTCTTTCCCACCTATCAAAGACGCTAGAGTCCATCTTCTTTAAGTAGTGAAGGGGAACTCCCTTAGTCATATCAAATCTATCTCCATCCATCTGATTCAGGTAGAGACTGATGATTCTCCCGAAGTTAGGAGTACGTAGGGTATCTTTTATTTTCTCAAATAACATGGCCCCCCAGTTCAATTTCTTTCTGCACACTATGGCGATCAGGATCTTAAATATGTCCCCTGAGATGTGATCGTGTGAGCCAGGCTTGCAGATCAGAACCTTCCCTATGATATCTGAGATAAGCTTTCATTCTTCGTTCATGTCCTTGCGTTTAATAGCCCTGGTCCCTCTAGCCAATCCACAGAAAAGAAGTGTCCTCGTACGATCATCTTCATCTAGATAGTCCTCTTGTTCAAAGCTGGAGAGCTAGAGATGATGTGATAGTTTGGCAGCCGTCATCTTTATCCTTAGACCTGCTATCTTACTCTTTATCAGGGTGTCCTCGTGTCGGAGCTTGGAGTTTGCGTAAAACTAAAGAACTTCCTTGTCTAGAACCTTGCACGGGTGCTCGAGAATGAAGGAGAGCCTGACTTGTTCCAGCATCAAGATGATGTTTCTGAATTCGTCTGAAGCATGGGCAAAGCCTGTCCTAACAAACTCACTTCCAGTGAGGAGCCCGACCATTGTTCGAGGAGCCATTATGAACCTAAATGAGTTACACTCAAGGAATTAACTCTATCTAAATCTAGAGTTTGAAGGAACTGAACTAGAAGGAGGGAAGATCCTTGAAAATGGAGAATCTCAAGGAAGCAACTGAAGTTACCTTTCACATGGAGGGTGCAAGGAAGGAGACGCGTAGCAAGCGGTGAGAGGAGAGTAGCCCTAGGCCGATGAGAAGCTTACGCCCGGACTAAAGGCTTGCGGTAGAACGGTGTGACACGTGCGTCGAGTTGATGCTGATGAAGGGAACGCAGAGTCGACGGGCTACGATTGACGGGAGACGACTGCGGGCTACGATCGACGGGAGCGACGGACGGTAGACTCGAAGGTTGCGGAAGTCGACAAACTATGGCTGGGGAGCGACGGTAGGCTCGTTTCTGCGAGATCTGCTGAAGGGATTCGGCGAGGTTTCCGCAGGGTCGACGGGAAATGGCGAGGTTTCCGCTGCTTTTTGTAGGAAGCTGAAGGGTCGACGGGAAGGTGAAGGGTTTCTGCTGCTTTTCGTTCTATTAAACAAGCTTCTTTCACGACCGAAAAATTGTAACGTTAAGCACTGGCTATTTCTTGTACATTTAAACCTTTGAGGTCAGAATTCCTATACATTTAAACCTTCTTGTACATTTAAACCTTCTTTCATGGTTGGGAGATTTTCGCTCATCGACAGGAATTCCTGTACATTTAAACCTTTGAGGCGACGAGAATTCCTGCTAATTCGAAACTTTTCCCTTTTAAATAATGGGTAAAAATTTTTAGGTCAGAATAGCTACGCCGAGTCGATGGAAGGATAACACTAGAAATAATCACTGGCTATTTCTTGGTGAGTCAAGATTTAAAAAATATTAGTTGCAATTACTGGTACAAGTCCCTTGAGATTCATCGGACCAATTGACACCCACTCTCACACATTATCAAGATATAGAAAATTTATCAGATTCTAAAATAAGGATAATATGGTTATTGGCTTGCGTGTCCTTCCATTTCAGGTGTGTAGATATATATCTTGAAAGAAAATCTACATATATGTCTATATATATATGTATATCTATGTAATGCGATTCAATTTTCGAAACTGAATGCGCGTACCTGGGATTACTAGGTTGATCATTCGGATCCACTATTTGAAGTACGAAGGGTATCATGTACAAGTAGGACACTGTGGTTAGCATTATCTCTTATCCCATATACTTGTTCCATAGCAATCCTGGAACATCTCTTGTCTAGGTCCCATCAGGTTCATGGGTACCTAGACTATCTTTCAAAAAAGAATAACCCTACCTTAGGAACCCAATAGGTATTGGTTCCTAGGTTCTTGTCAGCGTAAAATACTGCATGCCTTCCTACAGGATTTCTGTAAGGAAAGCTGTCTCTTGCCAAAGGATGTGGACATACCCTTGCCCTTGGCACAGAAGGATTGTGCCAACAATCTATGGCAAAGTGACCCCCTCTGCCACAGCACCAACACTCATGAATATTGTACCTCCTTTTCTGACCAGGTTTATTAACGGAGTTAGTCATAACCCTAGGTCTTAAAGAGGCAAAGCTAGAACTTCTCTCAGATTTACCCTTTCCACCGAGACTCGAGGGGGGTCTGATGGTGGACATGTGGTGAGTATCATGAAGCCTGGGGGATGGTGCTTTCTTTTTAGCCAGCAAACATTCAGGGGCCCCAGTGATGCTTGCTACATGTTTGCCAACTCCCTTTTCCTTTGTCCTAGGGTGGGAAGAAGTTCTGCGAGAGCTGGTTCCAGCAATGTCATGAGGTGAGGGGGCTGAGGCCGTAAATACAAACGGTTCATGATGAGCCATGTGTATTTTCTCATGGGTAGCCATAACAGCACTTGCACAAAGGGTATTTCCACATGAGGGTCGATCATTCCTGCAGTGACTATAATTGTTCTTATGGTCATACCTGAAGGAATGATGAGTGCCCCTCCTGCTCGGTGTGGGGGGTCTGTAAACAGTTTCCCCATTTCTCCACAATTTTATAATTCGCGAGATCCACCCGTTTTCTCCCTTTCTCTTAATAGCATCTATCTTGGAAAAATTAGATACTATCCTCTTCTCGGTCTCTAGATGAAACTCTAGATCCGAGATCTTTGAGTCCTTCACCTTGATGGATTCCAATTGGAGGTCCATCATGGTCCTCAGCTGAGCAATTTCCTTTGCTTGTTCCTCAACAAGCAAGTTGATTTTCTGAAGGGCTCTACGAAGGGAATCAAGAGTTTCAATCTTTTGATTGAAGCTGTCAATTTCCCTTGCCTCAAAAGATGGACAAACCTCTGAACTTCTCCTGTCTTCAGGAGATACAAGAGGAAGGGAGCAATAAGAGGAAGATACTTGATCCTGATTGTGATGATCAGGGTTAGAGTTATGGTCTGCAGAGATTGATGTTTCAGCTTCATCACAACTACATTCCTCAATCTCTTCTTCAGTCTCAGATAGAGACGCTAGAGCTCTGATATTGAGAGGTTGTTCTTGACTTTCATCTTCAGAGATGAGGACCCCCACATATGCTTCATCCTCTTGCTGGCATTTAGTCCCGGCAGTCTTTGTTCCCTCAATGAGGTCAGAGATAGTTTGCCACATGGACTTTGCAGTCTTATACTTATCCAATCTTGTAAGAGATGATCCAGACCAAATATCAGAAATGATCTGTCGAACCAGCTTGTCCAAGTTGAATAGTGAGAGCTCAGTCTCAGACATCTCTGCGGGACTCTTGGGGATTTGGAGATCTTTTCCAGAACTAGAAGCCTTCATGGGAATGAAGGGACCCTCTTCCATAATGAATAACACACGAGGGTCAATGGCTTTCAGATGAAACTGAACTCTCATTTTCCAGATGGGATAATATTCTTTTGTGCAGGCAGGGAGTCTCAGAGGAGAGACATCAGTGTATAGCTCCATGCTTGAGTCTTGTTTTCTTCTTGAAACTAGATACAGGATCTTACTCACGGTGTTAACCTTATTGATGAGTAACCTCCCTCTGATACCACTTGAAAGTCTCTAGTGTCGACTAAATCCACCTAGGGGGGGGAATAGGTGTCGTGCGGTCTTTTGCGGAATTAAATTAACGTGCACAAATTAACAAACACAGCACAGAAAATACATACAGAGTTATAGTGATTCCCCGATTTGGGTACGTCCACTTTCCGCCTTCGACCTATCTCCCACCAAGGGACGACTCGGTCACTTCTCCAATCCGATTGAAATCTAATCCTCACACTACGGAAGGAACCCTTTCAACAAAGGAGTCACAACTCTAACACCACGGGTTGCACCCAACCCTTAGTACTAGGAATAAAAATTCCTTTACAACAAATCAAAATTGAATGTAAAAGAAAATACAAACAAAGCTTTTGGAGATTCCGAGGTCCTTCTTCGTTCATTGAAGCTTTCTTGAAAGTTACGAAGAGTCCACAACCAGATTTATCTCTTGGAGTGGATCTTGTCAAGATCGGCAGCGGCGATACTTTGTAGATCCAAACTTCTTGATGAAGCAAGCAAGGTCTACCAACGATCTCAGTCGGATCAATCGTCTCAACCGATTCGGAATGGAGAACAAGTCTCGTTCTACGAATCGAAAGACAAGAGATCTCAAGAGAGATACGTGAGACGCTTGGCTTGCCTCGATACTGTCGTCAGAAGATCAGAGATGATCGGAGATTATCGACGATGACTTCCTTGCGAGCGGATACAGGCGATCGGCGCTTTCCGCGATCCGCTAGGTCACGCTCGGCCTCCTTTTTGATTTCTGAGAATGGATTATTGTAGAAGTTCAAAATACGTGAGTATAAATACTAGAGCCAACCCTAATGACCGTTGTGGGGCCCACAAGGAGAAACCCTAGCCCCGGCCTAAACATCGCTTGATAAGGTGGTTCGGTCCAGCGAACGAGAAAAATTGCCTAAGGCAAAATCAGCAGGAATCGTTGGTGATTCCCATCGATGTCGGCGAGAATCACTCACGATTCCTGTCGATTCTGCCTTGGCAGAATTCCTGTTGGAAAACTTTCAGCCAAAATAAGTCGGCGGGAATGCAGACTGATTCTCGTCGAAGTCGGCGGGAATCACTCACGATTCCCATCGATTCTGCCTTGGCAGAATTCCTGTTCGAAAACTGTCTGCCGGAAGAAGTCGGCGGGAATGAAGACTGATTCTCGTCGAATCGGCGGGAATCACTAACGATTCCCGTCGAAGTCGGCGAGAATCACTTAGTGATTCCTGTCGATTTTGACTTAGAAAAATTTTCTCTTCCTTCCTTTGATGACTTGGTCTTTGACCCATATTTGCTCCTTCTTCTGCTCTTGATCTGCCTTAACCCTATACTTGAAAATAAGTACGCTCCAATAGAGAGAGCACATGTGAGTCAACACACTGATCTACTCAACGAGGGATTACGTTGCGTAGACCCGTATATATTGACCCACTGCACCCTGACATTGGTGTGTACTTAGCATGGAATAGCTGCAAGCACAACTTGAGAGAAGATCGTCAAATACATTGTGAATCCATCTTAGCTTGACTGAAGTCTTCTTCAAATCCAGGTAATTGTGGATACAATACCCAATAGTTTATAAAAAAGACAGAAGGAGAGAAGTGGATCTATCAAGGATCTTCAGGTTCAGGTGTTAGCCTGTACAATCAACAGAAACGACCCTCTGTTACCAATTGAAAGTGAGGGGATAGATCAAATCTACTCTAGAGGGGGGGTGAATAGAGTATTAAAAACTTTTAATTAATTTTTATAGCATAATTAAAATAGATGTTACTTATAAGTATAAGAGAATTAAAAACAAGAGCAAACACAGCACAGCAGGAATAAAGAAAGATGAGCAACCAGACGATACAAGAAAATTGTAGTGGTTCCCCAAATCTGGGTACATCCACTCTTCTATCACCCTGGTAGAAATTCACTTAGGTTTTTGATCAAGTGCCCTATCACCACAAGATATGCTTCAGGTAGATCTAGAAACCCTTCAGGCTTTTGATCAGGTGCCCTATCACCACAAGATCTGCTTCAGGTAGATCTAGAAACCCTTCAGGCTTTTGATCAGGTGCCTAAAAACCAATAAGTTTTTGATCAGGTGCCCTATCACCAAAGAGTTCACTTTTGAAGGGAGTAATAACCCTTTACAAGAGAGGTTAAAGAAAATAGATTGCAGTCTTCTCTTTCTCAAAGCAAATAAGAAGACTATGTGGATTTGATGATGCCAAAGCTCCCCCTGAGTATTGAGTAGATTCAGGAAGATGGAATCTTTGTCCAGGGTGTAGGTCTTCAATAGACTTGTGTATAATGATGTTGATTTTCTTTCTCTATAGATTCCTGAAGATAGAATTGAAGAAGAAGACTCAAGATGAAAATTAGTTGTTCTTCTTCTGTTTTTTGAGAGCAGAATGGAGAGTTCTGAGAGCTATTGCAGACAAATGCTTGTGTTTTTTGAGGGACTCTTTCTGAATCTTCTTGTCTGACTATTAACCAGTATGAATATCTATTTTTGAGATTCAAACAAATATTCCTTGAATTACTGCAAGAAAACGAGGAGAAAAACGGCTATAAATTCTACCAATTAATTTTCTCCCCAACTGTCTTGGCAAATAAGTCAGAATAATAACTCTGTGAAATACCATAGTTAATGCTGTGAAGAAACGACTATATGCTTTGAGAATGTCAGCATTGATTACCAGAGATTATTTTTACATAAACAGAATCAATGAATTAGGAAATAAATCTTCTAGACAACTGTTGAAAATAAAAGGAATCGGACATAGAGAATGATCGTCGATCTGGGCTGGAAGATCATCGAGCTGAGATCAACTATCTGCGATCTGAGATTTCTGAGAACAAGAGAAAATGTCGACCTGAGCTCGTAGATCGTTGAGCTTAGTTCAGAGATTAATCTTTGAGATCATCGATCGGAGATCGACGATCGTCGAGCTGAGTTCGATGAAAGTCGAACTGATATGAAATCCACAGAATTCTTCTGAGTCTGAGATCTAAGAGAGAAATCCAAAGCTGTTCCTAAGAAGTCTGACCTATAGAGACTAACTTATACTTAGACCTTGACCCTTGCTATACAAATGG
This sequence comes from Platanthera zijinensis, assembly GCA_039513925.1. Taxonomy (NCBI): domain Eukaryota; kingdom Viridiplantae; phylum Streptophyta; class Magnoliopsida; order Asparagales; family Orchidaceae; genus Platanthera; species Platanthera zijinensis. The sequence continues at coordinate 12,109,708 of CM077098.1, forward strand.
GTCAACATCCTAAGAGTGGACCTAGCCCAAATAAAAATAGGGTTCCAATAGAATAGGGTGGTTACGATCTGAGGATAGTCACGTAACCAACCTTGGGGCCTATAAATAAGTTTATGGTCTCTCATTCACTCTCATCTTCTCCTCCTCCCACTTCTCCTCCTACACATGTGAGAGCTTCCTTAAAGATCTCCTTGCATTTTCCAAGAATCCTTCGAAGACCTTCGAAGATCCCACAAAGATCTATGGTCTTGTTTAAACGCTCTTGCATGCACTCCTCTATGTGCATGTTCTTCCTTGTGTGCATTCCTCTTTGCGAACGCTCCTCCTTACGTGTATTCCTTTGTGTGCACATTGTGCCCTATGCATATATCACCCAACACCCATTTTGCCTGGCTCATATTGTGCCCTGCGCACATTGTGCACATTGTGCCTTGTGCACATTTAACTGTACATATTTTAACTTGTGCACTTGGTATACAACGCACTTTGCGCCCATCCCACTGCTTATAGAATGCCGCTTCAGACTCCTTCGTGAGGAACAAAAGGCAAGCCATATAATCTAGATCGTGCCGTTTGCACCGCTCCAGACTCCTTAGTATACCGTAGGAGGCAATCCGTAGTCTACAGATCATGTCAAGCATGCCGCTCCCACTTCTAAACACCCATTACAAACTCCAGATCATGCAAACCATACCGCCCGCTTCCAATCATCACCCTAAAAGCTTCTCTCTCTCCTCCCAATAATTGTAATGAGAGGCAGATTGTCGCCCTCGCATTCTCTCCAAAGCCTTGTAAATAACAACAAATAATGAAGTTTGGTCAGCACTGAATTGGCCATATGGTTTTTCACACTAATCACAAGTTTTCCATGTTTAAAAATTATCTTGCCAGCTCTCCTTCTTTAAGTGATTGTCTGTGTGCTCGACCACGCTGGAGCTACAACGGTAAGATTTAGACCGGTCTAACAAGAGCCTCAAGTGACCCACAATAGTTTGGCCCCGACTGTGGGAAGGAGTTCTCAACACCTCCTTAAGATCTAGAAGATTGTATCCTTGGCATAGTGATACTATAAGCAAGAGACCAAGGCAAGAAGAAGCACCCGCACGACCAGAAGATCAGTCCGTGATGGGCATATCGATCCCGGTCCTTCCCACTCTCATCACTGTACCTTAACTAGAGGAGAAGATACCTACACATGTATCTATGCTTGAGGGGAGTGTACGATAGATGGAGGAGAATCAAACTGAGATGTTGGCCCTCCTCAGGAATATAGAGGCTTCTCAAGCTCCCACTTAACCCCCACACCAGTTAATATGCCTCTCAAGGAAGAGACCAAAAACGCAGCTATCATAACATTAGAGGAATGCCCACGCTAGATAGAAAAGATCTCCTGCGTGGCCAGCCAATCCCATGGTGTCTGATCTGTAAGATAGCTTGAAACATATCTCCAGCACTAACCGGATGCAATTGTCCTCGAGCATATAATTGGAGGCCTTGCCCGCGAAGAACTCCACTACTTGATCATAAAATATGCGGACAGATTTGAAAGTCTTTGTTTAAGAGTAGCTACACACCTAGGGGGGGGGGCGGGGGTGAATAGGTTTTTAAATCCTTTTTGAACAACCTTTGACTTTGGTTGTGTTTTGTGTTAGATTTTACATTTAGCTTTCAAGAGACACAACAAGACACCAGAATTTATAGAGGTTCCCCTATCTAGGGTACATCCACTTTCCCCCTTCACTTATTTAGTAGTGAGCTAGATTCGGCTATCTCCACCTTTATCTCGGCTCCTTGGGATTACACCTCAGATCCCATAGGATCCTACACTTCAGAGTGAAGCACACTCCTACAACTCAGAGTATAACAACTCCTACCTCAGGCTAAACAACCAAACACTCAGAGATATAAAATCTGCTGCCTCAGATCTATACATAGATCCTACTTCAGACTAAACAACCCTACCTCATATCTTAAACTTGATCCTACAACTCAGAGACTTAACTCCTATACTCAGCTTTTATAATACTGGCCTACAACTCAGATCAACAGATGATCTTACAGATTGAGTAATGTTTGATGATGATTGACTCTAGAGAAATAGTTCTCTGAGCCTCCTTTCTAAACTGAGAAAAATCTAGTCCTCTCTTCTTCAAAGCACCAAGACTATTGATCTTCAGGTTAATTATGCTTGTTCTAAGAAGACAACTGTAGAGCTCTGTTTATTCAATCCTTTGATGTAATAGTGTTGAGTGCAGTGGCTTTGAAGATGAACAACAACTATTGAATGAACTACTTCTCCTTCTTCTCTTACAGAAAAATAATTTTTATACTTGCTGCAGAAGACCTAGATGATTCAGTTCTTGATCTCTTCAAACAACCATCTCTTTTCTGTACTAAAGAAAAAACTTCTATAAGTTTGAGTGTAATGTATTTCTTCAACTTGATGTAACAGCTCCCTTGTTATGAGAAAAGGATTCCTTTTATTTCTCTGTAGAAGTCTTCTACTTGTTTCCCGTAGATTAACAACTCTTTTCTCTATACGGGCAAGGTGAATTTGGAAGCTGTAAAGTACCTTTAGCTTTAATTGATGTACAGAAGGCATTCAACGCAGTTTGTCTTCTAGCGCACAAGTCCCGTAATATTTGAATTTTGGATTACGTCAGCATGACATTGCTTGTGGACTTAGCAATTTTAAGTCACAGGCGTTGAGTGCAGTCAAGTGACTCTGCGCAAAAACACTTGGCAGAAAATCTGCTTCCTGAGGCATTGAGTGAGTCTTCATCACTCAACGTGTAAGATCCGTTTCCCCCTCTCCGGGGCTAACCCGGATCTTATGCCCAGAACCGCCGCCTTACGGTGATACTAACACACGGATTAGTTGGCACCGCAAGTCGCCGATTCTGCCGGCTAGTACGATAATAAACCTGTCGGCCAATATGAGAAATAGAAGTATAAAACAGAGTAAATATCACAGTCCACAGCTACAGTACTAATCATATATATATCAAATGAAAAGTACATGAATATAGTCAAAAATGAGTACGAAAATGAAAGTGAATAAGGGCTTATGCCCAGTACATCAATATCAAATCACTCTCTCTCTCTCAATCTAACAGCAGCGGAATCTAACATCTCAACTCATCTCACCTGAACATGTGCTCCAGTAATGGTAGTAGGTGGTATTGACATCTGCTCCTCAAGTCCTGGATCCTCGACGTGCTGGTCCATCTCCTCGTACTCCTAAAATGATATGGTCACCGACCATTAGTCAAAAAGACTAAGTCGTTTCCTCCACACATCGCCCCGCAATTCCTAGGCACCGAGCGGGAGGACGAAACGGAGGACAACAAGGGGTAGCAAAAGTGGAAGCAAGTGACAAGAGTTAACTAGCAGTTGTAATAGGTATTGTTATCCTACTCTAGCAGTTCTAAGTATATAGTACAGGTAAGTAAAAGCAGTACTAGTAAAAGAAAAGAACTGAAAGTAAGAGCAGAAAATAAAGTTAGCTGAAATTTAAAGCTATCTATCATCACGGACGTACCTTAACTTATAAAAATGCCCATACAAATTAAGTTAAGGTTTCCAGGAATTGTAACTTATCATATAAAAGAGCCCATACTAATTTATATGATAAGGATCTATGAAGCGTATGCTCTAATATGAATGAATGTTATGATGCAAATTATGCAGCAGGCAAGTGCAACTCACACACAACGACTCTGTGATCACAGACCTTTAGTTCCCACTTTTCGAGAGCTAGCATCACTCTCAGGTACCGCCGTTGTGGCTACGGCAGCAGCGGAACGGGCGCTTCCGCTTTCTAGGCGGGTATACACACTACCAGACCAAGACCTCTCCTGTACGCCTCTGTACACCGACAAGTGCACTCTAGAGTCTCTGCGTACTATTGCTAGCTACCTGCTAGTCTTTTAGGTCGGGTGCACGTCTTCGGGGATTGTTTGCCTGACCGCAGTATTAAACAACATACTGGCCCTTCCACCTGTACACCTCACCCGAGTCATTGTACTGCCATCAGTGTGACGACTGGCCCAGTACCGCATGACCCACCACTAAGTTATGCACATGCAAGTATTTCACCTCGAGCCTCCAACTCACAGGACCAACCTGTCCTGATTCCTCCAACCCTGCCCGGGTGAGCAAGTAGTCAACGGACTCTAAGTACCTCCAACCCGGCACGAGTGAGAACAAGTATAGTTTACCTAGCCTATTAGGCTACTCTTGCCTACCGATTATTCTACTTAGTGAATTAGGGTTAATCCCAGGACTGCCCAGGGTATGCCCAATGAAGGGGTCTCGGGGGCACTAGGAACAGGGATGGAATTAAAATCCAAAGTTCCCTTTCGCAAGGATAATTACTTTTAGTTGATGTCTACCCATGATCCACAACCAACTTTCATTGTTACTTTATTACTATCCTAATGACTTAAGGTATTATTATCGGAAGGACAACGGTCTTCCGCCGACCTCCATTCCAGTGGTTACCCAATGACTTGCACTTTTACTCTCATCACTAAGACAATACTAACCACCAGGGTCATACTTCCAATCATGTTCTCTAGTTCAATTGTCGATCTATCCCCTAGTGGGCCTATAGTATAACCTACTTTTACTATGCGTAGCCCTTGACCTAACTCCACCCCGGAATCCAACTTCTAAATACTTGGCCCATATGTCTCAAATTATTAATCCTAGGGTGGTATGAACCTATATGATGACCATGATGATTTTCATTATTTTCCCAATTATTTATATAATTAAATTAATTTCTTAAAATAATTCTTCAAGTCATTTAACACATGAAGTATATCATATCATAATCTTAATGTTGTGAGAAATTATTCTGACCTATAACATAGTGAAATATCACTGTATTCCAAGATTTATAATTTTCCTTTAAGTATTTCTATTTATTCCTTAATTAATACAAAATCATCATAATTATCATTTTACAAAGAAAGTATAAGAAATTCAATTACCAAAATTCTAGGAAAATTACAAATCATATAAGACATTAATTTAAGAATAATGGCAGAGTTTCATCAACCTCTATAGTGTAAGGGCCTAACAATTCCCATTCTTAAATATTTACCAAAATACCATTATGTTAATTTTAAAATTATCAGTAAATCCATAAATTCTGAGATATTTATGCAAGACTATTAATATAATTATACATCACTAGGAATATTTCCAAATTTTTCTGATTTGTATTTCTATCAATTCATGAATAAATGTAATAAGGGTAAAATTGTCATTACAAGGTATTTTACTCCAGAAGTTCTCAAACAGAAAGATCAAATTTTACTAAGTCTAATATGACCTTATTTTTAACTTGGCAAAGTTAGAGAATTTTTGCATGATCAAAACCTATTTTCTCAATTTATTTGAAAATAAGGACTATATTTTCAAAATTCCAAATAATGGGATTTTTGATTCCAAAAATCCCATAAATAAATTGAGGGGTTAAATTTGCCCTAATGATCCTCTGGCTTCAATTTCAAGATTTTTAGAAGCCTCAAAGAGGGTGAATACACAACATAGCAAATTTTGCTATTTGCACCCCAAGGCTAAATCTAGCCTACACATGCAAGTGGGTTAACCCCAACATGCAGTGACCCAATTGTGCTGAAATTTCTATCATGCACTGATGATGTCCCCAAGGTCATGCCACCAAAATTTGGGGCCATTTGGAGGCTTAACACTTCAATTATACCATTTATTTAATTTTTGATATTATGACCAAAACTATAGGAATTTGTCTCCAAAAATTCATAAACATTGGCAGGGGCTAAATATGCCCAAATAAACCACATACCCAAAATTTCAGCCTATGTAGACTTTTGGTTTGGCCTGGGCTTAGGTTTTAGTTTCTGACCTAGCCTAGGACCAGTCCTAGGAAACATGCCCTACAGGCCAGACCATTGGACCAAAACCTAAGTTTAGGGTGGCATTTTGAAGGTAAAACATCAGGATACATTTTTCATTCATGGTTCAGCTTATGGAGAGGTCTCTAAGTACCCTAAATAGCACATGCAAATTGACTGCATATTTGTGACAGCAATACACTATTCATTTCATTTAATTTATATCATATTATTATATAACACCACGAATCTTAAAGCCAAACGAATGACATCTGGTTATCTTCTCCAATGGTTCAATGGCCGAGATCGAGCTGACCTGAGGAATATTGTGGGGCCGTTTCTTGCCAGCCGAGCCACCACCGCCGCCAGCGGATGTCGCCACCACCTTCACTGAGGTGGGGGCTAGTGTTTCCCGGCGGTGAGGCCGCCGGAGTTGGCTCCTCCGGCGAACCCGAGCAAGAAGAAAAGATCGGTAAATACGCACTTTCCTCTCATGGCATCGGGCTAAATTGAGCCCGATATCTCGCCTAATGGATCTAAGATGCTAGTACAGAGAGAGGGGCGGCGAAACGGACCTGAATGGAGGCCCGACGACGAGCTTGGCGGCGGTTTGGCATGGAGGTGGTGCGCCGGCGAGCTCCTTCCCATTTCCTTGATTCTCCAGCAAAAGCCCTGATCCAGAACTCGAATTCCACTCCTCTCGACCTTCTAAAGTTGATGGTGGGGTTAGCTGGGGCTTGGAAGGCTTATACATGGAGATAATTCCAAGGTGAGCTCGGGCTCACTTTGGATGCTTCACTATAGCCTCCACTTGGCCACCCCCAGCTGCAATTCTTTTGGAATGATCCCCTGGGATAAGCTAGCAGGCCTTTGGGCAGGAGAAACCAGGCCAAGTGGTCTCCTTTCTCTTCTCTCCTCCTTCTCTCTCTTCCCTTGGGTAAAATCTCAAAAATGCCCCCTTGCATGTACTCTCTCTCCACAACTAGAGGGGTATGGCTGGTCTTCCATGCCTTGGGCTGTTAATGGACCATATTTGGTGGGCTTGGCCCAAGGGAAGTGGCCTAGCCATCTTTTTTTTCCTCTTTTAGGTCCATTTGTTGACTTTGTTGACTTTTTGGGTTGACTTGGTCAACATGGTGAGTGGGCTGACCCCACTTGTTGGTCATGAGCCTAATGGTACCACCCAATTTGGGTTGGGTCAAGGGGGTGCCCTACTTAGGCTAATCTGGCCTATGAGTGTGGGTTTGACCACTTTAGGCCCAAGGTTGACTTGGGTCAACTAGGGTCAAAATGTTGACCTAGTGACATGCCCTAGGGTCCACTTAGATTGTTTTTAGGGTTAGGGCAATGTGGTGGGGTCATGGTGTGGCTAGAGTCCTTATTTAGGCTAGTTTGACCTAGTTTGACTTGGTCCTATAGTGGGCCCCATATGGCTACAACCCACTACCTAGGGTCAAACCTAGCTAATTTCCCTAAAACCCATCCCATGCCTAACCCAATCTAAGTTAAGGGGTCTAGAAGTAACATGGGATGTTACAAATCCTATAAACAAAAAAAATAATTTCGTCCCCGAAATTTAAGTTCGGGTCTACGAGGTTCTACTTGCAAGAATTTTAAGCACCTTTAAAACATAAATTAAAAGTACCTGATACAAATAGCTCTGGGTGTTGCTCCAACATCAGATCCCTCGGCTCCCAGGTGTGCTACTCCCGTCCATGGTTGGACCACAACACCTTCACGAGAGGGACCTTTTTCTTCCGCAACACTCGGATGGCCGTATCGTCAATCCGGATCGGCTCCAATCTAACTGATCTGTCAGGCTCTACCGGTCCGGCTGTAGTAGTAATGTGCATCTCCGGCCGAAGGAGAGATCTTCACAAGGAAGAGACATGGAAGACGTCATGTAAGGTACTCAACTCCGATGGCTGCTGCAGTCGGTAAGCCAAGGGGCCGATCCGCTCTAGGATCAAGTAAGGCCCCATATATCGCTGACTGAAATCTTGTGCCTCCGCACCGGAGAGACACCATGTACTGGACATATCTTCAGGAAAACCTTGTCCCCAACCTGGAACTCCACCTTCCGGTGCCGAGCATCATAGTACTTTGCCTGCCTGCTCTGTGCCTCCAATAGCCAATCCCTGATCAAACGAATCTGGGCCTCCGTATCTTCCATAAAATCTGATCTGAGAGCTCGAGTATCCACATCCTGAACCCAAGATAGCGGTGTCCGGTACTTCCTCCCATAGAGTGCCTCATAAGGAGCCATCCCGATGCTGGCCTGGTGGCTATTGTTGTACGAGAACTCAATCAGTGGCAGTAGTCTCTTCCAAGGCTTCCCTGTATCCAATATACATAGCCTGAGCAGGTCCTCCATAGTCCGGATCGTCCGCTCCGTCTTACCATCAGTCTGCGGATGGAAGGCAGTACTAAAGGTGAGTCTAGAACCCAAGTAAGCATGCACTGCCCTCCATTCCCTGGAGGTGAAGCGATCGTCTCGGTCCGAAACAATAGACCTGGGGACGCCATGGTATCTGATGAACTGCTCCACAAACACTCTCACCAACACAGCAACTAGGGCATCCTTTCTGACCGGAATGAACCGCGCTACTTTGGTCAGTCAGTCTACAATAACCCAGATTGAATCGTGCCCAGTGTGGGAGCGAGGCAATCCGTGAACAAAATCCATGCTAATGTCCTCGAACTTCCACTCTGGGACTGACAGTGGCTGTAATAGACCACCCAGGATCTTGCACTCGGCCTTCACTCGCTGGCAGGTATCGCAGTGTGTCACAAAATAGATGATCTCCCTCTTCATCCCTGTCCAGTACATGGTCCGTCGCAAGTCAGCCCATATCTTGGTGATGCCGGGGTGCAATGAGTATCTGGAGCAGTGTGCCTCTCTGAGGATGTCATCCCGGATACCATCTCCTGCTGGAATATATACTCGACCACGAAATCGAAGAAGATCGTCCTGCAGCGTGTAGTCCTCATACTTGCCCCCTTCCAGGGCGCCGAAAATAGGTTCTAAATTAGCATCCAATCTCTGATGTGTAACTATGCGCTTCCGGATATCGTCATCGCCGACCAAAGAGCTCAAGTACTCTATGTACACCACTGGCTCGGCCTCCAAAACCATGGTAATGTGCATATCCTCCATCATGCGAAATAGCTCTATAGACATCACCCGAGGCTCCGGTCTAGAAGTGTCGGCTCTCCTGCTCAAGGCATCCGCAACAGTGTTCGCCTTCCCCGGGTGATAATGCATCTCATAGTCATAATCGTAGAGGAACTCAAGCCATCTCCTCTGGCGCAGGTTTAGATCCTTCTGCGTGTCAATGTACTTGAGATTCTTGTGATCTGAATAGATATCACAATGGATCCCATATAAGTAGTGTCTCCATTTCTTGAGGGCGAATACCACAGCCCCGAACTCGAGGTCATGTACTGGATAGTTATGCTCATGCTTCTTCAACTGTCGCGAAGCATAAGAGATAACGTGTCCATGCTGCATCAGGAGAGCACCCATCCCCTGATAGGAGGCATCTGTATAAATCTGCAATCCTTCACTCCCAAATGGGAGTGCAAGGATGGGGGATGAAGTGAGTCGGTCCTTCAGCTCCTGAAAAGCCGCTTCGAACTATTCTGTCCAATCAAACACCGCATCCTTCTTCGTCAAGGACGTGAGGGGGAGGGCTATCCTCGGGAACCCCTCCACGAACTTGCGATAATAACCTGCTAAACCCAAGAAACTGCGGATGTCTGACGCTGTCTTTGGCTGTGGCCAATCCCGCACTGCCTCTACTTTGGCTGGATCTACTGCTAATCCAGCCCCGCTGATAATATGCCCCAGGAAACCGACCTCCTGCATCCAAAACTAGCACTTAGAGAACTTGGCATACATCTGAAACACCCTCAGTCTCTGTAAAACCTGTGCCAAGTGCCCGGTATGCTCCTCCTGAGTCCGGGAGTAAATCAGGATGTCGTCGATGAATACTATGACAAAGCGATCCAAATAAGGTTCGAACACACGGTTCATGAGCGTCATAAATGCTGAGGGGGCATTTGTGAGCCCAAATGGCATGACTGTGAATTTGTATAATCCATAACGTGAGCTGAATGCTGTCTTCGGTATATCTTCCTCCCGGATGCGCAACTGATAATAGCCGGATCGTAAATCTAGCTTAGAGAACCAGAAGGCTCCCTGAAGCTGATCAAACAACTCATCTATCCGGGGCAATGGGTAGGTGTTTTGAACCGTCAACCTGTTCAATTCCCTGTAATCTATACACAGTCGGAGGGATCCATCCTTCCTCTTGACAAATAAAACCGGTGCTCCCCACGACGATGAACTCGGCCGCACAAATCCCGAATCCACTAACTCCTGAAGCTGCATCCTGAACTCTGCCAGCTCCCTGGGAGCCATCCTATAAGGTGCCCGGGACACTGGTCTCGCTCCCAGCACTAGCTGAATTCTGAAGTCCAGATCTCGAGCCGGTGGTATTCCGGGCAATTTCTCCTGGAATACATAGGAGAAATCCCGGACCACCGGGATATCGTCTATGGAACTCTCGACTGTCGCCATCTCGAAGCATATGAGGTACACCTCCTCCCCTGCTCATAGGCTTTGACAGCCAGTACATAAGATAAAGATAGATGGGGGATGGGACGGATACCTTCGATGGTGACATAAGAATCTCCATGTCTGAGTGTAATCTTCTTCGCGGGGCAGTCGATCTGGGCATGGTTCCAATGGAGCCAGGTCATGCCCAAAATCAAGTCGAAGTCTTGTAACTTTAATACTGCTGCCGGAGCTTCGCACGCCTTGCCTCCGATCTCGTCCTCCATGTTGCAGCTAACCGTAGTCCGTAGCTCCGAGCCATCAGGAAGACGTACCCTCCTCTCTATGCCAGGGAACCTTTCCACGCCCTTTATTCCTTCAATAAGGGGTCCGACACAAAGGAGTGCGAAGCACCCGTGTTGAAGAGGGTATGAGCGGGCTTGCCGCTGATCATAACTATGCTTGGGTTTTGTTTGAGTTCAAAGATAAAGATTATTTCTAAGGTTCTCAAGGTACTTATTAAAGTTGAAATTTCTAAATCTTGCAATAATTAAAGTACCTGTAATCACTTCCTCGGGGTTCCTCTGCTCCATGAGGTCCAGCGCATACACCTGCTCCCGGTCTCGGCCTCGGCCGTAGTGTCCTCGGCCTCGGCCTCGACCTCATCCTCGGCCTCGACCCTGGTGTGCTGGAGGGGCCACTGGAGATGGAGGAGGAGGGAGTGTGTGGATTTGATGGGGGCACTGCGACCTGATGTGTCCTTGCTGGCCGCATCCAAAGCACGCGAGTTGTTTCTGGCCACGATCCTCCTGTCTCATAGGCCCGTGAGTCTGTAGAGGTGGGGGAGCCAATGGTGGAGTAGGCCCCTGCTCCTGCCTGTAGTTGGGACGACGACATGCTCCACCCCTCCTGTAGCCGATAACCTTGCCCCTCTGGGATGCCCTGCTACCATCTCTGGATGACGACCCCTCTAGCAGTCTCTTCCCTCTACCTTATACCATCAGCTGGTCAGCCTCCAGCTTCTTCGCCATCTCAATGATCTGTGTAGTGGTGCCATGAGATATAAACAACAAGGGCTGCCTCAAGGTGTCCCGGAGCCCATGGTAGAACCTCTTTGCATACTTCCGGTCATCCCAGTCATGGAATCTCGCGAACCTAGCTAAGTGGGAGAAATCTCTCTGATACTCGATCACGGATCGGCTTCCCTATTGGAGGTTCAGAAATCTAGCTTCCAAGGCATCTCGGTCTGTGGAGGATACGTAGTGCTCCAAGAACTCATCACTGAATTCCTCCCAAGTAATATCCATCAGGTCCCTATCAGCGTATATAGAGTCTTGCACAGACTTCCACCACCTCTTCGCATGAGCCTCCAGTACTGAGGTGGCAAGAGGGTCAGCCTGTCTGACGGGGCAGCTGATGCCAGCTAATAACTCCTGAATGGTCTCCAACCTTTCCTTCGTCTTCACCGCATCTTCTGTCTCGCGATACACTGGCGGAGACAGACTCTTAAAGGCATTCAACAAGTTCGACCCGGGGTTTGGCAGCTTTACCGGGGCTTGCTGGGCTCTGAAGGCATCCAGGATAGCCGTCAGAGTTTGTCCCATCTCTGTCTGCATGAAGGGAATGACAGCCGGAGGGGGAGGAACCACATCCTGTGGAGGCTGCATAAACGTAAGGTAAACGTCAAAATTGGCCTAACTCATTGTTTAATGAACTGTTTTATGTGAATTTTTGCACATGGGCACACCATTGCTTCCGCTGCATAATTTGTCCACAAACTAATGCTCGAGCGGGGTGTTCCAGTGTTATGGACTTCTTTCTCACATGATCGTTTGTTCAAGTGATACCAGTTTGTAAGATCCATTTCCCCCTCTCCGAGGCTAACCCGGATCTTATGCAAAGAACCGCCGCCTTATGGTGACACTAACACACAGATTATTCGACACCGCAAGTCGCCGATTCTGCCGGCTAGTACAATCATAAACCTGTCGGCCAATATGTGAAATAGAAGTATAAAACAGAGTAAATATCACAGTCCACAGCCACAGTACTAATCATATATATATATCAAATGAAAAGTACATGAATATAGTCCAAAATGAGTACGAAAATGAAAGTGAATAAGGGCTTATGCCCAGCACATCAATATCAAATCACTCTCTCTCTCAATCTAACAGCAACGGAATCTAACATCTCAACTCATCTCACCTGAACATGTGCTCTAGTAGTGGTAGTAGGTGGTATCGGCATCTGCTCCTCAAGTCCTGGCTCCTCGACGTGCTGGTCCATCTCCTCGTGCTCCTAAAATGATATGGTCACCGACCATTAGTCAAAAAGACTAAGTCATTTCCTCCACACCTCTCCCCGCAACTCCTAGGCACCGAGCGGGAGGACGAAGCGGAGGACAACAAGGGGTAGCAAAAGTGGAAGCAGGTGACAAGAGTTTACAAACAGTTGTAATAGGTATTGTTATCCTACTCTAGCAGTTCTAAGTATGTAGTATAGGTAAGTAAAAGCAGTACTAGTAAAAGAAAAGAACTGAAAGTAAGAGCAGGAAATAAAGTTAGCTGAAATGTAAAGCTATCTATCATCACGGACGTACCTTAACTTATAAAAATGCCCATACAAATTTATAAGTTAAGGTTTCCAGGAATTGTAACTTATCATATAAAAGAGCCCATACTAATTTATATGATAAGGATCTATGAAGCGTATGCTCTAATATGAATGAATGTTATGATGCAAATTATGCAGCAAGCAAGTGCAACTCACACACAACGACTCCGTGATCACAGACCTTTAGTTCCCACTTTTCGAGAGCTAGCATCACTCTCAGGTACCGCCGTTGTGGCTACGGCAGCAGCGGAACGGGCGCTTCCTCTTTCTAGGCGGGTATACACACTACCAGGCCAAGACCTCTCATGTATGCCTCTGTACACCGACAAGTGCACTCTAGAGTCTCTGCGTACTATTGCTAGCTACCTGCTAGTCTTTTAGGTCGGGTGCACGTCTTTGAGGATTGTCTGCTTGACCGCAGTATTAAACAATATACTTGCCCTTCCACCCGTACACCTAACCCGAGTCACCGTACTGCACTCGGTGTGACAACTGGCCCAGTACCGCATGACCCACCACTAAGTTATGCACATGCAAGTATTTAACCTCGAGCCTCCATCTCACAGGACCAACCTGTCTTGATTCCTCCAACCCTGCCCGGGTGAGCAAGTAGTCAACGGACTCCAAGTACCTCCAACCCGACACGAGTGAGAACAAGTACAGTTTACCTAGCCTATTAGGCTACTCTTGCCTACCGGTTATTCTACTTAGTGAATTAGAGTTAATCCTAGGACTGCCCAGGGTATGCCCAATGAAGGGGTCTCGGGGGCACTAGGAACCAAGATGGAATTAAAATCCAAAGTTCCCTTTCGCAAGAATAATTACTTGTATTTGATGTCTACCCATGATCCACAACCAACTCTCATTGTCACTTTAGAACTATCCTAATGACTTAAGGTATTATTATCGGAAGGACGACGGTCTTCCGCCGACCTCCATTCCAGTGGTTACCCAATGACTTGCACTTTTACTCTCATCACTAAGACGATACTAACCACCATGGTCATACTTCCAATCATGTTCTCTAGTTCAATTGTCGATCTATCCCCTGGTGGGTCTATAGTATAACCTACTTTTACTATGCGCAGCCCTTGACCTAACTCCACCCCGGAATCCAACTTCTAAATGCTTGGCCCATATGTCTCAAATTATTAATCCTAGGGTGGTATGGGCCTATATGATGACCATGATGATTTTCATAATTTTCCCAATTATTTATATCATTAAATTAATTTCTTAAAATAATTCTTCAAGTCATTTAACACATGAAGTATATCATATCATAATCTTAATGTTGTGAGAAATTATTCTGACCTATAACATAGTGAAATATCACTGTATTCCAAGATTTATAATTTTACTTTAAGTATTTCTATTTATTCCTTAATTAATACAAAATCATCATAATTATCATTTTACAAAGGAAGTATAAGAAATTCAATTACCAAAATTCTAGGAAAATTACAGATCATATAATACATTAATTTAAGAATAATGACAGAGTTTCATCAACCTCTATAGTGTAAGGGCCTAAAGATTCCCATTCTTAAATATTTACTAAAATGCCATTATGTTAATTTTAAAATTATCAGTAAATCCATAAATTCTGAGATATTTATGCAAGACTATTAATACAATTATACATCACTAGGAATATTTCCAAATTTTTTTGATTTGTATTTCCATCAATTCATGAATAAATGTAATAAGGGTAAAATGGTCATTACAAGGTATTTTACTCCAAAAGTTCTCAAACAGAAAGATCAAATTTTCCTAAGTCAAATATGACCTTATTTTTAACTTGGGTAAGTTTGAGGATTTTTGCATGATCAAAACCTATTTTCTCAATTTATTTTAAAATAAGGACTATATTTTCAAATTTCCAAATAATGGGATTTTTGATTCCAAAAATCCCATAAATAAATTGAGGGGTTAAATTTGCCCTAATTATCCTCTGGCTTCAATTTCAAGATTTTTAGAAGCCTCAAAGAGGGTGAATACACAACATAGCAAATTTTGCTATTTGCACCCCCAAGGCTAAATCTAGCCTACACATGCAAGTGAGTTAACCCCAACATGCAGTGACCTAATTGTGCTGAAATTTCTATCATGCACTGATGATGTCCCCAAGGACCTGCCTCCAAAATTTGGGGCCATTTGGAGGCTTAACACTTCAATTATATTATTTATTTAATTTTTGATATTATGACCAAAACTATAAGAATTTTGTCTCCAAAAATTCCTAAACATTGGCAGGGGATAAATATGCCCAAATAAACCACATACCCAAAATTTCAGCCTATGTGGGCTTCTGGTTTGGCCTGGGCTTAGGTTTTAGTTTCTGACCTAGCCTAGGACCAGTCCTAGGAAAAATGCCCTACAGGCCAGACCACTTGACCAAAACCTAAGTTTAGGGTGGAATTTTGAAGGTAAAACATCAGGCTACATTTGTTTTTCAGGGTTCATCTTATGGAGAGGTCTCTTAGTACCCTAAATAGTACATGCAAATTGACTGTATATTTGTGACAGCAATACACTATTCATTTCATTTAATTTATATCATATTATTATATAACAGCACGAATCTTAAAGCCAAACGAATGGCATCTGGTTATCTTCTCCAATGGTTCAACGACCGAGATCGAGCCGGCCTGGGGAATATTGCGGGGCCGTTTCCGGCTAGCTGAGCCACCACCGCCGCCCGCGGATGTCGCCACCACCTTCATTGAGGTGGTGGCTAGCGTTTCCCGGCGGTGAGGCCGCCGGAGTTGGCTCCTCCGGCGAACCCGAGCAAGAAGAAAAGCTCGGTAAATACGCACTTTCTTCTCATGGCATCGGGCTCAATTGAGCCCGATATCTCGCCTAATGGATCTAAGAAGCTAGTATAGAGAGAGGGGCGGCGAACGGACCTGAATGGAGGCCCGGCGGCGAGCTTGGCGGCGGTTTGGCATGGTGGCGGTGCGCCGGCGAGCTCCTTCCCATTTCCTGGATTCTCCAGCAAAAGCCCTGATCCAGCACTCAAATTCCACTCCTCTGGACCTTCTAAAGCTGATGGTGGGGTTAGCTGGGGCTGGGAAGGCTTATACATGGAGATAATTCCAAGGTGAGCTCGGGCTCACTTTGGATGCTTCACCATTGTAACGACCCCATCCGTTAGATGACGTATAGTAAAAGGTCCGGCCGGGGCCCCACACTATATGCCACAAACAGACGGTGAGGTCACAGGATAATACCAAACCAAACACGGATCCTAACTCAGAGCATTCTAGCGGAAGCTTTAAGTAGAAATTTGAACTCTAACCAGGAATGTCCAATATATAAACCACCTTTATATATATCGCGGAATGTACCCAAATACATAGAGTTTGGCCTTAAGGCCTTACAGTTCCTCTTTTTACAACATGATTTACAAACCTCGGCGCGCAGGCCGGCCATACATGAGTAAAAACAAAAACATTCTCTTAGCCTTCCAAGGCTAGCCACAGCAGCAGCAGCAACAGCAGTAGGGCTTCAGCCCTTCACTTACCACTTGGCTCGCCAGCACCTGCACGGGAACAATCCACCCAACCGGTGGCAAACAATGCAACGGTCAGCATTCAGCTGACCCAATTATAACAATCTTACCCCTTTCTCGGGGCATTAACATTCTTTCCCTGCAAAGCATGGCATCATATAGCAACTATGTGCGCGCAGGCACATTCAAGCCATCACAACTATCGGCCACACGGCCCGACAGTCCGTGCACTCAGGGCACATTTTCGGTGTACCGGAATACCAGGGTCAACACCACCGTCTACACGGTATTTGAGCATTCTAGTCTTTCCGGCGCGCGGGCCTAAGACTATCATTAGGCGCTCCAACAAAACCTATAACCAGGCTTCCAAGTCGGACGGACCTAACGCAGGTACGGATCAGCCACCCCCCGTTGCTCAAGTCGCCGTGCCACCTCGAATACGGAAGTATCCATGGTTATTTATAGGCGCGGGTCGGTTTCACCTTTCCTGTTCGGCAATCTGCCTTTTCACCGGGTTGCAGCCCAATGACTCAACCGCTCATAAAGTGGCATCTCACGGCCACAAGAGTTGCATCCAACCCTCTTCATTTCCTGGACATCGTCCAGTACTTCCTGCCGCACCAAGCAA
Source organism: Platanthera zijinensis (assembly GCA_039513925.1). NCBI lineage: Eukaryota > Viridiplantae > Streptophyta > Magnoliopsida > Asparagales > Orchidaceae > Platanthera > Platanthera zijinensis. Next base: position 12,126,909 of record CM077098.1, read on the forward strand.
CAGGTAGGAACAAGGCATCACAAGCCATAATCACGGAGCCTTCTCCGATATGCAAACAAGCATCACCAATCCAGACCACGTCCAGATGGGCTTCACACAGCATGCCTAGAGCCGTACTCCAATTCCGGCCTCTAACAAGGGGGACTTCACATATCTACCCCAAGGGACACCACAACCCACCGCACACTCGCGGGGAAGGGTTTTCCCTATGCAATGCAGAAAAGAAGGACTTCACATGTCCAAGAAGGGAGATCGTTACCCTTGTCGATCTCTTGGGAGCCATCGAAAACTAGCCGGTGAGAAAGAACCGCAGCAGCCTCGCCTTCACAACGCCGGCTTCGGATCACGAATCGGACCACGGGAACTCCGCCGGTGGCTTGATCTCCTTCTCCTTCTTCTTCCTCCTCTCTCTTTCTCTCTTCCTTAAGCAAAATGAAGAATGACTTCTTCATCATTCCTTCACGAATTTAATCCAGCCAGGAATCACCTGAGCCCTTGGATCAAAAGAGAGAATCTGAATGGCCATGATTTGCCCAAAAACCCAATTTTTGCCTGACACGGCCTGTGACACGCCCGTGTCACAGGCCGTGTACCCTTAAGCGGCACACGCGGTATTGAACCGACTGAACAACACGGCCATCGACACGCCCGTATCGAACCTGACACGCCCGTGTCAATCCTGAGACACGCCCGTGTCAATCCTGCCTCATCGAGCTGCAACCAGTACACGGGTAGGCACACGGTATCGGACACGCCCGTGTCCGACCTGACACGCCCGTGTTCACTGCCGTGTTCACGGCTGTGTACTTTTCTGACTCGAATAGGCTATTTCGAAATTTAATTGCGCGACACGCCCTGGGACACGCCCGTGTCCATGGCCGTTGATAGTTTAACTTTCAAGACAACCTAAACACCTAGAGGGGGGGGGGGTGAATAGGTTCTACTTGTTTATAAAAACTTCTAGGCAGAAATCAATTAATGGCTAACACAATAATCACAGCAATCACAGAAAATAAAACATCACAGATTGCACAATGTTTTATAGTGGTTCCCCAAGATCTGGGTACATCCACTTTCCCCCTTCACCTATCTAGCAGTATGCTAGATTCGACCAAACTTCCACTAATCTCAGATCAACAGATCCTACAACTCAGAACCCAACTGGTTCCTACAACTCAGGCACAACAGCCCTACCTCAGCCTTGCCCCAAGGCCTACAACTCAGAGAAGACCCTTCTCCTACACTCAGACACACAGCCCTACCACTCAGAGTACAACACTCCTACACTCAGCCTTTATAACATAGGCTTACAACTCAGATCTGTGTAAACAGATCCTACAGAAATATAGAAAAGATTATTTAATTGTCTTGCCTAAATTGAGAGAGAGAAGGCCAAGACAATTCTTGATCAGCTGATGAAATCAACTGTATCTGAGCTTTCTTCAAAGCTTCTTGAATATGAACTTAGCTGAGTTGATTTCCAAACAGCTTCTTGAGAATCCACTGGTGGTTTCTTTCTTCTTCTTCAAATTCTGGCTTGATCTCTCTCTATCCAGCACTTTGAATGATTCTTCTGAATTCTGATTAGAACTCTTCTTTGATCTATCCTTAGATAGTCTTCTTAGATCTTCCGGAGAAGATCTTCTTAAGTGCCTAGCACTTTCTTGAAATGAATTGGATTGTAATCCTTCTCTACTTTTTGATTCTCAACAATGTATTTCAAAAGGGTGTTTTTCTTTTTTTTTTCTCCTTCTGAATCTGTCTATTTATAGACTTCCTTCATGGTAACTGGCTGATCCGGTTTCTAACCGTTTTCTGACAAGTCTGACAGCTTCAGTTAACTGGTGGCAACCCACAGCTGTCAAGTCTTCAAACAAGTCCTGTGCCTTAGTCTTGAACCACAAGTTGTCGAGACAGTCTGTCAGAAAGTGTCGAGACCATCTGTCTATCTGTATCGACACAATTGACTTTGGTGTCGACACAGTCTTCAGTGATGTCGACTAAGTTGCCTTTGAGTCGACACAGCTTCTTCTGAAAATAACTTGTTCTTGACCCTTCAGTGTGTCGACACAATCTTCTTTTAACTCTGCTGTAATGTGTCGACATAATCACAATGTGTCGACACATTCTGCTGGTGTAGACAAACTTGAGGTCGACTATATTCTTCTGTGTCGACACATACTGCTGGTGTCGACAAACTTGAGGTCGACTATATCCTTTTGTGTCGACACATTTTCCCAATGTTGAGGTCGACGCTTTTCTTCTGTGTCGACACAAATTCCCAGTGTTGTGTCGACTTACTTCTTCTGTGTCGACACACTTTCCTAGTATCATTGTAGACTAACTGCTATGTGTCGACATACTTCCTCTGTGTCGACACTTTTTCCCAGTGTAGTTGTAGACTAACTGCTATGTGTCGACACTGCTTCCTCTGTGTCGACACTTTTTCCCAGTGTAGTTGTAGACTAACTGATATGTGTCGACACTGCTTCCTCTGTGTCGACACTTTTTCCCAGTGTAGTTGTAGACTAACTGATATGTGTCGACACTGCTTCCCAGTGTTGATGTCGACTAATTTCTTCTATGTGTCGACACATCCTTCTCTGTGTCGACACTTGGACTTAGAATTTTTCCTGCATACTTTATCAATTCTTCACCTGCACATGTCAACTCAAAAACAACATCAAATACAACTTGATGTATATCATTGAGCTAGGTTGGGCTTCTTCAAATCAGGTACACATTTTCCAATGTACCCAACAATCTCCCCCTATTTGGAGAAGTCATAACCCTTATAGCCAATGATATACACCATTTATAAACAGTACTAAATTGATGATATGTGACATAACAGGAATACTTAATATAAACAAAACAAAACAAAATAATCCATCACAGAATGAACATTATAATATGCCAATCAACATTTTGTTTATAACTGGGTAATGTTTGATTACATTGTTTTACATTTAATGATCATATCACAACATTACAAAAACACTATGAAGGAACTAAAAACATAATCAGGATTGATCAGGCTCTCTTATAATAATCCCTTTGCCAGATTGAATTGTAGCTGTCACAGGAGCTTCTGATTCTTCAGCTATCTTCTTTCCTTTTTGATCAGCTTTCTTCTGAGCTTCTTCATTGATCCTTTGCCTTTCAAAATAGTGAAAAGGCTTTGGGAAGTACTTGCTTGGCTCCTTAGCATCTGGTTGCAGTCTTCCCAGCTTAGCTTTCCTTCTGAATTGTACTATAGCTTCCTGTCTTGCCTCATACTTTTGCCATTCTATCTCATTGTACCACTTCCCTCTCTCATGAACTTTGTCTTGTACAGCTTTCCATGCAGTGAGTATTATGTTCCTTGAAGTAGGACTCCACTGCTCATAATCTGGCTTGAGTGCAGCCTGCTCTCTGAATCTCTTCTTTGCTAATAGAGCATCTTGTTGTTCTTTCAGAGTAGCCTCTGGCTTATCAACCTTCCCAATGACAATATTAGTAACCTCCTTTGGAGGACTATACATGCCTTGAACCTGCTGATCAATCATGTCAAAATCTGGAGGGGGGTAAATGACTTGGGCAATCTCAGGTTGATTGCCTTCAAGTAGATTTGTTTGTATTCCTGACTCAGCCACCATAGCATCATCACACAATGGGGGATATCCCAATGTGGCTCGGATACTATTGGTCACCCATTTGGAGTGCTCTGAGCCTGCATGAATTAGCATCCTCTCCCCCTTTATGGCTTCTCTAGATACATGATCTCTTAGATCTTTCTTTTGAAATCTGATTTGGCCATCCAAATAATTCACACCTTCTTTAAAAAATGGTTTTAACTTTTGAAGCTTTTCAGATATTTCTTTTTGAGAGGTTGAGATGGCAGTCTTAACAGAAGCAATGGCAGTTTGAAAATTCTTATCAAATTCTTCCCTTTCTTTTGTTTTATCTGTAGGCAGGCCAGGAACAAACTTCTTGACTTCCTCAATGATTTCATTATGAGATTCAGTTAAATTATCATTCATTCTTAACTGATTTTCCAATACATAGCTTTGCTTCAGGGCAATGTCATCCACCTTTGTAGTAATAGCCTCCTGTTGTTGAGCTAGATAAACCACAGCATTGCCACCCTTGTGGAAGCAATCTGTCATTTCCTTTTTATGCATGTTGACTTGAAACTGGATGGACTTTATATCCTAAGCTAAGTCAAACTGAAGTGACTTGCTATTTTCATCAACATACTTTTCCAGAGCCATCCTTTGTTCATCCAATTTTACCTGTAGATCTACCATGAACTTGTTATAATCAAAGGCTGGAGATACCTGTAGAGGAGTTGTCTGTAAAGCCTGCTTATAATTCTTGCTTCTTCTCTTAAATACAACAAGTTTTCTTTTCTTTACCATCCTGGCATCTTCAGTTTCAGTTTCAGATGAAGTATCTCAATGAATTCTTTCTTGAGGAGGATGAATCGTATCTGTCCCAGTGACCTGTTGCTCAGCCTCAATAACCACTGGCTCCCCCTCAACCTGTGGCTCAACTTCAGCTTCCTGATCAATGTCCATACCTATGGACTTCTCAATATCTGGTCCACCTCTGACTTTATCAGTAATAGTATCAACATCAGGGAATAACTCCTCCAGAGTAAATTCCAGTTGAGCTGTAACTTCTGCAGCAGTTAAATCTTGAGATAAGTTTAACTGTGCTTCCTCTTGCACTTGTACTTCAGTATTTGTAGTATCTAGAGGAGGAGTGGACACTAGCTCTTCCTGAACCTGTGCATTAATTAGAATATGAGCAAAGTCTTTTATAGTAAAATTCATTAGCTCCCCCTACACATGTACCTGATCAGGTGCAGATACATTTTGAGCAGGAGTGGAAACTGGCTCCCCCTGCATTTGTGCAGGTGTTGACACTTGCTGGACTATAGTTGAGTCTGGTTGATCTTCAACCTGTGTCCTGAGTGGGTCTTCTTGTAGTTGTTCAGGTTCTTGGTTTTGAGTAGGGGATTTCACAGGGGTGTCTGGCCTGTTCTCTTCAGGCACATCCTTGGACAGCACCCTATCCCACCTAGAGAACAGTCTCATATCCATCCTTCTCATATGATTGATCTTAGTCCCTGGCAGTTGCTGCATCACTTCAGGGATCACTCCATTGAGATATAAGCTCATGATTCTAGCCATGTTGGGCTTCTTGATTCCTTCTTTGATCTTGTCAAAGAGTACTCCTGACCAATCAGTAAGAATTGTAAAAACAATCCTGGTCATAAGGCTGAACATATAGGCAGAAATCCTATCATGTCCACCTGTCTTGCAGAGGATTACTTTCCCAACAACTTCAGACAAGAATTTCCCTTGCTGATTCATACCCTTCCTGTTGAATGCAGCTCCAATCTTCATACTTGAGTCCAGTCCACACCATTGAAGGGCTTCCCTTGTCTTAGAACTAGGAACTTCCTCTGCATTCTCAACTACTTGTAATTGAAAGATCTTTTTCAAAGTTCTTGGAGTAATCTTCACCTTAGTCCCTTGAACATTGGACTTAATCTTGAGGCCTGTTGAGTGGACTGATGCAGAGATAAAGAACTCGTGCACCTCCTTCTTCCAGATTTTTGTTGGCTCTGAGATTAGAAATTCTAATCCTGACTCGGAGAGGAGGGTGATAACTCCTTGAACATCTGGCGGCGCATCTGCAAAGGCCTGGCGCACCAACTCATACCCCTCATTGACGTTGTCTTCCATCCTTGGCGCCATCGATTCTTCGAGAAAGCTTGAGAGAAGAGAGAAAGATAGACTGTCGACACAGGGTTTTAGTCTCGAAAACCTTGGAAGCGTGTCGACAGAAAGCGTTTTTCACCTATTTATACCTTCTGTTGAAAGAAGGTCAAAAGGCGCCAAACACAGACTAAATGTGTCGACACAGACGGAATGTGTCGACACAAACTTCTATTGTCTCGACATAACTTCAGCTTACTATGTGTCGACACCAATTTGTGGTTATGTCGACACGTTGGATACATAATAGATAGACAGAAATTCTGTGTCGACTCTAAGGATAAGTGTCGACACATATTCTGTAAGTGTCGACACTATTATCCTGGTTGAGTCGACATTACATTTCTGGTTAAGTCGACAATATAACTCTTAAGTGTCGACACATATTCTCTGTGTCGACACAATATTTCTGACTTGTCGACATTATTTCTCTGAGTCGACACATAATTACTGAATGTGTCGACACATTCTTACTTAGCCAATTTCTGTTGGTTCAACACCACTTGTAAGTGTTACTTCAATGTGTCCTTTTTAACACTTGATTATGTTGTTATTACTTTTACTTACTTACATACCACTTTAATTGCATTGTTAATGATTTTGTTAATACATTAATCAATGGTTAACATACCTAATTCAATTTTGAATTTATTGAATTTGGTTTCATCTAAAGGCTTAGTAAATACATCTGCTATTTGATAATCTGTTTTTACAAATTCCAATGAGATGTCTCCTTTTTCTGCATGTTCACTAAGAAAATGGTATTTGATTTCTATATGCTTAGTTCTACTATGAGAAACTGGATTATTAGCAATAGAAATAGCACTCTTAGAATCACATAAAAGAGGTGTTCTACTTACCTGAATACCATAATCCTTAAGCTGATGCTGCATCCATAATAGCTGTGCACAGCAGCTTCCAGCAGCAACATACTCTGACTCAGCTGTGGAAATTGCCACACTGGTCTGCTTCTTACTACTCCATGATATTAGTCTTCCTCCCAGGAATTGACAAGTACCTGTAGTACTTTTCCTGTCCTCTCTACATCCTGCAAAATCTGCATCTGAATAGCCTGTTAGTAGAAAATCTCTATTCCTAGGGTACCATAGACCTAGATTAGGAGTGCCCTTTAGATATCTCAGAATCCTTTTGACTGCAGTATAATGAGATTCTTTAGGGCAGGCTTGGTACCTAGCACAGACACATGTTGCATACATAATGTCTGGTCTACTAGCAGTGAGATATAGTAGAGACCCAACTATTCCTCTATACAATGATTCATCAACAGGTTTACCTGTCTCATCTTTGCATATAGGCATACTTGTTCCCATAGGAGTTCTCATGGTGGAGGATGACTCCATACCATATTTCTTAATTAATTCTTTGGTGAACTTAGACTGGGATATGAATAATCCATCATCAGTCTGTCTTACTTGGAGTCCCAAGAAGAACTTAAGTTCTCCCATACTGCTCATCTCAAACTTTCCTTGCATAAGTTTGTCAAACTTTTTACAAAGGTTGTTTTCAGTAGATCCAAAGATTATGTCATCAACATAAATCTGAACTAAGATGATCTTACCTTTTGATTCCCTAAGGAATAGAGTTTTGTCTATCTTTCCTCTTGAGAATTTATTCTCAATGAGGAAGGTAGACAGGGTTTCATACCAAGCCCTTGGAGCTTGTTTTAACCCATACAAAGCTTTCCTAAGCTTATACACAGAATCAGGTTTAAGAGGATCTACAAAACCTGATGGCTGCTCTACATATACTTCTTCTTTAAGGTCACCATTCAGAAATGCTGACTTCACATCCATCTGGTATACTTTGAAGTCTTGGTAGGCTGCATAGGCAAGGAACATTCTGATAGCCTCCAGCCTTGCTACTGGAGCAAAGGTTTGATCAAAGTCAATCCCTTCTTCCTACCTGTATCCTTTTGCAACTAACCTTGCTTTATTCTTCACTATTATCCCACTTTCATCTAGCTTGTTCCTATAGATCCACTTGGTGCCAATTATGTTTTGGCCTCTTGGTTTAGGAACAAGCTCCCAGACTTTGCACCTTCTGAATTGATTCAGCTCCTCTTGCATAGCATCAATCCAGTGCTGGTCTTGGATAGCTTCTTCAAACTTCTTAGGTTCCATTTGAGACAAGAAACTTGAATGCAAAACTGTGCTTTGATTTCTGCTTCTAGTTTGCACTCCTTGTCTTGGATCACCAATTATCTGATCAGCAGGATGATCTCTTAGATATCTTATAGCTGGAGGAAGATTCCCTTCAGGTTGAGCATTTCCAGCTTCTTCATTCTGCTGAACCTCTTGGTTTTCATCAGCTTCCATTATCTCTTGTACTCCCCCTAGACAACAGCCTTCATTTTCCAAAGCTCCATCTTCCTTTGAAGCTTCAGCAATGGAGAGCTTGTCCAACCTCTTGCTTATACCTGTTGAGTCATTTGATCTACAAGACAACTCACAATTGATTAATCTTGTTTCATCAAATACAACATGCACAGATTCTTCAACAACTTGAGTAGTTAAGTTGAAGACTCTATAGGCCTTACTATTTGTGCTGTACCCAACAAATATCCCATCCTGGGATTTGGCAGCAAACTTAGTCAAATATGACTTGCCATTGTTAAGTATATAGCACTTGCAACCAAAGATCCTAAAATAGGATAGATTTGGTTTTCTGCCTTTCACAATCTCATAGGGAGTCTTTCTGTGGCTTTTGGTGATAGAAGCCCTATTGATGACATGACAAGCAGTGTTAACTGCCTCAGCCCAAAAATATTCTGGGAGAGAGGTGTCACTCAATAGAGTTCTACCAGCTTCAATTAATGTTCTATTCTTTCTTTCAGCAATTCCATTTTGCTGAGGTGTTCTAGGTGAGGAGAACTCTTGAAAAATCCCAAAGTCTTTACACAAGTTTGTTATGCTTTCAGATTGAAACTCAGTACTATGGTCACTTCTGATTTTGACCACTGTACTATTCAGTTCATTCTGAATTTGCTTTACAAAATTAAGTAATACACTTGGGGTTTCAGATTTTTGTCTCAGAAAGAACACCCATGTAAATCTAGAATAGTCATCTACAACCACAAAAGTGTAGACCTTCCTACCTAGACTATGAACTGGCATAGGACCAAAAAGATCCATATGCAAGAGGTATAAGCACCTCATAGAATCCTTGTTTTCAAGGCTTTGAAAGGAGGATTTTGTCTGCTTTCCCTTTTGACAAGCTGAGCATATCCCTTCCTTTATACACTTAATTTGAGGTCCATTCCTCACTAGCTCTTTACTAAAGAGTTGGCCAATTGTCTTGTAGTTTAGATGAGCCAATCTCTTGTGCCACTTAACACAATGAGAAGCATTGTCATCAGCTACAAGACAGATGGGAGAAGCCTTATTCTCACATTCAAAATTAAGACAGTATACATTTCTCTTCCTATACCCAGTCAATATGATCTTTTGATTACTTGACCTCTTGATATGACATCCATCTTTAACAAATGAAATGTCATATCCTAAATCACTTAGCTGGCTTATGCTTATTAGATTATGTTTCAAACCTTTTACATAAGCCACTTGAGTGATAGTAATTAGGTTAGAAGAAATGTTACCAAACCCTTTGATGGCTCCACTTTCAGATCCACCAAAGATCACTTTAGGTCCATCTTTGACAGATGAATACTCCTTCAGCAGCCCCTTTGTTCCAGTCATGTGCCTGGAACAACCACTATCCAAGTACCATATAGGGGCATGGTTACTTGGATTCACCTGCAATACAAAATTACTTACCCTTAGAACCCAAGTAAGTCTTGGGTCCTTGGTTCAGGTTAGCATGAATAAAGCTATCATAACCTCTTCTAACAGGTTGACTCTTATTCTTTATAACACTTGTGTTATACCAGCAGTCTAATGCAAAATGGCCTCTCTTGCCACAGCACCAACATTCAAATTTATTGTATCTAGATCTAGATATAACTTTGTCAGAAGAATTTCTGTTCATTGCTGGTGCTGTTGCAACTTCACCTACTGATTTCTTAAAACCATTGGGTTTATGACCATAGGTAGGCCTGCTTGCATTTACACCCTTGTTCTTCAGAACATTAGTCTTAATATGACCTTGAATGTCTTCATGATCATATTTGTTAGAAGGCACTTTCACCTTACTGAACTTTATGGGGACTGAAAGGTTTAGTGGCTGAACAGGAGCTTTGCCTTTCCTCTTGAATCTGCCAGCCCTGGAGTTATCTTTAAATCCTAATCCAGCCTTACCCTTTTGAGTGACAAATTCATCTATCAAGGGTAAGACAGATTTTGGCTTAGAGTAACTAGCCACTAAATCCCTTTCAATTTTAAGTCTGGCCTCCAGACTCTTCACTTGATCATTAGTATAATTAATTGTGCCCATCTAAATAATAGTTATATTCTTCAGCTTGGCAATTTCATTTAATTTTTGATCAAGGACTTTTTCTAACTCAGTTGTTGCAACCCTTAGTTCAGCAATTTCCTGAGCCTGAGTTTTAACCAGGTTCTTGCTTTTCTTAAGGGCCTGCAACAAGTTCCCATACTTGTCTATCAATTGATAGACATCTCCTTCAGATTCAGATGCATCTTCATCACTTGATGCAAATGTAGCTGATTCTTCACTTGTACTACAAACAGATGTACTGGAAGGACACTTTACCTCATTAGGACCAGACTGATTCTGGCATATGTCCTCTTCTGATCTTGTCATCAACCCCATGCATTGATGTTCATTGATGGAGTCTAGCAACTGCATAAACTCCTCTTCCTCAGATGCAGCATATAGTCCAATATATGCTTCAGCTTCAGATCCTGATTCTGAAGTTGACTGGTCTGACAGACTCTTATCTTTCTTTGCTACAAAGGATTTCTCCTTCTTGCCTTTCTGATAAGTCTTCTTCTTTTCTGAAGATTCCTTTCTCTTGTCAGGACAATCAGCCACTACATGTCCAGGCTTATTGCAACAAAAGCAGACAATCTTTGAAGTAGTGGCTCTACTGGGCTTTGATCTGCTCTTCTCATTCCTTGATGACCTTTTCTTCTTATAATAGTCATCAACTTGCTATGATGAGGAAGGCCTAGACTTCCACTGCTTCTTCTTCAAGAACCTCTGGAATTGTCTTGTGAATGCAGCAAAATCTGCATCTGAATCACAGCTTTCAGAATCCTTGTTTGAACTTTCAGAACTATCTTCTGTAACTTCCTTAGGAGGAGTTGGTGATATCCTCCTATTCTTTCTAGTGGCTTCAGCATTGAATGCCACAGTCTTTTCTCTAAGATCTCCTCTTGAGTTTCTTTCCTCCTTCCTCACCATTAGTTGCATTTCATAGGATAGCAACTTTCCAAACAGGGTTGGAGGAGATATCTCTGCCAATTTAGCCACTTCTCTTATGGCACAGATCTTTGTATCCCAATCCTTTGATAAGGATCTTAAGAATTTGTCATTCAGTTCATAGGTACTGAAGACTCTTCCATAGGATATTAGCTCATTCACAATTCTATAGAATTTCTTATAGCACTCAGTTATGCTATCAGATTTCCCTTGTCTAAAGCTTTCATACTCCTGATTTAGCATAGACTTCCTGTCCAGCTTACTTCTTCAGATCCCTCCATGTAGACAATCAATGTATCCCACATCTCCTTGGAGGTCTTGCAGTGAATCAGATTCTGAAATGTTGAATCATCTATGGCACTAACAATGATGTTCTGTGCCCTTTTGTCCATGGTTGCCAAGATGATTTCATCCTTGGTCATTTCTGAATAACTCTTTGGAGTTTGGATATTTGCATCAAGAACTGATACCTTCATTGGAATGAAGGGGCCTTCCTGTACTGTGATGTAAATTCTTGGGTCAGATGCTTCCATAAACAGTCTGACTCTTTCTTTCCAGATCCCAAAGATTTCCTTCCTGCATATAGGTAATTTCATAGACCCTAGCTCCTTATGATTTTCTCCAGAACCCATCTTCTTGAATCTTGAATCTGCCTTTCAGATCTACCTCAGACTGTTAAGTCCTTTTTGAGGAACCTCCCTCTGATACCACTTGATAGTTTAACTTTCAAGACAACCTAAACACCTAGAGGGGGGGGGGGGGTGAATAGGTTCTACTTGTTTATAAAAACTTCTAGGCAGAAATCAATTAATGGCTAACACAATAATCACAGCAATCACAGAAAATAAAACATCACAGATTTCACAATGTTTTATAGTGGTTCCCCAAGATCTGGGTACATCCACTTTCCCCCTTCACCTATCTAGCAGTATGCTAGATTCGGCCAAACTTCCACTAATCTCAGATCAATAGATCCTACAACTCAGAACCCAACTGGTTCCTACAACTCAGGCACAACAGCCCTACCTCAGCCTTGCCCCAAGGCCTACAACTCAGAGAAGACCCTTCTCCTACACTCAGGCACACAACCCTACCACTCAGAGTACAACACTCCTACACTCAGCCTTTATAACATAGGCTTACAACTCAGATCTGTGTAAACAGATCCTACAGAAATATAGAAAAGATTATTTAACTGTCTTGCCTAAATTGAGAGAGAGAAGGCCAAGACAATTCTTGATCAGCTGATGAAATCAACTATATCTGAGCTTTCTTCAAAGCTTCTTGAATATGAACTTAGCTGAGTTGATTTCCAAACAGCTTCTTGAGAATCCACTGGTGGTTTCTTTCTTCTTCTTCAAATTCTGGCTTGATCTCTCTCTATCCAGCACTTTGAATGATTCTTCTGAATTCTGATTAGAACTCTTCTTTGATCTATCCTTAGATAGTCTTCTTAGATCTTCCCGAGAAGATCTTCTTAAGTGCCTAGCACTTTCTTGAAATGAATTGGATTGTAATCCTTTTCTACTTTTTGATTCTCAACAATGTATTTCAAAAGGGTGTTTTTCTTTTTTTTTTTCTCCTTCTGAATCTGTCTATTTATAGACTTCCTTCATGGTAACCGGCTGATCCGGTTTCTAACCGTTTTCTGACAAGTCTGACAGCTTCAGTTAACTGGTGGCAACCCACAGCTGTCAAGTCTTCAAACAAGTCCTGTGCCTTAGTCTTGAACCACAAGTTGTCGAGACAGTCTGTCAGAAAGTGTCGAGACCATCTGTCTATCTGTGTCGACACAATTGACTTTGGTGTCGACACAGTCTTCAGTGATGTCGACTAAGTTGCCTTTGAGTCGACACAGCTTCTTCTGAAAATAACTTGTTCTTGACCCTTCAGTGTGTCGACACAATCTTCTTTTAACTCTGCTGTAATGTGTCGACATAATCACAATGTGTCGACACATTCTGCTGGTGTAGACAAACTTGAGGTCGACTATATTCTTCTGTGTCGACACATACTGCTGGTGTCGACAAACTTGAGGTCGACTATATCCTTTTGTGTCGACACATTTTCCCAATGTTGAGGTCGACGCTTTTCTTCTATGTCGACACAAATTCCCAGTGTTGTGTCGACTTACTTCTTCTGTGTCGACACACTTTCCCAGTATCATTGTAGACTAACTGCTATGTGTCGACATACTTCCTCTGTGTCGACACTTTTTCCCAGTGTAGTTGTAGACTAACTGCTATGTGTCGACACTGCTTCCTCTGTGTCGACACTTTTTCCCAGTGTAGTTGTAGACTAACTGATATGTGTCGACACTGCTTCCTCTGTGTCGACACTTTTTCCCAGTGTAGTTGTAGACTAACTGATATGTGTCGACACTGCTTCCCAGTGTTGATGTCGACTAATTTCTTCTATGTGTCGACACATCCTTCTCTGTGTCGACACTTGGACTTAGAATTTTTCCTGCATACTTTATCAATTCTTCACCTGCACATGTCAACTCAAAAATAACATCAAATACAACTTGATGTATATCATTGAGCTAGGTTGGACTTCTTCAAATCAGGTACACATTTTCCAATGTACCCAACAGCCGTGTCCCGGGCTCGACCATCGTCGACTATCGAGCATCGACTAACCTGAACACGCCCTGGGACACGCCCGTGTCCCAGGCCGTGTACCCCCGACACGCCCTGGGACACGCCCGTGTCCCAGGCCGTGTAAAATTTCCTGTACCTCAAAACTCATTTTGAGTCTTTTGGGTCTTTTTGGGGTGTTACAATCCTCCCCCCCTTAACAAAATTTCGTCCCGAAATTTGCACGGTAAGGAATCAAGAACCAGCAAAGCTATAACTATGTTATAACAAAAAGTACACTGTCAACAGTTTATACAAATAACTCGGGAAACTCAGCTCGCATGGTCTGCTCTCGCTCCCATGTTAGCTCTTCACGGCCACAATTGTCCCATCGGACCTTGACCATCCCGATCACTTTGTTCCGCAACTGTTTCTCGGCTCGATCCTCGATCCGAATGGGTCTAACCCTCGTCGTTAGCCCATACTCGACCGGTACCCGATCATTCTCCACTACTTGAGCTGGATCCTTCACCGCCTTACGAAGGACTGAGATGTGAAATACATCATGTAATCCACCCAAGTCTGCTGAAAGTGCTAGTCGATAAGCAGCTTCCCCAACTCGCTCCACCACCTCAAATGGACCAAGATACCTCGGACTTAGCTTTTTCAAACGCCGAATCCTGGACACGCCTTTGAAGGGTTTGATCTTCAAATATACCCAATCACCCACCGCGAATTCCACGTTCCGGTGTTTGGCATTGTAGTACTTTGCTTGACGATCTTGGGCTATCAATAGCCTCTCCCGAATAGAGCGTATGAGCGAGGTAGCTTCTTCGACTTCCTTTTTCCCACTCAGCTTAGATTCGCCTGCTTCTGCCCAAGCTAACGGTGTACGGCATTTCCGACCATATAAAGCTTCAAATGGTGCCATACCAATACTCGCTTGGTAGCTATTATTATAGGCAAATTCGACAAGAAATATATAATCTTCCCATCTCTTACCAAAGTCTAGGGCGCACATGCGGAGCATATCCTCCATCGTCCTGTTGGTTCGTTCATTCTGGCCATCCGTTTGGGGATGAAAGGCCGTACTAAACGCTAACTTTGTACCCAACATTTGATGAACGAGCCGCCAATCATTCGATGTGAACCGCCCATCACGGTCACTAACGATGCTCCGGGGAACACCGTGCAGTCGAACAACCTGCTCCACATAAAGCTTGGCCAATGTTTCCACTGAATCGTCTCTTCTGTTTGGAAGGAAGTGCGCCACTTTTGTCAACCGGTCCACAATCACCCAGATTGAATCATGACCGCGTTGAGATCTCGGCAACCCATGCACGAAATCCATCGAAATATCATCGAACTTCCACTCCGGAATAGGTAACGACTTCAGGAAACCGCCAGGCTTCTGGCATTCTGCTTTCACCAACGCACAGGTGTTGCATTCAGCCACATAACGTGCGACATCTTTCTTTAATCCGGGCCACCAGAACAGCTTTTTCATATCTCTGTACATCTTTGTGCTCCCTGGGTGAACTGAGTACTTTGCAAAGTGAGCTTCGTACATCAACTCTTCCCTCAATTTACCCACACTCGGGACACACACTCGACCATTTCTTCTTAACAATCCGTTATCCCAAGAGAATTGGTCATCCGGCCCATCTTTTGCATAGCGCTGGAGGCTTTCATCAAGCTCCGTTGCTCGCCGAACTCGGTCCGTAAGGTCATATTGCACCTCCGTCCAGTTCAAACATGCATCGGTTGACGCACCCTTGTCAACACACGATATCTCCATTGCTTCCAATTCCTGGATTAAACGCTGATCATGCCTCTGTAACCAGCTTGCCCGTACCGGAGTCTTTCGACTCAAAGCATCAGCGACCACATTTCCCTTCCCGGGAGTATAGTGAATCTCGAAGGTGTAGTCCCCAAGGAACTCCATCCATCTTCGTTCTCGCATATTCAGATCCTTCTGATCCAACAAATACTTTAGGCTTTTGTGATCTGTATAGATATCCACTTTAACGCCATATAGATAGTGCCGCCACAACTTGAGCGCAAATATTACCGCCGCCAACTCCAAATCATGGACAGGGTAATTCCGCTCATGCACTTTCAACTGGCGCGAGCCATAAGCAATCACTTTACCAAACTGCAGAAGAACGCAGCCTAAGCCGCTCCCGGAAGCATCACTATAGATCTCATACCCATCGGTACCACATGGCGATGTCAACACAGGCGCCGTGGTCAACCGACTCTTCAATTCTTCAAAAGCTCGCGCGCACTCCGGCGTCCAAATGAACTTTTGATCTTTTCTCGTCAGCGTGGTCAGAGGTAAAGCAATCCGTGAGAAGTTTTCCACAAACCGTCTATAGTAGCCCGCAAGTCCAAGGAAGATCCTGACCTCGGCCACTGAAGACATCACTGGCCAATCTCGGATGACACTTATCTTCAACGGATCCACCGCGATACCCTCTCCGCTTACCACATGGCCTAAAAAGGCTACTGAAGAGAGCCAGAACTCGCACTTTGAGAACTTGGCAAAAAGCTTATTCCTCCTCAGGGTATGCAAGACCAACCGCAAATGGTTTGCGTGATCCTCTTCCGACTGAGAGTATACTAAGATGTCATCGATAAACACAAGAACAAACAAATCCAAGTACTCTCGGAACGTTCGATGCATTAGGTCCATAAATACCGAAGGCGCATTACATAGGCCAAACGACATTACCGTGAACTCATAATGACCGTAGCGTGTTCCAAACGCCGTCTTGGGAATGTCACCTTCCCTAATCCGCAGCTGATAATATCCCGGTTTCAAATCCAATTTGGAATAGACCGTTGATCCTGCCAGCTGATCAAAGAGGTCATCAATCCGCGGGATCGGATATTTATTTTTCTCCGTCAGCTTATTCAATTCGCGGTAGTCAATACACAACCGTAAGCTACCGTCTTTCTTTTTCACAAAGAGAACAGGCGCGCTCCAAGGTGACATACTTGGGCGTATATAACCCTGCTCCAACAACTCTTGCAATTGGACTTTCAACTCAGCCATCTCTTTTGGCGCAATGCGATATGGAGAGCGGGCCACAGGTTTCGCACCTGGCACCAACTCAATAGAGAAGTCAATCTCCCGCTGGGGTGGTAACCCAGGAAGATCTTTAGGAAACACATCGGCAAACTCTGACACAACTAGTACTTCACCGACACTGGCCTTTGGCTCAACAGCCTGAATTAGCGTGAAGAATAACTCCGCGCCCTTCCGAACAGCATTGACGACTTGGAGTGCAGACAACAGAGTCCCGCCAACTCCTCGCATACCAGCGAACTTCGTCACAAGCCCAGTATTCTGGCCCAGTGTAATCTCCTTGGAGTTGCAATCAATAAAGGCACGCTGCTCCGAGAGCCAGTCCATACCAAAGATCACATCAAACTCCGATAACGGTAGCACAGCTGCACTCAAACCGAAATCCCGACTTCCTATTTGCACAACCACATCGCAAGCCCTATCCGCAAGCATCATATAGCCATTCGGCAATAGCACCCTTGTACTATCCACCGTCACATGACTTGGTGCCCCAATGCGAGATACGAAATCCTCAGACAGAAAAGAATGTGAAGCACCCGTATCAAGCAGGGCTCTCGCCAAATTATTCCGAATCAGGACAAAGCCTGCAGCACACACACATGCACAAGCTATACATAACCAAAAACCAATAGCACATAAGCAAGTAAGATAAATCAATTCAACTCGTACCTGTGACAACGTCACTTTGCTTAATCGCTTCCTATTGGCCAAGTTGATAGATTCGGGGCTGTGCCTGAGACGCAGAGGAATCAACCACCGCTTTGCCCTTCTCAGCATACGACGCACCCGCCTTCTTATCCCCTTTGGGCTGAACAACCCGACAGTCACGAGCTATATGCCCCACCCGGCCACAGTTATAGCATGTACGAGAATCCGGCCTTGATGTCGCTCCCGACACAACGGTCGTAGTCACTTGCCCAGACGGCTTGGACCTCTTGCCCCCTTTCTTCTGGTAAAACGATTTGCTCGGGCGAGGTGCTTGAACCTCTGGCTTTGACACAACTAAGCCCTTGCTCCCTTGCACCCGCCGCATGTCCTTCTCCAACGCACACGCAGTATCAACCAACGCCTGAAACCCTTGGCTCACTGAACTCGAAAGCAGGAATCGCAACTCATCCCGCAATCCTTTATAGAACCGATTCGTTTTCCTTTGGTCATCCGCGAAGATTGTACCCGCATAGCGTCCCAACCTGGTAAACTCATGCAAGTAGATATCCACACTATCTTCCCCTTGCTTTAACCGTTGGAACTCATTTTCCATAGCAATGCGTTGCGCAGTTGGGACATGTTTCGCCAGAAATATTCGAGAGAACTCCTCAATCAACACTTGTGTTAATTGCCAGCCAGCCAAATGGTGTAACTCAACCTCGTCCCACCACAACCGCGCCTCTCCTTCAAGCATGAAGGTGGCCAAGGTGACCTTTAGAGTTTCCTCCGCCCTGATCGCTGTCATTATCCTTTTGACACGCGATAACCAATCTTCCGCCTGCGTTGGGGATCCCATTCCCGCAAACGTAGGAGGACTGAAGCTCATGAATTGCTTCAACTGTCGGTCAGCTGCTCGTGGATCTACAGCCTCAATCGGCTCGGGTCTTACAACAACACGAACTGGCTCGACTGCCGGCTGCGCTTGCCCGGTCGGCTGAATCATGGCAAATAGAGCCTCAGCAACTAAACGAACAGTTTCCACAGATGGAGGAGGTGTGGGCACCTCGGCTGGTGCCGCACTCTCATCAGAACGCTGGGGCTCAGACTGCCCAGCACCACTACGCATCACCTATAGGTGGACAAGACACACATTAGCGAACGTATGCAAGCAAAACAACACAAAGAGGAACGCGCAAATTCCTCAAACACGATTTTGTACATTCCTTAGTGGACATTCCAGAGTTCATTAGCGTTACAGCAGGGCGCATAAACACGCGCTCGCCACCCCATAAAAGAATTCGTCCACGAATTCGATAGAGGAAGACCGAACGAAGCTGATACCAAAATGTAACGACCCCATCCGTTAGATGACGTATAGTAAAAGGTCCGGCCGGGGCCCCACACTATATGCCACAAACAGACGGTGAGGTCACAGGATAATACCAAACCAAACACGGATCCTAACTCAGAGCATTCTAGCGGAAGCTTTAAGTAGAAATTTGAACTCTAACCAGGAATGTCAAATATATAAACCACCTTTATATATATCGCGGAATGTACCCAAATACATAGAGTTTGGCCTTAAGGCCTTACAGTTCCTCTTTTTACAACATGATTTACAAACCTCGGCGCGCAGGCCGGCCATACATGAGTAAAAACAAAAACATTCTCTTAGCCTTCCAAGGCTAGCCACAGCAGCAGCAGCAACAGCAGTAGGGCTTCAGCCCTTCACTTACCACTTGGCTCGCCAGCACCTGCACGGGAACAATCCACCCAACCGGTGGTAAACAATGCAACGGTCAGCATTCAGCTGACCCAATTATAACAATCTTACCCCTTTCTCGGGGCATTAGCATTCTTTCCCTGCAAAGCATGGCATCATATAGCAACTATGTGCGCGCAGGCACATTCAAGCCATCACAACTATCGGCCACACGGCCCGACAGTCCGTGCACTCAGGGCACATTTTCGGTGTACCGGAATACCAGGGTCAACACCACCGTCTACACGGTATTTGAGCATTCTAGTCTTTCCGGCGCGCGGGCCTAAGACTCTCATTAGGCGCTCCAACAAAACCTATAACCAGGCTTCCAAGTCGGACGGACCTAACGCAGGTACGGATCAGCCACCCCCCGTTGCTCAAGTCGCCGTGCCACCTCGAATACGGAAGTATCCATGGCTATTTATAGGCGCGGGTCGGTTTCACCTTTCCTGTTCGGCAATCTGCCTTTTCACCGGGTTGCAGCCCAACGACTCAACCGCTCATAAAGTGGCATCTCACGGCCACAAGAGTTGCATCCAACCCTCTTCATTTCCTGGACATCGTCCAGTACTTCCTGCCGCACCAAGCAACAGGTAGGAACAAGGCCTCACAAGCCATAATCACGGAGCCTTCTCCGATATGCAAACAAGCATCACCAATCCAGACCACGTCCAGATGGGCTTCACACAACATGCCTAGAGCCGTACTCCAATTCCGGCCTCTAACAAGGGGGACTTCACATATCTACCCCAATGGACACCACAACCCACCGCACACTCGCGGGGAAGGGTTTTCCCTATGCAATGCAGAAAAGAAGGACTTCACATGTCCAAGAAGGGAGATCGTTACCCTTGTCGATCTCTTGGGAGCCATCGAAAACTAGCCGGTGAGAAAGAACCGCAGCAGCCTCGCCTTCACAATGCCGGCTTCGGATCACGAATCAGACCACGGGAACTCCGCCGGTGGCTTGATCTCCTTCTCCTTCTTCTTCCTCCTCTCTCTTTCTCTCTTCCTTAAGCAAAATGAAGAATGACTTCTTCATCATTCCTTCACGAATTTAATCCAGCCAGGAATCACCTGAGCCCTTGGATCAAAAGAGAGAATCTGAACGGCCATGATTTGCCCAAAAACCCAATTTTTGCCTGACACGGCCTGTGACACGCCCGTGTCACAGGCCGTGTACCCTTAAGCGGCACACGCGGTATTGAACCGACTGAACAACACGGCCATCGACACGCCCGTGTCGAACCTGACACGCCCGTGTCAATCCTGAGACACGCCCGTGTCAATCCTGCCTCATCGAGCTGCAACCAGTACACGGGTAGGCACACGGTATCGGACACGCCCGTGTCCGACCTTACACGCCCGTGTTCACTGCCGTGTTCACGGCTGTGTACTTTTCTGACTCGAATAGGCTATTTCGAAATTTAATTGCGCGACACGCCCTGGGACACGCCCGTGTCCATGGCCGTGTCCCGGGCTCGACCATCGTCGACTATCGAGCGTCGACTAACCTGAATACGCCCTGGGACACGCCCGTGTCCCAGGCCGTGTACCCCCGACACGCCCTGGGACACGCCCGTGTCCCAGGCCGTGTAAAATTTCCTGTACCTCAAAACTCATTTTGAGTCTTTTGGGTCTTTTTGGGGTGTTACAACCATAGCCTCCACTTGGCCACCCCCAGCTGCAATTCTTTTGGAATGATCCCCTGGGATAAGCCAGCAGGCCTTTGGGCAGGAGAAACCAGGCCAAGTGGTCTCCTTTCTCTTCTCTCCTCCTTCTCTCTCTTCCCTTGGGTAAAATCTCCAAAATGCCCCCTTGCATGTACTCTCTCTCCACAACCAGAGGGCTGTGGCTGTTATTCCATGCCTTGGGCTATTAATGGACCATATTTGGTGGGCTTGGCCTAAGGGAAGTGGCCTAGCCATCTTTTTTTTTCCTCTTTTAGGTCCATTTGTTGACTTTGTTGACTTTTTGGGTTGACTTGGTCAACATGGTGAGTGGGCTGACCCCACTTGTTGGTCATGAGCCTAATGGTACCACCCAACTTGGGTTGGGTCAAGGGGGTGCCCTACTTAGGCTAATTGGGCCTATGAGTGTGGGTTTGACCACTTTAGGCCCAAGGTTGACTTGGGTCAACTAGGGTCAAAATGTTGACCTAGTGACATGCCCTAGGGTCCACTTAGATTGTTTTTAGGGTTAGGACAATGTGGTGGGGTCATGGTGTGGCTAGGGTCCTTATTTAGGCTAGTTTGATCTAGTTTGACTTGGTCCTATAGTGGGCCCCATATGGCTACAACCCACTATCTAGGGTCAAACCTAGCTAATTTCCCTAAAACCCACCCCATGCCTAACCCAATCTAAGTTAAGGGGTCTAGAAGTAACATGGAATATTACACAATGCACCTGACTTGTACAATCTAACTGATAAGGCATTGAGTGAGATTTCATCACTCAACACTTTTGGACATGGTAGAGTTCTTCTTGTTGAAAGCATTGAGTGAAGCTTCTATACTCAATGCTTCTAGACTTTGCTGAATAACTGATGAGGCGTTGAGTGATCCTTCTTCACTTAATGCTTCTTTACTTTAGACAGATTCCCTTTTGAGTAGGCGTTGGGTAAACTGTCTTCACTTAATGCTTCTATCCTTAGACAGATTTAAATTCAGCAACACTGAGGCTTTGACTATTGAATCTCCTATCAACGCTTTTAGACTCCTAGCGTTGAGTGAAGTGTACTCACTCAATGCTTTTTTACTTAGCCAATTTTCTGCTTTTATAGCAACCTGTCTTTAGTCCAACTAGCATTGTGACCCAGACAACCTGTCTAATCAATGAACAATAGAAAACCAGCATACAATGAACTTTGAACATATATATAGATACAAACATGTGTATACCATTGACTTGTGGGCTTTCTTCAAATCTAGGATATTGTGATCAATGGACCCAATAATCTATCCCAATTTGAAGAATTCAGAACCCTTGTCAAGGATATACACTAACATATGAACAAAAAACTTCACAGTAAATAAGAGCAATATGCAGCATATAATCACAGTATGATTAACACAAAAATATGATATTTATAAACAGAATATGTGTGCTTATAGTGAATTTCATATCCCTAGAGCCCTAAGGAACTAAATACATAAATCATTTTAGGTTTCTACTTCCTTAATGACTATGACCCTGCTTGGTTTCTTAGCAGCCTTCTCATCAGCATCGGTCTTCTTTTACTTTTGTCTTTCAAAGTAGCTGTAAGGCTTTGGAAAGTACTTACTTAGCTCAAGAGAATCTGGTGGCACTGTACACGTCTTCTTGTCTCTTCTGAATTTTCTCCTTGCCTCTTCATTTGTTTCAAGCTTAGCCCATTCTACAGAGCTATATAGCTTTCCCCTTTCAGTTTTGTTTTCTTTTATTTGATCCCAGGTAGAAAGAATGATAGTCCTTGATTGAGGACTCCATCTTTCAAAATAAGGTCTTGTTTCCATCTCTTCTCTGTATCTCTTTTTGTTTGGTCTAATTTTGACATCTTCTTGAGCAGTAGACTTGCCTTTGGCTCCTGATATTTTTTCAGTAGTAGGGGTGAAGGTAAGAATATTAGTAGCAGAGGGTTCAACCCACTGATCACCATACAGATCACCATCCATCTGTTCTTCTATTGGCAGAAGAGGAACATTATCATATGAATATTGTTCAAGTCCCAATGACCCTCTGATGATATTGGTGACCCGAACAACATTTTCAGTGTCTGCCTTGATCATTGCTTTCTCCCCCTTTATGACTTCTTCAGACATAATAGTAGTCAGGGAGTTCTTGGTCATGAAGATTCTTTCATCCAGAAAATTTACCCCCTTGGTAACATGTTTCTTAACCTCCAGCATGTGATCATCCAGAATCTGTGTGCATGCATCCATCCTCCTCTCTAGAGTAATCTTGTGTGCTTCAATCAGTTTCTTCTACACAATATGTACACTTTACATATTGCTAGAAGTGATGTTCTGATTCTCTATTATATCATTCTGCTTTTGTCTGATTTCCTCAAGTTTGCTTTCATTATATGTTACAGTAGGGGCAAATCTCATAAAGAATGCAACTGTGTTGGACTTTAGCAAGTTTACTTCAAATCTGATGGACTTGATCTCTATTGATAGATTTTGTCTCAGCTCTTTGATGGAATCATCAACATAATGCTCTAGCTGTCTCCTCTGGTCATCTAGCAGACCTTTCATTTTAGCCAAGAATGTATAGGATATTGGATCAGCTTGATGAGATACCCCTTGGAAGCAAACATCCTCATCCTTCTCCTTTACAGCTTCCCTAGATTCTGAGTCAGCCATCCTAAACTTAGATGAATGATCAGCAACATCAGTCTTTGGCTCATCAACCTCAGGTATACTAACCTCAGATATGTTAATGACATTTTAAGTTGCCTGAGCAGGGAGCTTTGTTTGAATCTCCCCCTTAACATATGCACTCCCCATAGGAGCTTGTGGGTCTGTATCAACTGTGATAGGAGCACCTGCATTCACTATACCAGGAATTTGCTCCTCCTCAGCTTGAGGAATGAAGAGCATCACCTCAGGACCTTTTGGAGTCTGATCAATCCTTCTCTGCAGATTTTCTAGGAAGGAATCAAGCTGGTCTTGTACTGATTGAACCTGCTCCCCCTCAGTAGGAGCATCCATCTAGGTAGTCTCCCCTCAATGTCCGTACAGATTTTATCCACTACAATTCCAATCTGTCTTTCAATTATTTCTGCTGGAGTCACTTCAGACTGAGAGCCACCAAGTTGAATCCTTGTTGTAGGTTCTGAGGAAATAGAAACCTTAGCACTCAAATCTCTTCTAGTCTCTTCAGAAGAGTCAGATAATTGAGGGTCATGAGGCTCTTATTTTTTGCTCTCAGAAGAGCTGCTTCCAGTGCTTTCTTTAGTGATGATTACTGCTTTATTTTTCTTCTTGTCAGTTGTTGTTGGTTTGGAAGCAACACCCTATCCCATCTGTCAAACATCTTAGAGTTCTTTCTCCTCATATGATGGATCTTTGTTCCTAATCTCACATTGAGGATCCTTGGAACAGAAACATGCAAGTATAAGGACAAAATTCTTCCCATGTTTGGCTCTATAACACATTCCATAATTCTATCAAACAATACCTTTCCCCAGTCAGTCCTTTTGGATGGAATTATCCTTGACATTTTCTCAAAAAATTTCCTAGAGATCTTTTCATGGGACCATGTTTTGCAGATCAGAGCTTTGCCGATAACATATTTTAGAAACTTTCCTTTTAGATTCATTTCCTTTCTCAGAATAGAGCCAGTGGTGTGCTTTGAAAGGCCACACGACTTGAGGGCGGATTTTACATCATCCTGATACAGTTCATCTTCTTCATTAGACGACCTGAACTTGGTCAGATTCAGGGCTTTTCTTAGTCTCCTGGAAGTGATCTTGATCTTGTGTCCACTAATAGATGTCTTGATTTTGTTGGAGGGTGAGTCGATACTTGCATTCAAATAGAGTTCCAGAACTTCTCGCTTCCATATCGAACTCGACTCTGATAGGACAAATTCTAGGTCAGCGACCTTATGTATGTGGAGAACTAGTTGAACTTCTTCTAGATCTTCCTTGAATCCATTCCTTACTAATTTAGAACCCTTGAAAAGGAAATCCATTCCTTTTGGCGCCATTGAACCTTTGAATTTCTGGAGTTTGCTCGAGATATCTTCGCAGGGAGGCAAAAAGTCGAAGAGGGCTAAAATTATGTATTTTATTTTAAGCACACACACTCCTATTTATACTTACCCTTATTCGAGAATATGGAGAGGCGCGTACCTGTCGTGATTAATCCGAGTAGATCAACGACTGAGATTAATCCCGAAAGATAGCCATAATTCGAATTGCTTGAGAAAATCGTCGAGTGGACTCGACGCACTTGATGCACTTGACGCCTTAAGGTGTCTCAACCCACTCGACTCTTGGACACTTAGTCTCAGCGCACTCGATTCCTGAAGTTGTCTCAATGCACTCGACGCTTGGACACTTAGTCTCAGTGCATTCGACGCCTAGACAATTAGTCTATATCTTCCTTGATATCCCGCAAGGGTCAATTCTTCCTGCAGCACATATGCATGAAAAGGCAATGAAGCTACACTAAGTTTGACATGCCCTACTCAAATTTGAAGGTGTTGAACTTGGCTTTATCTAGTAGCTTAGTGAAAATATCAGCCACTTGTTTGTCTATGGGGACAAATTAAAGACTGATGTCCTCCCTTTCCACATGCTCTCTAATGAAATGATATCTAATTTCTATGTGCTTAGTCATGCTATGGGACATAAGATTCCTAGCAATAGAGATTGCACTAGAAGAATCACAAAACATGAAAGTTTTACTTAGTTGGAGATTGTAGTCTTGGATCTGATGTTGAATCCATAACAGCTATGCACAGCAGCTTGAAGCTGAAATATATTCTAATTCGGCAGTGGAAATGGCAACACTGGTCTGCTTCTTGCTGTTCCAAGATACAAGCCTTCTACCTAGAAATTGACAGATACTTAACGTGCTTTCCTGTCTTCTCTACAACATATAAAATCTGTATCTGAATACCCAATTAGTTCAAAATCATTATTCCTAGGGTACCATAGGCCAAGATAAGGTGTGCCCTTAAGATATCTTAGAATTATTTTTGCTGCAAAATAATGAGACTCTTAAGGGATAGCCTGGTATCTAACACAAATACATGTAGCATACATGATGTCTGACCTACTTGTAGTCAGGTAGAGGAGGGAGCCAATTATGCCTCTATATAAGGTTTCACCAACAAGTTTCTTAGTCTCATCCTTGTCTATTGACACACCTGACCCCATAGGAGTTTTCATTATGGAGGCACTATGCATTCCAAACTTCTTGATTAGCTCCTTGGTGAACTTAGACTGAGAGATGAATAAACCATCCTCTGACTGTCTAACTTAGAGGCCCAAGAAGTACTTGAGTTCACCCGTACTACTCTCCTCAAACTTCCCTTGCATAATTTTAGCAAACTTCTTGCATAGGCCATCATTAAAGACCCAAAAATTATATCATCTACATAAATTTGGACTAGAATGATCTTACCCTTGACTTATCTAAGGAATAATGTCTTGTCTATCTTCCCCTAGAGAATTTGTTCTTAATGAGAAAGCTAGATAGGGTTTCATACCATGCCCAAGGGACTTGTTTCAACCCATACAAAGCTTTTCTGAGCTTAAATACATAATCAGGGAGCTTAGAATTAATAAAACCCGAGGGTTGCTCAACATAGACCTCCTCTTTTAGCTCACCATTTAGGAAAGCTGACTTAACAACTATTTGATATACCATAAAACCTTTATGTGCAGCATATGCAAGAAATATTCTTATTGCCTCTAATCTAGAAAGTGGTACAAAGGATTGATCAAAGTCAATATGTCCCTCTTATTTGTATCCCTTGGCAACCAGGATAGTTTTATTTTTGATGATAACACCATTCTCATCAAGTTTATTCCTTTAAATCCACGTGGTTCCAATGATGTTATATCCATGTGGTCTGAGAACTAGCTTCCAGACTTTACATCTCTTGAACTGGTTTAGTTCTTCTTGCATATCCACAATGCAAAATGGAACTATGTTGACATCCTCAAACTTCTTTGGTTCGACTTGAGAGAGAAAGCTTTAATCCATAGAAATGTTGAGGCTTCTGCTCCTTATTGTAACACTTTGGCATGCATCTCATATGATCTGATCTCTGGGATGATCCCTCAAGTGCCTGACAGATGCTGACATTCTATCTTCAGTATCTAGAATTTCAATGGCTTGATCTTGCTGGTCTTCACCTATGTCCTGCGTATTTGGATCTTCTTCAGGAATGAGCACACCATCATCTTCCTCTTGGGCAGTAGGAGGAGTGTCCTTAATGGTCAGTTTATCCATCTTTAATTCTACACCTGCAGATCTAGAGGAGCTTGGAAGCTTACTGTTAATCATAGAAGATTCATCAAATACTACATTGACAGACTCTTCTACAACTTGATTCTTCAAGTTGTAGACTCTATAGGCTTTGCTGTGATTGTTGTACCCAATAAAAATTCCCTCATAGGATTTGGCAGTAAACTTATTTAAGTAGTACTTCCCATTATTGAGTACAAAACACTTTCTTCCAAAGATCCTGAGATAGGGAAGATTTAGTTTTCTACCTTTCATAATCTCATAGGGAGTCTTCTTGTGATACTTGTTGATAGAAGCTCTATTCAGGACATGACAAGAAGTGTTTACTTCCTCATCCCAGAAGTAATCTGGGAGGGAAGTATCACTGAGTAATGTCCTACCATGCTTTATGAAAGTCCTGTTCTTTCTCTCAGCAATCCCATTTTGATGCGGTGTTCTTGGAGAAGAAAACTCCTGAAGAATACCTTGCTCTCCACAGAACTTTGTCATGCCTTCAGATTGAAATTTAGTACCATGGTAACTTCTAATTTTGACCACAGAGCTACCCTTTTCATTCCGAACTTGCCTAACAAAGGTCATAAAGATGTTAAGGGTTTCAGACTTTTTCTTAAGAAAGAAAACCCAAGCAAATCTGGAATAGTCATCAACTATCACAAGTATATAGACTTTCCTACTTAGAATATGAACTAGCATAGGACCAAAGAAGTCTATATGAAAGAGGTACAAACAAATCTCAAAATCCTTGGCCCCAATGCTCTTAAAGGATGCCTTTATCTTCTTACCCTTTTGGCATGCAGAACAAATGCCCTCTTTGGTGCATCTCAGATTGGGTCCATTTCTAACTAGCCCTTTACTAAAGAGCTTGCTGATGGTCTTGTAATTCAAGTGAGCAAGGCTTTTGCGCCACTGCA
This sequence comes from Platanthera zijinensis, assembly GCA_039513925.1. Classification (NCBI taxonomy): domain Eukaryota; kingdom Viridiplantae; phylum Streptophyta; class Magnoliopsida; order Asparagales; family Orchidaceae; genus Platanthera; species Platanthera zijinensis. Next base: position 12,154,990 of record CM077098.1, read on the forward strand.
TACAATAAGAGACTTTCTCAATTGTAACTAGACACACAGGTGAGTCTGTACTTAAACATAAGAAGTTTAAACAGTAAATATTTCCACTCCTAGTGCCTGTCAAAATGACCTCTTGGTCACTTAACCTTTTGATCAGACACTAATCTTTGTAGAAGAAAATGACATAGCAAATATCACAAATTTAGCTTTTGTTAATTAGATTGTGTTGCAATCCTTCCACATTAGCTACCTTTATGATAGAGAATATGCCATTGGTGATCCTACCATTGACCTTGGTAACTCCTCTGTCTGAACCTCTAAAGATAACTTTAGGTCCATTCCTCACTTGAGTATAATCCTTAAAATAGCTCCTTATTCCAGTCATATGTCTTGAACAATCACTGTCCAAGTACCATATTGGCATTTGATGGGTACTTGGACTATCCTGTAATAACATATTAGTTTACCTTAGGAACCCAAAAAGGTTTGGGTCCTTGGTTCATGTTAGCTTGAAAATGACTATGTCTACCTACAGCAGCCCTGACAGGAAGACTCACCTTTGCCCTTGGCACATTTGGGTTGTGCCAACAGTCTATGGAAAAATGGCCCACTTTTCCACAACACCAACACTCATGAATATTATATCTCCTATTTTTAATAACCTTTGGAGTAAGCAAGCTTTTTGTCTGTTAAGAGGGGAGATAAACAACCTTCTTCCTATTTATTTCGGCAAGAATTTGAATGAAGGTGAGTCTGCCAGTAGTTGTACTTTGCTTACTTTGAGTTACACCAACAGATGTCTTCTTTATAGTTAACATGCTGTTAATGGCATCATAGACAACCAAGTGAGGCTTACTGACAGACTTACCCTTAGTCAAGGTTTTTGCTGAAGGAACTTGAGAATAGGCCATTGCCTTATCCTTGAGAGTGGGGGATAGAACACTAAACACAAATGGTCCATGATAAGCCATCTGGATTTCCTCAAGGGGAGCCTTCAGTGCACTCAATCCCATGCCCTTTCTCCTTCCATTGTATGATACACTTGTATTCTTATATGAAGAGTTTCCCTTCTTCCAATGATCGTACATGTTGTCCTAGTCATACCTATTGGAAGGGAGGATTACCTTTTGAAAGGTGGTCTGAGGCACAACAAGAGCCTTGCCTTTCCCTTTGGAATGGGCAACTCTAAAGTTCCACTTGAACCCCAAACCTTTTTTATCATTTTGAGAGGTGAAGAAGTCAATCAGTGGCAAAACTATTTTGGGCTTAGAGAATTTAGCCACAAGCTTCCTCTCCTTGAGGAGCTTCTCTTCAAGATCCATGATGATCTTATTCTTCTGGCTAATAGTGCTAATTTGAATAACTGAGATTGTCTTCAGCTGACTAACTTCCCTCCTTATCTAGGCTAGCAAAGGTGCTGACTTAGACTATAGGGAGGCAACTTGCTGAAAAGAGGCAACCTCCTCAGCTTATTTCTTGACAAGCCTCTTGCTCTTTTTAAGAGCCTCCAGAATAGCACCATACTTGTCAATAAATTGATTGACATCATTATCAGAATCTAATCCATCATCCTCACATGAGGAAGTAGGTGCCTTAGAGTCTGAGCTAGTTTCATAGATAGAGGGAGAGTTAGAGAGAGTTTACCTCATCAGGAATAGAATTGTCCTGATTTTCTTTAGTAAGGGCCATGAGGCTGAACTCATCATCCTCTTCAAAGTCACTATCAACAAATGATAATGGAGCTCTTATGCCAATTGAGGAACCTAGGTGATCTGCCTCTTCTTCAACAGAAATGACACCAATGTAGGCCTATTCTTCCTCTGATTCTGAAGACTTGAAATCACTGTCCAATAGGCTAATCTTCTTCTTAGCCAAGAAGCCCTTTTGAGCCTTCTTGTTCTTGTAATGCTTCTTGTCTTCAAACATCTTGTGCTCCTTCCTATTGATTGGATAGTTAGCAATGATATGTCCACTCCTGTTTCAGTAGTAGCAAACAACATTATTCTTAATATGTTTGTTCTACTTAGAGTCATACCTTTCCTCAAAGGGGGCTTTTTTTGGACTTGTCCTTGCTGAATAAGGCTTTATTGAAGTGGAGCTTGAAAAGCCCTTATTCTTCCACTGTCTTCTCCTACTTAGTATTTTCTTGAACTGTTTTGAGAACAAAGTTAGTTCTCCATCAGGTAGTTCATTTCCTGAGGAGTTGGGATCTAAACTCTCAGACTCTACAGCTCTCCTTGATGGAGAAGGTGTCTTTTCCTTACTCCTTCTTGTGGCTTCAGCTCTGAAGGCCACGACCTTTTCTTTGTTGAGAGTTCTGACAACATCTTCTTCTACCCTTTTGGAGTTCAGCTGCATCTCATTAGACAACAACTTCCCAAACAAATTTTAAGACAATGTGTTGTCCAAGTTACCAATCTCTCTAATGGCACAGATCTTGATATCCCTTTCCTTATTTTGGGATCTCAAGAACTTTTCTTTTAGCTCATAGTTTGTGAACTGTCTGCCATAGGTGATAAGACTGTTTACTATCATGAAGAACTTTTCATAGCATTCAACTATGGAATATTTCTTGCCTTGATTAAAGGCCTCATATTACTAATTTAGGAAGGATTTCCTGTCATCCATCGCCTCCTCTGTCCCTTCTATATATACTATAAGAGAATCCCACAACTCTTTAAGAGTCCTGCAGTGGACTAGGTTCTAGAAGTGGAGTCATTTATGACACTAACAATGATGTTTTGTGCCCTTTTATCTATGGTTGCCAGAATGACTTCATCCTTGGTCATCTCAGCGTACTTCTTTAGAGTCTGGACATTGGTATCTATGACAGAGACCTTCATGGTAATGAAGGGTCCCTCTTAAACTGTTATGAATATCCTTGGGTCTGAGGCTTCCATGAATAGCCTTACCTTTTTTTTTCCAAATCCCAAAGTTCTCTTTCCTGCAAATAAGAAGCTTCATGGAGCTCAACTCCTTGTGGTTCTCACCAGAACCCATGGAGATAATCATTAGCTACTCTTGGAGATCAATTTAGACTATTAAGTACTCAAAAATCTGCCTCTAATACCACAAGAAAGTCTTTGTTCAAGATTAGCTACACACCTAGGGGTGAATAGGTTTTTAAATCCTTTTTGAACAACCTTTGACTTTGGTTGAGTTGTGTGCGTTAGATTTTATAGTTAGCTTTCAAGAGACACAACAAGACACAAGACTTTATAGTAGTTCCTCTATCTAGGGTACATCCATTTTTCCCCTTCACCTATATAACAGTGAGCTAAATTCAGCTATCTCCTCCTTTATCTTGACTCCTTGAGCTTACTCCTCAGATCCCACAGGATCCTACACCTCAAAGTGAAGCACACTCCTACAACTCATAGTATAACAACTCCTACCTTAGGAAAAACATCCCTACACTCAGAGATATCAGATCTCCTACCACAGATCTATATAGAGATCCTACCTCAGGCTAAACAGCCCTACCTTAGATCCTAAACAAGATCCTACAACTCAGAGACTTAACTCCTACACTCAGCCTCTATAATATAGGCCTACAACTCAGATCAATAGATGATCTTATAGATTGAGTAATGTTTTATGATGATTGACTTCAGAGAAATAGTTCTCTGAGCCTCTTTTCTAAGCTGAGAAAACTCAGTCCTCTATTCTTCACAACACCAAGACCGTTGTTCTTCAGGTTATTTCTTCTTGTGCTGAGAAGACAACTACAGAGCTCTGTTTCTTCAAGACTTTGATGTAATAATGAGTGTAGTGGACTTGAAGATGAACAACAACTATTGAATACTCTGCTTCTCCTTCTTCTCTTACACAAAAATAATTTTTGTACTTGTTGTAGAAGACCTAGATTATTTAGTTCTTGATCTCTACAAACAACAAGCTCTTTTCTGTGTTAAAGAAAAACTTCTTTAAGTCTGAGTGTAATTGATTTCTTCAACTTGATGGAGAAGCTCCCTTGTCGTGAGAAAAGGCTTCCTTTAATTTCTCTGTAAAAGTCTTCTCCTTGTTTCCCATAGACTAACGACTCTTTTCTCTATATGGGCAAGCTGAATTTGGAAGTTGTAAAGTACCTTTAGCTTTAATTGCTCTACAGAAGGCATTCAATGCCATTTGTCTTCTAGCGCACAAGTCCTGCAATATTTGAATTTTGGATGACGTTAGCATGACATTACTTGTGAACTTAGCAGTTTCCAGTCACATGCATTGAGTGCAGTCAAGTGACTCAGCACAAAAACACATGGCAAAAAATCTGCTTCCTAGGGCGTTGAGTGAGTATTCATCACTCAACGCATCTGACTTGTACAGCCTAATTGATAAGGTGTTGAGTGAGCTTCCATCACTCAATGCTTTTAAACTTAGTAGAGTTCTTCTTGTTAAAAGCATTGAGTGAAGCTTCTACACTCAACGCTTCTGGAGTTTGCTTAATAATTGATGAGGCATTGAGTGATCCTTCTTCACTCAATGCTTCTGTACTTTAGACAGATTTTTTTTGAGTAGGTATTGAGTGAACTTCCTCCACTCAACGCTTCTGCCCTTAGATAGATTTCAATTCAGCAATAATTAGGATTTGACTGTTGGATCTCCTGTCAATGCTTTTAGACTCATGGAGTTGAGTGAAGTGTACTCACTCAATGCCTCTGGACTTAGCAAGTTTTTTTGCTTTTCCAACAACTTGTCTTGAGTCCAACTACCATTGTGACCCAGACAACCTGTCTAATCAATAAACAATAGAAAACCTGCATATAATGAACTTTGAACATATATATTAGATACAAACATGTGTATACTATTGACCTATGGGCCTTCTTCAAATCTGGGACATTGTGATCAATGGACCCAATAAGATTGAGTAACGAGCTACTTTGGCCCGCCAATCTCTTCCTCTCCACTCTCCGTTGGAACAAAAGGTTCTGACATACTCGATCCCGCAAAGTTTCAAGCTCCCAAGAATTGAGACATTTGACGGAACGGGCGACTTGTCGAAGCATGTCCACCATTTTCACCATCATGAGAATCAATAATGCCCCTGATCAACTGTTGTGTCAAGTGTTCCCAACAACTTTATAAGGACAAGCCCGAATCTTGTTCTGGTCTTTGAAGGAAAGCAGGATCGACAATTTGCGAGTACAATTTGCAAGTTTATCTCAACTCTTTGTTGACCAGTTCATTTCCAATCAAAGGGTAGTAAAGGATCCCTCCCACCTGTCAGGAATCCTCTAAGGCAAAGGGGAAACCCTAAAGGAATTCTTCCATCAGTTTACCACGGAGGCCCAAAAAATCCCAGGAGTCTACCCCGAGCTCCTACGTGGCTTCTTCTTAGGAGGACTCTTCCCTGATAGCTTGTACTCAGTATTAATGAGAAACAGTACTAAGTTATCCCAATATAATACGATGGGTTGAAGAATAGATCACCGCCGACGAAGCAATCAAGTCATATTAACAATAGTTCAATAGAGACTCGAAAAGAAGGGGGGACCAAGAGGATCCATTAGTCCCAAGGAAGAACAATGAGCATCATGACAGCCCACGAACTCGACAACATCAGAACTACATGCCTCTCAACACCTCTAGACCAATGTATTTTACGCATTCCAAGGCAATGAGGCACTCCGCAAGCCCAGGCAACTTGCTAAAATTACAGGAGATCAATCAAAGTACTGTGAGTTCTACCATGGACGAGGGCACAACACTGGAAATTGCTCTAAACTAAAGGAGGAAATCGAGTGTCTTATCACACAAGGGCTATTGGGGAGGTTATTGCAGGTCCAAAAACCGATTCAAACAGCAAGGGGTCAACCTTCTGCTCTCTAGTAACGGCCGAGGGGTGACCCTTAGGGTAATAATCCTAAGAGGAAGCTCATTGTACATCGACGAAGCCCTTTCTGCCGACCACTCCGCTCTATCTACTTTATTTTCTATGAATACTTTATGTAATTTATCGTGAGATCATACTTGTGATAGTGTCTCTGATGATAATCAAAGCTCGTTCATTTCAGACCTAGAAAAGGCAAACATCATTTTTGTCATCGACACTATGCACACACCTTGAACAAAATAAAGGACATCTGCTTACCTTAATAGCACTTGCCTCTGGGCAGCATGATCACATCACCTACCTCCAGGTAGGGTGCTCATCGCACCTACTTCCGGGCAGCGCGCTCATTAACAGTACCTATCTTTGGGAACCACGCTAATAACACCTTGTTGGTGTTTTATTGTGATCTGGAAGTAGTCAAGTAGTTAGTCTCACTACCAACGTGATTTGATCCTAAAGGTCACACATAAGAATGTTTGGAAAAGTTGGAGGAAGGATTGTGTTGGCCTCACTCATATGGGATATGAGTATAGAACAACTCCTATGAAAATAATGTCACTAACAGGCTGCGTCGAGTGTCGTCGACTACTTATCGACATTGCGTCGAGTTCTTATTGGCGCATGTTGACTGCAAGTCGACGCATACAGACGCAAGTGAAGTTTTGACGGACTTCTAAGAGGGCTTCTATCTGTTTGATATCCTTGGGAATAAATAAAGGAAAAAGGGTTTTCCTATGTGAGTAAATTAAGTGTGTGCTTCTAAAGCCATCAGTTTCCCTAGATCTCGTCGTGACTCCATATTTTAGCCGTCTTTCATGAAAATAAATCTAGCAATTCGTGGAGACACAGAGAGCAGTCCTTCTTGATTCATGGAGATTGCAAGATCCTTTACTATTTTGGGTTATTCTTGTAGGTTTATTCCGCTACGCACATGTGCTATGCTATTCCACCTGTTGTATATAAAAACCCAATAGTGGTATCAAAGCTATGTTATAGATCTAGTGTGTGTAAATAAGGAGATTTAGAATTGTTCTAAATGACTAGATTTATTCCTGGAACATCAAATGTTGATGATTTTCTCCATTGTACTGGTGGTGTTTTTTCATAATTTCGTCGGGCCTCTGCCCCACACCCTACAAGGGGTCTTCCCCTTGACGCCGCTCACTGATTGGTCATCAAGACCCCCGCTAGAGACGCAGCCCATTGGAACCCCACCAGGAATGCCTATGATTTGCTGTGATTCCATGTTTCAGAATTGTTTTTCCCTTAGTGGTAACCGTCCCTCTATGTGGTTTGTGAAATCAAATTCTATCTTGAATTTTGAAATTGACAATGAGAGACTAGCTTGTTTACTGCCATAAGGAAAATTGCTTGTGCCTGTGTCTAATATATGTAAATATGAAGATTTAGAAACATTTTAAATGTTAAGGTTTAGCCCTTCTACATCAAGTGTTGATGGTTTTATTTTTGTGCACATCTAGGATATATCTAGAATATGAATGGTGTATTTTTGTTTTGTATATTTGCACATTGATTAAATGTTAATCATGAATACATGTTAATTGTGTTGAAGCCAAAAATGACTTCAAAGGGAGTTCAAAAAACAAGGGTACAACCAACACCTACTCCTCTCAAGCCTTGACCCTCGACTGGTTGTAAAGGACCTAGAACCGACCCTAAAGCCTCAGCAGGGAGGTCCCACCTCACACCCGAAAGATCTCTGAGAGCTTCCCCTCCAAAGCCGAAAGCTGGGCTAGGAGCTCCTCAGAAAGCACTAGAGAGTTAGAGAATAATGAAAGCTTGCCTTCTAAGGAGCCCTTATGAGTCTATTTATAGCTTTTTGCTGACCTGAAATTACTGGAATACCCCTGGCTGGCCTGCCAATAGCCAAATCCCGCTATTTATAAAATACTAAATATAGCCCCCGGGGGTATGCAGGTAATTCTACCCGAGGACAATTAAGTAATTTTACCCTGTGCCCTGGGCCCTACTCGGCGAAAACCCTGAGCCGCGGCGAGAATCCTGTGCCGCGGCGAGAACCTTGAGCCGAGAACCTTCCTGCCTCCACTCAATGCGTAATTAAGTGGACTCGATGCCTTTGCTGCTGAATGCGGCATTGAGTGAGTGGAGCTTACTCAACGCGGCGTCGAGTGGACTCGATGCCTTTACTGCTTGGAATTTTGCGTCGAGTGGACTCAATGCCTTCTCGCCCGCCTCTGGTCATCGGTGGGTCTTGGCTGAGGCTTGGCGCGAACGATCCCACCTGCTCGTAGGCGGGAGCTCTACCAAGGTGCAAGCAGTTCCGGTCTAAAGCCCGAATCTAGTCCAATCCTGACTATTGGTGCCTATGGGTTCCCTCTAGTGAATATGGGGTTGTACACAATCCCCGCTCTTTTTTAGCTAGCTCTGCGCTTGAAAAGACACGTCCAACCCATAAATATTCGTTGAGCATGTGTCACCTTAAAAAGAGAATCTTTTTGGTGGGCATGATCTATATATATGTGCTGATAGACGACCTGAGTCTGCCCCTGAGTCGCTGCTTCCTGTCTGAGCTTTCGCGTGTATTCGCAATGCGTTCCAAACGTGTTGACAAGCCGCTCCTGCAAGACCTCCAAGATCGCATCAATGCGGCTCAGGTGTGAGCCCTGGTGAATAGTGCTTTGGTTGCTCCTTGGCTGGTGAGAAAGTCGCCAGCCGCTGAGCCTTCCCCGCTAAATAAGAAGAAGAAAGAGAAGAAGAAGGCGAAGGTGGTCCAGCGGGACCTTTCTCGTGATAACAGGGACTCACCTACCCTGACTCCAAACCATGCGAATGATACTTCCCCTCCACAGAAGGTATGTCTCTCTGACTTGCTGATCATCAAAATCGGGAGCTGATTATGCGAAAGGGTCGACAACTGATGGAATACTTCTCGCAGGAAGCGGCTCGAGATGACGACGCCGGGTCCCCACTGGTGCCCCCAGACTCGTCATATCCCCCTCCCGAGGATCAACCACGGGTCACGGAGGCCACTCCCCTAGCTGTCCCTCCGAGAACCGCGGGTATACTTTTATCCCTGTCACTCCTTTCTAATCGTTTCAATCGTAGCCTCCCCTACTATCGAATTGACTTCCCACAGCATCAGCTTCCGCCAACCCGGGTCTCGCCACCCGGGAGAATGAAATAATGGCTGCTAACTTGCTCGGCCAAGCGGCTAATCCCGCCCTTCTGGAGGGAGGGGTGTCCATCAACCACTCCATAGCTCCAAAGGAGGCCAGCCACCTCGCGAGAGAGGATGACTTCCCCCCCTCCCCCCCCGCCCGCTTCCGGCCAGGCTGGGATCACTATGCGCGAGACATTCCACCCAGGGTGAGGAAAGCCGCTCCACCTCCTCTATGGGACTGGGGGGGCGGGCCTTCTCGCCTGCCGCCGGCCATTGGCTCTCGCCATGCTGCAGGTATGTGAAACATTACCATAGCTTTTACTCAGCTCTCACCATAACCATGAAACTGTTTTCTCAGAGGATCCGGACTCGCGGACGGGAGCAGATGAAGATGATGAAGACGACGATGAAGACAGAGAGAGGGAGGATGGCGATAGCTCCACCTTCCCTTCATCTTACGAGATGGAGGAGATCTTGAATGACGCCGGGAGCGCGAAAAGGCGAGGGAAGAAGATTGCTGCCCTCCTGTCTAAGCTTGTGCGGCGGGAGCGGGCCCGCGCCACTGCAGTGAAAGAATTCCGCGAGATGGTAGAGCAGAGGCTGGAGGCTCTTGAGCGCGACTATTTCTTTGGCGAGACAGGGCGGCCGGGTGGGCCTACCGCCGAGTCTTCCCCCGGGAGGTGTATCGCACGGATTCGAGACTAGGCTCTCCGGATCAACCTAGGGTGCACTACCCTGTCATCCTACTACAACCCGCTGGCGCCCCCGAGGACTAGACAGCAGGAGCGAGGAAGATGGCGCTGGGAGTCATATTGATTAAAGAAGTCTCGCCACCTCTTACCCCTCGGCCTTCCCTTCTCGCAATGTACCCCATTTCTTTTTATTTTGAACTGCTTATTTGTAATTCTTAACTCTGCAATTATTATTTGTTATTTGGCTCTCACCCCGCAAGAGCGATCTCTTTTTTTGTTTTTTTTCTATTTCACATTGTCGCCACGAAACGCTTGCGCGAATCTGAACCGCCGGTCGGTCTCTATCATCCTGGGCCAGAACCCGAGGCGTCGTTAACTCGGGGCATGGCACCTGCACCACCGCCGCTTTTTTTTTTGGAAAAGCCATCATTATCACGGTTTCCTATAAATAGAGGAGTCCACCAAATGCATTTATTCCCCCCGATCCTGAACCGTTGCTCTCCTCCTTGTTTCCCTTGCGACTTGCCGAGAACTCCCCCTGCTTCCGCCTTCTTCTCTCATTCTCGCCAAATTTCCCTCAATCTCTCCTCCTTCCCGGAGATCTCGCCTTCAACCCTTTAAACACGATGCCGGGCGAAAACGAGGGGCGCTCCAACTGCGCGAAAGCATTTCGAAAGCACCAATTCCCCCTTTGTCGCCTAACCACGGACGAGTACCAGCTTATCACTTCCCTTTATGTTCCCGCCGGCTTTGCAACAAGAAACCCTGGCAACCATGATAGGGTGAATAGCGCGAGAGAGGGGGAGCTCGCCATCCCCCTTGAGCACTTCGAGGTGGGCTTCCGCCTCCCCCTCTGTCCAGAGATGCGCCAAGACCTCTGATACTATGGGGTGGTTCCCGCGTAACTTAATCCTAACTCAGTCGCAATCCTGGTGGCATTTATCTGCTACACGCGATTCGAGAGGATCGAGTTCAGCCTCCCTATCTTCTGGAAGCTGTTCACCTTCCGCGCTAAGGGAGGGGTGGTCTTCTTCTCCGGTCAGCTACTTAAGTCCACCGGTCTCACCAACAAGCACCACCATTGGGGCGAGAAATTCGTCTTCGTTTCCGGCGACTTCAGTAACGTACCTCTCGCGCCCGTTCAATACGAGGATGTCGCCCACCCTTGGGTCGCGCGAGAGCGCCCTTTTGGAGTTCTTCGGGACGAAGGAGTTCGACGCCCAATTTCTTAGATAGGACGTCGATTCTCTCCCCGCCGTCCCTCCTGGCAAAGGTACGGTCACGCCTTTAACTCGGTATTCCCGTTCTAAACTTTAACACTGAGTATTGACGCCTTTGCAGGAGAGAGAGAGAGATTCCCCTGCGCCAACCCTTTTCCGAGACTCAGGCTGCCGAGGGCCAGGCTGCGAGAGATCCGCTGGCTCTCGCGAAATCCGCATCTCGAGCTTGTCAGGACGAGCCAGCCCCACCTCCTTCGACTGGTGCCGGGAAGCGGAAGCCCAGTGCCTTTTTGTCCCAGCCGCTGAAAAGACCAAAGCCAACTGCCGCCGACAAAGGGAAATCTGTAGCAACTGCGCCCGTCCGACCTCTCGCACCAGGCTGGTCCTTCGAAGAGGTCCTGCAGGCGGCCAGCGAGTTGACCGCTGCCACCATGGGTAGCACCGGGGCCCCTGCCGAGAACCTTCAAGCCACAAGCGGGGCTGGTGGCGAGGGGGCAGCCGCCGAGACCTCCACTGAGTCCCCGCCCAAGGAGGTGCCAAAGGGGCACAAGAATTTTTGTCTCGGCGTGAAGTGCCTTGACGCGAAAGGGAAAACCCTGCTGCAGTGGGACCCCGAGACCAACCAAGTCTCTATCTCGACCCTTCTCTCCAGCTGGGCGGAGCGCGACCAGGTCACCGACGAGGCCTTTGCATTGGGCTACGGCCTTTACAGCCGGGAGAATGCCGGCCTTTACGATCAACTGCCCACACGGCTCCTGGCCTTCGAACCCACCCGGGCGATGATACGTGGGTTCGAGCTTGCGCACATGTGCGCGCGCTGGAGCATCACCATCGATCGCAACTTTGGCGAGATGCTTAAGGCGCGGGACCAGGCGGTGGCCCTCGCGGGAGCGCTAAAGGACGAGCTGGCGGATGCCCAGAAACTTTTGTCCTTGCTCCCGACAAAAAAGGTAAGCGAGACCTTTCCAAGACAGTCACTCTCTCCCCTGTAATCCATAGCTCGTCATCTCTTCTGTATTGATCGGTTTCTCCCTTACACAAGATTCTGCCCAGAGGGCGGTGCTTCGCGCGGAGCTTGCCGGGATAAGTTTCGAGAATGTCCTGCTGAGGGACCAGCTCCGGTGCATGGAGGTTGAGGCGGCCGCGGTCACGCCTCCTCCTTCGCTGGACGAGAGGCTGAGGAGCCGGCACTTATCGGAGTACGACATCAACAAGCTTCTGCAGACCAACGCTCAAGCAACGGTCACGCTGACCATTGAGACGTTGCGAGACGTGGGATGCATGGATGAGGGTGCCAAGATCATTACCACTCACCAGCTTATCCCCTGGCTTTTCGAGCCCATCCCGAAGCCCCCAGGCGTACCCGACTCCCCGCCCTCGGATGTCCCGAAATCTCCCACTACTGCTGGCAAGATATCCGGGAATGGCTTAGGCGAGAGCTCCCGCAGGAGCTCAAACGAGAGCTCGAGTGGGTATAGTGCATCCCCCTGATGTTCCTTTCACCCCCTTTTCTTTTACCTATAATGAGCAAGATGCTCTCATGTTGTAATCACATTAGGGAATATATATATTTCAAGTGTTTGTATTTGGTTTCCTCTTCTCATTATATACATATATTATATATATATATTTTCTTTTTTCGTTGAAGCTGAATGCTTCTCAAGCACGCTCCCGTCGTGGCCCCCGGTCTCCCTAGGGTAAATCCCCTTAGCGATCAATAGATCCTCCCGCGAGCTCAAAGCATAGACATGTCGTTTCCGTGCCCTCCCGAGAACCATTTGGCGGGAGCGTTGTTCGTAGGCACTTTAAGGGAAGACCGCCCCTCTATACCTTGCGCGAACGGGCGAAACTTTTCGCATAGATCTTCCCACCGTCTGGCTAAGGATTCCTCGTCAAAAGGCATTCCCACCGGGAATTTCTTTTAACGAGACCTTTCCTGGCCGAAACCTTTCTTGGTCGAGGCCTCCCCTGGCTGAGACCTTTTCTGCCTGAGGAGATCCTCAACCACTTTGTTCTGCCTCCCAGGTGTGTCTCTTGTCAAGTCAAGAACATCCAAGTCGAAGTATTTCCAAGGACCGAACCTACGCCCCCACAAGTGAGCCTTCAGACCTGCCAGCTAGATGAGAGCCTATTCTGCGGGTCTACCTGGGGCCGAGCCGAGCTCGGGGTGTTGTTGAAGTTTTCACAAACAAAGCCTCTCCCCCACAGGCGAGCCTTCGGACCTGCCAGCTAGATGAGAGCCTGCGCAGCGGGTCTACCTGGGGCTGAGCCGAGATTGGGGTGTTGCTGAAGTTTTCAGAAATAAAGCCTCTCCCCCACAGGCGAGCCTTCGGACCTGCCAGCTATATGAGAGCCTGCGCAGCGGGTCTACCTGGGGACGAGCCAATCTCGAGGTGTTGCTGAAGTTTTCACAAACAAGACCTCTCCCCCACAGGTGAGCCTTCGGAACTGCCAGCTAGATGAGAGCCTACACAGTGGGTCTACCTAGGGCCGAGCCGAGCTCGGGGTGTTGCTGAAGTTTTCACAAACAAAGCCTCTCCCCCACAGGCGAGCTTTCAGACCTGCCAGCTAGATGAGAGCCTGCGTAGCGGGTCTACCTGGGGCCGAGCCGAGCTCGGGGTGTTGCTGAAGTTTTAACAAACAATACCTCTCCCCCACAGGCAAGCCTTCGGACCTGCCAGCTAGATAAGAGCCTGCGCAGCGGGCCTACCTAGGGCCGAGCCGAGCTCAGGGTGTTTCTGAAGTTTTCACAAACAAGACCTCTCCCCCACAAGCGAGCCTTCGGACTTGCCAGCTAGATGAGAGCCTGCGCAGTAGGTCTACCTGGGGTCGAGCCGAGCTCGGGGTGTTGCTGAAGTTTTCACAAACAAGACCTATCCCCCACAAGCGAGCCTTTGGACCTGCTAGCTAGATGAGAGCCTGCATAGTGGGTCTACCTGGGGCCGAGCCGAGCTCGGGGTGTTGCTGAAGTTTTCAAAAACAAAGCCTCTCCCCCACAGGCGAGCCTTTGGACCTGCTAGCTAGATGAGAGCCTGTGCAGCGGGTCTACCTAGGGCTGAGCCGAGCTCGGGGTGTTGCTGAAGTTTTCACAAACAAGAACTCTCCCCCACAGGCGAGCCTTTAGACCTGCCAGCTAGATGAGAGCCTACGCAGCGGGTCTACTTGGGTCCGAGCCGAGCTCGGGGTGTTGCTGGAGTTTCCAAACCCTATTCTAACTTTAAGATGAAAAAGTAGACAATGGATCAAAGTAAGGGATATATTATGATAGCACTCGAAAATATTAATACAATCACCTTCCCCCTCTTACGGGTAGAAGCGTTTTATGTCATCGCCGCTCTAGGTGTGGCTTAAGTCCCTCCACTCCACGTCCTGGAGGTGGTAACCTCCTGTTCCAAGGACCCCCTTCACAATGTAAGGCCCTTCCCAATTCGGGTTGAGCTTGCCCACATGTGCTGACCTTCCTACCGCGTCGACCTTTTTTAGCACCAGATCTCCTTCGGCGAACTACTTGATCCTGATATGCTTATCGAAATACTTGGCAGTCCGCCGTTTGATCTCCTCTTGCCTGATGGTTGCAACATCCCACAATTCCTCCACCATGTCTAGCAAGAGGCGTAACCCCTCCTCATTTTCCAACCTCCAAGTCTAATCTCCTTCGCCCGCGGTTGTGACCCGCGGGGACCGGACCTCGAACTCCACTTGTAGGACCGCCTCACACCCATGAGAAAGCTTGAAGGGGGTCTCGCCGATGGCCGTGTTCGGGGTCGTTCGCAAGGCCCACAGGACTGAGGGGAGCTGCTCCACCCAATTCCCCCTCAAGTTCTCCACTTTTTTCTTGAGTAAGTTCACAATTATTTTATTTGCCGCTTCCACCTGGACATTGCTCCGAGGGTGGTGGACAGAGGCAAATCTGAGGTCTATCCCCAGTTTGGCACAGAAGCTGATGAACTCTTCACTAGCAAACTGGGGACCGTTATCTGTCACTATCGCTTGGGGTAGCCCGTGCCTGCATATGATCTCCCCCCAGACGAAGTTCCTTATAACTTATGAGGTGACCTTGGCCAATGCCTTGACTTCCAGCCACTTCGAAAAGTAATCAACCATGACCAGGAGAATCCTCCTCTGCCCACTGGCCGGAGGAAAAGGTCCGACCAGGTCCATTCCCCAGATGGCGAAAGGCCATGGTGACGTAATGCTCCAAGCCTTTGAGTGGGCAAGAGATGGAGGGGGCATATAGCTAACATTTTGGGCATCTCTTTGCTAATTTTGTTGCATCCTTCCTGAGGGTCTGCCAGAAGTACCCCTGCCTTACCACTCTTGCTTCGAACGTCCTTCCTCCCAAGTGGCTGCCACACTCGCCGGAGTGTACCTCCCCCAGGATCCTCGAGATCTCTTCTTCGGTTACACATCTCTCCAGGAGCCCTGACAACATCTTGCGATGCAACCCCCCTTCCAACATTAGGTAGTGAGCTGCCTTGCGCTTGAAGCTTTTTGTATCCATAACCTCCTCTGTCAGTTTGCCAGTGGTCAGGAAGGTTACCAATAGATCCACCCACGAGGGTCGCCGACCTACCTCCATCAACTCCCCTTCCTCGATCGCTGGCCGAAATAATTCAGTGAGGGTCCCTCCTCCCTGAGGTCCAAACTTTGCCAATCGATCGGTGGCTACGCTCTCCTCCCTAGGGACATGCTGGATTGAGAACGATCGAAACCCTCCGATGATCGCCCTTACCTTGGATAGGTACTTTACGAGGGTAGGCTCCCGAGCTTCAAACTCCCCTCGGATCTGAGATGCTACCACCATCAAGTCTGTGAAGGCCTGCACGTCCTAGATCTCAAGCTCCTTTGCCAAAAGAAGGCCGACTATCACAACCTCGTACTCTGCTTGGTTGTTGGTCACTGGAAAGTGGTAGGCCACCGCCTGCTCTATAGAGACCCCCATGGGGCTTATCAACACCACTCCTCCTCCAAGGGAATGCTTCCCTGAGGCCCCATCAACCATCATCTTCCATGCTCCCTGCGGCTGCGGCTCCTCTTCCCTGACTTCAACAACATAGTCCGCCAGAAAATCCGCCACCGCTTGTGCCTTGATGGAGAGTCTTGGAGCGAAAGAGATGTCGAACTCACTTAGTTCGATGGACCACTTGGCAAGCCTTCCCGAGTGCTCTACCCCTTCAAAGATCCTGCGAAGAGGGTGGTCGGTCACCACTCTAATCGAGTGCGCTTGGAAATATGGCCGAAGCTTCCTTGCTGAGATGATCAGAGCGTATGCCAGCTTTTCCAGGATGGGGTAACGGAGCTCCACCTTCTTCAAAATCCGGCTAGCGTAATAGATGGGTAGCTGCTTCTTCCTCTCTTCCCTGACCAGAACAGACCTCACGGCCTCCACTCCCACCCCTAGATACAAGGCCAGGTCCTCTCCCTCTTTCGGGCTTTGAAGTAGAGGAGCCTGGGAGAGCTGTCTCTTCAGCCCTTGGAAGGCCTCTTCATATTCGGCGGTCCACTCAAACCTTTGGTTACCCCTCAACACCTTGAAGAATGATGAACACTTGTCCCCTGATCTGGAGAGGAACCTGCTTAGCCCGACAAACTTGCCTATCAAGCGCTGGACCACCTTGGCATTGCGAGGTGATTCCAGGTCGAGGATGGCCTTTACCTTATCTGGATTGGGCTCTACCCCTGCCGGAGTCAGGAGATGCCCAAGGAACTTCTCGTGGCTAGCCCCAAAGACACACTTCAAGGGGTTCAGCCTGATCTTGAATCTCCGCAGGGTGGCGAATGTCTCTTCTAGGTCCCATAGGTGTGAGTCTACGCACTTGCTTTTGACCATGAGGTCGTCGACATAGACCTCCAAGTTCCTCCCCCTTTGCCCCGGGAAGACTCGATCCATCATGCGTTGGTATGTGACCCCTGCTTTTTCAACCCGAAGGGCATCATCTTATAACTGAAGCACCATTCCCTAGTGATGACGGAGACATCCTTGACATCGGGAGGGTGCATCCGGATCTGGTGATAACCTGAAAAAGCATCCAAAAAACTCATAACAGAAAAAACAGACGGCTGAATCAACCAGCGCGTCGATTCGAGGCAAGGGATAGTAATCCTTAGGACATGATTTATTTAACAAAGAGAAATCTATACACATTTGCCAGTTCCCACCCCCTTTTTTAATAATTACAACGTTGGAGATCTAGCCTGGATACTGGATCTCTGAGATGAAGCCGGCTTCTAGGAGCTTCCTGACCTCCTCGCGGATAGGCTCCTCCAGCTTGGTAGTGATGGACCTGATCTACTTGAGTATGGGGCGAGTCCGGGGGTCAAGGTTCAGGTGATGGAAAGCCACATCCGCGTCAATACCCGGCATGTCCGCCACGCTCCAAGCGAAGACGTCGACATTGCTCTGGATGCAAGCTCTCACTCACCCCTGGTCCTCGGTACTTAAGCCCCCGCTGACCCGCACCCTCCGCACCTATTCTGTGCTGGTGAAGACCTCCATTTCTACCACTTCTTCGGCCGACTCTAGCCGTGACTGCACCCAGCCTACCCTTGCTTCTTCTTCTAACTCCAACTCCTCCTCTCTTCCTACTTCAACCTCCGCTGCCTCCTTCGTCCTCTCCTACTCAGCTCCTGCTGCTCGCTTCTCCTCTACCTTCATCGCCTCCTCCAGGCTCTTCTGCTCAACTCCTGCTGCTCGCTTCTCCTCTACGTACATCGCCTCCTCAAGGCTCTCTTGCTGCCGCTCGACTTCTACGCCCCTCTGGGCCTCCTGTTTAACTTCTCTCTACTCCTCCACGCTCTCCTTCCTCGCCTCCCCTAGGCTCACCTCCTCTTCTCCGACATCCTCTTCCTGCTCTGCCATCTCCCTTTCCAGCTCTTCTGCTTCGGCCATCCAAGAAACGGTGTTGACAGCCATCACGTAGCACTGCCTCGCCACCTTCGTGTCCCCCCTAATCCTGACCTGCACCCCTCCGTTGTTGAACTTAAGATATGATGAAATGAGGAGGGGACACAACGAAAGGGGCTGATGAAGGGACGCCCAAAGATGGCGTTGTAGCTGCTTGGGGCGTCAACGATCAAGAACTTACAGTTCCGTGACATGCCTCCCAGCTTCATATACAGCCCTACTTACCCTTCTAATTCCTTCCTCTCTCCTGAAAACCCAAACAGCGGTCCATCTGAAGCCAGGAACATCTTCTCCTCAACCTTCATCTCGTAAAAAGCCTTCTTAAAGATCACATTCACAGAGCTCCCGTTATCCACCAGTATCCTGGAGACCGTGAAGTTCTCCACTGTCGTCTGAATCATGAGGGCATCATAGAACGGATCCTCGAAGTCTGGCATGTCTGTTTATGAAAAGGTGATTTTTTTTCATCTAGGGGGGAGCAAGGGAGGACGAGGAAACCACCCTTCAGAACATGGTCTTGAGGCTACCCTTACGAATTGCCTCAATCCCCACTCCTCCGTGGATCACCCCGATCCCTCCTCGGGTTCCCACATCTGCTCTGCCCTCACACCTATCTTCTCCCTCTCCTTTTGTACTTCTACGATCCTTACCGGCAGATCCTGCCTCCCCATTCCTCTAGCTTCTCTAATCTCTAAGAACTCTGGGCAGGTGGCCGTCGCGTGACCTTGCTCCTGGCGGAAGTCACAGAAGGGCAACGCCACCCCGCCCCCTCTTCTTTCTCCAACTCCCCTTCTTCCGGCTCCTCAAACTCTTCTTCCTCCTCTTCCTCTACCAATCTCCATTGCTTCTTGTGGCGGCGGGAAGTGACCCCTCGGTCCTTGCCTCCACGCCGGCTGATCGGACCTTCTCGGCTCCCGTAGGTTATCTCTTCCCAGGAAGCCTCCTCCTTGGCCCTTTGGGCGACCCTCCTGAGGCCTCCAACCCAACCGGTTGTTCGGCTCCCGGGTCCCCCATCCCTAGTGCTGCCCCTTCCCTCGGGGTTCTTCCCATCTCCTCTCTTCTCTCGGCTCCCTTGGCTCCCTCTTCTCCTTTTGCTTTCCTGCCTCTGGTTCCTTCACATCGTCTTCTGCCAACCGGGAAAGCTTCATGGCAAAAGCCGGATTGGATCTTTCAAAATCTATCTCCTTCGCCGCCCTCTCCATGAGCTCCTCAAAAGAGAGGGGAGACACTCTCTTCAACTCCATGTTAAAGAAGCCTGGTCTCAGCCCCAGGGTAAAGGCAAACATCAATGCGTACCCTGGGGCCTCCTGGAACAGGAGGATCTCTTCCTGAAACCAGTCAACGTAATGACCCAGTGTCTCATCCTGCTTCTGTCTTACTGCAAACGGGCACTCTGCCTCCTTCTTCCGCTTTTTCGACGCCGAGAACCTAAATAGGAACCCTCGACGTAGGTCCACAAAGCTGTAGATCGAGCTTGCTGACAATTGATGAAACCAGTCCCGAGCCTTTTCCTTCAACGTGATGGCAAACAGCCGACACTTGAAGGCATCCATCATCTTCCTTATCGAAACCACATCTTCAAACCACTACACGTGCTGTACAGGGTCGTCTTTTCCTGAGTAATAGGACATGTCGGGCTCCCGGAACCCCTCCGACACCGGAGCCGAGATGATGAGCTCGCTGAAAGGGCTCTCACCGCCTGTCTTGTGAGAGGGCCCGTCTCGCAGCCTAGGCCGGCTTGCCCGATCCGCGAGACCGTGCCCAGGGAAGAGTTCTCGCACTGCCTCCTCCCTCTCGCCCATCTCTGCTGGGACCTCCTTCCCGGGGCACTGGCCTGGGAAAAGCTCCCGCGCGGCCACGTCCCTCTTGCTGACCTCTACCGCGACCTCCTTCCCGGGGCACTGGCCAGGGGCGTTCTCACCCAAAAGTGGGACCACCTCCACTGGAACCTGAGGTGTTGCCCACTCACTCCTTGCTGAGAAGGCCAAGCTGATGGTCTGCAGGACCTCTCGCCTGAAATCCTCCAGCATCTTCCTCGTTGCTTCCTCTCCCCGAGTGGGGGAACCTCTTGAGCTAGACCCTTCACCATCACCTCCAGTCATGGGACCAAACTCAAGGCTTTCTTGTATCGGCTGCCTTCCACGCTCACCGCACTAGAACTGTTGAAGCCAAAAATGACCTCAACGGGAGTTCAAAAAACCAAGGTGCAGCCAACACCTGCTCCTCTGAAGCCCCGACCCTCAACTGGTTACAAAGGACCTAGAATCGACCTTAAAGACTCAGCAGGGAGGTCCCACCTCACACCCGGAAGATCTCTGAGAGCTTCCCCTCCAAAGCAAAAGCTGGGCTAGGAGCTCCTCAGAAAGCACTAGAGAGTTTGAGAATAATGAAAGCTTGCCTCTAAGGAGCCCTTATGGGTCTATTTATAGCCTTTTGCTTACCTGAAATTACTGAAATACCCCCTGGCTGGCCTGCAAATAGCCAAATCCCGTTGTTTATAAAATACTAAATGCAGCCCCTGGGGGTATGTAGGTAATTCTACCCGAGGACAATTAAGTAATTTTACCCTTGGCCCTGGGCCCCACTCAGCGAGAACCTTGAGGCGCGACGAGAACCCTGAGCCTCGGCAAGAACCCTGAGCCGAGAACCTTCCCGTCTCCACGCTACGCGGCATTGAGTGGACTCGACGCATTTGCTGCCGAACGAGGCATTGAGTGAGTGGAGCTTACTCAACGTGGCGTCAAGTGGACTCGACGCCTTTGCTGCTTGGATTTTGGTGTCGAGTGGACTCAACGCCTTCTCGCCCGCCTCTGGTCATCGGTTGGTCTTGGTTGTGGCTTGGCGTGAATGATCCCGCCTGCTCGTAGGCGGGAGCTCTACCAAGGCGCAAGCGGTTCCGGTCTGAAGCCCGAAGCTAGCCCGAAGCTAGTGCAATCCTGACTGTTGGTGCCTCTGGGTTCCCTCTAGCGAATATGGGGTTGTACAAATTGATTATCATAAAATCCCTTAAACCAATATCAAGTATTCGAATGCCTTCCGATGGATGATACTCGTCCTGCCTAGATCGATGAAGTGTGGGCTTGCCAATGCAATGTGCATTAATCTATCTTGATAAGAGTGCGAGCAGATAATTGTGATATCCCACTATTGACATCAGGTCCAACTTAATTATGTGACCTCAAAGGTTGAGTGCCTAGAGTCATGGGATTGGCATGCACCATATGATGGATGTGAATAAAGAGTTATTCACCAACCATATAAGAGTTGCATGATGATGCAATTGGCAAAGGTTGTCTACCTAAATAGCCATACTATTGGTGATTTGCTAAAGCTGACTTGTGGTGTTGGTGAAATACAGATCTTATTCACTAGATAGTAACTCGCATAAACTCTCTGAATTAATATTGAGGGTTATCAATTTAACTAAAATAGTGGGAGATTTTAATTAAAGTCCATATTAAAATTAAATGTATTTTAAAATATAGTACTAAAATTACTTTGCATAATACAAAGTTTTGGCTAAATAATACCGAACTGCCCGCCACTCTTAAGAGCAAAATAGAAAGATCAAGGTTTTAGCTTTTATTTCATTTTTACCTCTAAATAATACCAAACTTGTTGTCACTCTTAGAGCAGAGAGGATTTATCAAGGTTTTGATATTTATTTCAATATTGCCTCTGAATAATACCGAACTAGCCGCCACTCATGGAGCAGAGCTGAGAGATCGAGGTTTTGACTTTTATTTCAATATTGCCTCTAAATAATACAAAACTGGCTGTAACGCTTAAAGTAGAGTGGACAAATCAAGGTTTTGGCTTTTATTTCGATATTTTCTTTAAATAATACTGAAGGCTTCCATTCTTAGAGTAGAGCAAACAGATCGAGGTTTTAGCTTTTATTTCAGTATTTCCCCTAAATAATGCTTAACTAGCCACAACTCTTAGAGCAGAGCAGATAAATAAAGGATTTTGCTTTTATTTCTGTATTGCCTCTACATAATAACGAACTGGTCACCACTTTTGGTGTAGAGTGGACAGATCGAGGATTTGGCTTTTATATTAGTATTGTCTCTAAATAATACCAAGCTGGCCCCCTTCCTTGAATCAGAGCGGATAGATTGAGGTTTTGACTTTTATTTAAATAATGTCGGACCAGCCGCCACTCGTGGAGCAGAGCGGACAAATCAAAGTTTTTGATTTTATTTTAGTATTGCCGTTAAATAATGCCAAACCGGTCGCCACTCTTATCAGAAAAGCAGAGTGGAAAGTTCGATGCTTTGCATTATTCAGTTTGTATACAATTAAGAGTTGACCTGGTGGCGAGACATTCTGTCGAGGTCAAATCTGCATTACGCGAGACTCGATTGACTCTTTTGATAGGTAAATCGTACGGTTCAATTTGATGTCTTAGCCACTTGTAAATTTTGTTTAAAGTTCGATGATTTGCAATTGGACGATTAATTTAAATCAAAACTTGATTTTCGTATTCAAATGCTTGGGGTTAAGGTGAGTTACTATAACTATATTTGTGATCCAGTTGATTTGTAATCCACGAGGCCGTGATACATGATAAGTCGAGCCTTGTGGCTTACAGAGTCACATTACTTTAGTCATTGTTATGAATTCGATCAGGCGGGATAAGGCTCTAGCCTTTGACTCAATCCCTAGTTATCTTGATATTGGTTTGTTTGAATTATGATGCTTTCTATTTGAATGACCTTATTTCTATCGCATTGTATTTTATGGTATATTTGCTTTCGATAAGAAGATATATTTTTACGATAGAAAATTTTCTATGGGGATCTAAACGGTACCTCAAAAATGTTCACTGAGATATAATTCTTATGGGAATTAATTGTGACATCGTGTTATAATTTCTATGGGTATGAATTGTGCTTCCGAAATATAATGCCTATGAGGAATACTTGTGCCTTCAAAATATAATTCCTATGAGAATTAATATTGCCTACGAGATATAATTCCTATGAAATTTAATTGTTCCACCAAAATATAATTCTTACACGCAAGAAATGTGTCTTCGAGATGTAATTCCTATGGTATTAAATGTGCCTCCGGAATATAATTCCTATAGGAATGAAATGTGCCTTCGAAATGTAATTCATATGTGAATGAATTGTGCCTTAGAGATGTAATTTCTATAAGAATGAAATGTGCCTTTGAGAAATCATTCTCATGGGAATTAAATGCTCCTTCGATGAAATGTGCCTTTTGAAAATGTGCCTTTGTGAGAATATCGGATGGCCGATGAGTCTTACTCTACAACAACATGCATGAAGGACGGTCTGGGAGGGCAACCCATGCGAAACTATAGAACTACATAGGTTTGAAACCGAAT
Organism: Platanthera zijinensis; assembly: GCA_039513925.1. NCBI lineage: Eukaryota > Viridiplantae > Streptophyta > Magnoliopsida > Asparagales > Orchidaceae > Platanthera > Platanthera zijinensis. The sequence goes on from CM077098.1 coordinate 12,178,116, forward strand.
ACAGGATGATATAGAGTATGTAAGCGGTGGTCGTGGGAAGACTTCCTTGACCCAATTGAAGTCCAAATATTACCTCCCATATGAATACTTTATTTCACTTGATGCTAGTAGGTATTGGATTTTATTTTGTGGTTCTAATTACTTGTCATTAGCACAAACGATAGGTGCGAGTGAAGGACAACACCCAAGTGTAGATGAAGCTACAAAGACGACTAATTCATGTATGAATTGATTGGGTAGAATTTCTTATATGCCTTATCTTAAAAGAGTCTGGATAATTAGTGTTGAAACTGAGAATTCGGTCTCTGTAGAGTTTGCCTTTGGGGAAGGGGTGATTGCGCACCTACTTCTCTCCTGCAAGCAAAATAATAATGGAAAAGTAAAGGGAACTGACCCAAGGGATCAGGACGGAGGTCCCACCACACACCCGAAAGATCTTAGAGCGCTTCCCCTCCCTTAGCCAAATGCTGAGCTAAGGCTACCATAGAAAACGCAAGAAGGTCTAGGAACAAGTAAGCATGCCTTCTGAGGTACCCCTTGGGTCCTATTTATAGATTTCTGAAAAAACCTGCAAATAGCCAACCTCCGTTGTTTTGAATAGCTATGTGCAGCCCAACTGGGTCTGCCAACAGCGCAACTCTGCTATTCTAACTGGTTATGGGCAGGCCAGCGGAGGGAAAATGGTAAAAACACATCACAGAAGACAGGGTGAGTAGTCCTTGAGACCTCTACTCGCCTGGGGCGGCGAGTGCTTGATAGAGCTCACACTCGCTGCCTCCCCTGTACCTTGGCGAGCATGGGCCTGGATGGCCCTGCTCGCCTGTCGCTTGCCGAGCTCCCCTGGGGCAAGTGCGAACCGGCCTGTCCCACTCATCCTGTAACAACCCGACCCGTTACATAACATATAATAGAAGGTCCATCCGGGGCCCCACATTATATGCCACAAACAGACGGCGAGGTCACAGGTTAATACCAAAATACCACGCATCCTAACTCTGAGCATTCTAGCGGAAGTTTACAAGTTATACAAACTCAATCCATGAATGTCCACTACTATATAAATAACTCATTTATATACAAGACCAGGAATGTTAACAAGCACACCGTTCATGACCTTAAGGCCTTACAAGTTTCTCTTTACAAACATACGACTTCATACATCGGCACGCAGACCGGCCACACATGAAATCCAAAACTTCGCACGGCATTCGAGGGCCTAACAACAATAATAAGGGCTTCAGTCCGCTCAATCAATTTCCACATCTATAAGGGAAATACCTGCATATAGACATTCACCCCATGGGTGACAAACAAAGCAATGGTCAGCATTCAGCTGACCAATTATAACGACCCTACCCCTTACCCGGGGCAGTTGTTCCTTCCCTGCATGTAATCCAATCTCAACACATATGTACAATACACAATATCATCACAAACGCCGACCTTAGTGCCAGACGTTCCGTGCACTCAGGGCACGCTTACGGTGTACCAAGCTCCTCATGGTTCCACCACCAATTTGAGGTGTTTACTTGTTGGCCGGGCCAAAGCCTCCAAACCCCTGTTGAAGACCTCCCGCACCCGTCAACTCAGAGGCACGCACCTCATAACAAATTGTGAGCACTGTCAGTCGACCTAACCACATAGTGTAACAAGCCGAGGGAAATTGCCCCGCTGCATTGCTACCAATCGACCGCTACCCGATCCTACCACGGAACTTGTTGGGTGGCCCACCCACTCAGAGGTTCTTAACTTGTTGGCTATGGGAAACAGCCGCCAAACCTCTTTTGACGACCTCTCATACCCATCCACTCAGAGGTTCTTAACTTGTTGGCTATGGGCATCAGCCGCCAAACCCCTGTTGACGACCTCTCGTACCCACCCACTCAGAGGTGTTCGCTTACAACAACCCGTTCAATGAACTTGGTGGGTGTCCTACCCACTCAGAGGTTCTCGCGTTCCTCCTCAACACTGGCACATCGTGCCGCTGTCCATTCCATCAATACAGCTCGCGCCAAGCATATAATCAAAGGAGCAATGCAAAGCTTCCTGCTCACCATCACAATCGTCCTTACCATCTCTGTAAGGTAACCAATATATACACGGAGTCTTCTCCGGTTCGCAACATCACCAATCCAAACATCCATCTAGATGGGCTTCACACAACATGCCTATGCCATACTACAAAGTTCCGGCTCTAGATGCAGACTCAACCACTGGAATCACTTACGCTCTTCCATCTTTTGATGGAGGATTCCACAGATATACATGCATAAACAAAGGGCTTCACCTGACCAAGTAAAAAACACCGTTACCCTTGACGATCGCTTCGGCACCATGGAAAACCAGCCGGATGGAAACCACCGCGAAGGCCTTGCCTCCACAACGCTGCACTCGGCTCTCGAAACGGACCGCTGAAGCTCCACCGGCGGTCGGAAAGCTTCTCCTTCTTCTACCTCCAAGATCTCCCTTCTCTCTTAACTTAGAAAGAGAAAGAGTAAGAGTAAATGAGATCTCTTTCTCATTTCTCGGATTTAAAGCAGCAGGAAAAGACCTGCACCATTGGATCCAGATAGAAGGAAACAAACGGCCAAGATCTGCTTAGAAAAGCATCTAAACAGAGCTGACACGGCTTGTGACACGCCCGTATCACAGGCCGTATCCCTTGAGCGGTTCAGGAACCGACTCAATCTGGAACAGAACACGGGCCACGACACGCCTGTGTCACTCCCTAACACGCCCGTGTCAACTAGTACACAGTCGTGTGGATGGCCGTGTCACCTCATCAACACAAGGCTGAAACACCCGAGAAGGACACGGCTAAGGCACACGCCCGTGTCCTCGGTCGTGTGTTCAACACGCCCCTGTGACACACCCGTATCACAGACTGTGTACCACACTCAAAGCCACTCAACGCCACTCTAGAATTCACCCGAGCAGGACATGCCCTGGGACATGCCCGTGTCCCAGGCCGTGTTGTCTCTCGACGATCAGTTCTCGAGAGCTCAAGTCAACGCCTACGAAAACAGAACACGCCCTGGGACACGCCAGTGTCCTAGTGTACCAACTGTCACAACCGCATTTTCTTCGAGGAAAATGAATTATCAGAGTAGGAGAAAACACGCGTCATGATGAAACGTCGAGCAGGGGATAACTGCCAGACGCTCAGGCAAACCACTATCAACCATACTTTATGAAAATTTATGAGTTAAATGATTAGAAAATGAGTTATATTTTTAAAGGCCGTATCCCTCGGCGCGGTGGATCATCTAGTCCATAGTTTCAAAAACTATACTTATACGCTGCGGAAAAATACTTCATTAGGGTTTGACTTCCTAAGAGAGTGCGTAAGTGCCCCTAGAGGACAACTTATACTATGCAAGACCCTACATTTAATTTATACTATATATATATAAAAAAACGATCTTTTTACGTTGTTTGGAAAATAGTATTTTGAGTTTTATAAAACATGCTGATCTTGTGATATACTTATAATAATAATTTTAGGTTTAAAAGTAACTAGAATTCCTAGCATAAATCATCCCCAGAGCAAGTAGACTTTCTCCAAGAAAAGGTAGCAGCAAAAAGTAACATATCTAGTAATCAAGGTAAAACTACCAGTGGGCGCCAACAAACTGACACGAACCCACTGGCAAGTATGTATGTCTGTAAGAAAGAAACACAAAACTACCTCACAAAACAAGGAACTGATCTCTATAGGACATCAGAGACCACCAGCAACTGCACAGCACCACTAACCATCAGAGCAGCTACTATCCATAACCTGAGGCATTCAAAGAAGAAAGAATACCTCAGCAAGCAAAACAAGAAAACTGCATGAAAGTGTCAATCAGGAGATAAGTGAAAGAGGAAAACAAAGCAGTAACAGTCACAACTGCCCAAGGCAAGACAAAAAAAAAATGCACTAGGTGCGAGGAAACAATCATCGACCCTGCCCAAAAACTAAAATCCTGCAGAGTTTACTAGGCTACCATGATCCCAAAATGCTGCAATCTATCAAGGAAGAAACGTCTAACACCCTAAGCTGTGAGAGATGGTAGTAGCAAAATAAACAACGTGAATTCCGGGTTGGAGGAAAACTCAGTCCCCCATCCACCATTTCCAAGCCAACAAAGCTCAAGGGTCTATATGTGAAAGCACTAGGGACCTTCCACCCCCTTGCCTAGCCCGTACCTTGGAGCAAGATAGAAGAAAAGGGTGGCCTTGGCGAAATTACACAACACCACCCCCATTAAGAGCTTCAAACCATCACTACTAACCACGACCCACGATTCGGCCTTTAGGAAAGAAAAACATAGCCGACAAGGAACCTCAGAATCAAGGAATTCACTCGGGAGCGAAAATCAAGGTAAGGGAAAAGTATTGAAATGACTCAACACGGCTTGGCGTTGAGTGAGCCCCACTGACTCAACGCCTAACCAGACCTTGGCATTGAGTGAGTTAGCCTCACTCAGCGCCATAACAACCATGGCATTGAGTGAGGTTCACTCACTCAACGCCCTCCGCAAGAGCAGCTCTGGCATTGAGTGAGCTAACCTCACTCAACGCTAAAACAGCTATGGCGTTGAGTGAGGCTTCACTCACTCAACGCCTCCCGCAAGAAAGATTCTGGCGTTGAGTGAGCTGACCTCACTCAACTCCAAAATAGCTATGGCGTTGAGTGAGGTTCACTCACTCAACGCCCTGGACACTTAACTTGCAAATAGGGACTGTGGCGTTGAGTGAGCTAGCCTCACTCAACGCCAAAACAGTATTTGGCGTTGAGTGAGGTTCACTCACTCAATGCCCTGATCAACTTAGCCGCAAAAAATAAGACTGTGGCATTGAGTGAGTCCACCTCACTCAACGCCAAAACAAGCAATGGCATTGAGTGAGATCGACTCACTCAATGCCAGAGGACCTGGCCGCAAAGAAGGGATGTGGCGTTGAGTGAGTCTACCTCACTTCAACGCCAAAGCAGAAATGGCGTTGAGTGAGGTTCACTCACTCAACGCCATAGGACTTGGCCGCAAACATGCCTACGACATGTTGAGTGAGTTATCACCTCACTCAACGCCAAAACCGAAATGGCGTTGAGTGAGATCGACTCACTAAACGCCAAAGTACTTAAGCCTCAAAAAAGGCTATTGGCATTTAGTGAGCCCACCTCACTCAACGCCAAAGTAATTGGCCTCACAGAAAACCGCGGCGTTGAGTTAGTTCATCTCACTCAACGCCAAAACGGAAATGGCGTTGAGTGAGGTCGACTCACTCAACGCCAAAGTACTTAGCCGCTAGCAGGGGCTGCGGCGTTGAGTGAGTCCACCTCACTTAACGCCTTAGTACTTAGCCAAATAAAATAAACCTTACTTCTATTGTGGTGTTGAGTGTGTGCACCACACTCAACGCCATACCAGCAATGGCTTTGAGTGCGTGCACCACACTCAACGCCGAAACCAGAGAGCTCCAAACATGGATACTACCAGATCATACAGCAGGTACCCTCCCTCCCTCACTCTCTCTACCTCGGCTCCACCCGCAAAGCATCAAACCAGACATTAATCTGGAGTCTAAATGGCTGAAATACGCCAGTGGGTTGAGCACAAACGGCACAAGGAGAGGGGCTCATAAGGGGAAACTAAAACCCTAATTTAGCAAAGTAAAAGAGCAAGCTTGGCTTCTAACCTAGGGCTAACCGGGTATATAAAAGGGGAAAGATCCAAACAGCAAGTGAAGGAACCACTTGCCTCGATTTCCAACGAAGCTTGGTCGGCTTTCCCTTATCTTCACAGGGCACCAGCAGCAGCAACACCCTAACAGCAAAAATCCCGAACTTTAATGGCGGAAAAGGGCCAAAACCAGAATTTCGGGCCTCCTAAAAACTCCATAAAAATCAAATCTCTTACCGTAGAAAAATAGATCTGAGCGTGAGCAATCCAAATCCGCTTTCGGAATCGAATTTTGTCCACAAACACTCCCAAAATCGACGTCTGAAGGGTGCAGGTCGGCAGTTTCTCCGCTGCTTTTCCGCGTATAGGAGAGGCGAGTTCAGTCTCGGGAAGAAGAAGAAGAGTGGGCCCGCCATCTACTGATTAAGGCTTTAAAATAAAAAGATACGCCTATTCGGCCCTAACCGCTGCCTAAACTGCCGGTTCACTTAAGCTAAGAAATTTCTAATTTGTTTTTACTAATAGCACACCCAAAACGACTCGAAAACCGAACTACCTCGGAATTCGACGAAATTCACACCGTAGTTAAATACCCATGCTACGAACACAACAGCGAAGTCGAATTTAACTTTCGATGAACAGAACTCGAGTTATACCCACCCGAAGTCAAAACACAAGCATCCCCCGAGAGGCCACACCAGGCCACCCAAAACGACCCGGCTTGCTAGGGAGATCTTGCCAATAGACTACAAAATAGGCCACTCAGTTCTGAGGAGTTAAGACCACACTCCACAGATGACACAAGCCAAGAAAACACATCGACGTAATACCCAAGAAAAATCGGGGGCGTTACACCCAGGCCGTGTGCACTGGACACGCCCTGGGACACGCCCGTGTCCCAGGCCGTGTCACCCAGCCTGAACCCATTTTTGGGACTTAGGGTTTTTGGGGTGTTACACGTCCCTCAAACACTCCACCTCGACTGGGCGAGTCAGGGGGCTACCGAACTCCTTCCCTCCTTTGGGTACTCGCCCGAGGATTGGACTACTAGGTCTGTCTCGCCTGGTCCTTATCGGGCCCACTCGCCGGATACGAGGTTGTACACAATCCATGCTTTTTGCGAGGTTGGCATAAGCTCGGAAAGAAACATCTAACCCCACAGGATTTGGCGAGTGCGACAAGGAGCTCAGGGGGAGTCTTTTGGCAAGGTCCACCAGTATCTATATATATGCGCCTGTGTACCTGGGTGACCTTTTACCATTCCCTTTGTCCTAAACTTGCCGAGATGTCTATCCCCAAGGAGTTCCAAGAGAGGCTTGACAGAGCTCGCGAGGTCTCCACTGCTCGCGTTGCCAGCCTGATCGCGGTTCCCCTTAGTATCCCGCAGAGAGGTCCGGCATAGTCCAACCCTGCTAAGGGGGCGAAGCCATTTGCCCAAGCGGCTGAGCACATCTTCCACAACTTGAAATTTACCCTGGAGCCTGAGGCCTGCTCTTCAACTCTGCCCGCCCCTGAGAAGGAGAAAAATATCATCGACCTCTGCACCAACCTAGACAGCCGACGGGGGGACGATGAGGTCTCCTCGCTGCGAGCCAAGACCCCCCCTGACGATCCGCGGTTTAAGACTCGGGAGGTTCGTCCACGCGACTAGTCACCCCCCTTTGGGACTCTGGGGCTGGATTCGCAGAGATCGAATTTGCCAGCCTGCATCCTCTTCTCTCAGTAACTTGCTTGGACTACGAGTAGAGGCGCTGAATCCATCCCCGTGTCGAGCTTCAGCCTCCTCCTGCCAAGAACACATCCTCCGGGCCGCGGCAAGAATCTGAGGCTTCCCCTACCCAGTACTTTCTTTGAGGCGCTGAGCTCGTCAGGCAAGCTGACCTTAACTGATTCTTATCTTGCACTTTTCCTGGGGTGCTCGCCTTTCATACTAGTGTTTAACTGTCTTTGCAGCTCTGCCCAATCAGTATGACGCTGACGAATCTTTGGTGCTAACCCGTTATTCACCCTCCCTTCTCCAAGCTCGCTAGACTCCTTTCTGGGTCCTGAGGTGGAGAACGGCGAGTTGACGAGGAGGGGGATCAGGCTCTTCAAGAAGCTGGTGCGCGGGCTGCGTAAGGCACAGGAGGAAAATGATGCATTACAGTGTGACTACGTGCGGATTGTTGATGTGGTGAGGGGCAACCCGACAGGCGAGGTGATGTATCCTTATCGGCTCCTGGATGAGATTTAAGAGAGCCTCCAGCTCGCTCAGAGGAACTTGGGGCGAATTCGCGAGCTCCACGACTCGCGGCGACCTATGGGGAAGGAGGCGTGAGGCTTGGGTAGATAGAAATGGCTCAATTGCTGATCCTACCGTCACTCACCTCTTTCCCCCTCAGCCCGTGCGTGTACTGAACTTGTTGCTTTTTTCTTCTTCTGCATCTAATTTTTCTGAACAATTTTCTCACCCTGGTCTATAATAACTTAGAATATTTTTTAGATTTCAATGCTTGCGTTTCAAATATACTATCCTTTAGGTTCAGTTTGACATGTATAGGACAGATCTCAGAAGTCAGTGAGCTGGGGTTGGCGAGCTGAGTCAGGCAAACAAGACTGGTCGGTCAGCTCAGCCTTGGAATTCTTTTTCTATAAATAGGCCCCCTTACAAACCCTGGCCTACCGCCTTTATTGCTTTCATACCCTCTTTTCTCGCCTTCTCTCTTACCGGTACTCACTCCTTAATCTTCCTGCGAGCATGGGTAAGACTAACCCCGACTCTGACGGCCTCTCCAAATGCGCTCAGCACTTTTCCGACTACTACTTATTTGATGGGAATACAATCGAGGAGGAGTTAACTGAGTTCATTGCTGACTTCGTGCCCCCCGGCTTTGAGGCACGCCCACCCAGAGAGGGAGAGGCCATCAACATGTTCTACCCAGACGAACTCGCCTTCCCCATCTCACATTTCAAGGTGGGGTTGCGCTTATCACTCTGGTCAGAAGTCCGCCAGATCCTGAAATACTACGGCACGGTGCTCACGTAGCTCAACTTGAATGCCATCGCCATGATGGTGGCGTTCACGTACTTCCTCCGTAGGGAGTGAATAGAGTTCAACCTGACCATCTTCTGGAAGCTCTTCACCTACAAGACGACTCCCGACGACGTCGCCTACTTCGGGGGATCCTTCATCAAAGTTCGCGAGATTGCGAACAAGCATCAAAACTGGATGACGAAGATCATCTTCATCAAGGGCGACCTCAGCAATGTCCCCTACTCACCTCAGCAGAAGGGCGAGGAGGTGTACCGAACCCCCACCATGTCTGGCAACGATGCCGAGCTCCACAAATGTTTACTTCACAAAGACTTTGAGGTCGCCTTCCTCCGAAGGGGCCTCCACTCGCTCCTCCCCGCCCATCCCGGCGAAGGTATACTTCACACTTTTTCTTCTTTCCGAGCTCGCCAAAATAGTAGAATTTTTCTGACCAAGTTTTTTCATGCAGGGGAGCGACTGATCCCCAAGAACCCACCATTCGTGCACTCGGGACTATTCCCTGACCCCCTCGCACGCGAGAAGGCAGCTGCAGCTGATTGCCGAGATGAGCTGACATCCTCCAAGCCCTCATTTAGCAAGAAGCGGCCTGACCCCGCGGGGTCCAACTTGCCCTGCCATCAGAAGCTGCAGAAGATGAAGAGGGTTTTGGTGGATCCCCTGGCGAGGCAACAACAACAACAAATGCTAAAGTACATGAGCTCGCCCGAGCCCTTCCCGGATGGATCGCCGGAGATCCCGCTGAAGGAGACAGCAGACAAAGGGTAGGAGGGAGGCAAGCCCTCCTCTCCTCATGCTGTTAAGAAGACTATTGCCTGCGAGTCGGGTCTGCCGAAGAGCCACTCCCTCTTCGACCTCAGGGGGAGGTGGAAGGATTCAGCCAGCAAGCCTGTGGTCCAATAGGATGAGTTGGCCCACCGGATCTCTTTCTCCACCCTCCAGCCTTCCTAGACATACCACCAGCTCTCCTCCGGTCACGCCTAAGCACTCGGCTTCAGCCTCTACGGGCGCGAGGATGTCACGGCCTACAAACGCATGACCCTGCACCAGTTTGGCCACAAGGGCTTGCAAGCCCATATGCGGGCACTGAAGCTGCACCACATGGTGGTCCGTCATGGCTTCAACCTCATCCACCTCCTGCAGAAGGCTGAGCAGAAGCGCGACGTTGCCCAGGATAAGGCCGCCGACTTGGAGAGGAGACTCGGCATTGCCGAGGATTTACTCGCCAAAGTCGTCGGCGGGCTGGTAAGTACTGAGCACCTCCTTCTCTTTTTACATGAGATTTTTCGCCTTTCATACAATTAGAGTTGCTTACCCTTTTGTTTTACAGGATGCTGAGGCTGCTAGCGAGCTGCGGGATCGTGCCATCGGGCTTGAGGAAGAAAACTCCCAGCTACGTGCCTGCGCTGCCGAGTGGAAGCTCTTGCCACCGGGCTGGAGGCAGACAATGAAAAGCTGAAGGATCAGATCAAGGGGCTCGACAACGAGATCATCCACCAAGCGGAAGCTTTCTTCCCCCTGGGTGGTAGCGAGCCCTCCTTCCCGTATAAGAGGCCAAGGATCTTTGGCGAGGCCAAGGTCGTGGAACGACTGCGGATCAACTCGATTGAGTCCGCCGAGTGCATCCTGCAGATCATGAAGGATACGCAGGTGCTGGTGGAAGGCTGCGAGGAGATCATGGCCCGAGATCTCATACTGAGTTTGTTCCAATCCACGCCCCCCAGCGAGGAGGAGGACAACTTCGACCTGCTCTTTGGAAAAGGCTTCAAGGATGATCCATTGGAGGAGCGAGAGAAGACCGCCAATCTGGGGGGAGGAGAGAGCTGACCCGCGCCTTTTCTTTCTTTTTTGTGTAATTCTCTCCCCCTCTCTTTCTGTAACCTCGCCTAGGCAAGCTCCCCTTTTTTGTAACAAGATTATATAATGAAAAATGGATTTCTCTTCTCTTTCTTCATCTCTTCTTTATGTGGTGTACTCGTCTGCAAGCTCTCCTCCTTGAGGAAATTCGTTAGGATAGGACTTGCCATTAGAATACATATTAGGACTTGCACCAGTGAGTAGGTCCTGAGAGCTTACCACCTCTGGACAATCCGGGAGGGGACTACTCACCGCACTAGGGCTCGCCGCCACCTAGCTCGCTTGCAAGCTGTCTCTTTTCTCTCCAATGTCACGCTAAAACTGTTAAAAAATTTTGTAAGTAAAACTGGAGGGGGTGGAGTGCATTGCGGGAGCTCGCCTTCTTCAACGGATGCTGAGGGATCGTCTCCTCACCCCTCTACCGAGCTGAGCGTGTGAGCCTCGACTCTCTTGTGAGGACTTTCTTCCGCCTACCCTTAGGAAAAGGACCGATCCTTTCAAATAACTCCCGGAGATGGTGGGACTCCCTCGAGTGACATCCAACCCTGCCAGCTAGGTGAGATCCTGGCAGTAGGATCTGCTCGGGGTCTTGGCAGACTCTCTTGAGTGACATCCAGCCCTGCCAGCTAGGTTAGAGCATGACAGCGGGATTTGCTCGGGGTCTAGGTAGACTCCCTCGAGTGACATCCAGCCCTGCCAGCTAGGTGAGAGCCTGACAACGTGATCTGCTCGAGGTCTAGGTAGACTCCCTCGAATGACATCCAGCCCTGCCATCTAGGTGAGAGCCTGGCAGCGGGATCTGCTCGGGGTCTGGGTAGACTCTCTCGAGTGACATCCAGCCCTATCAGCTAAGTGAGAGCCTGGAAGCAGGATCTGCTTGGGTTCTGGGTAGACTCTCTCGAGTGACATCCAACCCTATCAGCTAGGTGAGAGCCTGACAGCGGGATCTGCTCGGGGTCTGGGTAGACTCTCTCGAGTGATATTCAACCCTCCCAGCTAGGTGAGAGACTGGCAGTGGGATCTGCTTGGGGTCTAGGTAGAATCTCTCGAGTGAGATCCAACCCTGCCAGCTAGGTGAGAGCCTGGAAGAGGGATCTGCTCGGGGTCTGGGTAGACTCTCTCGAGTGACATCCAACCCTGCTAGCTAGGTGAGAGTCTGATAGCAGGATCTGCTCGGGGTCTTGGTAGACTCTCTTGAGTGACATCCAGCCCTGTCAGCTAGGTGAGAGCCAGACAGCAGGATCTGCTCGGGGTCAAGGTAGACTCTCCAGTGACATCCAGCCCTGCCAGCCAGGTGAGAGACTGGCAGAGGGATCTGCTCGGGGTCTGGGTAGACTATCTCGAGTGACATCCAGCCCTGCAAGCTAGGTGATAGCCTGACAGCGGGATCTGCTCGGGGACTGGGTAGACCCTCTCGAGTGACATCCAACCCTGTCAGCTAGGTGAGAGCCTGGCAACAGGATCTGCTCGGGGTCTTGGTAGACTCTCTCGAGTGATATCCAACCCTGCCAGCTAGGTGAGAGCCTGCCAGCGGAATCTGCTTGGGGTCTGGGTAGACTCTCTCAAGTGACATCCAGCCCTGCCAGCTAGGTGAGAGCCTGGTAGCGGGATCTGCTCGGGGTCTTGGTAGACTCTCTCGAGTGGCATCCAGCCCTACCAGCTAGGTGAGAGCCTGGCAGTGGGATCTGCTCGGGGTCTGGGTAGACTCTCTCGAGTGACATCCAGCCCTGCCAACTAGGTGAGAGCCTGGCAGCGGGATCTACTCGGGGTCTGGGTAGACTCTCTTGAGTGACATCCAGCCCTGCCAGCTATGTGAGAGCCTGGCAGTGGGATCTGCTCGGGGTCTGTCAAATGAACACTTCACCTTTTCACAAGAATCACAGCAAGAGTATTGGCACATCAAGAAGCTTTATTAGAAAAAGAACATTACTTACATAGCTCAAGGGTAAAAACATTTCAAGTCATCACCGCTCTAGGTGAGATTTAGTGTCTCGCCCTCCATATTCTGGAGGCAGTACCCTCCTGATTTCAATGTTTCTTATACAATGTATGGACCCTCCGAGTTGGGGTTGAGTTTCCCCACGACAGCTGATCTTCCTGCCACATCCACCTTTTTTAGGACCAAGTACACTTCCGCGAACTGTTTGACCCTGACGTACTTGTCAAAGTACTTAGCCATTCTTCTTTTTACTTCTTCCTGTCGGATGGCAGAGAGGTCACGTAGCTCCTCCACAATATCGAGGGAGAGCCGAACTCCTCGTCATTTTCAGCTTGCCATTCTTCCCTGCCTGCCTCTGTCTCGACCACCCGAGGCATTCGGACCTCGAAATCGAACAGGAGTACTGCCTCACATCCATGGGAGAGCTTGAAGGGGGTCTCCCTCATGGCAGTGTTGGGGGTGGTTCTAAGGGCCCAAAGAACCGAGGGAAGCTGCTCCACCCAACTACCCTTCAAGTTTTCAACTTTTTTATTCAGGAGGTTCACTATGATTTTGTTTGCTGCTTCCACTTGCCTTATGATCCTAGGCTGGTGGACCGAGGCAAATCTTAGATTGATCCTGAGCTGCACGCAGAAGCTGATGAACTCGGCACTGGCAAACTGAGGTCCGTTGTCCGTGACAATGGCTTGTGTCGACCCGTGCCGGCAGATGATCTCCCCCCAAATGAAATTCTTGATAACCTGGGAGGTCACCTTAGCTAGTACCTTCACCTACAACCACTTATAAAAATAATCTATCATGACAAGTAGGAATCTCCTCTGTCCGCAGGCCTGGGGGAAGGGCCCTACTAAGTCCATTCTCCAGATGGCGAAGGGCCAGGGGGCCGTGATACTTCTGAGGCGCTGGGCCGGTTGTGGTTGGAGAGTGGCAAACAACTGGCACTTGTGACACTTCTTCGTAAACTCCGCCGCATCGTGGCCCAAGGTAGGCCAGAAATACCCATGCCTAACAATCCTTCCTTCTAGGGTCCGACTCCCGGAATGACTCCCACACTCCCCGGAGTGGACCTCCTCCAAGATCCTTTGGACCTCCCTCTCGGCCACGCAATATGCCAACATCCCCTAGAGGGTCTTTTGGTACAACTGCCCATCGCAGATGAGGTAGGACGCTGACTTGTACTTGAATCTCTTCTTATCCATCCCTTCCGGATACTCTCCTGTGGAAAGAAAGGTTGTGAATGAGTCCATCTACGAGGGGTGTTGATCCACCTCCATCAGCTCTCACTCTTCAATAGAAGGGCGGAACAGGTCAGTGATGATACCCCCCACCCGGGGACCCTGCTTTGCTAGTTGGTCCACCTGCTCGTTCTCTTCCCTAGGCACATGTCAGACGGAGAAGGTCTGGAACGTGTCGATGACCCCCTTCACCTCTACAAAGTATAACTGAAGGGTAGGCTCCCTTGCCTCAAATTCCCCATTGATCTGGGAAGCCACCACCAGGGAGTCAGTGAGGACCTCCACATCATGGAATCCTAGTTCCCTTGCCAGGCGAAGCCCTGCAATCACCGCCTCGTACTCGGTCTAATTGTTAGTAATAGAAAAATGGATAACTACCATTTGTTCTATCTTTGTTCCCTTGGAGCTTTCCAAAATCACCCCCACCCCAGGGAATGCTTATTTGAGGCACCATACACCATCACCTTCCAGGTAACTAGGCGGGTGAGCTCTTCCTCTGCCACCTCAATCATATAGTCAGCCAGGAAGTCGGCCATCGCTTGGGCCTTGATCGAGAGATGGGGAATAAAGGAGATGTCAAACTCACTCAGTTCCACTAACTATTTAGCCAACTTGCCCAAATGCTCCACCCCCTCAAAGATGTTGTAGAGGGGGTGGTAAGTCACCACTCGGATTGAGTGTGCCTGTAAGTAGGGTCAGAGCCTGTGAGCTGAGATGATTAGGGCAAAAGCTAGCTTTTCCAAGATAGGGTATCGAAGCTCCGCCTTCCTTAGGACCCGACTCACAAAATAGATGGGCAACTTCTTCCTCTCTTTCTGGACCAGGACGGAACTCAAGGCTTCCGCTCCAACCCCAGATACAAGTACAGATCCTCCCCCTCCATTGGCCCTTGGAGCTAGGGGGCCTGAGTCAATTGCCACTTCAAGGCCTGGAATGCCTCCTCGCATTCCCCTATCCACTCGAAATTCTTGCCTCCTCTTAATGCTTTGAAGAAGGGAGAGCACTTCTCCAGAGCTCGAGAAAAGAACCTGCTCAACCCTGCCAGCTTCCCTATCAACCGCTGTACCTCCTTAGCATTCCGAAGTAATCCCAGCTCCATGATCGCTTGGACCTTGTCAGGATTTGGCTCCACCCCTACGGGGGTGAGAAGGTTACCCAGGAACTTGCCCCTGCTGGCCCCGAAGACACACTTCAAGGGGTTCAGCCTCATCTTGTACTTGCACAAGGTGGCGAAGGTCTCCTCTAGGTCCCAGAGGTGAGAGTCCACGTCTCGACTCTTGATCATGAGGTCATCTACATACATCTCTAGGTTCCTCCCCTTCTGTTCTTGGAAGACCCTATCCATCATCTTCTGATACGTCGCCCCTGCATTTTTCAGCGGAAAGGGAATCATTTTGTTGTAGTAGCACCCATCCCCCGTGATGAAGGAGACATTTTTGACATCGGGGGGGGGGGGGGGGTCCAACCTGAAAATGCATCTAAAAACTCATTATAGGAAAACCGATGGGTTAGTCTACCAGTGCGTCGATCCAAGGCAAGGGATAACAGTCCTTAGGGAATGATTTATTAAGTAAAGAAAAATCGACACACATACGCCACTGACCATCTCCTTTTTTAACAATTACTACATTGTATACCCAGCCGGGGTACTGTATTTCGGATACAAAGCCGGCCTGAAGGATATTGGCCACTTCCTCCTAGATGGGCTCAGCCAGCTTGTCTGCAACAGACCACTTTTTCTGCTGGATTGGGCGGGCCTCTGGGTCTAGATTGAGGCGGTGGCAAGCGACGTATGCATCGATCCCTAACATCTCCGGGGCACTCTAGGCGAAGATATCCACATTCTTCTGGATGCACTCTAGCATCCTGACATGGTCCTCTAGGGTCCCGCTAATGCGAACCTTCTCCACCCTGCCTCCGAGGGTGAGAACCTCCATCTCCACCACCTCTTCCATAGCCTCCAGACGAGACTGCTCCCCCCATTTTACAACGTCCTCCCCCCTTGGGGAAAGAACTTCTTTCTCAGCTTCCTCTACGGCCATCGCCTCGGCCGGCTCCTAAACTTCCTCTGCCACCTCCCCCTGGGTGCGGTTCTCCTCCACCTCCATATCCACTTCCCTAGCCTCCTACTCCACCTCTTCCATCCTTCGCTCCATCTACTCGGCTCCCTCCTGCCAAGAGATGGAGTTCACGGCGGTGACGTAGCATTTCCTTTCCACCTTGGGGTCGCCACGGACCCAGACCTTGATCCCCTCAGCGCTGAACATCAGGCATTGGTAGAAGGATGAGGGGACGCAATGAAAGGTGCTGATGAGGGGTTGTCCGAAGATGGCATTGTAGCTACTGGGGGCGTCCATGATGACGAACCTACAAGTCAGGGACTTCCCCCCCCCCCAGCGTAACATGGAGTCCCACTCCTCCTTCGATCTCCTTCCTCTCCCCCGAGAACCCAAACAAAGGTCCATCCGAGGCCAGCACCCTCTTGTCCTCCACCTTCATCATGTCAAACTCCTTATTGAAGATGATGTTGACCGAACTCCCATTGTCAATGAGGATCCGGGAGACAGTGAAATTCTTGACGGCTGTTTGGATGACCAACGCATCACAAAAGGGATCCTCATGATCCAGCATATCCTTCCTTGAGAAGGTGATCTTCTCTTCTTGGGGCGGGGTCTGGGATGTTGAGCCAACTCTCCTTCGGTATATGGTATGGAGTCTCGCCTTTCAGGAAGCCTCAATCCCCCCCCATGGATCACTCTGATCCCTCCCCGGGTCCCAATATCTGCCCGGTCCTTATACCTATCCTCCTCTGCCCGAGGTAGGACTTCTTTGATCCGCACTCCCTGGCGGTCCTGCTGCTATTGATGCTCCCTATTTCCCTTATCTCGAGGAACTCTGGGCACGTGGTGGTAGCGTGCCCTTCCTCTTGGTGGAAGTCACAGTAAGGCAACTCCACCCTAACCTCTCTTCTCCTTCTCAGCGCAGCTCTCCTCCTCTACCCCATGGCTATAGCCATAGCCTTGTTTTGGTCGGGGAGAGGTGGTCTCTGGCCTTGCCTCCCACCTAGAGGGTAAAACTAACCATGGCCCCCCTACTAGTTATCTCCTCCATGGAAACCTCTCCGCGGCCCCTGGTCCTGGCACTCCGGCCTCCAACCTAGCCGATGGTTCGGCTCCTAATGTTCCCACCCAGGCTGTTACTGATATTCCCTATGCTATGGTTTAGCTCTCCTCTCCTCCTGACTTCTGCCACCTCTGGGCATCTCCTCCTCTATGGCCCACCTGGCCAATTTCCGGGAAAACTCTGGGTTCGACGCCTCCCCGTCGACTTCCCTTTCCGCCCTCTCCATTAGTTCCTCATAAGAGAGGGGAGGCACCCTCTTCAGCTCTTTTATGAAGAAACCCTGCTGCAGCCCTAGGGTGAAGGCCATCATCAGGGTGTGCCCTGACATCTCTTGGATCTGGGTCACCTCCGCCTGAAACTATTCCACGTAGCTCCCCAGGGTCTCATTCACCCGTGCTTGATGTGGAACAGGGACTCTGACTCCTTATTCCTCCTCTTAGAGATGATGAACCTTAACATGAACCCCCGACGTAGGTCCTCGAAGTAGTAAATGGAGTTGGCCGGCAGCTGGTGGAACCACTCTCTCGCCTTCTCCTTGAGAGTGATGGTGAAGAGCCTGCACTTGAACCCATCCGACATCTATCGGATCGAGGCCATGTCCTCAAACCACTGTACGTGTTGGACCAGATCTCCCTTCCCAGTATAGTAAGACATCTCCGGCTCCCTAAACCCCACTGGAATCGGGGCAGAAGAAACCAATTCGCTGAAGGTGCTGCCTCCCCCTGCTGGGCAAGCTGGAGGGTCTCGCACCCCCATCTCGTTGAACCTGCCTCCGCTCGCCGAGACCGGGAAGAGTACTCGCCCTGGGAGCTTGCATCCTCTCCCTTCCTCCGCAACTTCCTTCCCAGCTGGCCTACCGGGAGCATCCTCGCCGAGGGTCGAGACCGCGAGTACAGGTGCTGCTGGAGTTAAGAACTCAACACGCGCACCGAGTGCGAACCTGACGAGGCCGAGCACCTCCTTCTTGAATTCTTCGAATATCCCCACCGTGGCAAGAGGTGGGGGGTGGTGATTCGGACTTGTCCAAGCCTTGTCCTGATCCTCCCGTCATCGAGCCTGCTAAAGATTTTTTGTGCTGACCATGCTCCACGCTAACCGCACCAAAATGTTGAAACCGAGAATTCGGTCTCTGTAGATTTCGCCCTTGGGGAAGGGGTGATCGCTCACCTACTTCTCTCCTGCAATCAAAATGACAAAGGAAAAGCAAAGGGAACTGCCCCAAGGGCTCGACGCGGAGGTCCAACCACACACCCGAAAGATCTTATAGCGCTTCCCCTCCCTTAGCCAAATGCCGAGCTAAGGCTATCTCAGAAAGCGCAAGAAGGTCTGGGAACAAGTAAACATGCCTTCCGAGGTACCCCTTGGGTCCTATTTATAGATTTCTGAAAACGTTCTACAAATAGCCAACCTCCGCTGTTCTGAACAGCTGTATGCAGCCCAACTAGGTGTGCCAACAACGCAACTCCGCTATTCTAACTGGCTATGGGCAGGCCAGTAGAGGCAAAATGGTAAAAACACATCGCAGAAGACTGGGCGAGTAGTCCCTGAGACCTCTACTCACCTGGGACGGCGATTGCTCGATGGAGTTGGCACTCGACGCCTCCCCCAAACCTTGGCGAGCACGGGCCCGACTGGCCCTGCTCGGCTGCCGCTTGCCGAACTCCCCTGGGGCGAGTGCGAGCCGGCCCGTCCTACTCGCCCCTCAAACACTCCACGCCGCCTGGGCGAGTTACGGGGCAACCGAACTCCTTCCCCCCCTTTGGGTACTCGCCCGAGGCTTGGACTACTAGGTCTGGCCTGCTTGGTCCCTGTTTGGCCCACTCGCCGTATATGAGGTTGTACAATTAGGTTATCAGGGAAAGGGTTTGATGCTGAGTAATGAGTTTTTGTGATGGCTAAACTTCTGCTAAGTGCTAAAAATTACTTCTTAGTAATGTCTTCTACTAAACCATTACTTCCCGACTCTGATGTGCAATTTTGTTCTCTTAACATCACCATCGATGCATAATATTAGGAAACCGAAGGGAGGTGATGAAGATAGGAGTTCCTTCATCGTCCCTCAGGCATCATGTGTTGGCAGTGGTGTGCGGTAGGATCCTCCGATCGTGTCGGTTCTCTTTTTTCCTTTGAACTAAGGAGAGGGGGGGGGTCTTATAACGTGCTCATTAATAGAACCTACCTCCCGGAAATGTGCTCACACCTCCTGTCCGGGCAGCACACTCATTAACAACACCTGCCTTCGAGTAGTGTGTTTATAGCATATGCCTCCGGGTAGCGCGCTCACACCACCTAACTCCTATAGATGCGGTTTGAATGTTCATCTTGGACATCCTACTCCTCGGAGAGGGGGCTGTTTTGGGCGACAGAGCGATGTCCATTGGGCCAAGTGGCGACCGTCTTTGATACTATGTGGCGGTAGCAGATACTGCACGATGGTAGCTCACTATTAAGGGTTGGACTTGAGATTACATTCTCATTTTCCTCTGTCACACTTTTCTCTTGGTTCTTGAGATTTTTGAGGGAAGAGGAGGAAGAAAGTCCAGGAGGCTAAGAGGAGAAGCAATCAAAGGTGTGCTTGTGATCGGAATTACAAGTCGACACTAGATCCGCGGAGAGGAAGCTGTGACGATCAGTTCCATCCGGATCAAAGAACAAGGGCATGGCTCCTAAGAGATCGATAAGGGTAATGATTTACCTTCTTGGAGAAGTGAATTCCTCCTTTTTGCATATGGATGGAATCCCCAACCAAAAGGTGGAAAAGCGAAGGGAATTCCAATGGGTTGATACATGATATCCCCGGTAGTTTTTCATATAGAATCCGAAAATCGCAATACGGAATAGGCATGCTGTGTGAAGCCCATCCGGACATGTTGGTATGGATTGGTGATGTTTTAATTTGCATGCCGGAGAAGACTCCGAGTATAAATAGGTAGTTTATGGAGTCTGAGGGGTTGTGCCTATGAAATAAGTAGTAGGAAGTACTAGAGACACTCTCTAGGATAATACCTAGAAAATACTGCGGTTGTGAGAACGTTGGATATCACAGGATGACAGTGAGTATCGCTGGCGATAGCTCTTGATGAGCTATATTTTGTGAATGCCCAGTTTTTCTGATACTACAGGATGCTGTAGGTTTTTCTGGATAGATGTTCTAGTTGTGGCTGAGTCTGTATATAGAAAGAGAAATTCTTTTGTTAATGCTAGGCAATAGTGGCTATCACTGGCGATAGCTCCCAGATAGCATTATGATTACAAAGCCTGTCTCTCGGAGACCGTGTGGCTAGTATGTGAGTTGTATGCTTGGTTCTCAGCACTGATGGCCGTAAGAGTCATCTATTAAATGTAATGCAGTAATGTTTAACTCCTCGAGAAAGGTGATGTGATCTGTGTCTGTCCATTTAGCCATGGAAACTCGGCTTTCGGCTAAGGCATGACGATTTGAGCAAAGGGAAAATGTCGAACTATACCCGCCCTAAGTCTTGGTGTTATAGACCGTTGGCACGAGGGAGGAGAGTCTTGGCAATATGCAAAACAGGAAATGGTCATAGTTTGTCATTAGTCTCGGACTTTTGGACGGTGGTGGGACTAGTGTTTCCAGTACACCGAGAATGTGCCCTAAGTGCATGAAATATTTCGCAGTTGATGCAGACATTTGTGATATATTGAATGGTGCTTGAGTTTTACCTTCTTGTGATATATCTATGTATGGTTGCTTTGCATGCAGGGAAGGATTATCGGTGCCCCGGGTATAGGGTAGGGTCATTATAAATTGGTCAGCTAAAGCTGACCGTTGCCTTATTTATCATCCTTGTGGTGGATTGTCCCTGCGTAGGTGCTGGAGAGCAGAGCGGGAAATAGCGGGTTGCAGCCCTTTGATGCTATGACAGCCCTCAAAGGCCAAACAAAGGCTCTTTATTGTTCTCATGTGTGGCTGGCCTGCAAGCCGATGTTTATAAACCACCTTATTGAAGCATAATTGCAAGGTCTTAAGGGCGTAACATTTTGTGTATTTTGTAATAACATTCCTATTATTTTATATAGTGGACATTGTTGGTACTTGAGTTCAATTTAACCTATGAAGCTTCTACTAGAATGCTCTAAGTTAGGATTCGTTTGGTATTATGATATTTAAGCTGTAACCCCACTGACTGACTGTTGAATATGGCGAGGGGCCCCGACCGGACCCTATATTATATTTCATGTGACGGATGGAGGTGTTAATATTTGGTATCAACTTGTCTCGGTCTTCCTTCTGCAAATTTGTGGTCGAATTATTTTGATAGGTGGCGATCACGTGTATGTGCTTACCGTTATAACAAAATGAAATCAAGAATGTCCACTTAGGAATGAAAATCATGTGTGTGAAGTACCTGTGTGTTCCTATTAGTCTTGGTTTGCCTTGTATGTGGTCGTTAAATTGTGTATTTTACACTTTTAGGTAACTCGAAGTGGTGTGGGGCAGTCTGAACCATAATGTTTTGTGGAAAGTGCAGCACCAGCAGATGTGCCAACACATCCCCCTTCTATAGAAACGATACACTTAGTTGCTGATGCAGTGTTTGTTATGATAAATGCAAAGCCGACTGGGTAGGAGCATCCTGTAATGGTACCAGTACGAGTTGGTGTAGTCGAGCCTATAGCTATTAGGTAGGTGCCTGCTGAGGCTTTGGTTGATAGGAGAGCAACTGAAAGGCAGCTGAGGCACTTCATGAGTTTTAATCGTCCTACGTTAACAAGTACAGGATCCCAAACACAGGCAGAGGACTGGCTTTCACATTTCAAGAGAGTGTTGACAGTGATTGAAATAGAGGAGGGGCAGAAGGTAACCTTGGCCACTTTCCTATTAGAAGGAGAGGCTAGACTTTGGTGGGATGAGTTTGAGTTACACCACTTTGCAGGCAGACGACTATCAGAGATCTCGATGGAGGAGTTTTCAAGATTTTTCTTAGCAAAGCATCTGCCTTTGTCGAAGCGGATTTCCATGGAAAATGAGCTCCAGCGTTTGACTCAGGGAAAGGGTAGTGTAGATAACTACTTGCATGAGTTTACCAGGTTGGGATTATATAAGGGGTCTACTTTTGCTGACGAAGAGCGTAATACCAATAGGTTCTATGAGGGACTGCAAGATGAGCTGAGGTTACTGCTTTCCAGTCCAATGAATCAAGGTTTTCAAGTGTTGGTTAATACAGATCATTCGTTAGAGAAGGACATGATGAGGGTACAGAGCAAGAGGGACTTAGCTGTGATAAAGCCCAAGTTCAAAGTGTCGACTTCTTCAAAATCGCATTTTCGGAGATTGAAGAAGAATTCCAAGTCTTCTAGACAAGCTCCATCTATTGTTGCTTCTAGAGCAACGTCTGGGCAAAGCACGCAGACATGTTATACGTGTGGAAAACTAGGGCATTTTTCCCGTGAATGCCCTAGTTGCCTACCAAGGAAGGATAAAAAGGCAGGAGCATCTTACGCTGAGAAGGTAAAGGCGATGGAGTCCACTGCATCCCAATATACTCCACCTCAGTCAAGGGTTTACAATCTTTTCCAACATGAGGCTATTAAACAGGCTGATGTCATCACAGGTACGAGTAGTATATAGTTTTCATGCTTTATATACTTCATACCTTGTTAATTGCTTATGTATAACTTGATGAATGTAGGTTTTGTCCTTATTCGGGACTATCTAGTGAGAGCACTATTTGATACAGGTGCTTCACATTCATTTCTAGCTGAGGAATTCATTTCACATATCGGAGTGCCTACTCTTATGTAGACAGATAGACTTAAGGTGTTGTTACCTAAAAGATTCATAGTGCGTGCGAATAGGTCGTGCTATGTTGAGGTGCGGATAGGAAGTCAGGATTTCGGGCAAGAAGCATCAGTGCTACTGATATCTAAGTTTGATGGAATCATTGGCATGGAATAGCTCTCGGAGCAGCGTGCTTGTATAGATTACAACTCTAAGGAAGTTACACTGGGACAAAACATTGAACGAGAGACTAAATTCACTGGTATGCGAGGATCGAGCAAAATATTGATGTCTGCTCTCCAAGTAGTCAAGGCTATTTGGAAGGGTGCAGAGTTTTTTTTCACGTTGTTGGAGGTTATTGAACTGAAGTCTAGTTTGAGTGATGTTCCTATTATATCAGATTATGCTTATGTTTTTCCTAAAGATCTCCATGGATCACCTCCCCAGTGAGAGATTGACTTTGCTATTGAGTTGGTGCAAAGTGCGAAACCTATGGCCCTCTCACTGTACCGAGGGGCGCCAAAAGAGATGGCAGAACTGAAAGTTCAATTGCCAGAATTGCTAGAGCAAGGCTATATATGTCCATGTATGTCACATTGGAGTGAACCGATCCTCTTTGTGAAGAAGAAGGATGGAAGCTTGCATCTATGCATTGTTTATTGAGAATTGAACAAGCTGACGGAGAAAAAATATCAAATTCCATGAATTGATGACTTGTTTGATAAACTGGTGGGATCAACTATCTATTCAAAGCTAGATTTAAAGTCTGGCTATTACCAGTTGTGGATAAGGGAATGTGACATTCCCAAGACACCGTTCGGTACACGCTATGGTCAATATGAGTTCATTGTAATGTCATTTGGGCTAATAAACAGACAATTGGTATTCATGGACTTGATGCACCGAACTTTTCAGGAGTATTTAGATCAATTCGTGATCATCTTTATTGACGACATACTGGTATACTCTCAATTAGAAGAAGAACATGCAAATCACCTGAGTATGGTTTTGCATAACCTGAGAAGGAATAAACTCTATGCCAAGTTCTTAAAGTGTGAGTTTTGGTTGTTGTCAGTGGCTTTTCTAGGACATGTGGTTAGTGGAGAGGGTATTGCGGTGGATCCGACGAAGATAGTTGTAATACGAGAGTGGCCTGTGTTGACCTCTATAGCCAAAGTCAGTAGCTTCCTTGGACTTAATGGCTACTATAGGCGCTTTGTGGAGAAATTTTCGCGGATATCCTTACCTCTCAATATACTGAAAAGGAAAGATCAGAAGTTCATTTAGACGCCTGAGTGCGCACAAGCTTTTGAGGAGTTAAAGAGTCTTTTGACCACGACGCATATCTTATGTTCGCCATGTGGTACGAACAACTATGAAATATACAGTGATGCTTTAGGGAGAGGCTTAGGCTGCGTTCTTTTATAATTCGGAAATTTTATAGCTTATGGCTCACACCAGTTGAAAGTGCACGAGCAAAATTATCCAGTACATGACTTGGAGTTGACGGCTGTGATTTTTGCACTTAAGTTATGGCGTCACTACTTATATGGCGTGAAAGTTGATATATTCACAGACCATAAAAGCCTTAAGTATTTAATAGATCAAAAGGATCTGAACATGCGACAATGAAGATGGATGGAGTTCCTCGGGGACTACACTTTCTAGATACATTACACTCCCGAAAAGGAAAATGTGGTCGCAGATGCCTTGAGTTGTAGGATTCCAGTACTAGCAAGTTGGCTATAGATGCATAGTGAGCATTTGATCCAGGAGTTAGAAGCCTTAAACATTTCTTGTGTTGACAAGAGTGCCACTGCAATTGCATGCTTGAATTGGACAGAGGTGCAATATGACCTTGCAGATAGAGTTTGACGAGCATTGGAACTCGATGAGAGTGAAGCATTATGCAGCGGATGGGTCAAATTCCCAATTCTCCATGGATGACGGTCTTTTGAGAAAGAACGGTCGTTTATGCATCCCAAATGTGGGTAAACTGCAGGAGGAGTTGATGTATGAAGCACACTTTACTAAATATTGAATCCACCCAAGGAGCACAAAGATGTACAAGGACATGAAAAAGATGTTCTGGTGGCCGGGGTTGAAGGACATAGCTCTTTATGTGTCAAAGTGTCAAACTTGTGACTTGGTAAAAGTTTAATGTCAGAAGCCTAAAGGTTTCCTTAAGTCATTGCCAATTTCGATGTGGAAGTTCGATGATATCTTTATGGATTTCGTGCATGGATTGCCGAGATCATAGAGCAGGAACGATACCGTGTGGGTGATTGTTGACCGATTGACAAAGGTATCGCACTTCATACCGAAAAAGAAGAATGATTCAGTTGAAAAATTGGCTAAGTTGTACGTTGACAATATAGTACGTTTGCACGGTGTGGCCTGTAGCATCGTTAGTGACTGAGATGGGTGCTTTACTTTGAATGAATAGAGGCTAATCCACCAGTTGTTGGGTACTAAACTCAAGTTCAGTATGGAATTTCATCTGCAAACGGATGGTAAGACCGAGAGGACCAATAGGACAATGGAGGATATGCTCTGTATGTGCGCCTTAAATTTCGGGAAGAGGTGGGAGGACCATCTCTATATGATTGAGTTCGCCTATAATAATATCTATCAAGCTAGCATTCAGATGGCGCCCTTCAAAGCTTTATAAGGTAGGAAGTGTTGTACTCCTTTAGCTTGGGCAGAAAAAGGTGAATCGAAGTTTTATATGCGTAAAGAAGTCGAAGATGAAAATTCGACTATACGCATTATACGAGATTGGCTATTGGTGGCCCAGGATAGGCAAGCTAAGGGCTACAATGCCAAGTACCAAAATATGGAGTTTGCGGTTGGATATTGGGTATATCTGAAGATAAAGCCATTCAAAGGTGTGTCCAGGATTCGACGCTTGAAAAAGTTGAGTCTGAGGTATCTTGGTCCTTTTGAAGTGGTTGTGCGGATTGGAGAAGCAGTCTATCGATTAGCTCTTTCGACAGAGCTAAGTGGTTTGCATGATGTTTTTCACATATCAGTGCTGCGGAAATCTTTGGAAGAGCCGATGCAAGTGGTGGCTGATGACCAGGTACCGGTCGATGGTGGACTGGAGACGAAGTTTAGACCCATTCAGATCGAGGATACGGGGGTCAGGAAGCTACAAAATAAGGCAATCAGGATAGTCAAAGTTCGTTGGGACAATTGTGGTCGTGAAGAATTGACATAGGAATGCGAGCAAATCATGCGAGATGAATTTCCCGAGTTGTTTGTGTAAATTCATGTTTTAAGTTTATGTACTGATTTCCTTTCAATGAATAAAATTTTGGGATGAAATTTCTTAAAGGAGGGGAGAATTATAATGCCACAAAAATCCAAAAAAAGGAAGGATTGGAAGTTAACGCTCGATGGTAGTGTTAATGTCGGCGTTAGCTATGGAATTAAATTGACTGTTTTCTCGGGTATCTACCACGCGACGGTAGAAAGCTATCGCGCGACGATACCACTCGACTCACTCAATGCTTTTGATGAATCGTTGAATGACTATCGTGCGGTGGTAGAGAGCTAACGCACGGTGATAGCCGATTAAATTGACTTATGCCTCGGGAAGGTACTGCTTGGCAATAGGAAGTTAACACCGGCGGTAGTTTGACACGTGGCAGTAAGGTAGCTAGAGGCTATTTTGGATGATAGAGCGATGTCCATTGGGCCATGCGGCAATCGCCTTTGATACTGCAAGTTGGTAGCTTGATGTTAAGGGTTGGACTTGAGATTGCATTCTCATTTTCCTCTCTCACACTTTCTCTCTTAGTTCTTGAGCTTCATGAGGGAAGAGGAGGAAGAAAGTACATGAGGCTAAGAGGAGAAGCAATCCAAGGTGTGCTTGTGATCGGAATTATAAGTTGACGCTAGATCTGCGGAGAGGAAGCTGTGACAATCGGTTCCATCCGGATCAAAGAACAAGGGCATAGCTCCTAAGCGATCGATAAGGTTAATGATCTTCCTTCTTGGACAAGTGAAGTCCTCCTTTTTGCATATACATGGAATCCCCCACCAAAAGGTTGAAAAACAAAGGGAATTCTGATGGGTTGATACGTGATATCCCCAGGTAGTTTTGTATATAGAATTCAAAAATCGCAGTACGGAATAGGCATGATATGTAAAGCCCATCCGAACAGGTTGGTCTGGATTGGTGATATTTTAATTTGCGTGTCGGAGAAGACTCCGAGTATAAATTAGTAGTTTATGGAATCCGAGGGGTAGTGCCTGTGAAATCAGTAGTAGGAAGTACTAGAGACACTCTCAAGGAAAATACCCAGAAAATACTACAGTTGTGAGAATCGTTGGATATCGTCGGGCGACAGTGAGTATTGCTGGTGATAGCTCTTGATGAGCTATATTTTGTGAAAGTGCTGTTTTTCTTGTACTGCGGGATGCTGCTGGTTTTTCTGGACATATGTTCCAGTTGTGGCTGAGTCTGAGTACAAAAGGAGAAATTCTCTTGTTAATGCCATGTGATAGTGGCTATCACCGGTGATAGCTCCCAGATAGCATTTTGATTACAAATTCTGTCTCTCGGAGACCGTATGGCTAATATGTGAGCTCTATGCTTGGCCCTCAGCTCTGATGGCCGTGATAGTCATCTATTAAATGTAATGTGGTTATGTTTACCTACTCGGGAAAGGTGATGTGACCCGCATCTATCCATTTCTCCATGGAAGCTCGGCTTTCAACTATGGCATGGCGATTTGAGCAATGGGAAAAGGCTGAACTTTACTCGCCCTAAGTCATAGTGTTATAGACCGTTGGCATGAGGGAGGAGAGTTTTGGATATATGCGAGACAGGAAATGCTCATAGTTTTCCGTCAGTCTCAAAATTTTGGACGGTGGTGGGACTGGTGTTTCTAGTACAGCGAGAATATGCCCTGAGTGCACGGAACATTTCGTAGTTGATGCAGACGTTTGTGATATATTGAATGGTGCTTGAGTTGTACCTTCTTGGGATATATCTGTGTATGGTTGCTATGCATGCAGGGAAGGAATACCACTGCCTCGAGTATGGGGTAGGGTCGTTATAAATTGGTCAGCTAAAGCTGACCATTACTTTGTTTGCCATTCTTATGGTGGATTGTCCCTGTGCAGGTGTTGGAGAGCCGAAGGGGAAATTGCGGGTTGTATCCCATTGATGCTATACCGGACCTTGAAGGCAAATCGAAGGCTCTTTATTGTTTTCATGTGTGGTCGGCCCCCAAGCTGATGTTTGTAAACCACCTTGTTGAAGTATAATTGTAAGGCCTTAAGGCCGTAATGTTTTGTGTATTTTATAATAACATTCATATGGTTTTATGTAGTGGACGTGGTTGATACTTGAGTTCATTTTAACCCATGAAGCTTTCTCTAGAATGCTTTGTGTTGGGTCCTACATTCCTTCACTTGACCCGTGACGCTCTGCTACTTATTTAAGAAATTAAGTAGTTCCCTTTCTAACAGTCCGAGCTTTTGGAACAGTTGGGTTTGCGCTTGATCCTACATTTGGTATCAGAGTATGTCACGGGTTCATGACCAGGGGGCACTATTAAAATCCCTATTGTTCCCTTCTACCTATGTGGGTCTGGTGGGTCAGGAAAACCATGGACATGTGGTAACCCAACCTCTGAGCCATGTGGGCCATGTGGTAACCCCACCTTTGAGCTGACGGGTTGTGCTGGATGCGGGGGGAGGGAGGGGGATTGTTGGGTCCGACGTTCCTTCACTTGACCCGTGACGCTCGGCTACTTATTTAAGAAATTAAGTAGCACCCTTTCCTACAGTCCGGGCTTTTGGAAAAGTTGGGTATGTGCTTGATCCTACACTCTGAGTTAGGATTCATTTGGTCTTATGATATTTAACCTGTAACCCCACTAATTATCTATGAAAT
Source organism: Platanthera zijinensis (assembly GCA_039513925.1). Taxonomy (NCBI): domain Eukaryota; kingdom Viridiplantae; phylum Streptophyta; class Magnoliopsida; order Asparagales; family Orchidaceae; genus Platanthera; species Platanthera zijinensis. Next base: position 12,206,618 of record CM077098.1, read on the forward strand.
ATGGCGTGGGGCCCAGACCGAACCCTCTATTATATTTCATGTGACAGATGGAGGTGTTACATAATGCACCCATTGTGCTTACCACTCCTAGTACGCAATGCGCCCCATGCACGTTCTACCCTGCACATCTTTCACCCCACGTGCATTTTGCTACATATACACAACATCATGAGCAAGCCCCTTGCATGATATCTATCCTACAATTCATGGCTTTGCTATATTATTCACCCCCACCATGATCACCGCAAGTCGTCACATGCACAATTTTGCAAAAAGTCCCCACCCTCTTTTCACTCTAGCTCTGAACTCTGGGGACTTAGGGTGCAATTGATGGTGTTCCATAAAATAGGTTTGGTCAAACCGAATTGAATCGACCTCGACTGGTTCACCAACATAGTTCCAAAGGGCCTAGTCTCACGCGATTCTAAGTCCATTTGGTTTTACAAAAGGATGTCAAGACGCTCGTACGCGCATATACGCTAAACAAACCACCCATCATGTGGTACAAATAATAAAATCCTCTAACATATTGGTGCGAATAGTAAAATACTCCAACGTGGAGTGCAAATAGTAAAATTCCCCATCATGAAGTGCAAATAGTAAAATCCTCCATCATGGGAGTGCAAATAGTAAAATTCACCATCATGGTAGTCGTGCAACTCAGAGCGGTTCGGTTCGGTTTCACTCAAACCAAGAACTGGCCCATTTAGTTTTGGTTCCAAATTTTTGGAACTGGAACCGACCCATGGTTTTAAGTTGTAGAACCGGAACCGAACTGAAATTATCGGTTCAGTTTTGTGTTCCTTAAATTTAGGGTGTAAATATGTTGCACAAAAAAAATAAATGCAAAACCAATATTTATAAATCAAAGAAACTAAGAGACCATAAGTTTGCACGACTCCAAAATCATTAAGATTTTTTAGATTACTAAATATATTTAATAATCTCTTCGAACATTTCATATTCAAAGACCTAAATAATTAAGCAAAAGTTAAACATTTTCAAAACATGAGCAAATAATTTCTAAAATTACACATGAAATACCTTAATCAAGCTAATTATTCATTAATCTCTTTCAAAATCCTCTTGCTTACCACAAATTTATTTTTGATACCTAAATTCAATAACTTAGTTCTCGAGTCAGTTTTGGGTACCCTAGTGTAAGAACCGAGAACCGAACCAAGTGGTCGGTTCTAAAAATTTTTTACCCAGAACCTAAGAACAGAACCAAACCGCTCAGTTCGACTCCAGTTCGGTTCTCGGTTCTTTGGTTATTTTTGCACACCCCTACATCTTAAGGTGCAAATAATAAAAATCCTCCAACAAGGGATTGCATGTAACACCTCTACCCGTCAAGAAGAATATAATAGAGGGTCCGGCCGGGGCCCCACAACATATTCCACAAACAGGCGGAGACACTACTAAATAATATCATACAACCCAACGAATCCTAACACAGAGCATTCTAGCGAAAGCTTCACGGTTGAAACCTTGAACTCAAGCAAAACAAGAACTGTCCACTAACAAAAGAGGAATGTATACAACAAAAGTATTTGGCCTTAAGGCCTTACAAATTTCTCTTAACAAAGGTGTGGTTTACAGACATCGGCACGCAGGCCGGCCACGCATGAACAAAAAGAAACAAAATAAAGCCTTCGAGGGCAGCAGCGCAGCTTGGGCTTCAGCCCGCTAAGTCCCGCTTGGACCAGCACCTCCTGCACCTGCAAGAACCAATCCACCAAGAGGTGGCAAATAGGGCAACGGTCAGCATTCAGCTGACCAATTATAACGACCCTGCCCCTGGCACGGGGCAGCGGAATTCCATCCTTGCATAACATTTTTTCAACAGTATGTATAACAAACTACGCAAGACGTGCACGACCGCACAGTCAATACATATCACAAACGCCAGCACGACGGTTTGACGCTCCATGCACTCAGGGCAACTTCGGGTTTACCGGAAACACCAGATCCCACCAATGAGCATTTAGTCTGGCACGCAGGCCCAAGACTCTCATTATGCCGCTGACAAAAGCCCAATGCCTTGGCGCACTCATGTCCAGCCTACATAACGCAGGTACGGATCAGCCACCCCCCGTTGCTCAAACTGCCTTGCCACTACCAAGTACATCGTACCTGAAGCCACAAATAAAGGTGCGGGTCGATTTCACCTTTCCTGTTCGGCACGAAGCACTTTTTATATAGTTGCAGGCCAACGGCTCAACACCACACAAAGTGACAACTCACAGCCACAAGAGTTGAACCCAACTCTCACAATTTCTTGGACTTCCTCTAGTACTTCTTGCGGTACCAAGCCACAGGTATCCACAACGGATTTCATGCATACAAGCAATAATCACGGAGTCTTCTCCGATGTGCAAACAAGCATAACCAATCTAGACCACCATGTCCAGATGGGCTTCACACAGCTTGCCTAGATCCGTACTCTGATTCCGGACTCTAACAAGGGGGACTTCACATATCTACCCCAAGGGACACCGCAACCCACCGCACACTCGCGGGGACGGGTTTTCCCTATGCAAATGTAGGAAAGTAGGACTTCACAAGTCCAAGAAGGAAATCGTAATGTTAACCCCAAAATCGGCAATCCTCTCTAATGTGCCTATTGTTTCTGCTTTTTCTCTTACAGGTTCCCATCCGCAAGGAGCAGGTTACCCCTGATGTCCACCGTGTCCGCGCAAGACGGACTGTCGGGTCCAAAATCGCCCAAGGTTGGATGCTCCGCCAGCCGCCTGCCAGGGGCGGCCTCCGCTGGCCCCCATGGGCCGCCCGCCAAGGGCGGCCTCCGATGCCCGGGCGGATTCCCCCTGGAATTCGCCCAGGCCGCCCGCTAGGGGGCGGCCTCCCCGGGCCGGGCGGATTCCCCCTGGAATCCACCCAGGCCGCCGGCTAGGGGGCGGCCTCGCCGCGCCGGGCGGACTCCCCCGAGTCCGCCCAGGCCGCCCGCTAGGGGGCGGCCTCGCCGCGCCGGGCGGACTCCCCCGAGTCCGCCCAGGCCGCCCGCTAGGGGGCGGCCTCGCCGCGCCGGGCGGACTCCCCCGAGTCCGCCCAGGCCGCCCGCTAGGGGGCGGCCTCGCCGCACCGGGCGGACTCCCCCGAGTCCGCCCAGGCCTCCCGCTAGGGGGCGGCCTCGCCGCGCCGGGCGGACTCCCCCGAGTCCGCCCAGGCCGCCCGCTAGGGGGCGGCCTCGCCACGCCGGGCGGACTCCCCCGAGTCCGCCCAGGCCGCCTGCTAGGGGGCGGCCTCGCCGCGCCGGGCGGACTCCCCCGAGTCCGCCCAGGCCGCCCGCTAGGGGGCGGCCTCGCCTGCCGGGCGGACTCCCCTGAGTCCGCCCAGGCCGCCGCTAGGGGCGGCCTCGCCTGCCGGGCGGACTCCCCCGAGTCCGCCCAGGCCGCCACTAGGGGCGGCCTCGCCTGCCGGGCGGACTCCTCCGAGTCCGCCCAGGCCGCCGCTAGGGGCGGCCTCGCCTGTCGGGCGGACTCCCTCGAGTCCGCCCAGGCCGCCCGCTAGGGGGCGGCCTCGCCTGCCGGGCGGACTCCCCCGAGTCCGCCCAGGCCGCCCGCTAGGGGGCGGCCTCCGCTCCGGCAAGGGAGGACTCCTCCTGGAGTCCCCCCAATCAGCCCAGAGTTGCCTGCTCAAGCTCCGTCTGCCTGCTCCTCAGGTTGCTCAGTCAGGTTGCTCAGGTCGCCGAGGTCGCCGAGGTAGTCAAGGATGACGTCACTGGACCAGATTCTCCCCAGGCCTATAAATACCCCCCAAGACCTCTCATTCTGGAGGGGGCAAGAGGAGAACTGCCACCTTGTTCAAAGCCTGCGGACTCAGTTTTCCAGGTCGACAGGGGTTGATCAGGCAAGGTCTGCGGCCTCCAAATCCTCAGTCCGCCCAGGTCGTCAAAGCTGTGGACTTAGTTTTTTCTGCCTTCAGCAGGCAGCTTGGGCAGCATCTGCAGCTTCAGTTCTCCAGTCCTCTACAACTCCTTTTACTTAGCTTCTGGCATCTCCTTCCTCAGCCGCCAGCTTCACCCATTGTACCCTTTACTACTCTTTTATGTAATGGTGCAATAGCAAATTGTAACTCTTCTTGAATAAAGGAAAAGCCCGTCGCAAGAGTGGCATTCAAGCCGCGGCGGGCGAAGTCTGCTGTTGCCGCTGCTAGCGGCCTCCTCTCTTCTTCTCTCCTCTCTCGGCATCAACCTGCAAAGCTAACCATTCAAGTAGCTGTCTGCTCGACAGTACCTGAGCAAGCTTCTCCTCTGCTCAAGCAAGCTTCCTCTCTGCCTGAGCAAGCTTCCTCTCTGTTTGGGCAGGCTTCTCCTCTGCTCAAGCAAGCTTCCTCTCTGCCTGAGCAAGCTTCTCCTCCATCCCCGCAACCCTTCTTCCTTCATCCTTAGCTTGTGAGATCGAACACCCGTTAACTGGTCGGTGTCGCATTTCGCGCATCAACAGTTAACACGCGGCCTTCAGATCTCGATTAGACAGTGAAAGCAGTGGTTGCTCATGACAGACCATCAACCAGCCGAGAGTATTTCTCCAAGTCCCAGTGATGATTCTCTTTGGGAGGCCTTAGATCAATCTCGCAGAGAAACTGCCCAACAGTTTCAAGCCATCAACCGTACTCTAGCAGCTCTCACTTAGTAATTGGTCGCTCAATCTTCAGCAGCGCCAGTTCCTCCAGTCAATCTAGCACCAACATCAGAGACTCCTCAAGTTTATCCACCGGCTTATCCGCCGGTCTATCCTCCTCTTTATACTCCAACCTTTCCGCAAGGGCCAGCAGCTCCCTTGCGATCTCAAGATGATGAGTTTGCAGCTCGTCAAAACTTCTTCCGGGAGGCTGCCCGAGGAAGTCCAGCCAGATTTTTGAACTTTCAGGGAAGTCACCCCTCCTCTTCAGCTCCTGCCTTTGCTCCTCCCGCAGCAACCTTTTACTCCTATCCTCCTGCTCCTTTTGTAACTACTGCTCATGCTCCTTACTTTCCCTATGCAGTAGAACCAGAAGAGCCATCGCCGTTTACAGAGAGCGTTCGATATGAACCAACTCCAGTCAACTTTCGAGAGCCACGGTTGCCCATTTACACTGGGGAGACTGATCCTGTCAAGCATCTTCAAGCCTTTGAATCAGCCGTTGCTCTCAAGACCCTCTCAGATGCTACCAAGAGCAAGCTCCTCGTAATGACCTTTGATGGTCAAGTGAGAGACTGGTTCTATGGACTGCGACCTCAGTCAATCTCTTCCTTTATTGACTTGCGAAGAGAGTTCCTGCTCCGATTTTCTACATCTTCAAAGAGGAAGGGCGGTCCAGAAGCCCTCTTTGAGATCAGGCAGCGAGAGAATGAGACCTGGTCTCATTATGTGGATCGTTTTCAGAAAGAAATCTTGGACATTGAGATTGTGGATCAAGAAATGTACCGAGTGGCTCTCATCCACGGCCTGCGTGAAGGTCCACTAAAGTTTGAAGCTAATGTCCGAGCACCCAGGACTTATCAAGAGCTGATTGGTTTAGCCAACTCGTATATTCGTGGTGAAAAGAGCAACCCCAGCTTCGTCTCCAGGCTGGTGTCAGAGAAAAATTCTTCTTCTTACAAGCAACCTCCGAGGTCTCCTCGGAAAGACTTTCCATCTCTCTCTAGGAAAGCAAGGAGATTTCAGCATCATCAACACCCCTTCCAAGGCCATGATCGTACCCAAGAGCGGCTGCTACCATTGTCAACATCATCTCCGCTAGCAGCTGCAGTTCATCAGCAGCAAGAAGGTGACCTGCCATAATTTGAGCTAGATGAGGTCATGCAAGAAGTTAGCCTAATTGAAAGTTGACTAGTTGTCTAAATTATCACCTAGAGGGGGGTGAATAGGTGATTGCGACGTCTTTTGCGGAATAAAATAAAACTAATCGCAGCACACACAAAAAGAACACAAGCACAGACGACACAAGATTTATAGTGGTTCCCCGATCTTGGGTACTCCACTTTCCCTCTCACCGATCTAGTAACGCACTATACTCGGCTACTCCACTTATCTCAGATTAAAGAAATCTTACAACTCGATCCAACCCGGATCTACACTCGGAAGCACAATCTTCCTACAACAAATACTCGGAATGAAAACTCCTACAACTCGGAGAAGAATCTCCTACAGAATAAAGATTTACAGAAAATGATAAAACTGTGACAGATCTAGAAAATCTTGACGTCTCTTCTTCCTTCAACAATGGCGGCTCTGTCAGGAATCAGTCGGAGAAGATATTGTCGTCGATCTTGAGATCTGGTTCTTCGGAACACACGGAATCAAGAGATTCGAAAGAAGTCGAGGTCGATCTCGATTCTATGTGTCACTTCGTCGATCTTTCTTCGTCGGCGGCCTTCCAGATGGAAACAGTGAGCGGCGGCGACCGGGAAGATGAATCGAGAACTTAGGGTTTTTCGGCCCTTTTTCGTTTCACGTTCTTGAAGAGAGAGAAAAGATAAACGATGATAAAAGTTCTTAATGAAAAGAGAGACTGATTAGACCTTTTATAGGGAGCCTAATCGGTCAGAAATCAAATCGTATTGAAAGTAATGCCACGTGGGCCAATTAGATGATGACAGATTAAGGATTGGAAAAATAGAACGAATAGTGGGTCAACGATTTTGACAATTTCAGAATTAGAAAAAGATTAAGTCAGAAGTACTCGAGAACTGAAGGTTGTTCTCGAGCACTGAATCAAGGAGTTCTCGAGAATAGAAATGATTGTCTCGAGATCTGAGACTTAGAAAAATATACTGTCAAAAATAACTTTCTCGAGCACTAATTGTACTACTCGAGCACTTATACTTAGAAGAAAAAGTATATCTGGATTACTCGAGCACACAGTAAACTTGCTCGAGTACTGGAAAGAAAGTACTCGAGAACTTGAAACTTCTCGAGCACAAAGACTTAGAAAAATAACAACAGAGAAATAGTTCTCGAGAAAGGTAGACTTTTTCTCGAGAAGAAGAGTTATATTTCTCGAGTACTTTTCCTTAGAAATATTTTTGCACAGCATTCTAGTTCTCGAGCAGCAAAGTCATTTTCTCGAGAAAGGAAAACTTTCTCTCGAGCATTAATGACTTAGCCAGATTTGAAAGAAAAAGTTCTCGAGCAAGCTGAGCTTTTTCTCGAGCACTTTAAAAACTTCTCGAGACCTAGAGTTGTAATTTACTCGAGCACTATTGTACTTCTCGAGCAAAAATGACTTAGCAAAAATTCTAAGTTACAGAAAAATATTTTCAAATAAAACTTCTTCAGCTTCAGCTTTTGTCCTTTTCTCCAAGTGATTTGAGGTTAAGTATATTCCAATAGAGAGGCTACACATGAGTCAACACCTTGGATTACACAGTGAGGGATTACACTGTGAAGTCCTGTGTTTGATGACCCATTGCAGACTGACATTGGTCTATACTTAAAGTGTACACCTGCAAGCATATGGCTAAAGAGAAATATCAAATACAACTGGATTCAACTTAGTTCATGGGTGACTTCATGCAAATCTAGGTGAGTGTGGATACAATACCCAACAATCTCCCCCTATTTGCAGAAGTCAGAACCCTATACACTAAGCTGAATCCCTTAACAAATAATACATAACAACAAGTAAGCAAGACATATGTGACATAATCAAAATAACCTAGAGCAGGAATAACAGAAATGAATCACAGCACAATCAGAAACATATAGGTATATAAGTAATCAGATTTTTCAGATTAATGTTTTTAAATCCCACTATTCCCAAAGTTACAAAGGCTGTTATGAAATAGAGTGCAGGTTACTTCTTCTTGCCATCAGCCTGTCTCTTTTGTCTTTCACCCTCTTGCCATCTCTTCTGCTCTTGTCTCTCAAAGTAGCTGTAGGGCTTGGGAAAGTACTTTTCAGGTTTAGGAGGAGCTGCAGCATTGTTAAATCCATACTTAGACTCATGCAGCCTCCTCTGAGTGCAGTTCTTGTCATACTTTCTCCATTCCTCATGGCTGTAGAATTCTTGTTGTCTCTCACTGAATTGAGTTACCAGCTTCAGAGTTTCAAGGATTAAAGTCCTGGAGGTGGGGCTCCAGACTTCAGAGTGTACTGGATACTGCCTTGGTTCATCCTGATGTCTTCTGTAGCCTTGATCATGTTCAGGTGCAGATCTCCTTGCAGAGGGCCCTTCCCCATATTTCCTTTTCTTTGTTTGGATATTAGGTGGCTGGTTAGGTAGATCTTCCCACACCTCTCCAGTTGGCATGAAAGTTTCTTGAAGTTCAATGTATGGAGAGAAGGCCTTCTGAGCAAGGGCAGCAGCAGCAGCAGCATCTTCTTCAGCTTGGACAGCAGCCAGTGCATCAGCAGCAGCTTGGGCAGCAGAGGCTTGAGTGCTTTCAGCAAGGGCTGCTCTGACTGCAACTGGGTTCAGATGATAGGGAATTGAGTTGGGGTCAATCTGATGGTCAGGGAATATATTGTTGTGCATCCAGACAGAGGTATCAAAGGCATGAAACTTGACAGAGTCAATATGTTTCAGCACATTTTCTTTCAGGGAGGTGTGGAATGCATCCTGAGCCTTGATGACTTTGGCTTCTATGTCAGCTTGGGTTTCAAGGCTAGCATTGGTAATTCTGGTCATGATGGATTCAGTATGTTTAGCTGAGATAGACTTGAAAATCTCCTCCCCCTTTCTGACTTCTGCAGTAAGGGTTTCAATAGCATCTTCCTTAAAGGTGCCAACCTCACCTGTCAGCTCAAAGAACTTGGCATCTGTCCTTTTATCCAACTGAATCTGATTATTAGCCAACACAACTGATTGATCCATGAGGTGGCCAATACTTGTTATAGTATGATCCAAGGCCAATCCTCCTTTGTGAAATGCTTCTTTCAGGGTATTTGTGTTCACCTGGATTTCAGCAAAGCCTTTGTGCATGGCCTTCTCAAGTGCAGTCACCTGGTCTTGAACCTTCTTGACAGCAGTGTCTATGTAGGTTTTCTGTTCAGCAAACAACTGTGTTAACAGTGTTATGATGGAATCAGTAGCAGCAGGAGCACTTGCAGGAGGAAGACTGGATGGAGGTGGTTGAGCAGCAGCAGGTGGAGAAGGTGCATTGGAGGGGCTGGGGGTGATCTCTTCAATTACAACAGTAGAAGTGGATGGCTGTCTTCTCAGAGGGATGTTGTCATCTTCTTCATTTCCTGAAGGAAGGAAAGTTGGGATGGAGTAGTGTGGCCTTGGAGGAATCCTGGACTCTGCCTCCTGAACATCCTCATCAGTTTCTTGGATGTCAGTCATTGGCTCAAAAGAAGAGGGAGTGGTTGTGGAGGAAGCAGCAGCTTGCTGTCCTTGGGTATCAGCTGGGTGAGGAGGTGATGGGGGAAGTGAACTGGAGGGCTGAACTGGTTCTGGAGAAGCATGTTTCTGAGGCAGTTCTGGAACTGGTTCAAGTGGAGCTGGGTCCTGAGCAGTGGCTGGAGCAGAATCTGGAACTGAGTCTGGAGCTGTTGATGCTAAACTGGGGTGCTCAGAAGTGAGTTCAGTGATCATTGCATCAATTTGTTCTGAAGTGGCAGTCAGATCTATATCCATGGAGGCAGGCTCCCCCTCAAGAGAAGCATCCTGGATGACAATCTCTGGGTTTGGAGGGGGGGATGGAATCCTGTACTCTGGAACATCCTTTACCACAACTGTTGTAGCAGGAACTGGGGGAATTTTTGGAGCTGGGGAAGGTTGTGCAGGCTCCCCCTCAATTGCTGGATGAGGAGAGGGAGGTGGAGTCCTGACAACCTCTTCCTGAACTTGTTCTTGAGCCCTGGAGGCCTGGGTGGTATTCTGCAATTTCAACTCCCATCTGTTAATGGAGTCCACTGTGAGCCTCTTCATGTAGTGCAGAACACTGCCTTTGGACATTGAGAACACTGCTGGGTCAAGTTCACTGAGTAGAAGGGTTATAATTCTGGCAAATCCAGGCTTCTTGAGACTGGACCTGATGTGATCAAGAATCAGTCTGCCAAAAGGATATTGCTTCCTGCAGATTATGGAGGTCATCACATCAAACATCTCTCCTGTAGCATGTTTGATTGATCCAGTAGCACAGAGAAGGCATTTGCCGACGATGTCCAGAAGGAATTTGCTCTCTGGGTTCAGCTGGGGGCGTCGAATACCAGAGGGTATGCCGGCGATTCCACAGAAGGAATAGGCACGGTCATAGTCTGCATGGGTTAGGTCTTCTGGTTCTGTGACTGGAGGTAGATGAAGCAACTGATTGATGATGGAGGCGGTGAGTTTGACCTTGATGCCAGAAACGGTAGATCGGAGAACATGACCACTGGTGCTGACTGTCAAATTCTGGTAGAATTCATGAACCTGAGGAAGAAGGAGACGACACTTCTGTTCTAGGACAAAAGTGAGGCCGGCTATATCCAGGAGGTTCAAGAGGTTCTGAAAGTCTGGGGATATGTCTGCAATGCCATCTCGAAGGAGTTCACTGCCGATTCCGAGCTTGGCGATGGAAGAAGATGAAGCCATTGAAGAAAAACGGAGAAAAACTGTGGGGTTTTCCTGGTTTTCACGGCACCGGCGGGAGGCGAAGGGTCTCAAGAAATTTGGGGATTTTGGGATTAGTGGATTTAACGATTTTAATCTGACTATTTATATACATATTGTAAAAGAGCGGCAGAAATGATCTGGACTGCTACTAGGCATTTCGAAAAATAATAAAAGCTAACAAAAACTGTACTCGGGAAATTAGGGTTAAGAATTTTCGTAAGTATCAAGTGCTCGAGAAGTAGGCTCGAGTACTTTATTAAGTTCTCGAGTACCCCGAGTGAAGTTCTCGAGACAAAAGAACTTAGGAAATTTTCGTAACCGAAAGTTCTCGAGAAGTTTTCTCAAGCAGAATAAAGAGTTCTCGAGAAGCTTGCTCGAGAAGTAGACAGTTCTCGAGCATCGTTCTCGAGCAAAAGTAAAGTTCCCGAGGAAGAATTACTTAGCTTTATTTTTTCTGAAATTCTGAAAAGTTGAAAGTTGAAAGTTTTTCTGAAATTCTGATACCAATTGAAAATTGACTTTTTCCTTAGTCCTCTTTGTTGAGCATCCCAAGTTCTGTCTTGAAGAAAGAGAACTTGGCCTCATCCAGTGGCTTTGTGAAAATGTCTGCAACTTGTCTATCTGTTGGAACATATTGAAGGTTGATATCTCCTCGCTCCACATGCTCCCGTATAAAATGATATCTCAACTCTATATGTTTTGTTCTGCTGTGTGACACTGGATTGTTGGCAATGGCAATTGCACTTGATGAATCACACATCAGAGGAATGTCTTCAAACTTCAGGTTGTAATCTTCAAGCTGATTTTTGATCCAAAGCAGTTGTGCACAACAACTGCCTGCAGAGATGTACTCTGACTCGGCTGTTGAGATTGCGACACAATTCTGCTTCTTACTACTCCAGGAAATAAGCCTTCTTCCTAGGAATTGACATGTTCCTGAGGTGCTCTTCCTATCATCCTTGCTACCTGCAAAATCTGCATCTGAATAGCCAATCAGTTCATTGTCATTACTTCTTGGGTACCATAAGCCAAGATTTGGTGTACCTTTAAGGTATCTCAAAATTCGCTTTGCAGCAGCGTAATGAGATTCCTTACTGTTCACCTGAAATCTAGCACATACACATGTTGAGAACATTATGTCTGGCCTACTAGCAGTAAGGTAGAGTAGTGACCCAATTATGCTTCTGTATTTGGTTTCATCAAAAGGTTTCCCTTTCTCATCCTTATCCAGAGACATAGCTGAGGCCATTGGAGTTTTCATTGTAGATGCGTTCTCCAATCCAAATTTCTTAATCAACTCCTTTGTGAACTTCGTCTGAGATATGAAAATTCCATCCTCAGATTGTTTCACTTGGAGTCCCAAGAAATACTTCAACTCACCCATACTGCTCATTTCAAACTTCCCTTGCATTAGTTTAGAAAACTTTTTGCAAAGGATGTCGTCAGTTGAGCCAAAAATAATGTCATCGACATAGATTTGCACTAGCAAAATCTTGCCTTTTATTTCCCTAAGAAATAATGTCTTGTCTATCTTTCCTCTTGTGAACTTATTCTCAAGAAGAAAAGTAGACAATGTCTCATACCAAGCTCGGGGAGCTTGCTTGAGACCATACAGTGCTTTAAATAGAAAGTAGACATGGTTAGGAGAGTTTGGATCAACAAAACCAGGAGGTTGTTCTACATATACTTCTTCCTTTATGTTTCCATTAAGGAAGGCAGACTTCACGTCCATTTGATAGACGGTGAAACCTTTTAATGCAGCATATGCTAGAAATAACCTTATTGCCTCCAATCTTGCCACTGGAGCATATGTTTGATCGAAGTCTATTCCTTCTTCTTGTCGGTATCCTTTGGCGACGAGACGCGCCTTGTTCTTTATTATTGTACCATCTTCATCTAGCTTGTTCCGATACACCCACTTGGTTCCTATAACGTTCTTATCTTTGGGTCTTGGTACAAGCTTCCAAACTTCACACCGTTTGAATTGGTTCAGCTCCTCTTCCATGGCTAGTATCCATGATGCGTCGCAGTTTGCTTCCTCAAACTTCTTTGGTTCCACCTGAGATAGAAAACTTAAATATAAATTTTCATTAGTGGTACCTCTACGAGTTCTGACACCGTCTCGAGGATTTCCAATGATCTGTTCTATTGGATGATCCTTCAAGTGTCTGAGCTCTAATGTCCTAGCATCTGGAACATCTTCAGCATCTGGAGTGACTTCATTTCTTTGAACTGCTTCAATATCCTGATCTTCATTCTCAATTGTAGTTGGAGAAGTGATCTCGATGAAGGTATCACCCTTCTCTTCACTTGGTTCCTCCAACTTTATTTCATTTATCTTGGAACCTGCAGCTTCAAGTAACACACTAGACGAGTTGCTTTGCAACAAACTCGTCTCATCAAAAATAACATGAATTGATTCTTCTACCACCAAGGATTTCTTGTTAAAGATCCTATATGCTTTACTTTGGCTACTATAGCCTACGAAAATGCCTTCAAAACTCTTTTCGCTAAACTTAGTGGTATGATACTTGCCGTTGTTAAGTACAAAGCACTTACAACCAAAGATTCTAAAGTAAGATATTGTTGGCTTCCTGCCTTTTAAAAGTTCATAAGGAGTCTTATCATGGTTCTTGTTTATGAGTGCTCGATTTTGCACGTGACATGCAGTGTTGACGGCTTCAGCCCAGAAATATTCCGGTAGTGAAGCATCACTCAACATAGTCCTGCAAGCCTCTATGAGTGTTCTGTTTCTTCTCTCAGCTACTCCATTTTGTTGTGGAGTCCGAGGAGAGGAAAACTCATGAAGGATACCAAGGCTTTCACAAAATTCCGTCATGGCCCCAGATTTGAATTCCGTTCCATTGTCACTTCTGATTTTGACAATGGAGCAGTTGTACTCATTCTGTATTTTCCTGACAAAATTAGTGAAAATATCAAAGGTATCCGACTTGTGTTTCAAAAAGAACACCCACGCAAAGCGCGAGTAATCATCAACAATAACCAACGTATAATTCTTACCTCCTAAACTTCTAACTTGCAGTGGACCAAACAAGTCCATATGAAGAAGGTGTAAACACCTGTCCGAATCTTTGCCAATAATGCTTTTAAAAGTAGCCCTTGTTTGCTTGCCTTTAATGCATGCGTGACAAGGTCTTTCCTTTTCGCACTTAACATTTGGAGCATCACGCACCAAATTCTTCGAAAACAATTTATGAATGGTTTTGAAATTAATATGTGCTAATCTCTTGTGCCATTGGTCACTAAGAGATGCACTATCTTTAGCAAGAAGACATACTGGGGTAGAGGAATCCAAGCAAATAAAATTAAGACAAAATATGTTTCTGCTACGAGTGCCGGATAAAATGGTTTCTTGTTTATCAACCGCTTTTATCAAACACTTGTTGGCATGAAACTCAACAACGTATCCTTTGTCGCATAATTGACTTATGCTTATGAGATTATGTTCTAATCCCTCAACATAAGCAACATCCGAGAAGGATACGCTACCGTTAGAAATTGTACCATATCCTTTTGTAACTCCCCGGTCGGAGCCTCCAAAGATGACCTTTGGTCCGTTCTCGATTGGAGAGTAATTTTGAAGTAAACTTTTTGTTCCGGTCATGTGCCGAGAACATCCACTGTCCAAGTACCATATTGGTGTTCTATTGGCCTTTGGACATACCTGCAAACACAAAATCATTTTTCCTTAGGAACCCAAATTTGTTTGGGTCCTTGGTCTCTTGTTAGATTGCTCCCCCTACCGATGTTAGCATCGTGAGCGGTCTTTCTCACATTGATAACTCTTGGGGCAGCATAAACACTTTTGTTGAACCAACAATCGATGGCGAAGTGACCAATCTTGCCACAACACCAACAATGAAATCTATTGTATCTTTGTCCATTCTTCTCTTGCTTGACCATCTTGACATGAGGTCTAGCAGGAGGAGCTGCCCTGGAGGTGGATGCTTCATGTTGATGACATGAACATGCTTTCCTCTCTTTGGTGGACAAGACTTCAACTTCTTTCACTTTCGGTGCTCTCTTAAAGTTATGACCATGATTATATGGACCATAGCTCTGAAGACTGATTTCTTCATAAGGTGCTTTAAAAACACTTTCGCCAAAGTTTCTAGGACGTGCCCATCCTTGGTATCTAGACTTTGGCTCTACATAAGTAGGCCTAGACCAGTGTCCATAGGAGGACTCAAGATCAAACTTGTTTGTCGGGTAGATTACCTTATTAAAGGTAGTCTGTTCTTGAGGGGCTTTCCCTTTTTCTTTGGCTAAGGCTTTCTTGGCTGCCTTATTCTTTCGTTGAGTCTTATTCCTTCTAGAAGTCTTACTAGAAGAGGCTACATGGCCTAGTCCAGCACCATCAGTCTGTGCTGAAAATTCAGCAATCAGTGGAAGAACTGTCTTAGTCTTGGAGAAGCTCTCAACAAGCTTCTTCTCAGCCTCAAACTGCTCTTCCAGTTTCTCAATGACTTTTTCTTTCAGACTGACGAGACTAAGTGTCTCATTCAATTCTTTTATGGCAGAGTTAAGCTTACCTTTGAGTGATTCCATCTCAAGAACTTCTTCTCTCAAAGAGCTTTCACTTGCCTTAAGAGACTTAATCTCTTTGGCTTGAGCTTTCACGACCTTTCGACATTTGTCGTAGGCCTTGATCAGCTCTCTGTACTGAACCATGAGTTCAGACTCATCGTCAGAAGAGCTGTCCTCATTCTCATGTTCAGAACTCTCAGATTCAGAAAGAGGTGTGTGAGAGTTTACCTTCCCAGTGTACTGGGGTTCTGTCTCCTCATCAGTTTGAGCCATCAGCCCAAAATATGCTTCTTCTTCCTCACTTGACTCCGAGGAGTCTGAGTCGCTGAGGGTCTTTGTTTTCTTAGCCACGAAGCTCCTTTCATTCTTCTTTTGGTGAAAGGGTTTCTTGCTTTCCTTCTTTCCTCCTTCTCTTTTCTTATGAGGGCATTCAGCAATCATATGACCTGGCTTGTTGCAACAATAGCAAACTATGTCAGATGAAACATGTTTGTTCTGTTTAGGAACATACCTGTCATGGCTGCTTGAGCCTTTCTTTCTTCGATCACTTTCATAATGTGATCGTCTATGTGAGGCATCCTTGCCTCTCCAATTCTTCTTTTTGTTCAGAAACTTCTTGAACTGTCTTGATAAGAGAGAGAACTCTCCTTCAGACAACTCTGAGCCTGATGAACTGGGCTCTGAACTTTCTTCACTCTCAATTGTTTCCTGAGCAGGAGTAGATGATTGAGCTTTGACCTTTTTTGTGCTTTCTGCCTTCAAGGCAACAGTCTTATCCTTTGAAGAGGATCTGCTCTTCTCTTCTTCGGCTTTTCTTGTATTTATTTGCATCTCATAAGACATCAGCTTTCCGAAGAGATTCTGTGGGTCAGTCTCTGCTAGTCTGCCAAACTCCCGAATGGCACATACTTTGGTATCCCACTCTTTCGTCAGGGATCTGAGGAATTTGTCATTCAGGTCACCATTAGTGAACTTCCTGCCATACCCCTTCAGACCATTAACAATTTTGCTGAAGTTCTCAAAAGTATCTGTGATTGAATCCTTTGGTCCTTGTCTGAAGGCTTCATATTTTTGATTCAGAAGGGATCTTCTGTCATCCCTTACTTCTTCAGTGCCTTCCATCAGGACTAACAGACACTGCCACATTTCCTTAGCACTTTGGCAATGTATCAGATTCAGTAGCATAGAGTCATCAACTGCACTTGCTATGATGTTTTTAGCTTTCTTGTCCAACGAGACAAGTGCAATCTCATCTTTGTCAAGATCCATCAGTTTCTTTGGTACCTTTAGAGTAGGATCTATTGTGGAGGTTGTCATGGGAACATAGGGACCTTCTTCAACTATCATAAAGATCCTTGGATCCACAGCTTCCATAAAGAATTTAATTCTTTCTTTCCACATGGGAAAGTTTGTCTTGGTGCACAGTGGAAGCTTTGCAAAATCTTTTGCCTTATCCATGCTTGGCTAACTTCTTAGACAACTTAGGGCAGATCTGATCAAGGTGTTAACCTTTATATGATCAACCTCCCTCTGATACCAATTGAAAGTTGACTAGTTGTCTAAATTATCACCTAGAGGGGGGTGAATAGGTGATTGCGACGTCTTTTGCGGAATAAAATAAAACTAATCGCAGCACACACAAAAAGAACACAAGCACAGACGACACAAGATTTATAGTGGTTCCCCGATCTTGGGTACTCCACTTTCCCTCTCACCGATCTAGTAACGCACTAGACTCAGCTACTCCACTTATCTCAGATTAAAGAAATCTTACAACTCGATCCAACCCGGATCTACACTCGGAAGCACAATCTTCCTACAACAAATACTCGGAATGAAAACTCCTACAACTCGGAGAAGAATCTCCTACAGAATAAAGATTTACAGAAAATGATAAAACTGTGACAGATCTAGAAAATCTTGACGTCTCTTCTTCCTTCAACAATGGCGGCTCTGTCAGGAATCAGTCGGAGAAGATACTGTCGTCGATCTTGAGATCTGGTTCTTCGGAACACACGGAATCAAGAGATTCGAAAGAAGTCGAGGTCGATCTCGATTCTATGTGTCACTTCGTCGATCTTTCTTCGTCGGCGGCCTTCCAGATGGAAACAGTGAGCGGCGGCGACCGGGAAGACGAATCGAGAACTTAGGGTTTTTCGGCCCTTTTTCGTTTCACGTTCTTGAAGAGAGAGAAAAGATAAACGATGATAAAAGTTCTTAATGAAAAGAGAGACTGATTAGACCTTTTATAGGGAGCCTAATCGGTCAGAAATCAAATCGTATTGAAAGTAATGCCACGTGGGCCAATTAGATGATGACAGATTAAGGATTGGAAAAATAGAAAGAATAGTGGGTCAACGATTTTGACAATTTCAGAATTAGAAAAAGATTAAGTCAGAAGTACTCGAGAACTGAAGGTTGTTCTCGAGCACTGAATCAAGGAGTTCTCGAGAATAGAAATGATTGTCTCGAGATCTGAGACTTAGAAAAATATACTGTCAAAAATAACTTTCTCGAGCACTAATTGTACTACTCGAGCACTTATACTTAGAAGAAAAAGTATATCTGGATTACTCGAGCACACAGTAAACTTGCTCGAGTACTGGAAAGAAAGTACTCGAGAACTTGAAACTTCTCGAGCACAAAGACTTAGAAAAATAACAACAGAGAAATAGTTCTCGAGAAAGGTAGACTTTTTCTCGAGAAGAAGAGTTATATTTCTCGAGTACTTTTCCTTAGAAATATTTTTGCACAGCATTCTAGTTCTCGAGCAGCAAAGTCATTTTCTCGAGAAAGGAAAACTTTCTCTCGAGCATTAATGACTTAGCCAGATTTGAAAGAAAAAGTTCTCGAGCAAGCTGAGCTTTTTCTCGAGCACTTTAAAAACTTCTCGAGACCTAGAGTTGTAATTTACTCGAGCACTATTGTACTTCTCGAGCAAAAATGACTTAGCAAAAATTCTAAGTTACAGAAAAATATTTTCAAATAAAACTTCTTCAGCTTCAGCTTTTGTCCTTTTCTCCAAGTGATTTGAGGTTAAGTATATTCCAATAGAGAGGCTACACATGAGTCAACACCTTGGATTACACAGTGAGGGATTACACTGTGAAGTCCTGTGTTTGATGACCCATTGCAGACTGACATTGGTCTATACTTAAAGTGTACACCTGCAAGCATATGGCTAAAGAGAAATATCAAATACAACTGGATTCAACTTAGTTCATGGGTGACTTCATGCAAATCTAGGTGAGTGTGGATACAATACCCAACACTAATCATGAAGGATAAGGCATATTCCAAAAAGCCCTACCAGCCGGCGAATCAGAGATCAAGAAATTCAGACCCGTTCTGTGAATTCCACAAAGAGAAAGGTCATTTAACTGAAGATTGCAAGGCCCTTCGGCGATTGGTTGAAAGATTGCTCATCGAGGGCAAGATCAACGACCTGGTCAAAAAAATTGATTCTTCAAAACCTTCCACCTCCAAGGGCAAGGAGGTGGCTGAGGGTCAGCTGGAGTGCATAGAGATACATGACAAGGGCCGTCTGGGGTCCATTGATTTTGCAAGTGAGTGCATCGATGTCGTTGACGAAGGTCCCCTCGGAAGGCTATTTTGAAGCAAAGAGGACACAGTTCTTGCGTCATCAGCTATGACCAATCACAGTTCCTCAAAGCCCCTCACGATCGTGACTGGTTACCTTTACTTTACTCTTCAAACATTTCGCTTTTCAGCACTTCTAAGTGTTTCATTTTTCATTCAATAAAGCTTACGTCAGAGATCTCATACTGACACAGTTCCCTTTTTGTGATGCTCCTTCTCCATATTTTTCTCTTTGTCAAAGAGATCACTGAACCACCGAGATATCGCCAAGTCTTGCTCAGTGCTCCCTCGAGATTGTCCTCAGGCGTAAAACCACAATGACCACATATGATGAGGAGTTTTCTCATATGTGTAGTGGGGGCCGTTCAACTCTCGTGTGGAGGATGACGGGGCTTCGGATCCCGGCCGATGTCTAGCGCAGTGTGAGTGCTTAGGGGAGGCCTCCTTCGATAGTTCTATCGTGCTCCGTTAGGGATACGTTACAGTTACGATGATCTTTGCTTGACAAGCAATGGCGATCAAGTGTAGCCTTGTCTCCTCGATCATCTCACAACTGTGGCGGCCGAACACTCTATGGTACTCTCGATCCGTGCCTCCGCGGGACCCACAACTCCGCTGATCAATCCGCAGACAAGCAATAGGCCACTTGGCGCAACTAGTCTAATTGATCAGCGATGCTTGTAACCCGAGGCAAGAGAGCAGTGCATCTGTCGATCCTTCTTAGGGTTATTTCTTGTTTATTTGTGCCCTTCTAAAAGGATGCGCGGCCAGCCCGCTTTGGTTAGGACTTCACCCAGGATGACTTTGGCAAGTGATGCATAATGCCCACGGGGAACACCTGTGGCAGCATTCAACCTTTTAGATCATCCTCGGGGGTAGCCTCTTTTCTCTCCTTTTTTACCTTCTTACAGGTTGAATCCAACCTATTCCAAGGATCTGCAACATCTTTTCTTGACTTATGATCATCCTATGTGCACTACCTGCATAAGCTCTTATCAGATAATGATCAACAAGTTCTCCTATCAAATGTTAATCATACATCATTTAAGGCATATGGAACTTCCTGATTGACAAGCCGTGCCATCGTGAATCTAATTTCGGATTTTCTTATCTTGCGGATTTGAGTTATTATGTTGACAGTATACCTTGATCACGCGAGACAATCATCATCACAGTTTAATCATTATTCAATTGATAGCAAGATCCTCTCAGGTACTTGCAGTCTATTTTCCTTTTTCTATCTGCTCGCTCACCTTACTTTTGCAGAAGCTAGCAGATAGTAGCAAGTTCCTCTCAGGTACTTGCAGCTTATTTTCTTCTTCTACCTGCTTGCTTACTCTCCTTTTGCAGAGACTAGCAGATAATAGCAAGATCCTCTCAGGTACTTGCAGTCTATTTTCCTTTTTCTATCTGCTCGCTCACCTTACTTTTGCAGAAGCTAGCAGATAGTAGCAAGTTCCTCTCAGGTACTTGCAGCTTATTTTCTTCTTCTACCTGCTTGCTTACTCTCCTTTTGTAGAGACTAGCAGATAGTGGCAAGTTCCTCTCAGGTACTTGTAGCTTATTTTCTTCTTCTACCTGCTTGCTTACTCTCCTTTTGCAGAGACTAGCAGATAGTGACAAGTTCCTCTCAGGTACTTGCACCTTGCTCTCTTATCATATCTGTTGCTTACTTGTCTTTTACAGAGACCAGCAGATAGTATCAAGTTCCTCCCAGGTACTTGCACCTTACTCTCCTGTCATATCTGCCTGCTTACTCTCCTTTTGCAGAAACTAGCAGATAGTGGAAAGTTCCTTTCAGGTACTTGCACCTTACTCTTCTATCATATCTGTTGCTTACTTTTCTTTTGCAGAGATCAACAGATACCAGCAAGTTCTTTTCAACTCAGGTACACACAAGATGTACCTCCTTTTACCTGTATTGACTTTTCTTCGCAGGTAAAATATCGGCACTGACAGATCTTTCAGGGGCATCAGGTTCTATCTCTCCTGATCTCTAAATTGTTTCTTTCCTGTTTCTCAAGGGGAGGATCACGATTTTCGTGGGTCTCCTACTTTTTCGAAGTTCCCTGCGGAACTTGAAAAAGTGCGGGGATTATGTTAACCCCAAAATCGGCAATCCTCTCCAATGTGCCTATTGTTTCTGCTTTTTCTCTTAAAGGTTCCCATCCACAAGGAGCAGGTTACCCCTGATGTCCACCGTGTCCGCGCAAGACGGACTGTCGGGTCCAAAATCGCCCAAGGTTGGATGCTCCGCCAGCCGCCCGCCAGGGGCGGCCTCCGCTGGCCTCCATGGGCCGCCCGCCAAGGGCGGCCTCCGATGCCCGGGCGGATTCCCCCTGGAATCCGCCCAGGCCGCCCGCTAGGGGGCGGCCTCCCCGGGCCGGGCGGATTCCCCCTGGAATCCGCCCAGGCCGCCCGCTAGGGGGCGGCCTCGCCGCGCCGGGCGGACTCCCCCGAGTCCGCCTAGGCCGCCCGCTAGGGGGTGGCCTCGCCGCGCCGGGCGGACTCCCCCGAGTCCGCCCAGGCCGCCCGCTAGGGGGAGGCCTCGCCGCGCCGGGCGGACTCCCCCGAGTCCGCCGAGGCCGCCCGCTAGGGGGCGGCCTCGCCGCGCCGGGCGGACTCCCCCGAGTCCGCCCAGGCCGCCCGCTAGGGGGCGGCCTCGCCGCGCCGGGCGGACTCCCCCGAGTCCGCCCAGGCCGCCCGCTAGGGGGCGGCCTCGCCGCGCCGGGCGGACTCCCCCGAGTCCGCTCAGGCCGCCCGCTAGGGGGCGGCCTCGCCGCGCCGGGCGGACTCCCCCGAGTCCGCCCAGGCCGCCCGCTAGGGGGCGGCCTCGCCGCGCTGGGCAGACTCCCCCGAGTCCGCCCAGGCCGCCCGCTAGGGGGCGGCCTCGCCGCGCCGGGCGGACTCCCCCGAGTCCGCCCAGGCCGCCCGCTAGGGGGCGGCCTCGCCTGCCGGGCGGACTCCCCCGAGTCCGCCCAGGCGACCGCTAGGGGCGGCCTCGCCTGCCGGGCGGACTCCCCCGAGTCCGCCCAGGCCGCCGCTAGGGGCGGCCTCGCCTGCCGGGCGGACTCCCCCGAGTCCGCCCAGGCCGCCCACTAGGGGGCGGCCTCGCCTGCCGGGCAGACTCCCCCGAGTCCGCCCAGGCCGCCCGCTAGGGGGCGGCCTCCGCTCCGGCAAGGGAGGACTCCTCCTGGAGTCCCCCCAATCAGCCCAGAGTTGCCTGCTCAAGCTCCGTCTGCCTGCTCGTCAGGTTGCTCAGTCAGGTTGCTCAGGTTGCCGAGGTCGCCGAGGTCGTCAAGGATGACGTCACTGGACTAGATTCTCCCCAGGCCTATAAATACCCCCCAAGACCTCTCATTCTGGAGGGGGCAAGAGGAGAACTGCCACCTTGATCAAAGCCTGCGGACTCAGTTTTACAGGTCGACAGGGGTTGATCAGGCAAGGTCTGCGGCCTCCAAATCCTCAGTCCGCCCAGGTCGTCAAAGCTGTGGACTTAGTTTTTTCTGTCTTCAGCAGGCAGCTTGGGCAGCATCTGCAGCTTCAGTTCTCCAGTCCTCTGCAGCTCCTTTTACTTAGCTTCTGGCATCTCCTTCCTCAGCCGCCAGCTTCACCCATTGTACCCTTTACTGCTCTTTTATGTAATGGTGCAATAGCAAATTGTAACTCTTCTTGAATAAAGGAAAAGCCCGTCGCAAGAGTGGCATTCAAGCCGCGGCGGGCGAAGTCTGCTGTTGCCGCTGCTAGCGGCCTCCTCTCTTCTTCTCTCCTCTCTCGGCATCAACCTGCAAAGCTAACCATTCAAGTAGCTGTCTGCTCGACAGTACCTGAGCAAGCTTCTCCTCTACTCAAGCAAGCTTCCTCTCTGCCTGAGCAAGCTTCCTCTCTGCTTGGGCAGGCTTCTCCTCTGCTCAAGCAAGCTTCCTCTCTGCCTGAGCAAGCTTCTCCTCCATCCCCGCAACCCTTCTTCCTTCATCCTTAGCTTGTGAGATCAAACACCCGTTAACTGGTCGGTGTCGCATTTCGCGCATCAACACGTAACCCTTGGAATTCGCTTCGGATCCATGGAGAGAAAGCAAATGGATGAAAGTCTTCGCAGCAGCCTTGCCTTCGCAAATCCTAACTCGACTCGCGATTTGGACCACTGTAGCACCACCGGCAGTCAGATTCCCCTTCTTCTTCCTTCTCTTGCTTTCCTCTCTCTTTTAGCTTTAGAAAGAGAAAGATGAAACTCAAATGAGCTTTCTCCTCTTCACTCCCAGCCTTATCAACCCAGGGAAGAGCCCAGACCATTAGATCTTAGTCAAAGAAAATGAACGGCTCTGATTAGCCCTGAAATTGATTTTCCTGGGCCAAACACGGGTTATGACACGCCCGTATCACAGGCCGTGTTCCTGAAGCGGTGCACAACTAACTGAAAATAAACCAGAACACGGGTATTGACACGCCCGTGTCACCCAGCACACGGCCGTGTATCTGGCCATGTCACCCCTGTAACACGATCTCAAAAATCACCCGAGAACAACACGGCTAAGGCACACGCCCGTGTGCCTAGCCGTGTGCCAAACACGCCCAACATGCCCCTGTGACATGCCTGTGTCACAGGCCGTGTTCCACACTCAACGCCATTCCTCTCAACGCCACTTCTTCCGAGCAAGACACGCCCTGGGACACGCTCGTGTCCCAGGCCATATGAAACTCTCGACGATCAGCTCTCGTGAACTCAAGTCGATGTCCCGAGAAAAGGGGACACACCCTGGGACACGCCTGTGTCCCAGGCCGTGTACACCTGACACGCCCTGAGACATGCCCGTGTCTCAGGCCGTGTCAGCCAACCTTAATCCCACTTTGGCTTTTGAGATTTCTGGGGTGTTACAATCCTCCCCTCCTTAATAAAATTTTGTCCCGAAATTTGAAGACAGTAGGGAGATAAAACATAACACAGTATATGATAATGTGACATATATGTTTCTATCACATATACAAACAAGCCAACAGGTTACAAAAATAACTCGTGAAACTCGGCTCGCATGGTCTGCTCTCGCTCCCATGTTAGCTCTTCTCGGCCACAATTGTTCCACTGGACTTTGACCATCCCAATCGTTTTGTTCCGCAACTGTTTCTTGGCTCGATCCTCGATCCGAATGGGCCTCACCTTTGTCGTTAGACCATACTCAACCGGCACCCGATCATTCTCAATCACTTGAGCTAGGTCTTTGAATGCTTTTCGCAGTATCGAGATATGGAACTCATCATGCAGTCCACTCAATTCCGATGAAAGAGCTAGCCGATAGGTAGCTTCCCCAACTCGCACCACCACTTCAAACGGACCAAGGTATAACGGACTTAGCTTTTTGAACCGCCGAATCCGAGATACGCCTTTGAAGGGTTTAATCTTCAAATAGACCCAGTCGCCCACCACGAACTCCACATTCTGGTGCTTAGCATTGTAATACTTGGCTTGCCGATCGTGGGCTATTAGTAGCCTCTCTCAAATAGAGAATATTGTTGAGTTAGCATCCTCGACTTCCTTTTGTCCCAAAAGTTTTGACTCGCCAGTTTCTGCCCAAGCTAGCGGTGTACGACACTTGCGACCATACAGAGCCTCAAACGGTGCCATACCAAGACTCGCTTGGTAGCTATTATTATAGGCAAACTCCACCATAAAAAGATGATCTTCCCATTTCTTACCGAAGTCCAGGGCGCACATACGGAGCATATCCTCCATCGTCCTGTTTGTTCATTCAGTTTGGCCATCCATTTGAGGACGAAAGGCGGTACTGAATGCTAACTTCATGCCCAACAACTGATGGATTAGCCTCCAATCTTTCGAAGTAAATCGCCCATCTCGGTCACTTACGATGCTCCGGGGAACACCGTGCAATCGAACAATCTGCTCCATATAGAGCTTTGCCAACACTTCCAGAGAATCGTCCCTCTTGTTCGGTAGAAAGTGAGCCACCTTTGTCAACCGGTCGACAATCACCCAGATTGAGTCATTTCCGCGTTGAGATCTCGGCAAACCGTGCACGAAATCCATAGAAATATCCTCAAACTTCCACTGCGGAACCGGCAACAATTTCAGGAAACCGCTAGGCCGTTGACATTCTGCCTTCACAAAAAAACAAGTACGACACTTAGCCACATACTCAGCTATGTCCTTCTTTAAACCGGGCCACCAGAACAATTTCTTCATGTCCTTGTACATTTTTGTGCTCCTAGGGTAAATTGAGTACTTTGTAAAGTGCGCTTCGTATAACAGTTCTTCTCGCAATTTACCCGCACAAGGGACGCACAATCGGCCATCCTTCCATAATAAACCGTCATCCCAGGAGAATTGGTCACCAGACCCTTCCTTTGCATAGTACTTGAGACTTTCATCAAACTCCATTGCCCGCCGAACCCTGTCCGCAAGGTCATACTGAACCTCCAGCCAGTTCAAGCATGCATCGGCCGAAGAATTCCTTTCCACACAAGATATCTCCAATGCTTCTAACTCCTGGATTAGACGCTCATCATGTATCCGCAACCAACTTGCCCGCACCGGAGTCCGACGACTCAAGGCATAAGCGACCACATTTCCCTTTCCGGGAACATAGTGAATTTCGAAGGTATTGTCCCCTAGGAATTCCATCCACCTCCGTTTTCGTATATTCAAATCCTTTTGATCGAGCAGATACTTTAGGCTTTTATGATCTGTATAAATATCTACCTTCACGCCATAAAGATAGTGCCGTCACAACTTTAGCGAAAAGATCACCGCCGCCAACTCTAAGTCGTGAACGGGGTAATTACGTTCATGCACTTTCAATTAACGTGAGCCATATGCGATCACCTTGCCAAACTGCAGGAGAACGCAGCCTAAGCCGCTTCCTGACGCATCGCTGTATATCTCAAAACCGTCTGTACCACATGGCGACGTCAAAACAGGCGCCGTGGTCAAACGACTCTTTAGCTCCTCAAAAGCTCGCGCGCACTCCGGCGTCCAAATGAACTTCTGATCTTTTCTCATAAACGTAGTCAAAGGCAAAGCAATCCGGGAGAAGTTCTCCACAAATCGTCTATAGTAGCCTGCCAGTCCAAGAAAACTCCTGACTTCGGACACCGAATACATCACTGGCCAATCAAGAATGGCACTTATCTTTTCCGGATCCACCGCTATGCCCTCTCCACTTACCACATGGCCAAGAAAAGCCACCGACGAGAGCCAGAACTCACACTTAGAGAACTTGGCATACAACTTATTTCTCCGCAAGGTATGCAATACCAACCGCAAATGGTTTGTATGATCTTCCTCTGACTGTGAGTACACGAGGATATCATCAATGAACACGATCACAAATAGATCCAAGTATTTGCGGAACGTTCGATGCATGAGATCCATGAATACCGAAGGCGCATTACATAAGCCGAACGACATCACTATGTAGTCATAATGACCGTAGCGTGTGCCAAATGCTGTCTTGGGAATGTCACCTTCCCTAATCCGCAATTGGTAATACCCGGATTTCAAATCCAACTTGGAATAGACGGTTGAGCCCGCTAGCTGATCGAACAAGTCATCGATCCGTGGAATCGGATACTTATTTTTCTCCGTCAGCTTATTCAGTTCACGATAATCAATACATAGTCGCAAACTACCGTCATTCTTTTTCACAAAAAGAACAGATGCGCTCCAAGGTGACATACTTGGGCGTATGTATCCCTGCTCCAACAGCTCTTGCAACTGAACTTTCAGTTCGGCCATCTCTTTTGGCGCTACCCGATACGGCGAACGGGCCACAGGTTTTGCACCTGGCACCAGCTCGATAGCGAAGTCGATTTCCCTTTGGGGAGGTAACTCTGGAAGGTCCTTTGGAAACACATCAACATACTCAGACACAATCGGCACTTCAATCACACTGGCCTTCGGCGCCACCGCCTCTACGAGTGTGAAGAATAACCCCTCACCCTTCCGAACTGCCTTAATGACTTGGAGAGCAGATAACAACATCTCACTCATCCCTTTTATACCAATGAACTTTGTCTCTTGTTCGGTATTCTGCCCGAGTGTGACCTCTTTTGAAGTGCAATCTATACAGGCACGCTGCTCTGAAAGCCAGTCCATACCAAAGATTATATCAAATTCCTTGATCGGCAATACTAATGTTTCCACCTTGAACTCCCGACTCCCTATCTTGACCTCAAGATCGCAAGACTTATCCGCGCACATCAAATATCCGTTAGGTAACAAACTTTTACACTGTCTGTCGTGGTCCATATAGGTACCCCGATACGAAAGACGAAATCTTCAGACAGAAAAAAATGGGAAGCACCTGTATCAAACAGTGCTCGCGCCGGATACTCTCGTATAAGGACAAAACCTATAACACCACAATTAAAATCAAGCACAACACACAGTATAAAATAACATTAAAAACTGCGCGCACCTGCGATGACATCAGCCTGCTTAATGGCCTCCTGTTGTCCAAGGTTGAAGACCCTAGGCTGCGCGTGCGAGGCAGAAGACTCCACCACAGTCTTCCCTTTCTCCACATAAGACGCTCCCGTCTTCTTGTCACCCTTTGGAGGACCAACTCGGCAATCACATGCAAAGTGTCCCAACTTCCCGCACGTAAAACAAGCACGAGATCCATACCCAGATGTCTCTGTCACAGTCGCAGAAGGAACTTGTCCAGTAGACTTGGACTTCTTTCCCCATCTCTTACGGTACCAAAACTTTTCCGGACGCGGCGGCTTGAACTCTGGCTTTGTCACAGCCAAGGTCCCCTTTGCTTGCCCCCTTCTCATGTCCGTCTCCAAAGACCGAGCCATACAGACTAAGGATTGAAACCCCTGACTCACAGAACTCGAGAGCAAATACCGCAGCTCATCTCGCAGTCCCGCATAAAACCTACTAGTCTTACGTTCTTCTTCGGCGAAGATTGTACCCGCATATCTCCCCAAACGTGTGAACTCATGTAGGTACTCATCCACACTACGATCTCCTTGGTTTAACCGTTGAAATTCCATTTCCATCGATATCCTTTGCTGCATTGATAGATGTTGTGCCAAGAACAACCGAGAAAATTCGTCCATCGTGACCTCTGCTAGTTGCCTACCGGCCAAGTGATGCAGTTCAATCTCATCCCACCATAAATGAGCCTCTCCTTCCAGTAGGAAAGTGGCCAACAAAACCTTTTGTTCCTCCTCAACCTTGATAGCTCTAATGATCCTCTTGATCCTTGCCAGCCAATCCTCTGCTTGGGCCGGTGAACCTACACCAGTAAATTGCGGAGGATTGAAGATCATGAATTGCTTCAATTGTTGATCTGCTGCCCGCGGATCAACTACAGCTTCTACCGGTTCTTATCGTACCCAAGCATGCGTTGGCAGCACTACAGGACGTGCCTGCCCAGCCTGCTGAGCATTCATCATAGCAAGTACCATTTCCGTGATGAAACGTACCGTTTCAGCGGATGGAGGAGGTGTGGGCACCACAGCTGGTGCCGCACTTTCTACAGAATGTTGAGGTTTGGATTGACCCGCAACACTTCTGGTCACCTATATGTGTAAAACACACAGTTTAGCAACCAAGTAAAATGGCAAACAAACAAAAAGAATACACGGGTTCAACAACCAAGTGTATTTGCATTCCTAAGTGGACATTCTTGAGTTCAAGTTAAGTGTAATAATGACAGCACTGACACGTACTCGCCACCCCTCAAAAGAATTCGTCCGCGAATTCGGAAGAGATCGACCAACAAGCTGATACCAAATTGTAACACCTCTACCCGTCAAGAAGAATATAATAGAGGGTCCGGTCGGGGCCCCACACCATATTCCACAAACAGGCGGAGACGCTACTAAATAATATCATACAGCCTAATGAATCCTAACACAGAGCATTCTAGCAGAAGTTTCACAGTTGAAACCTTGAACTCAAGCAAAACAAGAACTGTCTACTAACAAAAGAGGAATGTATACAACCAAAGTATCTGGCCTTAAGGCCTTACAAATTTCTCTTAACAAAGGTGTGGTTTACAGACATCGGCACGCAGACCAACCAAACATGAACAAGAAGAAACAAAATAAAGCCTTTGAGGGCAGCAGCGCAGCTTGGGCTTCAGCCTGCTGAGTCCCGCTTGGACCAGCACCTCCTGCACCTGCAAGAACCAATCCACAAAGTGGTGGCAAACAGGGCAACGGTCAGCATTCAGCTGACCAATTATAACGACCCTACCCCTAGCACGGGGCAGCGGAATTCCATCCCTGCATAGTATTTTTCCAACAGTATGTATAGCAAACCACGCAAGACGTGCACGACCGCACAATCAATACATATCACAAACGCTGGCTCGACGGCCCGACGCTCCGTGCACTCAGGGCACATTCGGGTGTACCGGAAACACCGCATCCCACCAATGAGCATTTAGTCTGGCACGCAGGCCCAAGATTCTCATTATGCCGCTGACGAACGCCCAATGCCTTGGCGCTCTTATGTCTAGCCTACATAACGCAGGTACGGATCAGCCACCCCCCGTTGCTCAAACCGCCTTGCCACTACCAAGTACATCGTACCTGAGGCCACAAATAAAGGCGTGGGTTGATTTCACCTTTCCTGTTCGGCATGAAGCCCTTTTTATACAGTTGCAGCCCAACGGCTCAACACCACGTAAAGTGATAACTCAGGGCCACAAGAGTTGAACCCAACTCTCACAATTTACTGGACTTCCTCCAGTACTTCCTGCGGTACCAAGCCACAGGTATCCACCACGGATTTCATGCATACAAGCAATAATCACGGAGTCTTCTCCGATGTGCAAACAAGCATCACCAATCAAGACCAGCATGTCCAGATGGGCTTCACACAACATGCCTAGATCCATACTCCGATTCCAGACTATAACAAGGGGGACTTCATATATCTACCCCAAGGGACACCGAAACCCACCGCACACTCGCGGGGACGGGTTTTCCTTATGCAAATGCGGGAAAGTAGGACTTTACATGTCCAAGAAGGAAATCGTTACCCTTGGAATTCGCTTCGCAGCCATGGAGAGAAAGCAAACAGATGAAAGTCTTCGCAGCAGCATTGCCTTCGCAAATCCGAACTCGGCTTGCGATTTGGACCACCGTAGCACCTCCGGCAGCCGGATTCCCCTTCTTCTTCCTTCTCTTGCTCTCCTCTCTCTCTTAGCTTTAGAAAGAGAAAGATGAAACTCAAATGAGCTTTCTCCTCTTCACTCCCGGCCTTATCAACCCAGGGAAGAGCCAAGACCATTGGATCTTAGTCAAAGAAAATGAACGGCTCTGATCAGCCCTGAAATTGATTTTCCTTGGCCAAACACGGGTTGTGACACGCCCATGTCACAGGCTGTGTTCCTGAAGCGGTGCACAACCGACTGAAAATAAACTAGAACACGGGTATTGACACGCCCGTGTCAAGCCTAACATGCCCGTGTCACCCAGCACACGGCCGTGTATCTGGCCGTGTCACCCCTATAACACGATCTCCAAAATCACCCGAGAACAACACGACTAAGGCACATGCCCGTGTCCCTAGCCGTGTGCCAAACACGCCAAACACGCCCCTGTGACATGCCCGTATCACAGGCCATGTTCCACACTCAACGCCATTCCTCTCAGCGCCACTCAATGGCACTTCTCCCGAGCAAGACTTATAGAATTAATTTCAAGATAACCCAAAACACCTAGAGGGGGGTGAATAGGTTCTTTTCTTTTTTTAATTAAGGCAGAATAATATTTCAGTTCTTTAAATAGAATCTAACTATTCTACAGCAATCACAGAATAGAAATCACAATCACACACACATCATAGATTGCACACAGGTTTATAGTGGTTCCCCAAGGTCTGGGTACATCCACTTTCACCCTTCACCTATCTAGGAGTGTGCTAAATTCGGCCTAACTTCTTCCTTCTTCTCAGATCCACAGATCTTACAGCTCAGAACCCTGAAAGGTTCCTACAACTCAGAATGTATCCACACTCCTACAGCTCAGGCTAACAGCCCTACCTCAGCCTTGCCACAAGGCCTATAACTCAGAGAATAATTTCTCCTACACTCAGGCTCAAAAGCCCTACCACTCAGAGATCTATATCTCCTACACTCAGTCTTTATAATATAGGCTTACAACTCAAATCTTTGAAAAGATCCTACGAAAAAATTTGATAAATCTTAAAGATTAACTCTTACCCTTGTTGAGAGAGAAGGGATAAAAGGATTCTTGATCAGCTCTTGATAAGACTGATTGCTGAGATCAACCTGTTCTTAGCTTTCTTCAAAGCTTCTTGAATATGAACTTAGTAGGGTTGATCTTCTTTAAAGTTGACTGGCTGCCAGCTCCCTTCTTAGAATTCAAAAATAGATCTGAATCCTTCTTAGCAGATTAGTTCAAGATCTGCCTCTTAAGAGACTTGTAAATGTCTCCTTCTTCACTTCAACAGCTGGAAATCTCTCTCACTCTCCAGAACTTCTAAAGTTTCTTCAGAATTCTTGCTTGAATTCTCCTTAGACAAATTCTGAGTAGATTGCCTCTTCAGATTGTCTTCTTAGATCTTCTCACGAAAATCTTCTTCTGTGTGACGTGCTCTTTCTTGATCAATGATCAATACTTCAATAGTTGTTCGTGTTGTTATTTTTTTTGACAGAATCCATCTATATATAGACTTCATCCATGGTAACCGGCTGATCCGGTTTCTAACCAACTTCTGACAAGTCTAATAGCTTCAGCAAACTTGTTGTAATACACAGCTGTCAAGTCTCCAGTCAGTTCTTGAAACTTTGTCTTTATCAGCAAAGCGTCGAGACTGATCTTCATTATGTGTCGACACAAGTAGATTAAGTGTCGACACAAGCTTTGGTGATGTCGACATAGCTCCTTTGGTGTCGACAAAGCTTCTTGACACTATATCTGTAGAATGTGTCGACACTGCTTCTTTGTGTCGACACAGACACTTCTTCACTTCACAGCAATCAACATTGTTGAAACTCTGCTGTATGTCGACACAAGTCCTGTGTGTCAACACAGTTGATGTAGTCTCAGAATTCTGTGTGTCGACACTGCCTCCAGGTGTCGACACAGTTGATGTTGACTAATAAATTCTGTCTGTCGACACAGTTGCTTCTGGTGTCGACACAGCTTTTCAAAGTATCGACACAGGCTTTCTTAAGTGTCGACACATGGACTTAGAAACTTTTTCCTGCATATTAGCATATACTTAACCTGCACATATAAACTCAAAATAACATCAAATACACCTCGATGTATATCAGTGAACTAAGTGAGGCTTCTTCAAATCAGGTACACATTTTCCCATGTACCCAACAAAGACACGCCCTGGGACACGCCCGTATCCCAGGCCGTGTGAACCTCTCGACGATCAGCTCTCGCGAACTCAAGTCGACGTCTCGAGAAAATGGGACATGCCCTGGGACACGCCCGTGTCCAAGGCCGTGTACACCTGATATGCCCTGAGACACGCCCGTGCCTCAGGTCGTGTAAGCCAACCTGAATCCCACTTTGACTTTTGAGATTTCTGGGGTGTTACATTGCAAATAGTAAAATTCTCCAGCATGGTATGCAAATAGTAAAAGTCTCCAACATGGGAGTGCAAATAATAAAATTCTTTATCATGGAGTGCAAATAGTAAAATCATTTATCATTTGGTGAACAGTAAAATTCACCATCACGGGGATGGAAATATAAAATGACCCATCATGAGATGCAAATAGAAAAATCCTCCAAAATGTGGTGTGAATAATAAAATTCCCCATCATTGGTGCAAATAGTAAAATTTCCAATCATGAGGTACAAATAGTAAAATTCCTTAACATTGGTTGCAAATGGTAAAATTTTTCATCGTGGGGTGCAAATAGAAAAATCACCCATCACTGGGTATGGATAGTAAAATCCACCAATTTTGGGAGTGCATATAGCCAAATCCCATGATGATGTGCACATTGTAACTTTTCTAAAAATACGCATCATAAAATATAAGGAATTGTGTTGTAAATATTAAATAGGGTAGTTACAGTATGCGGATAGCCGCATAACTACCGTAACCACTCCTGGGGAATATAAATAGGACATCGATCTCTCCATTCTCATCCTTTTCTCCTCTCGCTTCTCCTACACACATGAGAGCTCCCTTAAAGATCTCCTTGCATTTTCAAAGAATCCTTCGAAGACCTTCGAGCGTCTTCGAAGATCCCATGAAGATCTTTGATCTCCTTTGAGCGCACTTGTATGCATTCCTCCGTATACACGTTATGCCCGGCGCACACTGCGGCCGGCGCACGCTGCTCCCAATGCACGCTGCGGACGGCGCACGCTGCGTGCGCTCGTGCGCCTGGCGCACGCTGCGCCCGGTTTTTGTGCCAAGCCCGCCGCTGATAGAACGCTGCTTCGGACTCCTCCGTGCGCAACATGAGGAAAGCAACAAAATCTAGATCGTGTCATGTACGCCGCTCCAGACTCCTCAATGCACCGCAAGAGGCAAGCTGTAGTCTCCAAATCACGCCAAGCGTGCTGCTCTCACTTCGAAGCACCCATTGCAGATTCTAGATCGTGCGAACAATGCCACCCCCGCTTCTAATCATTAATAGAAGACTCCAAAGCACAACACTATTCTCCGCGCAAGAAGAAATATAGCTCCGCGAGCGGTGACCTGTAAAACTCGGATTTTCTCTCTCTCTCTCTTCCCCAACAATTATAGCAAGAGGCAACATGTCGCCCTC
This sequence comes from Platanthera zijinensis, assembly GCA_039513925.1. Taxonomy (NCBI): domain Eukaryota; kingdom Viridiplantae; phylum Streptophyta; class Magnoliopsida; order Asparagales; family Orchidaceae; genus Platanthera; species Platanthera zijinensis. The sequence goes on from CM077098.1 coordinate 12,240,052, forward strand.
GCATTATCTCCAAAGACTTATAAACAACAACAAATAGTGAAGTTTGGTCGGCATCGAACCAGCCACGTGATTTTTCACCCTATTCATGAGTTTTTCATAAAAAAAATATCTTTCCAACTCTCCTTCTTTCTGTGACTGCTTGTGTGCTCGACCGCTCATGAGCTAAGATAGTCTAATTTACTCCGTTCTACCAAGAGCCTCGATTTACCTGCAGCAGAACTCAAATAAAACCACCAACATCAAGAGGCATAAAGATCGAAGTAAACTAGTTTTCTGATTCCATTTGGCATATATCTCGGTCCTAAACCCAACAAAATCTTTTAGGGTCCGTTCGGCACGCAGGTATTGACTTTCTGGAATTGGCTTTGCCTTCTAGAAAGCCAATTCTCCTGTTCGGTGCCCAAGAATTAGATAGGCATGCATAATTTTTACCATGGGTTTTCCTGTATACCTAAAAATACAGTCCCCCAAAACTTACCTCCCGCTGCAGGTTTTCAAGATTTTTACCATTATCGTGCTCTGACCCCGACCGCGCTCCCTCCCTCATACCCCGACCCCGATCCCTCTCTCGTGTCCCGACCCTGACGCTCTGACACCGACTGCGCGACCCCAATGCTCCGATGTCGACGCTCTGACGCCGACTCCTCTGATGCCTCTAGAATATATGTACGCTCCAACGCTGACTCCTCCGTTCCCAAAATCAGATATTTCCTTCTCCTCCGACGCTCCGATGCCGACTCCTTCAAAATTTTCACCTCTAGGTATCATATTCCTTGTCCACTTCTTCTTCCTCCTCTTAAGATTTTTTTTTGTATTGTGGAGGTCATACAGATCTTTTTCTTCCTCTTCCTCTTAAGATTGTGGCGGTCACATAGATCTAAATTGGATAGTGATGTGTGTTCAGTGTGTGTACTTGTTAGTTGATTACTCCTCATCCTTCTATTTTGTGTGTTTTTGTCATCAAAAATAACTTATAAACTGAGAGTTTTATCCAAATGTTATATCTTTGTTCAAATTGTTCAATTTTAAAAATTATTACAATTCCAGAAAATCAATTCATTTGCGCAGCCGAACAACATTTAGGTATCAATACCAATTCTGTTCATTGAATATCATCCTACAGCCGACAACCGAGTTAGTTTTTTGCAAAATATCAAATCCTGCAAATATTGGTTTTCTTACCAAAACCAATTCTAGAAATACAAAACCTCAGCGCCGAACGGACTCTTATGGTCCATTTGTTTCACGAACAAGGATATTGAAGTATTGACTTTCAATTCAATATAAATACACATGAAAAATAATATTGAGCTTAAATTTAATTCTTTTGTTTGTCTCTATGATGACTTTCTGTCATAGAAATTATCATTCATCATTTTTTATTGCTCGTTTGCAGAAAAACTTTCTATTATAGGAATTGACATTGATCAATGTTGATCTTCTAAGCTTTCTGCAAATTAGCATGAGCAATGACATGATTTTGTCGCCCGAGCATGTTTTTCTCGCTCGGGCGTGTTGTTTTCGCCTGAGCGCATTATTTTTGCCTAGGCGCAATTTTCTCGCCCGGGCACAATTTTTTTGCCCGAGCGTGAATTTTTCACACTAGCGCGATTTTTTCTCCCAGGCGTGTTTTTTGCTTAGGCATATTTTTTTCGCCCGAGCGCATTTTTTTTGCCCGGGCGTGAATTTTTCGCCTAGGCGTGGATTTTTCGCCCGGTCGTGAATATTTCCTCCCAGGCCCAATTTTTTCGCCCCGCCGCAATTTTTTCGCCAGGGCGTGATTTTTTTCGCCTGGGCGTGATTTTTTCACCAAGGCGCAATATTTTTGCTCGGGCGCGCTTTTTTCGCCTGCGTGCTCTTTTTTCGCCCGGGCGTGATATTTTCTCTCAAGCGCATTAATTTCGCCCGGACGTGATATTTTCGCCCAGGCGCATTAGTTTCGCCCATGCGTGATTTTTTTGCCCGGACGCAAAAAAACGTGCATATGGGAAAAAAGTGTGCCCGTTGAAAATATCGCGCTAGGGTTAAAAACTCATGCTCGGGCGAAAAAAATGCGCTTATGAAAAAAAAAGCGCGCCTAAGCGAAAAAAGCTCGCTCGGGTGAAAAAATTGTGCCCGGGGAAAAAAAATCACACATATGAGTAAAAATTGCGCCCGGGCGTAAAAATTACGCCTGGGATAAAAAATTACGCCTGAACCAATACTTCAATATAAATGTTTGTGAAACGAACGGGCCATTAAACTTCTTGAATCATGTAGTTTGGTCTTTGATGGGGTTTCCCTAAGTTTGTTCACCTGAACCCATCAAGCCGAACACAATCGCTCGAGGTGCAACCGTCAACTGGTGCACCAACCATCGTCGTGCCGAATCTGACCGTATCGGGCTGGATCTTTATCGCCCAACCCTCTGCCAGTGTGCGGAGGGCCGGTCTCCTCAACGTCTGGCGCTGGCCGACCCAGATTGGGCAGCCTCCTGTCCAAGAGACCACCCAATCTGGGCATCATCCCCGCTAAGTGGGGCAGGCCTCCCCTTGGCTGCCGGCTCCCATTGCATCCTCCCCCCTCCCCCGCCTGGGGGGAAGGTCGCCCAGGTCAGAAGGCCTTTTGGCCACCCGATCTGGGTGGATATTCTACCGCATGGGGCGGGAAGCCTCCTGGTTTCCTGCCAAATTGTGTTGCCCTGCCTAGGGCAAGGTTGCCCCAAATCGGGCGGTCTGCTCGCCTCCCTCGGACAGCGGAATCCTTGCCGTTCGGCCCCAGTCGGGCTGCCCTTTCATGCTGGCCGCCTCCCTCGTCGGGCCTCCCCTCCCTTTGCGGGAGGGGCAATTATTTTCTAGCTAGGGGCAATTTTGTCATTTGCATAAATATGGTGATCTGCGTGCTCTAAATAGAGCGATTCTATTGGTCTGGTTGGTGGTTATTGGGAGAAATTACCAGCTTGCCCCTCCTAAAATCTATAAATAGTGCTCTCTTCTCTTCATTTTCATCTTTTCCTCCGCCAAAAAATCCTCCTACGGATTTTCTCTCTCAACTCCTCCTCCTACGATTTTCTCTCTCCACTGCTTCCCTTCCATGTGGGCTTATGTGCGCGCCTCTTACTTGCGTGCTTCTATGTGCGCCTCTTCCTTGCGAGCTTCCGTGTGTGCCTCTTCCTTGCGCGCTTCCGTGCGAGCCACTTCCTTTCACGCATCCGTGCGTACATTTTCCCTGCGTGCTCCCGCGTGCACCTCTACTATGCGTGCTCCTGCGTGCTCCCCTTCCTTGTGTGCATCCGCACGTGCCCCTTCCTTGCACACTCCCACGTGCGCTCTCCTTCAACAAGTGCTCTATGCGCTCTCCTCCAGCAAGCGCTCCACGCACTCTCCTCCAGCAAGCGCTCTGCGCGCTCTTCTCCAACAAGCGCTCTACATGCTCTCCTTCAGCAAGCGCTCTGTGCTCTTTTGTCCTGCAAGAACTCTGTGCACTCTCCTTCAGCAAGCGCTCTACACGCTTTCCTCTACCGAACGCACCTCCATGCGCTTTGTTGTTAAGAACATCCAGGCGTGCCTCCACGCGCCCCACCATCAAGACCATCCAAGCGTGTCTCTACATGCTCCACTGTCAAGACCATCCAGGTGCGCCTCTATGCGCCCCGATGTCACGACCATTCAAAGAACGCTCTGCCATCCAGACTATCCCAAGCATGTCTCAGCACACTCTGCCAGGACCACCAAGTATCCCCAGTGTCAGCAAACCAGGCCCGCTAGAGCACCCATAGTTCATGTGCCTCGAACCACCAGTAGTTTACAAGAATAACTTCAGAGCCTTCAAAGGACCGAATGCTCAGCTGAAGCTCGACATACGATACACACAGAACTCCCAGCACCCTCGACTCTGCAACAAGCTCATCGGGTGGCGGCGAGTCAATCATTCCAAACTCTTCAAAGTGTAACATGAGTCAAATCATAGAGAATATGGCGCGAAGGAAGCACTGCTTGATCTTCTATGCCCCAGACACTAGGGCAAGTGTAGCAAGTCGCCTCCACTTCCGAGCATTAACAAAGTACTTCAAAGTATGGCCAGTGCATCGCTGCCCACAACTCACAAAGAAATATTAAGCTCCACAATTGGTGGTCTGTCACCCTCTGAGCTCTCCACCCACTCTCTCTCTCTCAACATTGTAATGAGAGGCAGCTGTCGCCCTCAAGTTCTTCAAGAAAGCCATGTACAACAACTAGCAAATAGTAGAGGTTTGGCTGGCACAGACCGACCATGTGGTTTTTAACCCAGTTGACGAGTTTTCAACGTTAAAAAATTCTTTTTCCATCTTTTTACTTACTGTGACTATTGGCGCGCTCGACCTCTCCCGGGCTAAGGCGGTCCAATTTAGTCTGGTCTACCAGAGCCTTAAGCAATCCCCAATAGTTTGTTTTCGTCTGTGGGAAACGGTTCCTAGCTTCCTTAAGAAGACCTAGAAGATAGAGTCTTCAGCACAACAACACTCGTGACTAAAAATCATGGCGGGAGAAATTCCTCGCACTCTTGAAAGCTCAGCCCACCGGGGGCAGGACGATCCAATTCCCCCTCACTTGTTGAAAGGAAGGCTCCCTAACGCAGATACTCAAGACCGTGGAGTCCATCCAAGTGAAGGACCTGAAGCACGACATCATTGCAACTACATGAAAATAGTAGACATCAGGCATGCAACACATGGAGTCACTCATAAAGAAGTTTGTGGCTTGATCAAGGAAAATAAGCAAGTTAGACCACATGTTGCCCACTATCCCCGCTCACCATTAGCACCGACAAGAGGTATTAGCGCATCCATTCCTGAACGACTACAAGCTCCCAGAACTTGAAATGTTTGATGAAATGGACCTACGTTTGTCGTCGCTGGGGGCTAAACCCCTTAGCAGTCGGCGCTTATAAATAGGTAATGTTGCATGACCTACACCTGTTGTCACTAGGGGATAACCCCCTCAGCGGTCGGTACCTACCAATAGGTTAGGTCACAAGACCTATGCTTGTGACCTCCCACTGCTGATGATCGAAGTTTTGACCTTCTCTCCACAGTAGGTCGCAACATTGACAGGGGCTGCTACCCTTGCGTTCGCCAACAGTTCGAAGATTTTCTCTTCACCGTCTCTTTGGGACCACTGCCCAGCGACCTCCCATTGCCAACGATTTAAGGTGTGTCCTTATATCTGCAGTAGGTCGCGGGGTTGCCACGGCCTGTCACCTCGCACTTGCCACCGGTTCAAAGATCTGATCTTCACCGCCTCTTCGGTACCACGTCCCAGTGGCCTCCCACTGCCAATGATCGAAAGTCTGGCCTTCTCTTTATAGTAGGTCGCGATGTCGCCAGGGCCTTCCCCCTCATGCTCGTCACTATTTCGAAGATCCTCCCTTCACTTCCTCTACGGGACCACATCCCTACGACCTCCCAATGCCAGTGATCAAAGGTCTGCCCTTCTCCTGTGGTAGGTCGTGACACCACCAGGGCCTTCCCCCCTCGCGGTCACCCAGGTTTGAAGGTCTGCCCTTCACCGCCAACTAATCAGTGACATCCCTCGGACTAGCAAACCCAACCTCTCACTACCTGACTAGAAGTGTTCTCCCTTTTCCCTTGTAGTAGGACACATGACTATCTGGTCTCATCCTCCAACCACTAACCATTCAGTGACATCCCCTAGTTTGGTGAGTCCAACCTCACACTACCCGACAAGAAGCATTCGCCCTTCACCCTGGTAGTAGGTTGCGGAACCATCTAGGTCTCGTCCTTCAACAGACAACCTCTGAGGAGTACCTTAAAGTTGCCCACAAAAAGATAACGGGGCTGACATTACAAATCGAACAAGAAAAGTGCAAAACAACAAAGGGCCAAACACCGATCCTAAACTCCAAAGGAATGTGCTGGAGAATCACATAAGACAAAGCAACGAACATTACCAAATAAACATAAAGCAAACAATGAAATTCACAAATTAGTAGGAGTACGTAAGCTAACACGCAACAAAAGTACAAGAATGCTACCAAGACAACAAGTATATAAAACAGTATTAGATACAACGAACTAAGGAGCCTGCTCCTCCTCACCAACGTCAAGCTTGGCTCAATCATCCTCAGAAAGGTCTCCAAAGCCAAGATAAACAATGACACGCTCACTCCTGTAAGATACCATCCGCCCTTCGCCAAGGTAGTGGTCCAGGTGTCGCCTGTACCTCGCCTTCCAACCACCGACATCTAAGAAGCAAAACAAATTTACTTGCACGGGATGACAGTCCAAACACCGCCAAATGCTCTACTTTCACAAGTGAATACGCAAAACTGAAGAAGTTTCCAATTAATCAAGGAATGCTTACAGAGCATCCAAGGTGCCGCAAACATAGTACAAAACCACTACATGACGCAGATGTACAAATGTATAATAAAGTCAAAACTATACCTCATCTGCATCAACATCAGAGCTCCTGCTCCCATAAGAGTTCTTCAGTACCAAATTCAGCTATACCACAACTGCGCAACCACGCCATCATGCAAAGGAACGTCACCTCCAATCTCGCAGGTATCTCTTAATCTTCGGTGAGCATTACACCTGGTGCACATAGTACCTTACACTCACGTTGCACATTACGCCCTGCGCACACTTGAGCATAATTCACCCCGCACACACTTGCGCACATTGCACAATTAGTGCACATTGCGCCCTGCGCGCACATCACACAATGCGCCCTACGTGCACATCACACATTGCGCCCTGCGCGCACATCACACATTGCGCCCCACACACACATAGTGCACATCGCACACATTGCACCTTGCAGGCACGATGCACATCATGACTGCACACACATGGCACACACCCTACTCTCACACACATTATGCAAACTTCACAATTACGCGCACATAACGCTCCTACATAATGCGCTTAGCGTATGCTTCACGTATTATGCCTTGCACTGCGCGCATTGAGCGTCATACATGTAGAACGCACTTCGTGCACACTGCACTAATAGTGCACACCTCAAGAACAGTGCTTCTGGCGCACGGGACGCCCAGTGTACATCTCACCCCCAAAACATTCAACCATTTGCACACACCACCACGAGCGAGAATTTCACTCGGTGGATGATTCATCTTCCGCACCTCAGCCACTGTAGTCACCTCCACCATAATCACTAAAAATTATCACGTACATGACTTAGGGAAAAGATCTCTCCCTCTATTCGCTTCGAATCTGAGCTGCGGGGACTTGGTGGGTAAATGATGGGCTTCCCCTAAGCCGGTTCAGCCGAACTCATCCATCTACACGCAATCGCCCGAGGTGCAACTATCGACCGACGCACCAACAGTTGTCGTGTCGTAACCACCCAGACCGGACGGGCTCTTCGTCACCCAGCCCTCCACCGACATGTAGAGGGTCGGTCTCCTCACTACCCAACGCTAGCCGGCCACCCATGCAGGAGGCAGGGCCACCAAGATTGGGTGGACTCCCACACAATCTTGGCGACATCTCTGCCAAGTGGGGCAGGCGGCTCCTTGGTCGGTCGCTCCCATTGCATCCCCCTACCTTGAGGGAAGGATGCCCACGTCAGACGACCATTTGGCCGCCCGATTATGGCGGATTTTCTGCCACATGGGGATAGAAACCCCCTGGCTTCCCGCCCCATGGTGTTGCCCTGCCTAGGATAAGGCCGCACCAAATCGGGCGGCCCTTTGGCCTCCATGCTGGGGTAGCCTATTCGCCGTCCTAAGATAGAGACATCCTCGCTGTTCAGCCTCGGACGAGCTGCCCTCTCCCGTCGGGTGCTATCATCGCCTGGCCACCCCGCCCTTCCCCTTGCGGGAGAGGCGGTTTTTTCTTACGGGGGCAGTTATTTTCTGGCCAGGTGCATTTTTGTCATTTATATAAATATGGTGATCCACATGCTCTAAATGAAGTGATTTTATTGGTCTAGCCGGTGGTTATTGGGAGATATTACCGACTTTCACCTCCTAAACTCTGTAAATATGGCTCTTTTCTCTTCATTTTCATCTTTTCCTCTGCCAGAAAATCCTCCTACGGATTTTCTCTCTCCACTTCTCCTACAACGATTTTCTCTCTCCACCGCTTCCCTTCCTTGCGCGCTTGAGTGCACACCTCTTTCTTGCGCACTTCTATGCATGCATCTCCTTACACGCTTCCATGCTCAACTCTTCCTTGCGCCCTTCCGTGCATGCCTATTCCTAGCGCGCTTCTGTGCACGCCACTTCCTTGCGTGCTTTCGTGCATACCTCTTCCTTGCGTGCTTCCATGCACGCCTCTTTCTTGCGTGCTTCCGTGCACACCTTTTCCTTGCATGCTTCCGTGCACGCTTCTTCCTTGTATGCTTCTGTGCATGCCTCTTCCCCATGTGATTCTATACGCACTCCCGCACGCGCCTCTTCCGTGCGCGCCCCCGCATGCTCCACTTCCTCATGCGCATCCGCGCACTCCCTTCATTTCACTCATCCGCGCACGCCCTTTCCTTATGCACTCCCGCATACTCTCTCCTTCACCAAGCGCTCTGAGAGCTCTTCTCTAGCAAGCGCTCCACGCGCTCTCCTTTAGCAAGTGCTTCGCGCGCTCTCCTTCAGCAAGCGCTCTACGCGCTCTCTGTTGGGGCTGCGGTCCGGAATCGCCCCCGCGCTGCGGTGCTATGCGGTAATGGCTTAACTGGCTGCCCCGTGGATCCGCCCGAGGACCTTTGATATAAAGATTAGTGGCGCCGTCCTCCAACAGTCCGGGCTTTTGGTGCGAGTGGTTGCGCTAAGTCCTTCAATTGGTATCAGAGGAGGTCATGGGTTCAAGACCGGGGGCGCTATTAAATCCTGATTTTTCCCTTCTACCTGTGTGGGTCCGGTGGGTCAGGCAACCGTGGACATGTGGTAACCCCACCTCTGAGCCGTGTGGGCCATGTGGTAACCCCACCTCTGAGCCGACGGGTTGTGCTGGACGCCGGGGGGGGGGGGGGATTGTTGGGTCCGGCGTTCCTTCACTTGACCCGTGGCGCTCTGCTACTTATATAAAAAATTAAGTAGCGCCCTCTCCAACAGTCCGGGCTTTTGGTGCAGTTGGGTATGCGCTTGATCTCTCAATTGGTATCAGAGGGGGTCGCGGGTTCGAAACCCCGGGGTCGTTTCCGGGGGGGGATTGTTGGGGCTGCGGTCCGGAATCGCCCCCGCGCTGCGGTGCTATGCGGTAATGGCTTAACTGGCTGCCCCGTGGATCCGCCCGAGGACCTTTGATATAAAGATTAGTGGCGCCGTCCTCCAACAGTCCGGGCTTTTGGTGCGAGTGGTTGCGCTAAGTCCTCTCACTCTCCTCTAGCAAGCGCTCCATGTACTCTCCTTCAGCAACCGCTCCATGCGCTTTCCTTTAGCAAGCACTCTATGTGCTCTGCTCCCTTCAACAAGAATTCCACATGCTTTCCTCTACCAAGTGCGCCTCCATGCGCTCCACCATCAAGACTATCCAGGCGCGCTTCTGTGCTCCCCGCCATCAAAACCATCCATGTGCACCTCTGCGCGCTCCACTGTTAAGACCATCCAGGCACGGCTCTGCGCGCCCCGACGTCACGACCATTCCAAGAACTATCCATTGTCCAGACCATTCCAAGCACTTTTCCGTACACTCTGTTGGGACCACCAAGTCTCCTCAGTGTCAGTAGACAAGGATCGCTAGAGTGCCCATAGTTTTTGAGCCCCACACCTCACCCATTTTACAAGAACAACTTCAGAGCCCGCAAAGGACCGACCACTCAGCCGCAACCCAAAACTACCAGCACCCTCGACTCCATAACAAGCTCATCTGGTAGCCGCGAGTTAACCATTACAGACTCATCAAGGTGAAACAGGAGACAAACCACAGAGAATACAGTGCGTAGGATGCACTGCTCGAGCTTCCAAGCCCCAAACATAAGGACGAGTGTAGCAAGCCGCCTCCATTTCCGAGCATCAACAAAGGACTTTAAAGCGGGGCCGGCGCATTGCTGCCCACAACTTACAAAGAAATATTAAGCTCCACGAGTGGTGGTCTGTCACCCTCTGAGCTCTCCCTCCACTCTTTTTCTCTCAACAATTATAACAAGAGGCGGCATGTTTCCCTCGAGTTCTTCAAGAAAGCCCCGCACATCAACTAGCAAATAGTGGAGGTTTGGCCGACACAGACCCGATAACATGGTTTTTCACCAAGTTGACAGGTTTTCTATGTTAAAAAATTCTTTTTCTAGCTTTTTACTTACTATGACTGTTGGCATGCTCGACCACTCTCGGGCTAAGGCGGTCCAATTTAATATGGCCTACCGGAGCCTTGAGCAATCCCCAATAGTCTCGAACTCAACAAACCTCGAAAAAAGTAAAATCTATGGCTCGACCCCTATTGCATGACAAACATACCTTGGTAGGATCTCCTGAGATGGCGGCAATAGAGGCTTGATGATAGTACGATTGCTTAACATTGAACTTAGTAACTATCAACACAATTTCCTTCCAATACAAGAAGAACAAAATGGAGAAAACCAAAACTTTCCCTCCCAATCTTATATTTGAGCACCATAAAGTTTTTTGATTACTATGCATTATATGGTTGTAATGCATTAAGGATAATTTTTTCTTTATGAATAGTAAGAAGTATATGTATGTGTGTACACACATATAGACAATAAAAGTGTAGAAAATTTACTTAAGAATTTTTCATTTCGTAATATTGATGGGTCTCGTTTAATTTATAGAAAAAATCAGGCTATGGATAGCCAAAACACCTGATCCTCACTGATCAAGTGGGAGGTCATGAAAGTAACCACCCCGCACACGTTTAGCACGCCCAATCCATGTCAGTGTTAACATTATGATCTAGAAGTTGTCAAACAAGTAGTCTCACTACAAACGTAATATGAGCCTATGGGGTCGCACATAAGAGTTTTGGAGAAGTTGGAAAGATTTGTGTTGGCCTTACTCATATGTGAGGACCAAGCCTATGAAGTTCTAGATCTGAAGGTTTTTCATTCCGAGACCTATATTGTAAATTTGGGTCATTATGTAAGTTATCTAAAGTCTCAAGGAAATTTATCGAGTATACTCTTAGAGTTTCGACAAATAAGGCTAAATTCATCGAGTATCGTCTTGAAATTTCGATGAATTGGACTTGGATTCGTTGAGTTTCAGCTTGTTGATTTGGATGAATTGGTCTATCCTAATTCGTCGAGTATACTCTAGTTAACTCAACGAATGGGTCCATGATTCGTCAAATATATACGTGCAAACTCAACGAATGTTGTTACCTACAGTTTGATCCTTTAAGTCCCGGTTCGGCGTGGTCCGTGGGTATCAGATGTTTCAGTTATCAATATATATGATATAAACAGTAAACCGAATAATGATTTAATTTTTCTTGACCTCATCGTTCAAGATTGAAGAGAGCGGCGTCGAATTATCCCGACAGAAATGTTCCGTACCGATAGAATCGCTGTCGTTGCATCGCGCCGCCGACCACCCATCCCGTCGCCAGAAAGTGTTTCCTCAAGCTTTGTCTTTGTCATTGTCATCTCTCCGTTAATGTTTCTAGCAAACCATGGATACATTGAGGGCATACCTTTTTCCAACCAAGATCTTGTGTAATAAGAGTATAAGGGTTCTCCGTGCTCGTGTAGACATTCATAGAGGCGTGGACACAATTCTATGCTCGGAACTCAAACCGCAAGTGTTCTTCACACTTGTTTGGAGCATCTTGGTTGAGTAGTGACTCAATCCTACAAAGGTATAATTTTATTAACAGCAATGTTACTTCTTGATCAATGTTCATCGCAAGATCCGTATTTCTTTTGGTTTTTCTTGTTCCCTATTCCACTACGCACATGTGATGTGTCGTATATTGAAACCCAACAATGGTATCAAAGCAAGGTTCGACGATGATCATTGTTTCAAAAATTGCTAAATCTAATGCGTGTAGATCTGGAAATTTAAAAGTGTTCTAAATGCCGAAATCTATTCATGCATCATCAAATGTTGATGTAATATTTTGAGAAATCGGCGATAGGTTTTCAAAAATTGGTCGTGGCGCTGCCCCACACCATGCAGGGGCTCTACACCTTGACCCTGCTTGTTGATCGGTCAGCGAGACAACCGCAGGGGCTCTGCACAACATCTAGCCATTCCTCTATACAAACGATTGATTCAGTCTCGTGGTAAATGGGTGGAGAAAGAGCTCGGAAGGTACTCACCCAATTAGAGCTCGGGGCATGTTGCTTTTCTGGAGCCTGGTGAGATCTGAAGGCATCCAAGATTATAGTTAGGGTCTTCCCTAACTCCGATTGTTGGAATGGAGTAGGGATCGGAGGAATAGGAATGCTTTTCATCTGCTCTATATGTACCGAAACCTACATACAAAATATGAATTTTAGGTCAGGTTGGCTAAACGTAGGGTAATGAGTGGACATACTTAGTGTGAATCACAAATGGGCATAGCACTGCTTCCGCTAATACGGTTTGTTTGCAAACTGAATAATTGAGCGGGGGGGTGGGGGTGGGGTGGGGGTGGGGGTGGGGTGGGGGTGGGAGGAACCATGTTCAATGACTTCTTTATCGTAGGATCGATGCCAACTAATACCATTTGTAAGACCCCCTCCCAGAACACACAACATGGCCGAGGAGAGTCTTATGCCTAGAACAGCCGCCTTGTGGTAGCATCAACATACAGGCTAATATGTACCACAATCCTCCTATCCTATCGGCTAATCTGATATCATAATGCCAACCCAACCAAAAGAAGAGCACAGAAGTCATAATATCACAATAAGTAAATATCCAGTAAGAGTACATCAATAATAAGAAGCTACATCAGCTTCTTTAATATCAGAGTACATAAAACACTGCCCAAAGGCTACATCATAATGCTCAAACTCACATCGGTCGCAGAAGGAAGTGAAGGTATTGTCGTATCAGGACATGTCTCCCTGGCCTGGCTGTCCTCCTGCACAAGGCGCTGCAGCTGCTCCAACTGCGGGGTATCATCCTAAAATGGTAGACGTAACAACCGTTAGTCATAAATACTAAGTGGCTATCACATCCTCTCATCCCAGTGACTCTTAGGCACCAAGCGAAGGAGAAGAAGGAGGAGCTCAATATAGCAGTAGTATATAATCAATAGATGACAAAAGCTTTATAATCAGCAGTTCACATATGTATGTATTAACATATTTAAACTAAGCAAGTATGAATAGTAATCAACAATAAGTAATTGGCAATCTACACTAACAACATATTAATCACAAGAATAGTATTTAACTTAACTGATAAAAATGCCCATACAAGTTTATAAGTTAAGGATCGGGTACATCAAAGTAACTCATCATAAAAAAGTGCCCATACAAATTTATATGATGAGGATCTCATGCGGTGCAATGCAATGTTATGATATGAATGCAATATGATGAGTCACCCATGCTCTCACACACGTATACTTGTAATGCGGACATAGACTTTAGTTCTCACTTTTTGAGATGGTAGCTAACCTCTCAGGAGTCATTCGTCGTGGCAAAATGGTGACTGTAGAGCTGGAGTCTCCACTACTAGGCGGGCATTAAAACTACCAAGCATAGCCTCTGTACGCGTCAATGCTAAGGACACAACAGCGGATCCCCTACGTACTTTGGCTCAAAAGGGATCTTGGGTAGATGTGCACCAAGAACACTGTCCAACTTGCCAACAACTGGCGCGGAAAGGGTCTTCGGGAGCATATCACCAAAGAACACAACCCAACCATCCATTATAATGGAAGGAGCCTTCGGGAGTGAGCACCGAAGGACCAAGCCCAACCACCTAAAGTCTCACTATCAGCTCCCGTCGTTGTGATGACAGGCGAGCCCATAGACCTGCCACCAAGTCCTCTTCACAGGATCTTATGCCATATGTCAACACACACACACAACCCAAGACATTCACATTTATCATGCCATCATACGTTCAAGGGCTCCAACCGAGTCCCTTCACATTATAAACAATGTCGTGCTCCAAGGCACGTAAGGGTCCACATTTAACACAGGTGAAAGTTCACCTCAATTACCTAACCAGTTCCTCACTACTGCCCGTAGGGAGTTAACATTACTCTAAGCATGGACTACATCATTCATACCTTCGATATTGAGATCAAGGTTCAACTCATCTCATGGCCATAGGATATACCTCATCCAATTCTTTCTCTAGAATTAAACATGTTCACATTATTTATACCGTTTCAATCATCTCAAATAGAGCTCATTTCATAAACCTGCACTTCATCACGACATATACTACTCCAATATTCATTAAACATGCAAAGACGTGATCACAATATCAACAGTTATTTGCCATCCAATCTCCCGGTAATAAATTCATAAACAAGGTAATCATCAATTAATAAGACATAACGACTATGCCATAATTTACTAAAACCGGATTTCAAGAAGTTAAAATCCACCAATAATTACGAGCAACTCCAAATCGAAAAGGTGTATTCAAGGGATACAACTTCCGTGTTGATCCTGGGGTCTAAATCCAAATCCATCACACATGAAATCGGATTTCATTCCAGCCGTGTACACTTAGACGTAACGTAACCTGCACACATGTTATTACAGTGCAACAAATTTGACCAAATATTCATAGAGCTACAGAGCTCCTATGAAAATGTGTAACCATCCGTTGGAAAGGAATTTCTGAGGGCTACCACTTTTGTGTTGAGCTCAAGACCTGAATCAGACCGGATTGTATATAAAAATGGCCTTGAAGCCTACTGCGCACGAAAAAAAAATTCTGTACAGCACCTTGCATGCATCGTAAAGATGAACGAAAGGCATTGGTTCATCTTCTTCCTCCAGCCATCATACAAAGCACAACCAACATTTCTATACCCCTTTCTCCCTCATTAGACTATGGTTCTTCACGAGATCAAGTCCAACATCTTCGTATTGAAGAGAGGAGATGATTGAAGTTCATCATGCAGCGATCGATGCCCTAGAACGAAGTTCTAGCGTGGTCCCTTCCTAGTAAATCTCCATTAAACTCCCAAATAAAGATCTCTTGAGCCGATGTCTCTCCTACACTTTAGATCTAAAGATCTAGCACCAAGGGAGAGGGTAGAAAGCTCACCTCATTTCTGGCCATGGATCGTGTCCTTCGTCTTGGAGGCATGGTCGTGCCCAATTCTTCTACGGATCGTTCTTTGGAGACAAGGAACACTGAGAGAAACTTATTCAAGAAGTTTGGAGCCCCTCCAGGAAAGTCCGGCACTGGCACTCTTCCATTGTCCTTCCTAGAAATCCACCACCGACAACATCTCTGTTCTCATCGAGCTCAGTATGAACGACTCGGCAAGGAAGAACGAAGACGGCTAGAGTTTTCAAACATTTCTTGTATATTGGAGTTAAGGTTACTCCTCCACATGTCACTTCCTCATTGAACCTCCCAATATTTCCTATAACATATACTTACTGAAAAGACAAGTCATAAGAGACGTTCAACACATATCTCGAACCTAGTTCAGTCCGTGAGTATTAATCAGCATACACAGCCTGGGCCAAAAATATTCTAAGTCTAATTCATCGTATATATCCAACGAATCGTAGGAATCTTCCGTGTAATCTCGACGAATCGACTAAACAATCTAAAGCAAATCCGACGAAATTCGAAAACAGTACTTCCTTTCGGCGAGTTTCTCTAAAATGGATGAACCAGTTTTAAAACACTCAAGTCCTATTAGACGCATACGTCGAGTATCAATCAACGAATTCGTCGGATATCCTTGATAATATCCGACGAATTGTACAAGTCTCACCAAAACTACCCAAGTCATTTCCGACGAATTCTTCGGATATCCTCGACAATATCTGACGAATTACACTTGTTCCACCAAATTAACCAATCATTTTCCGACGAATTCGTCGAGTATCACTCGATGAATTCGTCGGGTATATTCGACAAAATCCTATGAATCTAACTTAACCTGACGAAAAACTCCTCAAGCCTGATCTCACAGCCTACCTATGTCTTGTGTCCTCTTCTCCCACCTTCATACTAGCCTAAACCACCCAAAGTGACACCACATGCACCAAGGGAGTCTAGATCGAAATGGGATGTTACAAGTCCTATAAATAAATAAAACATTCGTCCCCGAAATTGAGGTTGGGTCCACGGGTATCGATATTTAATCAAGTACAGGGCAAGTTTCAGATTTATCTTGGGAAAACAACTCTGGGTAGCGTTTCCGCATCAAGTCCACTAGCTCCCAAGTATAATCCTCTTTTCAATGATTAGACCATTATACCTTCACCAAAGGAACACGTTTTTGTTGCAATCTTCTTGTTTCGGTATCCACTATCTGCACCGGCTCTAGTCGAATAGACCTATCAGTTTCCACTATTCGATTTGTAGCAGTGACATGCTGATCAGACCGTAGTAGTGCTTTCCGAAGCGACAACACATGGATGATGTTGTGCAAATATTCTAGCTCTGGTGGTAGCTCCAGCCGATAGGCAAAAGAGCCAATCCTCTCTAATATAACATAAGGCCCCATGCATCTCAGGCTGAGCTTCTTCCAACCACGCACACGTGATACTCCATGCATTGGCCTGATCTTCAAGAACACCTTGTCACCAACTTTAAACTCCACCACCCTGTGATATGCATTATAGTACTTTGCCTGCCGAATCCGAGCCTCTAGCATGCGGTCTTGTTTCAATCTAGCCATAGCATCAGTGTCATCATTATACTCCACGCCCAATGCCTTAGGATCTTCATCTTGAACCCAAGATAAAGGGGTCCTGCACCTCCTACCATAAAGTGCTTCATAAGGTGCCACTCTGATGTTCGCTTAGTGGCTATTATTATATGAAATTTCCACCAATGGTAAAATTCTTTCCCACGACACCCCCTTATCCAAAACACATAACCTCAACAAATCTTCCACAATTCTGATTGCTCTCTCAGACTGGTCGTCAGTCTGAAGGTGAAAAGTCGTACTAAAATTAAGGAGAGAACCAAAATATACTTGAAATGCCTTCCATTCCTTGGAGGTGAAATGACCATCACGGTCTGAGACGATCGTCTTCGGCACCCCATGGTACCGAACAAACTGTTCCATGAAGAGACGCACCAACACCTCAACATGCGCCTCCTTCTTCATCGGAATAAACCTAGCAACCTTTGTCAAGCGATCCACTATCACCCAAACTGAGTCATTCCCTGAGCGGGATCGGGGAAGACCGTGAACAAAATCCATAGAGATATCCTCAAACTTCTACTCTGGAATGGGCAATGATTGTAATAATCCACCAGTACTCTTGCATTCCACCTTTACCTTCTGACAAGCCTCATAGTGCGTAACATAATATGTGGCATCCCTCTTCATCCCTTGCCAAAACAAGGTCCCTCGCAAATCAGTGTACATTTTGACAATTTCGGGATGCACCGAATACTTGGTGTAGTGAGCCTCCTTGAAAATATCTTCCCGGATCCCACCACCTATAGGAATTTAAAGTATGCCATGGAAATGAACGAGGTCCTAATTCAGCGTATATCCTTCAGTTGATCCTCCCCTAATCGCTCGAATCATCGGGGCCAAAGCAGTATCCTTCCCCTCCTCTGCTTGAATCCTATCTCGGATGTCACAAACAATGCTCATGGTAGATAAGTACTCCGTTTAGGGTTCGGGACAAGCCTTAGTCACTGGTGTAATCTCCATTTCCTTAAGAACTCCAGCCAATTTCATAGCCATTAATTGAGTCTTATGGATTGGCACAGGTTCCTTCCTGCTTAAAGAATTTGCCACTGAGTTCGCCTTCCATGGGTGGTAGTTCAGTGTAAATTCAAAATTACATAAAAATTCCATCCACTGCCGTTGTCTCAAGTTCAAATCTTTCGAAGTGTGGATGTACTTTAAATTCTTATGGTCCAAAAAGATCTCGCAGTAGACGCCATATAAATAGTGTCTCCAAATCTTTAAGATGAACACCACTGCCCCCAACTCCAAAATATGCACTGTGTAATTCAATTCATGCTTCTTAAGCTGTTTAGAAGCATATGCAATCACATGTCCGTGTTGCATCAACACCGTCCCCATGCCCTGATAGGATGCATCAGTATATACCTGGAATACTTCCTTTCCAGATGGTAGGGCAAGGATTGGCACAGAGGTAAGGCGATCCTTCAATTCCTGAAACACGACTTTACATTTGGGTTCCCACACAAAAGGCACACCTTTCTTTATCATTATAGTGAGGGGAAGTGCAATCTTCGAAAATCCTTCGACAAACATGTGGTAGTACCCAGCAAGTCCAAGAAAACTCTGCACATCTGTCGTTGGCCTCAAAGGCGACCATTCCTTCACGACACGCACCTTGGCCGGATCCACTACTAATCCTGCTCCACTTATAACATGTCCCAAGAAAGAAACTTCTCGGAGTAAAAACTCACATTTGCTGAACTTAGCAAACAAGTAGTGCTCCTTGAGTTTCTTCAAAACTAAGGCCAAGTGTTCATCATGCTCATCTTCTGTCTTTGAGTAGACATAAATGTCATCAATAAATATGATGATAAAAACGTCTAGATACGGCTAAAACACCCAATTCATCAAATTCATGAATGCAGAAGGGGCGTTTGTGAGCCCAAACGACATCACTGTGAACTCGTATAAGCCATATCTTGAGCTAAACACTATTTTCTGACTATCTTTCTCTTGTATCCTCAATTTATAGTACCCTAAGCTCAAATCCAATTTGGAAATCCAATGCGATCCCACCAACTGATCAAATAGCTCGTCGATCCGGGGCAAAAGATCGGTGTTCCCCACTGTCAATCAGTTGAGCTCCTGATAATATATGCATAATCGTAATGATTTGTCCTTCTTCTTAACAAACATAATAAGAGCTCTCCAGGGTGATTAGCTGGGATGAACAAACCCTAATTCAACCAACTCTTGCAAATGCACCCTAAACTATTTCAGTTCCTTTGGATCCATCTTGTATGGGTTTCGAGAGATGGGCTTGGCACTCGGCACTAGCTTAATCTAGAAGTCTACTCCCCTAGGCGGGGGCAATCCATGTAACTTTTCCGAAAAAACTCAAGAAAATCCCGTACCACTAGTACATCTTTCATATTCTCACCATCTCTTTTAGTTCAAAACATATCATATACACATCATCCCCTTTCTTATGGTCCTTAAGGGCCTGATTTGAAGACAACATTATTCAGGGTACAAGTATAATACCTTGAAAGATTATCTCAGAATCTCCATGCCTCAAGATGATTTGCTTCCTCCAGCCATGCCATGCCCAGAATAAAATCAAATTCTGGCATCCCCAACACTGTTGCAGGGGTTTCAAAAATTTTTCCTCCAATATATACTTCCGAGTTGCACTTGGCGGACAAAGTTATTTCAGAGCCGTCTGGGAGGCGCACTCTTCGAGTGATACAGGTGAAATATTGCACACCATCTTGATCTTTTACAAAGTCCACCGAGACAAATGAATGAGTGGCACCAGTATCAAAAGAGTGTGGGCTAGTCTCCCAGTAACATTCACGATGCCAAAATATAAAATTATAATAATCTCAAAGCTAGATTTCTGGCACAAACTCAGGCAGGATAAGGACGAATTCTTATAACATATTAATTGACTACGAAATACCTGAAATCACGTCCTGAGGATTCCGCTCTTGAGTCATATCTAGAGCAAACATCTGCTCTTGAGAAGGTCAAGGATTCATACCTCGTGGTCCTCGTCGTCATCCACGAACTTGCCCTTGTCCTCGCTGAGCTACCGGAGGAAAAAAAAGGGGGAACATTCCCACCTAATTGCATGCAGAAACGCCAGATATGGCCCGGCTAATGACAATAGAAACAAACTTATTTGAATGACCCTTCGGATTATTGATAAGGTTGGAACTATGGGGGTGGGGTAATGTTAATTGCAGGGCTTGGCGCTCCATCCTAAGATTTTGATGGAAACGTCTGCCACCTCTTGGGTTTACTCTTCCACCTCTAATATTCTGTCTCCTTCTGAAGCTAGGTCCTACTTCCATCACGCCCTCAGCGGGTCTTTTACCACTAGCCTGGACCCCAAGATGGTTTGATTCCAATCTTTTTGTAATATAATTATCTGAGCAAGGCTCGAGTAAAATATAAACACAAATGCTTGCCTTAGGGGGTATTGCAAACCTTTGTAGAATCATTTCACATATCCGCGATCGTCCAAATCATAAGAGTCAGCAAATCTGCCAAGGTGCTGAAACTCCGGTTGATACTCCACGACTGACTTAGATCCCTATTTTAACTGCAAGAATCATTCCTCGAGCTCATCTCGAACAGTAGAGGGAAAAAAATGTTCTAAGAAGGCCTTAGAAAATTCGTTCCTGCTGATGTCGGTGTATACATGTCCTTGAAAAGTGGAGTCTATAAGGGACTTCCACCACCTTTTTGCGTGCGATTCCAAGACGAACACAGCTAAGGAACCGCCATACTTAATGGAAATCTGATTCCGGCCATCAATTCTTGCACAGCATCTAGCCATTCCTATGTGCGAATGACTGATTCAGTCCCGTGGTAATTGGGTGGAGAAAGAGCTCGGAAGGTACTCAGCCAATTAGAGCCAGAGGCCTGTTACTGCACCGGAGCCTGCTAAGACCTAAAGGCATCCAAGATTGCAGTTAGGGTCTGCCCTAACTGCGATTGTTGGAATGGAGTAGGGACCGGAGGAATAGGAATGCCTGTCGTCAGCTCTGTATGTACTGAGACCTACGTAAAAAATACGAATTTTGGGTCAGGTTGGCTAAACGTAGGGTAATAGGTGGGCATACTTAGTGTGAATCACAAATGGAAATACCATTACATCCGCTAATCTGGTTTGTCCGCAAACCGAATAATCGAGCGGGGTGGGACACCACGTTCAATGACTTCTTTATTATAGGATCAATGCAAACTGATGCCATTTGTAAGACACCCTCCCGGAATACACGACATAGACGAGGAGAGTCTTATGCCTAGAACAGCCGCCTTGTGGTAGCATTAGCACACATGCTAATCTGTACCACAAACCACCTATCCTATAGGCTAATCCGATATCACAATGCCAACCCAACCAAAAGAAGAGCACATAAGTCATAATATCACAATAATTAAATGTCCAGTAAGAGTACATCAATAATAAGAAGCTGCATCAGCTTCTTTAATATCAGAGTACACAAAACACTGCCCGAAGGCTTCATCATAATGCTCAAACTCACATCGGTCACAGAAGGAAGTGAAGGTATCGTCGTATCAGGCCCTGTATCCCTGGCCTGGCCGTCTTCCTGCACAAGGTGTTGTTGCTACTCCATCTACGGGGTATCCTCGTATAATGGTAGACGTAGCAACCGTTAGTCATAAAGGCTAAGTGACTATCACATCCACACACCCCAATGACTCTTAGGCACTGAGTGGAGGAGAAGAAGGAGGAGCTCAATATAGCAGTAGTATATAATCAACAGATGGCAAGAGCGTTATAATCAGCAGTTCATATATGTATGTATTAGCTTATTTAAACTAAGCAAGTATGAACAATAATTAGCAATAAGTAATTAGCAATCTACACTAACAACATATTAATTAGAAGAACAATATTTAACTTAACTTATAAAAATGCCCATAAAGTTTTATAAGTTAAGGATCAGGTACATCAAAGTAACTCAATATATAAAAGTGCCCATACAAATTTATATGATGAGGATCTCATGTGGTGCAATGCAATGTTATGATATGAATGCAATATAATGACTCACCCATTCTCGCACACACGCACACTTGCGATACCGACAAAGATCTTTAGTTCCCACTTTACGAGTAGGTAGCTAACCTCTCATTCATCATCCTCCGTGGCCAAATGGTGACAGTAGAGTGGGCGTCTCCACTACTAGGCGGGCATTAACACTACCAATCCTAGGCCTTCATCCGCATCAATGCTAAGAACATAACTGTAGAGCCCATGCGTACTACGGCTCAAAAGGATTCTTGGGTAGATGTGCACCAAGAACACAACCAAACTGGCCAAAAACTTGAACAGGAAGGGTCTTCGGCAGCATATCATCGAAGAACACAACCCAATCGTCCATTGGCATGGAAGGAGCCTTTGGGAGTGAGTACCAAAGGACCAAGCCCAACTGCCCAAAGTCTAACTGTCAGCTCCCATCGGTGTGATGACTCGCGAGCTCGTAGACCTGCCACCAAGTCATCTTCATAGGATCTTATGTCGTGTGTCAACATAGACACCCAACCCAGGCCATTCACATTTATCATGCCATCACACATTCAAGGGCTCCAACCGGGTCCCATCACATTATAACCAACGCCGTGCTGCAGGGCACGCAAGGGTCCACATTTAACACATGTGACAGTTTACCTCAATTGCCAAACCAGCCCCTCACTGCTACTCGTAGGGAGTTAACATAACTCTAAGAAGTGGACTACATCATTCATCCCCTCGATTTTAAGATCAAGGTTCAACTCATCTCATGGCCATAGGATATATCTCATCCAATTCTTTCTCTAGAATTAAAACATGTGTACATTAATTATACCGTTTCAATCATCTCAAACAGAGCTCATTTCATAAACTTGTAAGTCATCATGACATATACTACTCCAAAATTAATTAAACATGTGAAGATGTGATCATAATATAATCAGTTATTTGTCATCCAATCTCCCGACAATCAATTTATAAACAAGATAATCATCAATTAATAAGACATCACGACTACGCCACAATTTTCTAAAATAGGATTTCAAGAAGTTACAATCCATCAATAATTACGAGCAATCCCAAATAAGAAAGGTGTCTTTAAGGGCTACAACTTCCGCGTTGAGCCTGGGGTCTAAATCCAAATCCATCACACCTGAAATCGGATTTCAGTCCAGCCTTGTACACTTAGACAAAACGCAACCTGCACACATATTATTACAATACAACAATTTTGATCGAACATTCCGGGAGCTACAGAGCTCCTATGAAAGTGTGTAACCTTCCGTTTGAAAGGTCCTACCGAGGGCTACCACTTTTGTGTTGAGCTTAAGACCTGAATCAGGCCGAATCCTACCTAAAAATGGCCTTGAAGCCCGTTGCGCATAGAAAATAGATTTTTGTATAGCACCTTGCATGCATCGTAAAGATGAACGAACGACATCGGTTCATCTTCTTCATCCAGCCATCATACAAAGCACAACCAACATTTCTCTACCCCTTTCTCCCTTGTTAGACCACAATTTTTCATGAGATCAAGTCTGTCATCTTCGTAATGAAGATGAAAGGAGGGGTTAGATCTGACTTACTCTAGAGGGGGGGTGAATAGAGTATTTAAAATTTTGGCTGTTTTAAACTTTCATATATATGAGAGTGAAAATAAGTGATACCAAATATAATAATAGAAGGAAAAACACGCTAAGCTATTCTAACTATCACAACCACAACAAGAACAAAAACAGAAAATGAGCAACCAGACAACCCAAGAAGATTTTATAATGGTTCCCCTAAACTTGGGTACATCCAATCTTCTACCACCCTGGTAGGAATCCACTAGTAGGTTTTGATCAGGTGACTTCCACCACAATATCTATTTGTAGGGAGATATTGCAACCCTTTAGGCTTTTGATCAGGTGACCAAAAACCAAACCAAGTCTTTTGATCAGGAGACTTGACAACCAAAAGCTAACTTTTGAAGGGAGTTAAATCCCTTTTACAAGAGGTGAGAGGAGGTGATGGTGTCTTCTCTTTCTTTAATAAACAGAGAAGACTAGTGAATCTTTGATGTTGACAAAGCTCCCCCTGAGATGTTGAATGGTTCAATAAGACTGGAGCTTTGCTTCAGGGTGTAGGTCTTCAGCCTTGTTCAATCAATGTCCAAGAATCCAGTAGACTGATGTTGAATGGATGTCTCTGAAGATTCCAGGATCTGAAGATGAAGAAGACTCTTGATTTGTGTTGAATTTTCTTCTTCAGATTTCAGGATTGATAGGGAAAAGAATAGAAATGTTTTCAGTACATAGAAGATAGTTCTAAATGATCAGGATCTGTTTTAGTTCTCTTGATTTTCTTCTCTATGATGCTCTGTGAGTATATTGTTCTCTGTTGTTCTCTATTATTCTCTGTATTTCCTCGTCTACAGAAAAGAGAGAATCTCTTTTATATTCTCAGTCAATTATTTCTCTTTTGAAATTTGAATTACTACCTGTTGATGCGCGAAATGCGGTTCCAACCAGTTAACGGGTGTTCGATCTCACAGGCTAAGGATGAAGGAAGAAGGGTTGCGGGGAACTGGAGAACTGAGGCTGAAGATGCTGCCCAAGCTGCCTGCTTAGGGCAGAAAAGTCTAAATCCACAGCTTTGATGACCTGGGCGGACTGAGGATTTGGAGGCCGCTGACCTTGCCTGATCAACCTTGACGGACTGAGAAATTGGAGGCTGTAGACCTTGCCTGATCAACCTTGACGGACTGAGAATTTGGAGGCTACAGACCTTGCCTGATCAACCTTGACGGACTGAGAATTTGGAGGCTACAGACCTTGCCTGATCAACCTTGACGGACTGAGAATTTGGAGGCTGCAGACCTTGCCTGATCAACCTTGACGGACTGAGAATTTGGAGGCTGCAGACCTTGCCTGATCAACCTTGACGGACTGAGAATTTGGAGGCTGCAGACCTTGCCTGATCAACCTTGACGGACTGAGAATTTGGAGGCTGCAGACCTTGCCTGATCAACCTTGATGGACTGAGAATTTGGAGGCTGCAGACCTTGCCTGATCAACCTTGACGGACTGAGAATTTGGAGGCTGCAGACCTTGCCTGATCAACCTTGACGGACTGAGAAAACTGAGTCCGCAGCCTTTGATCAAGGTGGCAGTTCTCCTCCTGCGCTCTCGAATGAGAGGTCTTGGGGGGTATTTATAGGCCCGGGGAGAATCTTTGAAGCGAGGCCCAGTGATGCCATCCTTGACGACCTCGGCGACTTGAGACGACCTCGGAGGACTTCAACCTGAAGAGCAGGAAGAGGGGGAGGCCTGAAGCCAGGCCGCCCCTAAGGGGGGCGGCCTGAGGCCAGGCCGCCCCTGGGAAGGACGGCCTGAGGCCAGGCCGCCCCTAAGGGGGGGCGGCCTGAGGCCAGGCCGCTCCTAAGGGGGGCGGCCTGAGGCCAGGCCGCCCCTAAGGGGGGCGGCCTGAGGCCAGGCCGCCCCTGGGAAGGGCGGCCTGAGGCCAGGCCGCCCCTAAGGGGGGCGGCCTGAGGCCAGGCCGCCCCTGGGAAGGGCGGCCTGAGGCCAGGCCGCCCCTAGGAAGGGCGGCCTGAGGCCAGGCCGCCCCTAAGGGGGGCGGCCTGAGGCAAGGCCGCCCCTAAGGGGGGCGGCCTGAGGCCAGGCCGCCCCTAAGGGGGGCGGCCTGAGGCCAGGCCGCCCCTGGGAAGGGCGGCCTGAAGCCAGGCCGCCCCTGGGAAGGGCGGCCTGAGGCCAGGCCGCCCCTAAGGGGGGCGGCCTGAGGCCAGGCCGCCCCTGGTAAGGGCGGCCTGAGGCCAGGCCGCCCCTAGGAAGGGCGGCCTGAGGCCAGGCCGCCCCTAAGGGGGGCGGCCTGAGGCCAGGCCGCCCCTGGGAAGGGCGGCCTGAGGCCAGGCCGCCCCTAAGGGGGGCGGCCTGAGGCCAGGCCGCCCCTAGGAAGGGCGGCCTGAGGCCAGGCCGCCCCTAAGGGGGACGGCCTGAGGCCAGGCCGCCCCTAGGAAGGGCGGCCTGAGGCCAGGCCGCCCCTGGGAAGGGCGGCCTGAGGCCAGGCCGCCCCTGGGAAGGGCGGCCTGAGGCCAGGTCGCCCCTAAGGAGGGCGGCCTGATGGCGGAAGCCTGGGGCCAGGCTGGACAGGGGAGCCGAGCCTTGCGATGGCTCGGTCGGGTGCCGGCACCGGCAGATCGAACCTGCGAACTGATATAGGTTTGCCTCCTGCAAGAAAGCAATGCTGCATGGTTAGCCTGGCCAAACCGCTTGGGCCAAAAAGGGAAAGCCGAGGCAGGTCGCGATCCTCGGGGGGGGGGGGGGGTTCCCTTGAGTGGACCGCGACTTGCGAGCTAGAGACCTTGGGAGGGGTCGCCGATTTTTGGGGGTTAACATAATCCCCGCACTTTTTTAAGTTCTGAAAGGAACTTCGAAAAAGTAGAAGACCCACAAAAATCGTAATCCTCCCCTCAGTAATAAGGAGAGAAAAAATTAGAGGTCAGGAGAGATAGAACCTGATGTCCCTTCTCAGAAAAAATCTATCAGCGCCTATCTTTTGCCTGCGAAGAAAAAATTAATGCAGGCACAAAGAGATACATCTTGCGTGTACCTGAGTTGCTTTTGTAAATGAGGAAGAGGATAACTGTCTTCTATTGAACTCTGGGGGGAACTTGCTACTATCTGCTGGTCTCTGCAAAAGGAGAGTAAGCAACAGATATGATAGGAGAGAAAACTAAGTTCACAAGTACCTGGGCGGAACCTGCGAATGTTGGCTGTTAACTGTTGGTATGATAAGACATAATCGGATAACAGAATAGATACCTGACACACTCTGCTATCGATTGAGTAATGATCAAACTGTGATGATGACTGTCTCGCGTGATCAAGGTACAATGTCAACATAAAAATCCAGATCCGTGAGATAAGAAAATCCGAAATTAGATTCATGATGACATGGCTTGTTAATCAAGAAGATCCGTATGCCTTAAATGATGTGTGATTAACATCTGATAGGAGAACTTGTTGACCATCATCTGGTAAGAGCTTATGCAGGTAGCGTATATAGGATGATCATAAGTCAAGGAGAGATGTTTCAGATTCTTGGAATAGGTTGGATTCAACCTGTAAGAAGGTAAAAAAGGAGAGAAAAGAGGCTACCCCCGAGGATGAACTAAAAGGTTGAATGCTGCCACAGGTGTTCCCCGTGGGCATTATGCATCACTTGCCAAAGTCATCCTGGGTGTAGTCCTAACCAAAGCGGGCTGGCTGCGCATCCTTTAGAAGGGCACAAATAAACAAGAAAAAACCCTAAGAAGGATCGACAGATGCACTGCTCTCTTGCCTCGGGTTACAAGCATCGCTGATCAATTAGACTAGTTGCGCCAAGTGGCCCATTGCTTGTCTGTGGATTGATCAGCGGAGTTGTGAGTCCCGCGGAGGCACGGATCGAGAGTACCATAGAGTGTTCGGCCGTCACAGTTGTGAGATGATCGAGGAGACAAGGCTACACTTGATCGCCATTGCTTGTCAAGCAAAGATCATCGTAACTGTAACGTATCCCTAAAGGAGCACGATAGAACTATCGCAGGAGGCCTCCCCTAAGCACTCACACTGCGCTAGACATCGGCCGGGATCCGAAGCCCCGTCATCCTCCGCACGAGAGTTGAACGGCCCCCACTACACATATGAGAAAACTCCTCATCATATGTGGTCATTGTGGTTTTACTCCTGAGGACAATCTCGAGGGGGCACTGAGCAAGACTTGGCGATATCTCGGTGGTTCAGTGATCTCTTTGGCAAAGAGAAAAATATGGAGAAGAAGCATCACAAAAAGGGAACTGTGTCAGTATGAGATCTCTGACGTAAGCTTTATTGAATGAAAAATGAAACACTTAGAAGTGCTGAAAAGTAAAATGTTTGAAGAGTAAAGTAAAGGCAATCAGTCACGATCGTGAGGGGCTTTGAGGAACTGCGATTGGTCATAGCTGATGACGCAAGAACTGTGTCCTCTTTGCTTCAAAATAGCCTTCCAAGGGGACCTTCGTCAACGACATCGATGCACTCAATTGCAAAATCAATGGACCCCAGACGGCCCTTGTCATGTATCTCTATGCACTCTAGCTGACCTTCAGCCACCTCCTTGCCCTTGGAGGTGGAAGGTTTTGAAGAATCAATTTTCTTGACCAGGTCATTGATCTTGCCCTCGATGAGCAATCTTTCAACCAATCGCCGAAGGGCCTTGCAATCTTCAGTTAAATGACCTTTCTCTTTGTGGAATTCACAGAACGGGTCTGAATTTCTTGATCTCTGATTTGCCGGCTGGTAAGGCCTTTTGGGATATGCCTTATCCTTCATGATTTGGCTAACTTCTTGCATGATCTCATCTAGCTCAAATTCTGGCAGATCACCTTCTTGCTGCTGATGAACTGCAGCTGTTAGCGGAGATGATGTTGACAATGGTGGCAGCCGCTCTTGGGTACGATCATGGCCTTGGAAGGGGTGTTGATGATGCTGAAACCTCCTGGCTTTCCTGGAGAGAGATGGAAAGTCTTTTCGAGGAGACCTCGGAGGTTGCTTGTAAGAAGAAGAATTTTTCTCTGACACCAGTCTGGAGACGAAGCTGGGGTTGCTCTTTTCACCGCGAATATACGAGTTGGCTAAACCAATCAACTCTTGATAAGTCCTCGGTGCTCGGACATTAGCTTCAAACTTTAGTGGACCTTCACGCAGGTCGTGGATGAGAGCCACTCGGTACATTTCTTGATCAACGATCTCAATGTCCAAGATTTCTTTCTGAAAACGATCCACATAATGAGACCAAGTCTCGTTCTCTCGCTGCCTGATCTCAAAGAGGGCTTCTGGACCGCCCTTCCTCTTTGAAGAGGTAGAAAATCTGAGCAGGAACTCCCTTCGCAAATCAGCAAAGGAAGAGATTGACTGAGGTCGCAGTCCATAGAACCAGTCTCTCACTTGACCATCAAAGGTCGTTACGAGGAGCTTGCTCTTGGTAGCATCTGAGAGGGTCTTGAGAGCAACGGCTGATTCAAAGGCTTGAAGATGCTTGACAGGATCAGTCTCCCCAGTGTAAATGGGCAACCGTGGCTCTCGGAAGTTGACTGGAGTTGGTTCATATCGAACGCTCTCTGTAAATGGCGATGGCTCTTCTGGTTCTACTGCATAAGGAAAGTAAGGAGCATGAGCAGTAGTTGCAAAAGGAGCAGGAGGATAGGAGTAAAAGGTTGCTGCGGGAGGAGCAAAGGCAGGAGCTGAAGAGGAGGGGTGACTTCCCTGAAAGTTCAAAAATCTGGCTGGACTTCCCCGGGCAGCCTCCCGGAAGAAGTTTTGACGAGCTACAAACTCATCATCTTGGGATCGCAAAGGAGCTGCAGGCCCCTGCGGAAAAGTTGGAGTATAAAGAGGAGGATAGACCGGCGGATAAGCCGGTGGATAAACTTGAGGAGTCTCTGATGTTGGTGCTGGATTGATTGGAGGAACTGGCGCTGCTGAAGATTGAGCGACTAATTGCTGAGTGAGAGCTGCTAGAGTACGGTTGATGGCTTGAAACTGTTGGGCAGTTTCTCTGCGAGATTGCTCTAAGGCCTCCCAAAGAGAATCATCACTGGGACTTGGAGAAAGACTCTCGGCTGGTTGATGGTCTGTCATGAGTAACCACTGCTTTCACTGTCTAATCGAGATCTGAAGGTCGTGTGTTAACTGTTGATGCGCGAAATGCGGTTCCAACCAGTTAACGGGTGTTCGATCTCACAGGCTAAGGATGAAGGAAGAAGGGTTGCGGGGAACTGGAGAACTGAGGCTGAAGATGCTGCCCAAGCTGCCTGCTTAGGGCAGAAAAGTCTAAATCCACAGCTTTGATGACCTGGGCGGACTGAGGATTTGGAGGCCGCTGACCTTGCCTGATCAACCTTGACGGACTGAGAAATTGGAGGCTGTAGACCTTGCCTGATCAACCTTGACGGACTGAGAATTTGGAGGCTGCAGACCTTGCCTGAACAACCTTGACGGACTGAGAATTTGGAGGCTACAGACCTTGCCTGATCAACCTTGACGGACTGAGAATTTGGAGGCTGCAGACCTTGCCTGATCAACCTTGACGGACTGAGAATTTGGAGGCTGCAGACCTTGCCTGATCAACCTTGACGGACTGAGAATTTGGAGGCTGCAGACCTTGCCTGATCAACCTTGACGGACTGAGAATTTGGAGGCTGCAGACCTTGCCTGATCAACCTTGACGGACTGAGAATTTGGAGGCTGCAGACCTTGCCTGATCAACCTTGACGGACTGAGAATTTGGAGGCTGCAGACCTTGCCTGATCAACCTTGACGGACTGAGAAAACTGAGTCCGCAGCCTTTGATCAAGGTGGCAGTTCTCCTCCTACGCTCTCGAATGAGAGGTCTTGGGGGGTATTTATAGGCCCGGGGAGAATCTTTGAAGTGGGGCCCAGTGATGCCATCCTTGACGACCTCGGCAACCTGAGACGACCTCGGAGGACTTCAACCTGAAGAGCAGGAAGAGGGGGAGGCCTGAAGCCAGGCCGCCCCTAAGGGGGGCGGCCTGAGGCCAGGCCGCCCCTGGGAAGGGCGGCCTGAGGCCAGGCCGCCCCTAAGGGGGGGCGGCCTGAGGCCAGGCCGCCCCTAAGGGGGGCGGCCTGAGGCCAGGCCGCCCCTAAGGGGGGCGGCCTGAGGCCAGGCCGCCCCTGGGAAGGGCGGCCTGATGCCAGGCCACCCCTGGGAAGGGCGGCCTGAGGCCAGGCCGCCCCTAAGGGGGGCGGCCTGAGGCCAGGCCGCCCCTGGGAAGGGCGGCCTGAGGCCAGGCCGCCCCTAAGGGGGGCGGCCTGAGGCCAGGCCGCCCCTAGGAAGGGCGTCCTGAGGCCAGGCCGCCCCTAAGGGGGGGCGGCCTGAGGCCAGGCTGCCCCTAAGGGGGGCGGCCTGAGGCCAGGCCGCCCCTAAGGGGGGCGGCCTGAGGCCAGGCCGCCCCTGGGAAGGGCGGCCTGAGGCCAGGCCGCCCCTGGGAAGGGCGGCCTGAGGCCAGGCCGCCCCTAAGGGGGGCGGCCTGAGGCCAGGCCGCCCCTAGGAAGGGCGGCCTGAGGCCAGGCCGCCCCTAGGAAGGGCGGCCTGAGGCCAGGCCGCCTCTAAGGGGGGCGGCCTGAGGCCAGGCCACCCCTGGGAAGGGCGGCCTGAGGCCAGGCCGCCCCTAAGGGGGGCGGCCTGAGGCCAGGCCGCCCCTAGGAAGGGCGGCCTGAGGCCAGGCCGCCTCTAGGAAGGGCGGCCTGAGGCCAGGACGCCCCTAAGGGGGGCGGCCTGAGGCCAGGCCGCTCCTAAGGGGGGCGGCCTGAGGCCAGGCCGCCCCTGGGAAGGGCGGCCTGAGGCCAGTCCGCCCCTAAGGGGGGCGGCCTGAGGCCAGGTCGCCCCTAAGGAGGGCGGCCTGACGGCGGAAGCCTGGGGCCAGGCTGGACAGGGGAGCCGAGCCTTGCGATGGTTCGGTCAGGTGCCGGCACCGGCAGATCGAACCTGCGAACTGATATAGGTTTGCCTCCTGCAAGAAAGCAATGCTACATGGTTAGCCTGGCCAAACCGCTTGGGCCAAAAAGGGAAAGCCGAGGCAGGTCGCGATCCTCGGGGGGGTTCCCTTGAGTGGACCGCGACTTGCGAGCTAGAGACCTTGGGAGGGGTCGCCGATTTTTGGGGGTTAACACTACCTTAAATGCTGGCTGATCTAGAGAATACAAACGGCTGGAATATATCAATAATGAGTTTCCCCAACTGTCCCTTAATAAAATAAGCAAGTAAATATCCTGATGAATACCAAAATTAATGCTGCCAATAATGGTTATATTCAAAGGAATATGAGCATTAATTACTCAGGAATAATGCTGCTAATTAATATAGAAGGTAGGGGACAGAAGGAAGAAAATTTCTCATTCTGGAACGGGATAGATATCGTCGATCACTAAACAGAATTCGTCGACCTGAGATCCAAGATCGTCGACCTAAGAATTTCAGTTCGTCATCCTGAGCTCTTCGAACTGCGTACTGAGAATGACTTGCCAAATCTGTACTTTGAGATCGTCGAGCTGAGAATCTGTCTGAAGAAAACTAATCGTCGACCTGAGCTCGAATATCGTCGAGCTCAGCTCAGAGAAGTAACTCCTAGTTCGTCGATCTGAGATCGACGATCGTCGAGCTGAGTTCGAAGAACTTCGAACTAAACAATCTTTTCTCTGAAATCTTCTAAGTCTGAGTCTTCTGAGGTCCTCTGTTTGCTGGTTCAAGAAGGTTGAACTTAATGACTTAGCCTAAACTCTAGGGCTACTAGACTTGACCCTGGCTATACAAGGTGGGTCAGACTCAGCCTAAATTTGTGAACCTAGCCCAAATCCAACTAGGGATCTAACAGAAGAGAGGAGATGATTGAAGTTCATCATGCGGCGATTGATGCCCTAGAACGAAGTTCTAGCTTGGTCCCTTCAAAGGATATGTCCATTAATCTCCCAAATCAAGCTCTCTTGAGCCGATGTATCTCCTACACTTTAGAATCTAAAGATCTAGCACCAAGGGAGAGGGTAGGAACCTCACCTCATTTCTAGACATGGATCGTGTCCTTCGCCTTGGCGGCATGACGGTGTCCAATTCCTCTTCAAATTATTCTCTAGAGGCAATGAACACCAAGAGAAACTTCTTCAAGAAGTTCGGAGCTTCTCTAGTAAAGTATGGCACTAGTGCTCTTTCGTCGTCCTTCCTGGAAATCCACCACCGGCAATCTCTCCTTTCTCGTCGAGCTCAGCATGAATGACTCCGCAGGGAAGAACGAAGACAGCTAGGGTTTTCGAGCATTCCTTTTTATAAGGAAATATTGGAGTTAGGGTTACTCTGTCATATGTCACTTCCTTATTTGACTGCCCAATATTTCTCATAACATATACTTAATGAAAAGACAAGTCATAAGAGCCGTTCAGCACATATCTCGAACCCAGATCAGCCCGTGAGTATTAATCAGCAAACACAGCCTGGGTCGAAAATCTTCTAATTCTAATTCATCGTATATATCCAACGAATCGTAGGAAACCTCTATGTAATCTCGATGAATCGGCTAAACACTCTAAAGCAACTCTGACGAAATTCGACAAACAATACTTCTTTTCGGCGAGTTTCTCTGAAACTGCTGAACCAGTTTGAAAACATTCAAGTCCTATTAGACGCATGCGTCGAGTATCAATCGATGAATTCGTTAGATATCCTCGACAATATCCGACGAATTGTACAAGTCTCATCGAAACTAGCCAAGTCATTTCCGATGAATTCGTCGGATATCCTGGACGATATCCGATGAATTATACTTATTCCACCAAATTACCCAAGCCTTTTTCCGACGAATTCGCCGAGTATCTCTCAACGAATTCATCGGGTATATTCGGCGAAATCCTACGAATCTGACTTAACCCAACAAAAAACTCCTCAATCCTGATGTCACAGCCTACCCGTGGCCATGTCCTCTTCCCCCACCTTCATACTAGCCTAAACCACCCAAGTCTATACCATACGCACCAAGGGGGTCTAGCTCGAAATGGGACATTACAATCATTATACTAAATCTTGTTAAGATAAGGACCACATTAAGTTGATTCCATATGCTTCGGAATTTGGATTTATTATGTATGCAATGATATGTACTCGACCAGATGTTTCTTATACCGTGAGCATGACTAGAAGGTATAAGTCTGATCCCGGTGATAGTCACTGGATAGCCATCAAGAATATCCTAAAGTACTTGAGAAGGACAAAGGATACATTCTTGGTATTTGGTGGAGAGAAAGGGCTCGTTGTAAAGGGTTACATAGATGCTAACTTCAAAACTGATAGGGATGACTCAAAGTCTCAGTCAGGGTTTGTATTTTCTCTAAATGGAGGAGCTGTCAGTTGGAAGAGTTCCAAGCAGAAGATAGTTTTTGATTCTACAATTGAGACCGAGTATATCGCTGCTGAAAATGCGGCGAAGGAGGCTGTATGGATTAGGAAATTTATCGGCGAGCTTGATATAGTTCATAGTATTGTTGATCCTGTAGTTCTCTACTGTGACAATAATTGTGTAATTGCACATGATTCGGAACCTAGATCTCATCAGCACTCCAAACACATACTTCAGCAGTTCCATCTAATTTGAGAGATTGTCAATCAAGGAGATGTGAGCATATGATAGGTGACGACTGAAGAAAATATAGTTGATCCACTTACAAATCTTCTAGCGTAGAGAAAGCATTATGGTCATACTAGATCTATGGGTATACGATACCTTAATGATCAACCCTAGTGGGAGTCTTGTGGATTGTATGTTTATTGGTTCTAATAATTCATTTGATGAATAGAGTACTATATATTAACCCAGAAATTGGCGATCCGTCCCAAGGTAGCCAACTCGCAAGTCGCGACCTACTCCAAGTTCCCCTGGAAGTCATGGCCTGCCTCAACACCCTTTTTTCTAAGGATGGGCATACGGGCTTTTCTATCCGCTCAAGCCGCGCGGCTAGGGCGGTCTCCCCTTTCTGGCTGCCTAGGACGCGCAGCAGTTGCAGTTTGTAGGGGTGCAGACTGCTTACACAGTTCATCTCCGCAGGCCGCGCGGTTAGATTAGGCTAACTGCGTAGTACTCTCTACTAGACCAGGGGCAAACTCTATGTTAAGCCAACCAACTCGCCGCATAACAGCAATGGAAACAAGCCTCCAGGCCGCCAATCAGTAGCGGTGACCTGCCTCCAGGCCGCCAGTCAGTAGTGGAGACCTGCCCCTTCTGTCCGCCAGTAGTGGGCAGACTCAGCCTTAGTCCGCCTAAGGGAGGACTTGGCAACAGGACTCCACCCAGCCCACGTAACACGGCGCAGACTCAACTCCAGTCCGCCTACCATCAATAGTGGCGGCAAGCCTCTAGCTCGCCGCATATCAGGAATGGCGACCTGCCTCCAGGCCGCCAGTCAGCAGCGGCGACCTGCCTCCAGGCCGTCAGTCAGCAATGGATACCTGCAATTCGCCAGCGTGCGCGACCTGCCAACTCAGTCCACCAGGTCGCCAAGCCATTTTCACCCAGAAGGGTGATAAGCCTCCAATAGATAAGCTTATCCTCTCTGCAGCGGGCTAGGCGGATTCATTCTGAAGTCCGCCAGCTAGCCCTCCAGTTTCCCGGTGCCCTCTTCTTCCCAGCAGCGGGCAGACTACTCCTTAGCTCGCATAACTTGGCGCGGGCTCGCTTAGTACAGCATAGGTGGACTTATCCCAGTCTGCCAACAACCGATCAAATCAAGCAGGCAAGTCCCTCACCGTACAACATGGTGCGGACTCGGCGGACTTCTCGTCTACTCGCACACTTTACCGCCATATCGGGGGTAATGTTACAAGGACCATCTCCGGCTCGAGCCTATAAATAGGCCCCCATACCTCTCATTCAGCAAGCACGAAGGAGGACAACGATTGACAAGGTCAAGGAATCAAGACCTGCGGACATAACTTCCCACTCTGCGCGACCTAACCTATTTTCTCTTCCTGGTCGCACAGTCCGCTCAGCCTTGTTTAGCAAGATGCAAGATCAGTTGTCTGCACAGTCTGCCGAGCTCTCTGCTCAGTCTGCGCGGCCTCTAGCAACTTCTTTCCTTAGACTCCAGCTTCTCCCTTTGTACCCTTTATTTGCTCATGTAAAGGACTCGACTCAAGCTGTAATACTGATTCATAATCAAAGGAAAGCATGTTGCAAGAGTGGCATTTAAGCCGCGGCGGGCAAAGTCTGCTGTTATATCTGAAAGCGGCCCCCTTTACTTCTCTTTTTCCCTCTCTCGATAACAACCATCAGATTTAACTGTCAAAGTAACCGTCTGCTCGACAGTTCCTCATCAACCTCCTTCTTATCCCTGCATCCCGGATCGATCGTGCTCCACTCTCGAGTAAGCTAGCGGAAGAGCGCATTTCCTGCATCAACATTTAACACGCGACCTTCAGATCTCGAACAGATAGTGAAAATCAAAGGTTACTCATGTCAGACCATCAACCAGCCGAGAACTTTGCTCCAATTCCTATTGAAGATCCTCTCTAGGAAGCCTTGGAGAAATCGCGTAGAGAAACTGCCCAACAGTTTCAAGTAATCAACCATACTCTAGCTGCAATCACGCAACAATTAGAAATGCAATCTACAGCAGCACCAGTTCCTCCAGTCAATCTAGCACCAGCATTGGAGACTTCGCAAGCTTATCCACTGGCCTATCTACCGGTCTATCCTCCTATTTACCCACCAACCTTTCCACAAGGGCCTGCAACCCCTTTCCGATCTCAAAATGATGAGTTCATAGCTCGTCAAAACTCCTTTCGGGAAGCTGCCCGAGGAAGTCTAGCAAGATTTCTAAACTTTTAGGGAAGTCATCCCTACTTATCAGCTCCTGCATTTGCTTCTTCCGCAGCAACTTTTCCCTTATATCCTCCTGCTCCTTTTACAGCTACAACTTATGCTCCCTTTTTTCCTTATGTTGTAGGAGATCAGGAAGAGCCGTCGCCATTTTTTAGAGAATGTTCAGCATGAACCAACTCCAGTTAATCTCAGAGAGCCGCGGTTGCCAATTTGCACTAGAGATACTGATCTAATGAAGCATCTTCAAGCTTTTGAATCAGCCGTAGCTCTCAAGACCCTTTTAGATGCTACCAAATGCAAACTCTTTGTGACAACCTTTGATGGACAAGTGATGGATTGGTTCTATGGACTACGTCCTCAGTCCATCTCTTCCTTTACTGATTTGCGAAGAGAGTTTTAGCTCAGGTTTTCTACCTCTACCAAGAGAAAGGGCGGTCCAGAATCCCTCTTTGAAATCAGGCATTGAGAGAATGAGACTTGGTCTCATTTTGTGGATCGTTTCCAGAAAGAAATCTTAGACATTGAGATCGTCGATCAAGAAATGTATCAATTGGCTCTTATTTAAGGTCTGCGAGAAGGGCCACTTAAGTTTGAGGCTAATGTCCAAGAGCCAAGAACATATCAAGAGTTGATTGGCTTAGCCAACTCATATATTCGAGGTGAGAAAAGCAATCCCAGTTTCATCTCCAGGCTCGTAGCAGAGAAAGATTCTTCTTCTTCTTACAAGAAACCCCCGAGGTCTCCTTGGAAATATTTTCCATCCCACTCAAGGAAGGGAAGAAGATTTCAACGTAATCGATACCCCTTCCTGGGCCAGGATCGTGCCTGAGATCAATTATTACTATTACCAGCCCCAGCTCCGCAAACAGCTTCGATTCATCAGCAACAAGATGATGACTTGCTAGAGTCCAAACTTTATGAGGTCATGCAATAAGTAAGCCAAGTGATGAAGGGTAGGGCTAATTTCAAAAGGCCTTACCAGCCGATAGATAAAAGATCAAAAGATTCAGATCCATTCTGTGAGTTTCACAAAGAAAGCGGGCATTTGACTGAAAACTGCCGAGCGCTTTGTCAACTGGTACAAAAGATGCTGAGGCAGGGAAATATGCATGATCTGTTCCCGAAGGATGACCACTCTGATCCGTCAACTTTAAAAGGCAAAGAAGTAACAGACATTCCTTGCTGCTTAAACGGAGTGAGCCAAATTAGCAATTACCCTAACCTCGTTATAGACGATACCTTCGATGCATATGACGAGGTCTCCCTTGGACGACTATTCTAAAGTAAAAAGGACATCGCAGTTCCAAAAGTTCCTTGCAATCATTGCAGGTTATTTTTTACTTTACATTCTTTAAACATTTTCTTTCTAAAAATACTTCTAAGTGTTTCTTTCATTCATTTTAATAAATTTTACGTTAGAGATCTCATACTGACACATTTCCTTTATGGAGTGCTTCCTCCTCTATTTTTCTCTTTGGCAAAGAGATCACTGAACCACCGAGATATCGCCGAGTCTTGCTTAGGTCCCCCTTGAGGTTGGACTCCGGCGTAAGACCACAATGACCACATATAGTGTGGAGTGTTTGCGTATGTGTAGTGGGGGCCGTCCAACTCTCGTGCGTAGGATTACGGGACTTCGAATCCTATCTAGTATCTAACATACAGTGTATATCAAGGGAGGTCCCATGTGTTAGCTCTGTTTTTCTTCGCTAAAGATACATTACAGTTACGATGATCTTTGATTGACAAGCAATGACGATCAAGTGTAGCCTTGTCTCTTCGATCATCTCATGATTGTAAAAGTCGAATACTCTATGGTACTCTCAATCTGTGCCTTCGCGGGGCCCACAACTCCGCTGATCACTCCAAAGACAAGCAATAGGCCACTTGGCGCATCTAGTCTAATTGATCAGCGATGTTTGTAACCCGAGGCATGAGAGTAGTGAATCTATCGTTTCCTTTTCAGGATTCTGTGCATGTTTCTTTTTTGTGCCCTTCTAAGGGAATACGACTAGTCCGCTCTAGGTAGGACTACACCCTAGATGATTTTTCTTAGGCAAGCAATGCTTAAGGCCCCCGGGGAACACCTGTGGCAGCATCCAGCCTTTTTTGGGTCATCTTCGGGTTTAGCCCTCCTTTTTCATTCTGCCTTCTTACAGGTTAACAGGTTAAGTCCAACCTATCAAAAGGATTTGCAACATCTTTTTGCTTATACTCGCTCTATATATTCGGCTTTCATGAAGCTCTATTCGCTGACGATTGATTATGCTTGTTCTTGGCATCTATTATTCAATCAAGGAATCTATTTCTATTTATTGACATGCCATGCTATTGAATTCTAATCAAGATGTTTTCATCTGGCTGATCTGGATTTCAAATTAAAGATATCATATCTGATCACATGAAAAGATTATTATCGCGATTTGATCTTTATTCAGTTAATAACAGAGTTTGTCGGGCATTTCCTCTGCTATCCAATTATATCTTCCTTGTCATATCAACAATCAATATTAGCAAGTTTCCTTCAGGTACTTGCAGCTTACCTTTCTATCATATCTGCGTCTAACTCTTCTTTTGTAGAGATTAACTGATATTTGCAAGTTCCCTTCAGGTACTTGCAGCTTACTTTTCTTTCATATGTGCTTCTAACTCCTCTTTTGCAGAGATTAGCAGATATTTGTAAGTTCCCTTCAGGTACTTACAGCTTACCTTTTCTCTAAAATCTGCATCTAATTCTTCTTTTGCAGAGATTAACAGATATTTGCAAGTTCCCTTCAGGTACTTGCAGCTTAATTTTCTTTCATATCTGCTTCTAACTCCTCTTTTGTAGAGATTAACAGATATTTGCAAGTTCCCTTCAAGTACTTGTAGCTTACCTTTCTATGATATCTGCGTCTAACTTTTCTTTTGAAGAGATTAGCAGATATTTGCAAGTTCCCTTTAGGTACTTGCAACTTAGTTTTCCTTCATATCTACTGCTTACTCTTTCTTTTGCAGAGACTAACAGATAATTGCAAGTTCCCTTCAAGTACTTGCTACTTACTTTGCTTTCATATTTACTGCTTACTCTTCTTTTTGCAGAGGTTAACAGGTGCTTGCAAGTTTTCTTCAGGTACTTGCAAGTTATTATTCTTATATGCCTTCCTTTCACCTTTGTTTTGCAGAGCCTAATGGAAGACGTTCACATCTTCTCCATTTTGCAAAAGCAACTCAGGTACACACAAGATGTACTTCTTTTCTCCAGCATTAACTTTTCCTTTGCAGGAAAAAGATAGACATTGGCAAACCTTTTTTGAGGAGAGACATCAGGTTCTATCTCTACCTGCCTCTTATGTTTTTGAGGGATCGATCACGATTTTCGTGGGTCTCCTACTTTTTCGAAGTTCCCTTCGGGACTTAAAAAAATGCATGGATTATGTTAACCCAGAAATCGGCGATCCCTCCCAAGGTAGCCAGCTCGCAAGTCGCGGCCTGCTCCAGGTTCCCCCTAGAGGTCGTAGCCTGCCTCAGCGTCCTTTTTTCTAAGGATGGGCAGACATACTTTTCTGTCCGCTCAGGATGCGTGGCTAAGGCGGTCTCCCCTATCTGGCCGCCCAGGTCACGCAGCAGCTGCATTCTGCGAGGGTGCGGACTGCTTCCGCAGTTCATCTCCACAGGCCGCGCGGTTAGCTTAAGCTAACAACGCATTACTCTTTACTATACCAAGTGGCGGACTCTATGTTCAGTCTGCCATGTCGCCGCATAGCAATAATGGCAATAAGCCTCTAGGCCGCCAGTCAGCAGCAGCAACCTGCCTCCAGGCTGCTAGCCAGAAATGGCGACCTGCCCCTTTTATACGCCAGTAGTGGGCGGACTCGGCCTTAGTCCGCCTGAGGGAGGACCTGGGGATAGGACTCCGCCTAGCCCGCGCAACACGGTGCGGACTCAACTACAGGCCTTCCACCATCAACAGCGGCGGAAGGCCTCCAGCTCGCTGTATAGCAGGAATGGAGACCTGCCTCAAGGCCGTCAGTCAACAGCGGCGACCTGCCTCCAGGCCATCAGTCAGTAATGGTTGCTTGCACCTCGCCAGCGTGTGCGACCTGCCAACTCAGTACGCCAAGTCGCTAAGCCCTTGTCGCCCAGCAGGGGGGACAAGCCTCTAGCAGATAAGCTCATCCTCTCCGCAGCAGGATAGGCGAACTCATTCTGTAGTCTGCAAGCTAGCCCTCTAGTTTCCTAGTGCCCGCTTCTTCCTAGCAGCGGGCGGACTACTCCTCAGCTCGCATAACTTGGCACAGGCTCGCTTAGTGCAGTAGAGGCAGGTCCAAGTCCGCCAACAGCAGATCAACTAAAGCATGCAAGTCCCTAACCACATAATATGGTGCGGACTCGGCGGACTTCTCGTCTACTCACACAACTTACCACCATACCGGGGGTGACGTTACAAGGACCGTCTCTGGCCCGAACCTATAAATAGGCCCCATACCTCTCATTCAGCAAGCACGAAGGAGGACAACGAACGACAAGGTCAAGTCTTCAAGACCTGCGGACATAACTTCCCACTCTGCGCGACCTCAGCTGTCTTCTCTTCCTGGTCGCGCAGTCTGCTCATCCTTGTTTAGCGAGATGCAAGATCAGTTGTCCGCACAGTCTGACAACCTCTCTGCTTAGTCTGCGCGGCCTCTGGAAACTTCTTTCCTTAGCCTCCATCTTCCCCCTTTGTACCCATTATTTGCTCATGTAAAGGACTCGACTCAAGCTGTAATACTGATTCATAATCAAAGGAAAGCTCGTCGCAAGAGTGACATTTAAGCCGCGGCGGGCGAAGTCTGTTGTTGTCGCTGCAAGAGACCCCCTTTCCTTCTCTTTTCCCTCTCTCAGTCTCAACCATCAGAGCTAACCATCAAAGTAACTGTCTGCTCGACAGTTCCTCATCAACCTCCTTCTTATCCCCGCATCCCGGATCGATCGTGCTCCACTCTCGAGCAAGCTAGCGGAAGAGCGCATTTTCCGCATCAACACTATACATTTCATTTTATATTTATGGCAAGTTCTTTTATTGTGTAAATTTATTTTTATTATGATAGATTAATTTAACATGATAAATTCCCTTAAAATGTTTGCTTCCGTAGGAGTCAAGTTGATGACTTGAATGTGAGGGCCTATGTTCTTAGAAGCTTCATACTTAAATGGTCCCTAGTCATCGTATCATCTTAGAAGCTAAGGGCGATGATGATACATCAAGATTAACATGTGCGTTTACTTATGTCTGGTTCTTACAGGTCATGATATTGTGATATCAAGTCATCACATGGGTACTTGTTATGAACAAGTTGTACTGGACAGACCTACCCTGAGAATACTTTGTGGATTGTTATATCAATTTTTTACAAGTAGGTCTCAAGTGGTAATAGTGTTTGTAATTCTTTGACCTAAAGTCACAACATTCATCAAGTGAGGAAGAGCGTACTTTGATGTCATCCAAAGTCTTCCTTGAGAAAGATTG
Organism: Platanthera zijinensis; assembly: GCA_039513925.1. Lineage (NCBI taxonomy): Eukaryota > Viridiplantae > Streptophyta > Magnoliopsida > Asparagales > Orchidaceae > Platanthera > Platanthera zijinensis. Next base: position 12,281,687 of record CM077098.1, read on the forward strand.
CTGATAAAGGTTATTATTGGGTATGTTACGAATCATTTGGGTATTTGCTTGTGGACAGAAATGGGATTTGTCCTCCTATATGACAGGAATTACATCCATGGGCCTCTTGATGGAATGGGACTGAGAAATGCATGACCATGCTTGGTTGAGTCAATATGTTATATTTTGCTCACTAATTTCTGGAAGTCCATTTTATATCAAGAAACTTGAATTGAATGATTATGAGGGTGATACGGTCTATACCTCTAGTTCTATCTGGATGTAAAGGACAAAGGGATATGATAATACTAATACATTGGTCACAATGGCTTATTGAGTTTTAAACTCTTATTGTTTGGGGAGAAATGCTGTAACATCCCATTTTCGACTAGACCCCTAGGAGTCGGTTGGTTGTGGTAGAACCCTAGGAAGCCCAAAAAATTGAAATAAATCGACCAAGATTTCGGGTCACGGGTTGGTCACGCCCGTGACCGACCCGTCACGCCCGTGACCTAGGGCGTGACTCATTCGACGATCGTTGATCTCAGGGAGACGATCGTCGGGCGCAGAATTTTCAACCCGGCCATGCCACGCCCGTGACCCAGGTGTCACGCCCGTGACCTGGGGCGTGACTCCTTCGACGATCGTCGATCTCAGGTAGACGATCGTCGGGCGCGGAATTTGACTCATTGCCTGTCACGCCCGTGACCCATGTGTCACGCCCGTGACCTAGGGCGTGACCACCCTTCGCCGATCGTCAACCTCAGTTCGACGTCGTCGAACCCAGAATTGGTCACCCGGGCTTGTCACGCCCGTGACCCCCATGTCATGCCCATGACCTAGGGCGTGACAACCCTTCGCCGATCGTCGACCTCAGTTCGACGTCGCCGAACCCAGAATTGGTCACCCGGGCTTGTCACGCCCGTGATCCACATGTCACGCCCGTGACCAAGGGCGTGACCACCCTTCGACGATCGCCGATCTCAGTTCGATGATCGTCGATCCCAGAATTGGTCACCCGGGCCTGTCACGCCCGTGACCTATGTGTCACGCCCGTGACCAAGGCCGAAACGTCAGCCAGACTAGAAATTTCGGTAACCGACGTTGTAATCAATCCTGATTATGGGAAGTTACACCAGGAGTATTTATGGGCCGTTTCCTACTCTGATTATTTAATAAATTAAGGAAATGTTGGTCCAATAGGAAATCGCCACCTGGCAAACACCTCTTCATCTCCAGCGTTTCAACTGCCTTTGCCATAACTGAAACGTCATTAAGGGAAATATTAATGGCCATGAACATTTCATCCTTTCCCCTCCCCACTTGCTGATCTATAAAAGACTCCTAAGAGCAAGAGAAAAAGGTTACACTCTCCATCAAACTGTTTCAGATTTCCCCCTTGCTGTTGAAGAATTTCCGGCCACGCCACCACCGCGCCAATGGCTTCCCGACGCTCTGCACGCCTCCAGCCCGCGAACAAGGTCCTCCCCTCCCTCTTCTTCTACGGATAGATCTTAGAAATCCTTAGGAGAGATATCGGGCTCAATAGAGACAGATCGGGTGAGCATTTCCATGGTTTTCCGAAAATTTCGTGGTGGCGGGTTCGCCGGAAACCACCTCTCCGGCGGCCGTGCCGCCGCCCGACGATAGCCCTCACCTCAACAGAGGTGGTGGTGGTGGTGGCCGGCCAGGGAGATGGCTGGATGGCCGGGAAATAGTTTTGGAAAAGCTACAGGAAATTAAGTTTTCAGGGCTCTGGTTTCGGGCTGTTGAAGAAGATGAACAGTCCCATTAAATTAGATTCTATTTTTAAAACAATTTCTGAATGAAAATATCTGTCACTTTAAATAATTTGGGAAAAATACCTAGAGGCTCCTGAAGGAAAAATGGTCAACACCAAAATTGTACCTCTTGGAGTCTAGGGAATTTTAAAATTTGTTTCAAGCATTTTGGACCACTGGATAGACCTCAGCACTCAATTTGGCGAGGTCTACCCATAGGGTTGTCCTGACCTTAGAAAAATTCCCCACTCCAATTCAGTCATCACAATGACTTGAAATTTGGGGTGTGGCCTAACCTTACCTATATCTAGGTACCATCCAAAAATTAGGATTTTTGGGAAATATTGTTCTATAGTTTTTAGGAAAATTCAATAATCCTAGCATAATTTAATTAGATGGCTAAATAATTTCCAAACCCTCCCAAATTTTGGTGAGTGGTCCCTGGGTTCACCATAATGTTCTGTATAATTTTTCATCTCATTTGGAGATGGTTTGGATTAGAAATGATCAAACCTAAGTTTTGCCCTAATAAGGAGTCTTAGGTTAAAGGTGCACTTTTGAGATTTGAGTGGTCAAATCACCTCAACAGAGGTTGAGATTTTTACCACTGGCTAGTAATATTCTCTAGCACCCCCTCAAAGAGTTTGAGGTGGATCGGGGTAAGTTTGCCCTAAGAACCAAGGCCAAACCCTAAGGATGGATCTTGGTGGCTTGTGAAGGTCATGGGGTCAAATGACCTTGGAGTGACTCGAAATTTGGTGAAGAGGACCATAGGGCCATTATAGTTCTCTGGATGAAATCTTAGTAGATTTGGAGACTGTTGGGATACCTAAAAACCTAACCTCACTTTAGGGTGCAAAACTTGTAGAGATAGGAAATGACACTAAATCATATTGAAAAGTGATGAGATTTGGGTAGAGTGAATTATAGGGATGCTACAAGCTCTGGATATTTTACTATGAATTTTAAGAACATTATTTTGGATACTTCGTTAACAATTTAGTATCTTGTATGATTTGCTTAGAAAATTTATTATGGAATACACACTTCCTGGAAATTGATGAAATTTAAGTAGAGAACGTTTATTATGATTTTAAATCTCTGTGAATTTTTATGGGATTTTTGGAAGTTTAATTCTAAGGCTTGCTTCATTAAGTATGTTTTACCTTGAATATTTGATTAAATCTATAGTGGTGTTTAGCAAGCTGGTAAAATTATGACTCTTTGCATAAAGATCTTTTCTATATCATACCACTGATTAGTAATTTTTCGATAATTTTCCGATGAATAATTTCAGTACTTCCTTCTTTACGTAGGATTAACGTGATTATACTGGATAAATTAATTAGAGGCTAAATACTTTCTGTAAAATTCTGGAAATTTGTATTTGAGGTTATCTTGCTGTTATCTAATAATCATGATTTTTGGGTAGCCATTACTTAGGAGGATCATGTGGTTCATGTTTAAAATGACCCATGGCCCATCCTTTGGAAAAATTAAATAAATATCAGATTAATTAGGAAATTTTTAAGTTTCTGGATTTAGACAAATTATGATATGGTAGACCTCCAGTAAATATTATAGGAGATTTGGAAGACAATTTAGAGTACCTCCCCTTGTGTACCTCATATAGCTTAGGATGGTCTGCATATAGTAAAATCACGGAAATTGAACTAGAGTAATAGTGAACTTGGGAAATGGAATTTCGGTAGTTACTGGTTGGTTAGGGCAAGGTACGATTAAGTTCATTATTGGAAGTCAGGATAAGTAGGGTGTGAGACTGGTTAAGGTTAAGTGGTGTTCGGGAACAACGAAAGATCGTCCATCCCGGGAAGAAGAGGAAGAGTCTTAATACTTTAGGGTTAGATCTAAAGTAACTAAAAGAGGATCGGGTTAAGGGAGATCAACCAATAACAATAAGTGCCTTGCGAAAGGGAACTTCTGGCCGTAATGCCGCCGTCTTGGTTCCTAGTGCCCCTTGAGAGCCCTTCACGGGGTATGCCGGGGGCAGTCCTGGGCTAACGTAAACCATAGGAATAATAAATTAAAAGAGCAACTAGTATAACTAGGTTTGAACATACACACACCTCGGTAGCTAGGAAGGTAGAATAATTAGTTTGGTTGCCATTCAGACGGTAGCTCTGAAGGTAGATGCACGGACGGGACTGTCCGGGGGGCCGAGGGCTCGAGGGTTGGAGTATAGAATAAAGGTGGTGGGTCTTCGGTATCTGATAGTCGTTCACACCGACATCGGTATGTTGACTCGGCGGTGTGGGACACTTAGCCAAAGAAAGTCTGGTGGGTACAGCCAGCAGTAGTACGCGGATACTCTAGGTTGTGTTCTTCTAGGGGCGTACGGAAGGGCTAGGTCTGGTAGTGTGGATACCCGCCTAGGAGTGGGGGGCCCGACCCACTGTCTCCATTTGCCACTACGGAGGTTCCTGGGAGTGAAGCTAGCTGCCCGAACATGGGGAACTAAAGGTCTGTGCGCATAGAGTCGTGTGCGTGAGTTGCACTTGCATGAATCATGGCATAGCATATCACTACACTCATAATTGCATACAACCGACACCCCAACGTATAAATTGGTATGGGACTTTTTATACGATGGGAGCCTTGCAGAAGATCCCTTAACTTATAAGTTTGTATGGGCATTCATATAAGTTAAGGTTACATACTTATTTACTTTCTTGTTTACTTACTGTTCTCTAGCTGCCTTTTTATACAAATTGCTACTTATTAATTGCTCTCCTTATTACTTACTGTCGTAGGGTTGTTAGACCTATTTTCATTCTAAATAACCACTAGATTAGCTTCCTTGCCACCTGCTTGATTATTCTCCACTTTTGTAGCTTCCCTTTCCTCTTCTCCGCCCGGTGCTTAGGAGCCATGGTGGGAGGGGTAGGGGATGATAGGGCTTAGTCTTTATGACTAATGGTTTTCGAACCACAACATTACAGGAGCTCCGGATGGGAGACAGGGACCAGCAGTCCAGGGACCAGCACCAGCAAAGTACGGTGCGCTTGGAGGTGGGACAGTCTAGCACCGGTGCACCTGCGACCAGCTCCGTGAGTGATTAGTAGTTTTATAGCTTCCGCGATGAGTGAATTGTAGTGAGGACTCTGATGTACTGGGCTCGAGCCCATTTATCTATTTTCCTGTTATTATCTATTGATGTACTGGATGTGATTTCACTTTTATTTACATGCTTATGTGGACTTGTTTACATTTTATGTTTAATTACTTCTCTCTCTTGTGATCGAAAAGGGCCAGCAGAATTGGCGTTTTGTAGTGGTTGCCTTCCCGTGGGTCGGTGCCACCGCAAAGCGGCAATTCTGGGCTAAGACCCCGGTGGTTTAAAAAGAAAAAAAAGGGGGTCTTACAAGTGGTATCAGAGGAGACCTCGATCGGAAGAGAAGTAGTCCACAGAACCCTGGGCCACCCCCGTGCGGGCTTAGTTTGCGGACAAACTAGCAGCGGAAGCAGTGGTGTGCCCATGAGGGAATCACATGTGAAAGTCCATCCTAACCTTTCTTATATTCCATTCATACATCCTCTAACAAATGGAATTTTTACTTGTAGCCTGCAATGAACCCTACACCACAGCAGGGGACACCCCAGGCTCAGAACGAGGTCCCGCCCCCGCCGGCTCCAGCTCCGTTCCAGTAGACGGAGATGGGGCAAACACTGACGGCCATTCTGGAGGCCTTCAGAGCTCAGCAAGCCCCGGCTCCACAGCCAAACCCCGGGGCCAATTGGATGACTGTCTTCCGGGGACTTTCCCCTCCATCTTACCAGGGGACGGAGTCTGCAGTACGTACGGAGGAATGGTTGGACACCATTTACGAGATGCTGGCAGGGATTCGATGCCCTACTGAGGAGGCAGTCGCTTTGGCAGTCTCCTACTTAGAGTCACATGGAAAGAGGTGGTGGAAATCTCTGCTGGACACCACCTTTGCGGGGATGGACTGCGCTGATATTACTTGGGAGGAGTTCAGAGCAGCGCTCTTGGGCCATTTTGTACCTCAGTCGGCGAGGGATGACCTAGAGGATAGGTTCCTGCGGTTGAGGCAGGGGAGCAGGACTGTGGTGGAGTACTATCAGGAGTTCACTCACCTGGCCCGCTATGCGGACGCTTACCAGTTAGACGATGCTGGCTATGCCCGGAGGTTTTACAAGGGGCTGCAAGATGACATGAGACAGGCCCTCCTTTTCGTCTCAGAGGGGAGTCTGGCCAGGATTCTGGAGATGACTAAGAAGAGAGAGGCGGATCAGCTTACAGTGAAGAGCCGGAAGAGACCGGCTGATGATACAGTGATTGGAGGTCGTAGAGACCGTCCCCGGGGCCAGGTTATTGGGGAGAGAAGGAACGGGGATCAGCCTCGTCAGGAGTTTGGGCAGGAGCAGAGGAGCCAGGGGGTATTGGCTCCCCAGCCTATACAGATGCTGGAAATGCCAAGGACGGCAGAGCAGCCACCGGTATGCTATCAGTGCAACCAGCCGGGGCATATCAAGAGGAACTGCCCTGCGAGGCGAGCACCCCCACCAGCACATCAGGGCACTCCACCTCCCCGACAGTTTGGCGGACGAGGACAGGACCGAGGGCGAGGATTTCAGGATCGAGGCCACAGGCCAGAGAGAGAGCAGGTGTATGCTCTAGACCTGACACAGCCCTAAAACCTGGAGCAGGTTATCACAGGTATGACAGTACTTTTTCTTTATATAAACTAGTATTCTAGACATAACCTGGTTAGAAAATTAAGAGAAGACAACTGCAACAAGAATACTAAGACACTTAATTACCCCAGGCATAGTTTTCGTTAGCGGCAAGCCCGCTCACACCCTCTTCGACACTGGTGCGTCGCAATCGTTCGTGTCGGAGGATTTCGTGAAAGGACTGGCAGGTGTGGAGCCATTCACCGGGAAGATGATGAGGGTACGCCTACCCGATGGATCAGAGATAATGACCTCTGCTCATTGTAATATGGAAGCGAGGATCGGCGGGAAGGCATTTGAGGCACCAGCGACAGTTCTGAAGATGCCAGATTACGACCTGATCCTGGGCATGACTTGGCTGTATTGGAACCATGCCCAGATCGATTGCGTGGCGAAGAGGATCACCGTGAGGCACGGCGACTCATTCATTGTCATCGAAGGTATTATACCAGCACCCCGTACCTTACTATCGTCTGTGCAGGCCGTTAAGGCCCACCTGCAGGGGGAAGAAGTTTATCAGGTCCTTTTTGAGGCGGTCGTGGCCAAGGACTCCATTACAGATATTCCAGTAGTGCGGGACTTCGCCGACGTGTTTCCGGAGAAGCTACCAGGGCTACCCCCGCACCGAGAGAAGGACTTCCAGATTCAGCTCGTACCGGGGGCTAAGCCGGTATCCAGAGCTCCCTATCGAATGGCCCCAAAGGAGTTGGTGGAATTTCGAAGCCAGCTTCAGGAGTTAGTGGAGGTCGGGTTCGTTCGCCCTAGCTCTTCACCATGGGGAGCTCCGGTGTTGTTCGTTAAGAAGAAGGACGGGACCCTTCGACTGTGCATCGATTACCGGGCTCTGAACAGGTTGACAGTCCGGAATACTTATCCCTTACCAAGGATAGACGAGCTATTTGACCAGATGGAGGGAGCCCATTGGTTCTCAAAGCTGGATCTGAGGTCAGGGTACTACCAGCTTCGCATTCGGGAGGAGGACATCCCGAAGACGGCCTTCAGCAGCAGATACGGCTTGTACGAGTTTACAGTGATGCCGTTTGGGCTCACGAATGCACCCTCCGCATTCATGACCCTGATGAATCGGGTGTTCGAAGAGTATCTGGACGTCTTCGTTATCGTATTCATCGACGACATCCTTATCTATTCAAGGACGGAGGAGGAGCACGCGAGACATCTGGCCATGACCTTGGAGAAACTGCGTGAGCATGAGATGTATGCCAAGTACAGCAAGTGCCAGTTCTGGCTAAAGGAGGTGGCCTTTCTGGGCCATGTCATCAGTGGAGCAGGTCTGGAAGTGGATCCGGCGAAGGTCCAGGCAGTACGGGATTGGCCACCGCTAAAGTCGGCCTCAGATGTTCGAAGTTTCTTGGGACTTGCCGGTTACTACCGGAAGTTCGTAAAGGGGTTCTCTCAGATTGCCCTCCCACTTACGTCTCTGACAAAGAAGGAGTCCCCTTTTATCTGGACGCCTCGATGCGAATCTGCCTTCCAGGAGCTGAAGGATCGTCTCACCTCGGCCCCCATCCTTGCTCTTCCATTAGGGAAGGAGGGATTCCAGGTGTATATAGATGCTTCCTATCAGGGGATGGGTGCCGTTCTGATGCATAATGGGCACGTAATAGCCTATGCCTCCCGTCAGCTGAAGCAGCACGAGCAGAACTACCCCGTGCATGATTTGGAGATGGGGGCAGTCATTTTTGCTCTCAAGATCTGGCGACACTATCTCTACGGAGTACATTACGATATCTTCTCCGACCACAAGAATCTGAAGTACATCGACACCCAGAAGGAGTTAAATATCAGACAGAGACGCTGGGTGGAGTTTCTGTCGGACTACCAGTATACCATGCACTACCATCCGGGAAAGGCGAACGTGGTCGCGGATGCTCTGAGCCGGAGAGCGAGTACGACAGGAGTAGGCCCGCAGCTGATGGCCTTGGAGTTGGTTAGATCATTCGAGGAAATGCAGATTTCACTGGTGTCTGAGGATGACCCAGAGCTATGCATGGAGTACCTGGGGTCAATGGCTACTACTGATGATATTCGAGACTGCATCAGAGATGGGCAGATGCTGGATGAAAGAGCGGAGCAGATATTCCGAGCCTTGGAGGAAAGCACGACAGGAGATTACTCTTTGAGGGATGGGCTCCTGTGTTTCCTGGGCAGAGTCTACATACCAGCAGGAGGACGGATCCGGGAGGACATTTTGACGGAAGCTCACTGCAGCCGGTATTCTGTACACCCGGGGATCACCAAGATGGTAAAGGATTTGAAGAGGACGATGTACTGGCCGGGTATGAAGAAAGATATTACGTATTTTGTGACGCATTGCGAGGCCTGCCAGCTCGTGAAGGCGGAGTGCAGGAACCCGGCAGGCTTGCTGCAGCCGCTTCCGGTGCCGGAGTGGAAGTTTGAGGATATAGCCATGGACTTCATACATGGGCTACCTCGATCCCGTGCGGGGAATGACTCGATCTGGGTGATAGTGGACAGACTAACAAAGGTGGCCAGATTCATTTCAGTGGCAAAGGACACACCGATCAATGTATTAGTACGGAGGTTCATTGAGCAGTTTGTGTGTTATCATGGGGTACCCAAGACTATCGTTTCGGATCGGGACGGGCGGTTTACATCCAGGGAATGGAGGTCAGTTCAGGCCCATCTGGGTTCTCGATTGACATTCAGCACGGCTTTTCACCCTCAGACCGACGGACAGACAGAGCGCACCAACCGTACACTAGAGGATCTGTTGCGACTGTGTATTTTGGACCGTGGCAAGCCTTGGGAGAGATTGCTGCCACTGGTCGAGTTTTCGTACAACAACGCTCATCAGTCCAGCATAGGCATGGCTCCATACGAGGCGTTGTACAGAAGGAGGTACAGGACCCCACTATCATGGGTTCAGGATGAGGACCCACAGGCACTAGGCTCGGAGTTTGTAGGAGATACAGACGCTCAGATTAGATTGATCCGAGACAAGATGTTAGAAGCCCAGAGCAGACAGGCAAAATACTACGATGCGAGGCATCGTCAAGTGGAGTTCAAGGTGGGAGACCGAGTTTTCTTGAAGATACGTCCGATGCACGGTGTTTCGCGGGTGCGTGGGAGGAAGAAGCTCAATCTGAGATATATGGGGCCTTATAGGATCCTGGAGCGGATCGGCCCCTTAGCCTATAGACTGGAGCTACCGCCAGAGTTAGCGGGATTGCATGACGTCTTCCACTTCTCCTCACTTCGGAGGGCTCTGCTATGCCCTGAGCAGATGATCTCCTCGGCAGATGGCCCGGTGGCCTCGGATCGGTCAGTCAACATGGAGCCTATCAGGATTGACGATACAGCAGTCCGGGTCTTGCGATGGAAGAAGGTTCCGCTAGTCAAGGTTCTGTGGAACAATCATGGGCAGGAGGAGCATACATGGGAGCCACAGGACTTGATGCAGCAAAAATAACCGGAACTTTTTTCGTCAGGTATACCTCACCACCCCTCCGGACAATCAATTTGCCTTCTTGTTTTAAACCAATAAAACTGAAAATTTCAAGAATAGGGGCTAATCTTTTGTTTATTGGGGTGTATACACCTAGTTAATTGGGTGAATCAATCTTAGATTTGAAACTACACAAAACAAACATAACGTAGAGATGTAATTTCTTTAATTCTCATGGGATGTTACAAGCTTCTTTTCCCGATTAGAGTCCCGTAGGCTTAACCTTGATTTCGGGGACGAAATCTTTGTTTTATTTATTGGGATTTGTAACATCCCATTTCCGACTAGACCCCTAGGAGTCGGTTGGTTGTGGTAGAACCCTAGGAAGCCCAAAAATTGAAATAAATCGACAAAGATTTCGGGTCACGGGTTGGTCACGCCCGTGACTGACCCGTCACGCCCGTGACCTAGGGCGTGACTCATTCGACGATCGTCGATCTCAGGGAGACGATCGTCGGGCGTAGAATTTTTAACCCGGCCATGTCACGCCCGTGACCCAGGTGTCACGCCCGTGACCTGGGGCGTGACTCCTTCGACGATCATCGATCTCAGGTAGACGATCGTCGGGCGCGGAATTTGCCTCATGGCCTGTCACGCCCGTGACCCATGTGTCACGCCCGTGACCTAGGGCGTGACCACCCTTTGCCGATCGTCAACCTCAGTTCGACGTCGTCGAACCCAGAATTGGTCACCCGGGCTTGTCACGCCCGTGACCCCCATGTCACGCCCGTGACCTAGGGCGTGACAACCCTTCGCCGATCGTCGACCTCAGTTCGACGTCGCCGAACCCAGAATTGGTCACCCGGGCTTGTCACGCCCGTGATCCACATGTCACGCCCGTGACCAAGGGCGTGACCACCCTTCGACGATCGCCGATCTCAGTTCAACGATCGTCGATCCCAGAATTGGTCACCTGGGCCTGTCACCCCCGTGACCTATGTGTCACGCCCGTGACCAAGGCCGAAACGTCAGCCAGACTAGAAATTTCGGTAACCGACGTTGTAATCAATCCTGATTATGGGAAGTTACACCAGGAGTATTTATGGGCCGTTTCCTACTCTGATTATTTAATAAATTAAGGAAATGTTGGTCCAATAGGAAATCGCCACCTGGCAAACACCTCTTCATATCCAGCGTTTCAACTGCCTTTGCCATAACCGAAACGTCATTAAGGGAAATATTAATGGCCATGAACGTTTCATCCTTTCCCCTCCCCACTTACTGATCTATAAAAGACTCCTATGAGCAAGAGGAAAAGGTTACACTCTCCATCAAACTGTTTCAGATTTCCCCCTTGCTGTTGAAGAATTTCCGGCGACGCCACCACCGCGCCAATGGCTTCCCGACGCTCTGCACGCCTCCAGCCCGCGAACAAGGTCCTCCCCTCCCTCTTCTTCTGCGGATAGATCTTAGAAATCATTAGGAGAGATATCGGGCTCAACAGAGCCAGATCGGGTGAGTGTTTCCATGGTTTTCCGAAAATTTCGTGGTGGCGGGTTCGCCGGAAACCACCTCTCCGGCGGCCGTGCCGCCGCCCGACGATAGCCCTCACCTCAACAGAGGTGGTGGTGGTGGTGGCCGGCCAGGGAGATGGCTGGATGGCCGGGAAATAGTTTTGGAAAAGCTACAGGAAATTAAGTTTTCAGGGCTCTGGTTTCGGGCTGTTGAAGAAGATGAACAGTCCCATTAAATTAGATTCTATTTTTAAAACAATTTCTGAATGAAAATATCTGTCACTTTAAATAATTTGGGAAAAATACCTAGAGGCTCCTGAAGGAAAAATGGTCAACACCAAAATTGTACCTCTTGGAGTCTAGGGAATTTTAAAATTTGTTTCAAGCATTTTGGACCACTGGATAGACCTCAGCACTCAATTTGGCGAGGTCTACCCATAGGGTTGTCCTGACCTTAGAAAAATTCCCCACTCCAATTCAGTCATCACAATGACTTGAAATTTGGGGTGTGGCCTAACCTTACCTATATCTAGGTACCATCCAAAAATTAGGATTTTTGGGAAATATTGTTCTATAGTTTTTAGGAAAATTCAATAATCCTAGCATAATTTAATTAGATGGCTAAATAATTTCCAAACCCTCCCAAATTTTGGTGAGTGGTCCCTGGGTTCACCATAATGTTCTGTATAATTTTTCATCTCATTTGGAGATGGTTTGGATTAGAAATGATCAAACCTAAGTTTTGCCCTAATAAGGAGTCTTAGGTTAAAGGTGCACTTTTGAGATTTGAGTGGTCAAATCACCTCAACAGAGACTGAGATTTTTACCACTGGCTAGTAATATTCTCTAGCACCCCCTCAAAGATTTTGAGGTGGATCGGGGTAAGTTTGCCCTAAGAACCAAGGCCAAACCCTAAGGATGGATCTTGGTGGCTTGTGAAGGTCATGGGGTCAAATGACCTTGGAGTGACTCGAAATTTGGTGAAGAGGACCATAGGGCCATTATAGTTTTCTGGATGAAATCTTAGTAGATTTGGAGACTGTTGGGATACCTAAAAACCTAACCCTAGTTTAGGGTGAAAAACTTGTAGAGATAGGAAATGACACTAAATCATATTGAAAAGTGATGAGATTTGGGTAGAGTGAATTATAGGGATGGTACAAGCCCTGGATATTTTACTATGAATTTTAAGATCATTATTTTGGATACTTTGTTAACGATTTAGTAGCTTGTATGATTTGCTTAGAAAATTTATTATGGAATACACACCTCCTGGAAATTGATGAAATTTAAGCAGAGAACGTTTATTATGATTTTAAATCTCTGTGAATTTTTATGGGATTTTTGGAAGTTTAATTCTAAGGCTTGCTTCATTAAGTATGTTTTACCTTGAATATTTGATTAAATCTATAGTGGTGTTTAGCAAGCTGGTAAAATTATGACTCTTTGCATAAAGATCTTTTCTATATCATACCACTGATTAGTAATTTTTCGATAATTTTCCGATGAATAATTTCAGTACTTCCTTCTTTACGTAGGATTAACGTGATTATACTGGATAAATTAATTAGAGGCTAAATACTTTCTATAAAATTCTGGAAATTTGTATTTGAGGTTATCTTGCTGTTATCTAATAATCATGATTTTTGGGTAGCCATTACTTAGGAGGATCATGTGGTTCATGTTTAAAATGACCCATGGCCCATCCTTTGGAAAAATTAAATAAATATCAGATTAATTAGGAAATTTTTAAGTTTCTGGATTTAGACAAATTATGATATGGTAGACCTCCAGTAAATATTATAGGAGATTTGGAATACAATTTGGAGTACCTCCCCTTGTGTACCTCATATAGCTTAGGATGGTCTGCATATAGTAAAATCACGGAAATTGAACTAGAGTAATAGTGAACTTGGGAAATGGAATTTCGGTAGTTACTGGTTGGTTAGGGCAAGCTACGATTAAGTTCATTATTGGAAGTCAGGATAAGTAGGGTGTGAGACTGGTTAAGGTTAAGTGGTGTTCGGGAACGATGAAAGATCGTCCATCCCGGGAAGAAGAGGAAGAGTCTTAATACTTTAGGGTTAGATCTAAAGTAACTAAAAGAGGATCGGGTTAAGGGAGATCAACCAATAACAATAAGTGCCTTGCGAAAGGGAACTTCTGGCCGTAATGCCGCCGTCTTGGTTCCTAGTGCCCCTTGAGAGCCCTTCACGGGGTATGCCGGGGGCAGTCCTGGGCTAACGTAAACCATAGGAATATTAAATTAAAAGAGCAACTAGTATAACTAGGTTTGCACATACACACACCTCGGTAGCTAGGAAGGTAGAATAATTAGTTTGGTTGCCATTCAGACGGTAGCTCTGAAGGTAGATGCACGGACGGGACTGTCCGGGGGGCCGAGGGCTCGAGGGTTGGAGTATAGAATAAAGGTGGTGGGTCTTCGGTATCTGATAGTCGTTCACACCGACATCGGTACGTTGACTCGGTGGTGTGGGACACTTAGCCAAAGAAAGTCTGGTGGGTACAGCCAGCAGTAGTACGCGGATACTCTAGGTTGTGTTCTTCTAGGGGTGTACGGAAGGGCTAGGTATGGTAGTGTGGATACCCACCTAGGAGTGGGGGGCCCGACCCACTGTCTCTGTTTGCCACTACGGAGGTTCTTGGGAGTGAAGCTAGCTGCCCGAACAGGGGGAACTAAAGGTCTGTGCGCATAGAGTCGTGCGCGTGAGTTGCACTTGCATGAATCATGGCATAGCATATCACTACACTCATAATTGCATACAACCGACACCCCAACGTATAAATTGGTATGGGACTTTTTATACGATGGGAGCCTTGCAGAAGACCTCTTAACTTATAAGTTTGTATGGGCATTCATATAAGTTAAGGTTACATACTTATTTACTTGCTTGTTTACTTACTGTTCTCTAGCTGCCTTTTTATACAAATTGCTACTTATTAATTGCTCTCCTTATTACTTACTGCCGTAGGGTTGTTAGACCTATTTTCATTCTAAATAACCACTAGATTAGCTTCCTTGCCACCTGCTTGATTATTCTCCACTTTTGTAGCTTCCCTTTCCTCCTCTCCGCCCGGTGCTTAGGAGCCGTGGTGGGAGGGGTAGGGGATGATAGGGCTTAGTCTTTATGACTAATGGTTTTCGAACCACAACATTACAGGAGCTCCGGATGGGAGACAGGGACCAGCAGTCCAGGGACCAGCACCAGCAGAGTACGGTGCGCTTGGAGGTGGGACAGTCTAGCACCGGTGCACCTGCGACCAGCTCCGTGAGTGATTAGTAGTTTTATAGCTTCCGCGATGAGTGAATTGTAGTGAGGACTCTGATGTACTGGGCTCGAGCCCATTTATCTATTTTCCTGTTATTATCCATTGATGGACTGGATGTGATTTCACTTTTATTTACATGCTTATGTGGACTTGTTTACATTTTATGTTTAATTACTTCTCTCTCTTGTGATCGAAAAGGTCTGGCAGAATTGGCGTTTTGTAGTGGTTGCCTTCCCGTGGGTCGGTGCCACCGCAAAGCGGCAATTCTGGGCTAAGACCCCGGTGGTTTAAAAAGAAAAAAAAAAGGGTCTTACAAATGCTGCATTGTTAGATTCCACTCATTATTTGTGAAACTTTTCTTTGATACTATTAAGATCAAGTGAGAGACTGTTAGTGTTACCATTATGATCTAGAAGTGGTTAAATATGTAATCTCACTGCCAACTCAATATGAGCATATGGGGTCGCACATATGAGCATTGGAAAACTTGGAAAGGTTTGTGTTGGCTAAGGATAAATTCGTCAAGTATCGTCTAGACATTTAGACAAATTGGACTTGGATTCATCGATTTTCGGCTTGATGATTTGGATGAATTGGTCTATCCTAATTCGTTGAGTATACTCTAGTTAACTCGATGAATGGGTCCTTGATTCGTCAAATATATACGTGTAAACTCTATGAGTGTTGTTACCTCCGGTTTGATCCTTAAGTCCCGGTTTGGCGTGGTCTGTGGGTATCAGATGTTTCAGTTATCAGTATATATATGATATAAATAGTAAACTGAAGAATGAGTTAATTTTGTTTGCCCTAAACGTTCGAGTTTGAAGAAAACGATGTCGACTTCTCCCAACGGAACTGTTCCGTACTGATAGAATCGATGCCGCTACACCGCGCCGCTGACCACCCATCCCGTCGTCGGAAAGTGTTTCCTCTGGCTTTGTCTTTATCGTTGCTGCCTCTACCTTAATGATTCTAGCAAACCGTGAAGATATTGAGGGCATACCTTCTTCTAACCTAGATCTTGTGTGACAAGAGTCTAAGAGTTCTTTGTGCTCGTATGGACATCCGTAGAGGTGTGGACACAATTCTACACTCGGAACTCCAGCTGCTAGTGTTAGTCGGACTTCTTCAGAGCATCTTGGTTGAGTAGTGACTCAATCCCGCAAAGGTATAATTTTATTAACAACAATGTTACTTCTTAATCAATGTTCATCACAAAATCCGTATTTCTTTGTGTTTTTCTTGTTCCCTATTCCGCTACACACATATGATGTGTCGTATATTGAAACCCAACAATCCACGCACGATTAGACACCCAATCCACATACGACCTACGAGCGCAATCTGCCCATAATAATGTGCACCACCGATCACCCGTGACTGGCTGAATTATCCGGCTGCCACCACCCGCAGAAGCAACCCTTTCTTGGTCAACGCGTGCACAAGAGGACTCCCTGTCGGCGCCGTGGCTGACCTCCCCGGGTGTCGCCTTTCTGTCGGGTCCCCACAGCCGCAAAGCATGGTCAGCTTCCCCGGATAATGCCTCATGGCCATGTCCCTGCAATTTCTAAGCGCAGCTATCCTCCTCGGTCGGTGCCTCACGGCCGCAAGAATTGTCTAGTCTTCTCAGCCACGCCTTGCATCTGCAAGGCGCAGCCGGTCTCCATTGCCATGCCTCGCAGCCAAAAGGCCAAGACCATGAGGAGCGGCCTGCACCGCGTCATGTGCCGCGGTCGACTACCCTGAATGGCCGTAGCCATGCCTCCTGGCCGTGAGGCCGCGAATGCAGGGCACAATCGGCCTCCTCGGCTGGTTGCAGCCACGCGACCGCAAGATCATTGTAGTGGTATGCGCTCGGCCACCCGAGCCGACGCTCCCGTGACCGAATGCCTGATAGGCCGCGACTTTCCCCCTTCCCTTACGGCTGCTTTCCCCTGGGGGCTCGCCTCCCGTGGCGGCCCCTTTTTCACTGTTTAATCGCGCTCTCATGATTACAATCGTTCATTACCTGGGTAACAACCGGCGTAACAACCATCATAGGTGGGTTCAAATAAATATAATAATTATAGTTTGCTTATAATACAAATATAAAAATAATGCACGACCTCAACTATATTTAAAATGGCCTGTATTTAGTAATTTGGGTTGTTATACTGTGCGGATAGCCGCACAACTACCATAACCACCACTAGGGCCTATAAATAGGACCCCAGACCCCATCTCATTTCTAACTTTTATCCTCATAGTTTTCTTCTCCAACAGGCCAGAGATCTGTCAAAATATTCCTACGAGCTGCATTCCTCTGAGCGCGTTGAAGATTCGTCCAAGCCCACAAAGCTCTTATGCGCAACGCAATTTGCTGGCCTTTTCAAGAATTCTCATGTGTGCAAGGCGCTCCGATTGATCTCCTCAGCAATTTTCCTACATGCCACATCCAACGCACATCATCTAGTTAGTGATCGCAAGAATTCTACACTGCTAGAAGGATACAAAGTCTAAGTTTCGCGAGTGATGGCTTGTTACCCTCCAAGCGCTCTACATTCTCTCTCCTCCCCAAGTTGTAATGAAGAGCGACTTGTTGCCCTCGATTCTTCCCAAGCTCTATAAACCACTGAAGATAGTAAAGTTTGACTGACACAGAACCGATCATGTGGGTTTTTACCCAGTTTACAGGTTTTTTATGTTTATAACTTGCTTGTCAGTTTCTTTACTTTCTTTGTGACTGTGTGCGCGCTTGATCGCTCTGCGGGATAAGGCTGCATAAATTAATCCAGTGTGGCAAGAGCTTCAAGCGATCAATAATAACTATACATATTATAACAGATTAAGCATAATAGAAATGATATTTTAAAAAATAGATCTTGGACAAAGAAAAATCTGAAATCATATATATATATATACTATATAATAAAGGAAGTTTGCATTACTACAGTTGTTTGTCATTTTTTTTACATTATGACTTCCAATTTTACCCCTCCCCTCACCAGCACTAGCTTACGTTTAAAAAAATAGACGCACCGCGGAGCCGATGGTGCCTGACTAGACCCCACCGACGGGTATGCCTGGCGCCAGTGACCCTGATGAGGGTAAGCCGAAGACGGTCTGATAGGGCTAGTAGGCAATAGTAAAGCAAGGGGCAAGGCTGATCCAACCCTGAAGAGAAGCTATGAAGGCATTCTTTTGGTCAAATTTGCGAGCCAAAGCCAGATCTGCGAAGAGGAAGGTATTATGACTGTCTCCATTCGGATCAGCTATAATTTCATGGATCTTAAGTGATCGATAAGGGTAACGATCTATCTTCTTGAACATGTGAAGTCCTTAATTTTGCATAGTTGCATGAAGTCGCCCACAAATTGGTAAGGAATGAAGGGATTTCCGACAGTTCGATATAAAGTATCCCCTATTGAAATTGCATATATAATCAAGAATCAAAGTACGAAATAGGCATGCTGTGAGAAGCCCATTTGGACAGGTTGGTCTTGATTTATGATAGTTATCTTTTGTTTGCGTGCTGGAGAAGACTATGTGGTTAAACGTGAAGTTTACGGAGTCATGGAGTGTGCAGGTTGCTGTAGTGAGAGTGATAGAGTGGTCTCCAGGAAAACACACAAAGTTTTGGGGAAGAAACGATGTTCTATCCCCTACCGTACAACGGTAGTGCTACCGCAGATCATAGGTCCTAGATAGCTATATTTGTGAGTCCTGTCTCTTGGAGATTAGGGGCCAATATGCTGAGCTATTGAGCCTAAAGTGCCCAGCTGCGGTGGTTGTGAGTGTCAGCCTTGAAACATAATAGGTTTATGAATGTTTGATATGTGAAAAGGGAGGATGAATCGCGTAGTGTCGTCCGGCTTGATTTCCATGGCTTCCAGTATTGACATGGCGGTTTGAGCAATGGGAAAATGTTGACCTATACCTGCGCTATGTCGTTCTTGTAGTTGATTGCCTAAAGACTTTTCTTTTGTCGTTGGCATAGTTAGAGTCATATGCTACGCGCCAGAAAGACTGGAATGCTCAAGTGTTAACATCGGTCTGGGACTGAGGATGGTAGTGGGTCTAGGAAAGTCCAGAACACCGAATTTTGACCATCGGTCTGGGATTGAGGATGGTGGTGGGCCTGGGAAAGTCCAGAATACCGAAAATGTGTCCTGAGTGCACGGGACGTGTGGTTGTGTGCGCCAACCTTTGTGATGAATGGTACATAAATTGCACATATATACATATAAAGATATTGTCAGGCTACTTGTTTGCGGGGAAGGAGCACCGCTGCCCCGAGAAAGGGGTAAGGTTGTTATAATTTGGTCAGCTAATGTTGATCGTTCCCTTATTTTTACACGTTTTGGTGGTTTGTACCTATGCATGTATTGGAGAGCCAAGTGGGAAGTAGCGGGTTGAAGCCCCTTTGAGCTATATTGGCCCTCAAAGGCCCAAAGGTGAATCTTTTACTATTTTCATATGTGGTCGGCCTGTCTGTCGATGTTTATAATATACAATTGTGAAGAGAATAGTTGTAAGGCCGTAAGGCTAAAACACTTTGTGTATTTTTAATATCATTCCTATTGTGTGTTAGTGGGCATTCCTATGTTTGGATTCTAATTTAATGTTAATGCTTCTCCTAGAATGTAACTCTGAGTTAGTACACGTATATATCTTGGTTTCAATGCGTAACTCCATTAACTGTCCGTGGAAAATGGCGTTGGGCCCCAGTCGTACCTTCTGTTATATTCTTCGTGACGGATGAGGGTATTATAATTTGATATCATCTTCTAGTGTCGGTCTTCTTTAGTCAAATTCATGGTCAAATTCTTTTAAGGGGTGGTGAGCACGTGTGTGTGTCACCATTATAACATAAAAGAACTCATGAATGCCCACTTAGGAATGAAAATACACATGTTTGTGGAACCTGCATGTTCCTATAACTATTTTTTGCAATTTTGATAGTTGCTTAATTGTGTGTTTCACGATTATAGGTGACTAAAAGCGATGTGGGGCAGTATCATCCCTAGCACTTGGCAGAGAGTAGTGTACCAACTGAGGAGCCTATACCTCCTCCGTCTGCGGAAACGGTTCAGATGATAGTTGATTTTGTATTCGCAATGATCAATGCCTAACCTAAAAGTCATATGTAGCCCTCTATCCCTATTGTGGCTTCAATGTTGGTTGGTGTACTTGAGTAGATTGTAATAAGAAGAGCCTCAGATCAATAGTTAAACATGTGTTTGTTGCAAGGAGTGCACATGATTGATGCGTACTTACATGCATTTGTCATGATGAGACAACATGCAGGATTTGTGTTGGAGGATGAGGAGACCCAGATCAATTGATTTAATAATGGTCTACATGATGAGCTACAACTTCTATTAGTGGGTCCAAAGTTATTTAGATTCCGAGTATTGGTGGAGTCGGCTAGATTGTTGGATATAAATTTGGCAAAAGTCCACCAGATGCCAGAGCTTAAAGTACCGAGCTCTTCAAAGTTTGGGTATCAAAGGTGGAACAAGAAGTCCAAATCTTCCGGTCCAGCTTCCTTATCTGATGTTTCTGGAGCAACATTTTGGCGAGGTCCAATTATCTGCTGTAATTGTGGCAAGCCAGGACACTTAGCCCGAGATTTTCGTAGTGATGTTTTGTGGACAAAGAAGGCTAGGTCTAGAGTAGCTGTAGGAAGAAATCCACCTACTTATTACAAGTGTGGCAAAGGGGGCACTATGCTGGAGACTGTCACAGTTGCCCTCCGGCGTTGGCGAAATAAAATAGCGTTACAAGTGTGAATAAAGGAGTAGATGTAATAGACTACTGTACTTATACTTTATGTAAGAATGCGTGTTATACATGTACGAACTAGGTTCGAACATGTTGTTCACCAGGCCGATAAGAACTCTTTTTAACTGGGCACATCGTATCCCTTTTTGTTCATGGATTTGTGTTATTTCTCATTGTGCTTTTATTCAAACTAAATATTTTGCACTATGTGTTTCACATATCAGTGCTACGGAAGGTTGTGCAAGATCCTGTGCAAGTGATTGTTGTAGATCAAGTGTCGGTCAATAGTGGTTTGACGACAAAAGTCAAGCCCATTCGAATCGAGGACACGGAGATCAAACGATTGCAAAATAAAGAGATCAAAATGGTCAAAGTTCGTTGGGATAATTGTGGTCATGAGGAGCTATCATGGAAGCGCAAGCAGACCATCCGAGAAGAGTTTCCTGAACTATTCCGTTGAGGTACAAAGAGATACTGCTGGTGCTTTCTTTAGCAACTATTTTTGCTTCCTTTTTCTTTTTAATTTGAATTTGTTGAGCGCAATTTATCAACACCCTATCCCATGTGTCAAACATTTTGATGTCCACCTTTCTCATATGATGGATCTTTGAGCCTAGCCTCATATTCAGAATTCCTAGAATAGTGTTGAGGAGGAATCAAGACAGAATCCTTCCCATATTAGACTCGGGATGCACTCAATTACCTTATCAAACATCACCTTGCCCCCAATTGGTTTTCTTAGAGATAATCACTCTAGCCATTAAATCAAAATTTTCCTTAATATTTTATCATGAGACCCAGTCTTGCATAACAAGGCTTTTCCAATGATATATGCCAAGAACTTACCCTTCAAATTCATTTATTTCCTCAGTATGGTTCCACTGGTATGTTTGGAAAGACCACACCATTTGAAGGTGGACTTTATATCTTCTTGAAATAACTCATCATCCTCTTCACTAGGGCTGAGCTTGGGAGCTTTAGTGCCTTGCATAACTTCTTGGCCGTGATTTTAAGCTTTTATCCATTAAGGGAGGTCTTGATTTTGGTGGAAGAAGAGTCCACTTTGCATTTGAAAACAGTTCTAGTACTTCTCTTTTTAAAATAGCATAGTGTTCTAACAGTAGGAATTCTAGTTCAGTGACTGATAGAAGATGAATGACATATTGATTATCTTCTAGAGCATCTCTGAATCCATTTCGCACAAGTTCATATCCCTCAAACAAGAACTCAACACCCTTGGGAGGCATTGAGTCTGAGAGACTGAGCGAGGAGGAGAAGACGGTGTGAAAAATCTATGGTACGGGATGCAGAATTTCGAAAGGGCAATGGAATGGTGGAGTTTATTCTAGGCACGATTACTATTTATATCCTACTCTTCTCGAGAAGATGGAGAGGCGCGTGCCTTGGTGTGATTTACAATTTAGTTGAATAGCTATGATTTAACCTGATAGATTTTATGCTTTTCCACCTGTCAAAATATTTGTGTTGAGTCCATTCGACGCCTGGACGCCTCACTCGACTCCTGGTGTTGACTCAATGCTTGACACTTCATTCAACAACAAGTTAGTTGACCTTTTGTTCTTTAAGTTCTCCTGCAAAAGATTTGCCTCCAAAAAAACGCATATAGAAAGTTTTATATTGAATGACAATAATAGCTTATTGTAATTCAAATTTTCTAGTTACTTTAAGTTTGACATCCCCAATTCAAACTCGAAGATATTAAACTTGGCTTCATCAAAAGGCTTAGTGAAGATATCAGACACTTGTATGTCGGTGGGGATAAACTCAAAGCTGATATCTTCATTCTCATATGCTCTCTTGTGAAGTGATATCTAATTTCAATATGTTTGGTCTTATTATGTGATACATGATTCTTAGTTATTGAAATTACACTAGAAGAGTCACATAAAATATGGGTTTTATTTAGCTGGATATTATAATCCTAAAGTTGATGTTGGATCCACAGAAGCTGTGCACAACAACTCCCTACTGAGATGTATTCAGATTCTGCAGTGGAGATTGCTACACTAGTTTGCTTTTTACTGCTCCAGGATACCATCCTTGTCCCATAAAATGGGCAAGTGCCAAAAGTGATCTTTTTATCCTCTTTGCAACCTGCAAAAGCTGCATCTGAATAGCATGTTAGTTCAAAATCATCATTCCTATGATATCAAAGGACAAGATCTGGTGTGCCCTTAAGATATCTAAGAATCATCTTTGTAGCTGAGTAGTGAGATTCTTTTAGACAAGTCTGGTACCTAGCACAAACACATGTAGCAAATATAATGTCTGATCTACTAGCAATCAAATATAGGAGAGAGCCAATTATGCCACTATACAAGGTTTCATCAACTGGCTTGCCACTCTTATCCTTATCAAGTGACATACTTGACCCCATAGGAGTTTTCATGGTGGAAGCATTCTCCATTCCAAATTTATTGATTAACTCCTTGGTGAACTTAGATTGAGAGATAAATAATCCATCCTAAGTGTAACACCCCTATCCGTCACATAGCATATAGTAGTAGGTCCGGTCGGGGCCCGACGCCATATACTATGGATAGACCGGTTGGTTACGCATTGAAACCATACAACCAATCACAAACGTCCTACACAGAGTCATTCTAGCAGAAGCAATTTATTAAGTTGCACAAATAAAAGAACCCTGCCAAGCACTAATGTCCACTCTCAAATAAATAGGAATGATTAATACAAAAGTACCGGCCTTATGGCCTTACAATAGTTTCCTCAAACAAGAGTGTCTTTCATACTTTGGCTCGCAGGCCGGCCATACATGAGATAAACGGAAAACATAAAAAGTTAGTCCTTCGAGGGCCAGCACCGCAATATGGGCCTTAGCCCGCTATTTCCCGCTCGGCTCCGCAGCACCTGCAAGCCACAATCCACCGCCCGGTGGTAAACAAAAGCAACGGTCAGCTATGCTGACCAATTATAACGATCCCGCCCCAAAAATCGGGGCGGCGATGCTCTTTCCCTGCACTTTATTAGTATAGGAAATAAAATAGTGTAAACACACTTCGCCACAGGCGTAGGCTCGCACGGCTACACACCTCATGCAAACAGGGCACATTCACGGCGAACCGGCCAACGTCACGTCAATTCAAGCCATAGACGTTCCCGTTCCACCACCGCCCCTTGGATGTCCAATCATATGAGCATTATGTCTTCCTGGCCTTAGTCACGATAATTTAAGCCATAGACCGTTGAAGACTCTCATCCATGCAAACGGTCCCACCGAATGACATAGATCAGGTACAGTTCCGCCTGACCCGTGTTCATTCCGCAACGACAATTTAAGCCATATGTGCAGGTCAAGACTCACCGAGTCCCGTTTCCGCCACAACAATCACATAACCCGGTTATGTTCACGTTGGCTCCCCAGCCATCGTGTTGGCAAAACCCGCTTTTGCCTAGTTTTTCGGGTGCACCTTGGAGTTAATCTCCAAGGCTCCCTGCTGCAATCTACCACGTAGAAAACCCGAAAAACGCCCAAACATCCGGAGTCTTCCCCAGTTCATATGCAATGCAACATCACCGATCCGGCTCTACTTGTCCGGATAGGCTTCACACACAATGCCTATGCCTGTTTTCGCATACGGGCTCTATACAAGGGGGGACTTCACATATCTACCCCAAGGAACGCTCCAACTCTTCGCTCACTCGCGAGAGAGGGCTTCCTATGCAACAGAAAAGAGGGCTTCACATGCCCTAGGATGGGAAATCGTTACCCTTGCATTTTTCCGCGGCGCCATGAAAAATCTATGCGGTTGGAAAGCACCGCAACGGCGTCACGTTCGCGGATCTGGACTCGGATCGCGATTCGAAGCTCCGACGCTCCACCGGTGGCTGGATCTTGGTCTCATCCTCCACCTAGCTCTCCCTTCTCTCTAAAATCTTAGAGAGAGAACACCCAAAAGAAATGAGGGTTTGCAACCCTATTTTCGGGTTTAAACCGCCAGGACTGACTCCCCACCGTCGGATCCAAGGCTAAGGAAACGAACGACCACTCTCGGGGCCTGAAATTACAAATTCTGGGCCGAACACGGGTTACAACACGGCCGTGTGCATGGCCGTGTCACCCATTCGCCGTCTTGATCGACGCGATAACCAGCACACGGCATTCAACACGGCCTCCGACATGCCCGTATCGTATGCGACACGGCCGTGTCACGACCCCTGTCACCCCGGTGTGCAACGACCCACACTCTTGACTCGAGAAGGACACGGCCTGTGACACGGCACCAGACACGCCCGTGTCACATGTGACACGCCCGTGTCTGTGCCCGTGTCATGGCCCGTGTGCACCTCACTCGACGAGTGACTGACACGCCCTGGGACATGCCCATGTCCCAGGCCGTGTTCAGCCTCTCGACGATCGTCGACTCCAAAATCGATGACCGCGCGGCCAACACTAAACCCGAGCACGACACGCCCTGGGACACGCCTATGTCCCAGGCCGTGTCACCCCTGCCAAAACACATATTTGGCTCAAAACATCACCCGTCACCCTATTGAGTTTCGGGGCGTTACAACTCTCTCCCTCTTAAAAGAATTTCGCCCATGAAATTACTAAAGGAAAGAAAATGGAAAACTTTAAGCGGTACCTGAGTGGAATAACTCCGGGTACTCCTCCAGCATAGTTTGCTCCCATTCCCAAGAGAGTTCCTCCTGACCGCAATTGTCCCAACTGACCTTGACCATCTGGATCTCCTTGTTACAGAGCCTTTTGACCTTAGAGTCTTCGATACGAACGGGCTTGACCCTAGTCGTCAACCCTTCGTCCACCGGCACTTGATCAACTGCGATCACCTGCGAAGGCTCTTGCACCTCCTTCCGCAATACAGAGATGTGGAACACATCGTGTAGCCCACTTAACTCCTCTGATAGCCTCAAACGGTATGCCGCTTTGCCGACCCGCTCAAGAATCTCAAAGGGTCCAAGGTATCTTGGGCTCAGCTTCTTCGAGCGTCTCACCCGCGAAATACCCTTGAACGGCTTTATCTTCAAGTATACCCAATCGCCTACCGCGAACTCCACGTTCCAGTGCCTGGCATTGTAATACTTAGCCTGCCTGTCCTGAGCGATCAACAAGCGCTCTCGAATGATCCGCACCAATGAGGTAGCACTCTCCACCTCCTGCTTCTTGTACGACCTTACCTCACCCATTTCCAACCACAATAACGGCGTGCGACACTTTCTACCATACAGGGCCTCAAAGGGCGTCATTTGGATACTCGCCTGGTAGCTGTTGTTGTACGCAAACTCCACCAAATACAGGTGGTCCTCCCAATGCTTCCCGAAGTCTAGAACACACATGCGTAGCATGTCCTCCATCATTCTATTGACTCTCTCGGTCTGCCCATCCGTAAGCGGATGGAAGGCTGTGCTGAACTTCAACCTTGTCCCCAGCATCTGCTGCACTAACCTCCAATCATTTGACGTGAAATGCCCATTGTGATCACTCACAATGCTACGGGATACACCGTGCAGTCTAACTATATTATCCACATAAAGCTTTGCCAACTTCTCCACTGAGTCATCCTTCCTATGCGGAATAAAGTGCGACACTTTAGTTAGCCGGTCTACGATCACCCAGATGGCGTCGTTCCCCTTCTGCGACCTTGGCAAACCATGCACAAAGTCCATCGATATGTCGTCGAACTTCCACTCCGGTATAAGCAAGGACTTCAAGAATCCTCCCGGCCTTTGGCACTCCGCCTTCACTAAGGCGCACGTTTGGCACTTAGCCACAAACAATGCTACGTCTTTCTTGAGCCCCGGCCACAAAAACAGCTTCTTGAGGTCACAGTACATCTTTGTGCTCCCTGGGTGGATTGAGTACTTGGTATGATGAGCCTCGTACATCAACTCCGCCCATAGGTTACCCCCGCTTGGGACGCACAACCGATGGTCCTTCCTTAACAACCCATCTTCCACCGAGAACTGGGAATTTGACCCATCCAATACTGCCTCCATAAGCTCCTTCATGGAGTCATCTAACTCCAATGCCTGCTGAACCCTATCATCCAGGTCATATTGAACCTCTGTCCAGTTCAACATTGCTTTGGCGCTCGTCTGCTTGTCAACGCAAAAGATCTCAAACCCCTCCAACTCCCGTATTAGCCGCTCATCATGCACTGACAACCAGATGGCTTGGGCGGGAGCCCTGCGACTCAATGCATCAGTAACCGCATTGCCCTTCCCGGGTACATAATGAATCTTGAAGGTGTAGTCCCCCAGGAACTCCATCCACCTCCTCTGCCTCATGTTAAGATCCTTCTGATCCAACAGGTACTTCAGGCTCTTGTGATCGGTATATATATCGACCCTTACACCGTATAGGTAGTGTCTCAACAGCTTAAGTGCAAATATCACGGCCGCCAACTCCAAGTCGTGGACCGGATAGTTCCTTTCATGCACTTTTAGCTGACGCGATCCATAAGCTATCACGCTCCCATGCTGCAACAGCACGCAGCCCAAACCACTACCTGAGGCATCACTATAAACCTCGAAGCCCTCGGTCCCACTCGGCGAACTAAGCACTGGCGCCGTGGTCAACCGTCTCTTCAGCTCCTCAAAAGCTTGCACGCACTCCTGCGTCCACAATAATCTCTGATCTTTCCTTGTCAACTTTGTGAGAGGTAGCGCTATCCGCGAGAAGTTCTCTATGAAGCGCCTGTAATATCCGGCAAGCCCGAGAAAACTACGGACTTCCGCGACAGAAGAAAACGCAGGCCACTCCCATATCGCAACGATCTTCGCCGGATCCACCGCTATACCTTCCCCACTAACAATGTGACCAAGGAACACTACTGAGGGTAGCCAGAACTCGCACTTGGAGAATTTCGCATACAGTTCATTCCTCCTCAAAGTCTCCAACACCAGATGCAAGTGCTTGAAGTGATCTTCTTCGCACTGCGAGTACACTAATATATCATCAATAAAGACGATCACAAAGTGGTCCAGGAAATCTCGGAACGCCCTGTTCATCAAATCCATAAACACTGATGGCGCATTCGTTAGTCCAAACGGCATGACCGTGAACTCGAAATGCCCATACCTTGTGCTGAACGCCGTCTTCGGGATATCACACTCCCTGATCCTCAACTGATAGTACCCCGACTTCAAGTCCAACTTAGAATATACCGACGATCCGACTAACTGATCGAAGAGATCATCAATCCTCGGGATCGGGTACTTGTTCTTCTCCGTCAGCTTGTTCAACTCTCTGTAGTCGATACACAGCCGCATACTCCCGTCCTTCTTCTTAACGAAGAGGACCGGTGCGCTCCAAGGCGACGAGCTTGGACGCACATAACCTTGCTCCATTAGCTCCTCTAGCTGAACTTTCAACTCCGCCATTTCCTTCGGCGCCAGCCTATAAGGAGCACGTGACACAGGTTTGGCACCTAGCACAAGCTCGATAGTGAAATCAATTTCTCGCTGCGGTGAGGCTCCGGGAAGACTATCCGGGAACACATCGGGGTATTCACAAACCACAGGGATACTATCCAATGCGGACTTTGGCTCTACATCCCCCACTATTGCGAAGAATAGCTCTGCGCCAGCACGAACTGCCTTTACCACCTGAAGAGCAGACATCAGCGTCCTGCTCGACCCCTACAGTCCCGTGAATGTTGTCTCCCGTCCCACACCCAGCTTGACCTCCTTACTATTGCAATCAATCCAAGCCTTCTGCTCTGAAAGCCAATCCATCCCAAAGATAATGTCGAACTCTACTAGCGGCAGCAATGACGCTAGCAAGTCGAACTCTTGGCTCCCTATATGAACCTTTACGGCGCACACTCTGTCTGCTCGCATCGAGCACCCATTCAGTAGCAGCACATCCAACTTGTCCTTCGCCATAGAAGAAGGGACTCCGATGCGCGATATAAAATATTCGGACAAGAAGGAGTGTGAAGCTCCCGTATCGAACAGTGCCCGTGTCGGACTATTGCTAATCAAAACAAAGCCTAAGCAAACCATATTAGGCTAATAAGCAATAGATAACAGTATTTAAAGTTAACTTGCTATAAATTAACTCGTACCTGTCACCACGTCAGCTTGTTTAATGGCCTCCTGCTGGCCAAAGTTGTACACTCTAGGTTGAGTCGGAGCATAATGGGACGCGGTTGACTCTAGCGCCTTGCCCTTCTCTTCGTAGGTAGCTCCTTGTTTTCTCTCGGACTTTGAGCGTCCGCTCTAGCAATCGCGGGCAAAGTGCCCCGTCTTTCCACATGTGAAACAAGCGCCCGGGGTTCGATTGGTAGTTGCCCCCGAGGCACCTGCAGAGGAAGCTGGACCTGACGTCCTAGCCTTCTTGTAGAATCTACGGTAGCCCGACTTCGATGTTGTCGGTGCCTTGAACTCCGATTTCTTCCCACCAGATTCCTTCTTAGCTTGCACATTTCTCATGTCCTTCTCTAAGGACCAGGCCGAGGTGACCAGGGTCATGAAACCCTGTGCCATGGGCCCCGACAGTAGCAGCCTCAGCTCATCTCTTAACCCTTCAAAGAAGCGGTTAGTCTTTCGCTCCTCGTTGGTAAAGGTAGCGCTAGCATATCTCCCCAATCGAGTAAACTTGTGGAGGTACTCGTCTACAGTGTTGTCTCCTTGCACCAACTTTTGGAACTCGTTCTCCAATGCGATACTCTGCGCTGAGGGGAGGTATCGAGCCATGAACAATCTCGAAAACTCCTCCATAGGTACTTCGACCAACGGCCTTCCCCTCAACTTGTGTAGCTCTAGGCCTTCCCACCATAATCTCGCATCCCCGTCCAATAGGAACGTTGCTATCGTTGTCTTCTGCCACTCTTCCATTTCTATTGCTATCATCACCCTATTTACTCTTGAGAG
Source organism: Platanthera zijinensis (assembly GCA_039513925.1). Classification (NCBI taxonomy): domain Eukaryota; kingdom Viridiplantae; phylum Streptophyta; class Magnoliopsida; order Asparagales; family Orchidaceae; genus Platanthera; species Platanthera zijinensis. Next base: position 12,311,035 of record CM077098.1, read on the forward strand.
CCAATCTTCGGCCTGGGTCGGGGTTCCCGTTCCCGAGAACACCGGTGGATGGAAGCCCATCACATGCTTAAGCTGTCTCTCAGTTGCTCTCTGAGGCAACTCCGGCTCCACCGACACCTGTTCAACCCTTCTGGGCTCCGCCGCTTGGAGCGGCACTTGCTCTACTGCAGGAGCAGGCTGCTGCACCTGCCTTGCAGGTTGCACGTTGATCATAGCAAAGACAGCTTCTGCCACCAACCTAATGGTCTCGGCAGACAGAGGTGTTGCAGGCGCATCACTTGGTGTGCTGCTTGCCTCGGAACCTGGCCGTTCCGACGGTCCAGCACCACTTCTGGTCACCTATAAACGTGCAAAACACTGATAAGCGACCAAACAATATTGCAAACAGCAATTATAAGAACACGCAGGTTCCTCAAACACGTGTATTTTCATTCCTAAGTGGACATTCATGGGTTCTTTTCATGTTATAATGATGACGCACACACATGTGCTCACCACCCCTTAAAGTGAATTCGCCCACGAATTCATTTAAGTTTGACCGAAACCAGTAGTCTGATACCAATTTGTAACACCCCTATCCGTCACATAGCATATAGTAGTAGGTCCGGCCGGGGCCCGACGCCATATACTACGGACAGACCGGTTGGTTACGCGTTGAAACCATACAACCAATCACAAACGTCCTACACATAGTCATTCTAGCGGAAGCAATTTATTAAGTTGCACAAATAAAAGAACCCTGTCAAGCACGAATGTCCACTACTCAAATAAATAGGAATGATTAATACAAAAGTACCGTCTTATGGCCTTACAATAGTTTCCTCAAACAAGAGTGTCTTTCATACTTCGGCTCGCAGGCCGGCCATACATGAGATAAACGGAAAACATAAAAAGTTAGGCCTTCGAGGGCCAGCACCGCAACATGGGCCTTAGCCCGCTATTTCCCGCTCGGCTCCGCAGCACCTGCAAGCCACAATCCACCGCCCGATTGTAAACAAAAGCAACGGTCAGCTATGCTGACCAATTATAATGATCCCGCCCCCAAAATCGGGGCGGCGATGCTCTTTCCCTGCACTTTATTAGTATAGGCAATAAAATAGTGTAAACACACTTCGCCACAGGCGTAGGCTCACACGGCCACACATCTCGTGCACACAGGGCACATTCACGGTGAACCGGCCAACGTCACATCAATTCAAGCCATAGACATTCTCGTTCCACCACCGCCCCTTGGACGACCAATCATATGAGCATTATGTCTTCCTGGCCTTTGTCACGACAATTTAAGCCATAGACCGCCGAAGACTCTCATCCATGCCAACGGTCCCACTGAACGACATAGATCAGGTATGGTTCCGCCTGACCCGTGCTCATTCCGCAACGACAATTTTAGCCATATGCGCAGGTCAAGACTCACTGAGTCCCGTTTCCGCCACAACAATCACATAACCCGGTTATGTTCACGTTGGCTCCCCGGCCATCGTGTTGGCAAAACCCGCTTTTGCCCAGTTTTTCCGGGTGCACCTTGGAGTTAATCTCCAAGGCTCCCTGCTGCAATCTACCACGTAGAAAACCCGAAAAACGCCCAAATATCCGGAGTCTTCCCCGGTTCATATGCAATGCAACATCACCGATCCGACTCTACTTTTCCGGATAGGCTTCACACACAATGCCTCTGCCATTTTCGCATACGGGCTCAAGGGGGGATCACATTTACCCCAAGGAACGCTCCACTCTTCGCTACTCGCGAGAGAGGGCTGCAAAGGAAAAGAGGGCTACATGCCCTAGGATGAGAAAACCCTTGGGGGGAAAAATCTACGCTTGGAAAGCACCGCAACGGCATCGCCTTCGCATGGATCTCGCGACCCCATGCTCCACCGGTGGCCAGATCTTGGTCTCCTCCTCCACGCTCTCCCTTCTCTCTAAAATCTTAGAGAGAGAACACCCAAAAGAAATGAGGGTTTGCAACTATTTTCTTCGACTCCCCACCGTCGGATCCAAGGCTAAGGAAACGAACGGGCACAATCGGGGCCTGAAATTACAAAAGCTGGGATGAACACGGGTTGCAACACGACCGTGTGCATGGCCGTATCACCCATTCGCCGTCTCGACCGACGCGATAACCAGTACACGGCATTCGACACGGCCTCCAACACGCCCGTGTCGTATGCGACACGGCCGTGTCACGACCCGTGTCACCCCCGTCTGCAAGACCCACATGACCCGAGAAGGACACGGCCTGTGACACCGCACCAGATACGCCCCACATGTGACACGCCCATGTCTGTGCCCATGTCATGGCCCGTGTGCACCTCACTCGACGAGTCTGACACGCCCTGGGACACGCCCGTGTCCCAGGCCTCAGCCTCTCGACGATCGTCGACTCCAAAATCGATGACCGCACGGCCAACACTGAACCCGAGAAAGACACGCCCTGGGACACGCCCGTGTCCCAGGCCGTGTCACCCCTACCAAAACACATATTTGGCTCAAAACATCACCCGTCACCCTATTGTGTTTTGGGGCGTTACACTCAGATTGCTTAACTTGGAGATCTAAGAAATACTTGAGTTCACCCATACTACTCATCTCAAATTGCTCTTGCATAAGTTTAGCAAAATATTTTCATAGGTTATCATCAGTAGACCCAAGTATTATATCATCAACATAAATTTGGACTAGGATAATCTTACCCTTAACTTCCCTTAGGAATAATGTCTTGTCTATGTTTCCCCTTAAAAATTTGTTCTCAATGAGAAAGCTAGACAGGGTTTCATACCAAGCCCTTGGGACCTTTTTTAATCCATACAAAACTTTTCTTAAATGAAATACATGATTAGGAAAAGAAGGATTGATAAAACTTGATGGCTGCTCAACATAGACCTCTTCTTTTACATCACCATTCAGGAAAGCTCCTCCATTTGGGACATTAAATCCTTTGTAAGCAGTAAGCAAGGAATAGACTAATAGCTTTGATCTTGTGAAAAGGTTTGATAGAAATCAATACCTTCTTCTTGTATGTACCTTTTAGTAACTAGTCTAGCTTTATTCTTAATTATAGCACTATTTTATCTAGCTGATCCACCATGTCCTTGAGGTCTGGGAACCAGCTTCTAAACTACACCATTTGATAATTCTTTTTGATGCGTTATGTTGGTACCCAAGTTCAGTCTTCTCTTTCTGTAACCAAGATTTATCTACAAAGGTTAGTTGTTTAGTTAGATTTTTTAGAGGCGATCACTTTTCCAGATGTAAATTTGGTTAAGTTGTGTCGACTATTCGAACACCGCGACACCGACTGCTGAACGTTCTGTCTGCGTTTTTGACAAGGCTCGACTATCAGTTCGAACTGCTTGGATAAACTCTGATAGTTCGAACTGTTTGATAGGTGACTATCTGTCCGCTTTGATAGTTCGACTATCTTTTGATAGGTCGACTATCTGCTTTCTGTGAACCCTTTTACAGCAGACTATCTGTTCTCTTTGAAAAGAAAAAGTAGTTCGAAGTTAATAGGTGAGTTCGACTATCTGTTGTCTTCTCTGTTCTCTGTTTGATAGGTCGAATCTTTGTTTGATAGTTCGACTATCTGTTTGGATAGTTCAACTATCTGATAGTTGAGATCTGTTTGACTTTGATAGTGACTATCTGTTTGCTTTGATTGTTGTATCTGTTTGATGTCAAAGCTGTTGATAGGTCGACTATCTGTTTTTCTTTGATAGTTCGACTATCTGTTGATAGGTCCCTATTTTGTTGAGATGTTCGAATGATCGTTCAGGAGTCGACTATCTGCTTGGAGTTCGACTATCTTCTTTGATAGCTTCTGCTTCAGGACTATCTGTGATAGGTCTTCAGAAGCTTCGACGTTTTGTTGTATGTCTTGAATAATTTTGTCGTCTTCTATGATGTGATTTATTTCATATTTATTTTGGCATATTTTATAAAAGATTAGAGATATTATTTCCATGCAATATGATTCCAGCTGACAAAGATGCTGAGATATATCTTGGTGTCAAAAAGTCTTCCTTGGCCGTGTCTCTTCTGATGTGTTCTAGTATTATTTTTGATGCAACTTCTTAGAAAGCTTTATCCTCTTAAGATCTGTCTGCGGTGTTTTGTTTTTGCTTTATGATGCAGCCCACTGCAGATTTCAGTAGAAGGCAAGATTCAAACCAAAAGAGTCGTTGCTGCTGCTGTTATATAAAGAATTCTTTGGAGAAAGAAATCTACTAGCCAAAAACCAGTTCATTCCGGAAAAGGAGTTCAGAAAAATTCAAGATCACTCAGCTAGTTCACATTGAGAAGAAGTTTGTCACTGCCTCCAGGAATAATCAGAGCTTTTTATTGTTGAATTTTCAATTCATATTTATTATCTTCTTGTTTTTTCTATTTTCTTGTTGACTAAACTTGGACTAGGGGGAGCCTTGACTCTTTAAAGTGAGGATCTTATTCTTAAAATGAAGAAAATTCCTTGTCAAAGTATACATGGCAGGGCACCTGATCAAAAACCTGTGTTGTTTTTAGACACCTGATCATAAAGTCTAAAGGGTCTCTAGATCTACCTGCAGCAGATCTTGTTGGTGGCAGGGCACCTGATCAAAAACCTGAGTGGATTCTTACCTTGTTGGTTGGACGTACCCAAGTTGTTTGGGGAACCACTATAAATTCCCTTGTGTCGTCTGGTTGTTTGATTTATTACTTGTACTCTTGGCTGTGATTAGTTTTAACTAGGTTTGCTAGTTGCTATTTAGGTTCCCGAGCCTTAACTATAATTACAGTTAGCTGCCTTTTGTGCACAACACTTGTGTTAGGCTTTAGGGTTACTTCTCAAATATCTATAACCTTCATTCCGCAATTAACTCCAAGAGAGTTGAGTAGACAGTCAACTTTGCTAGTGCAATTTTTGATTACTCTATTCACCCCCCCCCCCCTCTAGAGTAGTATCTATCCTTTTCTTTCAATTGGTATCTGAGGGTGGTTGACTGATTGTATAGGCTAACACCTAAGTCACAAGATCCTGATAGATACCAAGGATTATAGATATTCACTTTCACCTTCATGGCCCAGTCCAAGGATTACTCTAGCACCAGACCTCCAGCATGCAACTTAGCCAAGTTCAGCATCTGGAAGGCAAGGATTAAACTATATATGAACTCTATTGATGAGAGTATTTTTGCTTCTATTTTGACAGGACCACCAAGAGCACCTGCTGCAGCTACTGCTTCATCATCAACTGATATGAGTGCAGTGCCTCCTCCAGATTATAATGATGAATACAAAAAGGCAAAGATAGCAGATGCTAAGGCAATGAACATTCTGGCTCAGACAATGTCTGATGAAGTATTCTAGAAGGTTGCTGACTGTCCCTCAGCAAAAGCAATGTGGGATACACTGAACCAGATTGTAGCTGGTTCAGCTGATGAAAGGAAGGACAGAAGGTCCAACCTTATCTCCCAGTATGAAAATTTCAAGAAAACTGATGCTGAATCAGTTGAAGCAATGTACACAAGGCTCAGCTCAATCATCAATGAGCTGAGGATTCTTGACAAAGATATATCATTGACAGAGGTCAATGATAAGATTCTTATGTGCTTCCCTAGCACATGGGATCTGAGGATCTGGCCTATCAAGGAGGCCAGAAGCACAACAGAAATCTCAACAGAAGCCCTTCTCGGCAAGCTCAAGTCCTTTGAGCAAGTGCTGAAGTCCAGGGAAGCTGAGGCTGAAGCAAAGACTCCAACTCCCACAAGAAAAGAGCAAACCCTTGCTCTCAAAGCTGCTGATGCTTCTGAAGGAAGCCAGTCCAATGAGGAACTGATGGCATTATTTGCCAAAAGGTTTCTCAAGATGGGAAGGAAAGAATTCAGAAAGAAATCTTCAAAATATGAAGAAAAACCAAGGTATGATCGTACTCCTACTAAAGAAATAATTTGCTATGGTTGCAGGAAGCCTGGACATATTCTTCCAGACTGTCCAGAGGAAAAGAATAAAGAGAAAAGGAAAGACAAGGATCAGCACAGGAAGCATTCCAAGCCATTCTCCTACAAGAACAAAAAGAAGGAGAGAGGTTTTTTTGCTGAAACCTGGAGCGATTCTAATGAGGAATCTTCCTCCTCAAGCTCCAGTGAGGATGAGGAAGAAAAGAAGGCAAAGGAAGTTTGCATGATGGAAATTGATGCCTGCAGGAATCACTCAGCTGCAGAGAGTTCAGATTCTGATGAAGAAATGCTAACAGAAGATGAGGTATTGTCTTCTTACGATTTTACATCTGATGAATTTAAATCAGATTTTAAATCTTTATGTTTAGATTTAATTAGTTCTGAAAAGGAAATAAAAGAACTTAGAAATAAACTAGCTGAATCTGAATTAATTTCTATTGAAAACATTAGGTTAACAGCAGAACTCACTAATTCTAGTGAAGAAATAAAATTCCTTAAGAATGAATTAGCTAAGTCCAAAAGGTTAGAAGAGTCTCTGAATGGTAGAAGCCTTAAGCTGCTTGAAATAACCAGCATGTCTAACACTAGGTCAGGCAATAACAAATTAGGCTTAGGAGCTTCTTCTAGTGAACTCCCAATTATTCTTAAAAACCATCTTTCAACTCCAGTGAATTTTATTTCAACTAGTGGAATAAAAAACACTGAGCAAGTTAATCAGGTTAATAAAGCCTTAAATAAAGCTAAGAGAGAGAAAAGAAAACAAAAATTTAAGGAAATACAAAGAGCGTCGAACGCTGCTCGACGATCGCAGGCTCAGTGGTCGAACGGAGATCGACGATCTGAGCACCCATCGTCGAACGCTGATCGACATTTTCAACATGAATTTCAAAATTATAATCAGAACTTTAGAAACCCAAATGTAAATAGAAACCCTAGGTTCATTGACCCATCATCTGCATGGAGAATCCCACCTAGGAGATCTTACCCGTTAGGTTATCACCCTCAACCTGCTTATTCATTTATTTCCAGTTTTTCTTATGTGAAAAACAAGGGACCCAAGGTTACCTGGGTCCACAATGTTTAATCTATTTATTTGCAGGTGAAGACCTATCCTATCACTCAGAATAAGTGGTATTTGGATAGTGGTTGCTCCAAGCATATGACAGGAAATAAGGAACATCTGTCAAGGTTCAAGGCCAAGCTTGGCCCAAAGGTAATCTTTGGAGATTCAAGCTGTGGTCAAACTGAAGGCTATGACAGGATGACAATTGGAGCTGTAACATTCAAGAGAGTTGCTTATGTAACTGGACTGAAGCATAATCTCATTTCAGTAAGTCAGTTATGTGATGCTGGATACCAGGTATCATTTTCTAACTCTCTTTGTAATATTACTTTAAATAATAATGTTGTGTTAGTAGGTATTAGACAAGGTAACATTTATTTAGTAGATTTTAACTCAACTCACTCTGAAATCTGCTTATTTAATGAAGTAACAAATAACAATACCTTATGGCATAAAAGGCTTAGCCATGTTAACCTCAAGAACATATCTAGGTTATCTAAGCACAACCTTGTTAGAGGTTTACCTTCTTGCCCCTACAAGAAGGAGAGCCTATGCAAGGCTTGTCAATTAGGCAAGCAAACCAAGAATTCATTTAAATCAGTAAATAAAAGTGATTCTCCTAGAATCCTGTATTTATTACATTTGGACCTATTTGGCCCAATAAATGTACAGAGTCTAGGAGGGAAGTATTACACCCTAATAATTGTAGATGACTTCTCTAGATTCACTTGGGTGTTCTTTTTGAGAACTAAGGCTGATAACTTCAAAGCCCTTACAGATTTTCTATTATGTGTGCAGACTGAGTACTCTACTCATGTGGCCTTGATCAGAAGTGATCATGGTACTGAGTTTGACTCTCTTCTCATGCAAGAATTTTGTGAGAGAGAATGTATTAAACATAGCTTCTCAGCTCCTAGAACTCCCCAACAAAATGGGGTAGTTGAAAGGAAGAATCGAACCCTGATTGAAGCTGCAGGCACATTGTTGGCAGATGCTAATATGCCTCTTTCCTATTGGGCAGAAGCTATTAGTACAGCCAACTATGTCTTGAATAGAAGTCTGATACACAAGCTTAAGTGTAAAACTCCTTATGAGTTGCTTAAAGGAAAGAAACCTAAAATAAATTATTTTAGAGTATTTGGTTGTGTAGTTTATATTCTTAATAATAATAAAGAATACCTTAGAAAGTTTGAAGCAAAAGCTTCAATGGGAATTTTTCTTGGATATTCCCAAGTAAGCAAATCTTATAGGGTATTTAATAAATCATCTTCTAAAATTGAAGAGTCTGTTCATGTGTCCTTTGATGAATCTCAAATGTTTTACAAGGAGAAGGAAACTTCCCCTTTCTCAAGTTCATTGCAGGTACAAGAATCTAGTAAAGATGTTACTCAAGAGATTCTCCATCTATCAACTATTCATATCACTGAATCAGACAGTGATGAAGACATTGCAGAAGCTGTTGTTGTTCCACCAATAGTAGATCAAATTCCTCCTGAGGAATTAATCCCAACTATTGCTGAAGATCACATCCCACCTGTTGATATTGTCACACTTAGAGATCATCCTACATCTCAAGTGATTGGAGACATATCAGCTGGTGTTCAAACAAGACATCAGTTAAGACAGGATGTGATGCACGCTTGTTTCCTCTCACAGATTGAGCCCCTCACCATTAAAGATGCTGAGCTAGATCCCCACTGGATCATTGCTATGCAAGAGGAACTCAATCAGTTTGAGAGATGTAAAGTATGGACTTTAGTTCCAAGACCTAAAGGCCAACTAATCATAGGCACCAAGTGGGTGTATAGAAACAAGTTGGATGCAAATGGAATCATTGTAAGGAACAAAGCTAGGCTTGTAGCTCAGGGCTATAGACAGGAGGAAGGTATAGATTATGACCAAACCTTTGCTCCTGTTACAAGGCTAGAGACAATAAGGATCTTCTTAGCCTATGTAGCCTATATGAAGTTTAAGGTTTTTCAGATGGATGTCAAAAGTGCCTTTCTAAATGGTGAGCTAAAGGAAGAGGTATTTGTTGAACAACCACCTGTGTTTGTTTCTTCAACTCAGCCCTCACATGTTTTCAAGTTGCAAAAAGCTCTTTATGGACTCAAACAAGCACCCAGAGCCTGGTATGAGACTCTAGCTAGTTTCCTGTTAGAGCACAACTTTGTTAGGGGAGTAGTTGATAGAACCCTTTTCGTCAAGCACCATAAGGACACAATCCTGTTAGTTCAAGTGTATGTGGATGACATTATTTTTGGTTCCACTGATCCCAAACTGTGCAAAAAGTTCTCTGACTTGATGCATTCCAAGTTTGAGATGAGTAGTATGGGTGAGCTGTCTTACTTTCTTGGTCTCCAAGTAAAGCAAGATGCTGATGGCATCTTCATCTCCCAATTCAAATATTCCAAGGAATTGGTAAAGAAGTTTGGGATGGCTGATGCTTCAGCAATGCATACACCTATGGCTACTAATGTAGTTATAGATTCTGATGATCAGGGAAAGCCTGCTGATCAAAAGAATTATAGGGCCATTGTTGGTTCCCTATTGTATTTAACTGCAAGTAGGCCAGATATAATGTTTGCTATATGCCTTTGTGCTAGATTCCAGGTCAACCCCAAGGAATCTCATCTGATTCTTCTCAAGAGAATCTTGAGATACCTGAAGGGATGTCCAAATCTAGGACTTTGGTACCCAGCTGAGTCAGAATTTGAATTAATTGGATACTCTGATTCTGATTATGCTGGTTGTCGAGTTGATAGGAAAAGTACCTCAGGAACTTGCCAGTTCCTGGGAGAGAGATTGGTCTCTTGGTTCTGTAAGAAGCAGGCTTCTGTCTCAATTTCAACTGCAGAGGCTGAATATATAGGAGCTGCTAGTTATTGTTCACAGATCCTATGGATACAAAACCAGCTTTTGGATTATGGGTACACACACAAGAACACAAAAATCATGTGTGATAGTACCAGTGCTATCTCAATTGCACAAAATCCTGTGCACCACTCTAGAACGAAACACATTGAGATCCGACACCATTTCCTGAGAGATTGTGTGGAAAAGAACAAGATCAGCCTTGAGTTCATATCCACAGACCTTCAGATAGGTGATATATTCACCAAGCCCTTAGATGAACAGAAGCATCTGTTCTTTTTGGTTCAACTAGGCATGATTAATGGAAGAGACTAAGTGTGACGTCTGCCTTGTTGAAACTTGTTTGAAGATCGTCGAACGACGTTCGAAGATAGTCGATCGGATCAAGCCTATTGTCGACCTATGGTTGATGATAGCTTATCTGCTTGAAGATCGTCGACCGGCATTCGAAGATAGTCGAACAGGTCGAGCTTATCGTCGATCTATGGTTGACGACAGCTTGTTGTTTGTGAAGACAGAAATAGTCGAATGATGGATCGACTACTCTGCTTCAGGAACGATCGTCGAACGACCGTTCGACCATCGTCTCCAGTATCTTTTAAATAGATCGACGATCGTTGTTTTAATATAAAGCCGATGGTCGACCTAGGTTAAGAGATCTTTCTTTTTATCGTCGACAGAGAGCGTCTTCTCGCATTCCATCTTCCTGCTTGCTCTTTGTCTCGCGATTTCTGTCATTTCGCCTTCGCCGTCTCCCTCATCTTCTCCAGCCCCTTCAATGGTGATAGCTCCATCGCTCCTGATAGTGGTGAAGTTCGATGCAGGCTTCAGTGTGGATTTCGATTCCTTCAGTTGCTGCGAATCTGCTATAGTGGAAATTCTCAATCTATGCAAAGATCAAGGTTTGGAAAAGCTCATGTCCTCTAGGATAAAGATAAACATTCAAGAGATTAAAGAATGGGCATTTACTTCGTCCTCAAATGATGAATCAATGACCGGAACAATTAGCAAAGAAGAGGTAACTTTGACTCCCGCCATTTTAACTGAAATTTTTGGATTATTAAATGGGGAAGAAGATTACGAGCAAGATACCCCAGAGTTTGGGAGAATGCTGACAGAGCTGGGACATGCTGAAGGCATTCCCTCTAAGCTGCTTAAGGTGAATTTTCCGTTTAAGATTAAGTTCCTTGCTGAACTCGTCGGAAAAGTGCTACTGGGAAAGCACTCTGCCCATGACAACATTACAAGGCAACAGTTTGCCCTAATGTGTGCAATTGTGAATAAAAAGAAGATTAACTGGGCAGGAGTATTGTTTGATTTAATAAGGAAAAAGAACAGCAAGAAAGAAGTCACCCTGGGTAGGGTGGTTGGGATTTTTCTGAAGGAAAAATATCCCCATTTGTTAGTTTCAGCTGCTACTTCCATAAATGCCAGCAAAAAGATGGACCCAACCTTGTTCGCCAAGTGGAAAAGGACTTTTCTGAAGCCCGCTCCAGCAGGGGTTGCTCCAGCTGCATCTGAGAGCACCAGGACTGCTTCAGTCACTCCTCTCCTACAAGAAGCTGGCTCGGCAAATATCTCCCTTCCATCTTCTTCATCTGCATTACCGTCTAATTCAGTTGAAGTTCCATCAACTTCAATTGAAGTATGACCTTCTGCCTCTCATCTTCCTGTTTCATCTACAATTCTCCATGCATCGCCTCCTGCATCTCCTCTCCCTTCTCATCTTGCTGGGATCTCACATCCTAGTTTTGATTTATTGGTTTCTGAGATATCCACTCCTCCTCAGTCTCTAATTCCTTCTTCAGATCATATTGATCATCTTGCATCCATCCATCATTCTCCAGCTCACTCTCCATCTCTAGTTCACTCTCCAGTTCATCAAGAATACACCATTCCTTCTGATCATCCATCCACTGAGATTCCCCCACCTTCATTTGAAATCCCTCCAGCATTCATTTCTAGCATTCTGGAGTTAATTACCCCCTCAATCAAAATTATGATTGAAGAGGCAATTGCTCCCCTTGCTTCCTCCATCTCTTCTTTGACTGCTGTTATCCAAGCTCTATCAAAATCTGCTGAGCCCTCTTCATCTAGGGGCCTGGTCTCAGTTTCCACTGAAACCAGGCAGGGGGAGATGCTTTATGAAGATGCCTCTGTGCTGCCCTTGGCCTCCCCTCCAGCAGATCCTCCTGCAGTTGCAGAGAAAGAGATAGAAGAATCAGCTCCTCCTCCATTGACTAAAAAAGTAATTTCTGATGCTGTAATGAAGTCTGAATTCATTGTCAAAGTTTGCCTAGAAGAATGTTCCACTCCCCTGATCGCCCTATACCTAGAAGGAGTTATCACTTCCTTTCTAGATGAATTATGAGAGTTAGGACACTCAAAGGACAATTCTGAAGGTATCCCTTTTACTCAACTTTTAGACTTGATAACTGATATGCTAGTATGGGAATACCTGGAAGGAATGATTCGATGTCATTTAGCAAAATTTTATTCATAATACTACAGATAAAATGGAAGAAGTATTAGATGTTCAAGAGCTTGATCACCAACCAGCTATAGAAGTTCAAACTGAACCAGAACCAGTTGTTCAAGTTTCTGAGGCTGCTCAGCCAGCTCAGCTAGCAGTGCAAGTAGAACTGGTCACCATGACAGTTTCTGATCAACAAGAAAAGGCTTCAGATGCTCAAATTGAAAAGTCTACTGTATGGGATGATTCCCCTGGATTGGATTTAGATGCTCTCCTGGCACAGGATGCCATGGAAGAAGAATTAGAAAGAGCTTCCCTAAAAGAAAAGGAAAGAGTTGTGCAAGAGGCAATTGATCCATATGATCTTCCCATTTCTTCAAATTCTGAGGATGAGATTGATTCTGATGAATCTGATGAGTCTAAGAGAAAAAGATCTGCTAAAAAGAAAAGGAAAGCTGTGGCTCCTCCTCCTCCAAATCCTGACAATGATACTCCCTACTATATCCTGAAAGGCATTGATCCTAAATCAAAAGAATTCCAGCACTGGATGGCATTTTCTAAAAATCAGCAGAAGCAAAGGAAGAAGTCAAAGAGGTATGATAGTCCTGTCCCAAGATGGACTCCTAGAGGTCCTCCTCCTCCACCTCCCGGTACAGGAGCCTCTGGAAACCTATCTGCAAATCCTGCTGCTCAGTCTGACAGGTTTAACCCATCTCAGTCATCACAAAGGAAAAGTTCTCAAGGATATCAAGGTAAAATGCAATCTGGCTATCAAAGACTTGATCCTGATGTTAAGGAACAAGTAAAGGAGGTGGTGTATCAAAGACCAACTTTTTCTCCTCCTCCTTCCAAAGAACTCAAGAGCTCAACCTCTCCAAAGCCAGATCATGCTGTGAAGGCTGTTTCAAAAGGTAAGAGAATTATTTTCTCTGAAAAATCTAGCAAGATATTTGCTGAGTTTGCTCCTCCTTCTTATCTAGTTATTCAGGATAAAGAGCCAGCTGAAAATCTGCTAGACATGTCTATTAAGTTTAAAGCTGTGAAACCTGTTGATACAACCTCTGAAAATGTGTATGAAAGCTCAGAGCTTGATCCTAATTTCAGGATGGCTTGATTTCTTGAACTTGTTGGTTCAGCCCAAATTAAGAAAGCTAAAGCTGAAGGCAAAGACACTGCAGGATTAACCACTATGTCAAAATTCAGAATGAAGGAGCTTGATAAATTCCAGGTTAGACCTGAGGTATTTGACCCTTCTAAATACATGGAAAAGCATCCTGAAGCAGTTGTCCCAAGAGCGTCAGAATCGAAAATCATTGGAGAACAAGACCTGAAGTTGTCAAGGAAAGAAGCTCTAGATCCTTCTAGAAAGATTACTTTTGTTCCTAGTTCTTCTGAACCTAAACCTAATTCTGAAGCATCTTAAAATTTCATTAATTGACAGTTATTTGTTTATCTGATTGATTGATGTTATCTGCTTAATTATTTTTTTTTCTTCATGCATTTTTATTTATTTTCAGTAATTAGTTTTGTGTTTAGTTGTTGAGAGACTTAACTCAAATAGGGGGAGATTGTTGGTACCCTAGTTTTGATTTGAGTTCAGTCTTCTCTTTCTGTCTCTTGACTCAAGATTTATCTATGGTCAAAGGTTAGTTGTTTAGTTTGTTGCTCTAGTTTTAAAGGCGTCACTTTTCCAGATGTAAATTTGGTTAAGTTGTTTTTCGTTCGACTATGGTCGAACGCCGCTCGACTATCGTCTATCGACTGCTCGACGATCGTCTATCAGTTGGTCGATGTTCTATCTGCATTGATAGTTCGACTATCTGTTTGATAGGTCGACTATCTGTTATGTTTGATAGTTCGACTATCTGCTTGGATAGTTCAACTATCTGATAGTTCGACTATCTGTTTGATAGGTCGACTATCTGTCCGCTTTAATAGTTCGACTATCTGTTTGATAGGTCGACTATCTGTTTGATATGTCGACTATCTGCTTTATGTGATAGTTCGACTATCTGTTTGATAGGTCGACTATCTGTTCTCTTTGATAGTTCGACTATCTGCTTGGATAGTTCAACTATCTGGTAGTTCGACTATCTGTTGATAGGTCGACTATCTGTTCTCTTTGATAGTTCGACTATCTGTTGATAGGTCGACTATCTGTTTTGTTTGATAGTTCGACTATCTGTTTGATAGGTCGACTATCTGCTTTGTTTGATAGTTCGACTATCTGTTTGGATAGTTCAACTATCTGATAGTTAGACTATCTGTTTGATAGGTCGACTATCTGTTTGCTTTGATAGTTCGACTATCTGTTTGATAGGTTGACTATCTGTTTGATAGGTCGACTATCTATTTTCTTTGATAGTTCGACTATCTGTTGATAGGTCGACTATCTATTTTTCTTTGATAGTTCGACTATCTGTTGATAGGTCGACTATCTGTTTTGTTTGGTAGTTCGACTATCTGTCTTGATAGATTGACTATCTGATAGCTCGACTATCTGTTCTGATAGGTCGACTATCTGCTTGGTAGTTCGACTATCTTCTTTGATAGTTCGACTATCTGTATCGTTCGACTATCTGTCTGATAGGTCGACGATCTCTGTGCCTCGTTCGACGATCTCCGAGGGTCGTTCGACGTTTTGCTGTATGTCTTGAATAATTTTGTCGTCTTCTATGATGTGATTTATTTCATATTTATTTTGGCATATTTTATAAAAGATTATTTGAATAAAGTTGTGATATTATTTCCATACAATATCTGCTCCATTCCTTATGCATGAGCCAATCTTTTTCTGACAAAGTTGTTTGTCTTATTAGCTGAGATATGTTTTCTGCTTTATCTGCCAGGCTGTCCTTTATAGCCGTTAGACTCAAAAAGTCTTCCTTGGCCGTAAAGAGTCTCTTCTGATGTGACTTTCTCTAGTATTATTTTATCAGAGTTACTTGCAGCTTCTTAGAAAGCTTTATCCTCTTATAGGATATCTGTCTGCAGTGTTTTGTTTTTGCTTTATGCTATTTGCAGCCCAGCTTGCAGATTTCAGTAGAAGGCAAGATTCAAACTCAAATTAGAGCCGTTGTTGCTGCTGTTATATAAAGAATTCTTTGGAGAAAGAAATCAACTAGTTCACATAGCCAAAAACCAGTTCATTCAGGAAAAGGAGTTCAAAAGCTAACAGCAGCATTCAAGCTTATAACTTACAGTTTACAACTGCTCTCAGCTAGTTCACATCCAACTGAGAAGAAGTTTTAGTTCTTCACTCTTCTTCAACCTGAGTTCTCCTGCCTCCAGGAAGATCTTCACTCTGAGCTTTTTGAAGAAGAAGAAGATAGCTGCTTGAAGAAGAATTTTCAATTCATATTTATTATCTTCTTGTAGCTTTTTCCTTCAGATTTTCTGAAGTGTTTTCTGCACTGAAGCAAGACTTCACCTGGACATTCTTTTAGCCAGGGGGAGCCTTGACTCTTTAGATCTTTCTAGCTCAGTGTAAGTTCTTGAGCTTCTCTAATTCTATTTAAAATAGAGAAGACATTTTAACCTCCTTTCCCCCTCCTGTAAAGGGTTATTACTCCCTTCAAAAGTATATATTAGTGGAAGGGCACCTGATCAAAAACCTGTGTTGGTTTTTAGACACCTAATCAAAAGTCTAAAGGGTCTCTAGATCTACCTGCAGCAGATCTTATTGGTGGCAGGGCACCTGATCAAAAACCTGAGTGGATTCCTACCTTATTGGTAGAAGAGTGGACGTACCCAAGTTATTTGGGGAACCACTATAAATTCCCTTGTGTCGTCTGGTTGTTTGATTTATTACTTATGCTGTTGGCTGTGATTAGTTTTAACTAGGTTTGCTAGTTGCTATTTAGGTTCCCGAGCCTTAACTATAATTACAGTTGGCTGCCTTTTGTGCACAACACTTGTGTTAGGCTTTAGGGTTACTTCTCAAATATCTATAAACTTCATTCCGCAATTAACTCCAAGGGAGTTGAGTAGATAGTCAACTTTGCTAGTGCAATTTTTGATTACTCTATTCACCCCCCTTCTAGAGTAGTATATATCCCTTTTCTTTCACGTTATCTGGAATGGGTCTATATTAGCTTCTTTAAACTTTTTGGGCTCTATCTAAGACAGGAAACTGGAGTACATAGCGAAATTGATATTTCTGCTCCTTATGGTTACACATTGGCTTGCATCCCCTATCATCAGATCTCTAGGATGGTCTCTTAAAGTTCTGATAGCTACTGGTAGCCTATCTCCAGCTCCTTAAATTTAAACTTCAGTGGACTGGGGTTCTTCCTCTATCTGCATTCTAGCTGGTCCTTCTTCTTGGATGAGCACACCATCATCCTTTTCTTGTTCAGATGAAAGTGTATCTTCTATGCTCAGCTTATCTATTCTTTATTTAGCACCTACACCACGAGAAGAGCTTGGCAGATCATTATGAGTCATGGAAATTTCATCAAATACAACATTAATAGACTCTTCTACAACCTAATTTTTCAAGTTATAGATCCTTATAGGCTTTGTTATGGCTGTTATATCCAACAAAAATGCCCTCATAAGATTTTTCAGCAAATTTGGTAAAGTAAGAATTTCCATTATTAAGCACATAGCACTTGCTTCCAAAAATTTTGAATTAGGCTAGATTTGGTTTTTTTTCCTTTCATTAGCTCATATGGAGTCTTCTTGTGATACTTGTTGATAGAGGATCTATTTTGGACATGACATATCGTGTTTACTTTCTCAGCCCAGAAATATTCTGGGAGAGAAGTGTCACTCAGCATGGTTCTTCCAGCCACAAGTAAGAGTTCTGTTTTTCCGCTCAACAATACAATTTTGATGGGGTGTTCTTGGAGAGGAGAATTCTTAAAAGATACCTTACTCTATATAGAAATTTGTTATGCTTTCAGACTGAAATTATGTGTCATGGTCACTTCTAATTTTGATCACATTGTATCTCTTTTCATTTTGAATTTGCTTGACAAAGGTCATAAAGCTATCCAAAGAATCAGAATTTCTCTTAAGAAAGAATACTTAAGAAAATCTGGAGTAGTCACCAACTATCACAAAAGTATAGATTTTCCTACATAGACTTTGAATTAGCATAAGAACAAATAAGTCTATATAAAGAAGGTAGAGACACCTCTCAAAATCCTTGGACCCAATGCTTTTGAAGGAGTCCTTTGTTTTCTTATCATTTTGGCAAGCAAAATAAATGCTCTCTTTGGTACATTTCAAGTTAGGTTCGTTTCAAACTAGCCCTTCACTAAAGAGATTTTTAATAGACTTGTAATTTAAGTGAGCTAGCTAGCCTCTTGTGCAATTACACACAATAGGAGTCTTTCTCATTTTCTACAAGACAAACTAGAGAATTAGAATCTATACAGAGAAAATTAAGACAATAAATATTTTCACTCCTAGTGCCAGTCAGAATGATCTCTTGGTCAGTTGACCTTTTGATTAAGCACTTATCCTTATAGAAAACAACGACATAGCCTAAATAATAGAGTTGGCTTATGCTAATCAGATTGTGATGCAATCCTTCCACATAAGCCACTTTTGTGATGGTGACTATGTCATTGGTGATCATACCATAGATCTTTGTCACTCCTCTATCTGAACCACCAAATATAACTTTGGGTTCATTATTTACTGGAGTGAAATCTTTTAGAAGGCTTCTAATTCCAGTCATGTGCCTAGAATACCCACTATCCAAGTACCAGATAGGCATCTACTTAGTTCTTGGACATGCCTGCAAAAAGATTTAATTTACCTTAGTCGCCTAATGAAATTTGGGTCCTTGATTCTTGTTAGCCTTAGGTGCACTCAGTTTAATAGGAGTAGATTTTGCTAGTTTTGATTTTACAGTGTGGGGTGTTGTTAGATTAAACCAGCAATCTATGGCAAAGTGCTCAACTTTGCCATAACACCAACATTCATGGGTGTTAAAAAGAAATATAAAAACATAAAAAAAACAAAAATATAATAAAATCCTACTTTGTTTTTTTGTTATTTCCAAGCATCTAGTTTCTAGAGTATTTTTTATGTAGATTTTAATAATTCTTAGTTTTTAGCCATTTGTTTATCATAGATTAATAAATTTAAACGTTTGAGATTAAGTTTTAAAGAATGTCGTGTGCTTTCAATTTAAAAAGAGGATTTTTTTTTCAACCACTACTTCTAATTTATCTAAAATAGAGGCATGTGTATTATGTTAAAAAAATAACCTTAGACTTCAATCATCTCTACTTTAAGCCTTTAGAAACTTAGGAATGTTCAAACTGCTAAGGTTATTCTCAAAAATCTTTTATGGTCCGTTCTGCACGACGGAAATGGCTTTTCGGAATTGGCTTTGGGCCACAGTAAAGCCAATTCCGGTGTTCGGTGGGACAGAAATGGTTCGAAATTGGTTTTGATGAAAAATCCGCTGGCTTTAACCATAACCTAAAACCACACTTACCAAATTCTTTTATCCCACCCAGGGTTTTCACTGGTTTTTCTCCCGACGGCTCCTCCCGATTCTTCTCCAGATCGGCGCAACAGGCCTCCTCTAGAGCCCTGATCGCATGTATATTTCCTCCGCTTCTCTTCTTCTTCCTCTGCCTCTCTTCTCCTTTCTCCTATTCTCTTCTTCATCCTCTTCCTCCGATTTTTTTCCCGTTCATCCTCATCTGCCTCCTGCTCAATTTTTCCCATTCTTCCTCCTCTCTTCTTCTTCCTCCTTCTCTTTTCTTCTTCTTCCTCTTCCTCCTCTTCTCTACTTCTACTGATTTTTTCCCGTTCTTCCTCATCCGCCTCGAGCTCAATTTTTCCCGTTCTTCCTCCTCTTCTCTTCTTCCTCCTCCTCTTCTCTTCTTCATCCTCTTCCTCTTCTCTTCTTCTACTGATTTTTTCCCATTCTTCCTCATCCGCCTACTCCTTAATTTTTCCCAATCATGCTTATGAAAATAGTTGTGGTTCTTAGTATTATTTCTTTCCCAATCAAGCTCAAGAAATGAATTATTTGTGGTTCTTATTATCAATTTTTCCCAATCATGCTATGGTGATGGTGCTCTTGGAGTAATAACTGCATTCTAATATTTATCTCCTACATTTTACATATACAAGCATGTTGTGGATAGTTTAGTAATAATATTGTAATAATAATTAAGATCATTTAGTAATAATATTGTGGATAGTTTAGTAATAACCATTGTGAAATCTAAGTTTCTCATATTATAGATTGTTTTCACTATGATTTTTAAATCTAGGTTTTGTCATGGATCACGATGAGGTACAAAAAATGTCAGATCGATATTATAATCAAGTCAGCAGTTGCTACAGCTTATGGCGCAGCTGTGGTGGTTATGGAATCCATTCCCAGAAACCCGGTTGATGTTGTAGATAAAGACGTTCTACGTAACATAATTTTAAAACGTTTATATGATGGACATGAGGCTAACTGCTTTAGCCACCTACGCATGGGTAAAGCACCCTTCAATGAGCTTTGTGGTATTCTCCGTGCAAAAGGGTATGTCTGCGACACACATTCTGTATCCACTAAGGAATCAGTTGCGTTATTTATACACATCCTGACACATAACACAAAGTTTCAAATTGATGGGGGAACTTTTATCCGCTCGACTGATACAATTAGTCGACACTTCAATATTATGTTGCATGCGATACTAAGACTCTCAAACGATTACATCAGAAGACCTGAAAACAAACAACAACACAGATTTAGATGGTTCACAGATAGCATTGGTTCACTAGACGGTGCACATATTGACGTAACTGTTCCTATTAAAGATCAAGGCAGATATCAAAACTGTAAACAAGCAATCACCACAAATATGCTCGGTGTATATGATAGTAACATGAAGTTCTTATATGTATTACCTGGTTGGGATGGCTCAACATCTGACTCTCGAGTATTACGTGATGCATTGGAGCGACAAGACCGCTTTGAAGTGTCAAATGGTAAAAAAATAGAATATTTCATTTTCAAGCAAAAAAATAATATGTAACTGTATAGTTATTTTGTATCGTGTTCTTCTCTTCATTTTGTTAGTGTGTGAGACTGTAGGAGTTTAATTTTTTCTTTTTAATTTAGTTCTCTTTATGTTTGTGTGAGTGTGTGTATGAGTTTAGTTTTTATTCTCTTTTTGTTTAGCTTTCATTTTGTTTGTGCATGTGAGTGTATGATAGTTAAATTTTATTTTTTTTGTTAACTTAGTTTCTATTTTATTATTGTGTGAGTGTGTGTATGAGTTTAATTTTTTCCCCTACTTCTTTTAATTTAATTTCATTACGTTGAGTGGGTGAGTGTATGAGTGTAACTTCTACTTTCTTTTTATTATTGTTGTATGTGTGGGTTTATTAGATAGTGTTTTTCATCTTTTAGTAACTTAGTTTTTAATTATTGTAGAGTGTGTGAGTTTGTTAATTTAGACTTATTACTTGTCATTTAATTATTGTAGAGTGTGTGAGTTTTCAATTTAGTGTGTTTTTTCATCTTTCTTTTCTAATTATCTTTCTCCACTTTTACTAAATGTGCTCGAAACTGCTTAGAAAATTATCATGAACTCTCTAATTTCTAAAGCCATCTTCATTCCAATGAGTGGCTAATCTCTTTTAACACTCGATGTCGAAGAGCATTGGGACAAATAAATTTCTTTCTAAATTTAAAAAACTCTTTTTCAAATCAATTAAAAAGCTTGATGTTTACCCTAGAAAAACGTTGAGTGGAACCATATAATCGATTTATAGTTTTCATTTCAATTTTCGTACACTAGTTAGCTGAGAGGCTTGTGCGTATGGATCGATCGCTCGCGGGTAAAGAGAACTACATGCTACACTCTAGAGAAGATGACGTAAGTCTCCCGAATTGGAATAAAAACCAAATGCGGGGTTCACAACATAAAGCGATCATTAGGAAGCTTCGATTAAAGAATGAGAGTTCGGTCTAATATTCTTAATCTTAGGTGGGAATATTCCTTGAGAGGAGTGCATTCATACTTATGGAACCTCCACGGCCAAGTTGTTTTAAATAAAGGAAATATCAGAATTTTACCTCTTAAAAAATATTTTCACTCAAGATAATTCGATTTCGGGCGCTATCCATATCATTGTTTTCAAACCCTAAATATTATATCACTATCGCTCTCTAAAAATTATAAACCAAACCAACATCTTTTTTCGATAAAATAATAGCTCGTTCCTTAGAAGTAGAATTAATCAATGCGATCCGTGGAAAAATACGATCTTGATATTCACTACAAATATCTTATACTATATGCAATAACATATACTTGCATTCATCGAATATAGGTTAGGATAAATTTCCGAAAAGCTTTCATAAGCTCTAAAATTAGACATCGCCTGCCAACATGGGAGTTGTCGCACTAGCAATTGCTAGTGTGGTGCGTTGCGACAAAGTACTTTCAACCCTCATTCCTCCTGTGTGAACCATCCATCCACCTTCTTTCTTGCCCATCTGCCAAGCGAATCAGGGCATAGCGGCCTACATAGTTTTCATCCACCAAGCGAAGTTGTGTTTACGACCCTCATTTGTGTAGTTTAGATATTGTTATCATTTTCAAAACAAACCCAAAGCCCTTGTTTTTAGTTTTAAATATTTATAATTCATTTTCTAAACAACAAAATTACACACTCCAACCTGCGTTCCTTAGAGATCGATACTCTTGAAAATCTCCCTATTTTATATTACTTGAACGATCCGTACACTTGTCGTGAGTGCATCAAGTTTTTGGCACCGTTGCCGGGGATTTGCAGCTGGTGATGTGATTTTGTTGATTAGGAAATTAATTGTAATCCGTCTTTGGTCTCTTGTTGTTTTTGTTGTGTAAGATTCAATTTTCTAGTTTTCTATCTCCATTGGTGCATAGTATGGCTAACGGCTGCTTTGAGATGTTTGCAGAGCTCATCACTTTTGTCTTTCAGTGAAAATTATTCTATGGATCCTCAAGCGAGGATGCACTATCTAATTTACAGAATTTCCTTGAAATCTACAACACTTTTTAGTATGCAATGGGAGATTCTGAGAAAGTTAGGGTTTAGTTATTTGCATTTTCTCTAGCAGGCAAAGCACAGATTTGGTATCGTGATGTCTAAACTAAATCTACCCACTCTTGGAGCGAGTTGGAAGGGGAGTTTCATGGCAAATTTTTCTCACGAGTACACCTTCTATAAATGCATCGCAGATTATTGTTATTTGCACAGGGAAAGGATGAATCTCTTATGAACGCTTGGGAGAGATTCCTCCTCCTACAAAAGTTCTATTTCATGTACTGCCTTTCTGAACCTGCATGCCTTGAGATATTTTTCTTTGGAGCATCAGCACAGTATAGGCCATACTTAGACATGGCCACTAGTGGATCCTTTTTTAGTAAATCTAATACTAAAGCATAGCCGATCGTGGACAGAATTTCTCGTACTAGCAGGATATGGTGCAATCTCACTGAATTTGGATGTGCTCCAGACATTAATTGTATCGCATGTTCAATTAAAGACATCTCATAGCCTAAGATTACCCTGGAGAAGTTTTACACATTCACCAATTATATCATGTAATGCTTTCAAGCCCAAAATTGTTCTTTTTAGAGGTTTTAATTAGTAGTTGAGAATATCATGACTGTGATATTAGCAGCAGTGAACCATTCGACTGAGACACTAAATTCCATGCATCTTAAAAGCAGTAAAACAACCGGGGAACCCACCAGACAAATTACCCCCACCTCGAGGCAATGTGACCCATCATGTGAGGATGAGTCGGCAGTTGACACTTGCATCACTCATCACCATCCCATTTCAATGCCGGCACAAACTGTACCTAGTTCACCTTTTAATCATTGATTTAAAATTGTAAGAAAGGAGAAACAATACCAAAAATTTCAGGAATTGATGAAGGAAGTCCAAGTTAATATTCTTTTTATGGGCGTTCTCACCCAAGTTCCAAACTATGCAAAATATCTAAAAAATCTGCTTGTTCAAACTAAGCGTTTGGAAACTGTTAGTGCCATTGCTACCACTTGAGACTGTGCAACCTTCATCGTGGAGCATTATCCTGTGAAATTAAAGGATTCGGGAAGCTTTATTATTCCATGTACCATTGGGCACTCGAGCTGTTACCGAGCATTATGCGACTCTAGTACGTCAATAAATTTGATTCCCCTCTCTATTTTCCGTGAGTTGGGGTCTAGTGGCCTGAGTCCCGTGAACATCACTCTACAGTTAGAAGATCGACCAGTCAAGAAGCCCATGGGAGTCATCAAAGATCTTGGGGTTTCTATAAATAATCTAGTATTTCTGGCTGACTTTGTGATTATGGACATTGGTTCTGACGTGGTTGCTCCTATTATTTTAGAAAAGCTATTTCTTGTGATGGAATATGCTCTCATCGTTGCTGAGAAGGGAATGCTGACAATGCGTCTCGGTAGCGATAAGATGACAGTTGATATGTACAAGTACCAGGGGAGGTTGGTTGCATTGATGTTGAGCTCCTCGAGTTCTTGTAAGTTAAACCTGGTGCCATGATGCAACTCCCATGAGAGGGAATTAATGAGGAGACCACTTCAGACTTGTAGGATGTAGGTAGAGATGTTTTTTGCGGCGACAGACACTTCGCCAAAATCTGACTTTGAGTGCATTTCTGCACTTATTTATCAACATCTCTGGCTCTTTCACTCAATCCCTGCCATATACCTTAAAGTATTTATTTTTAGGAGAAAATCAAACTTATCCAATCATAATTTTTACATTTCTTCCACCCGGGCATGAGCGTCGACAGGGTGACCTCTTGCGGAAGCATTGGGGTGCTTTTAGGTGGAAAATCACTAACATAAAGGGTATTAACCCAACTGTTTGCATGCATGAGATTTTGTTAGAAGAAAGTGTCAAGCCGGCTGCACAACCTCAGCATCGCCTAAATCTAAGGATGCAAGAGATTATCAAAAATTAGGTGATCAAGTTGCTATACGCTGGAATAATATACTCAATTAGTGACAGCAAATGGGTAAGCCCCATCCAGTTGGTTCCTAATAAAGGGGCAATCATTGTTTTCCAGAATGAGCATAATAAACTATTACCAACTTGAATCATCATAGGTTGGAGGGTGTGCATAGATTTTAGGAAGCTCAATGATGCTGCTCACAAGGATCACTTCCCTCTTCCATTTATTGACCGGATGCTCGATAAGTTGGCAGGACAAGATTATTATTGCTTTATTGAAGGATATTCAGGGTATAACCAGATTCTAATTGATCTGAAAGACCAAGAGAAGAAACTTTCACCTACCCATCTGGAACCTTTGCATTTAAAAGAATGTCTTTTGGACTCTGCAATGCCCCAGCTACCTTCCAGCGCTGCATGCTTTCCATCTTTCATGATATGGAGAGCGGATTCTTAGAAGTGTTCATGGATGAATTCACTCTCTTTGGTGTTGATTTTGATTCATGCTTGAAGAATCTCTCATTGGTCCTCAAGCACTGCGAGGACACAAAGTTCTGAATTGGAAAAAATGTCATTTCATGGTCCGGGAGGGGATCATCATGGGGCACAAAATATCTAATAAGGGTATTGAGGTTGATAAATCTATGGTGGGCACTATCAAAAAGCTCCCTGTCCAACATCTGTGAAAGGGATCTGTAGCTTCCTGGGGTGCGCTAGATTCTATCGACATTTTATTAAGAATTTTTCCTCCGTCACCAAGCTGCTTTGCAATCTCTTGGGTAAAGATGACAAATTCGACTTCAATGATGAGTGCTTTCATTCCTTTAATGTGTTAAAGGATTGTTTGACGTCTATGCTCGTGTTGACATCGCTGGACTGGTCACGTCCTTTCGAGCTTATGTTTGACACTAGTGATGCCGCGATTGGAGCCATTTTGGGGAAGAGAAAAAATAGCATCTTTACACGAGTTATTACGCAACTCGCACTCTGAATGATGCTCAACAAAATTACATAACAATGGAGAAAGAGTTGTTGGCAGTAATCTTTTCTCTCGAAAAGTTTCATTCATATCTTATCTTGTCCAAAGTGATCGTGCACACGAATCATGTGGCTTTGAAGTACCTCATGCAGAAAAAGGAAGCCAAAACCAAGACTCATTCAGTGGATCCTTAAGCTTCAGGAGTATGACATTGAGATACGTGATAAGAGGGGAGTGGAGAATGTGATTGTTGACCACTTATCTAGGCTTGAACTTGGTGTCCCCACTATAGTGAAAGCTACACAGATTTTTTATTCTTTCCCCAATGATTCGCTCTTCATTGTCGATGTTACCCCTGTATCCCCTTAGTTCATGGATATCGCTAACTATCTTGCATGTAGGGAGCTACCCCCAAACTTGTCGTTACAATAAAGAAATAAATTCATCTCCAATGCAAAATATTATTTCTGAGAAGACCCTTTGTTGTTTCAAACTTGTGTTGTTGGGATTATCTGTTGGTGTGTGCCTGAGCTGAGCATAAATCAATATTGCAACACTACCATGATCGCAAAGCGGGTGGACATATGGGCATTGCTAGGACAATGCATAAGGTTCTTCAATGTGGATTCTACTGGCCCACTTTGTTCTAGGATTCCTACATACTTGTCAAGGAATCAATGAGTGCCAATGGACTGCAAATATTTTGTGAAGGGATGAGATGCCCCTCAATAGCATGCTTGTTTATAAACTGTTTGATGTATGGGGAATAGAATTCATGGTCATCACTTGGTAAGAATAATATAATTGTGGTTTTGGATTATGTTTCAAAGTGGGTGGAAGCTAAAGCTGTCGCTGCAAATGACACGAAGATTGTTTTGAATTTTCTTCACAAAAATATCTTTTCTAGATTTGGAACTCGTACGATTATCAACAATTGTGGAAGCACTTTTGCAATAGGCAGTTCACACAATTGTTAAAACGTCTAGGGGTTCATCATAGGGTTGTATTTTTCTATCACATGCAAACTTGCAAACAGGTGGAGCTCCCCAATCGACAGTTGAATCGGATTCTTGAAAAGTCAATTCACCCAAATAGGAAGGATTGGGCAAGGAAAGTTGGCGAGGCATTGTGGGCTTATAGGACGGATAAAAAAACCCCCATTGGGATGTACCCCTTTCAGTTGGTCTTTGGGAAATCTTATCATCCACCCGTTGAATTAGAGCACAAGGCTTTATGGGAATAAGATTTCTTAATTTGGATCTCACCGCCGAAGCAAGCAAGCGACTGTTGAAACTCAACGATCTAGATGAGTTTAGACTTTTGGTATTATGAGAATGCCCGAATATATAAAGAGCAAACAAAATGCTGGAATGACCATCACATCGCCTAGAAGGAATTCAAGTTGAGTGATCAGGTGTTATTGTACAACTCTAGGCTGTAATTATTCCTCGAGAAGCTGAAGTCAAGATGGAATGGCCCATTCTTAGTGACGGGTGTATCCCAATTTGGCGCAATCAAAATCCATGGGGATAAGTTGGGGACCTTCAAGGTAAATGGCCATAGGTTGAAACACTATGTGGGAGGTGAGATTGTTGAGGCGGCGCACTACACTATTTGGAGGTGCCCGATGGAGTGTAGTTTTGGGGCATTGTTTCTTTTGAATTTTTGTCCCTTTCTCTTACTATTTCTGTCATCTCCATAAATTTATTTTCTTTTTGGGTTTATTGATATTGCTTACTTTAGGAAATTTGAACTTTTGTTGTAACTAAAAAAATAGGTATTTGGTCCACCTTAAATACGGTTAATAAAAGGGCTAATAGAAGACAACTCGGCTTTGCTATTTATGTTATCTGCCCGTGAATTCTATTTTTATCATATTTTATTGTTGGATTTCTTTCCTTAGATGAGGTGATATTTTTGATGTGGCGGTGGATTCAAGTATGTACTTTGATTACTCTTTTGGTATGGTCATTTCTGAGCATAGGTAACTTCTCCCCTTACTTTTAATTTTATTCTTATTGTATTATCATTTGGATTGAATTTTTAGATTAGGTCTGGGGGAGAGCCACTCGTCGTTACCCGTGCATGTCAACATCTCATAACAAATTAAAATTGTTTTCTATTTCATTTATTTTGTATTATTCATATTCACTATACACCACAGCACCCACTTGAGCACGTGTTTAACCGTTAGCGTGTCATGAGTTTTATTCATTTCTTTTGTGTGATTTGAAAAATTTTTGGCTTAGGATTGTAAGACAGAGTAAAATTTTGACATTTATAGTGCTCCTAGTCGAGTGTTTGCACCTCACATAGAAATACGTGTAGGATTATTTTTTCTTTATCCTTTTAGTTTATACTTTTTCTATTAGCGTAAATATTGTTTATTCTACTCAAAAATTGGTGAAACTGTGGTGAATCTGGCGGTAGCGTCGGCATGTGTGTAGATGGTCATTAGCCTAGTATTGCTCGAGTTGGGAGGAAGGATGATCTTTCTCGGTGTCTAAAAAATTGCCCGAAGATATTCTTGAAGCAGGAATATATGGTTAGTTCAGTTGGACGAGTGTGATGTAGGCCGTCATTTTGTCCCAGTTGAGCTTATAAACTGATTCCTATCATTTATCCTTGTTAGCACTGTTGTGCTTACCCCGTCTTTTGATTCAGCTCCACCATTATTTCGCCAAAGTCAAAAATCCAATCCTAGTCGCACACCCAAATCTGAGCTTTAGTTGTTTTATATTTTCATTTTGGTGGTTTCGACGTGGTGTTGTTATTGTGGATATATGGATGTGCTCCAATGAACAATTTGCTGAAAAATAGTGGTGAACAAAGAAGAAGAAAAAATTGTTGAGAAAAAGAAAAATGATGGAAAAAGAAAGAATGAGAAGAGTGTTAAAATAAAAATATTTTTGTGAAAATTTGTTCTGGGAGTAGGCGCACATACCCATATTATCAAGTCCAAGCCTGGGGTGTGGTGCACACGTGTTTATTTTTTGTGCGTAGATAGTTTATTTTTATGTTAGCTCATTTGGGTTAGGTGCATTGAGGTTCTGTCTTTATCTTTGTTTACCCTGCCGTAACTCAAGGCCCATCTCTAAACCTAATGTCCTACTAATTCAGGGTTAAACCAAACTAGTGTCGTGGAAAGAGTGTGAACATGTGAGCTTATAGTCACTGATATTGATGGATTTATTTGGAGGTTATCCCAAGCACCGATCTTTGGCAATTCTCACCTCAGCAATCAATTTTCTTTCTCTTTATGCATGATCGGATGATTCACCGCGATTCTATTTTTGAGTGGTAATAATATATAGATACACTCTTAAAAATATAAACTATTGTGCATTATTAAAAATTTCTTCTTTGTATTTCTATGTGCGCAAGCATGTGACTTCGCATGGTACTCCACTTTGAAATTGCTAAGCTATCTATTTCTTTTTCTTATCCACTGAGAGATGGTTTGCTTGGGACGAGTAAGTATTTAATTCTGGGGGTGTGATGAGTCCGATATTTATAGGTTTTTTGGACTCATCTGGGCTAGATTTCATGCACATGCACTTTTGGCTCATAATCGATTATATTACACGTGTTCCTCATCGGTACATGAAGTGCATTGTTTGCTCATTGTGGTGTGCAATTGCACACTATTTTACTGGGGGTAAGAACATGTTGCTCCATATTGTGTTTTATAGTTCTTAATCGTAGTTTTGGACACGTTGGAGCAAAGCCCAATCCTTTTTTGGAATTATGTGCATTGGCACGGTAGTGCATTTTTGTTTTCGAGCACCAGCGTTCTGCCGGTACGTGACCATTATGCTGAAATTCTGTGTTCTACCTCTGCTCGTGCATTTTGCTCATGCGTGGTTGATTCCACCAGTGTGAGAACAAATCGCATGAGTGACATTCTTTGTATTGGGCATGTGTTTCCTTCACGCACTATTGGATTCAACTGTTTGAGAAGAAAATCGCACGAGCTGGTGTTTGGCTTGAAAATCAGAGTTTTGTCTCTACCCATGCATTTTGTTCGTGCACGATTGTTGTGATTGTGTGTGAGGAGAAATCGCACGGGCGGTCCCTTGGCATGTAGTAAAAAATTTATCATAAACATCGCACAGTTTGATTGCACGATCTTGCATTCAACTATGCGTGACCAATTTTCTAACGATTTTGTATTAAAGTGTAGATTTTTGCCCTATTTGGGGATCCTTCATTCTTTTTTGCACCAGAGTTCCATTTCCACCCCCATTCTGCCGCTCCATTGCCACTCACCATCGGTAGGTGCTCCTGCCACGTTCTCCATGCAAATCCAAGGCTAAGGTATCCTATTACCCTCCTCCATCATTCGTGTGCGTCCAAGAACATTTCATGGTATTTCTCGCTGCATACTTGGAGTTCTCCGACGAGATCGTAGCCAAAGGTGATTGAAAAAGAATATGGACTCATTGGAAGGTGGTTACATCCCTTCTCTACCCCGAACGGTAGTCGAAGATCGAGCACGGATGAGGTTTGACAATCCACCTGTTCCGATCGCGAATCTCCGGCAAGTTTTCGTGCTTTGGTCGTAATATTACCTCCTCCTTGTTGTAGGAATTATTTCTTTGAATGCTTGTTTGCATGGATGATGTCATGTAAACCCTAATTTATTTTAATGCTATAATTTCCATGTCTACGTGGTAATCTTTATAGTTTATGTGAAGTGAGGATTGCTGCCATTTTATAATTTCCATCCCGCCAATATGAGAGTTGCCGCACTAGCAATTACTAGTGTCATGCATTGTGATGAGGCGCTTTTGACCCTTATTTTGCTTGTGTGAACCATCCATTCGCATTCCTTCTTGCCCATCCGCCTATTGAAGCAGTTCATAGCAGCCTGCATAGTTTCCATCCACCAAGTGAAGCGGTGTTTACGACCCGCATTAGTGTAGTTCATATTTTGTTGTCATTTTCAAAACAAATCCAAAGCCCTTGTTTTAGTTTAAAATCTTTATAATTCATTTTCTAAACAACAGAATTACACACCCTTACATGTGTTCCTTAGAGATCGATACTCGGGGAAATCTCCCTATTTTATATTACTTGAATGATCGGTACACTTGTCGTGAGTGCATCAAGTTTTTGAGTGCATCCGTTATGGGAGAAACTTACAAGTCAATTTCTACAATGGAAAACCACCCTTGAGTCCTGGGCGAGTAGTATCCAACCCTCATTCAAAAGCTATAAGAGGGATGGTCCACTTCAGCTATCGAGTACTCAGCTACAAACAGGTAATACCTTGCTTGAGTCCGCAGCGATTTACAACTATGTAACATTATTATCAGTAAATTAGCGGCAGTGGTGGTACTACCACCGTGCGGTAACTCCATATCAACTAAACAATCATATTCATATAGACGGAATGCCCACTAACTGTATTGAATAGATTCTATTGTTGAGCGCTAGTAGCTACCGTCGAGCGGTAAGTTCATATCAATTAGACGATCATGCTCATATCAACTAGATTCCCCTAACAATATCGACTAGACGTTACCTTCGGGTGCTAGCAACTACCGTGCAGCCATAAGTTCATATCAACTAGACAATCAGATTCATATTGATGGGATGCCCCTGACCGTATCGACTAGGCATTACCAACTAGATATTACTAACGGGGGTTTGTAACTACCCCAGATGATACTAAGGCACTTTAGAAATATTTTATGAAATGCCTTGAACCAGATCAAACCCAAAAAATACCCAAATCAAGCCACACGCCTAGATTGGGTTTCCCACGAGATCTACAAAAGAAATGCAAGGAAATGCTTGGAAATGTTTAAGATCTAATGAACCTACATTGACTGATCTACTAGGATTCATGGGTCTCGGAGTTGGTTAGGTGGAAGATGACCGCAACACCGCTAGATTGTTATCTTTGGTGACGGATTTCCGATCTTCCCACTTAATCCTAGCAAATGCTTCTTCTTCCTCCAAATCCCTCCCTTCTTTTTGACCTAGAGTTTAGGGAAAGAGAACTCAAATAAAGAACCCCCTTTTTAGGTTCTCAGTCAGCCTCTTAAGGTTTAGGCGAAAAGATCGTGGTCGTCGAATCAAACTTTAAGGGGTTCATATGGTTGTGATTATAGAATTTAAAAATCTAGGTTCGTGAGCTACCACATCGCGGTAGCTACCATCAGTAGAAAGTGACAAATTAATTTCCATGACTTTGACCAGCTTTGACCATAGGTGTTACTTGTGGCTCAAGCTCCCAAATCTCAGTCTCTCTCTCTCTCTCTCTCCCTCTTTCTTAAGAAGGGGTGTTACAACATGATTCTTGGGTTAGTAAAAATTATTTAAACATGTGTTCAACATCTCTGGGTTAGAGAATAACAAATCTAATTATGTATTTGATCATATTTGTTGTGTGTTTATAGTGTATAGGAACTATATGTACAATACCACATATGTGTACAATGTAGAATGAAGATGAAGCTCTAAACAAAGTGCTAGCATGGGGCATTAATATCTATCACCGGTGGTAGCCCCAAAGACTGAGGAGAAGCTGTCTATAAGTACTTGAATGCAATAAATAGCCGGAGAATGACCACATATATCAAGTTGTTCCCACAGCACGGTAACGCTAAAACACAACAGTAAAATATGGAAAGCCAGTCAATCTTCAGCTAAAATGAGGAGCCAAATAGAGAAGGAGATCAACGGAGCAACGTATATCACGCAAATGTTTTGTGTTAATACTTATCATGACATGGTAAGGTTGAATGCATAAAATAGAGGAACACTCTTGTCATTTTTGTCGTGATATATGTGCATCTTGGTTCCATAACCGATATTACGCAGTGATAGCCCTCTGCTGGTGGTAGCATTTAGAATTAATTTAAATATCGGATCCGCTCCTTCTATCGCAATGAATGCTCATCCACTGAATACATAACTTTGATTCTTTGGTGAGAGCCCTCTTCACTGAATTCCAAGACACTCCCAACACAATCCTTAAAGATTAATAACTTGAAGGAGGACTTGAAATGCACGTAATACAAGAAGGATGCATACATCAACTCCGATGACTTCTTTAGTCTTCCTTCATCATCACCTTCAGAGTTCTTCAATATATGGATTTTTTATTTCTACATTTACATTATTCGATCTTGTATTCCTCTTTCTATTTTTTATTGTTTTTTTATCTGTAGTTGAATTCACCGCGTTTGTTGGTGACAAGGTCTTGGGAGGCTTTGAGGGAATTTATCGTGGGCGTTGATGATTAAGACTAGTTTAGATCTAGGGGTGACTTGGGGCCTTATCTAAGGATAGATAGGCTAAAGTTAACCCGTCCTTGGGAGAAGGGTCGATATAGAAAACAAAAAGGTTTTATGTACATCTCGAATTCAAGCATCATTGAAATCGATGGAGGTCGATGAAGACGATAAGGAGAATGAAGAAAGCCTTTTTGTACAAAACTTAAAAAGATTCATGAAGAATTCAAAAAGGAGAAAAGCATTCTGAAAATACTTCATAAAATATGAAAGTAAGAAGGGATCGTCATCTAAGAAATAAAAAGCTAGTGACAATGATGACGAGCGACTACCACCAAAGTGCTACCATTGTTGATGGATCGTATCTCAAATGTCTGGTTGCTACAGGCATCCTATAAGCACCTTGTTGTTCTACTGGAATGATTCCAGCTACCTGTTCCTCTTCAGTGGATTCTTGAATTCCATAAGCTGGTTGAATATCTTCATTGATTACTTCAATTTGAGAAAGAATCCTGCTTGAGCTTGGCTTGTCTTGGATAGACAAATCTTGTATATTTAGCTCAAAACTCGCCCTTGTATTGCAGACTAGATTCATCAAAAATAATGTGCATAGATTCTTCTACAACTTGGGTTTTCTTGTTGAATACTCTATATGCTCTACTATGGGAGCTATATCCAACAAGGGTCCCCGTACAACAATTCTCAGTAAACTTAGTTAATTGAGTTTTTCCATTATTTAAAATATAGCATTTGCAACCAAAGATTCTAAATTATAAAATGGTTGGTTTTCTTCCCTTCAATAGTTCATAGGGAGTTTTGATATGAACTTTGTTAATAGTAGCCCTGTTCAGGACATGGCATGTAGTATTGATTCCCTCAGCCCGAAATTATTCTTGAAGTGAGGAATCACTAAGCATGGTTCTGCTAGCCTCAATCAAAGTCTTATTATTATTCCCAACCACCCCATTTTGTTGTGGAGTTCTGGGAGATGAGAATTCTTGGGTGATATGAAGGTATTGGCAGAACCTTATTATGGCTCCAGACTGAAATTATGTACCATGGTCACTTCTTAGTTTGACCACAGAACATTCCATCTCATTCTGGATTGCCTTGACAAAGATAATGAAGACACCCAATGTATATGACTTCTTCCTAAGGAAGAATACCCATGTATACCTAGAGAGATCATCAACAATCACAAAGATAGGCAACTTCTCTCCTAAACTCTGAATAGACATAGGACCAAACAAGTCCATATACAATAGATAAAGACATCTTATAGAGTCTTTGGAGCCAATGCTCATAAAGGTGGCCCTTGTTTGCTTGCCCATCTAGCATGCATGATAGAGACCCTCCTTAACACATTTTAACTTAGGAAAATCTCTAGCTAAATTATCTGAAAACAATTTGTTAATTGTCTGGTAATTAATGTGAGCAAGTCTCTTGTGCCATTGAACATAAAGAGACTCTCTCTCATTTGCTACTAGACAAATATGAGTAGAAGGATTACAAATGAAATCTAAACAATAAACATTTCCACTCCTTGTTCTTGAGAGAATAGTCTCTAACTCAATTCACTTTTTAATCAGATACTCATCATTGTGGAATTCAATGACATAATCTAAGTCATATAGTTGACTTATACTTACAAGGTTGTGTTGAATCCCTTCAACATAAGCTATCCTTGTTATGGAGATTATGCCATTAGAAATCATACCATATCCTTTGGTGACTCCTCTATTTGAGCCTCAAAATATGACCTTTGGTCCATTCTTCATAGGAGTATAGTCCTTCAGAAGACTCTTTGTTCCTATCATATGCCTTGAGCACCCACTGTCCAAGTATCAAATTTGCTTTTGGATGGTACTTGAACTATCCTCATCACGCTCAAATTAATCATGATTGTTGTCTTCTATTATGGCCATTAATCCACAGCTTTCCTCTTCTTCTT
Organism: Platanthera zijinensis; assembly: GCA_039513925.1. Lineage (NCBI taxonomy): Eukaryota > Viridiplantae > Streptophyta > Magnoliopsida > Asparagales > Orchidaceae > Platanthera > Platanthera zijinensis. Next base: position 12,345,504 of record CM077098.1, read on the forward strand.
CATCCTCAATGTCACTCTCTAGATGTGACAGCGGAGCTATAATTCCTATCCTGGCAGCAGGATAATCCTCTTGTTCTTCAACAGCATAAAGCCCAATATAGTCTTCTTCTTCCTCATAATCTGAAGAGTCTGAGTAACTTTGACTCCAGCTCTTCTCCTCCTTCTTGACAATGAAAGTCTTCTCAGACTTCTTTCCCATGTTGTGGTGCCTCCTGTCACCATCATACTTCTTCTCTTTGTCAGCAGCCCTTTCTTTTCTTTTAACTGGACAGTCAACAATAACATGCCTAGGCTTGTTATAATAATAACAAACAATGTCAGAAGAAATATGTTTGTTGTGAGAGGAGGCATACCTCCCCCCCCCCATGGGTTCTTCTTGTAGTTGGAGGAGGAAGAAGACTTACTTTTTTAATGATTCTTCCTGGACATCCTCTTCTTGAACTGTCTAGTGAAGGCAGCAAACTCCTCATCAGACATATCACCATCTAATGTGATGGGCTCAGAGGTTTCTGAGTCAGCTAGTCTTCTAGGAGGAGAGGGAATCCTCTACATATTCTTCTTTGACTCTCTAATTTTGAGAGCCACTGTCTTCTCTTTCTGATGAGTATTGGCAGCAATCTCCTCCATTTTAGCATTTAGCTGCATCTCATAAGAGAGCAGCTTCTCAAACAAAGTATGGGGAGAATATTTGTCATGTTGCCCATCTGCTAGATTACACAGATCTTGTTGTACCAGTCCCTTGTTAGAGATCTTAGAAACTTATCATTAAGTTCATAATCAGAAAATACCATGTCATAGGTCCTCAGCTCATTCACTATCTTAAAGAAACTTTCATAGCAATCAGCTATGTTGTCCTTGTTTTCTTGCCTGAAGGACTCATACTCATGATTGAGTAAGTATTTCCTACCATCCCTTTTCTCTTTTGTTCTCTCCATGTACACTATGAGAGTGTCCCAAATTTCCTTTATAGTTTGGTAGTTGACCAAATTTTGAAAGGTGGAGTCATCAATTACACTAACTATGATATTTTTTGCTCTCTTATCCATAATAGCCGCCACAATCTCATCATTTATCATGTCAGCATATCTCTTGCGAACTTGCAGATTTGGATCAATGTTGGAGGCCTTCATTGTAATGCCCCTGATTTTTCAATGTTTATTTTAATTTCTATAATGACGTAATTATGATGTTAGGGTGTTACGTTGATGCATAGTTAACGGGCACCGTTGTTGGAGTGTGATTTTTGCTCATCGGAATCCGAGGTTGACTCGGTTTATTTTAGTAGGTTGATCTTGGTTGTGACTTTGAGGAATTTTAACCCGAGTTTTGTTTGTCGAATTTTAATTTCGACTTCGCTGCTAGTTTTGTAGCATTTATATTTAGCCTCGGTGTGAATTTCATAGAAATCCAAGTTAATTCGAGTTTTTCATCGTTTGGACGATTAATTATTATTAATAGTATTATATATATATATATATATATATACTAAAAGTCTTTGTTTTTAAGGTAGCTAGCAACCTAGAGGGGGTGAAAAGGTTACTTGGTTTCTTGTGACTTTCTTTTATTTTCTTCTTTAAGTTCTTAGTGTGTTAGTAGTTATCTGCTTTCAAGAACCTGCAATAAAGTAACAACACAACAAAAAGGCATAGAAAGAATATATAGTGGTTCCCCAGATTATAGGTATGTCCACTCTCCTCCCACCTTTCTAACTTCTAGTTAGACAAGGCACTTCTCCAAAACTCATCTCCAAGAGCTGACACCTCAGGATCTCTCAGTCTCCTCCAAGACTTACAACTCAGGCCAAATCCCTACCTCAGAGCAAACTTGCTCCTACAACTCAGTGATCAACTGATCACCTACCTAAGACCCAAAGGGCCTACAACTCAGGCTGGAAGGACAACCCTACCTCAGATCCACAAAGGATCCTACCTCAGAGAGAATGACTCTCCTACAGCTCAGGCAAAACTTCCCTAACTCAGATGCAAAGAATCTTACAACTCAGGCACAAGTACCCTATAACTCAGAGTGAATGAATCTCATACCTTAAGCTCAAAAGCCCTACAGCTCAGTGAACAAATGATCACATACCTCAGATCCAAGCTAGATCCTACACTCAGAGAGTATAACTCTCCTACAGCTCAGGCAAAATAGCCCTATCTCAGGCTCAAAAGCCCTACAGCCTCTGCTGGAAGTATCTCAGAAAACTATTTCTGAACTTGTTGTAGAAGACTGAAGATCTATTAGGTCTTGAGTTCTTCAAACAACAACTAAACCTGCAAAAGACTGAAGTCTCTCCTCTCTTTCTTTATCAGAAGTGTTTCTGAACTTGCTTTAGCAGTAGAAAATGCTACAGCTAACTGAACTTTTAGTTCAGCTGATCGACTTCAAGCTTTTTCCCGACAGCAATGGTGAGGAAGATGAAGTCCAGATGCTCCTTTCCTTTTTGAAACAAAACCCTAAAAGTTGAGTTCAATATCTAGTAGCTGCCCTTTATATCTTCTACCGATTAACGACTAAAAGAAGTAGTGGGGACCACCTGCAGCAAACAGCTGCACCTTGCTTTAACAGAAGCCGACATATAGTAGCTCTCTAGCAGTATTTATCGTGTTCTGTAGCTTCCCCACACTTGATTTGAAGTCTGTTGACTTTATCAATTTTGGATGACGTCATCAGATTATGGACTTAGCAAATTTCTCAAATTCACTCCAGGAATTGAGTGCGTTGAGTGAGCAAGCTCCACTTAATGCCAAAACCCTTAGACAGTAGTCAGAATCATTCTACACCATAGGCATTGAGAGTGTTGAGTGCAATGGCTTCACTCAATGCTTTACACTTAGTCATTTCTTCACATGTCTGAAGGCGTTGAGTGAGTTGGCCTCACTAAATGCTTTCTGCTTTTTCCTGCCTTCTTTATTGGGCGTTGAGTGAACTGGCTTCACTCAATTCTTCTGGACTTAGTCGATTTCTATCTTCTTCTTAGGCTTTGACTACAACAGCAAGACTCAACGATTTTGCTTTGGCGTCGAGTGAGCTGTGTTCACTCGATGCTTCTGGACATTGTCAAATTTTAAGCCCGCAAATACTTAGGCGTTGACAGATTCAGCTATACTCGACGATGGCGTTGAGTGAACTGTCATCACTCAATGCCTATGGACTTGGCCGCAGAATTGCTTTACTGACTGTATGGCTTTAACTGTCCACAACTAACTCAGCGCTTTATGGCAATCTTGCGTTGAATGAACTGGCTTCACTCAACGCCTGTGGACTTATGCGATTTCCATCCTATCCAGCATCTTTCCTTGCATCTGGCATTGAGCGAACTAGCTTCACTCAACTCCTGTTGACTTAGACAGATTTCTGTCTCTCCACATCTTTACTTTTTGACCACATATCACATCACTTGGAATACCTGTCCTATCAATGTTACAAGGACTAACCTGCATGCATGAACTTAAGCATACATAAAATACAATTTTATGTATATCATTCACAAGATTAACTTCTTCAAATATGGGACATTGTGAGAAATGGACCCAATAATCTCCCCCTATTTGAAGAAGTCAAAACCCTCAATCAAATGAGTCAATGACATACACTAACATATGCAGCAATAAAACATTAATCTTGGAAAATATATAACAAGAGAACAAGTTAAAGTTACCACACTTCCTTGTTTGTAGGGTGAACATCATCACATCTGCTCCCCCTTAATTGATGTTGTCTGGCCTCTTGATCACTTTGATACCACTTATATCCTTCTCATATATCCTGCTCTTATATCTGATACACTCATAGATCTGATACGACTTTCCTTAACTTATATCATTCTCCTCCCCCTTTTTGACTTCTGGAAATAGTCAAGGAGGTACTGATTTTCTGCTCCCCCTTCTTGAGTACAGAAAAGCAACTCTTGCACCAATTGACACACTTGTGAGTACTGGAGGTGTGCTACTCCTTCTCTACAGGATATCATTTGAATCTTCCTCTACAAGTGTTGGACTTGCTCCCCCTCAATTGAAGCATCCTCTATCATATTTCCTGGTATACATTCTAGTCTAGACTAGTCTGGAAAGTACTTGAACATGATACCACTGAAGATATACCACTTTAAAAGTCTTCATTCCACTGAAGAACAATTCCACCTGCAAGAAATAAGATAACCTACAACAATATGAGGAGCAACTGAAGCTATACCAGGTTCAACACACCCAACTCAAACTTGAAGGTATTGAACTTTAATTCATCTAGTGGCTTAGTGAAGATGTCAGCCACTTGCTTATCTGTAGGGCAAACTCAAGGTTGATATCTTCACATTCCACATTCTCCCTAATAAAATTATATCTTATATCAATATGCTTAGTCCTGCTGTTTGAGACAAGATTCCTAGCAATTGAGATGGCACTAGTAGAATCACAATATGAGGGAATTCTACTTATCTAAAAGTTATAATCCTAGAGCTGATGCTGGATCCACAGCAACTGAGCACAACAGCTACCTGGTGAGATGTACTCTAACTCTGCAGTTGAGATTGCAATAATTGTTTGCTTCTTGCTGCTCCAAGACACTAATCTTGCTCCCAAGAACTGATAGGTGCCAAAAGTGCTCTTCTTGTCCTCTTTGCAACCTTCAAAATTTGCATCTGAATAGCCTGTTAGCTCAAACTCCCCATTCCTAGGGTACCATAGGACAAGATCTGGTGTGCCCTTAAGATACCTCAAAATTCTCTTTGTTGTTGAGTAGTGAGATTCTTTAGGGCAAGCCTGATACCTAGCACAAACACGTGTAGCATATATGATGTATGGCCTACTTGTAGTTAGATATACAAGGGAGCCAATTATCCCTCTATATAAAATTTTATCAGCAGGTTTCCTTGCCTCATATTTTGCCTATAGGCATACTTGACCTCATAGGAGTTTTCATAATGGAGGAATTCTCCATACCAAACTTCTTGATTAACTCCCTGGTGAACTTAGACTGGGATATATACAAGCCATCATTAGTCTGTCTAACTTGGAGACCCAAGAAGAACTTAAGCTCACCCATATTGCTCGTCTCAAACTTCTCTTGCATAAGTTTGGCAAACTTCCTGCAAAGGTTGTCATCAGTAGATCCAAAGATAATGTCATCTACATATATCTGGACTAGGATTATTTACCCTTAGATTTTCTTAGGAATAGGGTCTTGTCTATCTTCCCCCTTGAGAATTTATTCTCAATGAGGAAGCTAGAAAAAGTCTCATACCATGCTCTAGGGGCCTACTTTAGCCCATATAGAGCTTTCCTAAGTCTATAAATAGAATTAAGTGAGTTAGGAACAACAAAACCTAGAGGCTGCTCAACTTAGACTTCTTCCTTTAAGTCACCATTCAGGAAGGCTGACTTCACATACATCTAGTAGACCTTGAATCCCTTGTGTGCAACATATGCAAGGAATAGTCTGATGACCTCCAATCTTGGTATAGGGGAAAAGGTTTGATCAAAATCAATACCTTCTTCTTCCATGTACCCCTTAGCTACTAGCCTTGCCTTGTTCTTGATTATAATGTCATTTTCATAAAGTTTATTCATGTAAATCCACTTGACTCTAATGACATTATGTCCTTGTGGTCTGGGAACCAGCTTCCAGACCTTGCATCTCTTAAACTGGTTAAGTTTTTGTTACATAGCTACAATCCAGAACTGATCTATATTAGCCTCTTTAAATTTCTTTGGCTCAACCTATGACAGGAATCTTGAGTATAGTGTTGTGTTAATACTTCTACTCCTGGTCACCACTCCTTGGCTGACATCACTAATGATCCGGTGTCTTGGATGATCCCTTAGATGCTTAATTGCTGGAGGCAATCTTACTTCAGCATCAGCTACTGGGGAAGCTACTTGCTGATCTTCATCCACTTTAAGTGAGCCTGGTAGTTCTTCTGGAAGATCCACTTTATCTTGGATAACTGGAGTTGCTTTCTTGATGGTCAGCTTGTCCATCATCTATTCTGTACCTGTAGTATAAGAAGAGGAGCTTGGCAGCTCACTGTTAATCATAGTAGAGTCATCAAAGACTACATGAATAGATATTTCTACAACTTGGCTTTTCAAGCTGTAGATCCTATAAGCCTTACTATGATTGATGTACCCAATAAAGATCCCATCAAAGGACTTGGAAGCAAACTTAGTCACATATGACTTCCCATTGCGATGCACATAGCACTTACTAACAAATATTCTGAGATAGCCTAGATTTGGTTTTCTGCCTTTTAAGATCTTATAGGGAGTCTTCTTGTGGCTCTTGGTGATAAAGGCCCTATTGAGGACATGACATGCAGTATTCACTACCTCAGCCCAGAAATATTCTGGGAGAGATGTATCACTCAACAATGTTCTTCCAACCTCTATGAGGGTCCTATTTTTCCTCTCAATAATCTCATTTTGCTGGGGAGTTCTTGGAGAAGAAAATTCTTGATGAATCCCTTGCTCTTCACAGAACTTTGTCATGCTTTCAGACTTGAATTCAATTCCATGGTCACTTCTGATTTTGACCACTGAACTATTAAACTCATTCTGAATTTGTTTGACAAACTTGATGAAGATATCAAGGGTTTCATTTTTTTCTTGAGAAAGAACACTCAAGCAAACCTAGAATAGTCATCAACCACTACAAGGGTGTAGACTTTCCTACCAAGACTATGAACTGGCATGGGACCAAATAAGTTCATATGCAAGAGGTATAAACACCTCATAGAGTCTTTGGTCCCAATGCCCTTGAAGGAGGCTTTGGTATACTTGCCCTTTTGGCATGCTGAGCAAATGCCATCCTTGGTGCACTTCACATTAGGACCATTCCTAACTAGCTCTTTACTAAAGAGCTTGTCAATAGTCTTGTAATTCAAATGAACTAGCCTCTTGGGTCATTGGACACAATATGAGACTTTCTCATTTGCCACTAGACAAATAGGAGAGTCTGTATCAAGACAAAAAAAGTTTAAACAATAAACATTTCCACTCCTAATGCCTGTCAAGATGATCTCTTAGTCACTTGACCTCTTAATCTAGCACTCATCCTTGTGGAAGACAATAACATAGCCAAGATCAGAGAGTTGGCTTATGCTTATGAGGTGTGTAGCAACCCTTCAATATAAGCCACTTTTATGATGGTGACTATGTCATTGGTAATATTACCATAGCCTCTAGTTACCCCTCTATCTGAACCACCAAATATAACCTTGGGTCCATCTTTCACTAGAGTATACTCCTTCAAGTTGCTCCTTATCCCAGTCATGTGCCTGGAACACACTGTCCAAGTACCATATAGGGGTATTGGCACTTGAACTAACCTGCATCATACATTTCACTTTACCTTAGGACCCCAATTTCTATTGGGTCATAGGTGCATATTAGTATAAAAATGAACTTGTATACCAGCAGTATTTCTGACTGGTGGACTAATAGCTGCTCTTGGCACACTTGGATTGTGTCAGCAGTCTATAGCAAAGTGGCCCACTTTGCCACAGCACCAATATTCATGAATGTTGTATCTTCTTTTCTATGCAGGCCTTGCTATTTTGTTAACTACTGACTGAATAGTAGGAGGAGTAGCAGCAGCCTTCTTCAGATTCCTTTCAGCAAGGATCTGACTGAAGGTAAGTCTTCTAGCTAACTTGTTTGGCCTACTTTGAGTGCCAGCAGCAGCAAGCTTCTTTTTAGAAAACATACTTTTGATAGCATCAGACACAGCCAAACTAGGCTTGTTGGAATACTGACCCTTAGTCTGAGTTTTTGCTAAATGATCCTGAACCTTTGCTGTAGCCACATTCTTGAGAGTGGGGGTTGGAGCACCAAAAACAAATGGTCTAGGATGGGCCATTTGAATTTCTTCATGGGCAACCTTAAAGGCACTCACCCTGCTATACCTTCTACCATGGTTGTGAACATCTTTGTTCACACTAGTGGATCTGCAATTCATCCAGTGACCATAGATGCTTTCTTGGTCATACCTGTTTGAAGACAACTGAACCTTCCTAAAAGGAATGAGAGGCTTGGAAGCAAGAGGCTGAGCTAGAGTTGGAGCTTGCTCCTTCCCTTTGGAAGGAGCAACTCTTGTGCTTCCCTTGAATCTCAACCCCTTCTTACCCGTCTGAGTGGAGAAGGAGTCTATCAAGGGTAACACGGTACTTGGCTTAGAATAGCTAGCCACTATTCTTTTCTCCCTCCATAGCCTCTCCTAAAGATCCCTAATGAGACTATTCTTGAATTTGATGGAGCTTATCTGGACGAGATTCATGACCCTAAGTTGGCTAAGTTCCCTGTCCTTCTGTTCCAACAAAGATGTTGTCTCAGTCAGCTGGGATACAGCTAGTTGTAGAGAGGCAATCTCCACGGCTTGCTTTTTAGTCAACTTCTTGCACTTTTTGAAGGCATTAAGAAGTTCTTCATACCTGTCAATCAATTGATTTACATCTCCTATAAATTCAGAATCATCTTCACCACTGGATGAATAAGCTTTTGTACTGGGACTAGTCTCATATCCAGACTTAGAAGAAGAGCTTGATAGAGAATTTACCTTGCTTTGACAAGGCTAATCCTGGTTGGATTCCTCATCAGTCATTGCCATCAGCCCATAACAGCTGTAGGCATCATCTTCATCTTCATCATCCACCTCTGAATCACTATCTGAGTGTGATAGAAGGGCCCTGATACCTATCCTGGTATCAGGATAGTCTTCATCTGCTGCTACAGCTTCTTGTTCAGTAGCAGCAGCAACCAGCCCAATATAGGCCTCTTCTTCTTCAGACTAAGATGAAGATGAGTCTGTCCAGCTCTTCTCTTTATTTGCAATGAAGGAGTTCTCTTTCTTTCCCTTGTACTTGTGTTGTTTCTTCTCACCAGCCTCCTTCCTCTTCACTAGGCAGTCAGCTATCATATGTCTTGGTTTGCTGCAACAGTAGAAGACAACTTAAAAGGAATTATATTTACTAGATTTAGAATCATACCTATCAGCCTTGGAATTATTCCTCCTATGATGAGAAGAGGTGGAAGGTCTGCTCTTCCACTGTTTCTTCTTCATCGGCTTCTGAAAGTGTCTGGAGAAGGCAGCAAAGTCCTCATCAGACATATTGCTGTCTGATGCATCTGACTCTGAGCTGTCTGAATTAGCTGTTCTTCTTGGAGGAGAGGGAATCCTCTCCTTACTCTTCCTTATGCCATCTGCTCTGAATGCCAAGGACTTTTCCTTGGCTTGGGATCTACTGGTGGCCTCCTCTCTCCTAGCAGCCAGCTGTATCTCATAAGAGAGTAGCTTTCCAAATAATGTTTGGGGAGGAGTCTCAGCAAGCTTGACCACTTCTCTTATGGCACATATCTTAGTATCCCAGTCTCTAGTGAGAGATCTGAGGAACTTGTCATTTATTTCATAATGATTGAAGACCCTCCCATAGGTCCTCAATTCATTTATGATCCTGAAAAATCTTTCATAGCAAGTAGCTATGTTCTCTTTCATGGATTGCCTAAAAGCCTCATACTCCTGCTTGAGCATGTACTTCCTATCATCTCTTCAGTACCCTTCGTGTAGACCACAAGGGTGTCCCACATCTCTTTGTAGGTCTAGTAGTGGACTAAGTTCTGAAAGGTTGAGTCATCTATGGCACTAACAATATTATTTTGTGCCCTCTTGTCCAATGTAGCTAAGATGACTTCATCCTTTGTCATCTCTGAATAAGTCTTAGGTGTCTAGACATTGGCATCAAGAACAAAGACCTTCATAGGGATGAAGGGTCCCTCCTTGACTCTCACAAAGATTCTAGGGTCATAGGCTTCCATAAATAGCTTAACCCTCTCCTTACCAGATTCAAAAATTCTCCTTTCTTCGGATGGGGAGTTTCATGCAACCTAGCTCCTTATGGCTCTCTCCAAAACCCATAAGTACAGAATTATAGCTACCCTTGGAGATCACTCAAATTGTAAAATCCTTTTTGAGCAATCTTCCTCTAATACCACTTGAAAGTCTTTGTTTTCAAGATAGCTAGCAACCTAGAGGGGGGTGAATAGGTTTCTTCGTTTCTTGTGACTTTTTTTTATTTTCTTCTTTAATTGCTTAGTGTGTTAGTAGTTATCTGCTTTCAAGAACCTGCAATAAAGAAACAACAGAACAAAAAGGCACACACTGAATATATAGTGGTTCCCCAGATTATGAGTACGTCCACTCTCCTCCCACCTTTCTAACTTCTAGTTAGACAAGGCACTTCTCCACAACTCAGCTCCAAGAGCTTACACCTCAAATCCCTCAGGATCTCTCAGTCTCCTCCAAGACTTACAACTCAGGCCAAAGCCCTACCTCAGAGCAAACTTGCTCCTACAACTTAGTGATCAACTGATCACCTACCTCATGCTCAAAGGCCCTACAACTTAGGCTGGGAGGATAGCCCTACCTCAGATCCATATAGCACAACAAGAAAAATATTGATTAGCAAGGAGCAAAATTCGTTGCTAATTAGCAAAATTCGTTGCTAATTATAATTAGAAAGGAATTTAGAAACGAAAAAAATTTGTAACTAATTTGATCCTAGCTAAATTTAGCAAGGATTTTATTCGTTTCTAATTAGCAATGATTTTTTAGAAAGGAATTTTTTTGATGCTAATTCTTTGTATTTTATATAATTATTTGGCTAAATTAAAATAATATTTAAGTACAAAAAATTATTTTTTAACTTGCACTTGTTGAGATTCGAACCGTAGACCTCTCACAAATATTTTTTTTACCTAACCAATCCTCCTAATGAACTTCGTTTTATATTTACGGTTATATATATATATAATTATAAATTTATATTATTTATATATATGATTATTTATTTGTACCATATAAATACATATTTTTATTTATAGTTTATTATATATCGTTATTTTTGTATATTATATATATTTATATATTTTTGTATATATTATATATATATTTATTTATATATTTTATATGTATATATGTATTTATTTATCACTAGTACAAGGCGGGGAGATCGCGTGAGAGTACGAGTGACGAGCTCGGCGGGGAGATCGTGCGGGAGATTGACGATCTTGGCAGGGGAGCAGATATCAAAAGAGAATGGGGATATCGAGGGCTCTTATAAATATATTTTTGTTTATTAAAAGTGAGATGAAAATATTTGTAGGGAATTGAATATTTTCTCTCCATAAATATTTATTCTAAAATAATTAGTATAGAAATTTTGAAACGAAATATTTCATTTCTATTTAGCAACAAATATTTTGCAACAAAATAATTCGTTGCTATTTTTGCAACAAATTTTTTCGTTGCTATTTTTGTAGGCTACCTAAATTCGATGCTAATTAGCAACGAATTATTTAGTCTTCTTAATTTTCGTTGCTAAATAAAGTTTTTCTTGTAGTGTAGGATCCTACCTCAAAGAGAATGATTCTCCTACAGCTAAGGCAAAATTGCCCTACCTCAGATCCAAAGGATCCTACAACTCAGGCACAAGTGTCCTACAACTTAGAGAGAATGACTCTCCTACCTCAGGCTCAAAAACCCTATAGCTCTGTGATCAAATGATCACATATCTCAGATCCAAGCTGGATACTACACTAAGAAAGTATAACTCTCCTACAACTCAGGCAAAACTGCCCTACCACAAGCTCAAAATCCCTACAGCCCAAATCCAAAAGGATCCTACAGAAATACAATGGTTTTAATTAATTTGACACAGATAAATTTCTCTATGTCTGATACTAGAGCTGAGTTATCTCAGCTCTAACTATCTTCACAGCAGCAAAATGATGTTCTTCAATAAATGGCTGCCTCTGTTGGAAGTATCTCAGAAAATTGTTTTTGAACTTGCTGTAGAAAACTGAAGATCTATTAGGTCTTGAGTTCTTCAAAAACCAAGTGAACCTGCAGAAGACTGAAGGCTCTCCTCTCTTTCTTTATCAGAAGTGTTTCTAAACTTGTTGTAGCAGTAAAAAATGCTACAGCTAACTGAACTTTTAGTTCAACTGATCGACTTCAAGTTTTTTCCCGGCAGCAATGGTGAGGAAGATGAAGTCCAACCGCTCTTTTTCTTTTTGAAACAAAACCCTAAAAGTTTAGTTCAACATCTAGTAGCTGTCCCTCTATATCTTCCTATGATTAACAGCTCCAAGAAGTAGTGGGGACCACCTGTAGCAAACAGCTGCACCTTGCTTCAACGGAAGAAGACGTACAGTAGCTCTCCAGCAGTATTTGTCGTGTTCTGTAGCTTCCCCGCACTTGATTTGAACTCTGTTGACTTTGTCAATTTTGGCTGACGTCATCAGATTATGGACTTAGCCAATTTCTTAAATTCACTCCAAGCATTGAGTGCGTTTAGTAAGCAAGCTCCACTCAATGCCAAAACCCTTAGACAATAGTCAGAATCATTCTGCACCTTAGGCATTGAGAGCGTTGAGTGCAATGTCTTCACTCAATGCTTTTACACTTAGTCATTTCTTCACTTGTCTGAAGGCATTGAGTGACCTGACCTCACTCAATGCTTTTTGCTTTTGCCTGCCTTCTTTATTGGGCATTGAGTGAACTAGCTTCACTCAACGCTTCTGGACTTATTCGATTTTTATCTTCTTCTTAGGTTTTGACTGCAACAGCAAGACTCAACACTTTTGCTTTGGCGTCGAGTGAGTTGTGTTCACACGACGCTTCTGGACATTGTCGAATTTTCAGCTCGCCAATACTTAGGCATTGACAGATTCAGCTATACTCAACGATGGCGTTGAGTGAACAATCATCACTCAATGCTTGTGGACTTGGCCGCAGAATTGCTTTGCTGATGGCATGACTTTGACTGTCCACAACTAACTAAACGCTTTATGCCATCTGGCGTTGAGTGAACTGGATTCACTCAACGGTTGTGGACTTAGGCTATTTACAACCTATCCAACATCTTTCCTTGTATCTGGCATTGAGTCAAGTGGCTTTGCTCAATTCTCGTGGACTTAGATAGATTTCTGTCTCTCCACATCTTTACTTTGTGACCACCTGTCACATCACTTGGAATACCTATCCTATCAATGTTACAAGGACTAATCTGCATGCATGAACTTAAGCATACATCAAATACAAGTTTATGTATATCATTGACATGATTGACTTCTTCAAATTGTGGATATTGTGGGCAATGGACCCAACAAATACTTAAAACTGAACTTTATTCCATATCTTCTTCCCCAAGCCATCAGACCGAGAGAGCGGAAGAAAGGAGGTGACGGGTATCGCAAGGCCTTCGGCCGCCGCCTGCAGGAGTTCCAGTGCTCGGAATCATCGTTGGAGGGTAGATCCGGAAAGCTCTCGCTGAGATCTACGCTTTGGTGGTAGGTGATTTTGTTTTCTTAGACTTTTGGCATTAGGGTTTCTAACCTTGACTCTCATTTGCCCCGTAAAGTTTCAGGAATCGTTGCCTAAGAGTTCTTGCGGCCAGTCCTTGCAGCGGAGCGCTTGTGAGGCCAGATTTCTGTAGATCTTGTGGCAAGTGGTGGTTTGCTCCCTTGCCTAGCCTCTTATAAATTACTTATGTTTCCTTCTCTGAATATTTGTCTACTCCTGGTTGTCTCTTATATAACATACCAGTAAAATTTTCTTTCCTTTCTTCTTGCCATGTTGTTGTAGAGTTCATTTACTTGTGTTTGGGCTCCTGCCTTATCAACCCCTCCCTTTCTCTCATTTCATGGAACTTATTCATGGTCTAAGTTTAATTGTTGTCAAAATTTATGAGTCTATTAACCTCTTTTTAGGTAAGATTGTTTCTATTAGGATTCTGCCTTAGGCGTTGAGTAAACTCAGTTAAGAGTCGAGTGTTTAGCCCTTAGCGTCGAGTGTGTCAAGTGTTTAGCCCTTGGCATTGAGTGTGTCGTGTAACACCCCACTTTTCCAGTACTTCAGCCTCTGGAAGCAATTGCGCGGTGTTAGATAGATACCTCTCGGTGGTAGCCTGGCATTGAGTGCGTTGAGTAGCAAGCGTTGAGTGGAGGCATTCAGTGGGAGGCGTTGAGTGGGAGACGTTGAGTGTGTCGAGTGCTAGCGCGTGGCATTAGCTAGTTACCTCTTGGCATTAGCCTTCTTGCATCGAGACGGAAACATTGAGTGAGCTATCGCACAGCGTAGCATTTCTACCGTCGGCGGTAGCGCGACATTATTTTTTGACTGAGGGCTCGGGAAGCTACCGCGGTGCGGTAGATAGTTATCGCTCGGTGGTAGCGGACGGGAGCAGTTCTGTAGATCTGTGTTCTGACCGTCGGATTTCTCTTTAGTTTTTATCTTATGGCACAGGACACTCCGTCCAAGAGGCATAAGTAGGGTTGAGAGGCTCTTTCCTCTCATTTTCTTCTCCGTTGATTGAGATTTAGGGTTTGGGAGAAAGAGTTTGGAGGAGGAAGAAGAAGGGTTTTCTCCACCATTGACAAAGCTTCGGGGTTCCAATCGTCGATCCAAGGCCAGATCCGTGGAGAGGACTTGAAGGCGCACACTTTCATCCGTGCAAATCAAGTTTTCCATGGCTATGAAGATGTGTCGTAAGGTAACGACACTTATCCTCTCGGTCTTTAGGATGTATGCATAGCATCCGATTTATCTTGTTTTTATTTCAAGCATTTAGGCACCGGATCTCTCAAATGAGAGGGGTTCGGGTTGCCTTGGTTCAAGAGGAACCAACGGGTCGATTGTGTTCGTCCCTGACATGATGTTGCACTAAAAATTCGCTTCGTTAGTGGATTAGGCATTGTGGGTGAAGTCGTAGTTGCGACCGTTAGTCCGACTCGGTGATGTTGCATAACGAGCCTTAAGGATTTTGCTAGAAATCCATTTGCGGCAAGAAACCGTTTAATATGTTCCCCCCCCCTATTTCGTGCAAGAAAAAATGGTGGATTAGTGTGGGAAAGGCTATGTTTGTTGATTGATGTGCGAAGGTGTGGTTTGTCTTTGTGGTCGGCTGGCTAGCCCATGACGTGCAAGTCATGTATGGAGAGTGTCCCGACGAGACAAGTCCCCTTCTATGAAACTGACAAGAATGCCAAGCTTTTGACAAGCCCGGGCAATGAAGCCCATGAGCGGGTGGGGTCAAGCAAGTGTTCTTAGCACCGGTTTGTTATTTGTGAGATGGAATCCTGGCTTGAGAAGTCAGAGCTTGCAGGCAAGCCAAGGTTTTAAGACCCACGAGCGGGTGGGGCCTTGGCAGGAGTTTCGTGTAGCGACTTGAATGTCGTTAGGGGAAATGGAAGTACTCATGTGATGTGATGTGTTGATGCATGATGATATGTTAGTTTCATGCGCTTTAGAGTGCCTTTGGTGAAACCCATGTAACACCCCAAAAACCTTAAGTTCCAAAATGGGGTCAGGCTGGGTGATATGGCCTGGGATACGGGCGTGTCCCAGGGCGTGTCCAGTGCACACGGCCTGGGACACAGGCATGTCCCAGGGAGTGTCCTTTACTGTAGGCGTCGACTCAAGTTCTCGAGAAAGCACGGTCGACGATCGTCGAGAGGCAACACGGCATGGGACACGGGCGTATCCCAGGGCATGTCCTGCTCGGGTAAATACCAGACGGCGTTGAGTGGCGCTGAGTGGAATGGCGTTGAGTGGCGTTGAGTCTGGAACACGGCCTGTGACACGGGCGTGTCACAGGGGCGTGTTGGGCACACGGCCAGGGACACGGGCATGTGCCTTAGTCGTGTGCTTCTCGAGTAATTTGGTCCTGTGTTGAAAGGGTGACACAGCCAGTCACACGGTCGTGTCAAAATTAACACAGGCGTGTCTTCCCTGCGACACGGGTGTGTTCTGGTTCAGTTTGAGTCGGTTCGTATACCGCTTGGGGTACACGTCCTGAGACACGGGCGTGTCACAGACCGTGTCAAGTCAAATTTGGACTTTTGGGCAGATCTCGGTCATCCAATTATTTCTATTTGGATCCAATGGCCCAGGTGCTTTCCTGCAGTGATAAGGCTGAGGGTTGGCCTCTTCTCTCATTCTTATCAAGAGAGAAAAAGAGAGAGCTTAGAGGAAGGAGGAGGAGAAGAGCAAGGATTTGGTGGTGCTCCCGCGGTCTGATTCGAGATCCAAGGCTAGTTCTGTGGAGGCAAAGCTGCTTCGGTGCTTTCCAACCGGCCAGATTTTTGATGGCTCCCAAGAGATCGTCAAGGGTAACAATCTTACTTCTTGGACATGTGAAGTCCTTCTTTATGCATGAGTAAGGAATCCTCTCCACCAAAAGGTGGAAAGAGTGAGTGATTCTGGTGGGTTGATAGTTACTATACCCTATTGAGTCTGCATCTAGACCCGGAAGTGTGTAGTACGGGATAGGCATGCTGTGTGAAGCCCATCTGGACATGTTGGTCTGGATTGGTGATGTTGCATTTACGCATCGGAGAAGACTCCGCGTATACTCGTGTAGTTAGTGGGGTCGTTGGGTTGTGCCTGTGAAAGAGAGTAGCAGGAAGTACTGGAATGTGGAATCTCAAGAAAATGCCCTTATGCTGTTTGTATTGTGGCTACGATGTAGCCAGTCCTTGATGGACAATGAAGCCGGTCCTATTTGGACAGTGTGGCTAATGAGACGCCAGTCCTTGGCGACGTTATGGTGATTGTGAGCTGCGAGCTCTAAAAGGCCTCGTGCCGAACAGGAAAGGTGAAGCCGACCCACGTCTTTTATTATAGCCGCAAGTACGATGTGCTTGGTGATGGCAAGGCGAATTGAGCAATGGGGGGTGGTGGATCTGTACCTGTGTTATGTTGGTTGTACAAGGAAGTGCCAAGGCATTGGGATTTCGTCAGCAGAATAATGAGAGTCTTAGGCCTGCATGCCATTAAGACTAAATGCTCAATGGTATTGATCCCGGTTCGCTGGTGTACCCAAAAGTGTGCCTGAGAGCACAGATCGTCGGGCCGGGTGGCCGACGGTTGTGATGGATTGCTTGTGTATGAGAGAATAATATTTATGATATCTGTCAATTGATGTATTGCTCTGCAGGGTAAGGAATGCCACTGCCCCGGGAAAGGGGTAGGATTGTTATAAATTGGTCAGTTGAATACTGACCTGTTGCCTTGTTTGCCACCTTCTGGGTGGATTGCCCATGTGCAGGTGCTGGAGAGCCGAGCGGAAAATGAAGGGTTGATGCCCCTGTTGTTGCTGTTGCCGCTCTTGCTGTTGCTGTTGCTGCTAGCCCTTGAAGGCTAGCTAATATATTTTCTTTTGTTCATGTATGGTCGGCCTGCGCACCGATGTTTGTAATCCATACTGTTTAAAGAGGAAATGTAAGGCCTTAAGGCCAAACTGTGTTATTTGCTACCCCCTCGTTTGAGTGGTTGTATATATAACCTTGGTATATATATATATATAGTGGATATTTCTGGTATGAGTTCAGCCTACTACTTATATTTCCGCTAGCATGCTCTGAGTTAGGATACGTTGGTGGTATTAACCTATGACATCATCGTCTGTTTGTGGCATATAGTGTGGGTCCCCGGTCGTACCTTCTATTATATGTTGTTTAACGGGTGGAGTCGTTACAACCCAGGTTTGCATACATGGTGCATAGTAGGCCTCTATTTTTATTAACTGCTCAACCTAGAAACGTGTTTGATGTATGTGACATCCTAACCTGTTTCTTTACTCTATATGTTTATATACATTTACATACGAAGTGCTGACCTGCAGGTTGATGGAGTGCACAGGGGTCCGCTAAGGACAGTCGGCAGGAGATGTGATGGTTACACAGTTGAGGTCATCCTTTTCTGACCCACGTTAATACAAATTTTTACAGGGCAAGGGTCGCATGTAGGAGCAAGCTCGCCGGCCAAAAAGGCCCAA
The DNA here is from genome assembly GCA_039513925.1 of Platanthera zijinensis. Taxonomy (NCBI): domain Eukaryota; kingdom Viridiplantae; phylum Streptophyta; class Magnoliopsida; order Asparagales; family Orchidaceae; genus Platanthera; species Platanthera zijinensis. The sequence goes on from CM077098.1 coordinate 12,363,331, forward strand.
GCCTCATGAAGTGTACTTTTTTTTAGCAACCTTGTTTTCTTGAGTGATATGCTTAGTGCATTATGTTTCCGGCTTGCATGTCATGGTAGCCTAAGAGTGCCAAGGCACGTTGCTCTATTTGTGGTTGTTGTTTCAGTTTCTATACAATTGGATATTGTAAGGCCTTAAGGCCGTTTCGAACTCCTTTAGTAGTTGATAACTTTTGATTGGTTGTTTGTTTCTGCTGTATATTTCTAAGTTTTGAGTTGCGTAGTTTGATATCATCTTATAATTCTTAAGTTGTGGAGTCTGTATGTTGTGGGGCCCCGGCCAGACCCATATTATACGGTCATTACAGGGTAGGTGTCACACGACGAGTGTTTGGCCCTTGGCGTCGAGTGCGTCAAGTGTTTAACCCTTGGCGTTGAGTGCGTTGAGTGTTTAGCCCTTGACGTCGAGTGCGTCGAGTTTTTAGCCCTTGACGTCGAGTGCGTCGAGTGTTTAGCCCTTGGCTTTGAGTGCGTTGAGTGTTCATCCTTTGGCGTCGAGTGCGTCGAGTGTTTAGCCCTTGGCATCGAGTGCGTCGAGTGTTTAGCCCTTGGCGTAGAGTACGTCGAGTGTTTAGCCTTTGGCTTTGAGTGCGCTGAGTGACTCTGCCTTGGCATCGAGTGCGTTGACAACATCTGTCTTGGCATCGAATGAAGTAGAGAGGCGTCGAGTTGCTGTAGTCTTGGCGTCGAGTGATTTCAGAGCTTGTGTTGAGTAATTTTAATGTATCCGTCGAGTGACTTTGAGTTCGTCAAGTCATATCTGTTGAGTATACCTTAGTAACTTCTGATTTTTCTTCCCTTTGCATCGTTATGAAAATCAGATGCTAAGCATTGGTGTTTCTTTTCGTTTATTTATATAATGCATGGTTATTTGTGGCCTTGGTTGGCAGTGGATAAAGGACCACCACCTTAATGCCAGTTTGTGAATCATTACACCTAGTGGGTTTTCTTCTCTTCTTATGGGTTGTTGGGTTGTATTGGATAATGTGGCCACCACCACAGTGCATTTTTGAGATGTTTGGTCTGAAGGTTGGCGTTGGGACAATGTGTCCCCCAACTTAGTACCGTTTTTACCGATGTTAATTATTTACGTGTTTTGAGCTGATCAGTCTCTTTTGTTTATATATTTATACACATATGCTCTTATGCATGCACTTGTAGTTTTTAATGAAGCATGGCTTCATATCGCACTTGGTGCAACTTCTCATACTTAAATTTCTGTAAATTCTTCATTTGCTTATCATTTTATGATTTATATGCTGTGGTTTGACAGTCATTCTGTCTTGGTATGGTAACCATTTAACTTCTCTTGTTTATTTACCTTTGATTTTCTTTTGCCACTTGTTTATTCTTGCTGAGGCGTTCCTTCTTTTGAATGCCTCAGGCCCGCAACTGTAGCAGGTTGAGTGGCTAGAGTTGATGTCCTCAGGTTTTCAGTTGTAGTAGCAGTGGTTATTACCTCCTCATTGTAAGGTAGTTTTGTTGTCCTATTTTTAGTTCATACGTGCATGATGTTTGGTGAGTTTGTGTTAGGTTGTTGATGCCCACTGGAGAATTTGTAGAATGTTAAGTTACTTGCTAGCTGCTAAGTCACTTTCTAGATGATTTGTCGGTTTCACTTACTCTCTGGGAAGGATTTATGGTAGGATTGCATGTTAGTTATTTTCAAGCTATAAAAGTATCATTATGATTATCTCATACTCATGACATCTTTTAAATCAAATGTCATTATATTTTAATGAACGTAAAAGCTCATTTCCTACTTATATTAAATCTCGAGGTATGCATATCATGAGTTGTCCTCTTGGAGGTCTCTGCTCATGTAGGATAATAATTAAGTCAAATAAAATATTTTCTGCAGCGTATATTTATATTTTCATCCGTAGACTAGTTGATCCACCGAGCCAAGGGATACGGCCGTCAAACTTAACTAAAACATGTTTTCTTCAAGATAAACTTGAGAATTTCATGATAAGTGTTAGGAGTAGGTTCTTTTCTGAGCATTTGCAGTTATCCCCTGCACGGCATGGCATCACGGCACGTGTTTTCTCTTACTCTGACACAATGTTTTATGATGAGAAAATGCGGGTTGTGATAGTTGGTATCAGAGGTGTAGTTTTAGTGGCCTTGTTCCATTTCATACACACACTGATATGTCATTAGTACGTCTTAGCCGAAGCATGAACACTACACTCATAAGCATGATAAGAAGTATACGGGGCATATTATGTAGTATGGGATGCATAATATGTGTTTGTATATGGATCCTTATAGGAAGCAACATGTGACTATTAAGTAGTATGTGATGCATAACAATCATCACATGAATGCCCATTAGATTTTACCATTTTGTTACATATGATATTATGCAGTATGGGATGTATAATATTTCATGTGTATGCCGCTCATAACATGAATTAAGTCCTTTATTATAACGCATAGCACAACATGCATAGCATAACATAGCATTAACACACATGTCAAGCAACGATTTACATGACGTACGTACACACATGGATTTTAACCAAAAAGAATAAAAAAATCATGCATTCATAGTTAATGCACATGAGTTAAGAGGATGACAGTATATCATCCTAAGTTAAGCATATCATCATTTATGAATATCCCATAGCAAGTTAGCAACGTGAGCAAGTATCTATACATGTATGGAATGAACTAAGTTGGGTAGTTCTAGCATTAATCTAGGTTTTGATTAGTTGTTTGTTATGTTATTAGGATGCCGCCTAAGCGTGTTGCGAAAAGGTCGACTCCCCAATCCGAGGGTAGTCTCCCGGTGCGCAAAGTGAGGCTGTGATTCAAGGGCTGCGCCAGAGCAATGAGGCTCTGTCAAGGAAGATGGTTGAGATGCAATCGCAAATTCAGGCATTGTTGTCTGTCGTTTCAGGACAATAGCCTAGAGTGTAGGACACTGTTGTGGGTCAAGTCGTTCTTTTTCCCCCTACTCCTTTGGTACCTCTGATTTTGATGCCACCAGATATGAATTTCATTTCGTATTTTCAGCGATTAGGACCTCCTACTTATGACGCTAGAGCTGACTTCATGGATTTGGATGAATGGATCATCGTTATAGAGGAAATGTTCTCGTACTCAGGAATATCTGCTGACCAAAGAGTGATGGTCGCCACATACCAGCTGAAGGGTCTTATGAAGAGCTGGTGGTTAAGGGAAAAAAGAACCATACAGATATATGTTTCGTAGGAATCCTTCAAGGAATTGTTGCTAAGGAAATTTTTGTCGTCGGTCGAGCAAGACGGTTTGATGAACAACTTTATGCATCTGAAGTAAAGACAACTCTCAGTCAGTGAGTATGAGATAGAGTTCAACAAGTTGAGCAGTTTTGCCCCGGATTTGGTAGCCTCTGAAGCGAACAGAGTAAAGCGCTGAGAATTATGTTGAGGCAGTGGAAGCTGCTCTGAAAGTTGAAGCAATCGATAACGCAAAGAATCAAGGCATGCAAATGAGGAAGAATAAGAGAAAGTCTGGCGATAGTAAAAGCTCTCGGGATTCTGGCCCTGCTTCAAAGAAGGTAAGCAAGGAGGCGTGTTGTTTCTGTGGCCGGCCCGGCCATCCATTCGAAAAGTGTTTCAAAAGGTTGAAAGTTAGCAGGTGCATGCAATTCAGAGCGCACCCAAAGGAGATCTGGTCTGTACTTCATGTAAGCAGAAAGGACATGATGTTGTCCGTTGTTGGAGTAAAGATAAGGTGTGCTTCCAATATGGACAGAAAGGGAACTTGAAGTCTAGATTCCCGCGATCTCAGCCCCCGCTGTAGCCAGTTCCACATCAAGCCTTGCCGCCACCGCAACATTTGGACAAAGGGAAGGGCAAACTGAATGTGATGACTTTGGAAGAAGCGCAAACGTCCACCCAAGTGATCTCAGGTTAGATTCTAATCTAGTTCTTAGCTCGTAGCTTTAGTTTCAATGATGGTTGATTAGTTATGTATGCAATTTTATAGGGAAGTTTAAGGAAAAGAATAGTTGGGCGCGCATTCTTTTTTATTTTGGTGCTACCCCCTCGTTTGTGGCTAGGACTTTCATGGAACGTCATCGTCTGACTCTTGATCAAGTTGGCGATCCGTTTCGTGTTAAGTTTCCCTCTGCTGACTCAATGGTGTCGGACCAGGGTATTCAGAGTTGTCCTTTTCTTTTAGGCGAGTTTCCAGCTTTTTCCGATCTGAAGGTGCTGGCCTAGAGAACTTTGATGTGATTCTTTGTATTACCATGGTGATCTGGAAGTGATTAAATATATGGCCTCACTGCCGCAATATGAGTGTATGGGGTCGCACATAAAAGCTCTTGAGAAGTTGGAAAGGTTTGTGTTGGCCTTACTCATATGTGATATGAGTGAAGGACCAAGTCTATGACGTTCTTAATGTGGAGGAATTTCATTTTGGGACCTGTATTGTGAATATAGGTCATCAGGTAAGTGGTCGAAATCATCTAAGGGAAATTCGTCGAGTATGGCTGAGAGGTTTTGACGAATGGTTTGAATTTTTCGAGTATCATCGTGACATCTGAACGCTTCCGTCTTGGATTCATCGAATATCATCATGACAGTTTTGACGAATTAGACTCATTCGTCAAGTATTGTGATTCGTAGAGTATTGTCGATTCATCGAATATCCTCTTGATACGTGACGATTTGCTCTGTTTTGATTCGTCAAGTATATATGTGTTATCTCAACGAATATCTTTTGATTCATCGAATATCGACGAGATACTTGCCGAATTCTGTTTCGTCCGGTTTGATTCCTTTAAGTCTGGTTCGACTGGTCTGCGGTTATCGGTTGGTTCGGTTTTCTGTATAAATACAATTTGTTCGGTGAGTCGAGTGTAACTGTCCATTTTCCTGACCTAATAGAGTGACGATGATTTCTTCACGATGAAATTGTTCCGCATCCGCGACTGTCGCTGCTTCCCGCTGACCGCCATCCTTCTACCGTCATCGGAAAAGGTTTCCTGCGTGTTGGATTCGTCACCGCCACCTCTCCTTGAACGGATCTACTAGTCTGTGGAGACGTTGAGGGAAAACCTAGTTCTGACCTAGATCTTGTGCGACAAGAGTACAGGGATCTCCGTGCTCGTGAGGATATTCATAAGGACGTGGACACTATTCTACGCTCGGAACTCTAGCCATTGTCGTTCGTTGGAATTATTCGGAGCACCTTGGTTGAGTTTAGACTCAATCCCTCAAAAGTAATTTTATTTCACCGCATTTACTTCTTGATTAATGTTCATCGTTAGATCCGAACTCTTTTGGGTTTTCTTATTCCTTATTCAGCTGCGTGCACAAGTGTTGTGCCATCCTAGAAAAACCCAACAGTAGTATCAGATGGAGGTTAATATGATGATCATTGTTTCAAAAGTTTTTAAATCCATTGCGCTAGATCTGAACACTTTTGGGTTTTCTTGTTTCAGAAGTTGCTAAACCCAACAGTGGCGCTATCACTTGGACCCCGTTAGGGGCTCTTCCCCTAAGACCCTGCTAGGGGCGCAGCCCCTTGGAACCCCGCCAGGAGCACATGTGATTTCGTTATGATATCTTTGTTACTCCTTAATAGTAATCATCCCCCTTGTTGGTTTGTGAAACCAAGTATGTGTTAGATTTTGAATCTCACATAGAGAGACGAGCTTGTCTACTGTATAAGTGGAGTTGGTGTTGCTCATGTCTAGTGCATGTAAATCTGAGGATTTGGAAGGGTTCTAGATGTTCAGATTTAGCCCAGTTCATCAAGTTTTGATGATTTTATTGTGCACATCTGGGATGCATTTGGATTATGATTGCTGCAAAATTTATTTTGTGGATGTGCACATTGTTTAATTGTTAACCGCGATTAAGGGTTAATCAATAATCTAAAATCCCTTAAGTAATATTAAGTATTCGGATGCCTTCCGATGGATGACACTCTTCCTGCCTCGATCGATAAAGTGTAGGCTTACCAAAGCAAGGTGCATTATTCTATCTTGGTAAGGGTGCGAGCGGATAATTGTGATATCCCACTATCGACGTCGGGTCAAACTTAACTGGGTGACCTCAAAGGTTGAGTGCCCAGAGACATGGGTTGGCATGCACCATATGATGGATATGAATAAAGAGTTATTCACCAGCCATACAGAAATTGCATTGTGATGCAATTGGCAAGCGTTGGCTACCTAAATAACTTTATTGTGAGAGAAAAGCCAAAGCTGACTCATTGTATTAATGAAATATGAATCTTGTCCACTAAGAGAGTAACTCGCATATACTCTTCGAATTGATATTGAGGGTAATCAATTTGATAAAAATAATGGGAGTTATTTTTATTTAAGTCCTTACAGAAAGTTTAAAATGTATTTTGAAATGTAGTACTGATTTTACTTTGCATTGATCCTTGTAGAATTTCCATAGCAAGTGGTTCACACTCCACCCTGTCCCTCAGAGCCATCCTTGAGAAGGAAAATTTAAGTGAGACTAATTATTTGGACTGGTACAGGAGCTTGAGAATTATTCTCAAGCAAGAGCAAAAGCTCTATGTTTTGGAAGAGGAATCCCCTGAAGAGCCTACCGGGAATGCATCCCATGCTGATAAGGATGCTTATAAGAAGTATCTTGACGACTCCTTAGACGTCGAATGTCTCATGCTGGCAACCATGAAATCTGAGCTCCAAAAGCAACATGAGAATATGGGTTGCAAAGAAATTGACGAGCATCTCAAGAAAATATTTCAAAGACAAGCTCGTCAAGAGGTCTGACGTCACGAAGGCATTGTTCCAGTGTTAGATGGGAGCTCGGGAACTAGTAAGGACTCACGTACTCAAGATGATTGGTATATAGAGAACTTTGAAAGACTAGGCTTCCCTCTAGGCCAAGAGCTGGTCACATACCTGAGCCTGCAATCATTATCGGATAGTTATGAGCAGTTCGTATTGAACAATAACATGAATGAAATAGACAAGACACTTCCCGAGCTCCTTGGCATGTTGCGAACTGCTGGGATCAACATGAAGAAGGTCGAGCCTACTAGCCCCATACTGATGGTGCATAAAGGCAAGAGCAAGAGCAAGGGCTTCAAGAAGACGAAGGTAGGACCTAAGTCTGCTCTGGAGCCCAAGTCTTCAGCACTGAAGAAGAAAGGCTCTGTGAAAGAAGGGAAATGCCACCACTGTGGCAAGGCTGGTCATTGGAGGAGGAATTTTCCTTCGTACATTGAGGGTCTGCAAAAGATGAAGGGAGGTATGAATTTCGCTTCAAGTATCTATGTTATAGAGATAAACCTTTCTGCTCCTTCATCCTAGGTATTAGATACCGGATGTGGTTCTCACATTTGTATAAATGTGCAGGATCTGGGAAGGAGAAGATTGCTGAGTAAAGGGGAGGTGGACTTGTGTGTTGGCAATGGAGCAAGAGTTAATACTGTCGTCGTAGGCGTTTACCGTCTTTCTTTGCCCAGTGGGCTTGTAATTGAACTTGATAATTGTTATTATGTTTCCTTCCATAACTAGAAACATTATATCCATTTCATGCTTGGAGATGGTTTGATTTTCTTTTATTATTAAGAATAATTGTTGTTTTATATTTAAGAATGATGTTTGTTATGGTATAGCCCAGATGTTTAATGGTTTATATATTTTGAACTTAGACCATCAGATCTATAATATAGAAAATACTAAACGACTAAGAACGAATGACTCAAACCCTACATACCTTTAGCATTGTCGTTTGGACCATATAAATGAGAAACGCAAATCCAAGCTCCATAGAGATGGACTACTAGACTCATTTGATTATGAATCTTTTGAGAGATGGGAGTATTGTTTGTTAGGCAAGATGACTAACATCCCTTTTATAACGCCCACAAATCTCGATTATGAATTAGTAGTGTAGGCTGAGCAACACGGCCTGGGACACGGGCGTGTCCAAAGCCGTGTCCTGCTCTGCCGAGGCAACATGGCCAGGGATACGGGTGTGTCCAAGGCCTTGTCCTGCTTTGTGTACTCGAGTGTGGCGTTAGGCGGTGTCGAGTATGGCACACGGCCTGTGACACGGGCATTTCCAGGGTCATGCCCTGCTATGAGCTTGACAAAATACACTCAATGATCATCGAGAGGCAAGCCATGTTGGGCACACGGCCTATGAAACGGGCGTGTCAGGGGTCGTGTCCTTCTCTGTGTTTGGCCAGGTTTGTGAGGTCTGTTGAACACGGGCTGGACACGGGCGTGCCCGAAGTTGTGTCTAGAACACGGCCTGTGCCATGGGCATGTCACAGGGTCGTGTCCTGGTCTGGCAAAGTCGGTTTCTTTGCCGCTTAAGGCACACGCCATGTGACACGGGCATGTCAAAGGCCATGTTCGGCCAAGGAAATTGAGTTTCAGGGCGATTCATGGCCGTTCATTTCCTTCAATTAGAATCCGACGGTCCAGAGATCTTCCTGCTATTATAAGGCCAGGAGTTGAAGGATAAACTCTCATTTAACAAAGTCCTTTCTCTTTCTAAAGAGTTAGAGAGTGGGGAGAGCAAGGAAGGAGGAGGAAGGAGGAATTCGGCTGCCGGTGGAGCTTCAGAGCCCCGAATCGCGAGCCGAGTCCAGATCCGTGGAGGCAAGGCCGTTGCGGTGCTTTTCATCCGGATAGTTTTCCATGGCTCCAAAGAGATCGTCAAGGGTAACGATCTTCCTTCTTGGACATGTGAAATCCTTGTTTTGGAATGTGCATGAATTTACCCCACCAAAAGGTGGATGATTGAGGGATTTCCCTTGTGTTGATTCTTGATATCCCCAACAAGTCTTGCATATAGATCCGAAAATGTGTAGTACGGAATAGGCATGCTGTGTGAAGCCCATCTGGACAGGTTGGTCTAGATTAGTGACGTTTCATTTTGCGCACCGGAGAAGACTCCATGTATAAACGTGTACGTAGTGGAGTCGATGGGTTGTGCCCGTAAAGGGTAGTAACAGGAACTACTGGAGTGGAATTCCAGGAAAATACCCCCGTGATTCTTGTGATGTATGCTATGTTTGGGTTGAGTTTGGGTGCAGAAAGAGAGCTTCTGCTGAACCCTCCAAGCGACCGCGAGGAATGCTGGAATTAGCTCCCCTTTTGGATTTTGAAGCCAGTCCTTGGTGGACAGTGTGGCTATTGTGAGCTATGAGCTCTTGAAGGCTTAGTGCCGAAAAGGAAAGGTGAAGCTGACCCACGTCTACCATTTGTCCATGAGTACTGCGGTATTCGGCGATGGTATGGAGACTTGAGCAACGGGTAATGGTAGAGCTAGACCTGCGTTATGTCTGCTTAACAAGAGAGCGTCAAGGCATTGGGCTTTCGTCCGTGGCATAATGAGAGTCTTAGGCATGCGCGCCATTAAGAATAAATGCTTTATACCGTTGGGTTTCGGACCTTGAACGGTGGTGTTGACCCTGGTTTTCCGGTACACCAAGAATGTGCCCTGAGTGAACGGAGCGTCGGGTCGCGTGGCCGACATTTGTAATATAGTCATTGTGCGTGAGTGCACATCTTATGATATATCTGCTTGTAAAATTCTATGCCTGTAGGGAAGGAATACCACTGCCCCCAGAAAGGGGTAGGGTCGTTATAAATTGGCCAGCTGAATGCTAATCATTGTCTTGTTTTCTACCATCATGGTGGGTTGTCCTTGTGCAGGTGCTGGAGAACCGAGCGAAAAATAGAGGTTTGAAGCCCCTGCTGATGCTGTTGCTGCTGGCCCTCGAAGGCTGAGCGAAGAACTTTATTATGTTCATGTGTGGCCAGACTGCGCGCCGATGTTTGTAATCCACATTTATGAAGCTTAACTGTAAGGCCTTAAGGCCAAACTTTTGTGTATTTGATGTACATTCCTTCGGGGTGATATATAAATGTGGTCATTTATATAGTGTACATTCGTGGTTGTTGAGTTCAATATTAATCTTAAGCTTACGCTAGCATGCTTTTTGTTAGGATGCAATTGTGTTTTGGTATTAACCTGTAACCTCACCCCCTGTTTGTGATATATGGTGTGGGGCCCCGGCCAGACCTTCTATTATATGATATTTAACGGATGGGGTCGTTACACCTTTCACTGGTTTCAATGAGAGGGTTGATGATCTTTTGGGTATAGTACATAGTGATTTATGTGGACCCATGAGTTATATGGCCAGAGGTGGGTATTTCTACTTTGTTACATTTACTGGTGATTTCAGTAGAAACGGATACGTGTATCTTATGAAGTGCAAATCCAAAACCTTTGAAAAGTTCAGAGAGTTTAAGAACGAAGTAGAGAACCAATTGGGTAAGAAGGTTAAAGCACTCAGATCTGATCGAGGTGACGAATACCTAAGTCATGAGTTTCGTGATCATCTGAAAGTGTGTGGTATTGTATCACATCTCACTCCACCTAGAACACCGCAACATAATGGCGTGTTTGAGCAGAGGAATCGTACTCTGTTAGACATGGTATGGTCGATGATGAGTCATGCAGATCTACCTGTTTCCTTTTGGGGTTTTGCTCTAGAAACTGTTGCTTTTACACTAAATCGTGCTCCAATGAAAGCGATTCTAAAGACACCATATGAGATATGGACTGGGAAGCGTCCTAGTATGTCGTTCATTAAGGTTTGGGCTGTGAGGCATACGTGCGACGTCAAATGCCTGACAAGCTAGAACCAAGTAAGATAAGTGTTATCTTGTGGGCTATCCTAAGGAAACTAAAGGGTACTATTTCTACCTACCGTCCGAAGGTAAAGTGTTTGTCGCAATGGCCGATATCTTTCTTGAGAAAGAGTTCTTAAGTAGAAAGACTGTTAGGGTAGAACTTGAAGAAGTTCAAGAACCACAAAATGTGAATGAACCGGAACTGGAACCTGAGCCAGAACTATAAGTTATTGTAGCTAGAGAACCTGCTCAAGAAACACAAGTTTCACGTAGATTTGATAGGCCAAGGTTTGAGCCTGAGAGATATGGATTTTTCGTATCTCAAATATGTAATGTGTTTCTTATGGATCATAGTGATGAGTCTGCAACCTACCAAGAGGCTAAGAGTGGACCGGACTCCAAGAAGTGGCATGAAGCCATGAAATCTGAAATTGACTACATGTATGAAAACCAAGTTTGGACCATGGTGGAACCACCTGAAGGGGTACGACCCATAGGGTGCAAGTGGGTCTTCAAGAAGAAGATCGACATGGATGGGAATGTACAGACATTCAAAGAGCAACTAGTGGCTAAGGGTTTCAAGCAAATTTATGGTATTGACTATGATGTGGCCTTTTCCACTATTTTCATGGTTTAGTCCATCAGAATTCTGTTTGTTATTACTGCGTATTATGACTACGAGATCTAGCAAATGGATGTCAAAATGGCTTTCCTAAATGGAAACCTCCTTGAGGAAGTGTATATGACACAACCCGAGAGTTTTGTATTTACAGGTGAAGTCACTAAAATATGTCAGCTGCAGAGATCCATTTTTAGATTAAAACAAGCTTCTCGAAGTTGGAATCTTCATTTTGATGAAAAGATCAAAGAGTTTGATTTTATCAAGAATGAGGATGAACCATGTGTTTACAAGAGAATTAGTGGGAGCATTGTTGTCTTCCTGATATTGTATGTAGATGATATACTATTGATCGGGAATTACAAACCAACCCTACAAGTTGTCCAGAACAACCTAGGGAGATGCTTTTCTATGAAAGACTTGGGTGAAGTGACTTATATACTTGGTATTAAGATCTATAGAGATAGATTGAAAAAGTTGTTGGGTTTGACCCAAAGTACGTGCATTGATAAGGTAATGAAACGGTTTAACATGCTTGAGTCCAAGAAAGGATTCTTACCCATGTATCATGGTGTGAGTCTCTCTAAGGACCAGTGTCCTAAGTCTTGTGAAGATAAGGACCGCATGAAGTTGATTCCATATGTTTCTACAATTGGATCAATTATGTATGCAATGATATGTACTCGACCTAATATCTTTTATGCCTTGAGCATGACTAGAAGGTATCAGTCTGATCCCGATGAAATTCACTAGATTACCGTTAAGAATATCCTGAAGTACTTGCGAAAGACTAAGGATACGTTCTTGGTATTTGGTGGATAGGAAGAGCTCGTTGTAAGAGGTTATATGGATGTTAACTTCCAAACTGATAGGGATGACTGAAAGTCTAAGTCAGGGTTCATATATTACCTAAATGGAGGTGATGTTAGCTAGAAGAGTTCCAAGCAGGAGATAGTTGTTGATTCTACAACTGAGACCGAGTATATCGCTGCAACAAATGCAGCGAAGGAGGCTATATGGATTAAGAAATTTATCGGCGAGTTAGATGTAGTTCCTAGCATTGTTCGTCCCACAGATCTCTACTATGACAACAACGGTACAATTGTACTTGCTTCAGAACCTAGATCTCATCAGCGCTTCAAGCACATACTTCGACGGTTCCATCTTATTCGAGAGATTGTTGATCGAGGAGATGTGAACATTAGCAGAGTGTCGACTGAAGAAAATATTGCGGATCTACTGACAAAGCCTCTAGCGTAGAGAAAGCATGATGGTCATGTTAGATCTATGGGTATACGATACCTTAATGATCAACCCTAGTGGGAATCTTGTGGATTGTATGTTTGTTGGCTGTAATAATTCATTTGATGAATATAGTACTGTATACATTTCATTTATATATTTTAGCAAGTTCTTTTATTTTGTAAATTTATTTCTATTGTGATAGAGTAATTTAACATAATAAATGCCCTTAGAATGTTTTTTTTCATAGAAGTCAAGTGGTGACTTGAATGTGAGAGTCTTTGTTTTAGAAACTTCATTCTTAAATGGTCCCTGGTTGAGTGTCATCTTAGAAGCTAAGAGCGATGATGACACATTAAGACTAGCATGTGCGGTGACTGATGACCGGTTCTCACAGGTCATGATATTGTGATATCAAGTCATCACAAGGTTACTTGTTATGAACAAGTTGTGAAAGTGTTAAGTTGTCTACCTAAATCACCTAGAGGGGGTGAATAGGTGAATTGTGCGTCTATTTGCGGAATAAAAAATTTAAAAGAACTTGCACAAACAATCAAGCAATCATAGACGACAAGAAGATTTATAGTGGTTCCCCAACCTTGGGTACGTCCACTTTCCCTCATCGATCTAGTAAATCACTAGATCCGGCTACTCCACTATCTCGGATTTAAAACCAATCCTACGTCTCGGAACCAAGTTCCTACAATCTCGATCCAAATGGATCTACACTTGAAAGATGAAAACTTCCTACAACTCGGAGAACAACGCTCCTACACTCGGAGAATAATCTCCTACAAAATTACAAAGAGATTTGAAATACAAACAAAGATTTGTCACAGATCTGAAAAAAATCGACTCTAGGTCTTTTTCTGAACTTGACGACTTTTTCAGAATTTGTTGAAGAAGAACCACTGTAAATCTAATCTGAGAAACTGAGGACCTACTTGATCAAGGAGAAGATGAAGATTCCTTGAACAGCAAGTCTAACTTGATCGAAAATAGTCGTGTAGATCTTCTTCCTGAGCGGCGGCGGCGGCTTCTATAAATTTGTTCTTGGAGAGAGACGGTCGATTCAGAATAATAGAGAGTATAGATTTCCGCTTAGGGTTTGTCTTAACAAAAAGACATTATATAGGATTTCCCCTAACGGTTAGAATTGACATTAATGAAGACACGTGGACCAATCACGATGTCTCATTTGAAAATCCCGTTGATCTGGACTTAAGTAAATTTTTCTGAAAAATTTGACAGCAGTTCTCTATAAGTATGAATAAGTTCTCGAGAACAGGTTGATTTCTCGAAAACTATACGTCCTGAACTTATGTAAGCACTCGAGAACAAAAGGCGTTGAGTCTACTTAAGAATTATGTGAAGCTTCTCGAGAACTAAAGAAAATAGTACTCGAGAACTGAAACTTGTTCTCGAGAACTAAGCTAACTTCTCGAGAGATGGACTTAGAAAAATTTTCACGACTGTCTCTGGCTACTCGAGAAGTATAGGCTGAGACTTCTCGAGAACTAGGCTGAGCTTCTCGAGAACTAGGCTAAGCTTCTCTAGAACTAGTCAAGGCTTCCCGAGAACTAGCCAAGGCTTCTCGAGAACTGCTAGCTCTACTTCTCGAGAATTATACATAGACTTCTCGAGAAGTGGACTTAGGAAAAATTTTGAACTTTAGAAAATTTTTCTCTTCAAGAATCCAATCTTCATCCCATGCTCCAAGTGCTTGAATATGAAGTGTATCCCAATTGAGAGGTTACACATGAGTCAACACCTTGGATCACACAGTGAGGGATTACACTGTATGGTCTTGTGTTCATGACCCACTGTAGACTGACATTGGTCTACACTTAGCAATGATAGTCTGCAAACACACAACTTAAACAAGGATATCAAATATAACTTAATTCATCTTAGTTTAAGGGTGACTTCATGCAAATCTGGGTTATTGTGGATGCAATACCCAACAAGTTGTATCGGACAGACCCACCATGAGAATACTTTGTAGATTGTTATATGAACGTATCACAAGTATGGTTCAAGTGGCAATGGTGATTATGGTCTTTTGACTTGAAGTCACAACATTCATCGAGTGAGGAAGAGCGTGCTTTGATACTATCAAAAGTCCAGCCTTGAGAAAGTTGGATAATAAAGGTGGTTATTGGGTACCTTACGAATCATTTGGGTGTTTGTGCGTGAGCAGAGATGGGATTTGTCCTCCTATATGATAGGAGTTGCATCAATAGGCCCCTTGGTGGAATGGGACTGAGAAATGCATGGTCATGTTTGGTTGAGTCAATATAAGATATTGGGCTCACCAATTTCTGAAAGTCCATTCTAGATCAAGAAACTAAGATTGAAAAATTATGAGGGTGACACGGTCTATACCTCTAGTTCTATCTGGATGTAATGGATGAAGGGACATGACAACACTGATACATTGGTCACAATAGCTTTCGAGTTACAAACTCTTATTTCTTGGGGAGAAATGATGCATTGCTAGATGTCGTTCATTGTTTGTGAAGCTTTTGTTTGATACTTTTGAGATCAAAAGGGAGACTGTTGGTATTACCATGGTGATCTGGAAGTGATCAAACATGTGACCTCACTGCCAACGCAATATAAGCCTATGGGATCGCACATAAGAGCTCTTGAGAAGTTGAAAAGGTTTGTGTTGGGCTTACTCATATGTGATATGAGTGAAGGACCAAGCCTATGACGTTCTGGATGTGGAGGAATTTCATTCCGGGACCTGTATTGTGAATATAGGTCATCTTGTAAGTGATCTAAATTATTTAAGGAAAATTTGTCGAGTATGGTTGAGAGATTTTGACGAATGGTTTGAATTCATCGAGTATCATCGTGACATCTCAATGCTTCCATCTTGGATTCGTCGAATATTGTCATAACAGTTTCGACGAATTAGACTCATTCATCGAGTATCGTGATTCGTCGCGTATTGTCGATTTGTCGAATATCCTCTTGATGTGTGATGATTTGTTCTGTTTCGATTCGTCGAGTATATCCGTGTTATCTCGACTAATATCTTTTGATTCGTCGAATATTGACGTGATACTCGACGAATTCTATTTCGTCCGGTTTAATTCCTTTAAGTCTGGTTTGGCTGTTCTGCGGGTATCAGTTGGTTCGGCTTTCTGTATAAATACAATTTGTATAGTGAGTCGAGTGTAACTGTTCATTCTCCCGACCTAATAGAGTGACGGCGATTTCTTCGCGACGGAACTGTTCCGCATCCGCGACTATCGTTGCTTCCCGCCGACCTCTGTCCTTCTACCGTCACAAAAAAAGGTTTCCTGCGTGTCGGATTTGTCACCACCACCTCTCCTTGAATGGATCTAGTAGTCCATAGAGACGTTGAGGTAAAACCTAGTTCCGACCTAGATCTTGTGCGATAAGAGTCTAGGGTTCTCCGTGCTCGTGTGGATATCCATAAAGGCGTGGACACTATTCTACGCTCGGAACTCTAGCCATTGTCATTCGTTGGAATTATTCTGAGCACCTTGGTTGAGTTTAGACTAAATACCTCAAAGGTAATTTTATTTCACCGTATTTACTTCTTGACTAATTTTTATCGTTAGATCCAAACTCTTTGGGTTTTCTTGTTCCTTATTCTGCTGCGTGCACAAGTGTTGTGCCATCCTAGCAAAACCCAACAGTTATTCTAGGCATGGACTGGTTGTCCAAATATGATGCAGTTATCCAATGCAAGGTTAAGCGTGTGGACTTCAAAATGGACAACGACCACCCTAGGAGTGTGTATGGCCTTCCGCGCCAGGATTCCAAAATTATTTCTGTGGTATGTGCTCAGAAGCTTTTAGATTCCGATTGTTATGCTTTTTTGGTTTCTGTTTTATAAGTTATTGGTAGTTTGCCACGAGTCGAGGATGTTCCTGTGGTGCGAGAGTTTCCTGATGCCATCCCAAATAGTCTTCCTGGTATTCCTCCTGAGAGAGATGTGGAGTTTGTTATAGATCTGGAGCTGGGTACTCGCCCTATTGCTAAGGCACTGTAATGCATGGCCCCGCGTGAGTTGGAGGAGTTGTGCACCCTGCTAGATGAGTTGCTGCAATATGGATTCATCAGGCCAAGTTCTTCTCCTTGGGATGCTCCTGTCTTATTTGCAAAGAAGAAGGATGGATCTATGAGGCTGTGCATTGATTATAGGGAATTGAATCAAGTAACTATCAAGAATAGGTATCCCTTGCCGCGGATAGATAATTTGTTTGATCAGTTGAGTGGTAGTACGGTGTTTTTGAAGATTTACCTTCGCTCAAGCAACCATCAGTTGAGGATCTATGAGACGGATGTTCCACAGACTGCCTTCCGTTCTCGGCATGGACATTTTGAGTTTTTGGTGATGTCCTTTGGATTGACAAATGCACCCTCTGCCTCCATGGACATGATGAACATAGTGTTTAAAGACTTCTTAGATCAATTTGTGGTTGTTTTTATTGACTATGTTTTGGTATATTCCTTATAAGACCCCTCTCCTGGAACACACGACACGGCCAAGGGGAGTCTTATGCCCAGAACAGCCGTCTTGCAGTAGCGTCAACACACGGGTCGACTTGTACCACAAGGCGTCTATCCTCCGGCTAAAACCAATATCATCATTGTCAACCAAACATATGAATATAATCAGAAGTCAAAATCCACATAAGTATATAATGTCCAACTAGTACAGCAAATAAAAAGAAGCAACCAAGGCTTCTAAAGTATCAGAGTACAACATGCCAAAAAGGCTACAAAATGATTCTCTCTAAAACTCACATCAGTCACAAATGGCAGCGATGGTACCGTCACATCAGGTCCTGTCACCCTGGCCTGGCTGCCCTCCTGCAAGACTTGTTGCTGGGTTTCCTCCTAAAAAGGAAGACGTAGCAACCGTTAGTCAAAAGACAAAGTGGTTATCACATCCGCTCCCCCGGCGACTCTTAGGCACCAGACGGAGAAAAGAAGAGGGTACAATATATATAATAGTTATAGTACAAAACAAGTGGTAAAGTGCTAAACTATATCAGAGTAACCATCAATATATTAGAAGTAATTACAACAACCTAGACTAGCAGTTCTACTATCAACAGCAGTGTATAAGTATGAATATACAACAGAGAGTAACTCAACTTATATGAATGCTCATACAGACATATAAGTTAAGGATCGGCTTAACAGTAAAGTAACTCATCATATAAGAGTGTCCATACAAACTTATATGATAAGGATCTTGTGTATGTAATGCAATGCAATGTTATGAATACAATGCAATGACTCACCCATGCTCTCACACACGAACACTGCTATCTCGACACAGACTTACAGTTCCCACTTTTCAAGTAGGTAACTAAACTCTCAGGCGTCATCCATCGTGGCCAGTTGGTGACATTGAAACGATCTTTCCACTACTAGGCTGGTCTCCACACTACCAAGCCTAGGCCTCCGTACATCTCAACTCTAAGAAAAACAGCGGAGCCCATGCGTACTACGTCTTAGAGGGGTCTCGGGTAGATGTGCACCAATAACATATCCCTACGCTGGCTTATCATCATGGCATGGAAGGAGCCTATGGGAGCGTATCACCAAAGTACCAAGCCCAACCATCCACTTAGCACGGAAGGAGCCCCGGGAATGAGCACCGAGGACCAAGCCCAACCGTCCAAAGTCTATCTGTCAACTTCCGTCGGTGTAATGACTAGCGAGCCCGTAGACCTGCCACACTATCCTTAACCCAGGATTATGACACTGATAATACGTTTTGTAGCCTAAACTATTATCGTATTTTCTATTTTATATTGTACAAATCATGTCTATTATTAGTTTATTTTTTATCATTTTTATGTAAATATTATTATCACTGACTTTTTCTTGTCTTTTTGAAGGTTTCCAGAAAATTGGCCAAAAATGACCTGACACGCCCCCCTATCACGCCCTCCCTAGGCGTGACCTAGGGTGTGTCACCCGATCTCGAGGACTCCTGCTGGAAGGGACAGAAAAACGAATAAAACGTCTGTCACGCCCCCTGACACGCCCTCCCCGGGCGTGTCGCCAGGCGTGACCAAGGGCGTGTCGCCCTCTGCCGCAAAGCCTGTCGCCGCATTGAATGCAGGTTCCGCCACAGCACGCAACAGTACTGTTACGCCCCACGTCACGGGCGTGACCTGGGGCGTGACATCAACCTTTCCGACGACTAACGGATTTCCGACCAATGATTTTGACATGACGTGCGTGGCACGCCCCCCCCCCCTACACGGGCGTGACCATGGGCGTGTCGACCGACGTACAGAAGCAATAATCCCTCCCACCAGATCCCACAACCCGAGGTCAACTTCGTACATGTCACGCCCCCTGACACTCCCCCCAGGGCGTGTTGGAGGGCGTGACCAACCCGAGAATTTTGCTTATAAATTCAGGCCCCCCCCCTTCCATTTAAGCAAGCTTTGGTTGAGAGGGGGAGGTGCTGCCCCTTTGTTTCTTGATCTTTTTTATGCTTTTCTCACTCTCTCTCTCTCTCTCTCTCTCTCTCTCTCACTCACTCTCTCTCTCTCTTTGTAATTTTCTTTTAACCCTAGTTTAATCTTTACTTGTTTATGCTTTCTTTGTAATCTTTAGTGTTGCTTAGTGCTAATTGTAGGGCTAGAATAGGTTTTAATTCCTTGCACTTGTAATTTCTTTTTCCATAGTGTAACTTGCCCCTTTTCATTAATAGAAGTGTTCTTTGTTTAGCTTGTGTTCTTTTTATGCTTTACTACTTATCCCCCCTCCTCCACTTCACTATGATTAACTAATCCTCCTTGTACTCGATATTGATGATCCGAGGTTCGAGCGATTAAGTTATGATGTTTTGATTAATCTTTTCTTTTTAGGTTAGGGCCTTGAATTACTCTTGATTAATCATGGGTTGGAGGTATATTATCGATATATACTCTCCACCTTTGCTTTCATTCTGGGCTAGCCGAGAGGCCGATAGAATGAAGTGAGCATTCAAGAGTAAAGGGAGTTGTACGCAATCCTGGAGAGAGGCAGACGTCCAAATCTCCCAGATTGGAGTAAAATCCAATAGTGGGGTTCACCGCATAAAGCGAGTTTTAGGCCTCCGATTTAGACGAGAGTCGGTCGGACCTTCCTAAACTCAGTTGGGCACGAGTTCGAGAGAAGCGTGTTCAAGCTTTAGGAACCTCTACGATCAAGGACCTTTATCCTATTAAGTTTAGATTTTTATCGCATTTTCTTAATCGTCTTTAGCCGAGGTGATTCTTGATCGAGTGCATTTCCATTTCATATTTTCAACCTTTCGTAGTAATAGATTTTCTTATGCTCTTTAATTAACTGTAATAGCTCTCTTTCTAGCTTTAGCTTTACTTCCTTCCTTGCAATTAGATTCTCTAAAACCCTAGTTTTTTCGTCGATAAGATAATAGTTTTCGTGTGAGTAAGCATACTCAACAGTTCCCGGATTTCAATACGACACTTGTGTCCCCTAGCTACAATTCGATAGGTATACTTGCCTCATTGGATTGCTAGTTCGGTTGCATTTATTTTCTTTGAACTCTAGCGCGCAACAAGTTTTTGGCGCCGTTGCCGGGGAACCAACTTCCGTTGATATATTGAAAACACGAACCTATTAATTTTATCTCTTCTCTTTCTCATCCTCTTTCTTTAAAATTTAAAATTCAAAAAAAGTTATCACCGCTCTTAATAGTAACCAACTTCACAATTTTTCTCGCCACCTAATTCTCTCGAAAAGGGCAAAGGGCTTTAAGCGCCACTATCTTGTCTAGTACCTTGCGAACCCTTCACGGGGTAGTCCTTGGGAAGTTCGGGAGTTAATCTATAAAAAAAATCTATTTCAAAAAAAAAGAAAAAAAAATTTCTAATCTAGCTTTCTTTCTAGTTTATCCTATTTCTCTTTCTTTTCTTCTTTTCTGTTCTTTTAGTGCATGACCCGTGGGAGTCCGTCGGTTATTTTGGACTTGGACCACGAAATTGAGCGTACTCTTCGGAGAAGATCGCGATTTCAAGGTCCTACTATCCAAGTGTCGGTTGAGGACTCCGAGTCATTTGCTACTTTAAGAATGGAAGAACCCAATGTAGATGAGGCCGTGCAAAGGACTATGTCCTATTATGCACGACCGAACCTCGAGGGAACAGAATCTAGTATAGTTCGCCCTGCTATAGCAAATAATAACTTCGAATTAAAGCCTAGCATAATTCAAATGGTGCAGCAATATGTGCAATTTGATGGACTTCAAGATGAAGATCCGAACGCACATATAGCTAGCTTTCTTGAAATTTGCGACACCTTCAAGATAAATGGTATCACAAATGATGCAATCTGGCTGAGACTCTTCCCCTTCTCTCTAAGAACTAAAGCTAAGCAGTGGTTGAATACTCTTCCTAAGAATAGCATAACCACTTGGAATGAATTAACTGAAAATTTTTTGGTGAAGTATTTTCCGCCAGCTAAAACTGCAAAACTTAGGAACGACATCTCTGCCTTCGGACAAATAGACTCTGAAACCCTATATAAAACCTGGGAGAGATTTAAAGAATTATTAAGACGATGCCCACATCACGCGCTGCCTTTATGGTTAAAAGTGCAGACGTTCTACAACGGGCTAAATAAAAATACAAAGCAAATGATAGACGCAGCCTCTGGCGGTACTTTAAATCATAAGACCCCGGAAGCAGCTCTTGATCTTTTTGAGGACATGTCCATGAACACTTATCAATGGAATGTGCCTAGGTCCCGTCCGAACAAGCCTGCAGGTATCTTTGAAGTGGACAACGTCTCCCAGCTCGCTCTGCAAGTAGAAATTCTAAGTAAAAAGATAACGGAGATGACTGCTACCTTCGCCCCTCAGGTATGGGAATCTGCAACCCCTACTACAAAATATTAAGATTATGTTAATAATATGCCTAGAAATGCTTTTAATAATTTTTCTACTGCGAATTTTCATCCTCCTAGTTTTAATTTTCCGAATAGCTATAACCCTGCTTTAAGAAATCATCCGAATTTTTCGTGGAGTAATCCATCGAATGCTATGTGCCCGCCACCACAAAATGATTTTTCTATACCACCACCACCACCTCTTCAAAATTATCCAAAACCTCCAAGCTTGGAGGAATTACTTTCTAAATATATCACCACAAATGACGCTACTATAAGAACTTTAACCGGAAGCGTAAAAAGTCTAGAAAATCAGGTAGGACAGCTCGCGAAAATAATTTCTGAGCGACCCGCAGGGTCTCTTCCTTCCAATACCGAACCCAACCCGAGAGAGCAAGCGAAAGCTATAACTCTTCGGAGTGGGAAGCAAGTCTCCGGTATGGTAAGTGAAAGGCCCGAGGCAAGCTCCGCTCCCGTCTTTAAAAATCAAAGCTCCGCTCCGCTTCCACCCTCTGCTGAAGAAGTTATCACCCCTGTTTTAGAAAAAAATCTCACTCCACCACCAATCTTTAAAAATAGTTCAACTCCTCCAAACCCCTCCGAACTTAATAGACAACGTCAAGATGATCAGTACTCCCGCTTCTTAGAGATCTTCAAGCAAATCCACATTAATCTTCCCTTCCACGAGGCTATTTCGCAGATGCCGAAATATGCCAAGTATCTTAAGGACCTCCTCACCAACAAGAAGAAGTTAGAGAATCTTTTGCACGTCACGCTAAATGCCAGGTGCTCTGCTGTTTTAACAAACGGTTTGCCGAAGAAAATCAGTGACCCGGGTAGTTTCTCTATCCCGTGTGTCTTCGGTTATCTTTTTGTTAAACACGCATTAGCCGACTTAGGCGTGAGTATAAACCTGATGCCCTTTTCGTTGTTTAAAAAGTTAGGGATTGGTAGCCTTAACCCCACGCGTATGAGTATCTAGCTAGCCGATAGATCCGTTAAGTACCCGTTAGGAATAGTGGAGGACGTTCTAGTGAAAGTCGACAAGTTCATCTTCCCTGTAGACTTTGTCATTTTGAACATCGAAGAAGACGTCGAGGTTCCCCTGATCCTTGGCAGACCCTTCCTTTCCACCTCCAGAGCCATCATTGATGTAAGCAATGGTAAGCTCTTCCTTCGAGTAGGCGACGACGAAGTCACTTTTTCTATCACACCTTCGATGAAGAACACCCTAGCAAATGATGACTCATGTTTTTTCGTAGATGCCGTGAGTGATGAATCTTCCTACTACCTCTCCGACTTTGAAAAAGAACTTTCTGATTTTTGTTTTTCTTCATCTTTTCCCGCTGAATCGCTGCAAGTGATGAATCTTCTGATTGTCTTTCTGAGTTTGAAAAAGAATTTTCTGATTTTTGTTCTTCCTCTTTTCTTCCAACTGAATCGCTGTAAGAAGCCGTCTTGGCTGCTAGCCCCACCCCTTATTATGTTCCTTATAAAAAATTTTATGAAGATATTATTTTTGAAAAAGAAAGAATCTCTAAATCCTCTTATGAAGAACCCCCTACCCTAGAACTTAAAGAACTTCCTGAACACCTTAAGTATGCTTTCTTAGAAAAAGATTCCAAGTTACCAGTTATCGTTTCGGCCTACCTCACGGATACGCAAAACGATAAACTTCTTCTAGTTCTACGTAAGAATCGTCGGGCTATTGCTTGGCAAATTTCTGATATCAAGGGCATAAGCCCATCTTTCTGTACCCATAAAATTTTAATGGAGGATAATTCGCGTAACTCTATTCAACCTCAGCATCGTATAAACCCGAATATGAAAGAAGTAGTTAAGGGCGAGGTTATGAAATTATTAGACGAAGGAATTATCTACCCTATATCGGACAGGAAGTGGGTTAGCCCCGTTCAGGTAGTGCCAAAGAAGAGAGGGATAATCGTAGTTAGTAATGAGAATAATGAATTAATCCCGACACTGACGGTGACGGGTTGGCGTATGTGTATAGATTACCGTAAGTTAAATGACGCCACCCGCAAGGACCACTTTCCTTTACCGTTTATCGACCAGATTTTAGAATGATTATCCGGTCATAGCTTTTATTGTTTTCTCGATGGCCTCTCGGGGTACTTTCAAATACCCATCTCTCCCGAGGACCAAGAGAAAATTATGTTTACTTGTCCATTCGGCACCTTCGCTTACTAAAGAATGCCGTTTGGATTGTGCAATGCGCCAGCTACATTCCAGCGATGTATGCTCGCAATATTTGACAAGTACGTAGAAAGCATTATGGAGGTATTTATGGACGATTTCTCCGTGTTCGGCGATTCCTTCGATAGATGTTTAGAAAACCTCTAAAAAGTCTTAGAACGATGCGAAGAAACTAACCTTGCCCTAAATTGGGAAAAATGCCATTTTATGGTGAGGGAAGGGTTAGTTTTGGGTCATAAAATTTCTGCTAAAGGTATTGAGGTAGACGTTGCCAAGATAGAAGTTATCGAGAAGCTACCGCCGCCTACGAACATAAAAGCTATAAGAAGTTTCCTAGGCCATGTTGGCTTTTATCGTCGTTTTATAAAGGACTTCTCCAAAATCACAAAGCCCCTCACCCATCTCTTAGAAAAAGACGCTCCATTCATTTTTGATGACTCTTGCCTTTCTGCCTTCGAATTAATTAAAGAAAAGTTAATTAACGCACCGATTATGATAGCTCCGGTGTGGGACCTTCCTTTCGAGATTATGTGCGATGCGAGTAGTTTTGCGGTGGGAGCCGTATTAGGTCAACGCATATCTAAAAACTTCCACCCCATCTATTACGCTAGTAAAACCCTCACATCTGCACAAGAAAATTACACCACAACTGAGAAGGAGCTCTTAGCTGTAGTATTCGCATTTGATAAATTCCGCCCTTACATTACACTTTCAAAAATCATTGTTTTTACTGACCACTCGGCCCTCAAGTACCTTCTTGCCAAAACAGATGCCAAGCCTCGCTTGATTCGCTAGGTCTTACTCCTCCAGGAGTTTGACTTAGAGATCCGTGATAAGCGAGGAGCCGAGAACTTGGCCGCCGACCATCTATCCAGATTAGATAACCCCTTTATAGAAAAATTAAATGAAAAATCATTTAATGATTATTTTCCTGATGAGAAGCTGCTTTTAGTTAACACATCTACTTCTCCTTGGTTCGCGCACATCGCCAACTATCTAGTGGCTCGGGTGCTCCCAAAAGAGTTCTCCTCTCAGCAAAAGAAGAAATTCTTTTCTGAGCTGAATAACTACTTTTGGGAAGACCCGCATCTTTTCAGAATTTGTGCGGATCAAGTGATAAGGAGATGTGTTCTTATGATGAAGGAATTGATATTCTAAAATATTTGCATGAAGGTCCGATAGGTGGGCACTATCAAGCTGCTCGCACCGCTCACAAGGTGCTTTGCGCGGGTTTTTACTGGCCTAGCCTGTTTAAAGACGTGCAATCCTTTGTGAGCATGTGTGATAGTTGCGAAATTATTTCTTAGAGTGCGAAATTTTCGACCTCTGGGGAATTGATTTTGTTGGCCCCCTTCCTTCTAGCTTCGGAAACAAATATATTTTAGTTGCTGTTGATTATGTTTCACGATGGGCTGAGGCCCAAGCTCTTACTACGAACGACTCCCGAGTTGTATTCACGTTTTTAAAAAAATTATTTTCTAGATTCGGTACGCCTCGCGCAATCATTAGCGATAGGGGTTCCCATTTCTGTAACGCACAATTTTCAAAAATCCTTACCAAATACGGCGTTATGCATAAGCTTTCCACTGCCTACCACCCCCAAACTAACGGACAAGTCGAAGTAGTTAATAGAGAAATAAAAAGAATATTAGAAAAGACTGTTTCAACTTCTAGGAAAGACTGATCAGCAAAACTTGAGGATGCTCTTTGGGCCTACCGAACAGCGTACAAAACCGCCCTCGGATGTACGCCGTATCGGCTGGTCTATGGAAATTCGTGTCATCTGCCCATAGAGTTAGAGCACCGCGCCTTTTGGGCCTTAAAATTTTTAAACTTCGATCCCCACTCAGTCGGTAACCATCGAAAATTTTAACTAAATGAACTCGATGAGTGGCGCTCTTATGTTTATGAAAATAATAAACTTTATAAAGAGCGGACGAAGCGTTTAAACGATAAACACTTAAGGCACTCTAAAAACTTTAAGCCGGGCGACCAAGTCCTTTTATATAATTCTCGTTTACGTTTATTTCCGGGCAAATTAAAATCTCGCTGGTCTGGCCCGTTTTCTGTTTTAGAAGTATTTCCTTATGGAACTGTTTTAATTTCTCACCCTGATAAGGGTAATTTTAAAGTGAATGGTCAGCGTCTTAAACTTTATTTTCTGGTGATAATGATGTCAGTCCAAACATTATTAAGTTTCTGCTTCACGAACTTTAACTTTGAATTTTTAATTTTTGCTAAAAACAATTTTATTTCTGGACAACAATATTTTTGGAAAATATTATTTTTTTTGATGCGTCGAGCTCAACGACGCTTTAAACAAAGGGCGCTCTTGGGAGGCAACCCAAGTTATCTTTTTCTGTTTTCTTTATTTTCCAATTTTTGGCCTCGGACGGCTCCGACAAGCTGAAGCTTCTGCGATCGCTTGCTCCAACGTTGCTGAATCCATCATGAAGTCCAAAGAAGACATTCGGGGGAGCGGCATCACTCAACTTTCGCAGCAAATAAATCCGGGGAAGTACCTGTCTTTCAATTCTGTCTTTCAATTCCGTACTTTATTTTTCTCTCCTTCTCCAATCCCCTTCTTTTGTCATTGAGGACAATGTCTATTTTAACTTGGGGGAGGACTACCTCCTTCATTTTTGCTTAGTGTAAATATTTTTCTTTTTGTATATATTTTAAATATTTCCAAAAAAAAAATGAATATCTTAAAATTCCAAATAAAAAAGAGAAAATATTTCCAAAATCCAAAAAAAATGAGAATATTTCACAAAATTAAAAAAATATATATGTGTGTGTTTTTGAATAGTTTAAACATTTTGGTATTTCAATAGTACCCCTAGTTTTTATTTTGTTTTACTCAAAATCTCTTATAAACAACTTAGTTAATTATAATATTTCTAATCGTTCTTTTTAATTATGTTTCACAAGTAAAATGTTGGCCATGTTGTGTTTCTAATTTACGGTAGCATGTTAAGGTGAAATATTTTTCTAAAACTCGCATTTCTATTATGGTTTTTTGTTTTTTATTTCCTTTACTTTCTCAAAAATTCATCATCCACTATTTTCTTTTTCGTTTTTGAATAATTTTTGTAAAGTCAACTTTTGAATAGCGTAGTAGATGTGAACAATCCAAATCACCTATTATTTCTATTTTCAAGTTAATTTCATCAATCTTCTTTTATTATCTAGGACTCGCTTTTTGAAATTTTTCAAACCTTTGTTTTTAAAAAATTCAAAAGCGTGAAAATGATTTAGGCCATTTTTGTTTTCGTTTGAGCTTTCCTGCCAACCTACAAACTTTTACCACTAGTTAGCCGTTTTTGAGCCTTTTTCTGATTTCATTTGATAGCTCCTCTCTTCATTTCATTTTCACCAAAGCCAAAATTTACAACCTATCTAATCACACTAGCCTTTTTGAGTTTTATAAAATATTTTCATGATTTTGATAGGTTATTTTTGTGGGTTTTGTGGGAGTAAGGTTGTTGAAAAAGTATGCTCAAAAGTTATGATTGTTTTTGATTGGCCATTTCAAAATAAAAATAAAAATATTTATTGCCTTTGTTTTGAAAAAAGAAAAAAAATGAACAAAAAAGAGAAGAAAAAGAAATATATATATATATGTATATTTTAAATGAAATTTTTTTTTTTGAAACTCTTTGTTCTGGTTTAGTGTGATTTTAAAGCTTCACATTTATCTTTGAATTCCACTCCTAATCATATTCCTAAACCAAACGTTTCTGTCCTATTTAAGTCCTTTTGATTCACGCTTTTTGATTTTTATTTAACAACTAAGAAAAGAAGAAAAGTAAATCAGTTTTAGTTTTGGATTTAAACCTAGATTTTTGTTAATTAAATTGATATAATTATAATGCGTTGCTTGGATCTAGTAACAACTCAATGCGTTTTTTTTCATTTTCGTTGCTTTGCTTAAGTCTATTTAAAGAATTTCGTTAAAATTTTGGATGATTTGTTTTTATTGAGTAAAGTTTATAAAAGTTTTACCATACCTAAATAATTGTTTTAGAGTTACATTTCACATTTTCCCTACTTAAAATTTCGCATAGTACTTGTGTAGGCATAATTAGAACTTTTTGATTAGTCCTTTTTTTATGATTATCTAGTTTTTATATTTTTGCTCGAGGACAAGCAAAGCTTAAGCTTGGGGGAATTTGATAATACGTTTTGTAGCCTAAACTATTATCGTATTTTCTATTTTATATTGTACAAATCATGTCTATTATTAGTTTATTTTTTATCATTTTTATGTAAATATTATTGTCACTGACTTTTTCTTGTCTTTTTGAAGGTTTCCAGAAAATTGGCCAAAAATGATCTGACACACCCCCCTGTCACGCCCTCTGTAACGTCCCAATTCGCGCTAGGCCCCTTGATTGCGCTTTTGAGTCAAGGGGGCTGTGGTGAGCCCAATGGGGGTGTGGGTGAACAGGTGCGAACGTATGGGAAATGAGGAAAACAAGACAAAACGGTTATTTTGGCCGACACGGGTATGGACACGGCCGTGTCCATACCCGTGTGCCTCATGCCAATATTAGGCTTCCAGTTAGAGAGGTACACGGGTATTGGGACACGGGCGTGTCCCTACCCGTGTGCCGAGGACACGGGTCGAGACACGGCCGTGTCTCTACCCGTGTGCCGCAACCCCGACACGGCAGAAAGCTGTTCTGGGATGAACACGGCCCTAAACACGGCAGGCGACACGGCCGTGTCACCTGAACACGGGTAGGAACACGGCCGTGTGCCTACCCGTGTCTGCGGTGTATAAAAATGAAAAAGTTGGAAACCCTAGCATTTCATCCCCTTTCTTCAGCCCCGAAATTTCTGAGGGAGTTCTCTTGGCTGGAGGGGAAAGGAGCTTGCCGGAGCCATCCTTGGAGGAATCGAAACGTCGCCGCCGTCAAGGGAAAAACAATGCCGCCGCGAAGGAGTGCGAGGCTCATGGTCGGCCATGGTGGTACCGCTGTACTTGAGGTGAGCTTTCTCCCCTCTCCCTTGGTGCTAGATCTATAGTTATTTTAGGAGAGACATCGACTCCATAGAGTCTTGATGGTGAGGAGGAGAGTTCTTAGGATAAGCCATGCCTAGGTTTTCTAGGCTTAGTCTCCCTCAACCTTCTCATCATTCAAAGTGGAGATGAGAGGGGTTTTCGTTGAGGGTTTGGCTTTGAAAGGAGAAATAAGGTTGGGTGTGATTTCTGGAAAAGTTTATGCGAGGTCGTTGCAAGGAAGAAGATGAACGGATGCCGTTCATCTCGCCTTAAGATGCGTGCAGAAATCTGATTTCTGCACGCGGCGACCTTCGTGGCCAATTTCAGAGGTGTTCTGGCCGGATCTGGGTGATCGACTCAACACGAAAGTCGTAGCCCTTGAAATTACCTTTCCAACGAGTGGTTGCACGTTTCCATGCGATACCTGTAGCCACGGGAAAGCGGGTTCGAGTCCGCTGCGTTCGGGAAAATCCTGTACAGGAAACTGTTTCCTGTACGTATTCGAGTTGAATTTCTGGTATGTTGCGACCAGATCTGGGCGATCGACTCAACACGAAAGTCGTAGCCCTCGCGAATACCTTTCCAACGAGGGGTTGTGCATTGTGATCGGATTCCTGTAGCTCCGGAAATCCCAGTTTTAGTATCGGGCTATCCTATGTTAATGCACTTGTTAAATTATAATGCTAGCACTCTTGCAATGGTTGTGATTTGCTCATTTGTTATCTTGCTCCCATATATCTATAATGTCGTTGTTACTATAATTTAGCATGGTTACTCATTTGGTTGTGTAATAAGGAATAACCATGTGTTGGTAGAGAAATGGAGTGGATGAGAAGGCTAGAAATTAAGGGTTGAGATTGGTGTAGAATATATTTATATATAGTTGGGTGTTGAACATATCTATTATGCGTAGTGTTGAGGTGAATTCATTGAATAGGTGGGCGTGAATATGATGGACGCTATGTGAAGAGTATTTTGTAACCGTAATCCGAGCCCAAGGGGTTTATTAATAACCGATGCTTAGAGTTGAAGCCTCCCTACGGGTAGCATCGAGTGAGTTGTTTTGGGGCATGTGATGTGCGACGATTCATCGTGTCGCGATATTGAGATAAGGACTGTGGCAGGTCTACGGGTTCGCCAGTCGTCACACCGATGGGAGCCGATGGGTAGACCTTAGGCGGTAGGGTTAGATACTTGGTGTCCATAACCCGAGATCTCCTCCGCGCCATGAGAATGGTTGGGCTTGCACCTCGTGCGCTTCCGAGGTTCCATCCGATTCGAAATCAAAGGCCAGGTTGGGCTGTGTTCTTGGTGCACATCTACCCAAGACCCCTTCTGAGCCGTAGTACGCATGTGAGCTCCGTTGTTGTGTTCTTAGCGTTGAGGCGTACAGGGGCCTAGGATAGGTAGTGTGATGCCACCTAGTAGTGGAGACGCCCGCTCCACTGTCGCCGTCTGGCCACGACGGACGACGCCTGAGAGGTTAGCTACCTGCTCGAAAAGTGGGAACTTCAAGTCTGTGTCGACATAGCAACTTGCATGTGCGTGCGCATGATTCGGTCATAGCATAACATTCATATCATGTCATTCATTGCATACACAAGATCCTCATCTTATAAGTTTGTATGGGCACTCTTATACGATGAGTTACTTTACTGTTAAGCCGATCCTTAACTTATAAGTTTGTATGGGCACTCTTATAAGTTAAGTTACTATTCTGATTACTTATACCTGCTGTCATATATATAGATATTTGTAGAACTGCTAGTTGTGTAGCGTAGTTTATTCTCCACCATATTTACAGTCACCTGCTTGTTTACTTGCTTATATATATATATTGTACCTTTGTTCCTTTCTCCGCCCGGTGCCGAGGAGTCGCCGGGGGAGCGGATGTGAAGCCACTTAGTCTTATGACTAACAGTTGCTACGTCTTCCTTTTTAGGAGGAAACCCCGCAGGTAGAGCAGCGACGGACTATGCAGCAGGACAGCCAGGCCCGGATGATAGGACCTGAGGTGGTGGTGCCATCGGCACCGTCAGTGACAGTCGTGAGTGTTTTCATGTAGCCGTTTGGCAAAACATTTCTAGACTCTTGTTCTTTTGTACAAGCCGGTTGTGCTTGTTATCTTCCGCTCTTTTGGACTTAAACTTAGCTGTGAAATGAACTGCTTTACTTTTCTGTTATGGTTGGGTTGGCATTGTTTATGTGATATGGATTGTAGCCGGCGGAATAGGCGTCTTGTGGTAAAGGCTAACCCGTGTGTTAGTGCTACCGCAAGGCGGCTATTTCGGGCATAAGACTCCCCTCGTGCCGTGTGTTGTGTTCCGGGAGGGGGGTCTTACACCCTCCCTGGGCATGACCTAGGGTGTGTCACCCGATCTAGAGGACTCCTGCTGGAAGGGACAGAAAAACGAACAAAATGGCAGTCACGCCCCCTGACATGCCCTCCCCGGGCGTGTCGCCAGGCGTGACCAAGGGCGTGTCGCCCTCTGCCACAAAGCCTGCCGCCGCATTGAATGCAGGTTCCGCCACAGCACGCAACAGTACTGTCACGCCCCACGTCACGGGCGTGACCTGGGGCGTGACATCAACCTTTCCGACGACTGACGGATTTCCGACCAATGATTTCGACATGACGTGTGTGGCACGCCCCCCCCCCCCACCTACACGGGCGTGACCATGGGCATGTCAACCGACGTACAGAAGCAATCATCCCTCCCGCCAGATCCCACAACCCGAGGTCAACTTCGTACATGTCACGCCCCCTGACACGCCCCCCCTAGGGCGTGTCGGAGGGCGTGACCAACCCGAGAATTTTGCTTATAAATTCAGGGCCCCCCCCTTCCATTTCAGCAAGCTTTGGTTGAGAGGGGGAGGTGTTGCCCCTTTGTTTCTTGATCTTTTTTATGCTTTTCTCTCTCTCTCTCTCTCTTTGTAATTTTCTTTTAACCCTAGTTTAATCTTTACTTGTTTATGCTTTCTTTGTAATATTTAGTGTTGCTTAGTGCTAATTGTAGGGCTAGAATAGGTTTCAATTCCTTGCACTTGTAATTTCTTTTTCCATAGTGTAACTTGCCCCTTTTCATTAATAGAAGTGTTCTTTGTTTAGCTTGTGTTCTTTTTATGCTTTACTACTCATCACCCCTCCTCCACTTCACTATGATTAACTAATTCTCCTTGTACTCAATCTTGATGATCCGAGGTTCGAGCGATTAAGTTATGATGTTTTGATTAATCTTTTCTTTTTAGGTTAGGGCCTTGAATTACTCTTGATTAATCATGGGTTGGAGCTATATTATCGATATATACACTCAACCTTTGCTTTCATTCTGGGCTAGCCGAGAGGCCGATAGAATGAAGTGAGCATTCAAGAGTAAAGGGAGTTGTACGCACCCCTCGAGAGAGGCAGACATCCAAATCTCCCGGATTGGATTAAAATCCAATAGTGGGGTTCACCGCGTAAAGCGAGTTTTAGGCCTCTGATTTAGACGAGAGTCGGTCGGACTTTCCTAAACTCAGTTGGGCACGACTTCGAGAGAAGCGTGTTCAAGCTTTAGGAACCTCTACGGTCAAGGACCTTTATCCTATTAAGTTTAGATTTTTATCGCATTTTCTTAATCGTCTTTAGCCGAGGTGATTCTTGATCGAGTGCATTTCCATTTCATATTTTCAACCTTTTGTAGTGATTTTTTTATGCTCTTTAATTAACTGTAATAGCTCTCTTTCTAGCTTTAGCTTTACTTCCTTCCTTGCAATTAGATTCTCTAAAACCCTAGTTTTTCCGTCGATAAGATAATAGTTTTCGTGTGAGTAAGCATACTCAACAGTTCCCGGATTTCAATACGACACTTGTGTCCCCTAACTACAATTCGATAGGTATACTTGCCTCATTGGATTGCTAGTTCGGTTGCGTTTATTTTCTTCGAACCCTAGCGCGCAATAGACACCGCGTGTCAACTCACACCGCATGCAATTTCACATTTTAAGGGCTCCACGCTGAGTCCCTTTTTATTATTCACACCCCGTGCTCAACAACACGCAAGGGATCCTCACCGA
This sequence comes from Platanthera zijinensis, assembly GCA_039513925.1. NCBI lineage: Eukaryota > Viridiplantae > Streptophyta > Magnoliopsida > Asparagales > Orchidaceae > Platanthera > Platanthera zijinensis. The sequence continues at coordinate 12,396,045 of CM077098.1, forward strand.
GTCCCTTATCAACACATCGTTCCAGTGCATCAAACACACACGCACTTCCAACCCTTCCACATTTCCATACAACACAAGGGTTCATCATTTACACAGGTGGCAAGCCACCTTACACAACATACCAATCTCACGTTGCTACCCTTAGGGAGACACAACTCTAAGCAGTGGACTACAATACACATTCCATTAATCAACATCTAACATAACCATTCGTTAGCCTTATCCAATTCCTTTTAAAATTAAGCATTCACAAACAACTATGCTTCCACAAGATTTTTACATACTACCATGATACTTCACATGCACATATATGGTTCACTAGTTTTTCCATCCATTTGATTATTAAACTCCACCAACTCGTTTGCACAAACGCGTTTCACCAAACCATTTGTTTTACTTAAGGATCTACCAACTAAATGCCAATAATCATTTATTTATCACAACCACTAACAAATAAGTTCCAGCAAACTTCATGCAAACTTCAACATTAATATCTACCATCTAAATGTTAACAATCATTTATTTATCACAATCCTTAATAAATTGAGTCCAACAAACTTCATGCAAACTTCTACATTAATATCTACCATCTAAATGTCAACAATCATTTATTTCTCACAATCATTAATTAATTAAGTCCAGCAAACTTCATGTAAACTTCAACATTAATATCTACCATGACTTCTTGGCTAAATTCAAACCCGGCTCTACATTAACCCGAGAGCAACATGTACATAAGACTTGACGGTACAGCAACTTTGATTGGACATTCCCGAATCTACAGGACTCATATGAAAACTTGTAACCATCTGTTGGAAAGGTATTTCCAAGGTCTACGAATTTCGTGTTTAGTCAAAAGCCCAGATCTAGCTGTAGCATACTCGAAAACGTACTTGAAGTTCGCTGCGCACAGAAAATAGATTTCTGCACGCATCTTAAAGCAAGATGAACACATCGGTTGATCTTCTTCTTTTAGACATTTAATCAAAACTATATGCAGAACTTCCTCCTCCCTTATTCACCTTCAATAGACCATTTCTCTTCACGAAACCAAGTCCACCATCTTCAAAAAGAAGAGAGGAAAGGTTGAAGACATCAAATCTCTAGGACACAAGCCCTAGCATGATCTCTATCTAGGAGATCTTCATCTCACAAGTGAAACTCTTTTGAGTCGACATTTCTCCTAGAAACTAACTACAGATCTAGCACCAAGGGAGAGGGTAGGAAGCACACCTCATTTCCAGAGGTTCCGGCCATGGATCTCATCATTCTCCTTGGCGGCATCTCTCTCCTTGTTCGTGTTGTTCTTTATGGGGAAGAGAAAGGGAAGACTTTCCTCTAGAAAATCCAACTCTGGCGATCTCCTCCTCCGTCGGGTTCGAAAAAGGTAACTGCTCAGCCAAAAATGTCAAAGTGATGGTTAGGTTTTCTTTAAGCCTCCTTTTATAATGAGAATTAGGTTTAGGTTGCCCCGCCACAGGTCGCCCTAACATTGGACCGCCTATTATTATATTAACTATGTCCTTTTGAAAATACGCGCCCAATTTAAGTCATTTGGCGTCAATCTCGAGAGTCTGGTTCAGACCGTGCATGTGGCAGCAAGCAGACAGAGCCAAAAATCCACCAAGTCAAAATCGTTGAGTGTGCCTCCTTCACTCGACGAATCGTCGAGTGGCGTCGAGTGCACTCAACGCACTCGACACCTACAGGCCTCGAAATAACTCTAACTAAAAAGCGTTGAGTGGCATTGAGACCACTCAATGCCATATTGACTTCACTCAACGCCAACATCCCTCAGAATGATTCTAAGTTAAAAGCGTTGAGTGGCGTTGAGACCACTCAACGCCGCGTTGCCTTCACTCAATGCCAACATCAGTAGGAATAGATCTAAGTCAAAAGAGTAGAGTGGCTTTGAGATCACTCAATTCCGCGTTGACTGCACTCAACGCCAACATCAGCCAGAATAAATCTAAGTTAAAAGTGTTGAGTGGCATTGAGACCACTCAACGTCGCATTGACTTCACTCAACGCCTCAACTTCCAGATAATATTCTAAGTAAAATACATTGAGTGGTGTTGAGTCCACTCAACGTCTCAGCATAATTCGTCGAATGGCGTCGAGTGCACTCAATGCACGCGACGCCCCGAGTGTAGAAAATATACTAAGTCCAATTTCATCGAGTGGTGTTGAGTCCACTCAATGCCTCAGCATTTGGAATATTCCTAAGTTAAAATTCGTCAAATCCAGTCGGCTCACTCGACGCTTCCCGAGTTTGAGTCACTCCTCTTGACTCAAAACACGTGTGAGGGGCCTAGTGCGAAACGGTACGTTACAAATCCTATAAATAAAATAAAAGATTTCTTCCCCGAAATCAGGCTAAGGATGTGGGGGGGTAAAGCATGAAAAATAAAATAAGTTTTTAAATTTACCTTGGAAAAATAACTCCCGGTAGCGCTTTGGCATCAAGTCCACCAGCTCCCAAGTGTATTTTTCTTTTTCGTGATTAGACCATTGGACCTTTACCAATGGTACACTTTTCCGTCAGAAGCTCCTTGTCTCGGTGTCCACTATCCACACCGGCTCTAGTAGGAAGGATCTATCAGTTGCCACTGCTCCATCTGTAGTGGGGACATATTGGTCAGGCTGTAGTAGTGCCTTCCGGAGCGATGACACAAGGAAGATGTCGTGCAAATTTTTCAGTTCTTGTGGTAGCTCCAGCCGATAAGCTAAAGGGCCAATTCTCTCCAATATAGCATAGGGCCCCACATATCTCGGGTTGAGCTTCTTCATACCACGCACTCGCGACACTCCATGCATTGGCCTAATCTTCAAGAATACCTTATCACCCACTTGAAATTCTACCATCTGATGCTTTGCATTATAGTACTTTGCCTGTCGACTTTGAGCCTCAAGCAAGCGGTCTCGTATCAATCTAACAAGCGCATCGGTGTCGTCAATGTACTTTATCCAAAAAAATTTGGATCTTCATCCTGCACCCATGCCAATGGAGTTTTACACCTTCTCCCATAAAGTGCTTCATGGGGAGCCATCCCGATGCTAGCTTGATGGCTATTTTTGTATGAAAATTCTACTAGTGGTAAGAGGATTTCCCATGGTTCCCCTTTATCCAATACACAGTCTCAAAAGATCTTCCATTGTCCTGATGGTCCTTTCAGACTGGCCATCCGTCTGAGGGTGAAAAGTTGTGTTGAAGGTAAGGAGAGAGCCCATATATGCTTGTACTGCCTTACACTCCTTGGAGGTAAAGCAGCCATCACGATCGGAGACTATCGTCTTAGGCACGCCATGGTACCGTACAAATTGCTCCACAAAGAGCCGCACTAAAACATCGACATGTGCCTCCTTTATAGGGATAAATCTGGCCACCTTCGTTAAGCGATCCACGATCACCCAAACAGAATCGTTCCCAGAGCACGAGCGAGGCAACTCGTGAACAAAGTCCATGGAGATATCCTCAAACTTCCACTCAGGGATGGACAATGACTGTAATAATCCTCAGGGGCTCTTGCACTCCACCTTTACCTTCTGAAAAGTCACATAGTGTGTAACAAAATACTTGGACCGCACTCTTCATTCCCTGCCAGAACATGGTCTTTCGCAAGTCGCTATATATCTTGGAAATCCCGGGGTGCGCTGAATACTGGGAGCAATGTGCCTCTCTCAATATGTCTTCCCGGATTTCCCTGCCCTTGGGAATGTAGAGTCGGCCACGGAAATGCACGAGGTCATCCCTTAGTGTATACTCCTCCGTGGTTCCATTTTGAATTGACTTAATTATAGGGGCCAGAGCAGCATCCTTCCCCTGCTCTGCCTGAATTCGATCTCGAATGTCGCATATTATACTCATGGTAGCCAAATACTTCGTATACTCCACAGGATGATCCTTATATATCAATATCGTCCCCGTCTCCTCTAGTACCCGTACACATTCCATTCTCATCATTCGAGACTCAGGGTTCGACTCAAGTACTTTTCTGCTCAACGCCTCAGCTGTAGAGTTTGCTTTTTTGAGGTGGTAGTTCAATGTAAACTCATAATCACACAAAAATTCTAGTCACCGCCATTGTCGCAAATTTAACTCCTTTTGGGTATGAACATACTTCAAATTTTTGTGATCCGAAAAGATCTCGCAGTTGATGCCATATAAATAGTGTCTCCAAACCTTTAAGGTGAACACCACTGCCCTCAACTCTAAATCATGAACCGGATAATTGTCTTCATGCTTATTCAGTTGCCTCGAAGCATAAGCAATCAGATGCACATGCTGCATCAGTACTGCTCCCATCCCTTTATATGACGCATCTGTGTAAACTTAAATCATTCCTTCCCAGATGGGAGGGCTAGGATGGGTGCGGTGGAAAGTATATCTTTCAGCTCTTGGAATGCAGCTTCACGCTGGGTTGTCCCCTCGTATGACACACCTTTCTTTGTCAGAGCAGTGAGAGGAAGGGCTAACTTTGAGAATCCTTTCACAAACTTGCGATAATACTCAGCAAGTTCAAGTAAACTCCATACATCAGCCACTGACTTCAAAGGGTACCATTCCTTTACGGCACGCACTTTGGTCGGATCCATGGCTAGTACAACACTAATCACATGGCCCAAGAAGGCAACTTCTCGGAGCCAAAACTCGCACTTGCTGAACTTAGCAAACAAGGTATGCTCCTTTAACTTCTTCAGCACCAAGGTCAAGTGTTCAACATGCTCTTCCTCTATCTTTGAATAGACCAAAATGTCATCGATGAAGACAATGACAAAGACGTCTAGATATGGCTCAAACATCTTGTTCATCAAACTCATGAACGTTGAAGGGGCATTTGTGATCCCAAACAGCATTACGGTGAACTCGTACAAACTGTACCTTGAGCTAAAAGTTGTTTTCTGAATGTCCTCCTTTCGTATCCTCAACTGATAGTACCCCGAGCGTAGATCTAGTTTGGAGAACCAATGCGCTCCCACCAGCTGATCGAATAACTCATCGATCTGGGGTAAGGGATGGGTGTTTCACACCGTCAGTCGGTTGAGCTCCCGATAGTCTATGCACAGATGCAAGGTTCCGTCTTTCTTCTTCACAAATAGAACAGGAGCTCCCCAAGGTGATGAACTGGGGAAATTAAACTCTGTCTCTACTAATTCTTGCACTGGGGCAATTAAACTCTATCTCTACCAATTCTTGCAATTGAACTCTAAATTCGGCGAGTTCCTTTGGGTCCATTCTGTAAGGGATCCGAGAGATGGGCATGGCACCCGGTACTAACTTAATCTGAAAGTTTACCTCTCTATGCGGGGGTAATCCTGGCAATTTCTCAGGGAATACCTCAGTAAAATCCCATACTATTCGCACATCTTTCAACTCAGTTACCATCTCTTTTAGTTCAAAATAGATCATATATACCTCATCCCCTCTCATATGGGCCTTAAGGGCCTTAATCGAAGATAAAAACATACGAGGTGCAAGTCTAATACCTTGAAAGATGACCTCAGAGTCTCCATGCCTCAAGGAAATTTATTTCTCCGCACAATCAATCCTGGCATGGTGCCAATCTAACCATGGCATGCCCAGAATGAGGTCGAATTCTGGCATTCTCAACACTGTTGCATGGGTTTCAAAGAACTTTCCTCCAAGAAGTACCTCAAAATCACATTTTGCGGATGCAGTTATCTCAGAGCCATCCAGGAGAAGTACTCTCCGAGTAATACCGGTGAAGTATTGCACTCCTTCTAGGTTTTTAATGAAATCTGCCGACACAAACGAGTGTGTGGTACCGGTATCGAATAGAGTATAAGCTGGTTTCCCACCAACCATCACGGTGCCTATGTACCCATTATAAAGACTCAATCTAGACTCTTAGCATATTTTAAACTATTTGAATGAAAAGCTTATAATATAGTGATTAAATCACAACATACCAGCAATTACATCCTGAGGATTCCGCTCTTGCGCCATGTCCAACGCGAACACCTGATCCCGAGCAGGTTCGGGATTCCTTCCTCGTGGTCCTCATCCTCGACCATGCATATGTCCCCGTCCTCGTGGATCTGTCGGAGGGAGAGCAGGGGGGAGCATTTCCACCTAGCTGTGGATAGTAGCGTCGGATGTGGCCCGGCTGGTTGCACTAGAAGCAGACTGCTCATATTGTTCCCTGGGTTGCAGATGCATTTGTGGTGGTGGAGGTAGTGATGGCTGCGGGGCCGGACGCTCCATCCTAAAATTCTGACGGAAGCGACCCCCACATCTATTGTTTCCTCTCCCTCTGTTATCTTGCCTCCTCCTATAGCTAGGATCGGTCTCCATCACACCCTTAGTGGGTCTCTTATTACTTCCTAAGTGATCTGCCTCCAGCCTTTTTGTCATATCAATTATCTCGGCTAAGCTTGAATCCGCTATAAACAAAAGGGCTTGCCTCAGGGGATCTCGCAAGCCTTTATAGAATCGCTTAGCATATCCCATGTCATTCAACTTATATGTGTCAGCAAACCTAGCGGGATGCTGAAACTCTCGCTGATATTCTGTAACTGTCTTGGATCCTTATTTTAGCTGCAGGAATCTTTCTTCAAGTTCATCCCGAGCGGTAGAAGGGATGAAGTGTTCCAAGAAGGCTTCCGAAAATCACTCCAACTAATCTCCGTGTACACCCAGCCTTGAAAGGTGGAGCCCATGAGGGACTTCCACCACCTCTTGGCATGGGATTCCAATAATGACACGGCTAATGTCACAGCCATGTTGGTTGGACATCGGATTCCCTCAATTAGTTCTTACACTAAGTCGAGTCATTCCTCCGTACGCACGGCCGACTCTGTCCCATGATAGGCAGGTGGAGAGAGAGCACGGAACGTGCTTAACCAATTAGAGTTCGGGGCTTGTTGTTGCACCGGAGCCTGTTGAACCCTGAACGTGTCCAAAATAGCTGTGAGCGTCTGTCCTAGCTCCGACTGTTGAAACTGAGTGGGTACGGAAGGGACGGGAATGCCACCTACTGGCTCTACATTCGTCGGGATCTACACCAAAGGTACAAACCTATGGTCAGGTTGGCTAATCATAGGGTAATGACTGGGCATACTTAATGTGAATTACATATGGGCACACCACTGCTTCTACTAAGTCAATTTATCCGCAAACTGACCAATCGAGAGGGGTGGCACCATTTTTCCTTGACTTCTTTAGTTCAGGATCATTGCAAGCTGATACTATTTGTAAGACCCCCTCCCATAACACACGACACGGTCGAGGGAAGTCTTATGCCCAGAACCGCCTTCTTGCGGTAGTGCCAACACACGGGTCATCCTGTACCACAAGACGCATATCATGTCGGCTAAAATCAATATCATCATTGTCAACCCAACATAAGAATATAAGCAGAAGTCAAAATCCACATAAGTATATAATGTCCAACTAGTACAGCAAATAAAAAGAACTAACCATGGCTTCTATAGTATCAGAGTACAACATGCCAAAAAGGCTACAAAATGAGTCTCTCTAAGGCTTCATTTGGTTTAGCGGTTGCGGTTGTAGAATGAGTTGTTGTAAATGGAGGTTTGTAAATGGAGCTATTGAAAACTAGTTGGTGGAAATGGAGATTTGTTTGGGTGGTCTGTGTTTGCGGAGTTGTTCGGAACAGAGAATCATTTGGCAATACAGCGGTGGCATTTTATAAAAAAAATATTATAAAATATTTTATATTTTTTGTTTTTAATTAATTTTAATATTAATAATATTATTGTTTTAATTATATTTTTTTAATCGATTTTATATATATATAAACTTTTTGGTAAAAATTTTGTAATTATTTTTACTGTTCAAACTATAGTTTTAATTTTTTGTAATTTTTAATTGTTTTTTGTAATAACTTTATTCCTCTGCCTGCCTCCGCCTCCCCTGCCTCCGCCTCCCCTGCCTCCGCCTCCGCCTTGCCTTCCCCCTACCTTTGCTTGCCTCCGCCGTCGCCGGCCTCCCCGGAGCCCACCGGCATGGTCACCGGACCCCGGCGTACCCACCAGGGGTAGCCCGACGGTGCTCCGGCAGGGCCCCAGCAGTCGGCGGCCCAAACCGTGAGGCCCAGATTTGGGCCTCACGGTTAGGGCCGGCGGCTGCTGGAGCCCCGTCGGACTACCCCAGGTGGGTTCGTCGGGGTCCGGCGACCATGCCAAGCAGCCTGGAAGTGGCAGAGCCTTCTTGGATTACGCTTACAAGGCTCCATCAGAAGGACGATCCCGATCTGCGGCACATCAGAAGCAGAGCTGAAAAAGAGGAGTTACTAGAATTTTCGATCGATGATGTGGGTACCTTGAAGTACCGCGACAGATATTGTATTCTCGTTGTTGAGGATATTCGAGCAAGGATATATAATGAAGCGCACGGTTCAAGTGTCATCTACCATCCTGGTTCCACAAAGATGTATCGAGATCTGAAGCAAATTGTCTGGGGGTCGGGTATGAAGAACGATCTAGCCAAGTTTGTGTGTAAGTGTTTTACTTGCAAGCGAGTTAAGGCAGATCATGGAAGGCCTGGTGGCAAGCTGACGCCTTTGGATATTCCAATTTAGAAGTGGGAGAGTATTTCTATAGACTTTATTATTGGTTTGCTGAGATCTCTCCGAGGACATGATTCTGCGTGGGTCATAGTTGATAGATTGATGAAGTGTGCTCACTTCGTGTCATTAAAGATTGATTACTCCATAAAGAAGATAGGAGAGTTGTATTTGGAAGAGGTCATTAGATTGCACGGAGTACCTGTAAGTATCGTGTCAGATCGAGATTCTAGGTTTACGTCTCGTTTTTGAAAAAGTTTGCAGGAAGGGTTGGGTAACGATCTCAGGTATTCCACTGCTTATCATCCGCAGACCAATGGACAGACAGAGAGAGTTAATCAGATTTTGGAATACATGATCAGATGTTACATCTTGGACCACGGAGGAGCGTGGGACAAGCGGCTTAGATTGATGGAATTTATCTATAACAACCGTTATCAGGAGAGTTTGCAGATGGCCCCTTTTGTGACTTTGTATGGGAGGTGATGCAGAACTCCCTTATTTTGGGCCGAAGTTGGTGAAAGACCGTTGTAGGGGTCGGAAGCCTTGGAAGAGATGAATAATTCTATGACGCATATTCGAGAAAAACCTCGTATAGCTTTGGAGCATTATGATAAGAACGCTAATCGACAAAGGGCTGATCTAGAGTTTGTAGTCAGGGACATGATATTTCTCAAGGTATCTCCGATGTCAGGCGTTAATAGGTTTGGAAGGAACCATAAGTTGGATCACATGTATGTGGGACCTTTCCAGGTTTTTGAACGCATCGGAGTGTCAGCTTATAGGATGGATTTGCCATCTAATATTCCTGGGGTGCGCGATGTGTTTCATGTGATCCAGTTGCGAAAATGCGTGCTTAGTGACCGGCATGTTCTTTACTCTATGCCCCAGTTACAGTCTAATCTTTCTTATGTTGAAGCGCCTGTTTATATCCTAGATACTCAGGATCGGGTGTTGCGAAGGAAGACAATACCCATTGTCAAGGTTCTTTGGCGAAACCAAGACGTTGAAAGCGCGACTTGGGAGTTGGAGTCACCTATGAGAGAGGCTCATCCTCATCTGTTCTCCTAGTTTCTTCTGGTAAGTGTTTTTATTAGATAACCTTTGGTTATTTTCGTTCGGTAGTAGATTCGATTTGTGTCAAGTTTCGGGACGAAACTTTCTTTTAGGGGGAGTGGTTGTAATGCCATTGATTTTCGATGTTTATTTTAAATTTCTGTAGTGACGTAATTATGATGTTAAGGCGTTATGTTGACGCATAGTTAACGGGCGTCGTTGTTGGAGCATGATTTTTGCTCATCGGAATCCGAGATTGACTCGGTGGATTTTAGTAGGTTGATGTTGGTTGTGACTTCGGGGAATTTTAACCCGAGTTTGGTTTGTCGAATCTTAATTTCGACTTCGTCGTTGGTTTCGTAGCATTTATGTTTAGCCTCGGTGTGAATTTTGTAGAAATCCGAGTTGATTCGAGTTTTTGATCGTTTGGACGTTTAATTATTAATAATAATATTATAATATATATATATATATAAATACTTAAAACTGAACCCTATTCCCTATCTTCTTCCCCAAGCCATCGGACCGAGAACGCGTACGAAAGGAGGCGAAGGGTATTGCAAGGCCTTCGGCCGCCGCCTGTAGGAGTTCCGGTGCTCAGAATTGTCGTTGGAGGGTGGATCCGGAAAGCTCTCGCCGAGATCTACAAGTTTGTGGTAGGTGATTTTGTTTTCTTGGACTTTTGGTGTTAGGTTTTTGACCTTGACTCGTGTTTTTCCCGTAAAGTTTCAAGAATCGTTGTCTAAGAGTTCTTGCGGCCGATCCTTGGAGCGGAGCGCTCGTGAGGCCGGATTTCTGTAAATCTTGAGGCAAGTGGTGGTTTGCTCCCTTGCCCAACCTCTTATAAATTCTTTATGTTTCCTTCTCTGAATTTTTTTCTACTCCTGGTTATCTTTATATAACATAACAGTAAAATTTTCGTTCCTTTCTTCTTGTCGTGTTGTTATAGAGTTCTTTTACCTATGTTTGGTCTCCTGCCTTGTCTAGCCCTCCTTTTCTCTCATTTCATGGAACTTATTCATGGTCTAAGTTTAATTGTTGTCAAAATTAATGAGTCTATTAACCTTTGTTTAGGTAAGAGAGTTTTTGTCAGGATTCTTCCTTAGGCGTTGAGTAAATTCAGTTAGGCGTCGAGTGTTTAGCGCTTGGCATCGAGTGCGTCGAGTGTTTAACCCTTGGCGTCGAGTGCATCAAGTGTTTAGCCCTTGGCGTTCGAGTGTGTCAAGTGTTTAGCCCTTGGCATCGAGTGCGTCGAGTGTTTAGCCCTTGGCGTCGAGTGCGTCGAGTGTTTAGCCCTTGGCGTCGAGTGTTCAGCCTTTGGCGTCGAGTGTTCAGCCTTTGGCGTCGAGTGTTTAGCCCTTGGAGTCGAGTGCATCGAGTGTTTAGCCCTTGGCGTCGAGCGCGTTGAGTGTTTAGCCTTTGGCATCGAGTGCGTTGAGTGAGTCTACTTTGGCGTCGAGTGCGTTGACAACATCTTTCTTGGCGTCGAGTGAAACAGAGAGGCGTTGAGTGGTTGTAGTCTTGGCGTCGAGTTATTTCAGAGCTCGTGTTGAGTAATTTTAATGTATCCATCGAGTGACTTTGAGTTCGTCAAGTCATATTCGTTGAGTATACCTTAGCAACTTCTTATTTTTCTTCTCTTTGCACCGTTATGAAAATCTGATGCTAAGCCTTGGGTTTCTTTTTGTTTATTTATATAATGCATGGTTATTTGTGGCCTTAGTATGCAGTGGATAAAGGACCACCACCTCAGTGCCGGTTTGTGAATCATTACACCTGATGGGTTTTTTCTCTTCTTATGGGTTGTTGGGTTGTATTGGACAATGTGGTCACTACCACAGTGCCTTTTTGAGATGTTTGGCCTGAAGATTGGCGTTGGAGAATGTGGCCCCCAACTTATTATCGGTTTACCGATGCTAATGATTCATGTGTTTTGAGCTGATCAGTATCTTTTGTTTATATATTTATACACATATGTTCTTATGCATGCACTTGCAGATATTAATGAAGCATGGTTTCATATCGGACTTGGTGCAACTTCTCATACTTAAATTTCTGTAAATTCATCATTTGCTTATTATTTTATTATTTATATGATGTGGTTTGGCATTCATTCTGTCTTGGGCTGGTAACCCTTTAATTTCTCTTGTTTATTTACCTTTGTTTTTCTTTTGCCACTTGTTCATTCTTGCGGAGGCGTTCCTTCTTTTGAATGTCTCAGGCCCGGAGTTGTAGAAGGTTGAGTGGCTAGAGTTGGTAGCCTCAGGATTTCAGCAAAAGTAGCAGTGGTTCTTGCCTCCTCTTCGTAAGGTAGTTTTGTTGTCATGTTTTTAGTTCAGATATGCATGATGTTTGGTGGGTTCGTGTCAGGTTGTTGACGCCCACTGGAGATTTTTTATAGAATGTTAAGTTACTTGTTTGCTGCTAAGTCACTTTTTAGATGATTTGTCGGTTTCACTTGCTCTCTGGGAAAGATTTATGATAGGATTGCATGTTAGTTATTTTCAAGCTATAAAAGTATCATTATGCTTATCTCATACTCATGGCATCTTTTAAATCAAATGTCATTATATTTTAACAAACGTAAAAGCTTTTTTTCTACTTATATTAAATCTAGAGGTATGCATATCATGAGTTGTTATCTTGAAGGGCTCTGCTCATATAGGATAATAATCGAGTCAAATAAAGTATTTTTCGCAACGTATATTTATATTTTCATCTATGAACTAGTTGATCCACCGAGCCGAGTGATACAGCCGTCAAACTTAACTAAAACATGTTTTCTTCAAGATAAACTTAAGAATTTCATGATAAGTGTTAGGAGTAGGTTCTTGCCTAAGCGTCTGCAGTTATTCCATGCACGGCGTTGCATCACGACATGTGTTTTCTCTTACTCTGATACAATGTTTTATGATGAGAATATGCGGGTTGTGACATTCATGGGAATGAAAGTCTCCTCTTCTACAGTTATGTAGATTCAAGGGTGTGAAGCTTCCACGAACAGCTTCACCCTCAGCCTCCATATGCCAAGGTTTTCCTTTTTATATATCGGTAATTTCATAGAGCTAATCTCCTTATGAGTCTCACTGGAAGACATGGTGAAAGGTTAGACTATCCTTATAGAATTCTGGTCAGACTATTAAATCATTTTTGACCAACCTATCTTTGATACCACTTGATAGTTTATTGTTAGTAGTACTCTAACTCACCTAGAGAAGGGTGAATAGGTGGCTTGTAGATTAATTACTACTTTTTTAATTCTAAGCAGATTATCAGCAAAGTAAGAATAGTAAACAATCACACAACAGTACACGGCAATTTATAATGGTTCCCCAAGGTCTAGGTACATCCACTTTCCCTCTACGCCTATCTAGCAGTGAGCTAGACTCTACAATCTCCTCTAAAACTCGGCTCCTTTAAATCTTACAACTCAGATCCCTCAAGATCTCTCAGATCTTACTCAGATTCTATCTCAGACACCCAAACCCTACACTCATGCTATCAAGAAGCCCTACCTTAGAGTACTCAAACTCTTACAGCTCAGAAACTCTCCAGGTTTCCTACCTCGAACTTATCTCCAAGTCCTACCTCAGGCACATAGGTCATATAACTCAGGCTGGGAGTACAGCCCTACACTCAGGCACAAAGGCCCTACACTCAGATCTACAAGTAGATCCTACAGAAAAATATAATTGACTATTATAATAGAAGTCTAAATAAGAATAGACCTTGAAACTCTAGATCTTCTGGTGTTCTTGCTTTGATGGCAAGATCTGGAGTAAGCCATTGATTAGATGAATCTTCAAGAAGCATAAGTTAGGGTTTTTCCTTCTTTGATCATCTTTTTCAGCGGATGGAAGATCTGGCTTTGAGTCTTGAATGACCCTCTCTTGTTCTTCTGAAATCCTTTGACAAGAACTAACTTCAATTACTAGATGATAGTTTGTCATTTTCTGATTTCATGATTTGAGCAACGAAACTGTATTATTGCCCTAGCATATCCCCTTTATATCTTTGACTTCTACAATCGTCTTGAGAAACGTCATGTCAGTGGCATGGACAAGAATAGAATAGTCTATCCTTACTTTATACGCTTCCGCCAAATTTGGATCTCGCCAATCTGTACGGGCTCAACGGCATTATTTGAATCTTCTCGACGGTAACGTTGAGTAAAACCTTCATTCTCAGTGTTACTTGTCTTGGCGCTGAGATTCGTGGATTCTCCACGGTATCGTTGACAATAGACTTCATTCTCAGCGGAATAGTTCTGGCACCTGTCCTTGATGTCTACGGTATAGTGAAAACTGATATACCTTGTCAGCGGTATGGTGGAGAACCATAACCCGTCTCAATGGTATACCTATCCTTTTCTCTAAACCTGTTTTAGAGTCAATAACAATTGTCTTACAAACAAATAAAGTAGATATGCTATCAAATTCATTATGCTCTTAGCATTGAAAGTGATGCCTCTTCAAATCTTGGAATATTGAGGGCAATATTTCCAACAAGGGGAAGGTTTGTGTTTCTCATTTTGCCTTTGGTAAGGGTCCCAAATTAATATAGGGACTAGATCCTATTTAATTGCAGGTTATAGTAGCTTCAAGATTTACCAAAATGCACACTTGGTACTTGGAAAATAGATGCTCTAGACATTTGACTTGAGATAGAAGCTTGTTGACAAGCTACTGTGCAAAAAAGAGACCCAAATTCATCTTTGGACACTCTAGTCATGGCTTCACTAGAGGTTATGCTAATTTTTCCTAGGTAAAATAACATTTATTGGTGTTTTTTTTTTGTGAAAGGATTGCAATAGAATCTGATAATCATAAGGCAAATGTGTGATAAAATTTATCCAGTTTCTTTCTAATTCAATAAATGAATTATAAAGGATGGTCTTCCAGCACAGTGGTTTTCACTGGAACCAGGGTTGACAAATTTTACTTGGCCAACTTTAGGCGGGTAGAAACTTCAGTGTGTCTTCTGATCTACTGTCCCAACTCAAGTCATCTATGACATAAGAGACTAGCTCACCTCAAATTTAAAACCGTAAGTAAATTGTCTAAGTCAAACAGGGGTTTGCCTAAGTTAAAATATTTAAAGGATATACATTATAGTGCTTGCCAACTTAAAGAAAAACAATTCATAATACATCTATGTGTCTTTACTTTTTCCATATAGATTTGTTTGGTCATATTTTCATTACTAGTTTTGGAGGAAAAAGAAACTCCCTAGTCAGGGGTTTCCATATGGATTTGTTTGGCCCCTCAGACTCAATCTTCGTCTACTACCCAGCTTCCACTGCAGCCCAAGTCCTCGCCAACGAATGATCCTACGGTTTCCTTCACCGCAATATCGTTCAACGACATCATTTATCTAGCTACAGTTCAAATTTCTTTGCCAGTAGTACCAATTCCTCCAACACTAGTTTCTTCGCCCACTGGCACCGTATCGTTCGACGTCTTCAGTGTGATTTTGACCCATGAGCACGTATCAACACCAGATTGCGTCAGATACTTGGTCCATTGACGAGGCCGCATGATGATTGACGCCTTTGGATTTCTATAGCAGAGATCAAGAGACCCACCCCGGCTCTACGATGACATTATGATCATCTCCATTTCTTGGAGATGAATACTTTTGAGATGGGAAGTTGATGGGGATCGGTCTATAAGGCCTGTTCGGACCAAGTGACGATCAAAGTCACTCATTACGAGCGAATCGCCAATCATAGGATTTTGTGTTCTTGCACTTTTTCCCTATTTTATCTAGTTTTTTTTGTTTTTGAGGGCTACAACGAACGGAGGATCTCGACTGTCTGTTATCCCTTTCATAGTGTATATAAAGGAGTAGAGGGCTCATATTTGAGGAATTGAAAATTGTGTGAAAGTGAAGCTTCTCTTTTTGATAATCTGGTGCTGAAACCAGAACCTGAGTGTCAAAGCCTGGATTAATCTCATCCACTCCCCTCGGTTGGCAACCTCTTTTCCCCGCCACCATTTGTCGGCAGACCTCGCTTCCTCCTCTCTCCCTTGTCATGGAACCACTACATCTTCACCCCCAACCCCCTAGGCTGACCACAGATTGCTCCCCACTACCTAGATCAGCCACTCTACACCACCCTCCCCTTCATATTATTTTGTAATTTAGTTTCCAGCAATTATCGGAAAACTCTTCCGGCCTCCCACTACCACCACCATCTTCATCACTGTCCCTTTTTTTTGTTTTCCAGTAATCACCGAAAGTCACCTCCAGCGATCAAATTTGGCAACCTCAGGCCAACCACCTCCACCACCACTCGTAACCACTCACAACCCAGCTACTCTAGTCCTCCGTACATTAAGGATCTCAAATCCTAAAAATAGTCTCCACTATCTCCCCATTCCTTCATTTGGCCGACCACCTCTTCATTACCTACATTTCCACTTTTAGCCTCGTGTGGACCCATTCACCCTTCTAAAAATAGAAGGTTCAACCCCAACTAATCCCTAAACAACCGGCGCATCCACCTCTCACCCCTTCCCTTCATGTGGAGCCACCAGACTACCTCTCCTTCATATACCTGAACCCCCAAATCAAATCCAGCCGCTACAAATAAAGCCCCCCAACCCTTATTCTACCATTTGGACTTGATTTCGAGTAGTTGGACACTCAGAACAACACCTGCAGTAGCCTAGAGCCATTCCTGGAATTTAATTTCCTACAGCTAGACACTCATAACAACACCTAAAGCCGCTTGGAACCAGTCCTGAAGATGTCGGAAATAAGGGAATTTAATTCCAGTAACTGTTGTTGATTTCTACCCCCCCCCCCCCCCCCCATCCAATTTTCTGGCATCCTAAACCCATTCCCAACAATCACTATCATTGTGCGACAGTGGACCCTCATTTGGAGGTCTAAAATCAATCCTGGATTGTGACTTTGGTTTCCCCCACAACACTCAAAATGAATCTCCAGCCCTCCCACTTTAATATTACGTGAGTCTACTGTTGGTTTGTCTTTTTCTTAGTTGAATATATTGTATTTATTCTCTACTTAGAAAGGATATTGACTTGCAATTTTTGAGTTCAATTGTTTGAATCTTTGTAATTTTTTATTGGCCTAGTTATTTGATTTTGGTAATAACTATATGCAGTCCCACTTTAACTATGTGCAGGCCGTGTATTTGAAAATGATTATATGCAGGTCAATTCCTGAACGGGTTCACAGGTTTTATGAGTTTTTAGTTTGGCCTGCATTTATCCGTGGACTGCATACATCCAAAACTGGCCTGCATATAACATGACCCATTTTGGTATTTTACCATTCTTGCATATATAAAACATCATTTATTTCCATATTGGGAAGCTTTTAGTTTTTGGTGGAAAATCATGTTCATCTATATTATACAAAGAAATACCTAGGAGGACCGGTGTAACTCTAGAGGACCCCCAACTAATCCTAACCACGAGATTGAGCCGTCAATCTCTCCATCTGCTCGATTTCCTTCTTAGGGCATCATATGTGTGTGATCATTATGCGCACCTTCTTGATAACACTTGGCCTCGCATCAAATCTCACGGTCACGAAGACCGTCATCGTCCCCATCGAGTTATGCCTCACAATTTGCCAATACTCTGGATCCTCCGCCCTCCCATCAAATTGTATCCTTTGAATCATGTTATGGTACATTGGAAAGAACCTCATCTGGATTGCGGAAAAGGCGAAGCAAGGAATGAGCGCAGAAATCGTGATGAAAAGCGTCGTGATCGAGAAGGACGGCGTCGGGGCTAGAGCCTCTATGAACATCTGATACACCATTGTGGAAATTGTAAGAGTGACTGTAGTACCCAAGGAAAAATATGAACCAAATGGGGACGATGCACTATATAGAGATGTGCTAAATGACGGTGAAGTAGCGAAGCTGCACTATATAGAGATGTGCTAAATGACGGTGAAGTACCTGACGGAGACCGCCAACTGGCAGCTTACTACCCAGACCACGCATGTGTACATTGTCATTCCGAGAATGTCGTGGCTAATAAATTTGTTGCCCCTGCGGAATGCCCGGTGCACGGAGGACCCCCATGTCCCACGCGACAGTACCATGATCACGACATTATCTCAGCGAGAGGGCGATCCCCCCCCCCCCCACTCGCAAACCCCCATGCGATGTGCTCCACGCGTCGCTTGATTTTGTTATGGGTACGGGGGTTTGCGAGCAAGGTAGCGTTGTCGCGCCAGGAAAATGTCGTTGTCAGGGCACTGTCGCGCGGAGCATGGCGGACCCCCGTGCACTGTCACTCGTATTAATTTATAAATATGCATTATTGCATGTAAAATATCATCAAATTTGTGTTTACATACTACATGCACGTACATGCCCCTAAGCCCCTTTAGGACCCGTCCTACATCACTATTCCTTTTTATAGCATCCATCAAGAAAGGCGTAATCTCATGCATCACTAGTACCTTGATAACCACCAAAGTAATACCCACTTTTTCTCCATTATAAACTACATTCAACACTTCGAAAATTTATAGAAGGTATGTGAACACTGTAGTTTCAAAAACTACAACCAGAACACCTTCATTTACAAAAAAAGTTTCTCATGTAGTGTGAGGGAAAACAAGTAAATCCCTTGTGAACAGACATTAAGGCTCCGTTTGACATGATGGTGGTGGTGGTCGTAAATGCATGGATTAAACTGTCATTCATTAAGAATCACCAAACAAACATCAGCCGTTTGATCATAAGAGTGGATGAAGTTCCTTAGGTGGGCGTTAACCGGATGACAATTTAACCCCGTGTTCATGACCGCCACCACCGTGCCAAACCGAGCCTAATAAGAAGGCTAAAAATTTAAGGGTCCATTTGGGTAGACAGAATTAGGAATTCGAAATAGGAAATGGAGTACAATTTCAATGCAGATTGACCTCAAATTCCAACTCAGACCTTCAATTCTGTCGAAATGAAGAGATCCTAAGAGAAAATGCAGTTCAAAATATTGTACTCCCACATAAAGAGAACATAAATTTATTCCGTGTTAAAATCTACTAACATCAAATTGGCAGCTGATTGTAATCAACAAAATAATGTTTTACAGAGCAAAATTCATAATAACAAAACACTAGATCATCCAATAGAACCTTGATTCACTCCTTTGTGTATATTTAATGTCCATTTGTCTTCTTCACATTGTGAGCATCAACTGAAGCCTTTGAGGCTGGTTCTTCAGCACAAGCCCTCAAGACAGTCTCATTCTACAACAAAATAGTGCGAAATAAATGAAGAAAATAAAATATTTAACAAAACGGGAAAAAATCAAACTATTTAATGCCTCATCATCATGATTGGCTTTATCAAGCTATTCAGAGTCCAAGGCTCTGGTTTGGCACGGTGGTGGCAGTCATGAACCCATGGATTATCTGTTTGAACATAAAAGTGGATGAAGTTATTTAGGTGGGCATTAACGAATGACAATTTAACCCCTCATGTTCATGACCGCCACCACCATGCCAAACGGAGCCTAACTTTATGAATTTTCATTCTCTATTGATTACAATATATGGTATATGATAAGGTGTTAACAGTAATTTCTGTAAATGGTCTGCGCAATTTCTAGTAATGAGATAATAGTTCTGCGCATTTCCTTCCTAACCCTCCATATAATTACTCTATCAATATTCTTTGCAGAGTAAAACAATTAAGAGCAATGGCAAGAAATAGAGGCATTAATAGCCCATGTCCATAAGATTGGCTTGTGAAGTAATTTTGATTCATGAATTCAAAAATGTACAAGAAATCGGCGATCATCATGATTGTAGATTGAAAAAAAAACTTGTGATCACAAATTAAGGTTTTGGACCTGTGAACTGTTACTATATTTCTGAAATTATCAAAGAAAAGAATTATGTTTGTAATAATAGCACTTATCTTCAGAAAAGTATCTTCAACAAATGTTAAGAGAGGTTCATCTAGGCAATCATGCTAAATTTATGTATCTTCATCAAAATATTAAAAAGATATGCTTAACAAATTGGGCCAACAATAAATAATTTGCAACATCCAAAGCCTAGAATCATTTCCTTTTATCTATTGTCTAGTCCATGTTAATCATTATCCATGCTCTTTTACTTTTCTCATAATTTGCATCCCAAATCATTTAGAGCCAGTTGATTCAGATGGAATTGGAATTCAATTCAAAAATAGAGATCTATTCCAGCTCCTGCGTGGAATTGACCTAAATTAAACTTTTGTTCGGTCAGACGATGGAATTGAGCATGCAAAAAT
Organism: Platanthera zijinensis; assembly: GCA_039513925.1. Taxonomy (NCBI): domain Eukaryota; kingdom Viridiplantae; phylum Streptophyta; class Magnoliopsida; order Asparagales; family Orchidaceae; genus Platanthera; species Platanthera zijinensis. Next base: position 12,415,920 of record CM077098.1, read on the forward strand.
AGAATTGATCAATTCTATTGGCTGGCTGTAATTGCTGGTGAGGTATGGTGATCAAATTGACGAACGGTCAGGTCGGGCAATCTCAGGTTGATGAAAGGAAGTTTCGCCAAAATTTGATGGCGATCATACTAATGATCATATGAAGATTGCCAAAGATCCGGTACTCAAATCGAGGAACTGTCACCACCCACAAACTCGAAATGATGAGAAAACACTTCAGAAAAATTTGAGGATGATCCGACCAATTTCATGTTTTCCGGCGATGGCAATTCGACGCAATTTCTAATGCCCCAATTTTATCAAAGTGAATGGACCCTGGCACTATTTTCTCAAACTCATCTTCTTCATCCTCACATTTGTTGGAGCATTTGTTCAGCATCGGTTTGTTTGAGAATATCAAATCATAATATAAATTTGATCTACCTTTGCTTGTGTTTATCATGTGTAGAGATTATAGATAAAATGGAAACAAGGACACCGGAGGATACTCGAGACATCCATTGATAGATATCGAAAGAATTGTCACCTACCACCAGTGATAGCAATACCGCTCGCGGTAGCCCTTGTTCTAGAATGACCAGCTGTCAAGGAGCAAATCATGAAGACATTGTGGAGTCAAGGAGCTGAATATGGAATGCACTACCGCCCAGCAGTAGCGATATCGAATGGCGATATCGTTTAGGCAACTCCATCAATCTGATAGGATTGACAGCCAAATGAAGCAGGTGATCTTGTTGGGCATGAAGATATATCGAATTACTACCTAGCGATAGTCATAACGTGTCGCGCTGCCTACCTAAGATGCCTGCACCACCTTCCAAATTAAGAGCTGAGGGGGCGGGAAATTGAATTACTTGCACTACCGCAGGCGTAGCTCAAAGAGATCAATTTAAAGGTCATTTTGCTCCGTTTCGAAAACGCAAACACGAATATTTTTTAGAGCTTCGTCCCAGAGCTCCAGAGGAGGTCCAAGACTCCTCTAAATCGATTGGAAGTGATTTCTAAGGTGTTCAATATTAAAGCTTATTCCTGACGAAGATCAAGTGCACATACGATGAAGATCTTGAGCGCTTCTTTGGCATTGCCTTCAGAAATTCTTTTAAGGAGTTTTGATTTTTGAATATTTTATTTCATCTCTTGTATCATCTTCTTTGTTTTTCAGTTTCTCATTTTTTCGTTATGATAATTTGCTCTTGTTGGAGACTAGGTCTAAGGTATGACTTAGAGCGGAAAACTAAGGTTTATGTCTAGGGGGGTTGAGGCCTATCTGGGGAATGATAGGACAAGGGCAAGTGGTTCAAGGGGTGAGTCAGTGAAAACAAACAGAGTACGAATCATCGTCTTGACCTTCAGCATTGGAGATCAAAGTTTGTAATCTTCATTAAAATTGATATAGTTATTTGAATGTGCTTTTTACTGAAGATTGTTGATAATGAAGGTTATTTTCGCTGAACGTGTTTCAATAATAATTAAGGTTTTGATTAATAAAGAAATTTTAATTAAAAGTTAACAATTCCTTATCCACCCACCCACCCCTTTAAGGATGCCATACGACCCTACAACATTTACTACCTAAGACTTGAAGCATTTGCTTTTTTGTTTCTCAAGCTCCTACTACTTTAGAATATCAGCCTACGTATAATTGGAATAAGTAGGCTAACTTGAATAAAATTAAAATTTTCAAACAACGAAGGGCAACACCTAGTGCTTTATGAAAAGTTATGTGCCTTGGAGATATTGAATAAACGAATTTGCACTTGAAGATGCTCGATGCACTACCTTGCCTTGGAGATATTTTGAGCTCATTGTGGGATGAATTGGCCAATTCCTATAGCAAAAAACCATCCTACAGTCGAGCAGCAACTTTGAAATTTTGCCCAATTCCAACTCCAGGAGGAATTGGAATTGGATTGAATTACAATTACGAGTCAAACAGATCCTTAGAGCCTGTTCATTCCGATGGAATTGAAATTCAATTCAACAATTGAGATCTATTCCAATTTCTGCTTGGAATTGACCTAAATTGGACTTTTGTTTGGCCAGGCAATGAAATCGAGCATGCAGAAATGGAACTGATTAATTTTTTGTTCTGGCGATAATTGTTGGAGAGATGGTGATCAGATTGACGAATTGTCACCCCGAGCAATCTCGGGTTGTGAAAAAGAAGCTTCCCCAAAAAATTGCCGACAATCTAACGACTTGTATATTTTTCATACTAATGGTCATATGGAGATTGCCAAAGATCCCCTTATCCAATTGATGAACGGTCACCACCCACACACTTGGAATGATGAGAACACACTTCCTCCATCCATAGACTCAAAATGATGAGAGCACACTTCCTCCATCCATAGACTCGAAATGATGAGAGCATGCATCCTACAAATCTGAGGATGATCTGACCACTTTCATGCTTTCTGGCGATGGCAATTTGATGTAATTTCCAAAGCCCCGATTCATCAAAGCGAATGGACCCTTACCCTATTTTCTAAAACTCATCTTCTTCATCCTTACATTTACTACCTAGGACTTGAAGCACTTGCTTCTTTGTTTCTCTAGATCCTACTACTTTAAAATATCAGCCTAAGTTAATTGGAATAAGCAGGCGAACTTGAATAAAATCATAATTTTCAAACAAGAAGGGTCAACGCCTAGTGCTTTATGAAAATGTACGTGCCTGAGATATTGAATAAATGAATTCACGCTTGAAGATTCTTGATGCATTTGTCTTGTTTTGGAGATATTTTGAGCTCATTGTGGGATTAATTATTTTGAGTTCTTTGGGGATAAATGAAACTGAATATCATTATGCAATCCAATGGCAAAATTGACTCTTCTTGCAGCCAAGCGGCAACATTGGAACTTGTGAAATCATAGAAGGTGCGGGGAAGCCCGTTAGTGCTTGTCCTAGGTGGCCAGGGTAAGGGTCAATCTATAAGTGGGAGGATGTTGGAGGTGGCTCAATGTAGGATTCTTTATGCTCAAGAGGCTCAAATTATTGTGTCAAATCGTTCGTATTAAATATGGGATGAATACCAATATCGAGATCAATCTCGTAGGTGTTTGTTCTAATTTTTTTATAATCCTATAAGGACTCACTCGTTTAGGTTGAAGATTTTTCGTGGCTCATTTTAGTAGCTGCTCCATGCGAATTTTGATCATGCGAATTTTTATAATCCTATAAGGACTCACTCGTTTGCTCATTTTAGTAGGTGTTTGTGCTCGTCTTTCCGTGCCTTATATAATTCATTACTTTTAGAAATTTTCTTCTGAATCAATTCATATAATTCATGTATGTGTGGATGGACTCAGCAGACTCACTAGGACATGACTGTAAGGGAACAAAGGCTGGGTCAATAGGCTTTCTAGGATCATAGCCTAACACTATATGAAATGGACTCATGTCAATAGACTATTGACAGAGCTATTCTGCGCGAACTCAGCTACGGATAACAAAAAAAACCCAAATCGACGGATGCTCACCAACACCGTAACAAATTTCTCAAACTCCTATCTATGACCCCGGTCGGTTAGTGATAAGTCATGGAAAACTTCTGTGTCGTACTTATCTTATGTCATAACATCTTCCAAAAATACCCCATAAATCATATGTCATGGTTGGACAATGTAGATTTGGGTAATCCATCTAAATGAAAGATGTCACTCATGAAGAGGGTTGCCACGTGGACCGCATTTGAGGTCTTGCAACAAGTAATAAAACGGGTCATCTTCGAAGACCACACTACCACTACGAAAATGGAATCACGTTTCCTAAAAGTGTAAGGAAGGCCCAATACGAAATCCATGCTGATATCAACCTAAGGCATGTGTGGGACCGGATGTGGGGGAAAAAGCCTAGTTTTCTGTTTTGAACCCGTTGTATTTTGGCAGGTGTCGCAGTGATGCATGACCCTTGTCAGATACTTCTTCAAGATGGGCCAATAAAAATGATCAACCAAAGTAATCGTTTTATCTCTGTCGAAGAGGCAAGTAGCGCCACACACATACATTTCCCAATTGAAAAGGTCCAAGGAGATCCGTGGAATGCAGAGACGAGACCCAAGATACAAATATCCCTCGACGATATTGAGACCCTCAGTGGGCTCAAGGAGATCCCCCGTGAATCCATGATAAATATCACCAAAGTTAGTGCAAGTGGGGTAATCGATAAGCGTGGATCAAAGCTAGTCGTGCTAGCACTCAGTGTGCGGAGTAAGGTGATACGACAATTGAGGGTGTTTGTATGCTTGTTTTTAATACCACGCAGTGTTTGAGAACGGGGTGAAAATCCTGCAAATATTTGACCGACTTGGCATGTTTATGCCTCAATTTTCGTTGTGAGTCAAGATACAACAAAATCTGATGGTCAAAGTATAGGACGAACTCCCACGGGAGGAGATAGTATCTCTAATATCAAAGTGACTGCACTACCGTGTAAAACTCTCTATAATAGTTAGAGTACTTCTGTCGGGCCTCGTTCAGCTTCTCATTAAAAGAAGAAATTAGGTGACCCTCCTAGCTCAGTACTCCGCCAATGTCAACGTCAGATGGGTTGCAGGCTACCTCAAACACCTTAGATAAATCAAGCAATCTCAGAACGGGACAGTCGTCAGTATCTCCTTAATCTCTTCAAAAGTCTGAGTGGCAGCCGCTGTCCACTGAAAATCTCCCTTCCGCGAGCAGTTCATGAAAGGGTTCATGATAGTACTAAAGCCCTGAACAAGGCTCTGATAAAAGGTGGCTAGTCCGTGAATATTAGGTGCCTCAGTGATAGTGGAAGGAACATGTCACTCACGAATGGAATGGATCTTGCCCGGGTCAACAGACGCGTCGGACGCTGAAATGATAAACTTGAGAAAGTGCATAGAATCAGTCAGAAGGAGCACTTCTTCAGATTCACATATAACTTCTTACGGAGGATCTCAAACAAGAGTCTCAAATGACTTCAAATGGTCGACGGGAGAGTGGCTATAAATCAAAATGTCATCAAAGTAGACAACAAGAAATTTATCCATTTAGGGCCGCAGGATATGGATCATTGCCCGCCTGAAAGTGATGGGGGTGTTGAACAACCCAAAAGGCATGACCAACCACTCATAAAGATCAACTTTGATCTTAAATATCGTCTTCCATTCGTCTCTTTCGTGAATCCTAATCCAATGGTACCCGCTAGGCCGCTACGAAGATCGATTTTTGGGCACCAGCCATCGTGTCAAGCAAATCATCCAATCGAAGGATGGGAAAACGATAGTTAATAGTAATTTTTGCGATAAGCTCTACTATTGATACACACACTAGCTCCCGTCCATCTTCGAGGTGAGAAGGGAAAGGACCGCGCAAGGGCTCAGACTCTCACGTATGAATTGCTTTCGGAGAAGCTCATCCACCTGTATCTTGAGCACAGTATGCTCGTCAGGGTTCATCCAGTAATGTGGTAGGTTCGAGAGTGAGACACCGGTGTCAAATCAATGGCATGCTGGATATCACAAAATGTGGGTAACTAGTCGAGTAAATTATCCAGCATAATAAGAACATAAATATGTCGGACCTTAGAGGGTGGCTTAGGGATCTTCGTAGGGTCATCAGGATCCATGAAGGCGGCTACTACGTAAAATATGTCATCGTCGATGCTCTTTCATAAACTCACTGCAACGGAGAATATACAGTGGCCTAGATGAACTTATGCTAATAAGGGTATGACTTACCCCTGGGATTTCTCCTTAGATTGGGTCGGGTGTCAATGTAATCTTACGACCCTTTCGTAAAATACACACATGTTCGAGCAACCAAAATACGTGACATTGCGGTCAAAGAGTCGAGGTCACCCTAATAGTACTTGGGTGACATCCATGGGGATGACGTCGCACCAAACACGGTCCTCGAATGAGGCGAACGAGATCGGAACCAAACACATATGGGTAACTTGTATGGTCATTTGATTGACCCAGATCACTCGATATGAATGGGGATGAGGCTCAGAAGCAACCTGCATCCGCTCTAAGGCCCTTTGGGTCACAATATTCACATAACTCTCACTATCAATCGCCAACTTGTAGGGATCACCTGCGCTGGGACAGAAAATATAGAAGATCGTCATACGACACCAACCCGCATCAGTTTGCTGGTGTAAAGGAGACGTTGTATAACACCTACCTCTAATGGAGCACTTTCTTCAATTAACAAATTTCTTGTGGGGCACTGGGCTGTCATATGGTCCCTGTTAGAGCAACAATAACATTGAACGTTCCCTGGTCAGGTGGTCGCAGTAGGTCAAGTGGCGACAATCTTGCCCTTTAAGTCCATGATAACACGAGAGGATCATGCAAGAAAGGTAGTGGTTAGTGGTGGCCTCTTAAATATGAACCCATATAGTCTGGAGGGAACCTGACGAGCACCTGCTAGTCGTGGGTACTGTTCATACTCAAGTTTCAACTTATAAACTTACTTTACTGACTACATGCGACCTACGTAACGCAGCTCTCAATTTGGAACAGAATCGGGAATCGGTGGAGCTAGTCGCAAATCACTCCTCACAGACAACTAATAAAATCAATACATGTACTCTGCCACAGATAGCGTGCCCTGGCGCAATGCATAAAGCTGATCCAACAACTGGTCTTATTAAGAGGCACGAAGATACTTATCCTTCAATTGACGCTTCATGTCCTCCCATTAGAAAATAGGGTGGCATCCATCTCGATGAAGTGACCTCTCTAGGCCGGTCCTGAAAATCTTCGCTAGGACAATAAGTTTCATCCTCGCAAATCCAACGCATCGCTTGGCAGTCATATCATACCACTCAAAAATAGTGGTTCATCACCTGGAGAATATCATTAAAGGACTTCGGGTCCAGATGACCATCGAAGATAGAAGCGCCAATGTGTATGAGGGGAGTAATGTCGTCCTCCACACGTGATGCTCTGCGCGGCTCAGGATAATCGTCAAAGCGATCGTCCCTCTCATAGTCAAAACGTATATGGACTAGATCATGAGGAGATGGGTGTCGAGGTTGGATAGTCCTCCTGAAGGCGGAAATACCTATCTAGGGCTGGTCCAGGTCGACGGTCTTGAACGTGATAAAGGGTTCATCTCGTAAATGGGGTGGGATCTCGTGGTGGTTGATTCCTAACACGCCACTCTTGAGGCTGGAGGGCGTCTTGTTCTTCCTCAAAATGATCGTCATGTGGAGTGGGCGGGTCCTCCCTCCTACGAGGAGTGGCATGCTCTCTAGGATCCTTAAGGGCATCTATGTGAGCACGTAGATCGTCAAATTGAGCATTCATTTGATCGAACCGATCAATCATCAATCGTTGGAACTCTGAAGGTGTGATTTCAGAGTTGGAGTTGGTCGGACACGGGTTGACGATAAGGCCTGTCACTATGTAACAGATAAGCGGCCCTAACATGAGGCTCTGATACCAAATCTAACGCAGGGTAGGTTGTAAGAGTGAGTATAGACATCAATGCAAACCTATATCAATGGCGCGGGGTGGACTTGAACCAAACTAATCTATATGATGCGTGTATATTTCAAATTGATCTAGAATTAATTTATTAGCAATAATATTATAAGGTTTAGCGACTAGATACCAAAGTTGGATAGCATAATATATATAAAATTACTCAAGCTAGAGAAAGGAAGACAAGAGATTTAAGTCAAGTAAAATGCATAAAGGATGAGAAAGATATAGTTTTGACGGATGATGTGGATATTAAAGAGCGATGGAAAAGATATTTTTATCAACTCTATAATGAAACAAAGGACAATGAATTGAACTTGAAAGAGTTAAGTAAATCAGAGTAGTATAAAAACATAATATTTTATCGTAAAATTCAATTATCAGAGGTAAAAGATGCTCTAAATAAGATGAAAAATGAAAATGGTGTTGGGACAGACGATATACCCATCGAAGTATGAAAATGTCTATAAAATGAAGGAATTTTATAGCTTATATGTTTTTTCAATAAGATACTGAAGTCAAAAATTAGGCCAGAACAATGTAGAGAAAGTCTCTTGATACATTTGTATAAGAATAAAGGAGATATACAAAATTGTGTTAATTACAGAGAAATTAAATTGATGAGTCATACCATGAAACTATGAGAACAAGTAAAAGAAAGAAGAGTAAGACGTGAGACTAACATCTCGGAGAATCAATTTGGATTCATGCCAGGAAGGTCGACCATGGAAGTTATACATCTCTTGAGGAGACTTATTGAAAACAAGAATTGCATATGCTATTTATTGATCTTGAGAAGACTTATGATAGAGTTCCAAGAGAGATCTTATAGAGTCTTAGAAAAGAAAGGTGTGAATGTTTCATATATTGGCATAATACAAGATATGTATACAAATTCAGTGACAGGGTGACGACATCTGGAGGATTAACACAGGAATTCTCTATCACTGTTGGCTTACATCAAGGCTCAGCTTTAAGCCCTTATCTCTTCACCCTTATCTTAGATCTCACCAGACATATCCAACAAGCAATACCTTGGTGTTTATTATTTGCGGATGATATCGTTTTGGTTGATGAGACGCACGAGGGTGTAAACACAAAACTTGAATCTTGGCGAGTTACTTAGAAAAGAAGGGTTTTAGATTGAGCAGGGCAAAGACAGAGTATATGGAGCTTAAATTTAGCAGTACAAGAAGGGCGAATGACTTCGTTATTAAGTTGGGTGATCAAGATATTTCCCGTATTGAGTATTTTTAATATCTTGCATCGATAGTTCAAAAAGACAGAGGTATTGATAAAGATGTGACACATAGAATCCAAGTGGGTTGGTTGAAGTGGAGAGGCGCGTCAGGGATCTTATGTGATCGTAAATACCACTAAAACTAAAGGGCAAGTTTTACCATACTGCAATTAGACCCGCGATGCTCTATAGTTCTGAGTGTTAGGCAGTGAAATGTGTACATGAGCAAAAAAATAGGAGTTACGGAGATGAGAATGCTTAGGTGGATGTGTGGACACACGAGATTGGATAAAATTAAGAATGAATGTATCAGGTATAAGACAGGAGTAGCACCAATTGCAGATAAGATGCGAGAAGCTCGTCTAAGATGGTTTGGACACGTACAAATAAGACCATTAGAGGCACCTGTTAGGCATTGTGAGAGTCCAGTCACTAGACATGTTAAACAAGGGAGGGGTAGACCAATATAGACTTGGAATGAAACTATAAGGAAAGACATGATGTACTTAGGCGAACAGCTTCAAGGTTCGTACCGTTGGGTGAAGGAGTATCAGCAATGGCAGCAGTAGGCAGACGAGGAGGGTAGCCATGTTTCTTGTGACAGACGGCTTCAGTGTGTCCATCCCTGCCGCAATAGGAGTACCGAGGGCGACCTCGACCGCCACGGCCCCTTCCTCGATAGCCCGTACGACCACCCCGAGTAGAAGATGGTGGGGGAAGTAGGGGAGGAAGGGTCTGCTGAAGAAGGACCGGAGATGGAGGTGCAGTGGTCTCCAGGGGAGGTGGGACGCGAAGTAACATAGAGCAAACATCCGAAAAGGAGGGAGTAGCAGGTGATGCCAAAACCTGTGCCCGGATACTGTGAAGGTGGGGCGGGACACGAGTCATAATCATTGCAATGCAGACAGCCTCCTTTTGGGCACGCTGAGTCATAAGATCAGTAGTGGATGGTTGGTGTTGAATCCATGCCTCCGTGAGAGTTTTAGCACGAACCACAAAGGAAGTCATGTCCATGGCCTTGCCAACATCCAAAGCCTGTAGATCGGTGATGATGTCAAAGAGGTGTTGAAGGTTGTCCTTGCCTGAGTACAAGGAGTGGAGCTCTTCCCACATTGCTTTGGCGGTCTCATGATACATGATCATCTGGTGGGGCTCACCCTCCAGAGAGTTAAGGATCCAGGTCTGAACGCGACCATCATTTCTTAGCCAGTCATCAGTAGTGGGAGAAGGAGGTTCCTGGGTAAGGTGACCCACAAGGCCCTTAGCTTGCAGGACCCGACAAACGGAGTGCACCCACGGGATGAAGTTCTTCTTCCCAGAGAGAGAAAGAGTAGTAATTCGAAGCTCGTCGTGGAGTTCAGGAGCAGGAGCTGGGCGGTCTGCAGGAGGGCTAGCAGGAGTGGAGTCGGTAGAAGACATGGCGGTTTAGGAGAAGGGAAATGAGCAAGGACTGCGGACAAGGCAGGTCGCGGCGACTAGGCAGGGAGGTCGCGGCGACTAGGCAGGGAGGTCGCGGCGACTAGGCAGGGAGGTCGCGGCGAGTAGGTGAAGAACAGAGGGCAGGTCGCGGCGACTAGGCAGGGAGGTCGCGGCGAGTAGGTGAAGAACAGAGGGCAGGTCGCGAGCGACTAGGCAGGTCGCGAGCGACTAGGCAGGTCGCGAGCGACTAGGCAGGTCGCGAGCGACTAGGCAGGTCGCGAGCGACAAGGCAGGTCGCGAGTAGAGCTGTCACTTAAAACCGAAAACCGTAAATCAAATCGGAACCGAACCGGAACCGCAAAAAACCGGACCGAAACGTTTGCAAATTATTCGGGTTCTGGTTTGAATTTTGGAACCGTAAACAACTTTGGTTCGGTTGTGGTTCTTAACTTTTATTATCCGGACCGGAATCGGAACTGGAACCGCAACATACACTCAAGCGGTTTCAAGATTTTTGGACCCGATCCGAACCGGACCGAAGTAGAACCGAACCGCAACCCGTTTATTATTATTAATTTTATTATAATATTGTTATAATTTTATAATATATTTATAATATTTATACTTACTATCAGGGGTGAAACTGGTGCAGTTTGAACCCAAACCGTAATCGCACCAAAATGGGTCGGTTTTGGACTTAACAAAACCGCACTACACCAAAACCGTGTGGTATGGTTTGACATTAGTGCGATTTGAAGTCGGTTTTGCAGTACAGTTTTGATTTTTATACAGTTATATAATGTATTTTCAATTTTACTCACATATTTTTCTGAAATATTTTATTTTAAAAATATAAAAGATATACAATTACTGTTAAATAGTAATCATGAAAAACACAACTAATTGTAGCCAATTATTACGGTTGCGCAACCTGACGAGATGCGTGCAAGCCAACTAGACGTTGTTGCAAGTCTTTACGCGTATGAAGTCGACAGATACTAACTTATAGATCGTGGAAGAGACCGACGAGGAGTGTGCAACTTAATTATTTTTATTTCATTATTATTTTGAGTTTTACTATTTGCAGACTGTTTTTATTTCACTCCGTCAAATTTGGTTTTGTTTTAGTTGGAACTCATTTGAACCGGACCGAACCATAGAAGCATGTCGACGAGACGCGCACAAGCTGACTAGACGTCGTCGTGAGTCTACACGCGTAGGAATGTGACATATACTAGCCCACCGATCGTGGAAGAGACCGTCGAGGAGTGTGCAACTTAATTATTTCTATTTTGATGGTGTTTTGAGTTTTCTGCTGACCGTTTTTATTTCATTCTGCCAATTTTGATTTTGATTTTAGTTGGAATCGATTGGAACCGGACATAACTACATAGAACCGGACCAAACCGTTAGTGATCGGTTTGGGTTTGGTTCTTGTTAAACCGGAACAGTTGACACGACGGTTCCAAAAATTATGATGGAACCGGAACCATAACCGGAACCGGTCAAACCAAAATAGGTTTTGGTTCTAACTTGAAGAACCGTTATCTTAGCGGTTCGGTTCACGGTTTTAGTAGAACCGGAACCGTGACAGCTCTAGTCGCGAGCGACTAGGCAGGTCGCGGCGACAAAGCAGGCTGTTGCGGGCTAGGCAGGTAGGCAGGTCGCGGCGAGCAAGAGAAGAGCGAGCAGAAGGCAGGTCGCAGAGAGAAGGAGAGCTCGGCAAAGCTGCGGCGAACTGGAGCAGGTCGCGAGCAGAAAGTAGGTCGGGTTAACGGGCAAAAATCACACAAGGGCGCGAGTCCGCAGCGAGTAGGGAGAGGAGCCCGCCAAGAGGGAGAAAAGCTGCAGTGGCAAAAGGGAGACCGCGCGGACAGAAGGGAGCTCGCAGCGGACACAGGGGAAGAGAGCTCGCCGAGCTCGCCGCGGGCACAGAACGGAGCAAGAAGAGGACGAAGGGGAAGCGAGTTCACCGAGCTCGCAGCGGACAGACAGAGGCCGCAGCGGACAGAATGGAGCTCGCGGCGGACTATGGGAAGCTGTGGACCCCACAGGACAGAGAGAGGGCTATAAAAGGAGCAGAAGAGGAGTGGATCCACGAAAAACGAAGAGAGAGTAGAGGGAGCGGACAGGAGAAGGTCAGTCCGCAAGAGGCTATGCGAGAAGGAGGAAGCGCGGACTCAAAAACGCAGACCGCGGAAACCGTAGGGCGCCGAGAAGGGGGGACGTGCGGATTAGAGTTTTGAGTCCGCAGGAGGCTCGCAACCTCCCTCTGATACCATGTAGAAAGTTTCTCAAAAGCTTGTATATGTGTATTGAGTATCCAAGTACAAGGAGAGAATACAATTATATAGGAGAGAAGAGAGAAGAATAAATCATATACATGATGTGGGACTAAAGAAGAAGGAGAGAAAAATAAATAAAGAGGGTCAATTAATGGGCCCTTTACATGGGTTTTTCTAACATACACAATTATCATTCTTGCGCATTTTCATTTACATAGGACAATATATAAATTTGGACACTTATCATGATTTTAATTTAAAACATTCGTCCAATCAAATTTATTCTACCGTCCGATCAAATTTATTCCACCATTCGTCCGATCAAATTTTACGTACTTATCAGATCCATGATCCTAGTAACTTCCACTAACACCAATCCTGTAATTTCCTCTGCCCTAACCCGCACCCAGAACAAAACCATCACCTCATCCAACAGAACTACGCAGAAAACCTCCCAACCCGTTTCATTTCCGCTCAGAAAACCTTCGCAACTCCCGCGCATCCCCTTCGCCTCCCCTGCATTGACGGCCACCACTCGAAGCCCGTCGACTCAAGCCACCACTCGAAGCCCGTCCACTCCAGCCACCACTCGAAGCCCCCTCCGTTGCCGCTCCTCCTCCACTGCACCCGCCGCTGTCGCTCCTTTTTCGGGAAACCCTAGCAGCACCTCGCACCTCGCTCGTGCCTCTCCTGCATCCGTCGGCCACAACTCGAAGCCCCTGCCGCTCGAAGCCACCGCCGCTCGAAGCCCCCGCCGCTCATCTTCCTCTTCCAGGTTTTTCTGGATCATACAAAATTTGGGCATTTTTGCATTCACTTCTACTCGGCTGGCAGACTATACTAATAACCACTAAAGAATTAATAGATACCAATGACTAAGAAGTGAATCCATTTTGTTGCAAGGAGGGATTCATATAATTTTTCATAATTAATATAATTTTTCATAAAGTCAAGATGTTGCTCTCCCTCCTATCAGGAGAAATTATTGCGAACTCCCTGATTTGGGCACCAAAACGGACATGTAATATATGAATTTTGATTGGCTCGACGAGACATGCAACTTTCATGTTGAACATTTTTTCTAATTTTACATGTATGAGCCAGAATTTCGACCCAAAAACATCTAAAAAAACGAAACTTAAGACGCCCAAAAATTTTTTGGTCAAAATTCTGGTTCAAACATGCAAAATTAGAAGAAAAAAAATGTTCTAACATGAAAGTTGCAGGACCATGGCGTCTAAAGTCTCGTTTTTTTAGATGTTTTTGGGTCGAAATTCTGGCTCATACATGCAAAATTAGAAAAAATGTTCAACATGAAAGTTGCATGTCTCGTTGAGCCAATCAAAATTCATATATTACATGTCCGTTAGTAGGTTGTATCATGTCAGTAGGTTGTATCCTGATATAAACCCAGTAATTAATCTTGAGGGTTCTTTCTCACTGCTTCTTCTCTGCAATAACCCGCATGTGATTCTGATCTTGGTGTAAATTGTGATTTACAATAGATATCACTCTTTCCCGAGCTTCCAAAGAACGGTCCACCTGCCCAACAATTGCAGAGCCCTCAATGTAAGGTGAATGGCATGTCGGTTCTTGTCCATACACCACCTCGTAGGGAGTCATCTTGATGGCACTCTGAAATGTTGTATTGTACCACCACTCTGCCATTGGTAACAAGTTTTCCCGAGTTTTAGGTTGTTCAAAGCACATACACCTCAAATAGCTTTCAAGACAATAATTCCCAAACTCCCGTTTGGCCATCCTTTTGAGGATGGCACTTCGTGGACATCTTCAATTGTATTTGTAGAGCTCTAAATAGTTCCTGACTGACGAACATGACATCTAGATCGGTAACAATTGATTTAGGTAACCCAGGTAATCACACCACTGAGTCTAGGAAAATTTGAGCCACTTTGTTTGTTGTATAAGAATGCACAATGGTTAAAAAGTGAGCCTAATTGCTCAGTTTATCCACAACGGCCAGGATAGTAGACTTCTCATTGCTCTTGGGAAATCCATCAATAAAATCAAGGACGATGTCTTGCCAAATTCTCTAAGGCACCGGAAGCAATTGTGACAAACCCATAGGTTTTAAGTGATTTGACTTACATTGCTGGCAGACATTGCATTTTTGAATGTAAGTGTAGATGTCTGCTTCATCGCCTTCCAATAGAACATCCTCGTCAACCTTTGATACGACACATTAATGTCAAAGTGCCCCCCTACAGCCCTATCATGATATATTTGTAGGAGCTTGGTATTCAATGATTCATCTTGCCCAATCACCAGCTTCCCTTTTCTGTTAACTAACTCATGCATCCACAGATATTTAGGCTTACTTAGATTGCTCGACTCCTTCGTAATGATTTTTGGATGTAAATATCGCTGGTCCAAGAGCTTTAATTTGTTGCACAATATCAGAGGAAATCGTAACTAATACATTTAATTCAGCATTTGGGATATCATGTTGCCTAGACAGAGCATCCGCACAAACATTCTCCTTCCCTTTCTAATATTGAATTTGAAAATATACACTATAAATTAAGCCAGGTACTTTTATTGGGTCAGGGTGGCAATCTTTTGATCCAACAAAAACCTTAAATTTTGGTGATTCGTCTGTATGGTAAAGGAACAACCAATTAGGTAGTGTCGCCAAAGTTGAACAATCATCACAATTGCTTACTAAAAGGAGAGTATTCTTCCTCTCCAAAGCCTTGCTGAAATAGGGAATGGGTTGCCCTTCTTGTAGTAAGACTGCTCCAACTCCCCTATCTAATGCATCTGATTCAAGGATGAAGACCTTGTGGAAGTCTGGTAGTCACAACATTGGCGGTTTAGAGAATGCTGCTTCAACTGATCAAAGGATGCAACAGCTGCGGTTGTTCATCTAAATGATATTTAGTTTCAAGAGTTCAATTAAAGGATTAGGTATGAGCACATACCCAAGGTGAACTGCATGCAGTATCCGGTTAATTCCAGAAAACCCCTCAAGTTTTTTAATGTAATTGGTGTCTGCCACTCAGCCATGGCTTGGATTTTAAGGGGAACAGTGGTCATAACTTTGTAGGATATAAGGTGTCCTAGGCAGTGTAACCGTCGTTGTCCAAAGCTGCATTTCCCTTAAGAAACAATTGATGAGGTCTTAAACCTAGAAGGTAAAGGTTAGGTGTTTGATGTGATCACTCCAGGAATTGCTGGAAACCAAAATATCATCGAAGAACACCAGCAAAAACTTCCTTAATTGATTCTCAAACAGCTTGTTCATCCAAACAGCATGAAAATTATTGCTCTTGCATGGAAAATATGTCCAGCCAGACATTTCAGGTAACAGAGATGAGAACGGAAAAAATTAAGAGGTAAGGCTTCCATTTCCAAGATCTTTACTTGCAGGTAAAAATTATTCTAAACAGCGTAATCGTATTCTGAAAAAGAAAATTCAACCCCTCAAACTCCTCCCTTTTGAAATGTTTTGGGACATCCGAAAAGCCCTTCATTGAACTGAAAAACCCCTAGAACTCAAAACCCTGGAAACGTAAAAGAAATCAGAATCACTTACGAACCTGCCAGAGTCGGCGGAGGCGCTTCTTGGCATTGTTTTTACGGGTCGTTGTGAGTTTTATCTTCTTCCACAGCAGCCCAGGAGAGTTGTTCCTCTTCACAATCTCCAATACTCGCGTTCCCCACAGCGCTCCAAACGCACTCATCTCCTCCGCCTACACTCTCGTGCCCTAGCAAACTTTCGAGACGATTCCCTCGGCAATCCACACCGTTCGATCAATCGCTCGCTGGTCCAGGCCTGCGGGTAGATTTCTGCGCGTGTCCGGGAGCGAGATTTCAGTTGACGTGTGGCTTTTGGCACTTTGTACCACCGAATATATTATTTGGTGATTGTTAACCGCAAACCCGCTATTTGTTAGTGGCATCTCAAAATCTTATAATTTTTCGCGCTTTTTTTGAAATACGTCTTGTACATGTAATTTTAGGAAAAGTGTTCAACACGAAAGTTGTAGATCTACAACTTTCGTGTTGAGCAATTTTCCTAAAAATACATGTACAATGCGTACTTTGGAAATATGCTCAGATTTTACGCATTTCAAAAATACGTCTTGTACATTCAATTTCAGGAAACGTGTTCAACACGAAAGTTGTAGATCTCGTCGAGATCTACAACTTTCGAGTTGAACAATTTTCCTGAAATTGTATGTACAAGACGTATTTCGAAAAGGCGCAAAAAATTAGCAGATTTTGGGGTGCGACTAGCCAATAACAAGTTGCGGTTAACAATCACCTATTATTTTTGACACTTTGCATCTCAAATTTTTAAATATTGCATTTTGCACCTCCTATTCTTATATTCCCGACGCTTTACATTCTACCAAATTTAATTTTTGAAAGCTGAATTCAAAAGTCTAGGATACAAAGTGTAAAGTGTTAAGATATGAGAATAGGAGGTGCAAAATGTAATATTTAAACATTTGAAATGCAAAGTGTCAAATGTGATATTTTTTGAGGTGCAAAGTGCCAATAGGATAGTGACATGTGACAAATCAAAATAAGAAAGACAATTTATACGGAACATTATTTTTTATTTTCAATTTTTACAAAAAAAAAATTTCAATATGAAGACTGATGGAATTCGCCCAAAGTATTTTTTGAGTCAAATTCGAAAAACTTTAACAAAAATAACTAAGCGAGCCAACTCGATCGAGCGTGTCGTGCGTGCGGATCACACTCACTCAAAGGGACCTAAAACAATGTACGCACGTGCATACAACACGCTGGAGCGCGCCCAGCGCGCATGCCCCCTCACACGCGCGTGCATGCCTTGTGCACGCGCGCATAGCACACGCGCAACGCGCAGGTGCGTGTGTGTGCGCCCTTGCGCGCGAACAGCACACGCCGAGTGCCCAGGCGCATGGAGCGCGCGCGGTGCCCGGGAGCGCGCGACGCATGGGCAAGCGCAGCGTGCGCGAAATGCACATTACGCATGTCGGCGGCCCGCCAGCATCTTCGATCACCTCCGGGGTCACCACCGGCGCCGGACAACTTGCCCGGGCCACCTGGACCGCCCCGGGGAACATTCATCATTTTGGGAAAATTGGTGATCCAGGAAACCGGAATAGAGCAACGTCATTCGTCATCAAGTCGCTAGCGCCGATCACACGTGCGTCCAGCATGCGGGAGCGCACCCAGCTCGCATGCCCCTCACACGCACGTGCACGCCCCGTGCACGTGCGCACAGCACACGAGCAACGTCATTTTGGGAAAATTAGTGATTTAGATGACCGGAATAGAGCAACATCATTCGTCAACTCAAGATTTAGCTGGGTTCAATTACCATACGCCCTATCATGAAGTTATAAAAAGACCATCAGGCCTTCATTTGAAAGAAAAACAACTCTGGAGACAAAAGATAGCTTGGATGTTTTCCATCGAGAATGTAAGACTTGGGTCGTTCTTTTGCTCGGGACTCGTTCTGCTCCTTCTCTAGTTCATTCAATGCTCCCTTGTACATTCTAGCGAGCATGGGACAAGGACAACAAGACGCTTTCGTGGACGCATTATGGAAGCTCCGTGAACTTAGTTTTTTCCTTTTTTCTTTGTACTCAAAGCTTATAATAGATATGTGCCAAGTCACACTCAGAGGAACTCCAAACGCTGTTACAAAAGGTAAAAGTGCATTCTGGTCCGGCACAGTTCGGCCACGCGATTTTTCACACTTTTCAGGTTTTCCACATTAAAAAAAGTATCTTATCATTGTTGTTTGGTTTTCACTTGACTGTTTATACGTCTGGTCTAACTCGGAGCTAAGGCGGCCTGATTGACCAAACCGGAGGAAAACTGGGTGACCCGCAACTATTTGGCGTCATATGTGGGAAGGTGTTCCCAACTCTGCGACAACTCCATGGAACCAACGCTTGTCCCACGCAAGAACCGCCAACTAACTACAATGGTTAGGAGGAGTGTACCTATTGCTAATGGTGCGGCTCTAGAGGAGCACACCGATCTGGCCCCGCCAACTAGCCCACAAGCAACGCTTCGCTTCTAGGAGGAACCACTGATGTTGCACCTGCAAACTTGGTGGTGGAGCGTGTTCGACTAATGGAGTAGTGTCAGGAGGAGGTGCTCACCCTTCTAAGAGATCTGGGAGTATCCAATCCTCCCAACCTATCTGTCGCCTAAGGGACACGACCAACAATCACTCTGGATCGTGTGCTTCCTCGAAATGCTACTCACCTTTAGGACCTTCATGCTGACGAAATGTCTAACGTAACGAGCTCTGTGCACGACACACAACGACCAGAGCTACTAATAAATGCTCTGCGTAATCCTCGCCCAACGGATGCCAACGCCGGACGAAATGACCGTAGGCTCACCCACAAGGAAGTGAGGGATATGATCGAGGAAGAGTATGCTCAGGGTAGGCCCCACCCCGCGAACGCACAATGCCCATTCCACCATGGGTCCCTGCTCACTCCTCAAGTTCTAATGCACATCATGCCCAACCGAGTCAAGCTACTGCATTTTGAGGTCTTTGATGTGACGGACGACCTCTTAGAGCATATCAACCACTTCGATACAATCATATACCTCTTCAACGTGTTTAATCAGCTATTATGTCAGGTGTTCCCTGCAACCCTAAAATGGAAAGTGTGCACATGGTTTCACTCTCTATAGGAGGCGAAGATCAATAACTGAAAGATGAGGGTTGCTACTCACCTAGAGGGGGTGAATATGTGATTTACTTAATTTTGAAATTTCTTAAGTTATACTTAGAGAGCACAATAAGTAAGCAGATTATAACAAATAAAAACAACACACAATGATTTATAGTGGTTCCCCAAGAATGGGTACATCCACTTTTCCTCTACACCTATCTAGTTGAGAGCTAACTTAGGCCAAACTTCTCCAAATTCACTTCTCAAATCCTTAGATCTTACAATCTCAGGAACACAAGTTTCCTACGTCAGGCCCTTACACATAGGTCCTACACCTAAGATCTCCAAATAGTTCCTATACCACAGTCTTTCAACACAAGCCCAAGAAACTCAGGTTTACCTTAAGCCCTACAACCTTAGATCTGAAAACAGATCCTACACTCAGATCAACACATGAATCTTACAAACTCAGATCCTTCAAGGATCTTACAAAGTAATAGTAAAGAGATTTTGAATCAATACTCAAGGGCTTGAGTCTTCAAGTAGAAGCACACACAATAGGCTCCTTCTTTCTTCCTCTTGATCAGTACTTGATCTCTTGGAATGGTTGACTTGATCAAGAGAGCTTGTATCAAAAATGGATTACTTCTCAAAATTTATTGCTGAATCAGATGAAGAAACTTTCTCTGAACTTGTAGTGATTAATGATGGTTTCTAGTTGAAGATTGGCCACTGTTAAAACCTTTCACATAACTGTTGGGTCCATTGATCACAATGTCTCAGATTTGAAGAAGCCATATAAGACAATGACATACACAATATTGTATTTGATGCATGCTTTAAGTTCTATGTATGCAGGTTGCTCTTTGTTAACTATTCAAATAGGTTGTCTAAGCATAAATGATAGGTGAACACAAGACAGGATTCTGATAGGATAGAAATCTGCCTAAGTCCAGATGCATTGAGTGAATGCAGTTCACTCAATGCCAGATGGCTTTAAGCGTTGAGTAAAACCTAGACAGTCAAAGCCTCACCATTGCCAAAGCAGAAATTTGGTTAAGTCCTGAAGCATTGAGTGAAGGCAGTTCACTCAACGCTAGAAGCCAGAAGCGTTGATTAAAGCTCAAATAGTCAAAGCCTGAGAAAAGCTTACAAGAATTCTGGCTATGTCCAGAAGCGTTGAGTGAAGGCAGTTCACTCAACACCCTAAAGAGAAAGTATTGACAGAACATAGTTTAGTCAGAGCCGTAGTGTTGTTTGACTTAGAAATCTGACTAAGGACAGATGCGTTGAGTGAAGACAACTCACTCAACGCCTATTCAATAAAAAATCTGTCTAAGGATATAAGCGTTGAGTGAAGGTAGTTCACTCAACACCTATTCAATAAAACAGGCAAAGGAAGAAAGCGTTGAGTGAAGACAACTCACTCAATGCCTTAATACAGAAAAAATCAACTAAGTCTAGATGCGTTGAGTGATGAAGGCTCACTCAACGCCTAGTCAGTTAGACTACAGTTGTCGATAATCGTTGAGTGATGAATGAACACTCAACGCCTGGTGGTGTAAATTCTGCCTAAGTGTTTTGGTGTTGAGTGACATGTCTTCACTCAACGCCGATGCAGAATTATCTGAATTTGTCTAAGTCCACAGGTGATGAGTCATGATGATGTCAGCAGGAATTCAAATGTTGCGGTAACGGAACAGAAGACGACAAATGACGTTGCTTACCTGTTATACAACAATTAATGCAAAAGAAAAGTTGCAGCTACCAACTCCAGGTGGTCCCACTGTTCAAAGAGTCGTTGGACGGCGGGATAGAAAAAGAAAAGATCGAGGAAGAAGAGATCAACTTTCTAGACGATTAACTTTTGAAATACAGAGCTTCATCTTCTTCCTCTCGACTTTATTGCAGAGTTTGAAATTTGTGCTCCTTCTGGTGATCTAGAAGTTCAAACAAGTTGGTTATTGACATTTTCATCTTCAACAACAAGTTTAGAGAGTAATCTCTATGAGGTAGAAGAAGGGACAGAGCAAGCCCTAGCTGCAGTTACTTCACAGCTCAAGTAGAACAGTCTTGAAGATCCATTCTTGGAGTAGTGAAGAATATAGGACTGAGTCATCTCAGTTCAGGAAGAGGCAAACTCAGAGATATCTTCTCTTGAGTCATTCAACATCAACTACCAACCTTACTTTCTATAGGATCTTTCTATAGATCTGAGTTGAAGGGCATTAGTGCCTGAGTTGTAGGATCCTCCTATGGATTTGTGGTAGGGTCGGTGTGTCTGAGTTATAGGAGAGTTTCTCTCTAAGGTAGGATCCTGTGGTGGATCTGAGTGTAGGGCTAACCTCCTAGCCTAAGTGTAGGACTTTGAGTTAATGTCTGAGGTATGACATGTGTGCCTGAGTTGTATGAGAATATTTCTCTAAGTGTAGGGCCTTGGCACTGAGTGTAGGACTTAGAGGAGTCTGAGAAATCTTATGGGAATTGTGTTGTAAGCTCTTGGAGCCGAGTTTGGAGAAGTTGGTCTTGTCTAACAAACTGTTAGAAAGGTGAGAGGGACAGTAGATGTACTCATACTCTAAGGAACTACTATAAACAACTTGTGTGCTGATTATGTGATCTTGAAAGATAACCTAAACTAAAACCAAATCAGAAAAAAGTATCAAAAATACAGAAAAACCTATTCACCCCCCTCTAGGCGTTTAACTACACTTGAAACTAAAGACTTTCAAGTGGTATCAGAGGGAGGTTGCTCAAAAAGGACTTAACAGTCTGAGCTGATCTCCCGGAGTAGCTTAAGTTAATTTTTTATGGGTTCAGGAGAGAACCATAAAAAGTTGGGCTCAATGAAGCTTCCAATCTACAGGAAAGAGAGCCTTGGGATTTGAAAGGAGAGAGGAAGGTTGCTCATGGAAGCATCAGACCCCAGGATCTTCATAATAGTGCAAGAAGGACATTTTATCCCTATGAAGGTCTCAGCTCTGGATGCCAATATCCATACACCTAAGAAGTATTCTGAGATAACCAAGGATGAGGTCATCCTGACTATAATGGACAATAGGGCACATAACATTTTTGTGAGTGTCATCGATGATTCAACATTCTAGAACCTTGTCCACTACAAAACTGCCAAGGAAATGTGAGACACATTGATTGTCTACATGAAGGGCACTGAAGAAGTTAGGGATGACAGGAATTTCTTACTAAATTAGGAATATGAAGCCTTCAGGCAGTGCAAGAAAGACAACATAGTTGAGTGCTATGAAAAGTTATTCAGAGTGGTGAATGAGCTGAGGACCTATGAGAGGGTGTTCAACAATTATGAGTTGAATGACAAGTTTCTCAAATCTCTAACCAGTGACTAGGACACCAAGATATGCGCCATCAGAGAGGTAGCCAAGCTAGCTGAAACTCCTCCACACACATTGTTTGGAAAGTTTCTCTCCTATGAGATACAGCTATCTGCTAGGAAGGAGGAGTAGACCACCAACAGATCTCAAGCTAAGGAGAAGACAGTGTCCTTCAAGGCTGAGGGCTCTAAGAAAAGCAAGGAGAGGATTGCCTCTCCCCTAAAGAGGCATGTTGATTCAGATAGATCTAAGTCAAGTTCTTCTGACAGCAACATGTCAGATGGGGAATTTGTTGCCTTCTCTAGGCAGTTCCAGAAAATGATGAAGAGGAGGCAGTGGAAGAATAGTCTTTCCTCTTCCTCTCATTATAAGAAGGATCACAACAGATCCAAGAAGAATTTCTCCAAAGGAGACAAGTATGAAACTAAACCTAACAAACGTAGTTCTTCTAAAATTGTTTGTTATTATTGTAGCAAGCCTGGACATGTCATAGTTGATTGCCCAGTCAAGAGAAAAGTTACCGATGAGAAGAAACATCACCACCAACAGGGCATGAAGGAAAAGACCTTCATTGCAAAGAATGAGAAGAGCTGGAGTCAAAGTGACTCAACTTCTGAAGGAGAAGAAGCCTATATAGGGCTGTTTGCTGCTGTTGCTGATGAAGATGTAGACTATCCTGCTGCAAGGATAGGTATCAGGGCCCCTCTATCACACTTAGGTAGTGAAATTGAGGTGGATAAAGATGAAAACAGCAGTTATATGCTAATGACCATGTTAGATGAAGAATCCAACCAGGATCAGCCTGGTCTAGATAATACACATTCTCTTTCCAACTCCTCCTCTGAATCTGACTATGAGACTAGTCCCAATTCTGATGCATCTTCTTCCTATGATGAAGATGGGTAAGAATCTGTGAAAGATATCAAGCAACTGATTGACAAGTATGATGCCCTTTTGGATGCTTTGAAAAAGAGCAAGAGGTAGGCCAAGAAACAAGCTGAGGAGATTATCTCCTTACAGTTAGTTGCTTCCCTACAGTCTGAGTTAGCATCTTAGTTGGATCAGATGAGGAGGGAAATCAACCAACTGAAACCATCTCAATCATCTAGATTGGAACCATCGGCCATAAGAACAAGATCATTATGGATCTTGAAGAAAAGCTCCTCAAAGAGAGGAAGCTAGTGACTCAGTACTCCAAGCCTAAATTAGTGTTGCCACTAATTGATACCTTCATATCCCAAACAAATAAGAAGGTATTGAGATACATTGAGAGGAACACTAGAAGAAGGAATAGGAGAAAGGGCAAGGCCCCTATTCTTCCTGTTATCTCCTTTGAGAAAGTTGTGTTGCCATCCAACAGGTATGACCAAAAAAGCATATATGGTCACTGGTTGAATTGTAGATCCACTAGTATGAACAAAAATGTTCACAACTATAGTGGAAGGAAGGGCATGAGCCTGAGTGCCTTTAAGGATCCCCATGAGGAAATTCAGATAACCCATCATGGACCATTCAATTTTTGGTGCACCAGACCCCACTCTCAAGAATATGGCAGTGGCCAATTGTCAAGATCCTCCAGCAAAAATGTAGACTAAAAGTAAGTCATCCAGCAAGCTTGACTTGGCTATCTCTAATGCAATCAACAGCTTATTTCTACAAAGAAGACCGCTGCTAGTGGCATTCACAGTAAGCCAAGTACTTCTACTAAAAGACTCACTTTTAGTCAGATCCTTGCTGAAAGAAACATGAAGAGGGTTGCTGCTCTCCCTTCTGAACAGTCAGTTACTGTCAACTTGTCTACAAGTGCTATTCAGAAAAGGAGATATAATATTCATGAGTGTTGGTGATGTGGTAGTGTGAGACATTTTGTTATAGATTATTAGCACAACCCCAATGCTTCTAGTGGAAGGGCAAGTCTACCTGTCAGAAATGCTGCAGGCAGACAGGCTAATTTTCAAACTAACAAGAACCTAGGACCCAAACTCTTTAAGGGTCCTAAGGTAAACTGAATTTTGGTTGCAGGTTAGTCCAAGTACCAATCCAATATGGTACTTGGACAGTAGGTGTTCCAAGCACATGACTAGAACAAGAAGTCTTCTAAAGGAATATAGTCCAGTAAAGAATGGACCAAAAGTGATCTTTGGTGGCTCAGACAAAGGAGTCACTAAGGGCTATGGTATGATCAACAATGACATAGTCACAATCACAAAAGTGGATTATGTGGAAGGGTTGCAACACAACCTGATTAGCATAAGCTAACTATGTGATCTTGTCTATATCATTGTATTCCACAAGGATGAGTGTCTAATCAAAAAGTAAAGTTACCAAGAGGTCATTTTGACACGCACTAGGAGTGAGAATATCTTTTGTTTAAACTTTTATGTTTAAGTTCTGACACCCCTGTGTATCTAGTTACTAATGAGAAAGTCTTATATTGTGTGCAATGATACAAGAGACTAGCTCACTTGAACTACAAGTCCATTAACAAGCTCTTTAGTGGAGAGCTAGTCTAGAATGCTCCCAACATAAGATTCACCAAGGTGGGCATTTGTTTTGCATGTCAAAAGGGCAAGCAGACCAAAGCATACTTCAAGAGCATTGGTTCCATGGATTCTGTGAGGTGCTTATAACTCCTGCATATGGACTTATTTCGTCTTATGCCAGGTCATAGTCTAGGTAGGAAAGTCTACACACTTGTGAAAGTTGATGACTTCTCCAGGTTTACTTGGGTATTCTTCTTGAAGAAAAAGTTAGAAACCCTTGACACTTTTATGATCTTTGTTAGGCAAGTTCAGAATGAAAAAGACAGCTCTGTGGTCAAAATTAGAAGTGACTATGGTACTGAATTTTAGTTTGAAGGTATGACAAAGTTCTATGAAGATCAATGGATTCATCAGGAATTTTCTTCACCAAGAACTCCCCAGCAAAATGGGATAGCTGAAAGAAAAAATAGAACTCTCATAGAGGCTGGCAGGACCCTTTTCAGTGACACTTCTCTCCCAGAATATTTCTGGGCTGAGGCAGTGAACACTGCATGTCATGTCCTGAATAGGGCCTCTATCAACAAGTACCACAAGAAGACTCCTTTTGAGATTATGAAGGGAAGAAAACCAAATATAGCCTATCTCGAGATCTTTGGTAATAAATGATTTGTGCTCAATAATGGGAAGTCTCATTTGACTAAGTTTGCTGTCAAATCCTATGAAGGGATATTTGTTTGGTACATTAATCATAATAAGGCATATAGGTTCTACAACTTGAAAAATAGAGTTGTAAAAGAATCTGTTAATGTAGTCTTTGATGAGTCAAAAATGATTTAAAGTGAGCTGTCAAGCTCCTCTAGATCTGTAGGTATAGAAGAGAAGATGGACAAACTTACCATCAAGGATAATCCTCCAACTACCCTAGTAGAAGATGATGGAGTATGCATTTCAGAAGAAGATCAAAGTGAACCTGACATGGATGAAGATCAGCAAGATCCAACCAATGAAGTTCTTGATGCTGAAGTAAGAATGCCTCCAACAATCAGACACTTAAGGGATCATCCCAGAGATCAGATAATTGGAGATGCTACCAAAGGGGTTACAACAAGGAGCAGAAGCCAGAACATTACAATATACTCCAGCTTCCCGTCTCAGGTTGAACCCAAAAGGTTTGAATATGCAGAAATTGATCCATTTTGGATTGTGTCTATGCAAGAGGAACTTAACTAGTTCAAGAGATGTAAGGGCTGGAAGCTAGTTCATAGACCACAAGGTCATAACATTATTAGAACCAAGTGGATCTACAAGAATAAGCTTGATGAAAATGGTGTTAATGTTAAGAACAAAGCTAGGTTGGTAGCCAAATGATATATATAAGAAGAAGATATTGATTTTGATCAAACCTTTGCTCTAGTGACTAGACTAGAAGTCATAAGACTATTCCTTGCATATGCTGCATATAAGGGATTTAAGGTCTACCAGATAGATGTGAAGTCAGCTTTTCTTAATGGTGACCTAAGAGAAGAGGTCAATGTTGAGCAACCCTCAGGTTTTGTCAATTCTAACTCACCTGATTATGTTTATAAGCTTAGGAAAGCATTTTATGGGTTAAACAAACTCCTAGGGCATGGTATGAGACCCTGTCTAGCTTTCTCATTGAGAACAAATTCTCAAGGGGAAAGATAGACAAGACACTATTCCTAAGGGAAGTCAAGGGTAAGATCATCCTAGTCCAGATTTATGTAGATGACATAAAATTTGGGTCTACTGATGATGACCTCTACAAGAAGTTTGCTAAACCTATGCAGGGGAAATTTGAGATTAGCAGTATGGGTGAGCTCAAGTACTTCTTGGGCCTCCAAGTAAGACAGTCTATGAAATTTATTACTTCAAGGTTAGCTAGTCACCTAGAGGGGGGGGGGGGTGAATAGGTCTTTGAAATGTCTTAAGTCTTTTTGCTGTTTACAAACTAAGGGATCTAGAGCTTGTCATTAGTACCTGCAATATAAAGAAAGAACAAGCAACACAACACATCACACAATTATTTATAGTGGTTCTCCAACTGGGTACATCCACTTTCCCTCCCATCTTTCTAACTTATGTTAGACAAGGCACAAACTCCTCCAAAATGCTCCTCAGAGCTTACACCTCAGGCCCTCAGCCTTACACTCAGGTTCTCTTCAGAACCCTACCTCGGAACCACAAAGGTTCCACCTCAGATCCCTACAGTGCTCCTACAGCTTAGTGATCCTCAAACCACCTACCTCAGCCTTATCTCTAAGGCCTACAGCTCAGGTTTTTCAGCCCAACAACTTCAAGCACAAGGCCCTACTCTCAGAGTGTTGCAACACTCCTACAGCTCAGTACCCTTCCAGGTACCTACCTTAGTACTATTCCAGGGACCTACATCTCAGTGACAAACTTGTCACCAACCTCAGGCCAAAAGGCCCTATACTCAGTCTCCTCAAAGACCTACACTCAGTGACATACTTATCACCTACAGCTTAGTGAATCAACAGTAACCTATCTCAGCCTTATCACTAAGGCCTACTACTCAGGCTGGGAGAACAGCCCTACTCTCAGATCCACACTTGGATCCTACCTCAGTACCCCAGTAGGGCACCTATCTCAGTGACTAATTAGTCACCTCCAACTCAGGCACAAAGTGCCCTACAGCTCAGATTCAGGAAAACTTTATCCTATAGGAAATTAATCAAGTAAATTGAAATACTAACTCAGAGATAATTTTCTGAGTCTACCTTGCTGTACTGAGCAGATTTCAGTCCAGCCCCCTTACTGTAGAAGGAATTAGTCTTCTTCTATAGTTACCAATTTCTCTATTATACTGAAGACAACTAACTGATGTTGAAGGCTTACAACCCTTCACATAGCTATCTCCTGTTGCTGATTGAATGAATCAGCCACATTGTTCTCCAAATAATAATCTTGCTGAACTGAAAGAAGCTTCAGCTATCTTTCTCTGCCTTACCGGCTTGCATAGCTGGACTTGGTTTTCAAGCTTGTCGGAGAAGATTAAGTCCAACCGCCTCTCTTTTCTTTTTCATTTTTTGTAATTGTCGCCCTAATCCCATTTTCTCTTTTCTTTTTATATCCGTAGATTTAAATCAACGAGACAATTTGAGTATGGGCTCAGCCAAAGATGGTGAGTGCCACCTTCCTTAGAAGAGGACAAATAGTAGCTTCCGGCACTACTGTAGCTTTTCCGCAATAGCATGAAGTACTTGGACTGAGCTCGACGATCGTCGAGCTGAGATCGACGAACTATGTACTGAGCTCGACAAACTTTAGAATCTCCAACTTTACATTTAGCTCGACGAAATATGAGCTCAGATCGACGAACTCTGAATCTTCAAACTTTAACTTGAGCTCGACGAAAAGTGGGCTCAGCTCGACGAACTTCAGAATCTTAAACTTTACATTTAGTTCGACGAAATGTGATCTCAGATCGACGAACTCTGAATCTTCAAACTTTAACTCTAGCTCGACGAAAGGTGGGCTCAACTCTACGAACTTTGAATCTTCAAACTTTAACTTGAGCTCAATGAAAGGTGAGTTCAGCTCGATGAACTCTGAATCTTCAACCTTTAACTTGAGCTTGAAGAAAGGTGAGCTCAGCTCGACGAACTCTGAACTCAGTTCGACGAACTCCACTTTTTGGACTTAGAAATTTTCTGCTGGCTTTGTCTCAGCGGTTCCTTCTCAACTGTTTCAGCAGTTTCTTCTTCACAGCTAAGACTCTTCTATCTCAGCGGTTCCTTCTCAACTGTCTCTGCGGTTTCTTCTTCACAACTGAGACTGTCTTCTGTCTCGGTGGTTTAGCTAAGACCAACACTTCTCTCAACGTTTTGTGTTGAGCTTCTCAGCTGTCTCAACGGTTATGCTGAGACATTCTTCTTAACTGTCTCAGCTGTCTCAACAGTTTTGCCTTAGTATAATTATCTGACTTCCAGCTTCCTCTTTCTGTTCACCTGTCCAATCAAGGATAACCTGCATGCAAAAACTCAAGCACACATCAAATACATTATGCCCCTTAGCATGATTGCTGATGCCTCTTCAAATCCTAAGGAATATTGAAGGGCACAATTCCCAACAATCTCTCCCTATTTGAAGAAGGCAGAACACCCATCCATGCTAAGGTGCATCAACACAAAAACATATCATGATAGGCCTGAAGAGACATTATCATGACAACTAGCCATCCCAGTATAGGATAACTCCCCTAGGTGTGATGGCATAACATTATGATTAACTAACTAATAACACTGGTGGATTATCAATCACTAACAGTGTAACAATATGATTAGCAGCAAAAACTTTATTAATCATTTACAAGGTACACATTTTGATTAAGACCTACCTAATCATTAACTTATCCAAACAACAGTAGCAAACTTGTGATTATAGGATATCTATGAAAGAATAGCATATTCATTTATCACAGATATATAAATGAGAATTACATTATACATTTATCACATTACTATAGTTATGGCCAACTCATATTAATTTCATTGATAAAGATTGGATATTGCTACATTGTTGATATTCATTACAAGACATTGATTACATATTTAAAGCACCCTAAGTCTTGCAGGCTAATCTCAACACTTCTTTGATGAACTTGAATCAGAATTCTTGGAAGCAGCAGTCTTCTTCAAGTTTTCAACTTTGTTTTCCTGCTGTTTGAAGTAAAGGAATGGCTTTGGAATATATCTGGGAGGCATTTTCTTAGGGCTACTCTTCCTTACCAGATTTTCTTTGAATTCTCTTTGCCTTAGGGAATTTCTTTCCAAATGCTTGATCCATTCCTCAGAAGGATATATAATATCAATGTTCTTTAAGATTTGTCCATGGCTTATCTAAGCATTGATAATGATGGATTTAGAGGCATCACTTAGCTGTTCATCATCTGGATCATCTCTGTTCTCAGCTCTCCTCTTTGCCATGAACTCTTCAGCCATCTGAGTTCCTTCCCTCTTTCTTCTAGCAGCAGGTTGTGCATCCTGTGTAGCTCTAGCTTGTGCTGGGAAGTCTAGGTCCTCTGGCCTCTTTCTATCCAGGAGTGGCAGGTGTAGTGCCACCCTGGTGCCTTGAATTACATTGAAGGCTTGTTCTTCAATGAGTGCTGCTATCTTAGCATGGCTGCTCTCCCCCTTTCTACCTTCTTCAAAGATGATCTTTTTCAGTAGAGAGGAGTTGGCTTCACTTTTGCTTGATATAGATTGGAATATTCTCTCATTATCAGCAATCAGCTCATTTTTCAGAAGAATTGCCTCCTTCATAGAGTGGAAAGCAACATTGGTGACATGCTGATTTACATGATCTGCTGCACGCCTGATCACCTCATCAGTTGAACTCACATAATTCTTGACATATCCTATGTCAGCTGTAGAGAGTTTTTGGCTTGTGTCCAAGGATTTCATGAGGGTGGTCAGTTTAATGCCAGCAGTTCCAACCCTATCAAACCAGGTGGTGACCTGTTTGTTTAAGTGAGAGATTTCTTCTTTATTTTCCTTGACTTTTGTTGACAATTCATCCTTCATCTTGACAACTGATTGTTCAACATGCTCCTTGAGGGTTATGGTATGGTCATCCAGGAGTGCTTTGATGTTGTTTAGGAGTAACTCATTAGAGATTTGGGTGGTGGTTTGTTGGCTTAATAGAGGAGGGACATCTTCCTTGGTTGGAACCTGTGAAGACTCCCCCTCAACTACAACACCTATATAAGAAAACATTTCATTAGCTAAAGTTGTTTTAACACTACTAAATAAGAGGGTATGAGTATTACCTGTAGTGGGTGCAGACTCAACCACTCTGTTGACCACTTGATCCAAAGTTGCCAGATCCATCTGATCATGCTCCCCCTCAGACTGAGCATTCTTTTCTGGGCTTGACCCATCAAGATAAGTATCTAAAGCCACATGAGGCTCATAGTTATCTTTTGTTGTAGGGATAACTTCTACTGTAGCTACATCATCAGTATCAACAATATCTGTCTCATCTTTTACAGCAACCACTTCTTCAGTAACATTCTTTGAAACTTATCCTGACTTAGGACTGACATGGATTTTATCAACATGCATATCAGTTACTTGGAGTTGGAAGTTAGCAGAGGTTTGACTAAGTGATATGTCAACTTGCAGACCAACATTAGATGGAGAGGAGGTTCTAAGCTCTGGTTCAGAGCTGGCAGTTCTTTCCTCCACAGCAAGTTTCTTCCTTGTGTCCCTAGAGGAGTCCTTTATTGCTGAAGGTTGGCTCATTGGTAGGACCCTAGTGAATTTGTCCAAAGTTTTTATGTCCATTCTTTTTAGGTATTGAATCTTCACTCCTTGCTCCTGCTTGAATGTATCAGGGTAGGTATTCACTAGGTATAAGGAAAGAATTCTGCCCATGTTTGGAGTGTGTAGGCCGTCTACTATTCTCTTATAGATGATTAATGACCAAGAAGTCTGCTTATTGAAGATTATCCAAGTCATGACATCAAACATTGACTTGGAGATTGTGTCATGTGATCCATGTTTGCAGATGAGGGCTTTCCTTATAATTTCTGCTAGTAGTTTACCTCTCTGATTGAAGAATTTCCTCTTAAGAGACCCAGGTTTGGTATCACTGTATCCACACCACCTTAGAGCACTGTCTCTGTCCATGATGGAGGGTTCTTCTTCCTCGCTAGTGTTGAGGGAGGGTAAATGAAGGGCTTTGCCTAGTCTCTTAGGATTTACCTTAATCTTGATGTCCTCAATCTTAGACTTAAGTGAGTTTTGAGAGGAGGACATCTTGACGTTGGAGAAGAATTCTAATACCTCTTCTTTAAGAATGGTGAAGGGTTCAGAAAGGGTGTACTTCAAACCGTTGGTCTCAATCATCCTTAACACTTCCTTAATCTCTGGAGAGGCATGACTTAATCCATTCCTCACAATTTCATAGCCCTCCTGGAGCTCCTTTGAGATCTTCGACGCCATTGAGTCAGTATGGCAAGACACTGAGAAGGTTTTGGTCTCGACGGCTAGCGTTAAAGCTTTTAAGAGTGGTGTGGCTTTTCGTTTCTTGTCGCCTTTATATATATAGTGAAAATTTTTAATTATCTTATCATTCGATTAACCAATTAAACATTTTAGACTTAAGTTAGTACTTTTAGGCTTTATAGCTTGCTCTACGCTTCCTCTTATAATAAGGGGCACTTAGTGCTTCTATTATACCTCTCATCTTTTCTTTTATTCACTTATTGACAGATTAATTTGTAGCTTCCCTCACTATCTGGATGTACATACTATTTGACTCACCATTATACGAATTTTTTTATCAATTCTAAGTATAATGGAGACCTGTTATGCTAATAAGGTAGTTTTTAATTAGCAAACTTTATCAAGCACTGATTTACAGGAAATTTGATCTGGAAGGTAAACACTACAACTTTTAGCAATGCAGATCATTTAGATAGATAAGAAAATTATTATTTTACAACTGATGTGCTTGATTTGTTTTATCCTAAGCACATCTGTCTTAGTTTATAAATCTGCAAACTTAGTCTCTGTTTAAAAGAGAGAGACTTACCTTGAGGTTGTTATCCTTTAGCCCTTAAGGATTTCACTCTTATCAACCTCAACCTGTGTTCCTCGCTCCACTTGGACCATAGTCATTGAGCAATCAACTTGTCCCAGACATTTTCCTGAACATCCTTTGTCCAAATACCAAGTCTTATCTAGACAGGTATTCAGACATTTGCTTAGCTTTATAGAACTTTTGCCCAACTCCCTGCCTGGGCTGAGCAACCTTCTGTCCACTAGCCATATTAAGGTTATGCCAACGATCAATGGCAAAATGGCCCACCTTTCCACAACATCAACATTTATGAATGGTGTATCTTCTCTTCTAGACAACATAGAATTACTGTCCATAAGAGAAGTGAGCAGCCCCAGATTTTGCTGGATGAGTATTGAATGTTGTTGCTTCCTTCTTCCTGAGTGAAGGTGCTGAAGAACTAAATACAGCTGGTCCAGGATGGGCCAGTTGTATTTTTGGAGCCTGCCATCTAGTGGTATCTCTCATCTCTTTAGATACATGATATTTGGATCCAAATCTAAAGAGCTTATCTTGAGCTTTATGGCTAGAGTGGACAGAATCACTCCTTCTGAGATCATGTGTCTTTACCGTACTGGTAGAGCACACATTTGATTGATCATCATGGGGAGGTGCAAACTTGACAATTTTAGAAGGTAAATTTGCATTTTAAAACACTGTCTTCTTTTTAGGGAATTCAGGTTTGAATTGATGATTAATGTGATTAATACCCAGCTTCTCAGGGACTTGGCAGGTTGCAGCTTTTGGCAACTGACCCTATGATTGAGAAGGGTTAATCACAATCCCCAATTTCTCTGTGAAATTTTGTTCCAGATATCTAATATGCTTATTCTTCTCTTCTAGAAGCTTGGTCTGACACTCAAGACTTTTATTGAGTTCAGACACCTCATGACTTTTCTTATAAAATTCAATAGATTTATTATTATAAAGAGTTTTATAAGGCTTCAGTACGTCAATCTCCTTGGCTTGCCTTATGGAAAGAATTCTGCTCTTCTTTAGAGCATCTAGGAGCAGTCCATACTTGTCAATTAATTGATTGACATCAGTCTCAGATTCTGAGCAATCTTTATCACAGGATGAAGATGGACCAGTATCTAGAATGGTTTCATAGTAAGAGGAAGATGTAGAAATGGAGAGAATTTGTACCTTTCTTTGTTTTGAATCTTCTTGACTTCTTCATCTTCATCATTGCCATTAAGCCATGACATCCACTGTATTCTTCATCCTCCTTATTATCACTATCTGAGTGTGATAGAGGGGCCCTGATTCCTATCCTGTCAGCATGATATTACTCTTCTTCTTATGGATCTACAGCAATAGATATCAACCCTATATAGGCTTCTTCCTCTTCATCTTCAGATTCTGAGGAGGAAAATCTGTCCAGCTTCTCTCCTTCTTAGCCACAAAGGACTTCTCCTTCTTATTTTTCTTGTGGTGATGGTGATGCTTTTTCTTCTTCTTCTCATCTTCTTCCTTTCTTTTTACTGGGCAGTCAACAATAACATGCCCAGCCTTGCTGCAACAATAACAGATGACATTAGAAGAAATCTATTTACTAGTTTTAGGGACATACCTGTCATCCTTGGATAACTTCCTGTGATAAGAGGATAAAGATGGACTTCTCCTCCAGTCCTTCTTCTTCATGAACTTCTGAAATTGCCTGGGGAAGGTAGCTAGATTTTTATCAGACATGTGGTTGTCTGATGAGCTTGACTCAGATTTTTCTGAGCTTGATTCAGCTTTCCTCCTTGGTGGTGAGGAAGTCTTTCTTTTGCTCCTTCTTGAGGCTTCTGCCTTGAACTTCCACATACTTATCCTTAGACTTGGATTGGTTGCTCTTCTCCTCTTCTAGTCTAGTAGCCAACTTTATTTCATAGGATAGTAGCTTTCCAAATAAAGTTGGTGGAGGAGTGTCTGCCAACTTGGCCATTTCCCTAATGACACATATCTTAGTGTCTCAATCTCTAGTGAGGGATCTTAGGAACTTGTAATTCAGCTCATTGTTACTGAAGACCCTACCAAAGGTTCTTAGTTCATTAACTGTCCTAAAGAACCTCTCAAAGCAGTTAACTACTTTTTAAGATTTGCTTTGTCTGAAAGCCTCATACTCTTGGTTGAGCATGAACTTCCTATCATCTCTAACTTCCTCAGAGCCTTCTAAATAGACCACAAGAGTGTCCCACATTTTCTTGGAGTTCTTGCAGTGTACAAGATTTTGGAAGGTTGAGTCATTAATGGCACTGACTATGATATTTTGTGCCCTTTTCTCCATGGTGGACAGAATTACCTCATCTTTGTCCATCTCTGTATATGCCTTGGGCACTCTCAGAGTTGGATCAATGATGGAGGCCTTTGTGGGGATAAAAGGACCTTCAACTACTGTTATATAGATCCTAGGGTCAGATGCTTCCATGAACAGTCTGACCCTTTGCTTTCAGAGGCCAAATCCTTCCTTCCTGTAGATTGGTAGTTTCATGGCCCCTAGCTCCTTATAGTTCATTCCTGACCCCATACTTTTATCTTATAGCTTACCTTGGAGGTATACTCAGATTGTTAAATCCTTCTTGAGTAACCTCCCTCTGATACCACTTGAAAGTTATTACTTCAAGGTTAGATAGTCACCTAGGGGGGGGGGGTGAATAGGTCTTTGAAATTTCTTAAGCCTTTTTGCTGTTTACAAACTGAGGGATCTAGAGCTTGTCCTTAGTACCTGCAATATAAAGAAAGAACAAGCAATACAGCACATCACACAATTATTTATAGCGGTTCCCCAACTGGGTACATCCACTTTCCCTCCCACCTTGTAACTTATGTTAGACAAGGCACAAACTCCACCAAAATGCTCCTTAGATCTTACACCTCAGGCACTCAGCCTTACACTCAGGTTCTCTTTAGAACCCATACCTCAGAACCACTAAAGGTTTCTAACTCAGAGTCTTGTAATGTTCTCCTACAGCTCAGTGGTCCTCAAACCACCTACCTCAGCCTTATCTCTAAGGCCTACAGCTCAGGATTTTCAGCCCAACAACTTCAGGCACAAGGCCCTACTCTCAGAGTGCCGCAACACTCCTACAACTCAGTAAACTTCCAGGTACCTACCTTAGTGCCCTTCTAGGCACCTACAGCTCAGTGACAAACTTGTCACGTACCTCAGGACAAAAGGCCCTACACTCAGTCTCCTTCAATAACTACACTCAGTGACACACTTGTCACCTACAACTCAGTGACTCAACAGTCACCTACCTCAGCCTTATCACTAAGGCCTACTACTCAGGCTGGGAGGACAACCCTACTCTCAGATCCACACTTGGATCCTACCTTAGTACCCCAGCAGGGCACCTACCTCAATGACTAATTAGTCACCTCCAACTCAGGCACAAAGTGCCCTACAACTCAGATTCAGGCAAACTGAATCCTACAGGAAATTAATTAAGTAAATTGAAATACTTACTCAGAGATAAATCTCAGTCTACCTTGCTAGACTGAGCAGATTGTAGTCCAGCCCCCTTGCTGTAGAAGGAATTAATCTTCTTCTATAGCTATCAATTTCTCTATTGTACTGAAGACAGCTAACTGCTGTTGAGGGCTTACAACCCTTCACACAACTATCTCCTATTGCTGATTGAATGAATCAAGCCACCTTATTCTCCAAAAAACAATCTTGCTGAACTGGAAGAAGCTTCAGCTATCTTTCTCTGCCTTACCAGCTTGCACAGCTGGACTTGGCTTTCAAGATCGTCCGAGAAGATTAAGTCCAGCCGCCTCTCTTTTCTTTTTTCGTTTTCTGTAATTGTCGCCCTAATCCCATTTTCTCTTTTCTTTTTATATCTGTAGATTTGAATCAACGACACAATTTGAGTGTGGGCCCAGGCAATGATGGTGAGCGCCACATTACTCAGAAGAGGACAAATAGTAGCTTCCGGTACTACTGTAGCTTTCCTGCAAAGACATGAAGTACTTGGGCTGAGCTTGATGATCGTCGAGCTGAGATCGACGAACTCTGTACTGAGCTCAAAGAACTTCAGAATCTCCAACTTTACATTTAGCTCAACGAAATATGAGCTCAGCTCGACGAACTCTGAATCTTCAAACTTTAACTTGAGCTTGATGAAAGATGGGCTTAGCTCGACGAACTTCAGAATCTCCAACTTTATATTTAGCTCGACGAAATGTGAGCTCAGCTCGATGAACTCTGAATCTTCAAACTTTAGTTACTTGAGCTTGATGAAAGGTGGGCTCAGCTCGATGAACTTTGAATCTTCAAACTTTAACTTGAGCTCAACGAAAGGTGAGCTCAACTCGATGAACTCTGAATCTTCAAACTTTAACTTGAGCTCGATGAAAGGTGAGCTTAGCTCGACGAACTCTGAACTCAGTTCGACGAACTCAACTTTCTGGACTTAGAAAATTTTTGCTGGCTTTGTCTCAGCGGTTCCTTCTCAACTGTCTCAGCGGTTTCTTCTTCACAGCTGAGACTCTTTTGTCTCAGCGATTCCTTCTCAACTGTCTCAGCGGTTTCTTCTTCACAGCTGAGACTGTCTTCTATCTCAGAGGATTAGCTGAGACCAACACTTCTCTCAACATTTTGTGTTGAGCTTCTCAGCTGTCTCAACAGTTATGCTGAGACATTCTTCTCAGCTGTCTTAGCTGTCTTAGCTGTCTCAGCTGTCTCTGCAGTTTTGCCTTAGTCAAATTGTCTGACTTTCAGCTTCCTCTTTCTATTCACCTATCCAATTAAGGACAACCTGCATGCAAGAACTCAAGCACACATCAAATACATTATGCCCCTTAGAATGATTGGTGATGCCTCTTCAAATCCTAAGGAACATTGAAGGGAAGAATTCCCAACAGTCTGAGAATGGATTATCCATTTCACAATCTAAGTTCACCAGAGAGTTAATTAAAAAGTTTGGAATTGAGAGTGCCTTAATCATGAAAACTCTCATAGAGTCAAATATGTCACTAAACAAGGATGAGATAGAGAAACCTATTGATGAAATCATGTATAGAGGCATAATTGGATCCCTCCTTTATCTTAATACTAGTAGGCCAGACATCATATATGCTACATGTGTTTGTGCTAGATACCAGACTTGCCCTAAGGAGTCTCACTATTATGCAGCTAAAAGAATTCTGAGATATCTGAAGGGCACACTTGATCTTGGCCTATGGTACCCTTGGAATAGTGATTTTGAACTAACAAGGTATTCAGATGCAGACTTTGCAGGCTGTAGAGAAGACAGGAAAAACACATCTGGCTCCTGTCAATTTCTGGGAAGAAGACTTGTGTCTTGGAGCAGCATGAAGCAAACTAGTGTTGTAATCTCAATTGCAGAGTCAGAATACATATCTGCTGGAAGTTGCTGTGCATAACTGCTGTGGATCCAATAACAACACCATGACTATAATCTTATGATAAGTAGAACTCCTATGTTCTGTGATTATACTAGTGCAATCTCTATTCTTAGGAATCATGTGTCTCACAACAGGACTAAGTACATAGAGATTAGGTATCACTTCATTAGAGAGCATGCAGAATGTGAAGACATCAGTCTTAAATTTGTCCCTATAGACAAGAAAGTAGCTGACATCTTCACTAAGCCACTAGATGAAGCCAAGTTCAACACCTTCAAATTTGAGCTAGCTATGTCAACTTAGTTTAGCTTTAGTAATAATTCATATATTCCTATTGTAGGTAGTGTTACTCCTTACAGGATAGCACAGAAGAAATGGACTTAGTGTCCAGGAGTAGAGTGCACTGAGACAAGTCAGGCGTCGAGTGCGCTGAGTCTAAGTACTCAGACGCCGAGTGCATCGAGATAACAACAAGCGTCAAGAGCATTGAGTGTGTCGAGTCCACTCAACGCATACTCCCAGGATCGTCTATTTGTGGCTAACTATCAGAATTAATCACAGTTGTTTATCACTTTATGATCAAACAAAAGGTACATGCCTCTCCACATTCTCTACTTAGAGGCAAGTATAAATAGACTTAAGTGTGCTTAGAATAAGATACACTGTTACTGGACCTTTGCGAACTACTATCTCCCTGTGACGAAAGCTCGTCAACTCTTTAGAACTCAGAAAATTAATGGCTCCAAAGGGAATAGATTTCATGTTTAAGGGATCCAAGCTGGTTCGAAATGGCTTCAAGGATGCTCCTAAGGAAGTCATGCAGGTTGTGCACTTACTAGAGGTCACTGACCTAAGTTTTGCCCTATCCAAGCCAGTCTTGTTTTGGAAAAGAGAAGTTCTGGAACTCTATTAAAATGTCAAAGTGGATTCATCCTCATCCAAAATCAAATCCTCAATCGGTGGAAAGAAGATCAAGATCACTATAAAGAGATTATGCAAAGCTTTGCATCTACCCAAGGTGAATGAGTCAGATGCGGATACTGACTTAATTTAGGATAATGTTAAGACAAAATTGAAGTGGTGTGGGCTCTCTAAGCATACCACGGGTCTGTGTTGAGGAAAGCATTGAACAATAGAGGCAAGTTCCTAGCAGATGTAGTGGGAAAAGCGTTGCTCTGCAAGACAGGTTCATATGATAAAATTTCTAAGAAAATGTTTGAACTTATCACTAGGATCATTCTATCAAAGAAACCAGACTGGGGAAAAGTGTTGTTTGATAGAATTTTAGATTATATCCCAGAGCCCAATCTGGGCAGAATCTTGTCTCTGTATCTACACAGTACTGTCCCAAGAATCCTCAACATGAGGCTAGGGACTAAGATCCATTATATGAGGAGGATGGAATTCAGAATGTTTGAAAGATGGGAGAGAGTTCTACAACCACACCTTCAGTCTGCTGATAAGAAGAAGAAGAAGCCAGTTCAAGATGTCAGCACAGAGAGCAGTTCATCAGAGAATAGTGAAGAAGAGCCATATGACCCAAATCTGACCGAGTCTACTAAAGAAACAAGGAGAGACATGAGTGTTCAAGTCTTAATGTCTCTCAACCTACAACAAGGATTCAATTTTCCAGAACTCAATCTGAAGAGAACCAAGCAGGAGCCATGATCACACTGGAAGGCCAATAAGTGGAAAACATCTCTGCTGATATTCATGGGGAGACATCTCAAATGGGTGTTGTAGTTGAGGGGGAGATTCACCAGATACCTACTCAAACTGAGGGGGAGACCATCCAGTCTGTTCAAGAGAAATTGGACACCTTCATTGAGAATCTGGAGAAGAGTATTGCTGAAACTTCAGATGGCCCTGAAGTTGTGCTTTTCTGCACTCAAGCTGAGGATGAGTATTTTCTTGATGGAGTTATGGAAGATGCTCTTGCTGAGGGGAGCACAATCAGCTCATGAAGGAGAGTAACCAAATTCTTGCTGAGGAGGTTCAACCTACTGAAGCAATGGAAGAAGAACATCCAATCAACACTGCTGAAGATTTGAATGTCCCTATGGATATTACAGAGGTTGAGGGGGAGATTCAAACTGAACTCCCTGCTCTAGAGATTGTTTATAATATAAAGTCTTCTGAATCAGAGATGGGCAATACTGCAGATGAAAATGCAACTCAACACTCTTATGAGTATAAGATGGCTAATTTTGAAGCTCGAGAAGAAGAAAGGTCAGAGCAACAAATTTTTTGTGATGAAGGTACATCACACCAAGCTGATCAGATGTCATCCACCTTCCTAGAAAAACTAAAGGGTCTGCTGAATGACCAAAGAATTCAACCAAAACACTTTGTGGATGATTCCATAAAGGAAGTGAGAAAAGACCTTTCTATTGAGATCAAATTTATAAGAGTTGAGGTTAATCTGCTGAGAGCCAACACTATATCATTCTTCAAGAGGGCTTCTCCTATAGTCACTTCACAGAAAGCAAATAGACAGAACTAGGTCAAATTCAAAATGGAATTATAGAGAATCAGAATATTCTTTCTGGAAACATGCTGGCAATCCACAATGCACAGAAGGAACTGTTGGAAAAGCACAAGACTATTATTGAAAGAAGAATGGATACATGTGTCAAAGTTCTAGATGATCACTTGATCAAGCTCAAGGGCCATGTCACCATTAGTGTTAACTATCTTGATGATCAGTTAATAAAGGCCAGCACCTCCCTGACTAAAGATGTCTTCAAAGAAGTCAAAAAGGGGGGAGAAGGAAGTTATAAGGGACAATACTAAAAATGTAGTTTGGACTACAAATGTTATAAGATGCTTAATGGGACTTGAGCAACTCACATATGACAATATACCTGTTGTTCCTGAACATGTACAAGAAGAACTGCATGATGGATTGCTGGGCCAATACAATGATCAGTATGCAGAGCAAAATG
This sequence comes from Platanthera zijinensis, assembly GCA_039513925.1. Lineage (NCBI taxonomy): Eukaryota > Viridiplantae > Streptophyta > Magnoliopsida > Asparagales > Orchidaceae > Platanthera > Platanthera zijinensis. Next base: position 12,456,721 of record CM077098.1, read on the forward strand.
ATACTCAACAATATGACATCCAAGAAGGTACTGATGCTGAAATTCCCTCTTTCAACCCTATTGTTGAGCAGATTATCAGGGAGAAAGGAAAATTTATTGCTGAAGAAGGGGCCAGGCTCAGCAAGAAGAGGTATAAAGAAGAAATGGAGTCTAGGCCAGACTTTGAGCAATGGAGTCCTAAATCTTGGACTATAATTTTGTCTTCCTGGGACCAAGTTAAGTCCAAGAAAACTGAGAGGGGAAAGCTTTATAACTCCCTAGAATGGGCAAAGCTAGAGAGGAATGAAGAAGCTAGGAGGAAGTATAGAAGGGACAAGAAGTCAAGTGTTCTGACACTAGAAGCATTACAACCAAGCAAATACTTCCCTAAGCCTTACAATTACTTTGACAGGCAGAAGGAAAAGAGAGAAAATGAAGCAAAGTATGCAAAGAAGCCCAACAGAGGGATAGTAATTAAGGAACCAGAAACATGAGATGTTTTGTATTTTCCTTAAGGGGCTTTTTGGAATGTGAACAATATTTTAAGCACATTGGTCAAATATAATTATTGCCTTTATGCATATTATTGTGTTTGTGCTTTAATTTCCATTCTAAATGTTGTGTGTATGTTTATCTTCTATGTGTGTTATTTTATATCATTGTCTAAGGTTTTGATTTCTTCGAATAGAGAGAGATTGATGGGTCCATTGATCACAATGTCCCATATTTGAAGAAGGCCTATAAGATAATGGTATACACAATATTGTATTTGATGCATACTTTATGTTCTATGTATGCAGGTTGCTCTTTGTTTACTATTCAAACAAGTTTTTTAAGCACAAATGACAGGTGAACACAAGAGAGGATTCGAACAGGGCAGAAATCTACCTAAGTCCAGATGCATTGATTGAAGGAAATTCACTCAATGCTAGATGAATTTAAGCATTGAGTAAAGCCTAGACAGTCAAAGCCTTAACATTGCCAAAGCAGAAATCTGGTTAAGTCCAGAAGCATTGAGTGAAGGCAGTTCACTCAATGCCTAGAATCCATAAGCATTGTGTAAAGCTCAAACAGTCAAAGCTAGAGAAAAGCTGACAAGAATTTTGGCTAAGTCCAGAAGCGTTGAGTGAAGGCAGTTCACTCAATACCTTGAAGAGAAAGCATTGACAAAACACAGTTCAGTTAGAGCCATAATGTTGCTTGACTTGGAAATCTGACTAAGGATAGATGCGTTGAGTGAAGACAACTCACTCAATGCCTATTCAACAAAAAATCTGTCTAAGGATAGAAGTGTTGAGTGAAGGCAGTTCACTCAATGTCTATTCAATAAAACAGGTAAAGGCAGAAAGCATTAAGTGAAGACAACTCACTCAACGCCTTAATATAGAGAAAATCGACTAAGTCCAGATACGTTGAGTGATGAAGGCTCACTCAACGCCTATACAGAATTGTCTAAATTTGGCTAAGTCCATAGGTGCTGAGTCATGATGACATCACCAGGAATTCAAATGTTGCGGGAACAGAATAATAGATGACAAATGGCGGCGCTTGCCTGTTGTACAATAATTAATGCAAAAGAAAAGTTGCAGTTACCAACTCTAGGTTGTCCCACTATTCAAAGAGCTATTGGACGACATGATAGAAAAAGAAAAGATCGAGGAAGAAGAGATCAACTTTCTAGACGATTAACTTTTGAAATATAGAGCTTCATCTTCTTCCTCACAACTTTATTGCAGAGTTTGAAGTTTTTGCTCCTTTTGGTGATCTAGAAGTTTAAGCAAGTTAGTGGTTGACATTTTCATCTTCAACAACAAGTTCAGAGAGTAATCTCTCTGAGATAGAAGAAGGGACAGAGCAAGCCCTAACTGCAGTTACTTCACAGCTCAAGCAAAACAGTCTTGAAGATCCATTCTTGAAGCTGTGAAGATGATAGGACTGAATCATCTCAGTTTAGGATGAGGCAGACTCAGAGATATCTTCTCTGGAGTCATTCAACATCAACTACCACCTTACTTTCTATAGAATCTTTCTGTAGATCTGAGCTGAAGGGAATTAGTGCATGAGTTGTAGGATCCTCCTATGGAATTGAGGTATGGCCTGTGTGCCTGAGCTGTAGGAGAGTTTCTCTCTGAGGTAGGATCCTGTGGTGGATCTGAGTATAGGGATAACCTCTTAGCCTGAGTTTAGGAATTTGAGTTAAATTCTGAGGTAGGGCCTGTGTGCCTGAGTTGTAGGAGAACATTTCTCTGAGTGTAGGACTTGGAGGAGTCTGAGAAATCCCGAGGGATTTGTGTTGTAATATTTTGGAGCCTAGTTTGGAGATGTTGACATGTCTAACAAACTATTAGAAAGGTGGGAGGAATAGTGGATCTACCCATACTCTAGAGAATCACTATAAACAACTTGCGTGCTGATTGTGTGATCTTGAAAGCTAACCTAAACTAAAACACAACTCACCAAATCAGAAGAAAGTATCAAAAAGGCAGAAAAACCTATTCACCCCTCTCTAGGTGTTTAGCTACTCTTGAAACTAATGACTTTTAATAACTTAGAAGAGTTAGTCGTGAAGAATCTCTATGAATACTGAGTACTTGCAATCCTGTTTTCTTAAGAGTTAGAGCTTGATTTCTCAAAAACAACATTCCTAAATCTACAAGTCTTTCTTTTATACTGGACTTAACGAGCAAAGAAATCAAGGATTGAGTTTTAATTTTTCAACGTCAAGTCAATCTTCCTTCTGTAATTTTTGTAACAGTAAATCCCAAACGATTGATTTTGAATTAACCTAAGGAAGGTTTACAGAATTAGAAATCTTCAAGCTGGACTTCTTCAAACGACTAGCAATACCTTAGTAAGCAATCTTGAAATGGAATATATAACAGTTGTCAAATTTGATAAAGGAATGATTTAGAAATCTTGGAAATATTCTCTAATGAATGAGAATAATTCCCCTTACTGGCAATCCCTGACTTCATATAGCAAATAATGTGAATTAACTTGATTTAAATCTTTTCTTAAACAACACCTAAAATCATGGATATAGTCGTTGTGCCACGTGTCAGGCTGAAGTAAATGGTTTAGAGTTGCCATGACATACTATCATAACCAAAATCAATTAGCCCTCATGAGGTATGTATGGTCACCTTAAATCATATAGAAGTTATATAAAAAAAACTCCTGGCACTTAGCCATTTCAGCCTGTAAAACATTATGTCACCATGCAGTCGATCTAATCAAATCCATGTTGATTCATGCCTTCAATACAACCGAATATTTACTTGACCATAAAGTCGATGCAGTCGAACTTATACTTAGCTAAGAAGTCAATGCAGTCTAACTTTTACTTAGCTATAAAGTCAATGCAGTCGAACGTCTACTTACCTAAGAAGTCGATGTAGTCGAACTTTTACTTAACTATAAGTCGATATAGTCAAACTTCTACTTAGCCAAGAAGTCGATGCAGTTGAACTTTTCCTTAGTGATGAGCTTGATATAGTCGAATTTTTCCTTAGTAAATATTTTATTCCTGTCTCTAATTCCTTTTGTCCTTTGTGACTTTTCTCATTGATAGTGACATGTCTAATATATGATTAGTACAGAGATCAACATGAATTTTACTCCTTGAGGGATTATAAGAGGAAAATCTAGTTTGAGTGATCAAGTGTCTAATCATACATTAGTCATGCACCTAAGTTATACCTGTCACACCAAAACTCAAACAACCATCAAATATAAGATATTTATTGTCATCTTGAGGCCTTCTTCAAATCTGGAATCTTAGGGACAATATTCCCAATAATCTCCCTCTATTTGAAGAAGTCAAAACCTCATATGACAATAACCATATATACATAAAAAATATGCTAAGATAAATATAGGTAGAGAAGAAACTCAGTTTTACATTCATAAGATTGAAAAATAGCGGGGATTACAATTAAGTTAAATCAGATAAAACATCCCAAACATCAACTAGGTCAACCTAAAGTTCTTAACACTTTAAAATTCTTCTCCTTAAGACTTTCACTTTTGCCACTCAAAGTATCATAGTGGCTTTGGAATGTACCTAGGAGGAGGAGGTTCATGAAGATTTTTCCTTTTGTGAAGTCTCCTGGTCTTCATGTTTCTTCCACTCCACCGAGTTATAATATCTAGAGATGTTGATCCCATGCTGGTCAAAGTTGTTCAAAGTGTATAAAATGATATCCTTGGATATAGGACTTCATTCCTCATATCCTGACAAGTTTTGGATTCAATTCTCCTCCTCTATCTAGCCTCCATAATCTCAGTTTTAACTTGATTGACCCTCCTTTTCCTGGAAGATTATCCTTATTTTACTATTAGAGGAGTAGGCTCATAATCTCCCCCCAACTGCTTCAAAATCCTCTGAAGGGAGGTAATCAATATCTATAACTAGGTCAGTCTCATGGTTGATGGACTGAGGAGAGAAGTTAAAGGGTTCTATTCTTAGTGCTTCTTTGACAGAATTTATAGTCCATATTGCTTGCTGGGCAGAGTAGTGGGTAATTTCCTTCTCCCCCTTTTTGAGTTCTTTAATTGTCTCTTTGCAGATGGCCTCTTGGGCTTCACCAATCTTATCTTGCAGCATGTTGACACCATCTACTATAGTATTTTTGGTTTGCATGAGGTGTCCATCTAGTGTCTGATTACATGAATCCATTCTTTCCATAATGGGCATTCTGTTATTAGCTAGTCTGGCATGTGTTGCTAGGAATGCCTGTTTTCGATTTTCTTTAGTGGCATCCTGGTTGTATATAACTTCTTGAATACCCTGATGGGTCATTTCATTTGTGTTGTAGTAAAGTCCACTACTCTTGCAGCCTTTATGAAAAACTGGGAGCTTTGAGTGTTCAAGTGATGCATCTCCCTTTCCACTTCTAAAATCCTCTCATGCATTTCAGTCTTCAGTCCTTAGACTATCTTTTCCCAAAAATTTTAATACTCGTTCTTTGAGTATCCATCATTCTTTGTAGTTGAGTCAAAAAAAGCTGGGCTTTACAGCAGGTTGTGGAGTTGGGAGTTGGGGCTAGGCCTCATCAGCTTGCTGAGAGGTCTCTATAGGACCCCCATAGTCTTCATATAGGTAGTCAGGAGTTGACTTCTTGGAGGTTCCTATGTTTGTATCTTGGTCCTAAATAACACTTTTTCCTTTCTACACTACCATCTCACGGTTAGTTGGATGGAATTCTTTAGATGTGTCCTCATCATGGGGGACTTTGGATGTGAAGGCTATTATCTTGCATATCACCTTCTCCACTTCCTCCATGGTGACCTCTTATTGTCTCTCTGCAGGAGATTCAACAACTTTAGTCTCTTGAGCATAAACCTCAGGTGCAGGCTCCACCTTAACTGTGCCTATTAGGAGTAAGGGTGGATGAATCTCTCCTTCCACCACTTATATGTGAAGTATGGAGGCTTCATGCACCTCTGTAGCCGTGAACTGTGGAACAAGTTCCCTGTGACTTATCTTGGGCATACTTCAATAGGTTCTAGGGAATCAAGTTCCTGGTGAACTTCTCCCACCTCAGATATTTCTTTACTAGCCACTCCCCTGACTACTTTCATGGGACAGAGCTTTCCAGATCCTTAAGAGCCATCTCGTTATAAATATCAGGGTGATGATCTCCGTTTTTCCCCCCTCAGTGTGGCTGGGGGCTGGGTGAGAGATTTCACCTTAATGTGTCTTCCTCAGTCCTCTCTTTCTTGCAGCTACTTGCCTATTGGAACGATCATCCGTCTTTTCCTTCTTTTTCAGCTTCTCCTCTCCCTGGGAGTGCCTTGAGCTTGCCCCTCCCTTCTTAGATTTGGGAAAGGATTTATGTCACCTTTCTATGGTCCTGTGTTCCATCCCCTTGAGGTAGTGGAGTGGGACATTAGGTACTTCAGCTAGCCTATCCCCTAGGCTCTTGAAAAGATAAAGAGAGACTATCCTCCCCATATTGGGGGCAGAGATACAAGCTCTCAATTTGCTCAAAACTAGACTGCTCCAGTCCGTTCTCTTAGTAAAGATAATTGCAGTCATGACTTTGAACATCTCCCTGGAGATCCTATCATCTGATCCAGGCTTGCATAATAAAGCTCTTCCTATTATGTCAACCAATAACTTGCCTGATGAGTTCATGTCGCTTTTTCTCTAGTGGCCCATATTCTTTTCCAGTGTAATTACACCAATCGAGTGTAGTAATAATGTCTTCCTTGGTGATTTTCTATTCTTCGTCCCACTCTTGAAGGGTAGGAAGTTCCAAGTGACAGCTTAAACTCCTTGTTGTCACTCTCAGGCTGCGGTTGAGAACAAAAGTTTTGATTTTGGACCTCAAACTACTAACCTTTGCATTCTAGAAGAATTCTCCTACCAGTGTTGGAACAATCCGGGTTGGCTCTGACAACATTACTTCCAATCCATCCGCACTCAAGAGGAATATCACATTTTATATTTCTTCTGAATAGGTCCTGAAGCCGCCCTTGATAGGAACAATCTGGGTTGATTCTTTCTAATGAGCTCTCCTTTGGTGCCATCTACGGAGCTAGGCTTTGAAGGAAACTAGGTTTTCTGATTTGAGACAGGGGTGGAAGTATGAGAACAAGGGTGTCAACGTTTGGGGTTTTAGAGCTTATTTAACCTAACGTTTCCCATAATTTCTCATTTTATTAATATAAAAAAGAATTCCAAAAGGCCCGTACCTGTTTAAGGAATAAAATACGCAAAATATTGTGTGCCAATATCCTTTTGATTTCATTTCAGATTACCCGCAAAGCTCAAATACTTTTCACCTTTAGTTTTGATTGAAATTAATCTTCTTCACTGTATCTTGGTTAGTATCATAGATACTATTAACAAACTATATAATAGTAATAAAGAGAATCCAAAAGTTCTATTTGTAGACCAAATGAGAGAAAATTTACTTAAATACTGAACTCCTCATGTAGTGTAGAGGCTAGGTATTAAATTCAATCAAGATTTAACATGCCTAGTTCAATTTTAAAATAATTTAATTTCTCTTCATCTAGAGGCTTAGTGAAGTTGTCTACCACTTGCCTGTTAGTGGGGACATAATCAAGGCAGATATCTTCCTTTTCTGCATGCTCTCTAATGAAGTGATACCTTACTCAATGTGCTTGATCCTGCTATGCGACATAAGATTTTTGGCAATTGAGATTGCACTAGATGAGTCACAAAATAGAGGTGTTATACTTAGCTGGATATTGTAGTCTTGAAGTTGATGTTGTATCCAAAGCATTTGAGCACAACAGCTTCCAGATGAAATATATTCAGACTTTGTTGTGGATATAGCCACACTTATCTTTTTCCTACTACTTCAGGAAATAAGTATTCTTTCAAGGAACTGGCATGTTCCTGAAGTGATCTTCCTATCTTCCTCACATCCTGTAAAGTTTGCATCTGAAAACCTTGTTATCTCAAAATCATTACTCCTGGGGTACCATAAGCAAAGATTATGTGCACCCTTAAGGTATCTTAGAATCCTCTTGATAGATGTATAATGAGATTCCTTAGAATTCACTTAGTACCTAGCACAAACACATATGGAGAACATGATGTCTAGTCTACTGGCAGTAAGGTAGAGCAGGGACCCAATAATACATATCTACATGAATTCATTAAAGTGTTTCCCTTTTTCATCCTTATCTAGAGATATGTTGGAGCCCATTGGAGTTCTCATAGAGGATGGATTCTCCATTCCAAACTTCTTTATAAGTTCTTTTATGAACTTAGTCTATGAGATGAAAATTTCATCTTAAGATTACTTCACTTGGAGCCCTAGGAAATATTTCAGCACTCCCATACTGCTCATTTAAAACTTCCATTGGATAAGTTTGGCAAACTTTTTGCAAAGGTTATCATCTTTAGATCCAAAGATGATGTCATCAACATAGATTTGCACTAGCAAAACCATACCTTTAATTTCCCTTAGGAATAATGCATTGTCTATCTTCCCCCTTGAAAATTTGTTTTCAATGAGAAAATTAAACAAGGTCTAGGTTCCTGCTTGAGACCATATAAGGCTTTTCTCAAAAAATATACATGAGTTGAATGAGTTGAATTTACAAAACCTGGATGTTGTTCTGCATATACTTCCTCTTTTAGATCTTCATTGAAGAAGGCAGACTTCATATCAATTTGGTAAACTTTGAATCCCTTGTGAGCTATATAAGCTAGAAACAACCTTTTTGCTGACACTATTGCCACTATTGTAAAGGACTGGTAAAAGTCTATTCCTTCTTCTTGTTTGTACTCTTTTGCAACTAGTATTACCTTATTCTTGATAATTACTCCTTACTCATCTAGCTTGTTCTTTAACACCCACTTTGTCCCTATAACATTGTGGTTGAGAGGCCTGGGGATGTTGAGATCACCAATAATTTGAGTTCTAGGATGATCTCTTAGATACCTTGTGGCTGTTGGTAACAAATATGTATTTTCCTATTCTTTAGGTTCAGGTTGGGCTATAGGTGGCGCCATCCTTTCTGCAACTTCACTTTCATCTGCATTGGAGTTGCTTCCATCCTTCATCAGTTCATTTAGTGAAATAAATTCAGCTTCTTTACTTTGATCATTGATGGTTGTCTTTTTCAATCTTCCCTCAATACCTGTAACACTAGAAGAACTAGACTAACCCTTATGGATCAGACTAGCCTCATCAAATACAATATGAATGAACTCTTCCACTACTCTGGTGTTTTTGTTGAATATCATGTAGGCTCTACTATGAGAGCTATATCTAGCAAAAATTTCTTCATAAGTTTTCTCAGTAAATTTGGTTAGAAAGTGCTTCCCATTGTTTAATACATAACACATACTTTCAAAAATTTGAAGTAGGCCAAAGTTGGTTTTCTGCCTTTCATGAGCTCGTAAGGAGTCTTATTGTGAGTCTTGTTAATTAAGGCCCTGTTCTGAACATAGCAAGCTGTGTTGACAGCCTTTGCCCAGAAGTACTCTAGGAGTGAGGAGTCACTCAGCAAGATTCTACAAGCTTCAATTAGGGTTCTATTCCTTTTCTCTGCAACTCTATTTTATTATAGAGTTCTAGGAGAGGAAAACTCTTGAATGATACCTATGCCTTCATAAAATTTGGTCATAGTACTAGATTGAAATTCAGTCCCATGATTACTTCTGATGTTGACTACAGAACTATCTATTTCATTCTAAATTTGTCAGACAAAGTTAGTGAATATTTCCATGATATCTGACTTTTGTTTAAGGAAGAACACCTAAGTGAACCTAGAAAAATCATCAACATTCACAAAGGTATAGACCTTTCCTCTTAAGCTGTGAATTGGCATAGGACCAAACAAGTCCATGTGCAGTAGGTATAAACACTTGGTGGAGTCCTTAAACCTAATGGGTTTGAACAAGCCCTTTGTTTGCTTGCCCATTTGGCATGCATGACAAGGGATTTCCTGGACACATTTCCACTTAGGGCCATCTACAACACCCTATTTTTCCTATTTAAGGAATTTGAGTCTCTGGAAGTTACTGCCTGTAGGTAGGTAGCTACCGCCTAGCGATAACACTTTTTTGACTTGTAGCTTTCAAGTTCGACGTGTAGTTTTTGTCAAGTAGGGACTTAACATTGATTGTTAGCGCTAAGTAGCTAACTTCTGGCGATAGCGCTACCGCTAGCGGTAACACGACAAATTTAGGTAGTTAGAGGGCTCTGGAAGTTATCGCGACGCAGAAGGTACCTACCGCTCGGTGGTAGTGGATAGAACCAGTTCTGTAGAGGCATTTTTAGGCATCTGATCTTCTTAGAACTTGATCATGTGACCCAAAAATGTCCGTCCGTGAACCCTAAATAGGGCAGATGGATTCTTTCCTCCAATTTTCCCTCTTTAGGGTTTAAGAGGTTAGAGTTTGGAGGAGGAAGAAGAAGCATCTTCCGCCAATAACGAAGCTTCGGAGCTCTGTTCGTCGATCTGAGGCTAGATCTGTGGAGAGGGATTGCAGGTGAATACGTTCATCAGTGCTTCTACAAGTTTCCATGGCGAGGAAGAGGCTTCATAAGGTAATGACATTTCTTATCCCGATTTTTAAGATACATGCATGGCATCCATTTCGTTTATGTCTTTATTTGAGCATTTAGGCACCAGTTCTCTCAAATGAGAGAGGTTCGGGTCGCCATTGTTCAAGATGAAATACCGGGTCGATTGAGTCCATCCCCAACATACTTTTGCATTAGAAATCCGCTCCGCTAGCAGATTAAGCATGGTGAGTGAGCTGAAATCACGACCAGTGTTCCGATTCGGTGATGTTGACATGCATATTAGGGATTTTGCTAGAAATTTGATCACGGCAAAGACGTCGTTTTGATGCCCTTAATTTCATGTGAGAATAAATGGTGGATTAGGGAGGGAAGGGAAATACTTGTTGAATGTGATGTTGAGGCATGGTTTTGTCATTGTGGTCGGCTGGCTTACCCCTTGATGTTGTGATTCATGTGTGGAGGGTGTCCCATTAAGGCGAATCCCCTCATATGGAAACTGACGAGGACACCTAAGCTTTTGGACAACCCCGGTGATGAAGCCCACGAGCGGGCAAGGTCAAGCAAGGGTCCTTAGCATCGGTTGTGCTTAAATTGGTAAAATTGGCAAGAACTGTGGAGCTGATGGACAAGCCCGATGGAGTTGTGATCCATGTGAGGGTGGAGTCTCAGCGAGAGTTCTTGGTCATAGGCTTGTATGCATTTAGGGAAAGAGAGCACCTATATTTGTGATGATTGTGATGTGATGATTTGTGATGTTGTTTTAGAACCATATATGTTATAGGGTTCCTTAGGTGAAATCCAAGTTTGCATACATGCTGCATTGTAGGCCCCCTTCTATTTACATGCTCAACATAAAAATGTGGTTGATGCTTGAGACACTGAATCCTATTATTTTTTATGTTCTATTACATGCATTCAAAGTGCTGACCTGTAGGGTGATGGACTGCCCCGGGGTCCGCTAGGGATGGTCGGGATGAGGGGTGTTAGTTATATAATTGAGGTCAGCCTTTGCTGACCCACGTTATAAGAAATTTTATAAGGCAAGGATTGCAAGCTGGAGCAAGCTCGCCGGCCAAAAAGGCCTAGGCCTTATGAAGTATACCCCCTTTTGATATTTTTGATGTGTTCTCATGTTATGTTTCTCTCAATATAATCTGACTTATATGCCAAGGTAGCCTAGGAGTGCTTTGACACATTGTTATGATGAGTGTTGTTATTATTTTTGACACTTGAATGTTGTAAAGCCTTAAGGCCATTTCGGACTCCTATGAAGTTGTGGAAAACTTCTAGTCTTGTTTTGTTTCCGCTATTTTATTCTCTGAGTTTTGAGATGGGTAGTACTTTTATATCACTTTATAATGTTAAAGCTGTGACATCTATATGTTGTGGGGCCCCAGCCGGACCCATATTCTATGGTCATTACAGGGGAGGTGCTATAATTTGGTATCAGTGGGAGGTCGGTTTCCAAGTTAAGGTTTAGCGATCGATTTAGTGTAATCGGATCCTGTAAAGAAGTTGTCCACATAGGAGTGTCGCGGGACCATGAGTGTCCTTGTGTTCAAGCTTTGCGAATATAACTTGATTTGTTGTTTACCTTGCTTATGCTAGGATGGAAGCAACAATGCGGGGATAGCGAGGTCACGAGATGATCCTTCAGCGAGTAGTGCTATTGCTCTGGGTCCCATGGGCATGGATTTATCCCCGAACGATTTCTGTTGCATACCAGTAGAGACAATGGTAGAGGCCCAAGCTGCGACAATACTGTAGGTTGTGACCCATGTTGTGCAGGTAACGACTCCTGTTACCCCGGATACGAATCCAGTCATACCGGGCGAAGGGGACGAGAAGGCAGAGCTGTTGGCTGAAAGAGCTGTTATTGGGCAGGAATACCGCCAGATGAAGTATTTTTTGAGTTTCCATCCTCCAAGGTTCAAGGGAGTTGGCACACCGACTGATGCCGAGGAATGGTTAGCAAGGATTCAGGAACTCTTAAGGGTGGCGAAGACACTAGAGGATAAGAAGTCCTATTTTGTGACCTTCATATTAGAAGGTGATACAAAGTTATGGTGGGTGGGCCATAGAAGCCGATAGTTTCCTAGATGCACCTCGTCTATGGATGAGTTTGCAAGTGCCTTTTTGAATAAGTATATTCCATCGTCGACAATGTTAGCTCTTCAAAGGTAGTTACTGCTTTTGTTTCAGCGAGATAGGACCGTGAATGAGTACGTGTAGGAGTTTACTCGTCTGTGTCGGTATGCGAGAACGACTATGGCTGATGATGAAGAGAGGGATAACCTCTTCTATCATGGGTTGAGAGAGAACTTGAGGCAACCACTCATCGCTCTAAAGAATACAGGTTTCAATGAGTTTGTTAAAGATGCTAGGGTCCTGGAGAGAAATATTGAGTGGACTCAGCGCTGTAAGGGTCATGTAGTAAAGCAGGGAGAAGGAAAGCCTTCTCAATCGCAGTGGTAGTCAGAAGGGAGTAGGTGGAGGAAGAAGCCCCATCCTTTCAGGTCAGGGGAGAGGAGTGATGTTATATTGGGGGAGTATCATTTCATGAGACCACTAGTGTGCTACAAGTGTGGCAAGCTAGGCCATATAGCTCGAAATTATACTGAGGGTGGTGCTGAGCCAGAGCTGAGGCAGGAGCAGTCAGTGCATTCTAGTCATAATTATGCAGACAAAGGGAAGGCGGAGGAGTCTAGTGCTTTGCGTATCCCACCAGTGCAGCCAAGATCCTATAATCTTAGGCAGTATGAAGAGATTCATCAGCACGATGTGGTGACAGGTACGAAAGTTTAAGTTCATTTGTTAGCTTAAAACCATTTGCGACCTTTTGTGTTTGTTGTATGTATGCTAGGCTTTGTGCTAGTTTATGGCTACCCCGCTAGAGTGTTGTTTAATACAAGAACATCACACTCCTTTCTCGCAAAAAGCTTTATCCAAATAATTTGGGTCGATCCCTTTGAGGTGTATATAGTGCTTAGGGTGCCCATGCCCAATGGGTCTTTCATGACTACCGAGAAGAATGAGCGCATTGGTTGGAGTATGAGCGAAGTTGACTTCATGTTGATAGCGACAATCATACCGTTAGCCGAGTTTGATGTGATCTTGGGGATGGACTGGCTTGTAGAGCAGTGGAGCAATATTGACTACCTATCTAAGGTGGTGACCCTGAGAAGTGAGGGAAAAGAAGAAGTCAATTTTGAGGGCCTTAGTGAGGTGGCCTTGTAATACCTCCATCTGTCACATAAAATATAACAGAGGGTCCAGTCGGGGCCCCACGCCATATTCCACAAATAGTCGGCGGAGTTACACATTGAAACCATATTATCTTATACGCATCCTAAAACAAAGCGCATTCTAACAGAAGCATTTTAATTTATAGAACCCATATACCAGCAATGTCCACTACACATATATATAGGAATGATAAACAAATACACCAAATGTTCTGGCCTTAAGGCCTTACAACTGTTTCCTTTACAAAAAGTGTTTTCATACATTGGCACACAGGCCGACCACACATGAAACAGTAAAAGGTTCGCCTTTGTGCCTTCAAGGGCCAGCCAATTGAAGCATAAGGGACTTCAGCCCCCTACTTTCCACTTGGCTCTCCGACGCCTGCATAGTACGATCCACCAAAACGTGACAAACAAAGCAACGGTCAGCATTAGCTAACCAATTTATAACGACCCCACCCCTCACTCGGGGTGGCAGTTCTCCTTCCCTACAAACAACATCATATATATATTGTGGCAATAACCATGTGCGTTCAAGCACTATTCACCACAGATGCAGGTTTGATCGACCACATGCCCCGTGCACTCAGGGCACATTCTCGGTGTATCGAACTTCCCGGGTCCCACCACCATCCACAGTCCAAGACTTGATGGTATACTTGAGCATTATAGTCTTTCCGGCACGGGACCTAAGACTCTCACTATGCCAACGATGAAATCCAGTTACTTTAGGCAATCTTCGTCCGAATGACATAACGCGGGTACAGTTCAACCACAGCCCGTTGCTGAAATCTCCATGCCAATGCCGACGGTCACAACCATCATGGAGAACGACAAGACGCGGTTCAGCCTCCCCTTGCCCGTTCGGCTCTCTCGCCTTTTTGTTGGACACTCCAGGCCCTCAGCATCAATTGCCTCTTACATATCACCAGGACCTGAGCCTGCAATGATCAACATGGCTCTCATGGCCAATAGTTGGGCTCTTCAGGCTTACAGCTTCTCATTCTACGCACCTTGTCTTACAGACACAACCTTCACAACAACATTCAGGCTGGCTCGTATGGCCACCTTAGTTGGGATCACATGGCTCTCAGCTTCAAACAATGGCCCCAGATCTCCCAGAGATAGGCCTCATAGCTCACTGGAAGCTATTGCTGGCAGTAGCTCTACCACCGCGCGGTGAGGACAGAAGTCGCTTCTTCCCTATTTTTGGGTGTTTTCCTGGAGATCACCTCCAGTACTATCACTACAGCATCCTGCACATCCCCTGACCCCGAATTCTACACGTTTAACAAAATTTTTTATCCATTGAGTCTTCTCCGACATGCAAATCAATTCATTACCAATCCAGACCAACCTGTCCCAATGGGATTCACACAACATGCCTATTCCGTACTTCGATTCCTGATCTAAATACAAGTTTTAGCAGAGATCACCATGATCTACCCGCTGGAAACCACCTCTTTCTTCACCTTTTGGTGTGGGGTTCCATGCACGTATGCAAATTGAGGACTTCACTTGTCTAAGGAGAAAGTCGTTGCCCTTATTGATCGCTTAGGAGCCATGCCCTTGTTCTTTGATCCGGATGGAACTGATCATCACAGCTTCCTCTCCGCGGATCTAGCGTCAACTTGTAATCCCTACACAAGCATGCCTTGGATCACTTCTCCTCTTAGCTTCCCAGACTTTCTTACTCCTCTTCCCTCAAGAAGTTCAAGAACCAAGAGAAAAGGTGTGAGAGATGAAAATTGGAATGAAATCTCAAATCCAGACCTTAATAACAAGCTACCGCCGTGCGGTATCTACTACCGCCGCGCGGTATTTGAGGCGGTCACTGCTTAGCCCAATGGACATCCCTCTGTCGCCCAAAGCAGCCTCCACCTTACTGCCACGTGGCAAGATACCACAGGTGTTACCTTCCTACCGCCGACCGGTACCTTCCTGAGGCATAAGTCAATTTAATCGGCTATCGCCGCGCGTTAGCTCGCTACTGCCGCACGATAGTCACTCCATGATTTGTCAAAAGCGTTGAGTGCGTCAAGTGATAGCACTATGCGCTAGCTCACTACTGCCCTGTAGTATTGTAACATCCCAATTCACGCTAGGCCCCTCGCACGAGTTCTGAGTCAAGAGACTTGACTCGGGCTCGGGGTGCACTGGCAAAAGGTGTCAATTGCGTTGAATGGAGTGTAGGGTTGAGTGATACCCAACAGATCGAAAGGAAATGGCCTAAGGGAAATTCGCCGGGTATCATTGTTGATACCCGACGAATTCGTCGAGAATGCCCGGCGATTCTCGCCGATCGTCGAGAATGCCCGGTGATACCCACCGATCGTCGAGTATCGCTGACTGATACTCAACGCACTCAACGCCAGGATTTCCGATAAGTTGGCTAAGTGAAATTCATCGGGTATCATTGTTGATACCCGACGAATTCATCGAGAATGCCCGGCGATTCTCACCGATCGTCGAGAATGCCCGGTGATACCCGCCGATCGTCGAGTATCGCTGACTGATACTCAACGCACTCAACGCCAGGATTTCCGATAAGTTGGCTAAGTAAAATTTGCCGGGTATCATTGTTGATACCCGACGAATTCGTCGAGAATGCCCGACGATTCTCGCCGATCGTCGAGAATGCCCGGTGATACCCACCGATCATCGAGTATCGCTGACTGATACTCAACGCACTCAACGCCAGGATTTCCGATAAGTTGGCTAAGTGAAATTCGCCGGGTATCATTGTTGATACCCGACGAATTCGTCGAGAATGCTCGGCGATTCTCACCGATCGTCGAGAATGACAATTGATTCCCATCGAATTTGACTTGTGCGTTTTCTTCGCCCAGGCAGATTCGCCGGCTTGTACAGGTGGACCGAACCGGACTTTGGGATTCGTGCTGGATGGTTCCTTGGACCGGTCATTTCAAGTAAGACCTAATTTGGGCGGTCCAATCAGAGGGTGATACGTGGCAGAAGGGATTTAACCTAATACATCGGTTTATAAGAGAAGATAAAGCCGAACCCTAGCCATCCTTGCCGATCGATCTTGCCGTCATCGCGGACCTCGCGAAACCAACCGAGCCGAGGAAGCCGTCAGAGCTCCTGGAGGCGGCCTTCTCTCTCTCTCTCTCTCTCTCTCCTTCCTTGCCGTGAAGAACAACGACACCAAGCAAGAGATGCCGTAAAGAAGAATGACTAGATCCATAGCCGGGAATGATGGTATCGCTGGAAACGAGGTGAGCTTCCTCCCCTCTCCGTTAGTGCTAGATCTGTAGTTATATTCTAGGAGAGATATCGACTCCATAGAGTCTTGATGGTGAGGAGATTATTTCCTAGGGAAGCCATGCCTAGATTTGTAAATCTAGGTTTAGGTGTCTTCACCCTCCTCATCATTCAAAGTGAAGGTGAGAGAGGGATTCGTGGAGAAATATGGCTTCATGAGGGTGAATAAGGGTGGACGATTTTCTGGAGGAGTTTTTGGGAGATTGGTGCAAGGAGGAAGATGAATGGATGCCGTTCATCTCACCTTAAGATGTGTGCAGAAATCTGATTTCTGCACGCAACGATCTTCGTGGCCAATTTCGGGGGTGTTATGGCCAGATCTGGGTTTTCGACTCAACATGAAAGTCGTAGCCCTCGAAATTATTCTTCCAACGAGTGGTTGCACGTTTCCAGGCGATACCTGTAGCCACGGGAAATTCAGTTCGAATCTACTGTAATTGGGGGAAATTCTACCAAGGAAATCTGTATCCTGTACGCAGCAGGCTTCGAGTGAATTTCTGGTGTGATGCGATCAAATCTGGGCTTTTGACTAAACACAAAAGTTGTAGCCCTTGAAATTATATTTCCAATGAGTGGTTACACGCACTCGTCGGATTTCTGTAGCCTCAGGAATCCTTGGTCGAAGTTGCTGCCCGGATTAAGGCTGCGCCTAAATTCTGGGCTGTGTAATGTGGAATGCGATTTGGTGGAATTTAATGTTGCGATCCAACTCGAGGCTTGGGTGAACTCTTTCGACCTAATCATCATAGTTATATGATAAGTTGAGGTTATAAATCTGAATTCGTATAACGAGTTATGGACAAGCTTAATTGAAGGAAAGAGCCTGATATAAATGGGTAGTTATAAATTGTTAGATGTATAAATGATTTAACTATGGCCATGATGTATGTTGAATGGATAAAAGGGAATTAGTAATCCAATGCTTAGAGTGTCGTCTCCCTATGGGTAGCATTGTCGAAGTAACAAGTGCGGTGTTGACCGTCACTAGTTGGAATGAGATTGAGATGAGTAAAGTTGGACGGTTGGGCTTGGCCCTCGGTGTTCACGTCCCGAGGCTCCTTCCGCATTTGATGGATGGTTGGGCTTGGTCCTCGGTGTTCACGTCCCGAGGATCCTTCCATGCTACGATATTATGAAATAGCATGTGGTGTGAGTCGACACGTGGTGTCATAATCTCGGGTTAAGGATAGTGTGGCAGGTCTACGGGCTCGCCAATCGTCACACCGATGGGAGTTGACAGCTAGACCTTGGACGGTTGGGCTTGGTCCTCGGTGTTCACGTCCCGAGGCTCCTTCCGTGCCAAGTGAACAGTTGGGCTTGGTCCTCGTGTTCATTTCCGAGCCTCCTTCCGTGTCACGCATAGGCCAGTTCGGGGCTAGGATCTTGGTGCTCATTTACCTAAGAGAACCCGCTGAGCCGTAATACGCATGTGAGCTCCGCTGTTGTGTTCTTAGCATTGAGGCGTACGGAGGCCTAGGACAGGTAGTGTGGAGACCAGCCTAGTAGTGGAGATGCCCGCTCTACTGTCACCGTTTGGCCACGACGGTTGACGCCTGAGAGGTTAGCTACCTGCTCGAATAGTGGGAACTATAAGTCTGTGTCGACATAGCGATTGCATGTGCTTGATCATGGGTGTGTCATTGCATTGCATACATAGCATTACACTTCATTACATACACAAGACCCTCATCGTATAAGTTTGTATGGGCACTCCTATACGATGAGTTACTTATTGCTGAATGACCCTCAACTTATATGCTTGTATGGGCATTCATATAAGTTGAGTTACTTACTGTTATAACATTATACTCTCTTGCTGCTGTAGATGGTAGAATTGTTAAATAAGAGCTTGTTCATTTATACACTACTTTTATTGCTACCTATGATTTGTATACTTACTTCACCTGCTTGGTACTACCGTTTTATATATATATTGTACCTGTTCCTTTCTTCGCCCGGTGCCGAGGAGTCGCCGGGAGAGCAGATGTGAAGCTACTTAGTCTTTATGACTAACGGTTGCTACGTCTTCCTTTTTAGAAGGAAACCCCGCAGGTGGAGCAGCAGGCTAAACAGCTGGACAGCCAGGCCAGGACGACAGGGCCTGAGGGGACGGTACCGTCGCTACCGTCGATTACAGATGTGAGTGAGAGAGATTTTGTTTTAGCCCTTCGGGGAAATTCTATTTACGTACTCTGATTATGTAGAAGCTTGTTTAGCTTCTCTTTTGCTGTACTTATGGACTTATGCTTGGTGTGGGTTGACTTCTTTTATTATTATGGTTGGGTTGGCATTTATATGTTGATATTGGTTGAAGCCGGCAGGATAGGCGTCTTGTGGTACAGGCTGACCTGAGTATTAGTGTTACCGCAAGATGGCTTTTCTGGGCATAAGACCCCTCTCGTACCGTGTCTTGTGTTCCGAGAGGGGGGTCTTACAAGTATCCTCTCAACGCTTCGTCAAATGCATTGAGTGTATCGAGTGGTAGTGCTATGCGGTACCATTCTACCATCGCGTGGTAGATACCAGAGACGTCAGTCAATTTAATTCCATGGCTACCACCGGCATTAGCACTAGAGTCGCACGTTAACTTCCAATCCTTCATTTTTCAGGATTTTTGGGGCATTACAATTCTCCCCTCCTTTAAGAAATTTCATCCCGAAATTTTATTCATTGAAAGGAAAAGAGTACATAAGCATACAACATTAATTTTACAAAAAAACTCGGGAAATTCATCTCGCATGGTTTGCTCGCGCTCTCATGTCAATTCTTCATGACCACAATTATCCCATCGGACTTTGACCATCCTGATTGCCTTGTTATGTAATTGCCTGATTTCTGTATCCTCGATATGAATGGGTATAACCATCATCGTTAGTCCACTGTCCACGGGTGCTTGACTATACGCAATCACTTGCGTAGGCACTTGCACAACCTTCCAGAACACCGAGATGTGAAACACATCATGCAACCCACTTAGCTCCGTCGAAAGAGCTAGTCGATAAGCCGCTTCACCAACTCGTTCAATCAATTCAAATGGACCAAGGTACCTCGTACTCAGCTTTTTCAAGCGTCAAATCCTGTACACACCTTTAAATGGTTTTATCTTTAGATATACCCAATCACCTACCGTAAACTCCACGTTTCGGTGTTTGGCATTGTAGTACTTTGCTTGTCTATCCTGAGCTATCAATAGCCGCTCTCGTATAATGCGTATAGTCGAATTTGCATCTTTGACCTCATTATGCTTATATAGCTTCGATTCGCCTGTTTCTGCCCAAGCTAAAGGAGTACGACACTTCCTACCGTATAAAGCTTTGAAAGGAGCCATCTGAATGCTAGCTTGATAACATATTTTTATAGGCAAAATCGATCATATAGAGATGGTCCTCCCACCTCTTCCCGAAATTCAAGGTCACATACAGAGCATATCCTCCATTGTACTTTTGGTCCTCTCGGTCCGACCATCCGTTTGCGTATGAAAGGTCGTACTTAACTTAAGTTGAGCACCCAACAAATGGTGGATCATCCTCCAATCATTCAAAGTAAAGCGCCCATCTCGGTCACTAACGATGCTACGGGGCACACCGTGCAACCTTACTATGTTATCAACATACAACTTAGCCAATTTTTCAACTGAATCGTCCTTCATGTTCGGTATAAAGTGCGATACCTTTTTCAATCGATCAACGATCACCCACACGACATCGTTCTCGCCCTGTGAACTCGGCAACCCATGCATGAAATCCATAGAGATATCATCAAACTTCAGCACTAGAATTGGCAACGACTTCAGAAAACCTCCAGGCTTATGACATTCAGCTTTTACCAAGGCACAAGTTTGGTACTTTGCCACGTAAAGAGCTATGTCCTTCTTCAAACCCGGCCACCAGAACATATTTTTCGTGTCCTTGTACATCTTTGTGGTCCCTGGGTGGATTGAGAATTTAGTAAAGTGTGCTTCATATATCAACTCCTCCAACAATTTACCCATATTTGGGACGCACAAACGACCATCCTTTTATAAAAGACCGTCATCCAAGGAGAACTAGGAATCTGACCCATCTGCTGTATAGCGTTTCATACTCTCATCGAGTTTCGTTACTTGTCGAATCCAGTCCGCGAGATCATATTGCACCTCTGTCCAGTTCAAGCACACGTTTGTAGTGGTGTTCTTGTCAACACAAGAATTATCTAAAGCCTCCAATTCCTAGATCAGATGCTCATTATGCATATGTAACCAACTTTCTTGTACTGGAGTCCTATGACTCAAGGCATCTGCGACCACATTTCCCTTCCCGGGAGTGTAATGTATTTGGAAAGTGTAGTCCCCGAGGAAGTACATCCATCTCTGTTTTCACATGTTTAGATCCTTCTGATCTATTAAGTACTTAAGGCTAATATGGTTTGTGAATATATCAACTTTCACGTCATATAAGTAGTGACGCCACAGTTTAAGTGCAATATCACAGCCGCCAACTCCAAGTCATGGACTAGATAGTTTCGTTCGTGCACTTTCAACTAGAGTGAGCCATAAGCTATAACCTTTTGGAATTGTAGAAGGACGCAGCCTAAGCCGCTCCCTGAAGCATCATTGTATATTTCATAGCCGTCTATTCCACATTGCGAACTCAAGATAGGCTTCGTAGTCGAATGACTCTTTAACTCCTCAAAAGCCCGTGCGCACTCTGGCGTATAAACAAACTTTTGATCTTTCCTCGTCACTGTGGTGAAAGGTAAGGATATCCACGAAAAGTTCTCAACGAAGCGCCTGTAGTAGCCAGCAAGTCCAAGAAAGCTCCTGACTTTCGCTACAGTAGATAACACAAGCCACTCTTGTATGGCAATGATCTTTGCCGGATCCAACACAATACCCTCTCCACTAACCACATGGCCAAAAAAAGCCACCGACAACAGCCAAAACTCACACTTTGAGAACTTGGCAAAAAATTTATTCCTTCTCGGGGTATGAAAAACCAACCTCAGATGTTTCACATGTTCTTCTTCAGACTGAGAGTATACCGGTATGTCGTCAATAAAGACAATCACAAAAAGGTCCAAATACTCTCAAAATGTCATGTGCATCAGATCCATGAATACTGATGGCGTATTAGTGAGTCCAAAAGGCATCACAGTAAACTCATAATGCCTATATCATATACCAAATGCAGTCTTGGGAATATCACTTTCCCGAATTCTCAACTTCCAGTAGCCGGACTTCAAATCCAACTTCGAGTAGACAGTCGATCCAACAAGCTGATCAAATAGATCATTGATTCGAGGAATCAGATACTTGTTCTTTTTTGTCAGCTTGTTCAGTTCATGATAATCAATGCATAGATGCAAGCCTCCGTCCTTCTTATTCATGAAGAGAACCGGTGCACTCCACGGTGACATACTCGGGCGTATATATCCTTGCTCTAGCAACTCTTGCAACTGAACTTTTAGTTCTGCCATTTCCTTTGGCGCAACTCGATACGGTGAGCGTGACACAGGTTTTGCACCTAGCACCAACTCAATAGCAAAGTTAATCTCCCGCTGGGTGGAAGCCTAGGGAGATCCTTAGGAAAAACATCTACAAACTACGATACAATAGGAACGTCACACAAACTAGGCTTCAACTCTACAACCTCCAGTATCGTGAAAAAAAATTCCACGCCTTTCCGAACCACCTTTACGATCTGGAAGGCAGACATAAATATCTTGCCCGCTACTCGTATACCTATAAACCTGGTCTCGCATTCTATGTTTTGCCCCAGTATAACTTCCTTAGAGTTGCAATCTATATAGGTACGTTGCTCCGTGATCCAGTCAATACCAAAGATTACATTAAGCTCCGATATCAGCATCATAGATGCTTCCTAACTAAATTCATGACTTCCTATCCATACCTCAACACAGTAGGATCGATCCGCTCGCATCAAGCACCTATTAGGTAGTAACACATTCACTCGATCTGTCGGTATAAACGAAGGCACTCCGATACGCACCACAAAGTCCTCAAACAGAAAGGAATGAGAAGTTCCTATATCGAATAGTGTTCTCGCCGGATAATCCGATATTAGGACAGCCTAGTTCAAACCAAATCATATATAAGCAACACACAAGGTACTAAGTATGGAAAGCAGTAAAAAATGTATCTTAACTCATACCTCTTACGATGTCACCATGTTTTATGGCCTCCTATTGGCCAAGATTATATACTCGTGCTTGCACTTGAGATGCAGTTGACTCTACAACTGCTTTTCCTATTTCAGCATAAGCGCACCCATATTTTTCTCCGACTTTGGAGAGCCACTTCGACAGTCTTGGGCCATGTGTCCCACCTTTCCACCTGTGTAAGCGTATCTCGCCCTGTCGTCACTTCAGTTTTATTAGAAGATGCTGGTCTCATAGACTGAGCCTTCTTCTTCTTCCACTTTTTATACCCAAACTTTCCCGAGTTAGGAACTTTAAACGCTTGCGTCTTCACCGCCAAGTCATTCTTCCATTGCACATGTTTCATATCTTGTTCGAGGGAATGGGCTGTATTGACCAAGGTAAGAAAACCTTGTGTCATTTGTAACACCCCAAAATTTTAAGATGGAGTCAGGCTGGGTGGCACGGTCTGGGACACGGCTGTGTCCCAGGGCGTGTCCAGGCACACGGCCTGGGACACAGGCGTGTCCCAGGGCGTGTCCAGGCACATGGCTTGGGACACGGACGTGTCCTTCTCTCGAGGCGTCGAATCGAGTACTCGAGAACTGATCGTCGAGAGGCGACACGTCCTGGGACACGAGCGTGTCCCAGAGTGTGTCCTGCTCAGGAGAAAATCGATGGCGTTGAGTGGCGCTGAGATATGGCGTTGAGTGGCATTGAGTGTGGAACACGGCTTGTGATATGGGCGTGTCACACGGGGCATGTTGGACACACGGCCAGGGATATAGGCGTGTGCCTTAGCCGTGTCCTGCTTGGGTGATTTGTGCTTGTGTTACAATAGGTGACACGACCAGTCACACGGCCGTGTCAAAGTTGACACGGGCGTGTCTGCCCTCTGACATGGGCATGTGGAGCCCGTGTTCTTGTTCATTTTGAGTCAGTTCATACACCGCTTGGGGGACACGGCCTGGGACACGGGCGTGTCACGGGCCATGTCAAGTCAAAAATTGAATTCTGGGCAGATCTCGGCCATCCAATTATTTCTATTTGGATCCAATGGCCCTGGTCTTTTCCTGCAGTGATAAGACTGAGTAGTAGCTTCTTCTCTCATTCTTATCAAGAGAGAAAAAGAGAGAGAGCTTGGAGGGAGGAGAAGGAGGAGAATAACAAGGCTTTGGTGGCGCTCCCGCGGTCCGATTCGCGATCTGAGGCTTGTTTTGTGGAGGCAAAGCTGCTGCGGTGCTTTCCAACCGGCCAGATTTTCGATGGCTCCCAAGAGAGCATCAAGGGTAACAATCTTCCTTCTTGGACATGTGAAGTCCTCCTTAATGCATGAGTAAGGAATCCTCTCCACCAAAAGGTGGAAGAAGTGAGTGATTCCAGTGGGTGATACTTTCTATCCCCAGCTTGAGTCTGCATATAGACCCGGAAAAGTGTAGTACGGGATAGGCATGCGTTGTGAAGCCCATCTGGACATGTTGGTCTTGATTGGTGATGTTGCATTTATGCACCGGAGAATACTCCGCGTATACTCGTGTAGTTAGTGGGGTCGTTGGGTTTTGCCTGTAAAGGGGAGTAGCAGGAAGTACTGGATTGTGGAACTCCAGGAAAATGCCCTCGTGTTGTATGTGCTGTGGCTACGATGTAGCCAGTACTTGATGGACGATGAAGCCA
The DNA here is from genome assembly GCA_039513925.1 of Platanthera zijinensis. NCBI lineage: Eukaryota > Viridiplantae > Streptophyta > Magnoliopsida > Asparagales > Orchidaceae > Platanthera > Platanthera zijinensis. Next base: position 12,481,058 of record CM077098.1, read on the forward strand.
GTCCTAAGTGGACAGTGTGGCTGTTGTGACGCCAGTCCTTGGTGGACGTTATCACGATTGGGAGCAGCGAGCTCTAGAAGGCCTCGTGCCGAACAAGAAAGGTGAAGCCGACCCACGCCTTTTATTATAGCCGCAAGTATGATGTGCTTGGTGAGGTCAAGGCGACTTGAGCAACAGGGGGTGGCGGATCTGTACCTGCATTATGTTAACTGTACAAGGAAGTGCCAAGGCATTGGGCTTTCATCAGTAGCATAATGAGAGTCTTAGGCCTGCGCGCCAGTAAGACTGAATTCTCAATGGTGTTGATCCCGGTTCGCCGGTGTACCCAAAAGTGTGCCTGAGAGCACAGATCGTCGGGCCGGGTGGCTGACGGTTGTGATGGATTGCTTGTGCGTGAGAGCACAATATGTATATTATCTGTCAATTGCTATATTGCTCTGCAGGGAAGGAATGCCTCTTCCCCGGGAAAGGGGTAGGATTGTTATAAATTGGTCAGCTGAATGCTGACCGTTGCCTTGTTTGGCACCTTCTGGGTGGATTGTCCCTGTGCAGGTGCTGGAGAGCCGAGCGGAAAATAAAGGGCTGATGTCTCTGCTGCTACTGTTGCTTCTCTTGCTGTTGCTATTAGCCCTTGAAGGCTAGCTTTTGTAGTTTCTGTTATTCATGTATGGCCAGCCTGCACGCCGATGTTTGTAATCCATACTGTTTAAAGAGTAACTGTAAGTCCTTAAAACCAAACTGTTGTATTTGTTATGCCCTCGTTTGAGTGGTTGTATATAACGTTGGATTATATATATCTAGTGGATATTCTTGCTATGAGTTCAGCTACTTGCGTATCTTTTCCGCTAGCATGCTCTGTGTTAGGATGCGTTGATGGTATTATCCTGTGACCTCACCGTCTGTTTGTAGCATATAGTGTGGGGCCCCGGCCGTACCTTCTATTATATGTTATTTAATGGGTGGAGTCGTTACATCATTGGTCCTAAGAGAAGCAATCACAAGTCATCTCTCATCCCTTCATAGAACCGATTTGTTTTCTATTCCTTGTCTGCAAACGTAAAGGCTACATACCTTCCCAATCTCGTAAACTCATGCAAGTCATCCACAGAACTCTCGCCTTGAGTTAGCCTTTGAAATTGGTTTTCCATTGCAATTTGCTGTGCAGATGGAATATATCTAGCCAGAAAACACCTCGAGAATTAGTCCATTGAGATCTCGATCAATGACCGACCAGCAAATTGGTGCAGCTCTAGCTCATCCCACCATAGCCTTACCTCACCATCTAACAAGAAGGTAGCTACAATGACCTTTTGCCACTCCTCCATTTCAGTTGCCTTCAGGATTCTCTTTATTATTGAGAGCCAATCTTTGGCTTGTGTAGGGGTTCCAGTAACCGCAAACATAGAAGGATTAAACTCATTACATGTTTCAATTGCTTTTTCGTTGCTCGACTTGCAATCACTAGATCAATGGCCACTTGTCGTACTGCCACATGTTCAACTACGCCAACCGGTTCTTGGACAACTGTAGGGGGTAAAAGGTTGTACTTTACCTCCTGATTGCGCATTGATTAATGTGAATACGGCTTCAACAACCAACTATATAGTTTCCGCAGAAGGAGGAGGTGTTGGCACCTCAATCGGTGCATTACTCTCCGCCGAGCACTGAGGTTCCTGCTACCTCGCACCACTTCTCGTTGCCTATAATTGTGAAATACACAATTAAGCAACACACAATATTGCCAAAAGCAATTATAGGAACACGCATATTCCTTTAACATGTGTATTTTCATTCCTAAGTAGATATTTATGGGTTCATGCATGTAATAACGATAACGCACATACACATGCTCACCACCCCTTAAAAGAGCTCAACCATGAATTCGAAATATAACTGAGGGTCCGGCCGGGGCCCCACACCATATTCCACAGACAGTCGGCGGAGTTACTCATAGAAACCATATTATCTTATACACATCCTAACATAGAGCACATTCAAACAGAAGCATTTTAACTTGTAGAACCCATATACCAGCAATGTCCACTACACACATATATATGAATGATAATAGAATACACCAAATGTTCTAGCCTTAAGGCCTTATAACTGTTTCCTTTACAAAAAGTTTTTTCATACATCAGCACGCAGGCCGACCACACATGAAACAATAAAAGTTCACCTTTGGGCCTTCAAGGGCCAGCCAATTGCAGCATAAGAGACTTCATCCCGCTACTTTCCACTTGGCTCTCCAGCACCTGCATAGCACGATCCACGAAATCGTGGCAAACAAAGCAATGGTCAACATTAGCTGACCAATTTATAACGACCCCACCCCTCACTTGGGGCGGCGGTTCTCCTTCCCTACAAACAACAACATATAAATATTATTGTAATAACCATGAGCAATCAAACACTATTCACCACAGACATAGGCACGATCGGCCACACGCCCCATGCACTCAGGGCATATTCTCGGTGTACCGGACTTCCCGGGTCCCACCACCATCCACAGTCCCAGACTTGATGGTATACTTAAGCATTCTAGTCTTTCGGCTTGGGGCATAAGACTCTCATTATGCCAACGACGAAAGCCAATTACTTTAGGAGATCTTGGTCCGAACGACATTACACGGGTATAGTTCAACCATATCCTGTTGCTCAAATCGCCATGCCAATACCGACGGTCACAACCATCATGGCGAACAAAAAGATGCGGGTCAGCCTCCCCTTACCCGTTCGGCTCTCTGGCCTTTTTGCTGGGCACTCCAGGCTCTCTACATCAATTGCCGCTCACAGTTCCCTAGGAATTGAGCCTGCAATGATCAGCATGGCTCTCATGGCCAATAGCTGGGCTCTCTAGGATCACAGCTTGTCATACTACGCACCTTATCTCACGGACACAGGCTTCGCAATAACATCCAGGCTGGCTCGCATGGCCACCTTAGCTAGGCTCATAAGACTCTCAGCTTCAAATAATGTCCCCAGGTCTCCAGAGACATGCCTCATAGCACTAGAAGCTATCGCTGGCGGTAGCACTACCGCCGCGCGGTAGGGACAGAAGTCGATTCTTCCCCATTTTTGGGTGTTTTCCTGGAGATCACCTCCAGTACTATCACTACAGCATCCTACACACCACCAGACCCCTGATTCAACATGTTTAACCACACATTTTATCCACGGAGTCTTCTTCGACACGCAAATCAATTGATCACTAATCCAGACCAACCTGTCCAGATGGGCTTCAAACATCATGCCTATTTTGTACTTCGATTCCTGATCTAAATGCAAGTTTTAGCGGAGATCTCCATGATCTACCCACTGGAAACCACCTCTTTCGTAAACTTTTGGTGAGGGGTTCCATGCACATATGCAAATTGAAGACTTCACTTGTCCAAGGGGAAAGTCGTTACCCTTATCGATCGCTTAGGAGGCATGCCCTTGTTTTTTGATCCAGATGGAACTGATCGTCACAGCTTCCTCTCCGCAGATCTAGCGTCGACTTGTAATCCCGATCACAAGCACGACTTGGATCTCTTCTCCTCTTAGCCTCATGGAATTTATTCCTCCTCTTCCCTCAAGAAGTTCAAGAACCATGAGAGAAAGTGTGAGAGAGAAAAATGAGAATGAAATCTTAAATCTAGCTCTTAATAACAAGCTACCTCCGCGCGGTACCTGAGGCGGTCACCACTTGGCCCAATGGACATCACTCTATCGCCTAAAGCAGCCTCCACCTTACTGCCATGTGGCAAGCTACCGCCTGTGTTAACTTGCTACCGCTGAGCGGTACCTTCCCGAGGCATAAGTCAATTTAATCAGCTATTATCACGCATTAGCTCGCTGCCGCCGCGCATTAGCTCGCTGCCGCCGTGCGGTAGTCACTCCATGATTCATCGAAAGCGTTGAGTGAGTCGAGTGCGTCCAGTGATAGTGCCATGCGCTAGCTCACTACTGCCCTACGGTAGCCTCTCAACGCTTCGTCGAAAGCATTGAGTTCGTCGAGTGATAGCGCTACGCGGTACCGTTCTACCGCTACACTGTACTGTTCTACCACCACGCAGTAGATACCTGAGACGTCAATTGATTTAATTCCAGGGCTACCTCCGGCGTTAACACTAGCGTCGCGCGTTAACTTCCAATCCTTCCTTTTTCAGGATTTTTGGGGATTACAGGCCTGCTCCCTGATTTCAGCCATGCAGTTGGTGCGTGCAGTAAACCGGGATGGTGTAATATTTGTAGCTTTGTTGGAGGTCCACTCTACGAAGTTATCGATTAGAGAAGTGTCAGTGGTGAAAAAGCTTGAGGATGTGTTCACCGAGGAGCTTCCAGGAGCACCACCTCAATGGTAGCTCAACTTTACGATTGAATTGGTGCCAGGAGCTAGGCCATTGTCGCGTCCTCCATTTAGGATGGAACCAAAGGAGCTAGCCGAGCTTAAAGTACAACTATATGAGCTATAGGATCAAGGGTACATTAGGCCCATCTCTTCGCCGTGGAGCGTGCCAGTGTTGTTTGTAAAGAAGAAAGATGGAAGTATGCAGTTGTGCATAGACTTCAATGAGCTGAATAAGCTGACTGTCAAGAATAAATATCTGATTCCATGGATAGATGACTTGTTTGACCAATTGGTAGGGTCGGTGGTGTACTCCAAGTTGGACCTAAAGTTGGGGTATTACCATTTGCGTATCAAGGAAGAGGACATACCCAAGACCACATTTGGCACGAGCTATAACCACTTTGACTTCTCGATGATGCCGTTCGGTTTGACGAACGCGCCATCAGTGTTCATGGAATTGATGAACCGAGTGTTTCAGCAGTGCTTGAATTCATTCATGGTGGTGTTAATCGATGATATCCTTGTGTACTCGAAGTCAGAAGAGGAGCATGAGACTTTGTATGGAAGCGGGAGACACTAAAATTTTGGGAAAAGAAGCAGTGGACAACGCTTGTGAGTTGGTACGGATGATTAAGGAATGCATGAAAGTTGCTCAGGATTAGTAGACAAAATATTTCAATGTGCGCCACAAAAATGTGGAGTTCATAGTATGTGACTTGGTCTATTTAAAGATTAAGCCGTTCAAAGGCATTTCACGGATTCAGTGACTCAAGAAGTTGAGTCCAAGGTATTTGGGGCCGTTTGAAGTTACGGAGCGCATCGGAGAAGCAGCTTATAAGTTGGCGTTATCCGTATAGCTGAGTGGATTACACAATGTTTTCCATGTCTCAGTGTTGAGGAAAGCTTTGGTGGAGGCAAGTGTCGTGTTTGAGTCAACGACGATGTCGGTGGAAAAGGACATGAGGATGAGAGTCAGTACAGTTTGCTTAGAGGATTCAAGGATTCCGTAGTTGTGGAATAAAGAGGTTACACTCGTGAAAGTGCGTTGGAATAACTGCGGGTGAGATGAATTCTTCTGGGAGCACAAGCAAGCGATGCGAGAAGACTTCTCGGAACTGTTTGCATCAGGTATGCTTGTTATTTTGATAACATGTTAAATTTCAAGGACAAAATTCTTTTAGGGCAGGGGGGGTGGGTGGAGTTGTAACACCCCATTTTCTTGTTTAAGGAATTTGGAGTCTATGGAAGCTACAGCGCAGTGGTAGGTAGCTACCTCCCGACGATAGCCATTTTTCGACATATAGCTTTCGAGTTCGACGTGTAGTTTTTGTCGAGTGGGTACTTAGCGTTGATTGTTAGAGCTGAGTAGCTAATTCCTGGCGATAGCGCTATCGCTAGCAGTAGTGCTACCCTGGCAGTAGCGCGATGGCCTGAGGCAGTTAGCGGGCTCTAAAAGTTACCGCGGTACGGTAGGTATCTACTGCTCGACGGTAGTGGACGGAACCAGTTCTATAGACGCAATTTCTGGGCATTCGATCTTCTTAGAACTTTGTCATGTGGCCCAGAAATATCCGTCCGTGAACTCTAAATAGGGTAGATGAGTTCTTTCTTCCCATTTTTCCCTCTTTAGGGTTTGAGAGGTTTGAGTTTGGATAGAGCTTAGAGGAGGAAGAAGAAGTATCTTCCGCCAATAACGAAGCTTTAGAGCTCTGTTCATCGATCAGAGGCTAGATCCGTGGAGTGGGCTTGGAGGTGAACACGTTCATAAGTGCTTCTACAAGTTTCCATGGCGAGGAAGAGGCTTCGTAAGGTAACGACATTTCTCCTTCCGGTTTTTTAGGATGCGTGCATGACATCCATTTTGTTTATGCCTTTATTTGAGCATTTAGGCACCAAATCTCTCAAATGAGAGGGGTTCGGGTCGCCATGGTTCAAGATGAACCACCGGGTCGATTGAGTTCATCCCCGATATAATTTTACATTAGAAATTCTCCCTGCTAGCAGAATAGGCTTGGTGGGTGAAGCCGAAATCGCGACCGGCGGTCCGATTTAGTGATGTTGCTTGACGTGCATATTTGGGATTTTGCTAGAAATTTGATTCCGATGAAGATGTCGTTGTTATGCCCTTAATTTCTTGTGAGAACAAATGGTGGTTTAGAGCGTGAAGGGAAATGCTTGTTGAATGCGATGTGGAAGCATGGCTTTGTCTTTTTGGTCAGTTGTCTTATCCCATGATGTTGTCATTCAGGTGCGGAGGATGTCCCGGCAAGACAAGTCCCCTCATGTGGAAACTGACGAGGACGTCAGGCTTTTGTACAAGCCCGGGAGATGAAGCCCACGAGCGGGCAAGGTCAAGCAAGGGTCCTTAACATCGGTTGTGCTTAAATTGGCAAAATTGGCACAAATGGTAGAGATGATGGACAAGCCTGATGGTGTTGTGATCCATGTGTGGGTGGAGTATCAACGGGAGTTCTTAGTCCTAGGCTTATATGCCTTTGGGGAAAGAGAGTACATATATTTGTTATGATTGTGATGTGATGATTTTTGATGGTGTGGTAGATTCATACACACTATAGGGTGCCTTGGGTGAAACCCAAGTTTGCAATATGTTGCATTGTAGGACCCCTTCTATTTACATACTCAACATAAAAATGTGGTTGATATTTGAGACACCAAATCATGTTATTTTCTATATTAGTTTATGTTATATTACATGCATACAAAGTGCTGACCTTCAGGGTGATGTAGTGCCCCGGGGTCCACTACTGATGACCAGGAGGAGGGGTGTTGGTTACACAGTTGAGGTCAGCTTTTGCTGACCCATGTTACAACAAATTTTTATAGGGCAAGGATCGCAAGCTGGAGTAAGCTCGCCGACCAAAAGTCCTAAGCCTCATGAAGTGTACCCCCTTTTGATATTTTGTGTGTTCTGATGTTATGTTTCTTTCAATGTAATCCAGCTTACATGCCGAGGTATCCTATGAGTTCTTTGACACGTTGTTATGATGAGTCTTATTGTTGTTTTGGACACTTGAATATTGTAAGGACTTAAGGCCATTTCAGACTCTTATGTAGTTGTGGACAACTTTTAGCCTTGTTGTTTTGTTTCTGCTATTTTATTCTCTGAGTTTTGAGATGGGTAGTACTTTTATATCACTTTATAATGCTAAAGTTGTGGCGTCTATGTATTGTGGGGCCCCAGCCGGAACCATATTATATGGTCATTATAGGGGAGGTGTTAAACCATCTCTATCCAAATTTTTTGAGAGTAGCTTATTGTAATATCCCTCAGACTTCAAGACCCCTAGGATGGATTTGTCATGACTGGGTCATGACAAAACCCTGGGAAGCATTAAAGGGCTGACCTGAGCTTGACGAAAATCGTCGATCAGAGCTCAACGAAACGTCGAGCAGAGCTCGACGAAACGTCGACCTGAGCTGGATGGAAATCGTTGAGCAGAGCTCGGCGAAACGTCGAGCAGAGCTCGGCAAAATGTCGAGCAGATCTCGATGAAAGCCTCGAGCAGAGCTCAGCGAAAGCCTCGAGCAGAGCTCGACGAAAGCCTCGAGCAGAGCTCGACAAAAGCCTCGAGCAGAGCTCGACGAAAGCCTCGAGCAGAGATCGACGAAAGCCTCGAGCAGAGCTCGATGATAGCCTCGAGCAGAGCTCGACGAAAGCCTCGAGCAGAGCTCGATGAAAGCCTCGAGCAGAGCTCGACGAAAGCAGAGTTTGACGAATGGAATAGCCATGGAGGCTCCATAACTCCCACTTTTATGGGGCTTTTATTCCTCTGAGGGAGAGGAGGAGTTTTTGGAGGTGGCCGACCATTAATTTGGTTCAACCTCTTAATTTGGTTGAAACCGAAGGGGTGGAGTTAATGACCATTAATGGAGTTTAATGACATTTGGGAGTTACAAGCCTCCTCTCCCAAATTCCCTCTTTAAGGACCTTCACCATGGCAAGGGCAATCGTTTCCCCCGATTCCTTTTCATTTCCATTGAGGTTGGTGTAAAAGTTGCAGAGGAGCCAGAAGGTCGGTGGCCGGAATGATGAGGAGGCAAAGTGCACGTCTTCAGGCCGCAATTCAGGTGCTCCTCTACTCCTTCTTCATGGGTTAGATCTTTAAAATCTGTAGGGATGATAATTGGGCTCAATTGAGCCCGATCGGGTGGAGCTTTCCACTGATCTTTCCATGAAAAAAAGATCTTACGGGTTTGCCAGAAATAGCCCCTCTGGCGGCTGTGCCGCCGCCCGACGATAGCCCCCACCTCAATGGAGGTGGTGGAGGTTGTGGATGACCAGGGAGGTGGCCGGGTGGCCGGGAAATATGGCTGGAATATGCTCCAGGTCGGGTTGATCTCAGCCACTAGCTAAAGGAAGAAGAAACCCAGCAGCCGTTAGATTCTGCTTTAAGATGTGTGCTAGATCTATTATACTAGATGTTGATTTATGTATTTTCTATCACCGTTATATTGGGTTGTTTTAAATTAATTAATAAAAATACCTAGGGGCCTATTAAGAAAAAATGGGCAATATGAAAATTATAGCCCTATGAGTCTAGTTTAATTTTAAATTAGTTTGAACCAATTTGGTTTTCAGGTCAGACCACAACACTCGTTTTGGTGAGGTCTATACCTAGACTAGGTAAGAGATTGTTTTGAGTGCTCCCATCTATCCAGCCATCCAAATGACTTGAGATTTTGGCTGGGGGTCATTCTTACCTATACCTATAACATATCCAAAAATGGGGTCTTACAAACTGGTATCAGAGGAAACCTCAATCGAAAGATTAAAAGTCCACAAACCCTGGGTCACCCCTACTCGAGTTTAGTTTTGGGACAAACTAAGAAGCAGAAGCGTGGTGTGCCCATATGGGGGATCACATGTAAATGTCCACTTTTAACTTGGTTCAGGTCAATTTCTTACAATTGGCCTTTGTTATGCAGCCACCAACACATCCTACATCGCAGGGCGGAGCTCAACAAACTCCGAATGTTGCACCACCTCCACCGACTCCCACTCTATTCCTATAGTCAGAGATGGGGCAGACTCTGACCGCCATTCTAGAGGTATTCAGGGCCCAGCAGGCTCTGGCTCTGCAGCCGAACCCGGGGGCCAATAGGTTGAGCATCTTCTAAGGACTCTCTCCCCCATCTTACATTGGGATAGATACGACCGTAAGGACCAAAGAGTGGCTGGATATCATGTTTGAGATGTTGACCGGGATACGGTGCCCGTGGGAGGAGAGGGTACCTCTAGTGGTCTCCTGCTTGGAGTCTTATGCCAAGAGATGGTGGAATACACTTCTGGATACAGCATTTGCAGATCGGGAGGTTGCTGAAGTTACTTGGGAGGAGTACAGGGCCACACTGTTGGAGCACTTCATCCTATAGTTGGCAAGAGATAAGCTGGAAGATAGGTTCTTGCAGCTGAGGCAGGGCAATAGGACGGTGGTGGAGTACCACCGGAAGTTCAATCACTTAGCCTGGTTTGCAGACTCCTATCAGCTGGACGAAGCAGGGTATACCAAGAGGTTCTATAAGGGCCTTTGAGAGGACCTGAGAGAGGCTCTTTTGTTTGTATGTGACGGGCCTATACCTCGGATTCTAGAGATGGCAAAGAGGTTAGAGGCTGATTGGAACACGACTCGAGGCCGGAAGAGGCCAACTGAGGATCAACGTCGGGGAGGCAGGAATGATCAGCGGAGGGGCCGCTTTGCTGATGAGAGAAGGGCAGAGGAATAACCCTGCCAAGAGGTGAGACAGGAGCAGAGGGTTCCAGTGGTAGGTGCCCCTCAACCTCTTCAGATGCAGGAGATGTAGAGGCCTGGGGGTGTGGCACTTCCCCCACCCAAGTGCTACAACTATCATCAGGTAGGGCACATCCGGCTGAACTATCCTATGAGATGGGCACCTCTACCGGCACCACAGGCTACCCTGCCCGCTCAGCAGTTTGTAGGACGAGGCGTGAAGAGGACGTGGTTTCTATGGCAAAGATCATAGTCAAGAGAGGGAGCAGGTGTATGCTCTAGACTTGGCTCCACCTCGGGACCCGGGCAGGGTGAACGCAGGTATGCTGTAAATTTTATGTTGCTATTTACTTTTGGAATATTTAAAACAACAAACAACAATAGCATACTAGAAAAAAAAACCCATAGACCCAGTTACCTAACCAAACTTAAATAAACAGGAATAGTTATGGTGTGCGGCAAACCTGCCCACACCTTGGTGGATACGGGGGTGTCACACAATTTCGTCTCCGAGGAGTTCGTAAAGGGACTGGAAGGAGTCAGACATTATTCGGGAGTTGCCGGGAGGGTGCGTCTCCCCAACGGGATAGAGGTCTTAGCTACTGCTAAGTACCTCCTAAGGGTGACTATTGTTGGACTGACGCTCGAGGCCCCGACTACAGTCTTGAGGATGCCGAACTTCGACTTGGTTTTGGGAATGACATGGCTTAGTTGGAACCATGCATAGATAGATTGCCCGGCAAAGAAGGTTATACTGAGTTACGACGGCACCTTCGCGACCTTCAAAGGTATTACTCCCATCTCCCGTAGGATGTTATCTTCTATTCAGGCCATTAAGGCCCACATGCAAGGAGATGAGGTCTATCAGGTGTTCTTCAAGATGGTCGAGGCTAAGACAATGTTTGTCGATATATCGGTGGTGCGGGACTTTGCGGATGTGTTTCCAGAGAAGATACCAGGATTGTCGCCGCATCGCGAGAAGGATTTCCAGATTCAGTTGGTGCCTGGAGCTAAGGCGGTGTTTAGGGCTCCCTATCAGATGGATCCAAAGGAGCTGGTGGAGTTCAGGAGTCAGTTGAAGGAACTGGTGGAGGCTGGATTCGTTAAGCCAAGTTCCTCGCCTTGGGGAGCTCTGGACTTGTTTGCAAAGAAGATCATTCACAATTACACTATTACTTAGTTCATAATTAGTGGTGGACCTCCCAAAATTAGTGGTGGACCTCCCAAAAACTTGTTATTCCTTATGTAGGGATCTCAAAAACTTGTTATTTAGTTCATAATTAGTGGTGGACCTCCCAAAATTTCTCAGACCATTCACAATTTTGAAGAACTTTTCATAACATTCAATAATATTATCTTTCTTACCCTATTTGAACGCTTCATACTCCAAATTTTGAAGGGATTTTTTGTCATCCCTGACCTCTTTAGTCCCTTCCATGTAGACAATCAAGATATCCCACATATCTCTGGCAGTTTTGTGGTGGATAAGATTTTGGAATATAGAATCATTAATTGCACTAACAATGATGTTCTTGGCTCTTTTATTCATTGTAGACAGGATGACTTCATCTTTGGACATCTCTGAAAGTTTCTTGGGAACCTTCAGATTTGCATCCAAGGAAGAGATATTCATTGGGATATAGGGTCCCTTTTCCACAGTGACAAATATTCTGGGATCAGAAGCTTCCCTAAAGAGTTTAACTCTCCTCTTCCAGATCTCAAAATTCTTCTTCCTACAGATAGGAAGTTTCATGGAGTTGAGTTCTTTATAACTTTCTTCAGAGCCCATTGTGCTGTAAATCTTTAACCCTTAGGAAATTTTTCAGTTGTTAAGCCTTTATAAACAACCTCCCTCGGATACCACTTGAAAGCTAATGGTTGAAAGTCTTTGATTTCAAGGGTAGCTAAACACCTAGAGGGGGGAGGGGGAGTGAATAGGTTTTTAAGTCTTTTTACTTTCTTTTATACTTTATCTGAGTTAATGTTTGTTGTGATTAGTTAGTATTGCTTTCAAGAAGATCACACACTACACACATATGGTTTATAGTGGTTCCCTAGAGTATGGGTACGTCCACTGTCCCTCCCACCTTTCTAACAGTGTGTTAGACAAGGATCTTATACAAAACTCGGCTCCTTCGAGCTTACAACACAATCCCACATGAACACTTAGTATCCTCCAAGACCTATAGCTCGGGCATAAGGCCCTACAACTCAGTGATCAAAAGATCACCTAGATTATACCAAAATGCCCTACCACTCAGGCTAGGAGGATAACCCTACCTCAGATCCAAAGGATCCTACAACTCAGGCCAATGCCCTACACTCAGATACAACCTGGATCCTACAACTCAGATTCACACATGAATCCTATTGGGTACACTTGAAACTATGTACCAGATTTGGAGAAGCCTCCCCTTACTCAATGATATACATCAATTTGTATTTGATGGGATATTTGAGTTCCAGTGTGCAGGTTTAAGAAATGCAGGAAAATTTCTAAGTACAAGTGTCAACACTTGTAAGGAATTGTGTTGACACCTGAAGAAGGAGCTGTGTCGACACCCAGGAGTTATGTCGACACTAGAAGCAAGACATGTGTCGACACCCAGGAATTGTGTCGACACCTGAAAAAGGCTTGTGTCGACACACACTCAACGTCATCTATCAACGACATCTATATTGAGTCTGAAAGGCTTGTGTCGAAATATAGGGCTTGTGTCGACATATAGGACTTATGTCAACACACACTCAATGAAATCTATCAACAACAGCTATACTGAGTCTGAAGGGCTTGTGTCGACACATAGGACTTGTGTCGACACACACTCAACGATGTCTGGACATACACTCAATGCCATTTGTCAGTGGTGGGCCAAAACCCGAACAGGCAAGCGTACCTGTCAAATTGTAGTACCAAGGTCGTATTTAAACTCGGGGTTGTCAATTACTCTTACTCACGCTTGAAGTATTATCCTACTGGAAAATAGTTAGATTTTTATAATTTTTAAAGTAAAGTAAAATGAAAGACAATTTGCGAGACGAAAAATTTATAATAAAAGCTAGCACTTGATCATTGATTCACCATGAAATGAAACGAGAAAATAAAAAAGGGGCATAGTTTTAAAATTGCAAATCCAACTCGGCCGTGACGGATCCGAAAATGAGACAAAATCTCGCTAGAGCATTAGGCCTCCTAACTTATAGACTCTTTGATTGAAATCTCTTTACAAACCAAAGAAGCCTAAAGTTGCATTATCGAAGTGATCCGCACTATTGGATTTGACTCCAATCCGGAAGATTTACGTCGCCCTATCTCTAGGGTTGCATTCAACTCCTTCCTTCTTTGAGTGATCTTTCATATTCACGAGCCTCTCGGCTACTCGAATATGAGATCATGAGCCTACTACCGTATACCGGGAATACGGAGTCGACAAAATAATTATTCAAAGAAGGACCGAGTCGAATTTGGCAAAAATAAAACTACGGAATAAAAATGTTTCTCATTTCAAATCATGGATCCTCATGATCAAGTGCTAAGAGAAAATTAGCTACTCATGAAGGAAAAGAAAACGACAATAAGTGAAAGAGAAGAATTCATATTACTTATAAAAAAGGGAAGAGGAGTACACGATAATGAAAAGATCAAAACTATATTACTAACAAAGAAAATGAGATTACAAGAAGTGAAATAACTAGAAAATTACAATAAAGCTCTCTTGAAGTGAAATTCTCCAAAGCTATCTCCAAAGCCCACTCTCTCTCCAACTCCCCAAAACTTTAGACTTGGGTTCCTTTTATAGGGGAGGAGGGAAGCATCTAGAAGAAGGGGAGATGAAGGGTGGCCGGCCATAGGGGGGGGATTGTTCATGCATGATATTTTAATGAGGGGAGAGAGAGAGTGGAGGATTCATGCATGATATTTATGGAAAATAAAAAAAAAGAAATAAAATAAATAAAGGGGGATGCATGGGATTAAATGAGTATGAGAGAGAGAGGGAAAAGGGGGTGAATGTAGGGTGCCAGCCATACATGGAGGAATGCATGAATATAATATTAAATGGTAGAGAAATCAATGAGGAGGGAGATAGAAAATTATGATGCATGCATGGATTGAAAGGTGGCAAAAAATAAAAATAATACATGAGATATAGGGGGTTTTTTTGGCTTGGAGGGGGGCCGGCCACAAGGTTTGTGGGCTTCTTTGACTTGGAGAGGGATGTAGGGCTCGGGTAGGGAGGATAGGAGGGCTTGGGCTGCTCCATAGAGGCTCGGGTAGGGAGGTAGGGCTGCTCCAATCTTTGTGGGCTGCTCCATGAGTAATTGAGGGCTGCTTGGGCTTCATGTAGTGGGCTTGAAGTGGACAAGAGCTGCTCCAAAAGATGATTGGGCTGCACCAAAAACATGAGGGCTGCACCTACAAAATAACAAAGAAAACATAACATTAATTCTAATAATAACAACATAACTAATTATCAAATTGAAATATAATTCCAAACTAGATCATTAAATAAAAACATAACATTTAACAACCATAAATTTATAATATTGGTTATAATAATAATAACATCCAAACATAAATTTATCAAAACATATAACATAAATTTGAAATTTTCATAATAGGAACAAAACACCAAATAAAACATAGGTTTATAAAAATCAAACATAACATAAAATATCATCATCCAAGCATAAAATTGTAATGATATTATGGAAATAAGCTTCTAAATTACCTCAAAAAGAGATGACTAAAACTAGTCATCAAATTCCCCCATGCTTAGATATTTGCTTGCCCTCAAGCAAATAGAAATGAAAAATAGGGAGAAACAAAAAAAAAGAAGCAAAAGATGTATATAATTTAAGTTCCATAGTTAAGAAAAACAAAACATGAAAAATTAAACTATCCTAATATTCATGTTACCAACTAGTGGGGTGAGAAGTGCACAATAGAAAATTTGAAAGTGAAACCCTAAAAATCTCATTAAAACATAAGGGAAGTCTACTAATTTCTAAATCTTAAAAACAAGGCATCCAAAATAAATGAAAATAAGGAAAACAAAAGTAGAGGTTCTAAGTAGACGGCGCATTAACAAACTACTAGGTTGCTAGATAAACATTAACCCTAAAACACTCCAAGATAACCTCTAAAGAAATCCATCAATGATGGTGGCCATAGGCTTGTACGTTCACACTTTCTCCACTACGCGAATTTACATTCTAAGATCATTAGGGCTTCTAATAGGCGTTAAGACTTGGTTTAGGTGAATGATTAGGAAATGAAAACCAAGATAAACATGATGGCTTAAACACTAAACCAAGGGTGAGCTTAAAAATAAACAGAACATAAAAATTGAGAAATAACAAGTATGTCATTTCTCCAATATGAAACTACAAAAACAAGGCTATGAAAATTTTTCTTTTCTAAACTTGGCCAACCATAAACCTTTTGCATTCATTTTTTTTTCTTTTTGATTTTGTAATGATATTTTTTTCTTTCTCACTTTTTTCTTTTTGAATAACAATTGATAAGGAAGCTCCAAAAATAAGCTTTATAATGTCCTTTTCATTTCCAAAATAATATATTACCCCTCCCACAAAAAATAATTTTAAGCTCAAGGTTATAGTGTAAAAATAGGAAGGGCATTTGGCTTTGGTGAACAAGATGAAATGAAAGGTGGAGCTAAAAACAATGAAAATAAGGAAAAGGCCCAAAATTGTTTTGCAAGGGTTATGTTTTCGGTGGGCAAGAAAAGCTCAAACTATTCAAATGGTGGCCTAAATCATTTCTAAAGAACGTAAAAACGGCGCAAATGTTTCGAGAGTAGCTTGGTACAAGTTCTAGAAACCAAGAAAGACTACCCCGCAAATGAAAAAGGACTAATGATACCTAGCAACCATTCGTAAGTAACTAACCGAATAAAAAGACATAACTACGCATTGCTAGCTTATATTTGAAAAACCGGATGCCTATATTTAAGAAAAAGAAACTAGTAGAACTAGACTATGTTAAAATGATAGGTTTAGAAAAACATTTTCAAAGTAATCTATATAGAACTAAGAAACCGCATGGGCCTACACTTCGCTAGAAGCAACATGAAAATAAAGATAGAAAATAATTTTAGGTTTTGTTTTTCAAATCGATTTAAGCACAAAATTTTTGATTTTTTTTTTTGTTTTTCTAATTTTTTTGGGTTTTATATTTAATAATTTTTTGGATTTTAGATTTTGAAGACATAAAATATTATACTAATTTTAAAACATACATTTTTTTTTCTTTTTGAAAGAAGAAAAACAGAAAGAAAGGCAAAAAGAAACTAGACCCCCCCATGCTTAAATTCTTCATTGCCCTCAATGAAGAAAACATAAAGAAAAAGAGAAGGGGACTGAGAAGAAGAGAAAAAGAAAAAAATGCAGGAAAAATAAATAACTAAAAAGAACAGGACTTCCCCGGGTTCGTGAGATGAAGGCGGATGTCGCTCCCCCATGCTTGCCTTTTAGAGTACTTGATCGTCAGCAGGTATGACTTGATCCATCTGATATCAGCAACGGCGGAGCGGCGACCACGATCATGGACTTGAGTGGCCTCCGGTAGAAAGAGCAAAAATAAAAGCAAAAAGAAATAGAGTCCATGGGCAGATTGCCCGACAATGTTTTTTTTTATTATTACAATAATCCAAATAAAAGAGTTTCATCATAATAAGTCCAAAAAGTGGAAAATAAAAATGTCCATAACAAAATAAAAATGTCCATCAGAAATAATAAACTAAGAATCAAAAAGAAGATTCTCCTTTGCAGGAGTCACAGAATCATTAGAGAAATAGAGTTTAAGTCTGCGTTCATGCACTTTAAATTCACCCCTCTCCGGGTGCGAAAGTAACACAGTTTTATCAGAAAAAACATCCTTGACCGCAAACGGTCCAGACCAACGAGATTTAGATTTTCCAAAGAAAATGCGTAATCGTGAATTTAAGAGAAGAACTTGATCGCCTGGTTTAAAATTTTTATGGTGGCGGAAGTTCTTATCGTGATATATTTTCGTTTCAAGATCGGGTGGTTTATCAAAATAGTTGTTCAAATTTTTGTCTTTTTCAAAAGGAAAATTTTCAAGATTCTTTTGTTTAAAATCAGTGTCATTTTCAAAAATAGTTTGTACGGACATAACCGTATTTTCGAAATCATTTGAAGAAATTTCAGTAAAGGAAGAAAAATCATTTGTAGAAATATAGGAGTCTTCTTTTAAATCATCAATGAAAAAACAAGAGTCATCATTTTGTAAAGAATTTTTCATCGATTTATTAATATCAAATGCCACTTCCTCATCTCCTACCTGCAGAAAAAGTTTTCCGTCACTCACATTTATGATTGCGTGAGCGGTGGCTAGGAAGGGACGACCAAGGATAAGAGGGACCTCGATGTCCTCTTCAATATCGAGAATGACAAAATCCACCGGGAAGATGAATTTGTCGACCTTCACTAGCACATCCTCAACAACACCTAACGGATACTTAATCGAACGATCGGCTAACTGAATACTCATGCGCGTAGGGCTGAGAGTGCCCAAACCAAGCTTTTTAAATAGAGAAAAAGGCATCAAGTTGATGCTCGCTCCAAGATCTGCTAACGCATGTTTAACAAATAAATCACCAAAGACACAAGGAATGGAAAAACTACCCGGATCGTTTATTTTTTTAGGCAGATTAGAATTTTTAATGACTGCCGAGCATTCTTCATTCAATGTGACATGCGAAAGATTTTCCAATTTCTTCTTATTTGTTAATAAATCTTTAAGATATTTGGCGTACTTCGACATTTGACTAATCGCTTCATGAAATGGTAAATTAATGTGAATTTGTTTGAATATTTCAAGAAAGCGTTGATATTGATTATCTAGTTTTTCTTGCCTAAGTCGAGCCGGATAAGGAGGTGGCGGAAATTCATTTATAATAACTGGAGCATCATTTTGAAAATCAGAAAGAACAGAAATATCTTTTTCTTTGTCAAAAGTAGATTTTTCATTTTCAAGATTTGATTTTTCATTTTCCGTGGGGATAATAACAGGAGGGACACTCACCCTTGGCTCTTCCCTTGTGGTGGGCTCGTTAACAACTTTACCGCTCCGAAGGGAAATCACATTTGCGTGCTCCCTTGGGTTAGGCTCAGTGTTCGAGGGAAGAGTTCCAGGTGGTCTCTCGGAAAAGGCCTTGGCGAGTTGGCCGACTTGATTTTCTAAGTTTTTCATTGACCCTGTTAAATTTCTAATAGTGGCATCGTTCGAGCTTATATATTTAACGAGGATCTCTTCTAAAGGGGAAGGTTTTTGAAAATTTTGTTGCGGTGGTGGTGGTGGTGTAAAATCGTGCGGTGGGCGTACTACGTTAGCATTATTACTCCAAGAAAAATTAGGATGGTTACGCCATCCAGGATGATAAGAATTCGTAGCAGCATTAAAACCAGGAGGAGAAGAAAAATTCGAAAAAGCAGAAAAATTATTGGCAGAATTGTTTTGAGCAGGCCTGGGTATGTTCCCCAGATAATCCACCTGCTCGGCAGCAGCAGCATTTTCATATACCTTAGCGGCGGAGGGAGCAGTCATCTCCAAGATCTTCTTGTTGAGCATTTCCACTTGCATCGCCAGTTGCGTCACCGAATCCACTTCAAATATACCTGCAGGTTTAGATGGGCGAGACCTGGACGAATTCCACTGATAAGTGTTCATCGCCATGTCATCGATAAGCTCAAGAGCAGCTTCCGGAGTTTTGCGGTCTAAAGAACCAGCGGAAGCAGCATCTATCATTTGCTTAGTCTCTTGGTTTAGCCCATTATAAAATGTCTGAACCTGCAACCATACAGGCAGAGCATGATGTGGGCATCTTCTCAAAAGTTCTTTGAACCTCTCCCAAGTGTCATAGAGGGTCTCAGAATCATTTTGAGAATATGAAGTTATATCATTTCGAAGCTTAGCAGTTTTGGCGGGGGGGAAATAACGAGAAAGGAATTTTTTAGTTAAAATGTTCCAAGTAGTGATTGATCCTCTTGGAAGAGAACTCAACCACTGTTTGGCTTTAGTCCTTAGGGAGAATGGGAAGAGTCTTAGCCTTATCGCATCATCTGAGACACCATTGATTTTGAAGGTGTCACAAATTTCAAGAAAATTGGCAATATGCAAGTTCGGATCTTCATCTTGTAATCCGTAGAACTGTACATATTGCTGCACCATTTGAATGATGCTAGGCTTAAGCTCGAAGTTATTGTTCGCAATTGCAGGTCGAACAATACTTGTTTCAGTCCCCTCCAGATTGGGTCGAGCATAATCGGACATGGTCCTTTGCTGAGCCATTTCTGGGTTAGGGTCTCCCATTTCAGAATTAAAATTACAATCCCCAAAGGAATCCTCAACCGCTGTTTGAGAAGTGGAAGCCCCGAATCGTAGTTGTCTCCGAAAGGAGCGTTCGATTTCCGGGTCCAAATCAACAAGTAGCGACGGATTCGCTCGGGTCATGCACTAGCAACGAAAGCGAGGGAAGATGAAAATGAAAGCTTGGAAAAGAAAGAAAAAGAGGAAAAGAAAGGAATTTTTTTTTTTGAATAGATTTTTTTACGGCTTGGCTCTCAAACTTCCCGAGGACTACCCGGTGAAGGGTTCGCCCGGTACTAGGTAAAATGGTGGCGCTTAAAACCCCTTACCCTTTTCGAGAGATTTTAGGTGGGGTAGAAATAAAGTGAAGTGGGTTGATTAGAAATATTTAAATATATATAATATAATTTTTTTTTTAATTTTTGTAGAAGTAATAGCGCAAGCGTTTTCAAAATATTGACGAAGAAAAATCCCCGACAACGACGCCAAAAACTTGGTGGGCCAAAACCCGAACATGCAAGCGTACCTGTCGAATTGTAGTACCAAGGTCGTATTTAAACTCGGGGTTGTCAATTACTCTTACTCACGCTTGAAGTATTATCCTACTGGAAAATAGTTGGATTTTTATAATTTTTAAAGTAAAGTAAAATGAAAGACAATTTGCGAGACGAAAAATTTATAATAAAAGCTAGCACTTGATCATTGATTCACCATGAAATGAAACGAGAAAATAAAAAAGGGGCATAGTTTTAAAATTGCAAATCCAACTCGGCCGTGACGGATCCGAAAATGAGACAAAATCTCGCTAGAGCATTAGGCCTCCTAACTTATAGACTCTTTGATCGAAATCTCTTTACAAACCAAAGAAGCCTAAAGTTGCATTATCGAAGTGATCCGCACTATTGGATTTGACTCCAATCCGGAAGATTTACGTCGCCCTATCTCTAGGGTTGCATTCAACTCCTTCCTTCTTTGAGTGATCTTTCACATTCACGAGCCTCTCGGCTACTCGAATATGAGATCATGAGCCTACTACCGTATACCGGGAATACGGAGTCGACAAAATAATTATTCAAAGAAGGACCGAGTCGAATTTGGCAAAAATAAAACTACGGAATAAAAATGTTTCTCATTTCAAATCATGGATCCTCATGATCAAGTGCTAAGAGAAAATTAGCTACTCATGACGGAAAAGAAAACGACAATAAGTGAAAGAGAAGAATTCATATTACTTATAAAAAAGGGAAGAGGAGTACACGATAATGAAAAGATCAAAACTATATTACTAACAAAGAAAATGAGATTACAAGAAGTGAAATAACTAGAAAATTACAATAAAGCTCTCTTGAAGTGAAATTCTCCAAAGCTATCTCCAAAGCCCACTCTCTCTCCAACTCCCCAAAACTTTAGACTTGGGTTCCTTTTATAGGGGAGGAGGGAAGCATCTAGAAGAAGGGGAGATGAAGGGTGGCCGGCCATAGGGGGAGGGATTGTTCATGCATGATATTTTAATGAGGGGAGAGAGAGAGAGTGGAGGATTCATGCATGATATTTATGGAAAATAAAAAAAAAGAAATAAAATAAATAAAGGGGGATGCATGGGATTAAATGAGTATGAGAGAGAGAGGGAAAAGGGGGTGAATGTAGGGGGCCGGCCATACATGGAGGAATGCATGAATATAATATTAAATGGTAGAGAAATCAATGAGGAGGGAGAGAGAAAATTATGATGCATGCATGGATTGAAAGGTGGCAAAAAATAAAAATAATACATGAGATATAGGGGGCTTTTTGGGCTTGGAGGGGGCCGGCCACAAGGTTTGTGGGCTGCTTTGACTTGGAGAGGGATGTAGGGCTCGGGTAGGGAGGATAGGAGGGCTTGGGCCGCTCCATAGAGGCTCGGGTAGGGAGGTAGGGCTGCTCCAATCTTTGTGGGCTGCTCCATGAGTAATTGAGGGCTGCTTGGGCTTCATGTAGTGGGCTTGAAGTGGACAAGAGCTGCTCCAAAAGATGATTGGGCTGCACCAAAAACATGAGGGCTGCACCTACAAAATAACAAAGAAAACATAACATTAATTCTAATAATAACAACATAACTAATTATCAAATTGAAATATAATTCCAAACTAGATCATTAAATAAAAACATAACATTTAACAACCATAAATTTATAATATTGGTTATAATAATAATAACATCCAAACATAAATTTATCAAAACATATAACATAAATTTGAAATTTTCATAATAGGAACAAAACACCAAATAAAACATAGGTTTATAAAAATCAAACATAACATAAAATATCATCATCCAAGCATAAAATTGTAATGATATTATGGAAATAAGCTTCTAAATTACCTCAAAAAGAGATGACTAAAACTAGTCATCAAATTCCCCCATGCTTAGATATTTGCTTGCCCTCAAGCAAATAGAAATGAAAAATAGGGAGAAACAAAAAAAAAGAAGCAAAAGATGTATATAATTTAAGTTCCATAGTTAAGAAAAACAAAACATGAAAAATTAAACTATCCTAATATTCATGTTACCAACTAGTGGGGTGAGAAGTGCACAATAGAAAATTTGAAAGTGAAACCCTAAAAATCTCATTAAAACATAAGGGAAGTCTACTAATTTCTAAATCTTAAAAACAAGGCATCCAAAATAAATGAAAATAAGGAAAACAAAAGTAGAGGTTCTAAGTAGACGACGCATTAACAAACTACTAGGTTGCTAGATAAACATTAACCCTAAAACACTCCAAGATAACCTCTAAAGAAATCCATCAATGATGGTGGCCATAGGCTTGTACGTTCACACTTTCTCCACTACGCGAATTTACATTCTAAGATCATTAGGGCTTCTAATAGGCGTTAAGACTTGGTTTAGGTGAATGATTAGGAAATGAAAACCAAGATAAACATGATGGCTTAAACACTAAACCAAAGGTGAGCTTAAAAATAAACAGAACATAAAAATTGAGAAATAACAAGTATGTCATTTCTCCAATATGAAACTACAAAAACAAGGCTATGAAAATTTTTCTTTTCTAAACTTGGCCAACCATAAACTTTTTGCATTCATTTTTTTTTCTTTTTGATTTTGTAATGATATTTTTTTCTTTCTCACTTTTTTTTCTTTTTGAATAACAATTGATAAGGAAGCTCCAAAAATAAGCTTTATAATGTCCTTTTCATTTCCAAAATAATATATTACCCCTCCCACAAAAAATAATTTTAAGCTCAAGGTTATAGTGTAAAAATAGGAAGGGCATTTGGCTTTGGTGAACAAGATGAAATGAAAGGTGGAGCTAAAAACAATGAAAATAAGGAAAAGGCCCAAAATTGTTTTGCAAGGGTTATGTTTTCGGTGGGCAAGAAAAGCTCAAACTATTCAAATGGTGGCCTAAATCATTTCTAAAGAACGTAAAAACGGCGCAAATGCTTCGAGAGTAGCTTGGTACAAGTTCTAGACACCAAGAAAGACTACCCCGCAAATGAAAAAGGACTAATGATACCTAGCAACCATTCGTAAGTAACTAACCGAATAAAAAGACATAACTACGCATTGCTAGCTTATATTTGAAAAACCGGATGCCTATATTTAAGAAAAAGAAACTAGTAGAACTAGACTATGTTAAAATGATAGGTTTAGAAAAACATTTTCAAAGTAATCTATATAGAACTAAGAAACCGCATGGGCCTACACTTCACTAGAAGCAACATGAAAATAAAGATAGAAAATAATTTTAGGTTTTGTTTTTCAAATCGATTTAAGCACAAAATTTTTGATTTTTTTTTTGTTTTTCTAATTTTTTTGGGTTTTATATTTAATAATTTTTTGGATTTTAGATTTTGAAGACATAAAATATTATACTAATTTTAAAACATACATTTTTTTTTCTTTTTGAAAGAAGAAAAACAGAAAGAAAGGCAAAAAGAAACTAGACCCCCCCATGCTTAAATTCTTCATTGCCCTCAATGAAGAAAACATAAAGAAAAAGAGAAGGGGACTGAGAAGAAGAGAAAAAGAAAAAAATGCAGGAAAAATAAATAACTAAAAAGAACAGGACTTCCCCGGGTTCGTGAGATGAAGGCGGATGTCGCTCCCCCATGCTTGCCTTTTAGAGTACTTGATCGTCAGCAGGTATGACTTGATCCATCTGATATCAGCAACGGCGGAGCGGCGACCACGATCATGGACTTGAGTGGCCTCCGGTAGAAAGAGCAAAAATAAAAGCAAAAAGAAATAGAGTCCATGGGCAGATTGCCCGATAATGTTTTTTTTATTATTACAATAATCCAAATAAAAGAGTTTCATCATAATAAGTCCAAAAAGTGGAAAATAAAAATGTCCATAACAAAATAAAAATGTCCATCAGAAATAATAAACTAAGAATCAAAAAGAAGATTCTCCTTTGCAGGAGTCACAGAATCATTAGAGAAATAGAGTTTAAGTCTGCGTTCATGCACTTTAAATTCACCCCTCTCCGGGTGCGAAAGTAACACAGTTTTATCAGAAAAAACATCCTTGACCGCAAACGGTCCAGACCAACGAGATTTAGATTTTCCAAAGAAAATGCGTAATCGTGAATTTAAGAGAAGAACTTGATCGCCTGGTTTAAAATTTTTATGGTGGCGGAAGTTCTTATCGTGATATATTTTCGTTTCAAGATCGGGTGGTTTATCAAAATAGTTGTTCAAATTTTTGTCTTTTTCAAAAGGAAAATTTTCAAGATTCTTTTGTTTAAAATCAGTGTCATTTTCAAAAATAGTTTGTACGGACATAACCGTATTTTCGAAATCATTTGAAGAAATTTCAGTAAAGGAAGAAAAATCATTTGTAGAAATATAGGAGTCTTCTTTTAAATCATCAATGAAAAAACAAGAGTCATCATTTTGTAAAGAATTTTTCATCGATTTATTAATATCAAATGCCACTTCCTCATCTCCTACATGCAGAAAAAGTTTTCCGTCACTCACATTTATGATTGCGTGAGCGGTGGCTAGGAAGGGACGACCAAGGATAAGAGGGACCTCGATGTCCTCTTCAATATCGAGAATGACAAAATCCACCGGGAAGATGAATTTGTCGACCTTCACTAGCACATCCTCAACAACACCTAACGGATACTTAATCGAACGATCGGCTAACTGAATACTCATGCGCGTAGGGCTGAGAGTGCCCAAACCAAGCTTTTTAAATAGAGAAAAAGGCATCAAGTTGATGCTCGCTCCAAGATCTGCTAACGCATGTTTAACAAATAAATCACCAAAGACACAAGGAATGGAAAAACTACCCGAATCGTTTATTTTTTTAGGTAGATTAGAATTTTTAACGACTGCCGAGCATTCTTCATTCAATGTGACATGCGAAAGATTTTCCAATTTCTTCTTATTCGTTAATAAATCTTTAAGATATTTGGCGTACTTCGGCATTTGACTAATCGCTTCATGAAATGGTAAATTAATGTGAATTTGTTTGAATATTTCAAGAAAGCGTTGATATTGATTATCTAGTTTTTCTTGCCTAAGTCGAGCCGGATAAGGAGGTGGCGGAAATTCATTTATAATAACTGGAGCATCATTTTGAAAATCAGAAAGAACAAAAATATCTTTTTCTTTGTTAAAAGTAGATTTTTCATTTTCAAGATTTGATTTTTCATTTTCCGTGTGGATAATAACAGGAGGGACACTCACCCTTGGCTCTTCCCTTGTGGTGGGCTCGTTAACAACTTTACCGCTCCGAAGGGAAATCGCATTTGCGTGCTCCCTTGGGTTAGGCTCAGTGTTCGAGGGAAGAGTTCCAGGTGGTCTCTCGGAAAAGGCCTTGGCGAGTTGGCCGACTTGATTTTCTAAGTTTTTCATTGACCCTGTTAAATTTCTAATAGTGGCATCGTTCGAGCTTATATATTTAACGAGGATCTCTTCTAAAGGGGAAGGTTTTTGAAAATTTTGTTGCGGTGGTGGTGGTGGTGTAAAATCGTGCGGTGGGCGTACTACGTTAGCATTATTACTCCAAGAAAAATTAGGATGGTTACGCCATCCAGGATGATAAGAATTCGTAGCAGCATTAAAACCAGGAGGAGAAGAAAAATTCGAAAAAGCAGAAAAATTATTGGCAGAATTGTTTTGAGCAGGCCTGGGTATGTTCCCCAGATAATCCACCTGCTCGGCAGCAGCAGCATTTTCATATACCTTAGCGGCGGAGGGAGCAGTCATCTCCGAGATCTTCTTGTTGAGCATTTCCACTTGCATCGCCAGTTGCGTCACCGAATCCACTTCAAATATACCTGCAGGTTTAGATGGGCGAGACCTGGACGAATTCCACTGATAAGTGTTCATCGCCATGTCATCGATAAGCTCAAGAGCAGCTTCCGGAGTTTTGCGGTCTAAAGAACCAGCGGAAGCAGCATCTATCATTTGCTTAGTCTCTTGGTTTAGCCCATTATAAAATGTTTGAACCTGCAACCATACAGGCAGAGCATGATGTGGGCATCTTCTCAAAAGTTCTTTGAACCTCTCCCAAGTGTCATAGAGGGTCTCAGAATCATTTTGAGAATATGAAGTTATATCATTTCGAAGCTTAGCAGTTTTGGCGGGGGGGAAATAACGAGAAAGGAATTTTTCAGTTAAAATGTTCCAAGTAGTGATTGATCCTCTTGGAAGAGAACTCAACCACTGTTTGGCTTTAGTCCTTAGGGAGAATGGGAAGAGTCTTAGCCTTATCGCATCGTCTGAGACACCATTGATTTTGAAGGTGTCACAAATTTCAAGAAAATTGGCAATATGCAAGTTCGGATCTTCATCTTGTAATCCGTCGAACTGTACATATTGCTGCACCATTTGAATGATGCTAGGCTTAAGCTCGAAGTTATTGTTCGCAATTGCAGGTCGAACAATACTTGTTTCAGTCCCCTCCAGATTGGGTCGAGCATAATCAGACATGGTCCTTTGCTGAGCCATTTCTGGGTTAAGGTCTCCCATTTCAGAATTAAAATTACAATCCCCAAAGGAATCCTCAACCGCTGTTTGAGAAGTGGAAGCCCCGAATCGTAGTTGTCTCC
The DNA here is from genome assembly GCA_039513925.1 of Platanthera zijinensis. Lineage (NCBI taxonomy): Eukaryota > Viridiplantae > Streptophyta > Magnoliopsida > Asparagales > Orchidaceae > Platanthera > Platanthera zijinensis. Next base: position 12,507,559 of record CM077098.1, read on the forward strand.
GAAAGGAGCGTTTGATTTCCGGGTCCAAATCAACAAGTAGCGACGGATTCGCTCGGGTCATGCACTAGCAAAGAAAGCGAGGGAAGATGAAAATGAAAGCTTGGAAAAGAAAGAAAAAGAGGAAAAGAAAGGAATTTTTTTTTTGAATAGATTTTTTTACGGCTTGGCTCTCGAACTTCCCGAGGACTACCCGGTGAAGGGTTCGCCCGGTAATAGGTAAAATGGTGGCGCTTAAAACCCCTTACCCTTTTCGAGAGATTTTAGGTGGGGTAGAAATAAAGTGAAGTGGGTTGATTAGAAATATTTAAATATATATAATATATTTTTTTTTTTAATTTTTGTAGAAGTAATAGTGCAAGCGTTTTCAAAATATTGACGAAGAAAAATCCCCGACAACGGCGCCAAAAACTTGGTGGGCCAAAACCCGAACAGGCAAGCGTACCTGTCGAATTGTAGTACCAAGGTCGTATTTAAACTCGGGGTTGTCAATTACTCTTACTCACGCTTGAAGTATTATCCTACTGGAAAATAGTTGGATTTTTATAATTTTTAAAGTAAAGTAAAATGAAAGACAATTTGCGAGACGAAAAATTTATAATAAAAGCTAGCACTTGATCATTGATTCACCATGAAATGAAACGAGAAAATAAAAAAAGGGGCAAAGTTTTAAAATTGCAAATCCAACTCGGCCGTGACGGATCCGAAAATGAGACAAAATCTCGCTAGAGTATTAGGCCTCCTAACTTATAGACTCTTTGATCGAAATCTCTTTACAAACCAAAGAAGCCTAAAGTTGCATTATCGAAGTGATCCGCACTATTGGATTTGACTCCAATCCGGAAGATTTACGTCGCCCTATCTCTAGGGTTGCATTCAACTCCTTCCTTCTTTGAGTGATCTTTCACATTCACGAGCCTCTCGGCTACTCGAATATGAGATCATGAGCCTACTACCGTATACCGGGAATACGGAGTCGACAAAATAATTATTCAAAGAAGGACCGAGTCGAATTTGGCAAAAATAAAACTACGGAATAAAAATGTTTCTCATTTCAAATCATGGATCCTCATGATCAAGTGCTAAGAGAAAATTAGCTACTCATGATGGAAAAGAAAACGACAATAAGTGAAAGAGAAGAATTCATATTACTTATAAAAAAGGGAAGAGGAGTACACGATAATGAAAAGATCAAAACTATATTACTAACAAAGAAAATGAGATTACAAGAAGTGAAATAACTAGAAAATTACAATAAAGCTCTCTTGAAGTGAAATTCTCCAAAGCTATCTCCAAAGCCCACTCTCTCTCCAACTCCCCAAAACTTTAGACTTGGGTTCCTTTTATAGGGGAGGAGGGAAGCATCTAGAAGAAGGGGAGATGAAGGGTGGCCGGCCATAGGGGGAGGGATTGTTCATGCATGATATTTTAATGAGGGGAGAGAGAGAGTGGAGGATTCATGCATGATATTTATGGAAAATAAAAAAAAAGAAATAAAATAAATAAAGGGGGATGCATGGGATTAAATGAGTATGAGAGAGAGAGGGAAAAGGGGGTGAATGTAGGGGGCCGGCCATACATGGAGGAATGCATGAATATAATATTAAATGGTAGAGAAATCAATGAGGAGGGAGAGAAAATTATGATGCATGCATGGATTGAAAGGTGGCAAAAAATAAAAATAATACATGAGATATAGGGGGCTTTTTGGGCTTGGAGGGGGCCGGCCACAAGGTTTGTGGGCTGCTTTGACTTGGAGAGGGATGTAGGGCTCGGGTAGGGAGGATAGGAGGGCTTGGGCCGCTCCATAGAGGCTCGGGTAGGGAGGTAGGGCTGCTCCAATCTTTGTGGGCTGCTCCATGAGTAATTGAGGGCTGCTTGGGCTTCATGTAGTGGGCTTGAAGTGGACAAGAGCTGCTCCAAAAGATGATTGGGCTGCACCAAAAACATGAGGGCTGCACCTACAAAATAAGAAAGAAAACATAACATTAATTCTAATAATAACAACATAACTAATTATCAAATTGAAATATAATTCCTAACTAGATCATTAAATAAAAACATAACATTTAACAACCATAAATTTATAATATTGGTTATAATAATAATAACATCCAAACATAAATTTATCAAAACATATAACATAAATTTGAAATTTTCATAATAGGAACAAAACACCAAATAAAACATAGGTTTATAAAAATCAAACATAACATAAAATATCATCATCCAAGCATAAAATTGTAATGATATTATGGAAATAAGCTTCTAAATTACCTCAAAAAGAGATGACTAAAACTAGTCATCAAATTCCCCCATGCTTAGATATTTGCTTGCCCTCAAGCAAATAGAAATGAAAAATAGGGAGAAACAAAAAAAAAGAAGCAAAAGATGTATATAATTTAAGTTCCATAGTTAAGAAAAACAAAACATGAAAAATTAAACTATCCTAATATTCATGTTACCAACTAGTGGGGTGAGAAGTGCACAATAGAAAATTTGAAAGTGAAACCCTAAAAATCTCATTAAAACATAAGGGAAGTCTACTAATTTCTAAATCTTAAAAACAAGGCATCCAAAATAAATGAAAATAAGGAAAACAAAAGTAGAGGTTCTAAGTAGACGGCGCATTAACAAACTACTAGGTTGCTAGATAAACATTAACCCTAAAACACTCCAAGATAACCTCTAAAGAAATCCATCAATGATGGTGGCCATAGGCTTGTACGTTCACACTTTCTCCACTACGCGAATTTACATTCTAAGATCATTAGGGCTTCTAATAGGCGTTAAGACTTGGTTTAGGTGAATGATTAGGAAATGAAAACCAAGATAAACATGATGGCTTAAACACTAAACCAAAGGTGAGCTTAAAAATAAACAGAACATAAAAATTGAGAAATAACAAGTATGTCATTTCTCCAATATGAAACTACAAAAACAAGGCTATGAAAATTTTTCTTTTCTAAACTTGGCCAACCATAAACTTTTTGCATTCATTTTTTTTTTCTTTTTGATTTTGTAATGATATTTTTTTCTTTCTCACTTTTTTTTCTTTTTGAATAACAATTGATAAGGAAGCTCCAAAAATAAGCTTTATAATGTCCTTTTCATTTCCAAAATAATATATTACCCCTCCCACAAAAAATAATTTTAAGCTCAAGGTTATAGTGTAAAAATAGGAAGGGCATTTGGCTTTGGTGAACAAGATGAAATGAAAGGTGGAGCTAAAAACAATGAAAATAAGGAAAAGGCCCAAAATTGTTTTGCAAGGGTTATGTTTTCGGTGGGCAAGAAAAGCTCAAACTATTCAAATGGTGGCCTAAATCATTTCTAAAGAACGTAAAAACGGCGCAAATGCTTCGAGAGTAGCTTGGTACAAGTTCTAGACACCAAGAAAGACTACCCCGCAAATGAAAAAGGACTAATGATACCTAGCAACCATTCGTAAGTAACTAACCGAATAAAAAGACATAACTACGCATTGCTAGCTTATATTTGAAAAACCGGATGCCTATATTTAAGAAAAAGAAACTAGTAGAACTAGACTATGTTAAAATGATAGGTTTAGAAAAACATTTTCAAAGTAATCTATATAGAACTAAGAAACCGCATGGGCCTACACTTCACTAGAAGCAACATGAAAATAAAGATAGAAAATAATTTTAGGTTTTGTTTTTCAAATCGATTTAAGCACAAAATTTTTGATTTTTTTTTGTTTTTCTAATTTTTTTGGGTTTTATATTTAATAATTTTTTGGATTTTAGATTTTGAAGACATAAAATATTATACTAATTTTAAAACATACATTTTTTTTTCTTTTTGAAAGAAGAAAAATATAAAGAAAGGCAAAAAGAAACTAGACCCCCCCATGCTTAAATTCTTCATTGCCCTCAATGAAGAAAACATAAAGAAAAAGAGAAGGGGACTGAGAAGAAGAGAAAAAGAAAAAAATGCAGGAAAAATAAATAACTAAAAAGAACAGGACTTCCCCGGGTTCGTGAGATGAAGGCGGATGTCGCTCCCCCATGCTTGCCTTTTAGAGTACTTGATCGTCAGCAGGTATGACTTGATCCATCTGATATCAGCAACGGCGGAGCGGCGACCACGATCATGGACTTGAGTGGCCTCCGGTAGAAAGAGCAAAAATAAAAGCAAAAAGAAATAGAGTCCATGGGCAGATTGCCCGATAATGTTTTTTTTATTATTACAATAATCCAAATAAAAGAGTTTCATCATAATAAGTCCAAAAAGTGGAAAATAAAAATGTCCATAACAAAATAAAAATGTCCATCAGAAATAATAAACTAAGAATCAAAAAGAAGATTCTCCTTTGCAGGAGTCACAGAATCATTAGAGAAATAGAGTTTAAGTCTGCGTTCATGCACTTTAAATTCACCCCTCTCCGGGTGCGAAAGTAACACAGTTTTATCAGAAAAAACATCCTTGACCGCAAACGGTCCAGACCAACGAGATTTAGATTTTCCAAAGAAAATGCGTAATCGTGAATTTAAGAGAAGAACTTGATCGCCTGGTTTAAAATTTTTATGGTGGCGGAAGTTCTTATCGTGATATATTTTCGTTTCAAGATCGGGTGGTTTATCAAAATAGTTGTTCAAATTTTTGTCTTTTTCAAAAGGAAAATTTTCAAGATTCTTTTGTTTAAAATCAGTGTCATTTTCAAAAATAGTTTGTACGGACATAACCGTATTTTCGAAATCATTTGAAGAAATTTCAGTAAAGGAAGAAAAATCATTTGTAGAAATATAGGAGTCTTCTTTTAAATCATCAATGAAAAAACAAGAGTCATCATTTTGTAAAGAATTTTTCATCGATTTATTAATATCAAATGCCACTTCCTCATCTCCTACATGCAGAAAAAGTTTTCCGTCACTCACATTTATGATTGCGTGAGCGGTGGCTAGGAAGGGACGACCAAGGATAAGAGGGACCTCGATGTCCTCTTCAATATCGAGAATGACAAAATCCACCGGGAAGATGAATTTGTCGACCTTCACTAGCACATCCTCAACAACACCTAACGGATACTTAATCGAACGATCGGCTAACTGAATACTCATGCGCGTAGGGCTGAGAGTGCCCAAACCAAGCTTTTTAAATAGAGAAAAAGGCATCAAGTTGATGCTCGCTCCAAGATCTGCTAACGCATGTTTAACAAATAAATCACCAAAGACACAAGGAATGGAAAAACTACCCGAATCGTTTATTTTTTTAGGTAGATTAGAATTTTTAACGACTGCCGAGCATTCTTCATTCAATGTGACATGCGAAAGATTTTCCAATTTCTTCTTATTCGTTAATAAATCTTTAAGATATTTGGCGTACTTCGGCATTTGACTAATCGCTTCATGAAATGGTAAATTAATGTGAATTTGTTTGAATATTTCAAGAAAGCGTTGATATTGATTATCTAGTTTTTCTTGCCTAAGTCGAGCCGGATAAGGAGGTGGCGGAAATTCATTTATAATAACTGGAGCATCATTTTGAAAATCAGAAAGAACAATAATATCTTTTTCTTTGTCAAAAGTAGATTTTTCATTTTCAAGATTTGATTTTTCATTTTCCGTGGGGATAATAACAGGAGGGACACTCACCCTTGGCTCTTCCCTTGTGGTGGGCTCGTTAACAACTTTACCGCTCCGAAGGGAAATCGCATTTGCGTGCTCCCTTGGGTTAGGCTCAGTGTTCGAGGGAAGAGTTCCAGGTGGTCTCTCGGAAAAGGCCTTGGCGAGTTGGCCGACTTGATTTTCTAAGTTTTTCATTGACCCTGTTAAATTTCTAATAGTGGCATCGTTCGAGCTTATATATTTAACGAGGATCTCTTCTAAAGGGGAAGGTTTTTGAAAATTTTGTTGCGGTGGTGGTGGTGGTGTAAAATCGTGCGGTGGGCGTACTACGTTAGCATTATTACTTCAAGAAAAATTAGGATGGTTACGCCATCCAGGATGATAAGAATTCGTAGCAGCATTAAAACCAGGAGGAGAAGAAAAATTCGAAAAAGCAGAAAAATTATTGGCAGAATTGTTTTGAGCAGGCCTGGGTATGTTCCCCAGATAATCCACCTGCTCGGCAGCAGCAGCATTTTCATATACCTTAGCGGCGGAGGGAGCAGTCATCTCCGAGATCTTCTTGTTGAGCATTTCCACTTGCATCGCCAGTTGCGTCACCGAATCCACTTCAAATATACCTGCAGGTTTAGATGGGCGAGACCTGGACGAATTCCACTGATAAGTGTTCATCGCCATGTCATCGATAAGCTCAAGAGCAGCTTCCGGAGTTTTGCGGTCTAAAGAACCAGCGGAAGCAGCATCTATCATTTGCTTAGTCTCTTGGTTTAGCCCATTATAAAATGTCTGAACCTGCAACCATACAGGCAGAGCATGATGTGGGCATCTTCTCAAAAGTTCTTTGAACCTCTCCCAAGTGTCATAGAGGGTCTCAGAATCATTTTGAGAATATGAAGTTATATCATTTCGAAGCTTAGCAGTTTTGGCGGGGGGGAAATAACGAGAAATGAATTTTTCAGTTAAAATGTTCCAAGTAGTGATTGATCCTCTTGGAAGAGAACTCAACCACTGTTTGGCTTTAGTCCTTAGGGAGAATGGGAAGAGTCTTAGCCTTATCGCATCGTCTGAGACACCATTGATTTTGAAGGTGTCACAAATTTCAAGAAAATTGGCAATATGCAAGTTCGGATCTTCATCTTGTAATCCGTCGAACTGTACATATTGCTGCACCATTTGAATGATGCTAGGCTTAAGCTCGAAGTTATTGTTCGCAATTGCAGGTCGAACAATACTTGTTTCAGTCCCCTCCAGATTGGGTCGAGCATAATCAGACATGGTCCTTTGCTGAGCCATTTCTGGGTTAGGGTCTCCCATTTCAGAATTAAAATTACAATCCCCAAAGGAATCCTCAACCGCTGTTTGAGAAGTGGAAGCCCCGAATCGTAGTTGTCTCCGAAAGGAGCGTTCGATTTCCGGGTCCAAATCAACAAGTAGCGACGGATTCGCTCGGGTCATGCACTAGCAAAGAAAGCGAGGGAAGATGAAAATGAAAGCTTGGAAAAGAAAGAAAAAGAGGAAAAGAAAGGAATTTTTTTTTTGAATAGATTTTTTTACGGCTTGGCTCTCGAACTTCCCGAGGACTACCCGGTGAAGGGTTCGCCCGGTACTAGGTAAAATGGTGGCGCTTAAAACCCCTTACCCTTTTCGAGAGATTTTAGGTGGGGTAGAAATAAAGTGAAGTGGGTTGATTAGAAATATTTAAATATATATAATATATATATTTTTTAATTTTTGTAGAAGTAATAGCGCAAGCGTTTTCAAAATATTGACGAAGAAAAATCCCCGACAACGGCGCCAAAAACTTGGTGGGCCAAAACCCGAACAGGCAAGCGTACCTGTCGAATTGTAGTACCAAGGTCGTATTTAAACTCGGGGTTGTCAATTACTCTTACTCACGCTTGAAGTATTATCCTACTGGAAAATAGTTGGATTTTTATAATTTTTAAAGTAAAGTAAAATGAAAGACAATTTGCGAGACGAAAAATTTATAATAAAAGCTAGCACTTGATCATTGATTCACCATGAAATGAAACGAGAAAATAAAAAAGGGGCATAGTTTTAAAATTGCAAATCCAACTCGGCCGTGACGGATCCGAAAATGAGACAAAATCTCGCTAGAGCATTAGGCCTCCTAACTTATAGACTCTTTGATCGAAATCTCTTTACAAACCAAAGAAGCCTAAAGTTGCATTATCGAAGTGATCCGCACTATTGGATTTGACTCCAATCCGGAAGATTTACGTCGCCCTATCTCTAGGGTTGCATTCAACTCCTTCCTTCTTTGAGTGATCTTTCACATTCACGAGCCTCTCGGCTACTCGAATATGAGATCATGAGCCTACTACCGTATACCGGGAATACGGAGTCGACAAAATAATTATTCAAAGAAGGACCGAGTCGAATTTGGCAAAAATAAAACAACGGAATAAAAATGTTTCTCATTTCAAATCATGGATCCTCATGATCAAGTGCTAAGAGAAAATTAGCTACTCATGACGGAAAAGAAAACGACAATAAGTGAAAGAGAAGAATTCATATTACTTATAAAAAAGGGAAGAGGAGTACACGATAATGAAAAGATCAAAACTATATTACTAACAAAGAAAATGAGATTACAAGAAGTGAAATAACTAGAAAATTACAATAAAGCTCTCTTGAAGTGAAATTCTCCAAAGCTATCTCCAAAGCCCACTCTCTCTCCAACTCCCAAAACTTTAGACTTGGGTTCCTTTTATAGGGGAGGAGGGAAGCATCTAGAAGAAGGGGAGATGAAGGGTGGCCGGCCATAGGGGGAGGGGTTGTTCATGCATGATATTTTAATGAGGGGAGAGAGAGAGTGGAGGATTCATGCATGATATTTATGGAAAATAAAAAAAAAGAAATAAAATAAATAAAGGGGGATGCATGGGATTAAATGAGTATGAGAGAGAGAGGGAAAAGGGGGTGAATGTAGGGGGCCGGCCATACATGGAGGAATGCATGAATATAATATTAAATGGTAGAGAAATCAATGAGGAGGGAGAGAGAAAATTATGATGCATGCATGGATTGAAAGGTGGCAAAAAATAAAAATAATACATGAGATATAGGGGGCTTTTTGGGCTTGGAGGGGGCCGGCCACAAGGTTTGTGGGCTGCTTTGACTTGGAGAGGGATGTAGGGCTCGGGTAGGGAGGATAGGAGGGCTTGGGCCGCTCTATAGAGGCTCGGGTAGGGAGGTAGGGCTGCTCCAATCTTTGTGGGCTGCTCCATGAGTAATTGAGGGCTGCTTGGGCTTCATGTAGTGGGCTTGAAGTGGACAAGAGCTGCTCCAAAAGATGATTGGGCTGCACCAAAAACATGAGGGCTGCACCTACAAAATAACAAAGAAAACATAACATTAATTCTAATAATAACAACATAACTAATTATCAAATTGAAATATAATTCCTAACTAGATCATTAAATAAAAACATAACATTTAACAACCATAAATTTATAATATTGGTTATAATAATAATAACATCCAAACATAAATTTATCAAAACATATAACATAAATTTGAAATTTTCATAATAGGAACAAAACACCAAATAAAACATAGGTTTATAAAAATCAAACATAACATAAAATATCATCATCCAAGCATAAAATTGTAATGATATTATGGAAATAAGCTTCTAAATTACCTCAAAAAGAGATGACTAAAACTAGTCATCAGTCAGCAACAGCTATATCGAGACCAGGAGAAGTGGTGTCGACACACAGGACTTGTGTCGACACATACAACAGGAGCTGTGTCGAGAAGATAAAGAATGACTGTATCGACACATTGGAAGCTGTGTCGATATCAGCAAGACTTGTGTCGACACTTAGTCTGTTTGTGTCGACACGTGTGAAGTAATTTGCTGAGTGTTCCCTGCTGAGATATAAAGTCATTGCAGAATCAGCTGTCACGGCTGAAGACTTGACAGCTGTCATAAATAACAAGTCTGACACCTTTGTCAGAACTGTCAGAAGGTTATTATAAACTGGATCAGCGGGTAATCATTGAGAAACTCTATATAAAGGATTGATCCATGACAACCAAGATAAGAAATTAAGGGGGAACAAATCAACACAGAACTAGAGAGAGAATTCAACAATAAGAAATGGGGAACCCTTAATAAGGCAGATCCTGAATAGTCTGCAAGAAAGATTCAGATCTAATTCTGAATTCAAGAATGGAGCTGTCTGAAGATCAACTTCAACACTAAGTGAAGATCAACCTCATTTTGTTCAATCAAGAAGATTTGAAAAAGCTAAGTCAGGTTGGATCTGAAGTATATAGTTTATTCAAGAACTGATCAAGAAGCTCACACCAATTGAGAGTTCTATCTGGGTGAAATTTCTGTACAACTAAATATTCGTTTTCCTTATAAGATTTTTTTATAGATCTGAGTTGTAAGCCTATGTTTATAATTACTGAGGTAGGGCTGAGAGCCTGAGGTGTAGAACTTGTGAAAGTTTGAGTTGTAAGCCTGGTGATAAAGGCTGAGGTAGGGCTGTTGCCTGAGGTAGGGTTCTTGGGAAGAATCTGAGGTAGGACTTGTATAAGTCTGAGCTGTAGGAACCTATCAGGTTCTGAGTTGTAAGATCTGTGGATCTGAGTTAGTGGAAGGAAGTTGGGCTGAATCTAGTTCTCTACTAGATAGGCGAAGGGGGAAAGTAGATGTACCCATAACTTTGGGAACTACTATAAATCTGGTGTACTGTGAATGTTATGCTGTGGATTGTATATTCTATGCACTGATAGATCTAGTTACTTGCCTAAAATTATTAAAGAAAATTAGGAACCTATTCACCCCCTCTAGGTGTCTAGGCTCTTGAAATCAAGTCTTTTAAGTGATATCATAGGGAGGTTGCTTAAAGATAGACCTAACAATCTGAGTGAATCTCTAAGGCAATTAACAAATAGCAAGAATGAGTTCAAATGAGAATCAGAAGGAATTTGGATCCATAAAACTGCCCATCTACAAGAAAGAAAGTTTTGGGATATGGAAGGAAAGGGTCAGGTTGTTCATGGAAGTATCTGATCCAAGGATCTACATCACAGTACAAGAAGGTCCTTTCATTCCAATGAAGGTATCAGCTCTTGATGCAAATCTGCAAACCCCAAAGGGCTTTTCTGAAATGACTAAGGATGAGATCATCTTGGCAACATTAGACAATAGAGCACAAAACATTATTGTGAGTGCTATAGATGATTCCACATTTCAGAACTTGGTACATTGCAAAACCTCTAAGGAGATGTGGGACACCTTGGTTGTCTACATGGAGGGAACTGAAGAAGTTAGAGAGGATAGGAAATCTATGCTGAATCAAGAATATGAAAGCTTTAGACAAGACAAGTCTTAAAACATAGAAGAATGTTACAAGAAGTTCTTTAGAATAGTAAATTAGTTGATGACCTATGGAAGAGTCTTCAGCACATATGAATTGAATGACAAGTTTCTCAGGTCACTAACTAAGGACTGGGATACAAAGATATGTGCCATCAGAGAGGTGGCCAGGCTTGCTGATACACCTCCACCCACATTGTTTGGAAATCTGTTATCTTATGAAATGCAGCTCACTACCAGAAAGGAGGAAGAGAAAAGCAGTAGGTCTGATTATAAAGATAAGTCAGTAGCCTTCAAGTCTGAAGGCATAAGAAAGGGTAGGAGAAAGTCTCCTTCTCCACCCAGAAGAAGTGTTGAGGCAAAAGCAGAAAATCCTGACATCAGTACATCAGATAGCCACACCTTTGATGAGGATTTTGTTGCCTTTACAAGGCAGTTTCAGAGGTTTATGAAAAAGAAGAAATGGAGAACCAAGCCTTCAACATCCTTTTCCAAGGATGATTATTACAAGAAAAAGAAGACTTTCAAGGAGGACAGGTATGCCTCAAATCCTGGTAAACAAACTAATTCTAAGATTGTTTGTTATTGCTACAACAGCCTGGATATGTCATAGCTGACTGTCCTAACAAGAGGAAGGAGTCTAAGGACAAGAAGAAGCATCAAGTAAAAGGCAAGAAGGAGAAATCCTTTGTTGCTCAGAAGCAGAAGAGTTGGACAGACTCTTCATCCTCAGAATCTGGAGAAGAAGATGATGCATAAGCATATGTTGGGTTGTTCTCTACAAAAGAGGATTCTAGGGAATCAGAATTCTTACAAATGTTGTACTACATAAATGGAGTTGAAGACTATTACTGTATAGGGCTGATGGCTCTCTTAGAAGATGATCAGTGCCATGATCAGCCTGGTCCAAGTAAGGTATACAGTCCTCCCTTAGCTTCTGCTTACTATACTGGATCAGAATCAGAAGCATCTGCATCAAGATGTGTGGATGGTTCTGAATCTGAGGGGGATGTACATCAACTTATTGATGAGTATGGTGGTTTGTTGCAAGCTCTGAAGAGGAGCAAGTTCCTTGTCAAGGAGAAGGCCAAGGAAATTGAATCTCTTAAGCAGGCTGCATCATATTCAGCCATGTTGATGGATTTGAAATTGAAGGAGGTTGCCAAACTGAAAAACATAACTGTTATTCAGATGGGCACAATCTCCTTCAAGGAAAATCACATCAAGAATCTGGAGGCAAAAATTCAGAAAGAAAAGGAGTTAGTGGCTAAATTCTCTAAGCCAAAGTCTTTCTTGCCCTTAATAGACAATTTAATTTCTCATAAAGGAAAGACAGGTCTAGGCTTTAAGGGAAGAACAAGGGCCACCAATTCTCATAGAAAAGGCAAAGCCCTATTTCAGCCACTAGCCTCAAAACCCCCTATCTTTTTTAGGAAAGTGATGCAACCTACAAACATATATGATCATGATATTACTCATGGTCACTGTGAGTATGGAGATCTCATTGGAAAGGGTGTATATGCCAATAGGACACTCTATAAGTAAACTCATCAGGTTCTTAAGGAATCCTTGGGGTTTGCTGCTCCAGCACCTACACTTAAAAAGACTGTTGGCAACAAAGTTGTGAAGTCTGTACCTAAGAGAAGGTATAATAGATTTGAGTGTTGGTGTTGTGGCAAGGTGGGTCACTTTGCCATGGATTATTGGTTCAACACAAGTGTTAAAAAAAGAACAACTTACCTGTCAGAAAAGCTACAGGTAAGCATGATAGATTTCAAACTAATAAGAACCTAGGGCCTAATAACAATTTGGGTTCTGAGGATAGGTAAATCTTTATTTGATGCAGGTGAATCCAAGTGGCCATACCCCTATATGGTACTTAGATAGTGGATGTTCCAGGCACATGACTGGAACAAGAATAATGTTGAGGGACTATGCACCCATAGAGAATGGACCCAAAGTAATCTTCTGTGGATCTGAAAAAGGAATCATCAAAGGATTTGGTAACATTTCTAGTAATTCTATTACTATCACTCAAGTGGCTTATGTGAAGGGTCTGAAACATAACCCGATTAGCATAAGTCAACTTAGTGATCTAGGTTATGACATTTCTTTCCTCAAAGAGGAGTGCCAAATAAGGAGGTCAAGTGATCAAGAGATCATTTTGACTGGCAATAGGAAAGGAAATGTATATTATCTTAACCTTGATTGTGAGTATAACATCTCACCCATTTGTCTAGTTGCAGGTGAGAAAGCATCAAAGTGTGTCCAATGACACAAGAGGCTGGCTCATTTGAACTATAAGTCAATATGATAGCTATTTAGTATGGGGTTAGTGAGGAATGGTCCTCAGGTCAAGTGCATTAAAGAGCGTGTTTGTTCAGCTTGCCAAAAGGGCAAACAGACTAAGTCCTCTTTCCAAGTACTTGATACCAAAGATTCAATGAGATGTCTATATCTCTTGCATATAGATTTGTTTGGTCATATGCCAGTTCATAGTCTAGGTAGGAAAGTATACACATTAGTTATTGTAGATGACTATTCTAGATTCATTTGGGTTTTCTTCTTGAGGCAGAAATCTGAAACCCCTACTGTCTTCCAGACTTTTGTCACACAAATTAAGAATGAGTTTAACATTTCAGTGGTCAAAATCAAAAGTGACCATGGAACTGAATTTCAGTCTGAGTGTATGATACATTTCTGTGAAAAACTTGGGATTCATCATAAGTTCTCCTCACCTAGAACTCTCCAGTAAAATGGAGTTGCTGAAAGAAAGAATATGACTCTAATTGAGGCAAGTAGAACACTACTTAGTGATACTACTCTCCCTGAGTACTTCTGGGCCGAGGCAGTAAATATTTCATGTCATGTACTCAATAGAGCTTCCATCAATAAGAAATATAAGAAGACTCCCTATGAGATTTTGAAAGGCAGAAAACCAAACATTTCCTACTTCAGAATCTTTGGTAGCAAGTGTTATGTCCTAGTTAATGGTAAGCACTACCAAACTAAGTTTGCTGCCAAATCCCTAGATGGGATATTTGTTGGGTACAATAATAACAGTAGGGCATGCAGGATCTACAACTTGACTACACAAGCTGTAGAACAATATATCCATGTAGTATTTGATGTGTCTAAGTTGATTAATAGTGAATTGTCTAGCTCTTCAGGTAGTTCTACAGGTTTAAAGGACAGCCTGGACAAGCTGACTATTAATGAAGAAGCACCTGCTAGGCTGGATGAAGAAAAGGATGCATACTGTCCAGGGGGAGAACAAGATTCACTGGATGAAGAAGAAAACAGTGAAGTGCATCAGGATAAGGAAAATTAAGAAGGCCAAGAGGTTGGCAGATTTCCTCTAGCAAGAAGACACTTGAAGGATCATTCAGCTCACCAAATCATTAGTGATGCAAGTCAAGGAGTTCTAACCAGGAGCAAAAGCATGAACACAGTTCTATATACAAGTTTTCTATCACAGATAGAACCTAAGAAGTTTGAAGAAGCCATGCTAGACACAAACTGGATTGATGTCATGTAGGAAGAGTTAAATCAATTCAAAAGATGTAAAGTCTGGGAACTGGTTCCTAAACCAAAAGATCACAATGTTATAGGAACAAAGTGGATCTACCGAAATAAACTTGATGAGAATGGCACCATAATCAAGAACAAGGCCAGGCTGGTAACAAAAGGCTACAAATAAGAAGAAGGGATTGAATTTGATCAAACCTTTGCCCTAGTAGCAAGGCTGAAAGCTATAAGGTTATTCTTTGCCTATACTGCCTATCAAGGTTTCAAGGTATATCAGATGGATGTAAAGTCAGCATTTCTGAATGGTGACTTAAAAGAGGAAGTCTATGTTGAACAACCCTCAGGTTTTGTAAACTCTCACTATCCTAACTATGTATATAGGCTTAGGAAAGCTCTATATGGTTTGAAACAAGCCCCTAGGGCTTGGTATGAAACCTTGTCTGCTTTTCTTATTGAGAATAAATTATCTAGAGGAAAGATAGACAAAACTCTATTCTTTAGGGAATCTAAAGACAAGATCATCTTAGTCTAGATATATGTTGATGACATTATCTTTGGATCTACTGAATGCAACCTTTGTAGAAAGTTTGCCAAACTTATGCAAGGGAAGTTTGAAATGAGCAGTATGGGTGAGCTGAAGTTCTTCTTGGGACTTCAAGTTAGACAGACTGATGATGGATTGTCCATATCTCAATCTAAGTTCACCAAGGAGTTGATTAATAAATATGGAATGGACTTAGCCTCTACCATGAAAACTCCAATGGGAACAGTATGCCTATAGGCAATGATGAGGCAGGGAAACCTGTTGATGAGTCTTTATATAGAGGGATAATTGGCTCTCTACTCTACTTGACTGCTAGTAGACCTAACATTATGTATGCAATATGTGTCTGTTCTAGGTACCAAGCATGCCCAAAGGAATCTCATTACACTGCTGTCAAGAGAATTTTGAGATATCTTAAGGGCACACCTAATCTAGGTCTTTGGTACCCTAAGAATAGAGATTTCTTACTAATAGGCTTCTCAGATGCAGACTTTGCAGGATGTAAAGAAGACAGGAAAAGTACCACAGGAACTTGTCAATACCTAGGTGGAAGGCTGGTGTCATGGAGTAGCAAGAAGCAAACAAGTGTAGCTATCTCAACTGCTGAGTCAGAATATATAGCTGTAGACAGCTGCTGTGCACAGTTGATGTGGATAAAGCATCAACTTGAAGACTATGACATCAAGGTAAGTAGAATTCCACTATTTTGTGATTCTACTAGTGCTATTTCTATTGATAAAAACCCTGTTTCATACAGTAGAACTAAGCATATAGAAATTAAGTTTCATTTCATTAGAGAACATGTGGAGAAGGAAGATATTAGTCTAGAATTTGTGAACACAAATAATCAAATAGATGATATTTTTACAAAATCTCTGGATGAAATTAAATTCAATTATTTTAAAATTGAATTAGGTATGTTGAACCTAGAATAGGTCAGCACAAGCTTTCCTAAGTAGAATATGTAAGCATAAAATTTTCTCAGGAAATTTGGGTAAGTAAGAAAGTTTGTGTCGACAAAAGCAAATTGTGTCGACACTCTCAGTATAATGTGCCAACACAGAAACAATATTTGTGTCGACAGAAGAATTAGTGTCGGCACACTCTGTCGAGACTTGACTAGCTCATGTCGACACTGACAGAAGTATGTCGACACATAGACGTGTTGACTAAAAATAAGTTTTATCGAGATCTAAGTCTTTTATGTCGACACATGTAAAACTATGTCGACAAGTATTATTACTAAGTAAGGTGCGTCCTTTGACCTACCATTCACACAAAGACTATAAATAGGGGGAGACAAAATCTGGTCGACCACGCCTTCAGAATTCTCAACTCTATACCTTGTGTCGACATAAATATTCACTTCTTTTCTCGTCTTTATCTCTCATCAATGGCGCCACACAAGGACGATAAGGTGAATGAAGGATACGAGTTGGTTCGCGGGGGATTCGAGACAGCTTCATAGGATATCAAGGGTATGATTACCCTAATTTCTGAAAATGGCTTGGAGTTTTTGGTCTCTGAACCTTCAAGAATTTGGAAGAAGGAAGTGCTTGAATTCTACTCGTCTACAACTGTGGATTATGAAGGAAAGAAGATCAAAGCCACAGTTCAGGATTCAAGAGTGAAACTCACACATAAGACGATCAGGAAGTCACTTCAACTCCCCAGAGTTAAAGAAGATAATGACATTGTTCCATCTATGATAAAGGATGCACTAAATTGGTGTGGATTGAATCCAAATACCAAGGTAGGATCGTCAATTACCAGGAAGGGGATGAATTCCCAAGGTAAGTTTCTTTCAGAAATCATAGGCAAGGTGATTCTCTGCAAGACTGGTGGACATGATAGGATATTTGCCTTCATGTTCAACCTAATGACCAGAGTCATATACAATGTAAAAACAGGCTGGTCATCAGTAGTGTTTGACAAGATCTAAGAAGGAATTAAGAAGCCAAATCTGGGTAGAATCCTAAGCTTGTGTTTAGCTTCAACAATCCCAGATATTATGAATCAACTGCCAGGATCCAAGATCAATCATATGAGGAGGATGGACATGAGAATTCTATCCAGATGGGATAGAGTCTTGACTAAAGAGGTTTCTACTCCATAGAAACAGGTCAAGAAGGATAGGAAGAAGAAAGCAATTGTTCAAAAAACAGAATCCTCCAGTGATTCTGAAGAAGAAGTAGTCTTCAGTTCAGATGAAGGCCAATAGGAAAAAGAAGCCCAAGCTCAAGTGGAGGGCAATCAGTAACCAGAGCATCAAATGGCCTCCACTCCAGGGAGAGAGAACACTGAAATAACAGTACAAGACACTGAACAATCTAAGCTACCTGCCCAAGGGGGAGGCATTGTTGAATCTACTCTGGAGAGTGAGTATATTACTGATACAGTGATGGACATTATATTAGACATAAACAAAGAAGCACTGATCACTACTGAGAATGAAGCAACAGATATGAAGATGACAGATATAGCTCAAGATGAGCAAGTGAGCATCTCCTGTATAGAGAAGGCCTTGGATAAAGATCTGGATGTCCAGGGAGAACCTTTTGCTTCACAAGCCAACATTATTCCTCCTGTTCAGATGCAGCAGGATATAACTTTGGAGGAACTATTCCCTGATTTATCTACAGCAAGGACTGAGGGGGAGCAACAAAAATTAAAAAAAGAACTACCAGGAACTAAGGGGGAGGAGCTACTAGATGCCCCAGTTAATAAAGAAATTGTAGATATAGAAAGCTCATCTCAATCTTCTGATGATGAAGAAGCCTCCCTGGCTAAAAAGAGAAAATTAGTTGCAATCAGGAAAAGGAGCACATGCTATAAGAAAGCTTTACAAACAGTCACTCCACCACCTGTTCAAAGCATGGACTTCAGTTCACTACTTGTCCAACTACAAGTCAATTTGGATGAGCAAAGGCAGTCTTTGGAGAAATATGTGGATGAGTCACATAAAGAACTGTAGTTACAGCTAGCTCAAGACATTAAATCCATCAGATTTGAAGTCAATTTGAATAAGAAAGAGATGAAAGATTGCTTCCATAAGGGAGGTAATGTTGTAGTATATTTGGATGAGCAACAACAGCTGATAAAGACTGAAGTTGAGGACATTGCAGTCAAGCAAGGATATATTTTAGAAAATCAATTCAGATCAAATGAAAATCTCAAGAACTCACATGATGAAATTCTCAAAAACTGGGAAGTATTGCTACTGATTTGAAAACTGAAGTATCCAAGCAAATACAAGCAGATCTAGCTACTGTCCAAACAACCATTGAAGCTTCTCAAAAGATTATTTCTGATCACCTGACTAAATTCCAAGCCTACTACAAAGAAGGTATAAAATATCTGGCTGAACAAGTAAGGTTTCAAAAGAATGATCTGAGAGATCATATAGCTAGCGAAGTCATAAAGGGGGAGAGGATATTAGTCAAAGCCAGCTCTGATCATGCAAAATGGGTATCTAATACCATCAGAGCTACACTTGGATTTACACCCCTATGTGATGATGAAAATACTGCTGAGTCTGGTGTTCAACCTACCTACATTGAAGGGGATCAGCCCGAGGTTGAACATGTCATTTATCATCCAGCTGATTTTGACATAGTCCAGCAAGAAGTTCAACAAATGTATAGCACTCCATAGGAGGCACATAATATTATTATTGAAAAGGTAGAAATGTCAGAGGCTGCAAAGGAAGCTCAGAGGGAGGCATAACTTTCCAAGAAAAGGTTTAGAGAACAGGCAGAATTGAATCCTGATTTTGAGCAGTGGAGTCCTACCTCCAGGAACATTATTTTAACTACCTGGAAAGCTGTGAAGGACAAGACATACGATAGAGGAAAATGGTACTCTGAGCAAGAGTGGAACAAGTATCAGGCAAGGCAAGAGGCTATACTTCAGTATAGGAGGAGTGCTAAAGCTAGGAAGTTACCTGCTAATGCTCTAGAGCCTAACAAGTACTTCCCAAAGTCTTTTCACTATTTTGAAAGGCAAAGGATCAAGGTTGAAGAACTGAAGAAGAAAGACCTGAAAGGAAAGAAACCAGCTGATGATACTGAACCTAATGTGTAGGCTAAGATCAGATCTGGAAAAGGAATAGTAATCAAGGAGCCTAGTCAATCTTAGGATAGATAGGCTAATATGTAGAATAATGTAATCTTTTGATTTTTGTTTTTTAAAAAAACATGTAAACCTAAACAATTTTCTGATTAATGAATGAAATCATTTTCAATATTGAGTTTAGCTATTATCTATGTTTATATGTTACCCTGCAGTGAAATTGATGAGTTATAAATATACACATTTTTTATGTTTTTATTATGTTATTTTTGTTTAGTTTTGTCTTTTTTAGTTTGTTTTATTCAATAAATTGTTTATTTTTGTAAATTTTATTTCTAACTTAGTTTATTTTGATTCCAGAATTTTTTTAGAAAAAGTCAAAAAATTGACTTGACACGCCCGTGTCACGCATCTGACACGCCCGTGTCATGCCTCTCGACGATCGTCGGGCTCATCCCGGCACTCGACGGCTCGTCTTCGTCAATCTGAGCTCAACACGCCCGTGTACAAGCTCGACACTCAACACCGTCGACACTCAACGTCGTCAACATTCAACGCCACTCAACGCTTTCACTGTTCACCTCTCAACGCCACTCAATGTCTTCGCCACTCAACGCCACTCCCGCCAGCTGTTCAGTCACGCCAAGCCGACACGCCCATGTCTGACACCGGACACGCCCGTGACCGCCACATGTCACTTCTCGAAGCTTCTAGAAGTAATCCAGCTGCCGGATTTCGCCAAGTCAAACACGCAACCTTCGACACGCCCCCTGTCACGCCCATGACTAGGGCGTGTCACACCCGAAAATTTGTCTATAAATAAAAGCTTTCAGAAAGCTTTCCTGTCCACTTTTTGGTCCAAATTCCTTAGGGTAGGTGCTGTCCAAATGACTTCTCATACAATGTAAGGGAATTTTATCCCTCCCTCTCTCTCTTAGTTTGTATTAGATTTCTTACTTTAGCTTTGTTGTAATCACTTTTTAGTTCAATAAAATTTGTCATTTTCTCCTCTTTGCATAGTATGAAAAATCCATTTGAATGCGTCTACCCAAAGTAATTTTTCGTTCTCCTTTTTTGTGCTTTTCCTTTTATGTTTTCATTTTTAGTTTTATAACTCGTTTAGTTTAGGATTTTTACTTCATTTCTAGCCGTTATGCTGCCCGTTTTATTTTCATACATCCTACTTGTTTATGTTTAATTTCTTATTTGCTTTTACTTTGTTTTCATTCTTATAGTTTTATAAAAATGTTTTAAAAGGTGGTTTTTAATTTTCTTTAACTTAGTTTATTTTAGGATAGTAATACTTTTCATTCTCTTTTAGCTTTATTTCCACTTTTTATGCATTTCTACGAAGTTATAAGAATGAAAATATAGTCGTTTTAATTTTTCGAGCATTTTCATTTTGC
Source organism: Platanthera zijinensis (assembly GCA_039513925.1). Taxonomy (NCBI): domain Eukaryota; kingdom Viridiplantae; phylum Streptophyta; class Magnoliopsida; order Asparagales; family Orchidaceae; genus Platanthera; species Platanthera zijinensis. The sequence continues at coordinate 12,528,052 of CM077098.1, forward strand.
GTTTATTTGCAAAACTTTTGTCTCCTTTAATTTTTATTTTGTCTTTTTACGCATTTCTACCGCATTCTAGCGGTAGAAATGTCATTGTTTTAATTTTTAGATAACTTTGTTGTTCTTATTTTTTGTACGTATGTGTGCGTGTATGAGTTAGTGTTATTGCTTTCTTCCAATTTCGTAGAGTGTGTGCGTGTGCGCATTTATTTCCGCCTACTCGTTAAGAGTTAAATGACGTGCTTTTATTTCCCGCATACTCGTTTGAGTAGGACTTGCAATTTACCGCTTTAATTTTCTTCCTACTCACTTGAGTAGGATTTTGTGCGTGTGTGTGCGTTTTATTTCAAGTAGAGTGTGTGCGTGTATGAAATATGTTTATTCCCGCCCACTTGCTTGAGCCGGGACTTGTCATTTACTGCTTTCATTTCCGCCTACTCGTTTGAGTAGGACTCGCAATTTACTGCTTTCTTTACTGCTTTCATTTACTGCATTCCTTTTACTGCTTTCCTTTTATCGCTTTCTAGCTTTAGCCGTCCCCATTCCGATGAGTGGCTAACCGCTCTTAGCCCTCAATATCGAAGAGCATTGGGACAGAAAAAATCGCTTTAAATAATTAAAGGTCCTGTTTTTCTATTTAATTAAAATTACTTAAGGTTTGCCCCGGGTTAACGACGTATAGGACCACATATCGATGTGTGGGCTCTATTTCTGTTATCCATACGCAACGCCGAGAGGCCTCACGTATGGACCGATCACCCTTGGGCAAAGAGAGCTCCGCGCATACCCTCGAGAGAGGAGGTGCGCAACTCTACCGGATTGGGTTCCTCACTCAATAGCGGGGTTCTTAGCGTAATGCGGGCGTTAAGAGGAATCCTTCGTCGGTCTAACGATCGGTCGAATAGTCTCAGCGTTTATGTGAGCGATAGTCCTAGAGATAAGTGAGCTCATTCTTGTGGAACCTCTACGGCCAAGTCTCCCCTTAATTAATTTGAAATTTAGGATCTCTTTTTATTGAAGGTCTATTTTAGTTCGAATTCTATTCTGATATCGTCGCGCTATTTCTTCATCGGCCTTCCTGCTTTATTTTCTGTTTTCATTTTCTGCACTTTATTTATATATTTATGCCCTTTTTTTATATAAACACAACTAAAATATTATTGGTAAAATAATAGACTATCAGAGAAAGAGTAGAAATAAGAGAACCGATCCCGAGAACAATACGACCCCGATATTCCACACCGGAATATCCTGTACTACTAACGATAGGTGCACTTGTCTCCCTTTTGTTAAAACTCGATTTCAACCTTTTTTTATATAAAATAAATCTGCGCACCCCGCCTTTCTTTCTAATAAACATAACCACCTCATTTTCTTTAATTAACAACCCTAACCCGCGGGGCGCCGCGAGTTTTAACCACCAAGTTTTTAGCACCGTTGCCGGGGAAAATTTTCGATTTACTATTTTGAATTCCTGAAAACTATTAATTTTAACTTTTATTTCTATTTATATATAAAAAAAATTTTGGCCAACCAAAAAATATATTTAATAATAATAATATCAATAATAATAATAATAATAAATACTTAAAAAAAATCATCAAAAATAAAAAAATTTAAAACTTAAAAAATAAAAAATAAAAAAAATACTAAAAAACTTTAAAAATCAAAAAATAAAAAAAAACATAAAAACCTTAAAAAATCAAAAACTAAAAATCTTTAAAAAAAACTTAAAAGACTAAAAATATAAAAACTTTAAAATCTAAAAAAAAAGAGATGAAATTTTTTATCTTATTTTCATCAAAAATTCAAAATTCAACAAAAAAAACATATATCTTTCATATTTTTTTTATGCCTTTATCTTATTTTCATTTTATTTTCAAAAATCAAAACTAAAAAAAAAAACTTAAAAATCTAAAAAAAAAACAACTTAAAAACACTAAAAACAAATAAAAATCTAAAAATTATATACATTTTGTCGCTTCGGCGCTCTTCACTATTGTGAGCGCTAGGGAAACGCATATCTTTCACACTCATATAGCTAAGACGTTAGCTTACGAGTCACACTCACTCGCCACCCCCTATCACCCGCACACTTTTCGCCGAATTTATCTTTTTCATTTTTTTCCGTTATATTTTTGTTACTTCTAACTTTTGCAGTTCTTAACTTAACGGGCCTCCCCGAACACATTTTCAGGGAAGTTTTTTCTTAACTCCTGTTTTTATTTTTTGTACATAACTGCCTAGATTTCTTGTATATATATATCGTTCCTCATACTTAGTGCAACATTGGGGACAATGTTGGACTTAAGTATGGGGGTGTTTCTTATTTTCTGCTCTTTTATTTTCTGCACCCAATCAAAAACACAAAAAAATTGCAAAAATTTAAAACTCCAAAAAATTTTCATGTTTTTATAATAAAAAAATATTTTTTTTTTAAACTCTCAAAAAATGAAACATCGCTCCGCGACGTTCTACTCATCGAACCAACCACCAAAATAAGAGTCTGTTCGCGGGTGATCAGATTTTTTTTACTTTGAAATAATATTTTGTGTAAATATTCTCGTCTCTTTCCCCTTTTTTTTCCTATCTTGTAAAAATTTTTTCTCTCTTCTTGTAAATATTTTCGTAAATAAAAAAAAATTAGTATAACTCACAAAAATAAAAAATTAGTATAACCTCTAAAAATTTTCAAAAAAAAAATGAAAATAACCCCAAAATATCAAAAAAATTAGAAAAACTCCAAAAATAAAAAAAATTATTTTGAATTAAATAATTCGAATACCTTATTTCTTAACCTCTTTGCTCTCCAAAATAATCGTTTCGAGTTTATTTATAAGCAAATTTTAATTAATTCTTTATTTACTATTCGTTTATTAATTGTAGCTCGATAGATTTAGATTTCTGGGGTTAAGATTTTAAAGAATTTTTTATGTATTTTTCTTATTATAGGGAACTTTTGTTTCTGATTTCACTTCTGATTTTTTTGAATAAAAGCACGTTTTTATGTTAGAAAATAACATTTATGGATTTTATATTATTTCTACTTATGTTTTCAGAAACGTAGGAACGTTTAAATTAAAAAGGTTGCTCTCAAATTTTTTTATTAAACTCTAGTTTTCTTTTAGAAATTAAACCATCCACTCTTTTTTTCATGCCTTAATTAGTATAATTTCCCGCTTTCATCTTTAAAAGATCTTATGTCAATGGGGATAAGATTTCGTCCCGAAAACATAGACACCCAATAATTAAAAATATTATATGTTACGGAGTAAGAGGATAAAATTCATTACTCCTAAACATATACATTGAGTTTATTAGCTTTATGAAGAAAAAAAATTATATTAGGAAAAATAAGATTTCATTTTCCAAATAATCCAAAAATTAAAAAAAACTGGAGGTTCGAGAAAAAATTACCTCACCTCAAAATCAAAGCCCTCTTCATAGCCGCCAAACCACTTATACAATTTTCATGATTCTAGAATTAATTTAAATCTATTTGAGAGCATAATTTTTAAATTGAATTACTTCCTATTAATTTCTTTTTAGCTAAAGTTTTTTTCTATAATTCCAATCCATTTTTGTTAAACTAACAAAAATAATTTTCGCTTTCTATTTTTCTCATTTAGAAGTATTTTCTGAAACGGTTCCTCTATTTATAACATTTTCATAATTTAGGATTTAATTCCGAAACCCCGGAAATTTATTTCGATCTTTCTTACAATTAAATTAAGCGATAGTTAAATTTAGGATTCTTTTTTATTCCTTATAAGTTCATCTCCAACTTTTGCTCTGGAATAGACAAAGCTTAAGTATGGGTATTTGATGAGTTATAAATATACGCATTTTTTTAATGTTTTTTAATGTTATTTTAGTTTAGTTTTGTCTTTTTTAGTTTGTTTTATTCAATAAATTGTTTATTTTTGTAAATTTTATTTCTAACTTAGTTTATTTTGATTCAAGAAAAATTTCAGAAAAAGTCAAAAAATTGACTTGACACGCCAGTGTCACGCATCCGACACGCCCGTGTCATGCCTCTCGACGATCGTCGGGCTCATCCCGGCACTCGACGCCTCGCCTTCATACATCCGAGCTCAACACGCCCGTGTCCAAGCTCGACACGCCCGTGTCGATACTCAATGCCGTCGACACTCAACGCCATCGACACTCAACACCACTCATTGCTTTCACTATTCACCTCTCAACGCCACTCAACGCCACTCAACGCCACTCAACGCCGTCGCCACTCAACGCCACTCCCGCCAGCTATTCAGTCACGCCAAGCCGACACGCCCGTGTCTGACATCGGACACGCCTGTGACCGCCACGTGTCACTTCTCGAAGCTTCCAGAAGCAATCCAGCTGCCGGATTTCGCCAAGTCAAATACACAACCTTCGACACGCCCCCTGTCACGCCCGTGACTAGGGCGTGTCACACCCGAAAATTTGTCTATAAATAAAACCTTTCAAAAAGCTTTCCATTCCACTTTTTGGTCCAAATTCCTTAGGGTAGGTGCTGCCCAAATGGCTTATCATACAATGTAAGGGAATTTTATCCCCTCTCTCTCTTAGTTTGTATTAGATTTCTTGCTTTAGCTTTGTTGTAATCACTTTTTAGTTCAATAAAATTTGTCATTTTCTCCTCTTTGCATAGTATGAAAAATCCATTTGAATGCGCCTACTCAAAGTAATTTTTCGTTCTCCTTTTTTGTGCTTTTCCTTTTATGTTTTCATTTTTAGTTTTATAACTCGTTTAGTTTAGGATTTTTACCGCATTTCTAGCCGTTACGCTGTCTGTTTTATTTTCATACATCCTACTTGTTTATGTTTAATTTCTTATTTGCTTTTACTTTGTTTTCATTCTTATAGTTTTATAAAAATGTTTTAAAAGGTGGTTTTTAATTTTCTTTAACTTAGTTTATTTTAGGATCGTAAAACTTTTCGTTTTTTTTAAGCTTTATTTTCACTTTTTATGCATTTCTATGAAGTTATAAGAATGAAAATGTAGTCGTTTTAATTTTTCGAGCATTTTCATTTTGCGTTTATTTGCAAAACTTTTGTCTCCTTTAATTTTTATTTTGTCTTTTTTACGCATTTCTACCGCATTCTAGCGGTAGAAATGTCATTGTTTTAATTTTTAGATAACTTTGCTTTTCTTATTTTTTGTACGTATGTGTGCGTGTATGAGTTAGTGTTATTGCTTTTTTCCAATTTCGTAGAGTGTGTGCGTGTGCACATTTATTTCCGCCTACTCGTTAAGAGTTAAATGACGTGCTTTTATTTCCCGCCTACTCGTTTGAGTAGGACTTGCAATTTACCGCTTTAATTTTCTTCCTACTCACTTGAGTAGGATTTTGTGCGTGTGTGTGCGTTTTATTTTAAGTTGAGTGCGTGCGTGTATGAGATAGGTTTATTCCCGCCCACTCGCTTGAGCTGGGACTTGTCATTTACTGCTTTCATTTCCCGCCTACTCATTTGAGTAGGACTCGCAATTTATGGCTTTCTTTACTGCTTTCATTTACTGCATTCCTTTTACTGCTTTCTTTTTATCGCTTTCTAGCTTTAGCCGTCCCCATTACGATGAGTGGCTAACCGCTCTTAGCCCTCAATATCGAAGAGCATTGGGACAAAAAAAATCACTTTAAATAATTAAAGGTCCTGTTTTTCTATTTAATTAAAATTACTTAAGGTTTGCCCCGGGTTAACGACGCATAGAACCACATATCGATGTGTGGGCTCTATTTTCGTTATCCATACGTAACGCCGAGAGGCCGCACGTATGGACCGATCACCCATGAGCAAAGAGAGCTCCGCACATACCCTCGAGAGAGGAGGCGCGCAACTCTACCGGATTGGGTTCCCCACCCAATAGCGGGGTTCTTAGCGTAATGCGGGCGTTAAGAGGAATCCTTCGTCGGTCTAACGATCGGTCGAATAGTCTTAGCATTCAGGTGAGCGATAGTCCTAGAGATAAGTGAGCTCATTCCTGTGGAACCTCCACGGCCAAGTCTCCGCCTTAATTAATTTGAAATTTAGGATCTCTTTTTATTGAAGGTCTATTTTAGTTCGAATTCTATTCTGATATCGTTGCGCTATTTCTTCATCGACCTTCCTGCTTTATTTTCTGTTTCCATTTTCTGCACTTTATTTATATATTTTGTTGGTACCCTAGTTTGGATTTGAGTTAAGTCTTCTCAATTAGTTTCTTGACCCAAGATTTATCTATGGTCAAAGGTTAGATTTAGGTTAGATTCCATCAGTTGTGTAGAGTTGTTGTTTATCCAGTTGAAAATCTGGTTAAGTGTTTTTGTAGTTCGACTATAGTCGAACGCCGCTCGACTATCGTCTATCAGTTGATCGACTATCATCTATCAGTTGATCGACTATCGTCAGTGAGCAGATCAACTATCTCTGAGTTAGTTCAACTCTGTTAGCTCGACGATCTTTGGTCTCAGTATCGTCGATCGTCGAGTCCTTCTCGACTCCTTTTGCCCAGACAGATTTCTGATAGTTCGACTATCTGCTCTGAGAGTTCGACGATCTCTGTGTGTCGTTCGACGATCTTTGGTCTGCATTTAGAGATATTGTATTCCTTCTATTCTGTGATTTATTTCTTATATATCTTGCTTATTTTATTAAAGATTATTTCATTGATTTTATGCTTACATATCAAGGTAATATTTGCCTCATTCATTATGCATAAGTCAAGTTCTATCTGACAAAGTCTTTTATCCTATTAGTTGAAAAATCTTTGTGTTTTATCTGTCATGCTGTCCTTTATAGCCGTTAGACACAGATGTCTTTCTCTGGCCGTAAAGAGTTTATTTTTGATGTGACTTTCTCTAATATCTTTTGGACTTACATAATGGATAAGCAGCTTCTAAGAAAGCTTTATATCTTTATAGGATGTCCTTCTGCAGGCTATTTGTACTATGTGTTATTTGCAGCCCAGATTGCAGATCTCAGAAGAAGACAAGATTCAAATCAAGAGAAAGATAGAAGCCGTTACAAAGGCTGATATATAAAGAGATAGTGAGAGAAGTTAATATACAGATATACAGATATTCATATACACAGATACACAGATTCAACAACAAGAACAAGTGTAGAATAACTCTCTTCAGAGTTCTCTTCTTCAATCCTGAGTTCATCCTGCTTACAGGAATATTCATACTCAGAGCTTCAAGAAGAAGAAGAAGAAAGAAAAGCTGTTGAAGAAGAACAACCATTCCATATCAAGAGTCTTCTTCAAGCTGCTCCTTCAAGAACCTCAAGACAAACAGATCTTCTCTGTCAAGAGTTCTAAAGAGAACCTACACCCTGAAGCAAGGCTTCTTCCTGGATATTCTCTAAGCCAGGGGGAGCTTTGATTCTTTTAGAGCTTTCTATAGCTTAGTGCAATTCACTAGCTTCTCTAATTTTGTTTAACAATAGAGAAGACATTCAAACTCTCTCAACCTCTTGTACAAAGGGTTATTACTCCCTTCAAAAGTGAACCTTGGTGGCATGACACCTTAGCAAAAACCTGTGTTGGATTTTGAGCTCCTAATCAAAAGCTCAAAGGGTTTACTTGATCTACCTGAATCAGATCAGTTGGTGGCAGGGCACTTGAACAAAAACCTATAGTGGATTCCTACCAGGGTGGTAGAAGAGTGGATGTACCTATTGAGAGGGAACCACTATAAATCTTCTTGTGTTGTCTGTGTTGCTTATTTTAATTACTGCACTGTGGCTGTGAGTAGAATTAACTTGGATTGCTAGTTGTTGTGTTAGGACTAAAGCTTAAACTGTAATTACAGTTAGCTTTCTCTTGTGCACCTCATTTTGTGTTAGGCTCTAGGGTTTCATATATCTATATACTTATTCCGCAAATTAACTCTAAGGGAGTTGAGTAGATTGTCGTATTTTTGAATACTCTATTCACCCCCCTCTAGAGTTGTATCTATCCTCACTTTCAATTGGTATCAGAGGGAGGTTGACTAACTGTACAGGCTAACACCTAAGTCACAAGATCTAAATAGATACCAAGTTTATAGATATTCACTTCATGGCCCAGTACAAGGATTATTCTAGCACCAGACCTCCAGTATGCAACTTAGCTAAGTTCAGCATCTAGAAGGCAAGAATAAGACTGTATATGAATTCTATTGATGAAGATATCTTTTCTTCTATTTTGACAGGACCACCGACACGACCTGCTGCAACTACTGCTACAACTTCAATATATCTGAGTGCAGTGCCACCTCCTGAATATAATGATGTTTACAAGAAAGCAAAGATAGTTGATGCAAAAGCTATGAATATTCTGGCTCAGACCATGTCTGATGAAACATTCCAGAAAGTGGCTGATTGCACCTCAACAAAAGCCATGTGGGACTAACTGAACCACATTGTAGCTGGTTCAGCTGATGAGAGGAAGGACAGAATGTCCAACCTCACATCCCAATATGAGAATTTCAAGAAGACTGAAGCAGAATCAGTTGATGCAATGTACACCAGGCTCAGCTCCATCATCAATGAGCTAAGAACCCTTGATAAAGAGATCACATTGACAGAAGTCAATGACAAAATATTGATGTGCTTCCCCAACACATGGGATCTCAGGATCTGGCCCATCAAAGAGTCCAGAAGTACAACTGAGATTTCAACTGAAGCTCTCCTTGGCAAGCTCAAATCATTTGAGCAAGTACTGAAGACCAAGGAAGCTGAAGCTGAAGCCAAGACTCCCACTCCTACCAGGAAAGAGCAAACTCTTGCTCTAAAGGCTGTTGATGCATTTGAAGGAAGCCAATCAAATGAGGGGCTAATGACACTCTTTGCCAAAAGATTTCTCAAAATGGGCAGAAAGGACTTCAGAAAGAAGTCTTCCAGATATGAAGACAAACCAAGGTATGACAGAACACCAGCTAAAAAACTTATATGTTATGGCTGTAGGAAACCTGGACACATTTTACTTGAGTGTCCAGAGGAAAAGAATAAGGAGAAGAGAAAAGACAAAGAATATCAGAAAAACCATTCCAAGTCCTCCTCCTAGAAAAACAAGAAGAAGGAGAAAGGATTTGTGGCTGAAACCTGGAGTGATACTGATGAGGAATCTTCCTCCTCAAGCTCCAGTGAAGATGAGGAAGAGAAGAAGGCAAAATAAATTTGCCTAATGGCAATTGATGCCTTCAGCAATCATTCAGCTGCAGAGAATTCTGATGAAGAAGAAATGCTTACTGAAGATCAGGTATTGTCTTCTTATGATTTTACTTCTATTGAATTCAGATTTGAATTTAAATCTCTCTGTTTAGATTTAATTAGCTCAGAGAAGGAGATTAAGGAGCTTAGAAATAGGATAGCTGAATCAGAATTCCTATCTAGTGAAAATGCTAGGCTAGAAGCTGAACTCACTAGATCTACTGAAGAAATCAAATTTCTTAAAAATGAACTAGCCAAATCTAAAATATTAGAAGAATCTCTTAATGGTAGAAGTCTTAAGCTGCTAGAGATTACTAGCATGTCAAACACTAGGACAGGTAACAATAAGCTAGGCTTAGGAGCTTCACCAAGTGAACCCCCCATGGTTCTGAAAAACCATCTTTCCACCCCAGTAAACTTTATTTCAGCTAAAGGAATAAAGAATACTGAGTAAGTAAATCAAGTTAACAAAGCTTTAAATAAGGCTAAGAGAGAAAAGAGAAAATAGAAATTTAAAGAAATACAAAAATCGTCAAACTATGCTCGACGATCGCAGGCCCAATGGTCGACCGATACTCGATGATCTGGGCATCGATCATCGAACGTTGATCGACGATCTGAACATGATTTTCAAAATAATAATCAGAACCTTAGAAACACTAAGGTAAATAGAAACACTAGGTTCATTAACCCATCAACTGCATGGAGTATTCCACCTAGGAGATCCTATCCCTTAGGATATAAACCTCAGCCTGCTTATTCTTTCATTTCAAGTTTTAATTATGTGAAGAATAATGGACCCAAGGTTGTTTGGGTCCACAATGTCTAACTATTTATTTTGAAAGTGAAGACCTATCCAATTACTAAAGACAAATGGTATTTGGATAGTTGCTGTTCCAAACATATGATAGGGAACAAAGACAATCTATCAAGCTTCAAGGCCAAGCTTGGACCAAAGGTGATCTTTGGGGATTCCAGCTGTGGTCAAACAGAAGGATATGGTAAGTTTACCATTGGAGCAGTGACATTCAAAAGGGTTGCATATGTAACTGGGCTGAAGCACAACTTAATATCAGTAAGCCAGTTATGTGATGCAGGTTATAAGGTATCATTCACTGACACTCTTTGCAATATTACTTTAAATAGTAATGTAGTGTTAGTAGGCATTAGACATGGTAACATTTACTTAGTAGATTTTAATTCAACTCAATCTAAAATCTGTCTGTTTAATGAAGTAACCAATAATAACACCTTATGACATAAAAGGCTTAGCCATGTTAACCTCAAGAATATATTTAGGCTATCTAAATACAACCTTGTTAGAGGTTTACCTTCTTGCCCCTACAAGAAGGAAAGTCTATGCAGGGCTTGTCAATTAGGCAAGCAAACCAAAAATTCTTTCAAATATGTAAATAAGAGTGATTCACCTAGAATCCTGTATTTATTGCACTTGGAGCTTTTTGGCCCAATAAAAGTAAAGAGTCTAGGAGGGAAATTTTACACTTTAGTGATTGTAGATGATTTCTCTAGGTTCACTTGGGTGTTCTTTTTGAGAACTAAGGCTGATAACTTCAAAGTTCTTACAGACTTTCTGCTATGTGTGCAGACTGAGTATTCTACTCATATTGCCTTGATCAGAAGTGATCATGGTACTGAGTTTGAGTCTCTTCTCATGCAAGAATTCTGTGAGAAAGAAGGTATCAAACATAGCTTCTCTGCTCCTAAAACTCCTCAACAAAATGAGGTAGTGGAAAGGAAAAATAGAACCCTAATTGAAGCTGCAGGAACATTGTTGGCAGATGCTAACATGCCTCTCTCTTATTGGGCAGAAGCTGTTAGCACAGCTTATTATGTTCTGAACAAAAGTCTAATATATAAGCTTAAGGGTAAAACTCCTTATGAATTACTTAAAGAAAAGAAACCTAAAATTAACTATTTTAGAGTCTTTGGTTGTGTAGTGTACATTCACAATAACAACAAAGAATACCTTAGAAAGTTTGAAGCAAAAGCTTCAATGAGAATTTTTCTTGGATATTCCCAAGTAAGCAAAGCTTATAGGGTGTTTAACAAATCATCATTAAAAATAGAAGAATCTGTGCATGTTTCCTTTGATGAGTCAAAAATGTTTTACAAGGAGAAGGAAACTTCTCCTTCCTCAAACTCATTGCAGGTACAAGAGTTATGCAAGGATCTCACCAAAGAGATTCACCCTCTATCAACTCTTCATATAACTGATTCAGACAGTGATGAAGACTTTGTGGAAGCAGTTGCTATACAACCAACAGTTAATCCTATTCCACAAGAGGAATTAATCCAAACTGTTGTTGAAGATCACATCCCACCTACTGATCTTGTCACACTTAGAGATCATCCTACATCTCAAGTGATTGGTGACATATCAGCTGGTGTGCAAACAAGACATAAATTAAGACAGGATGTGATGCATGCTTGTTTCCTTTCACAAATTGAGCCCCTCACCATAAAATATGCTGAGCTAGATTCCCACTGGATCATTGCTATGCAAGAGGAGCTTAATCAATTTGAAAGATGTAAAGTATGGACTTTGGTTCCAAGACCAAAAGGCCAACTGATCATAGACACCAAGTGGGTGTTCAGAAACAACTTGGATGCCCAAGGAACTATTATAAGGAACAAAGCTAGGCTTGTAGCTCAGGGCTACAGACAAGAGGAAGGTATAGACTATGACCAAACCTTTGCCCCTATTGCAAGGCTAGAGGCAATAAGGATCTTTCTAGCCTATGCAGCCTATATGAAGTTTAAGGTTTTTCAAATGGATGTTAAGAGTGACTTCCTAAATGGTGAGCTAAAGGAAGAGGTATTTGTTGAACAACCACCTAGTTTTGTTTCTTTAACTCAACCCTCATTTGTTTATAAGTTGCAAAAAGCTCTTTATGGACTTAAGCAAGCACCCATGGCTACAAAAGTAGTTATAGATTCCTATAATAAGGGTAAGCCAGTTGATCAGAAAAACTATAGGGATATTGTTGGTTTTCTATTGTATTTAACTACAAGTAGACCTGACATAATGTTTGCCACATGCCTATGTGCTAGATTCCAGGTCAACCCCAAGGAATCTCATTTGATTCTTCTTAAGAGAATATTGAGATACCTGAAGGGATGTACAAATTTAGGACTGTGGTACCTAGTTGAATCAGAATTTGAGTTAATTGGATACTCTGATTCTGACTATGCTGGTTGTAGAGTTGACAGGAAAAGTACCTCAGGGACATGTCAGTTCCTGGGAGAGAGATTAGTCTCTTGGTTCTACAAGAAACAGGCTTCTGTCTCAACTTCAACTGCAGAGGCTGAATATATAGCAGCTACTAGTTGTTGTTCACAGATCCTTTGGATTTAAAACCAGCTTTTGGATTATGGGTACATACATAATAACACAAAAATCATGTGTGACAGTACCAGTGCTATTTCCATAGCACAAAATCCTGTGCACCACTAAAGGACCAAGCACATTGAGACCAGACACCATTTTCTAAGAGATTGTGTGGAAAAGAACAAAATCAGTCTTGAGTTCATATCCACTGACCTTCAGAGAGGTGATATTTTCACCAAGCCCTTAAATGAACAGAAGTATCTGTTCTTTTTAAATCAACTAGGTATGATAAATGGAATAGACCAAGTATAATTTCTACCTATGTTGAAATCTGCTCGAATATCATCGAATGTCGTTCGACCATAGTCGAATAGGTTGAGCCTATCGTCGACCTATGGTTGATGACAGCTCGATTGTTTGTGAAGACAGAAATAGTCGATCGATAGCTCGACTACTTTGCTTCAGGAAACGATCGTCGAACGATCGATCGACCATCGTTTCTAGTATCTGTTGAAATAGGTCTATGATTGCTGTTTAAATATAAACCGATGGTCGACCTAGGTTAATAGATTATGCTTTTTGTAGTCGACAGAGCTCGTCGTTTCATATTCCTCATTCCTGCTTGAAAGGTTTGACTTGAGCTCTGCCCCGTGCTTTCTGCTTTCATTTGTCTCGTCTTCCCCAACCGAATCCATGGCGATTGCTCCAGCTTTGCTGACCATGATGAAGTTTGATGCCGGCTTTAGCGTCAATTTTGATTCTTTCAGTGCCTGCGATGCCGATATTCTCGAGATGCTACAGTTATGCAAAGATCAAGGACTGGAGAAGCTTATGTCTACAGGGATTAAGATAAATGTTCCAGAAATTAAAGAATGTGTCTATACATCGTCTTCCAGCGATGAATCGATGATAGGGACTATCGATGACGAGGAGGTAATTTTGACTCCTGCCATCTTAACTGAGATTTTTTGGTTTGATCAATGGTCAAGAAGAGTATGATCAAGATACTCAGGAGTATAGCAGGATGCTATTAGAGCTAGGACATGCTGAAGGCATTCCTTCCAAGTTGCTGAAGATAAGCTTCCCGATGAAGATCAAGTTCTTAGCAGAACTAGTAGGGAAAGTGATGTTGGGAAAGCACTCTGCGCACGATAACATTATCAGGCAGCAATTTGCCTTAATGTGTGCTATTTCTAACAGGAAAGCAATTAATTGGGCTGGAATAGTTTTTGAATTAATCAGGAGAAAGAACTCAAAGAAAGAGGTGACCCTTGGAAGGGTGATTGGGATATTTCTAAGAGAGAAATATCCTCAGCTGTTGGGAACAGTCTCAACATCAATCAATGCAAGCAAGAAGATGGATCCTACTCTATTTATCAAGTGGAGAAGGAATATCCAGAAGCCTTCACCTGCAAGGGTTGCTCCTGTTCCATCTGAGAACACAAGGACAGTAACAGTCACCCCCACCTAATTGAAGAAGGCTCTTCCATTTCCCCCATTCCATCTACATCTACATTGCCATCCACTTCTATTGCAGTACCATCTACATCCACTGCTATTCTCCATGCATCACCACCAACATCTCCAACTCCTTCACACCTTACTGGGATTTCAAATCTTAGTATTGATCTGTTGGTTTCTGAGACACTTCCAACTCCACCTCAGTCACCAATTTCACCTCAAGATCATATTGATCTTCATGCATCTGCATCTCCATCACCAGTTAACAATACATCTCATCAGGAGAACATCATCCCTGATGCTCATCCATCTATTGTGATTCCCCCATCTGCATCTTTTGAAATCACACCAGCTCTCATTGTAAGCATCATGGAGCTAATTACTCCTTCAATCAAATCAATGATTGAAGCAGCAATTGCCCCTCTTGTTTCCTCCATTTCATCTCTTACATCCTCCATTGCAGCCCTCTTAAATTCTGCTAAGCCCTCTTCTCTTAGGGGCCTGAGTTCAGTACCCACTAAAGTCAGGCAGGGGGAGATGTTCCAGGAAGATGTCTCAAGACTTCCACTGGTCATTCTTTCAGCTGAAGTTCCAGAAGATACACCATCAGATGAAATTCCTACAGCTGCAGATTCAGAAATTACAACATTAGTTGCAGTTGCAGTTCCATATACAACTGAAGTTATAGCTGAAATTCAAGACACAGCTGTTGCTCCAGAAGCTCAAGTTTCAGAACAAAGGATAGCTGAAGTTATAACTGAGGCTGAATTTGCTTTCAGAGTTTGTCTTGAAGAATCATCTACTCCTATTGTTGTCATGTACCTAGAAGGAGTCATTACCTCCTACCTAGACGATTTATGGGAGTTAGGGAATTCTACAGGTAATACAATTACTCAATTCTCTGACCTGTTGACTGACATGTTAACTTGTGAATACCTTGAAGGGATGTTTCTATACCATTTAGAAAACTTTTGTGTCCCTTTGGCTACAGATCAAGCTCAAGATGTTCAAGAACCTTCTCCAGAACCTGCTGCAGAAAATAAAGAACCTGAGTCTATTATACCAAATAAGGAATTTGTGCAAGCCTCAGAAGAACTGGTCCCCAAGACAATTACAGATGAGTCAGTAAAAAGATAAACTGTCTGGGATGATACTCCAGGATTAGACCTGGATTTCCTATTGGCACAGGATGCCTTAGAAGAAGAAAAAGAAAAGGCTGTTTTAAAAGTCAAAGAAAAAGCTGTTCAAGATATCATTGATCCATATGACCAACCTCAGTCATCACATTCTGATGATGAGGAAGATTCAGAGGATTCTGAAGGAACCAAGAAAAGGAAAATTGCTCAAAGGAAAAGGAAAGCTCAAGCTCCTCCTCCTCCTAATCCAGAGAATGACATCCCTTATTACATATTGAAAGGGATTGACCCCAAGTCTAAGGACTTTCAACATTGGATGGGATTGTCTAGAAACCAGCAAAAGAAGAGGAAGAAGAGCAAAAGGTATGATACTCCAGCTCCCAAGTGGACTCCCAGAGGTCCTCCTCCTCCTCCTCCTAGTGCAGGAGCTTCAGGGAATGTATCTTCTAATCCCTCAGCTCATCCAGCTAGATTTACTCCTTCTCAGGCCTATCAGAGAAGAGGAAACCCAGGTTACCAGGGAAGACCCCATTCAGGCCAGCAAAGACAAGTAGCTGGACCTAAAGAGCAGGTGAAGGAGATGACTTACCATAAACCAACATTTTCTCCTCCTCCTTCACCTAAAAGAAAAATTTCACCTCCTAAGGAGAGCAAAATTCTTCCCTCCAGAAAGCCAGCTCATATTAAATAAGTAGATTCAAAAGGAAAAAGAGTAATTTACTCTGACAAGTCAAGCAAGAAATTTGCAGAGGTTGCTCCACCATCATCTCTTGTTATTCAAGAAGACATAGAACCAGCTGCAGATCTGTTAGACCTTTCTACAAAGTTTAAGACTATAAAGCCTCTAGATCCAGCTGATGAAAATGCTTATGAAAGCCAAGAGCTTAATCCTGAGTTCAGGATGGCCAGATTTCTTGAGTTAGTTGGATCAGCCCAAATTAGAAAAGCTAAAGCTGAAGGCAAAGACATAACAGGATTAACAACTATGTCAAAATTCAGAGAAAAGGAACTAGACAGATTTCAAGTCAGACCAGAAGTTTTTGATGCCTCAAAATATATGGAAAAGCATCCAGAGGCTGTTTTGCCCAGAGCAGGAGAATCTAAGATTATTGGAGAACAGGACTTGAAGACTTCAAAGAAGGATGCTCTTGATCCCCAAAGGAAAATTTCCTTCCTTCCTGTTTCTTTCACTTCTAAACTAGTGTAACATCCCATTTCCGGCTAGACCCCTAGGAGTCGGTTGGTCGTGATAGAACCCTAGGAAGTCCAAAAATTGAAATAAATCGACCGAGATTTCGGGTCACGGGTTGGTCACGCCCGTGACCGACCCGTCACGCCCGTGACCTAGGGCGTGACTCCTTCGACGATCGTCGATCTCAGGGAGACGATCGTCGGGCACAGAATTTTCAACCCGGCCCTGTCACGCCCGTGACCAAGGTGTCACGCCCGTGACCTAGGGCGTGACCACCCTTCGACGACCGTCGATCTAAGTTCGACGATCGTCGACCTCAGAATTTGCCATTCGGGCATGTCACGCCCGTGACCCAGGTTTCACGCCCATGACCAAGGGCGTGACCCCCCCTTCGGTGATCGTTGATCTCAGCGCGGCGATCACCGAGCGTGGAATTTGCCTCATGACCCTGTCACGCCCGTGACCAAGGTGTCACGCCCGTGACCTACGGCGTGACCACCCTTCGATGACCGTCGATCTCAGTTCGACGATCGTCGACCCCAGAATTGGCCACTCGGGCCTGTCACGCCCGTGACCTATGTGTCATGCCCGTGACATTGACCGAAATGACGGTTCAGGCCCAAAATTATTCTAACACGCGTGGTAATAAATGCTGGTGTGGGAAGTTACACCAGGAGTAATTACGGGCCGTTTTTCCTTCTGTAATTATATAATAAAGGAGGAAGTGTTGGTCCAATAGGAATCGCCACCTGGCAAACACCTATTCATCTTCCACCGTTTCTTATCCCTTCACTGTAACCGAAAGGTTATTAAGAGGAGCCTTCATGACCATTAAGGCTTTACCCTTTCACCTCCCCACTTACTGACTTATAAAAGACCCCTTAGAGTAAGATGAGAAGGTTACACTCTTGACCAAACGAACTCAGATCTTTGTACCTTGCTGCAGGAGAAGTTCAACAACGCCACCACCGCGTCATGGCACCCCGTCGTTCATCTCGCCTCCAAACCGCAAACAAGGTCCTCCTCTGCTTCTTCTTTCATGGTAGATCTTAGGATTCTTAGAAAGGAAGTTCGTGCTCAACGGAGCTGGACCTATATCTCGTTTTCATGGAAAACCATGAAAAAATGTATTTTTGAGTTCGCCGGAAACCGCCACCTCCGGCGGCCAAACCACCGCCGACCGATAGCCATCGCCTCAACGGAGGTGGTGGTGGTGGTGGCCGGCCAGGGAAGTGACCGGACGACCGGTGACGGATCGCGAAAGAGCTACAGGATATATGAGTTTCTGTGTTCTGGTTTTTCGGGTTCTGTAGAAGATGAACAGTAAAAGCTGTTTATAATATATAAATTATGTAAATAATTTGTATGGAAAATATAATTAGATAAGCACATTTTGATGATGCAAAACGAGGCACTTAGAGGCCGCTTTAGGAAAAATTACCAGTCACGAAAGTTGTAGCCCTTTGAGTCTAGTTTAATTTAAAATTGATTTCAACCCGTTTGGGTTAGCGGTTCGACCGCAGCACCCGTTTTAGTGAGGGCTGTACCTAGAGTTGGGCAGAAATTAAAATGGATGCCCACTCTTCGTCCCTTGTCCAAATGACCTGAAATTTGGGCAGGGGGTTAACCTTAGCTATACCTAAAGGCAGACCAAAAATGGGAATTTTTGGAGATCTTTTGCCTAAAGTTTTTGTTTTAATTTAATAAACTTAGAGAAATTTATTTAAGTAGTTAAATGACCTCCAAACCCTCCCAAATTCTGGGGAGTGGTCCCTGGCTATAAAACCTCCCTCTGATACCACTTGTAAGACCCCCCCTTTTTCCTTTTTAAAACCTGGGGTCTTAGGCCCAGAGTCGCCGCTTTGCGGTGACACCTTCACGTCCTGAAGGGTCATCACCACGAGGCGCCGATTCTACCGGCCAATTCGATCACAGAAAGGTAGCACAATAATTGAAGTAAGAGCAAGTCCACAGAAAGTAAATCACATACATAAAATAAAATCTCCACGAAGGGAGTGTCTACAGAATAACAATAATCAGAGTACTATAAATGCGGGCTTATGCCCGATACATCATGTCCTCACTACAATCTCTCATGCGGAAGCTAAAACAGAAACTACTCAGGGTCGAGACTCACGGTCCCGGCTGTATGAACTCCGGAGCTAGACTGCCCCATCTCCAAGCGCACCGGTCTCTGGGGCCGCTCCTCCATGCTGGGCTCCACGATCCCCTAAATGATTCGGTTCGAAAACCGTTAGTCATAAAGACTAAGCCCTATCATCCCCTACCCCTTCCCCTATGGCTCCTAAGTACCGAGCGGAGAGGAAGAAAGGGAAGGACATGAAGGTGGATGAGTTTTGGGGAGTGGTCCCTGGCTATAAAACTTCACTCTGTAAAAATTTTCAACTCATTTGGATGAGTTTTGGATAGGGAGTCACCTATTCTTAACTAGGCAAAGTGAGGCATTTTTGAGTAAAAAGTGCACGAGAGGTTAGAATGGTCATATAACCTCTACTGAGGCTGATACCTTGACCACTGACTTGTAAGGGTTATTATAACCCACTTGGAGAAAATGGTGTGGTTTAGGGTTGGTTTACCCTAGGATCCAAACTCAAACCCTAGATGGAGGGTTTTGAGGGTTGTGAAGGATATGAGGGCAATTGCTCTTGTATTACCTTGAAACTCTGTAGAGTTGACAAAGGCCTGATAAGAATTGTCTGGATGGAATCTTGGAGAATTTGGAGACAAGTAGATACCTTAAAACCCTAACCTTAGTTTTAGGGTAAAATATCAAATAGGTAAATCCAGTCACTAAACCTTACTTAAAAGTTGTGAAATTTGGGTAGAGTGAGTTTTGGATCAGGTAGAACTTATAGCAATTTTTCTGGAATTTCATGTTGATTATTGCTAGCACTTCATTTGTAAAGCTTGTTATGGCCTTAAATGATGTTTTAATTGTTTAAAAATTTCTGTTCATTGAAACCTCATGAAATCTTTGAGGTAAATGTTTTAGGTCAGAATAGTTGCCCCTGAATTTTTATATGATTTTTAGTTGAGTAATTCTAGTACTTCATTCACAGATATTAGAAAGGGGTTTTATGGTTTAAAAATTAATTATGGATGATATACTTGTTGGAAAATTATGAAACCTGGCCAATGTTATTTTGAATGTCTTATCTGCTTAGTATAATTAATTTACAATTTTTGGATGGATATTTTCTATACTTGATTCATAAATAACAAAAGATAGAGATTATTTCTAAAATAGTTTTAGTACCCTTTTGATGATAGAAAAATTGTGATACCTTGGATTTACAATATTGGGATAACATAATATTTATAGTAAAATTTTTGGACATCTTGCGTGATTACTTAGGGTAGTTCATGTTCAAACCGGTAACCCTTGGGTCTTTCGAGGAAATTAATTAAATATTAGATAAATTAGGAAAATTACCACTTTCTGGATTTAGGCTAGTTATATCATGATAAGTCTCCAGTAAATAATTTAGGGCATTTGGATGAGTATTGGATCATTGCATAGCCGGTTCGACATATAGTCTAGGTCGGTCTGCATATAACAAATTGGTGAAATGCAATATGACATGATCTGAGGAAGTCATTGGAGTTAATCATTTTGTCTGGGTGGACAATTGTGGATGATATCACGATAGGATGATATGAAGAGTAGTGAGAAGTGGTGATAGTTAGAGTTAAGGGGTGCTCGGGTTCGACGAAAGATCGTCTTCCCCGAAGAGTGGAAGGTTTAAAACCACCCTAGGATAGTCTATCGTAATATGAGAAGGGAATTGGGTTAAGGGAGATCAACCAATAACAATAAGTGCCTTGCGAAAGGGAAATTCGGGCCGTAATGCGGCCGTCTTGGTTCTTAGTGCCCCTTGAGAGCCCTTCACGGGGAATACCGGGGGCAGTCCTGGGCTAACGTAAACTTTAATAATAAACCGACAAGAGTAACTTAGTAACTAGGGCTGCACCCTTCACAAACACTGTTGGCACAGGAAGATTGATGAGAGCTTTGGCTCGGTTGGTTAAGAGACGAATGGGATGGTCCGGGGAGCTTCGGCTCGGTTGGTTTGGAGACGGACATTTTGGTCCGGGGAGCTTCGGCTCGGCTTTTGTGTGTTTACGATTAAACTTGCATGTGCCTAAAAAGGAATGAAAATTAAGGTGGTGGGTCTTCGGTATTGGAAGGTCGATGCACCGACGCCAATACGCTGACTCGGCAAGTGTGGTTAGCACTTTGCCAACAGAAGTCCGGTGCGCCAGCCGGCAAGAGTACGCAGGCGTCCGCTTAGTGCACCAAGCGTTGAGGCGTACGATAGGTCTGACCGGTAGTGCTTTACTGGTTTAGAGGTGGGCGAGGCCCAACCCACCGCTTCCGTCTGCCACTACGGAGGTATCCTGGGAGGTAACGGCTCCGAAAGGGGGAACTAAAGGTCTGTGTGCACAGAGTCGGGTGTGTGAGTTGCACTTGCATGTTTCATCATACCCACTTGCATGTCATAGCATTATCGATTCATTTAACCCTGACACCTAAAGTAAGTGGTATGGGATGCTTATACGTTAGGACCTGCAAAATGACCCCTTGGTCTATAAGCTTGTGTGGGCAAGTTTATAAATCAAAGGTTAATTTCAATATATATAGACATGCTGTTGTTTGATAACCGACACCCCAACGTATTAGTGGTATGGGACACTCTATACGATAGGAGCCTTGTAGAAGATCCCTTGGCTTACGCGCTTTCGCACATAAGTTAAGGTTACCTTTCTTACTTTCTGTTTCTGTCATATTATTATAGAATTGCTAGATTAGTTCCGCTGCCATTTGTTTCTTGATTAAATCTCCACCTTCATGTCCTTCCCTTTCTTCCTCTCCGCTCGGTACTTAGGATCCATGGGGGAAGGGGTAGGGGATGATAGGGCTTAGTCTTTATGACTAACGGTTTTCGAACCGCATCATTTAGGAGATCGTGGAGCCCAGCATGGAGGAGCGGCCCCAGAGACCGGTGCGCTTGGAGATGGGGCAGTCTAGCTCTGGAGTTCATACAGCCGGGACCGTGAGTCTCGACCCTGAGTAGTTTCTGTTTTAGCTTCCGCATGAGAGATTGTAGTGAGGACATGATGTATCGGGCATAAGTCCGCATTTATAGTACTCTGATTATTGTTATTCTGTGGACACTCCCTTCGTGGAGATTTTATTTTATGTATGTGATTTACTTTCTGTGGACTTTCTCTTACTTCAATTATTGTGCTACCTTTCTGTGATCAAATTGGCCGGCAGAATCTGCGCCTTGTGGTGATGACCCTTCAGGACGTGAAGGTGTCACCGCAAAGCGGCGACTCTGGGCTTAAGACCCCGGGTTTTAAAAAGAAAAAGGGGGGGGGGGTCTTACAACCTGACTCTAATAATGTATAAATTTATTTATATTGACAGTCTGTTTTGCTTGATTGTTTGATTTTATGTTTGATATGAAATGCTGCTGCTTATTGATATGATATGATACACATTGATCCTAACAGGTTATTGTTGTTTTTATATCTATTTATAGCATTCTTTTTTATTTTGAGAGACTTGACCCAAATAGGGGGAGATTGTTGGTACCCTAGTTTGGATTTGAGTTAAGTCTTCTCAATTAGTTTCTTGACCCAAGATTTATCTATGGTCAAAGGTTAGATTTAGGTTATATTCCATCAGTTGTGTAGAGTTGTTGTTTTTCCAGTTGAAAATCTGGTTAAGTGTTTTTTTAGTTCGACTATAGTCGAACGCCGCTCGACTATCGTCTAGCAGTTGATCGATTATCGTCTATCAGTTGATCGACTATCGTCAGTCAGCAGATCGACTATCTCTGAGTTAGTTCAACTCTGTTAGCTCGACGATCTGTGGTCTCAGTATCATCGATCGTCGAGTCCTGCTCGACTCCTTTTGCCCAGACAGATTTCTGATAGTTCGACTATCTGCTCTGAGAGTTCGACGATCTCTGTGTGTCATTCGACGATCTTTTGTCTGCATTTAGAGATATTGTATTCCTTCTATTTTGTGATTTATTTCTTATATATCTGGCTTATTTTATTTAAGATTATTTCATTGATTTTATGCTTATATATCAAGGCAATCTTTGCCTCATTCTTTATGCATAAGTCAAGTTCTATCTGACAAAGTCTTTTGTCCTATTAGTTGAAAAATCTTTGTGCTTTATCTGTCATGCTGTCCTTTATAGCTGTTAGAAACAGATGTCTTTCTCTGGCCGTAAAGAGTTTGTTTTTGATGTGACTTTCTCTAATATCTTTTGGACTTGCAGAATGGATAAGCAGCTTCTAAGAAAGCTTTATCTCTTTATAGGATGTCCTTCTGTAGGCTATTTGTACTATGTGTTATTTGCAGTCCAGATTGCAGATCTCAGAAGAAGACAAGATTCAAATCAAGAGAAAGATAGAAGCCGTTACAAAGGCTGATATATAAAGAGCTAGTGAGAGAAGTTAATATACAGATATTCAAATACACAGATACATAGATTCAACAACAAGAACAAGTGTAGAATAACTCTCTTCAGAGTTCTCTTCTTCAATCCTGAGTTCATCCTGCTTACAGGAACATTCATACTCAGAGCTTCAAGAAGAAGAAGAAGAAAGAAAAGCTGTTGAAGAAGAACAACCATTCCATATCAAGAGTCTTCTTCAAGCTGCTCCTTCAAGAACCTCAAGACAAACAGATCTTCTCTGTCAAGAGTTCTAAAGAGAACCTGCACCCTGAAGCAAGGCTTTTTCCTGGATATTCTCTAAGCCAGGGTAGCTTTGATTCTTTCAGAGCTTTCTATAGTTTAGTGCAATCCACTAGCTTCTCTAATTTTTTTTAACAATAGAGAAGACATTCTAACTCTCAACCTACTGTACAAAGGGTTATTACTCCCTTCAAAAGTGAACCTTGGTGGCAGGGCACCTTAGCAAAAACCTGTGTTGGATTTTGAGCTCCTGATCAAAAGCTCAAAGGGTTTACTTGATCTACCTGAATCAGATTAGTTGGTGGCAGGGCACTTGAACAAAAACCTGTAGTGGATTCCTACCAGGGTGATAAAAGAGTGGATGTACCTATTGAGAGGGAACCACTATAAATCTTCTTGTGTTGTCTGTGTTGCTTATTTTAATTACTGCACTGTGGCTGTGAGTAGAATTAACTAGGATTGCTAGTTGCTGTGTTAGGACTAAAGCTTAAACTGTAATTACAGTTAGCTTTCGCTTGTGCACCTCACTTTGTGTTAGGCTCTAGGGTTTCATATATCTATATACTTATTCCGCAAATTAACTCTAAGGGAGTTGAGTAGATTGTCATATTTTTGAATACTCTATTCACCCTCCCTCTAGAGTTGTATCTATCCTCACTTTCATATTTATGTCCTTTTTTATATATAAACGCAACTAAAATATTATCGGTAAAATAATAGACTTTCAGGGAAAGAGTAGAAATAGGTAAACCGACCCCGAGAACAATATGACCTTGATATTCCACACCGGAATATCTTGTATTACTCACGATAGGTGCACTTGCCTCCCTTTCATTAAAACTCGGTTTCAACCTTTTTTATATAAAATAAATCCACGCGCCCCAACTTTCTTTCTAAAAACATAACCACCGCTTTTTCTTTAATTAACAACCCTAACCCGCGGGGCGCCGCGAGTTTTAACCACCAGAAATGTATGAACATCTATTTTTCTTTGATTTATTATGTGTGTGTATATCTTTTACTAAGGGTTATGACTTCTCCAAATAGGGGGAGATTGTTGGGTACACTGGAAACTATGTACCAGATTTGGAGAAGCCTCCCCTTACTCAATGATATACATAAATTTATATTTGATGGGATGTTTGAGTTCCAGTGTGCAGGTTTAAAAAATGCAGGAAAATTTCTAAGTACAAGTGTCGACACTTGTAAGGAATTGTGTCGACACCTGAAGCAGGAGCTGTGTCGACACCCAGGAGTTATGTCGACACCAGAAGCAAGGCATGTGTCGACACCCAGGAATTATGTCGACACCTGTAAAAGGCTTGTGTCGACACACACTCAACGCCGTCTATCAATGACAGCTATACTGGGTCTGAAAGGCTTGTGTCAACACACAAGACTTGTGTCGACACACACTCAATCGCATCTATCAATAACAACTATACTAAGTCTGAAGGGCTTGTGTCGACACACAGGACTTGTGTCGACACACACTCAATGACGTCTGGACATAGACTCAACGCCATTTATCAGCAATAGCTATATCGAGACCAGGAGCAGTTGTGTTGACACACAGGACTTGTGTCGACACATGCAACAGAAGCTGTGTCGAGAAGATAAAGAATGACTGTGTAGACACATTGGAAGCTGTGTTGACATCATCAAGACTTGTGTCGACACTTAGTCTGTTTGTGTCGACACATGTGAAGTAATTTGCTGAGTGTTCCCTGCTGAGATATAAATTCATTGCAGAATTAGCTGTCACGGCTGAAAACTTGACAACTGTCATAAATAACAAGTCTGACACCTTTGTCAGAACTGTTAGAAGGTCGTTACAAACCAGATCAGCCGGTAATCATTGAGAAACTCTATATAAAGGACTAATCCATGACAACCAAGACAAATAATTAGGGGGAACAAACCAACACAGATCCAGAGAGAGAATTCAACAATAAGAAAGGGGGAACCCTTAAGAAGGAAGATCCTGAATAGTCTGCAAGAAAGATTCAGATTTAATTATGAATTCAAGAAGGGAGCTGTCTGAAGATCAACTTCAAAACCAAGTGAAGATCAACCTCATTTTGTTCAATCAAGAATCTTTGAAAAAACTAAGTCAGGTTGGATCTGAAGTATACAGTTTATTCAAGAACTGATCAAGAAGCTCACACCAATTGAGAGTTCTATCTGGGTGAAATTTCTATACAACTAAATATTCTTTTTCCTTATAATATTTTTGTATAGATCTGAGTTGCAAGCCTGTGTTTATAAAGGCCGAGATAGGGCTGAGAGCCTGAAGTGTAGGACTTGTGAAAGTTTGAGTTGTAAGCCTGGTGATAAAGGCTGAGGTAGGGTTGTTGCCTGAGGTAGGGTTCTTGGGAAGAATCTTAGGTAGGACTTGTATAAGTTTGAGCTGTAGGAACCTATCAGGTTTTGAGTTGTAAGATCTGTGGATCTGAGTTAGTGGAAGGAAGTTGGGCTGAATCCAATTCTCTACTAGATAGACGAAGGGGGAAAGTGGATGTACCCATAACTTGGGGAACCACTATAAATTTGGTGTACTGTGTTGTGCTATGAATGTTATGATGTGGATTGAATATTCTATGCTGTGATAGATCTAGTTACTTGCCTAAAATTATTAAAGAAAATTAGAACTTATTCACCCCCCCTTAGGTGTCTAGGCTCTTAAAATCAAGTCTTTCAAATCCTACCACTCAGGCCAAATCCCTACACTCAGATTCTTAGCAGAATCCTACCACTCAGATCTATACAAGATCCTACACTCAGCCTTTATAAATAGGCTTACAACTCAGATCTAGAAAGATCCTACAGAAAATTAGGTTTGTTGATGTTGAATAGACAATAGAGAAATGATCTCTGTGTCTTCCTCCTTTTGTCCTGATAAAACTCAGTACAGATTCCTTCTCCACAACACAAGAAAATAGACTTCAAGATAAGCTCTGCTTGGGCTTTGAAGTGAGTGCAGCAGGGGTTGGCCTTGACTGCTTTTCTCTTAGAGAAATGTCTCTGATCTTGCTGTTGCCGGTGTTGATCGCAATAACTAGCTTGATGACCTTTTGGGTTCAGTCAATTTTTAACTTCTGCTTCGAGCTCTACAACAATGGAGAGGAAGGAGTCAAAGTTTTCAGCTTTGCGAAAAGACAAACTCTTAAATAAAGAATGCTTTCTTCTCCGCCAATCCCATTCCTTTTATCATCCGTTGTCCAACGGCTCTTTTGACTCGTGGGCCTGGCTTTAATTGCAGATATATAGCCTTCCTTTTAGAGAATAAATCTTACGTACAACAGGCCGCCGATGCCATAAATGGTGGACTGCAACTTTCCCGCAATGAATTTGAATTCTGTTGACTATTATTGACTTTTGCTGACGTCAGTATCTGTGGACTTAGCCAAATTCTCAGTTCGAACTCAGGCGTTGAGTGTGTTGAGTGAACAAGCTTCACTCAATGCAAAAACACATAGTCAGATAAACTGCACTTCCAGGAATTGAGTGAACAAGCTTCACTCAACGCCAAAACACTTAGTCAACAATCTGATCCTTTCTATATTTTAGGCGTTGAGAGCGTTGAGTGAAGCTCATCACTCAAAGCTTTTGTACTTAGCCGCTTCTATGAACCCTATCATCTTGCTGATGCATTGAGTGCGTTGAGTGAGCTGTCCTCACTCAACGCATCTGGACTTAGATAGATTTTCATTTATATCTTCATTAAGCTTTGACTGACTATAGCTCTGTCGACTCTTTCCTCTTTGGGCGTTGAGTGAGCTAACCTCACTAAACGCTTCTGGATTTAGTGAATTTTACTGTCTCCTTCTTCTTTGGATTTGATAGAATTAGCATGGCATTGAGTGAACTGTCTTCACTCAACACTTCTGGACTTAGCCATATTTCTTTGATAGATTCTCTGTGGCTTTGACTGAAGTAGATTGATTCAATGCTTCTAGTTGTATAGCATTGTGTGAGTTGATATTACTCAATGCCTGTGGACTTGGCCACTTTTCTATCTTCCTTCTTCTTAAGCTTTGACTACACAATCTTTTCTCAACACTTTTTGTTGTATGGCGTTGAGTGAACTGGCTTCACTCAACGCCTGTGGACTTTGCCACTTTTCTTCACTGTTAAAGCAAAGGCTTTGACTGACTGGTCTTTACTCGACACTTCTGCTCATTTGGCATTGAGTGAGCTGTCCTCACTCAATGCCCTGGACTTAACTAGAATTTGCCTTTGTCAACAACTCTTCTTGACATCTGGCATTGAGTGAACTAACTTCACTCAACGCCCATAGACTTAGTCGAATATCTCTTTCCAGCTTTCTTCCTTAGACATCTGGCGTTGGGTGAGCTTGCTTCGCTCGATGCTTGTGGACTTAACAGATTCCTGTCTTTTAATCATCCTTCTTTGAGTCCACTTGTCCAATCCATGTGACAAGGAACCCCCTACATGTATGAGCTTGAATATACATCAAATACAACTTGGTGTGTACTATTTACTTGTTTGACTTCTTATAAATCTGGGACATTGGGATCAGTGGACCCAACAATATCCCCCTATTTGAAGAACTCAAAACCCTTATTCAAAATTTTTTGTCAATGATATACACCAACACATGCAACAGAAATATATGTCAAAAAGAGAGTTATAGGTTACCATATTTTCCTTGTACCACATTTTCCTTGCCTGTATGGTGATCATCACCTTCTCCCCCTATTTTGTTGCCTGGACTTGGTCATTTCCTTGATCATTCCGTTCTCCCCCTTTTTGACTTCTATAGAATAGTCAGGGAGGTGCTGGCTGTCTTTGATTATCTCCTCCCCATTTCTAATTTCAGATAAACAACTGGTGTAGTTGCTAGCTTCTTCTCTATAGGAGTCAGAATCTGTTCTTATATGGTGGACTTGCTCCCCCCAATAGGAGCATCAATACTTGCTCCCCCTAAACAGGAGCATCTTATATCATTTTATCTTATAGACACTCTAGTCCATTACAGTCTTGATATCACTTGTGGTCTTCAAACCATACAAGAAGTAGTAATTCCTGCAACCAAAAACAAAGTGAGGAGCAGCTGAAGCTATCCAAGTTCAACATACCCAACTCAAACTTGAAGGTGTTGAACTTTGCTTCATCTAGTGGCTTGGTGAAGATGTCAACCACTTGCTTGTCTATAGGGACAAAATCGAGACTGATATCTTCATATTCCACATGCTCTCTTATAAAGTGATACTTAATCTCAAAGTGCTTAGTCCTGCTGTGTGAGACAGGATTCCTATATATAGATATTGCACTAGTAGAATCACAAAATAAAGGACTTCTACTTATCTGGAGGTTATAGTCCTGAAGCTGATGCTGGATCCACAGTAACTGCACACAACAACTCCCAACAGCTCCCAACAACTATGTATTCTGACTCTACAATTGAAATTGCAACACTTGTTTGCTTCTTATTGCTCCAAGACACTAGTCTTCCTCCTAAGAACTGATAGGTGCCTGAAGTGCTTTTCTTGTCCTCTTTGCATTCTTCAAAGTCTATATCTGAATAGCCAGTTAGTTCAAAATCCCTATTTCTAGGGTACCATAGGCCAATATCTGGTGTGCCCTTAAGATACCTCAAAATCCTCTTAGTAGCAGAGTAGTGAGATTCTTTAGGGCAGACCTGATACCTAGCACAAACACATATAACATACATGATGTCTGGCCTACTTGTAGTAAGGTATAGAAGGGAGCCAATTATCCCTTTATACAAAGTTTCATCAACAGGTTTCCCTGCCTCATCTTTGTCTATAGGCATACTTGACCCCATGGGAGTTTTCATGGTGGAGGCATTCTCCATTCAAAACTTTTTAATCAACTCCCATGTGAACTTAGACTGGGATATGGACAAGCCATCATTAGTCTGTCTTACTTGGAGGCCCAAGAAGAACTTAAGCTCACCCATACTACTTATCTAAAACTTCCCTTGCATAAGTTTGATAAACTTCCTGTAAAAGTTATCATCAGTAGATCCAAAGATTATGTCATCAATATAAATCTGGACTAGAATGATCTTGCCCTTAGATTCCCTTTGGAATAGGGTCTTGTCTATCTTCCCACTAGAGAATTTGTTCTCAATGAGGAAGCTAGAAAATATCTCATACCATGCTTTAGGGGCTTGCTTCAACCCAAATAGAGCTTTCCTAAGTTTATAAATAAATTCAAGTGAGTTAGAGTCAACAAAACCCGGAGGTTGTTCAACATAAACCTCTTCCTTTAAGTCACCATTCAGAAAGGCTGACTTCATATCCATCTGGTAGACTTTGAATCCTTGTTATGCATCATATGCAAGGAATAGTCTGATGGCTTCCAATCTGGCTACTGGGGCAAAGGTTTGATCAAAATTAATACCTTCGTCTTGCATGTATCCTTTAGCCACCAGTCTAGCCTTATTCTTAACTATAATGTCATTTTCATCAAGTTTGTTCCTGTAGATCCACTTGGTTCCAATGATATTATTTCCTTATAGTCTGGGAACCAGCTTCAATCCCTTATATCTCTTAAACTGGTTCAGTTCCTCTTGCATAGATACAGTCCAGAACAGATCTATGTTGGAATCTTCAAATCTCTTGGGCTAAACCCGTGACAGGAAACTAGAATACAAAGCTGTATTCAGACTTTTACTCCTCATCACCACTCCTTGGTTAGCATCGCCAATAATCTGGTGTCTCGGATGATCTTTTGGATTCCCGACTGCTGGAGGCCAGCAATCTTGCTCCAGCTTCCTGATCTTCATTATCTTCATTTTGCTGATCATTATCCACAACCTGTGTGCCTTGTGATTCCTCTGGAATGCACACTCTGTCAGCTTCATCTTGTACTATTGGAGTAGCTTCCTTGATAGTCAGCTTATCCATCATCATCTCTGTACCTGCAGGACTAGAAGAGGAGCTTGGCAGCTCACTGTTAATCATAGTTGACTCATCAAATACTACATTAAAGGACTCTTCTATAACTTGACTTTCCAAGTTGTAGCTCCTATATGTCTTACTATGATTGCTGTACCCGACAAAAATCCGATCATAAGACTTGGCAGCAAACTTAGTCACATAGTACTTACCATTATGAAACACATATCACTTGCTACCAAAGATCCTGAGATATCCTAGGTTTGGTTTTCTGCCCTTCAAGATCTCATAGGGAGTCTTCTTGTGGCTCTTAGTAATAGAGGCTCTGTTAAGGACATGACATACAATATTTATTAACTCAGACCAGAAATATTCTGGGAGAGATGTGTCACTTAGTAAGGTCCTACCAACCTCTATGAGAGTTCTATTTTTTCTCTCAACAATCCCATTTTGTTGGGGTGTTCTTGGAGAAGAAAATTCTTGGTGAATCCCTTGCACTTAATAGAACCTTGTCATGCTATCAAACTGAAATTCAGTCCTCTGGTCACTTCTGATTTTGACCACAGTACTGTCCAATTCATTTTGAATTTGCTTGGCAAATATCTTGAAGACATCAGGGGTTTCAGATTTTTTTCTTCAAAAAGAAAACCCAAGCAAATGTGGAAAAGTCATCAACAACCACAAGGGTGTAGACTGTTCTACCTAGACTATGAACTGACATAGGACCTAACAAGTCCATATGCAAGAGGTATAAACACCTCACAGAGTCTTTGATCCTAATGCTCTTGAAAGAAGCTTTGGTCTGCTTGCCCTTTTAGCATGCAGAGCAAATGCCTTAGTGCATTTCATTTTTGGACCATTCCTAACTAGCTCTTTACTAAAGAGTTTGCCAATTGTCATTTAGCTCAAATGAGCTAGTCTCTTATGCCATTGGACACAATATGAGACTTTCTCATTTGCAACTAGGCATATAAGAGAGTCTATATCTAAACATAGAAAATTTAAACAATAGATATTCCCACTCCTAGTGCCTATCAAGATGACCTCTTGGTCAAACAAACTCTTAATATGGTACTCATCCTTGTGGAATACTATGTCATAGCCAAGATCATAGAGTTGGCTTATGCTTATCAGGTTGTGTTGCAGCCCTTCCACATAAGCTACTATTGTGATAGTGACTATGCCATTTATGATCTTACGATAACCTCTGGTGACTCCTCTATCCGATCCACCAAAGATCACTCTGGGTTCATCCTTCACTAGAGTGTACTCCCTATAGTTGCTCCTTATTCGAGTCATGTGCCTGGAACATCCACTATCCAAGTACAATATAGGGGTATGTGCACTTGGACTTACCTGCAAGACATGATTTAGTTTACTTTAGGACCCCAATAGGTATTGGGTCCTAGGTTCTGATTAGTCTAAAAAAAGACTTGTCTACCAGCAGCTTTTTTGACTGGTGGACTAACTATTGCTCTAGCCACACTGGGATTATGCAAGCAATTTATGGCTTAATGACCCACTTTTTCACATCACAAGCACTCATGAATGTTATACCTTCTTTTCTTAGCTGGTCTGCTAGCTGTGATGACAACAGCTCTCTGTTCAGAAGGAACATCAACAACCTTTCTTAGGTTCCTTTCAGCTAGGATCTGGCTGAATGTAAGGCTTCCAATAGACTTATTTGGCCTTCTTTGAATTACATCATCAATAGTCTTCGTTGCAAAAGTCATGCTCTTGATAGCATCCGAAAAAACCAAATCAGGCCCTCTGATAGACTGACCCTTGGTCAAAGTCTTTGCTGGATGGCCGGGAAATTTGGCTGCAGCCACATTCTTGAGGGTGAGGGCAGGAGCACCAAAGACAAATGGTCCATGATGGGCCATTTGAATTTCTTCATGGGCTGCCTTGAAGGTACTCATCCCCATTCCTCTTCTCCTTCCATTGGAAGGTACACTTGTATTCTTCCAGGAAGGATTCCCATTCTTCTAGTGACCATACATAGAGTCCTGGTCATACCTGTTAAATAGGAGTATTACCCTTTCAATGGTAATGGGTGGCTGAACTGGAGCTTTTCCCTTTACTTTGAAAGGGGCAGCCCTTGTGTTTCCCTTGAATCCTAAGCTCCTCTTATTTCTCTGAGAGGAGAAGGAGTCAATGATGGACAACACAGAATTGGGCTTAGAGTTGCTAGCCACAATCCTCTTCTCCCTCTAGAGTTTCTCTTCAAGATCTCTAATGAGATCGTCCTTATATTTAATGGTGTCAATCTGAATGACTGTGATATTCTTCAGTTGGCTAACCTCCCTTATTTTATGTTCCAGCAAGGTTGCTGACTCAGACTGTAGGGAAGCAACATGCTGAAGGGAGATAATCTCCTCAGCCTACTTTTTGGCCAGCTTCTTGCTTTTCTTCAAAGCATTCAGAAGTTCACCATACTTATCAATCAGTTGATTGATATCTTCCTCAGATTAGCAGTCACCTTCATCCCTAGATGAAGATGCTTTAAAATTGGGACCAGTCTCATATTCTGACTCAAATGATGAACTGGACAGAGAGTGTACCTTAACTGGACTAGGCTGATCCTGACAGCATTCCTTATTAGACCTTGCCATCAGCCCATAGTAGCTGATGTTATCTTTATCTCTTTCATCCTCCTCCGAGTCACTATCTGACTGTGATAGAGGGTCCCTGATCACTATCCTGATAGTAGGATAGTCTTCAACTTCTTCTGCCTCAATAGCAACCAACCATATGCAGGCTTCTTCTTCTTCATCTTCAGACACTGATGAAGATGAGTCAGTCCATATATTCTCCTTCTTTGTAATGAAGGACTTATCCTTCTTTCCCTTATGCTGGTGAACCTTCTTCTCACCAACTTCCTTTCTCTTGACTGGGCAGTCAGCTATAACATGCCCTAACTTGCTGCAGTAGTAACACACAACTTTAGAAGAAATATGTTTACTAGTTTTAGAGTCGTACCTGTCCTCCTATGAGGGTTTCTTCTCAGTTCTGTAGTGGTCCTTCTTGTGATGAGAGGAGAAGGAAGGTCTGCTCCTCCACCCCTTCCTCTTCATCAGCTTTAGAAATTGCCTAGAGAAGGCAACAAATTCCTCATCAGACATATTGCAGTCTGATGTGCTTGGTTTTGAGCAATCTAACTCAGTTGGCCTTCTTAGTGAAGTGGCAATCCTATCCTTGCTCCTCTTTGAGCTCTCTGCCTTGAAGGCCATAGCCTTCTACCTGACCAGGGATCTGTTGCTTATCTCATCCTCTTTCCTGGCAGTTAGCTGCATTTCATATGACAACAGCTTCCCAAACAGAGTTGGTGGTGGAGTATCAACCAACTTTGCCACCTCCCTGATGGCACAAATCTTGGTGTTCCAGTCTCTAATTAGAGACCTTAGGAACTTGTAATTAAGTTCATAATTACTAAAGACCCGGTCATAGGTCCTTAGCTCATTTACTTTCTGAAGATTCTTTCATAGCAGCTAGCTATGCTCTCTTCCTTAGACTGCCTAAAAGCCTCATACTTTTGGTTGAGCATGGACTTCCTGTCCTCTCTGACCTCTTCTATGCCCTCCCTGTAGACCACCAAAGTGTCCCACATCTCCTTGGACATCTGGTAGTGAACCAGGTTCTGAAAGGTAGAATCATCAAAAACACTTACTATGATGTTTTGGGCTCTCTTGTCCAAGGTTGCAAGAATGACCTTATCCTTGGTCATCTCTGAATATGTCTTAGGTGTCTAGACATTGGCATCTAGAGCTGAGACTTTCATAGGGATTAAAGGTCCCTCTATGACTATCACAAAGATGCCTGGGTCAGATGCTTCCATGAAGATCCTGACCCTATCCTTCCAGATTCCAAATCATTCATTTCTATAGATAGGAAGTTTCATGGAACCAAGCTCCTTATGGTTCTCTCCTGAACCCATTAGTATACTTTGACTACTACCCTTGGAGATCTACTCAGACTGTTTAGTCATTCTTGAGTAACCTCCCTCCGATACCACTTGAAAGTCTTTGATTTCAAGGGTAGCTAAACACCTAGAGGGGGGAGGTGAATAGGTTTTTAGGTCTTTTTACTTTATTTTAGACTTTATCTGAGTTAATGTCTGTTGTGATTAGTTAGTATTGCTTTCAAGAAGATCACACACAGCACACATATGGTTTATAATGGTTCCCCAGAGTATGGGTATGTCCATTGTCCCTCCCGCCTTTCTAACAGTGTGTTAGACAAGGCTCTTCTCCAAAACTCAGCTCCTTCGAGCTTACAACATGATCCCGCAGGACCACTCAGTCTCCTTCAAGACCTACAGCTCGGGCACAAAGCCCTACAACTCAGTGATCAAAAGATCACCTACCTCAGGCCAAAAGGCCCTACGACTTAGGCTAGGAGGATATCTCTACCTCAGATCCAAAGGATCCTACAACTCAGGCACAAGTGACCTACAACTCAGGTCAAAGCCCTATACTCAGATCCAACCTGGATCCTACAACTCAGATTCACACTTGAATCCTACCACTCAGGACAAATCCTTACACTCATATTCTTAACATAATCCTACCACTCAGATCTATACAAGATCCTACTCTCGACCTTTATAAATAGGCTTACAACTAAGATCTAGAAAGATCATACAAAAAATTAGGCTTGTTGATGTTGAATAGATAATAAGGACATGATCTCTGTGTCTTCTTCCTTCTATCCTGAGAAAACTCAGTCCAGATTCCTTCTTCATAGCTCTAGAAAATAGACTTCAGGATAAGCTCTTCTTGGATTGTGAAGTGACTGCAGCAGGGGTAGGACTTGGCTTCTTTTCTCTCAGAGAAATGTCTCTGATCTTGATGTTGCCGGTGTTGATCAAAGCAGCTAACTTGATGAACTTTTGGGTTCAGTCAATTTTTAACTTCAACTTCGAGCTCTACAACAATGGCAAAGAAGAAAATGAAGTTTTTCCGCTTTGTGAAAAGACAAACCCTTAAAAAAAGAGTGCTTTCTTCTCCGTTGATCTCATTCCTTTTATCATCCGCCATCCAATAAATCTTTTAACCCGTGGGCCCAGCTTTAATTTCAAATATATAGCCTTCCTTTTATAGAATAAATCTTACAGCAGGCCGCCGACGCCATTAGTGGTGGACTGCAGCTTTCCCGCAATGAATTTGAATTCCGTTGACTATTGTTGACTTTTGCTGACGTCAGCATCTGTGGACTTAGCCAAATTCTCTATTCTAACTCACGCGTTGAGTGCGTTGAGTGAACAAGCTTCAGTCAATGCAAAAACACTTATTCAAATAAACTGCACTTCCAGGCATTGAGAGCATTGAGTGAACAAGCTTCACTCAACAACAAAAAACTTAGTCAACAATTTGAACCTTTCTGCATCTTATGCGTTGAGAGCATTGAGTGAAGCTTCATCACTCAATGCTTTTGTACTTAGCCGCTTCTCTGAACCTTGCCATCTTGCTGATGCATTGAGTGCGTTGAGTGAGCTGTCCTCACTCAACGCATCTGAACTTAGACAGATTTTTCTGTCTATCTTCATTAAGCTTTGATTGACTATAGCTCTGTCAACGCTTTCCTCTTTGGGCATTGAGTGAGCTGACCTCACTCAACGCTTTTGGACTTAGTTAATTTTTCTGTCTCCTTCTTCTTTTGCTTTGACAGAATTAGCATGGCTTTGACAAAATTAGCATGGCGTTGAGTGAACTGGCTTCACTCAATGCTTCTGGACTTAGCCATATTTTTTTGACAGATTCACTGTGGCTTTGACTAAAGTAGCTTGATTCAACGCTTCTAGCTGTATGGCGTTGAGTGAGTTGACATTACTCAATGCCTATGGACTTGGCCACTTTTCTGTCTTCCTTCTTCTTAAGCTTTTTGTTGTATGGCATTGAGTGAACTTGCTTCACTCAACGCCTGTGGACTTAGCCACTTTTCTTCACTGTCAAAGCAAAGGCTTTGACTGACTGGTTTTTACTCGATGCTTCTGCTCATCTGGCGTTGAGTGAGCTGTCCTCACTCAATGCCTCTGTACTTAACCAAAATTTTGCCTTTGTCAACAATTGAAAGTGTGAAGTTGTCAACCTAAATCACCAAGAGGGGGGTGAATAGGTGAATCGTGCGTCTATTTGCGGAATAAATTTTTTAGCAATCTAGCACAAGAAATCAAGCAATCACAGAAAGACAAGAAGATTCATAGTGGTTCCCCAATCTTGAGTACGTCCACTTTACCTCACCGATCTAGCAAATCACTAGACTCGGCTACTCCACTATCTCAGATTGAAAACAATCCTACGCCTCAGAACCAAGTTTCTACAAACTCGATCCAAAATGATCTACACTCGGAAGATAAAAACTTCCTACAAACTCGGAGAACAATGCTCCTACACTCGGAGAAAATCTCTTACAATAATAGTAAAGAAATTTTGAATTACAAATAGAATAACTTTCTCAGATCTGGAAAAGTGAATATCTGAATCTTCTTCTTGAACTTTGCGGCTCTTTCAAAAATGTTGAAGAAGATGAGTAGATCTGATCCGAGAAAGCTTTGACAAACTCGATTAAGGAGAAGATGAGAATCCTTGAACAACAAGTCTTCTTGATCGACAACAGAAGAGTCGATCTGATCGTGAGCGGCGGCGGCGGCTTCAGAGATCTGAAATTAGAGATGGCCGACGAGAAAGATTTCGAGTGAACGGACAGCCGCTTCTTACAAAAGATAATTGTTAGGGTTAGGTCTTAATGAAAAGACCTTATATAGGATTACTCCTAACGGTTAGAAAAGACATTAATGACGACACGTGGACCAATCACTTCAAGTCATTCAAAAATCCGGCCGATCTTGACTTAAACAAATTTCAGAAAAAATTTAGTCTGCAGTTCTCGAGAAGTAGAATTAGCTCTCGAGAACTGATTGAATTTCTCGATAACTAAACTGTCTGGAATTGAACTTAGTTTTTGAGACTTCAGGATCAATACTTCTCGAAAACAATATGGACTTCTCGAGAACTATAGCCTGACTTCTCGAGAACTATAGCCTGACTTCTCGAGAACTATGAAGCTGAGTTTCTCTAGAACTGAGGACTTATCGAGAATTAATTTGGACTTCTCGAGAACTAAGACTTTGAAAAAATTTCTTGAAACTTTCTGAACTTCCCGAGAACTACTCTGGGACTTCTCGAGAACTAAGAGTCGAGCTTCTCGAGAACTGAATGGACTTCTCGAGAACTAAGAGATACTTCTCAAGAACTAAGACTTAGAAAATTTTTATGAACTGAAACAGCTAAACTTCTTGAGAACTAAACTCCTGTTTCTCGAGAACTTCTAACTCTACTTCTCGAGAACTGAAAGGACTTCTCGAGAAGTGGACTTAGAAAATTTTTGAACTTTTTAGAAAGAAACTTTTTCTTCTCTTCAAGGTTCCAATCTTCATTCCATGGTCCAAGTGTTTGAATATGAAGTGTATCCCAATAGAGAGGCACACATGAGTCAACATCTTGGATCACATAGTGAGGGATTACACTGTATTGTCCTGTATTCGTGACCCACTGTAGACTGACATTGGTCTACACTTAGTAATGATGATCTGCAAACACACAACTTAAACAAGATATCAAATACAACTTAATTCATCTTAGTTCAAGGGTGACTTCATGCAAATCTGGGTTATTGTGGATGCAATGCCCAACAACAACTCTTCTTAACATTCGGCGTTGAGTGAACTGACTTCACTCAATGACTGTGGACTTAGGCTGCGTTTGGGAGGACTTATTTTCAGCGGTCAAGCGGTTATGACCGCATGAATCGGACCTTAATTAAGTCCCGGTTCATGCGGTCATAACCGCCTGACCGGTAAAAATAAGTCCCCCCAAACGGAGCCTTAGTCGAATATATCTTTCCAACTTTCTTCTTTAGACATCTGGCATTAGGTGAGCTTGCATCACTCGACGCTTGTGGACTTAGACAGATTCCTGTTTTTCCAACATCCTTCTTTGAGTCCACCTGTCCAATCCATGTGATAAGGAACCCCCTGCATGCATGAGCTTGAACATACATCAAATACCACTAGGTGTGTACCATTGACTTGTTTGACTTCTTACAAATCTAGGACATTGAGATCAATGGACCCAACAAGGGTTGCTACTCACCTAGGGGGGGGGGGTGAATAGGTGATTTACTTAAATTTGAAATTTCTTAAGTTATACTTAGAGAGCATAATGAGTAAGAAGATTATAACAAATAAAAACAACACATCGGACAACACGTAGTGATTTATAGTGGTTCCCCAAGGATGGGTACATCCATTTTCCCTCAATATCTATCTAATAGAGAGCTAACTTAAACCAAACTTCTCCAAATTCACTTCTCAGATTTTCAAACCTTATAATCTCAGGAACACAAGTTACCTACCTCTTCCCCTTACACACGGGTCCTACACCTTAGATCTCCAAACAGATCCAACACCTCAGACTTTCAACACAAGCCCTACAAACTCAAGCTTTCCTTAAGCCATACAACCTCAGACCTCGTGCATTAGCTTGTGGAACATTCTTGCATGTAGCCATTTTAGCTTGTGGAACATTCTGTCACCATACAATCGACGCATTCGAACTTGTATTAAGTCATGCCTTTGATGCAGTCGAATATTTACATGGCCATAAAGTCGATGCAGACAAACTTTTACTTAGCTAAGAAGTCGATGCAGTCAAAATTTTACTTAGCTTTAAAGTCGATTCAATCGAACTTCTACTTAGCTAAGAAGTCGATTTCGTCGAACTTTTACTTAACTGTAAAGTCGATGCAGTCAAATTTTTACTTTGCCAAGAAGTCGACGCAGTCGAACTTCCTTAGTGATGAACTCGATCCAGTTGAATTTTTCCTAAGTAAATATTCTGTTCCTGCCTCTAATTCTTTTTCCTTAGTAACTTTTCACATTGATAGTGATATGTCTAATATATGATTAGTATAGAGATCAACACAAATTTTGCTCCTTGAGGGATTACAAGGGCAAAATCATGTTTGGGTGACCAAGTGTCTAACCATACATTAGCCATGAACCTAAGTTATACCAGTCATACCAAAACTAAAAAAACAATCAAATACAAGATTTTAATTATCATCTTGAGGCCTTCTCCAAATATGGAATCTTGGGGACAATATTCCCAACAACAACTTCGAGGAGATCACGTGCCTTTTTATACATCAATTCATGGTGAACCGCTGAATCGTCAGAGACCCCTCTCACCTCTCTAACATCCACAAGAATGAGTGGGGAATGCTGAAGGAGTTATTTTATTGCTTGACTTTCGAGGCACGACAAATCACGAGAGTTGACTCTTACACAACACCTTCCTCTGAGGGCTCTGCCCAAGTAAATTAACTCGAGAGTTCCTCCCATGAAATTATTGATAAGTCTTGTTTTCATACTTTGATAGTTAAACTTTGTGGGGTGGGGGGGGGGGGGGGGGGGGGGGGGGTTCCTTGATGTTAGGTTTGGGTTATAGCTGATTCATTTTCTCTCTTTTATACACCCACTCGTGTTGATGGTTGCAGGAAATGGAAGGAGGCCTTAGACGGCTAAGGTCCTAGAAAGAGGACGAGTTCTGTTCAATTACCTTAGTCCATGTGGGTCAGTAATCCTCTTTTTTTGGGTACATATACCCTTGTTTTTTTTCTTTTGATGTCTATGAAACATTTCTAGGAGATTATAGGCCAAAATGCCAAGTCCTTGTTGTACTAGATATTGACATCCTCTACTTTGTGGCGTTACCTATTTTCTAACCACTGTGTTTTCTCTTGGGTTTTTTTCTGTAAATGTTTTAGGTATACCCTTTTTGATGGCCCACTTGTTGTGAGATCATACAGTGGGGCGGCTGGGGCCCGACCAATCCCATGACATGGGCTAATTATAAGTGAGCTGTTATAATTTTGTATCAGAGGGAAATTAGGAGGTCCTAGATTGTAAGGAAGAGATGTACACATAGGGTTCACCATTCAAAGCTATATGCATTCTACACTAGCTGCGAATTTAAACGATAAAGTCTGACATTTTTTGATATTTCCACCTCTCAAGGGTTTGGACAGGGGCGCGGGGACCTCGATATCCTAGGAGAATCAGTTCGAGAGTATCAAACAGGGCAAGGCTTCCACTCCCAAACGTGAACATGTCTCTTGCAATTTTTTGCAAGATGCTTGCGGATTCTATTATGGATGCCCAGACCACCACAAGGGGAGATCAAGTACCTGAAATGCCTGAGGGTGTGGTGGAGCATGTGTGGCCTTTTGCAGAGCAAGCTGTTGGTCAGCAGGACCTTCGGGTTAAATGTTTTTTGAGCTTCCACCCTCCCACCATCAACAAAAAATTTTGGGTGGGCTAGTCTCATATTTGAGCTGTGAGTCTTTAAATAGGACCGGGCCCCACTCTCTTCTCCCTTCTTTGCACGAAATTTTTCCCGCTTGGCGCCTTGAGAGCGGGAACCGTGGCAGAAACTATTGTTGCCCTAGCATACAACGCCATCGGAGAAGATTGAACCATCGTCGCTGCAAATTGCCCTAGCATACAACGCCATCAGAGAAGATTGAACCATCATCACAACAGACCTTCACACTTGCGGGTTCGATGGACTATGCCTCCCAGCCTGACGAAAAGTTAAAGGAGGAGGTTCAACCCTCTCAGGCATTTCCGCCACCACCGATCTACTTGTCGGCCCACTCTTTTCCGATTTCTGTGTTTTTTGCTCTGTTTTGTTTTCCGTTCTTTTTTTGTCGGGATCTATATTCCGGCCGGATTTTCTGATATTGTTACTTTTCTGGCGACTTATTTCTGTTCGTCCGGCCGAAATAAATTATGTTCCATACAAAATCATTATTTTTGTTCTTGTTTTATGATAATCCCTTATTTTAAATTATTTGTTCTTTTTAGAGCAGTATCAGTGTCGTATTTCCCGTTGTTCATTCGGAGGATGAAGCTTACAATATATACTGTTAGTACGCGCACAAAAATGGCTTTAGCGTTCGAAAAGCACACATAATATGCTGGATACACACTCAGATCATCAAGTCAAGATAGTATAAGTGTTCCAAAGCTGGTTATAAGCGTTCCAAAGAAGAACTTGTTGAACGAGTTAAATTTTATAAATTAGACAGTAGAATAAGATGTTTGGCATGCATACATTTCAGCATTGATACAGAGGGGGAAAATTGGACGGTTGCAAAACTAGTAGATGAGCATAACCATCCTTTAGCTATGAAAAACGAGGCTCATTTGTTGTGGTCTCACAGAAAAATATCGAATGTTCAAGTTGTCTTACTTAAGAATATGATTGGAAGTGGCATAAGAATGGTCCACACATACAATTTTCTTACTGAGGAAGTTGGAGGCTTTGAGAATGTTTGATTTTGTAAAAGATATGCTTATAACTATGTTCAACGTGAAAAAAAGCACTCATAGAGAGTGGTGACTCATTAAGCTTGCTGAAGATATTCAAGGACTTGCAAATGAATGATAGCGTGCTCTCCTATGATGTGTGCACTGATGAGTTAACAGACTCACTAGCTTTATCTGGATGGATGGACATAGTAAAGTGGACTACGATTGTTTCTATGATGTAATTATATTTGATACCACTTATCGACTAAACAAATATAATTTAGCATGTGCTCTGTTCGTTGCGGTGAATCATCACTGACAGAATGTGTTCTTTGGAGGAACCTTCTTGGCTGAGGAAACTGTACAAACCCATATCCGACGAGTAGTGGTCGATAGGAGCCAGATGGGCCAAAGTCCAGCAGTCCGGGTTTTAGGTGAGCCGGAGGGAGGCGAGATCCCTGAGAGCCCCCTCGGCTCGCCCAAGTGGGGTGGACCGTGTGAGGGGCGAGTGGAGCAGGTCAGCTCACACTCGCCCCTGGGGCTCGGCGAGCAGCGGGCGAGTGGGACAGGCCGAGCCTGTACTCTCCCACGGTGGGGAAGAGTCGGAGAGTGCTAGCTTCATCGAGCACTCACCACCCGTGGCGCGTGGAGGTTCCAGAGGGCCACTCGCCCAGTTTTTCTGTGATGTATCTTTACAATTTTGCCCCTATTGGCCTGCCTATAGCATATTAGAACAGCGGAGTTACGCTGTTGGCAGACCTAGTTGGGCTGCACATAGTGTAAGAAAAGAAATTGGGCCCACATTCTAAGAAAAATGAAATCAGGGAAACAATTAAAAATGTAATAAATATCAAATCCCACTTTTTCTAGATTTCTCTACAGGCTGTGTACCGAGATACTTCTAGAATACTCTGTACTAGTATATATCTGTATGTAGATAAATGAATGATATGCTAATTTTCTCTTTACTGTGCTAATTCCCTTGCATCTCCTCCATGCTTGCTTCTTCTCATCTCTAAAACTCATGTAAGACAAAAGTAGAAGGAATTTTTTTTCCAAGACTGGTATTAGAGGGAGGTTGCGACGCTACATCATTCTCAAGCATTCATGGCCGCAAGTTCATCATCTACTATTGTATATACACAAGCCTTCATCCATGTATTCACGGGAGAACTCTATGAGCAATGGAGTGACAAGATGATCACCCTGCTTCGATCCCAAGATCTCTGGGATATCGTCAAATCGAAGGAAACTGAAGCATCGAAAGAAACTGGAGCATCGAAGGAAACTGGAGCTGCAGCCGCCAAAGCATCAATGGAAGAAGCTATGCGAGATGCTCGTTCTCTGTTTTTGATCCAATAGGCCGTTGCCCCATCCATTTATCCACGCATCATGGGTTCCAAAACCGCTCATGAAGCTTGGGAGAGATTGGAGAATGAGTATAAAGGATCACAAAAGGTAATTAAAATCAAACTACACTCCTTACGCTGTCAATTTGATGCAATTCAAATGAAGGAAGGAGAAAAATCACAGGACTTCTTTGCCAATAATTCTGGTCTGGTCAACCAGATTAGAACTTTGGGAGGAGTCCTGGAAGACCAACAAATAGTTGATAAAATACTCCGTTCACTTCCAAGGAGCTATAAGCATATTGTATCCTCTATCTTGGAACCTCGCGTCATTAAAAAATTGTCTGTCACCGAGCTGATTGGATCACTACAATCCCATGAG
The DNA here is from genome assembly GCA_039513925.1 of Platanthera zijinensis. Lineage (NCBI taxonomy): Eukaryota > Viridiplantae > Streptophyta > Magnoliopsida > Asparagales > Orchidaceae > Platanthera > Platanthera zijinensis. The sequence continues at coordinate 12,571,093 of CM077098.1, forward strand.
GACTTGAATGCAGAGGAAGAGCCATCTCTGGACAAAGTGTTTCACACTAAGATGAATCTTAAAAAGAAATATGATAATAAGAAAAAACAAGGTGATTCAACCAGCACTACAAAACAAAAAAAGGAGCAATGACATAAGCCAAAATGGGAAAGTAAATCCATATCCCCTTATACCTGCTCCATCTGTAAGAAAAATAATCATGAAAATAAGGATTGTTTTTTCTGCTATAAAAAATGCAAAATTCCAAATCACTCAGATAAAAAATGCAGGTATAAGAAGACTGAAGAAGCAAAGGTAACAGAAGCAAAGGGGGATAGCTACCTGTTTTCCTGCACAACCACTATCAAGACCGCTTCCTTCACATGGTTCATTGACAGTGGATGCTCAAGTCATATGGAAATGGATCGAGCTTACTTTGTTGATCTCGATGAAAGCTACAAGTCAGAAGTTATTTTGGGAGATGGAAAGAAAGAACGAGTTGAGGGAAGGGGGACAATCTAAGTCATGACAAAAAAATGAGAGAAGAAATTAATACAGAATGTTCAGTTTGTCCCCACACTCACTCAGAATTTGTTAAGTGTAGGACAACTTCTTAGAAGAGGATATCAAATTATCTTTGATCATGATAAATGTTACATTATTAAAACAGCTTCCTAGCAGCTTGTGGCCTCAATAGAGATGAGTGGGAATAACATCTTTATAATCAAATTGAAACCAGGGAATCAAGAACTTCTAACCTGCAGTCAGAACTTAAATTCATCTCCTGCACTGCTCTGGCATCATACGCTTGGACACGTTAATTTTCAGTCACTTTCTCTTATATAGACACTAGTAAAAGGCGTACCAACAATTGATTTTCAACATCAGGTATGTGAAACTTGTGTCCGTGGGAAGTCCCATAGGCTGCCTTTTCCTCATGCTGCATTTAGAAGAGCCTCTGGCCCACTAGATCTCCTCCACATTGATGTCTTGGGGCCAGCCAGTGTGCCAACTCTAGGGGGAAAGCTCTATTACCTCCTAATAGCTAATGATTATAGCCGCTTTATGTGGCTGTTTCATCTGGAGCATAAGTCTGACGCTTTTGTGAACTTCCAAAAGTTCAAAATCATGATAGAAAAACAACTAGAAAGGAGTATTACAACATTGAGAAGTGATAGGGGCGGCAAGTTCTTATCATCTCAATTCAACATCTTCTGTGAAAAAGTTGGAATTCGGCGAGAACTCACTGCCCCAGGCACACCTCAACAAAACAGTGTTATAGAAAGATGCAATCGAACTGTGGTGGAGATGGCCAGATCCATGCTCCTTCACAAAACTTGTCCAAAAAACTTATGGGGAGAAGATGTTTCTACAGTAGTCTACATACTTAATAGATGTCCAACCAAATCACTTTTTAAAGCAACACCCTACGAAAAATTAATGAAACAAAAGCCAACCGTTGGTCATCTAAGGATGTTTTGATCAATAGATTATGCCCATAAAACTAGAGAAAGAAGAGATAAGCTTGATTACTCAAGCACCAAGTGCATTCTTATTGGATATTCATAAGAGAGCAAGGCATATAGGCTGTTGGAATCAATGACAAAGAAACTCATTGTATCAAGAGATGTAACTTTTGATGAAGGAAGAGGCTGGGAGTGGGGCTCAGAATCAAGCAATATACAATCTTCTGATCTACTGGTTTAGTTGGAGCCTTCCCTCAACTCCAACCCCATCCTAGCAGACAACCAGTCAACTCAATTGGAAGAGTTAGACTCAGATCCTGAGTCATCACTGCCCATAAAAACAAGAAGTTTGGAGGAAATTTATAGTTCTACAGAATAAGTGTTGCTAGTCTCTGCTCCAACCACATACAAGGAAGCAGCAAAGGAAAAAGTTTGGAGACAAGCAATGAAAGAAGAAATAGAAGCAAATAAAACATGGTCCCTAAGCCAGCTAACAAAACCATTGTTGGCCTAAAATGGGTATATAAAGTGAAGCAGAATGAAGATGGATCCATTCTAAAGCATAAAGCCCGTGTTGTAACAAAGGGATATTCACAAAAATCTGGTGAAGATTACGATGAAACGTTTGCCCCAGTGGCAAAAATGACAACCATTAGGCCGATTCTAGCAATTATAGCACAATTCAAGTACCCATTGTACCAATTGGATGTAAAATCCGCTTTCCTTAATGGAAAATTGTTCGAAGGAGTTTATGTCTCCCAGCCAGAAGGTTTTGAAAAAAGGGGGAGGAAGATAAGGTATATCGACTCTATAAGGCTTTATATGGGCTCAAGAAAGCCCCCCGTGCTTGGCACGACAATATAAGTTCCTTTTTCATAAAATAAGGTTTTTCTCGCAGTTACAATGATCCTACAATGTATATAAAGCAAGAAGGAATCAACAGGATAATTGTTTGCCTATACGTAGATGATCTCATCATCACTGGAAATAACTCAGAAGGCATACACCAGTTCAGAGATAAGATGAAGCTCTAATATGAGATGACTGACCTTGGGCGCCTCAAGTTCTTCTTAGGGCTACAGGTCAAACACCTAGAAGGCGGAATTTTCATCAGCCAGGAGCTGTATACCTCAAATCTACTAAAAAAGTTCAAGTTCGATCAATGCAATCCGACACTCACACCCATGGATACAAATGAAAAATTAATAGCAAAGAAGGAAGAAGCTGCTGATGAAGAAGAATACTGAAGTCTTGTGGGCTCTCTGATCTATCTAACAAACACTAGGCCTGATATTGAGATTTTCGTCAATATTATGGCAAGGTTTGTTAGAAAACTAGGAAAGTCTCAACTTCTAGCTGTAAAAAGAATCCTACGATACCTGCAAGGAACAAAGAATTTTGGTCTTTTCTATAAAAAAGACAAATACGCAACATTAAGGGGGTTTTCCGACTCCGACTGGGTTGGGGACATCAACGATAGAAAGAGTACTAGTGTATATCTCTTCCAGTTTGGGTCAAAATCTATCTCATGGAGTTCAAGGAAACAATCCACGGTGGCCCTTTCAACCACGGAGGCGGAATATATCGCACTCAATACCGCCGTCTGCGATGGAATATGGATAAAAAGACTGTTAGAGGAGATATGCGGAGAAGAGCTCAAGAAGGAGATAAAACTTCTTTGTGACAACACCTCAACAATCGCTCTGTCAAAGAACCCGGTGAATCACGACCGGAGCAAACATATAGAGATTCGTTTCCATTTTGTCCGAGAGCAAATCGAGAAGAAGATGATCCAGTTGGAGTACTGCCCTAGCTAGGACAAGCTGGCGAACATTATGACTAAGCCCCTTGCTAAAGAGCAATTGGCAGCACTGCGAGACAAGATTGGGGTCACAAAATTGAGTGGTGGCACCAATTTAAAGGGGGTGTAAGAAAAGAAATTGGGCCCACATTCTAAGAAAAATGAAATCAGGGAAACAATTAAAAATGTAATAAATATCAAATCCCACTGTTTCTAGATTTCTCTACAGGATGTGTACCGAGATACTTCTAGAATACTCTGTACTAGTATATATATGTATGGAGATAAATAAATGATATGCTAATTTTCTCTTTATTGTGTTAATTCCCTTGCATCTCCTCCATGCTTGCTTCTTCTCATCTCAAAAATTCCTGTAAGACAAAAGTAGTAGGAATTATTTTTTCCAAGACATAGCTGTTTAGAACAGCAGATGTTGGCTATTTGCAGGTCGTTTCCAGAAATCTATAAATAGACACAAGGGGGTACCCCAGAAAGCATGCTTACTTGTTCCCTGATCTTCTTGCACTTTCTAAGGTATCCTTAGCTCGACATTTGACTAGGGAGGGGAAGCGCTCTAAGATCTTCTGGTGCGTGGCCCATTCCCGTCTCTTAGAAAGAGACGCTAAATGATCAAACCAGACAGGTGCAGGTGTAGTACCAAAAAAGTCAAGCAGGCGGAGCATCGCTACGCGACCAACTCTCAATATGATCGCTAACGCGATCCAAAGGAATCCGAAGGATGAAGGCCCTAAAAGGACGATACGCTAAATCAGTCGACCTACAGGGTGGGAAAATGGAAACGGACCTCCGCGCCGAGCCCTTGGGTCTATCCACTATTCTTCTTCCTTAGTCATTTGGCTCGCGAGAGAGAAGTAAGTATGCGATCGCCCCTTCCCCAAGGGTGAACTCCACAGAGACTGAGTTTTCGGTTTCAACATTTTTAGTGCGGTGAGTGTGGAGAGTGGTTAGCACAGAAAATCTTCAGCAGGCTCGATGACTGGAGGAGAAGAGAAAGGTTTGGACATGGCTGACTTGCCACCCCCTCCCCCTCTCACCACGGTGGGATGTTAGAAGAGTTCCAACAGGAGGTGCTTGGCCTCTTCAAGTTCGCACTCAGCGCACATGCCGAGTGCTCTACACCAGCCATCCCAGTCGCCCCCGCCCTGGCTCTAGGCGAGGATGCTCCGGATCGGCAAGCTGGGAAGGAGGTTGCAGAGGAGGGGGGAGTGGGCACGATCTACCCGGATGAGTGATCTTCCCTAGGTCGGCGAGTGGAGGCCAGTTCGGCAAGATGGAAGTGCGAGAACCTCCGGCTTGGCCAGCAGGGGGAGGCAGCCCCTTTAGCGAGTTTGTTTCTTCTGCTCCAGTTTCGCAGGGGTTCAGGTAGACGGAGATGTCCTACTACACCGGGAAGGATGACCCGGTCAAGCACATCCAATGGTTCGAGGATGTGGATTCGATAAGGCAGATGTTAGATGCCTATAAGTGCAGACTCTTCGCCATCACCCTCATGGAAAAGGAGAGGGAGTGGTTCAACCAGCTATCGACCAACTCAATCTACTACTTCGAGGATCTGCTTTGGGGGTTCATGTTGAGGTTTACCACTTACAAGAAGAGGAATAAGGAGTCGGAGTCCCTGTTCTACATCAAGCAGGGGGTGAAGGAGACCTTGCAGAGTTACGTGGATCGGTTCCAGGAGGAGGTCACCAAGGTCCCGGAGATGCCAGGGCACACCTTGATGATGGCCTTAACCTTGGGGTTGCAGCAAGGTTTCTTTAGGATGGAATTGAAGAGGGTGCCACCTCTCTCCAATGAGGAGTTGATGGAGAGGGCGACAAGGGAAGTTGATGGGGAGGCGTCAAACCCCGAGTTCGCGAAGAAGTTTTCCACGTGGGCCACGTAAGAGGAGAAGGGGCCAGGGGGTGGCCGAGGGTAGGAGGTGAGGAGAGCTGAACCCCGGCAGCAGGAACAACAACAATAGTAGCCGAGGTGGGGGTGCCAGGAGCCAAACAATCGGCTCAGTTGGAGGCAGTACGAGTGGCAGGACCAAGGCCAGCGGAGGGGTTTCCATGAAGGGGACAACCGCCAGGGGGACAAGGGTGTAACACCTCCCCTGTAATGACTGTATGATATGGGTCCGGCCGGGGCCCCACGACATAAAAAAGCCACAGCTTTAGCATTATAAGATGATATTAATACCCAAACTCAAAACTCAGAACTAAACACAGCGGAAACAAAGCAAAACAACTAGAAGTTATCCACTACAATCAGGAGTAACCAAAGGCCTTAAGAACTTACAAAACAATGTACATCAAATAATAAATCACAAAGTCGATACATGAACGTGCAAAAGCACTCCTAGGCTATCTCGGCATGCAAGCCGGACATTGTACAAATCATAGATCAAACAAGACAAGAAAAGGGAACAAACTAAAGTACAGTAACACTTCATGAGGCTCAGGGCTTTTCGCCCGGCGCACTAGCTCCCGCTTGCGATCCTTGGCCTGTAAAGATTTTAAGTAATGTGGGTCAGCAAAGGCTGACCTCTACTGTGTAACCAACACATCTCCTCCCGACCGCCCCTAACGGACCCCGGGGTACCCCTCCAACCTGCAAGTCAGCACTTCATATACCATATATAAAATAAATAAAGCTTAAAAACAGTTTTAGATGTCTCAAGAAACAAACACATTTCTATGTTGAGAACAGTGTAAAAGGGGCCTACTATGCATCATGTATGCAAACCCGGGCATCGCCCAAGGAACCCTAACTCGTATGCATTTAACACAGCATCAAATAATTCGAGTACTTCTGTTTCCCCATTGGCATAAAGCCGCACAACATAAGGGAACTACCATGTCCTTAACGGCCCAAGCGTCGTTACACGGAAATCTTGCAAAGGCCCCACCCACGCATGGGTCTTAAACCCCGGGCTTGCCCGCACATTCTTACTTCACACATCAGGATTCCGTCTCACACACAAACCAATTCTAAGAACCCTTGCTTGACCCAACCCGCTCATGGCCTCATTGCCCGGGCTTGCCCTACGCTCGGCGTTCTCGTCAGTCTCACAGAAGGGGACTAGTCTCGCCGGGACACACTCCCCACATGACTTGCACGTCACGGGATAGCCAGCCGACCACAGAGACATAGCCACTCCTTAGCATAGCACAACCAAATATTTTCCCACCCTAATCCACCATTTATACTGTAATGTCCCCGTGCACTAAGGAAAACATCTACCGCCAATGCGGAGCTAACCTTGTCCGGTTCCGGCTACGAGTACTAACTCAAGAAAAGGGGGAAAACGCATACATCACAACGACATCTTACCGCAACGGATTTCTACCGAATCCTTGGCTCGCTATGCAACATCACCGAGTCGGACCAACGGTCGCGACCACGGCTTCACCCACAATGCCTAATCCACTAACGGAGCGGATCTCTAATGCGAAAATATGCCAGGGATGGACTCAATCGACCCGGAGGTTCCTCTTGAACCATGACAACCCGAACCCCTCTCATTTGAGAGATCCGGAGCCCAAAGATGAAAAGAAAAGATGCTAAGCATGCATCCTAAAACCAAGAGGAGAAGTGTCATTACCTTACGACCCCTCTTCCTAGCCATAGAGAAAGCTTGGTCAGATGAACACCACCGCAACGATCTTGCCTTCGCAGATCTGAACTCCGCTTGCGAAACGGGGCTCCGAAGCTTCACCGGCGGCCGGAGTTGATCTCCTCCTTCCTCCTAGCTCTCCCCTCTCTCTAAAGTTTTAGAAAGAGGATGAAGATGAGAAATATGGGTTTGAAAACCCTATTCCCTGCCTTAAACCTATCAAAGACCAACCACAACCCTTGGATCCCAAAAGAAGGAAACGAACGACACAGATTCGCCCTGAAAATAAACTTCCTAGGCCGAACACGGGTTGTGACACGCCCGTGTCCAAGGCCGTGTTCTCTTACTCGCCGTCAAACCAGAAATACTGAGTAGGACACGGCCTTTGACACGGCTTCGGAAACGCCCGTGTCTTAGGTGACACGCCCGTGTCAAGGCCCGTGTCACGACCCGTGTCCCCCCAAACGACACAGGACCAAAACGTCCCGAGTGGCACACTGCCATTGACATGCCCGTGTCTCTGACCGTGTGCCCTCACTCAATGCCACAAAATTGTTGAGTGCTCGACACGCCCTGGGAGACACCCGTGTCCCAGACCGTGTGCTCACTCAACGCCGTAAAATCATTGAGTGCTCGACATGCCCTAGGCCATGCCCGTGTCTCAGGTGACACGCCCGTGTCATAGGCCGTGTTCTCACTCAACGCTCGTCGACCAAAAAATCGTCAACCTCTCGGCAAAACGTCGAGCTCGAGCACGACACGCCCTGTGACATGCCCGTGTCATAGGGCGTGTCATCCTACCCAAAACCCTACTTGGCTAAAACCAACGCCATCGGTTCCTTTTCCAAGTTTTGGGGCGTTACAATTCCTCTCCCCTTAAAAGAATTTCGTCCCGAAATTTAACTATAGAAGGTAAACAAAACTTAAACGGTACTTGAATAGAAAAGCTCGGGGTACTCCTCAAGCATGGCCTGCTCTTGTTCCCATGAAAGCTCATCGCAGTCACAGTTGTCCCAACGAACTTTTACAAGTTAAACCTCCTTGTTCCGCAATTGCCGAACCTCTGAATCTTCTATACCGATTGGACTAACTCGCGTCCTCAAGTCCTCTTCTATCGACACTGCTGCCGATTCGATCACCATGCTAGCCTCTAACAAAGCTTTCCTCAAGACGGAGATATGGAAGACATCGTGTAATCCACTCAGCTCCGGGGATAACGCCAACCGGTACGCTGCTTCTCCCACCCGTTCTATAACCTCGAACGGTCCCAAAAACCTCGGACTCAATTTCTTGAGTCGGCGAATCCGCGAAACGCCTTTGAACGGCTTGATCTTTAGATAAACCCAGTCGCCCACCGTGAACTCCACATTCCTGTGGCGTGCGTTAAAATATTTCGCTTGCCGATCTTGAGCTACCTTCATTCTCTCTTGAATGGTTCGCACCAACTCACTAGCGTCAGCTACCACTTCTTTCCCCAAAAGCTTGGTGTCTCCCGCCTCTGTCCAAGACATCGGTGTTCGACACCGCCTCCCATACAAAGCTTTGTATATCGCCATCTTGATACTTGCTTGGTAACTATTATTATATGTGAACTTTACCATGAAGAGATGATCCTCCCATTTCTTGCCGAAGTCGAGAGTGCACATCCTCAGCATTCCTCCATAGTACGGTTCGTTCTCTCGGTCTGCCCGTTAGTCTTAGGATGGAAGGCCGTACTGAACTTGAGTTTCGTGCCCAGGCTTTTCTGCACCAACCTCCAATCCTTAGACGTGAAACATCCGTCACGATCACTAACTATGTTCTTTGGAATCCCATGTAGTCGCACAATGTTGCGAATGTACAATTCCACCAGATTTTCCATGCTGTCCTCCTTCTGATTTGCGATGAAGTGTGCCACTTTGGTCAAGCGGTCCACGATCACCCAAATGGCGTCGTTGCCCTGCTGCGATCTAGGTAACCCATGCAAAAAATCCATGGAGATGTCATCAAATTTCCACTCTAGGATAGGAAGAGGCTTCAAAAACCCGCCCGGCTTCTGACACTCGACCTTCACCAAGGCACAGGTTTGGCACCGACTCACATACTGTAAGACCCCCCCCTTTTTTTTCTTTTTAAAACCCGGGGTCTTAGGCCCAGAATCGCCGCTTTGCGGTGACACCTTCACGTCCTGAAGGGTCATCAACACAAGGCGCCGATTCTGCCGGCCAATTCGATCACAGAAAGGTAGCACAATAATTGAAGTAAGAGCAAGTCCACTGAAAGTAAATCATATATATAGAATAAAATCTCCACGAAGGGAGTGTCCACAGAATAATAATCAGAGTACTAAAAATGCGGGCTTATGCCCGGTACATCATATCCTCACTACAAAACGCTCATACGGAAGCAAAAACAAAACTACTCAAGGCCGAGACTCACGGTCCCGGCTGTATGAACTCCAGAGCTAGACTGCCCCATCTCCAAGCGCACCGGTCTCTGGGGCTGCTCCCCTGTGCTGGGCTCCGCGATCCCCTAAAATGATGCGGTTCGAAAAGCGTTAGTCATAAAGACTAAGCCCTATCATCCCCTACCCCTTCCCACATGGCTCCTAGGTACCGAGCGGAGAGGAAGAAAGGGAAGGACATGAAGGTGGCGATTAAATGAAAGAAACAGGTGGCAGCGGAACTAATCTAGCAATTCTATAATAAATATGACAATAACAGAAAGTAGGAAAAGTAACCTTAACTTATGTGTGAAAGCGCATAAGCCAAGGGATCTTCTGCAAGGCTCCCATCGTATAGAGTGTCCCATACCACTTATACGTTGGGGTGTCGGTTATCAAACAGCAGCATATATATATAGAATTTAACCTTAATTTATAAACTTGCCCACACAAGCTTATAGACCAAGGGGTCGTTTTGCAGGTCCTAATGTATAAGCGTCCCATACCACTTATACTTTAGGTGTCAGGGTTAAATGAATCGATTATGCTATGACATGCAAGTGGGTATGATGAAAACATGCAAGTGCAACTCACACACCCGACTCTGTGCACACAGACCTTTAGTTCCCCCTTTGTTACCTCCCAGGATACCTCCGTAGTGGCAGACGGAAGCGGTGGGTTGGGCCTCGCCCACCTCTAAACTAGTAAAGCACTACCGGTCAGACCTATCGTACGCCTCAACGCTTGGTGCACTAAGCGGACGCCTGCGTACTCTTGCCGGCTGGCGCACTGAACTTCTGTTGGCGAAGTGCTAACCACACTTGCCGAGTCAGCGTATTGGCGTCGGTGCATCGACCCTCCAATACCGAAGACCCACCACCTTAATTTTCATTCCTTTTATGCATATGCAAATTTAATCGTAAACACACAAAAACCGAGCCGAAGCCCCCCGGACTAAAACGTCCGTCTCTTAACCAACCGAGCTGAAGCTCCCCGGACCATTCCGTCCGTTTCTTAACCAACCGAGCCGAAGCTCCCATAAATCTTCTTGTGCTAACAGTGTTTGTGAAAGGTGCAACCCTAATTACTAAGTTACTCTTGTCAGTTTGTTATTGCAGTTTACGTTAACCCAGGACTGCCCCCTGTATTCCCCGTGAAGGGCTCTCAAAGGGCACTAGGAACTATGATGGTAGCTGAAGCCCATCGTTCCCTTTCGCAAGGCACTTATTGTTATTGGTTGATCCCCTTTACCCATTCCCTTCTCATATTACGATAGACTATCCTAGGGTGATTTTTAACCTTCCTCTCTTCGGGAAAGACGATCTTTCGTCGAACCCGAGCACCTCTTAACCCTAGCTATCACTACTTCTCTCTACTCTTCATATCATCCTATTGTGATATCATCCACAATTGTCCACCCAGACAAAATGACTAACTCCAACGACTTTCTCAGATCATGTCCTATTGCAATTCACAGATTTGCTATATGCAGACCAACCTAGACTATATGTCGAACCGGTTATGCAATGATCCCAAAACTCATCCAAATGCCCTAAACTATTTACTGGAGACTTATCATGATATAAATAGCCTAAATCCAGAATATGATAATTTTCCTAATTTATCTGGCATTTAATTAATTTCCTCAAAAATTCCAAGGGCTACCTAGTTTGAACATGAACTACCCTAAGTTCTCATGCAAGATGTCCAGAAAATTTATAATAAATAGTAGGTTATCTCAATAGGGTAAATCCAAAGTATCATAATTTTCTATCATCAAAAGGGCACTAAAAACTATTTTAGCAATATTTACTATCTTCCATTTATGAACCAAGTACAGAAAATATTCTTCCAAAAATTATAAATAAATTATAATATGCAGATAAAGCCTTAAAATTAGCATTGGCCCAATTTCATAATTTTTCAGTAATAATATCATCCCTAATTAATTTTCAAAGCATAAAACCCCTCTTTAACATTTGTGAAGGAAATACTGGATTTACTCAACTAAAATTTTTACAAAAATTCAAGGGTAACCATTCAGTCCTAAAACATTTATTTCTAAGATTGCATGGGGTTTTAATGAACAGAAAGATCCAAATAATTAAAATATCAATTAGGGCTATAATAAACTTTACAAATGAAGTGCTGGAAATAAACATCATAAAATTCTAGGAAAATCTCTATAGCTTCTACACACTCTAAACTTACTCTACCCTAATTTCACAGCCTTTAGATAAAGTTTAGTGACGGATTGTGCTTAATTAGTATTTTACCCTAAAGCTAAAATTAAGGTTTTGAGGTATCTACTTGTCTCCAAATTCTCCAAGATTCCATTCAGATGATTCTTATCATGCTTATGTCAACTCTACAGAGTTTCAAGGCAATACGAGAGCAATTGCCCCATGTCCTTCTCAACCCTCAAAACCCTCCATTTAGGGTTTGAGCTTGGATCCTAGGGTAAATCAACCCTAAACCATACCATTCTCTCCAAGTGGGTTATAGTAACCCCTCCAAGTCAGTGGTCAAGATATCAGTCTCTGTTGAGGTGATATGACCATTCTAACCTCTAGTGCACTTTTTACTCAAAATGCCTCACTATTGCCTAGTTAAGAATAGGTGACTCCCTATCCAAAACTAATCCAAGTGAGTTGAAAATTTGTACAGAGCTAAGTTTTATAGCCAGGGACCACTCACCAAAATTTGGGAGGGTTTGGAGGTCATTTTACCACTTAAATAAATTCCTCTAACTTAATTAAATTAAAACAGAAACTTTAGGCAAAGTATCTCCAAAAATTCCCATTTTTGGACAGCCTCTAGATATGGCTAAGGATAACCCCCTGCCCAAATTTCAGGTCATTTGGTCAAAGGACGAAGCGTGGGCATTCATTTTAGTTCCTGCCCAACTCTAGGTATAGCCCCCACTAAAACGGGTTCTGCGGTTAAACCGCTTACCCAAACGAGTTGAAATGAAGTTTTAAATTAACCTAGACTTGAAGGGCTACAACTTTCGTGACTGGCCATTTTTTCTAAATAGGCCTCTAAATGCCTCGTTTTGTAATGTCAAAAGGCGTGTCAAAAAGGAGATAATAATTCCTTATAATTGATAAATGAATAGTAATTGATTTTACTGTTCATCTTCCCTTCCAGACAGAACCCGTAAACTGAACTCAGAAAAATATATTTCCTGTAGCTCTTCCATGGTCCGTTGCCGGCCGTCCGGTCACTTCCCTGGCCAGCCACCACCACCACCACCTCCGTCGAGGCGATGGCTAGCGGTCGGCGGTGGTTTGGCCGCCGGAGGTGGCGGTTTCCGGCGTACCCGAAAATATATTTTTTCATGGTTTATCCATGAAAACTCGAGATAGGTTCGGCTCCGTTGAGCACGAACTTCATTCCTATGATCCTAAGATCTACCCATAAGAGAAGAAGTAGAGGAGGACCTTGTTCGCGGTTTGAAGGCGAGATGAACGTCGGATTGTCATGGCGCGGTGGTGGCGTTCCCGAACTTCTTCAACAGCAAGAGAAGAAATCTGAATCCGTTTTATCGAGCGTGTAACCTTCTCCTCTTGCTCTAAGGAGGCTGTTATAGATCTCCAAGTGGGGAGGGGGAAGGGTGAATCATTCATGGCAATAAAAGCTCCCTTAACGAATGGCTTTTCGGTTATGGTGGAGAGAAGGAAACGTTGGAATAAGAAGAGGCGTTTACCAGGTGGCGATTTCCTATTGGACCTCACTCTCTCTTTCTTATTAAGTAATTAAAGGAGGATACAACCCATAATTACTCCTGCTATAATTTCCCATAATAAGAATTGATTATGAATCGGGTTATAGAAATTTCCAGTCTGGCTGACGTTTCGGCCTTTGTCACGGGCGTGACACGTGGGTCACGGGCGTGACAGGCCCGAGTGGAAAATTCTGAGTTCAACAATCGTCGATCTGAGATCGACGATCGTCGAAAGGTGGTCACGCCCTTGGTCACGGGCGTGACACGTGGGTCACGGGCGTGACCGGCCAAGATGCAAATTCCGCGCTCAGCGATCGTCTCGCTGAGATCGACGATCTCCGAAGGGGGTCACGCCCTAGGTCACGGGCGTGACATATGGGTCACGGGTGTGACAGGGCCATGACGCAAATTCTGCGCTCGACGATCGTCACGCTGAGATCGACGATCGTCGAAGGGGTCACGCCCTAGGTCACGGGCGTGACACATAGGTCACGGGCATGACATGCCCGGGTTGAAAATTCTGCGCTCGACGATCGTCTCCCTGAGATCGACGATCGTCGAAGGAGTCATGCCCTAGGTCACAGGCGTGACAGGTCGGTCACGGGCGTGACCAACCCGTGACCCGAAATCTCGGTCGATGTATTTCAATTTTTGGGCTTCCTAGGGTTCTGTCACGACAAACCGACTCCTAGGGTATAGCCGGAAATGGGATGTTACAAATCCCAATAAACAAAACAAAAATTTCGTCCCCAAAATTGAGGTTGAGCCTACGGGGATTTCTACCGAAATAAATTAAACTTGTAACATCCCATACGTTTTTTTTTCTATTGGGTTCAAGCGACTACTTGTTTGATAAACGAAGACAATATCCCCAATAAACAAAAGATTAGCCCCTACTTTCCTGCGCTTGCCTAGGTTCTCAATTTCCCTTACCTAGTCCTACCGGTTCAATGCAAGAAGGTAATTTATTGTATACTGAGAGGTGGTGAGGTATACCTGACTGAACAACTCCGGGTATTTTTGCCTCATCAGGTCCTGCGGTTCCCAGGTGTGCTCCTCCTGACCGTGGTTTCTCCACAGAACCTTGACTAAGGGGATCTTCTTGCGGCGTAAGATCCGTACTCCTTTGTCGTCGATCCGAACCGGCTCTAAGTGAACAGATCGGTCTGAGGCTACCGGTCCTTCGGTGGTCAAAATCTGCTGTTCCGGGCGTAGTAGAGCCCTTCTCAGCAAAGAAATGTGGAAGACGTCGTGTAGAGCTGCCAACTCTGGTGGCAACTCCAGCCGGTAAGCTAGGGGCCCGATCCGCTCCAGGATCCGGTAAGGGCCCATATACCTAGGGCTGAGCTTCTTCTTCTGACCACGCACCCGTGAAACTCCATGCATGGGCCGGATCTTCAAAAACACTCGGTCCCCCACCTGAAACTCCACCTGACGATGTCGGGCATCATAATACTTAGCTTGTCTGCTCTGTGCCTCCAACATCCTATCTCTGATCAGTCTCACCTGTGCCTCGGTGTCTTCAACAAAATCCGATCCCAACACCTTCGGATCCTCGTCCTGAACCCAAGAAAGCGGGGTCCTACATTTTCTTCCATACAAGGCTTCATAAGGCGCCATCCTGATGCTGGACTTGTAGCTATTGTTATAGGAGAACTCGACCAACGGCAACATCTTCTCCCACGGCTCCCCTCGGTCCAGTATACACAGTCGTAGTAGATCCTCCAACGTCCTGTTGGTGCGCTCTGTCTGCCCGTCCGCTTGAGGGTGGAAGGCCGTTCTAAAAGTCAATCGGGTGCCCAGATATGCCTGCACTGACCGCCACTCCCTGGATGTAAACTATCGTCCTGGGCACGCCATGGTATCGAATATACTGCTCCACGAACTTCCGTACCAGCACTCCCACCGAGTCATCCTTCCTGATTGGTATAAAGCGGGCCACCTTCGTCAACCGATCAACAATCACCCAGATCGAGTCATTCCCTGTCCGAGACCGGGGAAGCCCATGTATAAAATCCATAGCTATATCATCAAACTTCCACTCCGACACCGGGAGTGGCTGCAACAGTCCTGCGGGGTTCCTGCACTCCGCCTTCACCAACTGACACACCTCACAATGGGTCACGAAGTACGTAATGTCCTTCTTCATGCCCGGCCAAAACATCGTCTTCTTCAGATCAACGGTCATCTTTGTGATCCCTGGGTGCACCGACTACCGGTTGCAATGCGCCTCCATCATAATATCCTCTCGGATCTGGCCTCCTGCGGGTATATATACTCTGCCTCTGAAATGTAGCAATCCATCTCTCAGGGAATAATCTCTCGTCAAACCCTCCTCCAAGGCTCGGAATATCGGCTCTGCCCATGCATCTGTCCTCTGTCCGTCCCGAATGCGATCCCGAATATCATCTATGGCCACCATCGATGCCAGATACTCCCTATACAACTCTGGATCATCCCCGGACACTAGGGATATCTGCATATCTCTGAATGACCGGACTAGCTCCATGGACATAACCTGGGGTCCTTCTTCGGAAGTGGCAGCTCTCCGACTCAACGCGTCGGCCACCATGTTTGCCTTCCCTGGATGGTAGTGCATCTCATACTGATAGTCTGCTAAGAATTCCACCCAGTGCCTCTGCCTGATATTCAGCTCCTTCTGCATGTCCACGTATTTCAAGTTCTTGTGGTCGGAGTAGATGTCACAGTGGACTCCATAAAGATAATGGCGCCAGACCTTCAGAGCAAAAACAACCGCTCCCATCTCAAGGTCGTGCACCGGGTAGTTCTTCTCATGGGTCTTCAGCTGGCGGGAGGCATATGCTATGACGTGTCCGTTCTGCATCAGCACCGCTCCCATCCCCTGGTATGATGCGTCGGTATACACCTGGAATCCTTCCTTTCCAGATGGAAGGGCCAGAATAGGGGCTGAGATGAGTCGGTCCTTCAGCTCCTGGAAAGCCGCCCGGCACTGCGGGGTCCAAACGAAAGGTGCCTCCTTCTTTGTCAAAGATGTAAGGGGGAGGGCAATTTGAGAGAACCCCTCCACGAACTTCCGGTAATAACCGGCAAGTCCCAAGAAACTTCGTACATCGGTGGCTGTCTTCAACTGCGGCCAATCTCGAACTGCCTGAATCTTTGCCGGATCCACTGCCAACCCGGCTCCGCTGATAATGTGGCCTAGGAAAGCCACCTCCTTCAACCAAAACTGACACTTGTTGAATTTCGCGTAAAGGCGATGCTCCCGCAACCTCTCCAGAGTCAGTGCCAGATACCGAGTGTGCTCCTCCTCTGTCCTAGAGTAGATCAGGATGTCGTCTATGAATACTATGACGAACACATCCAAGTAGGCCTCGAAAACCCAGTTCATGAGGCTCATGAACGCCAACGGTGCATTCGTGAGCCCGAAGGGCATCACGGTGAACTCATACATGCCATATCTGCTACTGAAGGCCGTCTTCGGGATATCCTCCTCCTGGATCCGCAGCTGGTAGTATCCTGACCTCAAGTCCAGCTTCGAGAAATAATGGGCTCCCTCCAGCTGGTCGAACAATTCGTCTATCCGTAGGAGCGGATAGGTATTCCGGACGGTCAGCCTGTTTAGTGCTCGATAATCGATGCACAGGCGAAGTGTCCCATCCTTCTTCTTCACGAATAGGACCGGGGCTCCCCATGGCAAGGAACTCGGTCTAACAAATCCCGCCTCCACCAACTCTTGCAACTGAGTCTGAAACTCCGCCAACTCCTTCGGGGCCATCCGATAGGGAGCCCTGGATATCAGCTTAGCCCCTGGCACCAACTGAATCTGAAAATCCTTCTCCCTGTGCGGAGGCAATCCTGGCAGCTTCTCTGGAAACACATCGGCGTAATCACAAACCACCGGTATATTGGCAATCCGATCCTTCTCCTCGGTCATCTCGAACAACACCTGATATACCACGTCTCCCTGCAGATGGGCCTTGACGGCCTGTACCGAAGATAAGAGTATACGAGAGGCAGGTCTTATACCTTCGATGACAATGAAAGAGTCCCCGTGTCTCACGGTGATCCTCTTCGCTTGGCAATCAATCTGGGCAGGGTTCCAGTGCAGCCATACCATGCCCAGGATTAGGTCGTAGTCCGTCAGCTTCAAAATCGTTGTTGGAGCCTTGAACGCCTTTCCACCAATTTCTGCCTCCATATTGCAGTGATCCGTGGTAAAGAGCTCAGATCCATCCGGTAGTCGCACCCTCATCCTCGAGCCCGTGAATCGCTCCACGCCTTCCAGTCCTTCTACGAATGTCTTCGACACAAAGGAGTGAGTAGCTCCAGTATCGAAAAGCGTGCGGGCAGGCTTGCCGCTGATGAAGACTATACTTGGGGTGATTAGATGTCTTAGGGTTCTATAAAGAATTTTCTATCCTTGTTAATCTATCTAGTGCGGTTCTAAGTTTTAACCACTAAAAGGGAAATTCTATGAAAATAAAGAAGCATTGCGGCGTACCTGCTATGACCTGCTCCGGATTCCGAGGCTGCGCAAGGTCCAAAGCATATACCTGCTCCCTTCCCTGTCTACGGTCTCCCTCCTGGTATCCACGACCGTGGCCGCGTCCTCGGCCTCCGTAATGCTGAGCTGGTGGGCCACCCTGTGGTGCTGGAGGTGGTGCCCCCCTCATCGGGCAGTTCCTCCGGATGTGCCCAATCTGATGACAAAGGAAGCACTCTGGTGGGGGATACGCCATTCCCCCGGGTCTCGGCATCTCCTGCATCCGAAGAGGTTGAGGGACCAATATCACCTGCTCCCTCGGCTCCTACCTCACTTCCTGACGAGGCTGGTCCTCTGTCCTTCTCCCCTCTGGTATAGCACCTCGCCGCTGGTCATTTCTGACTCTCCGTCCCTGATCCTCTGCTGGCCGCTTCCGGCCCCGGGTGGTGTGCCAATCAGCCTCAATCCTTTTTGCCATCTACAAAATCCGGGAGATAGGCCCGTCAGATACAAACAACAAAGCCTCCCCCAAGTCTTCCCGCAGGACCTTATAGAACCTCTTGATGTACCCTGCTTCGTCCAGCTGGTAAGAATCTGCATATCGAGCCAGATGGTCGAACTCCCGATGGTACTCCACCACCGTCCGGGTGCCATGCTTCAACTGTAAGAACCGCTCCTCCAACTCATCCCTGGCCGACTGCGGAACGAAATGCTCCAGCAGTGCGGCCCTTAACTCTTCCCAGGTAACCTCCGCAACCTCCCTATCGGCAAATGTCGTGTCCAACACCGTCTTCCACCACCTCTTGGCATGGGACTCCAGGCAAGATACAACCAGAGCCACCCTCTCCTCCCAGGGACACCGTATCCCGGTCAGCATCTCGTACATAATATCCAGCCACTCTTCCGTCCGAACCGCCGACTCTGTCCCCAAGTAGGACGGGGGAGACAGTCCTCGGAAGATGCTCAGCCAGTTGGCCCCCGGATTTGGCTGCGGGACCGGAACCTGCTTGGCCCTAAAAGCCTCCAGGATGGCAGTCAGAGTCTGTCCCATGTCTGACTGAAGGAAAGGAGTGGGGACCAGTGGAAGTGGTGCAACATCCTGAGCCTATTGAACTCTACCTTGTGGCGTAGGCTGTGCTGGAGGCTGCGTAACAAAAACCCATACTGAGAAAACGTTCAATCTTTAATAAAAGAGGACAATTTATATGTGATCCCCATATGGGCACACCACTGCTTCCGCTGCTTAGTTTGTCCCCAAACTAAACTCGAGCGGGGGTGACCCAGGGATAGTGGACTACTACTTTTTTTTTCAGATCGATGTTTCGCTCTGATACCACTTGTAAGACCCCCCTTTTTTCTTTTTAAAACCCGGGGTCTTAGGCCCAGAATCGCCGCTTTGCGGTGACACCTTCACGTCCTGAAGGGTCATCACCACAAGGCGCCGATTCTGCCGGCCAATTCGATCACAGAAAGGTAGCACAATAATTGAAGTAAGAGCAAGTCCACTGAAAGTAAATCACATATATAGAATAAAATCTCCACGAAGGGAGTGTCCACAGAATAATAATCAGAGTACTAAAAATGCGGGCTTATGCCCGGTACATCATATCCTCACTACAAAATGCTCATGCGGAAGCAAAAACAAAACTACTCAAGGCCGAGACTCACGGTCCCGGCTGTATGAACTCCAGAGCTAGACTGCCCCATCTCCAAGCACACCGGTCTCTGGGGCTGCTCCCCTATGCTGGGCTCCGCGATCCCCTAAAATGATGCGGTTCGAAAAGCGTCAGTCATAAAGACTAAGCCCTATCATCCCCTACCCCTTCCCCCATGGCTCCTAGGTACCGAGCGGAGAGGAAGAAAGGGAAGGACATGAAGGTGGCGATTTAATGAAAGAAACAGGTGGCAGCGGAACTAATCTAGCAATTCTAGAATAAATATGACAATAACAGAAAGTAGGAAAAGTAACCTTAACTTATGTGCGAAAGCGCATAAGACAAGGGATCTTCTGCAAGGCTCCCATCGTATAGAGTGTCCCATACCACTTATATGTTGGGGTGTCGGTTATCAAACAGCAGCATATATATATAGAATTTAACCTTAATTTATAAACTTGGCCACACAAGCTTATAGACCAAGGGGTCATTTTGCAGGTCCTAATGTATAAGCGTCCCATACCACTTATACTTTAGGTGTCAGGGTTAAATGAATCGATTATGCTATGACATGCAAGTGGGTATGATGAAAACATGCAAGTGCAACTCACACACCCGACTCTGTGCACACAGACCTTTAGTTCCCCCTTTCGGAGCCGTTACCTCCCAGGATACCTCCGTAGTGGCAGACGGAAGCGGTGGGTTGGGCCTCGCCCACCTCTAAACCAGTAAAGCACTATCGGTCAGACCTATCGTATGCCTCAACGCTTGGTGCACTAAGCGGACGCCTGCGTACTCTTGCCGGCTGGCGCACCGGACTTCTGTTGGCGAAGTGCTAACCACACTTGCCGAGTCAGCGTATTAGCGTCGGTGCATCGACCCTCCAATACAGAAGACCCACCACCTTAATTTTCATTCCTTTTATGCACATGTAAATTTAATCGTAAACACACAAAAACCGAGCCGAAGCCCCCCGGACTAAAATTTCCATCTCTTAACCAACCGAGCCGAAGCTCCCCGGACCATTCCGTCCGTCTCTTAACCAACCGAGCCGAAGCTCCCATAAATCTTCTTGTGCTAACAGTGTTTGTGAAAGGTGCAACCCTAATTACTAAGTTACTCTTGTCAGTTTGTTATTGCAGTTTACGTTAACCCAGGACTGCCCCCGGTATTCCCCGTGAAGGGCTCTCAAAGGGCACTAGGAACTATGATGGTAGCTGAAGCCCATCGTTCCCTTTTGCAAGGCACTTATTATTATTGGTTGATCCCCTTTACCCATTCCCTTCTCATATTACGATAGACTATCCTAGGGTGATTTTTAACCTTCCTCTCTTCGGGAAAGACGATCTTTCGTCGAACCCGAGCACCTCTTAACCCTAGCTATCACTACTTCTCTCTACTCTTCATATCATCCTATTGTGATATCATCCACAATTGTCCACACAGACAAAATGACTAACTCCAACGACTTTCTCAGATCATGTCCTATTGCAATTCACAGATTTGCTATATGCAGACCAACCTAGACTATATGTCGAACTGGTTATGCAATGATCCCAAAACTCATCCAAATGCCCTAAACTATTTACTGGAGACTTATCATGATATAAATAGCCTAAATCCAGAATGTGGTAATTTTCCTAATTTATCTGGCATTTAATTAATTTCCTCAAAAATTCCAAGGGCTACCGGTTTGAACATGAACTACCCTAAGTTCTCATGCAAGATGTCCAGCAAATTTATAATAAATAGTAGGTTATCTCAATAGAGTAAATCCAAAGTATCATAATTTTCTATCATCAAAAGGGCACTAAAAACTATTTTAGCAATATTTACTATCTTCCATTATTTATGAACCAAGTACAGAGAATATTCTTCCAAAAATTATAAATAAATTATAAATGCAGATAAAGCCTTAAAATTAGCATTGGCCCAATTTCATAATTTTTCAGTAATAATATCATCCCTAATTAATTTTCAAAGCATAAAACCCCTCTTTAACATTTGTGAAGGAAGTACTGGATTTACAGAATTAAAAATTATACAAAAATTCAAGGGTAACCATTCAGTCCTAAAAAATTTATTTCCAAGATTGCATGGGGTTTTAATGAACAGAAAGATCCAAATAATTAAAACATCAATTAGGGCTATAATAAACTTTACAAATGAAGTGCTGGAAATAAACATCATAAAATTCAAGTAAAATCTCTATAGCTTCTACCCACTCCAAAACTTACTCTACCCTAATTTCATAGCCTTTAGATAAAGTTTAGTGACGGATTGTGCTTAATTAGTATTTTACCCTAAAGCTTAAATTAAGGTTTTGAGGTATCTACTTGTCTCCAAATTCTCCAAGATTCCATTCAGATGATTCTTATCATGCTAATGTCAACTCTACAGAGTTTCAAGGCAATACGAGAGCAATTGCCCATATGTCCTTCTCAACCCTCAAAACCCTCCATTTAGGGTTTGAGCTTGGATCCTAGGGTAAATCAACCCTAAACCATACCATTCTCTCCAAGTGGGTTATAGTAACCCCTCCAAGTCAGTGGTCAAGATATCAGTCTCTGTTGAGGTGATATGACCATTCTAACCTCTAGTGCACTTTTTACTCAAAATGCCTCACTATTGCCTAGTTAAGAATAGGTGACTCCCTATCCAAAACTAATCCAAGTGAGTTGAAAATTTGTACAGAGCTAAGTTTTATAGCCAGGGACCACTCACCAAAATTTGGGAGGGTTTGGAGGTCATTTGACCACTTAAATAAATTCCTCTAACTTAATTAAATTAAAAAAGAAACTTTAGGCAAAGTATCTCCAAAAATTCCCATTTTTGGACAGCCTCTAGATATGGATAAGGATAACCCCCTGCCCAAATTTCAAGTCATTTGGTCAAAGAACGAAGCGTGGGCATTCATTTTAGTTCCTGCCCAACTCTAGGTATAGCCCCCACTAAAACGGGTTCTGCGGTTAAACCGCTTACCCAAACGAGTTGAAATGAAGTTTTAAATTAACCTAGACTCGAAGGGCTACAACTTTCGTGACTGGCCATTTTTCCTAAATAGGCCTCTAAATGCCTCGTTTTGTAATGTCAAAAGGGGTGTCAAAAAGGAGATAATAATTC
Source organism: Platanthera zijinensis (assembly GCA_039513925.1). Classification (NCBI taxonomy): domain Eukaryota; kingdom Viridiplantae; phylum Streptophyta; class Magnoliopsida; order Asparagales; family Orchidaceae; genus Platanthera; species Platanthera zijinensis. Next base: position 12,593,347 of record CM077098.1, read on the forward strand.
CTTATAATTGATAAATGAATAGTAATTGATTTTACTGCTCATCTTCCCTTCCAGACAGAACCCGTAAACTGAACTCATAAAAATATATTTCCTGTAGCTCTTCCATGGTCCATTGCCGGCCGGCCGGTCACTTCCCTGGCCAGCCACCACCACCACCACCTCTGTCGAGGCGATGGCTAGCGGTCGGCGGTGGTTTGGCCGCCGGAGGTGGCGGTTTCCGGCGTACCCGAAAATATATTTTTTCATGGTTTATCCATGAAAACTCGAGATAGGTTCGGCTCCATTGAGCACGAACTTCATTCCTATGATCCTAAGATCTACCCATAAGAGAAGAAGTAGAGGAGGACCTTGTTCGCGGTTTGAAGGCGAGATGAATGTCGGATTGTCATGGCACGGTGGTGGCGTTCCCGAACTTCTTCAACAGCAAGAGCAGAAATCTGAATCCGTTTGATCGAGCATGTAACCTTCTCCTCTTTCTCTAAGGAGGCTGTTATAGATCTCCAAGTGGGGAGGGGGAAGGGTGAATCATTCATGGCAATAAAAGATCCCTTAACGAATGGCTTTTCGGTTATGGTGGAGAGAAGGAAACGTTGGAATAAGAAGAGGCGTTTACCAGGTGGCGATTTCCTATTGGACCTCACTCTCTCTTTCTTATTAAGTAATTAAAGGAGGAAACAGCCCATAATTACTCCTGCTGTAAATTCCTATAATCAGAATTGATTATGACCTAGGGCGTGACACTTGGGTCACGGGCGTGACAGGCCCGAGTGGCAAATTCTGAGTTCGACGATCGTCGATCTGAGATCGACGATCGTCAAAAGGTGGTCACGCCCTTGGTCACGGGCGTGACACGTGGGTCACGGACGTGACCGGCCAAGATGCAAATTCCGCGCTCAGCGATCGTCTCGCTGAGATCAACGATCGCCGAAGGGGGTCACGCCCTAGGTCACGGGCGTGACACATGGGTCACGGGTGTGACAGGGCCATGACGCAAATTCTGCGCTCGACGATCATCGCGCTGAGATCGACGATCGTCGAAGGGGTCACGCCCTAGGTCATGTGCGTGACACATAGGTCACGGGCGTGACATGCCCGGGTTGAAAATTCTGCGCTCGACGATCGTCTCCTTGAGATCGACGATCGTCGAAGGAGTCACGCCCTAGGTCACGGGTGTGACGATTCGGTCATGGGCGTGACCAACCCGTGACCCGAAATCTCGATCGATGTATTTCAATTTTTGGGCTTCCTAGGGTTCTGTCACGACAAACCGAATCCTAGGGGTCTAGACGGAAATGGGATGTTACACATACAAAGCTACATCCCGCTTCAGACCAGGCCACCAATAGGATTTCTTCATATCCAAGTATATCTTTGTACTACCTGGGTGAATGGAGTACTTTGTGAAGTGGGCCTCAAACATCAACTCCTCACGGAGCTTGCCGAACCTCGGTACACAAATCCTCCCGCCCTTCTTAAGAATCCGATCAATCATCTCCCAGGCGCTGCCCTCGCCCTTTTGAGCTTCCTCCACGTATGGTTGGAACTCTGCATCCAAACGGGTCGCTTCCCGAATACGATCGCATAAGTCGTTCTGCATTTCAATCCAGTTTAACCGAGCCATGCTAGACTCGCCTCTGGCTGCACATTCCATGTCGAGGGACTCCCAGTCCCGCCTCAATCGTTCATCATGAGCTTCAATCCAATTTCCTTGCCCCGAGTATTTTTTACTCAAAGCATCAGCCACCACATTAGCTTTGCCTGGCGTGTACTAAATCTCCACTTCGTAGTCCCCAAGGAACTCGATCCACCTACGCTGCCGCATATTTAATTCCTTCTGATCTAAGAGATACTTCATACTTTTGTGGTCCGTGAAGATCTCCACTTTCGCACCATAAACGTAGTGTCGCCACAATTTCAACGCAATGATTACCGCCGCCAATTACAAATCATGTACGGGGTAGTTTCTCTCGTGCGGCTTAAACTGCCTAGACCCAAAGGCTATCACGCTTCCACACTACACCAGAACGCACCCCAAACCGCATCCGGATGCATCACTGAAAGTCTGAAATCCTTCGGTCCCCTTCGACAGACTTTGGATTGGCGTCGTCATAAGCCTCTCCTTTAGGGTATCAAATGCCTGATTGCACTCTTGTGTCCACACGAATTTCTGATCCTTACGAGTTAGTGAAGTGAGGGGTAGAGCTATCGGCGAAAAGTTTACCACAAACCTTCGATAGTATCCGGCTAGTCCAAGAAAACTCTGGACTTCCGCCACGGTCCTTAATACTGGCCAATCTTTGATTGCTTCCACTTTCATTTGATCTACTGCCACCACATCCCCACTAATCACATAGCACAAAAACGCCACTTTTTCCAACCAGAATTCGCACTTGGAGAACGTTGCATAAAGCCGGTTCTCTCTCAGCACTTGCAACACCATTCTCAAGTGAGTCTCGTGCTCCGCTTTCGATTTGGAATAAACCAAAATGTCATCTATAAAGATGACTACAAACAAGTCCAAGTATTTGCGAAACACTCGGTTCATCAAGTCCATGAATACGGATGGTGCGTTCGTCAGCCCGAACGACATCACCAAAAACTCAAAGTGTCCATACCTCGTGCCAAACGCAGTTTTGGGTATGTCTTCGTCTCGAATCCGTAACTGATAATATCCTGACTTCAAGTCCAACTTGGAATACACCACCGACCCCACCAACTGGTCGAATAGATCGTCTATTCGGGGAATCAGATACTTATTCTTAATAGTCAGTTTGTTCAACTCTCGGTAGTCTATGCACAACTGCATACTACCGTCCTTCTTCTTTACGAACAACACCGGCGCACTCAACGGTGAAGAATTGGGTCTGATATACCCCTGCTCCAAAGGCTCCTCCAACTGAACTTTAAGTTCGGCCAACTCCTTTGGTGCCATCCTAAAGGGAGGACATGACACCGACCTAGTGTCACACCCGTATTTTCTCCAAATATAAGGATTATCAGAGTATGAGAAAAACACGCGTCATAATGCCACGTCGAGCAGGGGATAACTACTGACGCTCAGGCAAAACCATCTACTTTACTTTATGAAAAAAAAGTTTAATGATTAGAAAATCAGTTATATTTTTAGAGGCCGTATCCCTCGGCTCGGTGGATCACCTAGTCCACAGTTTAAAAACTATACTTATACGCTGTGGAAAATACTTTATTCAGGTTTGACATCCTAAAGGAGTGCATAAGTTCCCCAAGAGGACAACTTATGGTATGCAAGACTCTACATTTAATTTATATTATATATAAGAAAATGATCTTTTTACGTTGTTTGGAAAATAGTGATTGAGTTTTATAAAACATGTTGACCATGTGATATACTTATAATAATAATTTTAGTTTTAAAAGTAACAAGCAACCTAGCATAAATCGTTCCCAGAGCAAGAAGACTATCTCCAGAAAAGATAGCAGCAAAAGTAATATATCAAGTATAAGGGAAAAACTACCAGTGGGCGCCAACAACCTGACACGAACCCACTGATAAATATGTATGTCTATAAGAAAGTGCAGAAAAACTACCTTACTAATAAAGCAACAGGATCTCTAAAGTCTAAGAGACCACCAACAACACCACAACAACTTAGCCACCAAACTGGCTACTGTCTAGAACCCGAGGCATTCAAAAGACGAAAGAATACCTTAGCAAGCAAAACAAGGAAAACTGCACGAAAGTGTCAATCAGATGATAAATGAAAGAGGAAAAACAAAGCAGTAAAAGTCACAACTGCCCAAGGCAAGACAAAAAGAAATTCACTAGGTGCGAGGAAACAGCATCAACCCTACCCAGAAACTACTTCCTGCAGAGTTTACTAAGCTGCCAAGAGCCCAAAATGCTACAATCTACTAAGGAAGAAACGTCTAACACCCTAAGCTCTGGGAGATGGTAGTAGCAAAACAAACAACGTGGATCTGGGTTGGAGGAAAACTCAGTACCCCAACCACCATTTCCATGCCAACAAAGCTCAAGGGTCTACATGTGATAGCACTAGGGATCTTCCACCCCCTTACCCAGCCCGTACCTGGAGCAAGATAGAAGAACAGGATGGCCACGGCTAAATTACATAACACCACCCCCATTAAGAGCTTCAAACTACCACTACTAACCACGATCCATGATTCGGCCTTTAGGAAAGAAAAACATAGCCGACAAGGAACCTCAAAGAAAATCAAGGAATTCACTCGGGAGTAAAAATCACGGTAGGGGAAAAGTGTTTAAATGACTCAACACGGCTTGGCGTTGAGTGGGACCCACTCACTCAACGCCTAAACCAAACCTTGACATTGAGTGAGTTAGCCTCCCTCAGTGCCAGAACAACTATAGCGTTGAATGAGGTTTACTCACTCAACGCCCACTGCAAGAACAGCTCTGGCGTTGAGTGAGCTTGCCTCACTCAACGCCAAAACAGGCATGGCGTTCAGTGAGGTTCACTCACTCAACGCCTCCCGCAAGAATACTCTGGCGTTGAGTGAGCTAACCTCACTCAACGCCAAAATAGCTATGGCGTTGAGTGAGGTACACTCACTCAACGCCCTGGCACTTAATCGCAAACAGAGAATGTGGCGTTGAGTGAGCTGGCCTCACTCAACGCAAAAACAGCAATGGCGTTGAGTGAAGCTCACTCACTCAATGCCTTGACACTTAGTCGCAAAAGAAGACTGTTGCGTTGAGTGAGTCCACCTCACTCAATGCCAAAACAACAATGGCATTGAGTGAGGTTCACTCACTCAACGCCCTGGCACTTAGCCGCAAACAAGGCAATCTGCGGCGTTGAGTGAGCTGACCTCACTCAACGCCAAAACATCAATGGCGTTGAGTGAGGTCGTATCACTCAATGCCAGAAGTCCTGGCTGCAAAGAAGGGCTGTGGCGTTGAGTGAATCTACCTCACTCAACGCCAAAGCAGAAATGGCGTTGAGTGAGGTTCACTCACTCAATGCCATAGGACTTGGCCGCAAACTTGCCTACGGTGTTGAGTGAGGTCACCTCACTCAACGCCAAAACCGAAATGGCGTTGAGTGAGGTCGACTAACTCAATACCAAAGTGCTTAGCCTCAGAAAAGGCTGCGGCGTTGAGTGAGCACACCTCACTCAACGCCAAAGTACTTGGCCGTACAGAAAGCTACGGCGTTGAGTGAGGTCACCTCACTCAACGCCAAAACCGAAATGGCGTTGAGTGAGGTCGACTCACTCAACGTCAAAGTACTTAGCCTCAGAAAAGGCTGTGGCGTTGAGTTAGAACACCTCACTCAACGCCAAAGTACTTAGCTTCTCAAAAAACCGCGGCGTTGAGTGAGTTCACCTCACTCAACGCCAAAACGGAAATGGCGTTGAGTGAGGTCGACTCACTCAATGCCAAAGTACTTAGCCGCTAGCAGGGGCTGCGGCGTTGAGTGAGTCCACCTCACTCAACGCCCTAGTACTTAGCACAAAACTCAAACCGACTACAGCTGTGGCGTTGAGTGTGTGCACCACACTCAATGCCAAACCCGCAATGGCTTTGAGTGTGTGCACCACACTCAACGCCGGCAAACCAGAGAGCCCAGATTTGGCTCTTGCCAAGACACACAGCAGGTACCCCCCTCCCTCACTCTCTCTCTCACGGCTTCACCCGCAAGGCACCAACAAGACTGAAATCTTGGGTCTAAATGGCGGAAACTACGCCGGTGGGTTGAGCACCAACAACACAAAGAGGGGGGCTCACAAGGAGAAACTAAAGCCCTAATTTCAGCAAGGTAAAAGAACAAGCTTGGCTTCTAACCTAGGGCTAACCGGGAATTTGAAATTACCAAGAGAAACAAAACGGCAAGGGCAAGAATACCACTTGCCTCAATTTTTTGGCGAAGCTCGGTCGGCTTTCCCTCCTCTTCACACGACACTAGCAACAGCAAGCACCTAAAAGCAAAATCCCGCACTTTAATGGCGGAATCCGCAAGAACCGAAAAATCCAAGTCTCCTAAAACTCCACGAAAATCAAATCTCTTACCGTAGAAATGTAGATCTGAGCAAGAGCAAGCCAAAGCCGCTTTTGGAATCGAATTTTGTCCACAAACACTCCCAAATTCGGCGTCCAAAGGCTAGGGCAGTCCGCCGTTTTTTCTCCGCTGCTTTTCCGCGAACTGGAGCAGGCGGTTTCGGTCTTGGGAAGAAGGAGGAGAGTGGGCCCGCCAACTTCTAATTAAAGCTTTTTAAATAAGCCTTAACACGCCAGTTCAGCCTAACCGTATCCCGAGCCACCGGTTCACTTAAATTAAGAGGGTTTCTAATTAGATTTACTAATGATACACCCAAAACGACGCGAAAACCAAACTACCTCGGAATTCGACGAAATTCGCACCGTAGTTAAATACCCATGCTACGAACACAACGGCGAAGTCGAAATTAACTTTCGACAAACAGAACTAGAGTTATACCCACCTAAAGCCAAAACACAAGCATCCCCCAAGAGGCCACATCGGGTCACCCAAACGACTCAGCTTGCTAGGGAGATCTTGCCCATGGGCTACAAAATAGGTCACTCAGTTCTAAGGAGTTAAACCACACTCCACAAATGGCACAAGCCACGAAAATGCGTCACCGTAATGCCAAACGAGAATAAAATAATCGTAGAAAAAATCGGGGGCGTTACAGTCACTCCCCCTAAAAGAAAGTTTCATCCTGAAACTTTACGCACAACACTTCTACTATAGAAGGAAAAGTAACAAATAGGAGTTACAAGAAGGGAAACATACAAATAAAATAAGGGAAACAGGTGAGGGTAAGCCTTCCTCATGGCCGACTCTAGCTCCCAAGTCGCGCTCTCCAAATCCTGATTCTTCCATAGAACTTTCACCATCGGAATGGAATTCTTTCGCAGCACCCGTTCCTGAGTATCAAAAATACATGGACCGACAATTCAACAAAAGAGAGATTGGGCTCCAACTGGGGAACAACGTCCAAGACTTGCCCACTGCTGCGCACACACTTCCGCAATTTGCTTACATGGAAAACATTATGAACACCTGGGAAGTTTTCTGGCAAATCCAACCTGTAAGCTGACACGCCAATCCGCTCCATAATCTTAAACGGGCCAACATACCTCGGGTCCAATTTCCGATTCTTACCAAACCTCTTTACACCCACCATCGGGGAAACCTTAAGAAACACAAGGTCCCCTACAGAAAACTCCAAGGCAGACCTACGCCGATTGGCGTTCTTCTCGTATCTCTCCTGTGCTATACGAAGCTTTTCTCGGATAAGATTCACTGCGACTTCCATCTCCTCAAGTGCATCCGGACCCAACAAGGGTCTCTCACCCACCTCAGCCCAAAACAGGGGAGTTCTGCAGCGCCTCCCATACAAGGCTTCAAACGGAGCCATTTGCAAACTTTCTTGATAACTGTTGTTGTATGCAAATTCCATAAGTCGCAACTGCTCATCCCACGCTCCACCGTGGTCTAAAATGTAGCATCGGATCATATCCTCAACTATTTGGTTCACCCGCTCTATCTGGCCATTGGTCTGTGGGTGGTAAGCAGTAGAATACCTCAGATCCGTACCCAAACCCTCCTGCAGACTCTGCCAAAAACGAGAAGTAAACCGGGAGTCTCGATCAGAAATGATGCTAAGAGGCACACCGTGCAGTCTGATGACTTCATTCAAGTACAACTCCGCTATCTTCTTTATCGGGTAATCAATCTTATATGGCACGAAGTGAGCACACTTCGTCAGTCTATCCACTATGACCCAAACTGAATCAAATCCCCTCGGGGATTTCGGTAAGCCCGTGATGAAGTCCATATAAATACTTTCCCACTTCCAAGTCGGGATCTATAACGAAGTCAACTTGCCACCAGGCCTTCCGTGATCGACCTTCACACGCTTGCAAGTGTGGCATTCAGTAACGAATCGGGCTATGTCACTTTTCATGCCATACCACCAGGCAATTTGCTTCAAATCACGATACATCTTTGTGGATCCTAGATGGTAGGCAACACTGGATCCATGAGCCTCTCTACAAATCATACCCCTAATGTCTCCTACAGTGGGGATGCAAAATCTGCCGCGATACTTAAAAGTACCTGCATCATCAATAGAAAAATCTGGCAACTCCCCCTTCTCGGTCCTGGTGAATAAGTGCAGAAGATCTGGATCGTCCTTCTGGTGCAATCTGGTCAAAGAAATCCAAGACGGCTCTGCCACTGCCAAACTACTCTGCAAGCTGCAGCATCCCACTATATATCCATAAGGAGGAACTCCTCCACTAAACGATCGGCAGAGAGATTAAAGATCTTTCTCGTCTTCCGGCTCAGGGCGTCGGCCACCACATTGGCCTTGCCTGGATGATACTGGATCTCTACATCATAATCAGCCACATACTCTAGCCACCGCCGCTGGCGCAAGATTCAACTCCTTCTGCGTGAACACGTACTTCAGGCTCTTATGATCAGTTAAGATCTTGCACTGAGCCCCATAAAGTAGATGCCTCCACATCTTCAACGCATAAATCACCGCTGCAAACTCAAGGTCATGCGTAGGATAATTCTTCTCATGAGTCTTCAATTGCCTTGACCCATAGGCAATCACTTTTTCAACCTGCATTAACACGCAACCCAGTCCAACATGCGAAGCATCCACGTATACATAATAATCCACACCCTCAGTAGGCAGGGTCAGAACGGGAGCAGTGCACAATCTATTCTTTAGCTCCAAGAAGGCTTCTTCGCACTTCTCGCTCCAAACAAAGGCCGCGTTCTTCTGAGTCAACTTGGTCAAAGGTGCAGCTAGGGAAGAGAAACCCTCCACGAACCTCCTGTAGTAGCCGGCCAACCCTAGGAAGCTCCTGATCTCCTTGGGCGTGCTCGGCCTACTCCAATCCATCACTGCATCAATCTTTTCTGGGTCGACCGAGATCCCATCCTTGTTCACCACGTGGCCTAGAAATGAGACATGAGGCAACCAAAATTCGCACTTGCTCAGCTTGGGAATAACTTGTGATTTCTCAACTCCGTTAGAACCAAGCACAGATGCTGCTCATGCTCCTCAGCGCTGCGAGAATAAACCAACACGTCATTGATGAAGACAACAACGAACTTGTCTAGGAAATCCTTGAACACCCGGTTCATCATATCCATGAAAGCTGATGGTGCGTTGGTCAAACCAAACGACATCACCAAGAACTCAAAGTGTCCATGTCTCGATCTAAACACAGTCCGTGGAATATCTGCCTCACGGATCCTGAGCTGATGATAGCCAGAACGAAGATCGATCTTGGAGAACACCGTGCTACCGCGCAACTGGTCAAATAAGTCATCGATCCTCGGCAGAGGGTACTTATTCTTAATAGTAACTTTGTTCAACTCCCTGTAGTCGATGCAAAGCCGCATCGACCCATCTTTCTTCTTCACAAACAACACAAGAGCACCCCAAGGCGACGAACTCTGCCTAATAAATCCTTTTGCCAATAGCTCATCCAACTGGACTCGCAACTCCTCTAACTCACGAGGGGCCATCCGGTACGGCGCCTTAGCAATAGGACGCGTACCCGATTCCAAATCAATCACAAACTCAACATCCCGCTCGGGAGGAAGACCAGGAAGATCATCAGGAAAAACATCGGCGAAATCACGAACAACCGGAATCTCCTCCAAGCACGGTACACTAACAATAGGCCCAACCACCGAGACCAAACAAGCAAAACAATTCGAAAGAAACAGCTTCTGAGCACATACCGTAGAGATGACAGGAGAATCCTGGCACAGATCAGCGTACACGCTTTCGGGCTGACCGTCGTCCTTGATGAAGTCCAAGTGCTTCCCTTTGCACTGAATAACCGCATCATACCTAGACAGCCAGTCCATGCCCAGAATAACATCGAAGTCCTCCAGATCAATCATCTTCAGGTCTGCCTTCGCAAGAAAGTCTCCCAACAAAACAGGGCAATCTAGTATGCCCAAATCTGATAACACAAATTCACCAGAGGAGAACTTGACACGGAAGGTATCCCAAACTCGATTTAGAGTCAACCGATGTCGCTCCACAAAGGCTCTAGCCACGAATGAGTGGGTAGCGCCGGAGTCAAACCGAAACACGCGCCAAGTGGTTCTTCACCTTAAATTTCCCTATAGGAGTATATAACTAAGGAACTACCACAACAATGCTGCAATCATTCTAGTGAAACAAAAGTAAAACCTTCAGGCTGAAAAATCAACTAACTTGAGATGACCTGAGTCGAAGCTTGAGCCTCCTCAGAAGAGATCACGTTCAGATTTCCCTTGCCCTTGTCCACCCGCTGAGGTGGAGGTAGTGCCTGAAGTTGAACTGCATGAAGAGCAGGCTGGACCTGAGGACACCTAGACTTGATGTGACCCTCTTGCCCACACTGATAATAGACTTTATCCTTGGACCAGCACTGGGCAGCATCATGCCCGGGTCGCTTGCAAACAGAACAGGAGACATCTCTCCTAGGAGAACCCTGAATCGTATGAACCTGCTCCTTCTTCTGAGCTGCTGCCTTCTTGAAACATCTCTCAACAGGGTGGCCTGACCGGCCACAGAAGCTACACACCACCTTGCTCTTCTTTCCCGAAGCCGCACTGGGTACCTGGGGTTTCTTATCCTCCACAGACTTCCTCTTGTCCTTCCTCATTAGCTAGCCTCTGCTCTTTGCGGTCTCAATAGCCTCCTCTTTCAGAGCAGCCTACACTACTCCTGCATAAGTCTCTGACCCATAAGCACTGGTCAACTACTGCACCTCGCTCCTCAAGCCACCGAGAAATTGCTTGACTCGATCAGCCTCAACACTCACCAATCCAGGAGCAAACTGGCTCAACTTGCTGAATTCTATCTCATACTCACCAACCGTGAGTTGCATTTGCTTCAGGTGGAGGAAGTCATTCATAAGGCGGTCACGCTCGACCGAGGGTAAGAACTTCCTAAACAGCATCTCCTTGAATACTTCCCAAGAGCATCCAGCTACCAAGCTCTCCTTTTCTCTCAGCCACCAACTCTTAGCTAAACCTTGAAGCTGATAGGTGGCTATCATCACCCTCTGGTCATCTGCAATACCAGAGTACGAGAACATCTCCTCCATGGAGATCAAGCCAATCGTCTATGACCACGAAATCTTCCTTCCCATCATAAGTGGGAGGGCTCAGCCTCTGAAACTGCGAGATGAAGGCCATCTCTGCTGGAACCACCACTGGAGATCTTAGGGGTGCAGGAGGAGGAGGAACAACTAACCCCCCTGCAGGGCCTTGCACACCCTGAGTCTGACCTGCCACAACCGCCACCAGGGACTGAATCTGGGCCTGCATCTCCACCATCTGCCTGCTCAAGGCATCACTACTCTGCCGCAGGCTCTCGATCACCGCGTCATTCTACGCTCCAGATGACTCACCCTCAGATAGGGGAGTCGATCTAGTCGCAGGACGTCACGCCATCCTAAAAATCATAACAACACTAGTCAGATCCTAGTACAACGGCTAGAACCAACTACAAGTACAGACAATACATATATAGATATGAACTTAAAGCTGCTAAACTTGCTCTGGGAGTTTATCTTTTTATAAAAATTGATGTTATGCCCTAACCTAGGATGGTTAACCACCACCATACTAACTCTTGTGCCTAGATCGGGAATGCATGACTTTATATTACTTTTGACTTGAAAGCTTATGTGTGTACATATGTCATCCTACCAGTCTTTAGCTTGGCACGTTGTGCCTATGCAATATTATGCTATGCATGTTTGTGCTATGTATCCTAAAAAGGCCCTAATGCATGTTATGAGCGGCGTACACATGAAAATGATATGCATCCCATACTACATAACATTCTCATGTAACGAAAAAGAAAACGAGCTAGTCGCAGCCATATGGTGAGGTTATGCATCCCATACTACATAACCCTCACATGTTGCCCCTATGGTGGATCCATATACGAACACATATTATGCATCCCATACTATATAATATGCCCCGTATACTTCATGTTATGGTATGAGTGTAGTGTTCGTACTTTTGCCAAGACGTGCTGATGACATATCGGTGTGTGAATGACATGATGCCGAACTACTAATGCAATCAAAGGAAGGTTGCCCGACTAACTTGCCAAGAAACCTCCCTCTGATACCAACTGTCACAACCCGCATTTTCTCCAAATTTAAGGATTATCAGAGTATGAGAAAAACACGCGTCATGATGCCACGTCGAGCAGGGGATAACTGCTGACGCTCAGGCAAAACCATCTACTTTACTTTATGAAAAAAAAAGTTTAATGATTAGAAAATCAGTTATATTTTTAGAGGCCGTATCCCTCGGCTCAGTGGATCACCTAGTCCACAGTTTAAAAACTATACTTATACGCTGCGGAAAATACTTTATTCAGGTTTGACATCCTAAAGGAGTGCATAAGTTCCCCAAGAGGACAACTTATGCTATGCAAGACTCAACATTTAATTTATATTATATATAAGAAAACGATCTTTTTACATTGTTTGGAAAATAGTGATTGAGTTTTATAAAACATGCTGATCATGTGCTATACTTATAATAATGCAGAAAAATTTTCACAAAGCAACAGTTAAAGTTAAGAGACCACCAGCAAAAAGTAGCCACCAAACTAGCAACCTAGCATCAAAAGAAGAAAGAAATCAGCAGGCAAAACAAGGAAAATGCACGAAAGTGTCTCAGATGATAAATGAAAGAGAAAAACAAGTAGACCTGCCCAAGGAAAGACAAAAAGGTGCGAGGAAAGAGCATCAACCCTGCCCAGAAACTACTTCCTGCAGAGTCTACTAAGTTGCCAAGAGCCCAAAATGCTGTAATCTACCAAGGAAGAAACATCTAACACCCTAAGTTGTGGGAGATGGTAGTAGCAAAACAAACAACATAGATCTGTGTTGGAGGAAAACTCAGTACCACAACCACCATTTCAAAGCCAACAAAGCTCAAGGGTCTACATGTGATAGCACTAGGGATCTTCCACCCCCTTGCCCAGCCCGTACCTGGAGCAAGATAGAAGAACAGGGTGGCCACGGCTAAATTACATTACACAACCCCCATTAAGAGCTTCAAACCACCACTACTAACCACGACCCACGATTCGGACTTTAGGAAAGAAAAACATAGCCGACAAGGAACCTCAAAGAAAATCAAGGAATTCACTCGGGAAGTAAAAATCACGGTAGGGGAAAAGTGTTGAAATGACTCAACACGGCTTGGCGTTGAGTGGGACCCACTCACTCAACGCCTAACCAGACCTTGGCGTTGAGTGAGTTAGCCTCACTCAGCGCCAGAACAACCATGGCGTTGAGTGAGGTTTACTCACTCAACGCCCACCGTAAGAATAGCTCTGGCGTTGAGTGAGCTAGCCTCACTCAACGCCAAAACAGGCATGGCGTTGAGTGAGGTTCACTCACTCAATGCCTCCCACAAGAATACTCTAGCGTTGAGTGAGCTAACCTCACTCAATGCCAAAACAGCTATGGCGTTGAGTGAGGTACACTCACTCAACGCCCTGGCACTTAACCACAAACAGAGAATGTGGCGTTGAGTGAGCTGGCCTCACTCAATGCAAAAACAGCAATGACATTGAGTGAAGCTCACTCAATCAACGCCCTGACACTTAGCCGCAACAGAAGACAGCGGCGTTGAGTGAGTCCACCTCACTCAATGCCAAAACAGCAATGGCGTTGAGTGAGGTTCACTCACTCAATGCCCTGGCACTTAGCCTCAAACAAGGCAATCTGCGGCATTGAGTGAGCTGACCACACTCAACGCCAAAACAGCAATGGCGTTGAGTGAGGTCGTCTCACTCAACGCCATAAGTCCTGGCCGCAAGGAAGGGCTGTGGCGTTGAGTGAATCTACCTCACTCAACGCCAAAGAAGAAATGGCGTTGAGTGAGGTTCACTCACTCATCGCCACAGGACTTGGCCGCAAACTTGCCTACGACGTTGAGTGAGGTCACCTCACTCAACGCCAAAACCGAAATGGCGTTGAGTGAGGTCGACTCACTCAACGCCAAAGTACTTAGCCTCAGAAAAGGCCGCGGCATTGAGTGAGCACACCTCACTCAATGCCAAAGTACTTGGCCGCACAGAAAGCTACGGAGGTTAGTGAAGTCACCTCACTCAACGCCAAAACCGAAATGGCGTTGAGTGAGGTCGACTCACTCAACGCCAAAGTACTTAGCCTCAGAAAAGGCTGTGGCGTTGAGTGAGGACACCTCACTCAACGCCAAAGTACTTAGCTTCTCATAAAACCGCGGCGTTGAGTGAGTTCACCTCACTCAACGCCAAAACGGAAATGGCGTTGAGTGAGGTCGACTCACTCAATGCCAAAGTACTTAGCCGCTAGCAGGGGCTGCGGCGTTGAGTGAGTCCACCTCACTCAACGCCCTAGTACTTAGCCAAAAACTCAAACCGACTACAGCTGTGGCGTTGAGTGTGTGCACCACACTCAACGCCAAACCCGTAATGGCTTTGAGTGTGTGCACCACACTCAACGTTGGCAAACCAGAGAGCCTAGTTTTGGCTCTTTCAAAGACACACAGTAGGTACCCCCCTCCCTCACTCTCTCTCTAACGACTTCACCCATAAGGCACCAACCAGACTTAAATCTAGGGTCTAAATGGCAGAAACTGTGCCGGCGGGTTGAGCACCAACAACACAAAGAGGGGGGCTCACAAGGAGAAACTAAAGCCCTAATTTCAGCAAGGTAAAAGAACAAGCTTGGCTTCTAACCTTGGGCTAACCGGGAATTTCAAATTACAAAGAGAAACAAAATGGTAAGGGCAAGAATACCACTTGCCTTGATTTTTTAGCGAAGCTCGGTCGGCTTTCCCTCCTCTTCACACGACACTAGCAGCAGCAGCACCTAAAAGTAAAATCCCGCACTTTAATGGCGGAATCCGCAAGAACCGAAAAATCCAAGTCTCCTAAAACTCCACGAAAATCAAATCTCTTACTGTAGAAATGTATATCTGAGCGAGAGCAAGCCAAAGCCGCTTTCAGAATCGAATTTCCGTCCACAAATACTCCCAAATTCGGCGTCCAAAGGCTAGGGCAGTCCGCTAGTTTTTCTCCTGTTGCTTTTCCGCGAACTGGAGCAGGCGGTTTCGGTCTTGGGAAGAAGGAGGAGAGTGGGCCCGCCAACTTCTAATTAAAGCTTTTTAAATAAGCCTTAACACGCCAGTTAAGCCTAACCGTCTCCCAAGCCACCGGTTCACATAAATTAAGAGGGTTTCTAATTAGATTTACTAATGGCACACCCAAAACGATGCGAAAACCGAACTACCTCGGAATTCGACGAAATTTGCACCGTAGCTAAATACCCATGCTACGAACACAACGACGAAGTCGAAATTAACTTTCGACGAACAGAACTCGAGTTATACCCACCTAAAGCCAAAACACAAGAATCCCCCAAGAGGCCACACCGGGTCACCCAAACGACTCGGCTTGCTAGGGAGATCTTGCCCATAGGATACAAAAGAGGTCACTCAGTTCTAAGGAGTTAAATCACACTCCACAAATGGCACAAGCCATGAAAATGCATCACCGTAATGCCAAACGAGAATAAAATAATCACAGAAAAAATTGGGGGCGTTATACTAGCCTCTTGCACTAGCTCGATAGAGAAATCAATCTCCCACCGAGGAGGTGCTCCCGGAAGCTCCTCAAGAAACACGTCTTCGAACTCCGCCACTACGGGTACTTATCCAAGAGACAGCCTGGAAAGGCTAACCTCCAATAGTGCTACTAGGGCTACACCTCCTTGGTTAACAGCTCGTACTAATTGCATGGCCGAAACTAGGGAACAGGCCACCCCATGAAGACCATCAAACTTGACATCTGCTTGACCCTCGCCCCTCAAGGTTACAACCTTGGACAGGCAATCGATACTGGCATGCTGCTCTGCTAGCCAGTCCATCCCCAAAATTACATCAAACTCGGCCAACGGTAAGACTGCCGCCATCAACATGAAGTCGACTCCATCTAGACTCCAACAAATACGCCCTTTAGCCCTGGTAGTAATAGATGATCCATTAGGCATACACACCCTCAATTCTGCGTCCGTTGAGATATACTCAACTCCGATCCTTTGGATAAAGCTTTCCGCAAGAAAGGAGTGCGATGCTCCCGTATCAAACAGTACCATAGCGGGGTACCCGGAAACTATCACAAAGCCTAAACACATGCAACAAACAAAAATGGCTTGAAAACAGGAATCTAAGGTGCAGGTTAAACTCTCATACCTATCACCACATCGGGTTGACAGATTGCTTCCTGCTGCCCAAGGTTATAGGCCCTTGGCTGCACTGGTTGAAACCGAGAAGCGCTCGACTCTACCATCTTCCCTTTCTCCGCGGCACTGGGGCCGGAGCGCACAGTCTGCTCCTGCCTTGGCTCTTATTCCGTGCCTCTTTGAGTACAAAATCTTGCTATATGCCCAGCCTTGCCACAAGTATAGCACGTCAGATGTCCCTTAGAGCGAGACCCTCCGGACGTCCAATTACGTTTCTCACCAGACTTGTATGGGTGAGGCTTCTTCTTCCATCTGCTCCCTTCTAACTTCTCGTGGGACTGAGAAGGCTTCCCTTCTCCCTGCTTGGGTGTGAAACCCTTGCGGTGCTGGGTTCTCTCCATATCACTTTCAAAAATCCTGGCCGCCTCAACCAATTCATTGAAACCCGCGCATTTCATGGATATGAGTGGCTGTCTCGGGTTTTCCCTCAACCCGTGGTAGAAGAGGTTGTCCCTCTCCTCATCATCTGCCATGGTCGTTCCCGCATAACGACCCAATCAAGTGAACTCCTGAACATATTCATCCACGGTTTTGTCTCGCTGCACCAAGTGCAGAAATTACCTTTGGAGGGCTAACCTTGTTGATGCGGGAATATACTTCTTCAGGAAAGCATTCCCAAACTCCTCAATGGACGGTGTACGTCCAGGAAACTGCCAGCCACTGTGGCTCGCCCACCACAACTTGGCGTCACCTTCCAACATGAAGGCTGCAAACTCTGCTTTCTTCTCGTTTGGCGTCTCTGCCGCTCTCAAAAGCTCCTGAATCAGAGCCAACCAATCTTTCTGCATCTGTAGGCGTGCCGATTCCCTTAAAGGTTGGAGGGTGGAAGCTCAGGAAATACATCATTTGTCGGTCACCATGCCCGACAATCACCCTTTCGTCCAGCAGCTCTGCCCGCCAGGCTTCCTAACCCGGCACGGCCGTCGCCGTATCCGGCGTAGCAGGAGTTCCTACCTGAGCAACGGGGGCTGCTACTTATGCTGTCACTGCTGCTTTGGCCGCAACCATCGCTTTCGCAAGCATGCAGCAAAAGTCGGCAGGGGTCACCCCCATGCCTAAAGGACCTTGTGTCGTAGCGCTACTCGCCGAGAGCTCTTCTCCTGGCCTTAACGTCCCCGCCTCATTGCTTGCACTCTTAACACAAGCAAAAAAAACACAAATCAGTCTCTAATCGCAAGACTCAAACACAGGGACACTCATGATCCCGCAATACTCCTATGTGGATAACTTCTTATATGCGACTCGATTTTGACTTTCGACCACAAATTCTCTCCTTGGAACACTAACCTCCCTCTGATACCAAATTGTAACGCCTCCCCTATAATGACTGTATGATATGGGTCCGGCCGGGGCCCCACGACATAAAATCTCCACAGCTTCAGCATTATAACATGATATTAATACCCAAACTCAAAACTCAGAACTAAACACAGCGGAAACAAAGCAAAACCACTAGAAGTTATCCACTACAATCAGGAGTAACCAAAGGCCTTAAGGACTTACAAAACAATGTCCATCAAATAATAAACCACAAAGTTGATACATGAACGTGCAAAAGCACTCTTAGGCTACCTCGGTGTGCAAGCTGGACATTGTCCAAATCATAGATCAAACAAGACAAGAAAAGGGAACAAACTAAAGTATAGTAACACTTCATGAGGCTCAGGGCTTTTCGCCCGGCGCACTAGCTCCCGCTTGCGATCCTTTCCCTGTAAAGATTTTAAGTAACGTGGGTCAGCAAAGGCTGAGCTCTACTATGTAAACAACACATCTCCTCCCGGCCGCCCCTAACGGACCCCGGGGTACCCCTCCAACCTGCAAGTTAGCACTTCATATACCATATATATAAATAAATAAAGCTTAAAAACAGTTTTGGATGTCTCAAGCAACAAACACATTTCTATGTTGAGAACAGTGTAAAAGGGGCCTACTATGCAACATGTATGCAAACCTGGGCTTCGGCTAAGGCACCCTAACTCGTATGCATCTTACACAGCATCAAACAATTTCGGTACTTCCGTTTCCCCATTGGCTTAAAGACGCACAACATAAGAGAACTACCATACCCCTAACGGCCCAAGCGTCGTTACACGGAAATCTTGCAAAGGCCCCACCCGCGCATAGGTCTTAAACCCTGGGCTTGCCCGCACATTCTGACTTCACACGTCAGGATTCCGTCTCACACACAAACCGATTCTAGGAACCCTTGCTGGACCCCACCAGCTCATGGCCTCATTGCCCGGGCTTACCCTATGCTCGGCGTTCTCGTCAGTCTCACAGAAGGGGACTAGTCTCGCCGGGACACACTCCCCACATGACTTGCACGTCACGGGATAGCCAGCCGACCACATAGACATAGCCACTCCTTAGCATAGCACAACCAAATATTTTCCCACCCTAATCCACCATTTATACTGTAATGTCCCCGTGCACCAAGGAAAACATCTACCGCAAATGCGGAGCTAACCTTGTCCGGTTCCGGCTACGAGTACTCACTCAAGAAAAGGGGGAAATCGCATACATCACAATGACATCTTACCGCAATGGATTTCTACCGAATCCTAGGCTCGCTATGGAACATCACCGAGTCGGACCAACGGTCGTGACTATGGCTTCACCCACAATGCCTAATCCACTAACGAAGCGGATCTCTAATGCAAAAATATGCCGGGGACGGACTCAATCGACCAAGAGGTTCCTCTTGAACCATGGAAACCCGAACCCCTCTCATTTGAGAGATCCGGAGCCCAAAGAGGAAAAGAAAAGATGCTAAGCATGCATCCTAAAACCAAGAGGAGAAGTGTCGTTACCTTAAAAACCCTCTTCCTAGCCATGGAGAAATCTTGGTCGGATGAACACCACCGCAACGATCTTGCCTTGCGGATCTGAACTCCGCTTGCAAAACGGGGCTCCGAAGCTTCACCGGCGGTTGGAGTTGATCTCCTCCTTCCTCTTAGCTCTCCCCTCTCTCTAAAGTTTTAAAAAAAGGAATAAGATGAGAAATAATGGTTTGAAAACCCTATTCCCGGCCTTAAACCTAGCAAAGACCAACCACAACCCTTGGATCCCAAAATAAGGAAACAAACGACACGATTCGCCCTGAAAATAAACTTCCTGGGCCGAACACGGGTTGTGACACGCCCGTGTCCAAGACCATGTTCTCTTACTCGCCGTCAAATCAGAAATCCCGAGCAGGACACGACCTTTGACACGGCTTCGGACACGCCTATGTCTCAGGTTACACGCTCGTGTCAAGGCCCGTGTCACGGCCCGTGTCCCCCAAACGACACAGGACCAAAATGTCCCGAGAGGCACACAGCCATTGACACGCCCGTGTCTCTAGCCGTGTGCCCTCACTCAACGCCACAAAATCGTTGAGTGCTCGACACGCCCTAGGACACACCCGTGTCCCAGATCGTGTGCTCACTCAACGCTGCAAAATCGTTGAGTGCTCGACACGCTCTAGGCCACGCCCGTGTCTCAGGTGACATGCCCGTGTAATAGGCCGTGTTCTCACTCAACGCTCGTCGACCGAAAAATCGTCGACCTCTCGGCAAAATGTCGAGCCAGAGAACGACACACCCTGTGACACGCCCATGTCACAGGGCGTGTTAGCCTACCCAGAACCCAACTTGGCCAAAACCAATGCCATCGGTTCCTTTTCCAAGTTTTGGGGAGTTACACAGGGCCAGTTTAACCCTCCAGGCTGGAGGCGGGGCCAAGGGCCCCCTCCCCTCGGTCAGCATTAGACTATGGCGATAGACCTGAGGAGGAGAAGGAGAGGCCACCCAAGGAGGAGATAATAAGATAGAATGGGTGGGCCTTAAGTTATTGGTGACAACGTGAAGTGTTGTTGCTCATGAATTGTGTACGTAACCCCCTTTTTTCTAATATGAATTTTCTTGACTCTTAATTTCTATCAATGAAGTGTATGAACGGATGAGAAAGTCTACCTGTGTCCCGAGCTTTCTCCCGCTATCAGGCTCTCACCTAGCTGGCGGGACAGGGGTCCTCGGTGGACTGTGTTGTTGCTCTAGTGCCTAGTCCCAAGCTTTTTCCCACTATCAGGCTCTCACCTAGCTAGCAGGGTCGGGTTCCTCAGTGGACATTGTTGTTGCTCTAGAGCCCAGTCCCGAGCTTTCTCCCACAGTCAGGCTCTCACCTAGCTGGCAGGGAAGGGGTCCTCAGTGGACATTGTTGTTGCTCTTGAGACAAGTCTCGAGCTTTCTCCCCCTGTTAGGCTCCTACCTTGTTGGAAGGGCAGGGGTCCTTGGTGGACAGTGTTGTTACTCTGGAGCCCAGTCCTGGGCTTTATCCCGCTGTCAGGCTCTCACCTAGCTGGCTGGGCAGGGGTCCTCGGTGGAAATTATTGTTGCTCTGGAGCCAAGTCCCGAGCTTTCTCCTGTTGTCAGGCTCTCACGTAGCTAGCTGGGCAGGGGTCCTCGGTGGACAGTGTTGTTGCTCTAGAGCCAAGTCCTAAGCTTTCTCCCACTATCAGGCTCTCACCGAGCTAGCAGGATAGGGGTCCTCGGTGGATGTTATTGTTGCTCTAGAGCCAAGTCCCGAGCTTTCTCCCGCTGTCAGGCTCTCACCTATCTGGCAGTGCAGGGGTCCTTGGTGGATAGTGTTATTGCTCTAGAGCCAAGTTCCTAGCTGATAGGGATGGGATTCTCGGTGGACGTGGCGATGTCTAAAGCTGGGACCCAGGCATTCAAATTTGGAAGCAAAGATCGCAGGGATAATAGGGAGTTGAACCCGATAATCCCTAGGCGAGCCAGAAAGGGTGAGCCAAAACCTTGGCAGGTCGGCGAGCCAAGATTATTGTCAGCAGTTATACTCCAGCCCACCAAGGTTTCACTTGGAAGATTCTCGACTCTTCGTCAAGTCACAAAGAAGAAGAGCCGTCATAGACGAGCTGGGTATTCACGGTCCCAGCTCGGCCAATGACCCAGCCTAAGCAATGGGGTGAATATCTAAAGGCAAGGTAAAGGGGATGAAGAGCTGAGGTCTCAGCATCTATTGAGGAAGGCGAGAGGAGGCGGTCCTCGATGGTACATTTCCATCCTCTTTAAAATTTTATTTGGGAATTTCTAATAACTTCAGCTTGATATTGATGAGAAAGAGGAGTGCTCGCGGACGAGCTGGGCAGTCGCGAGGATGAAGAGAGGATGCCTCTTCGGAAAGCCCGGCTCGCGGGTTGCGAGCTCCTCGGTAGGAGTAAGGAGGTATACGCCACCCCCTAGGTTTTCTATGACGACTCCATGTGTGAGCTCTTTGGCGATTTCTCTGGCATGGTCTCAGGGGAGCTCATGTACTTTAATTATTATTGTTGTTGTTATAGTCTCCCCCGGGATACCGCCAATGCCTTCTTCTTTTGCGGCGGGGAGCGACAAGGCGAGCCGGAGCGGTTAGGTCGCCCCTTGGTGGAGGAAGGTCCACCAGACCCCAGCTCTCCTCGGCAGGCCTCCGCGGCTGCTCGCTCACGTGAGAGGGTGTCCACATAGAGTCCCGAGTCTGTGTGGGGCGGATGCTCGAGAATTGATCGCTCCCGTGCAGGAAATGACTTAAGTTAGAAAGCAATAATCATGGGCGAGCCCGTGAAGAGAAAAGGGAAAGTACACCTTCGCCATGGAGGACCGGGGGAAGCGAGTCGATGCCCCGCCATAGGTAGGCGACCCAGAAGTCCTTCTCAAGGAAGAACTTGTGCAACTCGGCATCAACGCCCGATACCGTCGAGGGGGGGGTACACCTCCTCACTCTTCTTTTGGGGAGAGAAGGGTATATTTTTTGAGATCGATCTTGATGAAGAAAACATTGGATACCTAATTGTGATTCCTATTTGCGGTCTCGCGAACCCTAATGTTCAAGCCCATCAGAAAGGCAACCCCGTCATTGGTCGCACGGTAAGTGAAGAGCTTGCGGAAGGCGGTGATGTTGAATTCAATCCTCTCCCGACAGAAGAAGTAGGCGAAAGCGACCATCATGGAGATCACATTCAGGATCAGTTACGTGGGTGCCACGCCGAAGTACTTGAGGATCTGGCAGATTTCTGGCCAGAGGGGCAAGCACAACCCCACCTCGAAATGCGAGATGGGGAAGGGGAGCTCAACCTTATAAAATGAATTAATGGCCTCGCCCTCTACGGGCCGGTGCGCCTCATATCCAGGGGGCGTATAATCGGATTTGAAGTTGTCCAACTCGCGCTCAGTGGTATTTCCCTCAAAGAAAAGGTACTCGACAAATTGTCGAGCACACTTGAACCGCCCGTCATTGTCAGGTCGCGTTTTTCCCATATCCGCAAAAGGTTGGGGTACGAAAGTAGGTATCGAGAAGAGAAGCAGGGGGGGTATGAATGAAATAAAGGTGATGGCCCAGGGGGTAGGTGAGGGGGCCTATTTATAGAAAACCAAATTTATGGCCGATCTGATCGGTCAGTCCAGCTCGCCAGCCCCAACCCGGCGACCCCAACTCGCCGACCAAAAAACCTGGCCTATCCTAGTGCGAGCTAAACCTATATGGCAGAACATATTATTTCAAGTTGTATGTTTAGTTCTAAAAATTATTCAAGTTATTATAGACAGGGACATTCACAGCCCCAAGACAAAGGAAGTTCATAACAGGCAGAAGAAAGTTCGGTCAACTCGCGCGAGCTGGGGGTGCTGGGGGGTGAGGGCCAGTAGGCTCAGCTAGGGAGCCATTTTCATTTGCCCCAGCCTCGCGCCCCCTTCCCCGGAGGTTGGCGCAGGTTGAGGAACTCGCGAACCAAGTCCAGATCCCGACTAAAGGTCTGCAAGATTTCACTCAGTCTCTCCATAACTGGGGCAGGGGACATCTTCTCGCTCGCCGAGCCGTGTTCCATTTTATCTGCGAGCAGCAAATAGTCCTGCTCTAGTTCCTGTAGTCTCTGTTCGCTATATGCGTTGTCTGCTCGAAGTTCGTGCAGGGCGGCGTATTGCTTCTTTAACACTTCTACTACTCGCTGCCTCAGCTCGGCAGGATCCAGCGAGTCATCCAAGAAGCTTTCCGTCACCCTGGGGTCCGGGGGTGGCGAGTGGAGAGATGGTTCTGAAGATTCCTCGACTTCAGAAGGAGCAGGGAGACCTACAAAAATAATAAACTCAGGTAGAAAGAGGGTGCGAGTGCAACAAAGATGCCTAGGCAAAATGTTCTCATGAAAGTGGAGCTTACGGGATGAGCTCGACAGTCATTGGGGGGCGGGGGGTGGGTGCAAAGGAGGTAAGGCTAAGTTCAAACCACGAACCGGAGGATGGGTTCTCGGGGAGATGAGGTTGAAGGTGGGGACCGTGATATCTCTGGTGCCTCCGTCCACGAATACAGGCGCGGAGGTGTGCTGTTGAGTAGGAGTGCGAACTGGCGACCTATACTTCAGCGAGTCCAACCTCGTGGTCCCAAAGGGAGGTGATTTGCTTTGCAGGAAAATTCCAGGGGGATTTTGAGGCCACGAGTCGTCGTGTCGGGTGTGTACTCATGGCAGGGAGGTCTTGGCATCGGTTTTATAGTTTTCGGGGTCAGCTGGAATGTCGATGACCATTTTCCCCTTACGGTCAGCAGCTAGTTTAAAAGAGGCAAGCCCGGGAGTTAAGGCGGATTCCAGGTCGCGATAGACAACTGCAGCATCTTTTGGGATGGACTTAGCCTTCTTGATAGGATTGGATTTCGTCGACTCGCGTAGTGCAGCATTGGGAGACATGCCGACTAGCGCGGCAGCACGAGCGGCGTTTAGCTCGCAGGCGCAGCTAAGCTTCTCTTGGAGCTCTTTTGAGAGAGGCATCTCTGCAAGACTCAAGTAAGGGGAATGACGGAGGCCACCCAGGTATGTGGGCATGTATTTATAACCATTGGTGGAGCCCACACAAATATTCTATGGCTCCTGTCACACTTGCCGCATATTGCAGGGTTCGATTATTCTTTCCAAGCTTGGGCCAACCTCGTAAAGAGTGGGGATTGTGTACAATCGCATATCCGGCGAGTAGTTGTTGACAGGATCCAGATGGGCCAAAGTCCAACAGTTCGGGTCCTAGGCGAGCCATAGGGAGGCGAGATCCCTGAGAGCCCCTTCAGCTCGCCCAAGTGGGGTGGACTGTGTGAGGGGCGAGTGGAGTAGGTCAGCTCGCACCTGCCCTAGAGGCTCGGCGAGAAGTGGGCGAGTGGGGCAGGCTAGGCCCGCACTCGCCCAGGGCTGGGAAGAGGCGGCGAGTGCCAACTCCATCGAACACTTGCTGCTCCCGGCGAGTGGAAGTTCTAGAGGGCCACTTGCCCAGTTTTTCTATGATATATCATAACTTTTTTGCCCCCGTTTGCCTGCCTATAGCCTGTTAAAACAACGGAGTTATGTGTTGACAGACCAAGTTGGGTTGCACATAGCTGTTTGGAATAGCGGAGGTTGGCTATTTACAGGCCGTTTCCATAAATCTATAAATAGACCTAAGGGGGGTACCTCAGAAGGCATGCATACTTGTGCCCCAGTCTTCTTGCGCTTTCTGAGGTATCCTTATCTCGACATTTGGCTAGGGAGGGGAAGCACTCTAAAATCTTCCAAGTGTGTGGTGGGACCTCCATGCCGAGCCCTTGGGTCTGTCCCTTATTCTTCTTCCATAGTCGTTTGGCTCGCGAGAGAGAAGAAAGTGTGCGATTTCCCCTTCCCAAAGGGTGAACTCCACAGAGACCGAGTTTTCGGTTTCAACAGAAACCATTGATGCATTTTGTTAGTTAGTTGAAACTTTTTTGAGATTCATAAGTGGTAAACAACCTAGCACTATATTTACTGATCAAGATCAAGCGATGGTCATCGCTTTCTCGAGAGTCTTTAGTAATAGCTGGCACCATTTATGTCAATGACATATATCAAAAAAAGCACCATCTAAGGTGTCGGCCTTCAACCAAGATCCTTCTATTAGTGGTTTATTTTACCAATGCATGAGCAAATGTGATACCGAGTATTAGTTTGATGTTCAATGGAGTGCAATGATTTCTCGGGGCAATTTGGAGGAGAATAGGTTGTTATGTGACTTGTATAAGATCAGACATAAGTGGTCCACTGCTTATAATAAAGATATTATTGATCTTGGCATTTTATCAACCCAGAGAAGTGAATCCGCAAACTACGGTCTACACGGATGTTCCAAAGACACTAGCTCTTTAGTATAGTGTAACAATAGTGTTAACAAGTTTATTTCATCATGGAGGCGATCCGAACATGAAGAGGATTTTAGGTGCAAACAAGGTAAAATTATCATTAAGGTCAAAAAATGTCTCTTGTTGAAGCAAGCATCCAAAGTATATACTAGAAAAATGTATCATATCTTTGAACAAGCTTATACGGTTGGAGCATTAAATGTAAACATTATAGATGAAGTTTGACATGATGATGACCACGTTCTTTATGCAACAAAGGATTATGATGGTGGAGAGAGTGATAAGAAATGGGTTGTTAGTTTAAATGCCAATACATTGACTGTTATATGCATATGTAGGGGTTTTGAAACAAGGGGAATCCTTTGTAAGCACATTCTCCTTGTATAAAACTCGAAGAATGTGAAGAAAATTCACAGTTAGTACATTTTGAGAAGACTCACCCTTATGGCTAAGCAAGGGTTGAACTTAGCCAATAATATATGATTGAATGACACGCAGTCCAACTTAGTATTGAGACATCACCTTCTCTGATTCACCTTGACCTAGCTAGGCGCATTGAAAACTGTGAACTTGCAAAGGAACATGTTCTTAATGTCATGACTGAACTTGGACGGAGAACAGACGAAATATTAGTAAATGATGAGAAAATAAAAAATTGGATACTGTGGGCAAAATACTGAAGACACTGAGCCTAGAGATCCGGCGGCGGTGCGCCCAAAAGGTGTATCGAAAGCACGACTCAAAAGTCATTTTGAAAAACTGAAAAGAAAGCATAATAAGTGTTTTTCCATAAATTGAATTATTGTTATAATCTATATATTTACATCTTTGTCTAATCACAGTTTAATCTCAATTTACATTACACATATAAAAAAGTGATGTCTAAGGAGAAGGCAAGGGAGAACGAGAAGATTAAGCAAGATCCAAAGGAGTTTAACTTCATTGGATGCTGCACCTTCGAAGGGTCTTCAAGCGCAATGGCTGATCAAACATATTTTGATGTAAACAATGAGTTATCAATGTCGTTACCCAATCATTTCAGCAGTGTCCCAGATGTACTACTACATTAACCAAATATCTCCTAATCCCAGATGTTCTTTAGTTTGGTTTAGTGCGTTTTTCATTGTTTTAAGGATTAGAAGATTTATATGATTATGGATGCGTATCAACATGCATGTTGAAAAACAACCCTGGAAAACAATTGTAAAAGTAAAGGCAAAATGACAGATAGAATAGTTAAGCATGCATCAAAATCAACTTGCATAATTACATCAAAGTAAATGGTTAAACTGTATATAGAAAAACAATGCTGCAGAGCTTCAGCATGCATGCACATAACTAATTACAATTGTTGACTTTGAACCATATTCAACCAAATTTTCAGATGATAACATTTCCCAAAGGTAAAGGAATACATGGACCATAATTTTAAAAATAATCCAACTATTTCAAATAATAAAATCTCAGGTAACATTTGGGTATCTGCAATCACGCAAGCCATTTCCCACAAACTGAAGTTTTGTGCCAAAAATCATCTGGCCCATATTAGGGCCACGTCAACGAAACTATGGATGTTCAAACATATTCTAATCCATCAAGCATTTTGATATAAAGATAAAGTTAAATAGTTAGGAATACCAAATCAAGCGCTCAGCGTTGTCCAACAAACCAAAAATGAACAAGAGACCCTGTAGAGTTAACATATTAGAAACCTTGTAGAGTTATCATACTAAGACTACCCTTTGCTTGACGAATCTTCATGCTAGACAAGCCCCTTGATGGACCCATCAAAGAAAGTTCGTATCATTTCATCCTCCAACTCGACCCTAAATTTGGGCATCATATGTTGCCAATCCTGACACTTCTCCTAATTTATCTTGTTTGCACTAGACGCCGCCTCCATATACTTGATATCAAACACTCCACAATCGTGAGAGTTCAGTTTCTTTAGAGCTGATTCAACAAGCTCTATATTCCACCCGATCATAGTAGCCGGAAAAGCATCCCTATTATCCTTATATAGACTAGAAATCTGCATAAGTAAGACATACATTAAACACATCTGCGCCATGGAAAAAAATGCAATGATAAGATAACATACCAGCAATGGTAGAGTTTCTCAATGTGTAGGATTTGTAATCGAATTATAGAAATACCATTTCAACTCTCGTAGACTGCCAACAAGTAATGCCCAATGGTTGTGTACAACCTTGGGATCACAGGAGCGGAAGGCTCAGGGAAAAGAAGGCGAGATGGGCCCAAGCGAGAGCCTACTTGCTAGGCGAGTGGATCCCAGGGAAAGGGCCACAGGAGGGGAGAGAGCTGCTCACTGGGCGAGAGGGGTCCAGACGAGAACCGTGCCATTGTCTAGGCGAGTGGATCCCAGAGAGACCACTCGCAGGGCGAGGGCCGACTCGCTAGGCGAGAGGGCCCTATAGGGGAGAGCTCTCGCCCGCGAGATGACTCTCTCACCAAGCGCCGGTTCGGAGAAAGGCTTAATGCCGGTTCAGTGTTTGGTCAGGGGCCGGTTCAGGTAGAAAGTGGTTCACCTTTTTAGCCTTAGGTGATTTTACACTTTTTCCCTTGGTGGTCTGTATATAACCCTTCAGAACAGCGGAGTTTGTCTATTGGCAGACCCGACTAAGGGCATTTTGGTAATTTCAGGTCGGTTCAGTTTTGTTATTTGCAGTCCAAACTCAGAGGCCTATAAATAGACTGGAAAGGTGCCTGGTATAAGGTTGTTGACACTTCTTTTTCTTCAACTAAGGCACCTATCTCAGCATTGGCTAGGGAGGGGGAGAATTTCTAATTCTTCTTGGTAAGAGGTGGGACCTCCGAGCTGAAGCCCACAGTCTGTTCCTTTGAGATTCTCATCCAGGGAGTGGTTCGAGAAGAGTAGGTGTGAGCTACAACTTTAGATTCGAGCTTTAGGAGGAGCTGGGTTTACTGGCTTCAACATTTTTAGTGCGGTGAGCGTGGATCGCAGCCTATACAGAAGAACCTTGGACCACTTCATGGAAGGAGATCTTGGAGAAGGAGACGAGGGTGGGTCCCAGAACCCGGGAGGATATGTTAGGAGAGAGGAGTTCATGGCATCCATCGGAGGCATCATGGACATACTGCAGCAGATCTCATAGTGAGGTGATTGCGTGACCCCCCTGCCTCAAGCGTCTGGTCTCGTGCCTCATGAGGGGATCGTCTCAGCAAGGGTAGGCGAGGACGCGCCGGGGGGGGGGGGGGACCAGGGAAGGAGAAAGTGGTAGAAGGGAGCCGGAGAGACCAGGAGGGCAGGGAGCTCTTCACCAGTCCTGTGAGTGTCATCTCGCTAGGGGAGATGGTCGCGAGAGTGGAGGTGGCGAGATCTTCGGTGAGAGGGTCTCCATTTTGCGAGTTGATTCTTTCGGCTCCGGTCCCGGAGGGGTTTTGCAATCCAGAGATGACTTACTACATGGGGAAAGACGACCCCCTCCAGCACTTGTAATGGTTCGAAGATGCGGTCTCCATCAAGCCGGTGACGGACGCATTCAAGTGCTGCCTCATCGCCATCACCTTGAAGGACAAAGCTAAGGACTGGTTTCATCAACTCCCGGCAGGGTCGATATATGGTTTAGAGGACTTGAGTAGGAGCTTCAAGTTGCGCTTCTCTACCTCGAAGAAGAGGAAGAAGAATCTGGAGTCTATTTTTCTGGTCAAGTAGAAGGCCGACGAGTCCTTGCCCAGTACGTGGACTGCTTCAAGGAGGAAATCCTGGACATTTAGGAGGTGCCAGGATTTGCTCTCCAGATGGCCTTCACCATGGGGCTGAGGGAGGGCTTCTTCAAGATGAGCTTGACCAGGAAGGCACCGTCGTCGTTTGAATGGTTAATAGAGAAGGCGGCGAAGGAGATAGAGACGGAGGACGCGAATCTGGCGTTTGCTAGGAAATTGGCAAGGTTGACAGAGGTGGAGTCGAGGGAACCAGGAGGAGCAAGGCAGTAGGAAGGAAGGAGGAGGGAAGAGCCGAGGGGTCCGGTACATTAAGAGTTGGGCTGGAGGAAGCCGGGAGACCCTGTTCAAGGGAAGGGAAGAGGTTTTCCCCAAGGGGGGAAGAAACTACCAGGGAGGACCAGGGAGATTCAATCAACTGGGGTGGGGACATGGTCCTAGACCATTCCCACCCCCGCCTAAAAAAGCTATGTCCATCGACCGAGGGAGAGGAAGAGGAAGAGATCGGGGAATAGCGAGAGCTGGAGCAGGGAGAAAGAGGAACCACCCAGAAGGTAGACAGGACGGGGAGGTAGCCTTGTCGTACTGTGACTTCCATGAGGAGGAAGGTCACGTGACGGCTACTTGCCTGGAGTTTTTGGAATTAAAGAGGGGTAGAGGAGCAGGTGAGCAGCAGCTACCAGTGCGTATAGTAGAGGTGACTGGGACCGGGGAGGAGGATCTATGTGTGGACCGATCGGATGTGGGAGATCGAGGAGGGATCGGGGTGATCCATGGGGGGGGGGGGGGGGGGGGGGGGGGGTGGGGATTGAGGCTACCCGCAAGGCTAGCCATCATACCATGTATCGTCAGAGCATTGCCTCGATGTCACAAGCCCCTCCCCGGGATGAGAAGATCACTTTCTCTAGGAAGGACTTGCCGGATCACGAGGATCCATTTTGAGATGCGTTGGTGATTCGGACCGCCATCGAGAAATTCACGGTGTCGAGGATCTTGGTGGATAATGGGAGCTTGGTGAATGTCATTTTAAATAAGGCATTCAACGAGATGAGGGTAGAGGCTAGGAGGGTGTTGGCAGCAGATGGACCGCTGTTCGGGTTCTTAGGAGAAAGGAAGGAAGTTGAGGGGGGAGTGGGACTTCAAGTGACTCTGGGGGCTGTCCAGGAATTACCACTTTTTGATAGTGGAAGCTCCCAAGAGTTATAACACCATCTTTGGGCACCCTTTGATCAGCACCTTCAGGTGCATCCCATCGTCCTTCCATCAATGCTTGAAGCTCAACTCAGGGGGAACTCAGATCAGGGTGCGAGGAGATCCAAAGGCAGCCAAAGAGTGCTACGTGACAACGTTAAACACCATTTCTTGGAAAGGCGATGCTGAGGAGCTGGAGAAGAGGATGGAGTAAGTGGGGCAGGAGGTTGGAGGAGAGATGGAAGAGGAGAAAAAACCCGTAGGAGGGGAGAGCGGCGTTGCGGGGGAGCCAAAAATGGCAGGAGAACAGAAGGTCGGAGGAGAGATGGAAGAGGTGAGAGAAGCCGTAGGAGTGGAGAGTGGCATTGCGGTATAGCCAGAAATGGCAGGAGAGCAGGAGGTCGGAGAGGAGGTAGAAGTGGCAGGAGGAAGAAAAAGAACGATATGGGAAGTGGGGGAGTCGTCCAGGAGGGTGGCTCAGCCAAAAAGGGGAGGAGGTTCGTCGCAAGGAAGAGGTGCTGATGAAGAGGTTGAGAGGTTCTTAAGGGAGGTGGCTATGACCGTTGAGGAGCGTGAAGCCATAGAGTGTGAGCTCAGGGAGCAGGAGGAGAGGCTGAGGGAGCCAGAGGGAGAGGAGGAGCCTTCGAGGCTGAAGGCGATAGTTGAGGTGCGGGAGGTGGAAGTCCTCATCAAGGAGGGAAGGAAGGAAAAAATAAAAGTCAGTGGAGAGCTCAGCCGCGAAGATTGGGAGAAGATCAGGAAGTGCATGCAGGAGAACTTCGACATCTTTGCCTGGAGTGCAGCCGACATACCGGGGGTCGACGCGGACGTGGCATGCCATCATCTCAGCCTTGACCCCAAGGCTCGTCCCATTCAGCCGAAGAAGAGGGCCATCGCTTCCAAGATGGCCAGGCCCATCAGAGGGGAGGTGGAGAAGGTGCTCCAGGCGGGGTTCATATCCGCAAACAAGTACCCGTGGTGGGTGAGTAATGTTGTAATGGTGAAGAAAGGGGAGGGGAAGTGGAGAATGTGTGTTGATTTTTACCTTTTTAATAAAGCATGCCCTAAGGATTGATACCCTTTGCCTCGAATTGATGCACTGGTTGATTCAGCCGTCGATTTTTCACTAATGAGTTTTCTAGATGCCTTTTCAAGATACCATTAAATACGCATGCACCCCCAGACGTCAAGGATGTCACCTTCGTCACGGAGTATGGGTGCTTCAGCTACAATATGATGCCCTTCGGGTTAAATAATGCGGGGGCAACTAATCAAAGAATGATGGACCGGATCTTCCGGGAGCAGAAGGGGCGGAACCTCGAGGTTTACGTAGATGATCTGATGATCAAGAGCAGGGACCTCAGGTATCTTGTCCTGGATCTAGAATAAAACTTTGGAACTATAATAAAGTACAAGATAAGGCTCAACCCTCTGAAGTGCGTATTCGGAGCCAAAAGGGGAAAGTTCTTGGGACATCTCCTCACCCCCTCAGGAGTAGAACCTAACCCGGACAAAGTGAAAGCGATCTTAGAGCTGGAATCTTCGAAGAATGCCAAAGAGGTCCAGCGTCTCACCGGCAAGTTGGTTGGATTGAGTAGGTTCCTCTCCAGGGTAGGAGAGAGGTGCTCGCCCTTCTTCCGAACATTGAGAGGAGGAAAGAAATTTGAGTGGACCCCTGAGTGTGAGAAGGCTTTCCTTGCTCTGAAGCAACAACTCACCCAAATGCCGCTACTCCAAGGGCCACGAGAGGGAGAGAGTTTGTTCCTTTACTTGGGGGTAGGGATGGGAGCAGTAAGCTCAGTCCTTGTGCGAGAAGAGGGTAAGAAGCAGTTCCCGATTTATTATGTGAGCAGGGTCCTAAAGAAGGCAGAACTAAAATATCCTATCCTTAAGAAACTGGCCTTCGCCCTCATCATCTCAGCTAGGAAGCTCAGACCGTACTTTCAGACTCGCTCTATCCAGGTCAAGACAGATCATCCTCTCCACCGTATTATGGAAGTGGTGGAGCACTCGGGAAGGTTGGCCAAGTGGTCGATAGAGCTCAATGAGTTCGATCTTACTTTCATCCCTCATGTGGCTATCAAGGCGCAAGCGGTAGTGGATTTCTTGGCAGAATATGTGGTCGAGGTCGAAGAAGTTGAAGCACCTCCTATATCGGCATGAGAAATGCTTGTAGATGGAGCCTTAGGAAGAAGCTCTTTTGGAGGAGGGATGATCCTAGTGAGTCCTAAGGGGACCAGAATTGAGCAGGCCTTGAAGATTCACTTCACCCTCACCAACAACTAGGCAGAATACGAAGCCATCATTGCATGGCTCAGGCTTGCTCGGGAGCTCGACATACAGGACATCAAGGTCTCCACAGACTCTATGGTGGTTACGGGACACATTAATGGGGAGTTTGAAGCAAGGGATCCCACCCTCCAATTGTATCTTATAAAGGTGAATTGTATCATCGGGCAATTCCGCAACTTTTCAATTCAACATGTCCCTCGAGAGGAAAATGCTCAGGCGGACTTGCTCGCCAAACAAGGCCCCTGGGCCGGAGGAACCATGACAGAACTCTTCAGGCCCTCCATAGAGGAGGGAGAGTTGATGGAAGTGGACCAGCAAGGGTCTTGGATGGATCCCTTCATCACCTTTTTGATGTCGGGACGTCTAACCGAGAGAGACCTTGAGAAGAAGCGGGTCAGGTACAAGTAAGCGTACTACCTACTGAAAGAGGGGATCTTATACTGGAAGACGCTATCAGGCCTGTTGGCTCGATGTGTATCTGAGAAGGAGGTCTCAAGAGTGCTGGACGAAATTTATTCAGGAGAATGTGGGAGCCATTCTGGGAGTCGGACTTTGGAAGGAAGGGTGTTGAGGCAAGGCTACTTCTCGCCTACCCTCAGGAGGGATGCTGAAGAATTTGCAAGGAAATGTAAGAAGTGCCAGGAGTTCACCCCTCTTCAACTCCTCCCGGCCCAAAGGTTACGCACAATCACGGCTCCATGGCCCTTTGCCATATGGGGACTAGATCTGGTGGGCCCGTTCCCCCAAACCAGTGGCCAGAGGAAGTTCCTACTGGTCATGGTGGATTATTTTTCAAAGTGACTGGAGGTGAAGGCATTGGCAAAGGTGACGTCGCAGGTTGTCAGGAATTTTGTATGGGGAGAGATCATCTGCCGGCATAGGCTTCCTTTGGCCATCGTCATATACAATGGACTACAGTTCGCTAGTAGAGAATTTATGGACTTCTGTGTCCAGCTGGGCATAAATCTTCGATTCGCCTCAATTCATCATCCTCGAAGCAATGGGCAGGTGGAAGCTGCGAACAAGGTCATCGTGAACCTCTTGAAGAAGAAGGTAGAGAACTGAAGGGGAATTTGGGTAGAGCAGCTCCCCTCCGTCCTCTTAGCTTTGAGAACTACACCAAACACTGCCATGGGAGAGACGCCGTTCAAACTTTCCCACGGCTCGGAGGTCGTTATACCTATGGAGTTCGAGGTTGAATCTCCCAGGGTGGTAGCGTCAAAGAGAGGAGACAAAGGGTGGCGAGCAGAAAACGAGGAAGAGCAGAAGCTCTCCCTTGACTTAGTGGAGGAGCTCAAGGAGCTAGCATCAATCTGACAGGAGGAAGTCAAGCGCCGAATGACCAAGTATTTTGACAAGAACATCAGGGTTAGGTAGTTCCAGAAGGGTGACTTGGTCCTCAAGAAAGTAGATGCAGCGGGCAGAGGAGCCTCAGTGGGGAAGCTAAACCCCAATTGGGAGGGTCCCTTCATAGTGAGGGAGGCCTTGAAGTCAGGAGGGTATCACCTCCAGGATGTGGACTGGTACTTCTCGATCTCTCTTGAAGCGGCGACGACCTAAAGAGATTCTACCCTTGATGTTTTGTATTTTCCCATACTTGTTATTTATCTTTTCCAATACTTGATGTTTTACCTTTTCCAATACTTGTAAATTTCGTACGGCTTCCTGATATAATGAAGTTCCAGGTGTTTTCTTCCATGAGATGAGATTACGATGGTTAAGGAGGAGACCCCGAGAAGACCTGCTGACCAGGCTCTCATCAAACTGGCAGGGTTGTAGGCTCACTCGGTGGTTGGAGTTGGCTTGGAGAGGAGACCTTGAGAAGACCCGCTGACCAGGCTCTCATCAAGTTGGCAGGGCTGTTGGATCACTCGGTGGTTGGAGTTGGCTTGGAGAGGAGACCCCGAGAAGACCCGCTGACAAGGCTCTAATCAAGCTCACAGGGCTGTAGGCTCACTCGGTGGTTGGAGTTAGTCT
The DNA here is from genome assembly GCA_039513925.1 of Platanthera zijinensis. Lineage (NCBI taxonomy): Eukaryota > Viridiplantae > Streptophyta > Magnoliopsida > Asparagales > Orchidaceae > Platanthera > Platanthera zijinensis. Next base: position 12,628,001 of record CM077098.1, read on the forward strand.
AGAGAGGATACCCTGAGAATCCCCGCTGACTAGGCTCTCATCAAGTTGGCAGGGCTGTAGGCTCACTCGGTGGTTGGAGTTTGTCAAGAGAGGAGACCCTGAGAAGACTCGCTGACCAGGCTCTCATCAAGCTAGCAAGGTTGTAGGCTCACTTGGTGGTTGGAGTTAGTTTGGAGTGGAGACCCCGAGAAGACCCGCTGACCAGGCTCTCATTGAGCTGGCAGTGCAGTAGGCTCACTCGGTGGTTGGAGTTGGTTTGGAGAGGGGACCCCGAGAAGACCCGCTGACCAGGCTCCCATCAAGCTGGTAGGGCGGTAGGCTCACTCGGTGGCAGGTTGAATGACAAGGCCTTAAGAAGACATGCTAACCAGGCTCACCAAGCTGGCAGGGTCATGGGCAGGTTAAGTGGCAGAGTAAGCTGTGAGATCTCTTAAATAAACATCCCTACTTGTCAACAAACAAGGAAAGTTCATAAAATGATAAGGGGGGAGGAAAGAGTTGGATCAGTGCAAGTGGGTGCACTCCCAGCCAGCCACCCGGGCGAAGGTCTCGCCTATGATGAGTAGGCAATCAGGGGGAAGGATGGCCCTGTCTAAGAAGGGGGCGGGTTGACCCCTCGAGACCACTCGCGATGAAGGCCTCCTAAGGCGTGACGAGAGGGAAAAATAAGTCGGTCTCACGCACAAGAGAGGTGGGGGAAGTAGAGACTCGCACTCTGAGAAAAATCCACTCTATAGCGAGGAGGCGAGACGAGGAATGGCCCCGTCTCGCAAGTGTGGACAAACCTAAGAATCGTCTCGCAATAAATGAAATAAAATGACAGAGCAGATAAAGCAAGAGTGTATACAATTGATCAATATAACTATTCATTACAAAAAGAAACCATGTACAATGTTATAGAGAAGCAAAAAGGGAGGGAGCCCTAGATCTCGCCAGAAGTATTTCATTCCTCCTCGCTGGAAGATGAGTCATCACCCTCCTCGCCATAGATCTCTAGCACGAGATCGCGGGCAGTGACATTTTCGGACTCTTCCTTAACGACCCCCAGCTCCTTCATCATTTTCAGAATGAGCTAGGCCGTCCTAATGTTGGAGCCTCGGCAGAGCTCTTCGACTTCCTCATAGGAATAATGAGGGGGAGGAGCCTGGGGAAGTACTGAGCGAGAAGACGACAGAGCACTGTCCCGAAGGTGGACGATTTAAGACTTCAAATCTTTTACCTCCTCCTCCAGGGCCGCTATGCGCGAGTGCAGTCGCTCCATCATCTCGGCATCCTGCAGGAAGCTTATCAGTTAGCCAGAATCAGACGTGAGAGAAGCAGACATAAGGTAAGATAAGGCTTACCACACCACCCCGGGCCTTTGCGAGTAGGGCTTTAGCAACAGCCAGCCTCTTTTCGAGGTCCCCGGACTTCTCGCGCTCCGCCGCCAAATTCGCCTCAGATTCTTTCCATTTCCTGTCATTAAATATCAGGCGGCGAGCCGGTGCGAAAGCTCCAAGGTACGCAGCTGAGCGTGCGTAGTCTTCAGAACAAGATCTCGCGAGGTTTCCTTCTTGATGGAATCTGACTCTGGACCCCCATAAAGGCTAAAGCCCAAGGAGAAGGCATGGCTAGTTGGCGGGTACTTCTCCTTCCATGAGGGAAGGAGGGTGGAGATTGACACCCGGTTTGCTTCCTTCTCCCATAGTAAAACTGGGTCGTTAATGGCATCTTGAACCAAGGGGCCCATGTTAAAATTTTGATGAGAAGAGGGGGCTGGGCGACTGGAAGAAGCGGCTTTGCGAGATGGATACCCAGTTGGTTGAATCGAGTTGCTGGCAGGTTGGTTGAGCAGTGTCGTCTCGCGGGTAGGTGAGATGACCTGTTGGGGAGACGACCAAGGAGGTGATCGAGGGGACAAAGATCCTATGGAGATGGGGCTCAGGGACCCCGACATCTCCTTCTCTTTGGGTGCCTTCTCCTTTTTCTCTTTGGGGAAGGAAACAACCTTCTTCATCTTTTTCTTGGGGCTGGGGCGAGACAGAGCGGTGCCTTCAACGGGCCTTTTCTTCAGGGAGGGGGCCAAGGACTCTTTTGCCGCCTCGGCCGCCATGCTGGCGAGAGCGAGGCCCTTTGATGGCTTAGCATTTCTCTTGTACGGGGGGGGGGGGGGGGATGGGGATGTTCCTCTCTCCTAAACAAACAACTAAGCGATAAGAAGGCGAGATGAAATAATAAATGCGAGACCAAAGGGATGCGAGCATACCTTTGCCAGGGAGCACAGGGAGGAGGGAGTCAAGGCCCTGCCTCAGGAATTGAACTTAGAAATTCTTGCCGACGAAGAAGTCATAGAGGAGCTTATCTGTGCCGCCAACCTGTGGGACACATAGAACACCTCGGCAGGCAACACGGGCGCAAGTGGGACGCCCCCAAGTTGTCATGGATGAAGACAAGCGGGTGATCTAGTGATGATTCTTGTTGGGTGTCTCGCATACCTTGAGACCTTGCCCGATGAAGTAGGAGACACCGTCGTGGGTGGCGTGGTAGACGAACAGCTTGCAGAAGACTGTCAAGCTGAAATCGTTGCGCTCCCGGCATATGTAACTGGCGAAAGAAACTAACACCGAGATGGCATTCGGGTTTAGCTGCTCTGGGACTACGCCGACGTACTTCAAGACCTATTTAACGTCCGGCCAGAGGGGAAGTCTCAGCCCCTCCTCAAAGTGCGAAACGGGGAAGGCGAGTTCCCCAGTGTAGAAGGTATTGATCGCCTCTCCGACCTTTGGGGGCCGCGACTCCAATCCCTCCGTCAAGAACTCGCGGGTAAATAGGTTGTATTCCTCTTCAGAGATTCTGCCGGGGGGAAGTCATGGTCAGTTAATCATCTCCCGCACCGGCTGCGCCCCTCGCCCTCTTCAACCTTCTTCTTTCCCATTTATAGCGAGACGGTCAAAGTGGGTAGCGAGGAGAAGAATCGGCAAGACGGTCGAAGGAGAAAGGAGCGAGATGACGTGAAAGTGAGAGCAATACACGAGACGGATGAAGCAAAAGGACGAGAGATGGGGCGCAATAGAGGTGATAGCGTAGCTCTGATCCAGGGTAAGGGGTATTTATAGCAGACGTAGTCAGCAGAGAAAATAGGTGGGAAAAATATGTAGAGGAAGGGGGAGAGTCGGCCGACGTTTCATACACTCTCTCCTTTCCTCGATTTGCGCAGCCCGGCGCGGGCTTTCTCGGCAAGGAAGAAAAGAAAAAGCAATAAATAAAGCAAAATTAACTGATCCTGGTATGTGATAAATACTAAGCATTATGGAAGTAAACAAGATAAACAATAATTATTAAATTATCCCATCCCGCATAGGGCAGGCAGTGTGTTCGCAGGGCCTAAAGTATAGGCGAGACGACAACATAAAATATATTACAGAATCATGAATAAAGAGAAAAAGGGTTAGACTATCTAAACAGGGAGACGAGGCGGAGGGTCTTCAGTGTATATGCAATTTCTAAGCACGAGCAGCATTGACACCACGACGCACGAGACGTAGTTGCTGGTTGACCTCATTTAAGAAGGCCTGAGGGTCGGTCTCGTCTATCTCGATGCCAACGTCGATCTCTGAGGACAGGTGAGCACATTCAATTTCCAGCCAGTCAATTCGCCTGTCGGCCGCTTGCTTATCTTGTTCCAACTCGCGGATAATACGCGCATACTTTCGGAACATCTCAGCTATCCTACACTTCATCTCTAGCGGGTCCATGGGGTCACCTAGGTAGTCTTCAATCTCGTCTATGGGAGGAGGGGGTGAGATGACGAGCTGCCTAGAGAATTCTTCAGTAGGCGAATCGACCTGGATGCCTGCGCAAGGAGCTGAAGGGTAGAGTAAGGGGGGTTCTCGCAGTAGTGTATGGGAGTAGCGAGCGGGACAGAGCACTGAGAGGAAAGGCTTTTTACCAGGATAGCGAGAGGTCCCAGCGGCCTGAGAAGGGTCATCCTTCCTCGCGCTTGGAGGAGTAGATGGAGGGGTGGATGGCTAAGGTGAGTCAGAATTTTGGTAATGGGCGACAGTGTCGTCCCGCGGACTCTCGGGTCAATGTTGAGGTGCGAGATCCCCCTGAAAGTAAATAGTATAGGAAAAGATGCGAATGAAGGAGAAATAGGGATAAAGGGCGAAAGTTCACCTCTTTCTTTCTGGGAGACGTGGGAGGAGGAGGGGCGTGGATTTCTGAGGAAGTGCAAGAGGGCTCCTCTACCGAGGAGGGGTCAGTTGTTTTTGCCTTCTTTGAGCAAAACAATGATGACGGTAAGGAGGGGGGTGCGAACAAGAACCGTGGTCAGAGCGGCTACGTTGGCCTTGTTCTGCTTGCGCACCATCGCAATGCGTTCATAGAAGCTCTGGCTGTGAGACATGATGGCAGTAGAGCTAGAAAAGGGCGAAAGGTGGAAAGGGGGCACTCTCCACACGGGATGTATATCATGTATTTATAGGCCCCGGTGGAGGGCCCCTCAAAATATTCCCTCATAAATATACTTTAATAACACGAGCCTCGGTTGAACTTTCTTTTCGAGCTTGAGGCAACCTCAAAAAGAGCGGGGATTGTGTACAACCTCGGGCTCGCAAGAGCGGAAGGCTTAGGGAAAATAAAGCGAGATGGGCCCAAGAGAGAGCCTATTTGCTAAGCTAGTGGATCCCGGGGAAAGGGCCATAGGAGGGGCAAGAGCTGCACACTGGCGAGAGGGGTCCAAGCGAGAGCCGTACCATTGGCTAGGCGAGTGGATCCCAGAGGGACCACTCGCAGGGCGAGGGCCGACTCGCTAGGCGAGAGGGCCACAGAGGGAAGAGCTCTCGCCCGCGAGATGACGCTCTCGCCAAGCGCCGGTTTGACGAAAGGCTTAGTGTCGGTTCAGTGTTTGGTCAGGGGCCGGTTTAGGTGGAAAGTGGTTCACCTTTTATCCCCAGGTGATTTTACACTTTTTCCCTTAGTGGTCTGTATATAACCCTTCAGAACAGCAGAGTGTGGCTGTTGGCAGACCCGACTAAGGGCATTTTTGTAATTTCAGGTCGGTTCAGTTTGGTTTTTTGCAGTCCAAACTCAGAGGCCTATAAATAGACCATAAAGGTGCCTGGTAGAAGGTGGTTGACCCTTCTTTTTCTTCCACTAAGGCACCTAGCTCAGTATTGCCTAGGGAGGAGGAGAATTTCTAATTCTTCCAGGTCAGAGGTGGGACCTCCGAGCTGAATCCCACGGTCTGTTCCTTTGAGATTCTTATCCAGGGAGTGGTTCAATAAGAGTAGGTGTGAGCTGCAACTTTAGATTCGAGCTTTAGGAGGAGCTGGGTTTACTAGCTTCAACAAGTTACCTAGGTGCGTAGGCATTAATATATACTCAGTAATTTCCACATTAGTTGTCGTTATGTGAGCAATCAAACAGTCGAACGTTATTTCACATCTCTTAAAATACTGCAATAAATAGTGGTTGAACGGTTAATTACATAAAAGAGAAGACTACAACTAAAATTAATTCAAGTTCTAATTAAAGTAACCGCATAATTAGGGGACACATAGAGAAAGTGCTTCCAGTGTTTCAGAGAAGCCTTTCTAGGATAACTCAAAATAACCGCAAAAGCATCAATGTGTGTATCATTTAGCCATCCCTCGCATAGCAGGTCATACAAGTCTGCCCGTGACATAGATATATTCCCACGTGCAAGTAGTAATTCCCTATGTATAGACTAATAAATTTTTAGTCCTACCGTTATTAAGTGAATTGAAAAATTGTAGAAAACTCACCCTCCAGAATAAGGGGCAAGTATGCAGTCAATTCGCCTAGCGGCTTTGATGGAAATTTTTTGCCGGCCAGGAAATATTATTTGCAGTGGGGTTTCTTTGTCAAAATGTTTCCTCTTATGCCTTTTTGTTGGGTACATTGGAAAATGTGTACCTGATTTGGAGAAGCCTCTTTTAGCTCAATGATATACATCAATGTGTATTTGATGTTATTTTGAGTTTATATGTGCAGGTTAAGTATTGGCTAAAATGCAGGAAAAAGTTTCTAAGTCCATGTGTCGACACTTAAGGAAGTCTGTGTCAACACTTGGAAAAGCTGTGTCGACACCTGAAGCAACTATGTCGACACACAAAATTTATTAGTCGACATCGACTGTGTCGACACCGGGAGGCAGTGTCGACACACAGAAATATTAGTCGACATCAACTATGTCGACACTAAGAGGCAGTGTCGACACACAGAAGTATTAGTCGACATCAACTGTGTTGACACCAGGAGGCGGTGTCGACACACAAATTCTGAGACTATATCAACTGTGTCGACACACAGGACTTGTGTTGACACTCAGCAGAGTTTCAACAATGTTGAGTGTTGTGTAGTGAAGATGTGTCTATGTCGACACAAAGAGGCAGTGTCGACACATTCTACAGATGCAGTGTCAAGAAGCTGTGTCGACACTAAAGGAGTTATGTCGACATCACCAAAGCTTGTGTCGACACTTAATCTACTTATGTCGACACATAATGACAATCAGTCTCGATGCTTTGCTGACAAAGACAAAGGTTCAAGAACTGACTGGAGACTTGACAGCTGTGCATTCCAACAACTTTGATGAAGTTGTCAGACTTGTCAGAAGTTGGTTAGAAACCGGATCAGCCGGTTACCATGGATAAAGTCTATATATATAGATGGATTCTGTCAAATCGATGATGATTAACAACAACAACAACATGCACAACTATTGAATTATTGATCATTGATCAAGAAAGTGCACGTCACACTGAAGAAGATTTTCGTGAGAAGATCTAAGGAGAAATTAAGCAAGAATTCTGAAGAAACTTCATAAGTTCTGAAGAGTGAGAGAGATCTTCAGCTGTTGAAGAAAAGGAGGAGACATTTATAAGTCTTCTAAGGAGCAGATCTTGAACCAATCTGCTAAGAAGGATTCAGATTTATTTCTGGATTCTAAGAAGGAAGCTGGCAGTCAGTCGACTTCAAAGGAGATCAACCCTACTGATTTCAGATTTAAGAAGCTTTGAAGAAAGCAAAGAACAGGTTGATTTCAGCCTTCAGTTTTATCAAGAAGCTGATCAAGAAACTTATTATCCCTTCTCTCTCAACAAGGGTAAGAGTCAAACTTAAACACTTATCAAATTTTGTAAGATCTTTTCATAGATCTGAGTTGTAAGCCTATATTATAAAGGCTGAGTGTAGGAGATATAGATCTCTGAGTGGTGGGGCTTTTGAGCCTGAGTGTAGGAGAAATAATTCTCTGAGTTGTAGGCCTTGTGGGAAGGCTGAGGTAGGGCTGTTAGCCTGAGCTGTAGGAGTGTGGTTTCACTTTAAGTTGTAGGAACCTTATAGGGTTCTGAGTTGTAGGAACATTTCAGGGTTCTGTGCTGTAAGATCTGTGGATCTGAGTAGAAGGAAGAAGTTAGGCCGAATCTAGCACACTGCTAGATAGGTGAAGGGGGAAAGTGGATGTACCCATACCTTGGGGAACCACTATAAATCTGTGTGCAATCTATGATGTGTTTGTGACTGTGTTTTATGTGCTGTGATTGCTGTAGAATAGTTAGATTCTATTTCAAGATTTGAATAATTGTTCTGCCTTAAATAAAAAAAAGAAAAGAACCTATTCACCCCCCTCTAGGTGTTTGGGTTATCTTGAAATCAATTCTATCACTTTTTGACACTGGGTTATATTCATCGATGCAAACAATATTGTCATGATCTTTCAGCATTACCTGGGATGGGGGGATTATGGTCGTGTTTGGCTGCGATGATGTTACTTGTGATGGTACTAGAATGTCAGTATGGAATGACTGGAAGAGTGCAATGATGGAATCGAATCTCTACGCAATATCCTTGTTGACTTTCTTGCCCAATGCTTTAATTTCACTACGAGTATACTTTCCTTCATCTCTCTCTGTCTTTTCCCCTCCATCAGCTTCTTCACCATCTCCTTCTTCGTTTTGTTTTCCTCCTTCAGCTTTTGAATCTCCTTATTTTCCTTCTTTAATCCTCTCTTGTTCTTTTGATTATTTTCTTGTGTAGGAGATTCCCTACGGCCACAAATGATGACTCCATATCCTCAGCACCTAATAACTCTTGCTCCTCCATACTATATATACTCTATAAACTTTGTGTGAACCTAAAACACACAAAATTAATATAGTATAAGTTTAATTTTAACCATAGACAAAAATGGATTGGCTGTAGATATTATGCTTACCCAATCTTTCACACATAACTTTGCTTTCAAGTACCTGCAAAAATTGTAGTTGAAGCTTCCCTTCGAAGCCCAACGAGCTATACGGGGTCTACCAAAAGGATTTACTGGAACTTGCATACTACTATGCTCAAAGAACCAGACCTAAAAAGGAACACATTTAATAAGTGACATATATGTGAGAATGTTTGGTTCTAACAACAGGCACAATCAAACATCCTTCTAGATACCCAAGGCCTGCAGGATCTTCCCTAGAGCATCTTAGCCTATGTAAGGACTAAAATTGGGAATGTAAGAATTTATGAATGGCTAGGGGCCATTCGTCTCTCCTGAACTCATCGAGTCCATCAAAATCACGCAAGAACTGAGCAATTCTAAGCGACTTCAAGGGAAATAAGAACTTGCAAAGTATGTACTTTGCAAGAACCTTCAACCTTCGAGGCTCCACCTCTGGGGTTGGCTCTTTGAGATCCAATTGATTCATCTCACTCAATAGGTGCTTCTAATTCTCAATGGAATAAGGTGCTCTCTTGAAACTGAACTCCTCTCCTCTATTTGGCAGTTCTAGATTCACTGCAATTTCATTCACCGTCAGCTTCACATAATATTTTCCAAGCAAAAAGGCCTCCTTGTATGGCATGTACAGTCAGATAAGCCTATACAATAAAGAGATGTTTTGAGCAAGATCTGGGAGGGAGAAAAATTTTAGCAGGCCAACATCACTTAATAGAATATTTGACTGATCAGACAACAAGTCCAAGATGGGCTTGGCATGCTTGTTGAAAGTTGATATGACACATTTACTATTTAGATATGTACCAGTTGAATGTCCTGTCATCTAAACTATTTCCAACAAATTAGCAATAAATAAGGATATATGCTCACTTTCATGGAGTTCAACGTTCAAAAACTAGGGTTATTTAATGCAATCAAGCAACAAAAAATCACTAATGAATCAGCAATAAATCACGAATTTTAGTAGGTTTCTGGCCTATACTACAGTAATTCCGTCCGGATTCATATATTTCAACATACAAAAAAAAGGGTTTCAGCATCTAGCAAGCATTTTAGCCATTGATGCTGAAACCATCTAGAAAAAATAGAGTATTCCAGAAATTATTAAGGAATTAAGGAAAATGCAGCATACACAATAGGTTTGACATACCAGAGATAAAAGAAAACACTCACAACCTAGGTTGGCATTGCGCTGCAATGTTAGAAGGGTTTCCAGCCTGTACTATAGTAATTCTGTCCAGATTCATGGATTTCAACATACAAAAAATAGGGTTTCAGCATCCAACAAGCATTAGCCGTTGATGCTGAAACTCTCTCGAAAAAAAGAGTACCAACTATATATAGTATGGAAGAATCATGAGACTGGAAGAAAATGCAGTATACAAAAAAATTTCGCCATACCAGATAAATAGTTCACCGTGGGATGTTGTCGTGCCGCCACTACTTCTGCGTCACTGCCCTAAATCAAAACCTGCTCCGGAGGGAGAGTGGGTAAAGACTTCGGCAATGTGGGGAGAGGCCTGAAGGATCGACATTTCGCGCAGAGAAGGGAAGATGTGCCGGGGAAGAAGACACAAGGATTAGTGCAAGGAAAAAACACAGGGACTTTCAAAAAAACCCTTTTCTTGAAGAAGGGGGAAAGAGTGGGGCTCGGTCCTATTTTTAGGCTCACAATTGAAATGTTGATTCCGAAAATCGGCTTCTGTGGAGTTTGAACCCTTGGGAAAGGGGTGATCTCGCACTTACTTCTCCCTCACAAACTCAAATAGCTAGAGACTTAGAACAAGAAATAGACCCAAGGCTCCAATACGGAGGTCCCACCACACACCTAGAAGATCTTAGAGCGCTTCCCCTCGTTAGCCAAGTGCTGAGCTAAGGATACTTCAGAAAGCGCAAGAAGACCAGGGCACAAGTAAGTATATCTTTTGAGGTACCCCCCTTGCGTCTATTTATAGTTTTTTAAAAATGGTCTGCCAATAACCAACCTCCAATGTTCTAAACAGCTATATGCAGTCCAGATTGGCCTGCCAACAGCGTAACTCCGCTGTTCTAAAAGGCTTTGGGTAGGCCAATGAGGGTAAAAGGGTAAAAATACCTCAAAAAACACTAAGAGAGTGGCCCTTGAAAACCTCCACTCGCAAGGGGTGGCGAGTGCTCGATGGTGCTAGCACTCGCCACCTCCCTATGACCCCGGGCGATTGAGATCCAGAAACGCCCCACTCGCCAACTGCTTGCTCAGATCCATGGGCAAGTGCGAGCCTGCTGCTCCACTCGCCAATTGTTTTGCTCTACCCAACCTAGGCGAGTCGACAGGGCTGTAGAGGTCTCACTCAATACGAAGAAAGAGGCATTGAGTGTCTGGGCCTCACTCAACGCCAAGGAAAGCGGCATCAAATGAACAAGCCTCACTCAATGTCGAGATCAAAAGGCACTGAGTGAGTCTGCCTCACTCAACGCTGGGGCAGAAGTCGAGTGGACTCGACACCAGGGGAAGGCGTTGAGTGGACTCGACGCTAGAGGCCCAGCTCGCCTGGGACTTGAACAAGAGGACTTGGCTGGTCTAGCTCCTTCTGATCCCCACTCGCCGGATATGGAGTTGTACGCAATACCTGCTCTTTGGGAGGTTGTCCAAAGTTCGAAAAGAAACATCCAACCCCGCAAAATGCGGCGAGTGCGGCAGGAGCAAGAGATAATCTTTTGGTGGGATCCACATACGATTATATATATGCGCCAGCATACCTAAGCGACCTTTGTCATTCCCCTTACTCTAACCCTGCCGAGATGCCTCTTTCCAAAGAGTTCCATGAGAGGTTGGACTATGCCCGCAGGCTCAATGTCGCTCGCATTGCCAGCCTGGTCACAATATCTCCCAACGCTTTGTCGCGCAAGTCTCCAAATCCACAGCCTACCAAGAAGGCCAAGTCAGCTCTAAAAGCTACCGAGTCGATCTATCGTGATCTGGCCTCCACACCCGATCATGGACTCACTTCTTCCTCTTGGTCAGCTCCCGAACAAAAAGGAAAGGGGATCATCGAGATTCTTGGCGACCCGGGCAGTCATCAGATCGACGGCGAAGCCTCCACGCCACGGGTCGACTCCCCTCGCGATGACTCGCAGCCTCAAAATCCTCCTACTACTCGCTTGTGAGATCTGTCGCCCCCTTTCAGGACCATGAGGATTTAATCGTTGATGCTGAAGTCACCAGCTCGCGCACCTTCTCGACAATCCACACCTGCTCCTGCACTCGCGGGGGGAGATGTTGGATTCATCCAAATTCCAAGCTTCGAGCTCATCTCCCCAAGAACTCAACTTTTGGGTCACGGTAAGAACCTTGCCTTGCCCCCTTCATACACCCTCCAAGGGTAGCCGAGCTCATCCCGTAAGCTACACTTTCATAGGACCATCTCGCATAGTTCTTTTGAAGCACTTGCCCATTATACATTCATCAGGACTAAAGTTCCTGGCAGGTCTCCCCGACCAATCCTAGGCAGAAGAATCTTCTGAGCCGGCTCGCCATTCACCACATCCTTCCCCCAGCGCAATGGAAAACTTCCTGGATGCCTCACTAGAACCTGCTAAGCTGAGGATACAAACAGTTAAATTCCCGAAGAAGCAAGGACTCGCGCTGCGTAGGATACAGGAGGAGAACGATCTCAACGAGTAGAGGCTGCAGGTACTGGAGTGGGACTATGTGCTGCTCATGACGAGGTGAAGCACAGCCCGACATGCAGGATGACACCCCCACCCCGCTTATGGATAGGATCAGTGAGAACATGCGGTTCATCCACCAGGATCTGGAGCTGGTCAACGAGTTCAACAACTTGCCCCATCCTCCAGGGATGGGGACGCGAGGCCGGGGTAGATGGAAATGGCTCCCTAGCTAAGCCTACTAACACTTACCCCCTAGCCGCAAGCTCGCGCATGTTGAAATAATTGTTCTTTTGCTTGTTTTATTTTGTTTCCCTGAATTGCAATCTCTACTGTTTGTAATAGCTTAAACCAATTTTTAGATCTTAATGTCTATTGAATTTACATAATATACTGCTCTTTAGATTCAGCTCGCCATAGGATAAAATAGGTCGCAGGGTCAGCGAGTCGGGGTCGGCGAGCCGGACTGACCGGTCGCCTCGGCAATTAATTCCGTTTTTCTATAAATAGGCTCCCTCAACAACCCCAACACCATCGCCTCTACTGCAGACGTATACCCCCTTCTTGCAGTCCGTTTCGCCACAGGTACTCGCGCAAGAACCTTTGAAAAAATGGGCAAGACGCGACCCGATACCGACGAAAGGTCCAAATGTTCCAGCCAATTTGCCTAGTACAACTTATACGAGGGAAACACCACCGAGCAAGAGTACCTTTATTTTGTTGCCTACTACATCCCCGCGGGATTCTCTGTGCGCCGACCCACGGTGGGCGAGGCCATCAACTCGTTCTTCGAGGACGAGCTCGCCTTACCCATCTCACACTTTGAGGTGGGATTGTGCCTCCCTTATGGCTAGATATTTGCCAGATCCTGAAGTATTACGGGGCGGTCTCGGCTCAACTGAACCCGAATTCTATTGCCATGATGGTGGAATTTGCCTTCTACCTCCGCCAAAAGCGAATAGAGTTCAATGTGGCGGTCTTCAGGAGGCTCTTCATATACCGCGCGACCAATGACAGGGTCGTCTTCCTGGTCGGCTCGCAATTCAAGGTACGCGAGATGGCAGATAAGAACCATAACTGGTTCTCGAATCTCGTCTTCATCAAAGGTGAGCTCGGCAATATACCCTTCTCAGCTCAGTAGAGGAGCGAGGAGGTGTACCAACCCCCGACGGTGACAGACAATGATGCCGAGCTGCACAAGTTCTTCCTCGGCAAGGAATATAAGGTTGCCATTCTTCGAAGGGGCCTCGACTCGCTCCCCCTGCGCTGCCCAGCGAAGGTATATCTCTTTCCCTTCTTTCCTTATTGGGATCGCCAAAAATCAAGTTTTCTAACTCCAAGTTACTTTATGTTGGGGAGATGCTGATCTCTAAGAACCCGCCATTTGCAGACTCGGGACTTCAGCCCGACCCACTCGCACGTGAGAGGGCAGCTGCCGAGGCCTACCAAAGCGAGTTGGGTCTTGTCAGGCCTTCATCTAGCAAGAAATGACCTGAACCTGATAGCTCCGGCTCGCCTCGCCGTCCCCAACCTCCAAAGAAGATGAAGAAGGTGATGGCGGTCTCCAAGAGGATACAACAACAACAAAAATACATGAGCTCGCCATAGAAAATGCCGGAGAAGGATCAGAGTGGAGGCGACCCGCCTGCCTCCCCCGCCACCGAGGAGCTTGCAAGCCACGAGCCGGGCCTGCCGAAGGACCGCAAGAACTTTGGTCTTGGCGGGAAGGCCAAGGACCGGCTCGGCGGGAAGGCCAAGGACCGGCTCGGCGAGCCGTTGGTCCAATGGGATAAGCAGGCTCATAGTGTCTCCATCTCATCCCTCCTCCCCTCCTGGTCGGAGCCCCACCCTCCTAGCAGGCTCGCTTACGCCCTAGGGTTTGGGTTGTATGGCCGCGAGGACGCCGCAACCTATAATGACACAAGCCTCCAGCAGCTCGCCCATAAGTGATCACGAGCCTAGATGCGGGCATGGAGCTCGCGCATATGTCGATACGCCGCAGCTTCCACCTCAACCACAATTTCGCGAAGGCCGAGCAGGGGCAAGATGTCGCCAAGGACGATGCCGCCGACCTGACAAAGTGGCTGGGGATTGCTGAGGACCTCCTCGCCAAAGCTGCCAGTGGGGTGGTAAGTGTCAGCTTACCTCCTAACCCCCTCTTCACTTAGTGCTTACTTCTTTCACTTACCTTTCTCGCCTTGTACGATGTCGAGACCGCGAACCGCATGCGCGCTCGCGCTGCCGAGCTGGAGGAGAATAACAAAGCGTTGGAGGAGCAGAACAAGGGGCTCCAGGGCGAGATCGCTCGCCTAATGGACATCATCCTCCTCCCCTCTGGAGGCGAGTCGGGCGCTCCGGTCAAGAGGCCAAAACTATTCACTAAGGCGGAGGTCGCCAAGAAGCTACGGGCCAACTCAATCAGCAATGCCGACTATGACCTACAGATCATGCGAGACATGCCTGTGTTGATGGAAGGTTGTGAGGAGATGACCGTGAGGGACTTGGTGCCGGAGTTGTTTCCTCCCGCTTCCCCCCTAGTGAGAAGGAGGATAGCTTCATCTCGCTCTTCAAAGACGTCTTCGGTTTCAAGGATGACAATTCTGGAGGGGAGGGGGAGAGCAAGCTTGCCTATCTTTTTTTTGCTTTATTTCTATAAATCTTTCTCCCCCTTTTTTGTAACCACGCTGAGGTGAGATCCCTTGTAATTAGCGAATTCATCAATGAAAAATTACTTAGCAAAATTTTCTTCTCTGTACTTACTTACTTTCTGTACGCACTCACATGCGCGTCGCCCCTTCACTTCACGACCTCGCTAGGATATCATTAGCCGTTAGAATGTATTTGAGTTAGGATATATACCTACGCAGAGGCCCCAAGATCTCGCCACCCCTTGATAATAGGGCCAGGCTACTCGTCGAGCTGGACCTGCGACCATCCAGCTCGCTTCGGGATTCCTTCCCTTTAAGGACTTGTTATAAATCAAAATTTCCAAGTCAAATCTCGATAGGATGGAGTGTAGTTGTCCAGAACCGCTTCGACTCGCCCTTCTTTAGTAGATGCTGAGATCTCGGCTTGCCATTTTCGACTCTACCTTGATTAGATAGTGCCACAACATGGTGGTTGCCGAAACCCCGGCTCACCGCTTCTGGTCTTTGAAGGATCAAGCGCATACCCAACTGCACCAAAAGCCCGGACTGTTGGAGAGGGCGCTACTTAATTTCTTAAATAAATAGCAAAGTGCCACGGGTCAAGTGAAGGAACGCCGGACCCAACAATCCCCCCCCCCGGCGTCCAGCACAACCCGTCGGCTCAGAGGTGGGGTTACCACATGGCCCACATGGATCAGAGGTGGGGTTACCACATGTCCACAGTTTGCCTAACCCGCCGGACCCACACAGGTAGAAGGGAAAAATCAGGATTTAATAGCGCCCCCCCCGGTCTTGAACTCGTGACCTCCTCTGATACCAATTGAAGGATCAAGCGCATACCCAACTGCACCAAAAGCCCGGACTGTTAGAGAGGGCGCGACTTAATTTCTTAAATAAATAACAAAGCGCCACGGGTCAAGTGAAGGAACGCCGGACCCAACAGTCTTGCTTGGGGATTGTTGGGTCTAACCCCTAGTTTCCCTCGTAACATTTCCCCCTGGCTTCTTCCCCAAGTTCAACATAAGATGCCTTATGTTGATTGGCAAGAGCAGCCCAGGACATGGTTCTGGAGCAACAACCTCATCCATCAAGGACCCCTACCTTTTTAACTAGGTGAAAACCCGACAGCAGGGGATGCTTGGGACTTGGCTCCAGAGCAAGAACAACATCCACCGAGGACCCCTGCCCTGCCAGATAGGTGAAAGCCTGATAGCGGGTAGGTGCAGCTTGGGACTTAGCTTAAGAGCGACCATAGGGCGCTACCACCGACCCAATCAGCTAGGTGAGAGCCTGATGGCGGGTGTTGAGCATCAACCGGACTTTCCCTTGGCCAACCACCGGGCACTACCACCGACCCAATCAGCTAGGTGAGAGACTAACTGTGGGTGTTGAGCATCAACCGAACTTTCCTTTGGCCAACCACCGAGTGCTACCACCGGACCAATCAGCTAGGTGAGAGCCTAACAACGGGTGTTGAGCATCAACCAGACTATTTTATTCAACCAAGTCTCATATTGTTCCTGCCAAGCAAATGAATCATTAGGAAATAATAAGAATGTAAAAAAATTTATCTCATTACTTTCTTGGGTATAATCACTTTAGGTCATCGCCGCTCCAGGCATGACTGAGGGGTTCCCCCTCTACATCTTTAAGGTGATATCCTCCTGACTTCAAGGTCTCTCAGATTACATAGGGACCTTCCTAGTTGGGATTCAGCTTGCCGACAGATGTCGACCTCCCGGCCGTGTAGACCTTCTTCAGGACTAAGTCCCCTTTCACAAATTGTTTGATTCTGACATGCTTGTCAAAATACTTGGTCATTCTCCGCTTGACCTCTTATTGCCAAATATTTGACCAGTCGCGTAGCTCCTCCACCATATCAAGGGAGAGCCGAAGATCATCCTCGTTCTTGGACCGCCACTCTTCTCTGCCTTCTTCTGCCTCAACCACCCAAGGTGTCCGAACCTTGAATTCTATGGGGAGTACTGCTTCGCAGCCATGAGAGAGTTTGAAAGGAGTCTCCCCCGTGGCTGTGTTTGGGGTGGTCCTCAGGGCCAAGAGGACTGAAGGAAGTTGTTCTACCCAGCTCCCCTTCAAGTTCTCCACCTTCTTCTTTGGTATGTTCACGATGATCTTGTTTGCCACCTCCACCTGCCTGTTGCTCCTAGGATGATGGACCGACGTGAACCTGAGATCAATCCCAAGTTGCCCTCAGAAAGCTGATGAACTTAGTGTTGTCAAACTGTGGTATATTGTCCATGACAATGGCCTGCGGCAGTCCATGCAAGCAGATGATCTCTCCCCATACAAAGTTCCTATTCATCTGGGAGGTCACTTTGGCCAATGCACTTACCTCCAACCACTTAGAAAAATAATAGATCATGACCAGCAATAACCTCCTTTTCCCACTGGCCTAAGGGAAAGGTCCTACTAGGTCCATTCCCTAAATGGCAAAGGGCAGGGTGCCGTGATGCTTCTGAGCCGCTAAGACGGCAGTAGCTGGAGAGGGTAGAACAACTGGCACTTTTGGCACTTCTTTGTGAATTCAGTAGCATCCTGGCCCAGGGTCGGCCAGAAGTACCCTTGCCTGACTATCCTTCCTTCCAAGGTCTTGCTCCTTGAGTGACTCTCGCACTCTCCGGAATGGACTTCTTCCAAGATCCTCTAGAATTCTCTCTCGGCCACGCAACGTGCCAACAACCCCGAGAGGGTTTTCTGATATAACTTCCCATCGCTCATGAGGTAGTATACTAACTTATACTTGAATTGCTTCTTATCCATCCCCTCCGAGAAAACCCATGTGGATAGGAAAGTTACAAAAGGATCCATCAATGAGGGGTGATGGTCTACCTCCATCACCTCCCATCCTAAATGGATGGGAGAAACAAGTTGGTGATGGTTCCCCCCACCTGGGGTCCATGCTTGGCCAATTGTTCGACCTACTCATTTTCCTCCTGCGGCACATGCTAGATGTAGAAGGTCTGGAACATGCTGATGACCCCCTTAACCTTTGTCAAATATAGTTGGAGAGTAGGCTCTCTTGACTCAAACTCTCTATTGATCTGAGAGTCCACTATGGAGTCTGTGAGGACCTCCACATCATGCACCCCTAACTCCCTGGCCAGACGTAACCCTGTTGTCACAACTTCATACTCGACCTGATTGTTAGTGATGGGAAGTGCACGACCACCGTCTGCTCGATCTTTATTCCTTGGGGGCTCTCCAAGATATCCCCTACCCCTAAGGAATGCCTCCCCGAGGAGCCATCCACCATCACCTTCCAAGGAACTGGGCGAGTGAGTTCCGCCTCCGCCACCTCCACCACGTAATCAGCAAGAAAGTCGGCCAACGTCTGAGCCTTGATTGAGAGGCGGGGAGCAAAGGATATGTTGAACTCACTCAGTTCCACCAACCACTTTGCCAACCTCCCTGAATGCTCCACCCCCTCAAAGATATTGCAGAGGGGATGGTCAATCAACCCCTGGATGGAGTGTGCCTGGAAATAGGGTCGGAGCCTCTAGGCCGAGATTACTAGAGCGAAGGCCAGCTTTTCTAAGATTGGATATTAGAGCTCTGCTTTCCTCAAGAACCTGCTCATGTAGTAGATATGCAACTGCCTCTTCCCTTCTTCCCAGACTGGGACGGAGCTTACCGCCTCGATCCCGACCCCAAGGTATAGGGATAGATCTTCCCCTTCCTTAGGCCCTTGGAGGAGTGGAGCCTGGGCCAACTGCCTCTTCAAGGATTGGAACTCCTCCTCGCATTCCTGGGACCACTCAAACTTTTGGCCCCCTCTCAGTGCCTTTAAGAAGGGAGAGCACTTCTCTCCTGCCCGAGAGAGGAACCTGCTAAGTCCTGCCAACTTTCCCATCAGCCACTGAACCTCCTTGGCATTCTGCAGTGATACCAACTCCATGATCGCCTTGACTTTGTTAGGATTAGGATCCACCTCGTGGGAGTAAGAAGATGACCCAGGAACTTCTACCTGCCCGCCCCGAAGACACACTTTAAGGGGTTCAACCCCATCTTATACTTCCGCAAGGTGCTGAAGGTATCCTCTAAATCACAGAGATGAGAATCCACCTCCCAGCTCTTGATCATAAGATCATCCACGTACACCTCCAGATTCCTCCCTTTTTGCTCTCGAAAGATTCGATCCATCATTTTTTGATACGTCGCCCCTGCGTTCTTTAGCCTAAAGGGCATTATCTTGTAGTAGTAACACCCATCCCCGGTGATGAAGGAGAAATCTTTGATGTCGGGTGGGTGCATCCTAATTCGATGATTACAAGAAAATGCATCGAAAAACTCATCACAGAAAAACCGACGGCTGAGTCAACCAATGCGTCGATCCGAGGCAAGGGGTAACAATCCTTAGGACATGATTTATTTAACAAAGAAAAATCAACACACATTCTCCACCGACGGTCTCCTTTTTTTACCATTACAACATTGGAGACCTAGCTAGGGCATTGGATTTCGAACACGAACCCGGCTTTGAAGAGCTTGGCCAGCTCCTCTCTGATGCGCTTGACTAGCTTGTCTGCGGTGGTCCTTTTCTTTTGCTAAATGGGGTGGTCCTCTGGATCCAGGTTGAGACGGTGGCAGGAAACATCCGCATCGATCCCCGACATGTCAGCCTCGCTCCATATGAAGATGTTGACGTTCTCCGGGCTCAACCCCCCACTGATGCGCACCTTCTCCACCCGACCCTCACGAGTGAGAACCTCCATCTTTACCACCTCTTCCGCAGCCTCCGGTCGGGACTGCTCCTCCTACTCGCTGGCTGCCCCCTCACCTAGGACTAGAACCACCACCACCTCAGCTTCCTCCACGTCCATCACCTCGGCCGACTCCTCCAGAACTCCTTCTACCACCTCCACCTGGGTGCGGATCTCCTCCTCCACTTCCATCTCCTCTGCCTCTACTCTGACCCTCTGTCGGGAAAACTCCTCCATCCTCCTCTCCATCTCTAAGGATCCACCCTGCCAAGAGATAGAGTTCAATGCAGTGACATAACATTCCCATGCCACTTTGGCATCTCCTTAAACCCTAACCTGGATTCCCTTAGCACTGAAGTTCAAGAACTGATGGATGGAGGAGGGTACAAAATGGAAGGCGCTGATGAAGGGTCATCCAAAAATGGTGTTGTAGCTGTTGGGAGCGTCCACGATGATGAATCTGCAGTCCTGGACTACCCCCTAGGATGACATGGACTCCCACTCCTCCTTCCACCTCCTTCCTCTCTACCGAGAACCCAAACATAGGTCCATTCGAGGACAACACCCTTCGGGCCTCCACCTTCTTCGCATCGAATGCCTTTTTGAAGATGACGTTGACCAAACTCCCGCTGTCGATGAAGATCTGTGAGACATTGTCACAACCCGCATTTCCTCCACAATAAAATTATATCAGAGTACGAGAAAATGTGCGCCGTGATGCTATGTCTAACAAGGGATAACTGCAGACGCTCAGGCAAGACACTAGACCCAAAAAAAACTTAAAGAGAACCATGACTTATTATGAAAGAAAAACTAGTTTATTTAGATGGTCGTTGTAACACCCCTATCCGTCACATGGTATATAGTAGTAGGTCCGGCCGGGGCCCGACGCCATATACTATAGATAGACCGAAGGGTTATAGAATGAAACTATTCTCCCAAACACAAACGTCCTACACAGAGCAACTAGCAGAAGCTTATAAATAGTTGAAAGAACCCAATATCATAAAACATGTATCATGAATGTCCACTAACCACGTTAAGAAAGAAATACCACAAACATAAAAGTACTTGGCCTTATGGCCTTACAATGTTTACTTAACAACATAGTATTTTATAGACATCGGCTCGCAGGCCGTCCACACATGATAGAAATAAAACAACAGTTCACTTTGGCCTTCGAGGGCCAGCATAGCAGCTTAGGCTTCAGCCCACTATTTGGTACTTGGTTCCGCCGCACCTGCAAGCAACATTCCACCGTACAGTGGCAAACAAAGCAACGGTCAGCTAAAGCTGACAAAATTATAACGACCCTGCCCCTTATTTGGGACGGCGGCACTCCTTCCCTGTATTTCATTAGCCCATTTAAACAATTAAGTGCATAAGTAAATTTCGCCACAGGTGTAGGCTCGCTCGGCCAAACACCCCGTGCACTCAGGGCACATTCTTAGTGAATCCGGTCAATTCCATGGCTTCACTACCATCCATAAATCCTAGTGAAAGTACACCATAGCACAGTTCACCATAGGTGGAGGCTCACACGGCCGCCCACCCCGTGCACTTAGGGTACATTGACGGTGTACCGGACTTCCCGGATACCACCTCCGTTCAGAGGTCCTTGACTTGACGGATTACTTTGAGCATTTCAGTCTTTACGGCCCCTGGCCTGAGACTCTCATTATGCCACCGACGAGAGTCGATTTCTGCTACTCTCATGTCATAGTCCACATAACGCAGGTACATCTCCACCATTTACCGTTGCTCAAGTTGCCCTACTATCTCCGAATACTGTAGTACTCATGGCCAAACCTGCAGGGCGCGGGTCGGTTTTGCCTTTCCTGTTTGGCTCCCTGGCCTAATAATTCTAAACCCTATGGGCTCACCGTTTTCAAAAGAAAGACCCTACATGTCTCATGGAGACAGGCCTCACACATACAATCCCAATTATACAAGGTTGTCCCAGGCCACCTCGTTGGCAGGAATGCGTTTACGCCTAGTTTTCCGGGTTCACCTTAGAGTTAATCTCCAAGGCTCCCTGTTGCAATCTACCGTGTAGAAAAACCCGAAGAACAACACAATACGGAGTCTTCTCCAAAAATCAATGCACAATGCAACATCACCGATCAGACAAACACGTCCAAATAGGCTTCACACACAATACCTATGCCCGTACTTCGATTCCGGACTCTAAACAATAGGGACTTCACATATCTACCCCAAGAAACACCGCGCACTCACCACACACTCACGGGAGCGGGTTTCCCATATAGAAAGGAAGAGGAATTCACATGTCCAAGTTGAGAATCGTTACCCTTGAAGTCCGTTTTGGCGCCATGAGAAACTAGTCGGATGGAAAGCTTCGTAACGAGAATGCCTCCGCAGATCCGATCTCGGTTTTCGATTCGGTGCTCTGATGCTCCGCTGGCGGCTGGGATCCTCCTCCCCCTTCTTCCTTGCTTTCTCCTCTCTCTAAGATATAAGAAAGAGAAAGGCCAAAAGAAAATGAGGAGTTTAACCCCCACTCCCGGCCTTAAGGAAGGAGGATTAATCCTAAGCCGTCAGATCTGATTTAAAGAAAATGAACGGCTCGGATCCAATAAAAAAGTCACTAAAATAAGCCGAACATGGCTTTGCACACGGCCGTGTGCCTGGTCGTGTGCCCTGCTTGCACACGAAGTCTTCGATCCAGAATAGGACACGGGTCAAGACACGCCCGTGTCTCAACTAGACATGCCCGTGTCAGTCATCGACACGCCCGTGACCAGGGGCATGTCACGTATAACCGCCACGCCAACCGACACGTCCCTTGGTGTACATGGGTGGCAACACGCCCGTGCCGAATCTGACACGCCCGTGTCATACAGTATATGCCCGTGTACCCCGGCCGTATACTCCATACAACACACCCAGGGTTTCAACCCGAGAAGAACATGGGTGGTGACATGAGTAAGGACACGCCTGTATCGCCCCTGACACGCCCGTGTCACTAATGTTCAAAACCGTGTTTCCTGCTGTGTCCTTTCCTGGACACAGCCCAACCAACACTGAAGGACACGACCATTGACACACCCGTGTCCCAGGCCGTGTAACCCTACAAAGGCACCAAAAAAATTCCTTAGGACGCGACCGGCTCGTTTACAATATTCGGGGCGTTACAGTCGTATCCCTCGGCATAGTGGATCATCTAGTCCATAATAAAATACCATTATATACCGCAGAAAATACTTTGGTTATGGTGATTTGACATCCTACATGAGCGTAACCGTCCCCGAAGGAAAAATCATGATATGTAAGACTCTACATTTAGTATAGGATAAAACAATAGTCTTTACGTTATTTTGGAAAATAGTGCTTTAGTTTAATAAAAATTGAGTGTATGAGGTACATATAGTAATGCTTTTAGGGTTTAAAAAACCTAACATGCAACCTAATATAAATCATTCCTAGAGAGCAAGCAAACCACCTCCACAAAGGTAAATAAAATAGCAGTTTCAGTTCATACCTAGCATCACAAGAAAGCCACCAGTGTGCGTCAACAACCTAACACAAAACCACTGGTGAGTATGCATGTCTATACAAAAAAATAATAAAACAACTACCTCACAGTCTGAAGAAGGTGAGTTTCAATAGCCCCGAAGGTCACAGCACGCCCCAAAAGACAACTAGCCGCTCAACCGGCTACTGCTTTGAACCTGAGGCATTCAAAGAAAGAACACCTCAGCAAGTATATAATCAAATAGAAATAGAGCATTATGTTACAAGCAATAAAAAGGAAGGGGTTATCAAACCCTGCAACAAATATGCTATCAAATTAGCAGACAAAAATAAACAAGATAGCAGAAGAAGCACTATCCAAGGAATAATCAAAATGCACCAAGTGCGAGAAAGTAGCAACATGCCCTGCTAAAAAGAACCTGCAGCAGCAACAAGGCAAACATATGCCAAAATAGCAATTTAAAAGGAAAGGGAACTAACAGTCCTAACTTGTGAATCATTAGCAGGGGTGAAAACCATGGATTTGGGTTGGTGACAAAAAACAGTCCTCATCCAAACAACTAGATCTCCAAAATTCTTCAGGGCAAAAAAAACAAGTGGCAGCCCAGGGGTCCAACACACCAACATAACCAGCCCAAACCGGGGCCAAAATGGTGGTGACCACGGCTCTAAACCCAACCACCCCTTACAGAGAAACCAAACAAAACCACCTGCCATAATTCACGATTCGGCATTCAAAACCAGCCAAGAAACATCACCAAAACGAGAGCAAACCCATACTAACCAACTCGGGAAAAAAACACCAGCCTAAGGAAAAAGCGTCGAGTACACTCAACGCCGCGTTGAGTGAATACTACTCATTCAATGCCAAAAGCTAAGAAGGGAAGGAGTCGAGTCCACTCGACGCCGCATTGAGTGAGCTCCACTCACTCAATGCCAAAAGACATAGCCGCAAAACGCTCACTGGCCGACGACATTGAGTGAGTTCTACCCACTAAACGCTGTCAACACTAACAACCAAAGGCATTGAGTGACTCCACCACACTCAACGCTTTTGACTTAGAAGGAAATTATTGCCGGACTAGACGACATTGAGTGAGCTCAACTCACTCAACACCAAACGCAGACGACGTTGAGTGAGTTCAACTCACTCAATGCCGAAAGATAGACGGCGTTGAGTGAGTTCAACTCACTCAACCCCAAAAGACTTAGAAAAATTCTTAAGGAAGACGGCGTTGAGTGAGCTCAACTCACTCAATGCCAAACACAGATGACGTTGAGTGAGCTCAACTCACTCAACGCAAAAAGGCTGACGGTGTTGAGTGAGCTCAACTCACTCAATGCCAAAAGACTTAGAAATTTTCCAAGGCCGACGGCATTGATTGAGCTCAACTCACTCAATGCAAAAAGGCAGACGGTGTTGAGTGAGCTCACCTCACTCAACGCGGTCAACGCTTTTAGACTTAGTCTCCAGACCAAATAGCTAGGCGTTGAGTGTGTCCACCACACTCAATGCTTTTATACTTAGCCTACAATTCACTCAACGCCTACTATCCAGAGAACTCAAACTTACTTAAAAAAATTCTAAGCTTCTCCTTCCTACCCCTTCTACCCGGCTACACCTACCAACTAATCTGGGCTAACAATAACAAACTAAAATCCTACCTCTAGCCATCTGGACATGAATCAGTGAATAGGAAGAGAGAAAATAAATAAAAATTTGACACACTTGAGCAGATCTCGCTAGGATGAAACTGTAGAAACCCTAGTTTCTAGGAAAAAAACAGGAATGAGCTACTAAAACAAGATAAGTGGAGTAAAAATCAAGGTTGGCAAGGGCAAAGAGTGCCACTTGTCTCTACCTATAGGAACAGCAGCTGCCCTACCAAAATCCGGCATCGACGACAAGATCGGCCACCTAAAAGGCAAACCTGAAGCTTTATAGGGAAGAAGAAGATCAACCCAAAAACCTAGCTTACTAAGACCACTTGAGAGCAAGAATTACTGACCTAGGGAGGAAGATCCGTGTGAGAGCTATCCAGATCTGCCCTTACCAGAGAAAAATGAACTCTAGATCGCAAGAAATCACCGGGCGGAGCTCCAACACTTCTGTCGCCCGAAGCCTCCCGCTGTAAGCTTTCTGCCATTTATTCTTGGAGAAGATGAAGGGGATATACTAAAATAAGCTATAATATACTGCATCCAGCCACTAAGCTATTATAATACTATTATACAACAGCCACTAGTATATATAATATTATTATAAGTCAGCCACTAACTAACAAATTTTTAAACTCTAAGGCATATGATAGACTATCCAGCCACTAGCAACTCTTGATATACTATCAAGCCACTAAGTATATAATATAATATATTCAACTCTCAAGGCATAAGAGAATTCTGCCACTATAGCAAATAAATATTACGTAATACGATATTAATTAATCGAATAAAATGTCAAAACGACGTGAAAATCCAACTATCTCGAAATTTGACTAAACTCACACCGTAGCTAAATACCCACGCTACGAATCTAGTGGCGAAGTCAGAATCGCCATCCGACAAACTAAACTCGGGCTAACATTTCCCGTAGCCAAAACACAAGCATTCCCGGAGAGGCTCCACCGAGTCACCAAAACAGACTCTGGCTCGCTAGGGAACCTTGCAAACAGGCTACAACACAAGCCACTCAGAGAGCATTAAGAGCTATGACCACGCTCTAACAATGGCAAAAGGCCGAAAATGCGTCAACGTAACACCAAACAATGATTAAACAATCACTTAAAAACCGGGGCGTTACAGTTACTCCCCCTAAAAAAAAGTTTCGCCCCGAAACTTTACGCACAACACTTCTACCATAGAAGGGAAATAACAAACCAAGAGTTAAACGGAAGAATACATACCAAGCAAACTCAGGGAAAAAGATGAGGGTGAGCCTCCCTCATAGCCGACTCTAATTCCGAAGTCGCGCTTTCCACGTCCTGGTTTCTCCACAAAACTTTAACCATTGGAATGGTATTCCTCCGCAACACATGATTTTTGCGTATCCAAAATGCGGACAGGCATCTCCACATAAGAATGATTTGGCTCTAACTGAGGCACAGAATCCAAAACTTGTCTGTCGCTTAGCACACACTTCCGCAATTGGCTTATGTGGAAAACATCGTGCACACCAGGAAAGTTTGTGGGCAAATCCAGCCTATAAGCTGATACACCAATTCGCTCAACAATCTTAAACGGTCCCACAAACCTTGGGTCCAACTCCCGGTTCTTACCAAACCTCTTGATTCCAACCATCGGGAAAACTTTAATAAATACCAAGTCCCCTACAGCAAACTCCAAATCAGATCTACGTCGGTTGGCGTTCTTCTCATATTGTTCTTGAGCTATCCGATGCTTCTCTCGAATAAGCTTCACAGCAACTTCCATTTCTTCAAGCGCATCCGGACCTAACAAAGATTTCTCGCAAACCTCAGACCAAAATAAGGGAGTCCTGCAGTGCCTCCCATACAGAGCTTCGAACGGAGCCATTTGCAAGCTTTCTTGATAACTGTTATTATAAGCAAACTCCATAAGCCCCAAATGCTCATCCCACGCTCCTCCGTGGTATAAAAGGTAGTATCTAATCATGTCCTCCACTATCTGATTGACTCGCTCTGTCTGACCATTGGTCTGTGGGTGGTATGCGGTAGAATATCTCAAATCCGTACCCAAACCTTCTTGCAAACTCTTCCAGAAGCGAGATGTAAACCGGGAGTCTCGGTCTGAAATAATGCTGACTGGAACACAATGCAATCGAATAATTTCATTCAAATACAGCTCAACTATTTTCTTCATCGGATAGTCGATCTTATAAGGTACGAAGTGCGCACACTTCGTTAATCTGTCCACAATCACACAAACTGAATCATATCCTCTAGGAGATCTTGGTAAACCCGTGATGAAATCCATCGAAATGCTTTCCCACTTCCAAGTAGGAATCTCCAATGGAGTCAGCTTGCCACCAGGCCTTCCATGATCGGCCTTAACACGCTTGCAAGTATAGCACTCAGAAACAAACCTGGCTATGTCTCCCTTCATCCAATTCCACCAGGCAATTTACTTTAATTCATGACACATCTTAGTAGATCTCGGATGGTAGGTAATGCTAGACCCATGCTTTTCTCTACATAACATAACTCAGATATCCATAACGGCGGGTATACAAAATCTGCCGTGGTACTTCAAAGTACCTGCATCATCAATCGAGAAATCTGGTAACTCCCCTTTCTCAGCTCTAAGATATAAATGCAATATATATGGATCATATTTCTGATGTAACCTCGTAAGCGCAATCCAAGAAGGCTTTGCTACTACCAAACTACTCTACATGTCACAATTCCCAACAAAAATGTCCATCAAAACAAATTCTTCCACTAATCACTCGACGGAGAGATTAAAAATCTTCCCCGTCTTCCGACTTAGGGCATCGGCCACCACATTAGCCTTGACCGGATGGTACTGGATCTCGACATCGTGGTTGGTAACATACTTTAACCATCGCCGCTGGCGCAGATTCAATTCCTTCTGGGTGAAGACGTACTTTAAACTCTTATGATCTGTAAAAATCTTGCACCGTGCACCATAAAGCTGATGTCTCCACAACTTCAGTGCAAAAATCATGGCTACAAACTCTAAATCATGCATAGGGTAGTTCTTCTCATGAGTCTTAAGTTGTCTAGACCCATACACAATCACTTTCCCTTCTTGCATCAACACGCAACAAAGACTGACATGTGATGCGTCCACATAAACATCATAGCCCATGCCCTCCGCAGGCAGAGTCAAAATGGGAGCAGTGCATAATCTATTCTTGAGCTCTAGGAAGGCTTCCTCACACTTCTCGCTCCAAACAAAAGCCGTATTCTTCTGAGTCAATCTAGTCAAAGGTGCAGCCAGGGTAGAGAAACCCTCCACAAATCTCCTGTAATAGCCTGACAACCCTAAGAATCTCCTAATCTCTTTGGGTGTGCCCGACCTACTCCAATCCATCACAGCAGTTATTTTATCTGGGTCGACTGAAATCCCATTCCTATTAACCACATGGCCCAGAAACGAAACTTGAGGCAACCAAAACTCGCACTTGCTCAACTTGGCGAACAACTTATGGTCCCTCAAAGCAGATAAATCTAATCGCAGATGCTGGTCATGCTCCTCAACATTGCGGGAATATACCAGAACATCGTCTATAAATACGACTACGAATTTGTCCAGAAAATCCTTGAACACACGGTTCATCATATCCATAAAGGATGAGGGCGCGTTGGTCAAACCAAACGACATTACTAGAAATTCAAAATGACCATGCCTCGATCGAAAAGCAGTTCGTGGAATATCTGACTCACGGATTCTGAGCTGATGGTAGTCAGAACGAAGATCAATCTTCGAAAACACCGCGCTATCGCGCAACTGATCGAACAAATCGTCTATCCTGGGAAGGGGATACCTGTTCTTAATAGTAACCTTATTCAGCTCTCTATAGTCGATGCAAAGTCTCATCGATC
Organism: Platanthera zijinensis; assembly: GCA_039513925.1. Taxonomy (NCBI): domain Eukaryota; kingdom Viridiplantae; phylum Streptophyta; class Magnoliopsida; order Asparagales; family Orchidaceae; genus Platanthera; species Platanthera zijinensis. Next base: position 12,656,286 of record CM077098.1, read on the forward strand.
CATCTTTATTCTTAACAGACAGAATAGGAGAACCCCAAGGCGACGAACTCGACCTTATAAAACCCTTCTCTAATAACCCATCCAGCTGGTTACGCAACTCCTCCAGCCCTCGCGGGGCAATCCGGTACGACGCCTTCGCAATAGGACGCATTCCCGGCTCCAAATCTATCACAAACTCAACATCTCTATCAAGTGGAAGACCCGGAAGATCATCAGTAAACATATCTGAGAACTCGCGCACAATAGGAATCTCTTCTAGACGCGGCAAACTACCAACAATCCCCAAACCTGAGACCAAACAAGCAAAATAGCCGGAAACTAGCAGCTTCCGAGCACATACCGTAGAATGACTGGAGAATCCTGGCGCGGATCACCATAAACACTCCCAGGCTTACCATTGTCCTTTCTGAAGTCCAAGCGCTTACCCTTGTACTTGATAACAGCATCATACCTAGACAACCAGTCCATGCCTAAGATAACATCAAGGTCCTCCAAGTCGATCACCTTTAGATCTGCCTTTGCTAGAAATCACCTAACACAATAGGACAGTCCTGAATGCCCTGATCTGAAACCACAGAATCACCAGAAGGGAACTTGATGCAAAAGGCATCCCCAACTCGATCTAGATCCAAACGGTACTGATCCATGAAGGCACTTGCCACAAACGAGTGGATAACGCCAGAGTCGAAGAGAACACGCCCCCGGCGGTTCTTCATCTTAAATCTTCCTATAAGATTATGCGATTACGCATGCCTCTAAGGAAACAATTTCTACAACAATAACTACAAACCAAAACATTAAAAACTAGGGAGAAGTCTAACCTGAAATAACCTGAGTCGAAGTCTGAGCTTCCTCCAAAGAAATCACATTTAGCTTTCCCTTGCCTTTATCCAATCGCTGAGGCGGTGGAAATGCCTGGAGTGGTACTGGATGCATCACAGGCTGGATCTGCGGGCACTGAGCCTTGATATGTCCTTCTTGACCATATAGAAAATAGCTTCTTGTCTTATTCTTTCCCCAGTAATCGGCAGCATCATGCCCTGGCCGCTTGCATGCAGAACAGAATAAATCTTTTCTGGGAGCACCTTGGATCGCATGAACCTGTTCTTTCTTATGAATTCTCATCCTTTTATAACACCTCTCAAAGGTGGCCAGGCTGGCCACAAAAACTACACACTTCCTTACCCTTCTTTCTTGAAGTAGTACCGAATGGCTGGGGGCTCTTTCCTTCAACAGATTTCCTTTTGTCTCTTCTCATTTACTATCCTCTAGTCTTTGCATTTTCGATAGCCTCGAACTTCAAGGCAGCTTCGACTGCACTAGTATAACTCACTGCTCCATAAGTACCAGCTAGCTGCTGGATATCACTTCTTAAACCACCCAGGAATCGTTTAACTCGATCTTCTTACACATTCACCAAACTAGGAGCAAAATAGCTTAATTTGCTGAATTCAACCTCATACTCACTGACTGTGAGTTGCCTCTGCTTTAGATGTATGAAATCATTAATCAGGCGGTCCCGCTCGACCGAGGGTAAAAAATTTCCCAGTAGCATCTCCTTAAATGATTCCCTAGAGCATCCTTCTTTCATGCTCTCCTTCTCCCTTAACCACCAACTTTTTGCTACCCCCTTGAGGTGGTAGGCGGAGATCATCACTTTCTGATCGTCAGTAACTCCAGAGTAGGAAAACATCTCCTTAATCGATATCAACAAATCATCCAAGATCATGAAATCATCCCTTTCATCATCAGTGTGAGTCCTGAGTCGCTGAAACTGAGAGATAAATGTCATATCTGGTGGAACCACTACCGGAGGCACCAGAGGAGCAGGAGGGACAGGAACAGCTAGACCCACAGCAGGGTCCTGCACTCTCGGAGCTAGCCCAGACACAACTGATATCAAAGACTGGATCTGGGACTGCATATCAACCATCTTCCATGACAAGGCCTCATTTCTCTATCGCAGACTCTCTATCATCGCATTACTTTACACACCCGAAGACTCACCCTCATATTGGGGAGTCAGCCTCATCGAAGGACGCTTCGACATACTATTAACATACAAAAAACTAGTCAGAACCTAGCCAAATTAACCGCTAGAACCAGACAACCGAGTACAGACAAAACATACTTAAATATGAGCTTCAACTGCTAACTTGCTCTGGATATTTCAAAAATGATGTTAGGACTAACCTAGGATGATTCACCATAATCACACTAACTCATGTGCTTAGACCATGAATGCATGAATTTATATTCCTTGTTGACTCAAAACCATGTGTGTATATATATCATCAAGTAAATCTTTAGCTTGGCACGTTGTGCTTATGCTATGTTATGCTATGCATGTTGTGCTATGCATTCTAAAAAGACCTTAATGCATGTTATGAGCGGCGTACACATGCAATATTATGCATCCCATACTACATAACATTGCATGCAATGAAAAGAGAAAACGTGCTAATGGGCATTCATGTGGTGAGGTTATGCATCCCATACTACATAACCCTCACATGTTGCCACCTAAGGTGGATCCAAATACAAACACATATTATGTATCCCATACTACATAATATGTCGTGTATACTTCTTGTCATGCTTATGAGTGTCTTGCTCATTCTTCAGCCAAGACATACTGATGATACATTGGTGTGTGTATGATATGACACTAAACAACTAACACTAACAAGGGAAGGTTGCCCGACCAATTGTCAAGCAACCTCCCTCTAATACCAACTGTCACAACCCGCATTTCCTCCACAATAAAATTATAATAGAGTATGAGAAAATGTGCGCCGTGATGCCACGTCTAATAGGGGATAACTGTAGACGCTCAGGCAAGACACCAGACCCAAAAAAACTTAAAGAGAACCATGACTTATTATGAAAGAAAATCTAGTTAATTTAGATGGTCGTATCCCTCGGCACAGTGGATCATCTAGTCCACAATAAAATACTATTATACGCAGTGGAAAATACTTTGGTCATGGTGATTTGACATCCTACATGAGCGTAACCATCCCCAAAGGACAACTAATGATATGCAAGACTCTACATTTTATATAGTATAAAACAATAGTCTTTACATAATTTTAGAAAATAGTGCTTTAGTTTTATAAATATGGAGTGTATGAGGTACATATAGTAATGCTTTTAGGTTTTAAAATACCTAACATGCAACCTAGCATAAATCATTCCCAAAGAGCAAGTAAACCACCTCCACCAAGGAAAATAAAATAACAATTTTAGTTTATACCTAGCATCACAATAAAGCCACCAGTGGGCGTCAACAACCTGACACGAACCCACTGTTGAGTATGCATGTATATACAAAAAAAGAAGAAAACAACTACCTCACAGTCTGAGGAAGGTGAGTCTCAACAGCCCCGAAGGTCACAGCACGCCCCCAAAAGACAACTAGCCGCTCAACCGGCTACTGCTCTGAACCTAAGGCATTCAAAGAAAGAACACCTCAGCAAGTATATAATCAAATAGAAATAGAGCATTAGGTTACAAGAAAAAAAAAGGAAGGGGTTACCAAACCCTGCTACAAAGATGCTGTCAAATTTAGCAGAAAGAAATAAACAAGATAGCAGAATAAGAACTATCCAAGGAATAATCGAAACGCACCAAGTGCGAGAAAGTAGCAACATGCCCTGCTAAAAAGAAAACCTGCAGCAGCAACAAGGTAAACATATGCCAAAATAGCAATTTAAAAGGAAAGGGAACTAACAGTCCTAACTTGTGAATCAATAGAATGGGTGAAAACCATGGATCTGGGTTGGTGACCAAAAACAGTCCTCATCCAAACAACCAGATCCCCAAAATTCTCCAGGGTGAAAACAACCAGTGGAAGCCAAGGGGTCTAACACACCAACATAACCAGCCCAAACCGGGGACAAAATGGTGGTGACCACGGCTCTAAACCCAAACCACCACTTATAGAGAAACCAAACAAAACCACCGTCAATAATTCACGATTCGGCATTCAAAACCAGCAGAGAAACATCACCAAAATGAGAGAAAGCCCACACTAACCAACTCGGGAGAAAGAACACCAGCCTAAGGAAAAAGCGTCGACTCCACTCGACGCCGCATTGAGTGAGTACTACTCACTCAATGCCAAAAGCTAAGCAGGGAAGGCGTCGAGTCCACTCGACGCCGCGTTGAGTGAGCTCCACTCACTCAACGCCAAAAGACTTAGCCGCAAAACGCCACTGGCCGACGGCGTTGAGTGAGTTCAGCCCACTCAACGCTATCAACGCTAACAGCCGAAGGCGTTGAGTGACTCCACCACACTCAATGCTTTTGACTTAGAAGGAAATTAACGCCAGACTAGACGACGTTGAGTGAGCTCAACTCACTTAACGCCAAACGCAGACGACGTTGAGTGAGTTCAACTCACTCAATGCCGAAAGATAGACGGCGTTGAGTGAGTTAAACTCACTCAACCCCAAAAGACTTAGAAAAATTCCTAAGGCAGACGGCGTTGAGTGAGCTCAACTCACTTAACGCCAAATACAGACGACGTTGAGTGAGCTCAACTCACTCAACGCCAAAAGGCTGATGGTGTTGAGTGAGCTCAACTCACTCAATGCCAAAAGACTTAGAAATTTTCCAAGGCCGACGACATTGAGTGAGCTCAACTCACTCAATACAAAAAGGCAGACGGTGTTGAGTGATCTCACCTCACTCAACGCGATCAACGCTTTTGTACTTAGTCTCCAGACCAAATAGCTAGGCGTTGAGTGTGTCCACCACACTCAACGCTTTTATACTTAGCCTACAATTCACTCAACGCCTACTATCCAGAGAACTCAAACTTACTTTAAAAAAATTCTAAGCTCCTCCTTCCTACCCCTTCTACCCGGCTACAGCTACAAACTAAGCTGGGCTAACACTAGCAAACTAAAATCCTACCTCCAGCCATCTGGACATGAATCCGTGAATAGGAAGAGAGAAAATAAATTAAAATTGGACACACTTGGGCAGATCTAGCTAAGATGAAACTGTAGCAACCCTAGCTTCTAGGAAAAAAAGCAGGAATGAGATATTAAAACAAGATAAGTGGAGTAAAAATATTTGTTGGCAAGGGCAAAGAGCGCCACTTGCCTCTACCTCTAGGAACAACAACTGCCCTACAAAAATCTGGCACCGACGGCAAGATTGGCCACCTAAAAGGAAAACCTGAAGCTTTAGAGGGAAGAAGAAGAGCAACTCGAAAACCTAGCATACTAAGACCACTCGAGAGCAAGAATTACTGACCTAGGGAGGAAGATCTGGATGAGATCTGTCCAGATCTGCCCTTACCCGAGAAAAATGAACTCTAGACCGCAAGAAATCACCGGCTAGAGCTCCAGCACTTCCGTCGCCCGAAGCCTTCTGCTGGAAGCTTTCTGATGATGATTTTCTAGAAGTTAAAATACAACCAAACTAGAATCCCGAATAGGCAAGCGTACCTATCGAAATGCAGTATAGGAAGTGTCGTATATCGACTCGGGGCCTGTTGAGTACTTGTACTTACAAGAAAAGCTATTATCTTATCGGACAGAAGAGTTGGTTTCTGAAGAAGGAACAACTAAGAACTAAACTAAGAAAGAAAAATACAATTTAAGGAAGCTAGCACTTGATCTAGAATTCCCTTGGATAAAATAAATCTTCTTGAGAAATAAAGCAATGCGAGTTCTTATCTACTCACTCGACCGTGGAGGTTCCTAAAGTATAGAAGCGTCTCTCTCGAGCTCATGCTTCTAACTAACCTTAGGTTGATCGATTAAGACCTCTCGGCCAGTCGAAACCCCTAAGCTTGCTTTAGGCGGTGAACCCCACTATTGGATGTGACTCCAATCCGGAAGATTTACGTCATCCTCTCTCGAGGAGTGCATTCAACTCCTTTTATCTTTGAGTGATCTCCTCGTATCCGCAACCTCTCGGTCATTTAGGATACGGATCTTAGATCGAAGATCATATACGCGTAATATGAATTCGATGAAATAGAAATCAAAGATAAATCGTAGTGAGTAAGATGAAGAACAAGACTTTTGAGAAAAAGGAAGAGATTATTTTATTGCAAGCTTCATCAAAATCAAGTGCTAAATGAAATCTAGCTACTCATCATAATAAGAGAATTACAAGATAAGGTAGAGACAAACATGATTAAATTGAAAAGCAAACTAAAATTGAAACTTACACAAAGTAAAACTAAGCTAAGAAATGGAAAATACGATAAAATAAAACAGCAACTAAAAGATTACAACTCCCAAAAATTCCTCTCTTGACATCTGAAGCTGTCTGGAATTTATAGAAAACGTTTCTGGATGGTCACGCCCTAGGTCACGCCCGTGACCTAGGGCGTGTCAGGCTTGGAACCGTCGTCTTGAAACCCCAGGAACGTTGGAGGAAAAACTGCCAAAATCTGTTAACTGACGGGTCACGCCCCTAGGTCACGCCCGTGACCTAGGGCGTGTCAAGGCTGTTTCTGGAAAACGGCGGGAAGCTGAAAACAACGGGAGTAAACTGGGCTTGATGGAAGCGTCACGCCCCCTGGTCACGCCCGTGACCTAGGGCGTGAAAAAGCTGCAACGGCTGCTGGCGACAACGGCTGGAATGAAGAGTATTGGCTAGAAAACACCCCTGACATGCCCTGGGTCACGCCCGTGACCCAGGCGTGTCAATTTAATCCGATGTGGCACGGTCAACAATTCTTCCACGGGCCGTCACGCCCCGTGTAAGGGGTACACGGGCGTGTCATCATCCGACACGGGCGTGTCAGGGCCGGTCGACGATCTTTGGGCGCGAGTCGACGGGCTCTGGCTGCAGTCTTAAATTTGCATGTCACGCCCCTGTGTCACGCCCAGGTAGGGCGTGTCACAGGGCGTGTCTAGCCAGAAAAAGAGAAAATCCAGTTTTTGCTCCAAAAAATATATATATCAGCCCTGCAAGGTTAAAAATCAATTTATTAGAACATATAAATATAAAATGTAGAAACTTGTTACTTATAAACTTAATATTATAAAATTGATATAAAATATCTATTATTAATATAAAATAGTAAATAAAAATATAGAAATAATTAGAGTTATCAAATACCCCCATACTTATCCGTTTGCTAGTCCCGAGCAAACAACTTCCTATAGAGGATAGAGAAATTTTAAATGCTAGAAAAGAGAATTGAACCTAAGGAGTAAAATGCGAAGTCTTATGCCTATGCTTGTAGAAATTTTTGTAGAAAGACTTACTCAGCATACATATTAGGTTTTTACTTTTCTTAAAATATGTTTCCACTATTATTTTTACTTTTAAAATGAAAAATCCGGCAAATCATAAAATTATATTTAGGGAGAGTGTAGCGTGCGTACTAAGATAACATTGCACAAACAAAGATTAAGATACCCTCCAAAGAAATCCATCAATGTCGATGGCCATAGGCTTGCCCTTTCACACTCTCGCCACGGCACTAGTCTAACTTATAAACATAAATCAATGGGGCTTAATTAGGTTGAAATGTAGGCTTAGGTTTTTGGTGAAGGTGAGCAAAGATAAACACGATGGCTAGTCACACCAAAACCTAGAGAAGCTTGTACATAAAGATTTGTTATGGCTCTTAAGAACGTAGCCAAATTCCTATTTCTTTTGTTTCTTTTCTTAATTTTTTAATTCTCTCATCATATTGAAATTTTTTTCTACCTCCTCATTTTTTTAATGATAATTTTTTTCTTTATTTTGAAGAGAAGAGAAAAATAAATCAACTTTTTTTATAAGAAAAGAGCCACCACAAATGAAAAGGCTCCTAATACTCACAAAATATTTCTACATTTGTTCTTTCAATCTCGAGTTTAGGTGTGTAATTAGAATGCTTTTTAGGCTTTGGTAAAGTGCTTGGTGGAGCTAAAACAAAAGATAAGGTAATAGGCTCAAAAATGGCTAAGCAAAGTTAAAATTTTAGGTGCGGGTACAAAAGCTCAAACTTGCCAAAAGAAGTGCCTAAATCATATTTATGCTAATGAGTATAACTTATGCAAAGTTTTGAGAATAGTTAGAGGGCAAGTTCTAGACATCGAGAAAGAATGCCTCTTTCTTGGCCTGCAAAATATCTCTCTAGCAAACTTCTACTTACTCACCTAAATTATTTTTAGATTTTACCGGTTTTCATAATTAAAGTAAAATAAAACATTTCCACGCATTTAGAAAAATGAAAATCTAAATATATGTTAAATATTTAAATCTACATAAAACTCTACTTACACGTGCACTTAACTAGAAACACAGCATGACCAACAGTTTTACTCCAAAATTCAAAATTCAATTAAAGCATAAAAAATTTTCTGAACACTATGTAAAAGATGAATACTTGAGATTTTGCATGGGAATAAATATAGAAATAAAAGACTTCTCTAATTAAGATTTAAACTAAATATTTTTTTTTTTTGATTTTCTAATTTTTTTCCCGTTTTTTTTAATAATAAAAAGAAAACAAAATTTTTCTAATTTATTTTTACTTTATATATATATTTTTTGATTTTTAAATAAAAACAAAAACTAAGAATCCACCCCCATACTTAAAAATAAATATTGTCCCCAATGTTTATAAGTCAAGTACAAAGGGGGAAAAGAAAAACAAATTGAAAAATTTTAGAAGAAAAGTAAATAAATGCATAAAAATTAAAGATAAGCAAGGGGTGTCTCCCAAGAGCGTTTTTCTTTTTCCCATCTTTAAGCTAGACGGTATTGGTTAGGAAAAAGGGAAATAAAATTTCAAGTGTAAGGGCAACTCCCTTTATTCCCGCTTGGGTGAGTATGCCGAAGACGCTCGACAAGCTACTCCTCCGCTTGCTTCTTGATTTTTCTTCTTGGAATGGTGGTCTTGAGGATGTAAATTCAAATCACCTATACAGACCTGAGGTGATGTGAATTTTTGTAGATGAGCGGCAAAGGGATCGTTGATGACATTGGATTGCAACGGCTCATCGTCTACAGGAAAATCGTTAGAATAAGAAAAATCAAAAATAAACGTGTTAGAAATAATTTCACACGGAGGAGGGTCGTGTGAAAGAACTTGATCAAGCTCCGGTTGTTTATTTTCTAAAATTAATTTTTCTTCCGTAGTTTGAGCTAAAATTAAATCATCGGACGCATCCGGTTCATAAATTTTCGCTCCTAAATAATCATAAATTGTGTCTGCAAATTCATAAATAGGAGAACAATTGGTAGTAGTAGGAGGAGAAATATATTCTTCTTCTACTCCCCCCAGCGCGTCCATACACTTAAAAAATTCTTGAAATAAAAGTTTTTCTTCTTCTTCGGTATAAGAAACTAAAGGAGAACATGAAGAGTCATGTTCCACATTAGCAACATTATCCGAAGAAGGAGAAAAATCGCTAAAATTAATAGAAGACTCATCCAAATTTTGGGGAGAAGAATCACATGAAATTTGAGAAAAATCCCCAAAATTAGGAAAGAAAGCTTGCGGTGCTGAAAAAGAAGAACAAGAAATCGGATCTAAATAAAAATCCTCATTACTCGGGAATCTTTCCGGGTGATCATGCCGGAAAGCAACATCCGAGGAAGAAGACAAACTATTAAAATCATAAAAATTGTTCTCATTGAAGCTTGAAAAAGTATTTTCATGAAAATTATTTTCCCCAAAATTTGAAGAATTAATTTCATTAAAATTAGAAAAATTATTGGAAAAATTATTTTCATGAAAATTCGATAAAGGGTTCTCATTAAAGTAGGAATAATTATTTTCAGAATTATTATGAAAATTATAAGAATAATTTTGATGATAAAAATAATAACATTCCTCACTTCGATGAGGGGCACCACAAAAATTACACAAAATTTGGCGCTGTCTTGCAGCTTGCAAAAGATTAATTTTATGTTGGAGTTCGGCAATTTGAGCGGCCAATTTTGATAACATATTTTTTTTATTGTAAGAAGAAAAGAAAACAACCGGTACTTAATAGAATGGAATTAGGAATAAAATAAAAATGAATAGGGGTCAAGAAAGAAAATGATAAAATAAAAGTTTTACAATTAAAAATTTATAAAATAAAATTTTCGGGACTTCCCAAGGGCTACCCAATGACGGGTTCGCAACGTACTAGGCGGTATTGCGGGATGAAAACCCGACACGGCCCTTTCGCAAGAAACTTTAATTATAAAAAATTTAAGTTAAAACTTTTAAAGAAAACAAACAAAATAAAAAAAAATGATAAGAATAATAGATTCTTGCTTTCAAAATATCGACAAAGAAAGTCCCCGGCAACGGTGCCAAAAACTTGATGATAATTTTCTAGAAGTTAAAATACAACCAAACTAGAATCCCGAATAGGCAAGCGTACCTATCGAAATGCAGTATAGGAAGTGTCGTATATCGACTCGGGGCCTGTTGAGTACTTGTACTCACAAGAAAAGCTATTATCTTATCGGACAGAAGAGTTGGTTTCTGAAGAAGGAACAACTAAGAACTAAACTAAGAAAGAAAAATTCAATTTAAGGAAGCTAGCACTTGATCTAGAATTCCCTTGGATAAAATAAATCTTCTTGAGAAATAAAGCAATGCGAGTTCTTATCTACTCACTCGACCGTGGAGGTTCCTAAAGTATAAAAGCGTCTCTCTCGAGCTCATGCTTCTAACTAACCTTAGGTTGATCAATTAAGACCTCTCGGCCAGTCGAAACCCCTAAGCTTGCTTTAGGCGGTGAACCCCACTATTGGATTTGACTCCAATCCGGAAGATTTACGTCGTCCTCTCTCGAGGAGTGCATTCAACTCCTTTTATCTTTGAGTGATCTCCTCGTATCCGCAACCTCTCGGTCATTTAGGATACGGATCTTAGATCGAAGATCATATACGCGTAATATGAATTCGATGAAATAGAAATCAAAGATAAATCGTAGTGAGTAAGATGAAGAACAAGACTTTTGAGAAAAAGGAAGAGATTATTTTATTGCAAGCTTCATCAAAATCAAGTGCTAAATGAAATCTAGCTACTCATCATAATAAGAGAATTACAAGATAAGGTAGAGACAAACATGATTAAATTGAAAAGCAAACTAAAATTGAAACTTACACAAAGTAAAACTAAGCTAAGAAATGGAAAATACGATAAAATAAAACAGCAACTAAAAGATTACAACTCCCAAAAATTCCTCTCTTGACATCTGAAGCTGTCTGGAATTTATAGAAACGTTTCTGGATGGTCACGCCCTAGGTCACGCCCGTGACCTAGGGCGTGTCAGGCTCGGAACTGTCGTCTTGAAACCCCGGGAACGTTGGAGGAAAAACCGCCAAAATCTGTTAACTGACGGGTCACGCCCCTAGGTCACGCCCGTGACCTAGGGCGTGTCAAGGCTGTTTCTGGAAAATGGCAGGAAGCTGAAAACAACGGGAGTAAACTGGGCTTGATGGAAGTGTCACGCCCCCTGGTCACGCCCGTGACCTAGGGCGTGACAAAGCTGCAACGGCTGCTGGCGACAACGGCTGGAACGAAGAGTAATTGGCTGGAAAACGCCCCTGACACGCCCTGGGTCACGCCCGTGACCCAGGCGTGTCAATTTAATCCGATGTGGCATGGTCAACAATTCTTCCACGGGCCGTCACGCCCCGTGTAAGGGGTACACGGGCGTGTCATCATCCGACACGGGCGTGTCAGGGCCGGTCGACGATCTTTGGGCGCGGGTCGACGGGCTCTGGCTGCAGTCTTAAATTTGTGTGTCACGCCCTTGTGTCACGCCCAGGTAGGGCATGTCACATGGCGTGTCTAGCCAGAAAAAGAGAAAATCCAATTTTTGCTCCAAAAAATATATATATTAGCCCTGCAAGGTTAAAAATCAATTTATTAGAACATATAAATATAAAATGTAGAAACTTGTTACTTATAAACTTAATATTATAAAATTGATATAAAATATCTATTATTAATATAAAATAGTAAATAAAAATATAGAAATAATTAGAGTTATCACTTTTCGCCCTTTCTTCTTGGAGAAGATGAAGGGGATATACTAAAATATGCTATAATATAATTCATCCAGCCACTAAGCTATTATAATACTATTATACAGCAACCACTAGTATATATAATATTATTATAAGTCAGCCACTAATTAATAAATTATTAAACTCTAAGGCATATGATAGACTATCCAGCCACTAGCAACCCTTGATATACTATCCAGCCACTAAGTAATAATATAATATATTCAACTCTCAATGCATATGAGAATTCTTCCACTATAGAAAATAAAGATTACGTAATACGATATTAATTAATCGAATAAAACGTCAAAATGAAGCAAAAATCCAACTATCTCGGAATTTGACGAAACTCATACCGTAGCTAAATACCCATGCTATGAATCTAGTGGCGAAGTCAGAATCGTCATCCGACAAACAAAACTCGGGCTAACATTTCCCAAAGTCAAAACATAAGCATTCCCGGAGAGGCTCCACTGAGTCACCAAAACAGACTCCGGTTCGCTAGGGAACCTTGCAAACAGGATACAACACAAGCCACTCAGAGAGCCTTAAGATCTAAGACCATGCTCTAACAATGGAAAAGGCTGAAAATCCGTCAACGTAACGCCAAACAAAAGTTAAACAATCACAAAAAAACCGGGGGCGTTACAGACAGTGAAATTCTTGACCGAGGTCTGGATGACCAACATGTCGCAGAAAGGATCCTCATTATCCGTCATATCTTTCCTTGAGAAGGTTATCTTCTCATCCGGTGGTAGGGTTTGGGACATGGAGCCAATGATCCGACAGTACATGTTGTGAAGGCTTGCCTTCTGAGTGGCCTCGACCCCCACCCCCCACCCATGGATTACCTCGATCCCTCCTCAGGCTCCGACATCAGCCCGGTCCTTGCACTTGTCCTCCTCTCCCCTGGGTAGGACCTCCTCAATTTGTACCTCCTTGCATGGTTGCTGCTGCTGCTCCCTGTTCCCCCTCATCTCAAGGAACTCCGGGCACGTGGACATAGCATGAACCTCGTCCTGGTGGAAATCGCAATAGGGCAACTCTACCCTAACTTACCGCCTTCTCCTCTACTGGCCTCGCCTCCTCCCCTATACTATCGTCATAGCCTAACATTGAACGGGGAGAGGAGGACTCTGGACTTTCCTCTAGCCTAGAGGGTTGAACTGACCCTGGACCCCCTGGCGACTGTCTCCTCCATGGAAACCTGTCTGTTGGCCTTGGTCCTTCCACTCCGGCTACCTCCAGCCGAGCCGATTGTTCAGCTCCTAGTGCCCCCACCTTAGCTTCTGTTATTGATGCTGCTCCCTCTGCCTAGGCTCAGGCCTCCGCTCCACTTGTACCTTACCACCTCTCGACTCCTCTTACGTGGACCACCTGTACATCTTCCTTGCAAACTCAGGGTTTGATTCCTCCCCATCGACTTACCGTGCTGCCCTCTCCATCATCTCCTCGAAGGAGAGAGACGACACCCTCTTCAACTCCATCCCGAATAAGCCCTGCTGCAACCTTAAGGTGAAGGTCATCATTAGAGTGTGCCCTGGAATCTCCTGGACCTGGAGGACCTCCTCCTAGAACCAGTCCAGATAGCTCCCTAAAGTCTCGTTCACTCCCTACTTGATGTGGAATAGATACTTGGACTCTTTCTTCCTCTTCTTGGAAGTGGTGAACCTCAGCATGAACCCCTGACGTAGGTCCTTGAAATAGTAGATAGAGCTGGCCGACAGTTGGTTGAACTAATCTCTCACCTTTTCCTTGAGGGTAATAGCAAAGAGCATGCACTTGAATGCATCCAACATCTGTTGGATCGAGACCACATCCTCAAACCACTGGATGTGTTAATCCGGATCATCTTTCCCAGTGTAGTATGACATCTCCGGCTCACAAAACCCCTCTGAAATGGGGGTAGATGAGACCAACTCGCTAAAGGGGCTGCCTCCCACTTCTGGGAGAGCTGGGGGATCTCACACACCCATCTCGCCGATTTGTCCTCCACTTGCCGAACCGGGGAACAACACTCGACCCTGCAGATCTCTCTCCCTCCCTTCCTCTGCTACCCCCTTCCTAGGTCGCCTATCAGGGCATTCTCTCCCAGGGTTGGGACCACGACAACTGGGATCGCTGGCATCGAGCACTCGGATCGCGTGTCGAGTGCGAACTTGATGAGGCTAAGCACCTCTTGCCTGAAATCCTCAAACATCTCGAGGGTGGGGGTGGAGGGGGAGGTGGCGAGTCAGCCCTATCAGATACCTATCCTTCACCTCCAGTCATCGAGCTCACTAAAGATTTTCAGTGCTAATCAATCTCCACGCTCACTGCACCAAAATGTTAAAACCAAAAATTGGCTTCTGTGGAGTTCGAACCCTTGGGGAAGGGGTGATCTCGCACTTACTTCTCCCTCACAAACTCAAACTGCTAGAGAATTAGAACAAGTTAAAGTTATTAACTTAAGGTTAGCTAGTCACCTAGAGGGGGGGTGAATAGGTCTTTAAAAATTCCTAAGTCTTTTTGTTGTTTTCTTAGTAAGTGGTCTAGAGCTTGTCCTTAGTACCTGCAATATAAAAGAAGAACAAACAACATAATAAAGCACACAAATATTTATAGTGGTTCCCCAACTGGGTACATCCACTTTCCCTCCCACCTTTCTAATTTATGTTAGACAAGGCAAAAACTCCTCAAAAATGCTCCTCAGAGCTTACACATCAGGCCCTCAACCTTACACTCAGGTTCTCTTCAGAACCCTTCCTTAGAACCACAAAGGTTCCTAACTCAGAGCCCTTCAATGCTCCTACAGCTCAGTGGTCCTCAAACCACCTACCTCAGCCTTATCTCTAAGGCCTACAACTCAGGATTTTTAGCCCTACAACTTCAGGCATAAGGTCCTACTCTCAGATTGCTGTAACACTCCTACAGCTCAGTACCCTTCCAAGTACCTAACTCAGTGCCCTTCCAGGCACCTACAGCTCAGTGAAAAACTTGTCACCTACCACATGCCAAAAGGCCCTACACTCAGTCTCCTCCAAGACCTACAACTATGTGACACACTTATCACATACAACTCAGTGACTCAACAGTCACCTACCTCAAGCTCTAGGACCTACTACTCAGGTTGGGAGGACAACCCTACTCTCAGATCCACACTTAGATCCTACCTCAGTACCCCCAATAGGGCACCTACCTCAGTGACTAATTAGTCACCTACAACTCAGGCACAAAAGGCCCTACAGCTCAGATTCAGACATCCTGAATCCTACAGGAATTTAATTAAGTAATTGAAATAAATTAAAACACTGGCTCAGAGATAAATCTCAAAGTCTATCTTGCTGGACTGAGCAGATATTATTCCATCCCTCTTGCTATAGAAGGATTTAGTTATCTTTTACAACTAACTGCTTCTCTGTTGCATTAAAGAATAGCTATCTGCTATTGAAGGCTGACGACCCTTCACACAGCTATCTCTCCTTGCTGATTAGATGAATCAGCCACCTTGTTCTGCAAAGAACAAACTTGCTGAACTGGAAAAGCTTCAGCTATATTTCCTTTGCCTGCAGGCTTGCTCTGCTGGACTTGGCTTTCAAGCTCGTCGGAGAAGATGAAGTCCAACCGCCTCTATTTTTCGTAACTTATTTGTTGTTACTTGTTTTGTTACCCTAATCCTCTTTTCTCTCTTCTTTTTATATCTATTGATTTGAATCAACGACACTATTTGAGTGTGGGCCCAGCCAAGGATGGTGAACGCCACCTCCCTCAGAAGAGGACAAATAGTAGCTTCTGATACTACAGTAGCTTTCTCGCAATGACATGAAATACTTTGACTTTGTTGACTTCTGGTGACGTCAGCAGTGGTCATCTGATGCTGTTGTAGCTTTCTCGCAACGACATGAAATACTTTGACTTGTTGACTTCTGGTGACATCAGTAGTGGTCCTCACTTTCTGGACTTAAGAGAAATTCCAGAACTCATTAAGCATTGAGTGATGTTAAGTCACTCAACGCACGTTGACTTGGATCTTCATTAGAAGTGTTGAGTGAACTTGCTTCACTCAACGCTTCTGGACTTAGAGAATTTCTACTGGCTTTGTCTCAGCGGTTCCTTCTCAACTATCTCAACAGTTTCTTCTCAACTGTCTCAATGCTTTCTTCTTTACAGCTGAGACTATCTCCTATCTCAGCTGTTTTGCTGAGAACAACACTTCTCTCAATGCTTTGCATTGAGCTTCTCAGCTGTCTCAGCGGTTATGCTGAGACATTCTTCTCAGCTATCTAAGCTGTCTCGACGCTTTTGCCATAGTCAAATTATCTGACTTCTAGCTTACTCTTTTTGTTCACCTTGTCCTAATCAAGGACAACCTGCATGCATGAACTTAAGCACACATCAAATACATTATGCCCCTTAGCATGATTGGTGATGCCTCTTAAAATCCTAAGGAACATTGTAGGGCACAATTCCCAACAACAAGAAATAGACCCAAGGCTCCAGCATAGAGGTCCCACAACACACCCAAAAGATCTTAGAGCGCTTCCCCTCCTTAGCCAAGTGCTGAGCTAAGGATACCTCAGAAAGTGCAAGAAGACCAGGGAACAAGTAAGCATATCTTTTGAGGTACCCCCTTGGGTCAAATTTATAGTTTTCTGAAAATGTTCTGCCAACAGCCAACCTTCGCTATTCTAAACAGTTATATGCAGTCCATATTGGTCCTGCAATAACATAACTCCGCTGTTCTAAAAGGCTATGAGCAGGCTATAATGGGAATTATAAGTGGTGTTACAAAAGAATAGGAATAATGGGCTCAAGAGGGGATACTATAAGTGAAAATATATCGGTTAGGCTCAATGACTCAGACTATATTTCAAAGGTGTCATAGATCATTTCAAAAATAAAATAGTCAAAATCATAGGATACTTCTAGAGTGTATAAACTAGTTCTAGTAAATATAAAAAAAATATACATCAATTTTGAAACCATGAACATTCACTATACTTTTAAAGCAAAACTACTACAATAATTAAGAGAAAAACATACAAAAGTAATTTGAAAAGAATTTATACGATCTCCATTAACTTTCAAAGTAATAAACAAAAACATTCGAGCCTTTATCTCACTATAGTGGGGTCGGCTATATGGATCCTTTGTCACCATTGTGCCCTAGCTTTTGTCCTAATCTCACAAATGCCTAAGTATATTATGTGATTCCTTATCGTTTCATTCCAAGTCTTTATTGGTCTACCTCTCCCTCGTTTAACAGGCCTAGTGACTAGACTCTCACAACGCCTAACATGTGCCTCTAACGATCTTCTTTGTACATGTACAAACCATCTTAGTCGAGCTTCTCACATCTTCTTTGCAATTGGTGCTACTCCTATCTTATCCCTGATACATTCATTCCTAATTTTATTGTGTCTTGTGTGTCCACACATCCACCTAAGCATTCTCATCTTCGCAACTCCCATTTTTTTTGCTCATGTACACAATTCACTACCCAACACTTAGAACCATAGAGCATCGTTGGTCTAATTGCAGTACGGTAAAACTTGCCTTCAAGTTTTAGTAGTACTTTATGATCACATAAGATCCCTGATGCGCCTCTCCACTTCAACCAACCCGCTTGGATTCTATGTCACATCTTTATCAATAAATCAATTTTTTGAACTATTGATCCAAGATATTTAAAACAATCACTATAGGAAATATCTTGATCACCCAACTTAATAATGAAGTCATCTGTCCTTCTTGTATTGCTAGACTTAAGCTCCATGTACTCTATCTTTGCCCTGCTCAACCTAAAACCCTTCATTTCTAAAGTATCTCGCCAAGATTCATGTTTTGCATTTACACCCTCGCGGGTCTCATCAACCAAAATGATATCTTCCGCAAATAATAAACACCAAGGTATTGCTTGTTGGATATGTCTGGTGACCTCATCTAAGATAAGTGTGAAAGTCTTTGATTCAAGAGTAGCTAAATACCTAGAGGGGGTGAATAGGTTTTTTTTGTCTTTTAAGACTATCTACTTGCTTTGGTGAGTTGTGATAAAGTTATTTAGCTTGCTTTCAAGACACACAACATCACACAAGTATTTATAGTGGTTTGCCAAGGTATGTATACATCCACTATCCCTCCCACCTTTATAACAGTGTGTTAGATAAGGCCAACTTCTCCAATCTAAGCTCATTGAGCTTACTATACAAATCCCTCAGGATTTCTCAAACTCCTCCAAGTCCTACCTCAGGCCCAATGCCCTACACTCAGAGATATAATCTCCTACAACTCAATAATCTGCACCAGATCACCTACCTCAGACTTTAACCAGTCCTACACTCAGGCTAAGAGGATAGCCCTACACTCAGATCCACCACAGGATCCTACCTCAGAGAATAAATCTCCTACAGCTCAGACACACAGGCCTTACCTCAGATCCACGGAAAAATCCTACACTCAGCCTTTATAAATCAAGCTTACAACTCAGATAAGTTAATAACCTATAGAAAAGGTAAGTTATTGATGATGATATGACTCTAGAGAAATGATTCTTTGAGTCTACCTTCCTAGACTGAGTGAACTCAGCCTAACTTGACTCCAGGGAAATAGTCCACTGAGTCTTCTATTTCCTGAACTGAGAAAGCTCAGTCATATCTCCTTCACAACAACATGATAATTGATCTTCAAGTTGGTTCTACTTGTATTGAGAAGTATCTTGTAAAGAACTGCTTCTTCAAGCTTTGATTGTTGAAGAGTTTAAAGCAGAGGCCTTGAAGAGGAGCAGGAGCTTTAGGCTTGCTCTGCTGCTTATTCTAACTCAAAAAATGAACTTTCTGAACTTGCTGTTGAAGACTAAATGATGTTGTTGTTCTTTTCTTCTTCAATCAACTAACCTTGTCTGAAGTTCTTAAACTTGATGTTGAACTCGAGTTGTCGAGCTCTTCTTCTTTATTTTTCAGGAATAAGATGAAGCAGAGTTATTTTCTCCAAAAGTCAACTCTCAAAAAATCTTTTCTTCTTCCTCGAAACTCGCCTTTTATTTCCCGTCAATCCAACGACTCTATGCATAGTATTGACCCCTGGAATGGGCAATTGCAGCACAACTTTTGCATTAAATGCAGTACTAAAGGTAAGACGTGCCTTTTGTATTCTAGCAAGCAAATCCCGTGACATTTGAATTTCTACTGATGTCAGCATGTCCCAGCGCTTTTGGACTTAGTAAAATCCAGACAGACAGCTCAAGTATTGTGTGAAGCCTTGTCACTCAATGTAAAAGTACTTAGCAGTATAATTCTGTATCTCCAGGCATTAAGTGTGTTGAGTGAGTCTTCATCATTCAGTGCATTTTGTCTTTTATAGTCTTAACTGATTATGCGTCGAGTGATCCTTCATCACTCGACACTTCTGGACTAAATTGTATTGTCTGTTGAGTAGGCATTGAGTGAACTGTCTTCACTCAACGCTTCTGAACTTAGACAGATTTTCTGTCTGCTCTTTCTGAGGCTTTGACTGCTTGAGCTTCTGTCAATGCTTTTACTCTGCTAGCATTGAGTGAGTTGAGTTCACTCAACACTTCTGGACTTGGTGGATTTTCTACTTATCTAGTAACCAGTCTTCTTAACTGAGGTGCTGAGTGAAGCCTTGTCACTCAACGCTTTTATCCTTAGTCAGATATCTTGTTGAGTGAACTGCCTTCACTCAACGATTCTGTCCTTAGCCAGATAACTAGTTGAGTTTGCGTTGAGTGAACTGCCTTCACTTAATGCTTCTGGACTTAGCCAGATTTTCAGTCAGTAACATTCAGGCTTTGACTGTATGTAGTTCTCTCAATACTTTTGCTCTTCTTGTGTCGAGTGAATTTCCTTCACTCAATGCTTCTAGACTTAACCAAATTTTTGCTTTGCCAGTAACTTGTCTTGAGGCCAACTAGTATTGTGACCCTGATATCCTATCTAATTATGGTATGATAGACAACCTGCATGCACTGAACTTGAACATATATCAAATATAATTATGTACTTAGCATTGATGGTGATGCCTCTTCAAATTCAGGGAACATTGAAGGGCAATATTCCTAATAATCTCCCCCTATTTGAAGAAGGCAAAACACATAGCAATGCTAAGATGCATTAATACAGAAAACATATTAATTAAGCAAATGTAAGCTTGTTCATTGTTTCCTAGTTTAATGCAGTGACTTGACATGTCAAGTCATTGCTCTCTCATTGCTATCCTCCCCCTCTTTCATGTAAGCTTGTTCAATGTAGTGATGTAAAGTCATTTCCGTCCTGATACCACTTAAAAGTTCCCCTCCCCCTTTTTGGCTCAACATGTCAAGTTAATGCAGTGACTTGACATGTCAGGTCATTTATCTCATTGCTCTCCTCCCCATTTCTAGCTTCTTCAATAGGCATTCATCTATTGATGGTGGAGAAAGAATCATGGGAGAACTTTACTCTTGGTCCTTTTGACCATCATGCTTAGGAAGAGTTTATTCCTCAGCCAATAGGGTGGATGGAATGACCTTCATCCTGAGGAGGAGCACTATATTTTACTCAGCTGATTCAGCTGATCTCATTGAAGTTTATCCTAGCAAGTTAAAGTGATTAACTGCTATCTATCCATCTAACCTTGCTAAAGATGCACTCTAACAATAAGGCCGATGGACTATATTATGAATTG
Organism: Platanthera zijinensis; assembly: GCA_039513925.1. Lineage (NCBI taxonomy): Eukaryota > Viridiplantae > Streptophyta > Magnoliopsida > Asparagales > Orchidaceae > Platanthera > Platanthera zijinensis. Next base: position 12,676,929 of record CM077098.1, read on the forward strand.
AAAATAAGGATATAGACATGTAGATCTATAACTGGAATACTTAATGTTCATTGGAACATTGCGCATTCCTAAATCAATTTGAAAGAATTAAAATTACCTCATCCAATGACTTAGTGAAGGTATCAACAACTTGATTGTTAGTGGGGACAAATTCAAGGGTGATGTCTTCACTTTCTACACGATATCTAATTTTTATAAGCTTAGTCCTGATATGTGAGACAGGATTCTGAGAAATAGAAATTAAACTGGATTAGTCACACTATAAGGGTGGATGACTTACCTTGAGATTGTAGTTCTCTAGCTGATGTTGTATTAACAGAAGTTGTGCACAACTTCTCCTACTGTCTCTTGAGAGCCTTTGTTTTACTCACTGTATCTTGAGCAGGGAGTTTAGAGTGAATCTCCCCCTTAACCTCAGCATTGTCCTAAATATCAGACTGAACTTGCTCCCTCTCAACAAGAGCATCTCTCTTCTCAGTCTATAACTCCTTTGTTATCCTACAGGGATTAATGCTACCTACAACAAAATGTATGAGGAGCTACTGAAGTTATACTAAGTTCATCATAACTAATTAAAATTTGAAGGTGTTAAACTTGGCTTCATCAAGTGGCTTGGTGAAAATATCAGCCACGTGCTTGTTTGTAGAGACAAGTTCAAGTCTAATGTCCTCACATTCAACATGTTCTACAATGAAATGATACCTAATCTCTATATGCTTAGTCCTACTCTAAGAAATGGGATTCCTAGCAATAGAGATTGCATTAGTAAAATCACAAAACATTAGATTTCTACTTATCTTGATATTGTAATCCTGGAGCTGATGTTGGATCCATAGTAGCTGAGCACAACAACTTCCGGCTGAGATGTACTCTGATTCAGCTGTAGAGATAACAATACTTGTTTGCTTCTTGCTGCTCTAAGAGAACAATCTTCCTCCTAAAATCTAATAGGTGCTAGAGGTTCTTTTCCTGTCTTCTCTGCAACCTACAAATTCAGTATCTGAATACCCAGTTAGTTCAAAGTCATTATTCCTAGGGTACCACAAACCAAGATTAGGTGTTCCCTTGAGATATCTCAATATTCTTTTAGTTGCAGAATAATGAGATTCCTTAGGGCTAGCCTGGTATCTAGCACAAATACATGTAGCATACAAAATGTCTGGCCTACTAGCAGTAAGGTAGAGAAGGGAGCCAATTATGCCTCTATACAGGATTTCATCAACAAGTTTCCCAGTTTCATCCTTGTCTATTGACACACTTGACCCCATAGGAGTTTTCACTATGGAGGAACTCTCCAATCCAAATTTTTTAATCAAATCCTTAGTGAACTTAGACTGAGAGATGGATCGACCATCCTCTGATTGTCTAACTTGGAGGCCCAAGAAATACTTGAGTTCACCTCATACTACTCATCTCAAACTGACCTTGCATAAGTTTGGCAAACTTTTTGTAGAGGCCATCATCAATAGACCTAACATTATATCATCTACATAAATTTGGACTAAAATGATCTTACCCTTGACTTCCCTTAGGAATAATGTCTTGTCTATCTTTCCCTTTGAGAATTTGTTCTCAATGAGAAATCTACACGAGGATTTCATACCATTCCCTAGGGGCTTGCTTCAACCCATATAAAACTTTTCAAAGCCTAAAAACATAATCAGGAAAGTTAGGATTAACAAAACCTGAAGGTTGCTCAACATATACCTCTTCTTTAAGGTCACTATTTAAGAAGGCTGACTTCATATCCATTTGGATAAACTTTTAATCCTTTATGTGCAGCATATTGATGGTAAAAACTCGCGGCGCCTCGAGTTGTTTATTTTATAAAATGGTTTATTTTGTTTGAGGGGGGGGGGGGCGCAGATTTATTTGATATAAAAAGTTGAAACCGAGTTTTAACGAAAGGAGGCAAGTGCACCTATCGCGTGTAGTACAGGATATTCCGGTGGGGAATATCGCGGTCATATTGTTCTCGGGGAAGGGTTGACTATTTCCACTCTTTCCATGGAGGGACTATTATTTTACCGATAATATTTTGTCGGGTTCTTATTTAATTATCTAAGGCGGATATATAAAAAAATTGCAGAAAATAAAAACAGAAAAATACGGTTGATGAAGAAATAACGCTCGGTACCGAAATGAATTTGAACTAAAATTACTTTTAATAACTAGAGATCCGAAACTTCAAATTAATTAAAGGGCTACTTGACCATGGAGGCTCCAAAAGAATGAGCTCACCTATCTCTAGGGCTATCGCTCACCTGAATATTAAGACTATTCGACCAAACTCTCGTCCGACATAGGATTCCTCTTAATTCCCGCATTACGCTAAGAACCCCGCTATTGGGTGGGGAACCCAATCCGGTAGAATTACGTTTCTTTGCTCTTTAGGTTATGCACGTAATTCTCTTTACCCAAGGGTGATCTGTCCATACGCACAGCCTCTCGGCTAGCTAGCATATGGACAACAGAAATAGAGCCCACACATCAATATGTGGTCCTACGCGTTGTATACCCGGGGCAAACCTTAAGTACTTTAATTAAAAAGAAAAAGATGACATTTAATTATTTAAAACGATTTTATCTATCCCAATGCTCTTCGATACTAAGGGCTAATAATAATTAGCCACTCATCGGAATGGGGACGGCTTTAGAAAAGAAAATGCATAATTGAAAATACAAGTCCTACTCAAATGAGTAGGTGGGAAATGAAAGCAGTAAAGAAAGAAGAAAAAATTGCAAGTCCTACTCAAACGAGTATGCGAGAAATGAAAGCACTAAAGAAAGCGATAAAGTGCGAGTCCTACTCAAACGAGTAGGTGGGTTATGAAAGCGATAAAATGGAAAGTCCTACTCAAATGAGTAGGCGGGAAATTACGAGTCCTACTCAAACGAGTAGGCGGGAAATGAAAAGATGAAAATGCTATCTCATACACGCACGCGCTCTACAAAAATTTGGAAGAGCAAAGTGCTCGGAAAATTAAAAAATTATAAATCTACTCCTAGAATATGATAAAAACTCATAAAAAGGCAAAATAAAAATAAAGGAGGAAAAGTTTTTTAAAATTAAAGTAAAAACAAAGTGTTACAAAAATTAAAATAACAATATTTTCATTCTTATAATTTTATAAAAGAGCTTAAAAAGTTGAAATAAAGTAAAAAAGAACGAAAAGTTTTACAAACACAAAAAAAACTAAGTTAAAAAGGAGAAAAACCACTTTGAATACACTTATATAAATTGATAAGAATGAAAATAAAAGGCACTAAAAAGGCTAAGGCTAAATAATGAAAACAATGAAAATGCATAAGAACATAAAACTAAACTCATACACACACACACACACCATTTTAAAAAGAGAAAAAAAAAGGATAAAAAGATTACTGAAAGAGGGGCACTCAGATGCATTTCAAAACAACATAAGGAGACAAAAATCTAAACATTTTATTAAGCTAAAAAGAGTGTTACAAAAAGCTAAAAACAATCTAAACTTATTACCTCTCAACAAGAGCATCTCTCTTCTAAGTCTATAACTCCTTTGTTATTCTGCAGGGATTAATACTACCTACAACAAAATACATGAGGAGCTACTAAAGTTATACTAAGTTCATCATAACTAATTCAAGTTTGAAGGTGTTAAACTAGGCTTCATCAAGTGGCTTGGTGAAAATATCAGCCACGTGCTTGTCTGTAGAGACAAGTTCAAGTCTAATGTCCTCACATTCCATATGTTCTATAATGAAATGATATCTAATCTCTATATGCTTAGTCCTACTCTAAGAAATGAGATTCCTAGCAATAGAGATTACATTAGTAGAATCACAAAATATTGGAGTTCTACTTATCTTGAGATTGTAATCCTGGAGCTGATATTGGATCCATAGTAGCTGAGCACAGCAACTTCCGACAGAGATGTACTATGATTCAGCTGTAGAGATAACAATACTTGTTTTCTTCTTGCTACTCTAAGAGACCAATCTTCCTCCTAAAAACTAATAGGTGCTAGAGGTGCTTTTTTTGTCTTCTCTACAGCCTACAAATTTTGTATCTGAATACCCAGTTAGTTCAAAGTAATTATTCCTAGGGTACCACAAACCAAGATTAGGTTTTCCCTTGAGATATCTCAATATTCTTTTAGTTGCAGAATAATGAGATTCCTTAGGGCTAGCCTGGTATCTAGCACAAATACATGTAGCATACATAATGTCCGGCCTACTAGCAGTAAGGTAGAGAAGGGAGCAAATTATGCCTCTATACAAGGTTTCATCAATAAGTTTCCCAGTTTCATCTTGTCTATTGACACACTTGACCCAATAGGAGCTTTCACTATGGAGGAACTCTCCATTCCAAATTTTTTAATCAAATCCTTAGTGAACTTTGACTTAGAGATGGATAGACCATCCTCTGATTGTCTCACTTGGAGGCCCAAGAAATACTTGAGTTCACCCTATACTACTCATCTCAAACTGACCTTGCATAAGTTTGGCAAACTTTTTGTTGAGGTCCATCATCAGTAGACCTAAACATTATATCATCTACATAAATTTTGACTAAAATGATCTTACCCTTGACTTCCCTTAGAAATAATGTCTTGTCCATCTTTCCCATTGAGAATTTGTTCTCAATGAGATAGCTACACGATGTTTCATACCATTCCCTAGGGGCTTGCTTTAACCCATATAAAACTTTTCTAAGCCTAAAAACATAATCAGGAAAGTTAGGATTAACAAAACCTGAAGGTTGCTCAACATAGACCTCTTCTTTAAGGTCACTATTTAAGAAGGCTGACTTCATATCCATTTGGTAAACTTTTAATCCTTTATGTGCAGCATATTGATGGTTAAAACTCGCGGCGACTCGAGTTGTTTATTTTATAAAATGGTTTATTTAGTTTGAGGGGGGTGGCGCGAATTTATTTGATATAAAAAGTTGAAACCGAGTTTTAATGAAAGGAGACAAGTGCACCTATCGCGTGTAGTACATGATATTCTGGTGGGGAATATCGGGGTCGTATTGTTCTCGGGGACGGGTTGACTATTTCCACTCTTTCCAAGGAGGGACTATTATTTTACCGATAATATTTTGTCGGGTGATTATTAAATTATCTAAGGCAGATATATAAAAAAATTGCAGAAAATAAAAACAGAAAAATACGGTCGATGAAGAAATAACGCTCAGTGCCGAAATGAATTTGAACTAAAATAACTTTTAATAACTAGAGATCCGAAACTTTAAATTAATTAAAGGGCTACTTGACTGTGGAGGCTCCAAAAGAATGAGCTCACATATCTCTTGGGCTATCGCTCACCTGAATATTAAGACTATTCGACCGAACTCTCGTCCGACGAAGGATTCCTCTTAATTCCCGCATTACGCTAAGAACCCCGCTATTGGGTGGGGAACCCAATACGGTAGAATTACGTTTCTCCTCTCTCGAGGTTATGCACGCAATTCTCTTTACCCAAGGGTTATCGATCCATACGCACGACCTCTCGGCTAGCTAGCATATGGACAACGAAAATAAAACCCACACATCGATATTTGGTCCTACGCGTTATATACCCGGGGCAAACCTTAAGTGCTTTAATTAAAGAGAAAAAGAGGACATTTAATTATTTAAAACGATTTTATCTATCCCAATGCTCTTCGATACTAAGGGATAAGAATGATTAGCCACTCATCGGAATGTGGACGGCTTAAGAAAAGAAAATGCATAATTGAAAAATACAATTTCTACTCAAATGAGTAGGCGAGAAATGAAAGCAGAAAGCAGTAAAGAAAGAAGAAAAAATTGCAAGTCCTACTCAAACGAGTAGGCGAGAAATGAAAGCAGTAAAGAAAGCGATAAAGTGCGAGTCCTACTCAAACGAGTAGGTGAGTTATGAAAGCGATAAAATGACAAGTCCTACTCAAACGAGTAGGCAGGAATTTGCGAGTTCTACTCAAACGAGTAGGCGGGAAATGAAAAGATGAAAATGCTATCTCATACACGCACACACTCTATAAAAATTTGGAAGAGCAAAGTGTTTGGAAAATTAATACAATTATAAATCTACTCCTAGAATATGATAAAAACTCATAAAAAGGCAAAATAAAAATAAAGGAGGAAAAGTTTTTTAAAATTAAAGTAAAAACAAAGTGTTACAAAAATTAAAATAACAATATTTTCATTCTTATAATTTTATAAAAGATCTTAAAAAGTGGAAATAAAGTAAAAAAGAATGAAAAGTTTTACAAATACAAAAAAAACTAAGTTAAAAAGAAGAAAAACCACTTTGAATACACTTATATAAATTCATAAGAATGAAAATAAAAAGCACTAAAAAGGCTAAGGCTAAAGAATGAAAACTATGAAAACATAAGAACATAAAACTAAACTCATACACACACACACCCATTTTAAAAAGAGAAAAAAAAGAAAAAAAAGGATAAAAAGATTACTGAAAGAGGGGCACTCAGATGCATTTCAAAACAACATAAGGAGACAAAAATCTAAACATTTTATTAAGCTAAAAAGAGTGTTACAAAAAGCTAAAAACAATCTTAACTTGCTACCTCTCAACAAGAGCATCTCTCTTCTCAGTCTATAACTCCTTTGTTATTCTGCAGGGATTAATACTACCTACAACAAAATGCATGAGGAGCTACTGAAGTTATACTAAGCTCATCATAACTAATTCAAGTTTGAAGGTGTTAAACTTGGCTTCATCAAGTGGCTTGGTGAAAATATCAGCCATGTGCTTGTCTGTAGAGACAAGTTCAAGTCTAATGTCCTCACATTCCACATGTTCTATAATGAAATGATACCTAATCTCTATATGCTTAGTCCTACTCTAAGAAATGGGATTCCAAGCAATAGAGATTATATTAGTAGAATCACAAAACATTGGAGTTCTACTTATCTTGAGATTGTAACCCTGGAGCTGATGGTTGATCCATAGTAGCTGAGCAGAGCAACTTCCGGCTGAGATGTACTCTGATTCAGCTGTAGAGATAACAATACTTGTTTGCTTCTTGCTAATCTAAGAGACCAATCTTCCTCCTAAAAACTAATAGGTGCTAGAGGTGGTTTTTCTGTCTTCTCTACAGCCTATAAATTCTGTATCTGAATACCTAGTTAATTCAAAGTCATTATTCCTAGGGTACCACAAACCAAGATTAGGAGTTCCCTTGAGATATCTCAATATTCTTTTAGTTGCAGAATAATGAGATTCCTTAGGGCTAGCCTGGTATATAGCACAAATACATGTAGCATTCATAATGTCCGGCCTACTAGCAGTAAGGTAGAGAAGGGAGCCAATTATGCCTCTATACAAGGTTTCATCAACAAGTTTCCCAGTTTTATCCTTGTCTATTAACACACTTGACCCCATAGGAGTTTTCACTATGGAGGAACTCTCCATTCCAAATTTTTTAATCAAATCCTTAGTGAACTTAGACTGAGAGATGGATAGACCATCCTCTGATTGTCTAACTTGGAGGCCCAAGAAATACTTGAGTTCACCCATACTACCCATCTCAAACTGACCTTGTATAAGTTTTACAAACTTTTTGTTGAAGCCATCATCAGTAGACCTAAACATTATATCATCTACATAAATTTGGACTAAAATGATCTTACCCTTGACTTCCCTTAGGAATAATGTCTTGTCTATCTTTCCCTTTGAGAATTTGTTCTCAATGAGAAAGCTACACGAGGTTTCATACCATTCCCTAGGGGCTTGCTTCAACCCATATAAAACTTTTCTAAGCCTAAAAACATAATCAGGAAAGTTAGGATTAACAAAACCTGAAGGTTGCTAAACATAGACCTCTTCTTTAAGGTCACTATTTAAGAAGGCTGACTTCATATCCATTTGGTAAACTTTTAATCCTTTATGTGCAGCATATTGATGGTTAAAACTCGCGGCGCCTCGAGTTGTTTATTTTATAAAATGGTTTATTTTGTTTGGGGGGGGGCGCGGATTTATTTGATATAAAAAGTTGAAACCGAGTTTTAACGAAAGGAGGCAAGTGCACCTATCGCGTGTAGTACAAGATATTCTGGTGGGGAATATCGGGGTCGTATTGTTCTCGGGGAAGGGTTGACTATTTCCACTCTTTCCCTGGAGGGACTATTATTTTACCAATAATATTTTGTCGGGTGATTATTTAATTATCTAAGGCGGATATATAAAAAAATTGTAGAAAATAAAAACAGAAAAATACGGTCGATGAAGAAATAACGCTCGGTACCGAAATGAATTTGAACTAAAATAACTTTTAATAACTAGAGATCCGAAACTTTAAATTAATTAAATGGGCTACTTGACAGTGGAGGCTCCAAAAGAATGAGCTCACCTATCTCTAGGGCTATCGCTCACCTGAGCATTAAGACTATTCGACCGAACTCTCGTCCGACGAAGGATTCCTCTTAATTCCCGCATTACGCTAAGAACCCCGTTATTTGGTGGGGAACCCAATATGGTAGAATTACGCTTCTCCTCTCTCGAGGTTATGCACGCAATTCCCTTTACCCAAGGGTGATCGGTCTAAACGCACGGCCTCTCGGCTAGCTAGCATATGGACAACGAAAATAGAGTCCACACATCGATATGTGGTCCTACGCGTTGTATACCCGGGGAAAACCTTAAGTACTTTAATTAAAGAGAAAAAGAGGACATTTAATTATTTAAAATGATTTTATCTATCCCAATGCTCTTCGATACTAAGGGCTAAGAATGATTAGCCACTCATCAGAATGGGGATGACTTAAGAAAAGAAAATGCATAATTGAAAATACAAGTCCTACTCAAACGAGTAGGCGGGAAATGAAAGCAGTAAAGAAAGCTGTAAAGAAAAAAGAAAAATTGCAAGTCCTACTCAAACGAGTAGACGGGAAATGAAAGCAGTAAAGAAAGCGATAAAGTGTGAGTCCTACTCAAACGAGTTGGTGGGTTATGAAAGCGATAAAATGACAAGTCCTTCTCAAACGAGTAGGCGGGAAATTGTGAGTCCTACTCAAACGAGTATGAGAGAAATAAGAAGATGAAAATGCTATCTCATACACGCACACACTCTACAAAAATTTGGAAGAGCAAAGTGCTCGGAAAATTAAAACAATTATAAATCTATTCCTAGAATATGATAAAAACTCATAAAAAGGCAAAATAAAAATAAAGGAGGAAAAGTTTTTGAAAATTAAAGTAAAAACAAAGTGTTACAAAAATTAAAATAACAATATTTTCATTCTTATAATTTTATAAAAGAGCTTAAAAAGTGGAAATAAAGTAAAAAAGAACGAAAAGTTTTACAAACACAAAAAAAACTAAGTTAAAAAGGGGAAAAACCACTTTGAATACACTTATATAAATTCATAAGAATGAAAATAAAAAGCACTAAAAAGGTTAAGGCTAAATTATGAAAACTATGAAAACATAAGAACATAAAACTAAACTCATACACACACACACACACACTCATTTTAAAAAGAGAAGAAAAAAAAGGATAAAAAGATTACTGAAAGAGGGGCACTCAGATGCATTTCAAAACAACATAAGGAGACAAAAATCTAAACATTTTATTAAGCTAAAAAGAGTGTTACAAAAAGATAAAAAACAAACATAAGAGAGGGGGAGAAAGTTCCCTTATATAGCTTGGGAATACACCCAGACAACCCACCTACAGCAAAATGGTTCAAAAAGGGGAACATTTGATCTTACAGAGAAGATCTATTTATAAGCAAAAAAATTACAGAAGGTGGCACTTTGGTGTGCAGGGGAAGCTTGAAACACTGATGACTGGCCAGGTTCTGGAAGCAGCGAGTATGAGACACCTCATTTTAATTCTTCACTGGAATCGTCGAACGCAACTGGAAAATTTTCGTCGAGCGCTGGGACTGTCTTCAAATTGTCGAGCTCAGGTCGACGAACGTCGAGCTCAGGTCGACGAACGATGAACTGCTGGGGCGTTGAGTGTTGAGGTTAAGGAAATTCGTCGAGCGCAGGTACTGGCTTCAAATCGTCGAGCTCAGGTCGACGAACGTTGAGCTCAGGCCGACGAATGACGAACTGCTGAGCTGAGATCGACGAACGTCGAACTGGCATTGGGTTGAGTTTGACGAACGTCGAGCTGAGTCTTTTCTTTGCAGGAAGCAGATTTTCGCTGGAATCAAAGTAACACGCCCCGGTCACGGGCCTGACCAAGAAGTACACGGACGTGTACTTTGAAATTTTGACAATTTTCTGAAAAATTCCAGAAAATAAAAAGAAGCTAAGTTAGAAGATATATACAATAAATAAATAATTTATTGAATAAAAATAACTAAAAGCAACAAAAAATAAACTAAAACTACATAAATAAACTATGTAAAAATACGAATATTTATAACTTATCAAATATACAAGGAATAGTCTTATGGCTTCCAATCTTGCTACTAGTGCAGAGTTTGATCAAAATAAATACCTTCCTCTTGTCTGTATCCCTTGGCCACCAGTCTAGTTTTATTCTTTATTATAACACCATTTTCATCAAGCTTATTTCTATAGATCCACTTGGTTCCACTGATGTGATGTCCTTGTGGTTTGAGAACTAGCTTCTAGACCTTATATTTCTTGAACTGGTTTAGTTCTTCTTGTATTGCCATAATCCAAAATGGGTCTATGTTGGCATCTTCAAACCTTTTAGGTTCAACTTGAGACATAAAGTTGGAGTATATAGCAATGTTGAGGCTTCTGATCCTTATTGTAACCACTTTGCTAGCATCTCATATGATCTGATTTCTGGGATGATCCCTCAAATGCTGACTGCAGGAGACATTCTTACTTCAGCATCATGAACTTCAGTGGTTAGATCCTGCTGGTCTTCAGCCATATCCTGTGTACTTTGTCCTTCTTCAGGAATGTACACACCTTCATCATCTTCTAGGGTAGTTGGAGAAGTGTCTTTGATGGTTAGTTTATCCATCTTTAACTCTATACCTGCAGATCTAGAGGAGGTAGGCAACTCACTGTTAATCATTGATAATTTATCAAAGACTACATTCACAGAGTCTTCTATAACTTGTTTTTTGTAAGTTGTAGACTCTATATGCTTTGTTATGATTGTTATACCTAAAAAATATCCCTTCATAGGATTTGGAAACAAACTTAGTCAAGTAGGACTTCCCATTATTAAGCAAAAAGCACTTACTACCAATGATCCTGAGATAGGCTAGATTTGGTTTTCTGCCTTTCATAATCTCATAGGAAGTCTTCTAGTGATACTTCTTGATAGAGGCTCTATTGAAGACATGAAAAGCAGTGTTCACTGCCTCATCCCAAAAGTATTATGGGAGAGAAGTGTCATTGAGTAGTGTCATACCAGCCTCTATGAGAGTCCTATTTTTCCTCTTAGCTATCCCATTTTTCTAGGGTGTTCTTGGAGAAGAAAATTGCTGACTAATCCCTAGTTCTTCACAGAACTTTGTCATGCTTTCAGACTGAAATTTAGTATCATGGTCACTTCTAATTTTGACCACAGAACTATCTTTTTCATTTTGAACTTGCCTAACAAAGGTCATAAAGATGTTTAGGGTTTCAGACTTTTTATTTAGAAATAAAACCTAAGCATATCTGGAATAGTCATCAACTATCACCAGTGTATAGACTTTCCTACCTAGACTATGAAATGGCATAGGATCAAACAAGTCCATATGCAGGAGGTACAAATACCTCACTGAATCCTTGGCCCCAATGCTCTTAAAGGATGCTTTGGTTTGCTTGCACATTTGACAAGCAGAGCAAATGCCATACTTGGTGCATTTTAAATTGGTTCCATTTCTCAATAGCCATTCACTAAAGAGCTTGCTAATTAACTTGTAGCTCAAGTGAGCATGCCTCTTGTGCCATTGCACACAGTAGGAAGACTTTCTCACTTGCTACCCAACATATTAGAGTGTCAGAATTTAAACATAAAATGTTTAAACAATAAATATTTCCACTCCTAGTGTCTATCAACATGACCTCTTATTCACTTGACCTTTTGATCAAACACTTATCCTTGTGGAAGACAATGACATAGCTAAGATCACATAGTTGGTTTATGCTTATTAGGTTATGTTACAACCCTTCCACATAAGCCACTTTTGTGATTGAGACTATGTCATTGGTGATCATACCATAGCCCTTGGTTGCTCCTTTTTCTGAGCCTCAAAAGATCATCTTAGGTCCATTCTTTACAGGAGTATAGTCCTTTAGATGGAACCTTATTTCAGTCATATGTCTGGAGCATCCACCGTCCAAGTACCATATTTGTGCATGGGTGCTTGGACTATCCGGCAAATATAGTTTAGTTTACCTTAGGACCCCATAAGGGATTGGGTTATTGGTTCTTGTTAGCTTGAAACTGAATATTTCTACCTACAGCTCTCCTGACAGGAAGACTTACCCTTGCCCTTAGCACACTAGAGTTGTGCCAACAATCTATGGCAAAGTGTCCCACTTTACCACAGAAACCAACATTCATGAATATTGTATCTCCTTTTCTGAACAGCCCTTGTGGAATGCAAATAGTCAATAACTGACTTTTCAAAAGGGAGAGCAGTAGCCTTGTTCTTGTTTCTATCAATAAGCTAAAGGTGAGTCTGCTATAATCTGACTGATTTCCACCAAAGTGGTCTTCTTTGAGACATCTGTTAATGCAGAGATAGCCAAGTAGCTTACTGGCTGACTTACCTTTGGTCTGAGTTAGTGCTGGAAGAACCTGAGAGTAGGCCACTGCCTTATCCTTGAGTGTGGGGGTTGGAGCACCAAACATAAATGGTTCATGATGGGCTATCTGGATTTCCTCATGGGGAGCCTTCAGTGCACTCACACCCATGTCCTTTCTCCCTCCATTGTAAGATACCCTTGTATTCTTACAAGAAGAGTTCTCATTTTTCTAGTGACCACAAATGCTATCCTTGTCATACCTGTTTGATGAGGATTACCTTGTGAAAGGTTGCTTGAGACACTACAGAGCTTTGCCCTTCCCTTTGGAATGGGCACCACCAGGGGAGACTCAGTATGCAAGTTGAAGAAGGCCACTATGGCTAAAGCAGAGTCCCAGGGCGTGGTTCGATAAGTTCAGTAGCATCGTTGGGGCTATCTTTGAGTCGGCTGATCACTCCTTGTTCATTCGCAAGACCGCTTCCGGTCTGGTTGTGCTGCTGTTTACGTGGACGAATTCTTCTTACTGATCAAGCTGGTGAGCCTTGACAAAGGTCCATCTCCGCAACACCTGTCACGAAGGATATGGGTTCTCCAAAATATCTTGGGAATTGAAATCTTCGGACCGGGTTCCTTGTTCTCTCCCAACGGGGCTCTTGATTTGTTGAAAGAGCAGGGTTGACGGGTGCTAAAACTATAGACATGACGTTGGACACTGTATGTTGGCTACCTTACGGTGGACCTTCTCCTATGCAGTGGGAAAGGTCAGCCTTCTAGGGAATGTCATCTTCAATCTGCTCTCAGTCCCCTGGGAAAGGTCTTCTCTTTGTCACCTAAGAGTTACTCCGATGCTAGCTATCAAGTCGACTTCCGGTTTTTGCAAGGAAACTTGGTTAGCTGGAAGAGCAAGAAGCAGTCAGTCGTCTCCAGGTCTAGTCTGAATACCGTAGCATGGCGTCAACCATATGTGAGTTAAAAGCTCTCATCTAGATCTTGGAGAGGTTTAACCATCCTCTCCCATGTTCTGATCTACATTTCAAATTCTCATCTTGAAGAACCAGATTTGCATACCTCCTGTGTGTCCGATTTGCTAGGCATGGATGCTCCAGCCTTGCTTGAAAGGTATGGCTTGTAGACACTACAGTGAGCTGCCTACTAACCGCCCGGTCTCCCCTCCCACATTGGTAATCTCTCTCATCTCCTCCATTCTAATAAGGGGCACCTTTGTAATACTAGATAATAAAAATTCCATTACTCCAGTTTTTCCGGTCTCTTGTTTCTATTCGCACCACTTGAACCCCACACCTCGCTTATCCTTTTGAGAGGTGAAGGAATCTATTAGTGGTAACACTATCTTGGGCTTACTGAATTAAGCCACAATTTGTTTCTCCTTAAGGAGCTTCTCTTTAAGATCCTTAATGATCTTGTTCTTCTAGATGATGGTTCCAATTTGGATGATTGAGATAGTCTTCAGTTGGCCGACTCCCCTCCTCATCTGATCAAGCAAGTATGCTTATCTAGACTGCAGGGAAGTAGCTAGCTATAGGGAAACAATATCCTCAGCTTGTTTCTTGACAAACCTCTTGCTCCTTTTCAGGGCATCCAGAATGACACCATACTTGTCAATCAATTGATTGACATCATCTTCAAAATCTGATCCCTCTTCCTAACTGGAGGAAGTGGATGCATCATAGTTTGAGTCAGACTCATAGATAGAAGGAGAGCTTTGGATATAATGTGTCTTATCAAGAACTAAAATGTCCTGATTATCTTCTGAATGAGCCATGAGGCAGAATTCCTCATCCTCTTCACAGTCACTGCTAATCGAGGATAGTGGGGCCCTGATGCCAGATTGATAAGAAAGAAGTTCAACATCTTCTTTAATGGACATGAGGGCAATGTATGCCTCCTCTTCTTTTGATTCTGAAGATTCAAAATCACTGTCTGATAGGCTGACAGTCTTCTTGGTCATACCTGCTTGAGCTTTTATCAACGATTCTGCTCTGCTGGCGTTGAGTGAGTTTAGTTTACTCAACACTTCTGGACTTGGTGGAATTTCTACCTGTCTAATAACCAATCTTCTTGACTGAGGTGTTGAGTTAAACCTTGTCACTCAACACTTCTATCCTTAGTCAGATATCTTATTGAGTTGGTGTTGAGTAAACTTCCTTCACTCAACGCTTCTGTCCTTAGCCAGATATCTAGTTGAGTTTGCGTTGAGTGAACTGTCTTCACTCAATGCTTTTGTACTTAGCCAGATTTCCAGTCAGCAACTTTGAGGCTTTGACTGTATGTAGTTCTCTCAACGCTATTGCTCTTCTTGTGTCGAGTGAACTGCCTTCACTCGACGCTTCTGGACTTAACCAAATTTCTGCTTTGCCAACAACTTATCTTGAGTCCAACTAGTATTGTGACCCTGATATCCTGTCTAATCATGGTATGATAGAGAACTTGCATACACTGAACTTGAACATATATCAAATATAATTATGCACTCAGCATTGATGGTGATGCCTCTTCAAATTCAGGGAACATTGAAGGGAAATATTCCCAACAAAGGGTAAAGAGATAAGGGCTTAAAGCTAAACCTTGATGTAAGCCAACAATAATATGATCACACCCCGCTAGAGTAACAACATCACACTGCACAAGAGGATGACAGGACCAGGAGTATAGGGCTGAGCATAGGATGTCGTAGTTACCATCTTTTCCCCTATTAATATTAGATGTATTATTCATCAATATGTAAAGGACTGGTGTAGTCCCTTGTACGTTTCCAAGATTGTATAAATATTTTGGATATATATACTTTTGTGGATCATGGACTCTGTTATATTATTCTTACTTGTTGGGTTGGTAAATGATATTGGTAATAACTGACGGAATAGGCATCTAGTGGTATAGGTTAGCCTATGCGTTGAAGCTATCACAAGATGACTATTTTGGGCATAAGACTACCCTCGTCCGTGTTTTGTGTTCCGAGAGGGGGATTTTAAATAACATAATTAGCAGTGTTTACTACTTCGGCCCAAAAGAACTTAGGCAAGTTTGACTTAGGCAGTAATGTCCTTCCTCATTCAATTAGGATTCTATTTTTTCTTTCAGCTACCTCATTTTGTTGAGTGGTTCTTGAAGTTAAAAAGCTTTTTCTTATCCATTCATCCTCACAAAAGCAATAGATTAACTGATTATTAAACTCTATGATATGGTCTCTTCTGATCATAAAAACTATACTGTTGAATTCAGATTTATTCTGTTTAATTAGCATTGAGAGGATCTTAAAGATCTTAGACTTATCTCTTGGAAAGAACGCCCAACTGAATCTAGAAAAATCATCCACTATAATTAGAGTAAAAGACTTTTCTCCTATGCTCTAAGTGGAGATTGGACCAAACAAATCCATAGGCAGGAAATGAAGTGTTCTAGGTGAATCATTCTTACCAATTAGTTTTAATGATGACTTGGTTAGCTTGCCCATTTGGCTAGCCCTACATGGAGGAGAATGTTACCCAAGAAATGAAGAGCGACTTGATGAGGTGTCGGCTGGTAATCCCATGGTGGTCAGCAAACATGGAGGCGTCGGCGAGCAAGGAGACGTCCGCGAGAAAGTAGGCATAGGAGAACAAGGAAGTGTCGGTGATCAACGAGGCATCGACGAGCAAACTTGAGGAAGTGGCCAAGGAGGAGCTTGCAGGAGAGGAAATTCCAGAAATGAGTGAGGTGGGCTACGGGTTTCGCGAATTGGGGGGGGGGGGGGGGCTAACCTAATTAACTAAATATAATATTTTTATTTAAAATCATTATCATTTTCATATGGAGGGAATAAATTAATTAGGAGGGATAAAAGAATTTGGGGGAATACATCATTTTTATTTTTTGGGTGCATCGTAGATCCCATTCCACAAACTTGATCGCTTTTCAGCCCTTTCTCAATCTCGGACATTGTTTCAGTTTTAATTAGCATAAGATATTTTGCAAAAAAAAAATGTTGATTTTTTTCCCTCAAGCAATCAAAAACCAGTGAAAATGGCTGATTCAGTCGGAAAGAAGGTCGTATTGCATGTGCTAGATTAAAATGTACCCCTAGATCTGGGAATAAATGAGGTATATAGATTAGCTCGAGGGATACTCGTGTTTCATAATGGGGTTGGACACAATTTATTAGGTTTACTTTTAAGGATTTTTTAAGATAAAAACGTCGCCAAAATGTTTATTTTTTGTAGCGCTTTAATAAAAAATGTCGTCAATGTTGTTATTAAATATTTCACATTTTTTACAAAAGAACACCGCTAAATTCAAAAACAATGGCCAGAGGACCAGATTCGGTGCTTGTGCGACAATATCTATAACTTTTGGCACTAGGGCGAACTGGAGAAGTGAGAATCTGCTTTAGAGCTTACAGAGCCATGATCAAGATTCACCGGTAGGATAGCAGGGATCATCAGCCTTTGACACTAGCACGACAAGTAAGGGGACCTTCAGCACTATGAGTGGCAAGGGTGCGAAATCGAGATACGAAGGGGGAATCTGTGGTTTACCAGTAAAGAATTTTGGAATGTCCATTGCAGTTAACATTTAACAATCGCCTATAATATTTAAGAACTGTGGCTAAAATATTAGTTACAAATTAAATAAGTGTGATTAATATCATCTTAATAGATTCGAAATAAACAATCTATGAAAATATTTTTTTGCCACGAATTAATTAAATAAATTATGACTAATGCTTTGTTTTTGACATGAAATAAACAAATTGTGGCTAATATATTTTGTTTTTGCCACTAATTATTAAAACTGTGACAAATGCTTTTTTTTTGCAATGAACAAACTAATTCGTGGCTAATACACTCTTTTCGCCGCAAATTAACCAAACCATAGCAAATGCTGTCTTTTTTGCCACGAATTTGTCATATGTGGTTAATACCTTCTTATTTGCAACAAATTAGGGTCGTGGCTAACATAATTATTAACCACGATTTTTGACCCGTAATAAAAAAGTGTGGCTAAAAGTCACTTGCACTTCTTTATGTTTGACTAGACTTCCACTCAAATTCTATCTTTATGAAGAAAGGTGAGTCCAGCTGAATTAGTATTAATTCGACTACATCTCTACACATTTAACTTGAGTTCCACCCAAATCCTGTCAACCACTTAAATTTTTTTGGATTCATCTAAATTAGAGCTATTATGTCGAATATTCTAATAATCAACACCAAATATAGATAAAATGATCTTTAAAGAGATTTTAGTGAGAAATTTTATTTTAAATTTAATATTCCTAATTCAAATTTAAATAAATTGAATTTAACTTTATCAAGAGCCTTAGTGAAGATATTTGCTACTTATTTATCAGTAGGTACATATTCAAGACAAATATTTTCCTTTATACATTCTTCCTGATTAAGTGGTACCTGATTTCAAAAAAGCATGATCCTGCTATGGGACACGGGATTATTAACAATTAAAATTACACTTGAGGAAACATAACACATGGTTGTCTTATTGATCGTGATGTCATAGTATTCTAGCTAATATTGTATCTAAAAAAGTTGTGCACTTCAACTCCCAACTGAGATGTATTTTAACTCAGAAGTGGAGATTTCTACACTAGTTTGTTTCTCATTGCTCCAATAAATCAACCTTTTGCCTAAGAATTGGTAGGTACCTACTGTATATTTTCTATCTTCCCAGCGACATGCAAAGTCAGTATCTGAATATCCAGTTAGTTCAAATTCATTTCATCTAAGGTACCATAGGACAAGGTTTGGTGTACCCTCAAGATATCTTAAGATCCTTTTTGCAGAAAAGTAGAGAGATTCCTTAGGATTCAATTGATATCTGGCACACACACATATACCAAACATAATATCAGTTCTACTCGTAGTCAAGTAGAGTAGGGAGCCAACGATACATCTATATACAGTTTTATCATAAAGTTTCACTTTCTCATCATTGTCTAGATATACATTTGATCTCATGCGAGTTCTCATTGTGGAGGCACTCTCCATCCCAAAACTCACGATCAACTCATGAGTGAACTTAGCTTGAGAGATGAAGATTTCTTCTTCAGACCATTTCACTTGGAGGCTTAAAAAATACTGCAACTCTCCCATGCTGCTCATTTTAAACTTCCATTGCATCAAGTTAGCAATTTTTTTCAAAGATTGTCATCAATAGATCCAAATACTATGTCATCAATATATATTCGAACTAGCAAAATCTTACCTTTTACTTCCCTTAGAAATAAATCCTATCAATCTTTCACCATAAAAACTTATTTTCAATGAGAAAGTTAGATATGGTTTCATAGCAAGCTCTAGGTGCTTGTTTCCACTCATGCAAGACTTTTCTTAAAAAGTAAACATGGTCAAAAAGGTTAGGAATGACAAAACCTGAGAGTTATTCTGCATATACATCCTCTTTGGGGTCTTCATTGAGGAAGACAGACTTCATATTTATTTGATAGACTTTGAATCATTTGTGAGCTGCATATGCTATAAATAGCCTTATTGCTTTAAGTCTGGCCACTGGTGCAAAGGTCTGATCAAAATCAATCCCTCCTTCCTATCTATGTCCCTTTGCAACCAAACTTGCTTTGTTCTTGATTATGACATCATTCACATTTAATTTATTCCTAAAGACATATTTGGTTCCTATTATATTTTGTTCTTGGGGGTCAGGGAACTAGCTTCTATACTTCACATCTCTTGAACTAGGATAGATCTTCTTGCATGGCCATGATCTAGGAGGGGTCATAATTAGCTTCCTTAAATTTAGTTGAATCTATTTTAGATAGGAAGCTCAAGTACATGACTTCATTCAGAGCACTTCTTCTGGTCTTCACATATTGGTTAATATCTTCTATTATCAAATTGTTTGGATGATCTTTATGATATCTTTCAGCTAGAGGTAACCTTCTTTGAGTGTTTAGGTTTTCTGTTTCTACTTGTTGATTTTCCTCTACTAATTCTTGTAATTCTCCTTGAACTATATATCCTTCTTTTAGGATCATGTTCAGAGATGTTGAGTTCTTTTCCTCTATTTTATCTTCTAAGCTTAGCTCCTTTAGCCTTAGGCCTATTCCTACAACACTAAAAGAATTAGACAAGCCTTCATGTATCATGCTTGTCTCATTAAATACAATAGTAATTGACTCTTCAACTACATAAGTCTATTTGTTGAATATTTTATATGCCTTACTATATCTATTATATCCAACAAAAATCCATTCAAAACATTTTCAGCAAACTTTGTAGGATAAGACTTCTCATTATTTAGAATAAAAAATTTGTGCCAAAGATTCTAAAGTAGGGCAGAGTTGGTTTTCTGCTTTTTATTAGCTCATATGGAGTCCTTTTGTGATCTTTGGTGATAGAGATTGTATTTTACACATGGCAGATTATGTTAACTACCTCAACCCAAAAATATTCAGGCAATGAGGAGTCACTTAGCATTATTCTACCAGCCTTTATGAGTGTCATTTTCTTTCTCTCAACCACTACATTCTGTTGTGGAGTTCTAGGAGAAGAGAATTCTTATAAGATACCTTGAGCTTTGTAGAATTTTGTCATGACCCCAGATTGAAATTATGTTTCATGTCCACTTCTTATTTTAACCACAGAATAATTCATATCATTCTGAATTGCTTGACAAAAGACAAAAAGGTGTCCAAGGTGTTTGATTTTCTTCTAAGAAAGAACACTGAAAGATAAATCTATGGGTAGTTAATCACCTAGAGAGGAGGTGAATAAGTGTATTTTAAAATCTTTAGCACTTATACTTAATATTTTAGCGGATACTTGAAAATAAACAATCATAGATCACAGCACACACAATCACAGAGTACACATAAGCTTTATAGTTGTTCCCCTACTTAGGGTACATCCACTTTCCCCTTTCTTCCTACCTAGCAATATGTTAGATAAGGTTATATCCCCTCCTCTTCAACTAAGATCAATAGATCTTACAAACTCAGTTTCTTTCCAGAAACCTACACCTCAGACCAACAGGTCCTACCTCAGAGATCCACCCAATCTCTTACCTTAGGTCCCTCAAGAACCCTACCTCAGACTATACAAGTCTTACACCTCAGTGATCCCGTACAAATCACCTACCTCAAGTACCTCAAGAACCTACCTCAGACTATACAAGTCTTACACCTCAGTGATCCCACAAAAATCACCTACCTTATGTCCCTCAAGAACCCTACCTCAGCCTTCATAATACAGGCTTACAACTCAGAAAATAAATTTCCTACACACTCAGATCTCAAAGAGATCTTACAGGTTTAGTATGGAAATAATAAGTAGAATTATCTGAGTAAATAAATTCTTCAATTCAGCAACAACATAGGATTGATTCTTGATGAACAGACTGGCTGAAATGAAACTTCACTGGATCTTAAATGTTCTTGATGATGATCGGCTTGAATCTTTGAATAAATTGCTGAAGAGATCTAACTTAATCCTCTGATCGACTTGTTAAAAGGATCAGAAGACTTTCTTGAAGACTTATTTCTTCCTTCTTTTTAGAGTTATCGCTCTACTCTGACTTAGGAAAAATCAGAATGAGTAAATTGATTGATTAATGAATTGATTGTGTTCTGTGTAGACTACCCCTCTATTTATAGCCTTCACGGGTTGCTGGCTTCTTATTAATGACATCATCATATGCCAACATACTTCAAGTTTTCCTTCGAACAAATTCTGATGAGATGTCAAGTCACTGTAGATGACATGACACTTCTGACTTGACTTGTCACTCAACTGTGTTGACTTTGTACAACTTCAGAATCATAAGTGTCAAGAAGTCTCAAGTGTCTCGACACAATAATACTTAGTGTTCTTAGACTGTAAACTGCAAGGTGTCGAGACATCTGCTTTAAATCTTCACTGTGTCGAGACAGTTGAATTGTCTCGACAATACTATCTCCTGGGTGTCAACATCTTTAAGTGTGTACTTCAGTTCTTCATTGTGTTGAGATAGTTGTATTGTCTCGACACTATTGTCTTGAGCTTTAAGTTGTTAAGATATCTGACTTGTCTCGACACTGCTGTCTTGTATCTTTTTGATCTTGACACTTCTCCTACAAAGGTGTCGACATAATTGTGAAGTGTGTCGACACTTTTGTACTAAATCATTTCTTCTGCGCTGCAACTTGCTGGGCTTTGACTATCCCGACTTCACTCAGCACTATTAGCTGTATGGCGTTGAGTGAACTGGCTTCACTCAACGCCTGTGGACTTATTCAATTTTCTTCACTATCACTGCCTTGATATTTGGCGTTTGATGAGCTTGCTTCACTCAACTCCTGTGGAATTAGGCAATTTCCTTCCTTTCCAATCAGATTCTTTGAGTCAATCTGTCAATGTCACTTGGACCATCTGTCCAATCAATATGATATAGACTAACCTGCATGCATGAACTGAAACATCCATCAAATACAACTATGTGTATACCATTAACTTGTTTGACTTCTTACAAATTTGGAACATTGGGATCAATGGACCCAACAATCTCCCCCTATTTGGAGAAGTCATAACCCCAATTCAATGATATATACTACAATACATAAACAAGATAATTATGATGTAAATGTTAAGTACTGTAATAGAAATACAAAACAAATGAAAATACCAAGAAAAAAATTGTAAAGAGCCAATAAACGTTTTCATTTCATATTTGCCAGTGTTTAAACAGTTCTGAATTTACAATGTACTATTACAAAATTACATAGTTTCTAGAAACGAGAAATAATCTAAGATTGTTCTTGCTCTTTGAAGACAATGCCTTTTCCTGATTGTATCTTGACTTTAACTTCAGGCATCTTATCTTCAACAACCTTCTTCTTTCCCTTGTAATCTTTGGCCTTCAAGTTGTGAGAACCCGCCCGCCCATATCACATCTCAAAACCCAGGTATTGAATGAAGGGTGGCGGGGGGTACATAAATACCGAGGACCAAGCGCTGCGAGCGATGTGGGACTAATCCCAAACCACAGGACCGCGGGATATTCCGCCACAGGGGGCCCACCGGGGTCAACACCCAGACCAGAACGCGATGGGGAAGCCACGGGGTCGGTCCCACACACACGTGTCCTGCTGGCAAATTATTCCAACACACCCCGCAGCAGGACACCTCCTCCTCTGATACCATGTGAGAAACGAACAGAAACAAACGGAAGTAGTATAACTGAAACTTTATTATCAGAAAAAGGTATCTATTACAAAGGTATGCCCTCCCTTATATAGAATGGAGGAGAGGAGAGAGAATACAAATAAGATGTTGGGACTAAAATTTACAGGACTAAGCGGACTATACAGATCAAACCGCACAGGCCGCGCGGTTAGACAGAAGGGCTAACCGCACGGCTACACCAGAGAGAGAGAGAGAGAGAGACCGCCAGGGGAGACCGCACAGGCCGCGCGGTTAGACAGAAGGGCTAACCGCACGGCTACCACCAGACAGCAACAGCACAGCAAAAACCGCTGAGGGAGACCGCCAGACCGCGCGGTCTCCAACTCGCCAAGACAGAGCCCGGTCACACTTCAACACTCCCCCTCAAGCTGGAGCATATATTCGATCATGCCCAGCTTGTCACAAATATGCAGAACGAGGCGGATACTGGCTTGGTGAAGATGTCAGCCAGCTCTTTCTCAGAAGTAACAAATGGAGTGCAAATTTGTTCCTTTAAAATCTCTTCACGAATGAAATGACAATCGACCTCAATGTGCTTGTTCTTTCATGAAAGACTGGATTTTTGGAGATGTATATAGCAGCCTTATTGTCACAGAACATAGGTAGAGGATGGTTGTAGACCTCTCCTAAATCCAGCATGAGAGCCCGAAGCCACTTTAACTCACAAGTGGTCGATGCCATACTCCGATTACTCTGCTTCAGCACTGGACCTGGAGACAACAGACTGCTTCTTGCTCTTCAGCTTACCAGATTTCCCCCCAAAAAGTGCAGAAACCGGAGGTGGACTTGCGATCCCCTTTGTCATCAGCGTAACTCGCATCTGAGTATGCTTCAACCCTCAGATGACCATTCTTCTGAAAGAGCAATCCTTTCCCAGGGGCTGCTTTGACGTACTCCAAGATTCGCAAGGCGGACTGTAGATGGCACTCCCTGGGTGCTTGCATGAATTGACTCACCTTGCCCACAGCATAGGAAATATCGGGCCTGGTCACGGTGAGGTATATGAGCTTACCAAAAGTCGCCTGTACCGCGTAGTATCTGAAAGAAGAGGCGAATCATCTGTCCAGGTTTTGTCTTCTCCAACAGCCATGGGACACCGGGCAGGTTTAGCCCCAGTCAATCCTGCTTCTTTTAAAAGATCAAGGGCATACTTACGCTGAGAGAGGACTAAGGAGTTGGGCTTCCGAGAGAGATCGATCCCCAAAAAATACTTCGGAGAGCCCATGTCTTTTGTGACTAGATGTTGACGAAGGTGCCGCTTTGTCAAGGCTACCCCTTCCTGATCATCGCCAGTGAGAAGAATGTCATCAACATAAACTGCAAGACCACCAGTCCCGAGGAGGTTTTGCGAACAAATAGAGAGTGATCAGCAGAGCTGCGCACAAAACCAACGGCCGCCACGATGCCGCTGAACTTGTCAAACCGATCGAGGGCTCTGCTTGAGGCCATAAATTGCCTTCTTCAGCCGGCATACTCGTGTCTCCCCCTGAGCAACATACCCAGGAGGTTGCTCCATGTAGACGGCCTCCTGAAGATCACCATAAAGGAAGGCATTCTTGACATCCAGCTGGGAAATCGGCCAATCCTTATTGACCGCCACAGAGAGAAGAACCGTATAGTGCTGAGACGAGCCACGGGAGAGAAGGTGTCAAAGTAATCAACCCCATAGGTCTGAGTAAAGCCCTTAGCAACAAGGCGAGCTTTATAACGGTCCACCGTGCCATCCGGGGCAAATTTCACCACAAAGACCCAGCGACAGCCAACAACATCAGTGCTGAAGGGAGGAGGAACAAGAGTCCAGGTACCCCGCTCTGTTAGGGTGGCCATTTCCTCATCCATGGCCATCTTCCAGTGAGGAATAGCAAGGGCCTCCTGGTAGGAGCGGGGCGTGGCAGTGGCGGAGATAGCTAGAGCAAAGGCCTGCGAGAAGGGGTAAGATGATCATATGAAACAACAGCAGTAAGAGGGTGTTGGGTACACGTCCGCACCCTTTGCGAAGAGCTATAGGAAGATCCAGGTCAGCAGGTTCCTCGGCATCCGGAGCATCCGTGGCAGAGAGAGCTGGCCGGGAGTGGAGTAGAGAGCGACGGCGGCGGAGATGCGGGAGATGGAGGTGGAGAAGAGGGAGAGAGAGAGGTGGAACAAGAGGAGTGGACGAGGGCGGAGTAGGGGTGAATATCGTAGTGGGAGTCGAGGAAATAAAGGGAACAGCAGGAGAATCAGAGGCTGGGAGAGAGGAGGGGAGTCATCCGAGAAGTAGGAGGTATTCTCGAAGAAGGTGACGTCAGCAGAAACGAACTGCTTACGAAGGATGGGATCAAAGCAACAATAACCTTTCTGAGTAGTGGAGTACCCCAGAAAGATACATTTGGTGGAGCGAGGAGATAGCTTATCACGAGTGGCAGAAGGGGCATGCACAAAGGCAGTGCATCCAAATATTTGAGAGGGAGATGAAACGGCTCTTTGCCGATACAAAATGGAGAAAGGGGTTTTTCGTGGAGAACGGTGGAGGGAATGCGATTGATGAGGTAACAGGCAAGGAGAACAGCATAGCCCCAATAGGAGCGAGGAACATGCATCTGAGTCATCAAGGAGCGAGCGACATCAAGAAGGTGACGGTTTTTGCGTTCTGCCACACCATTTTGTTGTGAAGTATAGACACAACTCGTTTGATGAATAATCCCATTTTGCATGCAGAAGCAGAAAGGTCATGACTGATATATTCTTTGGCATTATCAGAGCGAAGAACTTTAATGGAAACATCAAACTGAGTTTTGAGCATGAGATAGAATGACGTCCATACAGAGAATAATTCGGAGCGATCTTTTAACAGATACACCCACGTACAACGAGAGAAATCATCAATGAATGTGACAAAATATGAAACTACCCCGACCAACGGTAAGGGTAGGAGAAAGGACCCCAAATATCGGAGTGGATGAGATCGAACGGACGGGTGGATCCACGAATGTGCTTTGGAGGGAAGGAGGAGCGGTGATGCTTGCCAAGCTGACAAGCTTCACAGTGGAGCGGTGGACTTTGTGGAGGAAGGTGGGGCAGAAGTTGACGAAGAAAGAAGATGAGGAGAGCATGACCAAGGCGGAGATGCCATTGGAGAAGATCTGTGGAGGTGGAGGAGAAGGTGGAGAAAGCGGAAATGTTGTCCAGAAAGTATAGGCCGCCACTCTCAGTCCCAGTAGCAATCGTCCGTTGGGAGTCCGGATCCTGAAAAGAGCAAGTAGTAGAAGTAAAAAGTAACAGAACATTGTAATTGCTTGCATAGAGAAACAGATAATAAGTTGCACGGGAACTTGGGCACGTAGAGAGTATCCTCCAAGCGAAGAGACGGAGTGACATGAACTATCCCGTCCATGAACCGATGATGAAGAGCCGTCTGCGAGAGTAACAGGGGGAAAAACGACCATGTGTTTCTAGGAGAGAAAAACACTGGGGATTGCGTCATATGATTAGTAGCACCGGTGTCGATCAACCATTTTCCTTGAGTAACAACGTGGGCACTACCAGAAGACGTGACCACCGAGGCGAACGGCTCTGAGGAGTATATGGAAGCATGAAGGGAGGAACAAAAAACTCGCCTTAGGCCGCCTACACAAGCCGCGCGGTTAGGACAGCACAGCCGCGGACTCACAGGAGGCGCACGACAACAAAGCGGCAGAGCGGCTTAAGGAAGAATCCGAGAGAGACACAAGAAGAAGCCGCACGACTTAGAGAGAGGTCGGGGGGACAAGAGAGAGAGCGGCAAAGAAAGAAGGGCAAAAAGGCCGCCTAAACAAGGAAGAACTTGCGCGAACAGAGAGAAACACAGCGGTAAGAAGAAAGAGATCTGCTGCGCAAACAACAGGAAGCCACGCGGTTAGGAAACTATCCGCGCGGATAGGAAGAAGAAGTTCTGCAGTGGTCACGATGTCAGACACCAGCGGCCAGAAAACCACGACCAAGCCGCAGAAGCAAACAGAGGGAGAGAAGTCGGGCGGCTAGCAGACAGACCGCGCGAACAGAAGAGAAGAGAGGGAGGAAGCGGCGACTAGAACAGGTCGCAAGAAAGAAGCAAGCAACAGAAACAGGCCCGCGCGAACAGGGCGCAAGCAAACAGGCGGAAGAAACAAGCCGCGGGAAACAGGCCGCGAGAGGAAGGGGCAAGCCGTGCGGACAGGACGCAAGCCGCGAGAACAGGAGGAGAAGGTCGAGTCCTCTGATATCATGTGAGAACCCGCCCGCCCATATCACATCTCAAAACCCAGGTATTGAGATGAAGGGTGGCGGGGTACATAAATACCGAGGACCAAGCGCTGCGAGCGATGTGGGACTAATCCCAACCACAGGACCGCGGGGATATTCCGCCACAGGGGGCCCACCGGGGTCAACACCCAGACCAGAACGCGATGGGGAAAAGCCACGGGTCGGTCCCACACACACGTGTCCTGCTGCAAATTATTCCACACACCCCCGCAGCAGGACAACCTCCCTCTGATACCATGTGAGAACCCGCCGCCCATATCACATCTCAAAACCAGGTATTGAGATGAAGGGTGGCGGGGTACATAAATACGAGGACCAGCGCTGCGAGCGATGTGGGACTAATCCCAACCACAGGACCGCGGGGATATTCCGCCACAGGGGGCCCACCGGGGTCAACACCCAGACCAGGAACGCGATGGGGAAAGCCACGGGGTCGGGAAATACTTGTTGGGTTCAATAGGATTAGCTGGGATCTCCCTTACCTTCAGATATTTTTTAAATTTATAGATGATCTCCTGTTGCTTTGTATGTTTGACCCATTATTATTCTGAGTATCATTTGCCCCTATCAGCTATATTGTTGTTAACTGCTTTCCATACAGAGAGTATAATAGATCTTAAAGTTGGACTCCACTGCTCAAAATCTGGCTTTGCTTCAACTTGCTCCTTGAATCTCTTCTTAGATAATTGGGCTTCTTTTTCTTTAAGCAAGGTAGGAGCAGCCATCTCCACCTCCTCACATACTATATTCTGAACCTGTGGTGGAGGACTATACATAGTCTGTACTGCAGTGTGAATAGCCTCAAACTGAGCAGGTTGGCAGCCAGACTCAGTTATTTTATCTTCATCATAATTTATGGGAGGAAAGCCTAGAGTATCTCTGATGCTATTAGAGGTCCAAATAGCATGCTCAGAGCTTGACTTTATCATTACTCTCTCCCCCTTTATGACTTCTCTCTCAATATGATCTCTTAAGTCATCCTTATGAAATCTTACTTGGCCTACAAGATGATTAACCCCTGAGGTAAGATGAGTCTTTACCTTGAGCAAGTGGTCATCTAGTTCTTTGCTAGAAGTCTTGACTGCCTTAACCAAAGAGTCTGCATGTATAGATAGTTGAGATTCAACATCTTTGGAGTTAGAGCCTATCTTTGTCTCCAGAGCTGTAGTTTGCTCAGCTAGCTTTACCCGTGAAATATCATGCATTACTATCATGTTGTTATTCATTCTCATCTGATTCTCAAGGACATATCTTTGTTTAACATCTATATCTTTTTGAGTCTCCTTTGACTCCTTCTACTGTGGAGCAAGGTAGACTACAACATTTGCTCCTCTTTGGAAGAAGTCAGACACATCCTTCTTCAACAAGTTGACCTCAAATCTAATGGATTTGATATCTTGTGCTAGCTAGAACTATACCTCCTTAGTGCTTTCATCTATATATTTTCCAGGGCTCTCCTTTGTTGGTCTAACATTATTTGTATTTGAATTAAAAGGGAGCTGAAATCCATAAAAGGTGTGATGTTATTCCAGATTGAATGGTCTTCTTAAAGCTCCTACTCCTTTTCCTAAGTTCCTCAATTTTCCTTTTCTTGAGCTAAGAGGATTCCTCCTTATTAGAATCTGAAGAACTGACAACTTCAACTGAAGTAGGCTCTTTAGCTCCTTTAGTGTTTGGGGCCAGATCTGTTATCTCCCCCTCAACACTTACACCTACTTCACCAAGGTTGGGTTCCTCTATGGTTTCATCCTCTAGTTGTGC
Organism: Platanthera zijinensis; assembly: GCA_039513925.1. Classification (NCBI taxonomy): domain Eukaryota; kingdom Viridiplantae; phylum Streptophyta; class Magnoliopsida; order Asparagales; family Orchidaceae; genus Platanthera; species Platanthera zijinensis. Next base: position 12,705,812 of record CM077098.1, read on the forward strand.
TGAAGCAACAAAATAATGATCATTTGGGAGTGTATCCTGTAACTTCCCCTGGATATCAGCTTATTTATCCATAGGAAATTCTTCCTCGGTCTCCTTAGAGACTGTATTCTCATTCTCTTAATTATCAGACATTTGCACATCTTGTACAGGAACATTTTCTAAGTTTGGAAGATCATTGGAGTTCTCCCCCTCAATGTGATCCTTCTCTGGTCTTATCTCCCCCAGTATCTGATCTCTAGTACTAGGAGAGGTTCTTGGAGAATTTTATGGTGCTGCATCATCATATTTTTCTGTGATAGAGCTTCCCTGATCTTCAGAGTCACTGGAAGATTTTACTTCTACAAACACTACTTTCTTCTTCCTCTCTTTCTTCTTCTCTAGTACTGATGTCTCTTTTGTTAATACTCTATCCCATCTTGCTAGAATTCTTATGTCCATTCTTCTCATGTGATTGATCTTAGATCCAATCTTGAGATTGAGACTGTCAGGAAGTGCTTAGGCCAAATAGAGGCTTATAATCCTTCCCATATTGGGCTTCTTGATGCTCTCTGCTATTTTGTCAAAGAAAATTTTGGTCTAGTTGGTCTTCACTTTGAATATTATCCTTGTCATCAGCTCAAACATTTGAGCAGAGATTCTGTCATGTGCTCCTATTTTGCATAGCAACACTTTTCCTATAATCTTTGATAGAAATTTACCTTGAGTATTCATTCCCTTCCTGACCAGGATGCTTCCAAGCTTTGTGGTTGGGGCTAATCCACACCACTCCAAAGATTCTGCAGTCTTGGCAGAATCTAGGTCATCTTCTTGATCAACCTTGGGTAAGTGGAAATCTTTGTCAACCTTCTTATTGTGATCTTAACTTTCATTCCATTTACTGTGGACTTAATCTTGTCTGCATTTGAATCCAGTTGGGCATTGGAAAAGAACTCAAGAACCTCTCGTTTTCAGATATTGGATGGTTTTGAGAGAAATACTCTAATCCGGCTCCTGTGATAAGGGTTATCAGATCCTTGATTTATTCTGATGCCGAGTCGAATCCATGTTGAACGAGTTCATATCCTTCGAAGACGCTGTCACTTTTGGGAGCCATTGAAGAGAAGGAATCAAAAGAGGTGTGTTGACGAAATGGAGTTCTAGGTCTTGACACTCAGAAATAAAACTCTCAAGATCTCAAGAGGGCGTAGTTGACCTCTATTCTCATACCCTATTTATAGTCTAGCCTCTCTTGAAGTTGAAAAGGCACGCTCCATTTATATTGTTCCAAATTTTTGGAAAAGATCTAGTGTCGACACTGGGAAAATTGTTTGTCGAGATGTGTCGACACAAGTCGACACAAGGATAATGTCTCTCGACATATACCTTAGGGTCTCGACACCCTTTGATGTCTCGACACTTACTTTGGTGTCTCAACACATTTCCTGGTGTCTTGACATAACTTTTGACTTGGCCAATATTTTGTCTCCTAAACTATAGAACTTGATACTTTGATGTTTTTACTCGATATTTAATTAAGTAAACTTAATTACTGATTAATATTTTATTCTTATTTTCATCAGTCTTTATGTATGCATTAAATATTCCATATTTAACATGCCAAGTTCAAACTTAAAGAAATTAAATTTCACTTCATCTAGAGGCTTAGTAAAAATATCAACAATCTGTTTATTTTTAGGAACAAATTCTAGATTAATGTCTTCCTGTACAATCCCGTATTCGGAGAGTATGGCTCTCCCGGCAGGCGTAGGACCAACTTTGAGTTTTTAAGCTTTTGGAGAGTTTTGCATTCTTGGTGGCCAATTTTGGCTTGGCCTTGGAAATATACTATTAGGGGGAGGGAAAATCTGCATCTCCCCCCGACCCCTTTTTTCGGTGGTTGTGGCAAGATGGCCGCCCCCCCCGGCTTGCTAGGTGAGAGGTAGAAGCGGCACTCCGGATGGAGGCCAGCCCCCTTGGGCGAGCCCGGCCGGCGACCTGGGGCTCGCCGGGGCGCCCAGGCCCCTTGGGCGAGCCCGGCCGGCGGCCTGGGGCTCGCCTGGGCGCCCAACCCTCTTGGGAGAACCCGGCCGGCGGCCTGGGGCTTGCCCGGGCGCCCAGCCCTCTTGGGCGAGCCCGACCGGCAGCCTAGGGCTCTCCCGGGCGCCCAGCCCTCTTGGACGAGCCCGACCGGAGGCCTGGGGCTCGCCCGGGCGCCCAGCCCTCTTGGGCGAGCCCGGCCGACAGCCTAGGGCTCGCCCAGGCGCCCAGCCCCCTTGGGCGAGCCCGGCCGGCGGCCTGGGGCTCGCCCGGGCGCCCAACCCTCTTGGGGGAGCCCGGCCGGCGGCCTGGGGCTCGCCCGGGCGCCCAGCCCCCTTGGGCGAGCCCGGCCGGTGGCCTGGGGCTCGCCCCTTTGGTTCTTCTCCGTGGTCCGCCCACTCGCCTCGGGTGTCCGAGGTGGGGGTAAGGGGGAGGAGCATGGTTCAGCCTCCACCTCCCCCCAGACCTCTTGTTGCCATGTTTTTACTATTGTACACCCGGGGTATAAATTACCTCTCTATCCCCGGTGTGGAGGCTTATTATTGACTAGAAGTATATTTGTCCTAAGGGCATTTTGGTCATTTTACCCCCAGGACTTGGAAAAACTATAAATAGACCCCCTTGGGTGCCGTTGGAGGGGATGAGTTTTTTTGCCTCCTCCTCCCTTTGTTTTCTTCTTGGTTGAGTTGAGAGAACTCTCCAAGGTGCCCAGCTCTTCCATTTGTGAGGGAGGGGAAGAGTTCCTGTAACCTTCCGTGTGTGTGGTGGGACCTCCACGCTAGAGCCGAGGGTTTGTTCATAGTTTCCTAAGTTTTCGGCCCGTGACGTTCTCCCGAGTGTAGTAGGTGTGAGGTCACCCCTCTTTTGGGACCCCGAACTCCACGAGAGGCCAAGTTTTTGGTTTCAACATTTTGGTGCGGTGAGCGTGGAGAGTGACGATCAGGGAGGTAGTGATGATCTCGGCGAGCTCCCCAACCCCGGACCCTTCGTAGGAAGGGAGGAGTTCATGGCTTCCATCCAAGGCATCATGGGGATGCTTAGAAGCATTGCCCCTCGGGCTGACAGCTCAACCCCAACCCCCCAGGGACTTGCTCCCAGGGGTCCCGACGAGCTGACCCAGAGTGGTCTCGGCGAGCTGCCTCCCAGGGGCACGAGCAAGATGACCCCAATAGGGGGAGAAGGAAGTGCACCAGGTAGGCGACCTTGCAAGGAGAGGATGGGAGAGGGGGTCGACCGAGACCTCCTAGGCCGGGAGTTATTCCCCAACCCGACGAGTGCTAGCCCTCTAGGAGAGTAGGTCGTGCGAGTAGAGGTGGCGAGAACACCCCTTAGGGGATCACCCTTCAGCGAGTTGATCATCTCAGCTCCCATTCCCGAGGGGTTCAGAGAGCCAGACATAGCTTACTATACCAGGAAGGATGACCTAGTCCAACACCTGGAGTTATTCGAGGATGTCATCTCCATCAGGCCGATGACGGACGCCTTCAAGTGTCGCCTCTTTGCGATCACGTTGAAGGAGAAAGCAAGGGACTGGTTTCATCAACTCCCTCCGAGGTCGATCTATGGGTTCGAGGACTTGAGCCGGAGCTTCCAGCTCCGATTCTCCACCTCCAAGAAGAGGAAGAAGAGTCCCGAGTCCATCTTTCTGATAAGGCAGAGGGCCGAGGAGTCGCTTGCCCACTATATTGACAGGTTCCAGGAGGAGATCCTGGATATCAAGGAGATGTCGGGGTATTCCCTCCAGATGGCATTCACGGTGGGGTTGCGCGAGGGGTTCTTCAAGATGAGCCTGACCCGAAAGGCCCCCTTTCCTTCGAGGAGCTGATGGAAAGGGCGGCAGAGGAGATTGCCATTGAGCAGCCAACCCGGGATTCATCAAGAAGCTGGCAAAGCTAACAGAGACAGAGCCGAAGGAGCAAGGTGGCTCAAGGCATCAGGAAGGAAGAAGAAGAGATGAGCAGATAGCTCAAGGGTTCTAGGGATAGGAGGGTCCAGAACCAGGCTGGAGGCAGCAGGGAGGACCTGCCCAGGGTCTAGGAAGAGCTCTCATCAAGGGTGGGGGAAACTTTCATGGGGGCCAAGGGAGGTACAACTTCCAGAGGCAAGCCCCGAGACAGCTCCTACCCCCACCACAGCAAGCCTTGGCAATAGGTGAAGGAGGAAGAGGCAACGAGAGAGACCGCCGTGCCCGCCGAAGGAGGGGAGATAGAGCATTGTCGTACTGCTACTTTCACCAAGTGGAAGGGCACGCCATGGCTACCTGCCCTGAGTTCCTAGAGGTGAGGGGGGCGAGAGGCCCTGCCCAGCCTCAGCCGCCGGCACAGATTGAAGCTCCACCCCAAATGAGGGGGAATAACATATGTGAGGATCGGGTCGATGTAGGAACCCGAGGTACCATATGAGCGACTCACATTGGAGTGGAGACCGTGCCCAGACCCCCTGAAGAAGCCTTGCCTCGGCAGAATCTTGTATTTCTTTTTTATGTTGTAATGAGTTCAGCCCCGACCAGTTGAGTCGGGGGGGTCATGTAACCCATCATGTTTTCCCCTTTGGAGGATGTTGGATTTGGTAAGGTTTGGTTGGGATGCTTAGTCTCCCCCCCAAGAGAACCTTCCCATGCCAGGCTCTCACTGGCTGGATGGGTTGAGGCTACCATGAGGAAGCCCAGTTCCTTTGCTCCGATGATGGTCCCACTGTCAGCCTCCCACTAGTTGGTAGAGCAGGTGTACCTCTCGTGGAAGCCCAGTTCCTTTGCTCCGATGATGGTCCCGTTGTCAGGCTCTAACTAGCTGGCAGGGCAGGCGTACCTCTCATGGAAGTCCAGTTCCTTTGCTCCGATGATGGTCCCGCTGTCAGGCTCTAACTAGCTGGCAGGGCAGGCGTACCTCTCGTGGAAGCTCAGTTCCTTTGCTCCGATGATGGTCCCGCTGTTAGGCTCTCACAAGCTAGCAGGGCAGGCGTACCTCTCATGGAAGCTCAATTCCTTTGCTCCGATGATGGTCCCGCTGTCAGGCTCTCACAAGCTGGCAGGGCAGGCGTACCTCTAGTGGAAGCCCAATTCCTTTGCTCCGATGATGGTCCCGCTGTCAGGCTCTCACTAGCTGGCAGGACAGGCGTACCTCTCGTGGAAGCCCAATTCCTTTGCTCTGATGATGGTCTCGCTGTCAGGCTCTCACTGGCTGGCAGGGCAGGTGTATCTCTCGTGGAAGCCCAGTTCCTTTGCTCCGATGATGGTCCCGCTATCAGGCTCCCACTAGCTGGAAGGGCAGGCGTACCTCTCGTGGAAGTCTAGTTCCTTTACTCTGATGATGGTCCCACTGTCAAGCTCCCACTAGCTAGCAGGGCAGGCGTACCTCTCATGGAAACCTAGTTCCTTTGCTCCGACGATGGTCCCGCTGTCAGGCTCCCACTAGCTGGCAGGGCAGGCATACCTCTCGTGGAAGCCCAGTTCCTTTTCTACGATGATGGTCTCGCTATCAAGCTCTCACTAGATGGCAGGGCAGGCATATCTCTCGTGGAAGCCCAGTTCCTTTGCTCCGATGATGGTCCCGCTGTCAGGCTTTCACTAGCTGGCAGGGCAGGCGTACCTCTCATTGAAACCCATTTCCTTTGCTCTGATGATGGTCTCGCTGTCAGGCTCCCACTAGCTGGTAGGGCAGGCGTGCCTCTCATGGAAGTCCAGTTCCTTTGCTCTGATGATGGTCCCGCTGTCAGGCTCCCACTAGTTGGCAGGGCAGGCATACCTCTCGTGGAAGCCCAGTTCCTTTGCTCTGATGATGGTCCCGCTGTCAGGCTCCCACTAGCAGGAAGGGCAGGCATACCTCTCGTGGAAGCCCAGTTCCTTTGCTCCGATGATGGTCCCGCTGTCAGGCTCCCACTAGCTGGCAGGGAAGGCGTACCTCTCGTGGAAGCCCAGTTCCTTTGCTCCGATGATGGTCCCACTGTCAGGCTCCCACTAGCTGGCAGGGCAGGCATACCTCTCGTGGAAGCCCAGTTCCTTTGCTCTGATGATGGTCCCGCTATCAGGCTCTAACTAGCTGGCAGGGCAGGCGTACCTCTCGTGGAATCCCAAGTTCCCTTGCCCCGAGGCTATCTCGTCTCCCAGGCTCCCATTAGATGGCATGACAGGTTGACCCCTGAAGAGGCTAAGTAATCTTTCCTACCGCGAGAAGAGGCCACTCAGCGAATACGTTGGGTTGGATGTTTCTTTCCGAGCTTGTGCCAACTTAGAAAAGAGTGGGGATTGTGTACAACCCCGTATTCGCAGTGTAGGGCCCTCCCGGCAGGCGTAGGACCAACTTTGAGTTTTTAAGCTTTTGGAGAGTTTTGCACTCTTGGTGGCCAATTTTGGCTTTGCCTTGGAAATATACTAGTAGGGGGAGGGAAAATCTACATCTCCCCCTGACCCCTTTTTTCGGTGGGTGTGGCAAGATGGCCGACCCCCACCGCCCACCCCCCCCCCCGGCATGATAGGTGTGAGGTAGGAGCGGCACTCCGGATTGAGGCCAGCCCCCTTCGGTGAGCCCGGCCAGCGGCCTGGGGCTCGCCCGGGCACCCAGCCCCCTTGGGCGAGCCCGGCCGGCGGCCTAGGGCTCGCCCGGGCGCCCAGCCCTCTTTGGCGAGCCCGGCCGATGGCCTGGGGCTCGCTCGGGATCCCAACCCTCTTGGACGAGCCCGGCCGGCAGTATGGGGCTCGCCCGGGCGCCCAGCCCCCTTGGGCGAGCCCGGCCAGCGGCCTGGGGCTCGCCCGGGCGCCCAGCCCTCTTGGGCGAGCCCGGCCGGCGGCCTGGGGCTTGCCCGAGCGCCCAGCCCCCTTGGGCGAGTCGGGCTGGCGGCCTGGGGCTCGCCCGGGCGCCCAGCCATCTTGGGTGAGCCCGGCCGGCGGCCTGGGGCTCGCCCGGGCGCCCAGCCCCCTTGGGCGAGCCCGGCCGGCGGCCTGGGGCTCGCCTTTTTGGTTCTTCTGCGTGGTCCGCCCACTCGCCTCGGGTGTCCGAGGTGGGAGTAAGGGGGAGGAGCATGGTTCAGCCTCCACCTCCCCCCCCGGACCTCTTGGTTCCATGTTTTTACTATTGTACCCCTGAGGTAGAAGTTACCTCTCTATCCCCCGGTATGGAGGCTTGTTATTGGCTAGAAGTTTATTTGTCCTAAGGGTATTTTTGTCATTTTACCCTCAGGACTTGGAAAAACTATAAATAGACCCCCTTGGGTGCCTTTGGAGGGGATGAGTTTTTTGGCCTCCTCCTCCCTTGGTTTTCTTCTTGGTTGAGTTGAGAGAGCTCTCCAAGGTGCCCAGCTCTACCATTGGTGAGGGAGGGAGAGAGTTCCTGTAACCTTCCGGGTGTGTGGTGGGACCTCCACGCTAGAGCCGAGGGTCTGTTCATAGTTTCCTAAGTCTTCGGCCCGTGACGTTCCCCCGAGTGTAGTAGGTGTAAGGTAACCCCTCTTTTGGGACCCTGAACTCCACGAGAGGCCAAGTTTTTGGTTTCAACACTTCCTTTTCTACATGCTCCCTAATAAAGTGATATCTAATCTCAATATATTTAGTTCTACTATATGACACAAGATTATTTGCAATTGATATGGGACTAGTAGAATCACAATATAATGGAGTTTTGTTTAGCTGAATGTTGTAGTCTTGTAATTGATGCTGAATCCAAAGCAATTATGCACAATAACTTCCAGCTGAAATGTACTCAGATTCAGTAGTGGATATATCTACACTTATTTGCTTTTTGCTGCTCCATGACACTAGTCTTCTTCCAAGGAACTGACATGAACCTAAAGTGCTTTTCCTGTCTTCTTTACAATCTGCATCTGAAAAGCCTATTAGTTCAAAATCACTATTCCTCGGATACCATAGGCCAAGACAAGGTATGCCCTTTAGATATCTCAATATTCTTTTGATTGCTGTATATTGAGACTTCTTAGGACAAGCTTGATACCGAGCACAGACACATATAGCATACATTATGTCTGGTCTACTGACAGTTAGATAGAGTAATGATCCAACTATGCCCCTATACAAGGTGATATAAACTGACTTGCCAGCACCATCCTTGTCTAAAGACATACTGGATCCCATAGGAGTTCTCATGGAAGTGGTTGTTTCCATTCCATACTTCTTGATTAACTCCTTAGTGAACTTAGACTGAGTAATGAAAAGTCCATCTATTGTTTGCTTAACTTGGAGACCCAAGAAAAACTTCAGTTCACCCATGCTACTCATCTCAAACTTACATTGCATAAGTTTGGCAAATTTAGTGTAAAGTGACTCATCAGGAGAACCAAATATAATGTCATCTACATATATTTGTACTAAGAAAGCCTTGTCTTTGACTTCCCTTAGAAATAATGTTTTATCTATTTTCCCTCTTGAGAATTTGTTCTCCAGAAGGAATTTAGACAGAGTCTCATACCAAGCCCTTTGGGCTTATTTTAACTCATAAAGAGCTCTTAATAAAAGATAAACATAATTAGGATGAGTAGAGTCAATAAAACGTGAGGGTTGCTCAACATAGACCATTTCTTTGAGGTTACCATTAAGGAAGACTGACTTCACATCCATTTGGTAAACCTTGAATCCTTTATAGGCTGCATATGCCAGGAAGAGTCTAATAGCTTCCAATCTAGCCATTGGTGCAAAGATTTGATCAAAATCTATACCCTCTTCTTATCTATATTCCTTTGCAACTAGTATAGCCTTGTTTCTGACTATAACACCATTCTCATCCAGTTTGTTCCTATAGATCCACTTGGTTCCTAAGATATTACAATCACCTGGTCTGGGAACCAGCTTCTAGTCATTACATCTCTTGTACAAGTCCAATTCTTCCTGCATAGTCCAAAATGGGTCTATATTAGCTTCTTCAAACTTCTTTCATTCTTTTTGAGACAGAAAACTTGAGTACATTACAGTGTTGTGCTATCTACTTCTTGTGGTCATACCATGAGTTGCATCTCCAATGATCAGTTCCATTGGATGATCCCTTAGATGTCTGACAACAACTGATAATGTGACCTGTTCTCTTTGAACAGCTTCATCTTGTTGCTGAGTCTTTTCTTCTGGTTGTTCCTGTGCAAGTTCTTCCTCAACAATGTTGACTCCATCTTGTATACTTTGGCTTGCTAGAACTGAGTCTTCTATTGATAGCTCCTTTAGCTTCAATTCTTCTCCTGTTGTGCTTGATGTACCTGGCTTATCATTGTAATATATAAAACTTTCATCAAATACAACATGAACAGATTCCTCTACAACTTAATCCCTCAAGTTGTAGACCTTATTGGCTTTATTGTGGCTACTATAACTAATAAATATGCCTTCATAGAACTTCTCAGCAAACTTAGTTAATTATGTTTTCCCATTATTAAGGACAAAACACATACATCCAAAGATTCTGAAGTGGGTGAAGTCTAGTTTTCTGTCCTTCATTAGCTCATAAGGAGTCTTATTCAGGCTTTTGTTGATTGAAGCTCTATTAATAACATGACATGCTGTGTTAATAGCTTCAACCCAAAAATATTCTGAGAGAGAAGAATCACCCAACATTGTTCTTCCAGCTTCAATGAGAGTCATGTTCTTTCTCTCATCAATCTCATTTTGTTGGGATGTTCTTGGAGAGAAAAACTCTTGATGAATTTCAAGTTCTTCACAAAACTTTGTCATGCATTCAAATTGAAACTCAGTTCCATGATCACTTCTTATTCTGACCACAAAACTATTTAATTCATTATGTATTTGCTTGACAAATATCTTGAAGACATCAGGAGTTTCAGACTTTTCCTTAAAAAGAAAACCCAAGTAAATCTGGAATAATCATCAACAACCACAAAGATGTAGAGTTTCATACCGAGAATATGAACTGGCATAAGACCAAACAAGTCCATATGCAAGAGGTATAAACACCTCACAGAGTTTTTGGTTTCAATGATTTTGAAGGAAGGTTTGGTCTGCTTGCCTTTTTAGCATGCAGAGCAAATGCTCTCCTTAGTGCATTTAATTTTAGGACCATTCCTAACTAGCTCTTTACTTCCTATGGTCTTATAGTTCAAATATGCTAGCCTTTTGTGCCACTTGACACAGTGTGAGGCTTTCTCATTTGCAACTAGGCATGTGAGAGGTTCTGAATTTAGACAAAGAAAATTTAAATAGTGCACATTCCCACTCCTAATGCCTGTAAAGATGACCTCTTGGTCACTTGACTTCTTAAAGCTACTTTAGTGAAAGTGACTAAGACATTTGAAATCTTACCATAACTCTGGTAATCCCTTTGTAAGCTCCACAAAAGATCACCTTTTTTCCATCCTTCACTAGAGTAAACTTCCTCAAATTTCTCTTTGTTCCAGTCATGTGTCTAGAACATCCACTATCCAAGTACCAGATGGGCCTATCTCTGGTTCTTGGACATACTTGCAAAATAAAGATTTATTTATCCTTAGAAACCCAAATTGTCTTGGGTCCTAGGTGCTTGTTAGCTGGGGCTCCATTGAAACTGCCTGAGAATTTATTAGTTGGGTATATTTTCTATCCATGAGACACTGTGTGATTAAACCAGCAGTCCAGGGAAAGTGTCCAATCTTTCCACAATACCAGCACTCATATTTGTTGTATCTCCTCTTTGGAGGCACATCATGAACTTTATGCTGAAATTCCTTAGGATAAGAATCATCATCTTTTACAGTTGCATATTGACTGTGAGCAAGTTATTTGTTTTACCTTACTGTTACATCAGTCCTCCTTAGAGGAAACATATTAGGAATAGCTTTCCTATTCACAGATGTGCTAGGTGCTCCTGGTCCAGACTTTTGGATTTCTTTTCCTTTGGTCTGAGACACAGGCTGTGGAAACACTGGACCCTTTTGTCCCGTCAGATTTCTGCCTCTCCTTCTCCTAGGTTTTATATAACCAAGACCACTTCCAGGAGTTCCTGAGAAGGTATCTACCATGGGGAGCACAGTCTTAGGTTTAGATAACTGCTGAATAAGTCTTTTCTCATTCTAGAGTTTGAGTTCTAACTCCTGAATGGTTGTATCTCTTTATTTGAGCAGCATGATTTGATCATCAATGATCTTAGTTAGCTTAGCTAACTTTTAACTTTGAAGACAAATCTGCGGAGTAGCCATATCATGATGGTACTCAAGACCTATTAGTGAAGCAATCTTGATAGCTTGTTCTTTGATAAGCTTTTTGCTCTTTACAAGAGCCTCTAGTAGTTTTCTAAACTTAACTTAGTTGTTGCAGTTCAGTCTCAGAGTTGGACTCATGTGAATCAAAATTTGGGCTATATGAGTCTGAAAGTCCACCTAGTGCCAACTACCTTCACCTATGGGGGGGGGGGGGAATAGGTGTCTTGCAGCGTTTTTGTAGAATTAAAATTGCACCTGCACAAATAAATCAAACAACACAGCACAGAAAGACACCGACAAATTATAGTGGTTCCCCGATTTGGGTATGTCCACTCTCCCCCTTCGACCTATCTCCCAACCAGGGATGACTCGGTCACTTCATCAACAGGATTGAAATCCAATCCTCACACTAATGGAAGGAACCCTTCCAAAGGAAGGAGTCACCACTCCTACACCACGGGTTGCACCCAACCCTTACAACTAGGAACCAACGTTCCTTTACAACAAAATTGAAAATGGAGTGTATTAGAAATACAAACTACTTATGGAGAATAGGGTGTCCCTCTTCGTACGACAATGTGTTCTTGAAGTCGACGAAGAGTCCACGACCCTAGATCTCACTTGGAGTGAATCTCCCTGAAACCGGTGGCGGCAAGAAGGGCGGCGGCTTGGCTCTCGGGATTGGCGGCGACAACGGAGTGCTGCGGCTATTTTTTGGAGATTCAAACTTCGTAGCAAAGCCAGCAAGGTCTACCGACGGTCACACTAGGATCGATCGTCTAGATCAATTCGGAAGGGGAAGGTTTTCCCGATCTACGAATCAAGAGACAAAGGATCTCTGGTTAGACGCGTGAGACGTTGTGCTTGGCTGAGCTTCTGTAGCCGGGAGATCTGGAAGAAACCTCAATCAGCGACGGCAATCAACTGGCACGAGTGGCGACGGCGGTGGAGCAAGATTCACGATCTAGGTCACGTCGGCGGCTCGTCTTTATGAATCCGTGTATTCGTGTGTCTGCTGCTCAACAATACCGATGTATTTATATATTAGGTCATCCAAAGTGACCGTTGTGGGCCCCACCAAAAAGAAGCCCTAAGACCGGCTCCAAACGGCGCATGTTAACTTGGACCGGTCCAGAGAATAGCAGAAATTTGCCCAAGTCAAATTCGGCGAGAATCGAAGGTGATTCTCGACGAATCGGCGAGAATCACCTACGATTCTCGCCAAATTCCACTTAGCAGAATTCTAGCTTCATTGAAATAGCAAGCCGGAGAGAAACGGCGAGAATCACAATTGATTCTCGCCGAATCGTCGAGAATGCAGAGTCATTCTCGACGAATCGGCGAGAATCACTTCGTGATTCTCGATGATTCTGGCTTAGTAGAATTCAGGGCGACGTCGAGACAGCCGACAGTATTTGGCGAGAGTCAGCGAGTGATTCTCGTCGAATCGGCAAGAATCACTTAGTGATTCTCGACGATTTCTACTTAGATGATTTTCGCCTTTCTTCCCTTGAGCTGGTCTTTGGCCCATCCTTGCTCCTTGTCTGCTCTTGATCTTTCTTAACCTTGTGCTTGAAAGTAAGTACACTCCAATAAAGAGAGTACACGTAAGCCAACACACTGATCTGCTCAACGAGGGATTACGTTGCACAGAACCGTGTATATTGACCTACTGCACCCTGACATTCGTGTGTACTTAGCGAGGAATAACTGCAAGCACAACTTGAAGACAAGTGATCAAATACATTGTCAATTCACCTTAGCTTATTCAGGGGCTTCTTCAAATCAGGTACATTATGGATACAATACCCAACAATCTCCCCCTATTTGAAGAAGCCTAAACCCTACAAGCTAAGGTGAAAATAATGGTTGGAAGAAAACACAACTTTGAAAGATGAGAATAGAAGTTCCATACCATTATCTTTTAGAGCAATTGGAGCATACACCTTAGCACCTTAGCCGAGAGGGTAATCTCCCCCTTTTCGGCTTCTGCAAATCTGGGACTGTTGCACTTGATACCATGCTCCCCCTCAGTTCTTGCACCTGTGCTTACACTTGAGTTCCTAGCAGATGCTCCCCCTAGATGCACGAGCCAGGGGCTTCTGAAGTTTTCATTCCTCATAGTTTAGCATCCCCAAGTCAGTTTTGAAGAGACTGAACTTGGCCTCGTCTAGGGGCTTTGTGAAAATATCTGCAATCTGCTTATCTGTGGGGACATAGCAGAGAGATGTCCTTGTTCTCCACATGCTCCCGAATGAAGTGGTAGCGCACTTCAATATGCTTCGTTCTGCTGTGCGATACTGGATTGTTGGCAATAGCAATTGCACTGGAGGAGTCGCAGTACATTGGTACTTCCCTGAACTGAAGGTCATAGTCTGCTAACTGGTTTCTGATCCATAGGAGTTGTGCGCAACAGCTGCCTGCTGAGATATACTCAGATTCAGCTGTGGAGGTCGCTACACAATTCTGCTTTTTGCTGTTCCATGAGATAAGCCTTCTTCTGAGGAATTGACACGTCCCGGAAGTGCTTTTCCTGTCATCCCTACTCCCTGCAAAATCAGCATCTGAAAAACCTATTAGCTCGACATCATTGTTTCTCGGGTACCACAAGCCAAGATTAGGGGTACCTTTAAGGTATCTAAGAATTCGCTTTGCAGCGACATAATGAGATTCCTTAGTGTTCACCTGATATCTGGCACAAACACATGTGAAGAACATGATATCCGGTCTACTTGCAGTAAGGTAGAGCAGGGATCCAATGATGCTTCTGTATTTGGTTTTATCAAAAGGTTTCCTTTTCTCATCCTTATCCAGAGACATGGTAGATCCCATTGGAGTCCTCATAGAGGTTGCATTCTCCATTCCGAATTTCTTGAGGAGTTCATTGGTGAACTTTGTCTGAGAAATGAAAATTCCCTGCTCAGACTGTTTCACTTGAAGTCCCAAGAAATACTTTAGCTCTCCCATACTGCTCATTTCAAACTTTCCTTGCATAAGTTTAGAAAACTTTTTGCAAAGATTGTTGTCCGTTGAGCCGAATATAATGTCATCGACATAGATTTGCACCAGCAAGATCTTGCCTTTGACTTCCCTGAGAAACAATGTCTTGTCTATTTTTTCTATGGAGAACTTGTTCTCAAGAAGAAAGCTAGACAAGGTCTCATACCAAGCTCGAGGAGCTTGTTTTAACCCATATAGAGCTTTATTAAGAAAGTATACATGATTAGGATAAGTAGGATTGACAAAACCTGGGGGTTGAGCGACATATACTTCCTCTTTCAAGTCTCCATTCAAGAATGTCGATTTCACGTCCATCTGATAGGCTGTGAATCCTTTGTGAGAGGCGTAGGCTAAGAACAGTAGGATTGCCTCGAGCCGAGCAACTGGCGCAAACGTCTGGTCGAAGTCAATCCCCTCCTCCTGTCTATATCCTTGAGCCAACAGTCTTGCCTTGTTCTTGATGATGACCCCATGTTCATCCAGCTTGTTTCTGAAGATCCACTTGGTGCCAATTACGTTTTGCGCCTTAGGTCTGGGAACCAGCGTCCAGACGTTACATCTTTCGAATTGATGCAGCTCATCTTGCATGGCCAATATCCATGATGCATCTTTGTTCTCTTCGTCGAACTTCTTTGGCTCAACCTGCGACAGGAAGCTAAAATGCAGAATCTCGTTAAGAGTACCTCGGCGAGTTCTGACACCGTCTCGGGGATCTCCGATGATTTGATTTCTGGGATGATCCCTCACGTGTCGGAGCTCTAGTAGTCTTGCATCAGGAGCTCTGGCAATTTCTGGGGCACCTTCCTCTTCAGGGAGGACTACTCCATCCTGACCGTCATCCTCCCCGATCGATGTTGAGGTGGAGACCTTGACGTACTTTGGAGTTGCATCTTTCTCGGGCACATCCAGGTGTAGCTTTTCAAGTCTCACACCTGCATCTTCAAGAGGACCACTGGAAGAATTGCAATTAAGCAAACTTCCTTCATCAAATACAACATTTATTGATTCCTCTACCACTAGGGTGTTCTTGTTGAAAACCCTATAAGCCCGGCTATGGCTACTATAGCCCATGAATATGCCTTCGAAGCATTTTTCACCAAACTTAGTACGCGGGTACTTCCCATTATTCAGTACATAACATCTGCAACCAAAGATCCTCAAATAGGATATGGTTAGTTTCCTGCCTTTCAGAAGCTCATAAGGCATCTTACGATGGTTCTTGTTGATCAACGCTCGATTTTGCATATGACACGCCGTATTGACAGCCTCAGCCCAGAAGTATTCTTGGAGAGAGGCGTCATTCAACATTGTCATGCACGCTTCAATGAGTGTTCTATTCCACCTCTCTGCAACTCCATTCTGTTGAGGAGTGCGCGGGGAGGAGAACTCATGAAAGATACCAAGTTCTTCACAGAACTCTGTCATAGCACCAGACTCGAACTCTATTCCATGGTCACTTCTGATTTTGACCACTGAGCAGTTAAGTTCGTTCTGAATCTGCTTGACAAAACTGGTGAAGATGTCAAACATATCAGACTTGCATTTTAAAAAGAACACCCAAGTAAACCGAGAGTGATCATCTACAATCACTAGCGTATAAGACTTGCCTCCTAAGCTATGAACTTGCATTGGACCAAACAAGTCCATGTACAGAAGATAAAGACATCTAGAGGAGTCTTTGTCTGAGATGCCCTTAAACATAACCCGAGTCTGTTTGCCCTTCTGGCATGCAGGACAGGGGCTATCTTTGATGCACTTAATAATGGGAGCATCCCTTACTAAATCTTTAGAAAACAACATACTAATTGTCTTGAAATTAATATGTGCCAATATCTTGTGCCACTGTTCACAAAGAGATGCACTGCCTTTTGCTACTAGGCATACAGGGGTAGAAGAATCTAGACTAAGAAAATCTAAACAGAAAATGTTTCTGCTCCTAATGCCGGTTAATATCGTCTCCGAAGAGGCACATGATATTATCAGGCATTTATCCTTGCAGAACTTAACGTCATACCCTTTATCACATAACTGGCTTACACTGATCAGGTTATGATTTAACCCTCAACATAAGTCACATCAGTGATAGAGAGTATACCGTTGGAAATCATACTGTAACCTCTGGTGACTCCCCGATCAGATCCCCCAAAGATGACTTTGGGTCCATTCTCGACTGGAGAGTACTCCCGCAGCCGGCTTCTTATCCCAGTCATATGTCGGGAGCATCCACTATCCAAATACCATATAGGAGTTTTGGTGGCCTTTGGACATTCCTGCAAAACAGAATTAATTTCCCTTAGGAACCCAATCGAACTTGGGTCCTAGATTCCTCGTTAGCATGCTCCCCCTCGAATGGTTATCCCTACGAGTGGCCTGCCTCGCATTGCCAACATGAGGAGTCTCGTTATTCCTCGGATTAAACCAGCAATCCACGGCAAAGTGACCAACTTTGCCACAGCACCAGCAGTCAAATCTGTTATACTTTCTCCTAGGCACCTGCTTCACCCTTGGAACGGAAGGTTCAGCCGGGGCCTCGAACCTGGAAGTGGAGGCATCATGATGACAACAGTCGCATGATTTCTTCACTTCCTGGTTTCTCAGTATAACAGGCTTGACCTTGGGTGCCTGCTTCCTATTATGGCCGCTAGAGAAGTGGCCATAATCCTCCATCTGAACTTCCTCATAAGGTGCCTTGAAGACACTCTCGCCAAATTTGTGGGGGGAAGGCCCACCCCTCATACCGGCTCTTGGCTTTTCAATCGAGGGTCGGAAGAAGTGGCCATAAGTTGACTCAAAGTCCTGTTCATTGCAGGGATAGCCAGGCTTCCTGAATACAACAGGGTTGAGTGGGGCCTTTCCCTTTTCTGCAGTAGAGGCATTCTTAGCAGCCTTATTTCTCCTCTGCATTTTGTTTCTCCTGGATGATTTACCAGGCACACCCACATGCTCCAAGCCAGCCCCCTTAGCCTGAGTAGAGAAGGTATCAACTAGTGGAAGAACAGTCTTTGGCATAGAGAAGCTTTGGACAATCTTCTTTTCTGCCGTAAGTTGTTCTTCCAACTTATTGATTTCTTCCTGTTTAAGGTCAAGGAGACTTAGAGACTCTGAGTGCTTAGAGATAAGGTCCTGGTTCTCCTGTCGGAGAGAAATCAAGCTAGTGATCTCTTCCCTTAGGGAGACACCCTCGACCTTAAGGAATTTGACTTCCTTTTTCCGAGCCCTCAATCTCTTGCGGCATTCCTCGAAGGTGTTGAGCAAAAGCTCATACTTTTTGAGGAGCTCAGCTTCTCGGGCAGATGGGCTGTCCTCGAGATCATCATCAAGAGACTCATAGTCAGAGTCAGAGAGGGGGATACGAGCTTTTACCTTCCCAGTGAATGAGGGGCATTCTCCTTCTGAGTCAGAGCGACCCACCAGCCCGAAGTAGGCTTCCTCATCATCACTGGAGTCTGAGGAATCAGACTCACTCAGTGTCTTTGACTTTTTGGCGATGTAGCTCCTCTCCTTCTTCTTATCTCTAGAGGTCCTATGCTCTTCTCCCTTCCCATTCTCTCTCTTGCCTTGATGGCAGTCGGCCACGATGTGTCCTGGCTTATTGCATCCAAAACAAATGATGTCAGTATTACGATGTTTGTTCGGTTTTGATTCATACTTGTCAGAAGAATAATTCTTCTTCTGAATTCTGGAGGAGGAGCCATCTCTCTTTCTTTGATTCCTCATCTTGAGGAACTTCTTGAATTCTCGGGTGATGAGGGAAAAATCTTCTTCAGATAACTCTGAGCCGGAGGAGCATGGCTCGGAGTCTTCCTCCTCATCCTTTTTCCCCGCACGGGATGAAGCCGCACCCTTGCCCTTCCTGGAGTGAATGGCTTTTAGGGCCACAGTCTTTTCCTTGGCTGCAGCCTTCTCTGCTTCTTCTTCAGCTTTCCTCGTGTTCAACTGGAGCTCATAGGACATGAGCTTCCCAAAGAGTATCTGAGGATCAGTTTTAGCTAATCTGCCAAACTCTCGGATGGCGCAGATCTTCGTGTCCCATTCCTTAGTAACAGACCTAAGGAATTTATCATTAAGTTCACCATTAGTGAACACTCTTCCGTATCCCTTGAGAGCATTTACGATCTTGAGGAAGTTTTCGAAGGTAACTCCGATATCTTCCTTGGGCCCCTGCCTGAAGGCCTCATATTTCTGATTCAGGAGGGATCTCCGATCATCCCTCACTTCGTCTGTGCCCTCCATCAGGATAATCAAGCCGTGCTAGATATCCTTAGTCGTCCTGTAGTTGCAGAAGTTCTGCATCATGGAGTCATCGACTGCACTGATCAGTATGTTTTGTGCCTTCTTGTCAAGTCCGACCAGCACCATCTCGTCCTTGTCCATTTCAGAAAGCATCTTTGGCACCATTTTGATAGGATCAATGGTGGAGGCCTTAGTGGAAATATAAGGTCCCTCCTCCACGACCATGAAGAGTCGAGGGTCGAGTGCTTCCATGTAAAATCTAATCCTTTCCTTCCAGATAGGAAAGTTTAGCCTGGTGCACACTGGGATCTTGCCTGAGTACTTGAGTCTGTCCATAGTAGATATCTGCCTTCTTCTTGACACTAGTGGCAGGAACTTACTCGAGGTGTTAACCCCTTTGATGAGCAACCTCCCTCTGATACCACTTGAAAGTCCACCTAGTGCCAACTACCTTCACCTATGGGGGGGAATAGGTGTCTTGTAGCGTTTTTGCGGAATTAGAATTGCACCTGCACAAATAAATCAAACAACACAGCACAAAAAGACATAGGCAAATTATAGTGGTTCCCAGATTTGGGTACGTCCACTCTCCCCCTTCGACCTATCTCCCAACCAGGGACGACTCGGTCACTTCACCAACAGGATTGAAATCCAATCCTCACACTAACGGAAGGAAACCTTCCAAACGAAGGAGTCACCACTCCTACACCACGGGTTGCACCCAACCCTTACAACTAGGAACTAACGTTCCTTTACAACAAAATTGAAAATGGAGTGTATTAGAAATACAAACTACTTATGGAGAATAGGGTGTCCCTCTTTGTACGACAATGTGTTCTTGAAGTCGACGAAGAGTCCACGACCCTAGATCTCACTTGGAGTGAATCTCCCCGAAACCGGTGGCGGCTTGGCTCTCGGGATTTGCGGCGACAACGGAGTGCTGCGACTGTTCTTTGGAGATTCAAACTTCGTAGCAAAGCTGGCAAGGTCTACCAATGGTCACACTAGGATCGATCGTCTCGATCGATTCAGAAGGGGAAGGTTTTCCCGATCTACGAATCAAGAGACAAAGGATCTCTGGTTAGATGCGTGAGACGCTGTGCTTGGCTGAGCTTCTGTAGCCGGGAGATCTGGAAGAAACCTCAATCAGCGACGACAATCAACTGTCACGAGTGGCGACGACGGCGGAGCAAGATTCACGATCTAGGTCACGTCGGCGGCTCGTCTTTTTGAATCCGTGTATTCGTGTGTCTGCTGCTCAACAATACCGATGTATTTATACATTAGGTCATCCAAAGTGACCGTTGTGGGCCCCACCAAAAAGAAGCCCTAAGACCGGCTCTAAACGGCGCATGTTAACTTGGACTGGTCCAGAGAATAGCAGAAATTTGCCCAAATCAAATTTGGCGAGAATCGAAGGTGATTCTCGACGAATCGGCGAGAATCACCTACGATTCTCACCGAATTCCACTTAGCAGAATTCTAGCTTCATTGAAATAGCAAGCCGGAGAGAAACGGCGAGAATCACAATTGATTCTCACCGAATCATCGAGAATGCAGAGTCATTCTCGACGAATCGGCGAGAATCACTTCGTGATTCTCGACGATTTTGCCTTAGTAGAATTCAGGGCGACGTCGAGACAGCCGGCAGCATTCGGTTAGAGTCAGCGAGTGATTCTCGTCGATTCGGCAAGAATCACTAGTGATTCTCGTCGAATCGGCGAGAATAACTTAGTGATTCTCGACGATTTCTACTTAGACGATTTTCGCCTTTCTTCCCTTGAGCTGGTCTTTGGCCCATCCTTGCTCCTTGTCTGCTCTTGATCTTTCTTAACCCTGTGCTTGAAAGTAAGTACACTCCAATAGAGAGAGTACATGTAAGACAACACACTGATCTGCTCAACGAAGGATTACGTTGCACAGACCCGTGTATATTGACCTACTACACCCTGACATTGGTGTGTACTTAGCGAGGTATAACTGCAACCACAACTTGAAGACAAGTGATCAAATACATTGTCAATTCACCTTAGCTTGTTCGGGGGCTTCTTCAAATCAGGTACATTGTGGATACAATACCCAACAGAGTCTAACTCATCCTTAGTCTCATAAATAGAAGTTGTAGAACAAATAGATTTGTCAAAGATTGCATCAGTGTTCTGACAGTCAACTGTTTTTGTTTCTTGATTATCAGTCAGTGACATTAAGTTGACCTCCATTTCATATTCAGAGTCATCACATAGTGATGTAGTTGTGGAGTTCTTTCCCTTATATATGGTTTCTCTGATGAAATTCTCTTCATAGGAGAACAATCCAATGTGATCATGTTCTTCATCTGATTCAGTTGAATTTGAATCACTATCAGATAAAGTGTTTGGCTTCTTTGCCATTAGATACTTTTTTGACTTCTTATCTTTATAGAACTTTTCCTTGAACTTCCTGTTCTCCTTTCCCTTTACTGGGCAGTCACCAATGACATGTCCAGGCCTATTACAGCAGAACAAATAATGTCAGTCTTAACTTGTTTGCTCTTGTTTGAATCATACCTGACCATAGAGTTGTTTCTGTGTTTGTCTTTGTTTTTGCTGGAACTTGATCAAGATGATGTCTTCTTGTTTCATTGCTTCCTTCTTCTCATCATCTTCTTGAATCTCCTGGTGAACAATATCAATTCACCATCTAATAATTCTTTTGATGAAGAACTAGTCCCAGGACTGACTATATCTTTATCCCATCTTGGTGATGGGGGACTTTCTCTTTTAGTCTTCTTAGATATGTCTGCTTTGAAAGCCATAGATCTTGACTGATTTGAACTTCTAGCAGATTCATCTTCATCTTTTCTTGAGTTTAACTGTAACTCATGAGACAACAGTTTCTCATACATATCCTGGGGTAACATGTTCCTTAGATTACCCATTTCTCTTAATACACATATCTTTATGTCCCATTCTTTGTTTAGGGATCTCAGAAATTTATCATTGAGCTCATAGTTAAACAATTATTTTCCATAGTTCTTAAGATCATTGACTATTCTTAAGAGCTTGTTATAACAAAGTTCTATAGAATTTGTCTTCCCTTGCCTGAAAGCCTCATACTATTGATTGAGTAGAGACTTTCTGTCATCTCGGACTTCCTCAGTGCCTTCCATATAGACTATTAGAGTATCCCACATTTCTTTGGATGTTTTATAGTGGACTAAGTTCTAAAATGTAGAGTTTTCTATAACACTAACAATTATGTTCTGTGCCCTTTTATCCATGGTGGCTAGAACCACCTCATCCTTAGTCATTTCAGATAGACTTTTTGGAGTTTGCACAGTAGCATCTAGGAAAGATACTTTCATAGGAATGTATGGTCTTTCTTAAACTAGGACAAAGATTCTTGGATCGGACGCTTCCATGAATAATCTCACCATCTGCTTCCAAAAAAAAAATTATCCTTTGTATATATAGGTAGCTTCATAGAACTGAGTTATCTATGAGATTCTGAAGTCATGAGATCTGATATATATCAACCACCCTTAGGATCTTTTTTCAACTATAAGGTCTTTCTTTGAAGAACCTCCCTCTGATACCACTTGAAAGATATATCTATGGGTAGTTAATCACCTAGAGGGGAGATGAATAGGTGTCTTTTAAAATCTTTAGCACTTATACTTAATATTTCAGGAGATACTTGAAAATAAACAATCACAAATCACATCACACGCAATTACAGAGTACACAGAAGATTAATAGTTGTTCCTTTATCTAGGGTACATCCACTTACCCCTATCTTCCTCACTAGCAATGTGCTAGATAAGGTTATATCTCCTCCTCTTCAACTCAAATCAACATATCTTACAAACTCAGTTTCTTTCCATAAACCTATACCTCAGACTAACAGTTCCTACCTCAGAGATCCACACAATCTCCTACCTCAGGTCCCTCAAGAACCCTATATCAAACTATACAAGTCTTACACCCCAGTGATCCCACACTAATCACCTACCTCAGGTCCCTCAAGAACCCTACCTTAGAATATACAAGTCTTATACCTTAGTGATCCCACACAAATCACCTACCTTAGGTCCCTCAAGAACCCCACCTCAGCCTTTATAACATAGGATTACAACTCAGAGAATTAATCTCCTACACACACGGATCTCAAATAGATCTTACAGGTTTAATAAGGAAATAATAAGTAGAATTATTAGAGTAAACAGATTCTTCAATTAAGCAATAGCACGGGATTGATTCTTGACGAACAGACTGGCTGAAATGAAACTTCACTGGATCTTCAATGTTCTTGATGATGATCGGCTTGAATCTTTGAAATACTTGTTAAATAGATCCAACTTAATCCTCTGATCAACTTGTTGAAAGGATCAGAAGACTTTCTTGAAGACCTGTGTCTTCCTTCTTCTTGGAGTTGTCGCCCTATTCTAACATAGGAAAAATCAGAATGAGTAATTTGATTGATTAATGAATTGATTGTGTTCTGTGTAGACAACCCCTCTATTTATAGCCTTCACTGGTTGTTGGCTTCCGATTGATGACATCATCATATGCCATCATACTTCAAGTTTTCTTTCGAAAATATTCTAATTAGATGTCAAGTCACTATAGCTGATATGACACTTCTGACTTGACTTTTCACTCAGCTGTATTGACTCTGTACAACTTCAGAATCATAAGTGTCGAGAAGTCCCAAGTGTCTCGACACACTAATACATAGTGTTATTAGACTGTAAACTTCAAGGTGTCGAGACATCTGCTTTAGATCTTCACTGTGTCGAGACAGTTGAATTTTCTCGGCACTACTATCTGATAGGTGTCGACATCTTTAAGTCTGCACTTTAGTTCTTCATTGTGTCGAGACAGTTGTATTGTCTCGACACTACTGTCCCGAGCTTTAAGGTGTCAAGATATCTAACTTGTCTCAACACTGCCATCTTGTATCTTTCTGATCTCGACACTTCTCCTACAAAGGTGTTGACATAGTCGTGAAGTGTGTCGACACTTTTATACTTAGTCATTTCTTCTGCACTACAACTTGCTGGGCTTTGACTATCCTGACTTCACTCAGCACTATTAGCTGTATAGCGTTGAGTGAACTGGCTTCACTCAACGCCCGTGGACTTAGTCAATTTTCTTCACTATCACTGCCTTGATATTTGGCATTGGGTGAGCTTGCTTCACTCAACGCCTACGGACTTAGGCAATTTCCTGCCTTTCCAGTCAGCTTCTTTGAGTCCATTTTTCAATGTCACTTGGACCATTTGTCCAATCAATATGATATAAACAAACTTGCATGCATGAACTGGAACATACATCAAATACAACTATGTGTATACCATTGACTTATTTGACTTCTTACAAATCTGGGACATTGGGATCAATGGACCCAACAAACACCCATGTAAATCTAGAGATATCATAAACAATCACAAATATATAGGACTTCCCTCATATGCTATAAATTGACATATAACCAAATAAATCTATATGTATTTGGTACAAACTTATAGTAGAATCATTATAAGCAATTCTCTTAAAGGTAGCCCTTGTCTGCTTATCAATTTGGCATGCATGACATGCATCATCATTAATGCACTTGAGTTTAGGTCCATCTCTAATTAAATTTTCTAAAAGCAGTTTGTTGATTGTTTTATTTTTCATGTGAGCAAGCCTCTTATATCATTATACACAAAGAGAATCTTTATCATTTATTACAAAACACACTAGTGTAGAAGAATCTAAGTATAAAAATTTTAAAAAATAAATATTCTCACTCCTAGTGCTTAATAGGTATGTTTCAACGTCTATTGATTTCTTAATCAAACACTTATCCTTGTGGAGTTCAATTATATAGCCTAATTTACATAGTTGACTTTTGCTCATAACATTGTATCCCAACCCTTCCACATAAGCCACTTTTATTAATGAGACTAAGCCATTGGTAATCATACCATATCCTTTAATGATGCCTCTGTCAGATCAACCAAAGATCACTTTGGGTACATCTTCCACTAAGATAAGATTCTTTAGAAGGCTTCTCATTACAGTCACGTGTCTGGAACATCCACTATCCAAGCACTAAATTGGCATTTTATTGGTCTTTGGACATACCTGTAAAATAAAACTATTTTACCTCAGTAACCCAGAGATTTTTAGGTCCTTGGTTATTATTAGTCATAACTATTGTGTGCCTTATTATTATATTATTGTCGAGCTTTACATTATTTGCCCTAGGTACTGTTGGATTGAACTAACATTCTATGGCAAAGTGGTCAATCTTGCCACATCACTAACAGTAAATTTGTTGTATTTCATTTTCTAGTTCACTTTAGGAGTGTGGAGTGTGTGATGATGACCAGATGAGCAGATTATAGAGATCTAAGCATTTCTCTTATAGGCTTTGTGATTATGTGTAGAATTAGAATTGGGTTACACAGACACATATCCTTTCTTAGATACAGGATAATGAATTAGAGTCTATTCTTTCCCTTTGATTGATGGTGCCGAGGGACCAATCGCAAAGGATTCATAGCTTCCAATTTTGATTTCTTCATGTGGTTCTTTAAGAGCACTCAATCCAATGCTTGCTTTATTTCTATGATTGTGTGATTATTTAGATCCACTGGTAGCACATTTATTGGCCAAGTATCCATATGTGAGGTCAAGATCATATGTATTAGTTGGCAATATGACCTTCCTTAATATTTTTTGATCTTTTGAGATCTCATCTTTGTCATTTTTTAGAGTATCCTACACCACCTATATATGGTACATAGAAGTTATCAATGATTGGGAGGACAGTTTGTGGTTTGAAAAAGTTGGCCACAATCTTCCTCTTAATGAAGAGCTTGTCCGCCAAAGCCTTGATAGCTTTTTCTTTTTGATTCAACACTTTGGCTTGTGCCTCAAGCTTCTTTTGAAGCTTAAACAAGTCAAAATTTATCTTTGCTATTTTTGTGGTTTTCTCATCCACTTGAGATCCAAAAAGCTTGAGGATTTTTATTACCTCAGTCTGAGCCTTAACCAATTTCTTGCTTCTATTAGTGCTTCCAAGAGAGCACAATATTGGTAAACTAGATCAGAATCACTCTCATCAGATGTTGAGTTTGCTTCAAAATTAGAACCTGACAGAGCTAGTGGGGCCTTGATGCATACCTTAATAGGATGAGGTACATCCTAGTCTTCTTCATCTATCACGGCTATGAGCCCACAACATTATTTTTCTTCAGACTCACTGTCTGATAATGACAGAGGTTCCCTTATGCACATCCTAGCAGGAGAATAGTCAACTTGTCCCTCATCACTAGATAATACAGTAAGCCCAATGTAGGCTTTTTTCTAATTTTGAAGAACTTGCATCACGATCGCTCAAGGTCTTTGTCTTCTTAGCAATGAATTTCTTCTCTATTTTCTTTCTTTTATGAGTTCTTTTCTCATAAGTTCTTCTACCATCCTTTCTTTTAGAAGGATGGACAGCTACAACATGTCTTAGCTTTTTGTAATAATAACAAATAATGTTAGTAGAAAATTGTTTGTTCTTTTTAAATTCATACATGTCCTCCTTGGAGATGTTCTTTGGTCTATCATATTTGTGACCAGACCTTCTAGAGCTGTATGAGGAGGGTTTGAACTTATCCTGTCTCCTGGATATCAGTTTCTTGAAATGTTTAGAGAATATAGACAATTCTCCATCTATCAGCTCATAACTCAAGGTGCTAATCTCAGATTCATCAGGTTCAACATTTCTCTTTTGAAGGCTTAGAGAGTCCTCCCGGCTTCTCCTTATGCATTCTGCCTTGAAAGCTATAGATTTTTTCCTTGGAGTAAGATCTACTCCCTTCTTCCTCAGCTTTTCTTGTGTTGAGCTACCTCATATGAGAGCAGCTTTCCATACAAATTTTTGGGCTCCATCCTGACAAGGTTCCCCATTTCTTAAATAACACAGATTTTGATATCTCATTCTTTGTTCAGTGATCTGAGAAACTTATCATTCAGATCATAATTATGTTGGAGTTACCATAGTGATCTAGAAGTGGTCAAACGTGTAATCTCACTGCCAACATGATATGAGTCTGCAGGGTCGCACATAAGAGCATGTGGAGAAGTTGGAAGATTGACTGTGTTGGTAAGGGTTACCAATCACCATACATAATGGGGGTTAGGCAAACGTTGCCAAGGAGATTCGTCGAGAATCGTCGAGTATGACTCGCCGACTCTCGACGAATTTGTCGAGAATTAAGGACGAATTCGTCGAGAATCAAGGATGTAATCGTCGAGTATCAGCAGTCGTCGAGTATGACTCGCCGACTCTCGACGAATTTGTTGAGAATCGAATTGTTGAATTCTCGCCGATTCTGTCTGTGGATTCTCGCTGATTCTGTCTGTGGATTCTCGTCGATTCTATCTGTGGATTCTCGCCGATTCTGTCTGCGGATTCTCGCCGATTCTGGAACCCTATGTTATGTGGTCTGCGGATAGCGATTCTCTTAGATCTGTTTATACCTTTGGTATAAATAAGGCCTTAGGGTTTTGGGATGAAGTGTGTGTTCTCCTGCGGCCGACAAGAACCCGACGGAAACATTTCACCGTTCTGCCGATCCACCGATTCTCGAACCCCGCCAGACGGAAGAGTTCCGCTTCTGCCGCATCGTTCGCTCCGCCGACCACCTCCTCTCCGGCGATAGTCGCCAGTGTTGCTATTCCTGGCGCAGACCTAGCAATCCGTGGAAGTGCAAGGTGCAGTCGATTTCCTTCCCGATCTTTCGTGCGATGAAGCTCAGTGTTCTCCTGCTCGTGTGGATCTCTGCAGAGATGTAGACATTATTCTACGTAGAACTCGTCACCGACAAGGACTCATATCTTGGAGCATCTCTGTTGAGTTTTGACTCAACACTAGAAAGGTAACTTTTACCTAGTTGTTTGTTAACTTCTTGATTCAACTTTCATGGCCCGATCCCATCTCTTTTGGATTGTTCTTGATGTTTTAATTTCTTCCGCTACGTGCACAACGGTTGTGTCATCTTCCAAGAGAAACCCAACAGTGGTATCAAAGCATGGTTACGTCCATGATTGTTTTATTGGAAGTAAGGTTATTCTAGTACGTGTAAACATAGGGATTTAAAAGTTTTCTAAATGTCTAGATTTAATCTTGGGACCCCGCCAGGAATGTCTGGGATTTCGTGGAAATTTCTAATTGTTAGAAATTGTTGTCTCCTTAGCAGTAACCGTCCCTCGAGTGATTAATGAACCAGTGTATTGTTTTGGATTTTGAATCCAACAATGAGAGACGAGCTTGTCTACTGCATTAAGTTGAGTTGTCTTTGCTTTTGTCCAATGCATGTAAATCTGAAGATTTGGAAGAGTATGGATGTTCAGATTTAGCCCTTCCTTCTATCAAATGTTGATAGTGCCAGGTTGTGCCCATAAGGGATGCATGTGGCTTTTAGAAATATGTTTTTATGTGGATGTGCACATTGATCAAATGTTGATCATGGTTAATTGTTAACCTATAATCAAAAATTCCCTTCGTCTAATATTAAGTGTTCGGATGCCTTCCGATGGATGACACTCTTCCTGCCTCGATCGATGAAGTGTGGGCTTGCCAAAGCAAGGTGTATTAATCTATCTTGGTAAGGGTGCGAGCGGATAATTGTGATATCCCACTATCGACATCGGGTCCAACTTAACTGGGTGACCTCAAAGGTTGAGTGCCTAGAGGCATAAGGTTGGCGTGTACCATATGATGGATGCGAATAAGGAGTTATTCACCAACCATACAAGAATTGCATAAGGATGCAATTGGCAAGCGTTGCCTACCTATATAACCACATCGTGAGAGAAAAGCCAAAGCTGACTCATTGTGTTGGTGAAATACGGATCTTGTTCACTAAGAGAGTAGCTCGCATGAACTCTCTGAATTGATAGTGAGGGCTATTATTTCGAATAAAATAGTGGGAGTTTTAATTGAAGTCCAAATTAAAAAATAAATTATATTTTGAAATTTTAGTGCTGATATTATTCTGCATGAATTCTTGTAGAATTTTATGGCAAGTGGTTCACACTCCACTCTGTCTCTGAGAGCCATCCTTGAGAAGGATAAGCTCAGTGGGACTAACTACATGGACTGGTACAGGAACTTGAGAATTGTTCTCAGGAAAGAGCGAAAGCTCTATGTCTTGGAAGAAGAAGCCCCCGAGGTGCCGACCGAGAATTCATCCCGTGCTCATAAGGATACTTATAAGAAGTATACTGATGACGCCTTAGACGTCGAATTCCTTATGCTTGCCACCATGAACTCTGAGCTTCAGAAGCAACATGAGAATATGGGGTGCAAGGAGATTGACGAGCATCTCAAGAAAATGTTTCAAGGGCAGGCTCGTCAAGAGAGGTTCGACGTCACAAAAGCGTTATTTCAGTGCAAGATGGGAGTTCGAGACTCAGTAGGTACTCACATACTCAAGATGATTGGGTATATAGAGAACCTTGAAAGGCTGGATTTTCCTCTAGGTCAAGAGTTGGCCACAGATCTGATCCTGCAATCGTTGCCGGACAGTTATGAGCAGTTTGCCTTGAACTACAACATGAATGAAATAGACAAGACACTGCCCGAGCTCCTAGACATGTTAAGAACAGCCGAGATCAACATGAAGAAGGCCAAGCCTGCCAGCCCCATACTGATGGTGCATAAGGGCACTAAGAAGACGAAGGTGGGACCTAAGTCATATCTTGAGCCCAAGTCTTCTGCACTGAAGAAAAAGAAGAGCACGGTGAAGGAAGGGAAATGCCACCATTGTGGCAAGGCTGGTCATTGGAGGAGGAACTGTCCTTCTTATATTGAGGGTCTGCAAAAAATGAAGGGAGGTATGACTTCCGCTTCAAATATTTACGTTATAAAGATAAACCTTTCAGCTCCTTCATCCTGGGTATTGGATACCAGATGTGGTTCACACATTTGTACAAATGTACAGGAACTGGAAAGGAGAAGATTGCTGAGTAAAGGGGAGGTGGACCTGCGTGTCGGCAATAGAGCAAGAGTTGCTTCTGTAGCCGTAGGGGTTTACCGTCTTTCTTTGCCTAGTGGGCTTGTAATAGAATTAGATAATTGTTATTTTGTTCCGGCCATAACTAGAAACATTATATCCATTTCATGCTTGGACATGATTGGATTTTATTTTATAATTAAGAACAACTGTTGTTCTATATTTAAGAATGATGTTTGTTATGTTGTAGCCCAATTGTTTAATGGTCTTTATGTTTTGAACTTGGACCATCTGATCTATAATATATAAAATAATAAAACACTAATAACAAATGACTCAAACCCTACATATCTCTGGCATTATCGTTTGGGCCATATAAGCGAGAAGCGCATATCCAGGCTCCATAAAGATGGACTTTTGGACACATTTGATTATGAATCATTTGAGCGATGCGAATCTTATTTGTTAGGAAAAATGACTAAGGCCCCTTTCACTGGTTATACTGAGAGGGCCGAGGATCTCTTGGGTGTTGTACATATTGATGTATGCAGACCCATGAGCTCCATGGCTAGAGGTGGGTATTTCTACTTCGTTACGTTTACAGATGATTTCAGTAGATACGGATATGTGTATCTTATGAAGTGCAAATCCGAGACCTTTGAAAAGTTCAAAGAGTTCAAGAATAGAGTAGAAAACTAGTTGGGTAAAAGGGTTAAAGCACTCCGATCTGATCGTGGTGGCGAATACCTAAGTCATGAGTTCCGTGATCATCTGAAAGAGTGTGGTATTATATCACAGCTCACTCCACCTAGAACACCACAACATAATGGTGTGTCTGAGAGGAGAAATCGTACTCTGTTAGACATGGTACGTTCGATGATGAGTCATGCATACTTGCCTGTTTCCTTTTGGGGTTTTGCTTTAGAGACTGTGGCAATGACACTGAATCACGCTCCAACGAAAACGGTTCTGAAGACACCATGTGAGATATGGACTGGGAAGCGTCCTAGTATGTCGTTCATTAAAATTTGGGGCTGTGAGGCATACGTGCGACGTCAAATGCTTGACAAGCTGGAAACCAAATCGGATAAATGTTATCTGGTGGGATATCCTAAGGAAACGAAAGGGTATTACTTTTACCTACCGTCCGAGGGCAAAGTGTTTGTCGCAAGTACTGGCGTCTTCTTGGAGAAAGAGTTCTTATCAAGAAAGACTGAAAAGGTAGAACTTGAAGAAGTTCAAGAACCACAAGTAGTGAATGAACCGGAATTGGATTCTGAGATAGGACTACAAGATGTTGTAGCTAGAGAACCTGCTCAAGAAACACAAGTCCTACGTAAATCTGATAGACCAAGATTTGAGCCTGAGAGATATGGATTTCTCATGTCTCAAATAGGTAATATGTTGATTATGGATCATGATGATGAACCAACAACCTACCAAGAGGCTATGAATGGACTAGACTCCGACAAATGGCTTGAGGCTATGAAATCCGAAATGGACTCCATGTATGCAAACCAAGTTTGGAACTTGGTGGAACCACCTAAAGGGGTACGACCCATAGGGTGAAAATGGGTCTTAAAGAAGAAGACCGACATGTATAGGAATGTACAGACATTCAAAGGGCAACTTGTGGCTAAAGGTTTCAAGCAAATTCATGGTATTGACTATGATGAGACATTTTCCCCTATTGCCATGGTAAAGTACATAAGGATATTGCTTGCTATTGCTGGGTATTATGACTACGAGATCTGACAGATGAATGTCAAAACGGCTTTCCTTAACGGAAACCTCCTTGAGGAAGTGTACATGACACAACCCGAGGGTTTTGTATCCCCAAATGAAGCCACTAAAATATGCAAGCTGAATAGGTCCATCTATGGACTGAAGCAGGCCTCTCAAAGTTGGAATCTTTGTTTTGATGAGAAAATCAAAGAGTTTGGTTACATCAAGAATGAAGATGAGCCTTGTGTTTACAAGCGAATCAGTGGGAGCATTGTTTTCTTCCTGATATTGTATGTAGATGACATACTGTTGATTGGGAATGAAATTCCTACCCTGAAAGTGGTTAAGAACAACCTAGGGAACTGCTTTTCTATGAAAGACTTGGGTGAAGCAACTTATATACTCGGTATTAAGATCTATAGAGATAGATCGAAGAAGTTACTGGGTTTGACCCAGAGTACATACATTGAGAAGGTGTTGAAGTGGTTCAACATGCTTGAGTCCAAGAAAGGATTTTTACCCATGTCTCATGATGTGAATCTCTCTAAGGACCAGTGTCTAAAATCTTGTGAAGATAAGGACCGCATGAAGTTGATTCCATATGCTTCGGCAATTGGATCAATAATGTATGCAATGTTATGTACTCGACCCGATGTCTCCTTTGCTTTGAGCATGACTAGCAGGTATCAGTCTGTAAGACCCCCTTTTTTTTCTACTACCGGGGTCTTAGCCCAGAGTTGCCGCTTTGCGGTGGCACCGACTCACGGGAAGGCAACCACTACAAAACGCCAATTCTGCCGGCCCTTTTCGATCACAAGAGAGAGAAGTAATTAAACATAAAATGTAAACAAGTCCACATAAACATGTAAATAAAAGTGAAATGACATCCAGTCCATCAATAGATAATAACAGGAAATAGATAAATGGGCTCGAGCCCAGTACATCAGAGGCCTCACTACAAGTCACTCAACGCGGAAGCTATAAAACTACTAATCACTCACGGAGCTGGTCGCAGGTGCACCGGTGCTAGACTGTCCCACTTCCATGCGCACCGTACTCCGCTGGTGCTGATCCCTGGACTGCTGGTCCCTGTCTCCCATTAGGAGCTCCTGTAATGTTGTGGTTCGAAAACCATTAGTCATAAATACTAAGCCCTATCATCCCCTACCCCTCCCACCACGGCTCCTAAGCACCGGGCGGAGAGGAGGAAAGGGAAGCTATAAAGGTGGAGAATAATCAAGCAGATGACAAGGGAGCTAATCTAACAATTATTCAGAGTAAAGTACAACTAGCAATCCTATGGTAGTAACTGGTAAAGAAGTGAAGTAGTAAGCATCAAATGTATAAAATGACAGCTAGAGAATAGTAAGTAAACAAACAAGTAAATAAGTAAGTAACCTTAACTTATATGAATGCTCATACAAACTTATAGGTTAAGGGATCTTCTGCAAGGCTCCCATCGTATAAAAAGTCCCATACCAATTTATACGTTGGGGTATCGGTTGTATGCAATTATGAGTGTAGTGATATGTTATGCCATGATTCATGTAAGTGCAACTCACGCACACGACTCTATGCGCACAGACCTTTAGTTCCCCCTGTTCGGGCAGCTAGCTTCACTCCCAGGAACCTCCGTAGTGGCAAACGGAGACAGTGGGTCGGGCCCCCCACTCCTAGGCGGGTATCCACACTACTAGGCCTAGCCCTTCCGTACGCCCCTAGAAGAACACAACCTAGAGTATCCGCGTACTACTGCTAGCTGTACCCACCAGACTTTCTTTGGCTAAGTGTCCCACACCGCCGAGTCAACATACCGATGTCGGTGTGAACGACTATCAGATACCGAAGACCCACCACCTTTATTCTGTACTCCAACCCTCGAGCCCTCGGCCCCCCGGACAGTCCCGTCCGTGCGTCTACCTTCAGAGCTACCGTCTGAATGGCAACCAAACCAATTATTCTACCTTCCTAGCTACCGAGGTGTGTGTATGTGCAACCCTAGTTATACTAGTTGCTCTTTTAATTTATTATTCCTATGGTTTACGTTAGCCCAGGACTGCCCCCTGCATACCCAGTGAAGGGCTCTCAAGGGGCACTAGGAACCAAGACGGCGGCATTACGGCCCGAAGTTCCCTTTCGCAAGGCACTTATTGTTATTGGTTGATCTCCCTTAACCCGATCCCCTTTTAGTTACTTTAGATCTAACCCTAGAGTATTAAGACTCTTCCTCTTCTTCCCGGGGTGGACGATCTTCCGTCATTCCCGAACACCACTTAACCTTAACCAGTCTCACACCCTACTTATCCTGACTTCCAATAATGAACTTAATCGTAGCTTGCCCTAACCAACCAGTAACTACCAAAATTCCATTTCCCAAGTTCACTATTACTCTAGTTCAATTTCCGTGGTTTTACTATATGCAGACCATCCTAAGCTATATGAGGTACACAAGGGGAGGTACTCAAAATTGTCTTCCAAATCTCCTATAATATTTACTGGAGGTCTACCATATCATAATTTGTCTAAATCCAGAAACTTAAAACTTTCCTAATTAATCTGATATTTATTTAATTTTTCCAAAGGATGGGCCATGGGTCATTTTAAACATGAACCACATGATCCTCCTAAGTAATGGCTACCCAAAAATCATGATCATTAAATAATAGCAAGATAACCTCAAATACAAATTTTCAGAATTTTACAGAAAGTATTTAGCCGCTAATTAATTTATCCAGTATAAACACGTTAATCCTACGTAAAGAAGAAAGTACTGAAATTACTCATTGGAAAATTACAGAAAAATTACTAATCGGTAGTATGACATAGAAAAGATCTTTGTGCAAAGAGTCATAATTTTACCAGCTTGCTAAACACCACTATATATTTAATCAAATATTCAAGGTAAAACACACTTAATGAAGCAAGCCTTAGAATTAAACATCCAAAAATCCCATAAAAATTCACAGAGATTTAAAATCATAATAAACGTTCTCTGCTTAAATTTCATCAATTTCTAGGCAGTATGTATTCCATAATAAATTTTCTAAGCAAATCATACAAGCTACTAAGTCGTTAATGAAGTATCCAAAATAATGATCTTAAAATTCATAGTAAAATATCCAGAGCTTGTACCATTCCTATAATTCACTCTACCCAAATCTCATCACTTTTCAATGTGATTTAGTGTCATTTCCTATCTCTACAAGTTTTGCACCCTAAACTAGGGTTAGGTTTTTAGGTATCCCAACAGTCTCCAAATCTACTAAGATTTCATCCAGAGAACTATAATAGCCCTATGGTCCTTTTCACCAAATTTCGAGTCACTCCAAGGTCATTTGACCCCATGACCTTCACAAGCCACCAAGATCCACCCTTAGGGTTTGGCCTTGGTTCTTAGGGCAAACTTACCCCGATCCACCTCAAACTCTTTGAGGGGGTGCTAGAGAATATTACTAGCTAGTGGTAAAAATCTCAGCCTCTGTTGAGGTGATTTGACCACTCAAATCTCAAAAGTGCACCTTTAACCTAAGACCCCTTATTAGGGCAAAACTTAGGTTTGATCATTTCTAATCCAAACCATCTCCAAATGAGATGAAAAATTATACAGAACCTTATGGTGAACCCAGGGACCACTCACCAAAATCTAGGAGGGTTTGGAAATTATTTAGCCATCTAATTAAATTAAGCTAGGATTATTGAATTTTCCTAAAAACTATAGAAAAATATTTCCCAAAAATCCTAATTTTTAGACGGTACCTAGATATAGGTAAGGCTAGGCCACACCCCAAATTTCAAGTCATTGTGATGACTGGATTGGAGTGGGGAATTTTTCTAAGGTCAGGACAACCCTATGGGTAGACCTCACCAAATTGAGTGCTGAGGTCTATCCAGTGGTCCAAAATGCTTGAAACAAATTTTAAAATTCCCTAGACTCCAAGAGATACAATATTGGTGTTGACCATTTTTCCTGTAGGAGTCTATAGGTATTTTTCCCAAATTATTTAAAGTGACAGATATTTTCATTCATAAATTGTTTTTAAAATAGAATCTAATTTAATGGCACTGTTCATCTTCTTTTACAGCCTGAAACCAGAGCCCTGAAAACTTATTTTCCTGTAGCTTTTCCAAAGCTATTTCCCGGCCATCCAGCCATATCCCTGGCCGGACACCACCACCACCACCTCTGTTGAGGTGAGGGCTATCGTCGGGCGGCGGCACGGCCGCCGGAGAGGCGGTTTCCGGCGAACCCGCCACCACGAAATTTTCGAAAAACCATGGAAACGCTCACCCGATCTGGCTCTTTTGAGCCCGATATCACTCCTAACGATTTCTAAGATCTATCCGTAGAAGAAGAGGGAGGGGAGGACCTTGTTCGCGGGCTGGAGGCGTGCAGAGCGTCGGGAAGCCATTGGCGCGGTGGTGGCGTCGCCGGAAATTCTTCAACAGCAAGGGAGAAATCTGAAACAGTTTGATGGAGCGTGTAACCTTTTCCTCTTGCTTTTAGGAGTCTTTTATAGATCAGCAAATGGGAAGGGGAAAGGACGAAACGTTCATGGCCCTTAATATTCCTCTTAATGACGTTTCGGTTAT
Organism: Platanthera zijinensis; assembly: GCA_039513925.1. Classification (NCBI taxonomy): domain Eukaryota; kingdom Viridiplantae; phylum Streptophyta; class Magnoliopsida; order Asparagales; family Orchidaceae; genus Platanthera; species Platanthera zijinensis. Next base: position 12,741,477 of record CM077098.1, read on the forward strand.
GGCAAGGCAGTTGAAATGCTGGAAATGAAGAGGTGTTTGCCAGGTGGCGATTTCATATTGGACCAAGATTTACTTAATTTATTAAATAATCAGAGTAGGAAACGGCCCATAAATACTCCTGGCGTAACTTCCCATAATCAGAATTGATTACAACGTCGGTTATCGAAATTTCCAGTCTGGCTGACGTTTCGGCCTTGGTCACGGGCGTGACACATAGGTCACGGGCGTGACAGGCCCGGGTGGCCAGTTCTGGGATCGACGATCGTCGAACTGAGATCGACGATCGTCAAAGGATGGTCACGCCCTTGGTCACGGGCGTGACATGTGGGTCACGGGCGTGACAAGCCCGGGTGACCAATTCTGGGATCGACGATCGTCGAACTGAGATCGACGATCGTCGAAGGGTGGTCACGCCCTTGGTCACGGGCGTGTCATGGGGGTCACGGGCGTGACATGGTCATGAGGCAAAATCCGTACTCGGCGATCGTCGCGCTGAGATCGACGATCGCCGAAGGTGTCACGCCCTTGGTCACCGGCGTGACACCTGGGTCACGGGCGTGACATGGCCATGACGCAAATTCTACGTTTCGACGATCGTCCTGCTGGGATCGACGATCGTCGAAGGTGTCACGCCCTAGGTCACGGGCGTGACACATAGGTCACGGGCGTGACAGGCCCGGGCAGAAAAAATTCTGCGCCCGACGATCGTCTCACTGAGATTGACGATCGTCGAAGGAGTCACGCCCTAGGTCACGGGCGTGACGGATCGGTCACGGGCGTGACCAACCCGTGACCCGAAATCTCGGTCGATTTATTTCAGTTTTTGGGCTTCCTAGGGTTCTATCACGACCAACCGACTCCTAGGGGTCTAGCCGGAAATGGGATGTTACAAATCCCAATAAACAAAACAAAGATTTCGTCCCCGAAATCAAGGTTAAGCCTACGGGACTCTAATCGGGAAAAGAAGCTTGTAACATCCCATGAGAATTAAAGAAATTACATCTCTACGTTATGTTTGCTTTGTGCGGTTTCAAATCTAAGATTAATTCGCCCAATTAACTAGGTATATACACCCCAATAAACAAAAGATTAGCCCCTATTCATGAAATTTTCAGTTCTATTGGTTTAAAACAAGAAGGCAAATTGATTGTCCAAAGGGGTGGTGAGGTATACCTGACGAAAAAGTTCCGGGTATTTTTGCTGCATCAAGTCCTGTGGCTCCCATGTATGCTCCTCCTGCCCATGATTGTTCCACAGAACCTTGACTAGCGGAACCTTCTTCCGTCGCAAGACCCGCACTGTTGTATCGTCAATCCTGATAGGCTCCATGTTGACTGACCGATCCGAGGCCACCGGGCCATCTGCCGAGGAGATCATCTGCTCAGGGCGTAGCAGAGCCCTCCAAAGTGAGGAGACGTGGAAGACGTCATGCAATCCCGCTAACTCCGGCGGTAGCTCCAGTCTATAGGCTAAGGGGCCGATTCGCTCCAGGATCCTATAAGGCCCCATATATCTCGGACTGAGCTTCTTCCGCCCACGCACCCACGAAACACCGTGTATCGGTCGTATCTTCAAGAAAACTCGGTCTCCCACCTGGAACTCCACTTGACGATGCCTCACATCGTAGTATTTCGCCTGTCTGCTCTGGGCTTCCAACATCCTGTCTCGGATCAATCTAATCTGAGCATCTGTATCTCCCACAAACTCCGAGCCTAGTGCCTGCGGATCCTCATCTAGAACCCATGATAGTGGGGTCCTGCACCTCCTTCCGTACAACGCCTCGTATGGAGCCATGCCTATGCTGGACTGATGAGCGTTGTTGTACGAAAACTCGACCAGTGGCAGCAATCTCTCCCAAGGCTCGCCACGGTCCAAAATACATAGTCGCAACAGATCCTCCAGTGTACGGTTGGTGCGCTCTGTCTGTCCGTCGGTCTGAGGGTGAAAAGTTGTACTGAATGTCAACCGAGAACCTAGATGGGCCTGGACAGACCTCCATTCCCTGGATGTAAACCGCCCGTCCCGATCTGAAACGATAGTCTTGGGTACCCCATGATAATGCACAAACTGCTCAATGAACCTCCGTACTAATACACTGACCGGTGTGTCCTTTGCCATTGGAATGAATCTGGCCACCTTTGTTAGTCTGTCCACTATCACCCAGATCGAGTCATTCTCCACACGGGATCGAGGTAGCCCATGTATGAAGTCCATGGCTATATCCTCAAACTTCAACTCCGGCACCGGAAGCGGCTGCAGCAAGCTTGCCGAGTTCCTACACTCCGCCTTCACGAGCTGGCAGGCCTCGCAATGCGTCACAAAGTACGTAATATCTTTCTTCATACCCGGCCAGTACATCGTCCTCTTCAAATCCTTTACCATCTTGGTGATCCCCGGGTGTATCGAATACTGGCTGCAGTGAGCTTCCGTCAAAATGTCCTCCCGGATCCAACCCCCTGCTGGTATGTAGACTCTGCCCCGAAAACACAGGAGCCCATCCCTCAAAGAGTAATCTCCTGTCGTGCCTTCCTCCAAGGCTCGGAATATCGGCTCAGCTCTCTCATCCAGCATCTGCCCATCTCTGATGCGGTCTCGAATATCATCAGTAGTAGCCATCGACCCCAGGTACTCCATGTATAGCTCCGGGTCATCCTCAGACACTAGTGAAATCTGCATCTCCTCGAATAATCTAACTAACTCCAAGGCCATCAGCTGCGGGCCTACTCCTGTCGTACTCGCTCTCCGGCTCAGAGCATCCGCGACCACGTTCGCCTTTCCCGGATGGTAGTGCATGGTATACTGGTAGTCCGACAGAAACTCCACCCATCGTCTCTGTCTGATATTTAACTCCTTCTGGGTGTCGACGTACTTCAGATTCTTGTGGTCGGGGAAGATATCGCAATGTACTCCGTAGAGATAGTGTCGCCAGATCTTGAGAGCAAAAATGACTGCCCCCATCTCCAAATCGTGCACGGGATAGTTCTGCTCGTGCTGCTTCAGCTGACGGGAGGCATAGGCTATTACGTGCCCATTCTGCATTAGAACGGCACCCATCCCCTGATAGGAAGCATCTGTATACACCTGGAATCCCTCCTTCCCTGATGGAAGAGCAAGGATGGGGGCCGAGGTGAGACGATCCTTCAGCTCCTGGAAGGCAGATTCGCATCGTGGTGTCCAAATAAAAGGGGACTCCTTCTTCGTCAGAGACGTAAGAGGGAGGGCAATCTGAGAGAACCCCTTTACGAACTTCCGGTAGTAACCGGCAAGTCCCAAGAAACTTCGAACATCTGAGGCCGACTTTAGCGGTGGCCAATCCCATACTGCCTAGACCTTTGCCGGATCCACTGCCAGACCTGCTCCACTGATGACATGGCCCAGAAAGGCCACCTCCTTTAGCCAGAACTGGCACTTGCTGTACTTGGCATACATCTCATGCTCACGCAGCTTCTCCAAGGTCAAGGCCATATGTCTCGCGTGCTCCTCCTCCGTCCTTGAATAGATAAGGATGTCGTCGATGAATACGATAACGAAGACGTCCAGATACTCTTCGAACACCCGATTCATCAGGGTCATGAATGCGGAGGGTGCATTCGTGAGCCCTAACGGCATCACTGTAAACTAGTACAAGCCGTATCTGCTGCTGAAGGCCGTCTTCGGGATGTCCTCCTCCCGAATGCAAAGCTGGTAGTACCCTGACCTCAGATCCAGCTTTGAGAACCAATGGGCTCCCTCTAGCTGGTCAAATAGCTCGTCTATCCTTGGTAAGGGATAAGTATTCCGGACTGTCAACCTGTTCAGAGCCCGGTAATCGATGCACAGTCGAAGGGTCCCGTCCTTCTTCTTAACGAACAACACCGGAGCTCCCCATGGTGAAGAGCTAGGCCGAACGAACCCGACCTCCACTAACTCCTGAAGCTGGCTTCAAAATTCCACCAACTCCTTTGGGGCCATTCGATAGGGAGCTCTGGATACCATCTTAGCCCCCGGTACGAGCTGAATCTGGAAGTCCTTCTCTCGGTGCGGGGGTAGCCCTGGTAGCTTCTCCAGAAACACGTCGGCGAAGTCCCGCACTACTGGAATATCTGCAATGGAGTCCTTGGCCACGACCGCCTCAAAAAGGACCTGATAAACTTCTTCCCCCTGCAGGTGGGCCTTAACGGCCTGCACAGAAGATAGTAAGGTACGGGGTGCTGGTATAATACCTTCGATGACAATGAATGAGTCGTCGTGCCTCACGGTGATCCTCTTCGCCACGCAATCGATCTGGGCATGGTTCCAATACAGCCAAGTCATGCCCAGGATCAGATCGTAATCTGGCATCTTCAGAACTGTCGTTGGTGCCTCAAATGCCTTCCCGCCGATCCTCGCTTCCATATTGCAATGAGCAGAGGTCATTATCTCTGATCCATCGGGTAGGCGTACCCTCATCATCTTCCCGGTGAATGGCTCCACACCTGCCAGTCCTTTCACGAAATCCTTCGACACGAACGATTGCGACGCACCAGTGTCGAAGAGGGTGTGAGCGGGCTTGCCGCTAACGAAGACTATGCCTGGGGTAATTAAGTGTCTTATTATTCTTGTTGCAGTTGTCTTCTCTTAATTTTCTAACCAGGTTATGTCTAGAATACTAGTTTATATGAAGAAAATTTAAAAGTACTGCCATACCTGTGATAACCTGCTCCGGGTTTCGGGGCTGTGTCAGGTCTAGAGCATACACCTGCTCTCTCTGGCCTGCGGCCTCGATCCTGAAATCCTCGCCCTCGGTCCTGTCCTCGTCCGCCAAACTGTCGGGGAGGTGGAGCGCCCTGATGTGCTGGTGGGGGTACTCGCCTCATAGGGCAGTTCCTCTTGATATGCCCCGGCTGGTTGCACTGATAGCATACCGGTGGCTGCTCTGCCGTCCTTGGCATTTCCAGCATCTGTATAGGCTGGGGAGCCAACACTGAAAGTTCATCTAGTGTCAACTACCTTCACCTATGGGGGGGGGGGGGATAGGTGACTTGCAGCGTATTTGGGGAATTAAAAATGTACCTGCACAAGAAAGCAAAACAACACAGCACAGAAAGGACACAAGCAATTTATAGTGGTTCCCCGATTTGGGTACGTCCACTTTCCCCCTTCGACCTATCTCCCAACCAGGGATGACTCGGTCACTTCACCAACAGGATTGAAATCCAATCCTTGCACTAACGGAAGGAACCCTTCCATACGTAGGAGTCAACACTCCCACAACACGGGTTGCACCCAACCCTACAACTAGAGACCAATCGGTCCTTTACAAAGAATTGAAAATAGCTTGTAAGAAATACAAACAACTTGAAGATCTAGGTGTCCCTTTTCGTTAGACTACTTGTTCTTGTAGGCAATGAAAAGTCCACAACCCTAGATCTTTCTTGGAGAGAATCTTCTCTAGATCGACAGCTTCAACAAGAGAGGCGGTGATGCTATGTAGATCCAATCTTCTTAGCAAAGTCGGCAAGGTATTCCAATGGTGACACTAGGATCGATCGTCTCGATCGATTCGGATGGGGAAGGTTTCCCGATCACAAATCAAGAGACAAAAGATCTCTGGATAGACGCGTGAGATGCTGTGCCCGACTAGGCTTCTATCGCCGGGAGAGGTAACGAAAACCCCGCTCAACGGTGGCGAGCAACTAGCGAGAGGCGGAGAAGGTCGGCCGAGCTCGCTTCCGATCTAGGGCTTGACGGCGGCTTGTTTTTCTTCGATCTGTAATCCGTGTTCTTACTGTTCACAAATACAGCATATTTATACCTTAGGTCATGAAGATGACCGTTGTGGGCCCCACCAGCAGTAAGACCAAAGTCCGGTTCAAAATCCCGCAGATAACGTGGACCGGTCCAGACAGATTCGGAAAAATACCCAAGTCAAATTCAGCGAGAATCGTGGGTGATTCTCGACGAATCGGCGAGAATCACTTACGATTCTCGCCGAATTCTACTTAGAGAATTCTGGTTGCACAGGTTATAGAGGCCGGGGAGAGTCGGTGGGAATCACCTTGGATTCTCGCCGACTCGTCGAGACTGCAAAGTCATTCTCGACGAATCGGCGAGAATCACTTGGTGATTCTCGACGATTCTGCCTTAGATGAGTTTTCTGACTGCGTCGAGACAGCCGGCCCAACCCGGCGAGAATCAACTAGTGATTCTCGATGAATCGGCGAGAATCACATAGTGATTCTCGACGATTTACACTTAGACGATTCTCGTCTTTCAACCCGTGAGCTGGTCTTTGGCCCATCCTTTCTCCTTGTCTGCTCTTGCTTTATCATAGCCCTGTACTTGAAATTAAGTACACCCCAATAGAGAGAGTACACGTAGGCCAACACACTGATCTGCTCAACGAGGGATTACGTCGCGCAGACCCGTGTATATTGACCCACTGCACCCTGACATTGGTGAGTACTTAGCGTGGAATAACTGCAAGCACAACTTAAAAGATTTCATCAAACACATTGTCTATTTACCTTAGCTTGTACAGGGGCTTCTTCAAATCAGGTACATTGTGGATACAATACCCAACAATCTCCCCCTATTTGAAGAAGCCTAAACCCTACAAGCTAAGGTGAATAGAGCATATAGGAATGAAAATCCTAAACTTAAAATTGAGTTAAGAGAGATATTCATTACCAATTTCTTGAGAGCAAACTTGGAGCCACCTTAGCCTTAGCCGAGAGGGTAATCTCCCCCTTTTCGGCTTCTGCAAATCGGGGACTGAAGCATGTGACACCATGCTCCCCCTCAGTTCTTGTACCTTTGCTTTCACTAAATTCCTAGCAGAGGCTCCCCCTAGACACATGAGCCTTGAGCTCCTGTAGTCTTCATTCCTCGTAGTTTAGCATCCGCTATTCAGTTTTGAACATACTGAACTTGGCCTCGTCAAGGGGCTTTGTGAAAATGTCTGCAATCTGCTTGTCAGTGGGAACATAGCAGAGAGAGATGTCCTTGTTCTCCACGTGCTCCCGAATGAAATGATAACGCACTTCAATATGCTTCGTTCTGCTGTACGATACCGGATTGTTGGCAATAGCAATTGCACTGGAGGAGTCGCAGTACATCGGTACTTCCTTGAACTGAAGATCATAGTCTGCTAACTGATTTCTGATCCAAAGGAGTTGTGCGCAATAGCTGCCAGCCGAGATGTACTCAGACTCTGCTGTGGAGGTTGCTACACAGTTCTGCTTCTTGCTATTCCATGAGATGAGCCTTCTTCCCAGGAATTGACACGTCCCGGAAGTGCTTTTCCTGTCATCCCTGCTTCCTCTTCGATTTCTGACACCGTCACGAGGATCTCCGATGATCTGTTCTCTAGGATGATCCCTCACGTGTCGGAGCTCTAGGAGTCTAGCATCTAGAGCTTTGACATCTTCTCGGGCTTCTCCTTCTTCCGGAAGATTTTCTCCATCCTGCTCGTCAACTTCTCCAGCTGACGTCGAGGTGGAAACCTTGACGTACTTGGGAGTTGCACCTTTAGCAGTCTCATCTAAACTTAGCTGTTCAAGCCTTTCACCGTAGTTAGCGTTATCTCTTTTCCCTTAATCTTATTCCATGGCAAGCCTGGAACATCTTTTGTCTAGGTCCCATCATGTACCTGGGTACCTAGACTATCCTGCAAAAAAGAATTACCTTTCCTTAGGAACCCAATATGTATTGGGTCCTAGGTTCTTGTCAGCATAAAAACACGAGTGCCTTCCCTCAGAAATCCTGTCAGGAAGACTACCTCTGCCTAGAGGAGGTGGAAACGCCCTTGCCCTTGACACAGAGGGGTTATGCCAACAATCTATGGCAAAGTGACCCACCTTGCCACAGCACCAACATGTGTGAATGTTATATCTCTATTTCTGACCTGACCCGGTGACTGAGGTAGTCAAGGACCTAGGTCTAAATGGGATAGAGCCGGATCTGCTCTCAAAATTGCCTCTTCCATCGTGACACTTGGAAGGGTGGAAGGAAGGCATGTAGTGAGCGTCATGAGGCCTGGGAGGTGGTGCCTTCCTTTCAGTCAGCACCCTTTCAGAGGCCCCATGAGCACTAACTGCATGACTTCTAACCCCCCCCCCCTTTTTGTGTCCTAGGGTGGTGAGATGAGCATTGAGAGCTGATATCAGCAGATTCATGCAGAGTTGGGGCTGTGGCCGAGAATACAAAGGGTTCAGAACGAGCCTTAGGAATTCTCACAAGGGTGGCCATGATAGCCCTTGCATTATGGGTGTTTCCACATGAGGGCAGATCACCCTTGCAGTGACCACGGTTGTTCCTGTGATCATACCTGTAGGCATGATGAGTACCTTTCCTTCCTGGAGTGGGGGGTCTAAATACCGTTTCCCCATTTCTCCATGAATTGATAATTCGGGAGATCCACCCGTTTTCTTCCTTTCTTTTGATAGCATCAACCTTGGAAAAGTTGAATACTATCCTCTTCTCATTCTCTAGACTACTCTCTAGATCTGAGATTTTAGAGTCCTTGTCCTTATTGGATGCCAATTGGAGAACCAATAAGATTTTCAGCCGAGCAATCTCCTGAGCTTGCTCCTCAACAATCAGGTTGCTTTTCTGAAGGACACTCTTCAGGGCATTAGGATTTACTGGAGGGCAATCATCCAAAATATTCCTGTCTTCAGGAACATGAGGAAGAGAGGGGCAAGGTGAAGAAGTTACCTGGTCCTGACTTAGCTGATCAGGAATAGTGTTAGGACTGACCGGGGCAGCTGAGTCAACCTCAGCTGAGCAGTCTTCATCAACTTCCTCCTCAGTCTCTGATAAGGACACAGGAGCCCTGATACTGAGAAATTGGTCATCACTTTCTTCTTTAGAAATGCTGACCCCCATATATGCCTCATCCTCTTGCTGACGACTTATCCCTACTCTGTCTGATCCCGCCATGAGGTCTGATACAGTTTGCCACAAGGACTTGGCCATCTTACACTTTTCAAGTCTTAACCGGGAAGGTCCAGTCCAGACATCCAGGATGATTTTACGAATCATTTTATCCAAGTTGAAAAGAGAGAATTCAATCTCAGACATTTCAGTAGTCTCCTTGGGGATCTGCATATCCTTTCCAGAGCAGGAGGCCTTCATGGGAATGAAGGGACCCTCTTCCAGAATGAGTGATGCTCGAGGGTCGATGGCCTCCTAGATGAAATAGTACTCTCATCTTCCATACAGGATAGTACTCCTTTGTGCATGAGGGGAGTCTTAGAGGAGGGACATCATAATCCAACTCCATGCTTGAGTCTGATCTTCTTGTTGACACTAGATGCAGGAACTTACTCGAGGTGTTAACCCCTTTTGTGAGTAACCTCCATCTGATACCACTTGAAAGTTCACCTAGTGTCAACTACCTTCACCTATGGGGGGGGATAGGTGACTTGCAGCGTATTTGCGGAATTAAAAACGTACCTGCACAAGAAAGCAAAACAACACAGCACAGAAAGGACACAAGCAATTTATAGTGGTTCCCCGATTTGGGTACGTCCACTTTCGCCCTTCGACCTATCTCCCAACCAGGGACGACTCGGTCACTTCACCAACAGGATTGAAATCCAATCCTTGCACTAACGGAAGGAACCCTTCCACACGTAGGAGTCAACACTCCCACAACACGGGTTGCACCCAACCCTACAACTAGAGACCAATCGGTCCTTTACAAAGAATTGAAAATAGCTTGTAAGAAATACAAACAACTTGAAGATCTAGGTGTCCCTTTTCGTTAGACTACTTGTTCTTGTAGGCAACGAAAAGTCCACAACCCTAGATCTTTCTTGGAGAGAATCTTCTCTAGATCGACGGCTTCAACAAGAGAGGCGGTGATGCTATGTAGATCCAATCTTCTTAGCAAAGTCGGCAAGGTCTTCCAACGGTCACACTAGGATCGATCGTCTCGATCGATTCGGATGGGGAAGGTTTCCCGATCACAAATCAAGAGACAAAAGATCTCTGGATAGACGCGTGAGACGCTGTGCCCGACTAGGCTTCTATCGCCGGGATAGGTAACAAAAACCCCGATCAACGGTGGCGAGCAACTAGCGAGAGGCGGAGAAGGTCGGCCGAGCTCGCTTCCGATCTAGGGCTTGACGGCGGCTTGTTTTTCTTTGATCTGTAATCCGTGTTCTTACTGTTCACAAATACAGCATATTTATACCTTAGGTCATGAAGATGACCATTGTGGGCCCCACCAGCAGTAAGACCAAAGTCCGGTTCAAAATCCCGCAGATAATGTGGACCGGTCCAGACAGAGTCGGAAAAATACCCAAGTCAAATTCGGCGAGAATCGTGGGTGATTCTCGACGAATCGGCGAGAATCACTTACGATTCTCGCCAAATTCTACTTAGAGAATTCTGGCTGCACAGGTTATAGAGGCCGGGGAGAATCGGTGGGAATCACCTTGGATTCTCGCCGACTCGTCGAGACTGCAAAGTCATTCTCGACGAATCGGCGAGAATCACTTGGTGATTCTCGCCGATTCTGCCTTAGATGAGTTTTCTGACTGCGTCGAGACAGCCGGCCCAACCCGGCGAGAATCAACTAGTGATTCTCGACGAATCGGCGAGAATCACATAGTGATTCTCGACGATTTACACTTAGACGATTCTCGTCTTTCAACCCGTGAGCTGGTCTTTGGCCCATCCTTGCTCCTTGTCTGCTCTTGCTTTATCATAGCCCTGTACTTGAAATTAAGTACACCCCAATAGAGAGAGTACACGTAGGCCAACACACTGATCTGCTCAACGAGGGATTACGTCACGCAGACCCGTGTATATTGACCCACTGCACCCTGACATTGGTGAGTACTTAGCGTGGAATAACTGCAAGCACAACTTAAAAGATTTCATCAAACACATTGTCTATTTACCTTAGCTTGTACATGGGCTTCTTCAAATCAGGTACATTATGGATACAATACCCAACAAACACCCCCTGGCTCCTCTGCTCCTGCCCAAACTCCTGACGAGGCTGATCCCCGTTCCTTCTCTCCCCAATAACCTGGCCCCGGGGACGGTCTCTACGACCTCCAATCACTGTATCATCAGCCGGTCTCTTCCGGCTCTTCACTGTAAGCTGATCCGCCTCTCTCTTCTTAGCCATCTCCAGAATCCTGGCCAGACTCCCCTCTGAGACGAAAAGGAGGGCCTGTCTCATGTCATCTTGCAGCCCCTTGTAAAACCTCCGGGCATAGCCAGCATCGTCTAACTGGTAAGCGTCCGCATAGCGGGCCAGGTGAGTGAACTCCTGATAGCACTCCACCACAGTCCTGTTCCCCTGCCTCAACCGCAGGAACCTATCCTCCAGGTCATCCCTCGCCGACTGAGGTACAAAATGGCCCAAGAGCGCTGCTCTGAACTCCTCCCAAGTAATATCAGCGCAGTCCATCCCCGCAAAGGTGGTGTCCAGCTGAGATTTCCACCACCTCTTTCCGTGTGACTCTAAGCAGGAGACTGCCAAAGCAACTGCCTCCTCAGTAGGGCATCGAATCCCTGCCAGCATCTCGTAAATGGTGTCCAACCATTCCTCCGTACGTACTGCAGACTCCGTCCCCTGGTAAGATGGAGGTGAAAGTCCCCGGAAGACAGTCATCCAATTGGCCCCGGGGTTTGGCTGTGGAGCCGGGGCTTGCTGAGCTCTGAAGGCCTCCAGAATGGCCGTCAATGTTTGCCCCATCTCCGTCTGCTGGAACGGAGCTGGAGCCGGTGGGGGCGGGACCTCATTCTGAGCCTGGGGTGTCCCTTGCTGTGGTGTAGGGTTCATTGCAGGCTACAAGTAAAAATTCCATTTGTTAGAGGATGTATGAATGGAATATAAGAAAGGTTAGGATGGACTTTCACATGTGATTTCCCTCATGGGCACACCACTGCTTCCGCTGCTAGTTTGTCCGCAAACTAAGCTCGCACGGGGGTGGCCCAAGGTTTTGTGGACTACTTCTCTTCCGATCGAGGTCTGCTCTGATACCACTTATAAGACCCCCCCTTTTTTTTTCTACCACCGGGGTCTTAGCCCAGAGTTGCCGCTTTGCGGTGGCACCGACTCACGGGAAGGCAACCACTACAAAATGCCAATTCTGCCGGCCCTTTTCGATCACAAGAGAGAGAAGTAATTAAACATAAAATGTAAACAAGTCCACATAAACATGTAAATAAAAGTGAAATCACATCCAGTCCATCAATAGATAATAACAGGAAATAGATAAATGGGCTCGAGCCCAGTACATCAGAGTCCTCACTACAAGTCACTCAACGCGGAAGCTATAAAACTACTAATCACTCACGAAGCTGGTCGCAGGTGCACCGGTGCTAGACTGTCCCACCTCCATGCGCACCGTACTTCGCTGGTGCTGGTCCCTGGACTGCTGGTCCCTATCTCCCATCCGGAGCTCCTGTAATGTTGTGATTTGAAAACAATTAGTCATAAAGACTAACCCCTATCATCCCCTACCCCTCCCACCACGGCTCCTAAGCACCGGGCGGAGAGGAGGAAAGGGAAGCTACAAAGGTGGAGAATAATCAAGAAGATGATAAGGGAGCTAATCTAACAATTATTTAGAGTAAAGTACAACTAGCAATCCTATGGTAGTAACTGGTAAAGAAGTGAAGTAGTAAGCATCAAATGTATAAAATGGCAGCTAGAGAATAGTAAGTAAACAAACAAGTAAATAAGTAAGTAACCTTAACTTAAATGAATGCCCATACAAACTTATAAGTTAAGGGATCTTCTGCAAGGCTCCCATCGTATAAAAAGTCTCATACCAATTTATACGTTGGGGTGTCGGTTGTATGCAATTATGAGTGTAGTGATATGTTATGTCATGATTCATGTAAGTGCAACTCACGCACACGACTCTATGCGCACAGACCATTAGTTCCCCCTGTTCGGGCAGCTAGCTTCACTCCCAGGAACCTCCGTAGTGGCAAACGGAGACAGTGGGTCGGGCCCCCCACTCCTAGGCGGGTATCCACACTACCAGGCCTAGCCCTTCCGTACGCCCCTAGAAGAACACAACCTAGAGTATCCGCGTACTACTGCTGGCTGTACCCACCAGACTTTCTTTGGCTAAGTGTCCCACACCGCCGAGTCAACGTACCGATGTCGGTGTGAACGACTATCAGATACCGAAGACCCACCACCTTTATTCTGTACTCCAACCCTCGAGCCCTCGGCCCCCGGACAGTCCCGTCCGTGCGTCTACCTTCAGAGCTACCGTCTGAATGGCAACCAAACCAATTATTCTACCTTCCTAGCTACCGAGGTGTGTGTATGTGCAACCCTAGTTATACTAGTTGCTCTTTTAATTTATTATTCCTATGGTTTACGTTAGCCCAGGACTGCCCCCGGCATACCCCGTGAAGGGCTCTCAAGGGGCACTAGGAACCAAGACGGCGGCATTACGGCCCGAAGTTCCCTTTCGCAAGGCACTTATTGTTATTGGTTGATCTCCCTTAACCCGATCCCCTTTTAGTTACTTTAGATCTAACCCTAGAGTATTAAGACTCTTCCTCTTCTTCCCGGGGTGGACGATCTTCCGTCATTCCCGAACACCACTTAACCTTAACCAGTCTCACACCCTACTTATCCTGACTTCCAATAATGAACTTAATCGTAGCTTGCCCTAACCAACCAGCAACTACCAAAATTCCATTTCCCAAGTTCACTATTACTCTAGTTCAATTTCCGTGGTTTTACTATATGCAGACCATCCTAAGCTATATGAGGTACACAAGGGGAGGTACTCCAAATTGTCTTCCAAATCTCCTATAATATTTACTGGAGGTCTACCATATCATAATTTGTCTAAATCCAGAAACTTAAAACTTTCCTAATTAATCTGATATTTATTTAATTTTTCCAAAGGATGGGCCATGGGTCATTTTAAACATGAACCACATGATCCTCCTAAGTAATGGCTACCCAAAAATCATTATCATTAAATAACAGCAAGATAACCTCAAATACAAATTTTCAGAATTTTACAGAAAGTATTTAGCCTCTAATTAATTTATCCAGTATAAACACGTTAATCCTACGTAAAGAAGAAAGTACTGAAATTACTCATCGGAAAATTACAGAAAAATTACTAATCGGTAGTATGACATAGAAAAGATCTTTGTGCAAAGAGTCATAATTTTACCAGCTTGCTAAACACCACTATAGATTTAATCAAATATTCAAGGTAAAACACACTTAATGAAGCAAGTCTTAGAATTAAACATCCAAAAATCCAATAAAAATTCACAGAGATTTAAAATCATAATAAACGTTCTCTGCTTAAATTTCATCAATTTCTAGGCAGTATGTATTCCATAATAAATTTTCTAAGCAAATCATACAAGCTACTAAGTCGTTAATGAAGTATCCAAAATAATGATCTTAAAATTCATAGTAAAATATCCAGAGCTTGTACCATCCCTATAATTCACTCTACCCAAATCTCATCACTTTTCAATATGATTTAGTGTCATTTCCTATCTCTACAAGTTTTGCACCCTAAACTAGGGTTAGGTTTTTAGGTATCCCAACAGTCTCCAAATCTACTAAGATTTCATCCAGAGAACTATAATGGCCCTATGGTCCTTTTCACCAAATATCGAGTCACTCCAAGGTCATTTGACCCCATGACCTTCACAAGCCACCAAGATCCACCCTTAGGGTTTGGCCTTGGTTCTTAGGGCAAACTTACCCCGATCCACCTCAAACTCTTTGAGGGGGTGCTAGAGAATATTACTAGCCAGTGGTAAAAATCTCAGCCTTTGTTGAGGTGATTTGACCACTCAAATCTCAAAAGTGCACCTTTAACCTAAGACCCCTTATTAGGGCAAAACTTAGGTTTGATCATTTCTAATCCAAACCATCTCCAAATGAGATGAAAAATTATACAGAACCTTATGGTGAACCCAGGGACCACTCATCAAAATCTAGGAGGGTTTGGAAATTATTTAGCCATATAATTAAATTAAGCTAGGATTATTGAATTTTCCTAAAAACTATAGAAAAATATTTCCCAAAAATCCTAATTTTTGGACGGTACCTAGATATAGGTAAGGCTAGGCCACACCCCAAATTTCAAGTCATTGTGATGACTGGATTGGAGTGGGGAATTTTTCTAAGGTCAGGACAACCCTATGGGTAGACCTCACCAAATTGAGTGCTGAGGTCTATCCAGTGGTCCAAAATGCTTGAAACAAATTTTAAAATTCCCGAGACTCCAAAAGATACAATATTGGTGTTGACCATTTTTCCTGTAGGAGCCTATAGGTATTTTTCCCAAATTATTTAATGTGACAGGTATTTTCATTCAGAAATTGTTTTTAAAATAGAATATAATTTAATGGCACTGTTCATCTTCTTCTACAGCCCGAAACCAGAGCCCTGAAAACTTATTTTCCTGTAGCTTTTCCAAAGCTATTTCCCGGCCATCCAGCCATCCAGCCATCTCCCTGGCCAGCCACCACCACCACCACCTCTGTTGAGGTGAGGGCTATCGTCGGGCGGCGGCACGGCCGCCGGAGAGGCGGTTTCCGGCGAACCCACCACCACGAAATTTTCGGAAAACCATGGAAACGCTCACCCGATCTGGCTATTTTGAGCCCGATATCTCTCCTAATGATTTCTAAGATCTATCCGCAGAAGAAGAGGGAGGGGAGGACCTTGTTCGCGGGCTGGAGGCGTGTAGAGCGTAGGGAAGCCATTGGCGCGGTGGTGGCGTCGCCGGAAATTCTTCAACAGCAAGGGGGAAATCTGAAACAGTTTGATGGAGCGTGTAACCTTTTCCTCTTGCTTTTATGAGTCTTTTATAGATCAGCAAATGGGAAGGGGAAAGGACGAAACGTTCATGGCCCTTAATATTCCTCTTAATGACATTTCGGTTATGGCAAGGCAGTTGAAATGCTGGAAATGAAGAGGTGTTTGCCAGGTGGCGATTTCCTATTGGACCAACATTTCCTTAATTTATTAAATAATCAGAGTAGGAAACGGCCCATAAATACTCCTGGCGTAACTTCCCATAATCAGAATTGATTACAACATCGGTTATCGAAATTTCCAGTCTGGCTGACGTTTCGGTCTTGGTCACGGGCGTGACACATAGGTCACGGGTGTGACAGGCCCGGGTGGCCAATTCTAGGATCGACGATCGTCGAACTGAGATCGACGATCGTCGAACTGAGATCGACGATCGTCGAAGGATGGTCACGCCCTTGGTCACGGGCGTGACATGTGGGTCACGGGCGTGACAAGCCCGGGTGACCAATTCTGGGATCGACGATCGTCGAACTGAGATCGATGATTGTCGAAGGGTGGTCACGCCCTTGGTCACGGGTGTGTCATGGGGGTCACGGGCGTGACATGGTCATGAGGCAAAATCCGTACTCGGCGATCGTCGCGCTGAGATCGACGATCGCCGAAGGTGTCACGCCCTTGGTCACGGGCGTGACACCTGGGTCACGGGCGTGACATGGCCATGACGCAAATTCTACGTTTCGACGATCGTCCCGCTGGGATCGACGATCGTCGAAGGTGTCACGCCCTAGGTCACGGGCGTAACACATAGGTCACGGGCGTGACAGGCCCGGGCAGAAAAAATTTTGCGCCCGACGATCGTCTCACTGAGATCGACGATCGTCGAAGGAGTCACACCCTAGGTCACGGGCGTGACGGATCGGTCACGGGCGTGACCAACCCGTGACCCGAAATCTCGGTCGATTTATTTCAGTTTTTGGGCTTCCTAGGGTTCTATCACGACCAACCGACTCCTAGGGGTCTAGCCGGAAATGGGATGTTACACAGTCAGAACCCGGTGAGTGTCACTGGATTGCAGTCAAGAATATCCTGAAGTACTTAAGAAGGACAAAGGATGTGTTCTTGGTGTATGGTGGAGAGGAAGAGCTCGTTATAAGTGGTTACACGAACGCTAGCTTCCAAACTGATAGGGACGATTCAAAGTCTCAGTCAGGGTTTGTGTTTTGCCTTAATGGAGGAGCTGTGAGGTGGAAGAGTTCCAAGCAAGAGACAGTTGCTAATTCTACAACAGAGGCCGAGTATATCACTGCAGCTAACACAGCGAAGGAGGCTGTATGGATTAGTAAATTCATCGGCGAGCTTGATGTAGTTCCTAGCATTGTTGGTCCCGTAGTTCTCTACTATGATAACAATGGTGCAATTGCACAATCTAAGGAACCTAGATCTCATCAGCGCTCCAAGCACATACTTCGGAGGTTCCATCTTATTCGTGAGATTGTCGAACGAGGAGATGTGAACATTTGCAGAGTGCCGACTGAGGAGAATATTGCGGATCCACTGACAAAGCTTCTCGCGCAGAGAAAGCATGATGGTCATACTAGTTCGATGGGTATACGATACCTAAATGATCAACTCTAGTGAGAGTCTTGTGGGTTGCGTGTAAACATATATTCTGTTGGCTATTTGTTATTTATTCATATGATGAATTGTGTACCAGAATTTTCCTTTTACAATTAATGGCAAGTTCTTTTATTATGATTTTCTATGCAATAGTTAAATGTTAACATAATAAATACCCTTAGAGTGTTCGCTTCCATAGGACATCAAGTACGTGACTTGAATGTGAGAGCCTATGATTTATTTGAAGCTTCATTCTTGAAAGGTCCATGGTCGTTGTATCATCATAGAAGCTAAGGGTGATGATGATACATTAAGACTAGCACGTGCGTTGACAGATGAACAGTTCTCACAGGTCATGATATTTGGATATCAAGTCATCACGTGGGTACTTGTTAATGAACAAGTTGTACTGGACAGACCCAACCTGAGACTACTCTATGGATTGTTATCTAAACGTGTCACGAGTAGGTCCCAATTAACAATGGTGTTGTGGTCCTTTGACCTGAAGTCACATCATTCATCAAGTGAGGAAGAGCGTACTTTGATGCCATCTAAAGTCTTCCTTGAGAAAGGTTGATGATAAGGGTGGTTGTTGGGCACGTTACGAATCATTTGGGTGTTTGTATGTGAGCAGATATGAGATTTGTCCTCCTATGTGATAGAATTTGCATCCATGGGCCCCTTGATGGAACTGGACTGAGAAATGCATGGCCATGCTTGGTTGAGTCAATATGTAATATTGGACTCATCATTCTCTGGAAGTCCGTTCTAGATCAAGAAACTTGGATTGAGCTATTATGAGGGTGACACGGTCCATACCTCTAGTTCTTTCTGGATGTAAGGGACAAAGGGACAAAGACAATGCTGGGACATTGTTCATAAAGGCTTTTGAGTTATGAACTCTTATTGCTTGGGTAGCAATGATGCATTGCTAGATGCCGCTCATTGTTTGTGAGGTTTTTGGTTTGATACTTTCAAGATCAAGTGGGAGACTGTTGGAGTTACCATAGTGATCTAGAAGTAGTCAAACGTGTAATCTCACTGCCAACGCGATATGAGCCTGCAGGGTCGCACATAAGAGCATGTGGAGAAGTTGGAAGATTGACTATGTTGGTAAGGGTTACCAATCACCATACATCATGGGGGTCAGACAAATGTTGCCAAGGAGATTCGTCGAGAATCGTCGAGTATGACTCGCCGACTCTCGACGAATTCGTCGAGAATCAAGGACGAATTCGTCGAGAATCAAGGATGGAATCGTCGAGTATCAGCAGTCATCGAGTATGACTCGCCCAATCTCGACGAATTCGTCGAGAATCGAATTGTTGGATTCTCGCTGATTCTATCTGTGAATTCTCGCTGATTCTGTCTGTGGATTCTCGCCGATTCTATCTATGGATTCTCGCCGATTCTGTCTGCGGATTCTCGCCGATTCTGGAACCCTATGCTATGTGGTCTGCGGATAGCGATTCTCTTAGATCTGTTTATACCTTTGGTATAAATAAGGCCTTAGGGTTTTGGGATGAAGTGTGTGTTCTCCTGCGGCCGACAAGAACCCGACAGAAACATTCCACCGTTCTGCCAATCCGCCGATTCCCGAACCCCGTCGGACGGAAGAGTTTCTCTTCCGCCGCATCGTTCGCTCGGCCGACCACCTCCTCTCCGGCGATAGTCGCCGGTGTTGCTATTCCTGGCGCGGACCTAGCAGTCCGTGGAAGTGCAAGGTGCAGTCGATTTCCTTCCCGATCTTTCGTTTGACGAAGCTCGGTGTTCTCCTGCTCGTGTGGATCTCTGTAGAGACGTAGACGTTATTCTACGTAGAACTCGCCACCGACAAGGACTCATATCTTGGAGCATCTCTGTTGAGTTTTGACTCAACACCGGAAAGGTAACTTTTACCTAGTTGTTTGTTAACTTCTTAATTCAACTTTCATGGCCTGATCCCATCTCTTTTGGGTTGTTCTTGATGTTTTAATTCCTTCCGCTGTGTGCACAACGGTTGTGCCATCTTCCAAGAGAAACCCAACAAATTATAGATTTCTCTCCCATATGTTCTCAGATCATTCACACTTTTGATGAACTTTTTATAACACTTAATAATAGAGTCCTTTTCTTTCCAGAAGGCCTCATACTCCTGATTTAGTAGTGACTTCCTGCCATCCCTTACTTCTTATATACCTTATACATACGCAATGAGAGAATGCCACATCTCTTTTTTTGTCTTGCAGCGAACAAAATTCTTAAAGGTAGATTCATCAAATACACTGACTGGTATATTTTTTAGCTATTTTATCCATAATTACAAGTGTAGCCTCATCTTTATCCATTGCTTTATACTTTTTAGGAACTTGTCTAATTGGATCTATGGTTGAGGCTTTAGTAGGAATAAATTGGTCTTCTTCAATTATGATGAAGATCCTTGGGTAAGAGGCTTCTATGAAAAGCTTGACCCTTTCCTTCCATATGGGAAGTTTTTCTTGTTATAGATGGGCAACTTTATAAAACTTAACTCTTTATAGTTTTCTCCAGCAGGCATGGTGGCTGGACTATTATCACTTAAGTAAATTTTGTTCAAGCAATTTAGTTCATAAAAGAACAATCTCACTTTGATACCACTTGTAAGTTAAGGGGGCAGTCTACACACCTAGGGGGTAAATAAGTGTTTGGCCTTTCTGAAAATATTTATGGAATTAAAATAGAAATCACAACATAGTCAAACACATAGCTCAAGCACACGACAATTTTTAGTGATTTCTCAAGACAGGTAAATCCACTTTCACCCTTCATCTATCTATCAGTGTGTTAGCCTCAACAATCTCCTTCAAATATTCAGATCTTTAGATATTACATCTCAGAGTCAAATACTTCTACCTCAAGAACACACCCAGTTACCTACCTTAGATCCCAATTACAGGATTTTA
The DNA here is from genome assembly GCA_039513925.1 of Platanthera zijinensis. Classification (NCBI taxonomy): domain Eukaryota; kingdom Viridiplantae; phylum Streptophyta; class Magnoliopsida; order Asparagales; family Orchidaceae; genus Platanthera; species Platanthera zijinensis. Next base: position 12,761,763 of record CM077098.1, read on the forward strand.
CCTTAGATTCACTTACAGTATCTTATAGCTCAGATTCACAACTTAAATCCTAACCCAAGGTTCCAAAACTGAAACTTACACTAAGTTCATAAGGACCCTACCTTGGTTTTTTTATTAAATCCTACATAAGTATTTATAGATTGTTATAAGATTTTTCTAGACTCAACAAGATAAATCTTCAAATTCCTTGAGTATTCTTGAAGCCATATGAGGAGGGATTCAACTTGAGCTTCTAGTAGAGTACTTGAAAAAGCTGCATTAGTGAAAGTAACTTCCTCTGCACTTTTGAAGATCCTTCTTCTTGCTTCTTGTAGATTGAGCCTTGAATATTTTAGCAAGATGAATTGATCTTGTTCTTCTGAAGATTGAAAAGATTAGCTTTTCAAATTATCTTCTCTAAGCTTGAGCTTCCTGTTGAGAGAGCACATGAAAAATGAAAACAGCGGAAAACTCCTTTTTAATTTGATTGATTAGTTAGGGGTTGCTTTTCACTATCTCCTCCCTTTTATTTGACTAAACTTCTTAACGGCCAAATTCATGCAAACTTTATGTCAAAAATATTTTTACTTAAAGATTTGATCTGATTGGCCCAATCGGCGGCGGTAATAAATTGAATAACATTAAAATAGCGCGTCTAGATGAATTTGAACTTGTCTCGACGATCAAAAAGTGTATATTCAAATCTACTTCATGTCTGGTTGAATCCTTTGATGTATGGTCGAATCCTTTGATTTCTTCCAAACCTTTAACTTAAAATAAATTTCTCTCAAAAGCTTTCTGTCAAATGACTCCATCAGTACTTCTAGTAGAATTATGACTATCTAGATGAATCTGACTGCTCATTTCTGTAGATAGTATAATCTGGTCAATTATGTACTTGGATAAATTTTCATAAATACTGCTTCTTCTTCATGTGTGGTCGACTGGGCCTTGTCGAATCACTAGACATGCAGTCAAATTTGAACTTGGTCAGGAACATATTTAAACAACACTTCAAGTCAACTTAAGATTTAAGGGACTCTAGTTGAATGTTCTTCATCCTTCATCACATTCGATTGGATGTTTAGTCGAATCAGTACTTAAAAAAATTTATACATTCTTAAGATATTAGCTCAGATCCTCTTGATTCTTGTACACAAATGATAATAACTTCCAATCTAATTTGTACTTGAATAGATATAACACTTAGAATTCACCTTTTGATTTATCTCCATCCTTTTAAATGAGCAGCTAGATCATCTAGAAGAATTTTTTTACTTAGACAAATTCTCATATTCAGGCGATATCTACTCAAATAATTTTCAGTCTTCTACATGATCGGTTAGATGATCCAGACAAATATGTACTTAAGTCAGGTTTATACATTATGTGCATCTACTCAAATCGTCTTGATTTAACTACACAATTGGATATATGGTCTAACTGAATGACTAGTTGCCTAGTCGAATTTTGATTTGGACAAATTGTAATCTTCCTGAAATTAGCACAACTAAGCATGCACATCAAATACATTGTGTGTTTATCTTTATTGAGTGGACATCATCAAAGCAGCGATATTGTGGGCAATTTTCCCAACATGCTCAACTTGAGAGGCTTCCTGCCTTAACCGGACAGTTTCAGGCGAGAATCACTGTCATAAATTATTTTGTGGGAAATTCTTTTCACTGATTGCAAAAGGAGAACATGCAGTTAAACAACGAGATTAGAGTTGTCACATAAAAATGAAAACAGTAAAACAAACCGAAACTGAAACCAAAACTGCAAAGAATCAGACTGAACTATTCATGAATTATTTAGGTTCTGGTTTTAATTTTGGAATCGCAAATAATATTGGTATGGGTGCAGTTCCTTCATTTTATTATCCGGATCTGAACCAGAACCATAACATAAAAGTCTCGAGCGGTTTCAAAATATTTAGACTCGATCTGGACCGGACCAAAATAGAACCGAATGACAATCTGTTTTATAATATATATTTACTTTTTTTATTTTTTATTTTTTTTAATATTAATAATATAGATTTATTATATATACGACAATACCTATATCAACCGTCTGAATTTAGCACCGTACGATTGCAGCCATACTTAATGTTGGACCCTGTTAACATACAAAAATTGTATTTGGTGGTTATTTAATTTTCTTGATGATTATATTATCTATTTTGTGCATGTTTATGCTTGTTATTCATCAACTACTTTTGTAAAGCGATTGTTTTTGTCGAGCAATGAGTATTACATTATTACTTATTGTCCATCGTGCTAATGATTAAATCATGTTAATTATGATTTGAATCTGATTTATTGTGATAATATAATATTACCTATTTTTTTATTCAGTACGTCAAATCGGATGTTATTGCATGTATATTTGTAGTAGTATGATTTTAATATATTTAGACTTAAGAAACCATGAAATTAATGCTCCAACTATTTGAATTCCAATCTACTTTTCAAATATACATTTTTAAAGATATAATAATCTTTGTGAATGTGTCTAATGACTTAAATTATAAAGTTATAAAATAATTAAAACTATAACACATAAAACTGATTGGAACCAGGCCGAACCACATAGATCTAGACCAAACTGTTTGTGGCTGATTTTGTTTTGGTTCTTGTTGAACAAGAACTGTTGACACAACAATTTCAAAAATTATGCTAGAACAAAAACCCGAACTAGAACAGATCAAACCAAATATGATTTTTGTTCTAATTTGAAGAATCGTTACCTTAGCAGTTCGGTTCACGATTTTAGTAGAACCAGAACCGTGATGGCTCTAAACGAGATAGATAGGTTAAGAGAAGAGGGTGTGGTAAGATATTACCTTGCAATTTTAGAAGTTAGCTAAAGTAAATTGCATGTTCTAAAGTTACTTTATTTCATTTTATGGAAGATGAATGATCCCACCAACCTCGCTTTCATGGAGGAAGTCCTCGGACACTACCAGAAAAGTGTCGAGTACACTTTGAATCACCACAGGGCCCGCATCAATCTTAATGAAGTCTTTGAAGGAACATCCTTCCTAGATATCTACCCTATCATTGCTAGTAGGGTGGCCATCGTGGATAGAGCGACTAATGGTTAAGGGGTAGAAGGTGAAGAAGAAGTCGAAGATGAAGATGAAGAAATTTAGATAGTAGGGTAGAGGAGGATAAAGAAGTAGAAATGTAAGCAGGCGAGAAAAACCCGAGACCACAGGGGTCGTGCAAGAGGGAAAAGAGAAAGAAGAGAATGGGGAAGAAGATGAAGAAGAGGACAAAATCGAGGAATAAGATGAAGAAGGAAGCAAGGAAGAGGACGAAGAAGGATCTTTGAAATATGGGTCTTCCTCCCATTAAGACTATTTGCAGAGCTCGGGAGAAGGCTATGTGATCTCCAAGTGATGTCTTGCAACAAAGAAAGCTAGGACTAATGATTAGAAATAGGACTTAGAAAAAAGATATAGACTTTTTATTTTTAGCAAGCTCACGGTCAGTTTTTGTTGGTCGCGCAAGCTATAAAGTTGTAGTTTTTGACATGAATGAAAAGATACAATTTTACCTCCCATGTTCTTCCTTCTTTTATCGCTTACTTGTCATGTTCTGAGATTAAATGAATGATTAGTTTACTAACAGTGTCGACCTATGTGATCTCATCTTTTCTGTTCGCATTGCTCAAGATGTTATAAATTTCAGAAGTCTTCTAAAACATGTTATATGAAGAGCATGCCAATAGATATAAGGCAATCAAAATACTACTACCTTAGTTATGATGGAGTGGCTAGGCGGCTGACGAGAAGCGAGACTGCAACTTGCCTTGTAAATTATAGAATTGCCATGAATGTAATGAACTTGTTTTGAATGATTGCTTGGCCGATTAGACAACACAACTAGCATACATGATAACGAGTAATGAAATCTTGAGATTCACCACAACATTATTTTTAAGAATGACAGTAACCAATCTCAAAAAACTGTATGACTTAACTACTTAAGAGATAGTTGTGAATATGCAATCATAATAAAGTTAACTATAGAAAGACTGAATGCCAGAATACAAACTTGAATAAAAATACTAAGAGAATGGTCTGCGGTTAGATTTCATGAAGACATAATAGATTCCAATGATACTCCCAACATGTTTTTCACTTTATAATAAAATCCAGGAGACCACATAATTGGATTAAACTACTGACCACAGTTGATTATATATATACAAAGACTTCAGGAGGATAGTTTTTAATCAAATTAGTCGAATCATTGTGCAATATAATGAATTCCATATGGTATTGTTGATAGTAATTTCAGCAAAACAACCACAAGAAAAGTCTACAGACTAAGATGACCAATTGGGAAAGTGTGTGTATATAGCAGCAATATTGCTTTCCTCAGAGAGGTCATCAAATATGTAGTAGCCATTTTAGAATAAGCGACTTCGAAGGTCAAAGTAATCTTGACTGCCCTTAGCAGAACAAAGAGATCCATTGACTAAGATGACCGATTAGGTAGTTGAATACGAGGCAACATTGATTTCCTCAATGTTATAGTCTATCACTAACTAGGAGATCTCGATGGTTACATGTTCCTGACCTCAATTTTTAAGAGAACTTGCAGAACTAAAAAGCATGAGGGCTAAAAACTAGGGTGACTAATTGGGTAAGGTGCGCACATAAAACAACAACATTATTTTCCTCATAGAGGTCACAAAATCTATACTACAATCCCCCTAGTCCACGACAGAGTTGATTGATCACCTAGAGTTCAACTAGATGCATAGGTGTGTCATATGTCTACAAGGATCCTCAAAAGAGAGGCTCACATGCTAAGATGATTAATTGGGCAGATGCACATGAGGAAACATTGCTTTCTCAGAGAGATTATTAGATCTATGGCACCTTTACACAATGGGAAAGCCGACGGTTAAATGTTTTTGCCCTCCACTTTAAGGAAACCATTGCTAATAGGCTAAGATGATCGATTGGGTAGGTGTGTGTATAGTATCACTGCTTTCCTCAGAGAGATCATCAAAGATATGAAAAATCCTTGAGGCGCCACAGTGAGTAATGAGGAGTGTTCGAGGGTCACAAGCTAAGATGATCAATTAGGCATGTGTGTGCTATAAGAGAGATGGCATTTCTTTCCTTAGAGAGATCATCAAAGTAATAATTAAATCCCCATAGATGCGCTATAGAGATAACATTCACTAAGACCTTCCTTGATGTAGAGGTGTGCTAGATACCAGCGAGGATTCAACATCCTGAATTCCTCCACATGAGATTGGCAAGATCCCACAACAACGTGAAAAATCTTCTCGCTACGTACGATCATTATGGTGTTATGCTAATGACTATAAATTCATAGGGATTAAAGCTAGACTCGGCGATGTCTCCTTGGTTAAATGGTCATTGTTAAGAAATTGTTTCAAACTCATTAAAAGAGATAAGGAAGAGGGTCAATATGATGATCATCATTGTTATTGCATTATATTGAGGTAATTGAAAGATAAGGGAGAAGAATACATTGATTAAGATAATAATCATTTAAGATCATCACCACTCCAGTTGTCGGAGATTTCTTCTCAATCGTACGCCTAACACCTTTTTAGCACCTCTTTGATAATAAAGGAACTTGTTTAGTTGGGATTGTGCTTCCCAACTTAACCAGCTTTTATTGTAGCATCAACTTTCTTTAAGACTAGATCTCCAACCACAAAATTCTTGACTCTGACATTCTTGTCAAAATGCTTTGCCACTTTTATATTTACTTCATCCTCCCTGATCAGATCCTCATCCCTAAGTTCTTCAACGAGATCAAAGCTAAATTTCATTTCCTTATCATTTTTATTCATCTAATCTTCATTTTCTTGATTTAAGAGCATGATTTTTGGACTTAAAACCTCAAACTCCACTGGAATATATGGACGTCTCACGGGTAGCTAAGGAAGGTATAATCCTGAGAGCCCAGAGAACAAAAGGAAGCTGATCCGCCCAATTTCCACATATATTTTCAACCTTCTTCTAGAGAAGATTTAGGATTAACTTGTTCGCAGCTTTGACTTGCCCATTGCTTCTTGGATGATGAACTGAAGAGAACCGCAGCTCTATCCCAATCTAGTCGCAAAAGTTGATCATTTCTAAATTATTGAATTTAGGACCTTTATTTGTTATGATATCCATGAGAATACCAATGTCTACATACGATCTCAGCCCAAATAAAATTTTTGACGATATGGGTGGTTGTCTTGGCTATTTCCTTAGCCTCAATCCACTTCTGAAGTAGTCGATCATGAATATAATAAAGCGACGCTGCCCAATATCAACTAGAAAAGGACCAAGAACAACCATTCTCCAAACAACAAATGGACACAACGTTACTATGGACTTAGATGTTAAGCTGGCTGAAGCTAAAGAGGAGTAAAATTCTGACATTGAACACACTTATTCGCAAATACTTTTGAATTCTTCCTTGTATGAGGCCAGAAATAACCTTATCTCAAAATTCTCTTCTCTAACATTCTAGCTCCTGAATGACTATCGCACTCTTTGGAGTGAACATCTCGAAGAACAACTGGAATTTCCTCTTTTGAAACACATCTTACCAATGGTGCCCTAAAATTCTTCCTATAGAGAATTCCTAACAAGATATGGTAATTAAATGTCTTAGACCTAAACCTCTTCTGATCTTTTATAGACTTATGAAAATTGCATGTAGAAAGATAGATGATGAAAGAATCCATCCAGGGTGGACAATAGTCAATCTGTATCAACACTCCTTTTGCTGGTGGATCAAAGAACTCTGAAGAATTTCATCTAAAAGAAGACAAAACTTAGCTAGTTCATCTACTTCTCCATTTTCTGATCTTGGGATATGTTGAATGGTGAATCTTTTGAATCTGCCAATTTCACTCATGACTAGCACCAAATATTACTGTAGACTCAGATGTCTGGTCTTAAAAGTAACATTAACTTGAGATTCCATCACCAAGGAATCTATTTTGACCTCAACATCTTCTATTCCCAATTCTTTGACAAACCTAAAAATTTCAAGGAGTGCTTCATACTCCTCCTAGTTATTGGTAGTCAGGAAGTAGAACTTCACTGCTTGATCCAACCTAACACCACTGTATTAACTAAGATAACTCTTACTACTGAAAAATCCTTGCCTAAAGTCCCATCAACATAAATTGTCCAGGCCAGAGATGATCTGAATTTTTTCTCCATACAATCTTCTGCTATATCAATAACAAAAATTTACTGAAACCTGAGCCTTAATTGTCATCATTGCCACTTAAGAGATATTAAACTCGTTGAGATCTATTGCCCATTTAGCAAACCTACTTAAATTCTCGAGCTTCTTTAACACATTCTTTAATGTTAGATTGGTTACCACTTGAATCGAATGAGCTTTGAAATTGGGATTGAGTCTCTGAGCTAACATGATAAAACCTAGAGCTAGCTTTTTAAGAAAGGCATATCATGACTCTACATCTTTCAAGATTTTACTGACATAGTATATATAGAATTGCTTCTTCTTTTCCTATTTATCACAAACTAAACTGTTAGCATCTATACCAACCCCCAAATAGATATAGAGTACTTTTCTTGCCCAAGAACTTTAGAGCATAGGAGTTGATGTTAGCAGCTTATTGAGCTGACCAATAGCTAAGACACACTCTGTTGTCCATTCGAACTTTGAAACTCCTCACAAGGTCTTGAAGAAAGGATCACACTTATCTCCTGATAAAAAAATAAACATGATGAGATAAGACATCCTTCCCCCTAAATGCTAAAATTCCTTGGGAGACCGCGGAGATGCCATATAAAAATTGCTTTGAATTTATCTGAATTGGGAGAAAGACCCTCAAAAGTAAGGATATGGCCAAAACATTTCCCTTACTTGCCCCATAAACACATTTTTAAGGGATTAAATCTCATCTTAAAAGCTCATAGAGTAGTGAGCATCTTAATGATGCCACTCAAGTGTGCTGAAAAAGATTTACTTTTGATTAGCAGATGGTTAAGGTATACTTCAAGTTTTTTCATTTTGCTATTTAAAAACAAAGTCCATCATATATTGATAAGTTGCACTAGCATTTTTAATCCAGAAGGCATTACGCGATAGAAAAAATAACCATTGTTCGTAATGAAAGAGGTATGAGGAATGTCGGGCTTATGCATTCTAATTTGATAGTATCCTAGGAATGCATCTAAGAAGCTCATATATGAATACCCTACCAAAAAATCAATTAAATAATCTATCCAAGGAAAGGGGTAATAATCTTTAGAAAATGCATTATTTAGCTTTGTAAAATCTACACACATCCTTCAATTTCCTCCAGCCTTCCTAACCATTACAACATTCGATACCTAATCATGGTATTGGATCTCTTAAATAAAATTTGCTTTGAGGAGCATGTCAATCTCCTCTTTAATAGGCTTGGTGAAAGCCAACGCCACTGCATTCTTCATCTGTTTGATTGGATTGAAGCTTATAGATATGTTGAGATGGTGACAAGCAATATATGGATCACCACATTTCATATCGTATGCTGACCAGGAGAATACATCCAAGATCTTAAAGTGATAGGAGATTAATTGAGCCTTTTCCTCATCTATCAGCTCCACATTGATGGAGAGTACCTTGTCTCCATCTTCTGCAGAAATACGAATAACTTGAATAACTTGGGAAGGATTTGGGCGAGCTCCTTCCTTAGCCTCTTCTTCCAAAGGTTCTTCGGCGACTTCCAAATAGCTGGAAACTTGAAGAACTAAAAGAGCCATACTACTCATCAGGGGAGGAATAAATTTAGTCACACTGAACATTTTCACATAGCACTCTAGAGAAAGCTTGGGGTCACTCTTGACCAGGTACTGCTTTCCTTGCAGGGTGAACTTAATTGTTAAATAGAAGTGGAAACTACAGTCTGATACTCGTTGAGTATATGACTCTCGAAGATTGTGTAATAGTTGCTTGGAGCATCTACCATGAAAAACATCACCTACTTTGTGATCCCAACTAGTGTCACTGAGAGTGTGACACTTCCTTTAACCTATTTTTGCTCGTTGGAGAAGCCATACATGGGCCCTTCATTAGAAAGGAGAGATTTGCCAATTTTTAGGGCTCCAAAGTTTAGCTTGTTAAGCAGGTTAACATAACTACTAGTATTAAACAGTATCTTCTCCACCATATAGTTTCGATGACTGCCTTAATACCACCATTTAATGGAGTAGTAGTTAGGAGGAGGTCGTCTTGGCCAAAGGTGACGACCCTCCTACTGGGAGCAGGGTAGGAGGTTGGAGCTACCTCTAAATGGAAGACCTTAGAGAGGATAGCCTTCCGGGATGACTCCAGTCTGGCCCCTCCATGAATACAAAAGAGGATCCGAGGCGACATTCATCATCAGCATTGACACACTCATTATCTTATGAGATATTACAGAGAAGGCCAACATCAATAACCTCTTCGCATTCCCAATACACTTCCACGACCTCCTTAACTTTGGAGGGGGAAGGCTTATCAGGGTCACTTTTTAGGACTAGATCCTGCAACTTCCCTTCCTTTAGAAGATTCTCAATGAAAAACCAAAGCGCTCGGCAGTTCTAAGCATAGTTCCCTCTCTCCTTGTGATTTTCACAGTAGAGGGAGAGATCCCTAAAATTAAACACAAACCTGAGTGGAGTCGATTTCTTATAGAAGGGCTGCTTTTGGATGATCTGCACAATGTCACTCATCAGAAGGATACGTTCAGTAAAAGATACTTGAGAGTCATCAAATTGTTATGTTGGACGAGCAACTGGAGGAGGAGGCAGAAAGAACTGCTGGGCTTGATGGGTTGGAGGAGCTGGAACAGCTGGGGTGGCCAACAACAGTCTTATTTGCTGAAACTATTGATGAACTAGATGATGGCGGTGATGGAAGAATTTCATCCTTTTTAAGCAAGAGGTTGAAACTCAGGGCAAGGAGGCCTCGTCAGCCACTGAAGAGCAACGAAAGAAGAACAAAAAATATTACTCTGACTTACCCTTAATGTTAGAGAAGTGATATAGGCGGGGTTTGAGATTTCCCCTTCTATAAAGCGACTGGTGATGTTGATCAACTCTTGGTAAGAACCAGGTTCTTTGGTGCTAACTTCGAACTTGAAGGGGCCTTCCCGGAGGCCACTAGTCAAAGCAACCTGATACAGAGAGGGATCAACATCTCTGATTATAAGTTTCTCTTCTTGGAAGCGATCCCTAAAGTGAGCGAGAGACTCACTTTCTCCTTGCTTGATTCAGAAGAGGGAGGCAGCGCCACTCTTTCGCTTCCTTGAGGTAGCAAATCACAAAAGAATCTCCCTTTGAAGCTCTGTGAAGCAGGAAATATACATGGGAGGTAGTGTGAAAATCACTCACATGCTTACCCATAAAATAATGTGACTAAGAGCTTGAAACGCATAGCATCTGTAACAGTCCTCATGGAGACTCGGACTCGAAAGCTTGAATATGAGAGACGTGATTGTCTCTCCTAATAAAGACCGGAAAGTAGGGCTCCCTAAATCCATTGGGAACAGTTCCTAATGTCAATGAAGGGAGATGGCTCTACCACTTCAATAGGAGTGGAAGGAGCTGGAAGATAAGCAGCTGATGAAGCTAAAGGATAGGGATAATCCTCTTGAAAGTACAAAAAAAGGACTTCCTTTGGTTGCTTCTATATAAAATTCACGGTGAGTAGCCACGAATTCTTCAAACTTGGACCCCCGAGGAGCTACAGGCTGAAGAGGAGGATGAGATGGAGGAGAAGGAACCTCCTCTAAGGCATCTGGGGGGAACTAGAGGAGTCACGGTCACCATTGTCTGAGGAGCTAGCCATTGAGTGAGCGCAAACAAGGCTTGGCTCATGGCCTATAATTGTTGAACGGTCTCGTAGAGAGACTACTCAAATATCTCCAAGGTGACCACACCATCTGGGCTTTAAAAGGCTGGGTGCTGTGTGAACTCGCCGTTAGATATGGCTAACCACTGACATCACCAAACAACTCAGATCTGAAGGTCATATGTTCTTTTTGTTGGTGCAAAAATTGCACCTCCAAAACTACACAATGAGGGATGTCAGTGCGAGGAGAAAACTGTGAGTTGAAGGTTACTGTGTGCTAGGAAATGTCACACACGCATAGAGAGGTCCGCCAAGCGGCGTGACCAAACTTACCCATCGCAGTGGATGCTACATGTAGCCGAAAATTTATTGGACTGGAGAAAAAGATTACAAGGAGAGAAGAAAAGGAGCTCGTGTTGAATAGGTGGTCGCTAAGGAAAAAGATTTATGAATGCTTCCACAAAAGGTGAGCTTAAGGATTCGAATCAGCTTGTCTTAAGGGTATTGTTCACCCAAATTTATAGGCTTAGGGAATTTCCTGAATGGGTGAGGCTTAAAATTATCGGATGTCCTGGGTACTAGAGAACCAGGCAGAGGTAAGGAGATATATTGTGTGCAAATAAAGAGAAAATAATTTGACCACACAGTCGTACGATCAGCCTTTAGACTAGCTCTGCTCTCCCTAGATCTATACTCCTTAACAGCCTCGGCAGTCGGAGCGGTCAACGTTGGCCAGACCTCTCTGACTGCCCTTGGAGTACATCTACTAACAGAATTCTGGGTAAATAATCACCTCACCACCATACCTTATATTAATCATAATAATGATTACAACATGTCGAGCACTTTGGAGTCATCCTCTGATACACAATCTTGAGACACTTATATGCATCATCATAATAATCATCACAAATCTGCCACTATGGCCATATATAGGCATCACACATCATGCATAATTCAGCATACATGTCAAATTTTCTAATGCATCCTTGCTAAGGTCTCAATCCCACGCCCCCATGGTTCCAATTGAACCAAAATAAATCGCACCATCCATAATTAATATAGGAATTCTTTCCATGCAAGAAAATTTAAAATGTATGGGTATATGATAGTCCTAAGATTTAAGAGAGGGGTAGTTACCCTTGAAGCTTTCTTTAGTGCAATCGTAGGTTGGAAGGATAAGATTGTGGCATCCTCTAGGGATAGATCTATAGTTTTGACGATTCTACTCAGCTCCAGCAACATGATCGCTCAAGCTAGGTTTTCACCCTTTTTCTCTCACTATTGTCTTTTCTAGGAATAAAGAAAGTGTATTTTGGATTTCCCAATTCGACCTAAGTCTCAGGTAGAGTCCCCAAAACTAAGATTATTCCCCTTTTATTTTATGACCTCGATCGTGTTCATTTTAACTTAAAGTGTCGTCAACTATCTAATGTATGGGTGGTTTGAGGACCACTGAGCTGTAGGAGCACTGCACGGCTCTGAGGTAGGAATCTTTGTGGTTCTGAGGTAGGGTTCTGAAGAGAACCTAAGTGTAAGGCTGAGGGCCTGGGGTGTAAGCTCTGAGGAGCATTTTGGAGGAGTTTGTGCCTTATCTAACATAAGTTAGAAAGGTGGGAGTGACAGTGGATGTACCCATTTTGGGAACCACAATAAATATCTGTGTGCTTTTTTGTGTTGCTTGTTCTTCTTTTACATTGTAGGTACTAAGGACAAGCTTTAGATCACTTAGTAAGAAAACAACAAAAAGACTTAGGAATTTTCAAAGACCTATTCACCCCCCCCCCCCTCTAGGTGACTAGCTAACCTTGAATTAATAACTTGCAGATAGCCTTCCTCAACACTGAAATATATGATACATCATGCAAACCACTGGGTTTGGAAGGCAAAGCAAGTCAGTATGTTGCATCTCCAACATGCTCTATGATATCAAATGACCCTAAATATCTGGAACTTAGCTTCTTCAGGCTTTGGGTATTTGATATTCCTTTGAACAATTTGATTTTTAAGTATACCCAATCTCCCACAGTGAACTACATTTTTCTATGCTATGCATTAAAATTCTTTGCTTGTCTATCTTTGGAAATTAACAACTGAAAGTCTTTGTTTCAAGAGTAACTATACACCTAGAGGGGGGTGAATAGATTTTTAAGTCTTTATGACTACTTTTTTACTTTGGTGTGTTGAGAGTTAGATTATTGTGTTAGCTTTCAAGAAAAAAGATCAGCACATCAGTATTTATAGTGATTCCCCAAGGTATGGGTACATCCACTTTCCCTCTCACTTTTCTAACAGTGTGTTAGATAAGGCAATCTTCTCCAAACTCGGCCCAAAAAGCTTACAACACAAATCCATCAGGATCTCTCAGGCTTCCTCCAAGTCCTACCTCAGGCCACAACCCTACCCACTTAGAGTAAACTTTACTCTTACAACTCAGTGATCCTCCAGATCACCTACCTCAGGCTTAACAAGAAGCCCTACAACTCAGGCTAGAAGGATAGCCCTACACTCAGAGATAATAAATCTCCTACCTCAAATCTGACTTAGATCCTACCTCATGCACACAGGCCCTACCTCAGATTCTCAAAAGAATCCTACCACTCAGCATTTAGATTTTAGGCTTACAACTCAGATTAATAATTATCCTATAGAAAGATTAGATGTATGTTGATAATTGACTCTAGAGAAATGATTCTCTGTGTCTTCTTCCTGAACTGAGTAGACTCGGTCCTAACTTCTTCACAACACCAAGAAAGTAGATCTTCAGGTAGTTCCTTCTTGTGCTGAGAAGACAAATGCAGAGCACTACTTCTTCAAGCCTTTGATATAATAGTGTTGAGTGTAGTGGCCTTGAATATGAACATCAACTTAAGTTTACTCTACTTCTTCTTCTTACTCAGAAAGTGAGATTTCTGATCTTGTTGTTAAATACAGAATGATTCTTCAGTTCTTTATTTCTTCAACCAGCCTAATTCTGTCTGTGGTTCACAGACTTGCTATAAGAATTAATTCTAGGAAATATTCTGCTTGATTGAGACGAAGAAGATGACAAAAAAGCTGTTTTGATTTCTTGAAAAGTTTCTTTTATTACTCGTCGTCCAACGACTCTATGTTTAGTATGGACCGGCTAGAATTGGTAACAGCAACATATCTTTTGCATTTACTGTTGTACTAAAGGCATGTGACTCCTTTTTTCATCTAGTGCGCAATTCCCTCAACATTTGAATTATTGATGACATCAGCATGACTCAACGCTTTTGTTCTTGGCAATTTCTAGACAATCTGCATAGGCATTGAGTTACGCCTTGTCACTCAATGCAGAAATACTTATCAAAAATTCATCATCTTGAGGCGTTGAGTGAACCTTCAACACTCAATGCATTTGACATTTGCAATCTAACAATTAAGACATTGAGTGAGCCTTCATCACTAAACGCATTTGGACTTGGTAGAATTTTCTTGCATGAAGCCGTTGAGTGATGTTTCTACACTCAATGCTTCTGGACTTTGCCTGACTTCTAGATGAGGCATTGAGTGGCCCGTCTTCACTCAACGCTTCTATACTTAATCATAAATCTTGTTTAGTAGGTGTTGAGTGAACTGTCTGCACTCAAAGCTTCTATCCTTAGACAGATTTCTAGTCAGCAATACTGAATCTTTGACTGCTGGATCTTCTGTCAATGCTTTTAGGCTCCTAGAATTAAGTGAAGTGAGTTCACTCAATGCTTCTATACTTAGCCTATTTTCTGCTTGTCTAGCAACCTATCTTGAGTCCAACTATCATTGTTATCCTGACAACCTATCTAATAAATGTAACAGTATACAACCTACATACAATGAACTTTGAACATACATTATATATATTCATGTGTATACCATTGACTTGTGGGCCTTCTTCAAATCTAGGACATTATGATCAATGGACCCAACAATCTCCCCCTATGTGAAGAAATCAGAACCCTAGTCAATGATATACACTACCATATGAATAAAAAAACATTCACAACAATCAAGAGCAATAGATGACACATAATCAAAATTATGATTTTCATTTAAAGAGATAATTATAAATAGACAATGTGCTTATGATAATGTTCACAATCCTAAAGCTCTTAAGGAATAAAAAAACATTTCATATTTCAGGTTCATTGATAACTATCCCCCTGCTAGGTTTCTTTGCAGCCTTTTCATCAGCTTCAGTCTTCTTCTGCTTCTGTCTCTCAAAGTAACTGTAGGTCTTTGGGAAGTATTTGCTGGGCTCAAGAGCATCTTGTGGCACTGTACATGTCTACTTGTCTCTCTTGAACCTCCTCCTGGCCTCTTCATTCTTTTCTAATTTAGCCCATTTTAGGGAGCTATACAGCTTTACCCTTTCATTTTTCTTATCTCTAATTTGATCCCAGGCAGACAAGATGATAGTCCTTGATTAAGGACTCCATTTTTCAAAGTATGGCTTCGTTTCCATCTCTTCTCTGTGCCTCTTTTTGCTGGGCCTAACCTCTTCCTCCTCTTCAACAATAGAGTTGCCTTTGGCTCTTGCTATCCGATTAGTAGTGGGGCTGAATGTAGGAATTTCAGTAGCAATAGAGGGTTCAGCACACTGAGTACCAACTTGCTCACCATATTATTCATCTTGCTGATTATCTTACTGTACATCATACTAATTTCCATCTATCTGTCCTTCTGGAATAGGAGATGGAATAATGTTATCATATGAATATTATTCAAGCCCCAATGAACCTCTGATTATATTGGTAACCTAAACAATATTATCAATGTTGGCTTTGATCATTTTCTTCTCCCACTTTATGACTTCTTCACTAATAGTTTCAGTCAGGGAGTTCTTGGCAATAGAGAGTCTTTCATCCAGAAAATTAACTCCCTTAATAACATGATTTTTAACCTCTAACAAGTGATCATTCAGGTACTGAGTGCAAGCATCCATTCTCCTCTCCAGTGTTGTCTTGTGATTTTCCATAAGGATTTTTTGCATATTATGGACCATTTGCATGTTGCTAGTAGTGATGTTCTGATTTTCCATGATATAAAGCCGCTTCTTCCAGATTTCCTCAAGCTTTCTTTCAGTGTAAGTGACAACTAGGGAAGCTTTCATGAAGAATGACACTATGTTGGCCTTCACCAAGTTTACTTCAAATCTGATGGAAATTATCTCTGTAGATAGATCATTTATCAGCCCTTTTATTAAATCATCAACAAAATGTTCAAGTTGTCTCCTCTGGTCATCCAGTAGAACTTTCAATTGTGCCAAGAATGTTGATGACATCTGATCAGCTTGATAAGATGTCCCTTGATCACAGACATCCTCATCATCTTTCCTTGTCACTTTTCTTATCTCTGAGTCAACTCTCATATATTCAGAAGAGTGATCAGCAGCATCACTCTTTGGCTCACCAACTATAGGTTCCCCATCCTCAGAAATATCAATAAATTTTTCGGTTGTTTGATCATAGAGCTCTATTGGAATATCCCCCTCAACCTCTGCATTCTCCCTTGGAATTTGTTGCTCTGTATCAACTCTGGATGGAGCATCTTCAATCACTATATCAGGAATTTGTTCCGCCTCAACTTGAGGACATAAGAGTATGACCTCAGGACCTTCTAGAGTTTGATCAATCCTATTCTGCAAATTCTCAATGAAGGCATCAAGCCAGTCTTGAACTGATTGAACTGTCTCCCTTACAATAGGTGCAAACATCTCAAAAGTCTTCCCCTCAATTTCTGCACAGATCTTTTCCACTATGTTTACAATCTCTCTTTCAACTATTTCTGTCGGAGTCTCTTTAGACTGAGACCCACCAAGTTGAATCCTTATTGCAGGTTCAGAGGATATTGAAACCTGAGCACTCATATCTCTTCTTGTTTCCTCAGAAGAGTCAGACAGTTGAGGGTCATGTGGCTCTTCCTCATTGCTCTCAGAAGAGCTTCTTCCCATGCTTTCCTATATGATAAGTACAGCTTTCTTCTTCTTCTTTGCACTTATTTTTTGATGTGGCAACAACACTCTGTCCCACCTATCAAACATCTTTGAGTCCATCATTCTCATGTGATGGATCTGAGTTCCTAGCTTCATATTGAGGATCCCTGTAATAGTAACATGCAAATACAGGGACATGATTCTTCCCATGTTAGGTTACAGGACACATTCCACAACACTGTCAAACAACAGTTTTCCCCAGTCAGTTCTCTTGGTAAGAATTACCCTTGTCATGAGCTCAAACATTTTCTGGATATCTTATCATGTGACCCTGTTTTGCAAATCAGTGCTTTTCCAATCACATCAGCTAGAAATTTTCCATTGAAATTCATTTCTTTTCTTAAAACTTATCCAGTTATGTGCTTTGAAAGCCCACACAAATTAAGGGTGTACAACCTCGGGCTCGCGGCCCGGCAAGAGGGGCCCCGGCGAGAGGAGAGGGGCCCAGGCGAGAGGAGAGGGGCCAGGCGAGAGGAGAGGGCCTAGGCGAGTCGAGGGGATACAGTAGAGAAGCCTCCAGGCGAGAGGAGAGGGGGCCCAGGAGAGAGGGGAGGGCCTAGGCGAGTGAAGAGGATTCGGCCTGGCGAGAGGGCCCTAGTAAGAGGTGCCTCGAGAGAAGGGCCGTCTTAGTTTTAAGGCCAGTTCAGGTAAGGTCGGGCCCACCTTCTGGGCCCCAGAGGTGTTTTTACTCTTTTACCCTGCGTGGGCTGCATTTAGTCTTTTAAGACAGCGGAGTTTAGCTGTTGGCAGGCCCAGCCAAGGGTATTCTGGTATTTTCATAGCAGCATAGTTTGGTTATCAGCAGTCCCAGTTCAGAGGCCTATAAATAGACCGGTAAGGTGCCTTAGAGAAGCAAGCATTCTTGACTCCTCTTATCTTTTCTAAGGCACCTAGCTCAGTATTGGCTAGGGAGGGGAAGAGCTCTAGTTCTAGTCTCTTCCGGGTAAGAGGTGGGACCTCCTCACTGAAGCCTCCGGTCTAGTTCTTCGCCTCGAGAGTGATCCCAAGGGAGTAAGCACAAGCTGCCTCAGTAGTTCCGAGCTTTAGGTGGAATCGGCTTTGCAGGTTCCAACATTTTTGGTGCGGTGAGCGTGGAGCTGTGGCCTGTGCGGAAGAACGAGGGGTTATCTCATGGCGGGAGATGCGGGAGAAGGAGGCGAGAGGTCCCCCAGCCGGGAGGAGTATGTTGGAAGGACGGAGTTCATGACGTCCATTGGAGGGATCATGGATCTCCTCAAACAACTCGCGCAAAGAGGCGAGTGCGAGACCCCCCCTCAGGTACAAGATCTCGCACCCAGAGGAGGAGCCGACTCGGCGAGGATAGGTGAAGATGCACCTGGGAGGCGGCCAGGAAAAGAGATAGTGGCGGAAGGAAGTCGGCGAGAGGTGGAAGGAAGGGAGCTCTTCCCTAGTCCGGCGAGTGCCGCGCCAGTGGACCTCGTGGCGCGAGTGGACCAGACGAAAACACTGGCGAGAGGATCCCCCTTTTGCGAGTTGGTCCTCTCGGCATCCGTTCCCGAAGGGTTCCGCGAGCCGGAAATGAACTACTACGTGGGGAAGGATGACCCCCTCCAACATTTGCAGTGGTTTAAAGACGCAGTTTCCATCAGAACCATGACAGACGCTTTCAAGTGCCGCCTCTTCGCCATCACTTTGAAGGATAAGGCTAGGGATTGGTTCCACCAACTCCCAACTGGTTCTATTTATTGCTTCGAGGACCTGAGCAGGAGTTTCCAGCTGCGGTTCTCAACCTCCAAAAAGAGGAAGAGGAACCCGGAGTCCATCTTCCTGATCAAGCAGAGGGCGGACGAATCCTTGGCTCAGTACGTAGACCGCTTCCAGGAGGAGATGTTGGACATTCAGGAGGTTCCTGGCTTCGCCCTCCAGATGGCTTTCACTGTGGGGCTAAGGGAAGGCTTCTTCAAGATGAGCCTCACCAGGAAGGCGCCGTTGTCCTTCGAAGGGCTGATGGAGAAGGCCGCGAAAGAAATAGCCATGGAAGCGGCAAACCCGGCATTCGCAAGGAAGTTGGCAAGACTGACAGAGGTGGAGCAGAGGGAGCCAGGAGGGGGAAGGCAGCCGGAAGGAAGAAGGAGAGAAGAATTAAGAGGGCCCGTACACCCGGAGCCGGGGTGGAGACAACCAGGAAGCCCGGTTCAGGGACCTGGGAGAGGTCCCCCGCAGGGGGGAAGAAACTTTTATCAGGGACCAGGGAGATTTCACCCGCCAGGATGGGGGCATGGTCCGAGGCCGCTCCCACCCCCACCTCAGCAAGCTATGGCCATTGGTAGAGGGGGGGGGGGAAGAGGAAGAGACCGTGGAAGAGCGGGAGCAGGGAGGAGGAGGAACCCCCAGAAGAGAGACGTGGGGAGAGAGCTTTGCCCTATTGTGACTTCCACGAGGAGGAGGGTCACGCGACGGCAACATGTCCCGAGTTCTTAGAGTTGAAGAGAGGAAAAGAAGGAGAAGACCGACAACCGGCAGTGCGGATAGTAGAGGTGCCAGGAGCTGGGGAGGGAGATCGGTGTGTAGACTGGTCAGATACAGGGGATCGAGGGGGGATTGGAGTAATTCATGGGGGGGTGGGGATCGAGGCCACCCGTAAGGCCAGTCTTCACACTATGTATCGTCGGAGCGTCGCCTCGACGTCGCAAACCCCGCCCCCGGATGAGAGGATCACGTTTTCCAGAAGAGACCTACCTGACCACGAGGATCCTTTCTGTGACGCGCTCGTGATCAAGACTGCCATCGAGAACTTCACGGTATCTCGCATTCTGGTAGACAATGGGAGTTCCGTTAATGTAATCTTCAAGAAGGCTTTCAGCGAGATGAAGGTGGAGTCTCGAAGGGTGTTGGCGGCGGATGGACCGTTGTTTGGCTTTTCAGGAGAAAGGAAGGAGGTTGAGGGAGGAGTAGGACTTCAGGTAACCTTGGGAGGGTTGTCCAGGAATTGTCGTTTCGTAATAGTGGACGCTCCCATCAGTTACAACGCGATCTTTGGGCGTCCTCTTATCAGTGCCTTTAGATGCGTTCCATCCTCTTTTCATCAGTGCCTGAAGCTCAATTCGGGAGGAACCCAGATCAGGGTGAGAGGGGACCCGAAAGCGGCTCGGGAGTGCTATGTGACGGCGGTCAACACCATCTCGTGGATGGAGGATGCGGAGGAGTTGGGAGCAAGGATGGAGAGAGGGGAGCTGGGAAGAAGGGAAGCAGGAGTGGAGGAAGATCGGGTAGCGGAAGAAGAGATGGCTGGAGGAGAGGAGTTGGAGATAGTAGTGGAGAGGGGCATTGCGGTGGAGCCAGTGATGGCTGGAGAGCAGGTGGCTGGAGGAGCAGGAGGGGAAGGAAGTCTGGTAGTGGAGGAGGAGATGTATGAAGGAGACGGGTTGGAGAAGGGAGAAGGAGGAAAGGCCCAGGAGAGGGTGGCTACTATGGAAATCTCAGGAGTTGGGTGCGGGTCGAAGGATCTGGAGGAGGAGTTGAGAGAGCAGGAGGAGGAAGAACCCTCGAGGTTGAGGGCGGCGGTGGAAGTTCTAGAGGTCGAGATCCTCATCAAAGATGGGAGAAAAGAGAAGATAAAGATCAGCGGCGAGCTCACTCCGCAGGACCAGGAAGAAATTCGGAGATGTGTAGAAGAGAACGTTGATGTCTTCGCCTGGAGCGCAGCAGACATGCCGGGGGTCGACGCGGATGTGGCGTGCCATCGTCTCAACCTCGACCCCGGGGTTCGCCCCATTCAGCAGAAGAAGAGAGCCATCGCCTCCAAGATGGCCGGGCCCATCAGAGAAGAGGTAGAGAAGCTGCTCCGGGCGGGATTCCTATCGGCTAACAGATATCCAGGATGGGTGAGCAACGTTGTAATGGTAAAAAAGGGGGAGGGCAAGTGGAGGATGTGTATCGATTTCTCTCTCTTAAATAAAGCTTGTCCTAAGGATTGTTACCCCCTGCCTCGGATCGACGCGCTGGTTGACTCAGCCGTCGGTTTCTCACTAATGAGTTTTTTAGATGCTTTTTCAGGGTACCACCAGATACGCATGCACCCTCCGGACGTCAAGGATGTCACCTTCGTCACGGAGGACGGTTACTTCAGCTATAACATGATGCCCTTTGGGCTAAAAAACACGGGAGCAACCTACCAAAGGATGATGGACCGGATCTTCCGGGAGCAGAAAGGGCGGAATCTCGAGGTCTACGTGGACGACTTGATGGTAAAGAGTCGGGACCTTGGGTCTCATGTCCTAGACCTACGGGAGACCTTTGCAACCATTAGAAGGTATAAGATGAGGCTTAACCCTCTGAAGTGTGTGTTCGGGGCCAGCCGAGGAAAGTTCTTGGGACATCTCCTCACCCCTGAAGGGGTGGAGCCCAACCCTGACAAGGTGAGGGCGATACTGGAGCTGGGATCTCCTAGGAATGCCAAAGAAGTCCAACGTCTCACTGGTAAACTAGCCGGTTTGAGCAGGTTCCTCTCCAGAGCGGGAGAGAGGTGTTCTTCTTTCTTTCGAACCCTAAGGGGAGGGAAGGAGTTCGAATGGACCGTTGAGTGTGAGAAAGCCTTCGCGGCTCTAAAGCAGCAACTCACTCAGACGCCGCTACTTCAGGGGCCGAGGGAAGGAGAAAACTTGTTCCTCTACCTCGGGGTAGGGACGGGGGCGGTCAGCTCAGTCCTCGTCCGCGAGGAGGGGAAGAGGCAGTTCCCAATCTATTATGTAAGCAGAGTCCTCAAGAAGGCAGAGCTAAAGTACCCCATCCTTGAAAAGTTGGCCTTCGCTCTCATTGTGTCGGCCCGGAAGCTCAGACCCTATTTCCAAGCCCATGCCATCCAGGTTGTGACGGATCACCCCCTTCGCCGTATCCTCGAAGGGGTCGAGCACTCGGGGAGGTTGGCCAAGTGGTCGATAGAGCTCAGTGAATTCGACCTCTCCTACGTTCCTCGAGAGGCTATCAAAGCACAAGTGGTGGCGGATTTCTTGGCGGATTACGTACTGGAGGCCAAAGAAATGGAGGTACCTCCCGTAGCAGCATGGAAGATGCTGGTGGACGGGGCTTCTGGTAGGAATTCCTTTGGGGGAGGGGTCATCCTGGCAAGTCCGGAGGGGACTAGGATTGAGCAAGCTTTGAGAATACACTTCGCCCTCACCAATAATCAGGCAGAGTATGAGGCCATCATCGCCGGACTTCGGTTGGCCAGGGAGCTGGGTATACAAGATATCAGGGTCTTCACGGACTCCTTGGTGGTGGCGCGACATATTAGCGGAGAGTTCGAGGTGAGGGAGCCGACTCTCCAGTTGTACCTAATGAAGATAAAAGGCATCGTTGGACAGTTCCATAGCTTCTCCATTCAGCATGTTCCTCGAGAGGAGAACGCTCGGGCAGACCTGCTCGCGAAGCATGGCCCTCAGGCCGGAGGGACCATGACCGAGCTCTTTAGACCCTCCATAGAAGAGGGGGAGGTGATGGAGATCGACCGGGAGAGGTCTTGGATGGATCCCTTTGTGACTTTCCTGGCGTCGGGACGACTACCCGAGGGGGATCTCGAGAAGAAACGAATCCGATACAAGTCTGCATACTATTTGTTGAAGGAAGGAGTACTTTATCGAAAAACGCTGTCTGGACTGTTAGCCCGATGCGTGTCCGAGAAGGAAGCACCCAGGGTGCTGGAAGAGGTCCATTCGGGAGAGTGCGGGAGCCATTCGGGAAGTCGAACCTTGGAAGGGAGAGTGCTAAGTCAAGGCTATTTCTGGCCTACCCTACGAAGAGATGCAGAAGAGCTCGCTAAAAGGTGTAGGAAGTGCCAAGAGTTTGCTCCTTTGCAGCTCCTTCCAGCGCAAAGGCTGCGAACGATCACCTCTCCTTGGCCCTTCGCCATATGGGGATTGGACCTGGTAGGACCGTTTCCTCAAGCCAGTGGTCAGAGGAGGTTCCTACTGGTTATGGTGGATTACTTCTCAAAGTGGTTAGAAGTTAAGGCCCTGGCAAAGGTAACCTCACTGGTGGTGAAGAATTTCGTATGGGGGGAGATTATTTGCCGTCACGGGCTTCCTTTAGCCATAGTCACCGATAACGGGCCGCAATTTGCTAGCAAAGAGTTTGCGGATTTTTGTGCACAGCTCGGCATAGACCTTCGGTTCGCCTCGGTCCATCATCCACGAAGCAACGGGCAGGTCGAGGCAGCAAACAAGATTATAGTGAACCTCCTGAAGAAGAAAGTAGAGAACTTGAGGGGGAGCTGGGTGGAACAGCTCCCCTCTGTCCTGTGGGCTCTGCGAACTACACCCAACACGGCCACAGGGGAAACGCCCTTCAAACTCTCTCATGGCTCCGAGGCCGTCATACCTGTGGAATTTGAAGTTGAATCGCCCAGGGTCACAGCAGCCAGAGAAGGAGAGGAAGGGTGGCAGTTCGATAATGGAGAGGAGCAGAGGCTTACTCTCGACCTCGTGGAAGAGCTCAGAGAGCTGGCAACAGTCCGACAGGAGGAGGTCAAGCGCCGGATGTCCCGGTACTTCGATAAGCACATCCGGATCAAGCAGTTTCAAAAGGGGGATTTGGTCCTCAAGAAGGTAGATGCTGCAGGAAGGGGAGCCTCGGTGGGGAAGCTCAACCCCAATTGGGAAGGTCCTTTTATAGTAAAAGAAGCCTTAAAGTCAGGGGGGTATCACCTCCAGGATGTGGACGGGATACCCCTGAACTGCGCCCGCAATGGCGATGATCTGAAGCGTTTTTATCCATAGTAATAAAAGTCCTTTGAATTTACTTGAGCGTATCATTGATCATTCTCCCTCTCTTGAATATGCTAATACTATACCTCAGGGCGCCCTCCTTCAGAGGACGAGAGCGGCGGTTGGAGGAGAAAGAGAAGAGGAGACCCCGAGAAGACCCGCTGTCCAGGCTACCATCGAGCTGGCAGGTCTGTAGGCTCACTCGGCGGTTGGAGGAGAAAGAGGAGAGGAGACCCCGAGAAGACCCGCTGTCCAGGCTACCATCGAGCTGGCAGGTCTGTAGGCTCACTCGGTGGTTGGAGGAGAAAGAGGAGAGGAGACCCCGAGAAGACCCGCTGTCCAGGCTACCATCGAGCTGGCAGGTCTGTAGGCTCACTCGGCGGTTGGAGGAGAAAGAGGAGAGGAGACCCCGAGAAGACCCGCTGTCCAGGCTACCATCGAGCTGGCAGGTTGGAGGAGAAAGAGGAGAGGAGACCCCGAGAAGACCCGCTGTCCAGGCTACCTCACTCGGCTCACTGGTTGGAGGAGAAAGAGGAGAGGAGACCCCGAGAAGACCCGCTGTCCAGGCTACCATCGAGCTGGCAGGTCTGTAGGCTCACTCGGCGGTTGGAGGAGAAAGAGGAGAGGAGACCCCGAGAAGACCCGCTGTCCAGGCTACCATCGAGCTGGCAGGTCTGTAGGCTCACTCGGCGGTTGGAGGAGAAAGAGGAGAGGAGACCCCGAGAAGACCCGCTGTCCAGGCTACCATCGAGCTGGCAGGTCTGTAGGCTCACTCGGCGGTTGGAGGAGAAAGAGGAGAGGAGACCCCGAGAAGACCCGCTGTCCAGGCTACCATCGAGCTGGCAGGTCTGTAGGCTCACTCGGCGGTTGGAGGAGAAAGAGGAGAGGAGACCTCCGAGAAGACCCGCTGTCCAGGCTACCATCGAGCTGGCAGGTCTGTAGGCTCACTCGGCGGTTGGAGGAGAAAGAGGAGAGGAGACCCCGAGAAGACCCGCTGTCCAGGCTACCATCGAGCTGGCAGGTCTGTAGGCTCACTCGGCGGTTGGAGGAGAAAGAGGAGAGGAGACCCCGAGAAGACCCGCTGTCCAGGCTACCCTCGAGCTGGCAGGTCTGTAGGCTCACTCGGCGGTTGGAGGAGAAAGAGGAAAGGAGACCCCGAGAAGACCCGCTGTCCAGGCTACCATCGAGCTAGCAGGTCTGTAGGCTCACTCGGCGGTTGGAGGAGAAAGAGGAGAGGAGACCCCGAGAAGACCCGCTGTCCAGGCTACCATCGAGCTGGCAGGTCTGTAGGCTCACTCGGTGGTTGGAGGAGAAAGAGGAGAGGAGACCCCGAGAAGACCCGCTGTCCAGGCTACCATCGAGCTGGCAGGTCTGTAGGCTCACTCGGCGGTTGGAGGAGAAAGAGGAGAGGAGACCCCGAGAAGACCCGCTGTCCAGGCTACCATCGAGCTGGCAGGTCTGTAGGCTCACTCGGCGGTTGGAGGAGAAAGAGGAGAGGAGACCCCGAGAAGACCCGCTGTCCAGGCTACCATCGAGCTGGCAGGTCTGTAGGCTCACTCGGCGGTTGGAGGAGAAAGAGGAGAGGAGACCCCGAGAAGACCCGCTGTCCAGGCTACCATCGAGCTGGCAGGTCTGTAGGCTCACTCGGTGGTTGGAGGAGAAAGAGGAGAGGAGACCCCGAGAAGACCCGCTGTCCAGGCTACCATCGAGCTGGCAGGTCTGTAGGCTCACTCGGCGGTTGGAGGAGAAAGAGGAGAGGAGACCCTGAGAAGACCCGCTAACCAGGCTCCCATCAAGCTGGCAGGGCCATAGGCTCACTCGGTGGTTGGAGGAGAAAGAGGAGAGGAGACCCCGAGAAGACCCGCTGTCCAGGCTACCATCGAGCTGGCAGGTCTGTAGGCTCACTCGACGGTTGGAGGAGAAAGAGGAGAGGAGACCCCAAGAAGACCCGCTGTCCAGGCTACCATCGAGCTGGCAGGTCTGTAGGCTCACTCGGCGGTTGGAGGAGAAAGAGGAGAGGAGACCCCGAGAAGACCCGCTGTCCAGGCTACCATCGAGCTGGCAGGTCTGTAGGCTCACTCGGCGGTTGGAGGAGAAAGAGGAGAGGAGACCCCGAGAAGACCCGCTGTCCAGGCTACCATCGAGCTGGCAGGTCTGTAGGCTCACTCGGCGGTTGGAGGAGAAAGAGGAGAGGAGACCCCGAGAAGACCCGCTGTCCAGGCTACCATCGAGCTGGCAGGTCTGTAGGCTCACTCGGTGGTTGGAGGAGAAAGAGGAGAGGAGACCCCGAGAAGACCCGCTGTCCAGGCTACCATCGAGCTGGCAGGTCAGTAGGCTCACTCGGCGGTTGGAGGAGAAAGAGGAGAGGAGACCCTGAGAAGACCCGCTAACCAGGCTCCCATCAAGCTGGCAGGGCCATAGGCTCACTCGGTGGTTGGAAACAATAATAAAAGGGGGATTATGCCCCTTCTGCGGAGTGGTTATCTCCTCCCCATCCCCACCTACCTTCTTACTCTACCAGGCTACGGTCGTGAGCAAGGACTTGTTCCCATCCCATTACGGGATAGGGGGCATAGAAGCTGCAGTTGGAGAGCATAAATGCCTTATGGTTGTAATTTGAGTTGGGTGTTTTCTGGAGTCAGGTAATTGAGGCCTTAACATGGAAGCTGAATAATCAGGGAAACACTGACCCTGGCTACTAACAAAGGGAGGGGGAGGATACTTCAAAATGACTTCCTGCGTAAAGAAAAAGAAGAGAGGGGGGGGGGGATAATTGACCCCTCATGCCCACTCGCGCCGGGAAGAGCCAACAGGCCGCGCGAGAGGGAAGAGAAGGTGTCCCTACGCCCGCGAGAGAGGCAGAAGCTCGCCCGCTAGCCCCCCGGGCCAGGTTGGCTGATAACAGTCGGCGAGAGAAAAGACAACCTCCTCTCGCCTCCAAGGATCTCAAAGATCTTGCGAGCTGTCCGAGCAAGAGAAAAAAGAAAAAAGAAGGGGGGAGAGGAAGAAAAGAAAGAGGCTAGCTTCGGGCGCGAGCAAAAATATATGTATATACGAGTAAATCATATTCGTGTCTTAATACAGGACATTCCCAAATCAAGAGGCATTATAATCGTAACAAAAAAGGAGAGGAAAAGGCTGTTGCGCTCAAGGAGCCCTAGTCTCTCTCGCCCGCCGAAGACTCGCCCTCGCCGTAAATCTCGGGCACGAGGTCCTGGGCGGTGATGTCCTCGCAATCATCTTTAATCACGCCCATCTCTCGCATCATCTTCAGGATGAGCTCGGCGGTCCGTATGTTGGCATCCCGGCAAAAGTCCTCGACCTCGTCGTGCGTATAATGCGAGGGGGGAGTGGCCGGCAAGCGAGAGGTAGAGGCCACTTTGAGCTGGGTCTTCTCCGCTTTCAGCTCCTTCACCTCCATTTCCAGCTCCTCGACTCGCGAGCGCAGTCTTTCAGCCGTCTCGGCATCCTGCGAAAAGAACGAACCGTTAAATCTAGCGGGAGAATAATTGGGAAGGCCGGCCCAGTATCAACTCACCACTCCGCCACGGGCCTTGGCGAGAAGGTTCTCGGCCACCTCCAGTCGCTTGGCAAGATCCCCAGACTTCTCACGCTCGACAGCGAGTTGGGTGTTTATCTCCTTCCAGCTTCGAGTGTTGTAAATTAGGCGCCGCGAGAGTCGATGAGAAAGCTCGAAGGTACGCAGCTGCGAGTGGGCTGTCCTGAAGATGAGATCTCGCGTGGAGGCCGCGTCGAGTGCGTCAGGGGCGAGACCCCCATAGAGGCCGAAGCCCAAGGAGAAGGCATGGGCAGAAGGTTCCCCTTGCTCTCTCCATGAGGGGAGGAGGGTGGAGATGGATACCCGATGTGCCCCCTTATCCCAGATGAGCGAAGGCTCATTGGCGCCGTCGGGGACAGACGGGCCCGCGTTGAAGTTTAGGTGGGCGGATGGAGCAGGATGCTGGAGAGAAGTCTCCCCGCGAGAAGGGGATTGGCGAGGTTGATGAGAAGAGCTCGCGGGAAGTGCGAGAGGGGCCGTGTCTTCAGGAAGCGAGACGGCCCTGTGCGGAGAGGTCAAGGGAGGTGAGTGGGGAGATTCGGATCCCAGGGATATGGGGCTCAAGGACCCCGGCGTCACCGCTGCGTCCGCAGGGACCTTGCCCTTCTCGGAAGGGAAGGAGACTACCTTCTTCAGCTTCATCTTTAGTTTCTTTGAGGGGGTGAGGCGAGAGGGAGCCGAATCCTCAGTCACCCTCTTTCGAGGAGAAGGGAGCAACGAATCTTTGGCCGCTTCGGCTGCCATAGTAGCGAGAGCAATGTCTTTAGACGGCTTGATATTACTCCTGTAGGGGGGGTGCACTGGCACGTTCCTCTCTCCTGGGAGAAGCGAGACAGTTAATGAAAAGGTTCAGCGAAAGGAAGGCCCTGAAGGCAAGAAAAAGACGAGAAGGTCGGGCATACCTTCTCCAGGGAGCACGGGGAGCAGCGAGGCGAGCCCCCGCCTCAAAAACCTAACCTCGAAGTTCTTTCCAGCGAGGTACTCGCAAAGGAGCCTGTCCGTACCGCCAACCTGCGGAGAAGTATAGAAGGTTTCCGCGGGCGGAGCAGGCGCGAGAGGGACGCCGCCCAGATTTCCACGGATGAATACGAAGCGAGTCAGCCAGTGGTGATTTTTATTGGGTGTCTCGCACACCTTCAGGTTCAGCCCGGTGAAGAAGGAGACCCCGTCTTGATTGGCATGATAGACGAACATCTTCCGGAAAACGGTGAGACTGAATTCTATTTTCTCTCGCCGCATGTAGCACGCGAACGCGACGATAACTGAGATCGCGTTGGGGTTTAGCTGGGTAGGCATGACGCCGAAGTACTTGAGAACTTGCTTCACCTCTGGCCAGAGGGGAAGCCGGAGCCCCGCCTCGAAATGCGAGACAGGGAAGGCGAGCTCGCCCGGGTAGAACGTATTCACGCTCTCGCCAACCTTGGGAGGGCGCGACTCGTAGCCCTCCGGCAAAAAGTCGCTTTGGAAGGCCTCGTATTCATCGGCAGAGAGACGACCGGGAGGAAAATCGTGGTCAGAGAACCTCTTCCCGCAGCGGCTGCGGCCTTCGCCACCCTCGGACCTCCCTTTTCCCATGGAGCGCGAGACAAAGAAAAGGTCAGCGAGTGGAGGACCGCCGAGAAGGCACGAAGGACAGTAAAGGGGGGATAAGGAGTCGGGAGCGCGAGGCGAGCTATGAAAGGAAGGGGAGCCGCGAGCGGAAGTCTAGAAAAGCGTGTTTTCAGCCTATGCAGCGGGGGTATTTATAGCCCTCATGAGTAAGAAGGTAAGCAGACAGAGGGCTACGCCGGGAAAAGGCAAGTGCCGGCCGACCCTTCTCCCTCCAAGCCTCGGGCGGCGGAACCCTAAGTGGGTCATCAGCCCAAGAAGGCAATGGACGCAGGGAAATAAAGATAATAAAAAGGCTAAAAATTAATAAAGGTTAAAAATTAGCATAAAGGAAGATATTAGTGCTGTCGCACCATTTTAATAAATTTAATCCCACATGAAGACGGGTGTCAAGTTCGAAAAGCGCACAACTAGCGGTATATAGGCAAGTATTTTATTACAGACAAGACAAACGAAAGGAGCGATAGGCGAGGGGCGAAAGGAAAGAAGGCGGATCTCTCGTCAATTCTTATCCCACCTCCATCGTCCTCCCCCGCGGCTTCTCACGCAGGGAGGACGACTGGGGAGGTGGAAGGCGAGAGCCGCCTCGACACCGCTGCGAGCGAGACGGAGCTGTTGGTCGACGTCATCCAAGATTGCCTGGGGATTCGTCTTGTCCACCTCAATGTCGGCATCTATCTCCGAAGATAGGCGAGCGCATTCCACCTCTAGCCAGTCGATCCGGTGGTCTGCGGCTTGTTTCCCTTTTTCCAGCGCTTGAATGATGCGCGCGTGCTTCCGCAGCATCTCGGCCACCTTGCGCTTCATCTCTATAGGGTCCGTGGGGTCGCCCAGGTAGTCCTCGATCTTATCTATAGGAGGAGGAGGCGAGGGGGCCAGCTGCTTGGAGTAATCATCGACCGGCGCGTCGGCAGCCAGTAAGTCCTCGACAGGGGTTCCACTTGCACCTATGGAGGAGCCAAAGAGGTAAAGTAGTAAGAAAAAAGCAGGCGGCGAGAAGAAGAGAGCAGGTGTCAGGAGTAGGGCCTCTTACCGAGGCGGCGGGTGGAGCCCGATGTGGTAGAAGGATCATCCCTCCCCGTCACGGGGGTGGAGGGAGGAGTGGAGACTTGGGGAGAGAGAGGCCGGGAGGAAAGCTCTGATATATTGATGCGAATGGTCTCGGGACGATGAAGGGGCACCGAGATTTTCTGGGAAGAGGTAGCAAGTAAAAAGCGTGTGGTGTGAAGAGATCGTAGCGGGTTGGAGAAACTCACCTCTTTACCTTGAGGCTAGCTGGAGTGGGAGGTATATACCCCCTCGGAAAGGGGGAAGAAGGTTCTCTTGCCGAGAGGGGAGGCTCCGGAACCTTTGCCTTTTTCGGTGGCAAAGGAGAATCACGGGTGGGGATCTTGTTCAGACCCGCCGCCGTCGCCTTGTTCCGTTGGCGCACGGCCGCGATGCGATCCCGAAAATCTTGACTGAGAGACATGTAGGCAGATGTCCGGAGAGGAGGAAAGAGAGAAAACACCCCCTTATGGGGAGGAACTCTATATTTATAGGCTGTGCAAGGGGCCCACCAAAAGATTCCCTCAATAAATTGGCCGTACCATCGCGAGCCCCGGTTGGACTATCTTTCCGAGTTTGTGCCAACCTCGAAAAGAGCGGGGATTGTGTACAACCTCGGGCTCGCGGCCCGACAAGAGGGGCCCCGGCGAGAGGAGAGGGGCCCAGGCGAGAGGAGAGGGGCCAGGCGAGAGGAGAGGGCCTAGGCGAGTCGAGGGGATACAGTAGAGAAGCCTCCAGGCGAGAGGAGAGGGGGCCCAGGCGAGAGGGGAGGGCCTAGGCGAGTGAAGAGGATTCGGCCTGGCGAGAGGGCCCTAGTAAGAGGTGCCTCGAGAGAAGGGCCGTCTTAGTTTTAAGGCCAGTTCAGGTAAGGTCGGGCCCACCTTCTGGGCCCCAGAGGTGTTTTTACTCTTTTACCCTGCGTGGGCTGCATTTAGTCTTTTAAGACAGCGGAGTTTAGCTGTTGGCAGGCCCAGCCAAGGGTATTCTGGTATTTTCATAGCAGCATAGTTTGGTTATCAGCAGTCCCAGTTCAGAGGCCTATAAATAGACCGGTAAGGTGCCTTAGAGAAGCAAGCATTCTTGACTCCTCTTATCTTTTCTAAGGCACCTAGCTCAGTATTGGCTAGGGAGGGGAAGAGCTCTAGTTCTAGTCTCTTCCGGGTAAGAGGTGGGACCTCCTCACTGAAGCCTCCGGTCTAGTTCTTCGCCTCGAGAGTGATCCCAAGGGAGTAAGCACAAGCTGCCTCAGTAGTTCCGAGCTTTAGGTGGAATCGGCTTTGCAGGTTCCAACAAAGGGCATAATTCAAATCATCCTAATAAAGGTCTTCTTCTTCATCAGACGACCGGAACATGGGCAGATGCAGGGCTTTGCTTAGTCATTTGGGAGTGATTTTGATCTTATGCCCACTGATGGATGATTTGATTTTGTTTTAGGATGAGTCGATAGTGGCATTCGAGTACATTTCAAGCACTTCTCTCTTCCATATCGAGCTTGGCTCTGACAGGACGTATTCTCGGTCAGGGAACTGCAGTAAATGGTGAATAAGTTACCTCCTCAGGAGTATCCTTGAATCTATTTCTCACTAACTCTAAACCCTCGAACAGGAAATCCATTCCTTTCGGCGCCATGAATCCTTTGAATTTCTGAAGTTTTCTCGAGCTTTCGTTGCAGGGAGGCAGAAGTTTGAGTAGGGATATGAATAGTTTATTTATTCTAAGCACATAAACTTCTATTTATACTTACCTCTTATTTGAGAAAGTGAAGAGGTGTGTACCTGTTGTGATAATCACGAGGAGATGAATGGTTAAAATTAATCCTGTAAGATAGCTGCAATCAGAAGTCCTTGGGAGAATTCGTTGAGTGGACTCGACGCACTTGACAAACTCTACACTTGAAGCTATCTCATCGCACTCAATGCCTGGACGCTTAGTCTCAGCGCACTCGACGCCTGGTTACTTAGACTCAGTGCACTCGATGTCTTATTTTGTCTTAGCGCACTCGACGCCTGGACACTTAGACTCAGCGCATTCTACACTTGGTTACTTATTCCATATCTACCTTAATGTCCTTCAAGAGTCAATTCTGCCTGCAACAAATATGCATGAAAAACACTGAAGCTATACTAAGTTCAACATGTCCAACTCAATTTTGAAGGTGTTGAACTTTGTTTCATCTAGTGGCTTAGTGAAAATGGTAGCCATTTATTTGTCTATGGGGACAAACTCAAGACTAATATCTTCTTTTTCTACATACTCCCTAATAAAATGTTATCTAATCTCTATGTACTTAGTCCTGCTATGAGACACAGGATTCCTTGCAATAGAGATTGCACTAGAGGAATCACAAAACATTGGAGTTCTACTTAGCTTGAGATTGTAGTCTTGGAGCTGATGCTGGTTCCACAATAGTTGTGCACAACAACTTCCAGCTAGATATACTCTGATTTAGCAATTGAGATGACAACACTTGTTTGCTTTTTACTACTCCTAAAGACCAATCTTCTTCCTAGAAATTGACAGGTGCCTGAGGTGCTTTTCATGTCTTCTTTGCACCGTATAAATTCTGCATCTGAATACCCAACTAGTTCAAAGTCATTACTCCTAGGGTACCATAGGCCAAGATCAGGTGCCCCCTTAAGATATCTGTTGGGTCCATTGCCGAAAATGTTTTGGATTTGAGTGAAGTCAATCTTATCAATGATATACATATATCAGTAGATGATTATGATAGTTTAGGTAGCCTAAGTGGCTAATTCAGGTAAGTTCTTACCTGAGTGGTGGGAAGAAAGATAACTTTCTAAGTACACAGGCATTGAGTGAAGATCAATCACTCAATGCCAGATGAATTATAGTGCTGAGTGAAGCCTATACAGTCAAAGCCAAGGCAGTGGAAAGCTGAGAAAATGGCTAATTCCACAGGCGTTAAGTGAAGTCAACTCACTCAATGCCATACAAAAGCTGTGAGATAGGCTAAAGCAGTAAAAGCCTAAAGTTGGAATGAGCTGAAATATGGCTAAGTTCACAGGCGTTGAGTGAAGTCAACTCACTCAACGCCATGCTTCTAAAGAGAAAGTTGGCTAAGTATTTATGCATTGAGTGATGAAGACACACTCAACGTCATTCAACAAAAAGGCTGTAAGTTGAACTGGTTGAACTAAGTTTTGAATTCGTCGACCTGAGTTCAAAGTTCGTCGAGCTCAACTCATCTTTCGTCGAGCTAAGTTCAGAGCTTGAGATTCTGAGTACGTCGAGCTCAGTTGGGAGTTCGTCAGACTAAGTTCAAATTTCGTCGAGCTCAGTTCACCATTCGTCAAACTCAGTTCAAAGTAAGACAGTCTAAGCCTAGACGCTTTAAACACAAAATATTGGCTAAGGCAAAAAGCATTGAGTGAGGCCTACTCACTCAACGCTCTCAACGCTTAAGTTGCTGAAGAAGATGAAATTTGGCTAAGGCAAAAAGCGTTGAGTGGAGGTTACTGACTCAACATTGTCAATGCCTAGTGTAGATAGAATTTTGTCTAAGGGGTTTGGCGTTGAGTGATGCTTACTCACTCAACACCAAGCAGCAAAAAGCTGATAAAGCAAGTTTGGCGTTGAGTGAAGCTGAATCACTCAAGGCCTAGGAACAGAATTATATTCTAAGTAGTTTGGCATTGAGTGAAGATTACTCACTTAACGCCAAGAGATAGTAAATCTGTCTAAATGTTTTGGCGTTGAGTGATGCTTACTCACTCAATGCCTATTCTCTGATGCTCGATTTTGGCTAAGTCCACAGGTGTTGACGTCAGCAAAATCGACAAAATCAACTAAGGTCAATTCAGACACGGGGAAGCTACACTACACGACAAAACTTGTCGTGAAGCTACTGTACGTCTTCTTCCGTTAAAGCAAGGCATAGCTGGAAGCTGCAGGTGGGGCCCACCGATCTCTAAGAGCCGTTAATCGACGAACTATAAAAGGAAGAGATAGGGCCAAGACAAAGTTAACTTTTAGGGCATACAATATTCAAAAAGGAGAGTAACTGTATTCATCTTCTTCGTCATTGCTGCATGTGAAAAGCTTGAAGCTCTCCAGCAAGAAAAGTTTAGTTAGCTGTGCAAGTCTCCATCTGCCACAGCAGATTCAGAATCTGTTCTGAAGAAAGAAGAACCTTCATCCATTAGCAGGTTTAGTGAGCTGTTTGAAGACTCAAGATCAAAAGATCTTTAGTCTTCAGCAGTAAGTTCAGAAGTTATCTTCTGAGTTCCTCCAACAAATTCTTTCCCTGCTGTGAGGAGAGTTAGAGCAGAAATTTTCTCTGCTCAAGTTGTAGACATAGAGAAATTTTTCTATGTCAAAGTAAATTAAACTATTTTTGTTTGTAGGATCCTTCTGGATCTGAGCTGAAGGACCTTTGGGTCTGAGGTAGGGAAAATTTTCCTGAGCTGCAGGAGAGTGCTGCTCTCTGAGGTAGGTAAGTTTTACTCACTGAGTAGTAGGGCAATTTTCTTGAACTGTAGGAGAGTGTATCTCTCTGAGTTGTAGGAGCAAGATTGCTCTAAGGTAGGGCTATCCTCCATAGCCTGAGCGGTAGGGCTGAAGTGCCTGAGGTAAGTGATACTTGTATCACTGAGTGTAGTCCTTTGTGGCTGAGGTGTAAGTCTTAGAGGAGACAGAGAGATCCTGAGGGATATGAGGTGTAAGCTCCTTGGAGAATTGGTTTGGAGAAGTGCCTTGACTAACAGGAAGTTAGCAAGGTTGGAGGAGAGTGGATGTATCCATAATTTTGGTGAACCACTATAAAACACTTGTGTGCTTTTCTATGTTTGCTTTTATATTCCTAATTACAGGTGCTAAGGACAAGCTCTAGATCACTCTAAGCTGAAAGCTAAAGAAATAAACAAGTGATTTGAAAAGATTATCAAAAGATATAGGCAAACCTATTCACCCCCCCCCCCACTCTAGGTTACTAGCTACCTTGAAAATAAGATCTTTCAAGTGGTATCAAAGGGAGGTTGCTCAAAAAGGATTTAACAATCTGAGTGATCCCCCAAGGTAGTTGTTGTTAAGTGATCATGGGCTCAGGAGAGAGCCAGAGAGAGCTGTGTTCCATGAAACTCCCCATCTGCAGAAAGGAGCAGTTTTGAATATGGAAGGAGAGGGTGAGGCTATTCATGGAAGCCTATGATCCAGGAATTTTTGCAACTGTTAGGGAGGGACCTATCATTCCTATGAAGGTCTCTGCTCTGGATGTAAAAATCCGGACACCAAAGATACTCTCTGAAATGACCAAAGATGAGGTCATATTAGCTGGCCTGGATAAGAGAGCATAAAACATCATTGCCAGTGATGTAGATGACTCAACATTCCTGAACTTAGTTCACTGCCAGACATCCAAGGAGATGTGGGACACCCTTGTGGTCTATATAGAGGGTACTGATGAGGTAAGAGATGATGGAAAGTCTCTGCTCAACCAAGAGTTTGAGGCTTTCAGGCAAATCTTTAAGGAGAACATAACTACCTATTATGAAAGATTCTTCAGGATCATAAATGAGTTGAAGACCTATGGAAGAGTCTTCAATAATTATGAAATAAATGAAAAGTTTCTCAGATCTCTCACTAGAGACTGGGATACTGAGATCTGTGCCATAAGAGAGATGGCCAAGCTTGCTGACACTCCTCCCCAAATATTGTTTGGGAAGCTGCTCTCCTATGAAATGCAACTGGCTGCCAAGAAGGAGGAGGATGCCTCCAACAAATCACTGGACAAAGAAAAGTCCTTGGCCTTCAAAGTTGAAAGCACAAGGAAAGGCAAGGAAATGATTCCTTTTCCACCAAGGAGACCAGCTGAGTCAGACAGCTCTGACTCAGAGGCATCAGACAACAACATGTCTGATGAAGATTTTGCTGCCTTTTCCAGACAACTACAGAGGTTAATAAAGAAGAAGCATTGGAAGAAAAGGCCTTCAAATTCCACTCATCATAGAAAGAACCAGTCCAAGACTGACAGGTATGGTTCAAAAAATAATTAATATAACTCCTCTAAAGTAATTTGCTACTATTGCAGCAAGCATGGACATGTGATAGCTG
This sequence comes from Platanthera zijinensis, assembly GCA_039513925.1. NCBI lineage: Eukaryota > Viridiplantae > Streptophyta > Magnoliopsida > Asparagales > Orchidaceae > Platanthera > Platanthera zijinensis. The sequence continues at coordinate 12,797,595 of CM077098.1, forward strand.
ACTGCCAAGAGAAGAGGAAGGAGACTGAGGAGAAGAAGCAGCACCAGAACAAAGGAAAGAAGGAAAAGTCCTTCATTGCCAAGAAGGAAAAGAGTTGGACATGTAGAGCAAATGCCCTCTTTGTTACATCTTAGATTAGGTCTATTTTTGACTAGTCCTTTACTGAAGAGCTTGCAAATTGTCTTGTAGTTCAAGTGAGCAAGCCTCTTGTGCCATTGCACACAATAAGAGACGTTCTCATTTGCTAAAAGACATACTGGTGAGTCTGTACTTAGACATAAAAAGTTTAAATAATAAATATTTTCACTTCTAGTGCCTATCAAAATGACCTTTTGGTCACTTGAACTTTTGATCATACACTCATCCTTGTGGAAGACAATGACATAGCAAATATCACATAGTTGGCTTATGCTAATCAGATTGATCTGCAATCCTTCCACATAAGCTCCCTTAGTGATGGAGACTGTCATTGGTGATCATACCATAGCCCTTGGTAACTCCTCTGTCTAAACCTCCAAAGTTAACTTTAGGTCCATTCCTAACTGGAGTATAATCCTTGAGGTGTTTCCTTGTTCCAGTCATATGTCTGGAACATCCAATGTCTAGGTACCATATTAGCATTGTATGGGTACTTGGAATATCCGAAAAACACAGATTAATTTACCCTTGGAACCCAAAAAGGGATTGGATCCTTGGTTCATGTTAGCCTGAAAATGAACATGTCTACCTACAGCAGCCCTGACAGGAAGACTCACCCTTGCCCTTAGCACACTAGGGTTGTGCCAACTATATATGGCAAAGTGACCCACTTTACCATAGAACCAACACTCATGAATGTTGTTTCTCCTCTTCTGAACAACCTTTGAAGAGCGCAAGCTATTAATAGTTCTATGTTCAGAGGGCAGAGCAACAACCTTCTTCCTGTTTCTTTCAGCAAGTATCTGACTGAAAGTAAGTCTATTAGTGGATGCACTTGGCTTATTCTGAGTAGCACCAACATATGTCATCTTTGAAACTGACATGGAGTTGATGGCATTAGAAACTGCCAGGTGTGGCTTACTGATTGACTTGCCCTTAGTCAAAGTTTTTTGCTGAGGGAACTTGAGAATAGGCCACTTCCTTATCCTTATATGTGGGTGCAGAAGCACCAAATACAAATGATCCATAGTGTGCTATTTGGATTTCCTCATGGGGAACCTTCAGTGCGCTCAAAATCATGCCCTTTCTCCTTTTATTGTAAGATACCCTTGTATTCTTACAAGAAGAGTTCTCATTCTTCCAGTGACCATACATGATGTCCTGGTCATACTTGTTGGAAGGGAGGATTATCTTTAGAAGGTGGTACAAGATACTACAGGAGATTTACCTTTTCCTTTGAAATGGGCAGCTCAAGAATTCCACTTGAACCCCAAAACTCTCTTATCCTTTTGAGAGGTGAAGGAGTCAATCAGTGGCAAATAGTTTGGGGCTTAGAGAATTCAGCCACAATCTTCTTCTTCTTGAGAAGCTTTTCTTCAAGATCAATGATGATCTTACTCTTTTGGATAATAGTCCTAATTTGGATAATTGAGATTGTCTTCAGTTGGCTAACTTCCCTCCTCATCTGTGCTAGCAAGGGTGCTGATACCGACTGCAGGGAAACAGTTGTTGAAGAGTTGCAATCTCCTCAGCTTGTCTCTTGACAAGCCTTTTGCTCTGCTTCAGAGCATCCAGAATTGCGTCATACTTGTCAATCAATTGATTGACATCATCTTCATCCCCACTTCAGGAAGTGGATGCTTCAGAGTCTGAGCCAGAATCATAGACAGGGGGAGAGCTAGGGATAGAGTGTACCTCATTAGGAATAAGATTGTCAATCTCCTAGCTACGGGAAACTTGGGGCGTAACAAATCTCCCCCACTTAAAGAAATTTTTCCCCAAAATTAAACTTTATAGGAAAATATAGAAGTATCAATATTATAATGTATACCTTAAAGAAATAGCTCTGATAACTTTGTTAGATCTAGTGGCAAACCTTAGAGGGGGGCTGAATAAGGTTTTAACATTAAATAGAATTTAAAAATAATTCGCCACAAAAAAACGAGTTCTGGAAGCTACCGCAGGGTGTTAGGTAGCTAACGCGAGGCGGTAAGTCACAGTGCTCGTTTTTCCTGTGCAGATCCGAGTTCCAACTCCACAAACACACACTCGCTAAACAATCATAACATACACCCAGAAGTAATTAACACAGAAATAACAGATTTCATTGCATGGATTCAAAACAACAATAGTTCTAGATGAGTACAAAAAGGTGATCTCCGAGACGCCGGAGATCTAAGGCGATGAGTAGAAACAATCTTTTGGTTTCTATACCGATCCGCTCCACCGACCGGTTGGCTCTCTCCTTTTCCCTCCAAGAAACGTCAATGAGCCGACTCTTCACCTCCTCACAAGGAAGGGTATTAGAGCCCCGCTAGATCCTCTGATCTAGACGTCCTTATCCCTAGGATGATTTCCCACGGAATCCTACCCGAATTCCGACAACCCTTACCGGTCGATTTTCCTCACCATAAAATTTAGAAAACGAAAAGATTACAAGAATAAAAGATGTAAATAATCTAAAAGTTAAAGTTCTCCCTCTTGATGACTTCTCCGTTGAGCGATCTATGACCGGTACTTAAGATCTTCGTTTGCTAGCAATCGGTCGGCACTTCGTATTCGATGTAGATCTTGGATCTCCGGAGTTCTTCGTTCACGAACGGGAGGCATACGACTTTCTTCTTCTTCGATAGAGACTTTTGGAATGGACCACAAGAAGGAGTCCGAACCCTAGAATTCACGAATACACTCGCTCTTCAGTCCTCAGATCAGTAGGCATAGAAACCAAGGCGGCCTTTTATACGTCTTCATGAAAATAGGCTACCGTCGGCGATAAGACTAGCGCCCAATGGTAGGTTCGTGCGCTTGCTGTACCAGCTGTCATCCAAATCTGGAATAATAATTAAAACAAATATTTGTCATTTCATCATTGCTAGCTTGGCACGGTAACTATTATCGCCTGGCGGTGGGTCATTTCTCGAGAAATCCTGCTTGACGTTCGTCGAGAGATATTCGTCGCATGGCTAGCGCTGCGCGGTAACTGCTATCGCCTAGCGGTAGGTTGTTTCTCGAGAAATCTTGTTTGACGTTTGCCGAAAGATATTCGTCGAGCGGCTAGCACGGCACGATAAATTCTATCGCCTGGAGGTAGGTCTCGATGCTTGACGTTCGTCGAGAGCTATTCGTCGAGCGGCTAGCGCAGCGCAGTAACTGATATCACCTAGCAGTAGAATCTACTCAACTCCATTGTCTCGACGCACTCAGCGCTTTTATTCTCAACGCTCTCAACGCGGTGTTGAGTGAGCTAGGTAGGTGCAATAAAGTTAGCGTATGGTGGTAGGTTCTCGAGCATCTTGATGAATTAATCTTTGGGTTAGCGCCGGTGATAGGACTAGCGCTTTATGATATCTTCCTGAGCACCATGTCCATTTAATTCCAGCTACCGCCCAACAGAAACTCCTATTGCCCTGCAGTATCTTCCAGAAGAGACTTTCTTTCCTTCACCTATAAACCTGCACCCTCTATCAACACAAGACATAATCAAATACAATCTGGGAGTTAATATTCTCAAACACAGGGCATATGAAACATCAGTTCCAAGAAACTCCCCCTTTTGATAATATCAACTTCCATTCATGAGAAATTTAAATGAGATAGAGTGCATATAAAGAATAAGAGTTATAGGCTATCATCAGGTTGCAGGTTCTCTATGTAGATCCCCTACATGCATTCTCCCCCTATCTACATGTTTGACTTGCTCCCTCTATCTATGTGTACACATTGTTAACATGCCCCCCTACAAGTGACCTCTCCTAACCTGTGACTCATATGCATGACCATACTCATGAACAATTTATTCTCCCCCTTTGATAATATCAAAAGGGCGCGCAAGGCCAACTAGACATACAGGATGAATAATAGTAAATATGATGAGCGTTTAGGAAAATAGCAGATAGTGCACACACAAAGTAAAGTTAGAGACGATAATCATAGAGGTGACTCAAAAAGTACATAGTAGAAAATTGTAGGCACATGGATCACACAATGGAGCAAAGTACACAGTCAGATAAAAACAAGTTTTAGATTTCATATAAATTGGACAGCACATACTAAACTAAGAACACAACAAGTACGTCTGCAATGCCTTGTGAGTGAAAGTCTCTAGTGTCGACTAAATCCACCTTTGGGGGGGGTGGAATAGGTGCCGTGTAGTCTTTTGCGGAATGAAATTTACCTACACAAATTAACAAATAGAGCACAGAAAGCACACAAAGATGTATAGTTGTTCCCCGATTTGGGTACGTCCACTTTCCCCCTTCGACCTATCTCCCACCAAGGGACGACTCGGTCACTTATCCAAATGGATTGAAATCCAATCCTCACACTATGGAAGGAACCCTTCCAACAATGGAGTCACAACTCCACTACCACGGGTTGCACCCAACCCTTATAACAAGGAATGAAAATTCCTTTACAACAAACCAAAATTGAATGTAAAAGAAAATACAAACAATGCTTTTGGAGATCCCGATGTCCTTCTTCGTTCGTTGAAGCTTGCTATAATATTACGAATAATCCATAACCGGATTTCTCTCTTGGAAAGAATCTTGTCAAGATCGACGGCGGTAAGTAAATACGGCGGCAATGCTTTGTAGATCCAAACTTCTTGACGAAGCAAGCTAGGTCTACCAACAATCTCAGTCGGATCAATCGTCTCCACTGATTCGGAATGGAGAACAAGTCTCGTTCTACGAATCGGAAGACCAGAGATCTCAAGAGAGATACATGAGACGCTTTGCTTGCCTCGGTACTGTCATCAGAAGATTAGAGAAGCACTGAGATCAATGGCGGCGACGAACTTGCGAGCAGCTATAGGAGATCGGCGGTTTCCGCGATCGGCTAGGGCACATCGTCGGCTGCATTCGATTTCCGAGAAAGTCTGTTTTTAGAAGTTCAAAATATACGAGTATAAATACTAGAGGCCAGCCCTAAAGACCATTGTGGGGCCCACGAGAAGAAACCCTAGCCCCGTCCTAAACAACGCATGTCGAGATGGTTCGGTCCAGCGAATGGAGGAAAATTGCCTAAGGCAAAATAGGCGGGAATCGTTGGTGATTCCCGTCGATGTCGGCGGGAATCACTCACGATTCCCGTCGTTTCTGCCTTAGCAGAATCCCTGTTTGAAAACTGTCAGCCGGAAGAAGTCGGCGGGAGAGGCTAAGTGATACTCGACGAATCGGCGGGAATCACTAACGATTCCCGTCGAAGTCGGCGGGAATCACTAGCGATTCCCGTCGAAGTCGGCGGGAATAACTTAGTGATTCCCGTCGATTTTGACTTAGAAGAATTTTCTCTTCCTTCCTTTGATGACTTGGTCTTTGACCCATCTTTGCTCCTTCTTCTGCTCTTGATCTACCTAGACCCTATACTTGAAAATAAGTACACTCCAATAAAGAGAGCACACGTGAGTCAACACACTGATCTACTCAACGAGGGATTACGTTGCGCAGACCCGTGTATATTGACCCACTGCACCCTGCCATTGGTGTGTACTTAGCATGGAATAGCTGCAAGCACAACTTGATAGAAGATCGTCAAATACATTGTCAATTCAACTTAGCTTGTTCAGGGGCTTCTTCAAATCAGATACATTGTGGATACAATACTTAACAATCTCCCCCTATTTGAAGAAGCCTAAATCCTACAAGCTAAGGTGAATAGAAAAGATGAGAATGAAAATCATAAAATGAAAATTCAGTTGAGAGTGAAATTCATTACCATTTTCCTGAGAGCATACTTAACATTGGCAGCCACCTTAGCCTTAGCCGAGAGGGTAATCTCCCCCTTTTCGGCTTCTGCAAATCTGGGATTTTACTTGGAGCATAATACTCCCCCTCAATTCTATCATCCATGCTCGATCTTGAGTTCCTCGCTGATGCTCCCCCTTGATCCAAGAGCCTTAAGCCCTTCAGTCTTCAATCTTCATAGTTCAGCATGTCGAGTTCAATTTTGAAGAGACTGAACTTGGCCTCGTTTAGGGGCTTTGTGAAGATATCTGCAATCTTCTTATCTGTGGGGACATAGTAGAGAGAGATATCTTTGTTTTCCACATGCTCCAGAATGAAGTGGTAGCGCACTTCAATATGCTTTGTTCTGCTGTGCGACACAGGATTGTTCGTAATTACTATAGCGCTCGAGGAGTAGCAATACATAGGAACTGCTCTGAACTACAAGTCATAATCTTCGAGTTGATTTCTGATCCATAGAAGTTGTGCGCAACAGCTGCCTGCTGAGATGTACTCAGATTCAGCCGTGGAGGTTGCGATACAGTTCTGCTTTTTACTGTTCCATTAACTAAGCCTTCTTCTGAGGAACTGGCACGTCCCGGAAGTGCTTTTCCTATCATCCCTGCTTCCTGCAAAATCAGCATCTGAAAATCCTATCAGCTTGACATCATTGTTTCTTGGGTACCACAAGCCAAGATTTGGTATACCTTTAAGGTATCTAAGAATTCGCTTTACAACGACATAATGAGATTCCTTAGTGTTCACCTGATATCTGGCACAAACGCATGTGGAAAACATAATATCTGGTCTACTGGCAGTAAGGTAGAGCAGGGATCCAATTATGCATCTGTATTTGGTTTCATCAAAAGGTTTCCCTTTCTCATCCTTGTCCAGAGACACTGTGGATCACATTGGAGTCCACATAGAGGTTGCATTCTCCATTCCGAATTTCTTGAGGAGTTCATTTGTGAACTTCGTTTGAGAAATGAAAATTCCATCCTCAGACTGTTTCACTTGAAGTCCCAAGAAGTACTTCAGCTCACCCATGCTGCTCATTTCAAACTTCTCTTGCATAAGTTTAGAAAACTTCTTGCACAGATTGTTGTTCGTTGAGCCGAATATTATGTCATCGACATAGATTTGCACCAGCAAAATCTTGCCTTTGACTTCTCTAAGAAACAATGTCTTATCTATTTTTCCTCTCGAGAACTTGTTCTCAAGAAGAAAACTAGACAAAGTCTCATACCAAGCTCGAGGAGCTTGTTTTAAGCCATATAATTCTTTATTAAGAAAGTAAACATGATTAGGGAATGTTGGATTAACAAAACCTGGGGGTTGCGCGACATATACTTCCTCTTTTAAATTTCCATTTAGGAACGCAGATTTCATGTCCATTTGATAGACAGTGAATCCTTTGTGAGAGGCATATGCCAGGAACAACTTGATCGCCTCGAGCCTTGCAACTGGTGCAAAGGTTTGGTCGAAGTCAATCCCCTCCTCTTGTCTGTAACCTTGAGCCACCAGTCTGGCCTTGTTCTTGATGATGACCCCGTGTTCATCTAGTTTGTTTCTAAAGATCCACTTAGTGCCGATCACATTCTGTTTCTTTGGTCTGGGAACAAGCGTCCAGACGTTGCATCGTTCGAATTGATGCAGTTCATCTTGCATTGCCAATATCCATGACGCATCTTTGTTCGCTTCGTCGAACTTCTTTGGCTCAACCTGTGATAGAAAACTAAGGTGCAGAATCTTGTTAATTGTACCTTTGCGAGTTCTGACACCCTCACGAGGATATCCTATGATCTGATCTCTAGGATGATCCCTAACGTGTCGGAGCTCTAAGAGTCTGGCATCTGGAGCTCTAATAGCTTCTCGGGCTCCTCCCTCTTCTGGAGGATTTTCTCCATCCTAATCGTCATCTTTTCAAGTTGGTATTGAGGTGGAGACCTTGATGTACTTGGGAGTTCCATCTTTAGCAGTCTCATCGAGACTTAGCTGTTCAATCCTTGCACCTGCATCTTCAAGAATGCCACTGGAAGAATTGCTGTGAAGCAAGCTTCCTTCATCAAATACAACATTAATGGACTCCTCTACCACTAGGGTTTTCTTATTGAAAACCCTATATTCCCTACTGTGGCTACTATAGCCCATGAAGATGCCTTCGAAGCATTTTTCTCCGAATTTAGTACGTGGGTACTTCCCATTATTGAGTACATAGCATCTGTAGACAAAAATCCTTAAATAGGACATGGTCGGTTTCCTGCCTTTCAATAGCTCATAAGGCGTCTTACGATGATTCTTGTTGATCAATGCTCGATTCTGCACATGACAAGCCGTATTGACAGCCTCTGCCTAGAAGAACTCTGGAAGAGAAGCGTCATTCAACATTATCGTACATGCTTCAATGAGCGTTCTATTTCTCCTCTCTGCAACTCTGTTTTGCTGAGGAGTACGCGGGGAGGAAAACTCATGAAAGATACCATGTTCTTCACAGAATTCTGTCATAGCACCAGACTCGAATTCTGTTCCATGGTCACTTCTGATTTTGACCACGGAGCAGTAAAGTTCGTTCTGAATCTGCTTGATAAAATTAGTGAAGATGTCAAACGTATCTGACTTTCGTTTCAAGAAGAACACCCACGTAAACCGAGAGTGATCATCAACAATCACTAGCGTATACGATTTGCCTCCTAAGCTATGAACTTGCACTGGACCGAACAAGTCCATATGCAGAAGATAAAGACATCTGGAGGAGTCTTTGTCTGCAATGCCCTTAAAGGTAGCCTGAGTCTGTTTTCCCTTCTGGCATGCAGGACAAGGGCTATCTTTGATGCACTTAATAGTAGGGGCATCCCTTACTAAATTCTTGGAAAACAACATATTAATAGTCTTGAAATTAATATGTGCTAATCTCTTGTGCCATTGTTCATAGGGAGAAGCACTGCCTTTTGCTACTAGGCACACGGGGGTAGAAGAGTCTAAGCTAAGAAAATCTAAGCAAAAGATATTTCTGCTCCTAATGTCGGTTAATACCGTCTCCGAAGAGGCACACGATATTATCAAGCACTTATCCTTGCAGAACTTAACGTCGTATCCTTTATCACACAACTTTCTTACACTGATCAGGTTATGGTTTAACCCTTCAATATAGGCCACATCTGTGATAGAGAATACACCGTTGGAAATCATACCATAACCCCTGGTGACTCCTCGATCAGATCCTCCAAAGATGACTTTGGGTCCATTTTTGACTGGGGAGTAATCACGCAACAGGCTTCTTGTCCCGGTCATATGCCGGGAACATCCACTGTCCAAGTACCAGATTGGCATTTTGGTTGCCTTTGGATATACCTGCAAAACAGAATTAGTTTCCCTTAGGAACCCAATCGAACTTGGGTCCTAGATTCCTTATTAGGACACTCCCCCTCGGTTGGTTAACCCTACGAGTGGTCGGACTCACATTGCTAACAAAAGGAGTCTTATTGTATCTTTGATTAAACCAGCAATCCATGGCAAAGTGACCAACATTGCCACAGCACTAATAGTCAAACCTGTTGTACCGCTTCCTAGGCTCCTGCTTCACCCTTGGAACGGTGGGTATAGACGGGGCCTTGGATCTGGAGGTGGAGGCATCTTGATGACAGCAGTCACACAATTTCTTCACTTCTTGTTCCTTCAGTATAACAGGCTTGGCCTTTGGTGTCTGCTTCCTTTTATGGCCGCTAGAGAAGTGGCCATAATTCTCCACTTGGATTTCCTCATAAGGTACCTTGAAGACACTCTCACCGTAGTTGCGGGGGAAGGTCCAACCATCATACCGGCTCTTGGGATTTTCAACCGAGGGCCAGAAGAAGTGGCCATAGGTTGACTCAAAGTCCTGCTCATTGCAAGGAAAGCAAGACTTTCTGAATGAAACAAGACCGAGTGGGGCCTTTCCATTTTCTACAGAAGAGGCCTTCTTAGTAGCCTTATTTTTCCTCTGATTTCTGTTTCTCCTGGATGATTTACCAGGCACAGCCACATGCCCTAAGCCAGCCCCCTTAGCATGAGTAGAGAATTCATCAACCAGAGGAAGAACGGTCTTGGGCATAGAGAAGCTTTTGACAATCTTCCTCTCTGCCGGAAGCTGTTCTTCCAGCTTGTTGATTTCTTCCTGTTTTTGGTCAAGGAGCCTTAGAGAATTTGAGTGCTCAGAAGTCAGGTCCAGGTGTTCCTGTCGGAGAGAAATCAAGCTAGTGATCTCTTCTCTTAGGGACACACCCTCAGCCTTAAGGAATTTGACTTCCTTTTTCTGAGCCCTCGACCTCTTTCGGCACTCTTCAAAAGTATTGAGCAGAAGCTCATACTTTTTGAGGAGTTCAGTCTTACGGGCAGATGGACTGTCCTCGTGGTCATCTTCAGGAGAATCATAGTCAGAGTCAGAGTCAGAGAGGGGGGTGCGATCTTTTACCTTCCTAGTAAATAAGGGACAGTCTCAATCTGAGTCGGAGCGAGCCATCAGCCCTGAACAAGTTAAGTTGAATAAGTCGGCGGGAGAGGCTAAGTGATACTCGGCGAATCGGCGGGAATCACTAACGATTCCCGTCCAAGTTGGCGGGAATCACTAGCGATTCCCGTCGAAGTCGGCGGGAATAACTTAGTGATTCCCGTCGATTTTGACTTAGAAGAATTTTCTCTTCCTTCCTTTGATGACTTGGTCTTTGACCCATCTTTGCTCCTTCTTCTGCTCTTGATCTACCTAGACCCTGTACTTGAAAATAAGTACACTCCAATAGAGAGAGCACACGTAAGTAAACACACCGATCTACTCAACGAGGGATTACGTTGCGCAGACCCGTGTATGTTGACCCACTGCACCCTGACATTGGTGTGTACTTAGCATGGAATAGCTGCAATCACAACTTGATAGAAGATCGTCAAATACATTGTCAATTCAACTTAGCTTGTTCAGGGGCTTCTTCAAATCAGGTACATTGTGGATACAATACCAACCAGTAAGGAAGTAATCAAGCGAGACAAACATTGAAAACGTCATGAGTGTAAATCGAGTGCTTGTACGTATTGTGCTAAAAGAGATAGTGTAGTTGCAATCAAATTCTTATGTGTGGAATTCTTAGACAAGGCAATGACATGTGTGTGTAGCATCAAAAGAGAGATAACACCAAGGGGAAAGTAGTATATTGTCCATGTGAATCTCGATCGTCTAGGAACCTAACACAAGAGAAATATGGTGAATAATCACCTCACATGTCATTCGATGTCATACCTAGGAAAAAACAAGGGGCATTAAGCTAAAGATAGAGTCAATGCACAAGATCGAAGTGACTCTTTAACCAAGGTGCTCATCCTCACAATGCTCACAAAGACTTATCAGGAAGAATGAGTAGTGCTTGCGGGGCGTGACAAGAGATGTGATAGCTTCCATAGTTTTATTTTGTTAGCGTAGATCTATCACTTTAATCAAACTTTTTTAAAAGGTTCACGGAGCCCCGAGTCAATCAAAATCTATCCACCTAGATAGATACACTTTAACTTGTATACATACGACCATTGTACTAGATTTTTGGCCCAAAGTTTCACACCTGGTATAATCACAAGTGTATCGTGACATTGATTATTCAACGTATTTCTAGCGTGTTAGAATATAGTGTCATGATTTATAGCATGTACGCATAACATGTTTCATCTTGAGTGCTCCGGCTAGGGATGTGTGTATCATGTGAAGTCATTCCCCTATCTAAGTCCTCACATATACCTAGATGCATAGACAATAGACATGACCCCGTCTTGTAGCACTCAATAGCTAAGCACTTATAGATTCAGTCAACTATGACTGGAGGACAATGTTTGCACAAATTAAAAGTCTGAACTCAAACATTGTACGCACGCGTTATGGTCTAAGTCGAAGTCATGTGAGCCCTTTAGCATTATAAATTCTACAGTAGTTTTTTTATTTTGGGTTTTCAGTTTTTTTTATATTGGGTTTTCTATTTTTTGTTGTTTTTTGTTTTTTTTAAAAAAAAAACGTTACAAAGAAAGCAAATGCATGTTTTTTGTTTTTTTTTGTTTTTTTGTGGTTTTTTTAAGAAATGAAACTCAAATAAGCAAACTCATAAGCAAATACGCACGAAAAAAATCGCAAATAAAATAGGCAAACACAACCAACAATGACTAGGATGAGAGATCCACAATACCAAGCTCGAGTCGAAGTAATGAGAAACGTGTATCTGGGAGTGGCTTGGTAAATATGTCAGCTAGTTGTTCATCGGTGCTGATGAAGCTTACACTCACATTCTCCCTTTTTATATGATCGCGAATGAAGTGGTGATGCACGTCAATATGTTTTGATCTAGAATGGTGCACTAGATTATATGTCAAGTCTATGGCACTCTTGTTGTCGCACCTAAGTGTAGCATTCCTACACGATAAGCCAAAGTCTTCTAACGTCTAAGACATCCATAGTGCTTGAGCGCAATAGCTTCCTAAGGCAATATACTCGGCCTCATCGTTGGAGAGAGCAACCGAGTTCTGTTTGCGGCTTGACCAGGAGACTAGTGTCGGGCCTAGGAAATGGCATGTACCGCTTGTGCTATTGCGATCAAGTGAACATCCAGCATAGTCTGAGTCTGAGTACTCGTGAAGTGTGAAATCGGTGGTATGTGGGTACCAGAGTCCAAGGTTTTTGTGTTCCTATAAGGTACCTAAAAAATATGCTTTACTTCTTTCAAATGAGACTCTCTAGGGTCGGCTTAGTACCTAGCACACATACCTACCACAAACGTGATATCTGGCCTAGAGGCAATCAAATATAAAAATGATCATATCATATCTCTAAAAACAGTCTGATCGACAGAAATGCTACTTTCATCTTTTTTTAATTTAAGAGAGGCACTCATAGGAGTTTTGACTTGTTTCAGATTCTCATACCCAAAACGCACATGCATATCTTTAATATATTTTGATTGACTTATAAAAATCCCATCTTTGCGTTGAGAAATCTGAAATCCTAGGAAATAGGCAAGTTCTACTACTAGGCTCATTTCAAATTTAGATTTTATTAGGATGACAAATTCTTCACACATCTTTTCATTCGTTGCCCCCAAAATTATATCATCCATATAGATTTGTAGAATAATTAGGTCTGAATTCTTGGTCTTTACAAATAAGGTTGTGTCTGCACTACTTATCCTAAAGCCATGATCTAAGAGAAAAGTAGTGAGACTATCGTACCAAGCATGACATGCCTGCTTCAATCCGTACAAGGCCTTCACCAACTTGTATATGTGGTTTGGGTAGGTGACATTCATGAAACCGGGTGATTGCTCGACATATACATCTTCCTTAATATATCCATTTAGGAAGTCACTCTTAACTTCCATTTGGTATAATCTAATTTGCTTATAACTAGCAAACGCCAAAAACATACGGATGGACTCAAGACAAGCAACCAGGGAAAATGACTCCTCAAAGTCCATACCCTCTATCTGAGAATACCCTTGAGCCACCAACCTAGCTTTGTTTCTTATTATCCTAGACTCACCATCAAGTTTATTTTTGAAAACCCATTTTAAGCCTATGACTGGATGGTTATCTGAACCTTACACTAACACCCATACCTTACTTCGCTCGAATTGGCTCAGCTCCTCATTCATCGCCAAGAACCATGATTCATCTTTTAAGTCTTCTGAAACGTTCTTGGGTTCAATATCAGATAGGAAACACAAGTTTGAGAATGACTCATGAAGTGCGGACCGAGTTCTAACTCCATGAGATGGCTCTCCTATGACTAGATCTCGAGGGTGTTGCTTTGAAAACATTAAGTTACTAGGAGGTCTGTATCCTTGTTTCAGTATTTGAGTTTCACTTTCCACGATTCTCTCCTCACCTTCATTCTGTATCGGTACGCTCTCTTTAAAATCCTCTTCATTCGCCTTAGGCTCGTTAGGGCGGGAATTTTCATCGAAATGCACATGAGCCGATTCAACCACTAAGGTCCTCTTATTATAGATCCTTGCCTGACTCTTGCTCGAGTATCCTAAGAAGGTACCTAGATCAGATTTTTCATCAAATTTTCCTAGGTGATCCTTAGTGTTAAGAATGTAAAACGGGCAACCAAAGACCCTAAAGTATGATACAAGGGTTTCCTTTCGAAATACAGCTCGTACGGAGTTCACTTTAAAAGTGTGCGAAGCATGACTCGGTTCATCATGTAGCTTGTCGTGTTAACCGCTTAAGCCCAGAAAGATCGTGGTAAGCCGAACTCGGCGAGCATTGTGCGGGCTAATTCTTGAAGGGTGCAATTCTTTCTTTCTACAACCCAATTCTATTGGGGAGTGCGAGGGGCAGAGAACTCGTGCTTAATTCCTAAGGAGTCACACAGGTTTTAGAAGTCCTCATTCTCAAACTCTCCTCCATGATCTGATCTAATACATTTTATCTTTAGCTTCTTCTCATTTTGAAGTCGCGTGCAAAGATTGGAGAATTCGCTAAAGGTGTCAGATTTATTTGCTAGAAAGATCGTCCAGTAATAACGCTAGTAATCATCTATGATAACGAAGGTGTATCATTTTCCACCTAGACTACACGTATTAAGGGGTCCAAACAAATCCATGTGAATGAGTTCAAGTGGTCTAGATGTGTAAACTATAGTTTTGCTCTTGAAAGAGGTTTTGACAAATTTGTCTTTATGACAAGGAGCACATAAGACATTTAAACTACCGCTTAAGTTGGGAAGTCCCCGAACAAGTTCTTTCTCGATAGTTTTACAATAAGCTTGCTACCAGTATGTCCTAATCTCCTATGCCAAAGATCTAATTCCTCATTCTTAGTAACTAGGCATTTCAAATTAGATGCAGAAATATCATCAAAACTAACAATGTACACATTATGATTTCTGTGAGCTACAAGTAATACACTAGAAGTTTTGGCATCAATAATTTTGCAAGTGTTTGTAGATGACTCAAATATGACATTTAGACCTTTATCACATAATTGGCTAATAGAGATAAGATTATGCTTAAGTCCATCTACAAATAGAACATTAGAAATAGAAAATGTCTTGTTACCTATAGTGCCGCTGATAGTTTAACTTTCAAGGCAGCCTAAACACCTAGAGGGGGGGGGGGTGAATAGGTTCTGCTTCTCTTTCTAAAACTTCTAGGCAGAATTCAATTTAATAACTAATATAATAAACACAGCAATCACAGAAAACAAAACATCACAGATTGCACTATGTTTTATAGTGGTTCCCCAAGGTCTGGGTACATCCACTTTCCCCCTTCACCTATCTAGCAGTATGCTAGATTCGGCCAAACTTCCACTTATCTCAGATCAATAGATCTTACAACTCAGAACCCAACTGGTTCCTACAACTCAGGCACAACTGCCCTACCTCAGCCTTGCTCCAAGGCCTACAACTCAGAGAATATCCTTCTCCTACACTCAGGCAAACAGCCCTACCACTCAGAGTTCAACACTCTTACACTCAGCCTTTATAACATAGGCTTACAACTCAGATCTGTATAAACAGATCCTACAGAAATATAGAAAAGATTGTTTTAATTGTCTTGCCAAAGTTGAGAGAGAAAAGGCAATGACAATTCTTGATCAGCTGATGCAATCAACTATTTCTTAGCCTTCTTCAAAGCTTCTTGAAAATGTACTTAGCTGAGTTGATTCCAAACAGCTTCTTGAGAATCCACTGGTGGATTCTTTCTTCTTCTTCAAATTCTGACTTGATCTCTCTCTATCCAGAACTTTGAATGATTCTTCTGAATTCTGATTAGAACTCTTCTTAGATCTATCCTTAGATAGTCTTCTTAGATCTCCCGGAGAAGATCTTCTTAAGTGCCTAGCACTTTCTTGAAATGAGTAGAATTGTAATCCTTCTCCACTTTCTGATCCAATGTATTTCAAAATGTCAGTTCTATATGTTGTTCATCCTTTTCTCCTTCTAAATCTGTCTATTTATAGACATTCTTCATGGTAACCGGCTGATCCGGTTTCTAACCGTTTTCTGACAAGTCTGACAACTTCAGTTAACCGGTGATAACCCACAGCTGTCAAGTCTTCAAACAAGTCCTGTGCCTTAGTCTTGAATCACAAGTTGTTGAAACAGTCTGTCAGAAAGTGTCGAGACAATCTGTCTATTTGTGTCGACATAATTGACTTTGGTGTCGACACAGTCTTCAGTGATGTCGACTAAGTTGCCTTTGAGTCGACACAGCTTCTTCTGCAAATAACTTGATCTTGACTCTTCAGTGTGTCGACACAAGTCCTGTGTGTCGACACAATTGTTGTAGAATCATAACTTTAGTAAGTGTCGACTTAGCCTTCAGGTGTCGACACATTCATTTTTTAACTCTGCTATTATGTGTCGACTTAATCACAATGTGTCGACACATTCTGCTGGTGTCGACTAACTTGAGGTCGACTATTTTCTTCTGTGTCGACACATTCAGATGATGTCGACAATCTTGAGATCAACTATATTCTTCTGTGTCGACACATTTTCCCAATGTTTGAGGTCGACGCTTTTCTTCTGTGTCGACACAATTTCCCAGTGTTGTGTCGACTCTTTTTCTGTGTCGACACAAATTCCCAGTGTTGTGTCGACTTACTTCTTCTGTGTCGACACTTTTTCCCAGTGTAGTTGTAGACTAACTGCTATGTGTCGACACTGCTTCCCAGTGTTGTGTCGACTATTTTCTTCTGTGTGTCGACACTGCTTCCTTTGTGTCGACACTTGGACTTAGAATTTTTCTGCATACTTTATCAATTCTCCACCTGCACATGTCAACTTAAAACAACATCAAATACACCTTGATGTATATCATTGAGCTAAGTTGGGCTTCTTCAAATCAGGTACACATTTTCCAATGTACCCAACAATCTCCCCCTATTTGGAGAAGTCATAACCCCTATAGCCAATGATATACACCATTTATAAACAGTACTAAATGATGATTAATGACATAGCAGGAATACTTTAAATATAAACAAAACATAACATAGAATAATTCAGAATCAATCATCACAGAATGCACATTATAATATGCCAAACAACATTTTGTTTATAATAGGGTAATGTTTGATTACAAAGTTTTACATTTGATGATTACATCACAACATTACAAAATATTTAAAACAAAATCAGGATTGATCAGGCTCTCTAATCATAATCCCTTTGCCAGACTGAATTGTAGCTGTCACAGGAGCTTCTGATTCTTCAGCTATCTTCTTTCCTTTAAGATCAGCCTTCTTCTGAGCTTCTTCCTTGATCCTTTGCCTTTCAAAATAATGAAAAGGCTTTGGGAAGTATTTGCTTGGCTCCTTAGCATCTGATGGCAGTCTTCCCAGCTTGGCTTTCCTTCTGAATTGTACAATTGCCTCTTGCCTTGCCTCATACTTCTGCCATTCAATTTCATTGTACCACTTCCCTCTCTCATGAACTTTATCCTGTACAGCTTTCCATGCAGTGAGTATGATGTTCCTTGAAGTAGGACTCCACTGCTCATAATCTGGCTTCAGTACAGCCTGCTCTCTGAATTTCTTCTTTGCCAATAGAGCATCCTGCTGTTCTTTCAGAGTAGCCTCAGGCTTATCAACTTTTCCAAAGACAATATTAGTAACCTCCTTTGGAGGACTATACATTCCTTGAACTTTCTGATCAATCAAGTCAAAATCTGGAGGGGGGTATATGACTTGGGCAACCTCAGGTTGATTGCCTTCAAGTAGATTAGATTGTATTCCTGACTCAGCTACCATAGCATCATCACACAATGGGGGATATCCCAAAGTGGCTCGTATGCTATTGGTCACCCACTTGGTGTGCTCAGAGCCTGCATGAATTAGCATCCTCTCCCCCTTTATGGCTTCTCTTGAGACATGATCTCTAAGATCTTCTTTTTGAAATCGAATTTGGCCATCCAAATAATTCACTCCCTCTTTGAAAAATGGTCTTAACTTTTGAAGCTTTTCAGATATTTCCTTTTGAGAGGTTGTGATGGCAGTCTTAACAGATGCAATAGCAGCCTGAAAATTCTTATCAAATTCTTCCATTTCTTTGGCTCTATCTGCAGGCATCCCTGGAACAATCTTCTTCACCTTTTTAATGATCTCATTATGAGATTCAGTTAAATTGTCATTCATTCTGATTTGATTTTCCAGAACATAACTTTGCTTCAAAGCAATATCATCCACCTTTGTAGAGATAGCCTCCTGTTGTTTAGCCAGATAAACTACAGCATTGCCACCCTTGTGGAAGCAATCTGTCATTTCAGTTTTATGCAAGTTTACTTGAAATTGGATGGACTTGATATCTTGAGCTAAGTCAAACTGAACTGACTTGCTATTTTCATCAACATACTTCTCCAGAGCCATCCTTTGGTCATCCAATTTTACTTGAAGATCTACCATAAATTTATTGTAATCAAAGGCTGGAGAAACTTGTGGAGTTGTTGTCTGCAATGCCTGCTTATAGTTCTTGCTTCTTCTCTTAAAGACAACAAGTTTTCTTTTCTTTGCCACCCTGGCTTCTTCAGTTTCTGTTTCAGAGGAAGTATCTACATGAATTCTTTCTTGTGGATGATGAATTGTATCTGTTCCAGGGAGTTGTTGCTCAGCTTCAACATCCACTGGCTCATCCTCAACCTGTGTTTCCACAGCAGCTTTCTGATCAATGTCCATTCCTATGAACTTCTCAATATCTGGTCCACCTCCTTCTTTATCAGCAGCAGTATCAACATCTGGGAATAACTCCTCCATAGTAAATTCCAGTTGAGTGGTCACTTCTGCAGCAGTTAAATCTTGAGATATGTTTAACTGTGCTTCCTCTTGGACTTGCACCTCAATATTTGTAGTGGCAGGAGTAGGTGTGGACACTAGCTCCCCCTGAACCTGTGCAGTAATAAGAATATGAGCAATGTCTGTTATAGTAAAATACATTAGCTCCCCCTATACCTGAGCAGAAGTAGATACCTTTGGAGCAGGAGTGGAAACTGGCTCCCCCTGCATCTGTGCAGGTGTTGATACTTCCTGGACCACAGTTGAGTCAAGCTGTGTCCCTTCTTGTACTTGTTCAGATTCTTGATTTGGTGTAGGGGATTGCACAGGGGTGTCTGGCCTGCTCTCTTCAGGCACATCCTTGGACAGCACCCTATCCCACCTGGAGAATAGTCTCATATCCATTCTTCTCATATGGTTAATCTTACTCCCTTGCAGCTGCTGCATCACATCAGGAATCACTCCAGTGAAGTACAGGCTCATGATCCTAGCCATGTTAGGCTTCTTGATTCCCTCTTTGATCTTGTCAAAGAGCACTCCTGACCAATCAGTAGGAATAGTAAAAACTATCCTGGTCATCAGGCTGAACATATAGGCAGAAATCCTATCATGTCCACCTGTCTTGCAGAGGATTACCTTTCCAACTACTTCAGACAAGAACTTCCCTTGCTGATTCATTCCCTTTCTGTTGAATGCAGCTCCAATCTTCAATCCTGAATCCAGGCCACACCATTGAAGGGCTTCCCTTGTCTTAGATATAGGAACTTCCTCTTCATTCTCAACCACTTGCAGTTGGAAGATCTTTCTTAAACTTCTTTGATTAATCTTTACCTTCGTCCCTTGAACAGTGGACTTAATCTTGAGGCCAGTAGAATGGACTGATGCAGAGATAAAGAACTCGTGCACCTCCTTCTTCCAGATCTTAGTTGGTTCTGAAATGAGAAATTCTAACCCTGATGCAGAGAGAAGGGTGATAACTCCTTGAACATCAGGCGGCGCCTCTACAAAGGCCTGGCGCACTAACTCATATCCTTCATTGATGTTATCTTCAATCCTTGGCGCCATCGTTGTGTCGAGAAAGCTTGAGAGAAGAGAGAAAGAAAGACTGTCGACACAGGGTTTGAGTCTCGAAAACCTTGAAAGCGTGTCGACACAAAGAGCTTTTGACCTATTTATAGCTTCTGTTGAAAGAAGTTCAAAAGGCGCCAAAAACAGTCTAAATGTGTCAACACAGACGGAATGTGTCGACACAAGCTTCTATTAACTCGACATTTCTTCAGCCTACTATGTGTCGACACCAATTTGTGGTTATGTCGACACCTTGGATACATAGTAGAAAGACAGAAATTCTGTGTCGACACTAAGGACAAGTGTCGACACATATTCTGTAAGTGTCGACACCATAATTCTGGTTGAGTCGACATTACATTTCTGGTTAAGTCGACAATAAAACTCTTAAGTGTCGACACATATTCTCTGTGTCGACACAATATTTCTGACTTGTCGACATAATTTCTCTGAGTCGACACATTATTACTGAATGTGTCGACACATTCTTACTTAGCCAATTTCTGTAACTTCAATGTGTCCTTTTTAACACTTGATTATGTTGTTACTACTTTTACTTACTTATAAGCCATTTCAATAGCATTGTTAATGATTTTGTTTAATACATTAATCAATGGTTAACATACCTAATTCAATTTTGAATTTATTGAATTTGGTTTCATCTAAAGGCTTAGTAAATACATCTGCTATTTGATAATCTGTTTTTACAAATTCCAATGAGATGTCACCTTTTTCTACATGTTCTCTAAGAAAATGATATTTGATTTCTATATGCTTAGTTCTACTATGAGAAACTGGATTATTAGCAATAGAAATAGCACTCTTAGAATCACATAAAAGGGGTATTCTACTTACCTGAATACCATAATCTTTAAGCTGATGCTGCATCCATAATAGCTGTGCACAGCAGCTTCCAGCAGCAATATACTCTGACTCAGCTGTGGAAATTGCCACACTAGTCTGTTTTTTACTACTCCAAGATATTAGTCTTCCTCCCAGGAATTGACAAGTACCTGTAGTACTCTTTCTATCCTCTCTACATCCTGCAAAATCTGCATCTGAATAGCCTGTTAGTTGAAAATCTCTATTCCTAGGGTACCAAAGACCTAGAGTAGGAGTGCCCTTTAGATATCTCAGAATCCTTTTGACTGCAGTATAATGAGATTCTTTAGGGCAGGCTTGGTACCTAGCACAGACACATGTTGCATACATAATGTCAGGTCTACTAGCAGTGAGATATAGTAGAGACCCAACTATTCCTCTATACAATGATTCATCAACAGGTTTACCTGCCTCATCTTTGCATATTGGCATACTTGTCCCCATAGGAGTTCTCATGGAGGAGGATGACTCCATACCATATTTCTTAATTAATTCCTTGGTGAACTTAGACTGGGATATGGACAATCCATCATCAGTCTGTCTTACTTAGAGTCCCAAGAAGAACTTAAGTTCTCCCATACTGCTCATCTCAAACTTCCCTTGCATAAGTTTGGCAAACTTTTTACAAAGGTTGTTTTCAGTAGATCCAAAGATTATGTCATCAACATAGATCTGGACTAAGATGATCTTTCCTTTGGATTCCCTAAGGAATAGAGTTTTGTCTATCTTTCCTCTTGAGAATTTATTCTCAATGAGGAAGGTAGACAGGGTTTCATACCAAGCCCTTGGAGCTTGTTTTAACCCATACAAAGCTTTCCTAAGCTTATACACAGAATCAGGTTTAAGAGGATCTACAAAACCTGATGGATGCTCTACATATACTTCTTCTTTAAGATCACCATTCAGAAATGCTGACTTCACATCCATCTAGTATACTTTGAAGTCTTGGTAGGCTGCATAGGCAAGGAACATTCTGATTGCCTCCAGCCTTGCTACTGGAGCAAAGGTTTGATCAAAGTCAATCCCTTCTTCCTGCCTGTATCCTTTTGCAACCAATCTTGCTTTATTCTTTACTATTATTCCACTTTCATCTAGCTTGTTCCTATAGATCCACTTAGTTCCAATTATGTTGTGGCCTCTTGGTTTAGGAACAAGCTCCCAGACTTTGCACCTTCTAAATTGATTCAGCTCCTCTTGCATAGCATCAATCCAGTGCTGGTCTTGGATAGCTTCTTCAAACTTCTTAGGTTCCATTTGGGACAAGAAACTAGAATGCAAAACTGTGCTTTGATTTCTGCTTCTAGTTTGCACTCCTTGTCTTGGATCACCAATTATCTGATCAGTAGGATGATCTCTTAGATATCTTATAGCTGGAGGTAGATTCCCTTCAGGTTGTGCATCTCCAGCTTCTTCATTCTGCTGTTCCTCTTGGTTTTCATCAGCTTCCATTATCTCTTGTACTCCCCCTGGACAGCAGCCTTCATTTTCCAATGCTCCCTCTTCCTTTGAAGCTTCAGCAATGGAGAGCTTGTCCATCTTCTTGCTTATACCTGTTGAGTCATTTGATCTACAAGACAACTCACAATTGATTAATCTTGTTTCATCAAATACAACATGCACAGATTCTTCAACAACTTGAGTAGTTAAGTTGAAGACTCTATAGGCCTTACTATTTGTGCTGTACCCAACAAATATCCCATCCTGGGATTTGGCAGCAAACTTAGTCAAATATGACTTGCCATTGTTAAGTATATAGCATTTGCAACCAAAGATCCTAAAATAGGATAGGTTTGGTTTTCTGCCTTTCACAATCTCATAGGGAGTCTTTCTGTGGCCTTTGGTGATAGAAGCCCTATTGATGACATGACAAGCAGTGTTAACTGCCTCAGCCCAAAAATATTCTGGGAGAGAGGTGTCACTCAATAGAGTTCTACCAGCTTCAATTAATGTTCTATTCTTTCTTTCAGCAATACCATTTTGCTGAGGTGTTCTAGGTGAGGAGAACTCTTGGAAAATCCCAAAGTCTATACACAAGTTTGTTATGCTTTCAGATTGAAACTCAGTACCATGGTCACTTCTAATTTTGACCACTGTACTATTCAGTTCATTCTGAATTTGCTTTACAAAATTAAATAATACACTTGGGGTTTCAGATTTTTGTCTCAGAAAGAACACCCATGTAAATCTAGAATAGTCATCTACAACCACTAGAGTGTAGACCTTCCTACCTAGACTGTGAACTGGCATAGGACCAAAAAGATCCATATGCAAGAGGTATAAGCACCTCACAGAATCCTTGTTTTCAAGGCTTTGAAATGAGGTTTTTGTCTGCTTGCCCTTTTGACAAGCTGAGCATACCCCTTCCTTTATACACTTAACTTGAGGCCCATTCCTCACTAGTTCTTTACTAAAGAGTTGGCCAATTGTCTTGTAGTTTAGATGAGCCAATCTCTTGTGCCACTTAACACAATGAGAAGCATTGTCATCAGCTACAAGACAAATGGGGGATGCCTTATTCTCACATTCAAAATTAAGGCAATACACATTTTTCTTCCTATACCCAGTCAATATGATCTCTTGATCACTTGACCTTTTGATATGACATCCATCCTTACCAAATGAAATGTCATATCCTAGATCACTCAGCTGGCTTATGCTTATTAGATTATGTTTCAAACCTTTTACATAGGCCACTTGGGTGATAGTAATTAGGTTTGAAGAGATGTTACCAAATCCTTTGATGACTCCTTTTTCAGATCCACCAAAGATCACTTTATGTCCATCTTTGACAGATGAATACTCCTTCAGCAGCCCCTTTGTTCCAGTCATGTGCCTGGAACAACCACTATCCAAGTACCATATAGGGGCATGGTAACTTGGATTCACCTGCAATACAGAATTACTTACCCTTAGAACCCAAGTAAGTCTTGGGTCCTTGGTTCAGGTTAGCCTTAATAAAGTTATTATAACCTCTTCTAACAGGTAGACTCTTATTCTTTATAACACTTGTGTTATACCAGCAGTCCAATGCAAAATGACCCCTCTTGCCACAGCACCAACATTCAAACTTATTGTATCTAGATCTAGATACATCCTTGTCAGAAGCATTTCTGTTCATTGCTGGTGCTGTTTCAACTTCACCTACTGATTTCTTAAAACCATAGGGTTTATGACCATAGGTAGGCCTGCTTGCCTTAACACCCTTGTTCTTCAGAACATTTGTCTTAATATGATCCTGAATGTCTTCATGATCATATATGTTAGAAGGCACTTTCTCCTTACCAAACCTTATGGGGACTGAAAGGTTTAGTGGCTGAATAGGGGCTTTGCCTTTCCTCTTGAATCTGCCAGCCCTGGAGTTACCCTTAAATCCTAATCCAGCCTTACCCTTCTGAGTGACAAATTCATCTATCAAGGGTAAGACAGATTTTGGCTTAGAGTAACTAGCCACTAAATCCCTTTCAATTCTAAGTCTGTCCTCCAGACTCTTTACTTGATCATTAGTATAATTAATTGTGCCCATCTGAATAATAGTTATATTCTTCAGCTTGGCAATTTCAGCTAACTTTTGATCAAGGACTTTTTCTAACTCAGTTGTTGCAACCCTTAGATCAGCAATTTCCTGAGCCTGTGATTTAACCAGGTTCTTGCTTTTCTTAAGGGCCTGCAACAGGTCCCCATACTTGTCTATCAATTGATAGACATCTCCTTCAGATCCAGATACATCTTCATCACTTGATGCAGATGTAGCTGATTCTTCACTTGTATTACAAACAGATGTACAAGAAGGACAGTTTACCTCATTAGAACCAGACTGATTCTGGCATAGGTCCTCTTCTGATCTTGTCATCAAACCCATGCATTGATGTTCATTGATGGAGTCTAGCAACTGCATAAACTCCTCTTCCTCAGATGCAGCATATAATCCAATATATGCTTCAGCTTCAGATCCTGATTCTGAAGTTGACTGGTCTGACAGACTTTTATCTTTCTTTGCTACAAAGGATTTCTCCTTCTTGCCTTTCTGATAAGTCTTCTTCTTTTCTGAAGATTCCTTCCTTTTGTCAGGACAATCAGCCACTACATGTCCAGGCCTATTGCAACAATAGCAGACAATCTTTGAAGTAGTGGCTTTGCTGGGCTTTGACCTGCTTTTCTCTTTCCTTGATGACCTTCTCTTCTGATAATAGTCATCTACTTGCTGTGATGAGGAAGGCCTAGACTTCCATTGCTTCTTTTTCAAGAACCTTTGAAATTGCCTAGTGAATGCAGCAAAGTCTGCATCTGAATCACAGCTGACTGAACCCTTATCTGAATTTTCAGAACTACCTTCTTCAACTTCCTTAGGAGGAGATGGTGATTTCCTCCTATTCTTTCTAGTGGCTTCAGCATTAAATGCCACAGTCTTTTCTCTATGCTCTCCTCTTGAGTTTCTTTCCTCCTCCTTCCTTACCATAAGTTGCATTTCATAGGATAGCAACTTTCCAAACAGAGTTGGAGGAGATATCTCTGCCAATTTTGCCACTTCTCTTATGGCACAGATCTTTGTATCCCAATCCTTTGATAAGGATCTTAAGAATTTGTCATTCAGTTCATAGGTACTGAAGACTCTTCCATAGGAAATTAGCTCATTCACAATTCTATAGAATTTCTTATAGCACTCAGTTATGCTATCAGATTTTCCTTGTCTAAAACTTTCATACTCCTGATTTAGCATAGATTTTCTGTCCAGCCTTACTTCTTCTGATCCCTCCATGTAGACAATCAATGTGTCCCACATCTCCTTGGAGGTCTTGCAGTGAATCAGATTCTGAAATGTTGAATCATCTATGGCACTGACAATGATGTTTTGTGCCCTTTTGTCCATGGTTGCCAAGATGATTTCATCCTTGGTCATTTCAGAATAAGTCTTTGGTGTTTGGATATTTGCATCAAGAACAGATATCTTCATTGGTATGAAGGGGCCTTCCTGTACTGTGATGTAAATCCTTGGGTCAGATGCTTCCATAAACAATCTGACTCTTTCTTTCCAGATCCCAAAGATTTCCTTCTTGCATATGGGTAATTTCATTGACCCTAGCTCCTTATGATTCTCTCCAGAACCCATCTTCTTGATTCTTGAATCTGCCTATCAGATCTACCTCAGACTGTTAAGTCCTTTTTGAGGAACCTCCCTCTGATACCACTTGATAGTTTAACTTTCAAGGCAGCCTAAACACCTAGAGGGGGGGGGGGTGAATAGGTTCTGCTTCTCTTTCTAAAACTTCTAGGTAGAATTCAATTTAATAACTAATATAATAAACACAGCAATCACAGAAAACAAAACATCATAGATTGCACTATGTTTTATAGTGGTTCCCCAAGGTCTGGGTACATCCACTTTCCCCCTTCACCTATCTAGCAGTATGCTAGATTCGGCCAAACTTCCACTTATCTCAGATCAATAGATCTTACAACTCAGAACCCAACTGGTTCCTACAACTCAGGCACAACTGCCCTACCTCAGCCTTGCCCCAAGGCCTACAACTCAGAGAATATCCTTCTCCTACACTCAGGCAAACAGCCCTACCACTCAGAGTTCAACACTCTTACACTCAGCCTTTATAACATAGGCTTACAACTCAGATCTGTATAAACAGATCCTACAGAAATATAGAAAAGATTGTTTTAATTGTCTTGCCAAAGTTGAGAGAGAAAAGGCAATGACAATTCTTGATCAGCTGATGCAATCAACTGTTTCTTAGCCTTCTTCAAAGCTTCTTGAAAATGTACTTAGCTGAGTTGATTCCAAACAGCTTCTTAAGAATCCACTGGTGGATTCTTTCTTCTTCTTCAAATTCTGACTTGATCTCTCTCTATCCAGAACTTTGAATGATTCTTCTGAATTCTGATTAGAACTCTTCTTAGATCTATCCTTAGATAGTCTTCTTAGATCTCCCGGAGAAGATCTTCTTAAGTGCCTAGCACTTTATTGAAATGAGTAGAATTGTAATCCTTCTCCACTTTCTGATCCAATGTATTTCAAAAGGTCAGTTCTATATGTTGTTCATCCTTTTCTCCTTCTGAATCTGTCTATTTATAGACATTCTTCATGGTAACCGGCTGATCCGGTTTCTAACCGTTTTCTGACAAGTCTGACAACTTCAGTTAACCGGTGATAACCCACAGCTGTCAAGTCTTCAAACAAGTCCTGTGCCTTAGTCTTGAATCACAAGTTGTTGAAACAGTCTGTCAGAAAGTGTCGAGACAATCTGTCTATTTGTGTCGACATAATTGACTTTGGTGTCGACACAGTCTTCAGTGATGTCGACTAAGTTGCCTTTGAGTCGACACAGCTTCTTCTGCAAATAACTTGATCTTGACTCTTCAGTGTGTCGACACAAGTCCTGTGTGTCGACACAATTGTTGTAGAATCATAACTTTAGTAAGTGTCGACTTAGCCTTCAGGTGTCGACACATTCATTTTTTAACTCTGCTATTATGTGTCGACTTAATCACAATGTGTCGACACATTCTGCTGGTGTCGACTAACTTGAGGTCGACTATTTTCTTCTGTGTCGACACATTCAGATGATGTCGACAATCTTGAGATCAACTATATTCTTCTGTGTCGACACATTTTCCCAATGTTTGAGGTCGACGCTTTTCTTCTGTGTCGACACAATTTCCCAGTGTTGTGTCGACTCTTTTTCTGTGTCGACACAAATTCCCAGTGTTGTGTCGACTTACTTCTTCTGTGTCGACACTTTTTCCCAGTGTAGTTGTAGACTAACTGCTATGTGTCGACACTGCTTCCCAGTGTTGTGTCGACTATTTTCTTCTGTGTGTCGACACTGCTTCCTTTGTGTCGACACTTGGACTTAGAATTTTTCTGCATACTTTATCAATTCTCCACCTGCACATGTCAACTTAAAACAACATCAAATACACCTTGATGTATATCATTGAGCTAAGTTGGGCTTCTTCAAATCAGGTACACATTTTCCAATGTACCCAACAGCCGCTTCCAAGTATCCGTCCTTTGCTGTTGTCCCCAATGGTCACCATGTCACCCTTCTTCTTCTCTAGGCTAAGGAAATTGTCTTTATCTCCCATCATGTGCTTAGAGCACCCAGAGTTCAAGTACCACACGTTCTTTGTGTCCTTAGCCTGCCAACAGACCTAAAAAGAAGATAAGGGTAAAGTTATGGTTACCCAAGTTGTCCCACCCATATGATAGGTAGGAGACTTTGGTAGCAAGACTTGCATATTTTTCTTGGCACCTTTCCTCAAACACGAGCCAGATGTGTGACCAAACTTATGACAATTTGCACATAGGGTGTAAGCAGTGAATGTTGCTTTTATTGAGTTGCTTGAGCTCTTGCTTGAGGATGGGGATAGCCTTCCCGAATTCTTTACCTTATCTTTAGATTTATTAAAGTTGGATTTAGGCATGGAATGATAGTGACACTGTGCACCCAATAGCATATTCAAAGACTTTTGGCCTATTCCAAACTTTTGGATGACACAGTTAAGATCATGGATCCTCGCCTTTAGGACGGTGTTTTCAGTCACAAGCATCACACACCGATTGACAAATTGTTTCTTGCCTTCCTATACCATGGCAAGTGATAAGTAAAGTCTCTTCTCCATGACATTCTTTTCATTTATGAGACTATTCATTTTCACTGACGACTTGGAGAGACTTGCCTTTTGTTCTTCTATCGTTATCATCAAGTGAGAGCACTCTAGACACTTGATCTTCTCTTTGACAGTTCTAATTACTCCACTTTTCAATTTTTCTAAATCCTTTTTGATTTTTTTATTCTCGGCACTCAAGGACTTTTCTCAGAAATAATTCTTTTTAATTTATCAAATAAATTTTCATAAATTTCAAGAAGTTCAGTATAAGTAGGTGGAGTTACCTCAATGTCGCTCTGGACACTGGACTCATCGTCAGATTCGTCTTGATTCTTTCCCATGAGGCATAGATTTGCCTTGTCTTCATTGCCAGAGTCTGTGGTGCTTGACTCATCAGATCCATCCTCATCCCAGGTGAGCGCCTTCAGCACCTTCTTCTTCCCTTTGTGCTGGCTTTCCTTTCCTTTTTCCTCCTTCTAGAGTCTTGGGCATTCTCTCTTTAGGTGCCCACGCTTGTGGCAGTGATAGCACTCCGGCTGAGACTTCTCATCATCGCTTTCCGTCTCTTTCGATGGCTTGTTCCACCTTCTGCCTTCTCCAACTCCTCTATTCAGAAATTTCTTGAATTGTCCCTGATTCTTGGGATTCTTCATGAATTTTTTGAACTCCCGAACATAGAGGCTCTCCTCCTCATCTTCCTCAGAATCTTCAGCATCGTTTATCTCCTTTGCGGCCTTCAGCGCCATTCCCTTCTTATTTACTTCCTTGGGATATTCCTCTGCTTGAATCTTCAATTCAAGTTCATGTGTCTTCAGACTGCCGATATGGCTCTCTATCTCCAGGGTGCTGATCTCATGAGACTCAGCAATAGTTGTCACCTTCGGGTTGAAGTGAGGAGGCAAAGATCGCAGGATCTTCCTCACTAGGTCACCATTTGGAATGTTTTTTCTGAGAGATCTTCAGGCATTGACGATCTTAGTAAATCGCGTGTACATGTTGTCCACATCCTCGTAAATCTCCATCCGGAACTGTTCATATTCAGATTCGAGTCGGAATAGTTTTGACTCCTTCACTTGTGAAGTACCTTCATGAGTGAGCTCAAAAGATATCATATATCATAAGCAGTCTTGCAGTTACATATTCTATTGAATTCAGTTTTGTCCAAGGAACATAATAACGAGTTCATGGCCTTAGCATTATTTGTACATCTAAGCTTGTCTGCGTCATCCCACTTATCACGTGGTTTTTATAAGACTTTATCCCTAACCGTGACAGTGGGTGCAGTGTACTTTGTATCTACCATGGCCCATACGTCCATGCTTTGAGTCGTCAAAAAGATTCTCATATGTGTTCTCCAGTGACTATAGTCACTCCCCATAAAGAGTGGAGGTATACTCACACCTTGTCCTTCAGAGAACTTGTGAACAGAGTTGGTCATCTTACTTCAGGATTTTAAGCCTTAAGAAGTAACCTCCCTCTGATACCACTTGTTGGATCTAGTGGACAACCTTAGAGGGGGGGGGGGGGGTGAATAAGGTTTTGACATTAAATAGAATTTAAAAATAATTCGCCTAATAAAAATGAGTTTTAGAAGATACCGCGGGGCGTTAGGATGCTAATGCGCAGCAGTAAGTCACAGTGCTCGTTTTTCCTGTGCAGATCCAAGTTCTAACTCCACAAACACACACACTCGCTAAACAATCATAGCACACACCCAAAAGTAATTAACATAGAAATAATAGATTTCATTGCATGGATTCAAAACAACAATAGTTCTAGATGAGTAAAAAAGGTGATCTATGTGATGTCGAAGATCTAAGACGATGAGTAAAAATGATCTTTTGGTTTCTATACTGATCCGCTCCATGGACCGGTTGGCTCTCTCCTTTTCCGTCCAAGAAAAGTCTTCGAGCCAGCTCTTCACCTCCTAAAAAGAAAGGGTCTTAGAGCCCCGCGAGATCCTCCGATCTATACGTCATTATCCCCAGGACGATTTCCCATGGAATCCTACCCAAATTCCAACAACCCTTAACGGTCAATTTTCCTCACCACAAAATTTAGAAAACGAAAAGACTACAAGAATAAAAGATGTAAATAATCTAAAAGTTGAAGTTCTCCCTTTTGATGACTTCTCCATTGAGCGATCTGCGACCGGTGCTTAAGATCTTCGTTTGTTAGCAATCGGTCGGCACTTCGTATTCGATGTAGATCTTGGATCTCCAGAATTCATCGTTCACGAATGGGAGGTAGACGACTTTCTTCTTCTTCAACGGATACTTTTGGAATAGAGCACAAGAAGGCGGCCAAACCCTAGAATTCACGTACTCCCGTCGCTCTTCAGTCCTCAGATCAATGGGCACAAAAACCAAGGCGGCCTTTTATACGTCTTCATAAAAATAGGCTACCGTCAGCGGTAAGACTAGCGCCCGGCAGTAGGTTCGTGCGCTTGTTGTGTCAGTTGTCATCCAAATCTGGAAAAATAATTAAAACAAATATTTGTCGTTTCATCATTACTAGCACGGTGCGGATACTGTTATCGCATGGCGGTAGGTCGTTTCTCGAGAAATCCTGCTTGAAGTTCATCGAGAGATATTCGTCGCCCGGCTAGCGCTTCTAGTATCCGCAATCTCCTAGCGGTAGGTTATTTCTCGAGAAATCCTGTTTGATGTTTGTCGAGAGATATTCATCGAGCGGCTAGCGGGGCGCGGTAACTGATATCTCCTCGCGGTAGGTCTCGATGCTAGACGTTCGTCAAGAGCTATTTGTCGAGCGGCTAGCGCGGCGCGGTAACTTCTAGTGCCTAGCGGTGGCATCCACTCAACATCATTGTCTCGACGCACTCAACACTTTTCTTCTCAACGCTCTCAATGCGGTGTTGAGTGAGCTAGCGTGGTGCGATAGAGTTAGCGCCTGGTGGTAGGTTCCCGAGGGTCTTGCTGAATTAATCCTCGGGTTAGCGTCGGCGATAGGACTAGCGCTTTCTGATAGCTTCTCGAGCGTTATGTCCATTTAATTCCAGCTACCGCCCAGCGGTAATTCCTATCGCCCGACGGTATCTTCCAGAAGAGACTTTCTTTGCCTGCACCTGTCAACCCGCACACTCTATCAACACAAGACATGATCAAATACTACCTGGGAGTTGATATTCTCAAACACAAGGCATGTGAAACATCGGTTCCAACAAACTTTGCACTCAGGGTTTGATCGCGCTCCCATGACCGCTCCTCACGGCCACAGTTGTCCGACCGGACCTTGACCATTCTGATCGAATTATTCCGCAGCTGCTTGACCTTCATGTCTTTGATTCGAATAGGCTTGACCTTCATTGTCAACCCACTATCGATTGGCACTTGATCTGTAGTAATCACTCGCATAGGCTCTTGCACCACCTTCTGCAATACCGATATGTGGAATACATCGTACAAATCACTTAGTTCAACTGAAAGCTTCAATCGATAGGCATCTTCTCCATGCCAAGGAAGTACGACACTTTCTACCATAAGGGGCCTCAAAGGGTATCATTTGAATACTTGCTTGGTGGTTATTGTTGTAGGAGAACTCGATCATATAAAGGTGGTCCTTCCACCTCTTCCTGAAATCTAGGGCACACATGCGAAGCATATCTTCCATCGTTCTGTTTACCCTCTCGGTCTGACATTCGTATGAGGATGTAAGGTCGTACTTAACTTCAGCTTGGTACCCAGCAGTTGATGTATAATCCTCTAAGCATAAGACGTGAAACATCCATCTCGGTCACTAATGATGTTAAGGGGTACACCGTACAATCGTAAGATATTATCAATATAAAGCTTTGCCAGCTTTTTCACTAGATCGTCCTTCCTATTCGGAATGAAGTTTGACACCTTCATTAAATGATCAACGATCACCCAATTTCATCGTTCCCTTTCTGCGATCTTGGTAAGTCGTGCACAAAATCCATAAATATGTCGTCAAACTTCCACTCTGGTATAGGTAATGACTTCAAAAATCCATGGGGCTTCTAACATTCGGCTTTTACTAGGGCACATGTCTTATACTTCGCCACAAAGGGCTATGTCCTTCAATTCTTGCCACCAAAATAACTTTGTCATGTCTTTGAAAACCTTTGTGCTCTCTGGGTGGATTGAGTACTTTGTGAAATGTGCCTCATACATCAATTCATCCCGTAATTTGCCCACATTGGGATGCACAATTTACTGTCCTTCCACAATAGGCCATCATTAACAGAAAACTAGGCATTCGACCCATCCAAAGACTCTGCCAAGTAGCATTTCATGCTGTCATCAAGCTCCAACGGTTGATAAATCTGGTCTGCGAGATCATATTGTACCTCTGTCTAATTCAAATACGCATTTGCACTAGATCTCCCATCAACACACGAAATCTCCAAGGCCTCCAAATATTGAATAAGACACTCATCATACATATGTATCCAGTTGGCCTGAGCAGGAGCCCTACGACTCAGCGTGTCCGCAACGAAATTTCTCTTACCGGGAATGTAATGTATTTTGAAGGTGTAGTCCCCAAGGAATTACATCTACTTTTGCTGATGCATATTCAAGTCTTTCCAATCTATCTGATATTTCAGGCTCTTATGATCTGTAAAGATATTGACCTTTACACCATACAGGTAGTGCCTCCAATGCTTTAGAGCGAATATCACGACCGCTAACTCCAGATCATGGACCAGATAATTCCTCTCGTGCACTTTCAATTGGAAAGAGCCATATGTTATCACCTTCCCATGTTTAAGTAGGACGCATCCTAAGCCGCTCACTGAGGCATCACTACAGATTTCATAGCCCCCCATACCATATGGTGAGCACAAAATAGGCGTTATGGTCAGATGACTCTTTAATTCCTTGAAAGATTGTGTACATGCCCCCGACCAAATAAACTTTTGATCCTTCCTCGTCAAGGTAGTGAGGGGTAACTCTATCCGTGAGAAGTTCTCTATGAAGCGCCTGTAGTAGCCGACAAGCACAAGAAAACTCCAGACTTCCTCCACAGTAGACAACACAGGCCACTCCCATATCGCAACTATCTTTGCAGGATCCACCGCAATTCCCTCGCCCGGACTACATGACTAAGGAATGCTACTGAAGACGACCAAAACTCACACTTAGAGAACTTGGCGTACAACTGACTCCTCCTCGGTATCTCTAAAATAGTGTGTAAATGATCTGCATGTTCTTCCTCAAACTGAGAGTATACCAGGATATCGTCAATGAAGACTATAACAAACTGGTCCAAATACTCTCTGAAGACTGGTTTATCAAGTCTATAAACACGGATGGCACATTCTTCAGCCCAATGACATGACCGTGAACTCATAATGCGCATAGCGTGTTCTAAATGCTATCTTGGGAATGTCACTTTCCCTGATTCTCAATTGATAATACCAAGATTTCAAATCCAACTTTGAGTAAACAGACGACCCAACTAGCTGATTGAACAGATCATCAATTCTCGAAATCGGATACCTATTCTTCTCTGTCAGCTTATTCAACTCCCAATAATCTATACACAACCACAAACTTCCATCCTTTTTCTTCACAAAAAGGACCGATGTGCTCCAAGGTGACGAGCTTGGACACACATAACCTTGATCTAGCAGCTCTTTAAGCTGAACTTTCAATTCTGCCATCTCCCTTGGTGCTAGACAGTATGGATAGGGTGACACAGACTTGTCACCTGACACTAGCTCAATGGTTAAATCGATCTCTCTATGAGGTGGCTCTAGGGAAATCTTCAGAGCAAACTCCGATACCATGGGAATACTAATCAAATCGGGCTTAGGCTTCATAGCTTCTAATAGAGTGAAGAATAACTCCTCACCCTCATGAACTGTTTTGACTACTTAGAGAGCAGACATCAGCATCTTTCTCGACCCATTCATTCCAGTGAAGTTAGTTTCACAACCTATATTCAACCCTAGTTTGACCATCTTGAGACTGCAATTAATGTACGTACGTTGCTCCAAGAGCTAGTCCATGCCAAAGATTACATCAAACTCTACTATCGGTAGTAGTGATGCTTCCAAGTCAAAATTTTGACTCCTTCTCCGCACCTTTACGCAACAAACTCTATCTGTGCGCATCGAACACTCGTTAGGAAGCAATATATCCAATCTATCCATTACCATAGAAGAAGGTACTCTGATACGCGATACAAAGTCCTCGGACAGAAAGGAGTGTGATACTCTAGTATCGAACAGTGCTCTCGGCAGACATTCCAAAACAAAGACAAAGCCTAATACAAGAAAGTCATACAACTAATACATATGTTGTAAGGTATAGAAAGCAATAAAGCTAAAATCAAACTCATACAAGTAACCACATTGCCTTGCTTAATGGCCTCTTGCTGGCCAAGGTTGTAAACTCTGGGTTGGGCTGGAGCATAATGGGACACGGTTGACTCCACTGTCTTCCATTTCTCGGCATAAGATGCTCCTGCCTTTTTCTCCATCTTTGGAGGACCACTCCAACAATCGCGGGCTATGTGTCCCGACTTTCCACAAGTAAAACAGTGAATTGGGCCTCCTCGCCAAGACATTGCCCTAGAAGAAATAGATGAAGAAGCCGGTCTAGCATATTTGGACATCTTGTTCCACCTTCGGTACCCAGTATTCGATGAGTTTAGTACCTTAAACTCTGGCATCTTTAACACCGAGTCTTTTTTATGTTGTACGTGCTTCATATCTTTCTCCAGGGATCGTACTGTATTAACCAAGGTCAGAAAACCCTGCGTAATTGTCCCTGAGATCAGCAACCTTAGATCATCGTGTAGTCCTTCGTAGAACTGGTTTGTCTTGCACTCCTAATTAGTAAAGGTGGAGCCTGCATATCGCCCCAATCTCATGAACTCATGCAAGTAGTCATCAACACTACTCTCACCCTGAGTTAACCTCTAGAATTGATTCTCCATAGCAATTTTTGCATTGAAGGTAGATATCAAGCCAAAAATAATCTCGAGAACTCATCCATCGAGATATTTATGAGCTATCTTCTTGCAAAGTGATGCAACTCCAATTCGTCCCACCATAACCATGCCTCTCAGTCTAGTAGGAAAGTGACTATGGTGACTTTCTACCACTCCTCCATTCTCGTTGCCGTCATGACTCTCTTAACCTGAGAGAGCCAGTCTTCTGCTTGTGTTGGGGTTCTAGTCCCCATAAACATTGGAGGATTGAGGCTCATTAGATGCTTGAGCTGCTTCTCTATCGCTCTTCTTGGCATTAAAGGCTCTGCAGCCTACTTGATTCTCTACTAGAGGCTCAGGCACACTAAGAGACACCTGGCCCACTTCAGGGGCAGGAAGCTGCACTTGCCTCCCTGGTTGGGCATTTATCAGTGAACACAGCTTCAGCTACCAGCCTTATAGTTTTAGTAGAAGTATGTGTTGCAAAAACGTCATTCGATGCACTACTCTCTGCAGAGTGCTGACGTTGGGATTTCTCTGCAACACTCTTAGTCACATATAATTGTGAAATACACAATTAAGCGACTAAACATATTGGCAAAAAGTAATTATAGGAACACACAGGTTCCTCAAACATGTGTATTTTAATTCCTAAGTGGACATTCATGGGTTCTTTTATGTTATAACGGTAGCACACACACACATGTGCTCACCACCCCTTAAAAGAATTCGGCTATGAATTCGAATAAGAATGACCGACACTAGAGTCTGATAACAAATTGTAACACACTCATCCATCATATAGGATATAACAGAAGGTCTGGTCGGAGCCCCGTGCCATATTCCACAAACAGTTAGTGGAGTTACGTATTGAGACCAAAATCCAATTTACGCATCCTAACTCATTGTGCATTCTAGCGGAAGTTAATTAAATTACTTAAACCTCAATCAAACGAATGTCCACTAAACCAAAGTATGAATGATAACTCAAATATATAAATCATTATGGCCTTAAGGCCTTACAACTATTTTCTCAAATATAATTATTTTACAGGCATCAGCACGCAGGCCGGCCACACATGAAATAATAAAAACAACTACGCCTTGGCCTTCGAGGGCCGATATAGAAACCATAGGCTTCAACCCGCTATTTTCTGCTCGCTCTCCAGCACCTGCAAGGAATAATCCACCAAGACGTGGTAAAACAAGGCAACGGTCAGCATTAGCTGAACAAATTATAATGACCCCACCACTGACTTGAGGTGGCGATGCTCCTTCCCTTCAAACATTCAACATAGATATATAATAGCTATAGAACAAACAATTTAAGCACCACTCACCACAGATGTTGGCACAGCCGGCCACACACCCCGTGCACTCAGGATACATTATCGGCATACCGAACCTAACCAGGGTCACACCTCCATATCAGTGACGGTCAGCATGCTTTGAGCATTAACTAGTGTTCCCAGCCCAAAGCCTAAGACTCTCTCCTATGGCTACGACAAAGTCAAAGGCGATCTCTAAGATTCACTTCAATTACTCACTCCAAGTCAAACTACATAGAGCTAGGTACGGTTTAGCTCTTTCCTGATGCTCAAATCGTCGGACACACCAAGTCGTGATGTGGGTCAGCCTCCCCTTTCCCATTCACAACATTACATAACCATGCTATCTTCCAAGGCTGGCACTCACAGCCACCATAGCGGAGCAATCCAAGATCACAGCTCAACATACAGGCCCCAGAGTCTCCAAAAGACAGGCCTCACAATCATTGTTCATTAGGAGCTACCGCCGGCGGTAGCGCCACCGTCGTGTGGTAGGGGTCTGAACACACATTCTTCCCCCAATACTTGGGTATTTTCCTGAAGTCCATCTCCAAGTACTTTCTTCATAGCAATATGCATACCCCTCGACTCTGAAACTACTTGTTTAACCACAGAGTCTTCTCCAACATGCAAATCAACAAAATAACCATAACCAATCCAGACCAACCTGTTCGGATGAGCTTCCCACAACATGCCTATTATGTACTCTGATTCCGAATTCTAATTGCAAAGGTAATGGGAATGCAACTGATCAACCCGTCGGGAGAATCACTTCTACGTGCTCGTGGAGCGTATACCCTCACATGCCAAAACAAAGTACTTCACATGTCCAAGGCGAAAGATCGTTACCCTTGAAGTCTTATTTGGAGCCATAGATCGAAATCCAAATGGATGAAAAGAATTACATCAGGCAATTCTTCGTAAATCTTGACTCGATTCGTAATTTGGGGCTCCAAAGTTCCGGTAATGGCAAGATTTCCCTTCTTCTTCCTCTTCCTTGCTCTCCCTTTTCTCAAACTCTTAGAGAGAGAATGCCTAGGTTTAAAATGCGAGAAATCTCTCATATTGTGGACTTAAACCAGCAAAAATAGTAGCCCAACATCGGATCTCAGCGAACAGTTATGATGTAAAATGCTTCTCTATACAGAGCCCTACCGCCGCACGGTAGGAAGATACCGCCATGCGGTAGCCTCACACGATAGCTTCTCCGGCAAGCCATCATTCGAAATTTCCAATCCTATGCCGACATGTGGCCGTGCCGTAACTTCCTTGCTACCTCCGTGTGGTAACTACTCTGCTACTGTCGGGCGATAACTCACCGAGAGCTTTACCAAAATAATTGGTCATGCTACTGTCAGCACTAACTTTACTACTGGGCCATAGCTCACAAAAAACTCTGCCTAGTAAAATAACCAAGCTACTGCGCTACGGTAACTCACTATCATCGCGTGATAACTTTTGATGCATCCTTGAATTGAGTGTTATCGCCGCACGGTATCATCCTACCACCAGGCGATATCTCACAGAGAACTCCAATACCAATTCCACAACACTACCGCCAGTGATAACCCTACCGTCGAGCGATAGCTCACAGAACCAATCTCCAGTCTACAGGAAACTTGGGGCATTACAACAAGTCTAAAATAAGGTCTTTAAATTTTTCTTGCGATGCCTAGCCGGCACCGCCACATTTCAGTCTTACTTAAGGCAAGTAGAGAAATCCCTCTAGCTTGCAAATATTGAATTTAGTTCCTAGCACATTTTCTTATGATTATAAACTTCCCCTGAAACATCTAAATTGACAAATCAATAACATGTCATAATATGTTATCAGTCTTTAAGCCATGAATCATTTAATTCATTAATATCATAAACAATCATTGAAAAGTAGTGTTTAATTGATGCAATTTTTTGAATTGAGTTCCCTCTTGACTTGGGAACAAATGAATTGCCATGACAAGTACAAATTATCTGATAAGACTTGCATTTGAACTTGAACACTTACGTAAATCAAATAAAAACACTTACACATTACATTGGTTACAGCTTATGTTATTACATGAACATATATTTGTTATACTCTGGAGTAGGTTAATAATTCTAAATATTTTTGTTTGACTCAGTTACTTGCATGTCTTACAAGCTTGTCTCACAAAAATTGGTACACATATATTTCTGATTTTTCCTTGCTCGTATTATATTTAACTTTGCTCACTATTTATTTCAATCTTCTGAGACTTTTTCCTTCTTGTTTTGGAATTTGTCTTGGCGTCTGTGACTATGTTGCTTGCTACCTAAGCCTGATCTGATTTGTGTCAAGTTCCTCATTCTCGGAGGTTTATCTTATTTGTTGTTATGCCAGGTTCTATGTACTTTATTTTTTGTACTATCGGATTTTCTTATTATGTAATAGTTATGATCAATCATTTTTTTGTGTTATGGACAACTGCTAGACTATAAATTATGTACTAAAGTTGATATTTATTTGCATGATCATTTCTTTGGTATTTTTCATTGAAAATTTGTATCAGCACTGCATGTCATGAGTTTTATTAAAATACATATGAATCTATTTTTTTCATTGATAAACTCTAAAGCTTCCCCATAAAAAAATCTATTTTTCTATAAAGTAATTATTTTAAATCTAATAACATTAAATTAGCTCCCGCCTAATAGTCATGGATTTTCTTTCTCCTATGCCTGTGTCATAACGACCTGCCCGAAGCACACTCTGATCTTTGCTCGTAGATGGTTCGTGACATATGCTTTGTTATTCACACCTTTTTACTCTAAATTTACATTTAATATCCAATCATAGTTAGAAGATGGTTATGTCTGATGATTTTAGAGATGTGTGTACAGATTCGCTAGTGTGGTATTATCTAATTTTGATGAAAGGGTATCATTTCTTTATATCTAGAACTTGCCCCTAGAAACCCTCGATGCATGTGCATAGTTCAATTTAACTTCATGAAATGATTTAGGCCTTTCTTTGAATCAATTGAGCCTTTTCATCCTATCCTACACATTTTACCATTACATAGACACTTGGGTTTTTCATTATTCTTTTGATTCACCCACACCTCTATTTCACCAAAGCCTAAATTTCTAACCTATCTTCACACTTAGATTTGAGCTTAAATTCAAAATTATATTTCTACATCTGATATGGTGGTTGTTGTTTTGTGATTGGGTGTATGCTTAAAATGTTTTATTTGGGTGTTGTTGTTCTTGAAGTGTATAAAAAATATCTGCATTTTTTTGGTAAAAGTAAAGAGAATTTTTTGAAAATTAAAAAAGAAAAGAAGAAAACAAATATTTGATTGTAGTAGCAATTTGTGGTGTTTGGCTAGTTTAGAGTGAAATCGCATTTAAACGTTTAAGTTTGAGGGAGTCACTTCTCACATTTTTACTCTTTGGTAGAATTTTTAATGCGAGATCCTGTTATTGTCTAAGTTTGATTATTGGCCCTCAAATTTATCATTTGATTTACCTCACCTTAAACCCAATTCAAAAAAATTTCATCCCCTTTTAAGTCCTAATGATTCATAGAGTTATCATTTACTAGTGTAGAGGAGAGGGTGAGATTGGGCAAGCATATGACCATCATCATTGATGAATTTCTTTGGAGGCTTCCTAGTTGTCTTAAGAGAATAATAATGATCTGAGTGGTTGCACTACTTTCTCTCTATGATATATCTTGAACGATCGTTTAGTTCTTGCATAGAAGAGGACGTTATATGTTTGATATAATGTTTGAAAAGGTTGTAAAAATTTAGTATGCATAGAAAGTTTTATAGATTTCTTTTATTCATCTAGAGCATGAAAAATCTCTATCAACTCTCTAGTTTCACTATCTGTTTGAGTAATTAGTCACTTCTTGTCACTATAAGTAAAGTGGTTTGCTTGGAATAAGCAAACATTCAAGTTTGGGGTGTTTGATGAGCGATAATTATATAGTGATTTTGGCACTCGTCTAGCTTTGTTTTCTTATTATTTAGCTCATCATCAGTTAATTTTAGCATCATATCATTCAATACCTCCAAAGTCTTCTAATGAGCATTTCTGAGCTATATAGAGTTATTTTTATTATAATTCATGCATGAGGGAGTTCACCCCCACCCCTCATTCATGTTTAATATAGGTTTATGTTGTATTATTCATTTAAACACTCTGTGTAGCATCTATGTTGGGTTCTAGGATAATCACGATCGAGTTTTATAAATTGCTTTTATGTTTTGTTCTCAAACGATCGTGCATTTGTTCACACACAGGCAGACGATTTCTATTCTACAAGATCGCATGATTGGGTGCATTTGTGCTCTGATTATATGTGCACGATCATGTACATTGTTTTCCTAATTTAATCAAGAAAAACTTATTTTGGCCCTCCTCGTGTGTTCTTACGCGCGATCATTTGATTTTCTACTCATAAGATTTCTTTATAGCTGCTAAGGTGAACATTTTCTGGCCCAATTTCACTTCTCGCACGATCAAATGTATGAACATGTGCATGATCTTGTGAGAACATTTTTGTTGATGTCCTATAAATAGTTCTTTTGACCAGATTTTTAGGATCCTTATGAAGGAG
This sequence comes from Platanthera zijinensis, assembly GCA_039513925.1. NCBI lineage: Eukaryota > Viridiplantae > Streptophyta > Magnoliopsida > Asparagales > Orchidaceae > Platanthera > Platanthera zijinensis. Next base: position 12,838,652 of record CM077098.1, read on the forward strand.
GCATCGTTTCTCCTTTAAATTAATTTCAGAAGTTTAGGGCTTCGTCCAAGCCTCTCTCCCACCATCTGAAGCTTAAATAAGAAGGAATCTCCGTCAATATTGAAAGTCTTTGTTTCAAGAGTAGCTATAAACCTAGAGGGGGTGAATAGGTTTCTTAGTATTTTTGACTACCTTTTATTTTTGGTGTGTTAAGTGTTCAGTTATTAAGTTAGCTTTCAAGAATGAGACACAACACACCAGGATTTATATTGGTTCCTGTCACAACCCGAATTTTCTCTGCAATTAAACGACGTATCAAAGTAAGAGAAAACATGTGTCGTGATGCGATATCGTGCAAGGGATAATTGCAGACGCTCAGGCAAGACCCCAACTCCACATTTTATATGAAATCCATAAGTTTAATATGAAGAAAACTGTAATTTAGGTTAAGTTTTGGGTGTCTGTATCTCTTGACTTATTGGATAAACTGGTCCACGAGTAAAAATATGTATATATGCTGTGGAAAATACTTTATTTATATTTGATTAACATCCTACATGAGCACAAACATCCAACTAGGACAACTCATAATATGCATGACTTTAGATTTAGTCTAAGTATAGAAATAACTTTTACGTTCCTTAAAATATAATGACTTTAGTTTTGAAATATGCGAAAAATTAAATAGGCAAATGACATTTTATATCTTTAAGAGTAACTAACATGCAATCATAGCATAAAATCTTCCCAAAGAGCAAGTGAAACCAACCATTCACAAAGAAACAAATTTAGCAGCTAGCAAGTACTTAACATTCAATAAGAAAACCATCAGTGGGAGTCAACAACCTGACACGAACTCACTAAAAGTATGTATGTCTGAAATAAAACAAAACAACAACTACTACCTAACAATCGATGAGGTAAAGGCAACTGCAACCGCTGCAGAACGCAAGCCACAACCAAACCCTAGTCGCTCAACCGACTACTGCTTTGAGCCTAAGGCATTCAAAGAAAGAACACCTCAGCAAGAAAATACAAGTGGTAAACAATATCAATAGTAGATAATAATCAAAGGGAAACAAGAAGCGCTACCAACCCCAACTATAAGAATGGCTGATAAACCTTTGCTAAACAAATCAAGTCATAACAAGTAAAGCAAGAATTTCAATAGTATAGTAAGAGAAATTGCACCAAGTGTGAAGTGAAGTCATGCTTCGATAAGATCTACAAGAGTAAGCATCCAACATATGACTAAACAATTGGAAGAAAAGAGACTAAAAAACTCTAAACACGTGAATCATTAGCACTGGCAAAAACCATGATTCTGAGTCGGTGACCACATTGTCCAATACGAACTAACAGACCCAAAAACATCTAAAAAAAGGCACTGTGGTTGTGGCCATATTGTCCAACACAACCCAACAGTCCATAAGGAGATACAAAAATCCACCAAGTGCAATGATTCACGAAACGACGTCATGTTGGTGGTCGTTTATCCACTATCAACCTAGCCGTAAAAACACCTCCAAAACTCCAATAAAACCCCAAACCTAACACCCAAAATACTCCCACAAAAAGAGGAGAGAACAACCCAAAATATTTACCCAAATACCCATACTCAGTGAATTGACAAAATGGCGAAAATATTATAAGTCCAGCTAAATTCATCAAATATACCCGACGAAACCAAGGAATACTCGACGAATTAAACTTGGCGATAAAAGGCAACACCCGACGATACTCGACGAACAGGACTCGATTCGGCGTATATACTCGATGAAAAGGACTTAGCGGCTCGATCACTCAATGCTTTCTAAGCCTAAGCCATACTCGACGAATTTATCGAGAATACTTGACGAATTTGTAGTCTCTCAACTCCATGACCATCGATACTCGATGAACTCAACGCCAACCATTCGACGAATCATACTTGACGAATCATACTCGATGAATTTCACTCGAATTTACCCCCCATATACGACGAATTTTCCTTATGTTATAATCCATACCCGATGAATCTTCCTTAGACTAGAATACCTATATTCGACGAATTTCCTGGCCAAAATTTACACATCTTATCATATTATCCAAGGCTACTCCCTACACTACTCCTACATTCTAAGAAGGTAAATAAGGGGAAAGAAACGAAAGAAATAACATAGCAAAGGAAAAATCACCACTTGTCTCAAAGCTTCCGAAAAACCGACACTCTGAGCGCTCCGCAACAAGGATCAGCCGCAAGAACTCCTAGGCAACGATTCCTGAAACTTTATGAGACAAAAGAGGGTCAAAACCGCAAACCCTAACGTCCAAAAATCCATGAAACGGGAAATACTTACCACACACGCGTAGATCTCGACGATAGCTTTCCGAATCTCTACACCTCCGGCGAAACCGACCACCCAAACGCTCACGATCGACGACCAAAAGCTCGCAACAATGCCGCCCTTCCTCCTTTCATGAAACAGTCTGTTGGATCGAGTAGAAGATGATGAATAGGGTTCTGTCACATCGCAAAGGCTACTTATATATATATATATAATATATCATCATAAATAAGTATTAAATAAACATCCAAACGACCCGAAACTTGACTCAACTCGGAATCCTAAGAAACTCGCAACGTAGCTAAATATCGACGCTACGAAACTAACGACGAAGTCGGAATCAGAATCCAAAAAACCAAACTCGAGTAAAAACTCCCTGAAGTCAAAAAACAACAAATATCCACAAAAGGCTCCACCAAGTTCCAAAACAAACCCGGCTCGCGAGGGAAATTCCAGAAACTCACAAGAAAATAGCCAAACTAGAAACCTAAAATCAAACCCTCGGATACCTATGAGTAGAAAACCACGCTCTGACAACGGTACCCGTCAATTACGTGTCAACGTAATGCCCTGGCGTCATAAATACGCCATTAAAATAATTAAAATAAACATCAAAAAATCGGGGGCGTTACAGCCACTCCCCCTAAAAGAAAGTTTCGTCCCGAAATTTTACACACAAACGATCCTACTACAAAAGGAAAATAACCAAGGGTTATCGAAATAAAGAACTTACCAAAATGACTTAGGAGAACAGATGAGGATGAGCCTCCCTCATAGCTGACTCCAACTCCCAAGTCGCGCTCTCCACGCCTTGGTTTCGCCACAAAACTTTGACCATGGGTGTTGTCTTCCTTCACAACACCTGATCTTGAGTATCTAGAATGCAAACAGGCATCTCAACGTAAGAAAGGTTAGGCTGCAATAGGGGCACTGAATCAAGAACATGCTGGTTGCTAAGCACACACTCTCGCAACTGGCTCACATGAAACACATCGTGCACACCAGAAAAATTTGCGGGCAAACCAAGCCTATAAGCTGACACTCCGATGCGTTCAACAACTTGGAAAGGTCTCACATACCTGGGATCCAACTTATGGTTATTTCTAAACCTCTTAACCCCAAACATCGAAGAAACCTTGAGAAAAACCATGTATCCAACTGCAAACTCCAAGTCAGTCCTTCTCTGATTAGCGTTCTTCTAAAAATGCTCATAAGCTATTCGAAGCTTCTCTCGAATATGCGTCACAGAAGTATTCATCTCTTCCAAAGCTTCTAGACCAAACAACGGTCCTTCACCAACCTCGGCCCAAAACAAGGGAGTCCTGCAACGTCTCTCATATAAAGCCTCAAATGTGGTCATATGCAAGCTCTCTTGATAACTGTTATTGTAAGCAAATTCCATCAATCTCAGCCGCTCGTTCCATACTCTTCTATGGTCCAAGATGTAATATCTTATCATATCTTCCACAATATGATTTACTCTCTCCGTCTGACCATTGGTTTGTGGATGATAAGCGGTTGAATATCTGAGGTCGGTCCCAACCCTTCCTGTAAAACTTTTCCAAAAATGAGACGTAAACCTGGAATCTCGATCTGACACAATACTAACAGGCACTCCATGCAGCCAAATGACCTCATCCAAATATAACTCTATTATTTTCTTCATGGAGTAATCAATCTTTAATTACACAAAGTGAGCACACTTTGTTAGTCTATCCACTATAACCCAAACTGAATCATGTCCTCAGGGAGATCTTGGCAAACCAGTTATAAAATCCATAGAGATACTCTCCCACTTCCAACTTGGAATGTCCAAAGGCGTCAAATTGCCACCAGGACTTCTATGATCATCCTTAACTCACTTGCAGGTGAAGCATTCTGACACAAACTTGATTATATCACTTTTCATACCATTCCACCAAACGATCTACTTTAGATCTTTGTACATCTTAGTAGAGCCAGGGTGGTAGGCAACACTAGAACCATGCGCCTCACTGCACAACTTAGCTCGAATATCCTTAACAGCGGGGATACAATATCTACCGCGATACTTCAAAGTACCGCGTCATCGATCGAAAAGCCAGGTAATTCTCCTTTCTTAGTTCTATTACGAAGGTGCTACAAATTCGGATCATCCTTTTGATGTAGCCTTGTACGCGTAATACATGAAGGCTCTGCTACTTCTAAGCTACTTGCCGAGTCGCTACTTCCGACCGAGATGCCCATCAACAGAAACTCCTCCACTAAGGATTCCACTGAAAGTCCAAAGATCTGTGCGATCTTTCTACTCAAGGCATCGACTACCACATTATCTTTACCCAGATGATATTGGATCTCGACATCATAATCCGCGACATATTCTAACCATCTACGTTGGCGCAAATTTAATTTCTTCTGAGTGAAGACGTACTTCAAACTCTTATGGTCCGTGTAAATCATGCACAGTGCTCCATACAAAAGATGTCTCCACAACTTCAAGGTATAAATTATTGTCGTAAACTCTAAGTCATGAGTAGGGTAGTTCTTTTCATGTATCTTTAACTATCTTGACTCATACACAATTACCTTTCCTTCTTGCATTAAAATGCATCCAAGCCCGACATGTGATGCATCCATATAAGTGGCATACTCTAATCCTTCGGTAGGCAAAGTCAATGCTGGGGTAGTGCACAATCTCTGTTTCAATTCCTGAAAAGCTTCCTCGCACTTATCGCTCCACACAAACACTACATTCTTCTGCATAAGCTTAGACAGTAGCGCAGTCAACGTAGAAAATCCTTCCACAAACCTTCTATAATAGCCTGCCAACCCTAGGAAACTTCTTATCTCTTTAGGTGTGGTAGGTCTTTTCCAATCCATTATGGTAGCTATCTTTTCTAGGTCAATGGAAATTCTGTCCTTATTCACCACATGACCCAAAAAGGAAACATGAGGTAACAAAAATTTGCACTTACTCAGCTTGGCATACAACTTATGCTCCCTCAAAGCAGATAGAACTAACTGCAAGTACTGGGCATGCTCCTCAGCACTCGGGGAATAAACAAGGACATCATCTATAAACACAACCACAAAATGGTCCAAAAAATCTTTGAACACTCTATTCATCATGTCCATGAAGGCAGAGGGTGCATTCATCCAACCAAACGACATCACCAAGAACTCAAAATGTCCATGTCAAAAACAAAAGGCAGTCCGTGGAACATCCGACTCACGGATTCTCAACTGATGGAAGCCTGAACGAAGGTCAGTCTTCGAAAACACTACACTATCACGTAACTGATCAAACAAATCATCTATTCACGACAAGGGATATCTGTTCTTGATAGTTACCTTATTCAATCCTCTATAATCGATGCACAGCCTAATAGATCCATCCTTCTTCTTCACAAACTACACGGGAGAACCCCAAGGCGAAGAACTTGGCCTAATGAATCCACACTACAACAACTCATCCAGCTGGATACGGACCTCTTATAGCTCACGCGGGGCGAAGCGGTACGTTGCCTTAACTATAAGACGAGTACCCGGCTCCAAATCTATAACAAACCCCACATCTTTCTCAGGAGGAAGACCAAGAAGACTATCTGGGAAGACATCAGGAAACTCACACACCACAGGAACATCCTCGACGCGCGGCAAACTACCAACAGTTTCCAAAACAGAAAAAAATAAGAAAAACAACCGGAATTCAAAAGTTTTCGAGCACGTACTGTAGAAATAATCGGGGAATCCTGGCACGGAAAACCATAAACACTCTTGGGGTGGCCGTCGTCCATCTTGAAGTCCAAATGCTTAACCTTGCATTGGATAACCACATCATATCTAGACAACCAATCCATGCCCAAGATCACATCAAAGTCCTCTAGCTCCAGCACCTTTAGATCGGCAAAAGCTAGAAAATCTTCTAAAAGAATCGAACAACTCTGGATACCCTGGTCTGACACCACCAAGTCACCGGAGGGAAACTTAACATGAATAGAATCACAAACTTGATCGAGAGTTAGACGTTGATGCTCTACAAAAGTCCTAGCCACAAACGAGTGGGTAGCACCAGAATCAAATAGAATGCACGCCCAACGGTTCTTTACCTTAAACTTCCATATAAAATCGCATACGTAACTAGGTGAACAAACATCGAAGCTACAGCTACGAGCTAAAAGCTAGAACTAGATTAGAATCTAACCTGAAATCACTTGGGTGGATGTCTGTGCTTCCTCCATAGTCATCACATTTAACTTGCCTTTTTCCTTTATCCAAGAGCTGTGGAGGTGACAATGCCTGAAGTGGGACTTGCTGCAGCAGGGGCTGAGGCTGCGGGCACCCTGACTTGAAATTTCCTTTTTGTCCACATTGAAAGCAGACCCTTTCCTTAGACTAACAATGGGCAGCATCGTGCCCCTTCTTCTTACACACGACACAAACCAAATCTCCTTTGGGAGCGCTCTAAATCGTATGCACTTGATGCTACTTTTAAGCTCCCAATCTCTTGAAACACTTCTTAAATGGGTGGCCTGACCGGCCGCAGAAACTGCATACCTCCTTGCTTCTCTTCCTTGAAGAAGAACCAGATTCCTTAGAGCTCTTATCCTCATCATACTTCCTCTTATACTTTCTCATCTACATGCCTCGATTCTTGACATTATCGATAGCTTCATCCTTAAGTGCAGTTTCCACTACCTCAGCACAGGTCTCAAATCCACAAGCGCTAGCCAGCTGCTGGATGTCACTCCTAATACCACCCAGAAATCGCTTAACTCTGCTAGCTTCAGAAGCAACCAAATCCGGGGTAAACCGGCTCAACTTGCTGAATTCAATCTCATACTCACTGACTGTGAGTTTTCTTTGCTTCAGATGCAAAAAATTATTCATCAAGCGGTCTCGCTCGACCGATGGCAGAAACTTCTTCAACAATAGCTCCTTGAAGGATTCCCATGAGAATCCTTCTGTGAGGTTCTCCTTCTCTCTGAACCACCAGCTCATTGCAAGGTTCTTAAGTTGATATGCAGCTACCATAACTCGCTAGTCTGCAGAAATCCCTGAGTACAAAAACATCTCCTCGATTGCGATAATCCAATTGTCCAACGTGTAATGCCCCAAAACTTGGAAATGATCATGTAGTGTCTTAACTCCAATCTGGGGCCTGATAAGGGTCACACGGCCTAGGACACGGGCGTGTCCAGGGCCGTGTCCTGCTCGGGATGTTAGCCGGGCGGTATCGAGTGAGTTACACAGCCTGCGACACGGGTGTGTCCAAAGGCGTGTCTGGCACATGGCCTGTGACACAGTCGTATCACATGGTCGTGTCCTGTTCGGGATGTAATGGTTTCAACGTCGATTGGGGCACACAGACTATGACATATGCGTGTCCATGTTTAATACGGGCGTGTCCCAAGCCGTGTCAGAGGTCGTGTCCTATTCTTTGTTTACTGTTTTACGGCGAGTGTGAGACACGGCATGTGACACGGGCATGTCACAAGCCGTGTTCGGCCCAAGAAAGTGGATTTAAGTGTGAATCGTAGTCGTACGTTTCCTTCAATTGGATCCAATGGTCCAGTTTGGTCCTTGCTGAGATAAGGTCGGGAATAGGGGTAAAAACCTCATTTCCCTTTAAGCTTTCTCTTTCTAAAGTGTTAGAGAGAGGGGAGAGCAGGGAAGAAGGAGAAGGAGAAATTCGGCCGCTGGTGGAACTTCGAAGCCCCAAATCGAGAGCCGAGTCCATATCCGTGGAGGCGAGGCCATTGCGGTGCTTTTCATCCGTCTAGATCACAATGACGCCAATGAGAACCACAAGGGTAACGATTCTCTTCTTGGACAGGTGAAGTCCTCTTCCTTTTTGTATAGGAAACCCGCTCTCATGAGTGTGCGGTGAGTGTGAGGTTTTCCTTTGGGTGAACATGAATAGTCCCCATTATTTTGCATATAGAGACCGGAATTGAAGTAAGGACATAGGCATGGTGTGTGAAGCCTGCCCGGACAAGTTTGTCTAGATCGGTGATGTTTTCATTATGCTTGTAGTGCCGGAGAAGACTCAGTGTCATTTGCTTTTGTGGTTTTCTACGTGGTAGATTGCAATAGGGAGTCTTAGGGATTAACTCCAAGGTGCACCCGAAAAACTGGGCAGAAGCGTGATTCTGCCATCTTGGTGGCCTGGGAGCTAACTTGCACATAACTGGGTTATGTAAAATTTGTGTGATCGATTTGGGACTCGGGGAATCTTGACTCGCGCCTATGGCTTAAATTGACGTGGCGATATGAGCAACGGGTTAGGTGGAACCGTACCCGCTCTATGTGGTTCGGTTAAAGCAACATCAGGTACGTGGTACTTACCGATTGCATAGATGGAGGGTCTTAGGATTAGGCCAGAAATACTATAATGCTCATGAGGTTTGCTATCCTGGTGGTAGTGGTGAGACCGCGGATTTTATCGGGTTCACCTAGTAAGTGCCATGAGAGCACGGGGTGTGTGGCCATCCGTGCATATACCTGTGGTGAAGTGTGTTATTCTTGTACTTTCACTATATTGTTTGGCTATGCTACTAAAATGCAGGGAAGGAGCACCGCCGCCCCAAATCCGAGATGGGGTCATTATAATTTGGTCAGCTTTAGATGACCGTTGCTTTTGATTGCCACCGCTGTGGTGGAATGTTGTTTGCAGGTGCTGCGGAGCCTAGTGGCAAATAGCGGGCTGAAGCCCTTATTGCTGAGCCGGCCCTTGAAAGCCAATGCGAATGTTTACTTTTATTCTCATGTATGACCGGCATGCATGCCGATGTTTGGAAGATATTATTTATTTAAAGTAAACTCATGTAAGGACATAAGGCCAAGTACTTTGTGTATTTGTACGCTCATTCCTATTTTGGGGTTTTTAGTGGACATTCATGTTGTGGCTTGGGTTCTTTTCTTTGCAACATTTAAAATGCTTCCGCTAGAATGTGCTCTGTGTAGGACGTGTGTTATTGGAAGGATGGTTTCATTTAGTAACCCTTCGGTCTGTCTGTGGTATATGGCGTCGAGCCCCGACCGGACCTACTGCTATATGCTATGCGACTGATAGAGGTATTACTATTTGGTATCAGACTATCGGTTTCGATCACGCTTATTGGAATTCGTGCTCGAATTATTTTAAGGGATTGTGAGCACATGTATGTGCATCATCGTTATAACATAAAAAGAACCCATGAATGTCCACTTAGGAATGAAAATACACATGTTTTAGGAACCTGCGTATTCCTATAATTAATTTTTTGTAATATTATTCGGTCGCTTAATGGTGTTTTGTACGTCTATAGATGACCAGGGGCTGGTGCAGGACCTTCAGAAAACCCGCATTCTGAGGCAAGTAGCGCATCGAATGATGTGCCTTTAACCCCTCCTTCGGCAGAAACCAAAAGATTAGTGGCTGAAGCGGTGTTTGCAATGAAAAATGGCCAGCCAGGAGGGCGAATACAGCAGCCTGCCCCTGCAGGGGAGCAGGTACTGCTTCAAGCGACAGAACCGAGAAGGGTTGAACAAGTGGTGGTGGAGTCGTTGATACCTAGAAGAGCGACCGAAAAGCAGCTCAAACATGTTATGGGCTTTAATCCTCTGGTGTTCTTGGGGACTGGAACCCCATCCCAAGCTGAGGATTGGCTCTCCTGAGTAAAGAGAGTCTTGACAGCTATGGAAATGGAGGAGTGGCAGAAGACCACCATAGCCACTTTCCTTTTGGATGGAGAGGCAAGGTTGTGGTGGGAAGGTTTAGAGCTACATCACTTGGGGGGAAGGCAACTCACGGACGTCTCGATGGAGGAATTTTCGAGATTATTCTTGGCAAGGTACCTTCCCTCGGCTCAGAGGATCGCTATGGAGAATGAGTTCCAAAGATTGGTGCAGGGAGAGAGTAGCGTGGACGAGTACCTCCACGAATTTACACGGTTGGGTCGTTATGATAGCTCCATTATGGCTGATGAGGAGCATAAGACCAACCGGTTTTACGAGGGTTTGCACGACGATCTAAGGCTACTATTCTCGGGGCTTATGACGCAGGGCTTCCTAACCCTGGTCAATACGGCCCGATCGCTGGAGAAGGATATGAAGAGAGTTCAAGCGAAGAAGGAATCTAGTGCAAAGAAGATGGAATTCAAGGTGCCAACTTACTCAAATTCTGGGTTTCGTAAGTTTTATAAGAAGGCTAGGAATTTGAGTCCAGCCCCTTTTTATGGTGCTTTTGGGGAACTACAGGCCGAACCCCGGACGCCTTCTATAATTGTGGGAAGCCGGGACACTTTGCTCATGATTGCTAGAGCGGATGTCCAAAGTTCGAGAAGAAACCTGGAGCAACCTATGAGGAGAAGGGCAAGGCGGTGGAGTTAACTGCATCATACTATGCTCTAGCTCAACCGAGAGTGTATAACCTTGGCCAGCAGAAGGCCATAAAGCAAGTTGACGTGGTGACAGGTATTTTTTAAATTTATAGCAGTTTGGCTTTAAATACTTGTTACCTTGCGCATATTAGCTTATTACTGCTTGTAATAGGCTTTATTTTGATTTTGATAATCCGGCGAGAGCACTGTTTGATACGAGAGCTTCGCACTCCTTTTTTTCCGAAGGATTTGTATCGCGCATCGGGGTATCTTCTTCGATGACAAAGGACAAATTTGATGTATTATTGCATAATAGGTGTTTGATGCACACGTATAGAGTCTGTTGCGTAAAGATACAGATTAGGAGTCAAGAGTTTGACTTGCAAGCGTCATTACTGTCGCTAGTGGAGTTTGACGTGATATTTGGTATGGACTGACTCTCAGAGCAGCGGGCATACATTGATTGCAACCGCAAGGAGTTCAAATTTGGGACTGATCATGAGATGACATTTGCAGGCTTGAAAGGGTCGAGCAAGACTTTGATGTCTGCTCTTCAGGTGGTTAAGGCAGTTCGTGCTGGTGCAGAGCTGTTCTTCACACTAGTGGAGGCTTCGAAGCCTATGCCTAGTTTTGACAGTATTCCGGTTGTATTTGAGTATCCTGATGTGTTCCCTAACGATCTCCCTAGAGTCCTACCTCAACGAGAGATCGATTGAGCTAGTGTCAGGTGCGAAACCTGTGTCACGCTCTCCGTATCGTTTAGCGCCTAAGGAGATGGTGGAACTGAAAGTTAAACTTCAAGAGCTATTGGAATAGGTTTATGTGCGTTCAAGTTCGTCTCCTTGGAGCGCATCAGCCCTCTTTGTTAAGAAGAAGGACGAAAGCTTGCGACTCTATATTGATTACAGAGAGCTGAATAAGTTAATGTAGAAGAATAAGTATCTGATCCTAATGATTGATGATCTGTTCGATCAGTAAGTTGGGTCATCAGTTTACTCGAAATTGGATCTTAAGTCCGGATATTACCAGCTAAGGATAAGAGAAAGTGACATCCCCAAGACAGCTTTCAGCACGCGGTATGTGCATTATGATTTCACCGTCATACCGTTTGGGCCAACGAATGCGCCATCTGTGTTTATGGATCTAATGAATAAAACGTTCAGAGAGTACCTGGACCACTTCGTGATAGTCTTAATCGACGATATATTGGTGTACTCGCAGTATGAGGAGGATCACTTTAAGCATATGCATTTGGTGTTGGAGACGCTGAGGAGAAACCAACTGTACGCTAAGTTCTCCAAATGTGAGTTTTGGTTGTCCTCAGTAGCATTCCTTGGTCACATAGTTAGTGGAGAGGGAATTGTGGTAGATCCGGCGAAGATAGTTGCTATACGGGAGTGGCCTGTGTTGTCTACGGTAGCGGAAGTCTTGAGTTTTCTGGGACTTGCCGGCTACTACATGTGCTTTGTAGAGAACTTCTCGCGGATAGCGTTACCCCTCACAACTTCGACGAGGAAAGACCAAAAGTTTGTGTGGTCGCCGGAGTGCGCACAAGCTTTCGAAGAACTGAAAAGTCGGTTGACCACGATTCCTATTCTATGTTTGCCGGTTGGGACTGAAGGATTTGAGATTAACAGTGATGCTTCAGGCAATAGTTTGGGTTGTGTTCTACTGCAGCATGGGAGAGTGATAGCTTATGGCTCGCGTCAGCTGAAGGTACACGAGAGGAATTATCCGATCCATGACTTGGAGTTAGCGGCCGTGATATTTGCCCTGAAGCTGTGGAGGCATTTCCTGTATGGTGTGAAGGTCGATATCTATACCGACCATAAGAGCCTAAAGTACTTGTTGGATCAAAAGGACTTAAACATGTGGCATCGGAGGTGGATGGAGTTACTGGGGGACTACACCTTCAAGTTACACTATGTGTCTAGGAAAGGCAATGCAGTTGTGGATGCATTCAGTCGCAGGGCCCCTGCGCGGGCCAATTGGTTGTCGGTTCATGACGAGCGGTTGATTCGGGATTTGGAGGCATTAGAGATCTCTTGTGTTGACAAGCAGACGAGTGACAAAGCATAATTGAACTAGACAGAGGTGCAGTATGACCTTGCTGATAGGATTCGGCAGGCTCTAGTTTTGTATAACAACATGAAGCAGATCATGGATGAGGCTTTGGATGGGTCAAATTCCCAATTTGGTGTTGTTGATGGACTGTTATGGAAGGACAGTCATCTGTGTGTCCCAAATGTGGGTAAACTGCAGGAGGAATTGATGTACGAGGCTCATCATACTAAGTACTCGATTCACCCAGGGAGTACAAAGATGTATTGTGATATGAAAAAGTTGTTCTGGTGGCCAGGACTTAAGAAGGACGTGGCACTTTATGTGGAGAAGTGTCAAACGTGCGCCTTGGTAAAGGAGGAGTGTCAGAAGCCCGGAGGTTTTTTTAAGTCCTTAACTATCTCAGAGTGGAAGTTCGGCGATATTTCAATGGATTTTGTGTATGGGTTGCCAAGGTCACAGAAGGGAAACGATGCCATCTGGGTGATCGTAGATCGATTGATGAAAGTGTCGCACTTCATTCCGAATAGGAAGGATGATTCGGTGGATAAGCTAGAAAAACTCTATGTAGATAACATTGTTCGACTGCACGGTGTACCCCGTAGCATCGTGAGTGACTGAGATGGACATTTCACATCCAATGACTGGAGGTTGGTGCAACAAATCTTGGGAACCAAGCTGAGTTTCAACATGGCCTTTCATCTGTAGACGGAAGGTCAGACTGAGTGGGTCAACAGGACGATGGAGGACATGCTTCGCAAGTGCGTCTTGGATTTCGGAAAGCGGTGGGTAGATCACATGTACTTGGTGGAGTTTTCTTATAACAATAGCTACCAAGCAAGTATTCAAATGGCGCCCTTTGAGGCCCTATACGGTAGAAAATGTTGCACGCTATTGTCATGGTTGGAAACGGGTGAGTCGAAGCTGTACAAATGGAAAGAAGTGGAAGGCGCCACTTCATTGGTACAGAAAATTCGAGAACGATTGCTGATCGCTCAGTACAGGAAGGCTAAATATTATAATGCCAAGCATCGGAACGTTGAGTTCGCTGTTGGCGACTGGGTATATTTGAAGATTAAGCCGTTCAAGGGTGTTTCGCGGGTACGGCGCTTGAAGAAGCTGAGCCCGAGGTACCTTGGACCATTTGAGATTCTAGAGCGAATTCGTGAAGCAGCTTATCGACTGAATCTATCAGTGGAATTGAGTGGTCTACACGACGTATTCCATATTTCGGTATTGCAGAAGGCGGTGCAAGAGCCCTCACAAGTTACTGCGGTCGATCAAGTATTGTTGATGATGGGTTGACGATGAAGGTCAAGCTCGTTCGCATTGAGGACTTTGAAGTCAAGCGACTTCGTAACAAAGACATCAAGATGGTCAAAGTCCGTTTGGACAACTGCGGTCGTGAGGAGATCTCGTAGGAGCGAGAGCAGACCATGCTTGAGGAGTATCCCGAGCTCTTCTTCTCAGGTACCATTTAAGTTTGAGTACTTTCTATTCCATAATTTCAGGACGAAATTCATTTAAGGGGGGAGAATTGTAACGCCCCAAAACTCGGAAATGATCTGGTAGCGTCTTAAGGCCAATCTGGGGCATGAAAAGGGTAACACGGCCAAGGACACGAGCCTGTAGCGTATCCTGGGCCTTGACCTGCTCGTGCTATTAGCCGGGCTGTGTCGAGTGAGTTACACCGCCTGGGACACGAGCATATCCAAAGGCGTGTCTGGCACACGGCCTGTGATACGGGCGTGTCACATGGTCGTGTCCTATTTGGGATGCAACGGTTTCAACGTCAATTGGGGCACACGGCCTATGACACGGGCATGTCCATATTTGACACGGGCGTGTCCCAAGCCGTGTCAGAGGTCGTGTCCTATTTTGTGTTTACTGGTTTACGGAGAGTGTGAGACACGTCTTGTGACACGGGCAAGTCACAAGCCATGTTCGGCCCAAGAAAGTGGTTTTAAGTGCGAATCGTGGTCGTTCGTTTCCTTCAATTGGGATTCAATGGTCCAGTTTGGTCCTTGCTGAGATAAGGTCGGGAATAGGGGTGAAACCCTCATTTACCTTTAAGCTTTCACTTTCTAAAGTGTTAGAGAGAGGGGAGAGCAAGGAAGAAGGAGAAATTCGGCCACCGGTGGAGCTTTGGAGCCCCAAATCGCGAGCTGAGTCCAGATCTGTGGAGACGAGGCCGTTGCGGTGCTTTTCTTCCTTCTAGATCACCATGGCGCCAAAGAAAACCACAAGGGTGGTGATTCTCTTCTTGGACATGTGAAATACTCTTCATTTTTGCATAGGAAACCCGCTCTCGCGAGTGTGCGGTGAGTGTGAGATTTTCCTTTGGGTGGACATGAATAGTCCCCGTTATTTTGTATATAGAGTCCGGAATCGAAGTACGGACATATGCATGGTGTGTGAAGCCAACCCGGATAAGTTGGTCTGCATAGGTGATGTTTTCATTATGCTTGTAGTGTCGTAGAAGACTCTGTGTCGTTTGCTTTTCGGGTTTTCTACGCGGTAGATTGCAACAGGGAGTCTTGGGGATTAACTCCAAGGTGCACCCGGAAAATTGGGCAGAAGCGTGATTCTGCCATCTTGGTGGCCTGGGATCCAACTTGCACATAACTGGGTTATGTAAAATTTGTGTGAGTGATTTGGGACTCGGGGAATCTTGACCCGTGCCTA
The DNA here is from genome assembly GCA_039513925.1 of Platanthera zijinensis. Taxonomy (NCBI): domain Eukaryota; kingdom Viridiplantae; phylum Streptophyta; class Magnoliopsida; order Asparagales; family Orchidaceae; genus Platanthera; species Platanthera zijinensis. The sequence goes on from CM077098.1 coordinate 12,854,046, forward strand.
TGGCTTAAATTGACATGGCGGTGTGAGCAACGGGTTAGGTGGAACCGTACCCGCTCTATGTGGTTCGGTTAAAGCGACCTAAGGTACATGGTACTTACCGTTGGCATAGATGGATGGTCTGAGGCTTAGGCCGAAAAGACTATAATGCTCACGAGGTTTGCCGTCCTAGTGGCGGTGGTGAGACCACAGATTTTACCGGGTTCACCGAGTAAGTGCCCTGAGAGTACGGGGTGTGTTGTCGTCCGTGCCTACACCTGTGGTGAAGTGTACTATTGATGTACTTTCACTATATTATTTGGCTATACTACTAAAATGAAGGGAAGGAGCACCACCTCCCCAAATCCGGGATGGGGTCGTTATAATTTGGTCAGCTTTAGCTGACCGTTGCTTTTGTTTGGCACCGCTGTGGTGGAATGTTGTTTGCAGGTGCTGCGGAGCCTAGTGGCAAATAGCAGGCTAAATCCCTTGTTGCTGAGCCGGCCCTTGAAGTCCAATGCGAATGTTTACTTTTATTCTCATGTGTGACTGGCCTGCGTGCCGATGTTTGGAAGACACTATTTGTTTAAAGTAAACTCATGTAAGTCCATAAGGCCAAGTACTTTATGTATTTGTACGCTTATTCCTATTTTGGGGCGTTTAGTGGACATTCATGTTGTGGCTTGGGTTATTTTCTTTGTAACATTTAAAATGCTTCTGCTAGAATATGCTCTATATAGGACGTGTGTTATTGGAAGGATGGTTTCATTTAGTAACCCTTCGGTCTGTCTGTGGTATATGACGTCGGGCCCCGTCCGGACCTACTGCTATATGTTATGTGACAAATAGGGGTGTTACACAACGCCATGAAATCGTCTTTACCATCATAGGTAGGAGGCCCTAGTCGCTGAAAATACGAGATAAAGTTCATCTCTCGTGGCAGTAGGACTAGAGGCACCAAAGGAGAGGGAGGAACAGGAATAGCTTGACCCACAGTAAGGTCTTATACCCTCAGTTGTTGTCCTGAAATGATAGTTAACAGCGCTTGGATCTGTGATTGCATCACTACCATCTGCCTTAACAGATCCTCATTGCTCTATCATAGTCCCTTGATCACTACCTCACTCTACGCACCAAACAATTCGCCCTCAGACTGGGGAGTCGCTCTCATCTCAACGCACTTAGGAGGAATCCTAAGATTATAATGAACCACCAATGAAAACCTTGTTTAACTGGTAGAACTAAACAACTTAGTTCAAACCATACACGTAAATACACTTGCTCATGCTGTAAACTTGCTCTGGTACTTTTATATTGATGTCATGCTTAAACTTAGGATGATATACTGTCATCCTATTGACTCATGTGCATAAACCATGAATGCATGAATTCTTATTCTTTTTTTCTTTAAAACCCATGTGTGTACGTATGTCATCATGTAAATCTTTAGCTTGGCACGTGTGCTAATGCTATGTTATGTCATGCATATTGTGCTATGCAATCTAATAAAGGCCTTAATGCATGTTATGAGCGACGTACACATGAAATATTATGCATCACATACTACATAATATCGCATGTAACGAAAAGTAAAATCTAATGTGCATTCATGTGATGATTGTTATGCATCTCATACTACATAACAGTCACATGTTGCTTTATATGAAGATCCATATACAAACACATATTATGCATCTCATACTACATAATATACCACGTATACTTCTTGTCATGCTTATGAGTGTAGTGTTCATGCTTCAGCGAAGAAGTACTGATGACACATTGGTGTGTGTATGAAATGAACCAAGATAACTGAAATCTACTCGAGATAGTTGTTCGACCAATTATTAAACAACATCCCTCTGATACCAACTGTCACAACCTGCATTTTCTCCGCAATTAAACGATGTATTAGAGTAAGAGAAAACATGCGTCATAATGCTACGTCGTGGAGGGTATAACTGCAGACGCTCAGGCAAGACCCAAACTCTACATTTTATATGAAATCCAAATGTTTAATATGAAGAAAATTGTAATTTAGGTTAAGTTTTGGGTGGTTATTTCCCTCGTCTTAGTGGATCAACTAGTCCACGAGTAAAAATATGTATATACGCTGCGGAAAATATTTTATTTATATTTGATTAACATCCAACATGAGCATAAACATCCAACTAGGACAACTCATGATTGCATGACTCTAGATTTAGTCTAAGTATAGAAATAGTTTTTACGTTCCTTAAAATATAATGACTTTAGTTTTGAAATATGTTATGAATGAAATAGGCAAATGACATTTTATATCTTTAAGAGTAACAAACTTGCAATCCTAACATAAAATCTTCCCAGAGAGCAAGTAAAACAAACCATTCATAAAGAAATAGATTTAGCAGCTAGCAAGTACTTAACATTCTACAAGAAAACAACTAGTGGGCATCAACAACCTGACACAAACCCACTAAAAGTATGTATGTTTGAACTAAAACAAAACAACTACTACTACCTCACAATCGATGAGGTAAAGGCAACAACAACCACTGCAGAATGCAAGCCACAACCAAACCCTAGCCGCTCAACCGGCTACTGCTCCGAGCCTTGGGAATTCAAAGAAAGAACACCTCAACAAGAAAATACAAGTGGTAAATAATATCAACAGTAGATAATAATCAATGGGAAACCAGAAGGGCTACCAACCCCAACTATAAGAATGGCTGATAAACCTCCGCTAAAAAGTCAAGTTATAACAAGTAAAGTAGGAATTTCAATAGTAGAGTAAGAGAAATTGCACCGAGTGCAAAGTGAAGTCATGTTTCGATAAGATCTGCAAGAGTAAGCATCCAACATATGACTAAACAATAGGAGGAAAAGAGACTAAACAGCTCTAAACACGTGAATCATTAGCACTGGCAAAAACCACGGTTCTGTGTCGGTGGCCACATTGTACAACACGAACTAATAGACCCAAAAACATCTCAAAAAGGCACTATGGTGGTGGCCACATTGTCCAACAAAACCCAACAGTCCATAAGAAGAGACAAAAACCCCCCCAAGTTCAATGATTCACGAAACGATGCCATGTTGGTGGTCCTTTATCCACTGCCAACCTAGCCGTAAAAACACCTCCAAAACACCAATAAAACCCCAAACCTAACACCCAAAATACTCCCACAACAAGAGGAGAGAACAACCCATACCCTAAGACCCATACTCGGCAAATTGACAAAACGGCGAAAATATTCTAAGTCCAGCTAAATTTGTCGAATATACCCGACTAAACAAAGGAATACTCGACGAATTTGACTTGGCGATAAAAGGCTGCATCCGACGATACTCGACGAACAGGACTCGATTCGGCGTATATACTCGACGAAAAGGACTTAGCGGCCCGATCACTCAATGCTTTCTAAGCCTAAGCCAAACTCGACGAATTCATCGAGAATACTCGACGAATTTGCCTTCTCTCAATGTCATGACCATCGATACTCGACGAACTCAACACCAACCATTTGACGAATCATCCTCGACGAATTTCACTCGAATTTCCCCCCATATACGATGAATTTTCCTTAAGTTATAATCCATACCCGACGAATCTTCCTTAGACTAGAATACCAATATTCGACGAATTTCCTGGCCGAAATTTACACATCCTATCAGATTCTCCAAGGCTACTCCCTACACTACTACTTTTTAAGGAGGGAAAGAATGGGAAAGAAATGAAAAAAATAACATAGCAAGGGAAAAATCACCACTTGCCTCAAAACTTCCTAAAAACCGACACTTCGAGCACTCCGCGACAAGGATCGGCCGCAAGAAATCCTAGGCAACGATTCCTGAAACTTTACGAGACAAAAGAGGAAAACCGCAAACCCTAACATCCAAAAAACCATGAAACGATAAATACTTACCACACACGCGTAGATCTTGGCGAGAGCTTTCTGAATTTCTATTCCTCCGACGAAACCGACCACCCAAACGCTCACAATCTATGGTCGAAAGCTCGCGACAATGCCATCCTTCCTCTTTTTCACGAAACAATTTGTCGGCTCGGGTAGAAGATGATGAATAGGGTTCCATCACATCGTAAAGGCTATTTATATAAATTAATATATAATATAATATATCATCACAAATAATTATTAAATAAACACCCAAACGATCCGAAACTCGACTCAACTCGGAATCCTACGAAACTCGCACTGTAGCTAAATATCGACGCTACGAAACCAACGACGAAGTCGGAATCAGAATTCGATAAACTAAACTAGAATAAAAACTCCCCGAAGTCAAAAAAACAATAAATATATTGGATTCCTAGTTTTGATTTGGGCTAAGGTTCCTTATTAGGATGTTTGACCCCCCATATATAGACAGGGTCAAGTTTGTCAGTCCTAGAGTTTAGGCTAGTCATTAGAATCAAATTTCATGGACCAGCCTGCAGTGGACTTCAAGATACTCAAGACTTAGAAGAATTCAGAGTTCAGATTATTAGTTCGAAATTCTTCGAACAAAGCTCAACGATCATCGATCTCAAATCGACGAACTCAGAGTTCTTTCTTTGAGTTGAGCTCGACGATATTCGAGCTAAGGTCGACGATTTCTTCTTCTAGACAGATTCTCTAGTCGACGAACATGGAGCACAGAGTTAACAAGATATTTCAAAATTTATGTTCGCTGAGCTCAGGTCGACGAACAGTATTTCTCAGCTCGACGAACTTGGAACTCCGGTCGACGAAATCTGCCCAGAGGTCGACGAACTCTATCCCGAGTCAGAACGAAAAGTTTTCCTTCTTTTGCCCCTAATTCATTATATTATTTGGCAGTAATTCTCTGAGTAATTAATGCTCATATTCTCAAGAATATAGCCGTTCATGGCAGCATTAATTATGGATTTCATCAGAGTTAATTACGTACTTATTTTACTTGGACAGTTGGGGAAACTCATTAAAGACTAAATTTCAGCCGTTTCATTCTCCAGAATCTAATCAGCAATTAATGCTTATAATTCAAAATTCAAAAAGCAGAATTAGACAGAGGATACAAAAGAGATTTTTCAGAATGACTCTCGATAGACACAAAGGAAATATAGAAACACAAAGTATAGAAGAGATACACAGAACAACCTCCGCTCCTTCTCTGCATAGAAAAACAATATGTTTTCCCCTTGATCTTACAGAAGACTGAAGAAGAACATCAATCAGATATCATTTGTCTTCTTCAACTTCTACTCCAGGAATCATCAAAGATAACAACTCTAGATCTGTCTACAAGTTCCTGGATTTTAACAAGTCAAGGTTGAAGACCTACACCCTGAGCAAAGCTCCAGTCTTCCTGAACATCTCAACATATCAGGGGAGCTTTGATAACATAAAGATCCACTAGTCTTCTCTCAGTTGTTCAGGACAGAGAAGAACAACATACTCATTTTCCTTTCTCACTGTATAAAGGATTTTAACTCTCTTCAAAAGTTAGTTGTTGGTTGTCAAGTCTCCTGATCAAAAGACTTGGGTTGGTTTTTGGGCACCTGATCAAAAGCATAAATGGTTATGAGATCTCCATGTAAATAGATCTTCTGGTGGCAGTCACCTGAGCAAAACATGTTAGTGGATTCCTAATAGGGTAGTAGAAGAGTGGATGTACCCAGATTTGGGGAACCACTATAAAATTCTTGTGTTATTTGTGGGTTCATTTTCTCTTTGTTTTGTTGTGATGTGATTGTGTAGTTTAGCTTAGTTTCTATTTCATTTCACATAACTACTACTATCACTTAATTTCTCTGATAAAGTTTAAAATTAGCCAAAAGTTTTAATACTCTATTCACCCCCCCCCCCCCCACCCTCTAGAGTAAATCAGATCTATCCACTAACTTTTAATTGGTATTAGAGGAAGGTTCCTTTGGTTGTACAAGCTAACACTTGAACCAAAAGATCCTAGATAGATCTGACCTTTTCCCTAGTTATTTTGTTTATTATATATCATGGCACAGAACAAAGATTATGCAAGCACTAGACCTCCAGTTTGCAACTTGAACAAGTTTGTTATCTGAAAGACAAGAATTAAATTATATATGAACTCCATTGATGAAGATATTTTTAATTCTATCCTGATAGGTCCATCAGCTCTACTGGATATATCTACTGCAACTTCCAGCACTCATATTATTCCACCACCTGAGTGGACAGATGCACAGAATAAGGCCAAGATAACTGATGCCAAGGCCATGAAAATCTTAGCACAGACTATGTCAGATGACATATTCTAGAAGGTGGCTTAATGCACCTCTGCTAAAGCCATCTGGGACTCTCTCAATCAGATGGTTGTTGGATCTACAGATGAGAGAAAGGATAGGAGATCAAATCTCATCTCCCAATATGAGAACTTCAAGAAAGAAGAGTCAGATTCAGTGAGTGATATGTACAATAGACTCAGCTCAATCATCAATGAGCTGAAAACTCTAGATAAGGACATAATCCTCACTGAGGTCAATGATAAAATTCTCATGTGCTTTCCCAGCTCATGGTATTCCAAAATCTGGCCAATCAAAGAGGCCAGAAGTCTGAATGAGATTTCCACTGAATCTCTACTAGGAAAGTTCAAATCCTATAAGCAGTTAATAAAGACAAGAGAAGCTGCTGAGCAGAAGACTCCCTCATCAGCTAGAAAGGAGCAAAACATAGCATTCAAAGCATCAGAAGAAACAGAAGCTCCATCAACTAGTGAAGAATTTCTGAGTCTCCTAGCCAAGAGATTCTACAAAATGGGCAAGAAGGATTTCAGAAGAAAGTCATCTAGACAAGATGACAAGCCAAGGTATGATAAAACCCTAACTAAAGAAATTGTTTGTTTTGGTTGCAGGAAGCCAAAACACTTCATATCAGAGTGTCCAGAGAATCAAAAGAAGGAGAGAAGAAGAGAAAAGGAGCCTAGGAAGCAGCTCTATAGCAAGCCCTCCTCCAGCAAGCATAATAGGAAGGGGAAAGACTTTGTTGCTGAAACCTGGAGTGAAACTGAAGATGAATCTTCATCTTCCAGCTCCAGTGAAGATGAAGAAGAGACTAAAGCAAGAGAAGTTTGTTTGATGGCTATCAATACATCAGGCAGCCTCTCAGAAGCTGAGCAATCAGATAGTGAAGAACCTCAATTTGAAGAAGATAAGGTACTGTCCTCTTTTGATTTCAATTCAGATGGTTTTAGAACTGAATTTAAATCATTATGTATTGATTCAATAAACTCTGATAAGGAAATCAAAATCCTTAGAGAAAAACTAACTGAATAAGATAACATTCTTTCTGAAAACATTAAATTGAAAGATGAACTAACTTTAGCTAATGAACTAATCATTTCTTTAAAAAACTGAATTAGTTGAGGCAAGGCAACTTGAAGAATCCCTAAATGTGAGAAGCATCAAGTTGATGAACATCACAAGCACAGTAAATGATAGACTTAATGGCAAGCTGGGCTTAGGTTTTTCATCAAGCTAACCCCCATTAATTCAGAAAAATATACTGCCAACTCCAATTAAATTTTTTTCTAAAAAAGGCAAAGAAAAGGTAGATGATTATAGTACTAAGCAAATGGAATTACAACAGAAAAATAAGAAAAAGAGAAATAACAAGAAAAATTCTAACTATAACAATGTTCAGCAGATTTCGTCGAACTCAGATCGACAAAATGTTTACAGTTCGTCGAACTCAAGTCGACGAACTTCGAATGCAGATTTTTATTATAATTATTCTTTGAATTGCGATCGACAAAACCAGTGTGGTTCTTCGAGCCGAGATCGACGATATTGGGGCACAGAGAATGAATACTTTCATTCTCTGAGCGGAGCCCGATGAACTCATCCCCATTCGTCGACCACAGATCGACGAACTCACCAGAATTCGTCGACCCCAGTTCAGAATAACAGGAACTTTAATTCTTACCGATCATTTAATAAACCAAGAGAATATTTTAATCCATTCACCCAGTGGATAATTCCACCAAGAAGATATCACCCCCTAGGGTATAAAAATCAACCTGAATGTTCTTTTATTTCAAGTTTTAAGTATGAAAAACAACAAGGACCGAAGGTAATCTGGGTCAAGAACATCTAATCTGTTCTTATGCAGGTAAACTCCTATCCTACTACAGAGAAATAGTGGTACCTGGATAGTGGCTGTTCAAAGCACATGACTGGCAGCAAGGACAACCTAACCAACTACAAGTCCAAGGTAGGTCAAAAAGTAATATTTGGTGACTCCAACTGTGGCCAAACTAAAGGCTATGTGAAGGTCAAAATTGGAGCTATCACTTTCAAAAAGGTAGCATATGTAAGTGGACTAAAGCACAACCTAATGTCCATAAGTCAATTATGTTATGAAAGGTTTTAGGTATCATTTAACAAATCCTCCTGCATTATTACTTTGGTAGATAACAAAGTTGTTTTAACTGGAACTAGGGTAGGAAACATTTATGTAGTAAACTTTAAGTCTGCTAAGTCAGAAATATGTCTGTTTAATCAAACTAGCAACAACAATGATCTATTGCATAAGAGATTAGGACATGTTAATTTGAAAAATATTGTTAAATTATCTAGGGTCAACCTTGTAAGAGGATTGCCTTCTTACCCCTATAAGAAGGAAAGCATGTGCAGGGCTTGTCAATTAGGCAAGCAAACTAAAAATAGTTTTAAAGCCATTAATAAGAGTGATTCACCTAGGATTCTGTATTTTCTCAACATGGATCTTTTTGGACCCATTGTTGTACAGAGCCTAGGAGGGAAATCTTATACCTTAGTGATTGTAGATGACTTCTCAAGGTTCACTTGGGTGTTCTTCTTGAGAAACAAGTTTGATAACTTTAAGGTTCTTACAGATTTTCTTAAGAGCATAAGAATTGAGTATTCTACTCCAATTGCATTGATCAGATATGATCATGGTACTGAGTTTTAGTCGCTTCCCATGCAAGAATTCTGTGAGAAGGAAGGTATCAGGCATTATTTCTCTGCTCCTAGAACTCCTCAATAAAATGGGGTAGCTGAAAGGAAAAACAGAACCCTAATTGAAGTTGCAGGCACATTACTTACAGATGCTTACTTGCCACTATCCTTTTGGGCAGAGGCTATAAGCATGGCAAATTATGTACTGAATAGGAGTCTGATACACTAGCTTAAGGGCAAGACTCCTTATGAACTACTCAAAGGGAAGCAACCTAAAGTAGATTACTTTAGAATTTTTGGTTGTTTATGCTACATTCATAATAATGACAAGAAATATCTTAGAAAGCTTAAAGCCAAGGTTGTAATGGGAATTTTTCTAGGATATATCCAAGTTAGTAAGGCATATATGGTATATAATAAATCTACTATGAAAATGGAAGAAATTGTACATATTTCATTTGATGAAACTAACATGTTTTACAAGGAGAAGAATCCTTCTACCAGTGAAACTTTGCAGGTACCACACTTGTGTGAGAAGTTGGATGAGTTTACCCTCACAAATAAGGTTATTGCACATCACTCTCCACATGTAAATGAAGATAGTGAAGATGAATCCACTGAAGTGGATGTTGAACTAACAACAGCTCCCATAATTCCACAAGAGGAATTAATTCCCCAAGATATTGCTGAACCAACTCCACCTACTGAGTTTATCACACTTAGAGATCATATTGTATCTCAAGTGATTGGAGACATATCAGTGGGTGTGCAGACAAGGCATCAACTTCACCAAGACATGATGCATGTCTGCTTCATATCTCAAACTGAGCCCCAATCTATAAAAGATGTTGAGCAAGATCCACACTGGATCATTGCAATGCAAGAGGAGCTCAAGCAGTTTGAGAGATATAGAGTTTGGGATTTAGTTCCAAGACCCAAAGACTACCCAATCATTGGAACTAAATGGGTATTCAGAAATAAACTAGATGCCCAAGTTATTATCATCAGGAACAAGGCAAGGCTAGTTGCTCAAGGCTATAGGCAAGAGGAAGACATTGAGTATGACCAGACATTTGCACATGTTGCAAGGCTGGAAGCAATCAGAATCTTTCTTGCTTATGATGCCTATAAGAAGTTCAAAGTATATCAAATGGATGTGAAAAGTGCATTCTTAAATGGTGAACTTAAAGAAGAGGTTTATGTGGAGAAACCACCAGGTTTTATTTCTCCAACCCATCCTTCTTATGTCTTTAAATTTTATAAGGATCTCTATGTTCTAAAGCAAGCTCCAAGAGTTTGGTATGAAACTTTAGCTAGCTTTCTTCTAGAGCATAAATTATCTAGGGGCATATTAGATAGGAGATTGTTCACTAGACATCATAAGGATCAAATCTTATTAGTACAAATTTATGTAGATGACATTATTTTTGTCTCTACTGATTCCAAACTATGCAAGAGGTTCTCTGACCTAATGCATTCCAAGTTTGAAATGAGTAGCATGAGTGAGCTCTCTTACTTTCTTGTCCTCCAAGTAAAGCAACTGTCGGATGGCATCTTCATATCCCAGTCTAAGTATGCTAAGGAGCTAATCAAAAAGTTTGGGATGTCAGATGCCTTAGCAAAGACAACACCCATGGCTTCTAATGTTGTGATTGACTCTGATGAACATGGAAGACCTATTGATCAGAAACTATATAGGGGCATTGTTGGGTATCTGTTATATCCCATAGCAAGTAGGATAGACATAATATTTGCTACATAGCTTTATGCTAGGTTCCAGGTGAACCCTAAAGAATCTCACCTTATTTTTCTAAAAAGGATTTTGAGATATATAAAGAGTTGTCCTAGTTTAGGACTCTTGTATCCAACTGAGTCAGAGTTTGAGTTGACTGGATACTCAGATGCTGACTTTGCTAGATATAGAGTGGATAGAAAAAGCACCTCAGGGACATGCCAGTTCCTTGGTGCTAGACTTGTGTCCTGGTTTTGCAAAAAGCAGACATATGTGTCTACTTCAACTGCAGAAGCTGAATACATAGCAGCTGACAGTTGTTGTTCCCAGATACTGTGGATTCAGAACAAACTCCTAGATTATGGTATCAACTTAAATAATTTAACCTTACTATGTGATAATACAAGTGCAATTTCCATTGCACAGAATCCAGTTCATCATAGTAGAACTAAGCATATAGAAATAAGACATCATTTCATTAGAGATTGTGTGGACAAAAATAAAATTAAGCTTGTCTACATCTAATCTGATTTGCAAAGAGCAGACATCTTCACCAAATCCTTGGATGAGAGGAACCATCTGTTCTTTCTGAATCAGCTAGGTATGATAAATGGAGTAGCCTTAATTTAATTTTCTATCTGTGGTCGAAGAATTTATCACAGTTCGTCGAATGAAGATCAACGATCTAAGAAAAGTTCTTGAGAAAATTCGTCGACCAGAGATCGAACTCTCTATGTGAAGTCATTTTCGTCGACCTGATAACGACGATCTTGTTTTAGAAAACTATTCGTCGACTTGAGAATGACGAAAAGTTTTCCCCTCTTTAGACTGAGATCGACGGTATTATTTCTTCATGAAATTTTTCGTTGACCTGAGATCGAAGATTTATTTTCTTTTTGCAGGACGGAGTCTAGCGCTTCATATTCTGAAAACCTTATAACTAGGTTTTCTTCAAACTCCATCCTGCGCTTTCTGTTCTCTTGAACTTGATCTCTTTTTCATTTTTGCAGAAAATAATGGCGATTCCAGCAAGCTCTCTCACAAGCATGAAATTTGACACAGGGTTTGATATTGATTTTGAATCTTTCCAACACTGTGATCAGATATTCTTGGATATACTGCAGTTGTTTGAGGATAAACAGTTATAGAAGTTTATGATCACCAAGATCAAGTTAGCAGCGAATGAGATAAGAGAATGGGTGCATACATCAACTACTCATGATGCTGATTCCATGACCAGCACCATCTCTGGGTATCAGGTTACTCTAACCCCCACCGTCTTAATAGAATTTTTTGGTTTGGTAAATGGCGATGAAGATATTGAGATAGAAAGTTCTGATTTTGATAATATGTTAATTAAAATGGGTCATACTGGTGAGAACCCTGACAAGCTCCTCAAAAAGAACTTGTCTACTGAATACAAGTTTCTTGCTGATGTTGTGGGAAAAGTCTTGCTGGGCAAGCATACTACTCATGACTATATTACCAGGCACCAATTTTTGGTAATGTGTGCTGTGGTGAATAAGAAAGCAGTGAATTGGGAAAGATATTGTTTGATTTAATCAAAAAGAAGAATACTAAAAAGGAAGTTTGTTTTGGGAGAATTCTAGGGAGTTTTCCTCCAGGAAAAGGCATCTGAATCACTGGTCTCTCAGACCATATTCATCAATGCATCCAAAAGGCTGACTTATGCCTTATTTGGAAGATGGGAGAGGACCATCACTAAGCCATCCAGGGCTTCATCCTCTTCCAAAATTTTTAAGGACACAAGGGCAGTAATAGCCATTCCTCCCCCTCCAGAAGAAATTCCCTCCATCAGGATCCCATCACCTCCCTCTCAACAACAACCTCTTCCTCTACAAGTTTCACTTCCTTCATCAACTCCCCTCCAACAACCATCCACTGCCTCAACATCACCACCTGCCTCACCAATGCATCAACCAACACCCCCTGCATCTCAAGAACACATCACACCACCTTCATCTCCTCTTCCACCTCACCTTGCCAACATAACACCACAAAACCTAATGTCCTCCGTTAACTTTACTCTATTATCTCCACATTCATCTTAACAACACAATCATACTCCATCCCCTTCATATACTCCTCCTTCTTCACCCATCCAGGATAAAGATATGATTGATATCATTCCCATCCATCCTATCATTCCATATCCATCCTCCATCATACATCCTTCTGTATCTACTCATACACCATCTAAGTTTATACAATTGGATTCTCCTTCCATTTCCTCTATCCTGGAGCTCATCACTCCAATCCTCAAGAATCTCATAGAAGAGGCAATTCAACCTATTGCTGATTCCATCTCCTCTCTCTCTCTCTGCTCTCTTTGCCACTGCCCCCTCTATCCCTTCTTCTGGGGTCCTGGCTTCATGACCCTCTAAAACCAGACAGGGGGAGATGTCCAGTGAAGAAGTTCCAGTTCTTTCTCCTCCAACAGCAGTAGCAGCAACAACAACAGCAGATGCAGATGTATATATTGATACTGTTGGTACCCTAGTTTGGATTTGAGTTAAGTCTTCTCAATTAGTTTCTTGACCCAAGAATTATCTATGGTCAAAGATTATATTTAGGTTAGATCTTATTAGTTGTATAGAATTATTGTTTATCTATTTAAATTCTGGTAAAGTGTTCTTTAGTTCGACTATGGTCGAACGTCGCTCGACCATCGTCTGTCAGCTGATCGACTATCTCCGAGTTAGTTCAACTCTGATAGTTCGACGATCTGTGGTCTCAGTATCGACGATCGTCGAGTCTTGCTCAATTTCTTCTGCCCAGACAGATATCTTGTAGGTCGACGATCTGCTCTGATAGTTCGACGATCTTTGTGATTCGTTCTACTATCTTTTGTCTGCATTTAGTGATTTTGTACTCTTTCTATTCTGTGATTTATTTCTTATATATCTGGCTTATTTTATTCTAGATTATTTCATTGACTTTATGCTTATATATCAAGGCAATCTTTGCCTCACTCTTTATGCATAAATCAAGTGCTATCTAACAAAGTCTTTTGTCCTATTAGTTGAATAATCTTTGTGTTTTATCTGTCATGCTGTCCTTTATAGCCATTAGACACATGTGTCTTTCTCTGACTGTAAAGAGTTTGTTTTGATGTGACTTTCTCTAATACCTTTTGGACTTGCAGAATGGATAAACAACTTCTAAGAGAGCTTTATTTCTTTATATAATGTCCTTTCTGCAGGCTAGTTGTATTATGTTATTTGAAGGCCAGATTTCAGATCTCAGAAGAAGACAAGATTCAAATCAAGAGAAAGATAGAAGCCGTTACAAAGGCTGATATATAAAGAGTTAGTGAAAGAAGTTAAAATACATATATACACATATACACAGATATACAGATACGACACAACAAGAACAAGAAGATATATAGACAGCTCTAAGATAGTTTTCAATACAGCTGAGAAGAACAAGTGTAGAATAACTCTTTTCAGAGTTCTCTTCTTCAATCCTGAGTTCATCCTGCTTACAGGAACATTCTTACTCAGAGCTTTAAGTAGTAGAATAAGAAGAAAGAAAAGCTGTTGAAGAAGAACAACCATTCCATATCAAGAGTCTTCTTCAAGCTGCTCCTTCAAGAACCTCAAGACAACAGATCTTCTCTGTCAAGAGTTCTAAAGAGAACCTGCACCCAGAAGCAAGGCTTCTTCCTGGATATTCTCTAAGCTAGGGGGAGCTTTGATTCCTTCAGAGCTTTCTATAGCTCAGTGCAATCCACTAGCTTCTCTAATTTTGTTTAACAATAGAGAAGACTTTCTAACTCTCTCAACCTCCTATACAAAGGATTATTACTTCCTTCAAAAGTGAACCTTGGTGGCAGGACACCTTAGCAAAAACCTGTGTTGGATTTTGGGCTCCTGATCAAAAGCTCAAAGGGTTTACTTGATCTACCTTAATCAGATCAGTTGGTGGCAGGGCACCTGAATAAAAACCTGTAGTGGATTCCTACCAGGGTGGTAGAAGAGTGGATATACCTATTGAGAGGGAACCACTATAAATCTTATTGTGTTGTTTGTGTTGCTTATTTTAATTACTGCACTATGGCTGTGACTAGAACTACCTAAGATTGCTTATTGCTGTGTTAAGACTAAAGCTCAAACTGTAATTACAGTTAGCTTTCCCTTGTGCACCTTACTTTGTGTTAGGCTCTAGGGTTTCATATATCTATTAACTTTTTCCACAAATTAACTCTAAGGGAGTTGAGTAGATTCTCGTATTGTTGAATACTCTATTCACCCCCCCCCCTCTAGAGTTGTATCTATCCTCACTTTCAATTGGTATCAGAGGGAGGTTAACTGACTGTACAGGCTAACACTTGAGTCACAAGATCTAGATAGATACCAAGTTTATTGATATTCACTTCATGACCCAGTACAAGGATTACTCTAGCACCAGACCTCCAGTATGCAACTTAGCTAAGTTCAACATCTAGAAGGCAAGAATCAGACTGTATATGAATTCTATTGATGAAGATATCTTTTCTTCTATTTTGATAGGGCCACCAACACCACCTGCTGCAACTACTGCTACAACTTCAACAAATTTGAGTGCAGTGCCACCTCCTGACTATAATGATGTTTACAAAAAAGCAAAGATATCTGATGCAAAAGCTATAAACATTCTTGATCAGACCATGTCTGATGAAACATTCCAGAAAGTGGCTGATTGCACCTCAGCAAAAGCTATATGGGACTCACTGAACCACATTGTAGCTGGTTCAGCTGATGAGAGGAAGGACAGAAGGTCCAACCTCACATCCCAATATGAGAATTTCAAGAAGACTGAAGCAGAATCAGTTGATGCAATGTACACCAAGCTCAGCTCCATCATCAATGAGCTGAGAAACCTTGATAAAGAGATCACATTGACAGAAGTCAATGAAAAAATATTGATGTGCTTCCCCAGCACATGGGATCTCAGGATCTGGCCCATCAAAGAGTCCAGAAGTACAACTGAGATTTCAACTGAAGCTCTCTTTGGCAAGCTCAAATCATTTGAGCAAGTACTGAAGACCAGGGAAGCTGAAGCTGAAGCCAAGACTCCCACTCCTACCAGGAAAGAGCAAACTCTTGCTCTAAAGGCTGTTGATGCATCTGAAGGAAGCCAATCAAATGAGGAATGTATGGCACTCTTTGCCAAAAGATTTCTCAAAATGGGCAGAAAGGACTTCAGAAAGAAGTCTTCCAGATATGAAGACAAGCCAAGGTATGACAGAACACCAGCTAAAGAACTTATATGTTATGGCTAAAGGTAACCTGGGCACATTCTACCTGAGTTTTCAGAGGAAAAGAACAAGGAGAAGAGAAAAGACAAAGAATATCAAAAGAACCATTCCAAGTCCTCCTCCTACAAAAACAAGAAGAATGAAAAAGGATTTGTGGCTGAAACCTGGAGTGATACTGATGAGGTATCTTCCTCCTCAAGCTCTAGTGAAGATGAGGAAGAGAAGAAGGCAAAAGAAATTTGCCTAATGGCAATTGATGCCTGCAGCAATCATTCAGCTGTAGAGAGTTCTGATGAAGAAGAAATGCCTACTAAAGATCAGGTATTGTCTTCTTATGATTTTACTTCTGTTGAATTCAGATTTGAATTTAAATCTCTCTGTTTAGATTTAATTAGCTCAGAGAAGGAGATTAAGGAGCTTAGAAATAGGATAGCTGAATCAGAATCCCTATCTAGTGAAAATGCTAAGCTAGAAGCTGAAATCATTAGATCTACTGAAGAAATCAAATTTCTTAAAATTGAACTAGCCAAATCTAAAAGATTAGAAGATTCTCTTAATGGTAGAAGTCTTAAGCTGCTAGAGATTACTAGCATGTCAAATACTAGGACAGGTAATAATAAGCTAGGCTTAGGAGCTTCACCAAGTGAACCCCCCATGGTTCTGAAAAACAATCTTTCCACTCTAGTAAACTTTATTTCAGCTGATGGAATAAAGAATACTGAGCAAGTAATTTAAGTAAACAAAGCTTTAAATAAGGCTAAGAGAGAAAAGAGAAAACAAAATTTTAAATAAATACAAAAATCATTGAACAATGTTCGACGATCGCAGGCCCAATGGTCGACCGATACTCGACGATCTGGGCATCGATCATCGAACATTGATCGACGATCTGAACAGGATTTTCAAATTAATAATCAGAACCTTAGAAACACTAAGGTAAATAGAAACCCTAGGTTTATTGACTCATCAACTGGATGGAGTATTCCACCTAGGAGATCCTATCCCTTAGGATATAAACCTCAGCCTGCTTATTCTTTCATTTCAAGTTTTAATTATGTGAAGAATAATGGACCCAAGGTTGTCTGGGTCCACAACATCTAACTGTTTGTTTTGCAGGTGAAGACCTATCCAATTACTAAAGACAAATGGTATTTGGATAGTGGCTATTCCAAACATATGACAGGGAACAAAGACAATCTGTCAAGCTTCAAGGCCAAGCTTGGACCAAAGGTGATCTTTGGGGATTCCAGCTGTGGTCAAACAGAAGGATATGGTAGGTTTACCATTAGAGCAGTGACATTCAAAAGGGTTGCATATGTAACTGGGCTGAAGCACAACTTAATCTCAGTAAGCCAGTTATGTGATGCAGGTTATCAGGTATCATTCACTAACACTCTTTCCAATATTACTTTAAATAGTAATGTAGTGTTAGTAGGCATTAGACAGGGTAACATTTACTTAGTAGATTTTAATTCAACTCAATCTGAAATCTGCCTGTTTAATGAAGTAACCAATAATAACACCTTATGGCATAAAAAGCTTAGCCATGTTAACCTCAAGAATATATCTAGGTTATCTAAATACAACCTTGTTAGAGGTTTACCTTCTTGCCCCTACAAAAAGGAAGTTCTATGCAGGGCTTGTCAATTAGGCAAGCAAACCAAAAATTCTTTCAAATCTGTAAATAAGAGTGATTCACCTAGAATCCTGTATTTATTGCACTTGGACCTTTTTGGCCCAATAAAGGTACAGAGTCTAGGAGGGAAATTTTACACTTTAGTGATTGTAGATGATTTCTCTAGGTTCACTTGGGTGTTCTTTTTTAGAACTAAGGCTGATAACTTCAAAGTTCTTACAGACTTTCTACTATGTGTGTAGACTGAGTATTCTACTCATGTTGCCTTGATCAGAAGTGATCATAGTACTGAGTTTGAGTCTCTTCTCATGCAAGAATTCTGTGAGAAAGAAGGTATCAAACATAGCTTCTCTACTCCTAGAACTCCTCAACAAAATGGGTTAGTGGAAAGGAAAAATAGAACCCTAATTGAAGCTGCAGGAACATTGTTGGCAAATGCTAACATGCTTCTCTCTTATTGGGCAGAAGCTGTTAGCACAGTTAATTATGTTCTGAACAGAAGTCTAATACATAAGCTTAAGGGTAAAACTCCTTATGAATTACTTAAAGGAAAGAAACCAAAAATTAACTATTTTAGAGTCTTTGGTTGTGTAGTGTATATTCACAATAACAACAAAGAATACCTTAGAAAGTTTGAAGCAAAAGCTTCAATGGGAATTTTTCTTGGGTATTCCCAAGTAAGCAAAGCCTATAGGGTGTTTAACAAATCAACTTTAAAAATAGAAGAATCTGTGCATGTTTCCTTTGATGAGTCAAAAATGTTTTACAAGGAGAAAGAAACTTATCCTTCCTCAAACTCATTACAGGTACCTGAGTTATGCAAGGATCTCACCCAAGAGATTCACCCTCCATCAACTCTTCATATCACTGATTTAGACAGTGATGAAGACACTGTGGAAGCAGTTGCTGTACCACCAACAGTTAATCCTATTCCACAAGAGGAATTAATCCAAACTGTTGTTGAAGATCACATCCCACCTACTGATCTTGTCACACTTAGAGATCATCCTACATCTCAAGTGATTGGCGATATATCAGCTGGTGTGCAAATAAGACATAAATTAAGACAGGATGTGATGCATGTTTATTTCCTTTCACAAATTGAGCCCCTCACCATAAAAGATGTTGAGCTATATCCCCACTAGATCATTGCTATGCAAGAGGAGCTTAATCAATTTGAAAGATGTAAAGTATGGAATTTGGTTCCAAGACCAAAAGACCAACTGATCATAGGCACCAAGTGGGTGTTCAGAAACAAGTTGGATGCCCAAGGAACTATTATAAGGAACAAAGCTATGCTTGTAGCTCAAGGCTACAGATAGGAGGAAGGTATAGACTATGACTAAACCTTTTGCCCCTGTTGCAAGGCTAGAGGCAATAAGGATCTTTCTAGCCTATGCAACCTATATGAAGTTTAAGGTTTTTCAAATGGATGTTAAAAGTGCATTCCTTAATGGTGAGCTAAAGGAAGAGGTGTTTGTTGAACAACCACCTGGTTTTATTTCTTCAACTAAACCCTCATTTGTTTATAAGTTACAAAAAGCTCTTTATGGACTTAAGCAAGCACCCAGAGCCTGGTATGAGACTCTAGCTAGTTTCCTTTTAGAGCACAACTTTGTTAGGGGAGTAGTTGATAGAACCCTTTTTGTTAAGCATCACAAAGACACAATCCTGTTAGTTCAAGTCTATGTGGATGACATTATCTTTGGTTCCACTGATCCCAAACTATGCAAAAGGTTCTCAGATCTGATGCACTCTAAGTTTAAGATGAGTAGTATGGGTGAGCTGTCTTACTTTCTTGGTCTCCAAGTGAAGCAAGATGTTAATGGCATCTTCATCTCCCAATCCAAATATGCCAAGGAATTGGTAAAGAAATTTGGGATGGCTGATGCTTCAGCAATGCATACACCTATGGCTACAAATGTAGTTATAGATTCAGATGATAAGGGTAAGCCAGTTGATCAGAAAAACTATAGGGCCATTGTTGGTTCCCTATTACATTTAACTGCAAGTAGACCTGACATAATATTTGCCACATGCCTGTGTGCTAGATTCCAGGTCAACCCCAAGGAATCTCATTTGATTCTTCTCAAGAGAATTTTGAGATACCTGAAGGGATGTCCAAATTTAGGACTATGGTACCCAGCTGAATCAGAATTTGAGTTAATTGGATACTCTGATTCTTACTATGCTGGTTGTAGAGTTGACAGGAAGAGTACCTCAGGGGCATGTCAGTTCCTGGGAGAGAGATTAGTCTATTGGTTCTGAAAGAAAAAGGCTTCTATCTCAACTTCAACTGTAGAGGCTGAATATATAGCAGCTGCTAGTTATTGTTCACAGATCCTGTGGATTCAAAACCAACTTTTGGATTATGGGTACACACACAAGAACACAAAAATCATGTGTGACAGTACCAGTGCTATTTCCATAGCATAAAATCCTGTGCACCACTCTAGGACCAAGCACATTGAGATCAGACACCATTTTCTAAGAGATTGTGTGGAAAAGAACAAGATCAATCTTGAGTTCATATCCACAGACCTTCAGAGAGGTGACATTTTCACTAAACCCCTAGATGAAAAGAAGCATCTGTTCTTTTTGAATCAACTAGGCATGATAAATGGAATAGACCAAGTGTAAAATTCTGCCTATGTTGAAATCTGCTCGAATATGGTTGAATGACGTTCGACCATAGTCGAACTGTAAGACCCCCTTTTTTTTTTCTTTTTCAACCACCGGGGTCTTAGCCCAGAATTGCCGCTTTGCGGTGGCACCGACTCACGGGAAGGCAACCACTACAAAACGCCAATTCTACCGGCCCTTTTCGATCACAAGAGAGAGAAGCATTTATACAAAAATGTAAACAAGTCCACAGAAATATGTAAATAAAAGTGAAATCATAATCAGTCCATCAATAGTAATAATAGGAAAATAGATAAATGGGCTCGAGCCCAGTACATCAGAGTCCTCACTACAAGTCACTCATCGCGAAAGCTAAGAAAATACTAATCACTCACGGAGCTGGTCGCAGGTGCACCGGTGCTAGACTGTCCCACCTCCATGCGCACCGTACTCCGCTGGTGCTGGTCCATGTCTCCCATCCGGAGCTCCTGTAATGTTTGGTTCGAAAACCATTAGTCATAAAGACTAAGCTCTATCATCCCCTACCCCTCTAACCACGGCTCCTAAGTACCGGGCGGAGAGGAGGAAAGGGAAGCTACAAAAGTGGAGAATAATCAAGCAGGTGACGGTGGACCTAACTAGCAAGTTATAACGGGTGAACAGTATAAATGTTGTAATAGGTAGAGCAATTAATAAGTAGCAAATTATATAAAAAGGCAGCTAGAGAACAGTAAGTAAACAAACAAGTAAATAAGTATGTAACCTTAACTTATATGAATGCCCATACAAACTTATAAGTTAAGGGATCTTCTGCAAGGCTCCCATCGTATAAAAAGTCCCATACCAATTTATACGTTGGGGTGACGGTTGTATGCAATTATGAGTGTAGTGATATGCTATGCCATGATTCATGCAAGTGCAACACACGCACACGACTCTATGCGCACAGACCTTTAGTTCCTCCTGTTCGGGCAGCTAGCTTCACTCCCAGGAACCTTCGTAGTGGCAAACGGAGACAGTGGGTCGGGCCCCCCACTCCTAGGCGGGCATCCACACTACCAGGCCTAGCCCTTTCGTACGCCCCTAGAAGAACACAACCTAGAGTATCCGCGTACTACTGCTGGCTGTACCCACCAGACTTTCTTTGGCTAAGTGTCCCACACCGCCGAGTCAGCATACCGATGTCGGTGTGAACGACAATCAGATACCGAAGACCCACCACCTTTATTCTGTACTCCAACCCTCGAGCCCTCGACCCCCCGGACAGTCCCGTCCGTGCATCTACCTTCAGAGCTACTGTCTGAATGGCAACCAGTCCTATTATTCTACTTTCCTATCTATCGGGGAGTGTGCATGTGTAACCCTAGTTATACTAGTTGCTCTTTTAATTTATTATTCCTACGGTTTACGTTAGCCCAGGACTGCCCCCGGTATACCCCGTGAAGGGCTCTCAAGGGGCACTAGGAACCAAGACGGCGGCATTACGGCCCGAAGTTCCCTTTCGCAAGGCATTTATTATTATTGGTTGATCTCCCTTAACCCGATCCACTTTTAGTTACTTTAGTTCTAACCCTAGAGTATTAAGACTCTTCCTCTTCTTCCCGGGATGGACGATCTTTCTTCATTCTCGTACTCCCTTATCCTAATTATCCTGACTTCCAATGATGAACTCAATCTTAACTTGCCCTACCAACCATCATCTACCAGAATTCCGTGGCTTTACTATATGCAGACCATCCTAAGCTATATGAGGTACATAAGGGGAGGTACACCAAATTATATTCCAAATCTCCTATAATATTTACTGGAGGTCTACCATATCATAATTTGTCTAAATCCAGAAACTTATAATTTTCCTAATTAATCTGATATTTATTTAATTTACCCAAAGAACGGGCCATGGGTCATTTTAAACATGAACTACAGGATATTCTTAAGTAATGGCCACCCAAAATTTATGATCACTAAATAACAGCAAGATAACCTCAAATTCAAATTTCCAAAATTTTACAGAAAATATTTAGCCTCTAAATAATTTATCCAGTATAATCACGTTAATTCTATGTAATGAAGGAAGTACTGAAATTACTCATCGGAAAATTATAGAAAAATTACTAATCAGTAGCATGGTATAAAAAAAATCTTTGTGCAAAGAATCATAATTTTTCCAGCTTGTTAAACACCACTATTGATTTAATCAAATATTCAAGGTAAAACATACTTAATGAAGTAAGCCTTAGAATTAATCATCCAAAAATCCCATAAAAATTTACAGAGATTTAAATTCATAATAAACGTTCTCTGCCTAAATCTCATCAATTTCCAAGAAGTATATATTCCATAATAAATTTTCTAAGCAAATCATACAAGCTACTACATCGTTAATGAAGTATCCAAAATAATGATCTTAAAATTCATAGAAAAATATCCAGAGCTTGTACCATCCCTATAACTCAGTCTACCCAAATCTCAACACTTTTCAATGTGTTTTAGTGTCATTTCCTATCTCTACAAGTTTTGCACCCTAAACTAGGGTTAGATTTTTAGGTATCCCAATGGTCTCCAAATCTACTAAGATTTCATCCAGAGAACTATATTGGCCCTATGGTTCTCTTCACCCAATTTCGGGTCAATCCAAGGTCATTTGACCACATGACCTTCACAAACCACCAAGATCCATCCTTAGGGTTTGGCCTTGGTTCTTAGGGTAAACTTACCCCGATCCGCCTCAAACTCTATGAGGGGGTGCTAGAGAATATTACTAGCCAGTGGTAAAAATCTCAGCCTCTGTTGAGGTGATCTGACCACTTAAATCTCAAAAGTGCACTTTTAACCTAAGACCCCTTATTAGGGCAAAACTTAGGGTTGATCATTTCTAATCCAAACCATCTCCAAATGAGATGAAAAATTATGCAGAACCTTATGGTGAACCCAGGGACCACTCACCAAAATTTGGGAGGGTTTGGAAATTATTTAACTGTCTAATTAAATTAAACTAGGATTATTGAATTTTTCTCAAAACTATAGAAAAATATTTCCCAAAAATTCTCATTTTTAAATAGCACCTAGATATAGGTAAGATTAGTCCATACCCCAAATTTCAAGTCATTTTGATGACTGGTTTAGAGTGGGGAATTTTTCTAAGGTCCAGACGGCCCTCTGGATAGACCTCACCAAAAAGGGTGCTGTGGTCTAACCAGGATTCTAAATCGAGTGAAATCAATTTTAAATTAAACTAGATTTCAAGGGCTACATTTTCTATATTGACCACTTTTCCTGTAGGAGCCTCTAGATATTTTTCCCAAATTATTTAAAGTGACAGATATTTTCATTCAGAAATTGCTTCACAGATAAAAATCTAATTAAATGGCACTGTTCATCTTCTTCTACAGCCCGAAACAGAGCCCTGAAAACCTAATTTCTTGTAGCTTTTCCAAGCTATTTCCCGGCCATCCAGCCATCTCCCTGGCCGGCCACCACCACCTCTGTTGAGGTGAGGGCTATCGTCGAGCGGCGGCACGGCCGCCGGAGAGGCGGTTTCCGGCGAACCCGCCACCATGAAATTTTCGGAAAACCACGAATACGCTCACCCGATCTGGCTCTTTTGAGCCCGATATCTCTCCTAACGATTTCTAAGATCTATCCGCGGAAGAAGAGGGAGGGGAGGACCTTGTTCGCGGGCTGAAGGCGTGCAGAGCGTCGGGAAGCCATTGGCGCGGTGGTGGCGTCGCCGGAAGTTCTTCAACAGCAAGGGGGAAAATCTGAAACAGTTTGAGGGAGAGTGTACCCTTTTCCTATTACTCTTAGGAGTCTTTTATAGATCAGCAAGTGGGGAGGGGAAAGGATGAAACGTCCGCGGCCATTAATAATTCCCTTAATGACGTTTCGGTTATGACGAATTTCAGTTGAAACGCTGGAGATGAAGAGGTGCTCGCCAGGTGGCGATTTCCTATTGGACCAACATTTCCTTAATTATTTAAATAATTAAAGTAGGAAACGGCCCATAAATACCCTTGGTTTTCATTTCCATAATCAGAATTTATTATTGCGTCGGTTAAGGAAATTTCCAGTCTGGCTGTCGTTTCGGCCTTGGTCACGGGCGTGACACATAGGTCACGGGCGTGACAGGCCCGGTTAGCCAATTCTGGGTTCGACGATCGTCGAACTGAGATCGACGATCGTCGAAGGGTGGTCACGGGCGTGACACCCGGGTCACGGGCGTGACTGGCCCGTGTGGCCAAATTCTGGGTCGACGAGCGTCGAACTGAGATCGACGATCGTCGAGCGTGGTCACGCCCTATGTCACGGGCGTGACATTGAGGGTCACGGGCGTGACATGCCTGTTGACTAATTCTGGGTCGACGACCGTCGAACTGAAATCGACGATCGTCGAGCGTGGTCACGCCCTATGTCACGGGCGTGACATTGTGAGTCACGGGCGTGACAGGCCATGAGGCAAATTCTGCGCTCGACGATCGTCTACCTGGGATCGACGATCGTCGAAGGAGTCACGCCCCAGGTCACGGGCGTGACACCTGGGTCACGGGCATGACAGGGCCGGGTGGAAAATTTTGCGCCCGACGATCGTCTACCTGAGATCGACGATCGTCGAGGGAGTCACGCCCCAGGTCACGGGTGTGACACCTGGGTCACGGGCGTGACCAACCCATGACCCGAAATCCTGGTCGATTTATTTCAACTTTTGGGCTCCCTAGGGTTCTACCACAACCAACCGACTCCTAGGGGTCTAGCTCGGAATATGGTTGAATGACGTTACACGAACAGGTTGAGCCTATTGTCTACCTATGTTTGATGACGGCTCGTTTGTTTGTGAAGACAGAGATGGTCGACCGATAGTTCGACTACTTTGCTTCAGGAAATGATCGTCGAACGATCGATCGACCATCGTTTCTAGTATTTGTTGAAATAGGTCGATGATTGTTGTTTAAAACTAAACCGATGGTCGACCTAGGTCAATAGATCGTGCCTTTTATAGTCGACAGAGCTCGTCGTTTCATATTCCTAATTCCTGCTTGAAAGGTGTGTCTTGATCTCTGCCCCGCGCTTTCTATTTTTGTCTCTCTCGTCTTCCCTAACCGAATCCATGGCGATTGCTCCAGCATTGCTGACCGTGATGAAGTTTGACGCCGGCTTCAGCGTCGATTTCGAATCTTTCAGTGTCTGTGATGCCGACATTCTCGAGATGCTACAGTTGTGTAAACATTAAGGACTGGAGAAGCTGATGTCTACCAGGATTAAGATAAATGTTCAAGAAATCAAAGAATGGGTCTATACATCGTCTTCCAGCGACTAATCTATGACAGGGACTATCGGAGGCGAGGAGGTAATTTTGACTCCTGCCGTCTTGACTGCAATTTTTTGTTTGATCAATGGACAAGAAGATTATGAACAAGATACTCAGGAATATAGCATGATGCTATTAGAGCTAGGACATGCTGAAGGCATTCCTTCCAAATTGCTGAAGATAAGCTTCCCGATGAAGATTAAGTTCTTAGCAGAACTAGTAGGGAAAGTGTTGTTGGGAAAGCACTCTGCGCACGATAACATTACCAGGCAGCAGTTTTCCTTAATGTGTGCTATTGCTAATAGGAAAGCAATCAATTGGGCTGGAATAGTGTTTGAATTAATCAGGAGAAAGAACTCAAAGAAAGAGGTAACCCTTGGAAGGGTGATTGGGATATTTCTGAGAGAGAAATATCCTCATCTGTTGGGAACAGTCTCAACCTCAATCAATGCAAGCAAGAACATGGACCCCACTTTATTTATCAAGTGGAGAAGGAATATCCAGAAGCCTTCACCAGCTGGGGTTGCTCCTGTTCCATCTGAGAACACAAGGACAGTAATAGTCACCCCCCTCCAACTTGAAGAAGGCTCTTCCATTCCCCCCATTCCATCTTCATCTGCATTGCCATCCACTTCTATTGCAGTACCATCTACATCCACTGTTATTCTCCATGCATCACCACCAGCATCTCCAACTCCCTCACACCTTGCTAGGATTTCAAATCTCAACATTGATCTTCATGTATCTGCATCTCCATCACCAGTTCACACTACATCTGCAGCTACATCTTTTGAAATCTCACCAGCATTCATTGCAAGCATCATGGAGCTAATTACTCCTTCAACCCAATCAATGATTGAAGCAGCAATTGCCCCTCTTGTTTCTTCCATTTCATCTCTTACATCCTCCATTGCATCCCTCTCAACTTCTGCTGAGCCCTCTTCACTTAGGGGCCTGAGTTCAGTAGCCACTGATGTCAGGCAGGGGGAGATGTTCCATGAATATGTCTCAGGACTCCCTCTGGTCATTCCAGATACAGCTGTAGTTCCAGAAGTTCAAGATTCAGAACAGAGGATAGCTGAAGTTATAGCTGAAGCTGTATTTGCTTTTAGAGTTTGTCTTGAAGAGATATCTACTCCCGCTATTGTCAAGTACCTAGAAGGAGATGTTACCTCCTACCTAGATGATTTATGGGAGTTAGAGGTTTCTGCAGGTATGACCATTTCTCAATTCACTGACCTAATGACTGATATGTTAACTAGTGAATACCTTGAGGAGATGATTCTATACCATTTAGAAAACTTTTGTGTCCCTTTGACTACAGATCAAGTTCAAGGTGTTCAAGAAGCTGCTCAAGAAACTGCTGCAGAAAGTAAAGAACCTGAAACTGTTATACCAGATCAGGAGTTTGTGAAAGCATCAGAAAAACTGGTCCCCAAGAAATTTACAGATGATTCAGAAGAAAGATCAACCATTTGGGATGATACTCCAGGACTAGACCTGGATTTCCTATTGGAGAAGAGGAAAAAGAAAAGGCTGCTTTGAAAGCCAAAGAAAAAGCTTATCAAGATATCATTGATCCATATGATAAACCTCAGTCATCACATTCTGATGATGAGGAGGACTCAGAGGATTCAGAAGGATCAAAGAAAAGAAAGATTGCTCAAAAGAAAAGGAAGGCTCCAGCTCCACCTCCTTCTAACCCAGATAATGACATCCCTTACTACATCTTGAAAGGGATTGACCCCAAGTCCAAGGACTTTCAGCACTGGATGGGATTGTCTAAGAACCAGCAGAAGAAGAGGAAGAAGAGCAAGAGGTATAATACTCCAGCTCCTAAGTGGACTCCAAGAGGTCCTCCTCCTCCTCCTAGTGCAGGGGCCTCAGGGAATGTAGCTTCTGATCCCTCAGCTCCTCCAACCAGATTCACTCCTTCTCAGGCCTATCAGAGAAGAGGAAACCAAGGTTACCAAGGCAGACCCCATCAAGGCCAGCAAAGACAAGAAATTGGACCTAAGGAGCAAGTGAAGGAG
The DNA here is from genome assembly GCA_039513925.1 of Platanthera zijinensis. NCBI lineage: Eukaryota > Viridiplantae > Streptophyta > Magnoliopsida > Asparagales > Orchidaceae > Platanthera > Platanthera zijinensis. The sequence goes on from CM077098.1 coordinate 12,881,530, forward strand.
ATGATTTACCAGAAACCCACATTTTCTCCTCCTCCTTCACCTAAAAGAAAGGTTTCACCTCCTAAGGAGAACAAAACTCCTTCCTCCAGAAAGACAGTTCAAAATAAATAAGTGGATTCAAAAGGAAAAAGAGTAATATACTCTGATATGTCTAGTAAGAAATTTGCAGAATTTGCTCCACCCTCCTCTCTCGTTATTCAAGAAGATATAGAACCAGCTGCAGGTCTGTTAGATCTTTTTACCAAGTTTAAAACTATAAAGCTTCTAGACCCAGCTGATGAGAATGCATATGAAAGTCAAAAGCTTAATCCTGAGTTCAGGATGGCTAGATTTCTTGAATTAGTTGGATCAGCTCAAATCAGAAAAGCAAAAGCTGAAGGAAAAGACATAACAGGTTTAACAACAATGTCAAAATTCAGAGAGAAAGAACTAGACAGATTCCAAGTTAGACCAGAAGTTTTTAATGCCTCAAAATACATGGAAAAGCATCCAGAGGCTGTTTTTCCCAGAGCAGGAGAATCAAAGATCATTGGAGAACAGGACCTGAAGATTTCAAAGAAGGATGCACTTGATCCCAAGAGAATAATTTCCTTCCTTCCTGCTTTTTCTAATTCTAAACCAGACTCTGCTAATGAATAGATTTATTTGTATTGACAATCTGATATGCTTGATGATTGTTTGTAAATTTTTGATATGAAATGCTGCTTAGTTGATATGATATGATACACTGTGATCCTAACAGATTATTGTTGTTTTTATATCTATCTATAGCTTTCTTTTTGTTTTGAGAGACTTTACCCAAATAGGGGGAGATTGTTGGTACCCTAGTTTGGATTTGAGTTAAGTCTTCTCAATTAGTTTCTTGACCCAAGAATTATCTATGGACAAAGATTAGATTTAGGTTAGATCCTATTAGTTGTATAGAATTATTGTTTATCTATTTAAATTCTGGTGAAGTGTTCTTTAGTTCGACTATGGTCGAACGTCGCTCGACCATCGTTAGTCAGCTGATCGACTATCTCCGAGTTAGTTCAACTCTGATAGTTCGACGATCTGTGGTCTCAGTATCGACGATCGTCGAGTCTTGCTCGATTTATTCTGCCCAAACAGATATCTTGTAGGTCGACGATCTTCTCTGATAGTTCGACGATCTTTATGATTCGTTCTACTATATTTTGTCTGCATTTAGTGATTTTGTACTCTTTCTATTCTGTGATTTATTTCTTATATATCTGGCTTATTTTATTCTAGATTATTTCATTGACTTTATGCTTATATATCAAGGCAATCTTTGCCTCACTCTTTATGCATAAATCAAGTGCTATCTGACAAAGTCTTTTGTCCTATTAGTTGAATAATCTTTGTGCTTTTTCTGTTATGTTGTCCTTTATAGCCGTTAGACACATGTATCTTTCTCTGGCTGTAAAGAGTTTGTTTTGATGTGACTTTCTCTAATACCTTTTGGACTTGTAGAATGGATAAGCAGCTTCTAAGAAAGCTTTATTTCTTTATAGAATGTCCTTTCTGCAGGCTAGTTGTATTATGTTATTTGCAGGCCAGATTTCAGATCTCAGAAGAAGACAAGATTCAAATCAAGAGAAAGATAGAAGCTGTTACAAAGGCTGATATATAAAGAGTTAGTGAAAGAAGTTAAAATACATATATACACATATACACAGATATACAGATACGACACAATAAGAACAAGAAGATATACAGACAGCTCTCAGATAGTTTTCAATACAGCTGAGAAGAACAAGTGTAGAACAACTCTCTTCAGAGTTCTCTTCTTCAATCCTGAGTTCATCCTGCTTACAGGAACATTCATACTCAGAGCTTCAAGTAGTAGAAGAAGAAGAAAGAAAAGCTGTTGAAGAAGAACAACCATTCCATATCAAGAGTCTTCTTCAAGCTGCTCCTTCAAGAACCTCAAGACAACAGATCTTCTCTGTCAAGAGTTCTGAAGAGAACCTGCACCCTGAAGCAAGGCTTCTTCCTGGATATTCTCTAAGCCAGGGGAGCTTTGATTCCTTCAGAGCTTTCTATAGCTCAGTGCAATCCACTAGCTTCTCTAATTTTGTTTAATAATAGAGAAGACTTTCTAACTCTCTCAACCTCCTGTACAAAGGGTTATTACTCCCTTCAAAAGTGAACCTTGGTGGCAGGGCACCTTAGCAAAAACCTGTGTTGGATTTTTGGCTCCTGGTCAAAAGCTCAAAGGGTTTACTTGATCTACCTGAATCAGATCAGTTGGTGGCAGGGCACCTGAACAAAAATTTGTAGTGGATTCCTACAAGGGTGGTAGAAGAGTGGATGTACCTATTGAGAGGGAACCACTATAAATCTTCTTGTGTTGTCTGTGTTGCTTATTTTAATTATTGTACTGTGGTTGTGACTAGAACTACCTATGATTGCTAGTTGCTGTGTTAGGACTAAAGCTCAAACTGTAATTACAGTTAGCTTTCCATTGTGCACCTCACTTTGTGTTAGGCTCTAGGGTTTCATATATCTATTTACTTTTTTCGCAAATTAACTCTAAGGGAGTTGAGTAGATTCTCATATTATTGAATACTATATTCACCCCCCCCCCCCTATAGAGTTGTATCTATCCTCACTTTTAGATACAGTAGTTGAGATTGACATGATTTGTACAGATGAACAAGAAAATCTACCAGAGATCTTTACTGTTGGTGATTGCTTTATCAATCCCACAGTGGACTTATTCAGTTTATTGAATTCTTTTGATTCTGCTTATTTAAATTGTTTACCAGAAGTTTTTCAAGAGTAATCTATGGCTATAGTCTGCTAACTTCCCCAATAAGTCCTGAGGTTATAAAGCAACTAAGGGCAAGTTTTGCAGTTCCTCTGATTTCTGATACACCAGTTACTGAGAATGTTGTGGAACCAGTTTCTACTCCTGAGCAAAAGGCTTTCTCACCTCCTACCTTCTCTTGGGTTGAGTCCCCTTTACCAAATATGGATGACTTTTTGTTTGCTGATATGGAAGAAGATGATATTTAGATTGTTACTGAAAGTATTGCTGAACAAGAAGTTCCAGAAGTTCAAGTGCTACCTCAAGCTGAAAAGCAAATCTCCAAGGAAGCCTTGAAAGAGATTGATGATATGTATGATAATCCTCCTGAATCTTCTGAAGACAATAATGATGCAGAGGACTCTGACGATTCTGATGATCCAAAAGTTAAGAAGAAGATATCTAAGAAGAGGAAAGTTGTTCCTAAGGCTATTTATAAGCCTAAACCCACTGCTGACACGCCATACTATATCCTGAATAATATTACTCCATATAAAGGAATGTCCAACTGGATGTGGCAATCAAAGAATGAACAGAAGGCCAGGAAGAAAAGTAGGAAGTACTCTCCTCCTCCTCCTCCTCCTAAAAGGAATAAGAGAGGTCCTCCTCCTCCAGCAGCAGGTGCTTCAGGAAATGTATCACAAAGATCAACTCCAATCACCAAAACATGTCAAAGACATTCAAAGCCAAGTTGTCAGGACAGCAGGCATCAACAACAACAGTCTACTAAAAGCAATCCACCTCTAGCTTCAGAGCAGAAAAGTTCTTCAAAATCACATGGTGAATCAAAGAAGGACAGCAGTTCAAAAAGGCATGCATCCTCTCATAGACCTGCTGGAAAATACAGTAGATGTGGAACTCCAAAGTCATATTCTCAAGACAAGCAAATATCAAATCAGACAAACTTTCTACAGCAATCTATTATTTTCAGAAATACTCAAAAGTCTGCCCAGAATGCTTCTAAAATTGATCCAGAGAGACCTCTCTCTCCAGCGTATGAACCTAAGTTAGATCCCAATTTCAGAATGGCTAGGTTTCATGAATTAATTGGTTTATCCTAGATCAAAAAAGCCAGAAAAGAAGGACAAGATATTTCTCAATTCACAACCATGTCTTCTTACATAGAGAAAGAGTTTGATAGTATCCAAGTAAGTAAAAAGGTTTTCAATTCTACAAACTACATGAATTTTCATCCAGAAGCAGTAGTTCCTAAGGCAGTCCCTCAGAAAATTCTTGGCGATCAATACCTGAAGATGTCCAAAAGTGAAGCAGAAGATCCCACCAGAAAGATAGTATTTTCCAAACCATATTCTGCTCCTCCTTTCTCTGATTCTTAACATTTCTTATTGTTTTATATCTGAACTATTTGTATTAACATAACTCTATCATGTCTGCAAGACAAATTTCACTTTTGTCAGATATTTATATAGCTTTGTTTTCTTTTGATTTCTTATATTTTGTTTATTAGTGACCTCACCCAAATAGGGGGAGATTGTTGGATCCCTAGTTCGGATTTGGGCTAAGGTTCACCATTAGGATGTTTGACCCCCCATGTATATCCAGGGTCAAGTTTGTAGTTCCTAGAGTTTAGGCTAGTCATTAGAATCAAATTTCATGGACTAGCCTGCAGTGGACTTCAAGATACTCAAAACTTAGAAGAATTCAGAGTTCAGATTATTAGTTCGAAGTTCTTCGAACTCAAATCGACGATCGTCGATCTCAGGTCGACGATCATAGATCTCAGATCGACGAACTCAGAGTTCTTTCTTTGAGTTGAGCTCGAAGATATTCGAGCTCAGGTCGACAATTTCTTCCTCTAGAGAGATTCTCTGGTCGACGAACTTGGAGCACAGAGTTAACAAGATATTTCCATATTGATGTTCGCTGAGCTCAGGTCGATGAACAGTATTTCTCAGCTCGACAAACTTGGAACTCTGGTCGACGAAATCTGCCTAGAGGTCCACGAACTCTATCCCGAGTAAGAACGATAAATTTTCCTTCTTCTGTCCCTAATTCATTCTATTATTTGGAAGTAATTCTCTGAGTAATTAATGCTCATATTCTCAAGAATATAGTCGTTCATGGAAGCATTAATTATGGATTTCATCAGAGTTAATTACTTACTTATTTTACTGGGACAGTTGGTGAAACTCATTAAAGACTATATTCCAACCGTTTCATTCTCCAGAATCTAATCAACAATTAATGCTTATAATTCAAAATTCAAAAAGCAGAATTAGACAGAGGATACAAAAGAGATTTTTCAGAATGGCTCTCGACAGACACAAAGGAAATACAGAAACACAGAGTATAGAAGAGATACACAGAATAACCTCTGCTCCTTCTCTGTATAGAAAAACAATCTGTTTTCCCCTTAATCTTACAGAAGACTGAAGAAGAACATCAATCAGATATCATTTGTCTTCTTCAACTTCTACTCCAGGAATCATCAAATACAATAACTCTAGATCTGTCTACAAGTTCCTGGATTTCAACAAGTCAAGGCTGAAGACCTACACCCTGAGCAAAGCTCCCGTCTTCCTAAATATCTCAGGGGGAGCTTTGACAACATCAAGATCCATGAGTCTTCTCTCAGTTGTTTGAGATAGAGAAGAACAACATACTAATTTTCCTTTCCCACTATATAAAGGGTTTTAACTCCCTTCAAAAGTTAGTTGTTGGTTGTCAAGTCTCCTGATCAAAATACTTGGGTTTGTTTTGGGGCACCTGATCAAAAGCCTAAAGGGAATGGATTTCTTGTTTGAGGCCTTGAAGGTGTTGAACTTGGCTTTATCTGGTGTCTTAATGAAGATATCAGCCACCTGCTTGTCTGTAGGGACAAACTCAAGATTGATGTCCTCACTTTCCAAATCCCAAAGTTCTCCTTTCTGTAAACTAGAACCATCATTGAGCTCAACTCCTTATGGTTCTCTCCTGAACCATCATTGAGCTCAACTCCTTATGGTTCTCTCCTGGATAAGTCCTTTTTGAACAACCTCCCTCTGATACCACTTGAAAGTATTTGTTTCAAGAGTAGTTATAAACCTAGAGGAGGGGTGAATAGGTCTCTTAGTCTTTTTGACTACCTTTTACTTTTGGTGTGTTGAGTCTTCAGCTATTAAGTTAGCTTTCAAGAATGAGACACAACACATCAGGATTTATAGTGGTTCCCCATGGTATGGGTACATCCACTATCTCTCCTACCTTTCAAACAATGTGTTAGACAAGACAATCTTCTCCAAACTCAGCTCTAAGAGCTTACAACATAGATCCCTCAGGATCCCTCAGACTTCCTCCAAGTGCTACCTCAAGCCAAATCCCTACACTCAGAGATAATATCTCCTATAACTTAGTGATCCTATAGATCACCAACCTCAGAGTTAATCAAAAGTCTTACAACTTAGGCTAGGAGGATAACCCTACACTTAGAGAGAAAATCTCCTACAGCTCAGATCTTATTCAGATCCTACCTCAGGCCAAAGGCCCTATCTCAGATTCTCAACAGAATCCTATCTCAGAGAATAAATCTCCTACCTCATACACATGGGCCCTACCTCAGATCCACCACAGGATCCTACGACTCAACCTTTATATTTTAGGCTTACAGCTCAGATCAAGATTAATCCTACAAATGAATAAGGTATTAATGATGTATGAATCAAGAGAAATATTCTCGGAGTCTACCTTCCTGGACTAAGTAAACTCAACCCTACCTTTGACTCCAGAGAAATGATTCTCTGAGCCTTCTTCTTCCTGAACTGAGAAATCTCAGTCCTATCTTCTTCACAGCAACAAAATGGTTGATCTTCAAGTTTATTCTTCTTATGCTGAGAACTTACTGTAGAGCACTAACTCCAGAGAAATGATTCTCTGATCCTACCTGCCAAACTGAGTAAACTCAACCCTATCTTCTTCACAACACCAAGAATAGATCTTCAAGGTTGTTCTGCTTGTGCTGAGAAGTAACTACAGAGCACTGCTTCTTCAAGCCTACATTTTAGTAGAGGTTAGAGCTGAGGCGTTGAAGATGAGCAGCAGCTTTAATCTTGCTCTGCTTCTCCTTCTTCAGAAAAGATTTCCTGATCTTGCTGTTGAAGACAGATTAATTCTTCAGTGCTTTTGTTTCTTCAACAACTAACTTCTGTCTATTATTCACAAACTTAATGTAAGAGCAAGTTCTTAGCAATCTTCCACTTAGTCGAGAGAAAGAAGATGACCAAAAAGCTCTGTCTCAAAAAAGCTCTATTCTTCTTTCTCGAAACTCTGCTTTGTATCCCGCCATCCAATGGCTCTTTGTGCAGTATGGACCATCGGAGTTGGTAACTGCAACACTTTTTTGCATTAAATGTTATACTAAAGGCAAGCGGCGCCTTTTCTCATCTATTGTGAAAAACCCGTGACATTTGAATTCTTGATGATATCAGCATGACTCGGCGCTTCTGGACTTAGCAAATTTTAGACAATCTGCATAGGCGTTGAGTAAAGCCTTATCACTCAATGCAAAAGTTCTTAGTAGAATTCTGCATCATCAAGCGTTGAGTGAGCCATCATCACTCAACGCTCTCTGACTGAGCCATCATCACTCAACGCTCTCTGACTTTTATAGTCTTACTGTTAAGGCGTTGAGTGACCCTTCATCACTAATGCTTCTGGACTTGGTTGAAATTTCCCAGTATGAAGGCGTTGAGTGAAGCTTCCACACTCAATGCTTTCTGACTTAGCCTGACTTCTTGATGAGGCATTGAGTGACCAGTCTTTACTCAACACTTCTATACTTAGACAGAATTTTTTTTGAGTAGGCATTGAGTGAACTGTCTTCACTCAACGCTTCTGGACTTAGCCAGAATTCTAGTAAGCAATACTGAGGCTTTGACTGCAGTGTGTTCTGTCAACGCTTTTGCTCTTCTGGCATTGAGTGAAGGGAGTTCACTCGATGCTTCTGGACTTAGCCAGTTTTCTACCTATTCTGCAACCTTTCTTGGGTATAAAAGTCATTATGACCCTGACAACCTATCAAATCAATGTAACAGAATACAACCTGCATACAATGAACTTTGAGCATATATTAGATGCATCCATGTGTATACTATTGACTTGTGGACCTTCTTCAAATTTAGGACATTGTGATCAATGGACCCAACAATCTCCCCTTATTTGAAGAAGTCAGAACATTAGTCAATGATATACACTACCATATATAGAAGAAAAACATTCACAGAATTGAAGAGCAGAAAATGATACACACACAAAAATATGATTATTATTAAAGGCAATAGTCATAAATATATAGTGTGCTTAAAATAATGTTCACTTTCCTACAACCCTTAAGAAAAACACAAAAAATATGTCATGTTTCTGTTTCCTTGATCATTATCCCCCTGCTGGGTTTTTTTGCAGCCTTTTCCTTATCTTCATTCTTCTTCTCCTTTTGTCTCTCAAAATAGTTGTAGGGCTTAGGAAAGTACTTGCTGGGCTCAATAGCTTCTGGTGTCACAACACCTGACTTTTTATCTCTTCAGAACTTCCTCCTAGCCTCTTCATTTCTTTCTAACCTGGCCCATTCTAGGGAGCTATAAAGCTTTCCCCTGTCAGTTTTCTTATCTTTGATCTGATCCCAGCAGACAAGATGATGGCCCTTGATTGAGGACTCCACTTCTCAAAGTCTGGCATGGTCTCCATCTCTTCTTTGTACCTTTTCTTGCTGAGTCTGACCTCTTCCTCTTCTTCAGCAATAGACTTGCCTCTAGCTCTTGCTATCTGATCAGCAGTGGGGCTGAATGTGGGAATTTCAGCAGTAGTAGAGGGTTCAGTCCACTAAGCACCAACTTGATCATCATATTGATCTCCCCTCTGATCACAATACAGACCTTCTTGAATGGGGGCTGGAATAGCGGAAATGTTGTCATATGTATGTTTTTCAATGCCAAATGAACCTCTGATTACATTGGATACCCAAACAACATTCTCAGTGTTAGCCTTGATCATTGCCTTCTCCCCCTATATGACTTCTTCAGATACAGCTGCAGTCAGAGAGTTCTTGGCTATATAGAGTATTTCATCCAGAAAATTGACTCCCTTAGTGACATGATTCTTGACCTCTAACATATGATCATTAAGAATTTGAGTACAGACATCCATTCTCCTTTCTATTATAGTCTTGTGGGCTTCCATCTGTTTCTTTTGAGCATAATCGACCATTTCCATATTACAAGAAGTAAGGTTCTGATTTTGGAGAATATCATTCTGTGTAAGTTTGATTTCTTGATGCTTGCGTTAAGTATAGGTTACAGCAGGAGCAGCCCTTGTGAATAATGTTACTGTGTTTGCTATCAGCAGGTTGACTTCAAACCTGATGGACTTGATTTTAGTGGAAAGATCCCGTCTTACTTCCTTGATGGAATTATCAATGTAGTGCTCCAACTGTCTTCTTTGATCATCAAGCAGACCCTTCAGTTGAGCTAGGAATGTAGGTGACATATGTTCAGCTTGATGAGATGTACCTTGTTCACAGACATCTTCATCCATATCCCTAGCAATATTTCTTTCTTATGAGCCAGCCATCATGTACTCTGAAGATTGTGCATCAGCATGGACATCAACAACAGCATTACCCTTATCAGACTCAGAGGAGTCTGTGTTATACACTATTTCTAGAGCAGGGAGTTCAGAGTGAATCTCCCCCTCAACCTCAGTATTGTCCTTAGGGACATTCTGGTCTTATACAGTAATGTTATGAACATCTTCCTCCACTATTGTAGGAGCTTGTTCATCCTCAAAAGGAGTATTGGAAACCTGCCACACAGGCTCATCAAGAATCTGATCTATTCTATTATGGAGATTCTCTAGAAAAGAGTCAAGCTTGTCCTGCATACCAGACTGAACTTGCTCCCCCTAATTATGAGCATCTATCTTGTCAGTCTCCCCCTCAATATTTGCAAAGATGTTTTCCACTACCTGCCCAGTCAGAATTTCTAGAGCTTCAGTTGGAATCTCTTTAGACCAAGATATACCAGATTGATTTCTTACTGTAGGTTCAGAGGAAATTGAAACTTGAGCACTCATATCTCTTCTTGTCTCCTCAGTAAACTCATACAGCTGGAGATCATGTGGCTCTTCCTCACTTTTCTCAGAAGAACTTCTTTCTGTGCTTTCCTCAGGGACTGGTACAACTTTCTTTTTCTTCTTCTCAACACTCTATTGATGTGGCAGTAGAACTCTGTCCCACCTATCAAACATCTTGGAGTCCATTTTCCTCATGTGATGGATCTTTGTTCCTAGCCTCATGTTGAGGATCCCTGGAAAAGTAATATGTAAATACATAGATAAAATCCTTCCCAAGTTAGGTTTTGAGATGCATTCCACTATTCTATCAAACAATACCTTTCCTCAGTCTATTTTCTTAGATAGAATTATCCTGGTCATGAGTTCAAACATCTTTCTGGATATCTTATCATGAGAACTTGTCTTGCAAAGCAGAGCTTTTCTAACTGTATCTGCTAGAAACTTTCCTCTTAGATTTAGCTCCTTCCTTAACACTGATCTAGTGGTATGCTTTGAGAGCTCACACCACTTTAGGGCTGGCTTTACATCATCCTGATATAAGTTTGTATCTTCATTAGACTGCTTGACCTTTGGGTAGTTGCAGTGCTTTGCATAATCTTTTGGGAGTAATTTTGATCTTATGCCCACTAATGGAGGATTTGATTTTGTTTGAGGAAGAGTCTACAATGGCATTGGAGTATAGTTCCAGAACTTCTCTCTTCTATATCAAGTCCGGCTTGGACAGAATGAAACTTAGGTTAGTGACCTCCAGTAAGTATAGAACTAGCAAAACTTCCTCTGGAGCATCCTTGAAACCATTTCGCACGAGTTCTGAGCCCTCAAACAGGAAATACATTCCTTTCGGCGCCATGAATTTTCTAAGTTTCTGAAGGTTTATCGAGCTTTTGTCGCAGGGAGACAGCAGGTCGCAAGGGATAGGAATAGAGTTTTTATTCTAAGCACACACATTTTTATTTATACTTGCACTTATTTGAGAATATGGAGAGTCATCGTAACTGTTGTGATAATCACGAAGAGATCAATTACTGAGATTAACCTCGTGAGATAGCCGCAATAAGAAGTCCCTGGCAGTATGCATTAAGTGGACTCGACGCACTCGACGCCTGAAGTTGTCTCCACGCACGCAATGCCTGAACCCTTAGAGTCAACACATTCGACACTTGGAAACTTATTCCATAACTCCATTATTATCCTGTAGGGAAAAATACTGCCTGCAATAGAAAATGCATGAAGAGACACTGAAGTTATATTAAGTTCATCACACCCAATTCAAATTTGAAGGTGTTGAACTTGACTTCATCTAGTGGCTTAGTGAAGATATCAGCCACCTGCTTGTCTGTAGGGACAAACTCAAGATTGATGTCCTCACTTTCCAAATCCCAAAGTTCTCCTTTCTGCAAACTAAAAGCATCATTGAGCTCAACTCCTTATGGTTCTCTCCTGTACCTATAGGGATAATCTTTAGCTACTCTTGGAAATCTGTTAAGACCGTTAAGTCCTTTTTGAACAACTCCCTCTGATACCACTTGAAAGTCTTTGTTTCAAGAGTATCTATAAACCTAGAGGAGGGGTAAATAGGTCTCTTAGTCTTTTTGACTACCTTTTACTTTTGGTGTGTTGAGTCTTCATCTATTAAGTTAGCTTTCAAGAATGAGACACAGCACACCAGGATTTATAGTGGTTCCCCAAGGTATGGGTACATCCACTGTCTCTCCTACCTTTCTAACAATGTGTTAGACAAGACAATCTTCTCCAAACTCAGCTCTAAGAGCTTACAACACAGATCCCTCATGATCTCTCAGACTTCCTCCAAGTCCTACCTCAAGCCAAAGCCCTACACTCAGAGATAATATCTCCTTTTACTTAGTGATCCTATAGATCACCTACCTCAGAGTTAATCAAAAGTCTTAAACCTCAGGCTAGGAGGATAGCCCAACACTCAGAGAAAAAATCTCCTACAGCTCAGATCTTATTAAGATCCTACTTCAGGCCAAAGGCCCTACCTCAGATTCTCAACAGAATCCTACCTTAGAGAATAAATCTCCTACCTTAGACACATGGGCCCTACCTCAGATCCATCACAGGATCCTACGAATCTGCCTTTATATTTTAGGCTTACAGCTCAGATCAAGCCTGATCCTACAAAATGAGTAAGGTATTAATGATGTATGAATCAAGAGAAATATTCTCTGAGTTTACCTTCCTGGACTGAGTAAACTCAACCCTACCTTTGACTCCAGAGAAATGATTCTCTGAGCCTTCTTCTTCCTGAACTAAGAAAGCTCTGTCCTATCTTCTTCACAGCAACAAAATGGTTGATCTTTAAGTTTATTATGCTTATGCTGAGAACTTACTGTAGAGCACTAACTCCAGAGAAATGATTCTCTGATCCTACCTGTCGAACTGAGTAAACTCAACCCTATCTTGTTCACAGCACCAAGAATAGATCTTCAAGGTTATTCTACTTGTGTTGAGAAGTAACTGCAGAGCACTGCTTCTTCAAGCCTATATTGTAGTAGAGGTTAGAACTGAGGCGTTGAAGACGAGAAGCAGCTTTAAACTTGCTCTTCTTATCCTTCTTTAGAAAAGATTTCCTGATCTTGCTGTTGAAGACAGATTAATTCTTCAGTGCTTTTATTTCTTCAACAACTAACTTCTGTCTGTTATTCATAAACTTACTGTAAGAGCAAGTTCTTAGCAATCTTCCACTTAGTCGAGAGAAAGAAGATGACCAAAAAGCTCTGTCTCCAAAAAGATCTATTCTTCTTTCTCGGAACTCTGCTTTTTATCTCGCTGTCCAATGGCTCTTTGTGCAGTATGGACCACCAGAGTTGGTAACTGAAACATTTCTTTTGTATTAAAGTATATACTCAAGGTAAGCGGAGCCTTTTGTCATCTATCATGCAAAACCCGCGACATTTGAATTTTTGAAGACGTCAGCACGACTCAGTGCTTCTGGACTTAGCAAATTTCAGACAATCTGCATAGGCATTGAGTGAAGTCTTGTCACTCAATGCAAAAGTACTTAGCCGAATTCTGCATCTTCAGGCATTGATTGAGCCTTCATCACTCAATGCTTTTTAACTTTTATAGTCTAACTATTAAGATGTTGAGTGACCCTTCACACTCAATGCTTCTAGACGTGGTTGAAATTTCCCAGCATGAAGGTGTTGAGTGAAGTTTCCACACTCAACGTTTTTTGACTTAGCCTAACTTCTTGATGAAGCATTGAGTGGTCAGTCTTCACTCAACGCTTCTATACTTAGACAGAATTTTTGTTGAGTAGGCGTTGAGTGAACTGTCTTCACTCAACGCTTCTAGACTTAGCCAGAATTCTAGTCAGCAATACTGAGGCTTTGACTGCAGTGTGTTCTGTCAACGTTTTTGCTATTCTGGCATTGAGTGAAGGGAGTTCATTAGACGCTTCTGAACTTAGCTAGTTTTCTGCCTGTTTAGTAACCTGTCTTGGGTATAACAGTCATTATGACCCTAACAACTTGTCAAATCAATATAACATAATACAACCTACATACAATGAACTTTGAGCATATATTAGATGCATCCATGTGTATACTATTGACTTGTGGACATTCTTCAAATCTAGGACATTGTGATCAATGAACCCAACAAATATTAATTGCATCAAAAGGATATTGAGTGCAAGACGTGACTGGAGGAAACCCACCAAGAAGGTTGGAAAAATTGGGAGATGGTGATAACCATCCTCGACCTCGGAAGGTAGCCAAGGATTGAGTCAAAGGAACGCAACATTTCTCCATACTCAAGGAAGAGTCTCGGGCTCTGTCTATATCACCAACTTGTCTCCATTCCTCTAGGCTACATTGATAAGTTTCCTTCTCTCCTTTAGATGGTGCATATGTTTGTTCTTAAAATGTGTTATTAATCATGTTTGTTTCATTATTTTTCAATGAATAGTTCTTTTCTATGTTTGTTCATGATGTTCACTTGGAGGTTGCTTTTTCTTAGACTTTGGTTGTGTTGAGTTGTTGATTTATGGCTTGAAATTTGTATTGCATTTGAGAGAGAGTCGACTTTTCTGAATGCAAACTGTTGGGGAAGAGGTGAAGGCGACCCTCATGCATTGTCATAGTATTTGGGCAAGATGAAGGAGACCCTCATTTGTGTTCATAAATGTAATTTCTTTACAAGAGTCACTACTAGAAAAATGGCTTTTAGCCACGGTTTTTTTTGCCACGGGGAAAAACCGTGGCTAATACTGAAGTATTAGCAACGGTTCCTATTCTGTGGCTAATAAGCTAGTATTAACCACGGATGACTAATTCATGGCAAATAACCCGACGTTTTGCCACGGTTTGCCTGTTTCGTGGCTAATAATCTAGTATTAGCCACGGAAGCCGAATCCATGGCAAAAAGTCTGGGTTTTTTTAGTCCCACACCGCCAATAAAAAGCTCGATTTGGGGTTTATATAGGTCATTCAAAATTATTGTTTGAAATGAAATCGGCGTGGCGGCGGAGGTGGCAGCGACCGGGTGGCGACGGCGGCCGGGCGGTGGTTGTGGCCGGGCGGCGGCTGGCCGGCAGCGGCGGCGGCCGGTGGAGGGCGGCCGAATATTTTTTATGTTATGTTTGTTACAGGTCCTTTAGCCACGGCAATTGAACCTTGGCAAATGAGGAACTTTTAGCCACGGCAATTGAACCGTGGCTAATAACTTATTAGCCACGGATTTGGCGTGGCTAATACTATTAACCACGCTCGTATTGCCCACGCCCATTTTTCGTAGGTAGGTCGTGGCTAATAGTTATTAGCCACGGTTTTGGACTTTTAGCCACGGAAATCTGTCGTGGCTAAAAGTCTATTTTTTAATAGTGAGTGAAGTGTTTATGTGGATGTGAAGACGACCCACACCCATAGCCTAGCTTTTCTTTCTTGCAAAAGAAGCTTAGAAAACAAAATCTCAAATCGATGCTTCTGATTATGTATCTTTATAGCTAGATTTTCATAACGAACAATCCACCCTGCTGTGTTTCATGAGAGATTCGATACTCGGAGATTCACTTCCCATTTCATATTACTTAAATGACAGATGCACTTGCCGAGTCACGCATCAGCCTCATACATCAATTCATCACTGAGTTTTACAAAATAGGGGTGCATGATCTACTATCCTTCCTCAAGAGTCCATCGTCAAAAGGGAAAACTGTGTCTGACCCCCTTACGGTCTCTACAATGTAACATTGCATGCTATCATTGAGTCCCAAAGGTTGAAGAACTCGATCTACAATATCGTATTGGAACTCTATCTAATTTAAAAATGTTGTATCTTATCAACATATGAAACCTCCAAATGCTTCAAGGTTAAGAGCTAACGATCATCATGAGATGAAATCTATCTCGCTTGCACTTACGCCATTTAGCTCAATGCATCGGCAACAACATTTATCTTTCCAAGAGTATAGTGTATATGAAAGGTATAGTCGCCTAAGAACTTCACTAATCTTCTTTGCCACATATTCAGCTCTTTTGGCTTAATAAATATTTCAAACTATTATGGTCTGTAAAGATGTCAATCTTCACGCCATATGGTAATTCCACCATAAATTTAGGGCAAACACTGTGTCCACTAACTCCAAGTCAAGGACCATATAGTTTCTTTCATGCACTTTTAGTCGGAGGATACAGGGAAGCAGACAATTCCACCACCTTCCCTTTCTCTGTATAGCTTGAGCCAGCCACATAAGTGATCTGCAACACTTAACCTTCCATCTTGGGAGGACCATTCTGAAATACTCGTGCAATGTGCCCCACTTTCCCGCAATTGAAAAAAGGTCAGAGGGCCTCGATAAGTAGTATCCCTTGAATTCGTGGAGGGAGTTGCCTCCTTGGGCTTTGACCTCTGTTTATGCCTCCAACTCCCATTCCTTCCCTGAGAGGGTGGTACATTAAACTCTGAATTCTCGGCACTAAAGTATTTCCACTAATGGACTCTCTCCAAGTACATTTCCAATGACCTCGTGTACTCTACAAGAGTGTGAAAACTGAAATCTCTAGATCCCAACATTCATATCCTCAAGTCATCGGGAAGGCCATCATATAATATATGAATCTTAGTATCCTCATCTTCATCCAGTTACCATGTATTGAGGCTTAGCCTAGTGAACTCATCATGTAGGTACTCATCAAACTTTAGATCCCCCTAGACCAACCTCAGGAACCGTTCTTATAGTGTTAAATGTGTGGTTGTGGGAATGCATCTCCTAAAAAAGAACTCAGGGAAGTCTTCTAAGGAGATCCAAGCGAGACATTGCCAGTTAAATCCATAATCCACCACTTTATCCCACTCTCCTCATTCAGTAGGAAGATGGCTAATGTAACCAGCTTCTCATCCTCAGTCTCGGTGTCCTCTAGGATTCTCCTTACCCTTGCCAGTCATTGATTGGAGTTTTAACTCTAGAGATTGATGGAGGGTGGAAACTCAGGAAATATTTTAGCTAATGGATATGTTTTCATGGCTCGTCTAATGGCACATATACAATTGGTGTTGGTGCTACATCAGGAGTAGGAGGTGAAGCATTGGTTTAGCCTCTCTAGTCACACATCTAAAGCAGTGATCACTGCATTAGCTATCATTTTGCACATCTCTGCAGAAGGAGGGGTAGATGTAATAACAGTGGACATACTGCTCTCATCGATGTCATGGAGTTGGTATTGCCTCACATCATGCCCAGTTACCTATATATGTAAACATACGATTTAGCAACTGAAACCACATCATAACAATTATGGAATGCTCAGGTTCCGCAAACACGCAGTCAAGGAAGATTCACGTTTCGAAAACAAACATATATGTTTCATTCCTAAATAGTCATTCATCTTAATATAGTATGAGTTTAGTTGGACCCCAACAATATACGACATACACAAGTAAATGTTAAAAGAGGTGTAAGAACCACATTATGAAGAAGCAGAACTAGTGGAAGAAAATTAAACTTTTAATACACTATGAATGTCCATCTAATACAATTAGGGATACAACATAGTTGGTCTTATGAAATTACATCAAATATAACTGAACGCCACATAAAAGAGGGCAAATGCACGGTAGGTGCATTCATACAATCTACTTATCGGCTCATAGGATGGATTTACAAAAATATAAAGGTATCCATCAACCTACAATTTGCTTAAGGTTTTAAGCCTGTTATGCTCCTTGTGGTCTGAGGCACCTATACCAAACAGAAGTCAAAGAAAATATTGGTTAGCTATGAGCTGGCCACAAATTGCATAACAACTCCTCGTTGGTCGTCCAAGTAAACTCTGAGGTGGGTCATTGAACACCTACAATTATGCATGAGTAACATGCAATATACGTAATCAAAGCATGAAAGTAGCAATACTACTAAACATGGTGAAGTATCAAACACAAACATTCTTCTAGGTTTGCATATATAAGATGAGTGAACCTAGGAATACAAGATGGTTGGGTTCACCCAAAGGATCCCCCTAACCTCCTATCAATTAACCATATGTTCTAGCATTACACATAGCAATCACACAACAAAATGTTAAGGGAGAGGTGTATCTCTCTCATCCTAAGATTGGATTGAAAAATCTTGACCCTTGGAGCTTTCTTCAATGCCATGACAGGTTGGAAAGGATCAGAGTGTGTCATTCTCTAAGGATAGATTTACTGATTTGACACTTTCACTCTACTTCAACAAAAAGATTGCTCAAGTTAGGTTTTCACCCTCTTGCCCTTACTCTCGACTTTTTCAGAAGTAGAGAAAGTGAATTTTGGCTTTCCCAATTCTAACTAAGTCTCGGTTAGTGGCCAAATCCATCAGATAATTCCACTTTTGTTCCACAGCCTCAACCGAGTTAATTTTTATTCTTGGGTCCCATCAATTCTCTAATGTATTGGTCAGTGGTCGTTGATTGGTTCTACCGGTCTACGATCGCTGATCGGCTATACTGGAATACAATTGTTGATCGGTTTTATCGGTCTGTGATCACTAATTGGTTCTATCGGTCAACGATTATTGATCGGTTCCCTCTCGTTTGTCGCTCGTTGATCGGTTCACACCAAATCAACAATCAGGGATCGACGCTTGATCGTTGATCGGTCCCTTGGTCCCTGATTACTAATCACTAATTGCGGTTCAACACACTTGGTCGATAGTCGTCGATTGGACCAGCGATTAATTATCGTCGATCAAACCCCCAATCTGTCAACGATCACTGTTACTGCCACTTAAATAGAGGGCATTCCCCTCGCCTTCTCTCCAGATTCTGCACGACATCATACAACTGCTGCTACAGGATGCCCAAACAGTGCTATCTGAAAATTTGGGTGTTACACATGTACAGTGCCATGTGCCAACCCATGTAGAGTCAAAACTTCATCAAAATGACCCTCAAACTCCTCTTATGTAGTGCTACACATGTAGGAACTTAACCAAGGCATTATATATCTACTATAAAACAAAATTATAAAATCGGAGTGTTACACTACTTATCAGCCAACCATTCGAAGGAATGCAAAATTCGTCCCAAGGTAACCGAAATTCATTTCCATTCACTTATCTAGTTGCAATCGACACGTCTAAGATCTATCGCAATACTATGATCATTTGTAATATGGGGAATGGATCTACTTGGACCCTTTCTCTAGGCAAGCAATCAACAAAAATTCATTCTAGTCATGATAAACTATTTCTCAAAATGAATCGATGTCAAGCACTAGCCAAAACAACTTAGATTATAAAAAAAATCATCTTGGGTGAAATAGCTTGCAAGTACGAGATGCCCATGACTATCATTACCAAAAACATACCTCAATTTGCGAGCTAAAGACTTGTTGAGTTATGTGAGTAAATAGGGATTGATTAATGTTCTCTATACATCATCCTCGAAGCAATGGATAATTCAAAGTGGCAAATAAGCTAATCATGAATCTACTGAAGAAGGTCGAAAATGTCAAAGAGAATTAGGTGGAGCAACTTTTCATTTTTTGAGCTTAGAGAACCACTCTTAACTTGGTAACAGGAGAATCTATCTTCAAGTCGTACCATAGCATGAAAGTATTGATCCTAATAGTGTTAGAGGTAAGCAGCCAGTAAGTGGTAGTAGCTAAAGAAGGGTGGCAATTGGAGAGTGAAGATACATAAGATTTCATGATATCTCATGGAAAAGCTTCAGGATCTCATTGTGGTTAGACAAGAAGAAATCAAATGCAGGATGCAGAGACTATGGTATATTGTATTTTATTTTAACTTTATTTTATTTTATCACAAATTTAGCAAAACATAGTTAACTAAAATAATTAAATATATTGGACGATTCAGATGAATTTCATGATGTTACAAGCACGAACCAAAAGAGGTTGGAGTTGAACCATATATTTATATTCAAGTAAGAAGCTTAAACTCATGGTAGAGAGATCCACAGTATTTTTGCTCAAAAATTTCTCTATCTCATGCCTAACAAAATCTCTTGTGAGTTTTCTCCACGACATGCAACACAAAAAGATAAGGTGTTTTTGCACTCTATTTCATTAAAAAATGTTATTTTGGTTGGAGGCCCGTTGATACCTACAAAAATATGTTATATAGCATATAAGAATATATCATTCTTTGCAGTCTTGTTTTTCAGGTTGAGTAAGAATAATTATTAATGAAAATTGCATTTATTTGCATATAATAACCATAAATTATACCAAAACTCAAACATCAATGATGAAATAGTAAGCAAATAAAATTACTCTCTCAATTTCCTTCTACCCAAACAGAGGGAGACATTTTCATACTGATCATGCTCACATTCATTAAATGAGAGTCTCTAAATTGATATGAACAAATGCACCATATAATATCATCATATGTAAATGAAAGCATATCTTGTTATAGTCCTTCGTGTAAATGAAGCGGCGAACGTAGAGAAATATATTTTAAAAACAAAATTATACAATGGATCCATCTTTCCCACCAAAATTCCTCTTCAATCTGCAAAAACAAGCACAGCAAAGTTCAGAAAATCCATTCCAGCTGCTCCACCTCTCCTCTTCCTGTAGCTAAAGTTTCACCATCCTTCCATTCACTGTTTCAAAGCCTCGTGCATGGTGGCACGCTGCTTTTGCCTCGAGTTTGCTCCCCACATCATCGCCTCGGCCACAGCCCGCTCCCTGTCTACATCCTTGTTCAACATGCTGGCAATATCTTCCGGCGTCTCGCCCCTCTCGCGATCAAAGACTTCCCACTTGCACCCCTCTTGTTTCTCTCGGCCGAGCATCTCATTCCTCGATTTGCGGCTTCGCCGCTCAACAGGGAAGCGACTGGAAGCTGGCGCCGCTTTGGGTTCATAGGTTTGCGATTCCAGATAGGACAGTGCTGTCACGACATCGGCAATGAGGGGGCGTCCGGCGGCATCCTCGTGCACACACATGGAAGCTACTCCAAGTGCCTGGTAGAGCCCACGCATTGGGTACTGACCATGGAGGTTAGGATCGGCGAGTATAGAAAGCTTTTTCTGATCATTGAACATCGGTCGGGCCTGCGAGGATACAAGTCATCTTAGTTTATAATGTCAAAGCACAGGCAAAAACATCATGAATACTAAAAACTGTAATTGATTTAATTTCCGCAATGAAAATCAAGAAGACAGGTGTCTTCTTGGTTTAGAGCATACATACAAGTACAAATTCTTATCGATGAGGGGAACACTCCTAACGGCATTCCGAATCCAAAGAGGGAAATGTCGAGAGCCTACAATGTACCAGATTATGTGCTCAAGTTCCAATCACCATTCAGTCTCAGATCTTCATCATAGAACTATTTGTGTTGGACTGACAAAGGCCGGATCACTGCTTTAAACTCAACGACTCGAACAGTTCGAGCCTATCACAACAGATTACACCCTCATGAAAATAGAATTCAAAAGGGGCACATCCAATGACTATCTATCAAAATTCAGTATCTTCATGTCGAATGTGTCTTTTCATATAATCAGATTCCAAACTCCACGTTCCTTCCCAGCTCATATTTACAATCACTGCTTTCTCAATATTAATCTCTCTTCTTTGAAACATTCAAATTGCTCCCAAAAAGAACCTTAAAACATCAAATAATTTTTAAGTCAAAAACTTGGGTGTGACCCACATTATAAGAAAGTTGATATTGAATGATTCATGAAGGAACTGCGAATTACATTACTAATACATTGAAGTGTGTTGATTTAAGCTCCTCAATTTGCAGGTCAAGAAGGATGACGGTTACGAATGAAGACGAGTGTGCGACATACCTGCTGGAATGGCATGTGTATACACAGCACGGAAAGCAGACAACGGGATTTAATCAACAACTACGGGCGGTGAAAGGCAATGAGTGCCATCACGGGGAATCACACAGTTATCTTCTATTGCCATTCTATGTTGTGACTTGTTAGCCTTATTAAAGTTCCTAGTTTCCTTTAAATTATTAGTCTTTATTTGTTTCCTTTCATGAACTTATTTACTTCCTTGTCCTCTCCCAAGTCTACATAAGACTTAGGTATGATACCTTGTATGATGTAAACTGAGAGATCAAATCCGAGTTTTGCTCATTTAATCACGCTCGATGTTGAAAGTTTTGTGAAGTCTTCAATCATTATTTGAGAGTGAAATTCTCGAGTGTTTATGGATCAAAGAAAACCGGCATCTTTGCATCCACATGCTTAATCGCATAAACTAATTTATGATAAAATGACATTTGAAAACAATGAGAATGTTCAATGCAAGTATTTTGATAATTTATGGAATCACATAAGATTAAGCTACTAGAAGGAGCAAGAGAATAGCAAAGTTTACCCGGCCATACGCAAAGCTATGGCAACGAATGGGTCATCTCAAGCATAGTTGCGCAAAGGCTTCAAAGCGAGCTGTCAGTGAGGCAGGTTGTCGGATTAGAAGGTTGAAGTCGATGACAACCTGAGGAATGCAGACAGTGGTAGGTCAGGTCTTTAGAATAGTGAGCCGAAGTTGGTGACTCTCTGAGGTAAGCAGGCGACCCAGCACGGCTAGTCAGAAGAGGAAGAAGCGTCAGACATCCTAAGCAACAACAATGGTGGTGGCTCTGGTCGATAGTGATTCGAACGGCTGTGGAGCCATTATTTCCGAAGGATTCCGCCGGGATCGACGAGGAAGAAGAATAGTGGCCCTCGGGACTTGTCGGCAAAAGGTGGTTTCTGAATAGCAGAGAGACGAAATGAAGTTTCGTTCACAATTTTTTCTCCCTGCCTTTTTTTAAAAAAAAATTGGGGTGGGTCTTTTATTTGAAACCCAAATAATTTATTTATATATTTCATCAAATAAAATTTTCCTAACATTTTTTTACCAATAGATTTTTATCTATTGAGAATAAAATCTAAAATTATTGCATTCTCCTCACAGGCTTATGCGTCCTTACATATTTAGAGCTTACCTCTTCTGTCCTATTTATTAAAAATTGTGAGATCATTTATTCATAGTCTCATCGGGAGGTCAAACCGGTGAGGAGGAAACTCAAAATGATAACTAATACGCAGAAAAAGAAAAAAAATAATATGATGACATAATATAAGATGACAAAATAAAATAACTGACGCATTACGGTATTATGTCTCATCGAAGGTGACGAAGGTTGCAAAAATTCCCCCAGGATTAACAAAACCAAACCCGGTGAGAACTCACAAAGCCTAGTAGCAGGATCTAAGAGACTTTGCTGCAACTCTGCAGTGCTAATCCAAGAACTGTCAGTAATTTCTCATCCCTACCAAGATGTCAAATAGCATTGGCACGTCCCATGGCTAGTGCGAAACTCTTGAACATCAAGAACCTAAGAGATCTCCTCAAAGGTAGGTGTGGGCACTAGTGCTAACTTTGGAGGGATGTTTGCGGCTGGAGTAGGTGGACAGGGGTAGAACTTGGTGGATTTCCATAGAACTGCGCCAGATCAATCACGTTAAATGTTGACGAAGCCCCGAATTTTACAGGCGGATCTAGAAGATAGGCGTTCTCAATTATGTGCTTCAAAACCTAAAAATAGATTGAACTTCCTCTGTCATAGTTTATGGTATGTTCCAGGAGTAAATCTCTGCTTCTTGAAATCAGCAATCACACAATCTCCTTCTGAAAAGTATAACTCTCGGCGATGTCGATCAACTAATGATTTAAATTTTTCAGAAGTTGTTATCAATTTATTAGTTTATATTATGCAATTCTTTTAAATAATCAATATGAGCTTGCATATCGACGAAAATATGTTCATGAGATGGCAGAGAATCGAGGTCAAGCAAGTGTGATATAGAAAACACATAGACAGCCTCGAAAGAAGATTTATTAGTAGAGATATTATTAGAATTATTAAATGTGAATTTAGCTTGCAAATGTACAAATCTCATTACTTTGGATTCCCCAGATAAACACCTAAGAAGGTCCCCAAAACTTCTATTAACAACATTAGTGTGTCTATCGGTCTGAGGCCAATAAGAATTACTAAACTATTCCAAAATCTAAATCTAGTATCGTATTTCTAATGCATTATCATGCTGGGGACGCAATTCCATGACTCGGGATTCTAGCAAACCAAAGGAGTTCAGAACCTCAATCAATTGGTAAGAGGAGACTCACCCATGCAAGAATATTAAAGGAATGTGAACATATAATTGTCCTAAGACAGGGGAGAGGTGTTGTTACCTTTGGAGCTCGCTTTAGTGACATGGAAACATACAAGAATGGGAGAAAGATGACTGAAACAAAGTGCACTCAACGAATCTGACATCAACTTGTCGTTTGGAGTTCTAAATCGTCACTAGTGGAAAGAACTTCCAAGCCCTAGACCTGTTTCTCTCATTCCCCTATCCTCTCTCAAACTTTTGAAATGATCTCAATCATTGGATCCAAAATTCCCCAAATTTACGCCTCAAAATGCGCAAATTTTATCAATTTGAGCCTGTACATGGCTTAAGACTTGGACTGCCGAGGCCATGCGCCAGGACGTGTTTCGTTGTATAGGGACTGCCTCACACGGATCCCTTCCTGGGCATGGGCACACCCCAGTACATGGCCTCGTCAGGTCGTGTACTAGGTCGTGTCCACATACACTCCCATGTACATGGCTTGACCCAAGTTGTGTTCAATGTCGTGTATGGCTCGGGAAGATGGCCTTCAAGGACTACCCGCTTCAGGGCCGGGTACACAACCATGTTGTAATACTCTGCATATCCACACAATATAATATGGGTCCGGGTAGGTCCCCACAATATACAACATACACAAGTAAATACTATATTCACAACACATCCCCTCATTTGTAGATCACTATTATCTAATACATGATTTTTTTTAATAGGGTGATGTTGGAGTGACTTATTGGGCTTAGTTTGCTCTAATAAGTAATACCTAGTTAGACCTAAGTATCTAAACCAAAAAGAATCAGTTGTAGGTGAAGGTCATAGGATCAACATTAAATGTATAAGGCTAGCTGAATCTCATGATGTGGGACTATATTTACACTAGTAGAAATGAACTCTTATCATTATTAAATTTAGTACATGCTTATCTGAGATGAAAGAGAAGAGCACTGGCCAAGATGGGAAAAAGAATTGAATGTGAAACAATCAAAGGTTTCAACAATTTAAAAAAGATCAAGTGGAGCATAAAATCAAGCATCACAAATTTGTAATATTGGGATGGTGTTGCTTCATAAAGCAAGGACATGCAAAACTGAGCTTCACACTTTAGAGAATAACAACACCCAAGCCTTTATCCCACTATAGTGGGGACGGCTATATAGATCATGTGTCGCCATTGTGCCCTATCTTTAGTCATAATCTCACTAATGCCTAAACACATCATGCCTTTCCTTTTAGTTTCATACCAAGTCTTTATTGGTATACACCTCACCAATTTAACAAGCCTAGAGGCTAAACTCTCACAACGCCTAACAGGTGCCTCTAATGGTTCCTTTGTATGTGTCCAAACCATCTTAGTCGAACTTCTCGCATCTCCTCTGCAATTGGTGCCACTTTTTCCTTTTCCCTGATACATTCACTCCTAATTTTATCCAGTCTCGTGTGTCCACACATCCACTTAAGCATTCTCATCTCCGCAACTACCATTTTTTGCTCATATACACAATTCACTGCCCAACACTCAAAACCATAGAGCATTGCCGGTCTAATTGCAGCATGGTAAAACTTGTATTTAAGTTTTAATGGTACTTTACGATCATATAAGATCCCTGACGCGCCTCTCAAATTCAACTATCCTGCTTGGATTCTATGTATCACATATTTAGCAACACTTCCATCTTTTTGAACTATTGATCCAAGATATTTAAAGCTCTCACTGCGGGAAATATCCTAATCACCCAACTTAATAATGAGGTCATCCATTCTTCTTGCACTGCTAAATTTAAGCTCCATATACTCCATCTTTGCCCCGCTCAAGCTAAAACCCTTCCTTTCTAAAGTGTCTCGCCAAGATTCAAGTATTGCGTTTACACCCTCGCGTGTCTCATCGACCAAAATGATATCATATGCAAACAATAAACACCAAGGTATTGCTTGTTGGATATGTTGGGTGAGCTCATTTAAGATAGGGGTAAAGAGATAAGGGCTTAAATCTAAACCTTGATATAAGCCAACAGTGATAGAAAATTCTTGCATTAATACTCCAAATGTTCTCACCCTCATCACTGAATTTGCATACATATCTTTGATTATGTCAATGTATGATACATTTACACCTTTCTTTTCAAAGACTTTCCATAAGATATCTCTTGGAACTCTATCATATGTCTTCTCAAGATCGATAAACAATATATGCAAATCTTGTTTTCTTTCTCGATAGCTGTCAATGAGTCTCCTCAAGAGATGTATAACTTCCAAGGTCGACCACCCAGGCATGAATCCAAATTGATTCTCCAAGATGTTATGCTCTCAACTTACTCTTCTTCATATTACTCGTTCTCATAGTTTCATGTCATGACTCATTAATTTAATTCTTCTGTAATTAACATAATATTTTATATCTCATTTGTCCCTATACAAAGGTACCAATAAAATATTATATTCAATTGAATATGTATGGATTAAAAATTTGCATGTCCAGGGTGCATTTATATGGATTTGAGCTAAATAATCTGGGTCTATGAAGAACTTTTTAAATATTTAATCTAGAAGATTTTAAATATTATTTCAGGTGTTATATTTGATGACTACATATTATATGGTAATAGAAGAAATTCTTTCATCCTCTTTCATATTCATATTTGATAGTAAAAATATGAACTGTTTGAGGAAGATTTGAGAAATTAACATTACTACAACTATGACAGAAAAGAGAATGACCATAGCAAATTTACATAAGAGCCACAGGATCGGTCGTCTTTTATTTGCTGATTACTGATCCTCTTCCCTTCACTACATCCTGAATTTCCAAGCTACATTGATTTCCTTCACACACTTCAGCATGGGCCATCTTCATCCCCCTTCCCCTTTAAGGGCCATTTTAATAACACTTATAATCATTTCTTAGGCTAAATATCGTCCTATCTATCGACTATTTCCAGTTCTTTAAGACTACTTATCGGTCAATCTTTTTTTGTAGCATTGATATGGTATAATAGTAAATTGTTCACTAAATTGTCAGAAATGGGAAAACAAAAGTACTGTTATTCAGTGTCACATGAATGTACGCTTGAATGCTGGTATGAAACATGCATATAGTTGGAATTGGAGATCAAAATTTTACTTATTTTGAAAGGAAATGCATAGACAGAAGTTTTTGCCATCTTTGCACCAATAAAAGTGGGCGTCTTGGAGAAACTACCATCAATTGTAATGTATAACAAACCTAAGAATAGACAGACGTTAATATACAAACTTTTTCATAACCATAATGTAGTACAATACAGATTAGTGGTAAATGTATAACAATACAACCTACAATGACTTATGCATAGCAATAAAACCTACTTAAATGGCTAACTTAGCAGAGACATGTAACAGAAAATTCCTGCTCCATGCATTTAGATTCAGTGGGCATAGGGTTTTAAAAAGACCCTACTCTCCAAATAAAATATATACTACAACAAGACTGTTGACCGAACTAACATAACTGTCTTCAGTGTCATTGACTCATATCTTAACAATTTAACTCCACTTTATGAATCACCTTTTTTTATTCTTAGAGGGTTCCTATACAAGAAGCCTACTTTATTTTGCATTTTCTTTTGCAAAATTTATACCCACGTTTCCTCTGATCCACCACTTTAACATTTTTTATATCTGCCTACACAATTGGTGTATCTTTTGGTCTGTAATACTAATAGGTATGTTTAATTACACAACGCCACTAAAATTTATTTAGCACTGTTGAAAGAAATATGTAAGGACCCATAATTAAAGGCCCATCTAGTTACTTAGCTAGTTATTTCAGTGACTTAGTCCTACATCTTAGTATGGGAATCTGATGCGCGTAAAATACGGCAAGCGTACCGGTCGCTCAAGTAATAAAGTGGGGAATGAATCCTCGGATGTCGGTCTCTTGAGGAATGCAATTGGCGTCGAACGATCTAGACTCTAAAACTATCGTTATGAGAGTTAATTGAAATAAACAGAAAAGAAAGGGGCTTTGGTTGGTGGTCTTACGACCGATTACACTAATGTAAACTATGCGGGTCGCAATCACCGCTTCTCAAGGCGAGATGGATGTAGCGGCCGCGATGCCGTACTTCGATTGGCGAGTGGACGGAAATCTAGCGAGTGAGGTGATTAGTGCGGAGCAAGCTTGAGTGAAACGAACGTGTGGAGTGGAGCGAGATGGAGCGAGGCGCATCAAAGAATAAATCTCTAGAGCAAGATGAAATACAACTAATAACAATAATGCTAGAAGTTGATGTCCATTACAAGCACAAGCATTTCATACAACAAGAAAAAGAGAGAAAATGCACAACCATGAGATTGAAGATCCACCGCGGTTGTTGGCCGGAGGTGCGGGTTGTCAATCCGCTTCCAAGCGCAGTCCGAGGAGGGCTTCCGGTACCACCGAGCTGTCACCTCGAGGGCCTGTAACTCCGTTCTCTAGGGGTGCTTCGTCTTCTTCCTTGGTGGAAAGCTCGGAGAAGAATGCTTCAATGGCCGGGAGGATCACCGGAGGATGCGGAATGCTTCGGAATCACCGGAGAAGGTCCTCCCGTTGGTATGGATGAAGGTGGAGGTGAATGGGACTTGCTGGAGGGCGAAACGGCGGACTGGCGAAGGCTCCGATATGATTCTCTTGCCCTAATTCGCGGAACAGCGTATTTATAGCTTGCAGAATAAATAGCGCGCACGACCACTGGCGCGCGACCAGTGGTCGTGCGCGACCAAGGTCAGCGCCCGTGCGTGAGCAACCTGCAGACCTGCATCAGAAAATCAGTAGTCGCGCACGATCATCAGCGCACGATCAGTGATCGTGCGAGGCAATGCTGATGATCGTGCGGAAATAGCCAGACAGACTTTTGCAAAATGGGTATGACTGCGCACGATCAGCGGCGCACGAGCAGTGGTCGTGCGCGGTATGGCAAGTGATCGTGCGGAATGTTCAAGACAGAGTTTTCACAAATGAGACCGGGCTGCGCACGGTCAGTGATCGTGCGCCAGGAGGTCGATGGTCGTGCGTGGGTAAAAACGCACGACCACTGACTCCTTTGCCAAAAATAGTGAAACGCCTATCCCGAATGCCCTCACGATCCCCAAACCTGCAGGAAAACTGCACGGGGCATCGATCGCGGCAGCCACAGCAACCAGTAATGAACATAGCAAGAAAGTAAATGCACACAAGCACAGAAAATGGGCAACAAAGGTGCACAGGGCGTGGAAAACCGTAGCGAACCAAAAGGTGTGCAAATGACGCTAAACGGTGTGCAAAGACAAGGAAATAAGCCCAGATGAGTCCGAAAATAGGTATATAAAGAGGACTCATCACACCCCCAGACTTAACCGTTTGCGCGTCCCGAGCAAACAAAACCTAAGCAGACGGGGAAAAATGAACTAGCTAAAAAAAGAAATTGCCAAACGGAGTACCATGCGAAGTCGCATGCTCGCGTGCATAAAAATAAAGTAGAGGGAATTCTTAAGTATACAAAATATTTTATATTTTTCACAATGCGTAACAAAAATTTATTATTACTCAAAAGTGGAATCACGGTGAATCAGCCGGTCCTACGCAGGGAGAAAGTAGACAGGCCACTAAGGTGAGCATTGCCGAAGACCGGGGCTCAAGATTACCCCCAAAGGAATCCACCAATGTCGGAAACCATAAGCTTGCCCGTTCGCACTCTCTCCACGACACTAATCAACTCAAGCGCAAGTCCGTAGGACTTCGGGTAATAATGGGGCTTGGGTTACGGTGAGGAAAACAAGGATAAACATGAAGGGTATGCACCTAACCCAAAGGAGCTAACGTACAAAACTAGTACCCGCTGCCCACAAAATAAACACGGGTGCACCACACCCCCAGACTTAACTTTTACAACATGGGTGTGTGCACCGCCTACTCCAAATCCAAATCTCCTCAAATAAAGATTTTCAATCAAACTTTTTCTTTCTCTTTTTTTTTTTCTTTTTTTTTTCTTTTTCTCCTTTAAATATTTTCTTTTTACAAAATCAGCACATTATTCTTTTGGGCACAACCACATATCACAAATAAAAACACCAAATCACAACCCAACATAAAAATATAAAACACTAAGCTCGACTTGGGTGTGCGACTAGGATTGGCTATGAGGCTTTGGCGAATATAGTGGGGCTGAATCAAAAGGAAGGGTAGGCACAAAGGGGCTAGCAAGGGCGATGTTAGGAATGGGTACAAAGCTCAACCGGGCCAAAGGGTGGCCTACATCACTCTCACGTTAGACTAACCGTGTACCAAAGCTTCAAGAATAGCTTGGGGCAAGTTCTTAGCAACCGAGAAGGATAATCCTTCCTCCCGACTCAAGCAATACGAGTCTAGTGGCGGCTACACACATTCCTACGCTACCGTTTGATTCACACCGAATTCACCAACTTTTGAGTAGAATAAAAGAATTTACGCAGATAGAAAAATATAAACTATAAGCATACAGAAAAATTAAATCTACTCAAATTCCTACACAAAACGAGAGCAGTTGACGAGAAACACAGCAAGGCCAACATTTTACTCCGTCGCACAATCCTCAACTAGCACAGAAATTTTCCAAATCGAACAAAGATACAGGTTCAACTCGTGACACGCAAACCGCTAAGCTCGCGCTCAAGTGGGTGCA
This sequence comes from Platanthera zijinensis, assembly GCA_039513925.1. Taxonomy (NCBI): domain Eukaryota; kingdom Viridiplantae; phylum Streptophyta; class Magnoliopsida; order Asparagales; family Orchidaceae; genus Platanthera; species Platanthera zijinensis. The sequence goes on from CM077098.1 coordinate 12,911,685, forward strand.
GTGGTGTGCAACAGGAATCTAACATAATGAAGCGAAAAAGGAAAACTACTGGCATGCGAAATTAAATGTGCTCGTGGAGTGCACAAGCGGCTCTTCCCCCCAGACTTGAATGAAAACATGAGCAAGAAAAATAAACATTCAACCAGAAAATGAAATCTGAAGCGAGAGAGAGTACCAATGCTCCAAAGAGGGGAGCATGCCAGAAGATTGCATGATGATTCGCGGGAAGTGCTGCATCGCACAAAAGATAAGCTGAACCTGCGAATTAGGCCGAACAATAGAAAATACAAAAAGATAGAAAGCATAAAATAAAATAAAACATAAACAAGGGGACCAAAAGGTCCAAGCTTGGGTTGTCTCCCGAATAGCCCTTTTGTTTACCGTCCTTAAGGTGGACCAAATACCTGTATTAGCAGCTGTATAAAATGTTTATGCAGCAAAATAAAATAAAGCTCAAAATGTTCCAAAGCAGCAAGGAAAATAAGCAGGAAACACGAGGCAGAGCGGCAATCAGCTATATGCCGATTTGTGGTAAGTCTTCTCGGTGGAGAGCGAAGGAGAGGCAGAACTTTTCATAGGATCATGAGGAGGGGATTTCCCCTTGCTCAGATGGTGCGCAAACGCTTGGAAGGAAGAATAACGCTTATCACGCAAGCGTTTGGCCTCCTTCAGCTTCTCAACCGATGGAGACCTCCAAGGAGTGGATTTCACAGTTTTCCCAAATTTTACAATCGATGGTATCATTTCCGGCACCGTGATGGCGATCGGATCAGCCCAAGCGACAGAACGCTTAATAGAGTCATGAATATTATTACACGAAGAACAGTCTAGGGATTTCTCCCGCATGTAACTAGAAGTGTCATGCTCCACAACAGCATCGGTGGGAAGTGGCACGTTCACCGTGTCTTTGGGGCGCTCAAACATCTTCGCGGTCGCTAAGTTATTCTTCTCATCGGTCATCTCGGTCAATCCTCCCTTGGTTTTCTCATCCGCAAGGGTTGCCTTCAAAGCTGGGACTCCGAAATCTGCCTTGAGATCTGCACTACGTAGTGAAACGTCATTTCGAACAAGAGAGGAGTGTACGGAAGTATCATCGAGGGTGCAATCATCAGCCGGCCAGGTGACGCGTCCTTGGGAGAAATCCAGGGATGCGCCACTGGCCGTCAGAAATGGGACACCAAGTATCGGAATGGAGTCATTTTCTTCTGGTCCCATGACCTGAAAAGCAGTGGTAAAATGTTTGCCATTAACCTCGATATCAACTTCCCTCACACCACCATCAGTATCTACCACATTACCATTAGCTAGAATAAGTGATTTCCGGTCTTCGGTGTTTATTTGCAGTTGCATCTTCGCGACATCCTGCAGAGTGAGGATGTTGCTGGATGCCCCGGAATCACATAAAGCAGTAGTTTCAACGTTGTTAATCAAGCAGCTAATCACGAGTTCGTTGGTATTCCCCAGCCTTCCCTCCCCAAGGCTTTTCCCTTGTTCATGGGGATTTTTTTCAGTGTTGCTTGGGAGAGTACCAAGCGTGCGCTCGGAGACCATTTGAGCCAATTGACCCAACTGTGCCTCGAGCTTACGCATTGAAGCGGCTTGATTTGTCATGTTTGTTTGGGAAACTTCAACAAATTTTTCAAACATTTGAGCCAAAGAATTGGTTTTTTCGGCGGGGGGGGGGGGGGGGGGGGGGGGGGGGGGGGGGGGGGGGGGGGGGGGGCCTTGAGGATAATTCGGGTGGGGTGGCCGCGGCTGGCTTCCGGAGGCGGAGGCATCATATTGATGCTGCCCCGGTTGCCATCGTTGGCCCGGTGCGTTTTGATTCCACGAGAAATTCGGGTGATTTCTCGCACCCGGATTATAAGCATTTCCATATGGCGCGCCCCTGTTTTGATTTACGATAAAATTAACGGTTTCATTGGAGAATGCGGGGTCATACATTACCTCCGCTCCAGGGCACTCAAAGCTATGATGATCGGTACCTCCGCATCCTTGACACGAGATGGCCAACACCGGAGCAGCAGCAGCGGGCCTTGATGCTTCCACAGCAAAGATTCCACTTGTCCCACGGGGGGTATTCCTTCCTGCGGTCCAAAAGGCGCTGTGCGTGGCGGTGTCCTGCAGAACTCTCAAAGCATCCTCAGGAGCAAGGTTCATAATTGTTCCACCAGAGGCGGCATCAATCATGGCGCGGTGTTGAGGTTCGATGGAGAAGTAGAAGCATTCCACGAGATTCCACGTTTGGAATCCGTGATTGGGGCACTTCCGCAGCAACTCATTGAAGCGCTCCCAGACTTCCGCCAAACTCTCTTGGTCGTTTTGCCGGAAATTAGCGATGGCGCGTCTCAAACTCACAATACGGTCAACCGGATGGAATTTAGCTAGAAACTTTGTGGTAAGAGCCTCCCAGGTTGTGGCTGTTCCAGGAGGAAGGGAATGAAGCCATGACTTGGCCTTGTCACGTAGAGAGAAGGGGAAGAGACGGAGCTTGACCGTATCGTCAGGAATCCCAGCATAACGGAAAGTGGCACAGATTTCTGAGAAGTCTGCCAAGTGTAGATGGGCATCCTCTGTAGCCAGTCCGGAGAACTGTGCGTTGTTCCGGATGATGTTAAGAATTGCCGGTTTGATCTCGAACTGTTGGTTTGCGATCGCCGGTCCAAACCCAGGGTAAATGCTCCCAACAGTGGGGGTAGTGTAATCTCTCATGGTTCGGACATGCGGCGGATGCACCTCATTCTCATCCCCGTTACGGTTATCATGGAGGTTCCCTCCAACACGAACTCCGTTGTCATTGTTCAACTGGTCTCCCATTGTGATTGGATCTATTGCAGCGGCACGCCTTTGCGCACGAAGGGTTCGCTCGATTTCGGGATCGTAAGCAACGAGATCTCTTGCAGCACGTCCCTGCATCCACTGAAGCAACAAATCAAAGAAACAAAAATCAATTCTTATACCAATACTTCCAGAAATCATGATCGTTCAACAGTTGCATTCCCCGGCAACGGCGCCAAAAACTTGATGCGCGTAAAATACGGCAAGCGTACCGGTCGCTCAAGTAATAAAGTGGGGAATGAATCCCCGGATGTCGGTCTCTTGAGGAATGCAATTGGCGTCGAACGATCTAGACTCTAAAACTATCGTTATGAGAGTTAATTGAAATAAACAGAAAAGAAAGGGGCTTTGGTTGGTGGTCTTACGACCGATTACACTAATGTAAACTATGCGGGTCGCAATCACCGCTTCTCAAGGCGAGATGGATGTAGCGGCCGCGATGCCGTACTTCGATTGGCGAGTGGACGGAAATCTAGCGAGTGAGGTGATTAGTGCGGAGCAAGCTTGAGTGAAACGAACGTGTGGAGTGGAGCGAGATGGAGCGAGGCGCATCAAAGAATAAATCTCTAGAGCAAGATGAAATACAACTAATAACAATAATGCTAGAAGTTGATGTCCATTACAAGCACAAGCATTTCATACAACAAGAAAAAGAGAGAAAATGCACAACCATGAGATTGAAGATCTACCGCGGTTGTTGGCCGGAGGTGCGGGTTGTCAATCCGCTTCCAAGCGCAGTCCGAGGAGGGCTTCCGGTACCACCGAGCTGTCACCTCGAGGGCCTGTAACTCCGTTCTCTAGGGGTGCTTCGTCTTCTTCCTTGGTAGAAAGCTCGGAGAAGAATGCTTCAATGGCCGGGAGGATCACCGGAGGATGCGGAATGCTTCGGAATCACCGGAGAAGGTCCTCCCGTTGGTATGGATGAAGGTGGAGGTGAATGGGACTTGCTGGAGGGCGAAACGGCGGACTGGCGAAGGCTCCGATATGATTCTCTTGCCCTAATTCGCGGAACAGCGTATTTATAGCTTGCAGAATAAATAGCGCGCACGACCACTGGCGCACGACCAGTGGTCGTGCGCGACCAAGGTCAGCGCCCGTGCGTGAGCAACCTGCAGACCTGCATCAGAAAATCAGTAGTCGCGCACGATCATCAGCGCACGATCAGTGATCGTGCGAGGCAATGCTGATGATCGTGCGGAAATAGCCAGACAGACTTTTGCAAAATGGGTATGACTGCGCACGATCGGCGGCGCACGAGCAGTGGTCGTGCGCGGTATGGCAAGTGATCGTGCGGAATGTTCAAGACAGAGTTTTCACAAATGAGACCGGGCTGCGCACGGTCAGTGATCGTGCGCCAGGAGGTCGATGGTCGTGCGTGGGTAAAAATGCACGACCACTGACTCCTTTGCCAAAAATAGTGAAACGCCTATCCCGAATGCCCTCACGATCCCCAAACCTGCAGGAAAACTGCACGGGGCATCGATCGCGGCAGCCACAGCAACCAGTAATGAACATAGCAAGAAAGTAAATGCACACAAGCACAGAAAATGGGCAACAAAGGTGCACAGGGCGTGGAAAACCGTAGCGAACCAAAAGGAGTGCAAATGACGCTAAACGGTGTGCAAAGACAAGGAAATAAGCCCAGATGAGTCCGAAAATAGGTATATAAAGAGGACTCATCAGAATCCCCTCCACCTTTCTCTTCATATATAAGTGCTCAAATATATATATTTATACATGAGAGAAATAAAGACATTAATAAATTTGTCTTTATTTCTTCTTTTTTTGTGTTTCTCTACATGGTGTCAGAGCATCTGACCCTAATTTTTTTAAGCTCTAAGCCCGCTGCCACTGTCTAGGCGGTTAAATTTTTTTAACAACAGGTTCTACCTCTCCTCTGCCATTCTGTGCTTTCTTCGCCACATTTTGGTCCTCTCTTTGCCTTATATAGATCTTCCCCTTTGACATTCTGGGCCCCACCTCCCTGCGGTCTTACGCGACTTTTAGTTCTAGCCACGCGCTTTCTTCGCCAAATTTATACGTTCTGCTTGTTGTTTGTTGCCTTCTTGCAACTCCTGTCTCCCGCCGGCCCTGCTAAGATTAGCGTTCTTTCTAGTGCTTGCACCTGTCGCCCGTTCTCTCGGAGCTTGTCTTCCTCGCCCAGCTCACGTGACCAGCGTTTTTGCTTGTTGTTTCTGTTATTTTTCACGCGTGGTTTGCTAGCCGGCGCTGGTCTCCTGGATAGTTTTTGTTGCGCGTTCTAGTCGCCTTGTCGTGGTTTTCTCTTGGCCATTGTTGCTCCCAAACCGCGTATCGTGCTGCTCTTGCCGCTGGTTTTGACCGCCTGGCCGCCAATCCTTGCCGACTGTTTTTTGTTGGTTTGGTTTCTCTTCAGGGGTATACCTAGCCTTGTCGTTGGTTTGACAGGGGTCTGGCCGTACTCCTGGCTACTGTTGCTTGCCTAGACGCACACTAAATCTAGTTGTGGTCTCCTTCTCGGCCGTTCAGGGATTCCACTGAGGCTCCTTCCCTTCCCTCCCGTGTTTCTACACCCCTCCCTGAAATACGTGATGAGTTTCGGATCACCACGATCTCTCTTAGCGGGAAGAAGAACTTCGTTGAGTGGGCGCACTCTGCTCGACGTGTTATGGAGACCAAAGGTCTCCTTCATCATCTGACAAAGGCAACACCTACCGCCCCAACTGAGGAGTGGCTTCGTGATGACAGTCGGGTCCAATCATAGATCCTCAACTCTATGGACAGTGAACCATACCGGATGGTCATGTACCATGACACGGCGAAGACCATGTGGGAGGAACTCCACTCCCTCTACTCTAGAAAGGACAGCCTTCAGAACTTGTTCGACATCATCACAGATCTTCACACACTTGACCCCGGACCGGTCGGTGACTCAACCTCCTTTGTTCCAAGATCCAAGACTTTGATTGAGGCATGAATACAACATCAGCCTCCCACTACAGACCTTGCAGCGCAACGGGCACAGAAAGGAGTTGTCGGGATCGCCATGATGATGGCCCGTGTTCCCCTTCATCATCATAGCCATCATGCTCAAATTCTCTCTTCCTCAACAATTTCATCTCTATCAGATGTGTGTTCCATGATCTTGAAGGTTACTCCGCCACCTGATGCTCCAGGGACTCTCTCAGGCTCTCCTCCAGCATCCCTTCCTCTCTCCTCCCGCTCCTTTGACTTGTGGAGGTCGCAAAACTTCTAGGGGGGCGGCACCGTAATGGAAGACCCCGTCTTAAGTGTTCTCATTGAGGCCGAGATGGCCACCTTGAGGCCACCGGCTATACCAAGCATGGTATGCCCGCACAGCATAATGCTTCCATTGCTGCTGATCCTACCTCCACCACGTATAATGACATTGATATCTTGCGCACCCAACTCCAACATCTTTAAGGGATGATCAGTCGCTCCTCTGGCTCTGTTGCGTCAATCTCTAATGGAGGTATCTCCTGTCTCTCCTATAGCTCCAACTGAATTGTGGACTCGGGTGCCACACATCATATCACTCTGTAGAAACCGTCTCAATACTTACAATCTGCACATCCCAAGTTCATCACTGTGGCCAATGGTGATACCACCCCGGTGTCTGGCGTTGTTGATCTGCCTCTCCAACTCTTTCTTTATGCTCAGTCCTTCATGTCTCTAGCTCGCCTTTTAACATTCTTTCTATTAGCCGTCTTACTCGGGATCTTGATTGCTGCGTAACCTTCTCTCCCTCATCTTTTGTTGTGTAGAATCAACAGACGCATATAATCATTAGTAATAGGCGGTTATCTAATGGCCTCTATATCTTGGATGTTCCCCCTAAGTCTCTCACCTCTGTCACTTTTGTTGATTGACATCGACGTCTTGGGCAAGCTTCCCTCTAGATTCTCAAGAAAGTTCTCCCCGATCTCTCCCTCAAGTACTTTACTTGTGGATCATGTATCTTTGGCAAACAACATCATTCATCATTTCTCTCTAATTGTACTCGGAGTGATACTCCCTTCTCTTTAGTACATTCTGATATTTGGGGGCCTTATAAAACATCTAGTATCTACCACCCGGTGCCTGGCCAATGGTGATACCACCCCGATGTCTGGCGTTGTTGATCTGCCTCTCCAACTCTTTCTCTATGCTCAGTCCTTCATGTCTCTAGCTCGCCTTTTAACCTTCTTTCTATTAGCCGTCTTACTCAGGATCTTGATTGTTGCGTAACCTTCTCTCCCTAATTTTTTGTTGTGTAGAATCGACAGACGCATATAATCATTAGTAATAGGCGGTTGTCTAATGGCCTCTATATCTTGGATGTTCCCCCTACGTCTCTCACCTCTGTCACTTTTGTTGATTGACATCGACGTCTTGGGCATGCTTCCCTCTAGATTCTCAAGAAAGTTCTTCCCGATCTCCCCCTCAAGTACTTTACTTGTGGATCATGTATCTTTGGCAAACATCATTCATCATTTCTCCCTAATTGTACTCGGAGTGATACTCCCTTCGCTTTAGTACATTCTGATATTTGGAGACCTTATAAAACATCTAGTATATATGGTTACTGTTACTTTGTTACAATTATTGAAGATCGCGCATGACTTGTTGTATTTAATTCGTGATCGTGCTGAAATCACCTCTATCTTTCGTGTGTTTATTACTGAGACTCACACTCAGTTTATCAGTACTCTAAAAATACTACGCACCGATAATGGGCATGAATATACATGTCATGCTTTTTTTGAATCTATAGTATGAGATCCATCAAACTTCATGTGCTTACAAACCCCAATAAAATGGTGTGACCAAGCAGAAAAATCGACATTTTCTTGCCGTTGCACGATCAATAATGTTTCAAATGCAGGTGCTCATAATTTATTGGAACATCACGGTTTCTACTGCATGCTATATTATCAATCGCATGCCCTCCTCGATTCTCAACTTTGCGACTCATTTTTTCTTCTTCCTTCTTTACCCCCTTTTCCATCACACCTAGCATTTTTGGATGTACCTGTTATGTTTATAATCTGGGTCCTTCCACGGACAAGCTTGCACCTCGCGCTACAAAATATATGTTTGTAGACTACTCCATACTCAGAAAGGGTATGTGTGTTACTACTCTCCCAACGAGCACAAAGTTATTGTTTCTACAGACGTCACCTATCGCGAGGACTATCCTTTTCACTCCTCTCCACCCGCTTCTCCTACACCTCTTCCATCACGTCCTACAGTCCTTGTTACGTCTCAACTTCCACCACTTCTTCCAATTATGTCTCTCGTACAGCCCAAACCATCTCTTCATGTGTACACCTGCCGTCCTTCCAAATCATCTACCCTACAACAGTTACCCTCTATCAGTGATACCTCGCAGCATGCAGATCCGACATCGACCTCTACGGCTCATCCCTTAGCGAATTATGTATCCTTACATCGGCTCCCCCCACCTCTTCTCAAATTCGATCTTTCTCTATCCTCCATCTCTATACCTAAACTTTTGCATGAGACTCTCCAGCATCTGGGGTGGTGTGCGGTCATGGATGAGAAAAAAAGTGCCCTACGGGCTAACCAGACTTGGGATCTTATCCCTCTTCCACCAGACAAACAAGTGTGGGATGCAAGTGAGTTTTTGCGATCAAACATGCTCTAGATGTGAAAGTTGAATGCCTCAAATCTCGACTTGTGGCTCGTGGGTTCACTCAGCAACATGACCTCGATTATGATGAGACCTTCTCATCAATTGCTAAGTTAAATACTGTTTGTGTCCTAATCTTCTTCGTTGTTCGCCGACAGTGGCCCTTACATCAATTGGATATCAAGAATGTCTTTCTCAATGGTGATCTTTTAAAGACTGTCTGCATGCACCGACCTCCTGGGTTTGAGACCACGAAGGAGTCTCGGGTTTGTCACCTCAAGAAATCAATTTATGATCTCAAATAGTCTCATCACGTTTGGTTTGACAAGTTCAATAAGATTGTTCGTGACGTTGGATTCACTCGAAGCTCGGCTGACTTCTCTTTCTTTAGTCGTCATCAACCAACCGGCACAGTAATTCTCATAGTTTACATTGATGATATTCTGATTACTGGTGATAACTCCAAAGAGATACAAATAACTAAGCATCATTTAAACTCGGTTTTTCAAACTAAAGATCTGAGAAATCTTCGGTACTTTCTTGGTCTTAAGGTAGCAAGGCGTCCTGATTGTCTTGTTCTATCTCAACGAAAGTATTGTCTTGACCTTCTTCAGGATGTTGGCTATTCGGGATGCAAGCCTACTGACACTCCTATGGATATCAACCACAAACTCTGTGCTCATGATTCTGACTTCGATCTTCTACTTCCGAACCCAGAGTATTATCGAAGTCTTGTAGAAAAGCAGATTTATCTTATTGTTACAAGACATGATATCTCTTTTGATGTTGGAGTTGTCAGTCAATTTATGCATTCTCCACGGAGCTCTCATCTCCAGGCTGTCGAGCAAATTCTCAAATACTTGAAGACTGCTCCCGGACAAGGGTTTGTATACAAACCATCTTCCTCTCTATCTCTGATTGTCTACTCCAATGCTGACTATGTTGGCTCGTTGGATGATCGACGCTCCACAAGTAGTTTTTGTACTTCAAAGAACATTTTATTAACTAGCGTAGCAAGAAGCAATCTGTTGTTGCTCGCTCATCTGCTGAAGCAGAGTATCGTGTAATGTTTGACGTTGTGTCTGAACTTACCTTACTAGAAAGTCTCCTTGGTGATTTGGGAGTCAAACTCTCTTCACCAGCAACTCTATTTTGTGATAGTCAGGTTGTTATACACATTGCCAAGAGTCTTGTATTCCATGAGCGAACCAAACACATTAAAGTTGATTATCACTTCATTCGGGAGAAGGTTCAATTGAAGAAGTTGGAATTAAAACATGTTTTTGCTACCGAGCAAGTTGCTGACATGCTCACCAAGACCTTACCACGACCATTGTACTATCAGTTTTTGTCCAAGCTTGGTTCCAACAATCTATATGTTTCAGCTTGCGGTGGAGTGTTGAACGAAATATGTCAAGGCCCACAATTAAAGGCTCATCTAGTTACTTAGCTAGTTAGTTTAGTCTCACATCTTAGGATAGGAATCCCCTCCACCATTCTCTTCTTATATAAGTGTACAAATAAATGTATTTATACACGAGAGAAATGAAGAAATTAATAAAATTCCGTCCTTATTTCTCCTTTTTTGTGTTTATCTACAAGCACTATTTTATGAATAAGTGTTAATCCTACTATCTCTCTAGGATCAAGTTTTCTTACTATAGCTTCAATTTTTTACAGAAACCCATTTCAGAGTTCATATTTCCATCACATTCAATCTGAACTTTAGTGATTTGATTATGTTCTGCTATATTATTCCAACTGTTATAAAAAATCAATCTCAGCATTCACATTTTTTCGCATTCACTTTGACCATCAGTGAGTCGATGATACTGGGAAGTTTTCTACCCCAAAACATGATAAAATTCTCAACTCTAGCTTCTTTATACTTCAAATCTGAATTTGGGAAGTTGATGCACAAAGCATCAGAAAGTTTTGTTTATATAAAGTTACCCAGCAAATGAGGTTTTGTTCACGTTGTGTTCTGGTGTTGTCAATAGATTTTCTTCCAGTGATCAGCTCCAAGAAGACAACCCCAAAGCTATAGACATCGGATTTGGCTGTTAACTGCCCAGTCATAGCATATTCAGGAGCACAATATCCATACGTCCCCATCACCCTTGTTGAAACATGAGACTGGTCACCAATGGGACCAAGCTTGGCAAGCCCAAAGTCAGAGAGCTTTGGAAAAAACTCCTTATCTAATAATATGTTGGAAGATTTGAAGTCCCTATATATGACCGGGGGGTTAGCTTTGTCATGAAGGTATTCCAACCCCCTGGCTGCACCAGCTGCAATTCTCATCCTTGTATTCCAATCCAGGGGTTCCTTATCAGGCGAGAGATCTGCAAAAAAAACTCCTTTTTTATTTAAAGTTCTTAAACTTCCAACATCAAAATTGATGATACTATATATAGAGTAAGCAATTGCAGGAAAGGGGAATAATTGATATGCTTAAATGAATAATTAGGTCGTCATATTACATTAGAACAAAAAAATCAATTCTTTTAGTAGAACAATGATAATGGTGTGGTTCCATAACCAAAGATGTAAGAATGGTCAAGTAGTATACCTGAGTATCTCATTTTATTAAATTTGAGACATACAACAACAATCAAGCTTTTATCCCACTATAGTGGGGTCGGCTATATGGATCTTTTGTCGTCATTGTGCCCTATCTTTTGTCATAATCTCATTCATGTCTAAGTACATCATGTTTTTTCTTATAGTTTCATTACAAGTCTTTATTGGTCTACCCCTCCCTCGTTTAACATGTCTAGTGACTAGACTCTCACAACGCCTAGCAGGTGTCTCTAATGGTCTCATTTGTACGTGTCCAAACCAACTTAGTCGAGTTTCTCTCATCTTCTCTGCAATTGGTGCTACTCCTATCTTATCTCGGATACATTCATTCCTAATTTTATCCAGTCTCGTGTGCCCACACATCCACCTAAACATTCTCTTTTCCACAACTCCCATTTTTTGCTCATGTACACAATTCACTGCCCAACACTCAGAACCATAGAGCATCGTTGGTCTAATTGCAGTACAGTAAAACTTGCCCTTGAGTTTTAATGGTACTTTACGATCACATAAAATCCCTAACGCGCCTCTCCACTTCAACCAACCCGCTTGGATTCTGTGTCACATGACTCACATCTTTATCAATACCTCCGCCTTTTTGAACTATCGATCCAAGATATTTAAAACACTCACTACGGGAAATAGCTTGATCACCCAACTTAATAACGAAGTCATCCGCCCTTCTTGCACTGCTAAATTTAAGTTTCATATACTCTGTCTTTGTCATGCTCAACCTAAAACCCTTCTTTTCTAAACTGTCTCGCCGAGATTGAAGTTTTGTGTTTACACCCTCGCGCGTCTAATCAACCAAAACGATATCATCCGCAAACAATAAACACCAAGGTACTGCTTGTTGTATATGTCTGATTGAGGAAATGAATGCTTTGGAAAAAATTATATATGGGATTTAACACACGTCTATGTGAAAAAGACCATTGGTTGTAAATGGGTGTTTACTGTGAAGCAAAACTGAAAGTTTTTGTTTTCAAGATCAGCTAAACACCTAGAGGAGGGGTGAATAGATTTTTGGTCTTTCTTTAAATCTTTTAGACCTTTACCCGATTGTACTGTACTTAGTGATTAGGTTATTTTAGCTTTCAAGATTAATCACAGACGATAGTTATTTTATAGTGGTTCCCCAGATTATGGGTACGTCCACTGTCCCTCTCCGCCTTTCTAATAGTATGTTAGACAATGCTCTTCCCAATACTCGGCTCCTTAAGAGCTTACAACTCGATCTCGTAGGACCACTCAGTCTCCTTCAAGACCTACTGCTCAGGCATAAGGCCCTACACCTCAGTGATTAGACAACCACCTACCTCAGGCCAACGACCCTACAACTCAGGCTAGGAGGACATCTCTATACTCAGATCCAAAATTGATCCTACACTTAGATCAATAAATGATCCTACCTCAGCCTTTATAACACAGGCTTACAACTCAGATTCTCGCAGGAATCCTACACTCTGATAAACGACTGGATCCTATAAAAATAGAAATGTTGTGAAACAGTTAAACACCAGAGAACTTTCTCTATGTCTGTTTCCCTGGGCTGAGCAGATTTCAGCCCTATCTTCTTCACAACAACAAGTTGAAAAGATCTTCAGTACTGGGCTGCTTGGGCAGGAAGTAACTCAGAATCAAGATTATGATCTATTGTTGAAGACAATGGATCTGAAAGTTTTGTATCTTCTTCAAACAACTATCAGGACTAGCAGACTCTGAAGGCTCTGCTTCTCTTCTCAATCAGAAATCAATTCTGAACTTGTTGTCGTTGATGATAATCGCAACAGCTATCTGTTTTTGCTTTCAGATTAACTGATCAGAACTTGTGCTTCCGGCTCGAAGTTGATGGCGAGGAAAAGACGAAGTTCCGCTGCTATGCGTAATCAGAAAACCCTAATTGCTGTTTTCTTTTAGCCAAACTTTCCCTTTTATAGACAGCTGATCAACGACACTTTGTACTGTGAGCCCACCCTTAAGGAACGGGTTACCACTTTCCTTTTACAGAAAATGACAACAGCTGCCCGTCGGTGCCATTAAAGGCTTACTGCATCTTTCCCGCAAAAAATTTGAAATGCGTTGACTTTGTTGACCTTTGCTGACGTCAGCCATTCTGGACTTAGAAAATTTCTAAGAATCAACTCAAGCGTTGAGTGAATGAGTTTCACTCAACGATTCTAGACTTAGCTTATTCTTCAGCTCTTTCTGCATCCATGACGTTGAGAGCGTTGAGTGGTTGGCCTTCACTCAATGCCATTTGCCTTAGCTCCTTTTGAACTCTGCCAATTGCTGAGGCGTTGAGTGAACTGGCTTCACTCAACGCTTCTGTACTTAAAAAAATTTCTTATGAATGGAGGCGTTGAGTGTGTTGACTTCACTCAACGCTTCCTGCCTCAGCCTCATCTTTTGACTAAGCGTTGAGTGAACTGGCTTCACTCAACGCTTGTAGACTTAGTCAAATCCTGTCACTCCTTCTGGCTTTGCCTGCTTGAGCTTGTCTCAACACTTCTGTCATATGGCGTTGAGTGAACTGGCTTCACTCAACGCTTCTGTACTTAGACAGATTTTTCTGTCTATCTTCTTTGGCATTGACAGAATCAGCATGGCGTTGAGTGAACTGGCTTCACTCGACGCTTTTGGACTTAGAAACTTTTCCTTTGACAGAATCTCTCTAGCTTTGACTGAGGCAGCTTAACTCAACGAATTTGTTGCATTGCGTTGAGTGAGTTGACATCACTCAATATCTGTGAACTTAGTCGATCTTTTTGCTTGTTGAAGCTTGGCTTTGACTATCCACACCTGACTCAGCACTTTAGCTCATCTGGCGTTGAGTGAGCTGTCCTCACTCAACGCTTATGTACTTAACCAGAATCATGCCCTTTGTCAGCATTCTCCTTGACCTCTGGCGTTGAGTGAATTGGCTTTACTCAACGCCTGTAGACTTAGGCAATTTCCTGCCTTTCCAGCATCCTTCTTTTTGTCCACTTGTCCAATCAATGTGACAAGAACTATCATGTATGCATGAACTTAAACACACATCAAATACAACTATGTATATGTCATTGACTTGTTTGACTTCTTTCAAATCTGGGATATTGGGATCAATGGACCCAACAATATCCTCATATTTGAAGAAGCCAAAACCCACTATCATCTTTCTTGGTCAATGACATGCACAACATATACAGCAACAAAATATACTATAATGATAGAACATATCTAGGAGGATTACAACATTCCCTGTTTGTATGGTGAGCATCACCAACTCCCCCTGAATTGTTGCAAGGTATGTGATATCACTTGAAGGCCTTGATTACCTTCACCCCATTACCTTGTATGGGGACATCTGTTTCTCCCCCTGCATTTGGTGCATAACATTGATCATCTTCTTTTTCCTTTGATGCACTTAATTACTTGATCAACCTCTGATGTTACTTGATCAATCTCTTCTCTCCCCCTTTTTGACTTCTGAATAGTCAGGAAGGAGCTGGTTTGCCTTGATTGTCTTCTCCCCCTAGCTGATTGCAGATGATACCACTGGTGCTGCTGCCAGCTTCCTCTCTTCGTGAGACTGAATTTGCTCCTACATCTGCTGGACTTGCTCCCCCTCAATAGGAGCATCTTCTATCATCATGTTCCTGATAGACACTTTTGTCTCCATTTCCATTTTAGGTCTTCATCACCTGCAAGAAGAACAAATCCTGCACCAAAAATATCCTAGAGAGTAACTGAAGTTATGCTAAGTTCAACATACCTAACTCAAACTTGAAGGTGTTGAATTTTGCTTCATCTGGTGACTTTGTAAAGATATCAGCCACTTGCTTGTCTGTGGGGACAAATTATAGACTGGTGTCTTCCTTTTCCACATACTCTCTAAAAAATGATACATAATTTCTATGTCTTTAATTCTGCTGTATGAGAAAGGATTCCTAGCAATAGAAATAGTACTAGTAGAATCACAATAAAGAGGAGTTCTACTTATCTGGAGGTTATAATCCTGAAGTTCATGTTGGATCCACAACAACTGAGCACAGCAGCTACCTGCTGAAATGTACTTTGACTCTGCAGTTGATATTGCAACACTTGTTTGTTTCTTTCTTCTCCAAGACACTAGTCTACCTCCCAAGAACTGACAGGTGTCTAAAGTGTTTTTCCTGTCCTCTTTGCAGCCTGCAAAATCTGCATCTGAATTGTTAGTTCAAAATCCCTATTCTAGGGTACCATAGGCCAAAATCTGGTATGCCCTTAAAATACCTCAAGATTCTCTTTGCAGCAGAGTAATGAGATTATTTAGGGTAGGTCTGATACCTAGCACAGACACATGTAGCATACATGATGTCAGACTTACTAGCAGTGAGATATAGAAGGGAGCCAATTATCCCTTTATACAAGTCTCATCAACAGATTTCCCTGTTTCATCTTTGTCTAAAGGCATACTTGACCCCATGAAAGTTTTCATGGTTGAGGCGTTCTCCATACCATATTTTTTAATCAACTCCCTAGTGAACTTAAACTGGGATATGGACAAGGCATCATCAGTCTGTCTAACATGGAGTCCCAAGAAGAACTTGAGTTCACTCATACTGCTCATCTCAAACTTCTCTTGCATAAGTTTAGCAAACTTTCTGCAAAGGTTGTCATCAGTAAATCCAAAGATAATGTCATCAACACATATCTGGACTAGGATGATCTTGCTCTTAGATTCCCTTAGGAATAAGATCTTCTCTATCTTCCTCCTTGAGAATTTGTTCTCAATGAGAAAACTAGGCAAAGTCACATACCATGCTCTAGACGCTTGTTCCAACTCATATAGAGCTTTCATAAGTCTATAAACAAAATCAGGAGAGTTAAAGTCAACAAAACATGGAGGTTGTTCAACATAAATCTCTTCTTTTAAGTCTCCATTCAGGATGACTGACTTCACATCTATCTGGTAGACTTTGAATCCTTGGTAGACAGCAAATACAAGAAAGAGTCTTATAGCTTCCAACCTGGCTACTGGGGCAAATGTCTGATCAAAATCGATCCATTCTTCTTGTATGTATCATTTAGCCACTAATCTCGCCTTGTTCTTCACTATAATGTCATTTTCATCAAGTTTATTCTTGTAGATCCACTTGACTTCAATGACATTATGTTCTTTTGGTCAGGGAACCAACTTCAGACCTTACATCTCTTAAACTGGTTCAGTTGCTCTTGCATTGCTCCAATTCAGAATTACTTTATGTTGGCCTCTTAAAATTTCTTGGGCTCTACTTGTGACAGAAAACTTGAGTAGAGTGTTGTGTTGAAACTCTTGCTTCTGGTTAAGACTCCTTGGTTTGCCTCACCAATGATCTAGTGTAGTGGATGGTCCCTTAAATACCTGATAGCTGGAGGCAACCTTGCTTCACCTTCTTGAGCATCAGTGGCTCCATCTGGCTGAACTTCATCCATAACTTCTGTGTCTTGTGCACCCTCTGGACAACACAGAATCAAGATTCTGATCTGTTGTTGAAGACAATAGATCTGAAAGTTTTGTATCTTCTTCAAACAGCAATCAGGACTAGCAGACTATGAAGGCTCTGCTTCTCTTCTCAATCAAAAATTGATTCTGAACTTGCTGTCGCTGATGAGAATCGCAACAGCTATCTGTTTTTCCTTTCAGGTCAACTGATCAAAACTTGTTCTTCAGGCTCGATGTTGATGGCGAGGAAGAACACGAAGTTCCGCCGCTATGCATAATCAGAAAACCCTAATTGCTGTTTTCTTTTAGCCAAACTTTCCCTTTTATAGACAGTTGATCAACGGTTTTTTATACTGTGAGCCCACCCTTAAGGAACGGGTTACCACTTCCCTTTTGCAGAAAACGACAACAGCTGGCCGCTGGCGCCAATAAAGGCATACTGCATCTTTCCCGCAAAAAATTTGAAATGCGTTGATTTTGTTGACCTTTGTTGACGTCAGTCATTCTGGACTTAGAAAATTTCTCAGAATCAACTCAGGCATTGAGTGGGGTTGAGTGAACTGGTTTCACTCAACGATTCTGGACTTAGCTTATTCTTCAGCTCTTTCTGCATCCATGACGTTGAGAGCGTTGAGTGATTGGCCTTCGCTCAACGACATTTGTCTTAGCTCCTTCTGAACTGCAAATTGTTGAGACGTTGAGTGAACTGGCTTCACTCAACGCTTCTGAACTTAGAAACTTTTCTTCTGAATGAAGGCGTTGAGTGCGTTGACTTCACTCAACGCTTCCTGCCTCAGCCTCATCTTTTGACTAGGCGTTGAGTGAACTAGTTTCACTCAACGCTTCTGGACTTAGTCAAATCCTGTCACTCCTAGTTTTGACTGCTTGAGCTTGCATCAATGCTTCTGTCATATGACGTTGAGTGAACTGGTTTCACTCAACGCTTCTGGACTTAGACAGATTTTTTTGTCTATCTTCTCTGGCTTTGACAAAATCATCATGGCGTTGAGTGAACTAGTTTCACTCAATGCTTTTAGACTTACAAACTTTTCCTTTGACAGAATCGCTCTGGCTTTGACTGAGGCAGCTTAACTCAACAAATTTGCTGCATGGCGTTGAGTGAGTTGACATCACTCAACGCTTGTGGACTTAATCGATCTTTCTGCTTGCTGAAGCTTGGCTTTGACTATCCACACCTGACTCAGCGCTTTAGCTCATCTGGCGTTGAGTGAGCTGTCATCACTCAACGCTTATGGACTTAACCAGAATCCTGCCCTTTGTCAGCATTCTCCTTGACCTCTGGCATTGAGTGAATTGGCTTTACTCACGCCTGTGGACTTAGGCAATTTCCTGCCTTTCCAGCATCCTTCTTTGTGTCCACCTGTCCAATCAATGTGACAAGGACTATCCTGCATGCATGAACTTAACCACACATCAAATACAATTATGTGTATGTCATTGACTTGTTTGACTTCTTTCAAATCTGAGACATTGGGATCAATGGACCCAACAAAAACTCTAAATGCTTAGTTGAACAATTCAAAAATGAACTCTATACAAGTCTTGATATTGTGTACTGCGTGCAAGGTATGGAATCTTACACAATTGGATATGAAGAATGCATTCTTTCATGAAAATTTAGAAGAAGAGGTATATATGTCTCTCCCCCCTGATTTTTCTCCTTCCGGTTCTGAAGGGAAAGTGTGCAAACTAAAAAAAAATCTCTACAACCTAAAGCAATCACCAAGAGATTGGATACGTTATTTTCACAAATCACGATCTCTCTCAAATACAGACAAAGTCACGCCGACCTTACTTTATTTATAAAACAGAGGGATAGCATGTTAACGGCTGTCATTGTCTATGTTGATGGCATTGTCATAACAGGAGATGATGTTGAATAAGTAAAAACCTTAAAGGAAAATTTGGCAAAGGAGTTTGAAGAAGAGGATATGAGAAAACTAAAGTATTTTTTTTAAATTGAAGTGGCTAGATCCAAACGGGGTATTTTCATCTCTTAGAGAAAATATATCCTTGATTAGCAAAATCAATCCAGTATGAGTGGGTATAGACCTACTGATACTCTTGTGGAGTTCAACCACAACCTTGGAAGCGATGATGAGGATAATATTGAAGATGTTACTAGTTACCAACGACTTATATGATTGTTAATCTATATATCTCATACTTGCCCTGACATAGCTTATGATGTGGGGGTCGTTAGCCAATATATGCATTCCCCAAAGAAGAGACATCTCGATGTTGCTCATAGGATCTTGAGGTATTTGAAGAGCTTGCCAGGAAGAGGGATCCTTTTCACCACCAATACAGAACTAATAATTAAAGTTTATACTGACACAAATTTGGCAGAATCCATAACAAAACTGACGATTTACATATAGGTATTGTTCGTTTGTTGGAGGAAACCTGGTTACTTGGCAAAGTAAAAAAAACATGTTGTCTCAAGCTTTAGTGCAGAAGCAGAATTGAAAGTCATGACACATAGCATATGTGTGGGATTTTAGTTATGCTCCCTTTTGACCTATCTAGTTGTATTGTGGCAATAAAGTTGCAATAAATATTTACAACAATCTCATTCAACACAATCACACCAAACACATTAAGGTGGACAGACACTTCATCAACGAGAATATTGAGAAGAAAATTATTTGTATTCTATTTATTCCTTCAGAGGGACAATTAACTGATATTCTTACTTAAGAGTCCGGGGGTGAATGTTTTTCTAGGATTTTATTGACAAATTGGGTATAAGAAATATAACATGTCCAACTTGAGGGAGAGTGTTAGAATTAATTAATATATTACCCCTCTTATATAAGAGGCTATCATCACATTAATATAAATTACCCTATTTTACAGTTCATGTAACAATTACCAGGAGTCTTGCGAGGAAGACTTATGTATTATAAATAGGGCCTTATAATAAGAGTTAATGAACCATTTTTAAAGCAAACTCTAAGAGTGTGTATTTTCTTTGTTGTGAGTAGTGGCCTAGGCATTTGTTCATAATTCATGTGTGGGTTGCTCCGTATGACCTGACGTTTCCAAATTTGCATCAATTTAATATTTGGTTATGTTTACCCGAAAGTTCGCGACCAGTTTCAAGCCAACACTCAAGTAGTGCGGTTAGGATTCACCTGACCGCATCAGACTTCAGTTCGCAGATACAGTAGCCGCCAAGCTCAAGGTCATTCAGACCGCAAAGAGCTAGCCACCTAGTCGCGCGGTCTGGTTGTAGTCTTTCTTTTTTGTATCTCGTCATCTCTGCTCGGTTCTCCTGTAACCCTGGGCAAGCAGTTATTTCAGCCCTGTCCATTTGGGCAGGCCCTCAAGCCTATAAATAGGGGGGCAACACTCCCAAAGCACGCTAACACGAATCCAGTAGCTCACTTGTTAAGAGTTGCGGTCTTGATTCTAAGGCTTTGCGGTCTCCTGCTCGCGCGGCTTCTTCTTTTCAACCTTCTATAACCGCATCTTTCAATCAATACAAAGCCCACCACAAGAGAGTCATTCGTCGTGGCGGGCCAAGTCTGGTGTTATTTCTTGGCGGCTTTCTTGTTCTTTTGCTATTCGCAAGTCTTTCAGTTCCGAGCCTCGTTTCCTCCGCCATATGATCTTTCTCACAGTAGTGCGTGGAGTGTTGCTCATTCTGGTACCAATAGGTAACGTAGATTTTTTTGACTCCCTATAAATTGACCACCATTATTGCTGTGGTCATATTATTTATTTGTTTGTACAAAAATATCAAATAGCATTATACTATTGATTTTTAAATATTATTTTCACTTTTGTTGTTTATTTATATATATAGCCAGTAACTGTTATTTGAAATTATTTATTTTTAATTAGTCACCTAAACATCAAGGATTGATGTTTGGTTGACGCAACTCTAGAATCTAAGAAGCACTGGTATAGGTACGAGTGTCAGGCATGATACCTAACAAGTACGGTGGCACGGGAAAATAAAAAAATGAGGATACGTGCTCATTTGGGGTACGACGTAATTAAAATTGACTTATATAAATACAATATGCAGATTACGTGTGTGTGTGTGTGCACAGGCACAGGCACAGGCACGGGCCTCCGGCCCTACGTGAGTGCAACGGCACGGGCCTCTGGCCCTACGTGGGTGCAACGGCACGGGCCTCTGACCTTATGTTAGTGAAACGGCACGGGCCTCCGACCTTATGTGAAAAAAACGTCATGGGCCTCAGCCCCACATGATCATCCAACCTTGCATGAAGAAGTCTCTAGAATTTGATTGGATTAATTAAATTATGAGATGCGACGGGTCTCTTTCCTCATTTCAATTCTAATTAATTTTATATCTATTATAATTTTAATTCCCTCTCTCCTTCTAAGTAATGATGCAAGGCGTGAAGAAGTCTCTCATCTCTCCTGTCTCTTTCTCTCACTCACTTATTAAAGGGATTTAGTGATAGTCTATGAGCCTACTATAGGTGACGAAGATCTAGAGAAAACTTTTTGTATTATATGAATTTCCATCATTACTTTTATTCATTTAATATGGTATAATTACTTATTTGGACATTGTATATTAAATTTGTGAATTTTGAATGTATTAAAAATGTAAAGGTATATTTGACATTTTTTGATTGTTCAACCAAAGGCAACTTTTTCCTTTTAATATTGTAAAGATAACCACACTCAAGCTTTTATCCCACCATAGTGGAGTTGACTATATGGATCGTTTATCTCCATTGCGCCCTATCTATTGTAAAAAACAAAGTAATAAAACTTACATGAAATTCTTTATAGTTTTAATGGAAAAAATACTAAAATATAAAACGCATTTTGTTACTATAATAAACAAACACCGCTAGTTGCATTTATGGGTCACAAATTTTTCTTTTCTACACATAATTCTTTTGTTTACTTTAGAAAGCACACTTCTATCACAATATGGAGAACGATCTGTCAAGTCCAAGTGTATCTACATACTAGCGTAACAGGTGTATCCACCGAATACCAAGTACGTATCGGTACTGTATACGTATCCAGTAATGGTACGTGGCCCTCAAGGAAGTATTGGTGCATCATAGTAGAATTTATGTCAAGAAAAAAATGAAATGAAGCCAATTTGATTTTTCTGCTATTAGGGCATTCCCTAAGAGCAATGCACCACAACAAAATTTGATTGTGGTGAAAATCATATTAGGTATACTAGGGCATCCTGCTTAATTAGTGCGCCACAAATATACCCTAATTGTAGTGGGAAAAATAGGCAATAGTTGTCTATGGCATCACTCCTAATTGGGACGCCATAAATTAATATGATTGTGATGAAGATAAGCATAGGTCATCAAGATACAATATTAGGATTAAATTTGCAATATGAATATTAGAAACTTTAAATGGAAGGACCGGAGAATTTGTATGGCACCATGATCCCAAAAAGAATAAAAATTTTTGTTTACAAAAGACTAAGTTAAAATGCGATACATTTGAGGTTATTGGGAATGATTATAAGTTATTGTATACAGAAAATATTAATAATAGGAATGGGTTAGAATAGTGGTGAACATATAATTAAGAGAAATTATTCATGTGAATATAATTAGTGATAAATCTGATTAGGCTTACTATCATGCAAATGAAACTTTAGCCCAATACACATATGGCACGCAGTTAAATTTCACAGCAGATTTGTGCTAAGTAAACCTTCAATTCTTTTGAGTGCAACTGACAACACGGCATGGACATAATCTACATGTTTTACTAAGAAAATGCATTGCTCCACAAAATTAAAAATAAATATAATCTGTTTTATTGAAGAGTGATATGTTAAGCATTTCAAATTTGGAGTGAAATTTGATTTTATAATATAGGCAATAAAAGTCAAAGTATGAAGTCCGAAAAATATGTTCCAAGAAAAGTCTTAATCAACAAATTTCACTTGAAATTAATGTTACAGAGCTAAAATCAAACTATTGTTCATGAGCCTAGGAAGAAGATAGGAAAGAAATGTAATGATAAATAGCGAAACTATAGAGTAACATTAAATGCAAAAAATAGAGATTACTCGGTCTCAAAAATTAAATCATACAGATACTTATACTTACAATGCAAATGATCTTCTAGAGATCCCAATGGCATGAACTCATATACAAGAAGCCGTTGATCTCCATCAGCACAATAACCAATTAAATTAACAAGATTTGGGTGGTGTAATAGACTAAGCATGAGAACTTCCACCAAGAATTCTCTATTTCCTTGTAGCCCGTCCTTGTCAAGCTGTTTTACAGCTACAATCTGCAAAAAAAGCACAGACATGTTCATCAATAAAATGCATCAATCCAATTCCAAACGTATAATCTAGGAATATCATAGCAAAGCAAAAATAAAAAATTAGGAAAAAATTTTGACTCCATTACACATCAATACTAAATAGTACAAGTCCTCTAGGTAAATCTATTGATCAGAAGATCAAAGAACTCGGACATTTAAAAGTACTTGGCACTTAAAATTCATCCGCCACACAAATATGGGCAGCCCGGATGTGCGAGTTCTCGGCTAGACCAAAGAAAAGTGTTAGGCAAACAACAGAGTCCATGGACAAATTATGGAGTTGACTACTTGTTGAGGATAATGATGGGGATCAGTCGCAGGATCGACATTGGACTTCAAGACACCACTTGGTGGGGCCCGCATATGTGGACCCACACAGAAGATGTTGATCGGATTGGCGATCCGAGACCACGAGTGAATCCAGAGCACCGTTTTACAACTCTTATATTTTTTTACTTTATTTAGTATTATTCGGATATAGGGACTCCTACCTTGAGCAACCTCTTGCACCCTCCAATTACAGCTTGATTCTTACCCTGGCCACTTAGGATGAGCACATATGGGCTTGTCAGCACCCCCTATGATTCCATAGGTTTTCTATATCCACCAGCACAAGAGGTGAGATCTGAGAGCATGGTTGATATTGTGGAGCACGAGTGCACCACCACCCCAGGCAATCTATCTTGATATTACTTGGTGCACTGAAGTGGACGTCTCGCCTTTGACGACACTGGCTACCGTCGACAAAGCTTGATAGACTTGGCCCCGATCTTTGACGCCAGTACGATCATCTCCAATCATCGAAGATGTATGTTTTTCAGTTGGGGGAGTTCATAAGGATCAACCGCAAGATCGACATTGGGACTTCGGGCCACCACTCGGCAGTGCCCGCATTTTTGTACTCGACAGGAGGCGTTAATTGGATCAGCGATCTGAGACCACGAGAGTGTACGGAACACCGTTTTACTATACCATGTCTTTTATTTGTTTAAACTTTATTCAGTATTATTCGGACATTGAGCATAACGGTCAATCATAATCGTTCATGCTGGGTGCACAAGCTCCTTTCACTATAAATGAAGGCGATGGTTGCCATTATGGGGAATTATTAGCCTTGTAAGAGAATCAAGAGACGGTGATCATAATGTGGTGCGATGTTGTGAGATCTCGGGTATAAGCGAGTCAATCTCCTTCAATCACATCCGCGTATTATCAATATTTAGTCGCCCCTCCTAATCGACCAGGTATCGTAAAGTGTGGTCGTCTAGTGTCAAGGAAAATTCATGTCCCACAATGTCAACTATACTCTCAGGTGCACTGACTTTGTTGAGATTTATTCTGAATTTTGAGGGATCCCACTGAGCCCACTGAGGGGTTTGATATTGTCGAGTGATATTTATATCTTGGGTCCTGTCTTTGCATTCCCTGGACCTCCTTCTGGGACATTTTAATTTGGGACATGCACGCGGGTAGCGCCGCAGGCCATTTCGACAGAGACAAGTCGATTGTTTTGGTTAAGGATCGCTTTTATTGACCCGCCTTGAAAAAGGATGTGGCACATGTCGTACGCCACGATGGCATCTGCCAAATTGTGAATGGTTCTAAATAAAACATTGCACTTATACCCCTCTTCCAGTCCCACGCCAACCTTTCGATGATATCAACATGGATTTTGTATTGGGCCTTCCTCACACTTTGAGGAAGCAAAATTCCATTATTGTAGTGGTCGGACGGTTTTCGAAGATGGCTCATTTTATTTCCTGTCGTAGGACAACAAATGTGGCCCACATGGGGGCCCTCTTCATGACAAAAATATTTCTGTTAGACGGATTACTCAAGTCTATAATGTCTGACTGTGACGTACAATTCTCAAGTTACTTTTCAAGGACATTATTGCATAAGACAGGAACGACCCTGAAGGTTTCAACGACAAATCGCCCGCAGACTAATGGGCAGACTGAGGTCGTAAACAGGAGCTTAGGAAATTTATTATGGTGTCTAGTAGGTAAGCATCCTTCAGTTTGGGATTTTATGTTGCTCGTAGCTAAGTTTCATGCAATAGCATCGTCAATAAGTCTACTGTCATGAGTTCATTTAATATAGTGTTCGGATATGAGTCTAGCAACCCTATTGACCTCACCTTTATTCCCTTAGACTCGTGTCTTAGTGAGTCTGCAGAGTCCTTCATCCAGCAAATACGTAAAAAAGTGCACTTTTATGTAACACCCCGGTCTACTGCGGGTGCACTTCGGGACTGCAGACCAGTGACCCCAACCCATCTCCACGGATCTAATTGGCCGCAACTGTTAATTCCAATAGCGGGTTGTTGAGGTTGGGGTTTGAACCCCAAACCTCCTAGATAAGGGAGTTCTATACTGGTCCTCATCACCAATTTAGAGGTCCTTTATCTATTGGTGATGAAGACCAGTTTAGAGATCTCTTATTTAGGAGGTTTGGGGTTCAACCCCCGGACTCAACAACCCACCATTGGAATTAGCGGCTGCAGCCAATCAAATCCATGGAGATGGGTTGGAGTCACTAGTCTACAGACCCGTGACACATCTACAGTAGACCGGGGCCGCAACAACCCGGCATTGAAATTTGAGTGTATACCATGGAAGCTATACATCTCTTGAGGAGACTCATTGACAACTATAGAGAAAGAAAACAAGATTTGCATATGTTGTTTATTAATCTTAAGAAGGCTTATGATAGAAATCCAAGAGAGATCTTATGGAGAGTCTTAGAAAAGAAAGGTGTAAATATATCATATATTGACAAAGATATGTATACAAATTCAGTGACAAGGGTGAGGACATCTGGAGGATTAATACAGGAATTCTCTATCATTGTTGGCTTACATCAAGATTCAACTTTAAGCCCTTATCTCTTTACCCTTATCTTTAGATGAGCTCACCAGACATATCCAATAACCAATACCTTGGTGTTTATCGTTTGCGGATATTAGGGTAACTGGGGAGAGAGGGGAGATCCGGTAGGGGAAGGAGGCCGGTCGACTGAGAGAGGGAGAGAGAGAGATAAAGAGAGGGAGAGAAGGGGGAAAACTCAACACGGGAACAGCCTGTTTCTTAGAACCAATCTTCCATACCAAACCCTAGGCACACTAACTCATTTATACTACATGGGATGCCAATAACAAGAGTAGCCAAAACTAAAATAAACAACAAAACATACAAAACATAATAGAAATAAAATAACGGCGCCATCGGCGCTAAGCCGATTCGGTTGCGACGCGTGTATGTCCGCCAAGGTGACTCCTCGGGGTGCAGGTCCGTAACAATGTCACCGTCTGGAAAATTTGTCTTGTCCTCAAGGCAAAAGTCTGGGTACTGGCGACGAAAATCATCTCGAAGGAGCCATGTGGCGTTGGAGTCCGCCCGACCACCCACGCGATGAGGAGCTCGTCCGAGTGCGCATCGCCCGGAAGGTGGTGACGGCGATCAAGAACTCTGGCGGGGTAAAGGGGAGGGTTGCCGGACAGCTCGACGTCGGCGGGGATATGGTCCACGACCGGTTGATCGCCCACGACCCTACGCAGCTGGGAAACATGGAACACCGGGTGCACCCGGCTGTCGAGTGGGAGGGCGATGCGGTATGCCACCGCACCAATACGAGCCAGGACTTCGAACGGGCCACCGAGAGCTGGTGGTACGAGTGGAGCTTGATGAAGACCTTTTCTCCCACCGCAAAGCTCAAGTCCCGCCTCTTCCGGTTGGCGAAGGAGGACATCTTGTCCTGGGCCCGGCGAAGATGATGCTTCAAATGCTCCAACACGGTATCACGGTCATGCAGATGGTCGGCGAGGCTGGCTACTGCACACTCTCCAGGAAGGTGACAAGCAAGGGTCGGTGACGAGCAAGGGTCGGTGGGGGGGTGGCTGCCGCCTAATGGTAGGCGGTGTTGTATGAATACTTCGCCCAACAAAGCCATTTCGCCCACGTCTGGGTCTGCTCTCCAATGAAACACCAAAGGTATGTCTCCAAACAACGGTTGAGGACCTCGGACTGTCCGTCTGTCTGAGGGTGGTAGGCGGTACTCATACGGAGACGTGTCCCCTGAAGGCGAAATAGTGTCATCCAGAACACACTCAAGAATAGGGGGTCCCGATCGCTGACAATAGACCAGGAAAAACCGTGGAAGCGGACGATGCCGGTGATGAAGCTATCGACGACGGAGGCGGCAGTGTACGGGTGGCGGAGGGGTATGAAATGGCCATACTTGGACAGTCGGTCCACCACTACCAGAATGTAGACAAACCCTCCAGAGCATGGAAGCCGTGTGATGAAATCCATCGCAATATCCTCCCAGATGCGGTCTAGAATGGGGAGTGGTTGGAGGAGCCCCCCCCCCCCCCCCCCCGGAAACATCGTCTCATACTTGGCCATCTGGCAAGTCAGGCACGCGGCGACATAGGTCTTCACCTGGCGAAACATTTGCGGCCAGTACAGCGAAGCGGCCAGGAGGCGATGGGTATGGAAAGCCCCGGCGTGTCCCTTTAGTGGGGGAAGCGTGAAACTCGGCCAGCAAGCGGGGGATGCTTGGAGACGTCGAAAAAATCACGAGGCGGTCCTTGTAGAAAAGGCGCCCGCCAATCAGAGAGTAGGGGCGCTAATCGGCGGCAGCGATTAAGGCCGGCCGAATAGCGGCAAGGGCGGGGTCCGCCTCGACCTCCTGCTGAATCACGGAGGCCTCCTCCCAAACTGGGCGAAAAATGGTTGAAATCTCCGGTGAATGTAACTGTCGGGAGAGAGCGTCCGCCGCCCGGTTCGTCCTCCCGGGCCGAAACTCAATGGTGAAGTCATAGCCCAACAGTTTGGTCGTCCAAAGATGTTGTGCCAGAGTAGCAATCTTCTGCTGAAGTAGGTACCGTAAGCTCTGGTGGTCGGTCCGAACCACGAAGGGTCGACCAAGAAGGTACGGCCGCCAATGTTGTACCGCCAAAACCAAGCCCATCAACTTGCACTCGTAGGCATGAGGAACGCGCCGACTCCAGTGCCGGAAGCGTCGCATTCCACCTCGAAGGGAAGGCCGAAATCAGGAATGGCCAATACCGGGCCCTGGACCATGGCGGACTTCAGGGCGGCAAAAGCGGCGACCGCCGCAGCAGTCCACTAGAAGGGTCCCTCCTCCGAGGCTCGTAACAGCTGAGTGAGGGGGCATGCTAAGCTCCTGTAATGCTAAATGAACCGCTGATAGTAGCCGGTAAAGCCCAGGAAACCGCGGACCTCGCGAAGAGACGTCGGGGTCGGCCAATGGAGGACAGCCGACACCTTGTCCCCGTCCATCGCCACCCCCGCCACCGAGATGGTGTGACCCAAGTAGCTGACTGCCGCGACGCCGAAGGAGCACTTTTTCTGATTCAGCACCAAGTCGTGGCGTCGTAGAGTAACCAGAGTACTATGGGCGTGCTCCAAATGTGCCTGCCAAGTCGAACTGTACACCAAGATGTCATCAAAAAAACACAATACATGCTTGCGAAGTACCGCTCGAAAAATGTCGTTCATGGTCTCTTGAAACATCGCCGGTGCGTTGGTGAGACCAAATGGCATGACGAGGAACTCATAGTGGCCGTCATGAGTCCGGAAGGCCGTCCTGGGAATGTCCTCGGGGTGAACCCGAATCTGGTGGTAGACGGCGCGCAATTCCAGCTTGGTGAAGGTGGAGCCGTGAAGCTCGTCCAGCAGCTCCTGGATGACCGGAATGGGGTACTTGTCCGGAATGGTCGCCTTGTTCAGTTTGCGGTAATCCACACAGAACTGCCAACTGCCGTCCTTCTTCCGAACCAAGAGGATCGGGCTGGAGAAAGGACTCACACTGGGGCGGATGATGCCGGCCAAGAGCATCTCGTGCATCAGTCGTTCGATCTCATCCTTCTGAATATGTTTGTAGCGGTATGGCCGAACCAAAACGGCGGAAGTGCCGTCCTGGAGGATAATGGAGTGGTCGGTGGGGCGAGAGGGAGGTAAGCCAGTGCGTGGATGGAACACGTCCTGAAAGTGTGTCAGGAGCTCCTGCAAGACCGGCGGCTGGTCCCAGGTCGGGCAAGTGTCTTCGGTAATCGGCCATAGCCAGGCCGAGAAGTCCACCCCCGACGTGCGTTGTAGGGCCCGGAAGGACATAGGAGAGCGGAGCAAAGTAGCATCCCCCACCAAGCGGCATGGTCGGCCCGCCTGGAGGAAACGCATCATCATGGAGGCCCAATTGACGTTGACGTCGCCGAGGGTACGGAGCCAAGCGACCCCCAGAATGACGTCAATTCTGCCCAAACCAAAATCATAAAAGTCAGTCGTCACCGTACAGGGACCCACCGAGAGTAACACGTGCGGGCAACGGCCCATCGTCGGTCGGCGTCGCCCGTCCACCAAACAAACTGTGAAGTCCGAGGAGGGCACCAACGGAAGCTGGAGCTGCATGGCTAACTGTTCCGAAATGAAATTGTGGTTGGCCCCGTTATCAATCATCACCACGATCGGGCGTTGCTGAATACACCCTGCTAACTTCATGGTCTGTGGGCCGGATATACCCCCACTGAGAAGCAGGGGAGCTCCAGAAGGCAGAGGGACGCGGCAACGGCCGCGGCGGCGTCTTGACCAACGTCGTTCTCCTCCAGCTCTAAAGCCTCAAAATCGGCCAAAGCCACCTCGGCCTCCAGGTCGCCCACAATGGCGTGGAATTCATTGACTGGACAGTCATGGTTGGGCCCGTAGGATTGGCGGCAACGGAAACACAACTTTTTCGCACGGAAATCATTGTAGTCTTGGTTGGATAAACGTAGAGGAGATCCCCTAGCCGGCCGGCCTGCTGCTGGAGGACCGCGGGCTAGTGCGACATTGGCCGCTCGTCATGGTGGTTGAGGGGGGTGGGCCGGAGGAACGACGGTTGGCCGAGCAGGGGGGGAGGTAGCGGAGCAGCCTGGGAACGGGGACCAAGATCGGCCTCCACGAGGCGAGCCATATCCAAGGCTTCTGACACTGTCCTCGGGTGGTGGGTGCGGAGGCGCGCGCGAATCCGTGGTAGGAGGCCCTGCATGAAGAAGGCAAGGCAGTGGTCCGGCAGAAGGCCCGGAACGTGGGTCACCAACGTAACAAACTCATCAATGTATTCCTCCAAGGTGGCTGATTGCCGCACTCCGCACAGACGCTCGATAGCGGAGCCGGTGTGGAGGAAGTCATAACGGCCAATCATTCCTTGCTTCAAATCCGCCCAAGTAAGGTCGGGGTTGGACTGGCGGAGCCAACAAGCCCAATGAAGAGCCGAGCCATCCAATCTAACGAAGACGTGAGCGACCTTGTCCTGCTCAAGAGTGGAGTGTAGGTCGAAATATTATTCCGCCTTGGCGATCCATCCCATCGGGTCGACGCCGACGAAGGATGGAATGTCGAGGGAGAGGGCGGGGCGGTTTGCTAGGGGCAGTGGTAGCGGAGCAGCTGGTGGAGGGTCAACCATCGGGGAGAGAGGGGAGATCCGGTAGGGGAAGGAGGTCGGTCGGCTGAGAGAGAGAGAGAGAGAAGGGAGAAAACTCAACACGGGAGCAGCCCGTTTCTTAGAATCAATCTTGCATACCAAACCCTATGCACACTAACCCATTTATACTACATGGGGTGCCAATAACAAGAGTAGCCAAAACTGAAATAAACAACAAAACATATGAAACATAATAGAAATAAGATAACAGCGCCATCGGCGCTAAGCCGGCTCGTCAGTAACGCGGTTGCGACGCGTGTATGTCCGCCAAGGTGGCTCCTCGGGGTGCAGGTCTGTAACAGTGGATGATATCGTTTTGATTGATGAGACGCGTGAGGGTGTAAACGCAAAACTTGAATTTTGGCGAGATACTTTAGAAAAGAAGGGTTTTAGATTGAGCAAGGAAAAGACAAAGTATATGAATCTTAAATTTAGCAGTACAAGAAGGACAGATGACTTCGTTATTAAGTTGGGTGATCAAGATATTTCCCGTAGTGAGTGTTTTAAATATCTTGGATCGATAGTTCAAAAAGACGGAGGTATTGATAAAGATGTGACACATAGAATCTAAGCGGGTTGGTTGAAGTGGAGAGGCGCATCGGGAATCTTATGTGATCGTAAAGTACCACTAAAACTTAAGGGCAAGTTTTACCGTACTGCAATTAGACCCGCGATGCTCTATTATTTTTGAGTGTTGGGCAGTGAATTGTGTAGATAAGCAAAAAAATGGGAGTTGCGGAGATGAGAATGCTTAGGTGGATGTGTGGACACGCGAGATTGGATAAAATTAGGAATGAAAGTATCAGGGATAAGACAGGGGTAGCACCAATTGTAGAGAAGATGCGAGAAGCTCGTCTAAAATGGTTTGAACACATACAAAGGATACCATTAGAAGCACCTGTTAGGCGTTGTGAGAGTCTAGTCACTAGGCATGTTAAACGAGGGAGGGGTAGATCAATGAAGACTTTGAATGAAACTGTAAGGAAAGACATGATGTACTTGCATTAGTGAAATTATGATAAAAGATATGGCACAATGGCGACAAAGGATCCATATAGCCGACCCCACTATAGTGGGATAAAGGCTTGTGTGTTGTTGTATATATATGTTGATCGGCTGAAAAATGATGATTAATAGTACCCCCTCTATATATGGAGGGGATATCACAACAAAATAAGACATAAAGAAATGACTACATATTTTAACACTCCCCTCAAGTTGGGCGTGAGATGTTAACCATGCTCAACTTGTCAACAATCCTTCCAAATATATTTCATCTTAACCCTATGGTGAGAATATCAGCTAATTGTCTATCAGAGGGCACAAAAGGAGTAACACACAATTCATCTCTCAATGTTCTCCTTGATGAAGTGTCGATCTACTTCAATGTGTTTAGTGCGGTCATGTTGAACGGGATTATAAACGATATTAATAGTTGACTTATTGTCACAATACAGCCGAATGGGTCCTGCTTCAGCAAGACCTAGGTCACTCATCAATGAGCGCAGGCATAAGCCTTCACAAACCCCGTGAGCCATAGCTCTAAACTCGGCTTCTGCGCTGCATCTTGCCACAACTTGTTGATTCTTTCTCCTCCTAGTAACAAGGTTGCCCTCAACAAGGGAACAATATCTTGAAGTTGATCGTCAATTCTCAACAGACTCGGCCCAATCGACATTAGTGTAATCTTCAATAATTAGACCTGGATTCGGAGCAAACAAGATACCCCTTCCTGGTGAGGATTTAAGGTACATAAGAATTTTTTGAGCAGCATACACATGAAGTGTCTTTGGAGCATGCATGAACTGGTTGATAACACTCGCCGCATAAGAAATACCTTGGTGAGTGTGGGACAGGTAGATCAGCCTCCCCACTAATCTCTGAAACACAGAGATGACTTCAATCACCTATCCATCATTGCGTCCCAATCGATGATATTCTTCAATCGGGGTGTCAGCTGGTCTACATCCACTCATCCTCACCTCTCAATGAGATTCATAGTATCTTTTCTCTAAGAAATGAAAATTCCCTACTAGGATCTTGCGACCTCAATACCCAAGAAATACCTGAGTTTTTTCGGGTTCTTGACCTCAAACTCCCTGACTAATTTCTGTTTTAGATTCTGGATTTTTTTGACATCATCCCCTGTTATGACTATATCATCAACATATACAATGAGAATAGTGAGCTTCCTGGTCCTATGTTTGAAGAATAACGTGTGATCAATATTGCTCTGGTAATATCCAAATGACATCATAGATTTGTGGAACCTCCCAAACCAGACTTTTGGGGATTGTTTCAGCCCACATAAAGCCTTTTTTTAATCTGTCAATTTTCTCTTCTGCACCTCTACGAGTGAGACCTGGTGGAATAGACATGTAGATCTCTTCATCCAGATCCCCGTGGAGGAGGTGTTCTTCAAATCAAGTTGTCAAAGATTCCAACCTTTGCAGGCAGCACAGGATAACAAGACTCTAATAGTGTTCATCATTGCCACCAGGGCAAATGTTTCCTTATAGTCAATATCAAGGGTTTGTGTATAACCCCTTGCAACCAGTTTTGCTTTGAACCTCTCGAAAATCCCATGAGTTTTGTTTAAGACAGAACACCCATTTACACCCAACAGTCTTCTCTCCATAGGGAAGATGCACTAAATCTCATGTATGGTTCTTCTCAAAAGCAGCCATTTCCTCAACCATTACCTTTCTCCACATAAGGACTCCAGAGCACTGTTGCCAAGATACAAGTATAGAAAAAGAAGTAAAGGAAGACACAAAAGTCTTATAGGAAGCGGAAAAGGAGTCATAAGATACATAATGTGAGAGAGGATGACGAGTACAAGAGCAGATACCTTTCCTGAGGGTAATTGGTAAATCGGAAGGCCCTGAGTCAGGATCCAATGACTGTTTTGGTGGCATAGTCGGATCTTGTGTGTTTGTCCTCTTTGTACGCCGAGTATATACCTACAAGCTCGGAGCCGTAGAGGGAAGAAATACGGACACAAAAAGAGGACTTCCACTGTTGTAGGCTCCCCCTGAAGTGAGGGATACGGTGTAAGTATGGGCAAAGGAACAAAAAGAATGGGTACAGGAGAGGGTTCATCCAAGGCAGAGCCATCCGAAGCAGAGTAGTAAGCCTCAGATTCACGGAACGTGACATCCATAGTGACAAACACTTTCTTTGTAGGTGGGTGAAAACACTTGTACCCCTTCTGCATAGGAGAGTAGTCATTAAAAACACACTTGAGTGCGTGAAGATCAAGTTTGGAAGGATGAGGGTGGTGGATGTGAACGAAGCAGACACATCCAAATACTTTAGTGGAAAGTTGAGTAAGAGCCAGGAGGCACATGGAGAGTGCTAAAAGGAGTAGTATGCCCAAGGACACGGAAGGGCATACGGTTAATAAGATAAGTCGCAGTAAGGACCGCATCGCCTCAATAAAATTTGGGAACATGCATAGTGGACACGAGGCAACGAGCAACTTCCAGGAGATGACGATTTTTCTGCTCAGCAACACCATTCTGTATTGGGGAATAAGCACAAGTAGTCTGGTGGAGGATGCCATGATCAGCAAGATATCGCTCAAACTGCGAATCCATGTATTTGCGGCTATTGTACTGTGAAGAGATTTAATGGTGGTACGAAATTGAGTGAAGATCATGTTATGAAATTGCCGGAAAACAGAAAAATCATCACTTTTGTTGTGTAACAAATATAATCAAGTACCACGAGAGAAACAATCAATAAAAGTAACAAACCACACACAACCAAAAATAGAAGGTATGGGGCATGGCCCCCAGATATCAGTATGAATAACAACAAAAGATGTAGAACTAGGTAACGAAACATAATTAAACAAAGTACGATGATGTCAGTATGAAAACTTGTTTGCATCTCCCAGGCGAGATTGGCGAAAGCATTTCTGCACCTCAGGCGAGATCGGCGAAAGCCCTTCTGCACCTTAGGCGAGACGGACAAAGGTTTGTCTGCACCTCCCAGGCGAAATGGACAAAGGTTCATCTGCACCTTCACTTGGACGAATCCTGGTTCTCCTGAGACACGAACGAACAAAGGTTTTCACCGCCTCCACCCGGACGGACCCCGGTCCTCCTGAGGGGTGAACGAACAAAGGTTCTTCGCCACTCCACCCGGACGGATCCCGGTCCTCCTGAGGCGCGAACAAACAAAGGTTCTTCTCGACCTCCACTCGGACGGACCCCGGTTCTCCTGAGGCGCGAGCGAACAAAGGTTCTTCGCCACCTTCACCCTGATGGACCCTGGTCCTCTTGAGGCGCGAAGGAACAAAGGTTCTTCGTCACCTCCACCCAGACAGACCCCGATCCACCTGAGGCGCGAGCGAACAAAGATTCTTCGCCACCTACAGTCGGACGAACCCCGGTTCTCCTAAGTTGCGAACGAACAGAGGTTCTTTTCCACCTCCACTCAAACGAACCACGGTTCTCCTAAGGCGCAAATGAATAAAGACTCTTCGCCACCTCCACTCGGACGAACCCCGGTTCTCCTAAAGCACGAACAAAGGTTCTCCACCATCTCCGCTCAAGGCAAGAGCAAATAAGGGCTCATCGCCTCCAAATCCAAGGCAGCTTACGGCTCTCCCAAAAACGCGAGTAAACAAACATCCACCACCACTCGGACAGATCTCGATCCTCTTGAGATGAGAAGAAACAGAGGTTTTTCGCCACCTCCACTTGGACGGACTCCAGTCTTCCCAAAATGCAAGCAGACGAATATTTCATGCTGGCGACCTGTTCAAAATGTCGGCGTTCAAATTAAGTGCTACTCTACCAAGGGTGTACACACCAAAGCACAACCAGAACACGGGAAATCCAATAAAAAAGGGTCTTCGTTCAAACAAAAGTTGTCTATTAGGCTACATCATCATGTGATGGGGTAAATGCGCACCCGCAAGATAAAACAAAGGCGAAGCAAACAAACAAAAAAGGGCACAATGAGATCGCCCCTCAACATTGACGTCAGTATCATCATCTGGGGTGTCCTCCACACCCAGATAATCGCGCTCTGGTAATCTCCGAGCAACTCGAAACCCTCTGCCAAATCCCAAACAGTACACGGCATCGCACTCAAGCAGATAAATCCCAATCGCCATCATCCCATAGCGGACCTCCTCTGCGATACGGGATCGCTCCATCTCAAAGTCGTGAGAGCTGCTGTACTCAACCACCGCGGACGCTCGCATAACCTCGACATCCTTCAGCTCCACGGTCAATTGAGTCTTCTCTTTCTTTAGTTGCTCCACCTCCATCTGGACAGACTCGGGTCCTCCTGAAGGAACGATCGAACAAAGTTTCTTCACCGCTACCGCACGGACGGATTCTGGTCCTCCCCAGGAAAAAGCGAGCAACGTCTCTTTGCCAAATCCTGGGAACTCTCAAAGAACGCACGAACCAAGGTCCGTCTCTTCGCCTCTCCGAGTTTATCCGCACTACCAAGGCAAGGGGGCAAGTGTCCTCCCCATTCCTCTTAGGCAACAAGCTCTCGCTACTAACGCTCGGCGACAATCGCCAGCAATAGCGCCCGGCAAACAGGGAACATAAAAGTACCAGATGCTCCCTGACCGTCGCAATGCATGTCACGACACCAAGACGCCACAGCAAGGACAACAACGGGGAACGGTTCGGCAACTGCTGAGATCCTCCGCATATTGACGACTGCAAGATCTTCACTACGCAAGGCCAACGCCCTAGGGAAGTCGCAAGTTCAACGCATCATGCGAAAACTCGCGCGACCGAGCAAAGGGAGTGACAAAGACGATACACAAATCAGCCATACCAAGCATGCGTATAGCATGGGTGCAATCAAGTGCTCCACCATCGCCAACACCATCTTTCAAGGAAGCACCGGCTCGGGGGACGAAACGCCCCAGTAGCCTTCGCGACACGCGAAGCCCCGCCAAATACAAGGCAGAATTCAACAGCACGCAACCACAATGAGCCCACGTTCGTAGGCATCATCTCAGGGTCCGCTCAGCTATCCGGCCTCGCCCCACTCCAAGGCCCTAGGGCTCTCTGTGTTTTGCAAACGCAAAAGCTCGCATCATTGCAACATCCCGAGACACAGACGCCATCGATGGCGTCCTCCCTCAGAAGCTCCGTCCCAGCTCCTGATGGGATGGACGTCGAATCATTCTAAGCTGTTGCACTGAAACAGATATCGTGTCCTTCCACGTCTTCTAGTGGCGACAAGCTCGCAGGTCCATCCGTGGGGGGCAGCACATTATTCCTCCACATCACGTCCAAGGATCTGCCACCAGTGCAAACATGCTACGACAACCACGCAAGTTAGCATGCAGCATCATACTCGCACATTCATATAAAAGGGAATGTAAAAAAAGCGATATGTCTTCACACCAACGCAGCACGCAAATCACAAAGTGGGAGAACGTTTCCACGACGCAGGCGCCGCGCGGCGAACAAGGGCCAAGACCGCCCAGGAATTCCTCATGAAACCTTCAGCCTACAAAGCGGACACAAACGATTTTGCGCCCACACCAAGGCCTAACAAAGGGAACATTTCACGTCGCAAACAAAAATAACTTGTGACGCGCACATACTGAGGCAATTCTAAGTTCATGACTCCCGAGGCAAGTGATCGAGGCTAAAAATTTTCGGGCTCGACGCTTCGCAAGTCACGAACCACGAAAATTTAGGAGTATTTGATGGGGTTCCCCTTGAATTTTCCAAGTCAAACCGGAAAGGGTTTCAGCCAAAGACACGAGGGCAAGCAAATCAGAATTTATGCTAGCAAGTTAGCTCCGTCCCCTTGAAGTATGATCTTGTTGTGTGTTTATGTTAGTAAGTTAGCTTTCAAGAACACATACAACACAGAATTTATAGTGGTTCATCTATCTAGGGTACATCCACTTCCCCCTTCACATACCTAGCAGTGAGCTAGATTCGGCCAACTCCTCCAGTACTCAAATCAAATAGATCTTATACCTCAGATCCCACCCTAGATCTTACAACTCAGAGTGCTCTTCACTCCTACAACTCAGACTGATCACAGTCCTACCTCAGAGACAATCACTAGTCTCTTACCTCAAGCTAGATAGCCCTACAACTCAGAGTCTTCCAACTCCTACAGCTCAGAGACTCAGCTGGTCTCCTACCTCAGATCTTCACAAAGATACTACCTCAGGCACAAGCCTTACATCAGATCCTTCCTAGGACCCTACAACTTAGAGTTCTTCACACTCCCACCAACTCAGACTGCTCACAGTACTACACTCAGCCTTTATAAAATAGACCTACAACTCGGATCTCAGTGAGATCCTACAAGAAAGAATAAGTGTTTGAGAAATTTGACTCAAAAGAAAATCTCTGAGTCATCTTCTTTGGCTGAATCAACAGACAGCCCTTCTCTAGCACAGCTACAGGAAGATGATTCTTCAGTTTTGGCTCAGCCTGTACTATGTTGTATCTCGCAGAGTTCTTCTTTTTCAAACTTGAGAAAGATGTTCTTTGTGTAGAGTTACAGGCTTGAAGATTGGCAAAAGTTCTTGCAAAAAGTCGATCACCACCGTTGTCTGTAAGAATGTCACCCGCTTCGCTTTTATACAACGGCTATATCCTTCTTTTGAAAAGTGGCATGGCCGACTTTAATGGCTGATATATTTCAGGATATCATTGTCCGATCAATACGGCGATCTCTGTCTTTTAGCGCGCGATTTGCGTCGATTTGAATTAAGGATGACGTCAGTAGATTTGACACGGCGCCAATGACTTAGAATATTCCTGAATCTCTACAGGCTTCGAGTGATCTCATATGAGTGAAAAGCATTAGCCTGCCATCCGCATACGTGCGGACAAGTGAAAATTTTCAATCGAGAGCTTAAGCAGATAATTGAAAAATCAATTCATTCAAATAGGAAAGATTGGGCGAGAAAAATCGAGAATGCCTTATGGGCTTACCGCACTGCATTTACAATGCCCATCAAGATGTCTCCCACCCAGCTTGTTTATGGGAAGGTATGCCACCTACCTATAGAAGTCGAGCACAAAGTGTTGTGGGCCACGAAACTACTAAATTTAGATCTCACTATTGTTGCCAATAAGAGACTCCTCCAATTGAATGAGTTAGAAGAAATTTGGTAGTTCTCCTATGAGAATGCACGTATTTACAAAGAGCGAACAAAACGTTGGCAGCATCGGCATATCACACCCCAAGAATTTAAACCTGATGACTGCATGCTCTTATATAACCCTCATCTACGCCTTTTTTCGGGAGAGCTCAAATCACGATGGTACGGCCATCAATATATCCATGTTTGGCACCATCGAAATTTGCGAAGTAAAGAAGGGGCATTCAAAGTAAATGGACATCGATTGAAGCTATATGACGGTGGTACCTCGGTGGATATGTGCATGAGTCTCGACTTGGTCGACCCAGTATTACATGATTCACCAATTCATTTTATTTTAGGCATTGTAATAAGTGTGCCTCATATATTGTAGCACGTTAACTCCCGTGAGAATGAAAGGGTGAACAATTGTGACTTAAATCTCTGAGAATTCTCTAGAGGGAGGGGGAGGGGTGAATAGAGACTTAAAATATTTACTAACAAACTATTAACTAAGTTTAAACAATCTCATATTAGCATCCACAATCACAGCCACAATAAAGTAAGCAAGTACAGAAATAAAAATAAAATCAAGACAGCACAAAAAATAGCAAGCACGAAAGACACAGAGCTATACTGATTATCAAAAATATGGATACATCCACTCTTCTATCACCTTAGTAGAAATACACTATCCTAGTGTATGAGTCTTTTGAAAATGAGACTCTTAGAACCAACAACTGAGTCTTTTGTTAAGGAGACTCTCAGGATCAATAACTAAGTCTTTTGTTAAGGAGTCTCTTAGTACCAAGTATAGATTTTTTGATAAGGAGATCTTGAACTAAGACGGAATCCTTTGAAGAAGGATTCTTAAAAAAATTTACTCTGTTACAAAGTGAGTGAGAGAAAGAGAGAAAGAAGAAAAATCTTCTATGATGAGTCCTCCTTCAGCAATAATCTGAGTACTATTGGAACTAAGAATAGTAGATCCTTTTGATGAATGAATCCTAATTGAGAAGGTGCAAGAATTATAAGTCTTTTGATCCACTTGTATATCAGAGTATTCTTAGATCCTCTGTTGTTGCAGCAGAGAAGAGAAGAGAGGAAGAAGAATTCTCTGTCGACTTTTTTGTGTAGTGTATTTTGATTCTCTCTGTTGTTATTTCTCTTTGTTGAATTCCAGGTATATCAATCCCTAGACAATTTTGAATTCTCCTCACTAAGAAACTTTTTACTCTGTTACAAAGTGAGTGAGAGAGAGAAAGAAGAAGACATTCAATCTCTGCATATTTAGCTTAACAAATTTTACAAGACATTCAATGTGATTTTACAGAATGATGAAATAAGGAAGACAAATAATTTACAACATTGGCATATAAAGAAAAGCAAAGCATGTGTAGGCAACTGAGAACTTGTAGCAACTGGGCAACATATATTTTCATAATAGAATTTATATGAAACAATCTCTGAAAATAACTGCACTATTTGAAAGATCAGTTATTTTGAATAACATTTTTTGAAGTGATTGTTTTAGTTAGATAGTTTTAGAGATTGACCAATAGTTTGTCATTAATTCTGTCTAAGTAATTAAATAGGTCTTTGAATTTTCAATAATCTGGACTTCTTAAAGGAAATCCAAAACAGTAACCAACCTTTCTCAGTCTCTTACAGCATTTGAAAATACCACATTAAGATGCTTGTCCCTTTTATTTAGTTCAGCAAAATTTCTTCTAGTTTCTTCTTTGGCATCATCGGAGCTGATCACAGTATTAGCCTTCAGGAATTTAACAGCAGCAGCTAGCCTTTGTTTCTTATTCCTTTTATCTACTAGATCTTTTGGCAGAGGTATTGGGGGGGATGCTGCAAATTCCTCTGCTTATTTTATCACATCCTCAACTTGCTAAGGTTGTACATCTTTGAACGACCACTTCCTTTTCTAGCATGTTGAACTTGTACAACTTTCTTAGAATATTGAGCATGCTTTCCCCTTTTAGAATATCTCACTTTTACAGCTCTTTTGGAAAACACCAGTGGTGTCTCCTCTTCATCACATTATGTTGGCTTGAGT
This sequence comes from Platanthera zijinensis, assembly GCA_039513925.1. Classification (NCBI taxonomy): domain Eukaryota; kingdom Viridiplantae; phylum Streptophyta; class Magnoliopsida; order Asparagales; family Orchidaceae; genus Platanthera; species Platanthera zijinensis. The sequence continues at coordinate 12,952,168 of CM077098.1, forward strand.
TCCCCCTAAGGTAAAGCAGCAGTTGTTTCATCTTGAACTGAAGTTGTTTTTTTAACTTCCCCTTGGTTGTCTGCAATCTATGGATTCAAACTCCATCAAAACATTTTCATTCTTAGCAATCTTGAATGGGTCTGGCACTTGTAGAGCGGATGAGACCTCTAATTTTTCATCTTCCTCCTGAATCTCCCACTTCTTAACCTCATCTATAAGGGAGGTGAAGAATGGCCTTGCCACAAAGGAGGAAGACATTTGTTAGAGCATGAACTACACAGAAGCAGTAAAGTCATCAAGCTGAGATTTCATATGATCAAAAGTTGTTTGTATATGATAAAAATGCTCATTCAAGAGAGCGGATATTGCACTGGAGGTCATATGTACTGCTTGAAGAATGATTGAATGTAGATTGGAAGGAGAGGAGGCTAGCACAGTGGAGGAAATGTGGTTTATTGTATAATTTTGAGGAGTAAAGGATGAAAGTTGTAGAACAGGCAATGAAATAGAATGTGGAATGGTGTGGTCTGGATGTTCTAAGGAGTGGAGATCAACCTGTGGAGATGATTGTCTTTGAGATCCAGGCTTAATGATTTTCCTGGTCCACTTCGAAAACAGAGCAATGGAAGTCTTTTCCTAGGAGGAATTGGTACTCCTTTGGATGTGAATAGACTGGAAATTTGTGTTTCAAAATTGACTCATGATAGCTATATAGACATTCTCCTTCTGGGCATACTTATGTGAGATTAGGTTAAGAAGACATTGCCCCAGTTTATTTTCTTTCCCAGAACTATGCCCCCATCAGATGCAATTGTGCCCTGGGAATTGCATCATGTGCAGAGATCTTACACAGCAGAAGCTTCCCCCACAATGTCAGCCAGGAGCGTGTATTCTTCAGAGAGGTCATTTTTCTTAAGATGAATGGGCTTGTCCTTGGAAAAATTCATAATTTTGAGAGCTTCCTTAATCTATGACAATGATAACTCTGAAATCTTCTCCTGGCAACAAATCAAATGTTTCTTGTACCATCTCAGCAGTGATCCGGACTTCTTGTCCAGATATAGTTCCTTTCAACGAGCCATCCTCGTCACATTGAACATGTGTTATAAATTCTTTTAACTCGACTTCTAATAATTTGCACCGAGTGGTTAACAGTTTGTTAAGGCCCGATTACCTGAGAAATTTGAATATCCCTTAGAACATATCAGCTGCATCATTGAACGACTCTAAATCTACACTAAATCCTAAGTTCGTCTTTGGCGCCATTTTTGTTCCTGCAAACACACTTGACAAACAAGATGGAGTGAAAGCAAGAGAGAAGAGAGCGGACAAGATGAAGAGTTTGAAAATGTATTAAGTTATAACAATAGTCTGGTATAAGAAGATGATACGTCGAATATTATGGCACAAGACGATGCACTTTAGGAAAGAGTCGACGCAGCGCGCTAAAAATCTCTCTAAGGAAAGAATTCTACGCACGCTTATGAAGTTGACCCTGCGTTGACTTGTATTCGACGAAGCTTCGAGTATACAATATCAGTTCTTCTGTCGACGCATGCGTCGAGTTGTATCGACGTTGCGTTGAATAGGTTCAGACTCTTTATAATCTATCACTCTTGACGTTGCATTAAGTAGAAATCGATGTTACGCTGATTTTTCTATTCGACGTGACGTCGAATATAGACATATCAATTTTAAGTCTTATGTTATTTTTCCTATAAATTAATCTTTATAGAAAATATATTTTGTATATGTTATGATGTGCTTTATTGTGCATCATCAAGCATTCTCAATGCATTGATGAAGTGTTTGTTTAACTTATCAAGGGTCTTTGTGAAGATATCATCCTTTTGATCTTCAGTGAACACGTATTGAAGAGAAATTTTTTTTTTTTCTACATTGTCCCTAAGAAAGTGATGTCTAATTTCTATGTGTATTGTTCTGTTATGGAGCACGGATTGGAGTGAATTAAGATTGCAATTGAGCTATCACAAATTATTGTGGAGTTTTTGATGGAAAGATTGTAATCCATTAATTGATTTTGTATTCATAATATTTGTGAGCAACGACTTCCAGCTGCTATATACTCAGCTTCAGCTGTGAAGACTGAAGTTTGTTTCTTGTTGAACCAAGAAATCAGTCTAGCATTCAGGAATTGACAAGTTCCTGAAGTACTTTTTTATCCAACCTATAACCAGCATAATCTGCATATGAGTAGCCTATTAGCTCAAATTCAGATTCTGCTAGGTACCATAAGCCAAGTTCAGGTGTACTCTTTAAATATCTTAGAATTCTTTTTACTGAACTTAGGTGTGAATCTTTAGGGTCTACCTGAAATCTAGTACATACACATGTGACAAACATTATATCTGACCTACTGGTTGTTAGATAAAGGAGAGAGCTTATGATTGCTTTATAAGCCTTTTTGTCAATTAAGATTGACCAGACTCATCCTTATCAATTACAACATTGGTAGTCATGGGGTTCTCATGGTGAAGGCATTTTTCATCTCAAACTTTTTAATTAGCTCTTCAGTATACTTGAATTGGGATATGAAGATGGCTTCATCATTTTGTTTCACTTGGAGACCAACTTGAATGATAGCTCTCTCATGCTACTTATCTCAAATCTAGATTGCATTAAATCAGCAAACTTTTTGCAAAGTCTTGGATCTGTTGAGGCAAATATAATATCATTCGCATAGATTTGAACTATTATCAGTTGTTGTTTATGTGTTCTTGTGAATAGAGTTTTATCCACCTTTCCTCTTATGAATGAGTGTTTTAAAAGGAAAGTGGACAAGGTTTCATTTCAAACTCTTTGAGTTTGCTTTAGACTATACAATGATTTATTTAGTTTAAAAACATGAGAGGGAAAATATGGATTGATAAAACCTGAATTATGTTCTACATAGACATCTTCTTAAAGAGTGACATTAAGGAAGGCACTCTTGACATCCATCTGATAGACCTTGATCTTCTTGAAAGCAGCATAAGCAAGGAATAGCCTTATTGCTTCCAGTCTGACAACTGGTGCAAAAGTCTGGATGTAGTATATTCCCTCTTCTTGCTTATATCTCTGAGCAACTAGTCTGGCTTTGTTCCTAATTATTACTCCATTGGAATCCAACTTGTTTTTATATACTAATTCTGTTCCAATGATTGGATAATTTCTAGGTCTATTGACTAGTGTCCAGACCTTGTTCCTTTCAAACTGAGCTAGCTCTTCCTGCATGATAACAATCTAGTGAGGGTTATTGTCAGCTTCCTCAAACTTCTTAGGTTCATGTTGGGAAAGGAACCAGTGCAGCATAGCCTCAGTTGACAGTTGGTTCCTGCTCTTGACTCCAAGAGTCATGTCTCTTATCACTTGAGAATGGAGGTGATTCTTAAAAATTACTCTCTCAGGATCTGTTCTAGCTATATCAAGTACAAAATCAATTTCTTCAGGAGCTTCTTCTTCAACAAAAGTTTCAGGTGCAACAACCTGTTCATAATCATGAAGATTCCCTTATGTTGTTTCTGGTTCATGAAATTCATCTTCATCAAAGGGAATACCAGCACTGTCCAGCTAATGACAGTGCTCTTTAGATGAACCTTCATCATTGTCCTTGATATATAGTTGCTCCAACTCAGTAACAGGAAATTTTTCTTCCTGATAGAAAATGAATTAGCTTCATTAAAGACTATGTGTGAACTCTTCTATTTTTAGAGTCATTTTATTATAGCACATATATATCTTGCTTGATGATGAATATCACAAGAAGATGTCATAATCAGCCTTCTTATCAAATTTGACAAGATGGCTTTTATCATTTTTCAATAAAACAAGTGCATCCAAATATCTTAAAATATGAAACTATATGTGTTTTTCTTTTCAGAATCTCATAGGGACTCTTTAGCTTGGTCTTATGCATGAGACTTTTATTCAAAACATAATTGATAACGTTAACTGCTTCAACCCAAAAGGACTTAGGCAAGTTTGACGCAACTAGTAATGTCCTTCCTGATTCAATTAGGATTCTATTTTTCCTTTTAGCTACTCAATTTTGTTGAGAAATACTAGGAGCTGAAAAGCTTTGTCTTATCCCTTCATTCTCACAGAATCTACAGATTAACTGAATTTCAAAATTTATGTCATGCTCATTTCTGATTACAGAAACTTGAGTGTTGAATGCAGATTGAACCTATCTAGTGAAACTTGAGAGGATCTTGAAAATGTCAGACTTGGCTCTCAGAAAAAACACAACTAAATCTAGAAAAATCATCTCATATGACTAGGGTAAAAGATTTTCCTCCTAAGCTCTGAGTGAAAATTGGACCAAATAGGTCAATATGCAATAGTTAGACTGTTTTGGGAGAATCATCCTTGTCAATTGATTTGAATGAAAATTTAATTTATTTTCACATTCATGGATTTATTTTTCTATACTTATCTTTTGGCAAGTCTCTCACCAAATTTTTTTTGACTAGCTTGACTATGATCTTATGATTTAAATGACCAAATTTCCTATGTCAAATCTCATTTTTGTCCGTCTGCATTAAATAGATAGAACTTCTTTGAGTATGATCTAAAGTCAACTACATACATAATGTCTTTCCTAAAGACATATTACTATTACATTTGACTTGGTGTTAATTATTTGGCATAAGTTGTGGGTGAAGACAACCTTATATTCATCATCACAAAGTTGGTTGATGCTAATAAAATTATATTGAAGTCCTTCAACATATACTACTTTAGAAAAAGAGATATCTTCAATTCTGATCATATCATAGTTTTTGATTTGACCGTAGTTGGAGTCATCAAAGATTACCTTAAGGTCATCTTTGGCCTTATAATGTTCCAGCAGATTCTTCTGCCCAGTCATATACCTGGAGCAGCCACTATCCAAATACCAAAGTTGGTCTGTGGATGAACAGCTCCTAACTTGCACAAGTAACTAAACATTAGTTGGGACTCGGGTTACCTTGGACCCATTATGTATACCATTATAGGGGGTTATGAAAGTGTAAGTAGGACTTTCATGGAACCCCTTAAGATGGAAGAGTGTTGATCTGTTAAACAAACATCAGTAGAAGGATGTAGGAGAAGGATAATTGAGTGAGTTTATTCTTCCACAAGGGGGTATTTATAACATTACAGAGGGGTGCCACGTCATCAATCCGTGTGCACCAATAATTCTAATAATAAAAACGTACAAAAAAGGATACCTAATTACTACTAATATTCTAATTAATGGTAATATTCAACTCTCCCCCTCAAGTTGAGAATATATATTTATCATTCCCAACTTGTCAATATTATTGTTGAAGTTGTCACTGCTTAGCCCTTTAGTGAAGACATCGGCAAGTTGATCAAAAGAGTTTACGAACGGAGTGCAGATATTTCCCTTGTCAAGGTGATCCCTGATGAAGTGTCTATCAACTTCCACATGTTTGGTTCTGTCATGCTGGACTGGATTGTGAGCAATACTGATGGCAGCCTTGTTGTCACAGTAGATAGTAATAGGATTGTCCACTTGAAGACCTATATCTCGAAGAATAGCCTTCAACCAAAGTCCCTCGCAAACACCTTGTGCCATAGCCCTATATTCTGCTTCAGCACTTGATCGTGCAACAACATTCTGCTTCTTGCTTTTCCATGAAACTAGATTACCTCCTACAAAGGTGCAATACCCAGTGGTAGACTTTCTATCATCTTGACTACCAGCCCAATCAGCATCTGTAAATACTTCAACCTTTGGTGATTGGTTGTTTTTGAACAAGATTCCACGACCTGGTGCCTTTTTTAGGTACCGTAACACCCTAAAGGCCGCCTGCTGATGACGAATGGTAGGTGAGTGCATGTACCTGCTTAGAACACCCACAGCATAGGTAATGTCAGGACGAGTATGAGATAAGTATATGAGTCGTCCAACCAAACGTTGATATTTTAAAGCATCAACTTTTTCTCCACTAGTATCTGCATCAATTCTGTGATTAGCCTCAATAGGGGTGTCCGCAGGGGAACACCCAAGCATCCCAGTTTCTTCTAGAAGATCCAAAGTATACTTTCTTTGGGAGATGAAGATCCCTTGTTCAGATCTTGCAACTTCAATTCCCAAGAAATACCTCAGCTTTCCAAGATCTTTAACTTCAAATTCTCTGCTTAGTTGCTCTTTTAGGTGAATGATCTCCTCCAAGTAATCCCCAGTGATGATGATATCATCCACATATACAATAAGGATAGCGATTAGATTACCCTTCCTTTTGACGAAGAGAGTGTGATCAGCTTGGCTTTGAATGTATCCAAGTTTAAGCATGAACGTGTAGAACCGTCTGAACCATGCTCTCGGAGACTGTTTTAAGCCGTACAAGGCTTTTAGGACACGGCATACCTTTTTCTCGGGCCCTTTGATAACAAGGCCAGGAGGAGTGTCCATGTAAACTTCCTCTTCCAGATCACCATTCAAAAAGGCGTTCTTGATGTCGAACTGAAGAAGATCCCATCCTCGATTCACAGCACAAGAGAAAAGAATACGGATTGTGTTCATCTTCGCAACAGGAGCAAAGGTATCTTGGTAGTCAATACCCTGAGCCTGGGTATAGCCCTGAGCCACTAAACGAGCTTTGTACCGCTCCACTATACCATCCTGGTTTTGTTTGACTGTGAAGACCCAGCGGGATCCAACGGTTCGCTTCCCAGGGGGAAGATCAACCAGTTGCCATGTGTTGTTTTTGTGCAAGGCACGCAATTCCTCTTCCATTGCCTGTTTCCATTCAGGCACCTGAATAGCCTCCTGCCATGTCTTAGGAATCATAATAGATGAAAGAGATGAGATAAAAGCTTTATGGGCTGGAGAGAGGTGAGAATAACTGATGTAGTTGGCAATAGGATATTTGGTGCTACCTTGTTTACCAAACAGCTGGGCAAGAGGAATATGAAGGTCATCCTCGGAATCTGGTGAGGAGGCAGTCACCGGCACTGGAGAAACATCCACGGACTGTCCTTGCTCGTCAGTTTTGGGGCGGCGAGAGTAAGTGTATAATATAGGTGGAGCGGAGGTGGAAACAATAGGAAGAGAAGATTCGATGGGAGCAGCGGCAGAGGAAGGAGAAGAGGTGACAACAATAGGAGAAGAGGTGACAACAATAGGAAGGGGAGACTCGATGGTCTCGTCATCGGTAGAGATCTCCCCCTGACGAGGGCCAAAGTAGGACTCCCCCTCGCGAAAGGTAACATCCACGGTGCAATAATATCGATGAGTCGGAGGATGATAACACCGATACCCTTTGGTAGTAGGGGAGTATCCAACGAAAACACACCGGAGGGAACGAGCATCCAGCTTATCGCGATGCGGAGTATGAACATGGACAAAACAAACGGAGCCAAAAATGCGTGGGGGAAGATGAGAAGTGTGAACCACGTGGTTTTGGGCAAGACGAGATAGAGGCGTATCAAAGGAGAGGGCGCGAGACGGAAGCCGATTAATGAGATGCGCGGCGGTGAGAACGGCATCACCCCAGTAGGATTTGGGAAGGTGCATTGCAAGGAGTAAACACCGAGCCACCTCCAGCAAGTGGCGATTCTTTCGCTCGGCCACCCCATTTTGGGTTGAAGTATGAACACACGTGGTTTGATGCAGGATGCCATGATTGGCAAGATAGGCGCCGAACTTACCCCGGTCATCATACTCCCCACCATTATCACTACGAAGCACACGAATAGTCCCTCCAAATTGTTGGGAGACCATTTTATGAAAATTTTGAAAACAGGGAAAAACATCACTTTTTTGTTTCAGCAAATATAACCACGTAGTGCGGGAGTGACAATCAATAAACGTAACAAACCATTTATAACCAGATAAGGATGTTACCCTGGAGGGTCCCCAAACATCAGAATGAATAACATCAAAAGGTTGTAAACTAGGAACAGAAAGATGACGTGTTTTTTGACGAACATGCTTAGACAGCTCACAAGCATCACAAGAAAAAGAGCGAAGTACATGAGTAAAGGCAGGAAACAGTTTAGTAAGATATAAAGGGGAGGGATGACCCAAGCGTTGATGCCAGCGTCGGACATCGTGGAGAGTAGGAGCTTTGGTGGAAGATAGAGCACTGGGAGAAGCGTGGTTGAGCAAGTATAGTCCGCCAACATTTCTACCACTGCCAAGCGTCCGCCTCGTAGCCAGATCCTGAAAAACACAAACATCAGGGAAAAAAGTTACAGAGCAGTTTAAGGAAGTAGTCAAGTGACTAATAGAAAGCAAATTTCGAGGAAAAGACGGGACATGTAACACTGAGGAAAGTGATAGGTCAGGAGAACAAGATACAGTCCCTTTACCAGCAATGGCGGAGAGAGAGCCATTAGCAGCAATAACCTTATCACGACCAGAAAGAGGAGTATATGAGGTAAAACCTGAGGCAGAGCCAGTCATGTGGTCTGTCGCACCGGAGTCGATAATCCACTCAGAGGGGGTGGAAGACACAGCATGAGCACTAGTCAGACCAGAAGTGGCAACGGCAGCATGAGAGGCAACGGGAGTAGACTCTGTGTGGGAGCGTAGCATACGACGGAAGGCCTCTAACTCGGCCACAGATAAACCGCCAGCGGGTTCCTCCAGAACCTCAGTAGAGTGCGCAGAAGACTGAAAACGGTCACCAGAAAAACGACCACCACCACGATGTCCACCCCTACCACGAGTACCAGAACCACGACCGGCTGGTGCAAGGTGTGGATGTAGTCGAAAACAGGAGTCTTTGATGTGACCTTTCTTCCCACAGTGACTGCAAACAGGAGGGGGGCCTCGAGAAATCCCGGCTAGCGCAGAGTGATCAGTAGTAGGGCCAAGAGTGCGTCGACGGTTCTCATCGCTGAGGAGCATGCCGAAGGCTTCTCGAAGAGACGGAAGAGGCTCACGGTGAAGGACATGCAGACGAACAGCGTCAAACTCCATGCTGAGCCCCATCAGAAACACATGAATGCGGAAGCGATCTTTATCTCTCTGTAGGGCTATGGCATCAGCCGTACAAGCAGCAGTAAAGGTGTTGAAGAAGTCGAGTTCCTGATAAAGGCGCTCAAACTCAGAGTAATAGGCGGCAACGGTCATGGTGCCTTGCTTGAGCTCGAGGACACGGCGAGTGAGTTCATATATTTGCATCGAACTGCCCGCCTGGGAGTAGGTGTCACGGGCGCGAGACCAGATGTCGTAGGCAGAATCCAAAAGCATATAGCTGCGGTACACCTGAGGGGACATGGAGTGAAGTAACCACGAGACTACCAGGGAGTTGTCCGCATCCCATTTTTTCCAAGAGGGATCGGCACGTGGGGGCTCCATTGTGGTACCATCAATAAGACCATACAACTGGTGACTGCGAATAGCATGTTGGGCAGCCCGGGACCATTCCAGGTAGTTCGTGCCATCTAAGGCAACGGTAGTGATCTTCAATGAGCCAGACGATCCATGACTCCGGGGAGGATCGACGGTCAAACTGGTATGTCCGCTGGACAGAGGAGGTGATATACCGGGAAGAGTACCGGACTGAGAAGCCGAGGAGACGGCTGATTGATCTTCCATTAAAAAAAAAATTATGTCGACAGAGAACACCTTCGACGAGTGTCCCTTAGATCATAACGCCGGACGGGACACAAGAGGATGCGAGCATGGCGGCTCCGGTTTCCCCCATGTAGAAAACGGCCGGAGACACGAGGGAAGGAGGCGGCAACATAGGGATCCAGCCGCTCAAGCCAGCGCTAGAAGCCGGCTGGATCCCGGCAGAGGAAGCAACCGCGGAGCCGGCGGGAAGAGGCCGACGGAGGCCTGAGGGAGAGGCGAGGCCGGCGGATCCCTGGGAGCCCGCAAAAAAAAACTGCGGGAAGAAGGCGGCGGGACAGGCGGAGTCGGCGGGCTGGCGGGATCGGCGGATCGCTACTCCAGCGGGGCCTGCGGGTCGCTACTCCAGCGGGGCCAGCGGGCCGGCGGCGGAACGGCGAGATCGGCCGGTATCCAGCGGGATAGTGCCGGAAGGGGGCGAGCGGTGCGTGCGGGCCGACGTGCGTGAAGGCGAGTACGGGATGAGCGGGGCGTGCGGGAATGAGAAATTAGGGCGATGTAACCTGGCTCTGATACCAAGTAGAAGGATGTAGGAGAAGGATAATTGAGTGAGTTTATTCTTCCACAAGGGGGTATTTATAACATTACAGAGGGGTGCCACGTCATCGATCCGTGTGCACCAATAATTCTAATAATAAAAACGTACAAAAAAGGATACCTAATTACTACTAATATTCTAATTAATAGTAATATTCAACTACATCTTCTAGCATCATGTTCAATTGACTGTATGTTATATTATAATTGTTAACTGGGAAGTTGCTTCGACTAGAACTCGACGCAATAGTATAGATACATCGATATGAAGTCGACGTTGGCATAAAGTTGCGTAGAGAAGATGCTTACGCAGCTTCATATGTTGATGCAGCTTCATATGAAATTGACGCATGCTTCAAGTTTTTAGAAATGTTAACCTTTGAAGCTTTGTTATATATGGGCTTCTTTCCTAAGATACTTGGATTGTTGAATGAGCTAACCTTATTAAAAACTGTGAGTTTATCAAAATCATCAACTATAATGATGATGAGTTGTTTTTTCTTGGCTTTGATAAAAGCTAGAGGATTTTTCCAAGCAGGTGTATTGGAAGTTTTTCCTGAACTTGTTGGGTCAGCTCCTAATCCTAAATTTTTGAACCTCACTGAGAGATCCTCAAATATATTTTTGAGCTTTTGACTCCTGCTATTCAGTGAGTCCGCAAAGACTTTTTCCTTTGCAAGATCTTCTTTCAAATATCTGTTTTCTAACATTAATTCATGAATTTGTTGTTTCGTTTTTCCTAATTCTATTCTAAGTTGATTGTCCTGAAAGACTTGCTCCTCATCAGGCCTCTCATCTCTTAGTTTTTTTATTTTATTCTAAGTGTTTTTATTTGTTTCTCTGCCTCAAGATGATCTTGACAAAAAACTTTAAAATAGTTTTTGAAATCATTTAAATAGAAATTAATATTATCAAAGCAAGATATCTGATCTTCTTCATCATCAGAGAATGCTTCCAAAGTCATCAGGTAGACTTTTTCAGCAGCAGCTTCTTCTTCAGTCTCAAAAGAGAAACTTGACTCTGAGTCTGAATCACTCCAGGTTTCAACAATGAAACATCTTTCATTCTTCTTGTAGTTCCTTTTGAAAGACTGTTTTTACGCTCCTTCTTACTGGCTTGATTCTTCTGGTCTTCAGGACACTCAGGAGTTATGTGCATTGGCTTCCTACATGCAAAGAAGATAGGCCCCTTGTTTGGAATTTTATCAAACTTTAGTTTGCCAGCAACACTTTCTCTTCTTTAGGATTCTTCAAACTTTATTCACCTTCTGAACCTTCTGGCCAGAAGGTTAAACATCTCCTCTTCTATGGTTGAGGGCTCTCCATCAGCTGCCTTTAGGGAAATAGACTTTTCCCTTAAAGTTGAAACTTTTCCTTTCCTTCAATCTCAGCCTTCTTCAGGAGCAGCTCATAGAAATTTAACATGCCCAGCAAGGCATTGGTGGTGATTTCTCGGTGGCATCTGTACTCTCTAATGACCCAGATCCTTGAGTCTCACGTGTTTGGGAAGCACATGAGTAGTTTATCATTGACCTTAGTCAGTGAGATCTATTTATCTAGTTCTTTGAGCTTATTGACAATTATACTGAACCTCTCATACATTTTAGCAACATTTTCCTCTGACTTCTTCAGGAAATTCTCATATTGGGAGATGAGAAAAGACCTCTTGTCTTTCCTTTCCTCAAAACTGTCGTCAACAATTCTGGACAAGGATCCCAAATTTCCTTTGCAGATTAGCAGTCAGCAACCTTCTGGAAAACTTCATTTGACATAGTAGACACCAAGATATTCATTGCCTTGACATCTCAGTCTTTTATCTTCTTTTCTCCTTCTGTCCATTCAGCATTGGAAACAAGCTTTTGTGTTGTGTTCCCACTGATATCTTTTTTTACGGTATTGGAGGTCTTGTCAAAATGGCATTGAATATATCTTCATCAATAGAATTCATATATAATTTTATTTTGCTCTTCTAGAGTGTAAACTTTTCTAAGTTACACATTGGTGGTCTTGTGCACGCAAATCTTTTAAAGTTATTATTAGAACTTATTTTTGAAAAATAAGTTTATATAATAATGTGTATCTTTGCAACTGTTCAGATCTATATGATCAAGGTGTTAACTTTTATTTGATCAACTATCTCTAATACCAAATGAAAGGATGAACAGTTGTAACTTAAACCTCTGAGAATTCTCAAGAGGGGAGTGAATAGAAATTTAAAATATTTACTAACAAACTATTTGCTAAGTTTAAACAATCTTAGATTAGCATCTACAATCACGGCCACAAAAAAGTAAGCAAGTGCAGAAATAAAAATAAATTAAATACAGATAAAGACTCAATCGATTCTTAAGCCCCCAGGCAGAAAAGGCTTAGATTGGGTTCGAGAGTCTCCAGCTAAAAAGATTTTGTCTCCATAAGAAGGTAGTGTCATCCCGCAGGTAGTGGAAAAGAGGAGTACCCAAATTTATTGGGGAACCTCAATAAAAACATTTTCTATTGTCTGGATGATCTACTTCATAGTCTAGCTTGTGTTTTTTATATTTATGTTTACTTTATTGATATCCCTTTCTTATTTCTTCTTGTGATTTGAGATATCAAATTTTATTCTCTATTCGCCCCTCTCTAGGAATATATTCGATATTTTTCCACCCTTTCAATAATCCATATAAACATCAACTCTACTATGTTTGAACCGCGTTTGGGGAACATCATGATCTATAATAGGGGTAACGGGGTTGTAGTCATTTTTCCTAGGGGGTGTCGTCCAAAGGGGGGTTCCCTACAACATTCATAGACTAACTTTGGTCCCATTAAGAAGAGTGGAGGAGTCTGGGAAATAGGGTTTATAAATTGTTGGAACCCCTAAGTGATTTGGGCTAGATTGCCTTCTTAGGTTGTGACCCATGTTGTATAGAAAAGTCAAATTTTATGTGTTTCTTAAGTCTAGGCCATGTCCTTAGAGTCAACAGTACAAAAGATCAGCCTTCATCACTGCCAGAGACTCAAGATTTAGAGAAATCAAGATTTAGAGAATGAGATCTACGTTCGTCGATCTCAGATCGACGATAGTCGTACTCAGCTCGACCAACTCAGAGATAAACTTCTCTGAACAGAGTTCGTCGATCTCTATTCTCAGGTCGACGATAGACGTACTCAGCTCGACCAACTCAGAGATAAACTTCTCTGAACAGAGTTCGACGATCTCTATTCTCAGGTCGACTAATACTTCATCTCTCAACGCCAAAGATCACTCAGCGCCAAAATGAACTCAGTGACATAATTACCTCAAAACCAAAGCTGTTCTCAGGTCAACGGACTTAGAGCACAGAACAAGAAGATTTCGTCAAGTAGCAGTCAGCTATTCAGAGTTCGACGATCTTGTAACTCAGCTCGACGAACAGCAATACTTAGCTCGACGAACTATGGACTCAGCTCGACGAATTCTGTCTTCTGGTCGACGATTCCAGACTAAGTTATTTCCTTCCTTCTGTTCTTATTATATTGCAGTAATTCCTGTGTAATTAATGCTCTAACATTCTCTGAATATTACCGTTAGACAGAGCATTAATTACGGTCTTCATCAGTATTATTGTCTGCCATTTTTTCAATGAAACAGTTGGGGAAAGTAATCAATGTCGTGTAATTCTCAACGTCATCAGCATTGATTACAGGAGTAATTTGAAAATTCAAAAGGTCGTCGACAAACTAATGAGTCCTCATTCTGCTGAAAGAACAAGACACACGACATCAACAATATACAGAGATAGAAAATCTTGTTCTTCTTCATCTGTCCTCAGTCTGCTCCAAGACTTTCCAAGAGACAAACATACTTATCAGTCTAGAAGCCTGTTGTCGAGCGATCATCAAAGCTGAAGGCCTACACCCTTGAACAAAGCTTCCACTCCTGAACCATTCAAGATCTCAGGGGGAGCTTTGACAACAAATAAGAAACCACACAGTCTTCTCATTTTGACTTGAGAAAAGAAGACTTACATCACTCTCTCATTCCCACCTCTGTATAGGGTTTTAATTCCCTTCAAAATTATTCTGGTTGCAAGTCTCCTTCCAAAAGACTTGGGTTGGTTTTTGAGCACCTTATCAAAAGCTCATTGGTGACAGTCACCTGATCAAAACCTGTAGTGGATTCCTACCAAGGGTGGTAGAAGAGTGGATGTACCCAGTTTGGGGAACCACTATAAATTTCTTGTGTCATCTGGTTGCTCTTTCTTTTTTGTTTTTGTTGTGCCTGTGTTAGTTAGATATTCTGTGATCTTTGATTTACTTTAATCTGTGATAGTTAGATATAGTTGTTAAAGGTAAAGATAGTATATTATTAACAAAGAAAATTTTAAAAACACACAGACATACTCTATTCACCCCCCCCCCCCCCTCTAGAGTATATCAGATCTAACCCTAACTTTCAATTGGTATCAGAGGAGGTTCTTTTGGTTGTACAAGCTAACCCTTGAACCAAAGATTCTAAGTTAGATCTGTTCTCTTACATCTTCTAGATCTATACAGCATGGCACAGAACAAAGAATATACAAGCACCAGACCTCAGTGTGTAACTTGTCCAAGTTCACACTCTGGAAGGCAAGAATCAGACTCTACAATTATTAGATATCACTAGTACTGTAAATGCTAGGATCAACAATAGTAAACTAGGATTAGGTGTCTCCCCTATTAATCCACCTATAATTCAGAAAAACAATCTTTCCAAACCAATAAAATTTATATCCGACAAAGAAATGAAAAATACTGAACAGGTCAATAGGGTTAATAAAGTTCTTGAACAGATTGAAATTAAAAATAACCTCAATAACCAGAAAAACAAAAATAACAATGTTCAGCAATTATCGTCGAACGCAGATCGACGATATAAGAACAGATCGTCGAACTCAGAACGACGATCTCTGAACGCAAACTTGAGTAATAATCATTCTTCGATCTATGATCGACGATATCAGTATGGTTCGTCGAACAGAGATCGACGATTTTGGTACTCCAAGAATAAATACTCTCATTCTTCAAGTAGAGATCGACGATCTCATCAAACATCGTCGAGCTCAGTTCGACGATCCAACCAGAAATCGTCGATCCCAGATTTTAACAACAGAAATCCAAATTCTAAGAGCAACTTTAATCCCTTTAGCACATGGATAATACCACCCAGAAGATATCATCCCAAAGGCTATAAGGATCAACCTGAATGCTCATATATTTCAAGTTATTCTTATGTAAATCAACAAGGACCCAAGGTCACCTGGATAAAGAACAACAAAGTGTTATACTTGCAGATGAAGACCTATCCAGCATATAATCAACACTGGTATCTGGATAGTGGCTGTCAAGCACATGACAGGCAGCAAGGACAACTTAATTGACTATAAGTCCAAGCTGGGACCAAAGGTCATCTTTGGTGATTCAAATTGTGGCCAAACAAAGGGCTATGGCAAAATCAGGATTGGAGCTGTAACTTTCAAGAAAATTGCCTATGTGAGTGGACTGAAGCACAATCTCATCTTCATAAGCCAACTCTGTGATGAAGGTTATCAGGTATCATTCAGCTCTGAATCCTGTACTATTACCTCAAGAGAAAACAAACCAGTTTTAATTGGCAGTAGACAAGGAAATATATATTTAGTTAATTTCTACTCTATTACTTCAGATATATGTCTGCTTAACATAGTTAATAGTCAAAATGACTTATGGTATAAGAGATTATGACATGTAAATCTGAAAAACATTGCTAGGCTATCTAAGGACAACCTTGTGAGAGGTTTACCTTCTGGCCCCTACAAGAAGAAAGGCCTCTGCAGGGCTTGTCAACTAGGCAAGCAAACTAAATCTAGTTTTAAATCCATTAATAAGAGTGATTCACCTAGGATTTTGTACTTACTACATATGGACCTTTTTTGCCCTGTTGCTGTACAAAGCCTAGGAGGGAAGTCTTGTACCTTAGTGGTTGTAGATGACTTCTCCAGATTCACTTGGGTTTTCTTTTTGAGAGCAAAGTCAGATACTTTTCAAGTTCTTACAGATTTTCTCAAGAACATACAGATTGAGTATTCTACTCAAATTGCATTGATCAGAAGTGATCATGGCACTGAGTTTGAGTCTCTTCTTATGCTAGAGTTCTGTAGGAAAGAAGGTATAAGACACTGCTTCTCAGCTCCTAGAACTCCTCAACAAAATGGAGTAGCTGAAAGGAAAAATAGAACACTCATTGAAGCTGCAGGCACATTACTTGCAGATGCTTATATGCCCCTATCCTATTTGGCAGAGGCAGTGAGCACAGCAAACTATGTCCTGAACAGAAGCTTGATACACAAACTAAAACATAAGACCCCCTATGAATTGCTCAAAGGAAAGAAACCAATAATTAACTATTTTAAAGTTTTTGGTTGTGTATGCTATATTCATAATAATGACAAAAAACACATTAGAAAGTTTGAAGCAAAGGCTGCAGTATGAATTTTTCTAGGATATTCCCAAATCAGCAAAGCTTATAGGGTTTTTAATAAATCCACATTGAAAATAGAAGAATCCATGCATGTTATATTTGATGAGACTAACATGTTTTACAAGGAGAAAGAAATTTCTACCAGAAACCCTTTGCAGGTAAACAACTTGTGTGAGAAATTGGATGAATTAAAATTTACATCTCAGTCTTCTCAACAAGCCAATGAAGAAAGTGATGAAGAAAATCTGGATGCAGTTGAACCCCCCACAACAACAGAAGTAATTCCACAAGAGGAATCCTTCCCAAATATTGTTGCTGAACCAACTCTACCTACTGATCTTGTCACACGTAGGGATCATCCCAGATCCCAAGTGATTGGAGACATAACAGTAGGTGTACAGACAAGGCATCAACTTAACCGGGACTTGATGCATGCATGTTTCCTCTCTCAAATTGAGCATCGATCTATATCTGATGCAGAGCAAGATCCCCACTGGATCATTGCAATGCAAGAATAGCTCAATCAGTTTGAGAGATGCAGGGTTTGGGATTTGGTTCCAAGACCAAAAGACTACGTAGTCATTGGAACCAAATGGGTATTCAGAAATAAACTTGATGCCCAAGGTGTGATTGTGAGGAACAAGGCTAGGCTTGTTGCTCAAGAGTATAAATAAGAGGAAGGGATTGACTATGATCAAACCTTTGCTCCAGTTGTCAGGCTAGAAGCAATAAGGAATTCCTGGCCTATGCTTCATTCAAAAAGTTCAAAGTCTATCAAATGGATGTGAAGAGTGCCTTCTTGAATGGGGAACTTAAAGAAGAGGTTTATGTTGAACAGCCTCCAGGCGTTATTTCTCCAACTCATCTCTCTTTTGTGTTTAAGTTGCACAAGGCTCTCTTTTGTTTAAAGCAAGCTCCAAGAGCTTGGTATGAGACCCTAGTCAGCTTTCTATTAGAGCATGGTTTTTCAAGAGGCATAGTTGATAGGACTTTTTTTACCAAATTGCATCATGATAAAATACTGTTAGTACAAATATATGTAGATGATATAATATTTGGCTCTACTGATCCCAAATTATGCAAGAGATTTTCTAATCTAATGCATTCAAAATTTGAGATGAGTAGCATGGGTGAGCTTTCCTACTTCCTTGGTATCCAAGTGAAGCAGCTCCCTGATGGCATCTTCATTTCCCAGGCTAAATATGTCAGAGCTTATAAAGAAATTTGGGATGGCTGATGCCTCAGCAAAGAAAACACTCATGCCTACAAATGTTGTACTAGACTCTGATGCACATGGGAAACCTGTGGATCAGAAACTATATAGGGGCATTGTTGGATCCCTACTATACCTTACAGCAAGCAGACCTGATATTATGTTTGCTACATGCCTTTGTGCTAGGTTCCAGGTGAACCTTAAAGAATCTCATCTAGTTTTTCTAAAAATAATTTTGAGATATAAAGGATTGTCCTAGTCTAGGTCTCTGTTATCCTACTGAGTCAGAGTTTGAGTTAACTGGATACTCAGATGCTGACTTTGCCGGATGCAGAGTGGACAGAAAAAATATCTCAGGAACTTGTCAGTTCCTTAGTATGAGATTAGTGTCTTGGTTTTGCAATAAGCAGTCATCTGTGTCTACATCAACTGCTGAAGCAGAATATATTGCAGCTGGCAGTTGCTGTTCCCAAATGCTGTGGATTCAAAACCAACTACTGGACTATGGTCTCAACTTAAATAATTCAACATTAATGTGTGATAACACAAGTGCTATAGTCATAGCACAAAATCCAGTTCATCACAGCAGAACTAAGCATATAGACATTAGTCATCATTTCATTAGAGAGTGTGTAGACAAAAATAAAATTAATCTTGTCTATATCTACACTGATTTACAAAGAGCTGATATCTTCACTAAACCTCTGGATGAAAGAAATCACTTGTTCTTCATAAATCAGCTTGGAATGATAAATGGAGAAGAATTAGTTTAATTTCTGTCTGCACTCGACGAATTTTTCAAAGTTCGTCGAACGGAGATCGACGAACTGGGGAAGTTTGTGAGATATTCGTCGCACGGTGATCGACGAACTCTCTATGTGAAGTTAGTTTCGTCGAACTGAGATCGACGAACCTACTTCAAAAAACTTTCGTCGAACGAAGATCGACGAAATGTCTTCAACCCTTCAGACTGAGATCGACGAAACATTTAAGTCCAAATTATTTTGTCGACCTCAGATCGAAGATCTATTCATTTTTCATGGAACGGAGTCTGTCGGTTCATATTCAGGAAAACACTATATTTAGGTTTTCTTCGACCTCCGTCCCGCGCTTTCAGTTCTCTTGCACTTGATCTTCGACTTTTCTTGCAGGTATTCTCATGGCGATCCTCGCAGGCTCTCTTGCAGCGATGAAGTTTGATACAGGATTCGATCTGGATTTCGAATCCTTCCAATACCCTGATCCCGTATTCGTGAATATTCAGCAAACACTAGAAGACCAACATCTCAAGACTTTGTTATCAACACGCATCAAAATCTGTGGAACAGAGATCAGGGAATGGGTCTATACATCTACCACGGAGGAGAACGTGATGACAGGGACTATCAGTGGTAATGTCATCTCCCTCACTCCCGCAGTTTTAACTGAAATATTTGGATTGCATAATGGTGAGGAGGAATTAGAAATTGAAACTGAAGAGTTTGATATGATGCTGAGCCTCATGGGTTATTCAGGAGAAACCCCACAGAAACTGCTTAAAAAGCATTTATCTGCTGAATATAAGTTCCTTGCAGATATTGTAGGGAAAGTGCTGCTAGGAAAGCACTCTGCACATGATTATATTATCAGGCATCAATTCCTGGTTATGTGTGCAATAGTAAACAAGAAAGCCATTAACTGGGCTCAAGTGTTGTTTGATCTTATCAAAAAGAAGAAAATAAAAAGGAGGTATGTTTTGGAAGGATCCTAGGGATCTTCCTCAAAGAAAAGGCTGTCGGATCTCTGGTCTCCCCGACCATATCCATTAATGCCTCAAAGAGACTTACCTGTGCTCTTTTTGGCAAGTGGGAGAGAACCATTACAAAGCCAACCAAGGCTCCTTCCTCTTCCACCAGAACTTCTGAGAATACAAGGGTTGTACCAGCCACTCTCCAGCCTACTGAAGCGGACCATCCCACCCATTCATCTCTTCCATCACCTTCACCAGCCATTCACATTCAAACTCCATCCACAGCCCACATACAAATTCACACCCCTCCATCCTCCCCAATCCACATTTCTTCACCCCATACTCACATTCCTACACCAACTTCATCATCACATGGTACACCAATCCATGTCACCCCAGCTCCAACACCACCATCATCCCCTCTTCCCACTCATTTATCCACCCTACCCTCATTCAATCTCTTGTCCTCCCTTCTTCACACTCCCTCAGATAACTCTCACCCAAACACTCCACCTCCACCTTCACCAACAACTGCAACATTACCTATCTCCACTCTCCTGGACCCCTCCATTGTCGCCCCCCTCATTAACCTTCTTACACCTCTTCTGAAAACACTCATCACAGAGGCCATTACACCTCTTGTTGATTCCATCACCTCCCTCTCCACACAATTTGCTGCTTTCTCTGCTGCCCCCTCTTCAGCTAGGAGCCTGGCTCCAGTATTCACTGAACTCAGGCAGGGGGAGATATTCAATGAAGAAGCTGCAGCAGTTCAAGCAGCAGCAGAACCAGTAGCAGCAGGAACAAATATTGACATGGAAACAGATTTTCTGAATTTTCTTGATACTAATATGGAATCAGATGATATAGAGATAACTGACTCAGTAGCAGATGTAGATAATCAATGTACAGATATTATAGTATCCAATGCTCAAGAGACCAGCTTGCCAGAAGTTCTACCTGGAAGGATCTACTTCATTAAATCTAAAGTAACTCTACATACTCTGCTGAAGATCTTTGGATCTTATATTCAGTTCTGCCTCTCCTTTCCCATTCAATCATCCAGAGCAATAGTATGCTACACCTCCCTTGCAAGTTCAGAAGTATTAGACATTATAAAGAAAAGTCTGATAGCTCCTCCAGTAGCATTATATGAACAAAGATCTAGCCCTCCTGGGCCAACTTATATCATGGACAATATCACTATTCCTAGTTTGGATGATCTAATAAATCAGGACATTGTTGTGGAAGCTGAAGCTGAAGTTGTTCCCACTCCAGCCAGCAAAGAAATTCCCAAGGATCTGATCAGTCAGATTGATGAAATGTATGACAATCTTTTGTCTTCTGATGATGATGATGATGATGATGATTCTGATGATGCTCCAAAGAGGAAACAAGCCTCAAAGAAAAGGAAAGATCCACCTCCTCCTGCTCCCAAACCTGAAAATACAAATGATACACCATATTATATCATACAAAACATAACTCCATACAAGGGTATGCCAGCATGGATGTGGCTATCTAAAAATGAACAGAAAGCAAGGAAGAAAAGTAGGAGGTATTCTCCTTCTCCACAAAGGTTCAGAAGGGATCCTCCTCCAGATGCAGGTGCCTCAGGAACCTTATCTCAGAGCTCAGAAGGATTCACTAAACCTACTCTCACTAAAACCTATCAGAGACAGGGAAGACCCTCTCATTCTTATGGAGACAGTCAGCACAAACAGAGACATCAGTCAGCCCAACAGTTTATTTCTAAGCCAACATTTTCCCCTCCATCTCCTGGCAAAGCTAATAGCCCTGAAGAACTTCCAACTCCAGCTTATGATCCTGAAGCTAGTCCAACTACAAGAATGGCTAGATTCAAGGAATCTGTGGCTCTTTCTCAAATCAGGCAAGCTAGAGAAAAAGGCCAAGATCCATCTTAATTCTCTACCATGTCAAACTACAGAAAGAAAGAGATTGAAAGATACCATGTAAGGAAGTTGTTCAATGCTGAGGAATATATGAGTCTACATCCTGAAGTTGTGGTTCCAAGAACCACCTCTCAAAAGACTCTTGGAGATGCTGACATGACCATGACCATGAGACAAGCTCAAGACCTAAGCAGGAAAATCATATTTGCTAAGTCTTCTAACCTTCACAAGAACATTTAAACTGTTTATTTTCTGTGTTTTCTGTGAACAATCTAGGTACATAGTTTTGTAAAGGTACTGATAGCTTATTTATTTTATCAGTTATCTCAGTTTTCATGCTATGTTTACTTCATTTTGTTTTGTGATCTTTTTTTGTTTATTTGAAGTAACCTCACCCAAATAGGGGAGATTGTTGGAACCCCTAGGTGATTTGGGCTAGGTTGTCTTCTTAGGTTGTGACCCATGTTGTATAGAAGGGTCAAATTTTATGTGTTTCTTAAGTCTAGGTCATGTCCTTAGAGTTAACAGTACAAAGGACCAGCCTTCATCACTGCCAGAGACTCAAGACTTAGAGAAATCAAGATTTAGAGAAAGAGATCTACGTTCATCGATCTCAGGTCGACGATAGTCGTGCTCAGCTCGACCAACTCAGAGATAAACTTCTCTGAACAGAGTTCGACGATCTCTATTCTCAGGTCGACGATAGTCGTACTCAGCTCGACCAACTCAGAGATAAACTTCTCTGAACAGAGTTCGACGATCTCTATTCTCAGGTCGACTAATACTTCATCTCTCAACGCCAAAGATCACTCAGCGCCAAAATGGACTCAGTGACATAATTCACTCAAAGTCAAAGTTGTTCTCAGGTCAACGGACTTAGAGCACAGAACAAGAAGATTTCGTCAAGCAGCAGTCAGCTATTCAGAGTTCGACGATCTTGTAACTCAGCTCGACGAACAGCAATACTTAGCTCGACAAACTATGGACTCAGCTCGACGAATTCTGTCTTCTGGTCGACGATTCAAAACTAAGTTATTTCCTTCTTTCTGTTCCTATTATATTGCAGTAAATCCTGTGTAATTAATGCTCTAACATTCTCTGAATATTACTGTTAGATAGAGCATTAATTACGGTCTTTATCAGGATTATTGTCTGCCATTTTTTCAATGAAATAGTTGGGGAAAGTAATCAATGTCGTGTAATTCTCAACATCATCAGCATTGATTGCAGGAGTAATTTGAAAATTCAAATGGTCGTCGACAAACTAATGAGTCCTCATTCTTCTGAAAGAACAAGACACACGACATCAACAATATACAGAGATAGAAAATCTTGTTCTTCTTCACCTGTCCTCAGTCTGCTCCAAGGCTTTCCAAGAGACAAACATACTTATCAGTCTAGAAGCCTGCTGTCGAGCGATCATCAAAGCTGAAGGCCTATACCCTTGAACAAAGCTTCCACTCCTGAACCATTCAAGATCTCAGGGGGAGCTTTGACAACAAATAAGAAACCACATAGTCTTCTCATTTTGACTTGAGAAAAGAAGACTTACATCACTCTCTCATTCCCACCTCTGTACAGGATTTTAATTACCTTCAAAATTATTCTGGTTGCAAGTCTCCTTCCAAAAGACTTGGGTTGATTTTTGAGCACCTGATCAAAAGCTCACTGGTGACAGTCACCTGATCAAAACCTGTAGTGGATTCCTACCAATGGTGGTAGAAGATTGGATATACCCAGTTTGGGGAACCACTATAAATTTCTTGTGTCGTCTGGTTGCTCTTTCTTTTCTGTTCTTGTTGTGGCTGTGTTACTTAGATATTATGTGATCTTTGGTTTACTTTAATCTGTGATAGTTAGATATAGTTGTTAAAGGTAAAGATAGTATATTGTTAACAAAGAAAATTTTAAAAACACACAAACATACTCTATTCACCCCCCCCCCCTCTAGAGTATATCAGATCTAACCCTAACTTTCATAAATATATATTTGGGTAGCCCATCTACGTCATATGACCCTCATAATGAATAGGTTGCGGCCTAATGTCTTCCGGAGGACGGGAAGTAGTATGGCAGAAATTAATAAGGGGATCTAGACCATCCGCCTTATTACTGAGAACTCCAACTATTCTCTAATGTCATCAAATTGTGGCTCCGTTTGATTGAAGCGATTAGCCAAAAAAATTTAAATCAAACAATTATATGTTGATATTTGAGCTAGTTGTTTGGTTGTCCACATGAAGGGAATCTGTCATAGTGCGCCAACACACCTTACCACAACCAAACTTGCAAATGGCCAAAACATTGAACTCTAATATTAAATTTGACATAGAAAGATAATTAGGCAAATTGATACAGATTTAGATCCCAACAATATGTTTTTTTACCTAAATAAACTACAAAGGGTAATTTGAACTTCAAATTAAAACTTAAAGAAGTAATTAAGACTAAATAGGCAGGATAGTTGCAGTTTGAGGGTTTGGGAAGTGGAGTTGTTGCAGTTTGAGCATTGAAAAGACAGATTCCTACACAGTTTTGGGCTATCGGGGGATGCAATTATTGCAGGAGTGAAGGACTAGCTCAGCTAGGTAGCACATGGGTTGGATGGGCAGTGAACTGCTGGTCAGCTGCCCCAAACCTCCCGGAACAGTCATTGGATGGGTTTGGGTGTGGCTGGCTGTAAAGTTTAGGCCTTGGGAGGCTGTCGACTCGTGTGGAGAACCCAGAACAGAGACTGGACAGGCTGGGATGACTGGCGAGAAAGGGACAGCCTGGGTTTGCTGGCTAGCAGGGAGAAGAGGGGAAAATCCCATGGAGAAGTCGTGCAGGCCCAGGAGTAGGCGTCCATTTGGGACTGAATGGAGAGAGGAACTGTCAATAACTAACTCGGTAGCGGGAGGTTGCAGCAATTAAGAGCGGTATTTGAGGAGCTATAAGCTAGTTATGGGGAGCTATCGGTAGTACCTTGAGTGGAAGTTGGAGGGGAGATGAGGAGGTGGCTGGACGGTGCTTGCAAGGGTGGCTTCTGGTGGCTAAGAGAAATGAAGGGTGTGACTGGCGGTTGCCAGGGGAGAAGCAGGGCTAGCCTTCTGCACCTAGAGAGATCAGAAAATTTGAGGTTACCTTCAAAATTCTGTCAACCCTGAAGTTGCTCTAAAATTACACACACACACACACATATATATATATATATATATTAAAAAAGTAATTTGGAGTAGAAGAGTTAATCTTAGTCATCCAGTGTCAAATTTTTAATCTCAATCATTCAATGAAGGGAGAGAAAGAAAGAGTGAGGGGAGGGGGAGAGAGAGGGAGAGAGAGAAATTGATTTTTAGATTAAAATATACATTTTTCACAAAATAAAAAAACGTAATATTGATTGATATTTTTTTACAATAATTTTAAGTACTCACACGTATATGTTTTGAATAAAATTATAAAAATACCATTGCATTATTAAAATATATTGAAATTGATTTAAAATTTATAAAAGTTATATTTTTGAATACAACTGTATTGTTGCAGAAAAGTATAATACCCCAGCCCGCTCGAATGCGGGCTGGGCACGCTCGAATGCGGGCTGGGCCCGCTCGAATGCGGGCTGGGCCCGCTCGAATGCGGGCTGGGCCCGCTCGAATGCGCGCAAAGCCCGCTAAGAGTCAGCGAGCAAGGGCAAAGTCCATGCGGAACTGCTCGTATAAATATATATACATATATATATATATTGTTGCGGGTCACACGAGGCTCTTGGTAGACCGATCTAAATTGGACCGTCTTACCTCTTAAGCAGTCGAGTGCCCAAACAGTCACAGAACTAATAGAGAGTAGGTAGGAAGGTTTTTTTAACGTGGAAAACCCGTGAATATGGTGAAAAACCACGTGGCCAGTTCGGTGTCGACCAAACTTCACTACTTGCTGGTGCTTACAAGGCATTGGAGAGAATACGAGGGCGACAAGCCGCTCTTCATTACAATTTGGGGGAGAGAGAGTTGTTCAGTGGGTGATAGTCCACCGCTCACGGAGCTAAGTGTATGTCTTTGACCGCGGTGGAGACTTCGCATCCTAAGGTCTGGGAGGATTTCTTCTTGCGCTCTGAGGCTGGAGCAGAGTGTGCTTGCGGATTGTCAGTGA
The DNA here is from genome assembly GCA_039513925.1 of Platanthera zijinensis. Taxonomy (NCBI): domain Eukaryota; kingdom Viridiplantae; phylum Streptophyta; class Magnoliopsida; order Asparagales; family Orchidaceae; genus Platanthera; species Platanthera zijinensis. The sequence goes on from CM077098.1 coordinate 12,977,739, forward strand.
ACGATGATTGATGAGCTTGCTACGTGTGTTGAATGCGATGCGCGCAGAGTGTTGGCAGCGGAGTCTGCGAAGCATTTTTCACGTAGGAGAATGTGGCATTCGAAGGTTCTCCAAGGTTCTCGAAGATCTTCGAAGGAAGTGAGGGAGAACTTTGGCGCGTGGGGGGAGAAGCCGAGGAGAAAAGGTGAGAATGAAGAAGGACCTGGGGTCCAATTTATAGGCCTTAGGGGTGGTTATGGCAGTTATGCGGCTATCTGCAAACCGTAACCACCATATTTGTTATTTACAGCCCATTTTAGTATAGTTCGGCGTGCACATTAATTTTATGATTTTATTATTCGCAGTCCGATATAATTTCGGATATTTACACCTAACCATATTTGGGGATTAAGCTGGTGGTTATGCGTGTGGTTACCTGTACAACGGATGGCAGAGATTGCGCGGAGATGATCGGACAGCGGAGAGACGACCAGCGGTGGAGTAGGTGCCGACCAGAGAGTCCTAGCCAGTGGAGGCCAAATGGGCGGCCTGCCAAGGAGGTTGACCAGGAGCGGGCTGGCCTTGCAGGGGCTGGCCTTGCAGAGGCTGGTCGGGCCGAGGCCGCACCAAGGCCAGCCTTGCGAGGGTCGGCTGGGCGGCGGCCACGCTGGGGCCGGCCGCGCGGAGGTCACGTCGGGGTCAGCCTCACAGAGGCCGACCGGCGGAGGCCGCAAAGGTTGGTCGGGTGGCGGCTGCGCTAGGGACAGCCTCGCAGAGGTTGCCGGGCGGCGACCACGCCGGGGCTGGCGGCGGCTACGCCGGGGCTGGCGGCGGCTACGCCAGGGCCAGCCTCGCGAAGGTTGGTCGGGCGGCGGCCATGCCAAGGCCGGCGGCGGTCACATTGGGGCAAGCCTCACAGAATGTGGCTGGGCGGCAGCCCTGCCGGGGCCAGCCTTGCGCGGAGCGGCGGAGGTTGGTTGTGCGGCTGCAGCGCTATTTGTCGGGCGGTGGCCGCGTCGGGGCCGGCCTCGAAGAGGTTGGCCTCGCGGTGGCCCCACCGGGGGCGGCCTCGAAGAGGTTGGCCTCGCAACGGCCCCGCCGGGGCCGGCCTCGCGGCGGCCCCACCGCGGCCGGCCTTGCGGAGGCCGGGCAAGGGCCGGCCTCGCGGAGGCTGGCCGGGCGGAGACCGCACCGGGGTCGGCCACACAGATGCCGCGTCGGGGACCGCCGCATAGAGGCCCGTCGGGCGGAGGCCGGCCGACAGAGTCCTAGCGGGAGGGATTTGGCCTCCCTCTTCCTCTGTGACCGCGTGTGTGAGGTGTGTGACCGCGGGGCAGCGCTCAAAGGAGCGGCGGCCGGCTGCGGGCGGTTGGAGCGGCGGAGCGATCGCGTTCATGGCGATTGGATCGTGCGCGCGGTGGTTGGATAGCGGATCGAGCGTGGATCGGGCTTGTGGATCGCACATGAAGCGGTATTTCCCATAACTCTCAATCAATTAGTGGGGACATGGAATTCCTGCTAGTTGCAGCCCGGAATTGCTATAAATTGTAGGAGACCCATTCATTTGCCCCCTAAAATCCCCGGACTCCGGAGCTAGAATGAGAGGAGAGCGGGGACTTTCTGCGAGAAAGGACCGCGATGATCATGACTGAGGAGAATGCAGGGGCGCAGAAAGAAGTGAACGGAAGCGGTGGTGGTTTGAAGGTGAGATGCGGAAGAAGGCAAGGCACGGGGCGCGGGATGTGCCCGTGTGCGGGGGCGTGTGCGTGTAGGACGTGTCTGCACTCGGTGTGCGTGTGCGCGGTGTGCGCATACACTGCTCGCCTGCGCGCAAGGCATGTGCGCCTGGGCGCTGGGCAATCTTGTGCGTGCATGGGGGCGTAGTCGTGCATACCTATTCTTGCGTGTTTTGCATGTGCGGGCCGCGCCCTCGCCCTGCGCTGATGGTTCTCACGAGGGTGTCTGTACGCGTTAGTTTTGACGATGTCTAGGGCATCGTATTTTTTCTAACTTTTGATGTGTGTTTTTGTTTCAGGCACCGACGCGCTGCGCGCTAGGCCGACCGATGTGACTGCGTTATTCGCTTGTGTTGGAGGAAGCGGTTTGGAAGACTTCACACTTCTTTGCTGGGGGTAAGCACTTGGTGCTCCTCATCGTTTTCCTTTGTTTTTATGATTTTTTGTGTGTGCTGGAGGCTTGTGCCCCAGCTGTGGTTTTCCTGTGCAGGCGGGCAGAGCCTCATTCTAGTCCAGATCTTTCCTGTATGAATCGCACGGTCGTGCGTTTTTCTTCATGCACGGTTAATGCAACTGTGCGATGCCTACAGTTTTTTTGGTACTCTGTCCCGGGCCATGCGATTTGCTCTCGCACAGGTTGCTTTTCCCGTGCGTGACCAAATAGCATGACCACCTCCTTTATATCAAAATATTGTATAAAATTATTGCCCGTGCGTTTTCTTCACGCACAGTTGGATTCAACCATGCGCGAAGGAAATCGAATGATCTTTATATTTGCCTGGGCTTTCAGCGTCCTGTCCCCGCCCGTGCGTTTTATTCTCGCGCGGGCTATTTTGCTCATGCGTGTTCAAAATCGCACAGTTGGCTTTTCTTCCAGGCTGGGTGATTCTGCGCTGTAAACATCGTACGATGAACGCACGATCGTGCGTTCGACCGTGCGTTTCTTATTTTCTAACTGGGTACTATTTAAGCCGCAAGTTTGCCTTAATACAGGATTCGATCTTCAACCCCGGCACCAGTCCGCCATTTCTCGCCGCAGGAGGAGCTCCAGCTCCATTTTCTTCCACCAACCGTGAGGGCTTTGTCCTAGGCCACTTCACATCATCCAAGAGCTTCAAGAAAGAGGATTCCGCACTCATCATCAACACCAAGCAACGAGATCTTAGCCATGGACGTGGCTAGAATGTAATTTACCGGAGAAGACGGGTCCATTGGGAGGTGGTGACAGCGCTCCTCTACCCCGGACAATAGTTGCAACCGAGCTAGGACGCGGATTGATGACCCAACAATTCCTATCATGAATCTACAACAAGCCACCGGATTTGGTCGTATCTTTAGCCTTTTTCTTTTCTTGTTCTAGTTGTGCTAGTGTAGTATTCTCTAATTTTGTTGATGTATGTCTTCTAAATCATGCTTTGTAATGTTATTTCATGTTTATGAAATTATTTGTGTTTAGTTGTGTTAAAAGTGTGCCGCTATTCCACCACCATCATTCACTCCCACCACTGCGCTAGCCTACTCGCCCATTTTGTGAGCCTACTCTTTCATCCGCCAAGCTAAGCGGTGCTAACGAACTGTGTAACCATCCCGCCATCGTGAGAGTTGTCTTACTAGCAATTGCTACTCGTGTGCTTTGCGAAGAGACTCGTCCTTCCGCTCGCCTAACGTCCTTCCGCTCGCCTACTCGTCCTTCCGCTCGCCTACTCGTCCTTCCGCTCGCCTACTCGTCCTTCCGCTCGCCTACTCGTCCTTCCGCTCGCCTACTCGTCCTTCCGCTCGCCTACTCGTCCTTCCGCTCGCCTACTCGTCCTTCCGCTCGCCTACTCGTCCTTCCGCTCGCCTACTCGTCCTTCCGCTCGCCTACTCGTCCTTCCGCTCGCCTACTCGTCCTTCCGCTCGCCTACTCGTCCTTCCGCTCGCCTACTCGTCCTTCCGCTCGCCTACTCGTCCTTCCGCTCGCCTACTCGTCCTTCCGCTCGCCTACTCGTCCTTCCGCTCGCCTACTCGTCCTTCCGCTCGCCTACTCGTCCTTCCGCTCGCCTACTCGTCCTTCCGCTCGCCTACTCGTCCTTCCGCTCGCCTACTCGTCCTTCCGCTCGCCTACTCGTCCTTCCGCTCGCCTACTCGTCCTTCCGCTCGCCTACTCGTCCTTCCGCTCGCCTACTCGTCCTTCCGCTCGCCTACTCGTCCTTCCGCTCGCCTACTCGTCCTTCCGCTCGCCTACTCGTCCTTCCGCTCGCCTACTCGTCCTTCCGCTCGCCTACTCGTCCTTCCGCTCGCCTACTCGTCCTTCCGCTCGCCTACTCGTCCTTCCGCTCGCCTACTCGTCCTTCCGCTCGCCTACTCGTCCTTCCGCTCGCCTACTCGTCCTTCCGCTCGCCTACTCGTCCTTCCGCTCGCCTACTCGTCCTTCCGCTCGCCTACTCGTCCTTCCGCTCGCCTACTCGTCCTTCCGCTCGCCTACTCGTCCTTCCGCTCGCCTACTCGTCCTTCCGCTCGCCTACTCGTCCTTCCGCTCGCCTACTCGTCCTTCCGCTCGCCTACTCGTCCTTCCGCTCGCCTACTCGTCCTTCCGCTCGCCTACTCGTCCTTCCGCTCGCCTACTCGTCCTTCCGCTCGCCTACTCGTCCTTCCGCTCGCCTACTCGTCCTTCCGCTCGCCTACTCGTCCTTCCGCTCGCCTACTCGTCCTTCCGCTCGCCTACTCGTCCTTCCGCTCGCCTACTCGTCCTTCCGCTCGCCTACTCGTCCTTCCGCTCGCCTACTCGTCCTTCCGCTCGCCTACTCGTCCTTCCGCTCGCCTACTCCTCCTTCCGCTCGCCTACTCCTCCTTCCGCTCGCCTACTCCTCCTTCCGCTCGCCTACTCCTCCTTCCGCTCGCCTCCTCCTTCCGCTCGCCTACTCCTCCTTCCGCTCGCCTACTCCTCCTTCCGCTCGCCTACTCGTCCTTCCGCTCGCCTACTCGTCCTTCCGCTCGCCTACTCGTCCTTCCGCTCGCCTACTCGTCCTTCCGCTCGCCTACTCGTCCTTCCGCTCGCCTACTCGTCCTTCCGCTCGCCTACTCGTCCTTCCGCTCGCCTACTCGTCCTTCCGCTCGCCTACTCGTCCTCCCGCTCGCCTACTCGTCCTCCCGCTCGCCTACTCGTCCTCCCGCTCGCCTACTCGTCCTCCCGCTCGCCTACTCGTCCTCCCGCTCGCCTACTCGTCCTCCCGCTCGCCTACTCGTCCTTCCGCTCGCCTACTCGTCCTTCCGCTCGCCTACTCGTCCTTCCGCTCGCCTACTCGTCCTTCCGCTCGCCTACTCGTCCTTCCGCTCGCCTACTCGTCCTTCCGCTCGCCTACTCGTCCTTCCGCTCGCCTACTCGTCCTTCCGCTCGCCTACTCGTCCTTCCGCTCGCCTACTCGTCCTTCCGCTCGCCTACTCGTCCATCCGCCCTGCGAAGCAGTGCATAGCAGTCTGCGTAGTTTCCATTCCGCCAAGCGAAGCAGTGCAAAGCGGCCTGCCTAGGAGTAGTTGAAGTAATTTTATTTTATTTTGTTTCTACAAACCAAAACCCCCTCATAACCCCGACCTAAGAACTTTAATCTCAAGTCCTTCCTCAAAAGAAAACTCCATCTTACTGTGTTCCTCTGAGATCGATACTTGGATAGTTACTCCCACATTTTATATTACTTAAGCGATCGGTGCACTCGTCGTCTGCGCATCACGCTCCCCGATCAATGTTGTCACGTGAAGGGACTTGAGCGGGAGTTTACACTAATGTTGAGGTTTACTGTGTTTCATGATTTGGCGAACCCCATTTTCAGCATTTCTCTGTTCGTGGAGGAAAAGTGTCTGCAGCTGTGCGGGCTCTCTACTGATCCTGAGCGCGCTGTCGCCGTTCTGCTGGTTCGTGATCGGAAGAGAAAGCTGATATTCAAAGGATGCAGCAACTTGGACCCTGAGTCTCGACCTTCTACTCAGTCGAGGGAGAGTCTTGACGAGGCAGCTCCTTGCAGCTTCAGAGTTGAAGGGGCGCCTGCTGATCCTAATCTTGAGTTCTTGGATTCCTATGCCCCCTAGGCACCTCCCAAAGGGTCTTTTGTGTCGCTGGAGGCAAAGTGGAAGTGTGTGTCTTCTTCTTTGAAAGCGATGAATAATGTGGTGAGTAAAATACTTTGCATGTTGTATCGTATGGATTATGACTTGTTCCTTTTTGTTGCAGATCGGTGTCCAGGCCAGCATTGCCCTCACATGGAATGACCATTACGTCAGCCCGAAGGATGGACACCTAGTGCTTTAGGAGGAGATTCGGGAAGTGAAGAGTTCCCTTTTTAATTTGAGGAGAAGACGGAATCGTGACCTATCTCGCTTCCGGCAGATCGAGTCCGACCTGCAAGCAGGGATGGAGCAGTCTCGAGCGGAGCTTCGGGCGGAGAGGTCTTCTGTGGAGAAGATGATGCGACTATTGGAAAGCTTGCAGAGAGATGTGACTCGCCTTGAGACTAAGCTGGGGGCGTCGAGGGCCGAAGTGGAATGTCTTTCTTCACAGGAGCGGCTTGCTGAGCTAAAGGCTGCAAGAGTTGCCGAGAATAAGGACTCCGTTGACTATATGCGGGATCGCGGCCTGCTTTCTGAGGAGATCTGCGAGGAGATCCAGACCAAGGAGGTGGAGCTCCAGATGGAGGATGTGCAAGAGGTGGCCCTCAGGCGAGAAATGGTGAAGACTCTCCGGATGGTGGTCCGGAAGCGCGGGCATGATGTAGTTGGCCTTGGATTTGAAGACCTTTCTGAGAACGAGGGTTCTGATTCTGATGTGGATGTCGTGGGAGAGTAGTAGCTTCGCTTTTGTTGTGTCTTTGTATATTTACTTTTTGTAGTTGTATTTGTGTGCTTTTGTCGCTTTGTAGTGGGTTTGTATCTGCGTTTGTATCTTGTATTCTTGCACTGTGTAGTGGCTTTGTATATTGTTCGCGTCGCCTTATGTATTGCATCATTGCTTATGAATTGCCCTAACTTAGAGCATTGTTTTTGTGATGATTGAGCTTTTGCGGTGGTATCGTTGCTTTGTGCACAATTATGGTTTGTTTTCTGAATGTTTGTGGTTAGAGGAAGAGACCAAGACGGTGTCGTAACCTACTACCAGGGCGAAGGATGGACGCTTCAAGTCGGATAGTGAGAGGTCAAACAATCAACTTGGGGGTGTCGCTGATGTGTTGACAGTAGAAGGAAGAGACTCAGACGACGTCGTGACCTACTACCGGGGCGAAGGGCGAACGCTTCTAGCCGGGTAGTGAGAGGTCAAGAAAACCGAGCTGGCGGGTGTCGCTAATTGTGGTGGTGAACGGCGGACCTTCAAACCTGGGGGACCACGAGGAGAGCAAGCCCTGACGGTGTCGTGACGTACCGCGGGAGAGAAGGGCGAACCTTTGATCTTGGGCAGCGAGAGGTCATAGTGGCGTGGCCCCGGAGAGAAAGTGAGGAGCAGACCCTACGACCCACTGGCGAACGCGAGGGGGGTAGGCCCTAGCGATGTCATGACCTACAGCGGGGGAGAAGGTAGGACCTTCGATCTGGGGCAGTGAGAGGTCACAGTAGCGTAGCCCCTGAGAGACAGTGAGGGGAAGACCCTACGAACCGCCGGCGAACGCATGGGGGGCAGGCCCTGGTGACGTCGTGACCTACCGCAGGGGGAGAAGGGCGGACCTTTGATCTGGGGCAGTGAGAGATCACCGGGGCGTGGCCCTAATGGGTGCCCTATTACGGGGGTGAAGGGCGGACCTTCAAGTCGAAGTAATAAGGGCTACCGTGTTGTGGTTTGTGCATGGTCGGGTGGAAAGACCTTAAAGCATTCCTGCATGGCAGAGTTAGGAGCAGATAAAGCAAATTGCGCGGACATGATCGAATGGCGAGTGGTTACGTAGGTGGTTACGTGGGTGGTTACCCGTACAACGGACGACAGAGATTGCGCGGAGATGATCGGACGGCAGGGAGACGGGCGGAGGTGGAGTGGCGGCCGACAGGAGGGAGTCCCGGCCGGCGGAGGCCGACTAGGAGGCCCGCCAAGGAGGCCGACCGAGAGCGGGCCGGCCTTGCAGAGGCAGCACAGGGGTCGGCGTCGCGAAGGCCGGCTGGGCGGAGGTTACACCGGGGTCGGCCTTGCAGAGGCCGACCGGCAGCGACCGCGTCGGGGCCGGCCTCGCAGAGGCCAATGGGGCGGTGGCCACGCCGGAGTCGGCCTTGCGGAGGCCGGGCGGTGGATGTCGCATCGGGTTCAGCCTTGCGGAGATCGGCTGGTGGAGGCCGTGCGGGGGCCGGTCGATGAAGGTCGTGTGGGGGTGGAACTCCCTCTTCCCCCGTGACTGTGTGCATGGGGTGCGCGGCCACAGGGCGGCGCTCGAAGGAGCGGCGGCCGCGGCCGGCTACGGGCGGTTGGAATGGCGGGGGGATCGCGTGCACGGCGGTTGGATCCTGTGCGCGGTGGTTGGATCGCAAATCACGCGTGGATCGGGAGCGTGGATCAGGCGCGTGAATCGAGTGCGTGGATCGCGTGTGAGGCAGTGTTTCCCATAACACCCCCATTCAATTAGTGGGGGATATGGAATTCCGGCTAATTGCACCTCAGAATTTCTATAAATTGTAGGAGACCTCGTCATCATCATATATATATATATACACACACGAGTGAGTGCACGGGGGGCCCCCGTGCATCGCACGACAGTACCCCACACGCAGGCAGTGAGCTTCGCCTGCCCCCAATGCGCCCTCGGCGGGCTTCGCCCGCCCCCAACGCGCCCGCGGCAGGCTTCGCCCGCCCCCAACGCGCCCGCGGCGAACTTCTTCGTTATCTAGTTGGGCTTTTTGCTCTGAAAATATTGTGTGATCTATGCATCTATGTCGCTGGAGGATCAATGGGTGAAAGAAGATTCAAATATGGCTTCACTTGAAAGTATATTTTGATCATGCTTCCTGTTGTATTTTCCATTTTGATGCTATTCTCCATGGCTCTCCAAGCTTCAAATAATAAGGAAGATTACACGTAGTTGTATAAATTCTCATAGTACTCTTTAGTTAGCGATGAAACTTGGCATGAAGTCTCAATGAACACACTTTCTAGGCTCCGTTCACTATAAACACAACTATCTGATACCATTTTGTTAGAAATTTGGAGAGCAAACACACACTCGCACTCAAAGTACACAACAGGAAGATGAAGTAGAGAACTATTACGGCTTTTATCCCATTTGATATTGGCATTTCCCAACTTTTGTTGCTTACTACAACCAATAATTGCATAGATATATAAAGGTAATAATGCACAAATTAAAAAAACACTTCCCATTAAAATCTATAACAATATAACAATATGCATTAATAAAAATTAAAATTTGTCCTAGTTATGATTTCAAATACCATTTCTCGCATCATAATTTGCAAATTAAATCTCCTTTGCATTAATAAAAATTAAAAATACTATTTTTCACATCATAATCTGTAAACTAAATCTCTTTTGACAGTGAAGAGATTGTACAAAAATAACTATAAATAAATGAAGCCTTATAGTAGCAACTTTAATATCATTATTAAGTTCATTGGTTAGATTTTCAGAATGAAATAGAACATCTATTTTACAGCTTGATCAACATCAAAATCAAACCAATAATTTATATATACCATATCAAGAAATGTAGAAAGGAATAGGTGTGTTTTTATTCATCCACATAGGGGCAATATATAGGACTTACGTCAAGACACCCAACACCGATAGGCGGTGTGGGACTAAACTCAACAATATTAAACTATTGCATAATACTAACTCTAACACTCCCCCTCAAGTTGAAGGGGGGCCCTGCAGCTTGAACACAACATAAAACGGAAGGTACAAGAAGGTTGGCAACGTGGGACAAAACAACAGCCACCGAGGCCCAACCGCGTGTCACCGGGGATACTTCAACCGGGCAAGAGCCACACGACATTGGTCCACAAAATTGACCATGACCACGCTGGATACACTCAGAGCGGAAACTAGGTCAACCACGAAAGACCAAACCAACCCTACCAAATCCAGAGAAAACGACGAGGAGACCAAACAACATACGAAAATGACATGGGGGCCATGTGTGACTAAGGCAGGAGTCGGAAAAGAGGCATCTGAGTCGCCGTTAACACAAACACTCCCCCTCACGTGGAATACGTGCAAGAAGGCATAGACTATGCCTGGATGCCGTGACATACACTCCCCCTCACGTAGACCACGTGCACGTATGGGACCCTCGTCGGGTACATGAATCCAGATCACGTGGAAGAAGGTCGAGTCGCACACAAACATAACAACACAACTATAACAACAACTAGAAAGCAGTAATGGCAAGAGGGCTGCCGGGCCGGAGAAGAGCAGCAGTAGCGCACGAAGAGCAGCAGCAACAAGAGGGTTGTTGGGCTGGGAAGCAGCAGCGGCAAGAGGCGCAGCCGGCTAGAAGAAGGTCGGGCCGGAGAAGGGGAGGTTGCCGGAGAAGAAGCAGCTGCAGCAGCAACCCAAGGCCGGAGAAGCAGGGAAATGTCGGAAGCCAGGCCGGAGAAGATGAGAGCACCAGCGGCACGCAAAGCAGCCGGAGAAGAAGAGCAGCGACAGAGGGCATCCAGGTAGGAGAAGAAAGTGTCGTCGGGAGAAACAGAGGCGTTGGGAGAAGCAACTGTCGGCACGACGGGAGAAGCCGCGGCACGACGAGGTCGTCGGGAAAAGCATCGACAGGCGTCGGCGTCGTCGGGAGAAGCATTGATAGGCGTCGGCGTCGTCGAGTGTAGCAGCACAGGCGGCGATGACGCAGGCGGAAGCAGTAGCATAATCAGAGCTACGGAGCCATCGACGACGATCCCGTTGAGGGGAGAATGTCCCGCTCCCGTCTCCGGAATCATACGACGATTCCGTCTACGGGAGCAAGGGGAAAGGCTATACCCGTGAGCCATATCAGGTAGCGGAAATGGAAGCACGGGTCGGGAGGGGGGTTAAACAGTAGCGGAAGCACGAAAAAAATTATTTAGGTTTCAGAAACTGCTCTGATACCAGGTAGAAAAGAATAGAAGGTGTGTTTTTATTCATCCACATAGGGGCAATATATAGGACTTACATCAAGACACCCAACACCGATAGGCGGTGTGGGACTAAACTCAACAATATTAAACTATTGCATAATACTAACTCTTACAAAAAGAAATAGAAAATCAATGTTAGAAATAAAATCGCCACCACTTGATTCTAATAAATGATAGAAAAGTAGTAAAATTCATTGTCTAAATGAAGCCAAACCATCATTACATCGGGATATTAGTTAAATTTATCAAACCATCTCTTTATTACCATACGTAGAACTCCCCAATTCCTAAAGCCTTGGTTATATATAAAGAAAGTTGAATGCTCCTCCCAAAAATTTTTTGATCATGCAAATGTTATACTATATTAATTGAAATAACAGTGGTTCGATAAAATATGTTTGGTATTTTATTAACTAACGCAATCGTATTTTTAGAGTGTTGCAAGAATTATCCAATACAATAGATCATCCAGCCGTGGGAGGAGAAGGATTTACCCTAACAGAACATGATAGATCGTGGAGAATGAGGGGCATACCAGAGGGATTTGGGCAGAAGCTAGATGCAAGATGTGGCAGGGGTTGCGAGTGCAGACCCGAGAGAATCTGTGCATACCCGAGGGATTTGGGTAGAAACGGGATGCAAGATGCGGCAGGGGCTTCCAATGCAAACAGAGATAGGAGTCCATTGCAGGCGGCGGCGTGACCCGCCGGATGCATGCGAGGCGGAGGCGGAGTTGGTGGCTTCGGCGAGAAAGATGAAGTGCTCTGGCGAGTCCAGAGGCGGCGAGAACGGCGACGCTGAGACCATCGAATTCGCCAGTGGATGTAGGAGCGACAACGAGAAAGCGGGACTTCGCGTGGAAGGTATCGCGAGGGTCGAGAGAGGCGAGATAGGGTTTCAGGTATCGCAGTGAAGGCGAGATGGGGGAGTGACTGAGCGAAGAAGTTAGGGTTTGGTTTATAAGTAAATCCTGCGTCGCTGTGCTCTTTGATCGATCGGACGGTGGCTTTTTGAGATGAATTAATCGGACGGTCGCTGTTAATCCGGTGGAGTTATTTGAGGCTTCAATGTGCATGAATGTTTTCCTATTTATAATATAGATATATACTATACAAAAATCACGAACGACTAAGATTGGCCGGTACAAAATATACATAAAAAGGGCATAAATAATGTGCGAAAAAAGATGGAAATTTCGTAGAAAATGTCTCGTCAATGCTATGAACACAATTATGGGCTCGCATCATCGATACAATGATCATAAATCCTACTAGTGCATACCCTAAAGTGCTCTAATAAAGGTTGGCCTGCCAATAAATTATGATCCACATTAATAACCTTAATAACTTTAAAATCTGAATGTTCCCTAAAATCCATGTGAAGAAAATAAAAACTACACCAGATCTCGCCCAGGGGCTTGACTCGGCCATGTCATTCTAATCATATGCTTGAAAAAATGATAAAACCTAATGCCCAGAAGTGGAAGAGATGTTAGAGGGATTGAGCCCTCGGCATGGATCAAATATTGGTTAATGAAGGATTTTGATGTATATTTATGATGTTCCTTGTGGATGGCTGTCATCCCTTTTTACGCATGATTGTCACATGAAAATTATTGTTCTGTCTCATAGCATCTTCTAATGCTCTAGCTTTGGAGATTTTAATTTGTGAGGGTCGGGTGGACTCTTGTTTTAAGGTTAAAGCAAGTTGAGGTGTTAAAATTTGCAGAGAAAGTAGCACCCACTGACCCCTATAAATAAAGGTGAATGCCAGTAGGCAAGAGATCACCAATCAAATGATAGATTTAGGTATAGGGTGAATTATTACTCTCAATAAAAAAACTATGAACTTCTAACAATTTGACATAATATGTGCTAATACTTCACTCAATGTTTTGAGTTGCCCGACAAAAGATGAGAACTGAGAAGTAAGCAATTCACCAATTCCACAATGAATTCTCGTTCTCCATGTGCATGTAATTGGTAAAGATGTCCTTCGGATCAGTTGTTGAGACTAATAACTTTTTTTAATAATAAATGTACAAACATCATTGCATTGAAAACATTAAACATCAATGGCTACATCATTAAACAACAATCAATCAAACAACAAACTACTAAATAAGTTGACAGAGCTCATATATGATGAGAATCGAACTCATGACCTCTCTGTCATGGGGCCTTAGCTTACCAAACTAGGTCAAACCTCATTGACTGTTGAGACTAATAACTAACAATTGAATTACGAAATTAGCATTTATTCAAAAAAAATCTCAAAGGAAATCATATTAGCATGTTACCTGTCCAGTGCCCTCCAACCGACCTTTATAAACCCGGCCAAACCCTCCTTCCCCAATGAAGCTTTCCCGTCTAAAATTCTTTGTTGCAGCTGCAAGCTCCCTGAATGTGAATGTCTGTGATGATATAATTGCACCTGGCACATCCTTCTGAGTCAACGGAACCCTTCCAGAACCCAAATGGCTTCTAGCTCTAACTCTGTTAGATCCTGCAAATCCATGAAGGGGCCCAAACCTTCATTTCTCTCTGAATAAACAAAGAAAAATATATTGACATTCCAAATTCTTTTACAAGCACATTCTGTTTGTTGCTTGAAGATAGAAATTGTATTTCGGAAATTAATGATTTTGATTTCTCGTGTTTGAAAGTCAACTTTTTAATGATTTTTTAAAAGATTTGTTAGGTTTGAATACATTATTCATGTCCAACTAGATGAATTTAATCAATTCCATAAATTAATAAAAAAAATTAATTTCAAGTGATAAAATGAGCCATAACGCAGGTTGATGGAGTCAAGTATAAAGTAACATTGATAATTTGATATGCTTATCCGTTATTAAGTTGAGAACCACACCAGCTAATAAGAATATAATAAGGGTGGGTTTTGATTGACAGGAATTGGTTTTGGCCGAAAATCTTCAGCGCAGAGGTTTTGAAATTTGGTCAAAATCAATTCTTGTGTTTGTTTGCAGGAAGATTTTTAGTCACAAGAATTGAATATTTCAATATTTCTGTTCAGTTGCAGGATGGAATTCAGAGACATGAATTGATATTTGATGCAATACTAGGAAGACAGGAATAAATCCAAGCAGATTCCGACTGTTGAAATTGTTGAAGTAGGAAGTGGGCGGTCAGGATGATGCAGACCGCACAGACCGCCGAGACCGCGCGGATAGTATTGGCGAATAGCCAGGTTCTTGGCTATGGATGTTCTCAAGGTCTGACTTAGCAAGTTCCCTGGATTATTAACCGCGCGGTTAGCTTTTGCTAACCGCGGACTGCGCAGTCTGGATTGGGAGACCGCGGAGACCGGCAGACCTCCGCTTTGTGCGGTTAAGGTTCAGGTTGTGTGGCTATCTGGTTATCTACTCAAGTCCGCGCGGACTGAGGATGGAGTCCGCATTGCTGCGCAAACCGGTGGAGTTAACCCCGCGCGGTCTGGTGTTGGCAGTCTGCATGTTGGGTGGACTGGTGTTGCTAGCTGCCACATCACTGGAGGTTACTCTATCCCCTGGGTAGTGACGGTTTTCGCCTTCCCGCCTATAAATAAGGGTGTTGGCCTCGTCATTAACAGAAACTATAAGAACTGAAGTTTGGGTTAAACTCGGCAGTTAAGATTTTCTAACCGTGTGGCTAAGTAAAGTGACCAGATTTATTGCTGTGTTTGCAGATTGTGCGGCTAGCACTTGGCAGCCAGGAAACCGGTTATGAAGGCTGTACGGATAGCTGGTAGCAGACGGCGGCAGTTAGCAGCAGGTTGCGGATAGGCGACTAGACGGTCTTCTTCCTTGGCAGTTTCCCAGCTTGGATATCACAGTTCACCTTTGGCGGACGGAGTATCAGTTCAATAAGATGTTCCCTCAACTCGCGATTAGGCGACCAGGTGTTGCGGACAGCGGGTAGCAGTTCCAGTTCATCTGTTCGTGATAACTTCAGCAGTTAGGCGACCTCGTGGTCAGGCGACCAGAAGTTGCGGACAGGGTTATATCTTCAACAGTTAATAAGTTGTAGTTCATGCGGCTAAGGGTGCGGTCCGGCAGTTCGGCGGACTTGGCAGTTAGCCTTGGCGGATAGGCGGCTTGTGCGGTTACAGTGTTATGTCTGCCAATTTTATACTTGTCTATTTTTTTGTGATCTCTATCGGGTGTATTGCGAAATCATGTCTCGCAATGTATGTCTCAATTTGTAAAAAAAGACTATTAATTCAATTGTGGCTCTTATTCTTCTACCTACTTCTGGTTTATTTGGCTTGGTTGGTTGAGCGTTCCTGCGACCTTCCCGGGTTCACAAAATTTTATATGGTATAAGAAGGACAGAGGTTTGAGCAGTGATCAGCGACAGAGGTTTGTTTAATATCTTTGGAAGTTTTAAGTGAACCAGGTATATAGCAATGGAAGGAGGTTATACAAGAGACCTTAGAATTGAAATCCTAACACAGACTAACTTCAAGAAGTGGAAGTCATGTATGGAGAGTTATCTTCTTGGCGACCACCTCTGAGATGTTTTTGGTGGAGAAGAAAGACAATAGCTGACTCATGCTGATGGAAATGTTCAAGAGGTGAGAGCTTGGAGAAGAACAAATGCAAAGGCTGAGTTCACTATGAAGTGGGCGATATCATCTAAGCTCTTTGATCACATCATTGGATGTAGGTCGCCTGCAGAGATTAGGATGGCACTTGATGGGTTGTACAACAAGAAGAACGTAGCTCGGCTACAGTTCTTAAAGAATAAGTTGGCAAGAGCAACTCAGGGCGACCTGTTTATATCATCTTTCTTCTTAAAAATGAAGAACATATGTGATGAGATTTCAACATTGGACCCGGAAGAGTCTATCTCAGAGGAGAAGTTGAAAAGGCACATCATCTGCGGCTTGCGGAAGGAGAATGTGGCATTTGTTACTTCTGTGCAGGGCTGGGTCAATCAACCATCTTTGCTTGAGATGGAAAATCTGTTGGCTTCGCAGGAGGGCTTGGCAAGGCAGATGACTGGAGTTTCTATCTCAGAAAGAGATAGTGAGATTCTCTACTCAAGGAAGAAGAAGAAATGGGACAGGAAGAATAAGACACCTGTTGAAGATAGTCCTTCAACTTCATCGCAGCGGGAGAGGAGCAAGGCTCTTAAGCAGGATAGAGGGAAGAAAGAAGGACAAAGATGCTACAGGTGCAACAAGCTTGATCACATCAGAAAGGACTGCAGAGTTAATCTTCAACCAGAGCACACTGCGGATAAAGGAGTTGAATCCAGGAAGGAAGAAGGCGGATGGGGGAACTATTTCATGGCAGATATGACGACAACGTCGGTTCATGTCATGGCCTCCATCAACTATCAGGAGGACTGGATCGTGAACTCGGGGTGTGGACATCACCTCACCGAAAACGGGTTAAAGTTCACTTCTTTGTAGGCATACACAGGTAATGACGTTATCACTACTGATGATGATACTGTGCATGCAGTGGACAAGGAAAGAACGGTTTCTTTAGGCAGTGATAAGGGACCACTCACTTTGCGGAGTGTTTATCACGTGGCGGGAATGAAGAACTTGTTCTCGGTGACCAATGTTGTGGACACTGGGTATCAAGTTCTGTTTGGCCCGGCAGGAGTGAAATTTTCTCCGGAATGTGTCAGCGGTGAAAGCTGACGTGACTCATATTGGGAGAAGTGTAAGGAACTTGTTTGTTTTGTCAACAAGTTCTTATGTTGAAAAAATGTGGCTAACGACAGCGCGGTTATCTGGCATGAAAGGCTGGGACATGTCGAGATGGAAAAGCTGAAGGCTATGGCGGCAAGAGGTCTGGTGAAAGACAGACATAGTCTTTCATCACTTGGCGACGGTCATGTTTGTGCAGGGTGTCGGTATGGAGAGGCTCATCGCCTTCCATTTGACAAATCCTCGTCCAGGTGCAAGGCACCGTCGGAATGCATCCACGGTAACCTGATGGGACCGACCATCACCCCTAGTCTTGGAGGTAGTCAATACATGTTGGTGTTGGTTGATGATTTCACTAGATATACTTGGGTATATTTTGTGAAAGAGAAGTTAGAAGCTTTTCAAAAGTTTGTGGAATTCAAAAAGCACGTAGAAGGCCGGTTAAATCTGCGGATTAAGAAGTTGAGAACAGATAATGGAGGAGAGTTCACTTCAAATGGGTTCCTCAACTTTTGCAGAAAACATGGAATCCAGAGGGAACTTTCTTGTGCACATACTCCACAGCAAAATGGTATTGCAGAGAGAAAGATCCGCCATTTGGCGGAGACCTACAAGTGTTGGCTTCACTCCAAAAGAATTCTCAAGACCTTTTGGGCGGAGGGAATGGCCTGCAGAGCTTATGTTATCAATCGGATATCGTTGAGCCCCAACAACATGAAATATCCACATTAGCTCATGTTCAAGGAGAAGTTTAGCGTGGGACGCGTTCGGGTGTTTGGATCCACCTGATACGTTCACGTGTCAGACGCTCTCAGGACGAAGTTGGATGTGAAGGCAAGAAAGCTTGTCTTCATTGGCTACGACGAGCGAAAGAAAGACTGGAAGTGCATGGACCCTAAAACAAAGAAATTTGTCGTCTCAAGAGATGTGATATTTGACAAACTGACATCATACCAAGGTAGCTCCTCTGTGGAACTATAGGAGAGCAGGGTGAATGGCAGGAAAGAAGAAGCTGTTGGCGATCTTCTGGTAGAGCTGTCAGTGACTCCAGGAGCTCTGATTTCATCTAACTCAGGAGCAGGTGCTTTTGGTTCAGGAAGTAGGGGGAGCGATGCTCCTAGTGTGTCCGTAAGAAGAGCTGAAGCAGAAGTAGCTAGTGTTGTAGATAATGGTCAGCCCTTGCGGAGGTCGAAGAGGACCATTATTCCACCAGCTCAATACATGGACGGGAACATGGTGAGTTTTGTCGCATGTTTCTTTGCAGACCCCTTGGACGAGCGGGAGTCATCATGCTTTGAGAACGTCACTGGGATTAAGCAGTGGGAAGATGTCATGGATAAGGAGATGGTCATCCTCAGGGAGAATGAGACTTAGGATCTTGTACCCAAGGTCGATGACATAACTCATGTCACCTGCAAGTGGGTTTATAAGCTAAAGAAGAAGGCTGGCAGCAGCATCGTGCGATACAAGGCTCGCCTTGTAGCTCGGGGGTTCTCCTAGTAGTACGGAGAAGACTATGAGGAGACGTTCAGTCTGGTAGAAAAAATGACTTCAGTACGGGTGGTGATTGTCTTGGCAGCTTGCCAATGATATAAGATTTAGCAACTTGACGTGAAGAACGTGTTTCTTTACGGAGAGATTGACAAGGATATCTTCATGGTTCAGTCACCTGGGTATGTATCTGAATATCATGCAGGACACGTCTGTAAACTGAAGAAGACTCTTTATGGCTTGAAGCAAGCGCCTTGGCCGTGGTACGGAAAGATCGCAGAATATCTCCAGTTCTGCGGATATTTTGCTTCTGATTCAGATTCAAGTCTATTCGTAAAGAAGAGGGAGGAGCTTCAGGTCTTGGTACTATTGTATATTGACGATATAATCATCGTGGGGAACTCAGAAGATGAGGTAGCAAGGCTCAGGGTAGGGCTAGCTATTCGATTCGAAATGAAGGATTTTGGGGAGCTTCACCATTTCCTTGGTCTTGAGATGGAGAGGAAAAATAGCAGTGTGCTTGTTTCCCAAAAAAGTTATACGGAGCGGATCGTGAAGCAATTCGGCATGCGGGAGGGAAAGAGCAGCTCTACTCCACTGGAAGTTGGATTAAAACTTCGACGTGATAAGGGAAGGGTTCTTCCAGATCCTTTGGTTTTTCATGCTCTGGTTGGGAAATTGATATATCTGACGATTACGCGGCCGGATATTGCATATGTTATGGGCCGAGTGAGTCGATATATACAGGAGCCGCGGAAATCTTATTTGATTGCGGCAAAGAGTATCTTGAAATATATGTGGTCCAACTCAGATATGGGTCTCTTTTATGAGAGGGACGCAATCTTCAACCAGCACGGCTACACAGATGTTGATTATGGGAGAGATACGGACGATCGAAAGTCGACGTCTGGTTATGTCTTCATGTGCAGATCGGCAGCTATCTCGTGGTGTAGCAAGAAGAAGGATTCTGTGTCTGTCTTCATCACTGAAGTGGAATGCAAGGTGTCTTCCTTGGCAGCTCAGAAAGCCATCTGGCTGAGGAGATTGGTAGAAGATAACCATGAGTAGGTGTGAGATCATACTTTGCTACGCGGTGACAACGAGAGTGCTCTCAAGCTAGTTACAAATATAATTTGTCACGGGAGAACAAAGCACGTCGAGATCGAGCATCACTTCGTTCGGGAGAAGGTGCTGGAGGGATCTCTGATGGTGGAATACGTGCAGAGTCAGGACAATGTCGCTGACATCTTCACAAAGTCGTTGTCGAAGAGATCATTTGTGTGGTTACGGTAACTGATTGAGCTGATTTCCACTTCCCACTTCAAGGGGGAGTGTTGAATTATTGAAGTAGGAAGTGGGCGGTCAGGATGATGCAGACCGCACAGATCATCAAGACCGCGCGGTGAGCGCGAATAGGATTGACCAATTACCAAGTTCTTGGCTATGAATGTTATCGCGGTCTGACTTAGCAAGTTCCCTGGAGTATTAACCGCGCGTTTAGCTTTTGCTAACCGCGGACTACGCAGTCTGGATGGTAGACCGCGGAGACCGGCAGACCGTCACTTTGTGCGGTTAAGGTTCAGGTCGCGTGGCTATCTGGTTATCTACTCAAGTCCACCCAGACTGAGAATGGAGTCCACATTGCAGCGTAGACTGGTGGAGTTAACCGCGCGCGATCTGTTGTTGGCAATCTGTATATTGGGCGGACTGGTGCTGCTAGCTGTCACGTCAATGACGGTTACTCTATCCCCCTGGGCGGTGACAGTATCCGTCTGTCTGCCAATAAATAGGGGTGTTGGTCTCGTCATTAACGAACTGAATCTTGGGTTAAACTCGGCGGTTAAGATTTTTTAACCGCGTGGCCTAAGTTGTCAAGGCGCGCGCCTAGGCGCGCCTGAGGCGCCGGGCGCACCAGGCGCAGCCCGCCGCGCCTCAGCTGTGCTGAGGCGGGCGATGTGCCCCAGGCGCGCCTCAGGCGCGCCCAGGCGCGCCTAGGCGCGCGCCTTACAGGCTCCCAGGCGCGCCAAAGGCGCGCCCGGGCCTTTTAAGGTATTTTTTTTAAAAAAAAAATTTTTATGTTGGCAAAAACATGATCTTAGACGCACCCGAGGCACCCCCTAGGCGCACTTGGGCGCCCAATTCGCTGAAATTGTGCGAATTGGGCGCCCAATTCGCTGAAATTGAGCGAATTGGGCGCCCAATTCGCTGAAATTGAGCGAATTGGGCGCCCATTCGCTGAAATTGAGCGAATTGGGCTCCCAATTCCCTGAAGTTCAGCGAATTCGCTCAATTTCAGCGAATTGGGCGCCGAATTCGCTCAATTTCAGCGAATTGGGCGCCGAATTCGCTCAATTTCAGCGAATTGGGCGCCGAATTCGCTCAATTTCAGCGAATTGGGCGCCGAATTCGCTCAATTTCAGCGAATTGGGCGCCGAATTCGCTCAATTTCAGCGAATTGGGCGCCGAATTCGCTCAATTTCAGCGAATTGGGCGCCCAATTCGCTCAATTTTCTTTTCCCCCAATTTTTGCGCCTCACGTGCCTCAGGCGCGCGCCTGCGCCTTGCGCCTTGCGCCTAGGCTCCAGGGGCCCTTTGCGCCTCGGTGCGCCTTGCGCCTTTGATAACTTAGCGCGTGGCTAAGTGAAGTGACCAGATTTATTGTTGTATTTGCAGATTGTGCGGCTAGCACTTGACAGCTAGAAAACTGGTTCTGAAGGCGGTGCGGATAGCTGGTAGTCGGCGGCGGCGGTTAGCAGCAGGTTGCGGAGAGGTGACAAGGCGGTCTTCTTCCTTGTCAGTTTCCCAGCTTGAATATCACAGTTCACATTTGGCGGACTGAGTAGTAGTTTAATAAGTTGTTCGCTCAACTTGCGGTTAGGCAAACTTGGCGGTTATGCGACCAGTGTTGCGGGCAGTGAGTAGCAGTTCCAGTTCATCTGTTCGCAACAACTTCGGCGATTAGGCGACCTCGCGATCAGGCGACCAGAAGTTGCGGACAGGGTTATATCTTCAGCAGTCAATAAGCTGCAGTTTGTGCAGCTAAGGGTGTGGTCCGACAGTTCGGCGGACTTGACGGTTAGCCTTGGCGGATAGGTGGTTTGGGCGGTTACAATATTCTGTCTGCTAATTTTATACTTGTCTATTTTTTGTGATCTTAATCGGGTGCATTGTGAAATCATGTCTCGCAATGTATGTCTCGGTTTGTAAAGAAGATTTTTAATTCAATTGTGGCTCTTGTTCTTCTATCTACCTCTGATTTATTTGGCTTGGTTGATTGAGTGTTCCTGTACCTTCCCAGGTTCACAAAATTTTACACCAACACGTAATGTTATGAGTAAACTAGAATTCTACAAGTGAAGGGTTGATTTGAATGGCTGGACACACCAATACCGCTGTTCGATTGGTCTGATTTAAAGCTAGAATTCCACTACTCGGGCATCCATCTTCCTATTTGGGTATTTCAGTAACTACTTAGATTGCATCACAGGGTTAGAATGAACAAAACTCAGGTCAAATCAAAACAACCACGACAAAAATCTTTCAAAATAAACAAATAAAGTCATTCTGCGACCGTGGAAATGGCATATGATTTTGCGTTAGATTCCAAAATGGAGTCCAGGGATGAAAAAATAGATTGCAGGTTTAAAAACGCACCAGAAGACAGTATCTTCATGCGGTGAGCAGACATGGGCAGCGCTCTTCTCCTTACATCTCCACCATCACTGGGAAGGGCTTTTCCAGCATCCTCAGAAGCGAAGCAAGAGAAACAACCCATCTCCTAAACACAATCATAAACCGCCGAGAAGCAAACTGATTCACCTTCTTCCACTAACCACGGAGAAATGAATTGCTTCCACTTAATCCAATGCCCGGATTTTCTCGTGCGAGATTTTGTTTCTGCCGGATTCGAGGGGTAATGGCTGCGAAGGAGACGGTCGGGTGGGAATAGAGAGTCTACTCGATTCCCACTGACGTGAACATCGATGAGATATTGCCGGCCGAAGCAGCCGCTTGGACTGCTTCTCCTCAATGGCATTTTCAGGGGGGAGGGAAGGAGATGTTTAGGTCCTTATTGCGAGGCGGAGATCGTAACATTTGAATATGACCAAAGTTTAGGGTGAGTGAGACTCTTTATGAGATTGTGGGAATGTTTATCAAATGCAACTCTTTTTGTTTTGACTCCAATTTCTGGTGTATAATGAACCAACACGCTTCCATAAATTGACTTAAAATGCAAAATTGTATCACTTGCATGGATACAAATATTTTGTTATCATTTTAGGAGTATTGATGGGGTTCCCCAAAAACTTTTCGCGTCAAACTGGGGGAACTTCGACCAAAATACTCAAGCAATACGACTCAATCAGGGGAGCAGCGCGCTCGAGCCGCACCCACTCAAAGGGTCTGAGATCACCCCAAAAGGGGAACAGTACCAAGCGTTCATAGACGTCGCACAGAACCCGCACACAACACGCAGCGCGCGCAGGCACAACGCCTTGTGTGCATCATTGATTGTTTGCGCGTTCGGTCCGACTCGGAGCTAAGGCGGTCTGATTCTTCGGATCGGAGGAAAATCATGTGACTCGCAAACAGCTTGGCGCCGTTTGTGGGAAAGGTGTTCCCAACTTTGCAACAACTCTCTGGAAATAGCGTTTGTCTCACGCAAGCACTCCCGATCAAAAACAATGACATGGGGAATGTTGGGTATTGTTTTCACAATAACCCTGATTTGAAGCCCCCCTTGAACTAAGATGAATTGATTTGTATTTGATGATGCTTTCAAGTTATGTGTGTGTGGGATTTAATTGGAAGGTACACACCAATGTCAGATTACAATGAGTCATGTAACACAGAACTGTGCAATGTAATCTCTCATTGTGTAAGACATGGTGTTGACTCATGTGTAATTTCTCTATTGTGGTGTACTTCATTTTCAATTGCATAGGAATCAAGAAAAAAGATGGTTGCTGAAGTCAGGAAGAATCAAAAATTTTCCTAAGTAAAATTCGTCGAGTAACACGTGAAGTCTCGTGTCATTCGTCGAGACATCACGTGAACACTCGTAGAATTCGTCGAGTTTACTTGGGAAATTTATGACAATTTCTTAAAAATTCTTCAAAAATGGCTAAGTTAAATTCGTCGAGTATATACGTGAAGTCTCGTGTCATTCGTCGAGACATCACGTGAATACTCGTGAAATTTGTCGAATGTTCAAGAGTGATCCAGTGACTGTTAACAGAAAAATTTCTTCTGGTCCAAATTTTGGCCAAGTAAAATTCGTCGAATGAACTCGGGTAATTCGCTGAATGCTCTCGTGTAATCTAAGTAATTCGTCGAGTGTTCTGGCTATTACACAAGTCGTCTCGACGAATAAACTAAACAATTTTTTCTAGTTTGTTTTTTCGACGGGTTCATTTTCAAAATGATGGTCATGTACAGTGCACGTGGATGCTTGTAATGGAAGGAGATTTCTAGTCGTTGCTGATGGAATCCTATGTAAATATCAAGGGTTTCATTCCAATAATAATGAATTGCAAGAATCGCAAAACCTAATTTCAAAATCGTGAACGACTGAGTAAATTTCTTTCCCGATCTACTGTTTTTGGAAACGCTCTTCTCGACGACCTAGAGTTCACGATCGGCGATTCTTCTCAAAAAGAAAAATTAGACAAGATCATTGTTTTCAGATTCTTCAAAGGTGTTTTTGATCTAGTCAGATTCCAAAGCTTTCAGATCAAGGTTTTCAAGTGTTCAAGTTTTCTCATTCAACCTTCATTTCAAAATCTACTCTCCAAGAACGAAGAAAATTGAATCCATTCTTATCTGAAGAAGAAGATTGTTTTCACTCTAGAAACTTGTAAGAATAATGTGACAAAGGCTATATGGCAGAGTTTTATAAGGATAAACGTCTGATAAAGTCATCTGATAGCTCAGAAACTATTTTAACAAACACTTAGAGTAGAAATATTTTCTGTTTGAATTTTTTTTATTTAGACTCTTCAACAGCAGTCTGTTTTTTAGCAAAAGATAGTGCGTCTCTTTATGACCAATGACACGAGAGATTAGCACATATTAATTTCAAAACTATTAATGTGTTGTTTTCTCACAACTTTGTGTGTGATGCTCCTACTATTAAGTGCATTAAAGAGAGATTATGTCACTCATGCCAAATGGGCAAGCAGACAAGGGCTACCTTTAAGAGCATCATTGGCAAAAATTCTACCAGATGTTTATATCTACTTCATATGAACATATTTGGTCCCTTGCAGGTTCGTAGTTTAGGAGGTAAAGCTTACATGTTGGTTATCGTTGATGATTACTCACGGTTTTTATTGGTGTTCTTTTTGAAATAGAAGTCAGATACATATGACTTCTTCACTATTTTTGTTAGGAAAATTCAGAAAGAATTGAACTGCTCTGTAGTCAAAATCAGAAGTGACCATAAAATAGAATTTGAATATGGTGTCATGAT
The DNA here is from genome assembly GCA_039513925.1 of Platanthera zijinensis. Lineage (NCBI taxonomy): Eukaryota > Viridiplantae > Streptophyta > Magnoliopsida > Asparagales > Orchidaceae > Platanthera > Platanthera zijinensis. The sequence goes on from CM077098.1 coordinate 13,002,153, forward strand.
AAAATTCTGTGAAAGTCCAGATATCTTTCATGAGTTTTCATCTCCTCGCACTTCACAGCAAAATACAGTCACTGAAAGAAAGAATAGAGCTCTCATAGATGCATGTAGAACTATGTTGAATGATTTTTCTTTACTATAGTATTTCTGGGTGGAGGCCGTCAACACTGCTTGCCACGTGCAAAATAGAGCACTCATAAACAAGAACCACCATAAGACACCTTATGAACTATTGAAGGGAAAGAAACCAACTGTGTCTTATTTTAGAATTTTTGGCAGCAAATGTTTTATACTTAATAATATAAAATATTACAAAACTAAGTTTAGTGAAAAATATTTTAAAGGTATTTTCGTATGCTATAATAGTCATAGTAAAGCTTATAGAATTTTCAATAAGAAAACCTTGTAGTAGAAGAAAATTTTAATGTTGTATTTGATGAGACAAGCATGCTTTATAGCAGCTCCTCTAGTGTATTTATTGAAGATGTAGGTACAAGGTGAAAAGAGCTAAGCTTGGAAGAAAATAGAAAGGAAGACGCTCCAAGCATAATCAAGGTCAACACTCCAAGCCTAGTGGAAGAAGAACTTCAAGATGAAGAACTCCATCAAATTGAAGAAGATGCACCAAAAGTAGCAAAACCTCCCGGAGACATAGAGGATGCGAGGAATCTAGTGATCAGACACTTAAGAGGTCATCCAGCTAAACAGATCATTGGAGACCCTCATGATGGAGTAAGGACATGGAGAGGTACAACTAACGAAATTTTGCACTTAAGTTTTCTCTCGAAAATTGAGCCAAAGAAATTTAAAGAAGCAAATAGAGATGCTTCATGGATCATTGCAATGGAAGAAGAGCTTAATCAATTCAAAAGGTGCAAAGTTTGGGAGCTAGTAGTACCAAGACCCAAAGGACATAATGTGATCGGAATAAAATGGGTCTTTAGAAACAAGCTGGATGAAGATGGTATAATTATAAAGAACAAAGCCAAACTTGTAGCCCAAGGGTACAGACAAGAAGAAGGGATTGATTTTGATCAAACATTTGCTCCAGTGGCCAGACACGAAGCGATCAGGTTATTCCTCGCATATGCTACTCACAAAGGGTTCAAGATTTATCAAATGGACGTGAAGTCAGCCTTACTTAATGGCAATCTAAAGGAAGAAGCATACGTGGAACAATCCCCAGGTTTTGTTGATTCATCATTCCCTAATTATGTTTATTTCCTTCGTAAAACTTTATATGGTATTAAACAAGCTCCTCGAGCTTGGTATGCGACGTTATCTAGCTTTCTTCTTGAGAACAAGTTCACAAGGGAAAAGATAGATAATATATTATTTCTTAGGGAAGTTAAAAGACAAGATTTTGCTAGTACAAATCTATGTTGATGACATTATTTTTGGATCTATGGATGACAACCTATGCAAAAATTTCTCCAACTTGATGCAAGAGAAGTTTGAGATGAGCAGTATGAGAGAGCTGAAGTATTTCTTAGGACTTCAGGTGAAGCAATCTAAAGATGAAATTTTCATCTCTCAGACGAAGTTCACCAAGGAGTTAATTAAAAAATTCAGAATAGAGAATGCAACCTCTTTGATGACTCCATCGGGTTCAACTATGACTCTAGATAAGGATGAGAAAGGGAAACTTTTTGATGAAACCAAGTACAGAAGCATAATTAGATCCTTGCTCTACCTTACTATCAGTAGACCAGACATAATATTTTCAACATATGTATGTGCTAGATTTCAGGTGAACTATAAGCAGGAATCTCATTATGCCCCTACAAAGAAGATTTTGAGATACCTTAAAAGTACACCAAATCTTGGCTTATACTACCCAAGGAGTAATGACTGCGACCTAATTAGTTTTTCAGATGTTGACTTTGCAGGAAGCAGGGATGATAGGAAAAGCACTTCTGGGACGTGTCAATTCCTAGAAAGAAGGCTCATTTCATAGAGTAGTAAGAAGTAAAATTGTGTCATAATCTCAATTGCTAAGTCAGAATATCTCTGCCAGCAGTTTTTGCGCACAACTTCTATGGATAAGGAATCAGCTTGAAGATTACAACCTGAAGTTGAAGGAGATTCTGATATTTTGTGACTCATCTAGTGTCATGCAATTGTTCACAATCAAGTCTCTTACAACCGGACAAAGCACATAGAGATAAGGAATCAATTTATCCGGGAGCATGTGGAGAACATGGACATCAATTTCAATTATGTCCTGATGGATAAGCAAGTTGTTGACATATTCACGAAGCCGTTGGATGAGGCCAAGTTCTCCTTCTTCAAAATGGAACTTGGTATGTTCAACAAGGAGTCTTGACAGTCGAGAAATCAACCAAAGTACAAAAATTCATTATCTCAAGAAATCACAAGGAAAATTTGTCGAGTATACTCATGTATTTCGACGAATTCGTCGAGACTTCTCGTGAAATCGGAACTTCTTCACAAGTCATTTTGACGAATTGCCTTAGTCTTCACGAGTCATTTCAATGAATTTATCAGGATTTCTCGAGTCATTTCGACGAATCTGTGAAGGCCAAATTTTTTTTTGTAAGTCTATATTAGATCCGAAGAGTCATTTCCGGAAAAAGGTACGCGTCTCTCTTCAAAACTTTAATAATATATAAATAGGACTTAGGGGCATTCAGAATTCATACACTCGTCAAGATTTTTCGAGAAATCTCGTCATTTCATCTTCCATCAGAGCAGAGGAATTTCATCACCGACTTCATCTCTGGCAAGGTTTGTCGCGTGTCTCTGGCAACCCTTGTCTTCAGCAACTCTCGTCTCTGACAGCTTTCGACGACCCGTCTCCGACAGTTCTCAATGATTATCATCTCTGGCACCAAGAGGCAGTGGAAATATCCAGGTTGGTGGTGAACTTGTACGAATAGGATTTGCTACAGCTTCCGATGAATTCAGAAATGTCATCTTGATGCTCGAGACAGCAGGCTTGACCTTCCATTTGGAATACCCTTGCCGAGTTCTAAATTGAGACATCTAAGAGTTTTATCAAAATGCAAAGCCTCGACGTGAAGGGATGGTGATCAAAAGCAAAGTGAGAAATACCTCTGTTAAGTGAAGGCCAGTCTCTTAAATAGATACTTGTGGCTACTGTCTGTTGAAGAGGAAGAATTACTTGAAGAGACAGATTTGCATCGAGCTCTTCTTTTCTGTGATCTGCCTAGAAGAACTACCTCAATTCGAATGAAAGGGATAAACGAGGAAGGAAAGTTGCTGACAGATATCATGGGAAAGGTCTTATTGTGCAAAGTTGGGTCCCTTGATTACGTTTCTGGTGAGATGTTCAAACTCCTCGCAACTATGATTTGTAGGAAAAGGATTGACTGGGGAGTAGTTCTGTTTGAGAAGATCAAAGAATGTTTGAGCACAAAATTTTGGAAGAACTCTCACTCTTTATCTAAACCAAATGGACAAAAATCGTTTTGACGTATCATCAGGTATACTTATTCATCATCAGAAGAAAATTGACTCATCCATCTTTATCAGATGGGAGAGAAGGATTCCCAGGGAAGGTGGGATAAGAGATGTGGTCGAAGAAGAGGAATTCCTTGACGAGGAGAGGATTCCAATTCCTACCCCCAATGAACCACCTGAGAGTTCTGGTGTAGTTGCTGAGGGGGAGACAATACATTTTATCAATATTGAAGATTTTCACATCCCTTCTGATCTAGTTCAAGTACCTACGGTGATTACAGAGACAGTGATTCCAGAGACAGTGGTAATAGAAATAGTTGTTCTCGATGACAGTGCTGACAAGGCTGGTGATACTGATGATGATATTGATGTTGATGTGGAAGCTATTGATAATGATGATGATGTTGATGATATTTTTGATGATGTTCTTGTTGAGGAGGAACCTATTTTAGAGGCTGAGGGGGATTTGTCAGCACACTCTTCCCAAGAGGACCAAGGAGAGGATACAGTTCCTGATGAGAGGGAGAGAGTGGAGATGCTCCCTGAAGAAGTTCTTGCTGCTTGTGACTGTTCTTCCTGAGGAGATTCTAAGAGAATAAATTATCGTACTATCTGATAGAGGAAGGGAAGCGATAATGATTCTTTCTACCCAAGAGGACATCAACTCCCTGAGAGATTATGATGAGGGGGAGGATATAGATATGCCTCTTGCCCAAGACCCACTGATTCTAAGGGAAGCTTCTTCTAGTGACCAAGAAGTTGTTGGTAGAGAAGAAGCTCAGAGTTATGAGGGTGTGTGTTGAAGCCAAAACTTGGCCTCAACGAGAGTTCAGACCTATGGGGATAGCTTGCACTTACTTCTCCCAAACTTGGGCTCCTGACCAGTCGCGAGGAATTGAAAACTGACCTGGGCTATAACATGGAGGTCCCACCACACACCCAGAAGATCCCTAGAGCGCTTCCCTTCCTATGCTAAAAGCTGAGCTGGGCACCTTAGAGGGCTTATGTAGCCAGACCAAAATAATCCGAGGAAGAAGCCAAAATTGAACTGTCCCATCTCCAAAGGTACCCACATGGTCTATTTATAGAATTCCAAACCTGGTATGTTAATAGCATAATTTTTTATGTTCTAAAAAAGTTAAATGCAGACCAATTGGGTCTACCAACAGTGTAACTCCACTGTTATGAAAGGCTATTTGCTGACCCTCAAGGGCATCCAGGTAACTTTACCTCTGGACCCTCAAGGGAATCCAAGTACATAAGCATAATTGGATCCTTGCTCTACCTTACTGTTAGTAGAACAGACATAATGTTTTCAACATATGTATGTGCTAGATTTCAGGTGAACTCTAAGGAATCTCATTATGTCGCTACAAAGAAGATTTTGAGATACCTTAAAGGTACACCAAATCTTGGCTTATAGTACCTAAGGAGTAATCACTGCGACCTAATTGGTTTTTTAGATGCTGATTTTGCAGGAAGCAGAGATGATAGGAAAAGCACTTCTGGGACGTGTTAGTTCCTAGGAAGAAGGCTCATTTCATAGAGTAGTAAGAAGCAAAATTGTGTCGCAATCTCAACTGCTGAGTCAGAATATCTCTGCCAGCAGTTATTGCACACAGCTTCTATGGATAAGGAATCAGCTTGAAGATTACAACTTGAAGTTGAAGGAGATTCCAATGTTTTGCGACTCATCTAGTACCATCGCAATTGCTCATAATCCAGTCTCTTAAAACCATACAAAGCACATCGAGATAAGATATCATTTTATCTGTGAGCATGTGGAGAGTAGGGACATCAATCTCAGTTATGTCTTGATGGATAAGCATGTTGTTGACATATTCACGAAGCCGCTGGACAAGGCCAAGTTCTCTTTCTTCAAAATGGAACTTGGTATGTTCAATAAGGAGTCTTGACAGTCGAGAAATCAGCCAAAGTACATAAATTCATTATATCAAGAAATCACAAGGAAAATTTGTTGAGTATAGTCGTGTAATTTCGACGAATTTGTCGAGACTTCTTGTGAATTCAGAACTTCTTCACGAGTCATTTTGACAAATTGCCTTAGTCTTCACGAGTCATTTCAACAAATTTATCAGGATTTCTCGAGTAATTTTGACGAATCTGTGAAGGCCATTTTTTTCTAAGTCTAAATTATTGGATCCAAAAAGTCATTTCCGGAAAAAGGTACACGCCCTATTCAAAACTTTAATAATATATAAATAGGACTTAGGGGCATTCAAAATTCATACACTTCGTTAAGACTTCTCGAGAAATCCTGTCGTTTCATTTTCCATCAAAGCAGTGGAATTTCATCACCGACTTCATCTCTGGCAAGGTTCGTCACTTGTCTCTAGCAACCCCTGTCTCTAGCAACTCTTGTCTCTGACAGCTTTCGACGACTCGTATCTGATAGTACTCAAAGATTATCATCTCCGACACTTCTCGGTTTCTCTTCTGTCAGTTCCTGTTCGATCTCAGAGATGGCACCAAGAGGATGTGGAAATATCCAGGTTGGTGGTGAACTGGTGCGAACAAGATTTGCTAAAGCTTCCGATGAATTCAGAAATGTCATCTTGATGTTCGAGACAGCAAGCTTGAACTTCCCTTTAGAACACCCTTAATGAGTTCTGAACAGATACATCCAAGAGTTCTATCAAAATGCAAAGCCTCAGCGTGAAGGGACGGTGATCAAAAGCAAAGTGAGAAATACCTCTATTAAAGTGAAGGCAAGTCTCTTAAATAGATACTTACGGCTACCATCTATTGAGGAGGAAGAATTACTTGAAGAGACAGTTTTGCATCGATCTCTTCTTTTATGTGATCTTCCTAGATGAACTACCTCAATTTGAAGGAAAGGAATGAACGAGGAAGGAAAGTTATTGATAGATATTATGGGAAAGGTCTTATTGTGCAAAGTTGGGTCCCATGATTACGTTTCTGGTGAGATGTTCAAACTCCTCGCAGCTATGATTTGCAGGAAAAGGATTGACTGGGGAGTAATTCTGTTTGAGAAGATCAAAGAATGTTTGAGTGCACCAAAATTTGGAAGGATTTTCACTATGTATCTAAACCAAATTGACATAAATCATTTTGACATGGCATGAGGTGTACCTATTCATCATCTGAATAAAATTGACTCATCCATATTTAGCAGATAGGAGAGAAGGATTCCCAAGGAAGGTGGAATAAGAGATGTGGTCGAAGAAGAGGAATTCCTTGATGAGGAGAGGATTCCAACTCCTGCCCCCAATGAACCACCTGAGAGTTCTGGTGCAGTTGTTGAGGGGGAGACACTACCTTTTGTCAATATTGAAAATGTTCACATCACTTTTGAGCTAGTTCAAGTACCTACATTGATTACAGAGATAGTGATTCCATAGACAGTAGTAACAAAAATATTTGTTCTCGATGACAGTGCTGACAAGGCTGGTGATACTGATGATAATATTGATGCTGATGTGGAAGCTGTTAATAATGATGATGATGTTGATGATATTGTTGATGATGTTCTTATTGAGGATGAACCTATTGTAGAGGCTGAGGCGGAGTTATTAGCACACTCTTCCCAAGAGGACCTAGGAGAGGATATAGTTCCTGATGAGAGGGAGAGAGTGGAGATGCTCCCTGAAGAAGTTCTTACTACTGAGACTGTTCTTCCTGAGGAGATTCTAAGAGAAGAAATTATCGTACTATCTGACAGAGGAAGGGAAGCGATAATGATTCTTTCTACCCAAGAGGACATCAACTCCCTGAGAGAATATGGTGAGGGGGAGGATATGGATATGCCTCTTGCTAAAGACCCACTGATTTTAAGGGAAACTTCTTCTAGTGACCAAGAAGTTGTTGTCAGAGAAGAAGCTCATAGTTATGAGGGTGTGTTTTGAAGCCAAAACTTGGCCTCAACGCGAGTTCAGACCTAAGGGGGTAGCTTGCACTTACTTCTCCCAAACTTGGGCTCCTAACCAGTCGCTAGGAATTGAAAACTGACCCTGGGATATAGCGTGGAGGTCCCATCACACACCCGAAAGATCTCTAGATTGCTTCCCCTCCCAAACCAAAAGCTGATCTGGGCACCTTAGAGGGATTATGCAGCCAGACCAAAATAACCTAAGGAGGAAGAAGCCAAAAATGAACTGTCCCCTCTCCAAAGGTGCCCACATGATCTATTTATAGAATTCCAAACCGTGTCTGCCAACAACATAATTTCGCTGTTCTAAAAAAGTTAAATGCAGACCAATTGGGTCTGCCAACAGTGTATGTCCATTATTCTGAAAGGCTATTTGCAGACCCTCAAGGGCATCCAGGTAACTTTACCTATGGACCCCACTGGGCGAGTGGCCCATGAAGGCACCTCCAACCTAAAGAAGTGAATGCTGGGGTGAGCCGAGCATTACCCCCTGCCCCCTCGCAACTCCTCAAAGGACGAGTGTGGGATCCTCTTACCATCTGCCTAATTTGGCGAGAGGCTTTCCACCTAACCCAATAATCCTTCTGCTTGCCTTGGCAAAAGCCCTTCTGTTAGACCTAGCGAAAGGCCTTCACTTTCATTGGGCGATTGTGGGTCTGCCTACCCCACTCTCCTACCTTGACCAGCCTGAGATTGAGAATCCTTGGCTTCGTCGGAGGGGGGGGGGGAGGCCTACTCAGCGAATATGGGGTTGTACAGTGTGCATGCCCCTCCTGCTGATAACTCTCTACTAAAGTCTATTGAGGACATGCTAGCCAAGCAGAGAGACCACTTTGACCATTCTTTGAAACAAGTTGTGGACAAAGTAGCTGATGTAGAGAAAGACCTATCTTATGGTCTGACTCAGGTGAATCATAATATAAATAAGCTATAAAATTTCCTGATTGAATGGCTAACCTAAGGGGGTAAGACCATTGACCACTCGATCAAAAGCCATGATGCACTCTCATGACGCAAACATGCACTACATTGACAAGAAGATGGGAAGCTACAAAGCAGATATCATTCATACCCTTATTTCAGAAGTCAAAAAGGGGGAGGGTAGGCTACAGAGGAGGATGAGTGAACTATCTAAGGAAGTTTCCACCCAAGTGCACAGTGCTAACATCTACACTTATCAAAACATAAAATGGCTGTATGAGGAGCTAATAGGCATAGCTACAACTCAAGTGGCGCCTGTTCAGGGTTAACATCTTGCTGAAGATGAAGGGTTCAATACTGGAGGATATGTATTTTTTGAGCAGCAAATTGCAGAAGAAAACTATGTGCCTCCTGGTGTCTACCTGCAGGTTTGGACAGATATTGCCGAGGAAGATGTGGAATTCATTGGAGAATCTTCTCAACCACCTCAGAAAAGAATAAGGTATGGGGGTAGGTCCCTCTGCTAGAATATCTGAACCAAACATAAAATAGAGAGAACAGAGAAAACAAAGAATATGCTGAATAGTGGAGTCCCAAATCCAAAGGAATCATACTGGATAATCACACTGTTAGAACTGGTAAATGAAGACAAAAGGCTGCACTACAATGGAGAAGAGTGGGAGAAGCACGAAGTGGCCAATGTGAAAAGGAGATTACACTTCAGGAAGCATAAGAGAGATGATCCAGATGCTCCTCCTCCAAAGTACTACTCTAAGCCTAAAGCATTCTTTGACAGGAAGTATGAGAAGGCATAGGGGAAGAATGTCTAGTCTTCATAATTCTATGTGTGTGAATTCTGAAAATGCCACTTAGAATCGTGTATATAACATTATTGTTTTGATTTAGATATTTTTGATTACCTCATTCCATCTCCTTATATGTTTTTGTTTAAGATTATTCAGTGTGCAATTCACCTTAGTATATAGGGTTTTGACTTCTTCAAATAGGGGAAGATTGTTGGGTATTGTTTACACAATAACCCTAATTTGAAGAAGTTCTCCTTGAACTAAGATGAATTGAGTTATATTTGACGATGTTTTAGAGTTACGTGCTTGCAAGATTTAATTGTCAAGTATACACCAATGTCAGATTATAATGAGTCATATAACACAGGACTATGCAATGTAATCCCTCATTGTGTAGGACATGATGTTGATTGATGTGTAATCTCTCTATTGGGGTGTACTTTATTTTCAAGCGCATAGAAATCAAGGAAAAAGATGGTTGCTGAAGTCAGGAAGAATCAAAAATTTTCCTAAGTAAAATTTGTCGAGTATACATGATGAGTTGTAAATATACGTATTTTACAGTACTTAATTTAGATCGTTTGAGGTTATTTTTGTTGTTTTTTTAGCTTTTCTTATTCAATAAAATGTTTATTTTTGTATATTCCCTTCTAACTTGGCTCTATTTTCTTTTCCTAAAAATTTTGTAGAAAAAGTTGAAAAATATAAGTACACGCCTGTAACCTTCAGTAACGCCTGTGGCCAGGCCGTATCACTTTGATGCTAGTGAAAAATACAGATGCCTGCTGTGAATCCGTAAAACAGGGGTTGAACACGCCCGTGTCGGTGAAGAGTTTTTCAGTCTGGCCCAGAATTGGTTGCAGCCAACATTAACTTTCTTCCTGGTGTCCAGTCACGCCCCCTACACGCCCGTGACCGCCACATGGAATTTCTAGAAACTTCCAGAATTTTGCCATTCACCAGATTTTTGGCCTCTCTAGCATGCCAACATTACACGCCCCCCCAGTCACCCCCGTTACTAGGGCGTGTAATCCGAAATTTTTGTCTATAAATAAAACTTTTCTGTATGAGCCAAGGGTTCACTTCACTTTTTGGGACCATTTTGCTGTTTGTGGGTTGCTTGGGTGCTTTTCTTGCTATGTAAAGATAATTTCCCCCCACCTCTTTAATGTTTGTTTTAGCTTTTGTAATCCTACTTTTTTTCTTAATAAAATATGTTTGTTTTTTCATCCTTATGTTGTGATGGATTGCATATGAGTGCCCCACTTTTCTTCTCTTTTTTATCTCTTATTTTTCCTTGTTTTCTCTTTAAATTGTGTGTGTGTGTATGGGAGTAAATTTGTTTTTTTTTATGTTTTCTAAGTTTTCTACTTAGTTTTGTTTTAGGTTTTCTCTTATAGTTAGGTGTTTTTATGATAGCTTTTCTTCTCTTTTTCCCTTACCCTTGTTTTGCTTATGTGCCTTTTATGTGCTTTTTATTTATTCTTATTGATTTATAAAAGTTGATTTAAAGTGTTTTTATTTTTTCTTTAACTTAGTTTTTTTTTATAAAAACTTTTGTTCCTTTAATTTTTATTTCCATTCTTTAATCACTTTTATGAAGTTATAAGAATGAATATCAAGTTGTTTTAATTTTTGGAAGACTTTGTTTTTGCTTTTATTTTGAACCCTTTTTGCATCTTTAATTTTTTATTTCATCTTTTTATGCATTTTTGACAAGTTTTAAGAATAGAAATGTAGTTGTTTTAATTTTTAGATGACTTTGTTTTTCTCTTTAATGTGTGTGTGTGTGAGTGTTTGAGGTTAAGTTTCATTTTGTTTTTGTCTTTACTTGCTTTCTTCAATTTATGTAGAGTGTGTGATTGTATGAGATTATTTTTATTGCTTTTTTCAATTTATATACTGTGTGTGTGTATGAGATATTTTTTATTGCTTTCTATTTCCCGCTAACTCGTTTGAGTAGGACTCACAGTTATTTCCCGCCTACTCATTTGAGTAGGACTTACATCTATTTTCTGCCTACTCGTTCGAGTAGGACTTGCATTTTCAATTATGTAATTTTTATTTTTTGTAACTTAGTTTATTTTTTGTAATTTTTCTTTCTTGTAATTTAGTTTCTTTTTTTTGGTAACTTAGCTTTTATTTTTTATTTATGATTTTGTTAAGTGTGTAAGACCCCATTTTTTCTTAATCCACGGGGTCTTAGGCCCAAAACCGCCGCTTTGTGGTGACACCATCACGCCCAGGAAGGTCATCACTACAAAACGCCGATCCTGCTGGCCATATCGATCACAAAATAGTAGCAAAAGTATGAGAGTACATGAAATGATAACTCTAACACATGTCCACAATAATCACATATATAGTAATAATTCTCCACGAAGGGAGAGTCCACAACAATAATAATAAAAGTACTGGAATTAGGGCTCATGCCCGATACATCAGAGTCCTCACTACAAGTCACTCATCGTGGAAGCAAATCTATAACAACTACTAGCGAATGGGACTCACTATCCTAGTGGTCTGAACTCCGGTACTAGATTGTCCCATTTCTAAGCGTGCTGACCTCCGGGGCTGCACCTCCAAGCTGGGCTCCACGATCCCCTAAAATGATTTGGTATGAAAACTGTTAGTCTAAAAGACTAAGTCCTATCATCCCCCACCCTCCCCCATGGCTCCTAGGCACCGAGCGGGGAGAAGGAAAGGAAAGGTAATGAAGGTGAAGAATAACAAAGATAGCAGGTAGCGGCGGAACTAGTCTAACAGTAACAAAAATATGTAACACAAATTATGAAATATGTAACCTTAACTTATATGAATGCCCATACAAACATATAAGCTAAGGGGTCTTCTACAAGGCTCCTATCGTATAAAAAGTCCCATACCAATTTATACGATAGGGTGTCGGTTTTCAAGCAAGCAATATATGTATCCATAGAATAATAACCTTAGCTTATAAGCTCGCTCTCGCAAGCTTATAAACCAAGGGGTCATTTTGCAGGGCCTATTGTATAAAGAGTCCCATACCAATTTATACAATAGGTGTCAAGGGTTATATGCAATGATTATGCTATGTCTTGCAAGTATGCCATGGTATGATCATGCAAGTGCAACACACCCACCCAAATATGTGTACACAGACCTTTAGTTCCCCCTTTCTGGAGCCCAACCTCTCAAGATACCTCCGTAGTTGCAAACAGAAGCGGTGGATTGGGCCTCGCCCACCTCTAAAATGGTAATTGCACTACAAGTCAGACCTATCGTACGCCTCAATGCTGGTGCACTAAGGGAAGCTCCTATATACTCTTTGCCGGCTGGTCCACCAGACTTAATTTGGCAAAATGCTAAACCACACTTGCCGAGTCAACGCATTGGCGTCGGTGCATCGAACCTCCAACACCAAAGACCCACAACCTTATATTTTATGCACATGCAATCTTAATATATAAACCACTGAGCCGAAGCTCCCCGGACTAACCCGTCCGTCACAACCAACAACCGAGCCAAAGCTTCCCGGACTATCCTATCTGTCACAATTATCTACCGAGCCATCGGCTCGCCGGGCTAACCTGCCCATCACCAAAACCACCGAGCCCACCGCCCGTGTGACCCAACCTAACTTACCAAGACACTAGGGTGTGTGAATGTGAACCCCTAGTTATACTAGTTACTCTTTAACATTGATTATTCTTATGGCTTACGTTAACCTTGGATTGCCCAGGGCATTCCCCGTGAAGGGCTCTCGAGGGCACTAGGAACTACGATGGGCTGAAGCCCAAAGCTCCCTTTCGCAAGGCACTTATTGTTATTGGTTAATACCCGATTCCCGATTCCTTTTAATATTACTCTTGATCTAACCCTAGTGTGTTTTGACCCTCTCTCTCCCTCTGTAGGAAGGATGATCTTTCGTCGATCCCGAGCACCTCCTAATCCTAGTCAACCCAGCATTTTCCTCATCATAACTTCCAATGATGAACTCAATCTCATTTTACCCAAACCAGCAAACTATTAACCCCAAGCCACATACCCAATTCAAATGCTATCACATTTTCTGCATTTTTACTATATGCAGACCAACCTATACTATATGATATACATGATAGGAGGTACTCTAAATTTTCATCCAAATGCCCTAAGATATTTAATGGGGGCATATCATGACATAATTAGCCTAACTCAAGTAACTTATAATTTTCCTAATTAATTTGGTATTTAATTAATTTTCCCCAAAGTTAGGCCATGGGTAATTTGAACATGAAGTATGATATTTTCTCAAGTAATGGCCACCCAAAAATTATGAACACTAGATAACAGAGGAATAACAGTAAATACCAAAGTTCATGATTTTCGAAAAGTGATTTGGCCTCTAATTAATTAATCCAATAATAAGCCATTAATTATGGGTAAAGAAGAAAGTACTAAAGTTAATCATAGGAAAATTTTAGAAAATTACTGAATCTCAAGGGTGAATAGAGAGGGCCTCTGACCAAAAATTATATTTTATCAAGCTTAAATAGTGCCAAAATATTTACTTTGAAAACAACACTTTGTGAAACAACCCCTATAGATAGACTTCCAAAAATTCCACAAAAATTCACAAAGCTTTTAAATTTGATTTGTTCAAAAGAAATTTCTAAGTAGAAGGTATAACTTGTTGGGTTATGAATGAAGTACCCCATATAATGATCTAAAATATTAAAAATCTCTAGGGCTATTTATAGTCCTAAAAAATAGCTTGACTAAGTATCATCCAAACCCAAGGTTAGGAAGTCACATAATAAAATTCTTCAAGACAACTCATGATAGTGCACTTTTCAAAGGAACCCACTTATAAACTCATCCAAACAATGTGTAGTATATTTTAGTGGATAATAAGGTTTTGAAAATGACCTCTACCAAAATTTCATGAAATTCCAAAGTCATATGAGCCACTAGACATTTCCTAAGGTGTATGGACCCAAAGACTTACCTAGTGGTTTAAGTGGTGTGCATGTGTACATATCCCACCATATCTCTCCCTAGGGCTTTTCACCACCCTAGGATCACATGGACTAAACACCAAGTCCATACAAGGGCATATCACTCCATGCCCTTCACAAATCCCCAAAGTCCAAACTTAAGGTTTGAACTTAGGTCCTAGGGCAAATCTACCCCAATCCACCCCAAATTCCATGTGAGGATGTATAGCATCATATCAAACTAGTGGCCCAAGTTTTAGGCTCTGTTGAGGTGATTTGACCCCTTAAACTCACAAGGAACACTTTGACCTAAATACCCCCCTTTAGGCCAAGGCTAGGGTTTACAAAAATTCAACCTAAATCATCTCTAAATGAGATGAAATTTTATCCAGAGCCTTATGATTACCCCAAGGACGACTTACCAAAATTTGGGAGGGTTTGAAGGTCATTAGGTTTCCTAATTAATTTACCTTAGGATTATTAAATAATTTCAAAAACTATAGAAAAATTATCTCCAAAAATTTCCATTTTTGGACATGACCTATATATAGGTAAGATTGACTCCCTATCCAAATTTAAGATCATTTGGACATGTGGTGAAGTGGGGGCACACATTTAAATCTCTAACTAGCCCTAGGTATAGACTTCACTAAAATGAGTGCCCCGATCAAACCAAATATCCAAATTGGTTCAAATAAATTTTAAAATAAACTAGACATCTAGAACTACAAACTTCATGTTGACCACTTTCTCTGTACAAGGCCTTAAGTATTTTTAATAAATAAAAACATTAACATCATTTTCTGTGACAAAAATCATATGATATGAAATATTTAATCCTAAGATTAAAAATAAAGCATCACGAATCTTGGCGCATAAGGACGACATCTGGTCATCTTCAAGCTCCTGCCGACGGCCAATATTCATTCTTCCTGGAGCTTATTCCATCCCCATTTCCCGGCCACCCGACCACCTCCCTGGCTGGCCACCGCCACCACAACCTCCGTCGAGGTGGTGGCTATCGCCAGGCGGCGGCATAGCTGCCGGAGGGGCGGATTCTAGCGATCCCACAACCATGTTTTTCTCGGAAAAACCAGGAAAATGAAGGCTTTGATCGGGCTCAATTGAGCCCGATTCACAATCTAAATGAATCATAGGATCTACCCATAGAAAGAGCAAGTGAGGACCTGAGTTGCAGCCTATGAGTGGGTAACGTGCCTCCTTGCCATTTCCGGCCGCCAATTTGGGCTTTTCTGCAACCTCCACAGCAATAGTAAGGAAATTGAAATTGGAACGGGGGAAACGCTTGCTCTTGTCCTGGTGAAGGTTTTTGAAGAAGGAATTGGGGAGAGGAGGCTTGTAACTCCCCAATTCATCAAAGAACCATTAATGGCCATTAACCCTAACTTTAGGTTTCATCAAAGTGAGGGGTTATGAAACCTTCATGGCCATGATGACAATTAAGCACCCATTTTCTCTCTCCTCCAAAGTGGGTAACTCCTTCCTCTCTCTCCTAGTCACCACTCTCTGAATTTGGTGGGCCCAAAATGTGTCTCTCCACTCCTTAGACTAATGAGCCACACCACTTGGGCTTAACTCACTTGAATTGGGCTAGGTTAACCTAAGTTTACCACTTTGACCCATGAGTTTACTTTGGTCAACATGTTCATTTGGGTCGACCCCAAGGGGTCCTTGGTGACCCCTTGGCTTCCCCTAAGGTCTAGGAAGGGTTGTGTATGGTTGACTTGGCACCTTGGTGGTCACTTGCCCCTTAGTTAGGGCACTTTGACCACTTTAGTGCTAGGGTTGACTTGGGTTAACTCAGCCTCTAAGGTTGACCTCAATGGGTCTTTGGTGACCTATTGACCTCACCTTAGGTTTGGGAAGACCTAGATTGTAAGACCCCCCTCCCGGAACACAACACACGGCACGAGGGGAGTCTTATGCCCGAAATAGCCGCCTTGCGGTAGCACTAACACACGGGTTAGCCTTTACCATAAGACGCCTATTCCGCCGGCTACAATCCATATCACAACAATTATGCCAACCCAACCATAACAGAAAAGTAAAGCAGTTCAATTCACAGCTAATGTTAAGTCCAAAAATAGCGGAAGATAACAAGCACAACAAGCTTGTACAAAAGAACAAGAGTCTAGAAATGTTTTGCCAAACGGCTACATGAAACACTCACGACTGTCACTGACGGTGCTGATGGCACCACCACCTCAGGTCCTATCGTCCGGGCCTGGCTGTCCTGCTGCATAGTCTGTTGCTGCTCTACCTGCGGGGTTTCCTCCTAAAAAAGAAGACGTAGCAACTGTTAGTCATAAGACTAAGTGGCTTCACATCCGCTCCCCCGGCGACTCCTCGGCACCGGGCGGAGAAAGGAACAAAGGTACAATATATATATATAAGCAAGTAAACAAGCAGGTGACTGTAAATATGGTGGAGTATAAACCACGCTACACAACTAGCAGTTCTACAAATATCAATAATATACGACAGCAGGTATAATTAATCAGAATAGTAACTCAACTTATAAGTGTGCCCATACAAACTTATAAGTTAAAGATCGGGTTAACAGTAAAGTAACTCATCGTATAAGAGTGCCCATACAAACTTATACGATGAGGATCTTGTGTATGCAATGAATGACATGATATGAATGTTATGGTATGACTGAATCATGCGCACGCACATGCAAGTTGCTATGTCGACACAGACTTGAAGTTCCCACTTTTCGAGCAGGTAGCTAACCTCTCAGGCGTCGTCCGTCGTGGCCAGACGGCGACAGTGGAGCGGGCGTCTCCACTACTAGGTGGTATCACACTACCTATCCTAGGCCCCCGTACGCCTCAACGCTAAGAACACAACAGCGGAGCTCACATGCGTACTACGGCTCAGAAGGGGTCTTGGGTAAATGTGCACCAAGAACACAGCCCAACCTGGCCTTTGATTTCGAACCGGATGGAACCTCGGAAGCGCACGAGGTGCAAGCCCAACCGTTCTCATGGCGCGGAGGAGATCTCGGGTTATGGACACCAAGTATCTAACCCTACCGCCCAAGGTCTACCCATTGGCTCCCATCGGTGTGACGACTGGCGAACCCGTAGACCTGCCACAGTCATTATCTCAATATCGCGACACGATGAATCGTCGCACATCACATGCCCCAAAACAACTCACTCGATGCTACCCGTAGGGAGACTTCAACTCTAAGCATCGGTTGTTAATAAACCCCTTGGGCTCGGATTACGGTTACAAAATACTCTTCACATAGTGTTCATCATGTTCTCGCCCACCTATTCAATGGATCCACCTCAACACTACACATAATAGATATGTTCAACACCAAATTGTATAAATATATCCTATACCAATCTCAACTCCTAATATCTAGCCTTCCCATCCAATCCATTTCTCTACCATTGCATGGTTATTCCTTATTACACAACCAAATGAGTAACCATGCTAAATTATAGTAACAACAACATTATAGATATATGGGAGCAAGATAACAAATGAGCAAATCACAAACATTGCAAGAGTGCTAGCATTATAAATTAACAAGTGCATTAACATAGGATAGCCCGATACTAAAACCGGGATTCCCGGAGCTACAGGAATCCGATCACAATGCACAACCCCTCGTTGGAAAGGTATTTGCGAAGGCTACGACTTTCGTGTTGAGTCGATCGCCCAGATCTGGTCGCAACATACCAGAAATTCAACTCGAATACGTACAGGAAACAGTTTCCTGTACAGGAATTTTCCCGAACGCAGCAGACTCGAACCAGCTTTCCCGTGGCTACAGGTATCGCATGGAAACGAGCAACCACTCGTTGGAAAGGTAATTTCAAGGGCTACGACTTTCGTGTTGAGTCGTTCACCCAGATCTGGCCAGAACACCTCCGAAATTGGCCACGAAGGTCGCCGCGTGCAGAAATCAGATTTCTGCACGCATCTTAAGGCGAGATGAACGGCATCCGTTCATCTTCTTCCTTGCAACGACCTCGCATAAACTTCTCCAGAAATCACATCCAACCTTATTTCTCCTTTCAAAGCCAAACCCTCAACGAAAACCCCTCTCATCTCCACTTTGGATGATGAGAAGGTTGAGGGAGACTAAGCCTAGAAAACTTAGGCATGGCTTATCCTAAGAACTCTCCTCCTCACCATCAAGACTCTATGGAGTCGATGTCTCTCCTAAAATAACTATAGATCTAGCACCAAGGGAGAGGGGAGGAAGCTCACCTCAAGTCCAGCGGTACCACCATGGCCGGCCATGAGCCTCGCACTCTTTCGCGGCGACATTGTTTTTCCCTTGACGGCGGCGGCGTTTCGATTCCTCCAAGGATGGCTCCGGCAAGCTCCTTTCCCCTCCTCCATCAAGCTCTCTCCTCTCAGAAGTTTTGGGGCTGAAAAGGGGGATGAAAACTAGGGTTTCCAACTTTTTCCCTTTTTATACACCGCAGACACGGGTAGGCACACGGCCGTGTTCCTACCCGTGTTCAGGTGACACGGCCGTGTCGCCTGCCGTGTTTAGGGCCGTGTTCATCCCAGAACATCTTTCCGCCGTGTCGGGGTTGCGGCACACGGGTAGAGACACGACCGTGTCTCGACCCGTGTCCTCGGCACACGGGTAGGGACACGCCCGTGTCCCAATACCCGTGTACCTCTCTGACTGGAAACTTAATATTGGCATGAGGCACACGGGTATGGACACGGCCGTGTCCATACCCGTGTCGGCCAAAATCCCCGTTTTGCCTTGTTTTCCTCATTTCCCATACGTTCGCACCTGTTCACCCACACCCCCTTTGGGCTCACCACAGCCCCCTTGACTCAAATACGCAATCAAGGGGCCTAGCGCGAATTGGGACGTTACAAATCCTATAAACAAAATAAAAGATTTCGTCCCCGAAATCAGGGTAAGGCTATGGGAGTGAAGCACATAAAAAGGGAACTATGCTTTCAAATAAAATTTTTACCTGGGGTAAATAATTCCGGGTAGCGCCCTTGCATCAAATCCCTTGGCTCCCATGTGAACTCCTCCTTCCCATGATTAGACCATATCACTTTCACCAAGGGAACACTTTTGCGGCGCAAGGTTCTTGTCTCGTTATCAACGATCCGCACCGGCTCCAGTTGCACAGACCTATCAGACGCCACGACACCATCCGCCGTGGGGATATACTGTTCAGGCCGCAGCAAAGCCTTCCGAAGCGACGATACATGGAACACGTCGTGAAGGTTCTCCAGCTCCGGTGGTAACTCCAATCGATAGGCCAGAGGGCCAATCCTTTCCACTACGACATAGGGCCCGACATACCTTGGGCTGAGCTTCTTGACTCCACGTACCCGCGACACTCCGTGCATCGGTCGAATCTTCAGGAACACCTTATCACCCACTTGAAACTCCACCATACGGTGCCTTGCGTTGTAATATTTCGCCTGTCGGCTTTGAGCCTCTAGCATTCGATCCCGGATCAACCTAACCACCGCGTCCGTGTCATCAATATACTCATTTCCCAATGTCTTCGGATCTTCGTCTTGCACCCAGGACAAGGGTGTTCTACACCTCCTTCCATACAAAGCTTCATGAGGTGCCATTCCAATACTGGCTTGATGACTGTTATTATAAGAGAACTCCACGAGAGGTAAGAGTCTCTCCCATGGTTCTCCTTTATCTAGCACACACAACCTCAGAAGGTCCTCCAATGTTCGGATGGTTCGTTCAGACTGCCCGTCCGTTTGTGGGTGAAAGGCTGTGCTAAAGGCGAGGCGCGAGCCCAAATAAGCCTGTACAGCCCTCCATTCTCTTGAAGTAAACCGACCATCCCGATCGGAGACGATCGTCTTCGGCACACCATGGTACCGCACAAATTGTTCCACAAAGAGACGCACTAAGACGCCCACCTGCGCCTCCTTCTTCATTGGGATAAATCGGGCTACCTTGGTCAACCGGTCAACTATCACCCACACAGAATCATTCCCCGAGCGCGAGCGAGGTAACCCGTGGACGAAGTCCATGGAGATGTCCTCAAATTTCCATTCGGGGATGGGCAACGACTGTAGCATTCCACCGGGGCTTCTGCACTCCGCCTTCACCATTTGGCAGGCCACGCAATGAGTAACAAAGTACTTGACATCCCTCTTCATGCCCGGCCAACACATCGTCTTTCTCAAATCGGTGTACATCTTCACGATCCCCGGGTGCACCGAGTACTTGGAACAATGGGCCTCCTTTAGAATATCCTTCCGAATGTTGTCACCTTCGGGGATGTAAAGCCGGCCACGAAAATGGACGAGGCCGTCTTTTAAGGAGTACTCTTCCGTAGTCCCATCCTCCATTGACTTGAAAGCCGGGGTTAAAGCCGCATCCTTCTTTTGTTCCGTCCGGATCCGGTCTCGTATGTTGCAAACTATACTCATCGCGGCCAAATATTCTGTATACTCTTCCGATTGATTCTTAAAGACCAAAGTGACTTCCATCTCTTGCAGTGTCTGGATTAACTCCATCCTCATCAAGCGGGATTCCGTGCTCGCTTCCGGCGCTTTTCGGCTCAAGGCATCAGCTACGGAATTAACCTTCCCGGGGTGGTAGTTCAAGGTGAATTCATAGTCACACAAGAACTCCAACCACCGCCGCTGTCTCAAGTTTAACTCCTTTTGGGTGTGAACGTACTTCAGATTTTTGTGATCCGAGTAGATCTCGCAGTGGACGCCATATAAATAATGCCTCCACATCTTCAAGGCGAATACCACCGCTCCCAACTCTAGATCATGCACCGGGTAGCTGGCTTCATGCTTCTTCAACTGTCTTGAAGCATAAGCGATCACATGCCCATTCTGCATCAACACAGCTCCCATCCCTTGATACGACGCATCCGTGTAAACTTGAAAGCCCTCCTTCCCAGATGGAAGAGCTAGGATGGGTGTAGTCATCAATCTGTCCTTCAACTCTTGGAATGCAGCTTCGCACTGGGGTGTCCATTCAAACGGCACACCCTTCTTGGTCAGCGTAGTAAGGGGAAGGGCGATCTTCGAGAAGCCTTTCACGAACTTGCGATAGTACCCGGCAAGTCCAAGAAAGCTCCGTATGTCGGCCGCTGACTTCAATGGCGACCACTCCTTCACGGCCCGCACCTTGGCCGGATCTACAGCTAGCCCCGCCCCACTAATCACATGGCCCAAGAACGCGACCTCTCGAAGCCAAAACTCGCATTTGCTGAACTTGGCAAACAAGGTGTGCTCCTTTAGCTTCCTCAGCACTAAAGTTAGATGTTCGGCGTGTTCTGCTTCGGTCTTGGAGTAGACTAGGATATCATCGATGAACACGATGACAAAGATGTCCAAATAAGGGCTGAACACCTTGTTCATCAAGCTCATAAAGGCGGAAGGGGCGTTTGTGAGCCCAAACGGCATCACGGTGAATTCATATAAACCATATCTCGAACTGAACGTCGTCTTCTGAATGTCATCTTCTTGTATCCTCAGCTGATAATATCCCGAACGCAGATCTAACTTGGAGAACCAATACGATCCCACCAATTGATCAAACAATTCATCAATGCGCGGTAGGGGGTAGGTGTTCCGCACCGTTAACCGGTTCAACTCTCGATAATCAATGCACAACCGCAGGGTGCCATCCTTTTTTTTGACGAACAAAACGGGCGCTCCCCAAGGCGACGAGCTTGGGCGAACGAACCCTGCTTCCACCAATTCCTGAAGCTGGACTCTAAACTCTGCAAGTTCCTTCGGAGCCATTCGGTATGGAGCTCGCGAGACGGGCTTGGCACCCGGAATTAGCTTGATTTGGAAGTCCACTTCCCTATGCAGGGTAGTCCCGGCAATTTCTCGGGAAATACCTCGGGAAATTCTCGCACCACCCGCACATCCTTGACCTCTAATGTCAATTTCTTCAACTCGAAGCAAATTACATAGACCTCGTCCCCTTCCATATGAGATTTCATAACTTGGATTGAAGACAATAATTTACGGGGTGCGAATTTAATACCTTGGAAGATGACTTCCGAGTCTCCATGCCTCAACATAACTTGCTTCTCCGCACAATTGATCCTGGCGTGGTGCCAGTCCAACCACTTCATGCCCAGGATGAGATCGAACTCCGGGATTCTTAACACTATAGCCGGAGTTTCAAAGAACTTTCCTCCAATAAGGGTGTCGAAGTCGCAACTTGCTGACGACGTCATCTCAGAGCCGTCCGGAAGGCGCACCCTTTGAGTAATGCCCGTGAAGTGTTGCACTCCCTCCAAGTCCTTCACGAAGTCCTCCGAAATGAACGAGTGAGACGCACCCGTGTCAAATAACGTATAGGCGGGTCTCCCGCTAACCACGACAGTGCCTAGGTTCCAAAAAGGTAATCACTATTCAAAATTGCGCGTATCATTTGTATCGTAAATCTAACAAGTCATATAATATTAATAAATTTGCACGTACCGGTGATGACTTCCTGCGGATTTCTCTCCTGAGTCATATCCAATGCGAATACATGCTCCCATGCATGTCCTTGATTTCTCCCTGGTGGTCCTCTTCCTCGGCCACGCATGTGCCCTCGCCCCCGTGGAGCTACTGGAGGGGGAGCAATAGGAGCACCTCCGATCAGTCGCGGGCAAACTCGTCGGACATGCCCCGGTTGGTTGCACTCGAAACATATCACCTCACGTCGGCCCCCAGGTTGTTGATAATGTTGCTGCTGCGGTGGTGGAGGTAATTGCGGAATTGGGTACTCCACCCGATAGTTCCGGTTGACCCACCGACCGCCTCTGTGGTTTCCCCTTCCTCTGCCATGATCATTCCGCCTTCTATTACTAGGGCCGACTTCAATTACTCCTTCCGCAGGTCTCTTGCCACATCCCATGTGGTCCGCCTCCAGTCTCTTTGCCATGTCAATGATTTCTGCCAGGCTTCCATCGGCTATAAACAAAAGGGCCTGCCTCAGGGGGTCCCTCAACCCTTTGTAGAAGCGCTTCGCGTAGCCTCTATCGTCCAAATCATAGGAATCGGCAAACCTAGCGAGGTGTTGGAACTCCCTCTGGTACTCCGTTACTGATTTCGATCCCTGCTTCAGCTGCAGAAATTTTTCTTCAAGTCCATCCCGAGCAGAAGAAGGGATGAAGTGATCCAGAAAAGCCTCGGTGAACTCGTTCCAACTGATGTCCGTGTACAACCGCCCTTGGAAGGTGAAGCCCATGAGGGACTTCCACCACCTTTTGGCGTGCAGCTCTAGCAGCGTCACTACCAATGTCACCGCCATGCTGTTCGGACATCTTATGCCAGCCATCAATTCCTGCACGGTATCAAGCCATTCCTCGGTGCGTACCGGCGATTCTGTCCCAAGATAGGCAGGAGGGGACAGGGCACGGAAGGTGCTCAACCCGTTGGAGCCTGGCGCTTGTTGTTGCACCGGAGCTTGCTGGGCTTTAAATGCATCCAATATGCCTGACAGCGTTTGTCCCAGTTCCGACTGCTGGAATTGTGAAGGGACGGAAGGGGTAGGAGTGCCCCCAACCGGCTCCACCTGTGCTGGGACCTATACGCAAGGTACAAATTAGGGTCAGGTTGGCTAAAACTAATGTCAAGGTTGGACAACTTAGTGTGAATTACATATGGGCACACCACTGCTTCCGCTAAGTCGGTTTGTCCCCAAACCGACTAACCGAACGGGAGTGGCCCATTGTTACCTGACTGCTCTAGTTGAAGATCGGCTAACTCTGATACCATTTGTAAGACCCCCCTCCCGGAACACAACACACGACACGAGGGGAGTCTTATGCCCGAAATAGCCGCCTTGCGGTAGCACTAACTCACGGGTTAGCCTTTACCATAAGACGCCTATTCCGCCGGCTACAATCCATATCACAACAATTATGCCAACCCAACCATAACAGAAAAGTAAAGCAGTTCAATTCACAGCTAATGTTAAGTCCAAAAATAGCGGAAGATAACAAGCACAACAGGCTTGTACAAAAGAACAAGAGTCTAGAAATGTTTTGCCAAACGGCTACATGAAACACTCACGACTGTCACTGACGGTGCCGATGGCACCACCACCTCAGGTCCTATCGTCCGGGCCTGGCTGTCCTGCTGCATACTCCGTTGCTGCTCTACCTGCGGGGTTTCCTCCTAAAAAGGAAGACGTAGCAACCGTTAGTCATAAGACTAAGTGGCTTCACATCCGCTCCCCCGGCGACTCCTCGGCACCGGGCGGAGAAAGGAACAAAGGTACAATATATATATATAAGCAATTAAACAAGCAGGTGACTGTAAATATGGTGGAGTATAAACCACGCTACACAACTAGCAGTTCTACAAATATCAATAATATACGACAGCAGGTATAATTAATCAGAATAGTAACTCAACTTATAAGTGTGCCCATACAAACTTATAAGTTAAGGATCGGGTTAACAGTAAAGTAACTCATCGTATAAGAGTGCCCATACAAACTTATACGATGAGGATCTTGTGTATGCAATGAATGACATGATATGAATGTTATGGTATGACCGAATCATGCGCACGCACATGCAAGTTGCTATGTCGACACAGACTTGAAGTTCCCACTTTTCGAGCAGGTAGCTAACCTCTCAGGCGTCGTCCGTCGTGGCCAGACGGCGACAGTGGAGCGGACGTCTCCACTACTAGGTGGTATCACACTACCTATCCTAGGCCCCCGTACGCCTCAACGCTAAGAACACAACAGCGGAGCTCACATGCGTACTACGGCTCAGAAGGGGTCTTGGGTAAATGTGCACCAAGAACACAGCCCAACCTGGCCTTTGATTTCGAACCGGATGGAATCTCGGAAGCGCACGAGGTGCAAGCCCAACCGTTCTCATGGCGCGGAGGAGATCTCGGGTTATGGACACCAAGTATCTAACCCTACCGCCCAAGGTCTACCCATTGGCTCCCATCGGTGTGACGACTGGCGAACCCGTAGACCTGCCACAGTCATTATCTCAATATCGCGACACGATGAATCGTCGCACATCACATGCCCCAAAACAACTCACTCGATGCTACCCGTAGGGAGACTTCAACTCTAAGCATCGGTTGTTAATAAACCCCTTGGGCTCGGATTACGGTTACAAAATACTCTTCACATAGTGTTCATCATGTTCTCGCCCACCTATTCAATGGATCCACCTCAACACTACGCATAATAGATATGTTCAACACCAAATTGTATAAATATATCCTATACCAATCTCAACTCCTAATATCTAGCCTTCCCATCCAATCCATTTCTCTACCATTGCATGGTTATTCCTTATTACACAACCAAATGAGTAACCATGCTAAATTATAGTAACAACAACATTATAGATATATGGGAGCAAGATAACAAATGAGCAAATCACAAACATTGCAAGAGTGCTAGCATTATAAATTAACAAGTGCATTAACATAGGATAGCCCGATACTAAAACTGGGATTCCCGGAGCTACAGGAATCCGATCACAATGCACAACCCCTCGTTGGAAAGGTATTCGCGAAGGCTACGACTTTCGTGTTGAGTCGATCGCCCAGATCTGGTCGCAACATACCAGAAATTCAACTCGAATACGTACAGGAAACAGTTTCCTGTACAGGAATTTTCCCGAACGCAGCGGACTCGAACCAGCTTTCCCGTGGCTACAGGTATCGCATGGAAACGAGCAACCACTCGTTGGAAAGGTAATTTCAAGGGCTACGACTTTCGTGTTGAGTCGTTCACCCAGATCTGGCCAGAACACCTCCGAAATTGGTCACGAAGGTCGCCGCGTGCAGAAATCAGATTTCTGCACGCATCTTAAGGCGAGATGAACGGCATCCGTTCATCTTCTTCCTTGCAACGACCTCGCATAAACTTCTCCAGAAATTACATCCAACCTTATTTCTCCTTTCAAAGCCAAACCCTCAACGAAAACCCCTCTCATCTCCACTTTGGATGATGAGAAGGTTGAGGGAGACTAAGCCTAGAAAACTTAGGCATGGCTTATCCTAAGAACTCTCCTCCTCACCATCAAGACTCTATGGAGTCGATGTCTCTCCTAAAATAACTATAGATCTAGCACCAAGGGAGAGGGGAGGAAGCTCACTTCAAGTCCAGCGGTACCACCATGGCCAGCCATGAGCCTCGCACTCCTTCGCGGCGGCATTGTTTTTCTCTTGGCGGCGGCGGCGTTTCGATTCCTCCAAGGATGGCTCCGGCAAGCTCCTTTCCCCTCCTCCAGCAAGCTCTCTCCTCTCAGAAGTTTTGGGGCTGAAAAGGGGGATGAAAACTAGGGTTTCCAACTTTTTCCCTTTTTATACACCGCAGACACGGGTAGGCACACGGCCGTGTTCCTACCCGTGTTCAGGTGACACGGCCGTGTCGCCTGCCGTGTTTAGGGCCGTGTTCATCCCAGAACATCTTTCCGCCGTGTCGGGGTTGCGGCACACGGGTAGAGACACGGCCGTGTCTCGACCCGTGTCCTCGGCACACGGGTAGGGACACGCCCGTGTCCCAATACCCGTGTACCTCTCTGACTGGAAACTTAATATTGGCATGAGGCACACGGGTATGGACACGGCCGTGTCCATACCCGTGTCGGCCAAAATCCCCGTTTTGCCTTGTTTTCCTCATTTCCCATATGTTCGCACCTGTTCACCCACACCCCCTTTGGGCTCACCACAGCCCCCTTGACTCAAATACGCAATCAAGGGGCCTAGCGCGAACTGGGACGTTACATAGATAGGGTTTATTGGGCACATTAGGGGCACATTGCCCTTAGTTAGGGCACCTTGCCCAATTTTGGACTAGGATGATCCTAGGTCAACTTGGCCTCCCTAGGTTGACTATAATGGACCTTTAAGGCTCTAATGGACCTTCCAATAAGTTGGTGAGGTTGTGGTGGGGTCTTGGAGTCATGGTGAAGCCCCATGATCATCCTACACTCGTGTTTAGAAACCTACTATTTGCAGACCATAGTGATCTCACCTACATTCTTAGGTTCACTTGGTCTTCTTAGGCTTCCTAGGGTTTTGTCATGACTTAGTCATGACAAAACCATTCCTAGGGGTCTAGTTGTCTGAGGGATGTTACAAAGTGTGTGAGTTCTCTTTTTAGTGAGTTTTACATTTTTCTAAATGTTTTGTTATTTCATGTTTTGTTTACATTCCTTTGCGCCTTGTTTAGAACTCACGCCTCATCAATTTCATAAGCCATCCCCATTCCGATGAGTGGATAATCGCTCTTAGCCCTCGGTATCGAAGAGCATTGGGACATAAAAAATCACTAATAATAACTAAAGATCTTATTCTCACTTTAATTAAAAAACTAAAGGTTTACCCGGGTATGCGACGCATAGAAACACATATCGATGTGTGAGATCTATTTCTGTTGTCCAAATGCTAGCTAGCCGAGAAGCCGTGCGTATGGATCGATCACCCTTGGGTAAAGATAATTGCACATTAAACCTTAAGAGAGGAGGAGCAGAATTCAACCGGATTGGGTTCCCTACCCAATAACGGGGTTCTTAGCGTAAAGCGGGCATTAAGAGGAATCCTTTGC
Organism: Platanthera zijinensis; assembly: GCA_039513925.1. Classification (NCBI taxonomy): domain Eukaryota; kingdom Viridiplantae; phylum Streptophyta; class Magnoliopsida; order Asparagales; family Orchidaceae; genus Platanthera; species Platanthera zijinensis. The sequence continues at coordinate 13,029,747 of CM077098.1, forward strand.
CGAACGAGAGCTCGGTCAAATAGTCTTAATGTTTAGGTGAGCGATATTCCTAGAGATAGGTGAGCTCATATTTGTGGAACCTCTACGTCCAAGTTGCCCTTAATTAAATCGAAATTTAGGTTCTATAGTTATTAAAAGTTATTTTAGTCCTAATTCAATTCGGTACCGAGCGTTATTCCTTCATCGATTTTTCTAAGTCTCTTTTTAGCCTTTTTTAGCCGCTCTAGTTAGCTAAAATCCGACATCTTATTTTCGGTAAAATAATAATAGCTCCTAGAGGAGTAGAAATAATCAACACGCCCCATGAAATATACAACCTCGATATTCCCCTCGAATATCTTGTACTACTCGCGATAGGTGCACTTGTCTCTTTTCGTTAAAACTTGTTTTTAACTTAAATCATCCGCAAAATTCGACTCCAGCGTGCCCATTAAATAAGAGTCAAGCTTCGCGCCCATTAAGTTTTTGGCACCATTACTGGGGAGTTCTGTGTTGTTATTTTGAATCTAGGAAACTATAACTTTTACCTCTTTTATATAAAAACCTAAAAAAAAGAAAAAAAAAACTACTTAAAAACAACCCAAAAAATTTTCCCCCTTTGTCTTAATTTTTTTTATTTTAATTTCGAAAATCCAAAAAAATTTAATTATATAGTATATATATTTTAAAAGGGTGTATGACCCGTGGACAGCCTTCGGAGTACAAAAATTTTTATTTCGATCTTGAAATCTAACGCACCCTTGGGCGTATTCGATCTCAACACCAGAATCTTCCTTTAGACCCCGAAGAATCCTTCGGAGAACCCGCACCCGCAACTATGGCCGACCCTAACCCAAACGAAGCCAGGCAGCGTACTATGTCTTACTACGCCCGACCCAACATGGATTATATTGGGTATAGTATCATTCGCCCGACGGTGGCAAACAATAATTTTGAAATAAAATCTAGCGTCATTCAAATGGTTCAAAAGTCCATGCAGTTTGATGGACTTCCGAATGAGGACCCGAATGTACATTTATCTAATTTTCTGGAACTTTGCGACACTTTCAAGATTAATTGCGTCACGGGTGATGCCATTCGCTTGCGCCTGTTTCCTTTTTCCTTAAAATCCAAATCAAAGGCATGGTTGAATTCCCTCCCGCGAGGATGTATTACCTCTTGGGCCGAACTGGCAGAGCGCTTCTTAATGAAGTACTTTCCGCCCGCAAAAACTGCAATGTTGCAGGCGGATATTTCTTCGTTCGTTCAGAATGATCCCGAGTCTCTCTATGAGACTTGGGAGCGGTTTAAAGAATTCCTCCGCAGGTGCCTGCACCACGCGCTGTCAGCGTTGCTGCAGGTCCAAATTTTTTACAATGGCTTAAATTACCAAACACGTCAAATGATTGACGCAGCGGCCGGAAACTCCCGAAGCCGCCCAAGCTCTTATTGAAGAGATGGCTATGAATGCCTACAAGTGTAATGTCTCGCGGGGACGTCCAAAGCAGGCGGCCAGCCTTTTCGAAGTGGACGCCACTGCTCACTTAGCCCTTCAAGTTGAAAGGCTAACGAATCAGGTGGTGGAGATGTCTGCTCCCTCCTCCACTTCTCCTTGGACGAATAATAATAATAATAATATTAATAACGTCAGCATAGCTGAAGAGTTTATCGACTATGTGGTAAATTCTGGTCGACCTGCCTTCAACCCCAATAACAACTCTTATAGTAACAACTATAATTTGGGTTGGAGGAACCACCCCAATTTCTCATGGAGTAATGCGAACAACGCGCAGTGCCCGCCTAACCCTATTGCGCCCGGATTTTTGCCTCCTCTGAAACCTTCTCCGATGAATGAAAATTTTTCAAGATATATCACGCCCAACGATTCAAATATCCGGAACATCACCGGATTGCTAAAAAACCTCGAATTACAGGTTAGACAACTGGCATGAATGATGTTTGAATGTGCGCAGGGGGGCGCTGCCAGGGAACACAGAGCCCAACCCTCGGGAAAATATCAATACTATAACCTTCCGTAGCGGTAAGGAGGTGGTCGATCCAAAACGGATCGATTTGCAGGTATACATTTCTCCTCCAACCCTCTTCCCTCTTCTTCGATTATACAACCTTTACTGATTTCAAACGATAAAATCAATTTAAATACGCTCTTTCCGCAATTAAATAATGAGCGTAAGGATGAGCAATACAAAAAGTTGATTTTATTATTAAAACAAATTCATATTAATGTGCCCTTCTGCGAGGCAATATCGCAGATGTCTAAGTATGCGAAGTATCTAAAAGAACTTCTTTCTAACAAACAAAAATTAGATGATATTTTGCATATATCCCTCAACGCAGAGTGCTCGACGGCTCTTACTAATAAATTGCCCCTAAAAAATGACCCGGGAAGGTTTTCCATCCCATGCCTTTTTGGCGATATATTAGTAAAATACGCTTTAACAGATTTTGGTGCGGGCATTAATTTGATGTCGTTCTCGCTTTTCAAAAAAATAGGTTTGGGCACTTCAAGCCCTACTAAAATGTGTGTCCAATTAGCAGATCACTCGGTTAATTTCGCCATCGGGGTAGTGGAGGACATCTTGTCCGAGTAGACAAGTTTATCTTTCCGGTAGACTTTGTCATCTTGGACATCGAGGAGGATGCCGAATTACCAATTATACTCGGTCGCCCTTTTCTCGCCACTTTCCGTGCATTAATAGACGTGAGTAATGATCGTCTCCTCCTTTGGGTTAGAGATGATGAGGTTACTTTATTTATTAATCCCTCGATGGGAGAGTCGTCATCGAGCGATGTCTTTTGCTATAATTTGGATACTTTTTTCGGAGACCGTTCTTCTCCTATTTTTGAGTCTATCTTTTTAAATGACGATATTTTTGCTCTCAAAAACTTTAATTGCGTAGAGAATGACTCTACAAATTGTCTTTCGAATCATTTGTTTTGAAAGACGTAAAAATTAAAACCTCATTAGAAGAACTGTCATTCCTAGAACTAAAACTGCTACCCGAATCTCTCAAATATGCATTTTTGGGAAAAGGTGAAACACTTCCCGCTATCATTTCCTCGCTTTTGAGCGATTACTTCCGATTTATTGGAAGTTTTGCTTAAACATCACAACGAAATTGCGTGGCAAATCTCTGATTTAAAGGGGATAAACCCCTCTTTCTGCACCCATAAAATTTTCTTAAACGATAATTGCCGCAAAACGATTCAGCCGCATCAGCATCTTAATCCAAACATGAAAGACGTTGTTAAAGACGAAATAATAAAATTATTGGATGCAAGGATTATTTACCCTATTTCAGATAGTGCATGGGTTAGCCCCATTCATGCCGTGCCCAAAAAGGGCGGTCTCATCATAGTGGCAAATGAGAATAACAAACCCGTCCCAAATCGTACTGTTACGGGTTGGCGGGTGTGCATCGATTATAGAAAACTAAATGATGTCACCCACAAGGACCATTTCCCATTACCGTTTTTAGACCAAATTCTCGAGCGTCTATCTGGTCATCCATATTATTGTTTCCTCGATGGTTTATCGGGGTTTTTTCCAAATCCTCATTTCCCCTGATTACCAAGAGAAAACAACTTTTACTTGCCCGTTTGGCACCTTCACATACCGAAGGATGCCATTTGGCCTCTACAACGCCCAACAACATTCCAAATATGTATGTTGGCGATCTTTGGTGAGCTGGTAGAAGACATTATGAAAGTCTTTATGGATGACATCTCCGTATTCGGATGCTCATTTCCTAATTGTCTTAAAAATTTATAGTGTGTCCTTCAACGGTGCGAGGACACAAATCTCGTATAAAATTGGGAAAAATGTAAATTTCTAGTTCGAAAGGGTTTGGTCCTCAGCCATAATTTTTCATTTAAGGGGATGGAGGTCGATAATGCCAAAGTCGAAATTATCGAAAAACTTCCCCCACCAACTAACGTAAAATCTATTAGAAGTTTTTTTGGCCATGTGGGCTTTTATAGGCATTTCATTCAAGATTTTTCTAAAATAACAAAGCCGCTTACCCACCTCCTGGAAAAAGAATCACCTTTTGTCTTTAGTAGCAAATGCGAGACCGCTTTTAATTTTATAAAACAAAAGCTTATCAATTCGCCAATTTTAGCGGCGCCTGATTGGTCCCTTCCATTCGAAATAATGAGCGACACTAATGATATTGCCGTAGGTGCCGTTCTTGGCCAATGCATAAACAAATACTTTCATCTCAGTTATTACGCTAGCAAGACGCTGAAAGTCTCTAGTGTCGACTAAATCCACCTAGGGGGGGAATAGGTGTCGTGCAGTCTTTTGCGGAATGAAATTTACCTGCACAAATTAACAAACAGAGCATAGAAAGCACACAAAGAATTATAGTGGTTCCCCGATTTGGGTACGTCCACTTTCCCCCTTTGACCTATCTCCCACCAAGGGACGACTCGGACACTTCTCCAAATGGATTGAAATCCAATCCTCACACTACGGAAGGAACCCTTCCAACAAAGGAGTCACAACTCCACCACCACGGGTTGCACCCAACCCTTACAACAAGGAATGAAAATTCCTTTACAACAAACCAAAATTGAATGTAAAAGAAAATACAAACAATGCTTTTGGAGATCCCGATGTCCTTCTTCGTTCGTTGAAGCTTGCTTAAAGATTACGAAGAATCCCCAACCAGATTTATCTCTTGGAAAGAATCTTGTCAAGATCGGCGGCGGCAAGTAAATGCGGTGGCGATGCTTTGTAGATCCAAACTTCTTGACGAAGAAAGCTAGGTCTACCAACGATCTTAGTCGGATCAATCGTCTCCACCGATTCGTAATGGAGAACAAGTCTCGTTCTATGAATCGGTAGACAAGAGATCTCAAGAGAGATATGTGAGATGCTCTGGTTGCCTCGGTACTGTCGTCGGAAGATCAGATAAGCACTGAGATCAACGGCGGCGACGAAATTGCGAGCAGCTACAAGCGATCGACGATTTTTGCAATCGGCTAGGGCACGGCGTCGGCTACTTTCGATTTCCGAGAATGTCTGTTTTTAGAAGTTCAAAATATGCGAGTATAAATACTAGAGGCCAGCCCTAAATACTGTTGTGGGGCCCACGATAAGAAACCCTAGCCCCGACCTAAACAGCGCATGGCGAGATAGTTCGGTCCAGCGAACGGAGGAAAATTGCCTAAGGCAAAATTGGCGGGAATCGTTGGTGATTCCCTCGATGTCGACGGGAATCACTCACGATTCCCGTCGATTCTGCCTTAGCAGAATCCTTGTTTGAAAACTGTCAGCCGGAAGAAGTCGGCGGGAGAGGCTAAGTGATACTCGACGAATCGGCAGGGATCACTAACGATTCCCGTCGAAGTCGGCGGGAATCACTAGCGATTCCCGTCAAAGTCGGCGGGAATAACTTAGTGATTCCCGTCGATTTTGACTTAGAAAAATTTTCTCTTCCTTCTTTTGATGACTTGGTCTTTGACCCATCTTTGCTCCTTCTTCTGCTCTTGATCTACCTAGACCCTGTACTTGAAAATAAGTACACTCCAATAGAGAGAGTACACGTGAGTCAACACACTGATCTACTCAAGAGAGGGATCTTCAAATCAGGTACATTGTGGATACAATACCCAACAATCTCCCCCTATTTGAAGAAGCCTAAACCCTACAATCTAAGGTGAATAGAACAGATTAGAATGAAAATCATAAAATGAAAATTCAGTTGAGAGTAAAATTCATTACCATTTTCCTGAGAGCATACTTAACATTGGCATCCACCTTAGCCTTAGCCAAGAGGGTAATCTCCCCCTTTTCGGCTTCTACAAATCTGGGACTTGGAGCATAATGCTCCCCCTCAGTTCTTGCATCCGTGCCTGATCTTGAGTTCCTCGCTGATGCTCCCCTTGATATAAGAGCCTTGAGCCCTTCAGTCTTCAATCTTCATAGTTCAGCATGCCGAGTTCAGTTTTGAAGAGACTGAACTTGGCCTCGTCTAGGGGTTTTGTGAAGATATCTGCAATCTGCTTATCCGTGGGGACATAACAGAGAGATATATCTTTGTTTTCCACATGCTCCCGAATGAAGTGGTAGCGCACTTCAATATGCTTTGTTCTGCTGTGCGACACAGGATTGTTCGCAATTGCTATAGCGCTCGAGGAGTCGCAATACATAAGAACTGCTCTAAACTGCAAGTCATAATCTTCGAGTTGATTTCTGATCCATAGAAGTTATGCGAAACAGCTGCCTGCTGAGATGTACTTAGATTCAGCCGTGGAGGTTGCGACACAGTTCTGCTTTTTACTGTTTCATGAAATAAGCCTTCTTCCGAGGAACTGGCACGTCCCGGAAGTGCTTTTCCTATCATCCCTGCTTCCTACAAAATCAGCATCTGAAAATCCTATCAGTTCGACATCATTGTTTCTTGGGTACCACAAGCCAAGATTAGGTGTACCTTTAAGGTATCTAAGAATTCGCTTTGCAGCAACATAATGAGATTCCTTAGTGTTCACCTGATATCTGGCACAAACGCACGTGGAAAACATAATATCCGGTCAACTAGCAGTAAGGTAGAGTAGGGATCAGATTATGCTTCTGTATTTGGTTTCATCAAAAGGTTTCCCTTTCTCATCCTTGTCCAGAGACACAGTGGATCCCATTGGAGTCCTCATAGAGGTTGCATTCTCCATTCCGAATTTCTTCTGAGAAATTCCATTCTCAGACTGTTTCACTTAAAGTCCCAAGAAGTACTTCAGCTCACCCATGCTGCTCATTTCAAACTTCCCTTGCATAAGTTTAGAAAACTTCTTGCACAGGTTGTTGTCCGTTGAGCCGAATATTATTGAAAGTCCACATAGTGCCAACTACCTTCACCTATGGGGGGGGGGGGGGAATAGGTGTCTTGCAGCGTTTTTGCGGAATTAAAACTATACCTGCACAAATAAACAAAACAACACATCACAGAAAGACACAGGCAATATATAGGGGTTCCCCGATTTGGGTACGTCCACTCTCCCCCTTCGACCTATCTCCCAACAAGGGACGACTCGGTCACTTCACCAACAGGATTGAAAACTAATCCTCACACTAAGAAGTAACTCTTCCACACGAAGGAGTCACCACTCCTCCACCACGGGTTGTACCCAACCCTTACACAGAGGAACCAACGTTCCTTTACAACAAAAGAAAAACTTGAATGTATAAAATACAAACTACTTTTGGAGCCCTTGGTGTCCCTCTTTGTTCGACGTTGTGTTCTTGAATAAGTCGAAGAGTCCAAAACCTAAGTGCTCTCTTAGAGAGAATCTCTCCGAAACCAGCGGCGGCAAGAAGTGCGGCGACGTAGCTGTCAGGATCGGCGGCGGCAACGAAGTGCGGCGGCTGAGCTTTGGAGATCCAACCTTCGTAGCAAAGCTAGCAAGGTCTACCAACGGTCTTACTAGGATCGATCGTCTCGATCGATTCGGAAAGGGAAGGTATTCCCGATCAATAAATCAAGAGACAAAGGATCTCTAGGTAGACACGTGAGACACATTGCTTGGCTGAGCTTCTATCGCCGGGAGATCGAGAAGAAACCACGATCAGCAACGGCGACAACCTGTACGAGCGGCGATGGTGATCTGAGCGGCGACGGCAGCGGAAGGAAATCCGCGATGCTTTAGGTCACGATGGCGGCTCATTTCTTATTCTCGGTATTCAGTGTCTGTAATGATCGAAATACAACAGTATTTATACTGTAGGTCATACATTATGACCGTTGTGGGCCCCACCAGTAGAAACCCTAAGTCCGGTTCAAAACAGCGCCTGAATATTTGGACCGGTCCAGCGAGCAGAAGAAATTCGCCTAAGGAAAATTCGGCGAGAATCATTGGTGATTCTCGACGAATCGGCGAGAATCACTTATGATTCTCGCTGAATTCTACTTGGCAGAATTCTGGCTGAAGATCTTGCCATCCGGAGAGAATCGGCAAGAAACATAATTCATTCTCGACGAATCGGCGAGAATGCAAAGTCATTCTCGACGATTCGGCGAGAATCAACTAGTGATTCTCGACGATTCTGCCTTAAGCATAAATTAAGACGACGTTGAGACAGCCGGCTGCAATCGGCAAGAATCAGGCTCTGTTTGGCGCGGCTGCAGCGACTGGAGAAGCAGTGGTTGGAAGCAGTGGTGGAATAATCAGCTGTTTTGCAGAGTGGTGGCAGAATCTGTGAATCTGTTTGGAAGAACAGCGTTTGCAGTGCTGTTTCAAACATATAAGACACATTCACATGAAACCAAAATGTTCTAAAAATCAATCAAACTTATAATCACATTATTATAATGTTTATAAATTATAATATAAATTATAATATAAATTATAATATAAATTATAATATATATAATAATATAAAATATAATATAAATAATAATATAAAATATATTATATAAATAATATAAAAAAATAGGGGGGCAGCAGCGCTGCAGCCAAGGCTGCAGGCCTGCAGCGCTGCTGCTGTTTTTGAGTCGCGGAAAAATTCCGCGACTCAAAAACAGCGGCCCCCCGCTTAAAACCACGGTGGCTGATGCCACCGTGGTACCCTTAATTTATGTTTGGCGCGGCGTTTGAAAAATTCGCGGTCCACCGCTGTCAAAACGCCGCGCCAAACAGAGCCTCAGCGAGTGATTCTCGACGATTCGGCAAGAATCACTAGTCGAATCGGCGAGAATCACTTAGTGATTCTCGACGATTTCTACTTAGACGATTTTCGTCTTTCTTCCCGCGAGTTGCTTTGACCCATCCTTGCTCCTTGTCTGCTCTTGATCTTTCTCAGCCCTCTACTTTAAAGTAAGTACACTCCAATAGAGAGAGTACACGTAGGCCAACACACTGATCTACTCAACGAGGGATTACGTTGCGCAGACCCGTGTATATTGACCCACTGCACCCTAACATTGGTGTGTACTTAGCGTGGAATAACTGCAAGCATAACTTGAAGACAAATGATCAAATACAATGTCAATTCACCTTAGCTGGTCCAGGGGCTTCTTCAAATCAGGTACATTGTAGATGCAATACCCAACAATCTCCCCCTATTTGAAGAAGCCTAAACCCTACAAGCTAAGGTGAATATAATGGATGGAAGAAAAACATAAACTAAATAATCAGTTGAGAAAGAATTTCCATACATTACCATTATCTTTAGAGTATTTGGAGCATACTTTGCGAGAGTACCTTAGCCCTTCGCACCTTAGCCGAGAGGGCAATCTCCCCCTTTTTGGCTTCTACAAATCTGGGACTTTAGCACTTGCCACAATGCTCCCCCTCAGTTCTTGCATTTGTGCTTACACTTGAGTTTCTTGCGGATGCTCCCCCTTGATCCAAGAGCCGGGAGCCTCTGTATTCTTCATTCCTCAAGTTTTAGCATACCCAGTTCAGTTTTGAAGAGACTGAACTTGGCTTCGTCTAGGGGCTTTGTAAAATTATCTGCAATCTGCTTATCCGTGGGGACATAACAGAGAGAGATGTCCTTATTTTCCACATGCTCCCAAATGAAGTAGTAGCGCACTTCAATATGCTTCGTCCTGCTGTGCGACACAGGATTGTTCGCAATGGCTATAGTACTTGAGGAGTCGCAGTACATTGGTACTTCTTTGAACTGAAGGTCATAGTCTGCTAGCTGACTTCTGATCCATAGAAGTTATGCGCAACAGCTGCCTGCTGAGATGTACTCAGATTCAGCTGTGGAGGTTGCAGCACAATTCTGCTTCTTACTATTCCATAATATAAGCCTTCTTCCGAGGAATTGACACGTCCCGGAAGTGCTTTTCCGATCATCCCTGCTTCCTGCAAAATCAGCATCTGAAAAGCCTATTAGCTCTACATCATTGTTTCTCGGGTACCACAAGCCAAGATTAGGTGTACCCTTAAGGTATCTAAGAATTCGCTTTGCAGCGACATAGTGAGATTTCTTAGTGTTCACCTGATATCTGGCACAAACGCATGTGGAGAACATAATATCCGGTCTACTTACAGTAAGGTAGAGCAGGGATCGAATAATGCTTCTGTATTTGGTTTCATCAAAAGGTTTCCCTTTCTCATCCTTATCCAGAGACATAGTGGATCCCATTGGAGTCCTCATAGAGGTTGCATTCTCCATTTCGAATTTCTTGAGGAGTTCATTTGTGAACTTCGTCTGAGAAATGAAAATTCCATCCTCAGACTGTTTAACTTGAAGTCCTAAGAAATACTTTAGCTCTCCCATACTGCTCATTTCAAACTTTCCTTGCATAAGTTTAGAAAACTTTTTGCAAAGATTGTTATCCGTTGAGCAGAATATAATGTCATCAACATAGATTTGCACCAGCAAGATCTTGCCTTTGACTTCCCTAAGAAACAATATCTTATCTATTTTTCCTCTAGAGAACTTGTTCTCAAGAAGAAAATTAGACAGAGTCTCATACCATGCTCGAGGAGCTTGTTTTAAGCCATATAAAGCCTTATTAAGAAAATATACATGATTGGGATAAGTCGGATTAACAAAACCTGGGGGTTGTGTGACGTATACTTCCTCTTTCAGGTTGCCATTTAAGAATGCAGATTTCACGTCCATCTGATAGACAGTGAATCCTTTGTGCGAAGCATAAGCCAGGAACAATCTGATCGCCTCGAGCCTTGCCACTGGTGCAAAGGTCTGGTCGAAGTCAATCCCCTCCTCCTGTCTATAACCTTGAGCAACCAGCCTGGCCTTGTTCTTTATGATGACACCGTGTTCATCCAGTTTGTTTCTGACGATCCTTTTGGTGCCGATCACGTTCTGCCCCTTTGGTCTGGGAACCAGCATCCAGACGTTGCATCTTTTAAATTGATGCAGTTCATCTTGCATGGCCAATATCCATGCTGTATCCTTGTTCGCTTTGTCGAACTTCTTTGGCTCAACCTGTGATAGAAAGCTAAAATGCAGAATCTCGTTAATTTTACCTTGGCGAGTTCTGACACCGTCACGGGGATCTCCGATGATTTGATTTCTGGGATGATCCCTCACGTGACGAAGCTCTAGCAGTCTGGCATTTGGAGCTCTAACATTTTCTGGGGCTCCTTCCTCTTCAGGGAGGACAACTCCATTCTGACCGTCATCATCTCCGATAGGTGTTGTGGTGGTGACTTTGACGTACTTGGGAGTTGCATCTTTAGCGGTCTCATCGAGACTAAATTATTCAATTCTTGTACCTGCATCATCAATAAGACCACTGGAAGAATTGCTGTTAAGCAAGCTTCCTTCATCAAATACCACATTTATGGATTCCTCTACCACCAGGGTTTTCTTATTGAAAACCCTATATGCCCGGCTATGGCTACTATAGCCCATAAATATGCCTTCGAAGCATTTTTCACCAAACTTAGTACGCGGGTACTTCCCGTTATTTAGTACATAGCATCTGTAGCCAAAGATCCTAAAATAGGACATGGTTGGCTTCCTGCCTTTCAGTAGCTCATAAGGCGTCTTATGATGACTCTTGTTGATCAAGGCCCGGTTTTGTACATGACAAGCCGTATTGAATGCCTCTGCCCAGAAATATTCTGGGAGAGAAGCGTCATTCAACATTATCGTGCAGGCTTCAATGAGCGTTCTATTTCTCCTCTCCGCAACTCCATTCTGCTGAGGAGTGCGCGGGGAGGAAAACTCATGAAAGATACCAAGTTCTTCACAGAACTCTGTCATAGCACCAGACTCGAACTCTGTTCCATGGTCACTTCTGATTTTGACCACCGAGCAGTTAAGTTCGTTCTGAATCTGCCTGACAAAACTGGTGAAGATGTCAAACGTATCAGACTTGCGTTTTAAGAAGAACACCCAAGTAAACCGAGAGTGATCATCAACAATCACTAGCGTATAAGACTTGCCTCCCAAGTTATGAACTTGCATTGGACCAAAAAAGTCCATATGCAGAAGATAAAGACATCTGGAGGAGTCTTTGTCAATGATGCCCTTAAAGGTAGCCCGAGTCTGTTTGCCCTTCTGGCATGCAGGATAGGGGCTATCTTTGATGCACTTAATGATGGGAGCATCCCTTACTAAGTTTTTAGAAAACAACATACTAATTGTCTTGAAATTAATATGTGCCAATCTCTTGTGCCATTGTTCACAAAGAGATGCACTGCCTGTTGCTACTAGGCATACGAGGGTAGATGAATCTAAACTAAGAAAATCTAAGCAGAAGATATTTCTGCTCCTAATGCCTGTTAATACCGTCTCCGAAGAGGCACAAGATATTATCAGGCATTTATCCTTGAAGAACTTAACGTCATAACCTTTATCACATAACTGACTTACACTGATCAGGTTATGATTTAACCCTTCAACGTAAGCCACGTCGGTGATAGAAATTATACCGTTGGAAATCATACCGTAACCCCTGGTGACTCCTCGATCTGATCCCCCAAAGATGACTTTGGGTTCATTCTCGACTGGAGAGTAATCACGCAGCAGGCTTCTTGTCCCGGTCATATGTCGGGAGCATCTACTGTCCAAGTACCATATGGGAGTTTTGGTGGCCTTTGAACATTCCTGCAAAACAGAATTAATTTCCCTTAGGAACCCAATCGAACTTGGGTCCTAGATTCCTCGTTAGCATACTCCCCCTCGGATGGTTAGCACTACGAGTGGTCTGCCTCGCATTGCCAACATGAGGAGTCTCGTTATTCCTCGGATTAAACAAGCAATCCACGACAAAGTGACCAACTTTGCCACAGCACCAGCAGTCAAATCTGTTATACTTTCTCCTAGGCACCTGCTTCACCCTTGGAACGGAAGGTTCAGCCGAGGCCGTGGACCTGGAGGTGGAGGCATCATGATGACAACAGTCGCATGATTTCTTTACCTCCTGGCTTCTCAGTGTAACATGCTTGGCCTTGGGTGCCTGCTTCCTATTATGGTCGCTAGAGAAGTGGCCATAATCCTCCATTTGAACTTCCTCATAAGGTGCCTTGAAGACACTCTCGCCAAAGTTGCGGGGGAAGGCCCACCCCTCATACTGACTCTTGGGCTTTTCAACCGAGGGCCGGAAGAAGTGGCCATATGTTGACTCAAAGTCCTGTTCATTGCAGGGAAAGCCAGGCTTCCTGAATACAATAGGGTAGAGTGGGGCCTTTCCCTTTTCAGCAGTAGAGGCCTTCTTAGCAGCCTTATTTCTCCTTTGCTTTTTGTTTCTCCTGGATGATTTACCAGGCACACCCACATACCCCAAGCCAGCCCCCTTAGCCTGAGCAGAGAAGGTGTCAACCAGTGGAAGAATAGTCTTTGGCATAGAGAAGCTTTGGACAATCTTCTTTTCTGCCGTAAGTTGTTCTTCCAACTTATTGATTTCTTCCTGTTTAAGGTCAAGGAGACTTAGAGACTTTGAGTGCTTCGAGATCAGGTCCAGGTGCTCCTGTCAGAGAGAAATCAAGCTAGTGATCTCTTCCCTTAGGGAGACACCCTCGACCTTAAGGAATTTGACTTCCTTTTTCTGAGCCCTCAATCTCTTGCAGCATTCCTCGAAGGTGTTGAGTAGAAGCTCATACTTTTCGAGGAGCTTAGCTTCTCGGGCAGATGGGCTGTCCTCGAGATCATCATCAGGAGACTCATAGTCAGAGTCGGAGAGGGGGGTACGAGCTTTTACCTTCCCAGTGAATGGGGGGCATTCTCCTTCTGAGTCAGAGCGACCCACCAGCCCGAAGTAGGCTTCCTCATCATAACTAGAGTTTGAGGAATCAGACTCACTTAGTGTCTTTGGCTTTTTGGCGATGTAGCTCCTCTCCTTCTTTTTATCTCGAGAGGTTCTGTGCTCTTCTCCCTTCCCCTTCTCTCTCTTGCCTTGATGGCAGTCGGCCACGACGTGTCCTGGCTTATTGCACCCAAAGTAAATGATGTCAGTATGACGATGTTTGTTCGGTTTTGATTCATACCTGTCAGAAGAATAATTCTTCTTCTGATTTCTGGAGGAGGAGCCGTCTTTCTTTCTTTGATTCCTCATCTTGAGGAACTTCTTGAATTCTCGGGTGATGAGGGATAAGTCTTCTTCAGACAACTCTGAGCTGGAGGAGCATGGCTCGAAGTCTTCCTCCTCATCCTTTTTCCCCGCACGGGATGAAGCCGCACCCTTGCCCTTCCTGGAGTGAATGGCTTTTAGGGCCACAGTCTTTTCCTTGGCTGCGGCCTTCTCTGCTTCTTCTTCAGCTTTCCTCGTGTTCAACTGGAGCTCATAGGACATGAGCTTCCCAAAGAGTATCTGAGGATCAATTTCAGCTAATCTGCCAAACTCTCGGATGGCGCAGATCTTCGTGTCCCATTCCTTAGTAAGGGACCTAAGGAATTTATCATTAAGTTCACCATCATTGAACACTCTTCCATATCCCTTGAGAGCATTGACGATCTTGAGGAAGTTCTCGAAGGTAACTCTGATCTCTTCCTTGGGCCCCTGCCCGAAGGCCTCATATTTCTGGTTCAGGAGGGATCTCCGATCATCCCTCACTTCATCTGTGCCCTCCATCAGGATAATCAAGCTGTGCCAGATATCCTTGGCTGTCCTGTAGTTGCAGAAGTTCTGCATCATGGAGTCATCGACTGCGCTGATTAGTATGTTCTGTGCCTTCTTGTCAAGTTCGACCAGCACCATCTCGTCCTTGTCCATTTCAGAAAGCTTCTTTGGCACCTTTTTGGTAGGATCAATGGTGGAAGCCTTAGTGGGAATATAAGGTCCCTCCTCCACGACCATGAAGAGTCGAGGGTCGACTGCTTCCATGTAAAATCTAATCCTTTCCTTCTAGATAGGAAAGTTTAGTCTAGTGCACACTGGGATCTTGCCTGAGTACTTGAGTCCGTCCATAGCAGATATATGCCTTCTTCTTGACACTAGTGGCAGGAACTTACTCGAGGTGTTAACCCCTTTGATGAGTAACCTCCCTCTGATACCACTTGAAAGTCTACCTAGTGCCAACTACCTTTACCTATGGGGGGGGGGGGATAGGTGTCTTGCAGCGCTTTTGCGGAATTAAAACTATACCTGCACAAATGAACAAAACAACACAGCACAGAAAGACACAGGCAATTTATAGTGGTTCCCCGATTTGGGTACGTCCACTCTCCCCCTTCAAACTATCTCCCAACAAGGGACGACTCGGTCACTTCACCAACAGGATTGAAAACCAATCCTCACACTAAGGAAGTAACTCTTCCACACGAAGGAGTCACCACTCCTCCACCACGGGTTGCACCCAACCCTTACACGGAGGAACCAACGTTCCTTTACAACAAAAGAAAAACTTGAATGTATAAAATACAAACTACTTTTGGAGCCCTTGGTGTCCCTCTTCGTTCGACGTTGCATTCTTGAATAAGTCAAAGAGTCCACGACCTAAGTGCTCTCTTAGAGAGAATCTCCCCGAAACCAGCGGCGACAAGAAGTGCGGCGGCGTAGCTATCAGGATCGGTGGCGGCAACAAAGTGCGGTGGCTGAGCTTTGGAGATCCAACCTTCGTAGCAAATCTAGCAAGGTCTACCAACGGTCTTGCTAGGATCGATCGTCTCGATCGATTCGGAAAGGGAAGGTATTCCCGATCAACAAATCAAGAGACAAAGGATCTCTAGGTAGACACGTGAGACGCGTTTCTTGGCTGAGCTTCTGTCGTCGGGAGATCGAGAAGAAACCACGATCAGCAACGGCGACAACCTGCACGAGCGGCGATGGTGATCCGAGCGGCGACGGAAGGAAATCCGCGATTCTTTAGGTCACGATGGCGGCTCGTTTCTTGTTCTCGGTATTCGGTGTCTGTAATGATCGAAATACAACAGTATTTATACTGTAGGTCATACATTATGACCGTTGTGGGCCCCACAAGTAGAAACCTTAAGTCCGGTTCAAAACAGCGCCTGAATATTTGGACCGGTCCAGCGAGCAGAAGAAATTCGCCTAAGGCAAATTCGGCGAGAATCATTGGTGATTCTCGACGAATCGGCGAGAATCACTTATGATTCTCGCCGAATTCTACTTGGCAGAATTCTGGATGAAGATCTTGCCATCCGGAGAGAATCGGCGAGAAACATAATTCATTCTCGACGAATCAGCGAGAATGCAAAGTCATTCTCGACGATTCGGCGAGAATCAACTAGTGATTCTCGACGATTCTGCCTTAAGCATAAATCAAGACGGCGTTGAGACAGCCGGCTACAATCAGCAAGAATCAGCGAGTGATTCTCGACGATTCGGCGAGAATCACTAGTGTTTCTCGTCGAATCAGCGAGAATCACTTAGTGATTCTCGACGATTTCTACTTAGACGATTTTCGTCTTTCTTCCCGCGAGTTGCTTTGACCCATCCTTGCTCCTTGTCTGCTCTTGATCTTTCTCAGACCTATAATTGAAAGTAAGTACACTCCAATAGAGAGAGTACACATAGGCCAACACACTGATCTTCTCAACGAGGGATTACGTTGCGCAGACCCGTGTATATTGACCCACTGTACCCTGACATTGGTGTGTACTTAGCGTGGAATAACTGCAAGCACAACTTGAAGACAAATGATCAAATACAATGTCAATTCACCTTAGCTGCTCCAGGGGCTTCTTCAAATCAGGTACATTGTGGATACAATACCCAACAATTATGTCACCGACATAGATTTGCACCAGCAAAATCTTGCCTTTGACTTCCCTAAGAAACAATGTCTTATCTATTTTTCCTCTAGAGAACTTGTTCTCAAGAAGAAAACTAGACAGAGTCTCATACCAAGCTCGAGGAGCTTGTTTTAAGCCATATAATGCTTTATTAAGAAAGTAAACATGATTAGGG
This sequence comes from Platanthera zijinensis, assembly GCA_039513925.1. NCBI lineage: Eukaryota > Viridiplantae > Streptophyta > Magnoliopsida > Asparagales > Orchidaceae > Platanthera > Platanthera zijinensis. The sequence continues at coordinate 13,046,540 of CM077098.1, forward strand.
AATGTTGGATTAACAAAACCTGGGGGTTGCGCGACATATACTTCCTCTTTCAAATTTCCATTTAGGAACGCAGATTTCACGTCCATCTGATAGACTGTGAATCCTTTGTGAGAGGCATATGCACGGAACAACCTGATCGCCTCGAGCCTTGCAACTGGTGCAAAGGTTTGGTCGAAGGCGATCCCCTCCTCTTGTCTGTAACCTTGAGCCACCAGTCTGGCCTTGTTCTTGATGATGACCCCGTGTTCATTCAATTTGTTTCTGAAGATCAACTTAGTGCCGATCACATTCTGTTTCTTTGGTCTGGGAACAAGCGTCAAGACGTTGCATTGTTCGAATTGATGCAGTTCATCATGCATTGCCAATATCCATGACGCATCTTTGTTCGCTTCGTCGAACTTCTTTGGCTCAACCTTTGACAGAAAACTAAGGTGTAGAATCTCGTTAATTGTACCTCTACGAGTTCTGACACCGTCATAAGGATCTCCTATGATCTGATCTCTAGGATGATCCCTCACGTGTCAGAGCTCTAAGAGTCTGGCATCTGAAGCTTTAACAGCTTCTCGGGATCCTCCCTCTTCTGGAGGATTTTCTCCATCCTGATCGTCATCTTCTCCAGTTGGCGTTGAGGTGGATACCTTGACGTACTTGGGAGTTCCATCTTTAGCAGTCTCATCGAGACTTAGCTGTTCAAGCCTTGCATTTGCATCTTCAAGAATGCCACTGGAAGAATTGCTGTGAAGCAATCTTCCTTCATCAAATACAACATTAATGGTCTCCTCTACCACTAGGGTTTTCTTATTGAAAATCCTATATGCCCGACTGTGGCTACTATAGCCCATGAAGATGCCTTCGAAGCATTTTTCTCCAAATTTAGTACGTGGGTACTTCCCATTATTGAGTACATAGCATCTGCAGCCAAAAATCCTTAAATAGGACATGGTCGGTTTCCTGCCTTTCAATAGCTCATAAGGCGTCTTACGATGACTCTTGTTGATCAATGCTCGGTTCTGCACATGACAAGCCGTATTGACAGCCTCTGCCCAGAAGTACTCTTGAAGAGAAGCATCATTCAACATTGTCGTACATACTTCAATGAGCGTTCTATTTCTCCTCTCCACAACTCCGTTTTGCTGAGGAGTACACGGGGAGGAAAACTCATGAAAGATACCATGTTCTTCACAGAATTCTGTCATAGCACCAGACTCAAATTCTGTTCCATGGTCACTTCTAATTTTGACCACGGAGCAGTTAAGTTCGTTCTGAATCTGCTTGATAAAATTAGTGAAAATGTCAAACGTATCTGACTTTCATTTCAAGAAGAATACCCACGTAAACTGAGAGTGATCATCAACAATCACTAGCGTATACGATTTGCCTCCTAAGCTATGAACTTGCACTGGACCGAACAAGTCCTGATGTAGGGATGTCCGGAATCGGAGATCTCTACGGTAAAAGTCAATCTACGCCCAATCTCGTCTTAGATCTACCGCACCTACACAGCACCTATCGCCCACAATATTTCCTCGTCACAAACGCAGCGCATAAAATAACAAGGAGGATTGGTCGACTCGAAAATAGCGATCGAAATTTGAGTCGGATCGTTCCCCAAATTAACATAAAGATTGCCAACCTTTTTGGGAGCAAAACCAAGGCTATAGGCCAAGATCCGCCCCGGCAAATAGGATCCACCCGATCCGGAAAATAAAAAGCCTAGCAACGGCGATTTCGAAATGAAAGTGCAGCGATTGATTTAACAAAACGGATAAAACGATTTGCGATCCACCACAACTAATTAGAAGGAATCACACAAGGGGGGATGAGATATTTTACCCAACCGGAGAACGTTCACACAAGATAACGGTGGGAGAATCACTCTCTCCACGGATCCACCGGCGTCACACCGAAGGGCTTGCAACCTTCTTCCACGGAGTCGCACCGAAGGAAGCCGCGCCGGAGTCGCACCGAACCGGATGGAGGGAGCAAAGGGGGGCCGGCGGCTTCACACCACTAGAGGGGGGGCGGCGGCAATGAGGGAGCACCTCTTGGCCGAATTCTCAAAGGAGGAGGATTAGGGTTCAATCTTTTCTAATGATCTCATAACAAGGCCTCCTTAAATAGGAGTTACAAACAAGCCTTAACCATTCATGATGGAGATGTAATCTCATCCATCCAAATGGTTAAATGCACACCAAATAAAATATTGTTCAAATGCAAAAAATAAAAGTGCAATATTGAATATAAAATTATCACTTCAAACTTGGATAATTTTATATTCCTAAAATAGAAATAATAAAGCATGAAAAGGGAAATGTTTTAATGCAGTGCGGCGAATGTTGCGCGCCGCGGGCGGAGGTTGTAACGTAGCCTTCCGTTAGCATCATCGTGACGCCTCACGTCCTTTAGTTGAATCGCCTCCGCAACCGGATCAACCTCATCAACGTCAGCATCGTCTCCAAGTAGAGGTGGAGGGGGTGCGCCATCAATCCTCCCCCGCTCAAAATCACGCATCTCTGTTGCGTGGTCCAAGAGGTAGCGGCGAAGAAGATCGGCATCCAAACTCTGCAGCTCCAACTCGAGCACCCAAGAGTCATCCGAAGGGGGGCGGTCACGCCAACGGATGAGGAAGCGGCGGGTGTCGCCATCAGCAGTGGTAACATGCTCAGCATCAAGTATCATCTCTGGAGTGGAAAATGTCTGCGGGAACCTGGGGAACATATTAGCAGTAGGCAAGAAAGAAGGCAACGTACCATCCGATGATATACCTGTGGGGACCGTAAGAGAGAGATCATCCGTTCTACCACTCCCCAACCCATGAGAATTTAAAGTGGGAGAAGAAGACGACAAAGAAATCAACTCTTGTGGTGGCGATACAAAGATCGTTAAATCCGAAACGTTAAAAATGGGGGAGATACCCCAATCAGCAGGCAAGTCCAAAACGAAAGCGTTGTTACCTAACTTCTTAATAATCCGAAAAGGGCCGGCGCGCTTTGGTGCTAACTTTTTTACGGTGCCAGTTGGCAAGCGTTCGGGAACTAAACGGACTAAAACCAGATCGCCAATTTTAAAGTTTGATACTCTCCTATGTAAATTAGCGTGCGCCTGATAAGAGTCGTATTGTGACGTCAAAGTGGCCCGTATACGTGCATGTAGATCATGGATGTGTTGGGCAAAGGATTGTGCAAATTGACTTGCTTTGTACGTTGGAGGCAACGGCACCAAGTCAAGCGGCACAGGAGCTTTATAACCGTGGACAATCTCATTCGGCGACAGACCCGTAGACCTATTCTTGGAATTATTGTAGGCTAATTGGGCATGGGGAAGGAGAAGATCCCAAGTGCTCTTGTGATCACTCACAAGACATCTAAGAAGACTGCCCAAGCTTCGATTAACAAAAACCAAACCATTCACATAACGGTGGAAGACTATTCGAAACAACCTCGCAAGTAATTTAAAGGACGCATTTAGAAGGGTCAAGAAATTAAAAATGCGCCTAATAAAATTAAAACCATGAGGGGAGAACCCATGTGCCACATGACTTGAATTAATAGTATAAAATAAAGGAATTATGTCCGTTGGCACATGTGCTTTAAATTCAAAAATTAACGTAGTGGGTTCCAACGTTTTCGTTTTAAATTTAAAATTAATTTTTGATTTAAAAATATCATAATAAATAGTCAGCAGAAAATGTTCGTCATCAACTACGTTCGCCCACGTCCTTCTAAGTAAGTTTAACGGGATGGCGGGAATAATAAACTTCTCTAAAGATGAAGGGCTAGAAATGACTAAATCATCTACTCGAGCTGAGGGAACCGGAGGGAGAGTCGACAGGGTTGACTCCGTAGGGGGAACCAAGTCACACTCAACGTCAAAGCATGGATTAAGCGTCCAAGAGAACGCCTCCGGTTGCAAGCCTTTAAAATCAAAAGTAAACTCGAATAGTGGATTCGTCCTCACTGTAAACTCATCCTCAGTTAACGTTTCGCCACAGAATGAATCCACCAAATCATTAGAAATTTTACTTACGTCAGAAATAGTGATCGTCTCAATAGTAGGCAAATTCGTATCCGATAAAATTTCCAAACTAACTTGGGCCTCAGGCGAAGGAGCTATCATCAAAGAAAAGTCAGTTGGGCCCTCAGTGCTATCGTCATCCAAACATAATTCTTCCCATGAGGTGGGGACATCGTCTAAGTAAGAATAGGGGGATGGGCAAATCGAATCCAGGGGAGTATAATAATTAGCTTGAGTTCCAAGCGGCGATAATAACGTCAAAGGACTAACTCCCGGATGTATCACACTAAGCTTATCCCAAACTGAACATCCATCCCAAGATGACTCTACCAATACCGTAGAAACCTCTAATGATCCTGGGTCAACCAATATAACGTCGGATCCTAGCAAGTCATCACCTAAATCAGTGACATGTAAGCTCTCAGCATCAGATGACTCTACCGACTCAACCGGAATGTCTACTAGCTCAGGGTCAACAGAAGATTCCATGACTAAATTATCGTCGAAGGGGATTGGAGATGATTCCTCAGGGGAGAAATCCTCTTCCAGGTCACTAGGGTAACCAATCTCCTCAACGTCACTAAAAGCGTCAGTGAAACTTGCCTCGTCCTCAGTGACGGGCGCAGTCCTAATCACATCCTCAGGTTCAACAGGAGAGTCAGGCACTATCGTAAGTGAAGGAAGACTCTCACCTAGCTGATTAATTTCATCTTCCAGAGATTCTATATCCACATAAGCATCCTCAGAGGTATCAGTCACTATATCAGAGGGCTTAGATGTCGAGGCTAAGGAAGCAAGCACCCTAATAGTAACCTCTTTCGAGTTCAAATTTTTGGGTCGGAATGGCTTATGTTTCCTATAGGTGGGACTAGGCACACTCTGGGTAATACTACCTCTCTGGGGATAGGATCTATCCTGAGGCGTAGGGTCACTCCTATAAGCCGATACGTGTCTAGTGCTGTAACTATTCTTACTTACGGGTGTGGTGCTATTAGTGCGCAGGTAGGCGGGATCAAATTGATCCGAGAGGAGGTTACGCATGTGCGGCCATGCATAACGATAGCTACCAACACGACGCTCTTCATTTAACCAAAATAATCGGGCCCGACCTACTAATCGCTCTCGGGCAAAGCTAACCTTTTCGTAGTCATCCCATAAGTGATAATTAAAATATTGTTCTAATCCCTTAAGCCAGTCTCTAAAATTTTTGGGATACTCTAAACCGTCATAAGTAGGATAAATGTGGTGTGCCCTAGAGGTGTGTTTAGCCATATCCTTAGCATAGGAATAGTCTAACCGAGAAGCATATACGTCATAGGCCATTTAGTGAGAACCGGAGAGGAAACTCGATCCGATACTTGTGCACATGCAAAGAAAAGTAAACTGGCCCTAATTAAATCTCAAAGATTTAATTGTTCCCGCTAGTTTCAAAAAATAATATATGCATACTTTTTTATTTTCTGAGCAATAAAATTATAAGGATTATTAATTAATTTTTTTAGATTTTTTTTTTTGCAGAAAATAAAATTTAGCCGGCTATTGGCACACCAAATACTAAATTTTCAAATTAATTAATAAAAATAATTACTGAATGAAAAATAATAATTTTTTTTTGTTTTCTTACTAATAATTAGATGGAGAAATACCAGAAATTCTAAATTTTAGATTTTGAGGGAAAAAAATAACATTTTTAAGCCGCTATTTGCAGACCACTATTATTATTTTTTTTGTAATTTTTGAGAAAAATTTGAAATTTTGGAACTTGGAATTTGAAATTTGAATTTTGAATTTTGAATTTTGAAATTTGAATTTTGAATTTTGAAATTTGAAATTTTGAAATTTGAAATTTGGAATTTGAAATTTGAAATTTGAATTTTGAATTTTGAATTTCGAATTTCGAATTTTGAAATTTGAAATTTTGAAATTTGAAATTTGAAATTTGAAATTTGAAAAAAAAAAATTTTTTTTTTGAAATTTCGCTGAAAAATAAAGATTTCAGCCTGCTATTTGCAGACCAACTGGACAGATTTGGACAGAATTACGATGTTCCAATTTGCAGGCTGACCTAACGAGGACGAATCGAAAAATTTTCTGTTTTAATGTTGCTGAAAATAAGGTTAGGAAGCTACAGAAATTTTTTCAGATTTTTTTGACAAGTTTTAAAATTCCGAAGGATTTACTAAATGCAGACCAAACCGAAAATTTCAGATTTTTGAAAGTTCATATCAACCAACGAAGAACGCAGAGAGGATGTTTGCAACTTGGGAGTTGAAACGACCGCCTCTGATACCAAATTGATGTAGGGATGTCCGGAATCGGAGATCTCTACGGTAAAAGTCAATCTACGCCCAATCTCGTCTTAGATCTACCGCACCTACACAGCACCTATCGCCCACAATATTTCCTCGTCACAAACGCAGCGCATAAAATAACAAGGAGGATTGGTCGACTCGAAAATAGCGATCGAAATTTGAGTCGGATCGTTCCCCAAATTAACATAAAGATTGCCAACCTTTTTGGGAGCAAAACCAAGGCTATAGGCCAAGATCCGCCCCGGCAAATAGGATCCACCCGATCCGGAAAATAAAAAGCCTAGCAACGGCAATTTCGAAATGAAAGTGCAGCGATTGATTTAACAAAACGGATAAAACGATTTGCGATCCACCACAACTAATTAGAAGGAATCACACAAGGGGGGATGAGATATTTTACCCAACCGGAGAACGTTCACACAAGATAACGGTGGGAGAATCACTCTCTCCACGGATCCACCGGCGTCACACCGAAGGGCTTGCAACCTTCTTCCACGGAGTCGCACCGAAGGAAGCCGCGCCGGAGTCGCACCGAACCGGATGGAGGGAGCAAAGGGGGGCCGGCGGCTTCACACCACTAGAGGGGGGGCGGCGGCAATGAGGGAGCACCTCTTGGCCGAATTCTCAAAGGAGGAGGATTAGGGTTCAATCTTTTCTAATGATCTCATAACAAGGCCTCCTTAAATAGGAGTTACAAACAAGCCTTAACCATTCATGATGGAGATGTAATCTCATCCATCCAAATGGTTAAATGCACACCAAATAAAATATTGTTCAAATGCAAAAAATAAAAGTGCAATATTGAATATAAAATTATCACTTCAAACTTGGATAATTTTATATTCCTAAAATAGAAATAATAAAGCATGAAAAGGGAAATGTTTTAATGCAGTGCGGCGAATGTTGCGCGCCGCGGGCGGAGGTTGTAACGTAGCCTTCCGTTAGCATCATCGTGACGCCTCACGTCCTTTAGTTGAATCGCCTCCGCAACCGGATCAACCTCATCAACGTCAGCATCGTCTCCAAGTAGAGGTGGAGGGGGTGCGCCATCAAGTCCATATGCAGAAGATAAAGACATCTGGAGGAGTCTTTGTCTATAATGCCCTTAAAGGTATCCCGAGTCTGTTTTCCCTTCTTGCATGCAGGACAAGGGCTATCTTTGATGCACTTAATAGTAGGGGCATCCCTTACTAAATTCTTGGAAAAAAAACATATTAATAGTCTTGAAATTAATATGTGCTAATCTCTTGTGCCATTGTTCACAGAGAGAAGCGCTGCCTTTTGCTACTAGGCACACGAGGGTAGAAAAGTCTAAGCTAAGAAAATCTAAGCAAAAGATATTTATGCTCCTAATGCCGGTTAATACCGTCTCCGAAGAGGCACACGATATTATCAAGCACTTATCCTTACAGAACTTAACGTCGTATCCTTTATCACACAACTGGCTTATACTGATCAGGTTATGGTTTAAACCTTCAACATAGGCCACGTCTGTGATAGAGAATACGCCGTTGGAAATCATACCATAACCCCTGGTGACTCCTTGATCAGATCCTCCAAAGATGACTTTGGGTCCATTTTCGACTGGGGAGTAATCACGCAACAGGCTTCTTGTCCCGGTCATATGCCGGGAACATCCACTGTCCAAGTACCAGATTGGCGTTTTGGTGGCCTTTGGACATACCTGCAAAACAGAATTAGTTTCCCTTAGGAACCCAATCGAACTTGGATCCTAGATTCCTTGTTAGGACACTACCCCTCGGTTGGTTAACCTTACTAGTGGTCGGCCTCACATTGCTAACAAAAGGAGTCTCATTATATCTTGGATTAAACCAGCAATCCACGATAAAGTGACCAACTTTGCCACAGCACCAACAGTCAAACCTGTTATACCGCTTCCTAGGCTCCTGCTTCACCCTTGGAATGGTGGGTCCAGCCGGGGCCTTGGATCTAGAGGTGGAGGCATCATGATGACAGCAGTCACACGATTTCTTCACTTCCTGTTCCTTCAGCATAACAGGCTTGGCCTTTGGTGCCTGCTTCCAATTATGGCCGCTAGAGAAGTGGCAATAATTCTCCAGTTGGATTTCCTCATAAGGTGCCTTGAAGACACTCTCACCGTAGTTATGGGGGAAGGTCCAACCATCATACCGGCTCTTGGGCTTTTCAACCGAGGGCCAGAAGAAGTGTCCATAGGTTGACTCAAAGTCCTGCTCATTGCAAGGAAAGCCAGGCTTTCTGAAACAGGACCGAGTGGGGCATTTACCTTTTCTACAGCAGAGGCCTTCTTAGTAGCCTTATTTTTCCTCTGATTTCTGTTTCTCCTGGATGATTTACTAGGCACAGCCACATGCCCTAAGCCAACCCCCTTAGCCTGAGCAGAGAATTTATCAACCAGAGGAAGAACGGTCTTGGGCATAGAGAAGCTTTTGAAAATTTTCCTCTCTACCGCAAGCTGTTCTTCCATCTTGTTGATTTCTTCCTATTTTTGGTCAAGGAGCCTTAAAGAATCTGAGTGCTTAGAAGTCAGGTCCAGGTGTTCCTGTCGGAGAGAAATCAAGCTAGTGATCTCTTCTCTTAGGGACACACCCTCAGCCTTAAGGAATTTGACTTCCTTTTTCTGAGCCCTCAACCTCTTTCGGCACTCTTCGAAAGTATTGAGCAGAAGCTCATACTTTTCGAGGAGTTCAGCCTCACGGGAAGATGGACTGTCCTCATGGTCATCTTCAGGAGACTCAGAGTCAGAGTCAGAGTCAGAGTCAGAGAGGGGGGGGGGGGGTGCGATCTTTTACCTTCCCAGTAAATGGGGGACAGTCTCCATCTGAGTCGGAGCGACCCATTAGCCCGAAGTAGGCTTCCTCATCATCACTGGAGTCTGAAGAGTCAGATTCACTCAATGTCTTTGGCTTTTTAGCAATGTAGCTCCTCTCCTTCTTCTTATCTCTAGAGGACTTGTGATCCTCTCCTTTCCCATTATCTCTCTTTCTTTGGTAGCAGTCAGCAATGACGTGACCTGGCTTATTGCATCCAAAGCAGATAATGTCAGTAGAATGATGTTTGTTCTGTTTAGACTCATACCTGTTAGAAGAGTAATTCTTCTTCTGATGTCTGGAGGAGGAGCCATCCTTTTTTCTCTGATTCCTCAACTTGAGGAACTTCTTGAACTCTCGAGTGATGAAGGAGAATTCTTCCTCAGATAGCTCTGAGCCGGATGAGCATGGCTCAGAGTCTTCTTCCTCAGCCTTTCTCCAAGAGCGGGACGAGGCTGCACCCTTGCCTTTCCTTGAGTGACAAGCTTTCAGGGCCACAGTCTTTTATTTGGCTGCGGCCTTATCGACTTCTTCTTCAGCTTTTCTTGTGTTCAGCTGAAGCTCGTTGGACATTAGCTTTCCAAATAGAATCTGGGGATCAGTTTCTGCTAGCTTGCCAAATTCTCTTATGACGCAGATCTTGGTGTCCAATTCCTTAGTAAGGGATCTAAGGAATTTGTCATTTAGTTCACCATCGGTGAACACTCTGCCATAACCCTTCAGGGCATTGACGATCTTCAGGAAGTTCTCGAATGTCACTCCGATTTCTTCCTTGGGACCTTGCCTGAAGGCCTCATACTTCTGGTTTAGAAGGGATCTTCGATCATCCCTTACTTCATCTATGCCTTCCATCAGAATGATCAGACAGTGCCATATGTCCTTGGCAGTCCTGTAGTTGCTGAAATTCTGCATCATGGAATCATCAATGATGCTTACTAAGATGTTTTGAGCTTTCTTGTCTAGTCTGACAAGCACCATCTCATCCTTATCCATTTCGGAGAGCTTCTTGGGCACCATCTTGGTAGGATCAATGGTGGAGGCCTTAGTGGGGATATAAGGGCCCTCCTCCACTATCATGAAGAGTCGGGGGTCGACTGCTTCCATGTATAACCTGATCCTTTCCTTCCAGATGGGAAAGTTTAGCTTGGTGCATACTGGGATCTTTCCTGAATACTTGAGTCCGTCCATTCCCGAGATCTTATTTCCTCTTAACACTATACACAGGATCGTACTCAAGGTGTTAACCTTACTGATGAGTAACCTCCTTCTGATACCACTTGAAAGTCTCTAGTGTCGACTAAATCCACCTATGGGGGGGGGGGAATAAGTGTCGTGCAGTCTTTTGCGGAATGAAATTTACCTGCAAAAATTAACAAACAGAGCACAGAAAGCACATAAAGAATTATAGTGGTTCCCCGATTTGGGTATGTCCACTTTCCCCCTTCGACCTATCTCCCACAAAGGGACGACTCGGTCACTTCTCCAAATGGATTGAAATCCAATCCTCACACTACGGAAGGAACCCTTCCAACAAAGGAGTAACAACTCCACCACCACGGGTTGCACCCAACCCTTACAACAAGGAATGAAAATTCCTTTACAACAAACCAAAATTGAATGTAAAAGAAAATACAAACAATGCTTTTGGAGATCCCGATGTCCTTCTTCGTTCGTTGAAGCTTGCTTGAAGATTATGAAGAATCCACAACCGGATTTCTCTCTTGGAAAGAATCTTGTCAAGATCGGCGACGACAAGTAAATGTGTTGGGTATTGTATCCACAATGTACCTGATTTGAATAAGCCCCTGGACCAGCTAAGGTGAATTGATATTGTATTTGATCATTTGTCTTCAAGTTGTGCTTGCAGTTATTCCTCGCTAAGTACACACCAATGTCAGGGTGCAGTAGGTCAATATACACGGGTCTGCGCAACATAATCCCTCGTTGAGCAGATCAGTGTGTTGACTTACGTGTAATCTCTCTATTGGAGTGTACTTATTTACAAGTACAGGGCTGTGATAGATCAAGAGAAGTCAAGGAGCAAGGATGGGCCAAAGAGCAGCTCACGGGTGGAAAGACGAAAAACCGTCTAAGTAGAAATCGTCGAGAATCACTAAGTGATTCTCGCCGATTCGACGAGAATCACTAGTGATTCTCGCCGAATCGTCGAGAATCACTCGCTGATTCTTGCCGATTGCAGCCGGCTGTCTCAACGTCGTCTTGATTTCTGCTTAAGGCAGAATCGTCGAGAATCACTAGTTGATTCTCGCCGAATCGACGAGAACGACTTTGCATTCTCGCCGATTCGTCGAGAATGAATGTTGATTCTCGTCGATTCTCTCTGGATGGCAAGATCTTCAGCCAGAATTCTGCCAAGTAGAATTCGGGGAGAATCATAAGTGATTCTCGCCGATTCGTCAAGAATCACCAATGATTCTTGCCGAATTTGCCTTAGGCGAATTTCTGTTGCTCGCTGGACCGGTCCAAATATTTAGGCGCTGTTTTGAACCGGATTTAGGGTTTCTTCTGGTGGGGCCCACAACGGTCATAAAGGAGTATTCTATAGTATGAATATACTCCTATTTTGAACGTAATGTGAAGTGAACCAAAAATGAAAAAGGTCGGCCGCCGACTTGACCTAACAGATCGTAGATCGCTGTCCGCCGCCATCGCCGCTCATGCAGGTTGTCGCCATTGCTGATCGTGGTTTCTTCTCGATCTCCCGACGACAGAAGCTCAGCCAAGAAACGCGTCTCACGTGTCTACCTAGAGATCCTTTGTCTCTTGATTTGTTGATCGGGAATACCTTCCCTTTCCGAATCGATCGAGACGATCGATCCTAGCAAGACCGTTGGTAGACCTTGCTAGCTTTGCTACGAAGGTTGGATCTCCAAAGCTCAGCCACCGCACTTTGTTGCCGCCGCCGATCCTGATAGCTACGCCGCCGCACTTTTTATCGCCGCTGGTTTCAGGGAGATTCTCTCTAAGAGAGCACTTAGGTCGTGGACTCTTTGACTTATTCAAGAATGCAACGTCGAACGAAGAGGGACACCAAGGGCTCCAAAAGTAGTTTGTATTTTATACATTCAAGTTTTTCTTTTGTTGTAAAGGAACGTTGGTTCCTCTGTGTAAGGTTGGGTACAACCCGTGGTGGAGGAGTGGTGACTACTTCTAATATATCTAAAATAGAGGCATGTGTATTATGTTAGAGATAACAACCTTAAACTTCAATTATTTTTACTTCAAACTTTTAGAAACACAGAAACGTTCAATTTATTAAAGTTTGCTCTCAATTTTTTAATTAAAATCTAGTTTTCTTTCTGAAAAAAAAACCTATCTCCTCATTTTTATCATGTTTTACTTGGCATGATTAAATTTTTATCCTTAAAAGAACCTATGTCAATGAGAATACGATTTCGTTCCAAAAATATAGACATCTAATATTTTTAAAAGATTATATGGTATGGAGTAAGAGGATAAAATTCATTACTCCATACATATACATTGGGTTAATATGAAGTTGTTCCAAAATATTACATGTCATGAAAAATAAGAAATTCATTTTCCTAAACATCCACCTATAAGGAAAAATTCATTAGAGGTTTGAGAAAAAAAAAACTCACCTCTAAACAAAAGCCCTCTTCATAAACCAAAACAACCCCCTTAGCCATATTCGATGATTCTAGACTTAATATAAAATCTTTTTGAGAGCATAATTTTTAAATTGCATTAGTTCATTTTAATTCTTATAGCTAAAGTTTTTATAATTCCAATCTATTTCTGCTAACTAACGATTATAATTTTTGCTTGCTATTTGGTTACATCAAGAAGTCTTTTTGGCCAAAAAATTTCCTCTATTTAAATCATTTTCATAATTTAAGACTTAATTCTTTATATCCCTGGTTTTATTTAGATCTCTCTTTCAATTAATTTAAACGTTAGCTAAATTTAGAATTATTTCAATTCCTGATAAGTTTATCTCCAACTTTTGCTCTGCAATAGCAAAAATTTAAGTATGAGGGTATTTGATGAGTTGTAAATATACGTATTTTACAGTACTTAATTTTGGTCATTTAAGGTTATTTTTGTTATTTTTTAAGCTTTTCTTATTCAATAAAATGTTTCTTTTTGTATATTCCCTTCTAACTTGGCTCTATTTTCTTTTCCTAAAAATTTTGCAGAAAATGTTAAAAAATCAAAGTACATGCCTGTGACCTTCAGTCACGCCCGTGACCAGGCCGTGACACTTTGATGCTAGTGAAAAATATTGCTGCTTGCTGTGAATCCGTGAAATAGGGGTTGAACACGCCCATGCCATCCCCAACATGCCCGTGTTAGTCAAGAGTTTTTTAGTCCGACCCAGAATTGGTTGCTGCCAACATCAATTTTCTGCCTGGTGTCCAGTCACGCCCCCTACACGCCCGTGACCTTCAGTCACGCCCGAGACTGCCATGTGGAATTTCTAGAAACTTTCAGAATTTCGCCAGTCACCAGATTTTCGGCCTCTCTAGCACGCCAACATTACATGCCCCCCAGTCATGCCCGTGGCCAGGGCGTGTAATCCGAATTTTTTGTCTATAATTAAAAATTTTCTGTATGAGCCAAGGGTTCACTTTTTATGGACCATTTTGCTATTTGTGGGCTGCTTGTGTGCTTTTCTTATTATGTAAGGATAATTCCCCCCCCCCTATTTAATGTTTGTTTTAGCTTTTGTAATCCAACTTTTTTCCTTAATAAAATATGTTTGTTTTTTCATCCTTATGTTGTGATGGATTGCATATGAGTGTCCCACTTTTCTTCTCTTTTTTATCTCTTGTTTTCTCTTTAAATTGTGTGTGTGTGTATGAGAGTAAAATAGTTTTTTTTTATGTTTTCTAAGTTTCTACTTAGTTTTGTTTTAGGTTTTTATAGTTAGGTGTTTTTATGATAGCTTTTCTTCTCTTTTTCCCTTACCCTTGTTTTGCTTATGTGCCTTTTATGTGCTTTTTATTTATTCTTATGGATTTATAAAAGTGGATTTAAAGTGTTTTTATTTTTTCTTTAACTTAGTTTTTCTTTTTATTTTGTAAAAACTTTTGTTCCTTTAATTTTTATTTCCACTTTTTAATCACTTTTATGAAGTTATAAGAATGAATATCAAGTTGTTTTAATTTTTGGAAGACTTTGTTTTTGCTTTTATTTTGAACCCTTTTTGCTCATTTAATTTTTATTCCATCTTTTAATGCATTTTTGGCAAGTTTTAAGAATAGAAATGTAGTTGTTTTAATTTTTAGATGACTTTGTTTTTCTCTTTAATGTCTGAGTGTGTATGAGGTTAAGTTTCATTTTGTTTTTGTCTTTACTTGCTTTCTTCAATTTATGTAGAGTGTGTGAGTGTTTGGAGTTATTTTTATTGCTTTTTTCAATTTAGGTAGAGTATGTGTGTGTATGAGATAATTTTTATTGCTTTCTATTTCCCGCCCACTTGTTTGAGTAGGACTCGCAGTTATTTCCCGCCTACTCGTTTGAGTAGGACATGCATCTATTTCCCGCCTACTCGTTCGAGTAGGATTTGCATCTATTTCCCGCATACTCGTTCGAGTAGGACTTACATTTTCAATTATATAATTTTTCTTTTTTATAAATTAGTTTATTTTTTGTAATTTTTCTTTCTTGTAATTTAGTTTCTTTTTTTGTAACTTAGCTTTTATTATTTATTTATGATTTCGTTGAGTGTGTGAGTTCTCTTTTTAGTGAGTTTTACATTTTTCTAAATGTTTTGTTATTTCATGTTTTTGTTTACAATCGTTTAGTGCCTTGTTTATAACTCACGCCTCATCAATTTCATAAGCCATCCCCATTCCGATGAGTGGCTAATTTCTCTTAGCCCTCGGTATCGAAGAACATTGGGACATAGAAAATCACTAATAATAACTAAAGGTCTTTTTCTCACTTTAATTAAAAAACTAAAGGTTTACCCCAGGTATATGATGCGTAGATCCACATATCGATGTGTGGGCTCTATTTCCGTTGTCCATACGCTAGCTAGCCGAGAGGCCATGCGTATTGACTGCTCACCCTTGGTTAAAGAGAATTGTGCACTAAACCTTAAGAGAGGAGGAGGGAATTCTACCGGATTGGGTTCCCCACCCAATAACGGGGTTCTTAGCATAAAGCGAGCATTAAGAGGAATCCTTCGCCGAACGAGAGCTTGATCGAATAGTCTTAATATTTAGGTGAGCGATATTCCTAGAGATAGGTGAGCTCATATTTGTGGAACCTCCACAACCAAGTTGCCCTTAATTAAATTGTGTGTGATTAGACAAGAGGAAGCCAGAAATTGGAATAACAAAAATTTTTATTATCCAAAAAGGTGAGTATTACAAAGGTTTAGTCTCCCTTTTATAGAATGAATGAGATGAGAGAGATTACAAATAAGCAATACGGGAGTAAATAATTACAGGTATAAGCGGTTTATTATAAAAACAAGCCAAACAGGCTGCGAGGTTAGATGAGTAGGCTAACTACCCGGCAACCACTAGACGGAGAGAACAAGCCGCCATAGGAGACCGGCAGACTGCCCGGTCTCCAAGTCGCCTGAGACAAACTGTTAGATCGCCCGGACACCAACCAGCAATAATCCGACTACCAAACTACTGGAGAGAAACCACTAGACCGCACAGTCTCTAATACGCCAGAGTCAGACCTCCAGACCGCCCGGTCTCCATACTACAACACTCCCCCTCAATCTGGAGCATATATATCAATCATGCCCAGCTTGCCGCAAGTGTGAAGAAAGGAGGCGGACACTGGCTTGGTGAAAATATCAGCCAACTCTTTATCAGAGGTGACAAATGGAGTACAAATTTAATCCTTCAAAATCTCTTCCCGAATAAAGTGGCAGTCGACTTCAATGTGCTTTGTTCTCTCATGGAAGATAGGATTTTTGGAGATGTATATAGCGGCCTTGTTATCACAAAATATAGGTAGAGGATTGTTGTAGACCTCTCCTAAGTCAAGCATGAGAGCCCATAACTACTTCAACTCACATATGGTTGACGCTATACTTCGATCTTCTACTTCTGCACTGGACCTGGAGATGACAGACTGTTTCTTGCTTTTCCAGCTCACAAGATTTCCCCCCACAAAGGTGCAAAAGCCCGATGTTGACTTGCGGTCTCCTTTGTCATCAACATAGCTCAAATCTGAGTACACTTCAACCCTCAAATGACCATTAATCTGAAAGAGTAGTCCTTTCCCAGGCACTGATTTAACATACTCTAATATCCTCAGGGAAGACTGTAGATGGCACTCCCTAGAAGCTTTCATGAATTGGCTAATCTTGCCTACATCATAGGAGATGTTGGGTCTAGTCACCATGAGATATATAAGTTTACCAACCAGACGTCTGTACCTCATAACATATGAAAGAGGAGGAGAGTCATCCGTCCAGGTTTTATCTTCTCCAGTCGCCATGGGGTATCAAGCAAGTTTAGCCCCAGTCAACCCTGCCTCTTTTAGCAAATCAAGAGCATACTTGCGGTTGGAGAGGACTAAGGAATTGGGATTCCGAGAGATTTCTATCCCCCGAATGTATTTTGGAGAGCCCATATCCTTTGTGACTAGGTGTTGACGAAGATGCTTCTTTGTCAAGGTTATCCCAGCCTGGTCATCTCTAGTGAGAAGAATATCATCCACATAAACCGCAAGAACCACCAGACCCAGAGAGGTTTTGCGAACGAATAAAGAGTGATCAACAGAGCTTCTCGTAAAACCTACGACCTCCACAATCCCGTTAAACTTGTCAAACCAAGCCTGAGGGCTTTTCTTTAGGACATAGATAGCCTTCTTTAGCCGGCATACCTGTGTATCCCCCTGAGAAACATACCATGGAGGTTGCTCCATATAGACATCCTCCTAAAGATACCCATTTAGAAAGGCATTCTTGACATCCAGTTGGGAAATGGGCCAATCCCTGTTGATAGTCACATAGAGGAGGACCCTGATAGTACTGAGATGAGCAACTGGAGAGAAGGTGTCAAAATAGTCAACACCATAAGTCTGGGTAAATCCTTTGGCAATAAGGTGGGCCTTGTAATGATCCACACTACCGTCCGGACTGAACTTCACCACAAAGACCCAGCGACAGACAACAACATCTGTGCCGAAGGGAGGAGGAACAAGGGTCCACATACCCCGTTCAGTAAGAGTAGCAATCTCCTCATCCATGGCAGCCTTCCAATAAGGAACAGTAAGGGCCTCCTGGTAGGAACGGGGGGTGGCAGTGGCAGAGATAGCCAGTGCAACAGCCCTACGAGAAGGGTAAGGCAATCATAGGAAACAACAGCAGCAAGCGAGTGCTTGGTACATGCCCGAACCCCTTTGCGAAGAGCAATGGGAAGATCCAGGTCAGTGGGTTCCTCAACATCTGGAGCATTCGTGGAGGAGAGAGCTGGCCTGGGAGTAGAGAGCAACAACGGAGGAGAAGAGGGAGGAGGATACGATGGAGACGGTGGAGGTGGAAAAGAGAGAGGAGGATACGATTGAGATGGTGGAGATGGAAAAACCTCGGAAGGGGTCGAAGGGTTAGAGGGAACAGTTGGAGAATCAGGAGCCACAGGAAAAAGAGAGGATTCGTTAGAGAAATAGGAGGCATTATCGAAGAAGGTTATGTCGGCGGAGACGAACTGCTTGTGAAGAATGGGGTCAAAACAACAATAGCCTTTCTGAGTGGCAGAGTACCCAAGAAAGACACATTTGGTGGAGTGAGGGGAGAGTTTGTCACGGTGGTGAAGGGAGCATGCATAAAAGCTGCGCACCCAAAGATACGTAGAGGGAGAGGAAAAGGATCCTTGCCTGGATAGAGAATGGAGAATGAGGTTTGACCGTGGAGAACCGTGGAGGGAATGCGATTGATGAGATAACAGTAAATGAGAATTGCATAACCCCAATAGGAGAGAGGGACATGCATCTGCGTCATCAGAGTGCGAGCGATATCAAGGAGGTGACGGTTTTTGCATTTCGCCACTCCATTTTGTTGTGAGGTATAGACACAACTATTTTGATGAACAATCCCATATTTCATACAGAAAGATGAAAAAGCTTGACTAATATACTCTTTAGCATTATCAGAGCGAAAGATTTTAATTGAAACACCAAACTGATTCTGAATTAAATGATAAAAAGATATCTATACATTGAATAATTCAAAGCGATCTCATAAGAGATACACCCAAGTACATCTAGAAAAGTCATCAATAAAGGTAACAAAATAAGAACTAACCTGACCAACGGTGAGGGTAGGAGCACGACCCCAGACATCGGAGTGAATGAGATCAAACAGATGTGTAGATCCACGACCTTACTTCGGCAGGAAGGAGGAACGGTGATGCTTGCTAAGCTGACAGGCATCACAGTTGAGAGGAGAACTATGCGGAGGGAGGTGGGGCAGAAGTTGACAAATAAGCCGTGGAGGAGGATGACCAAGGCGGAGATGCCACTGTAGAAGATCTGTAGAGGAGGAGGAGAAGGTGAATAGAGGGGAGACATTGTCGAGGAAGTAGAGGCTGCCGCTCTCAGTCCCAGTAGCAATCGTCTGTTGGGGGCTCGGATTCTGAAAAGAACAAGAAGTTGGAGTGAATGTGACGGAGGACCAAAGTTGTTTGCATAAAGAGGTAACCGATAATAAATTGCATGGAAACTTGGGCACATAGAGAGTGTCTGCCAAGTGAAGAGATAAAGTGATATGAACCACTCCCGTCCCATGTACCAGTGAGGGAGAGCCGTCTGCAATAAGGACCGGGGGCAACCGATCATGTGTTTCTAGGAGAGTAAAGCACTAAGTATTTCCCATCATGTGATTGGTCACACTAGAGTCTATTAGCCATTTACCTTGAGTAACCACGCGGTAACTACCTGATGACGTGACCACCTATAACATCCCTCAAATAACTAGACCCCTAGGTCTTTATTTTTTCATGACTAGGTCATGACAAAACCATCAGAAGCTTTAGATCAAGTGGGCAAGGCCCAAGGTGGAAATCACCTTAGTCTGCTTATAACACATCCTCAACATCAGACCTAAGGTCTGACTTAAGGGCTTCAACTTGACCCCATAACCTACCACAATACCCTTAACACCTTGGGTAGTCCATAGGGTCACCTGGGACCCATTGGAGTCAACCAAAGAGGCTAAGTTGACCCAAGTCAACCTTAGCCCTAAAAAGGTCAAAGTGCCCTAACTAAGGGTCAAGTGACCCCCAATATGCCCAACCAACCCTACCCAAGAATTTATAGACCTTAGGGAAGGCCAATGGGTCACCAAGGACCCATTGGGGTCAACCCAAACGGTCATGTTGACTAAGGTCAACTCTTCACAAGGGTTAAGTCAAATTAGCCCAAATGGGCTAACCCCAAGCTTAAACCCACCTCCCCCACCTAGGCTGACCAATCCTTATTATTATTATGATTAGTGGCGTGCTAATAGGTTGGAGGAGAGGTAAGTTTCAATTAGGATGGGCAGGAGAGAGAAAACACCATTAATGGAGGAGAGAGAGAAAAGATGAAGAAGGCTAATCATGGCTTAGGGCAGTCAAGGGCCACCCATTAAGGCTGGATTCAGTTACTCTGAGGAAGGGGAGGAGTTTCCAGCAGTTTCCCAGCCAGAGGGGTGTTCATCAATAGGTTGAAACTGAAATTTGGCCTTTAATGGCCATTCATGGCTTTAGGAGTTACACCCTCTCCCATCCCAATTTGATCAACCTAAAAGCATCCCTGGACTTAGGGCTACCTTTTCCACACCTTACCTGAAGGAGCCGGGCTACTTGGCTGTGCAGTTGCAGAACTTGGAAAGCTTCACCTTTTGCCAATGGCGACTCGGAGATCAACCCGCCTCCATCCCTCTAAGAAGGTCCTCCTCCTCTCCTTACTCTATGGGTAGATCGTAGGATTCTTTTAAAATGATGATCGGGCTGAATTGAACCCGATCCAAGCCTTCATTTTCTTGGTTTTTCTGGGAAAATCTCGCACGCCAGGATTGCCGAAACCCGCCCCTCCGGTGGCCGTGCTGCCGCCCAGCGATGGCCACCACCTCGACGGAGGTGATGGTGGCGGTGGCCGTCCAGGGAGGTGGCCGGGTGGCCGGCAGTGGCGGCTAGAAGAAGCTCCAGATTGGGTCAATCAAAACCGTCGGCCGGAGGAAGAAGATGATCCAGCCACCCTTGGATCCTGCTTTAAGATTCGTGCTGTGGGATATTTTAACTATAGGATAAGTTTTCATATCATTTCAATTCTGTCACATTTATAAGTCACCTTGTAAATTAATTTAAAAATACTTCGAGGCTAAATCAGAGAAAGTGGTCAACATATAAATTGTAGACCTATGGGTCTACTTTAATTTAAAATTAATTTGAATCAATTTGTACATATGGTTTGACCAGGGCACCCATTTTGGTGGGGTCTATACCTAGGGTTAGACAGAAATTAAAATGAGTGCCCCCACTTCATCCCTTGTCCAAATGACTTGAAATTTGGACAGGGAGTCACCCTTATCTATACCTATGTCCTTCCAAAAAATGTGAATTTTTGGGGACAATTTTTCTATAGTTTTTTGAAATTATTTAAATACCCTAGGGTAAATTAAATAAGAGACCAAATGACCTCCAAGCCCTCCCAAATTTTAGTGAGTGGTCCTTGGGGTCATATTAAGGCTCTGGATAAAATTTCATATCATTTAGATATTATTTAGATTGAAGTTTTACAAACCCTAGCCTTGCCATAATAAGGGTATTTAGGTCAAAAGTGCACTTTGAGTTTTGAGTGGCCAAATCCCCTCAACAGAGGTTGAAATTTGGGCCACTGGTTTGACATGACATTTAACACCCTCATATGGGTTATGGGGTTGTTTGGAATTGAATTGCCTTAGGAACCAAGTTCAAACCCTATGTTTGGACTTTGGGGGTTTTAGAAGGGCATATGGTCAAATGTCCTTGTATGGACTTGAAATTTTGTAGGGAGGATACTAGGGTAGCTAAAGTCCTCTGATAAAAATCTTAGAAGATTTGGAGATGGGTAGACCCCTCAAAATCCTAACCCTAGATTAGGGCACAACCCATACACATGCAAGATAGGCCACCAAAACTTAATCAAAAACCATGAAACTTGAGTAGTATAGTCATAGGGTTTATAAGGCCCTTTGGTGATTTTATTTGTAATTTTGGAACAATGCATTTAATACCACCTTTATAGTACATAGAATTTCCCTTGATAATCTCTTAATTATTATGATCACACTGCTTGATAGGATGTTATGAAAATTGGGCAGAGAGTGTTATAGGTCAATATACATCTCCTTGAATTTTAATATAATTTTTCGATGTATATTCTCAGTACCTTTTTCACAAGCTTTTAAAAATACAAATATGTTCAATAATGAATTAAGAGCTCCACACTTGTTAAAAAAATGTCAAACTTGATCAGTAGTGACTCTAGGTCAATATGCTTTTGTGGAAATTTTTTTACAATTTTTGAATGAATAATTTCAGTACTTAGTGCATTAACTTACCAATTTGGATTATTGTTCAAAATTATGTTTAGAGTTCTTTGTTCACTGGAAAACTATGAAACTTGACCTAGAGTGTTTATTGGTCATTATATACATGCTTGCAATTTATTAGAAGTTGTGGAAGTATTTTGGCAGTACTTGCTTCCTTAAAATGATTAATGTAGATTCTGTTTTAAAATTAGGTTTAGAGGTTAAAACTTACTTAAAAATTGGGAGACTTTGGATTTTCTGCTAAATAGTCATCTTGTATTTACAATAAATTTTGTGGAGCATTTTCATGTCTGAAATGGGTACTTCATGTTCAAACTTGGGTTTTGGATTATATAGAAAAATTAAATAAATTATTAATTATATTAGAAAAATTATGAAATTCTGGATTTAGGCTAAACATGTCATGGTAGACCATCAATAATTATTATAGGGATATTAGATGATAATTTTGAGTACCCCCCATTGTATACATCATATAGCTTAGGATAGTCTGCATTTAGCAAAACTGCAGAAATCATGACATGCTGCAAAATGAACCAAGAGAGTTGGCATGTTAGTGTATTGATCTGGTAAGTGAAATGAGTTCATCATCGGGAGTTGTGATGAGGAGTGGGAGGTTTGACTAGTGTTAAGAGGCGATCTGGGTCGACAAAACATCGTCTTTCCCGTGGAGAGAGAGAAAGAGTCAAAATACACAAGGGTTAGATCCAGTACAAAATTAAAGGGATTTGGAGTTGGGTAACAACTAATAATAATAAGTTCCTTGTGAAAGGGAGCTTTGGGCTTCATCCCATCATAGTTCCTAGTGCCCTCGAGAGCCCTTCACGGGGTATTCCTTTGGCAGTTCTGGGCTAACCTAAACTGTAGGTAAAACTAAATTGCAAGAGTAACTAGTATAAATAGGGATTCACTTTCACTCACCTCGATGTCTCGGGATGTTAGGATGGGTCACTCGGGCTGTAGGCTCGGTGGATTTGGTGATGGGAAGATTGGCCCAGCGAGCTTTGGCTCAGTTGTTGATTGTGACAGACGGGATGGTCCGGGGAGCTTTGGCTCGGTAGCTGATACATAAGTTGAATGTGCATAAAGTATAAGGTGGTGGGTCTTCGGTATTAGAGGGTCGATGCACCGACGCCAATACGTTGATTCGGCAAGTGTGGTTTAGCACTTGGCCAGATAAAGTCCGGTGCGTCAGCCGGCAAGAGTACGCAGGAGCTCCGCTTAGTGCACCAGCATTGAGGCATACGATAGGTCTAACTGGCAGTACAATTACCAGTTTAGAGGTGTGCGAGGCCCAACCCACCGTTTTCGTTTGCCACTGCGGAGGTATCCTGGGAGGTTCAGCTCTAGAAAGGGGGAACTAAAGGTTTGTGTCACAGAGTCGAGTGGGTGAGTTGCACTTGCATGTTCACATCATGGAATAATTACATGTCATAGTATAACCATTGCATATAACCCTGACACCTATTGTATAAAGTGGTATGGGATTCTTTATACAATAGACCCTGCAAAACGACCCATTGGTTATAAGTTCGCGCGAGCATGCTTATAATTTAAGGTTTTTTATTCAGTAAATATACTTGTATGCTTGCTAGAAAATTAACACCCTATCGTATAAATTGGTATGAGACTTTTTATACGATAGGAGCATGTAGAAGATCCCTTAGCTTATGTGTTTTCATATAAGTTAAGGTTACTTAACTCTTGTTCAGTCCTTTTTACTTTTATTACTGCCGCACATACTTATAGAACTGCTAGACTTGTTCCTCCATCACCTGATACTTGTTATTCTCTACCTTCATTTCCTATCCTTTCCTCCTCACCGCTCGGTTCCTAGGAGCTATGGGGGAAGGGGCGGGGGATGATAGGACTTAGTCTTTTAGACTAACGGTTTTCAAACCATATCATTTTAGGGGACCGTGGAGCCCAGTATGGAGGAGCAGCCCCGGAGGTCGGCATGCTTGGAGATAGGCAGTCTAGTACCGGAGTTTAATTAGCTGGGACTGTGAGTCCTGATCGCTAGTAGTTATTTTAGTTTTACTTCCACGATTGAGAGACATGTAGTGAGGACATAGATGTACCGGGCATGATCCCTACCTTCTGTTCTTTTATTATCTCTATAGACTCTCCCTTTGTGGAGATTATTTACTATATATGTGAAGTTTGTGGACTTGCCTTTTATTATTTTGCTACTATTGTGATCGAATCGGCCAGCAGGATCGTCGTTTCGTAGTGGCGACATTCCCGGGTGTGAAGGTGTCACCACAAAATGATAGTTTTGGGCCTAAGACCCTGAGGTTTTAAAAAGAAAAAAAAAGAGATCTTACACCACCGAGGCGGACGACTTTGAGGAGGAGGTGGAAGAGTCACCAGAGGGGCAAAGATGTGGATGTTTTATCCAACAGTAATCCACGGTATGCCCGGTGTGGCCACAGTGAGAGCAGAGGAAGCGGGAAGGGCCACGCCCGCTGGAATGGTGGTTGCAGCTAACAGAGCCACTCCATTGAGTCTGGTGAGCATTGTTGTCCGGTGGAGAAGGAGAGGATAGAAGAGGATGTTGAAGTAGAGAGGTAACTGTGACAATGCATAAAATAGTGGCATCCAAGGTGGGTGAGTCCGCCTCGCCCAAAATTTGCTGGCGGAAGGACTCAGGAAGTCACAAAAAATAACACACAACCAGAAGTTCCCGGAAGTGCTTGTGTTGTTCGGCCAAATCCGCAGAGAAGGGGCGATTTTGAAGAATCTCAGCCCCGAGAGCCTGAACCTGTTGATAAGCAGCAGCAAGAGACATGGAAGGACAGGCAAAGAGGTCCACATACAAAGTATAAATGCCGGACGTCTGAGCCCCCTTTGAGTACAGAGAAGCAAGATGAAGCCAAGCCGTCTTGACCGTCTCATCATGACGTATGACGGGAAGACATTCATCCGAAAGGCTGTTAGCTAGCCAAGTGCTCACAAGTGCGTCACTAGCATCCTAGTCGTCAAACTCAGCGGAAGTGGGAGGAGGAGGGTCATCAGTGAGATGGTGGTGTTTGTGTTGTGAGCAAAGAAGGAAGGTGAAGGAGACACTCCAATCTGGGTAGTTGGAACTGGTTAGTTTGGAGATGGTGCCAAGATTCCCGGAAAGAGTACGAGGAGGCACATTGGCCACGGGAGTAGTCGTGGTGGTAGAGGTACCAGAAAGAGCCATGGGATAGAAGCAAGAAGCCGCGCGAGTAGAGACAAGCCGCACGATCAGCAAGCAGAACAAAGCTGCGCGAGACTGCGCGAACAAGAAGAGACAAGAATTAGAAGCGACCGAAGAGGACAAGAAAAGAAACTGCAGCGGACATAAGACGAGGTTCTGCAGTGGTCACGGTGTCAACACACTAGCGACAAGGAAGGCCACGACCAAGAAGCAGAACAAAGCAGTGGGAAAGAGGTCGTGCGGCTAGAGAGAAGTCCACACGAACAGGAGATAGAGAAGACGGAGCGAACTGGAAGGAGTTTGCGAGAAAGGCAAGCAGGTCATGTGAACAGGACAGAGACCGCACGAACAGAAACAGACCGCATGAATCAAAGAAGATCGCGGGCAGAAAAGAGGCATAAAACCGCGAAAACAGGTCGCAGATAGAAGGAAAGACGGAGCGAGAAGAGTGTCCGCGCACACAAAGGGCAACAACAAAGAAATGAAGAGAAGAGAAGCCGCGCGAACAGACTACAAAGCGCGCGAATAGAAGAAGGCATCGAATCAGGCGGAAAAGATCGAGTCCTATGATACTATGTGCGAACAGACAAGAAGAAACCGGAAATTGGAATAACAAAAATTTTTATTATCCAAAAAAGGTGAGTATTACAAAGGTATGGCCTCCCTTTTATTGAATGGAGGAGATGAGAGAGATTACAAATAAGTAATGTGGGACTAAATAATTACAGGTATAAGCGATTTAACATAAAAACAAGCCAAATAGGTCGCGCGGTTAGACGAGTAGGCTAACCGCCCGACAACCACCAGAAGGAGAGAACAAGCCGCCATAGGTAACCGCCAGACTACCCAGTCTCCAAGTCGCCTGAGAATAACTGTCAGATCGCCCGGACACCAACCAACAACAGTCCGGCTACCAAACCGCTGGAGAGAAACCGCCAGACCGCGCGGTCTCTAATCCTCCAAAGTCAGACCGCCCGGTCTTTATACTGCAACAAATTGAAATTTTGGTTCTATTGTTATTAAAAGTTATTTTAGTCCTAATTCAATTCGGTATCGAGCGTTATTCCTTCATCAATTTTTTTAAGTCTCTTTTCAACCTTTTTTAGCCGCTCTAGTTAGCTAAAATCCGACACCTTATTTTCGGTAAAATAATATGTTGGTACCCTAGATGTGATTTGGCTTATGTAATCCCTTTTCCTGTCCCTCTTGATCCATATAACTATATATGATCATGTTTAGACTTTGTTTAGTCTCCCTAGGGCAGTTTATATCTGACCTAGAGCTTAGAATAGAAGTTGTAGAATGAATCTTTAGTTAAGGCTCTTTTTCCGTTCGACCATCGTCGAACGAGGCCTCACGATCGTCGATCAGTGGTCGACGATAGCAGGGCTATAGAATCGTTGAAGTCAAGACAATTATCGTCGACCGATGGTCGACGATCTCAGAGCAAGCGTATTATGCTCTGAAGGTTGGTCGACGATCTGCTATCAGCAGTTCGACGATCGTGGTCTTGTTTCACGATTTCTGTCTCGACAGATCTTTGCCTTAATCGTCGACATCATGAGATGGTCGACGATATCTGTCTCGACAGATCTCTGCCTTAGTCGTCGACATCATGAGATGTCCGACGATTTCTGTGATAATAGATTTTCTGCTTCAGTCGACGATATCTTGAGCTGGTCGACGATTTCTGGTCGACGATTTCTGTTTCGACAGATTTCTGTTTTCAGTCGACGATCTGTTAGCTAGGTCGACGATCATCGAACCCCTGTTCGACGATTTCTGTCTGCCTTTAACTGTTTGTATTTATTTTATTCCTTGGTTTATTTCCAAGTGTTTTAACGTGTGGTTAGAAAGATTTTCTGAAGAATGTTTTTGCTAATTTATGGCTTAAATTCAAATGAATTACTTACCAAATATGTCAAGCATAAATTACGGGACTTCGTATTTTGATAAAGCATTTTTGTCTTATTATACAAAATATATTGCCAGGCTGTATTCTAGCCGTTGGCGGTGTATGCTATTTCCAAGAACGATAAATCTTTAGGCTGAGATATTTTCCTATTCATTTATTTCCTTATTGGGACTGACAGAGAGCATATAGGTCATTCTATTCCTATTACTATATTCTATTTTGAGATAATCTGTTGTAGGGCTCGAGAATTCAAATCAATAGAGCCATTCCAAAAGATAAACGAGAAGACATATTTAAGAGAGATTTTTTCTCAGAATAACAAGTAGTAACAGTAACAGAGAGTTTTTCAGTGTGCTGCATTCTTTCAAGCTTCTCCAGAGCAACTCTTCACAATCTCACAATCAGAAGAAGAAAAGTTTTCCTGAAGCAAAAGTCCAAAGCAATCTATTTCATTCTCAAGTCTCCTGAGCATCTGCTTAGAGTTTTTCAAGACTTCAGAAGGAGCTCCAGATCTGCTTTACGTGCTCCAGAATCTGAAGACCTGATAAAAATCAGTCTACAGATCTCTGAGGATTTAGTTTCAGTTTATCTGAAACTCCTTCATCCTGAAGCAAAGGCTTTCCCTGGACTTTCACTGAGCCAGGGGGAGACTTTGATTCTTTAGAGAATCCACAAGTCTTCTCTAATCTGTATTTACAACAGAGAAGATAATCTAACCTTCTCAACCCCTTTGTAAAAAGAGTTTGTTCACATCTCTTCAAAAGTGAACGTTGGTGACAGGGCACCTTATCAACAACCTGTGGTTGAGCATCCTTATCAAAAGCTCAAAGGGTCTGTTTGATCTACCTGAATCAGATCATTGGTGGCAGGGCACCTTAGCAAAAACCTGTAGTGGATTCCTACCAGGGTGGTAGAAGAGTGGAGTACCTATTAAGAGGGAACCACTATATATCCTGTGTCTCTGGCTGTTTTGCTTAAATTGCTTATTCTGTGGCTGTGATAGAACTACCTAGGATTGCTAGTTGCTGTGATAGGTTTATAGTTAATCTGAAATTTCAGTTAACTCTCTCACTTGTGCACTTCACTGTGTTAGGCTCTTAGGGTTCAAGTATCAGATTATTTTATTCCGCAAATCAACTCCAAGGGAGCTGACTAGTTGTTCATAAAATTTGAATACTCTATTCACCCCCCTCTAGAGTAGTTTACAGCTTATCCCATCTCTTTCAATTGGTATCAGAGCGAGGTTGGCTGTTCATACAGGCTAACACCTGAGTTAAAAGATCCTGTGATAAGTTGTTTCCTGATACCATTCACAAACACTTTCACACATGGCCCAGTCTAAGGATTATTCAAGCACCAGACCTCCTGTATGCAACTTGTCCAAGTTTGGCATATGGAAGGCCAGGATAAGACTATACATGAATTCTATTGATGAAGATATTTTTTCTTCTATTTTGACAGGACCACCTGCTAGGCCTGCTGCTGCTTCCACTTCTGCTGATCTCAGTGCCGTGCCACCACCTGACTACAATGAAACTTACAAGAAGGCAAAAGCAGCTGATGCTAAAGCAATGAATATCCTAGCTCAGACAATGTCTGATGAGATATTCCAGAAGCTGGCTGAATGTACCTCAGCCAAAGCTATGTGGGATTCCCTCAACCACATAGTTGCTGGCTCAGCTGATGAGAGGAAGGACAGGAGATCCAATCTCACCTCTCAGTATGAAAATTTCAAGAAGGATGATGCTGAACACATTGACACAATGTACACAAGACTCAGTTCAATAATAAGTGAACTGAGGTCTTTGGACAAGGAGATAACTTTGTCAGAAGTAAATGACAAGATCCTGATGTGCCTTCCCATCTCTTGGGACTCAAGGATATGGCCCATCAAGGATGGAATAAACACTGTGGAACTCTCCACAGAAGCTCTGTTGGGAAAGCTCAAGTCATATGAGCAAACTCTAAAGAGCAGAGCTGCTGCAATTGAAGTAAAAACTCCTACACCTACAAAGAAAGAGCACTCTCTAGCTCTTAAGGCGGCTGAGACTTCTGAAGGAAGTCAATCAAATGAGGAGTTACTGGCACTCATTGCCAAGAGGTTCTTCAACATGGGAAGAAGAGACCTCAGAAAGAAGTTCTCCAAGCATGAGGACAAACCAAGGTATGACAAGACTCCATCTAAAGAAATCATTTGTTATGTTTGCAGCAAGCCTGGACACATTGCTCCAGATTGTCCAGAGAAGAAACACAAGGAGAAGAAACATGAGAAAGAGTACAGGAAGCACCACTCCAAGTCCTCATCACACAAATACAAGAAGAAGGACAAGGGATTTGTGGCTGCTACCTGGAGTGAAACAGAAGAGGATACCTGCTCCTCTAGCTCCAGTGATTCAGAAGAAGAAGAAGAGAAGAAAGCCAAAGAGGTCTGCCTCATGGCTATTGATGCCTGCAGCTCTCTGTCAGCTGCAGAGAATTCTGAAGAAGAAGGAGACAATGAAGAAGATTCCTTTATGGAGGACCAGGTAATCGACTCATTTGATTTCTCATCTCCTGAGTTCAAACTAAAATTTAAAACTCTATGTTTAGATTTACTATTATCTGAAAAAGAAATTAAGTCACTTAGATTAAAAATAATGGAACTAGACATGGAAGGTACTGAAATAATCAGATTAGAAAAGGAATTAGAAAGATTAAGAGAAGAAGTAACATTCTTAAAATTAGAACTAGCTAAATCTAAGAGGTTAGAAGAACAATTAAATGGCAGAAGCCTTAAATTATCTGAAATAACCTGTATAGCAAACACTAGGGTTGGTAATGATAAACTAGGCTTAGGTGCTACACCTAGTGAACCCATCCTCCTCACAAAGGAGAGATTTAGCACTCCAGTAAAATTTATTTCTGAATCAGGAATAAAGAATACTGAGGAAATTGAAAAATGCAAGAAAATTCAGAATAAGATTAAGAAAGAGAATAGGAAGAAAAAATTTCTAGCTTTACAAAAATCGTCGAACATTAATCGACGATCGTCAAACCAATCGTCGAACGTCTATCGACGATCGCTGAACACCTTCACCAAGTATGATATCTTTGGTGCAGGAGATCGACGATCTCATCTTGAGTCGTCGACCAGTGATCGACGATCGTGGAATCCAGAACATAGCACTACTACAAATGGTCGACGATATGGCTTGCGATCGTCGACCGTGGATCGACGATCTGGACTTAAGCTGGAAAATAAATTTCAAACTTCCAGATGTGCAAATCCCAATCACTACCCTAGGATGTTTAATCCTTCAACTGAATGGATTATCCCACCTAGGAGATCACACCCTTTAGGATATAAATCTAAGCCTGCAAAATCTTTTATATCTAGTTTTTCTTTTGTAAAGAATACTGGACCCAAGGTAACCTGGGTCCACAATGTATAATTGATATCTTTGCAGGTAAAGACCTATCCAGTCATACATGACAAATGGTATCTGGATAGTGGATGCTCAAAGCATATGACAGGAAAGAAGAAGAATCTGTCAGGATTCAAAGCCAAGCTGGGACCAAGAGTTGTATTTGGTGATTCCAGCTGTGGACAGACTGAAGGGTATGGCAGCTTCACCATAGGAGCTGTAACATTCAAGAAGGTTGCGTATGTCTCCGGACTAAAGCACAACCTAATCTCTGTAAGTCAAATGTGTGATGCTGGGTACAAGGTATGGTTTACTGACACTGCTTGTAATATTGCTTTAAATAATACTGTTGTGTTAGTAGGTATTAGAATTGGAAATGTTTATGTTGTAGACTTTAACTCATCCAAATCTGAAATATGCTTATTTAATGAAGTAACCAGTAATAATACCCTTTGGCATAAGAGACTTAGTCATGTAAATTTGAAAAACATTTCTAGGTTGGCTAAATACAATCTTGTACGAGGTCTACCTTCGTGCCCCTACAAGAAGGAAGGCCTTTGCAAAGCTTGTCAATTAGGTAAGCAAACAAGGAATAGCTTTAAATCAGTTAATAAAAGTGATTCTCCCAGGATTCTGTACTTGCTACATTTGGATTTATTTGGTCCTATTGCTGTACAGAGTCTTGGAGGAAAGTCTTACACTCTAGTAATTGTAGATGACTTCTCTAGGTTCACTTGGGTATTCTTCTTGAGAACTAAGGCTGATAACTTCAAGGTTCTTACAGATTTTCTAAAGTGTATACAGAGTGAGTATTCTACTCAGATTGCCTTGATCAGAAGTGATCATGGTACTGAGTTTGAGTCTCTTCTTATGCAAGAATTCTGTGAGAAGGAAGGTATCAAACATAGCTTCTCTGCTCCTAGAACTCCTCAACAAAATGAGGTAGTTGAAAGGAAAAACAGAACCCTAATTGAAGCTGCAAGTACATTGTTGGCAGATGCTAACATGCCTCTGTCCTTTTGGGCTGAAGCAGTTAGCACAGCTAACTATGTATTGAACAGAAGTCTGATACATAAACTTAAGGGTAAGACTCCCTATGAATTACTTAAGCAAGTGAAACCTAAAATAGACTATTTTAGAGTATTTGGCTGTGTTGCTTTTGTTCATAACAATAACAAAGAATACCATAGAAAATTTGAGGCAAAAGCTTCAATGGGAGTTTTTCTAGGATACTCTCAAGTAAGCAAAGCCTATAGGGTCCTCAATAAATCCTCCCTTAAGATAGAAGAGTCTGCACATGTCTCTTTTGATGAGACAGTCATGTATTATAAGGAGAAGGACTCTTCCTCTAATAGTACAGTGCAAGTCCTAGGAGTAAGTAAGGATTTGGAAGGTTTGAGACTCACACAGGAGAATCATCCCCAACAAACTCCTCAGGCTGCTTCTTCAGATTCTGAATCTGATGTAGAACTTCTTCAAGTTAAAGCACCTGCTCCAACAGTTGATCAAATTCCACATGAGGAATCAAATCCTGAAACTATTGAAGATCAGATCATTGCTGAACCTACTGATCTTGTCACACTTAGAGATCATCCTGTATCTCAAGTGATTGGAGACATTTCAGTAGGAGTCCAGACAAGACATCAACTCAACAAAGATGTGATGTTTGCTTGTTTCCTTTCTCAGGTTGAGCCCCTAACCATTAAAGATGCTGAGCTTGATCCACACTGGATTATAGCCATGCAAGAGGAACTTAACCAGTTTGAAAGATGTAAAGTTTGGACTTTGGTTCCAAGACCAAGAGGCCAACGGATCATAGGCACCAAGTGGGTGTTTAGAAACAAGCTTGATGCCCAAGGCATAGTAGTTAGAAATAAGGCTAGGCTAGTAGCTCAAGGCTATAGACAGGAGGAAGGCATAGATTATGATCAGACTTTTGCCCCTGTAGCTAGACTAGAAGCCATTAGAATTTTCCTAGCCTATGCTGCCTATAAAAGATTTAAGGTCTTCCAAATGGATGTGAAGAGTGCCTTCCTCAATGGAGATTTAAAGGAAGAAGTGTTTGTTGAACAACCACCAGGGTTTGTTTCATCAACCTTACCCACTCATGTGTTCAAACTCCAAAAGGCTCTATATGGACTTAAGCAAGCTCCTAGAGCTTGGTATGAGACCTTAGCAAATTTCCTTCTAGAACACAAGTTTGTGAGAGGTGTAGTAGATAGAACCCTATTTATTAGACATCATAAGGTCTCACAACTGTTAGTTCAAATCTATGTAGATGACATTATATTTGGTTCTACTGATCCCAAACTATGCAAGAGGTTCTCTAAACTAATGCACTCCAAGTTTGAGATGAGCAGCATGGGTGAGTTATCCTATTTCCTTGGTCTCCAAGTGAAACAGTGTGTTGATGGTATCTTCATTTCTCAATCAAAATATGCCAGAGAGCTGGTTAAAAGATTTGGAATGTCTGATGCTTCATCAATGAGCACACCTATGGCCTCAAATGCAGTTATTGATTCTGATGTCAATGGCAAGTCTGTTGATCAAAAGAACTATAGAGCCATTGTTGGTTCCCTGCTGTATTTGACTGCAAGCAGGCCTGACATAATGTTTGCCACATGCCTATGTGCTAGGTTTCAGGTCAACCCAAAGGAATCTCACTTAACTCTCCTCAAGAGGATCTTGAGATACCTTAAGGGATGCCCTAACTTAGGACTGTGGTACCCAGCTGAGTCAGGATTTGAGTTACTTGGATATTCAGATGCTGATTATGCTGGTTGTAGAGTTGACAGGAAAAGCACCTCAGGGACCTGTCAGTTCCTGGGAGAGAGACTTGTCTCTTGGTTTTGTAAGAAACAGGCATCTGTGTCTACTTCAACTGCTGAGGCTGAATATATTGCAGCAGCTAGTTGTTGTTCACAGATTCTGTGGATTCAAAATCAGCTAGTGGATTATGGGTATACACACTCAAAAACAAAAATTCTGTGTGACAGTACCAGTGCAATATCAATTGCTCAAAATCCTGTGCACCATTCCAGGACCAAGCACATTGAGATTAGACATCATTTTCTGAGAGATAATGTGGAAAAGAACAAGATAGCAATGGAATTTATATCCACAGACCTGCAGAGAGGAGATATTTTCACTAAGCCCCTTGATGAACAAAGGCATTTGTTCTTCCTGAACCAGCTTGGTATGATTAATGGTTCAGAGTAGTGAAAATTTGGTTAGTTTTGTTTTCTGTCTAAAATCGTCGAACGACTGCTCGACGATCTTCGACCAGGTCAGAACTATCGTCGACCAACGGTCAACGACAGCTCGTTCGGTAGTAAGGCAGAAATCGTCGATCAACCGGTCAACGATCTTTCCTTAGGTATCTATCGTCGACCAATGGTCGACGACAGATTTTCTGTGCTGTGTGGAGAATCGTCGACCATCATATATTGATCGACGATCGTGGTGATTGCTTGTAGTCGGTCGATATTTGACGATTAGTCAAACATTGACTATCGTCGATCTTTATTCGACGACCGATTTTATTCCGGGATCGACGATCGCAGATTTGCTTCTAATAGTCGATTTAGGTCTGGAGATCGTCGTCCTTCCGCTCCGTCTTTTCATATTCCATCTTCTGGCTTAGAATTCGCTCTCGAACTCTAATCCCGCGCGATTCTCTTCTCCCCTGCTTTGCTTCTCGATTCGCCATTTTCTCTCAAATCCTATGGCGATTCCTTCTGCTGTTCTCTTTGGGATGAAGTTCGACACTGGCTTCTGTGTCGACTTCGATTCTTTCAGCCGATGTGATCAACCCATCCAAGCCATTCTGCAGCTATGTGAAGATCAAGGCCTAAAGAAATTTATGTCATTCTCACCAAAGATTAATATACCAGAGATTCGAGAATGGGTATATACCTCGTCCTCCAGCGACGAAGCGATGTCTGGAAAGATAAATGGAGAGGAGGTCATTCTGACTCCTGAAGTTTTGACTGAGCTGTTTGGACTGCCAACCGGAACTGATGACTATGAGCAAACTGCAGAAGAATATGGCCGCATGCTAACTGTGATGGGCCATGCTGAGGGTATTCCAGCTAAGTTGCTAAAGATAAATCTGGCTCCAGAGTATAAGTTTCTGGCCGACCTGGTGGGCAAGGTCATTTTGGGAAAACATTCTGCTCATGACAACATCAACAGGCAACAGTTTGCCCTGATGTCAGCTTTGGTGAATAAGGCACAGATTGCCTGGGGAAAAGTTCTGTTTGAACTAATAAGGAGAAAGAACAATCAGAAAGAAGTAAATCTTGCCAGGGTGTTGGGTGTGTTTCTATATGTGAAAGCACCCCTGCTGCTTGTTTCTGCACCCTCTGCAGTCAACGCCAGCAAGAGGTTGGACCCCTCTCTCTTCAAGAAATCTCAGAGAGTTATCAAGAAGTCAGCCAGGGTTGATCCTAACCCTCAATCAGACACAAGGGCTGATTCAGCCACTCTCCAGCTTGCTGGGGAAGGCTCAGCAATCCCTTCATCCTCCCTCTTTACCCCTGCATCCTCATCTCCTGCATTACTTTCCACACACCCTGCAGTGCCACCACAACTTGCATCTCTCATTCCACCTGCATCTCCATCCCAGTCACCAACACCACAACATCTGGCAGCTTCAGCCAGTGTTGACATGGTGACTGCTACCATCCTCACGCACCTCTCTCAACATGAATCCCACACTCATGTTGATGTTCACCCATCTCCACGTGATTCCTTTGATCATGTGGTAGATCATACTGCTTCCATTCCATCCACCTCTACATCATCAGCATTTCAGATAACTCCTGAATTGCTTGCACATGTTGTAGAGCTCATCACTCCATCCATCCAAAAAATGATTGAGGCTGCCAATGCCCCTCTCATTGCATCCATCAAAGCCCTTACTGAAGCCATCAAATCATTTCCACCCTCTGCTGAGCCCTCTTCAGTAAGATGCATGACTCCAGTTCCCACTGAAGTCATGCAGGGGGAGATGTCTGTTGAAGTGGTCTCAGGTGATGCCTTGGCCCTTCAGGACAACTCTTTTCTTCCCCTTTCAGCAATTATAGGAGAATCTCAAGAGCTTCCAAAGCATCCAGAAGGTAAATCACTTCCTCTGAAAGTTATAATCAGGATTTTAAATTGATATCTTTATCTAACAAGGACATTCACTCTCTAGTGAATCAAGCTTCTGACGAAGAAATTCCTGAGAAAGATAATGAAGTAGTCCCCATGGACATTGGTGAAAAATCTCCATTGAACACTACTGATACAGAAGTAGTGGTTCAACAATTTGAGAATGTTGCTGCTCAATCTGATGGTATAATGTTATTTAAGATTCTATTTAATTCACTCCAACTTGGAGTTAATTTCTTATTCCTTCCTATCTCATCT
The DNA here is from genome assembly GCA_039513925.1 of Platanthera zijinensis. Lineage (NCBI taxonomy): Eukaryota > Viridiplantae > Streptophyta > Magnoliopsida > Asparagales > Orchidaceae > Platanthera > Platanthera zijinensis. Next base: position 13,082,126 of record CM077098.1, read on the forward strand.
CAGCTGCTGATGATCCCGCATCAGTATTGCAAGATGTTGCTGCAAATTCCATTGAAGATTTGGAATCCTATCTTAACCTAGACTGTGAGTCCTCACTCACATCTACTCCTCTTGTTCCTTCTTTTCAAGAGAAAATGGTCTCTTATAGACCTGAGTACCTTGATGACCCCTTGGTCAAGGACTCTCTCTTCTTTTCCTGTATAGCACTCCTCGTGTGTCTTGCAGAGGTGTCTATCCCTGATGTCGCTAAACATCTAGAAGGAATTATAACTTCCTTCCTAGATGCAAAGTGGTATCCTGTGTAGATCTTCAGGTAACTCTATCAATTACCTGTTGTTGCTCACCTTGGGGGGAATATTTTATTCCCACTTGGTTGTTAACCTATCTTTCTCTGTATGCAGGCACAATCAACACTGCTGCTGCTGCTACTGCTGCTGAAGAAGCTGAGGCCGTGCTAGCTTTACCAGAAAAAACCTCCAAGATGACTGAAAAGGAATCAAGCTCAGGTACTCTAAACCTAGAACAATTTATAGCCTTTGTGGCTGAGAATATTGCCTCTGAGTACATTGATGGGTTGGCTAATTATCATTTGGATTCCCTATCCATCTCTCTAGAAAAAGCATCTGCTCCTGCAGATATTGTCATCTTTTCTCCTCCTATCCTTACCTATCCTCTATCCATTCCTTCTACTGCAGAACTGGTCCCCAGGATAGTTCCTGACTTGTATCCCAAATCAGATCTCTGGAAGAGCACTCTAAATGTTGATCTTGATGCCCTCCTTGAGCAAGATGCCATTGAGGAAGCAAGAGAAAGAGAAGATAGAGAGAAGCAGAAGGCTGAACATGCTATAGCTGCCAAGGATATCCCAAATCTAGACTTTGATGATTATGCCGGCAGAACCTCATCTCACTCCTCTGATGATGATGACTCTGAGGACTCTGATAGCTCCCAGAAAAAGAAAAAGGCTGTCTCCAAGAAAAGGAAAGCATCTGCTCCTCCTACTGCCAATCCAGACAAGGATGTTCCATATTTCATTCTGAAGGGAATTGATCCCAAGAGCAAAGAATTTTGACCCTGGATGAGGCTCTCAAAGAATCAGACAAGAGAGAAAAAGAGATCAAAAAGATATGACATCCCTATTCAGAAATTCCCCCCCAGAGGTCCTCCTCCACCTCCTGGTGCTGGAGCCTCTGGAAGTCTCTCTTCTGCCCCGTCTGCAAGATCAGCCAGCTCTAACATTCATCAGTCCTACCAGAGAAGGAGTAATCAAAGCCAGGGAGGCCAAGATGTATCAGGACAAGGAAGAAAAAGAAATGACAATGTTCTCATGGAACAAATAAAGGAGATGACTTTTCAGCAACCTACCTTCTCTCCTCCTCCCTCTCCTAAAAAGAAAATTCCAGAATGGAAACCTTCTCCTCCCAGGAGAGGTCCATCCTCCTCTTCAAGGAAACCTGCTGCTGCTGAGACAATTGAAACAAAAGGAAAAAGAGTGGTCTTTTCAGAGAAATCCCACAAGAAGTTCATTGAACTTGCTCCTCCAAGATCTCTTTATGCTGAAACAAATCCTAAGAAGGCTGCACAAATCCCTTCTGACTCAAGCAAAATAGCCACAGCTCTTCAAAGGAACATGGAGATTGCAGCTCAAGCTGATTCTGACAGACCACCCTCTCCATCAGATATGACTGAATCTGAAAGAATTGCCTCTATGGCAAGATTTAAGGAATCCATTGCACTAAGCATGATGGAGAGAGCCAAAGCTCAAGGACTAGACCCTACAGCGTATACAACCATGTCTGAATTCAGAGAAAAGGAACTCAGCAAAATTCAAGTAAACTCTGAAATTTTCAATACTGAAGAATACATGAGGTTGCACCCTGCTGCAGTTCTACCAAGCTATGCTGAAAAGAAAATTATTGGTGAACACGATCTAATGCTATCCAAAAGACAAGCAGCAAATCCAAACAGAGAAATTATCTTCAAACCAGCTGTAATCCCTAAGAAATCATCTGATGCTAAAACCTCTGATAAATCTGCTTGATACTTTAGTTCTGCTGATTTATGGTTTTATGTTTTCCTGTGGATTGCCTGTGATTTAAATTTTTGGTTAATATCTGCTTTTGTTGCTGTGTGCATTACCTTTTAGATCGAATTGGATAACATAACCCAAATAGGGGGAGATTGTTGGTACCCTAGATGTGATTTGGCTTATGTAATCCCTTTTCCTGTCCCTCTTGATCCATATAACTATATATGATCATGTTTAGACTTTGTTTAGTCTCCCTAGGGCAGTTTATATCTGACCTAGAGCTTAGAATAGAAGTTGTAGAATGAATCTTTAGTTAAGGCTCTTTTTCCGTTCGACCATCGTCGAACGAGGCCTCGCGATCGTCGATCAGTGGTCGACGATAGCAGGGCTATAGAATCGTTGAAGTCAAGACAATTATCGTCGACCGATGGTCGACGATCTCAGAGCAAGCGTATTATGCTCTGAAGGTTGGTCGACGATCTGCTATCAGCAGTTCGACGATCGTGGTCTTGTTTCACGATTTCTGTCTCGACAGATCTTTGCCTTAATCGTCGACATCATGAGATGGTCGACGATATCTGTCTCGACAGATCTCTGCCTTAGTCGTCGACATCATGAGATGTCCGACGATTTCTGTGATAATAGATTTTCTGCTTCAGTCGACGATATCTTGAGCTGGTCGACGATTTCTGGTCGACGATTTCTGTTTCGACAGATTTCTGTTTTCAGTCGACGATCTGTTAGCTAGGTCGACGATCATCGAACCCCTGTTCGACGATTTCTGTCTGCCTTTAACTGTTTGTATTTATTTTATTCCTTGGTTTATTTCCAAGTGTTTTAACGTGTGGTTAGAAAGATTTTCTGAAGAATGTTTTTGCTAATTTATGGCTTAAATTCAAATGAATTACTTACCAAATATGTCAAGCATAAATTACGGGACTTCGTATTTTGATAAAGCATTTTTGTCTTATTATACAAAATATATTGTCAGGCTGTATTCTAGCCGTTGGCGGTGTATGCTATTTCCAAGAACGATAAATCTTTAGGCTGAGATATTTTCCTATTCATTTATTTCCTTATTGGGACTGACAGAGAGCATATAGGTCATTCTATTCCTATTACTATATTCTATTTTGAGATAATCTGTTGCAGGGCTCGAGAATTCAAATCAATAGAGCCGTTCCAAAAGATAAACGAGAAGACATATTTAAGAGAGATTTTTTCTCAGAATAACAAGTAGTAACAGTAACAGAGAGTTTTTCAGTGTGCTGCATTCTTTCAAGCTTCTCCAGAGCAACTCTTCACAATCTCACAATCAGAAGAAGAAAAGTTTTCCTGAAGCAAAAGTCCAAAGCAATCTATTTCATTCTCAAGTCTCCTGAGCATCTGCTTAGAGTTTTTCAAGACTTCAGAAGGAGCTCCAGATCTGCTTCACGTGCTCCAGAATCTGAAGACCTGATAAAAATCAGTCTACAGATCTCTGAGGATTTAGTTTCAGTTTATCTGAAACTCCTTCATCCTGAAGCAAAGGCTTTCCCTGGACTTTCACTGAGCCAGGGGGAGACTTTGATTCTTTAGAGAATCCACAAGTCTTCTCTAATCTGTATTTACAACAGAGAAGATAATCTAACCCTCTCAACCCCTTTATAAAAAGAGTTTGTTCACATCTCTTCAAAAGTGAACGTTGGTGACAGGGCACCTTATCAACAACCTGTGGTTGAGCATCCTTATCAAAAGCTCAAAGGGTCTGTTTGATCTACCTGAATCAGATCATTGGTGGCAGGGCACCTTAGCAAAAACCTGTAGTGGATTCCTACCAGGGTGGTAGAAGAGTGGAGTACCTATTAAGAGGGAACCACTATATATCCTGTGTCTCTGGCTGTTTTGCTTAAATTGCTTATTCTGTGGCTGTGATAGAACTACCTAGGATTGCTAGTTGCTGTGATAGGTTTATAGTTAATCTGAAATTTCAGTTAACTCTCTCACTTGTGCACTTCACTGTGTTAGGCTCTTAGGGTTCAAGTATCAGATTATTTTATTCCGCAAATCAACTCCAAGGGAGCTGACTAGTTGTTCATAAAATTTGAATACTCTATTCACCCCCCCTCTAGAGTAGTTTACAGCTTATCCTCTCTCTTTCATAATAGTAGCTCCTAGAGGAGTAGAAATAATCAACACGCCCCGTGAAATATATGACCTCGATATTCCCCTCGAATATCCTGTACTACTCGCGATAGGTGCACTTGCCTCCTTTCGTTAAAACTTGTTTTTAACTTAAATCATCCGCAAAATTCGACTCCAGCGTGCCCATTTAATAAGAGCCGAGCATATACGTGAAGTCGTTATCATTCGTCGAGACATCACGTGAATAATCATGGGATTCGTCAAGTTTACTCGAGAAATTTTTGATAGTTTCTTAAAACTTCTTCAGAAATGGCTAAGTTAAATTCGTCGAGTATATACGTGAAGTCTCATGTCATTCGTCAGGACGTCACGTGAATACTCGTAGAATTTGTCAAATGTTCTCGAGTGGTCCAGTGACCGTTTACAGGAAAATTTCTTCTGGTCCAAATTTTGGCCAAGTAAAATTCGTCGAATGAACTCGGGTAATTCGTCGAATGCTCTCGGGTAATCTAAGTAATTGGTCGAGTGTTCTGGCTATTACACGAGTCATCTCGATGAATGGACTTAACGATTTTTTCTGGTTTTTTTTTCCGACGGGTTCTGTTTCAAAATGACGGTCATGTACAATGCACGTAGAAGCTTGTTATGAAAGGAGATTTCTAACCGTTGCTGATGGAATCCTATATAAATATCAAGGATTTCATTTCAATAATAATGAATCGCAAGAATCGCAAAACCTAATTTCAAAATTGTGAACGGCTGTGTAAATTTCTTTCCCGATCTACTATTTTTGGAAACGCTCTTCCCGACGGCCTCGAGTTCATGATCGACGATTCTTCTCAAAAAGAAAAAAATTGACAAGATCATTGCTTTCAGATTCTTCAAAGGTTTTCTTGATCTAGTCGGATTCCAAAGCTTTCATATCAATGTTTTCAAGTTTTCAAATGTTCTCCTTCAACCTTCATTTCAAAATCTACTCTCAAAGAAGGAAGAAGATTGAATCCATTCAGATCTGAAGAAGAAGTTGTTTTCAATCTAGAAACTTGTAAAAATTATTTTCATATTTTGTAGTAAGTTTCTACTTCCGAGTTTGTAGATCTGTGTTTGTTGGATCGAGTTGCAGGAGAGATTGCTATCCGAGTTGTAGGAGCATTGTTTTTGAGTTGTAGGAGTTGAGGCTCCGAGGTGTAAGATTGTTATAATCTAAGTTTTGATGAAGTAGCTGCGTCTAACCCGAAGTGCTAGATAGGCGAGGCGGGATAGTGGACGTAACCATTCTGGGAAACTACTATAAATCCTTGTGTCTGTGTTTTGCTTCAATGTGTTTGTTGTTACTAATTTTATTCCGCTAAAAGAAGCAGAACTCATCTATTCACCCCCTCTAGGTGATTTAGGTAGACAACTACATACTTTCAGGGAATTAGTTGTGTCACAAACCGGGCGCCTCCCGAGGAGCATACTAATCAAGCACTCGCTAACTCGAATGTAGGCAATGCTCCACTAAAAGAAAGATTCACCGCCACCACATCTCAAACATATGGGGAAGAATGTAGACACCTGATAAAGGAGCGTCAGGAAAAGGTGCTCATCTTGCTCATAGACTTAGGGGTTGATTGAGCCCCCCGACACGGTCATCACTCAAGGAGGCCAACTGCCACTAATCCCAAATCATATCATGCTTGAGATGTTATCCATTCCAGGGATCCCATCACAAAAAAGTTGTCTGATACCGACAACTCTGAGCACCTCACATTACCTAATGCGTTTCTTAGGCGCGTGCTCGTGCAGCGGGGAAAGTCGTCGCGTTAACCTATAGAAGACTCACCCGCGAGGAAGTGAGACACGTGATGAAGGAGGAATGTGGGTACGGGGGAACCAGGACACAAACATGCAATTCCCCATCCACCTCATCTCGTCGCTAGCTCAACCAGTCCTAGCGCATTCCCTTTCGCCCTGGTTCAAACTTCGCATCTTCGAGACATTTGATAAGTCAGACAACCCTCTGTAGTACATCAAGTACTTTACAACTATCATGCACATCTAAATTGCCCCTGACCCACTCTCGTGTCAAGTGTTCCCAACAACTATGATAGGAGAGGCTCGGACTTGGTCCCATTCCTTGAAAGAGGGAGATCAAGAACTTTTATAGAGCTAACTAAACTTGTATGGATTAGTTTTTCGCCAACCGGGGAACTATTTGAGAACCCTCGCACCTCTCGGGTATCCGACAGATCGAGGGAGAGTCACTTAAGGATTACTTTCGCCGCTTTACTATGAAGGCACGACAGATTCCGGGGTTCAACCCTAAGCTCCTACATGGTATTTTTCTCGGAGGACTCAAACTAGCAAAATTCCACTCCATGATGATGAGTGAAATGGTACCCAGCTACCGTGACCTCATCCACTGAGGCAAAGCTCAAATTACGGCAGATGAGGTAATTGAAGCACATCGGTTGTAGTTCGAAGGAAGATTGAAGAGGAAGAGGAATCTAGTGTCACTACGAGATCCCAAGAGAAATAATGAACATCATGACAATCCCCATCGGGATCAGGGAACTCGTCCACATAAGGATTATACTCCCCCTTGAACAACCCACAAGCCAACATGCTCCTTACCATCCGAGATAGTGATGAGCTTTGCAAGCCTGAGCTACTTGTTCTAAGTAGAGGAAACCAATCACAATATTATGACTTCTATTGAGGATACGACCAAGAGACAGAGGGCTACAACTGGTTAAAGGATGAGATCGAGCGCCTCATCCGGCAAGGTCTCCTTAGAAGATTTGTGGAGGAATCCGCCACAAACAAAGCTCGCACCGTGAAATTACAATCTAGCTAAGGATAACGCAGCAGCCCGACACGGATAAGTCACAGACCATGAGTAGAGGACCCTCCCCCCTAAAAGAGCACACAAAGCATGCGTCTCAACTTCATGATTTTTAACATAATAAGCCGCAAGATGTAAATTAAATGTACATATGTGTTCCTCTTTTTCTCTGACATTACAAGTACTTTTTAACTTTTGTCAGCCATAGAGGTCTCACCAAAGCAAGACTCTAAGGTGAGGACCATAAGCCTTGATGTCTGGAAAAAAACCCTGATGATTTAACTTAACAAATTATATAAAATGTGATTTTACTTCCTAGTTTTATTACCCATGTTCTATAGAGAGTATAATACGATAATAGAAGTCAAAGGAAGTCAGAAGTGTAATGTCCTCCCCACTACACGGCTCGAAAGGACGACCGTCGGTACCCCTAACATCCAACTCGAAAGGGTTAAGCTTCAACCGATCTGCAGAACAAGCACCCCAATCCCTTCTCCATGCCTACCGACAGGTTATTGGAGGTTGCAGCTGTAACACCTCCCCTGTAATGACCATATAATATGGGTCCTTCCGGGTCCACACAACATATAGACGTCATAGCTTTAGCATTAAAAAGTGATATAAAGAACTACGCATCTCAAAACACAGACAACAAGACAGCGGAAACACACACCAACATAAAAGTTATCCACATCCATAGGAGTCCAACATGGCCTTAAGGCCTTACAACAATCAAAGGTCAATAACTGTATCAATAATAAACAGAGCAATGTACATTAGCACTCTTAGGCTACCTTAGCGTGCAATCCAGATTACAGTTCACGGAACAAAACAATCAATACTTCATAAACTAATAGAAGAGTGAACACTCCATGAGGCTTAGGCCTTTTTGGCCGACGAGCTTGCTCCAGCGTGCGATCCTTGCCCTGTAAAATTTTTGTTGTAACGTGGGTCAGCAAAGGCTGACCTCAACTGTGTAACCAGCACATCTCCTCCCCGCCATCCCTAGCGGACCCCAGGGAACTCCATCACCCTGCAGGTCAACACTTTGTATGCAAATGTAGATAAACATAGAGAGTAAAACAACATGTTTGAATGTCTCATACAACAAACACATTTCTAGGTTGAGCATTTAATAAAATGGGCCTATAATGCAGCATGTATGCATACCTGGGTTTCACCCAAAGCACCCTATACCGCGAATGAATCTAACAAATCATCACGCATAACACACCATAATCATCCATATGGGTAATTCCAATTTCCCCTAACGACATTCAAGCTGCAACACAGAACTCTTGCCTAGGCCCCACCCACTCATGGGTCTCAAACCCGGGCTTGCCTGCAAGCTCTGACTCGCCTTTCAATTCTGTCATACAAACAAACCGATGCTAATAACCCTTGCTTGACCCCGCCCGCTCATGGGCTTCATCGCCCGATCTTGTCCAAAGCATGGTGTTCTCGTAAGTTTCACAGAAGGGGACTTGTCATACCAGGACACTCTTCATACATGACTTGCAACGTCACAGGCTAGCCAGCCAATCATAGAGACCATGTCTAGCCTTCACAACCAGCCTTATCAATTTCACCCTAAATCAACATTCGTTCTTACCCGAAAAAGAGGGCAAGCATCACAAACAGTGTCTTCTCCGCATTCGGATTTCTAGAAAAATCCCTTGTGCTCGTCATGCAATATCACCGCATCAGAAAAACAGTCGCGATTATGGCTTCACCCGCAATGCCTAATCTACTAACGGAGCGGATTTCTAGTGCAACAACATGCTGGGGATGGACTCAATCGACCTGGTGGCTTCTCTTAAACCATGGCAACCAGTACCCCTCTCATTTGAGAGATCTGATGCCTAAATGCTTGAAAGAAATAAAAAATGAAACAGATGCCATGCACGCATCCTAAAAACAGAGAGGAGAAATGTTGTTACCTAACGGCTCCTCTTCCTAGCCATGGAGATCTTGGTTTGCATGGATGAATGTGTACGCCTTCAAGTCCTATCCACAGATCTTGCCTCAGATCGACGAATGGAGCTCTGAAGCTTCGTTAATGGCGGAAGGTGAACTTCTTCTCCCTCCTCCAAACTCTCCCTCAAAACCCTAAAGGATATGAACAAATGAGGAAGATGAACTCCTCAGCCCTACTTAAGGGTCAAGAACGGACGATTCTGGGCCATATGATTGATTTTTAAGAAGATCAAACGACCTAATCTCACCATTTAAGAAACTGATTTCGCCTGCTACTGCCAGGAGGTAGTAACCTACTGCGCCGCGGTAGCTCACAGAGCCACCTTCCTCTTCAGAATGCCACGCTACCGCCAACGTTAGTAATAACGCCGCACGGTAACCTCTCAATGCCTTCGACTCAATGCTTTTCGTCACAACGATTCGTCTCAATGAAAAGGGGATACCACCAAGCGGTATATAACTAACATCGGGCGCTACCACTCGATGCTCTCGACGCTTTTGACACTCTCGACGAAAGATGTCTACCGCCGGGCGATAGCTTCCTTCCGTCGCATGGTAGCCCCCTCAGCCTCGAGTTCTAGAAAACTGGGGTGTTACAACTCCTCCCCCCTTAAAAGAATTTCGTCCTCAAAATTTAACATGCACTCAACACTAAGCGTACCTGATGTAAAAAGTTTCGGGAAGTCTTCCTGCATTGCTTGCTCGCGCTCCCAAGAGAATTCATCTCGCCTATAGTTATCCCATCGCACTTTCACGAGCTTAACCTCTTTATTCCGCAACTGCCAAACTTCTGAATCCTCTATGCCAACCAGACATACTCTCATCCTCAAGTCCTCTTATACTGGCATCGCTGCCAACTTGACCACCACACTTGCGTCTACCAAAGATTTCCTTAAAACCGAGGCATAGAAAACATCGTGCAATCCACTCAGCTCTGTGGACAACGCCTATTTGTAGGAGCTTCTCCAACATGTTGCATAACTTCGAACAACCCTAGAAGCCTCAGGCTCAACTTCTTGAGTTGGCAAATCCGCGAAACGCCTTTGAATGGCTTGATCTTTAGATATACCCAGTCACCAACCACGAACTCCACATTCCTATGGCACACATTGAAATACTTCTCCTGTCGATCCTGAGCAACCTTCATGCTCTCCTAAATTGTCCTCACCAACTCACAAACATCAACCACCACTTACTTTTCGAAAAGTTTAGTGTCTCCCACCACTATCCAAGACATCGGTGTTCGACACTGCCTTCAATACAGAGCCTCGTATGGCACCATCTTGATACTCGCCTGGAAACTATTGTTGTAGGAAAACTCCACCATGAAAAGGTGGTCTTCCCACTTCTTCCCCAAATCAAGGGTACACATTCTCAGTATATCCTCCATTGTACGATTCATCCTTTCCGTTTGACCATCAGTTTGAGGATGGAATGTCGTACTAAACTTGAGCTTGGTGCCCAGACTCTTCTGCACTAGTATCCATTCCTTGGGCATAAACCATCCGTCATGATCACTAACAATACTCTTTGGAATCCTATACAACAACACAATATTACGAACATACAACTCCACCAGCTTCTCTATACTATCTTCCTTCTAATTCATAATAAAGTGGGACATTTTGATCAAGCAATCAACAATCACCCAAATCGCATTGTTACCCTGCTGCGACTGAGGTAAACCATGCACAAAATCCATGGAGATGTCAAATTTCCACTCAGGGATGGGAAGGGGCTTCAGGAACCTTCCCGGCTTCTGACACTCAGCCTTCACTAAGGAACAAGTCTGGCATCAGTTCACAAACAAAGCTACATCTCGCTTCATCCTAGGCCACCAAAAGGATTTCCTCATATCCAAGTACATCTTCGTACTTCTCGGGTGAATAGAGTACTTCATAAAGTGAGCCTCAAACATCAAATCCTCACGGAGGTTGCCAAACTGCGGTACACATACCATTCCATTTCTCTTTAAGATCCTATCAACCATCTCCAAGGTACTATTCTTGCCTTTTTGAGCTTCCGTCACAAATGGCTGGAACTCTGCATCCACACTAGTTGCTTCCCGGATATGATCAGATAAGTCGTTCTGCAACTCTATCCAGTTCAACCGAGCCATGCTAGTCTCGCCTCTCGCTACACAATCAATGCCAAGGGACTCAAAGTCTCGCACCAACCGCTTATCATGAGATTCAATCCAATTCTCTTGTCCAGAATTTTTTATACTCAAGGAATCGATAACCACATTGGACTTGCCTGACGTATACTAAATCGCCACATCGTAGTCCCCAAGGAACTCGACCCAGCTGCGCTGCCACATGTTCAAATCTTTTTGATCTAGAAGGTACTTCAGGCTTTTGTGGTCCGTGAAGATCTCCACCTTCGCACCGTACACATAGTGCCACCACAACTTTAATGCCAAAATTACTGCCTCCAGCTCCAAGTCATGGACGGGTTTATTCCTCTCATGAGGTTTCAACTGTCTAGACCCAAAGGCTACGATGTGGCGATTTAGTATACGCCGCTGAAAATCTGAAATCCTTCAGTCCCTTTAGGATGACTTAGGATTTGATCTGACATAAACATTTCCTTCAATATGTCAAACACTTGGTTGCACTCCTGAGTCCACACAAACTTGTGGTCCTTACGAGTGAGAGAAGTGAGGGGCAGAGCTATCCGCAAGAAGTTTTCCACAAACCTTCTATAGTACCAGGCTTGTCCAAGTAAACTCCTGACTTCTGCCATGGTTATCAGAACATGTCAATCCCTGATCGCCTTAACTTTTGTCGGATCCACCGCCACCCCATCACCACTAATCACATGGCCCAAAAATGCCACCTTCTCTAACCAGAACTCGCACTTTGAGAACTTAACATAAAGTTGGTTCTCTCTCAAAACCTGCAAGACTACTCTCAAGTGAGTCTCATACTCTGCCTTTGATTTAGAGTATACAAAAATATCATCGATGAAGACCACCACAAATGAGTGCAAGTTGTAAGACCCCCCAAACCTTTGCCCGGGTCAGGTTAGAGGGGATCTTACTTTCCCACGACGCCCACCCAATGCTCTTTAAGGGGTGACAACCCACTATCAAGCACTATTTGGTCGTCTTGCTCGGCTTGAATCACAACATTCAGATCACATCACAGAGTTTTGCAGAAGTATTACCAGGAAACTACTGAAAATATATATATAAATATATATTTAACAGGAAGTGCAAAAAGGCCGTAGCCATTATTCACACACAAAGCCCGTAGGTTACACAGTTTTATAGATAATCACTCCTCTCTCCAACTCTACTAGCCAGCACTTACGTCTTGAAACTCGGGAGACGACGGGGTTGATTCTGCTCGGGTGGTCCTATTGGCTGGGGTGTCATCCTGCAGTAACTAATACCTATGGTGCTCCATCTCCTATGAATGGTTAATAAGATAACTGTTAGTCACAGAGCTAAGTGGAATCAAATCTCCTCCCCGGATCTATATCTTGGGGACAAACACACGTACCCATCAATATAAGATAACCGAAGTAAAAAAGGGTTAACATAGCATTTCATAAGTAGGCTGGGAGCAATTAAAAGATATACAACGCGATATAACTGGATTAATAACACTAAATATTAGTTATAATTTCGGCTCTACTAGCGTAGTAGCACAGTAGGTGTTCAAAACTTGAACAAACTTCGCATGCCTTCAAGTCGCGCAAACATCACAAAAATTCATAGCCGCGCACACATCGCAGGCATTTACGGACGCGCATAATACCCTATGTCGACATAGTTTGGAACGCTTCTTTTAAGCAGGGTAGCAAGCCCCGCGGACCTCACTGATGTGGCCGTCGGTGATAGTGGCCAGCCAGCCACTTATGGGGGTGATCGTACTGCACAACCCAGGCCCTTACGTATAACCCTATGTACACTTGGATGTGAGCGAAATTTTGTGATTCAACATTTTGGCCGACCAGTGGAGGAAACCCAACAGGGAAAAATATAATGGCCAGTCATCCGTGGTACTCATCTCCCTGTCGCCTTGAGTCGTCGAACTTCCCGCATCGGTACGATTGGTCTGCGGAAGTTACTGACCAACCAAAATTTACCGCAAACAATTTACAAGCAATCAAATTTATCAATTTTGCTAGCATGCACCAGGTCTATAGAGGCTTGCCCTACTATGCTTTAAATAATTCGGGCAAACGATACTTGGCTCGACTTTTGACAAGGAGCGTATGAGCACTTAATTTGGGTCTAACTTAAGAGGAACATCTCAACTCATATTATCCTCGACTAAGGCTCAACCTATCAAATAACTAACTATCAAGGCAGGACCCATGCTTAAAATAGTAGATTGTAGAAACAAAAGTGTGGTAATAGAGGCTGTGAGTATAAGCTGTAGAATTGAAATGTTGTAATGAAATAAGACCAGTATGAAACAATAGTAGTACTGAACTGAAAGAGCAGAATTGAAAGTAAGTACTAAAAAGAACTTGACCAGTACAAGATTGGAATAGTACCTAAAGAATTGAACTGAAATAGGACCAGTACGAGACTTGAAATAATACTTGAATTGAAATTGGACCAGTACGAGACTGGAGTACTGAAATGGAAATGCTGAACTGAAATGAACTGAACCAGTACGAGACTAGAAATAAAACATAAAGAAAAGGGTTAGTAGTCCAATCACTCCATTTAGGAGACTTCAGTTCCTTCTCCGTTCTGAGAGTATTTATTTTAGCTCTATCTCCGTTATTAGAAGTTTTAGTTAAGTTCTATCTCCATTCTTAGGAGGTTTTAGTTCAGTTCCATCTCCGATCTCAGGAGGTTTTAGTTCAGTTCCATCTCCATTCTTTGTGTCTACTAATCGTGAAGAGAATAAAACCGAACTAGCAATCCATCTTGGCAAGTATACCTATCGAATTGTAGCTAGGGGACACAAGTGTCGTATTAAAATCCGGGAACTATTGAGTAATCTTACTCACACGAAGACTATTATCTTATCAAAATAACTTTTTTAGGGTTGCTTAACTAAAAGACTTGTAGAAGAAAACTACTTGCGATTAAGTAAAGAGCTACAAAAAGCGATTACAACGAGGGGTTGAAACGATGATAAAGAGAAGCACTCGATCGAGAATCACCTCGGCAAAAGTTGATTAAAGACGCGATAATATACCTAAGCTTAATAGGGTAAAGGTCCTTGACCGTGGAGGTTCCCAAAGCTTGAACATGCTTCTCTCAAAGTCGTGCCAAACTGAGTTTAGGAAGGTCCGACCGAACTCTCGTCCAAACCGGAGACCTAAAGCACGCTTTACGCGGTGAACCCCACTATTGGATTGCACTCCAATCTAGGAGATTAAACGTTTGCCTCTCTTGAGGGGTGCGTGCAACTCTCTTTACTCTTTAGTGTTCACTTCAAACTACAAACCTCTTGGCTAGCTAAGAGTAAAAACAAAGATGGAAATTATATATCGATGATATAACTCCAAACATGAATTATCAAGAATAAATCGAAGGCCTAAATCCTAAAAAGAAAAATTAAACTTAAAGTATCATAACTTAATCAAATCAAACCTCAGATTATCAATATCGAGTACAAGGAGAATTAGTTAATCATGGAGAAGTGGAGGAAGAGAAATGGGTAGAAGAACATTATGAAAACAAAGAAGAAGGGCACTTTATATTAATGTTAAAAGAGAGCTACAACTTGGAAATTAAAGATTACAAGTGCATGGAAATTAAAAACCTAGGCTAGCATTAACATTAAGCTACTAAAGAAATTACAAAAGCTATTACAAAAAGGGTACACTAAGCTTAGAATTAGGAAAAGCTATTGGTGGACACGCCCAGGTAGGGCGTGTCAGGGGGGGTGTCAGGTACAGGGTTGACCTCAGGTGCTAGATTCTGGCGGGAATGATGATTACTTCTATACATTGGTGGACACGCCCAGGTATACGCCCATGTAGGGGGGGGGGGCGTGTAAGGCACGTCACGTCAAAATCATTGGTCAGAAATCCGTCAATCGTCAAAAAAATATGGTACATGCCCGGTGAAACGCCCGCGTGGGGGGGGGGGGGGGGGGGGTGGTGTCAGTACTGTTGACATTCAGCAACGAAAAATCTTTAATTGCGGTAGCAGGCTTCGGGATGTGGGTGACACGCCAAGGGACACGCCTAGAGGGCGTATTAGGGGGGGGGGGGGCGTGTCAGGTATTTTTCTCGGGATCTGGCTTCTGGCTATAAACTTCCTTGGGATCGGGTTATACGCCCTGTGACATGCCCAGGAAGGGCATGTAAGGGGGGCGTGTCAGCTCATTTTTGGCCGAAAGCTATGAAAACTTGCAATAAGAGAAGAAAATATTAGTGACAATAATATATACAAAAGGAGGTCAAAATATAAGCTTAAAAGACATTATTTGTGAATTAAAACCCT
Organism: Platanthera zijinensis; assembly: GCA_039513925.1. NCBI lineage: Eukaryota > Viridiplantae > Streptophyta > Magnoliopsida > Asparagales > Orchidaceae > Platanthera > Platanthera zijinensis. The sequence goes on from CM077098.1 coordinate 13,097,504, forward strand.
GAAAATACCATAATAGTTTAGACTACAAAATGTACTATCAAATTCCCCCAAGCTTAAGCTTTGCTTGTCCCCAAGCAAAGATATAAAAACTAGCTAACATAAAAAGTGACTAATCAAAAAGTTCTAATTATGCTTACACAACTACTATGCACAATTCTAAGTAGGGAGAAGGTGAAACATAAACCCAAAACAGTTACTTAAATATGGTTTAATAATTTATAAACTTTACTAACGAAAATAAATCATCCAAAATTTTAACAAAATTCTTTAAATAAATTTAAGCAAAGCAATAAAATGAAAAAGCGCATTGAGTTGTTACTAGATTACAGAGACACATTATAACTATATCAATTAAATAACAGAAATCAAAATTTAAATCCAAAACTTTTCTAATCTACCTTTCTTCTTTACTTAGTTAATAAATAAAATTAAAAAAATGAATCAAAAGGGCTTATTAGGACCGAAACGTTTGGTTTAGGATTATGATTAGGAGTGGAATTCAAAGATAAACAAGGAGGCTTTAAAATCACACTAAACCAAAATAAAAAGTTTCAAAAATTTCATCATAAATAAAATATTTTTCTTTCTTTTTCTTTTCCATTTTTTTCCTTTTTCTTTTCAAAACAAAGGCCATAAATAATTTTTCTTTTTATTTTGAAATTGGCCAAACAAAAGTAAACACTTCTTTTGAGCATATTTTTCAAAAAGTTCTCCAAACATATCACAAAAACAACCCTATTATAATCATGAAAATTTTTAATGAAACTCAAAATGTTAGTGTGATTAGATTGGTTGGAACATTTTAGCTTTGGTGAAAATATAATGATAGGTGGAGCTATCAATTGAAATCGGAAAAGGCTCAAAAGCGGCTAACTAGGGATAAAAATATTTAGGTTGGCAAGAAGGCTCAAACGAAAACAAAAATGGCCTAAATCATTTTCATGTTTAAAAATTTATCTAAAGCATTAGCTTTGAAAATTTTTAAGAAGCAAATCCTAGATAATAAATGAAGACTAATGAAATTATCTTGAAAATAGAAATAATAAGTGACTTGGATCGTTCACATCTACTATGCTAATCAAAAGTTGATATTACAAAAATTATCCAAAAACAAAAAAGAAAAATAGTGGATGAAAGATTTTTAAGAAAATAAAGAAAATAAAAAACGAAAACCATAATAAAAATGCGAGTTTTAGAAAAATGTTTCACATTAACGTGCAACCGTGAATTAGGAATACAACATGGCCAATATTTTACATGTGAAACATAATTAAAAAGAACGATTAGAAAGATCATAATTAGATAAGTTGTTATATGAAATTTTGAGAAAAACAAAATAAAAAGCAAGTGGTACTAATGAAATACAAAAAATCGTTTGACCTATTAAAGTAAAAACAAATAACATAAATTTTTTTTATTTTGAAATATTCCATTTTTTTTATTTTAAAAGATATTACCTTTTTTTTGGATTTTTAAGATATATAAAAGAATTTTTTTTATTTTGATTTTTTAAAGGAAATAAAATAAAGATAAGAGAAGGAGGAAATCCTCCCCCAAGCTTAAAATGGACATTGTCCTTAATGGAGAAAGGAGGGGAAAGAGAGAGAAAAATTAAAATAGAAATGAAAGTATAGAATTGAAAAAAATTGGTACTTCCCCGGATTTATGCGTCGCGAATGTTGAGTGATGTCGCTCCTCATGCTTGCACTTTGGAACTTCTTAAAATGTCATCATTGGTCTTCGTGATGGATTCAGTAGCATTGAAGCAGGCGATTGCAGAAGCTTCAGCTTGTCAGAGCCGTCCGGGGAAAAAAGTGTAAAATAAAGAAAATAGAAAAATAATTTGGGTTGCCTCCCAAGAGCGCCATTTGTTTAAAACACCATTTGAGCTCGACGCAACAAAATAATATTGTCCAAAAATAATTTGTCCAAAATAATAATTAAAGTTTTAACAAAAATAAAAAGTCTTAAGTTACTCAAAGTTTTTGTAGAAGAAACTTAATATTGTTCGGACTGACATCGTCATCACTAGAAAAATAGAGTTTAAGAAGCTGTCCATTCACTTTGAAATCACCCTAATCAGGGTGTGAAATTAACACAGTGCCATACGAAAAAACCTCTTTAACATAAAACGGCCCAGACCATCGTGATTTTAACTTGCCAGGAAATAAACGTAACCGCAAATTATTTAAAAGAACTTGGTCGCCCGGCTTAAAGGTTTTTGGATACCTTAAGTGTTTGTCGTGAAAATGTTTCGTTCGCTCTTTATGAAATTTGATATTTTCGTATGCGTAAGAGCGCCACTCGTCGAGTTCGTTAAGTTGAAATTTTTGAAAATCGCCGATAGAGTGGGGATCAAAATTTAAAAACCTTAAGGCCCAAAAAGCACGGTGTTCTAATTTTACGGGTAAATTACACGATTTTCCATAATCCAATCGATACGGCATACAACCGATAATGGTTTTGTATGCAGTTCGGTAGGCCCATAAAGCATCGTCTAATTTGGTTGACCAGTCTTCTAGAGGCGGAAACAGTCTTTTCTAAAATTCTTTTAATCTCTCTGTTCACTACTTCAACTTTTCTATTAGTTTGGGGGTGGTAGGCAGTTAAAATCTTATGTGTAACACCGTATTTTATAATAGTTTTGGAAAACTATACGTTACAAAAATGTGAACCCCTATCGCTAACAATGGCTCGTTGCATAACGAATCGAGAAAATAATTTTTTTTAAGAAAGTAATTACGAATCAGGAGTCATTAGTAGGAAGAGCTTAGGCCTCAGCCCATCGTGAAACATAATCTACAATAACTAAAATAAACTTGTTCTCGAAGCTACAAGGAAGAGGGCCAACAAAATAAATTCCCCAGAGGTCAAAAACTTCGCACTCAAGGAAATAATTTTGCGGCATTTCATTTTTATTGGAAATTGTTGGAACACCCTATTACTAATTTGGGCAAGGATCACTATGTCTCTTAGGAAACCAGGTTGACCTAGTTGTATAGTGTAAAGGTCAACATTAGAATGAGTCTAGGGCTTAGAACTTAGGTTTGAAGCTGCCCCCAAGGACCATTCAAGCTCAGGATTTCAAGCTAAGTAAAGAGATAAAAATAGTCGAACGTCGGTCGACTATCGTCGAGCTCAGGTCGACGATCGTCGAGCTCTGGTCGACTACTTATGTCCTCAGCCTTCTGCTTGTTGCTGGCTTCGGTCGACTATCGTCGAGCTTCAGTCCGACGATCGTCGAGCTTTGGTCGACGATCTCTGGCTGTGCCTGGGTCGACTATTTCTGGGAAAATTTAGGTCGACGATCTATGTTTGCTTCAGGTCGACGTTTTCTGTTGAAGTCTAGGTCGACGATCTCTGTATTAATCAGATCGACTATTTCTGCCAGACCAAAACTTAAAGAGTCGATCTCAGATCGAAGTTTTCTGTCTACTGCTTATCTTCAATATCTCTAAGCTCAGGTCGACAATCTTCGAGCTCAGATCGACGTTTTCTGTCAGAATGATTTATTACTTCTCTGAGCTCTGGTCGACGATCGTGGAGCTCAGATCGACGTTTATTTTGAGAGATCGACGCTCTTAAGGATTCAAATGCTGCCAGTCTTTGGAATGTTTTTGAATTCTCTCAGCATTTAATTTCAAGAAGATTTGCTAGCCGTTTTCATCTATTCTGGAACAAGTTTCAAGGAATTATTCAGGAATATTTCATTGGACTTTCCTCTAGAAGACAAATCATTTATGGAAGTCATTTAATGTCTGATAACGGCTATCTTGGAAGAATTATATTCAGAGAATAAGATCGTCTTCTCCAACACCGCTCTCAGATAGAATTAATCCAGAGTCAATATACAATAGAATCAAGAGACACATACTGTGATAAAAAGAACAAGAAGAATTAAGCTGTAAAAGATAACCATCCTCTTGCTTACAGAAAAGTGATAAAAGCTTCATCTCAAAGAACTCTAGACACCTCATCTTTCAGCCTCTTTACTGAAACAATTCTTTGCTGGAAATCTAAAGATCTGAAGACCTATCACCCTAGAGCAAAGCTTCCATTCCTGATTCTCTCAATATCTCAGGGGGAGCTTTGACAACAAAAGATCCACTAGTCTTCTCTCATTTGATTTGAGAACATAGAAGACACTCTCACCTCTTTACCTTTTTCTTTTTCCTGCTGTAAAGGGTTCTTAAACTCCCTTCAAAAGTTTTGTCTGGTTCTGAGAGCCTTGTCAAAACTCAGTGGTAGCAAGACACCTTATCAAAAAATCCAGTTTTGGTTTTTGAGCACCTTATCAAAAGCTCATTGGTGTCAGGACACCTGATCAACTCATCCTGAGTGGATTCCTACCAAGGGTGGTAGAAGAGTGAATGTACCCAGGTTTTTGGGGAACCATTATATTTCCTTGTGTCTTCTGGCTTGTTTGTGTGATTTGTCTGCTGTGTGCTGTGCTCTTTACTTCTTGGTTTTTAACTTCTTACTAGCACTCTACACTATATCATAAATTGAATTTTATATGTGCTGTTTACTTCAACTGTGAAAAATTATTTTAAAATACTCTATTCACCCCCCTCTAGAGTTGAGATAGATCTTACCCTCACTTTCAATTGGTATCAGAGGGAGGTTGGTTGCTCATACAGGCTAACACCTGAACCAAAAGATCCTTGATAAGATCAATCTCTTAAGAGGATTATTTTCTATACATCTATCTATTTATTTAAAGACATGGCACAGAACAAAGATTATGCAAGCACCAGACCACCAGTATGCAACCTTTCCAAGTTTGCACTCTGGAAGGCAAGGATTAGATTATACATGAATTCTATTGATGAAGATATTTTCAATTCTGTCTTGACAGTTTGTCCAAGTCCACCAGAAATCTCAAGCACAAATGCTGTTCCACCTCCCTCAAGAACAGATGCAGACATAAAGAAATGGAAAACTTCAGATGCAAAGGCCATGAACATCTTAGCTCAGACAATGTCTGATGAGATATTTCAGAAAGTAGCTAACTGCAACTCAGCCAAAGGAATTTGGGACAAGCTCTCTGAAATTGTCTCAGGGTCTGCTGATGAAAGGAAAGATAGAAGATCTCATCTGATAAGCCAATATGAGAACTTCAAAAAGGGGGAAGCTGAATCAGTGGCTGACATGTATAATAGACTAAGTCTAAGTTTCAATGAGTTAAAAACCCTGGACAAAGAAATCTCACTGACTGAGCTGAATGACAAAATCCTGATGTGCTTCCCCAGCACTTGGGATTCAAGAATCTGGCCAATCAAGGATGCCAGAAGTCTAAATGAGATTACCACTGAAGCTCTCCTGGGCAAGCTCAAATCCTATGAGCTGCTCATTAAAAATAGAGAAGAAGAACAAAAGGCTACTTCTCCAGCCACAAGGAAAGAAAAGACCATAGCCTTCAAAGCTGCAGAAGAGGAGCCTGAAGATAAAGCTACAGGAAATGATGAGCTCATAAGTCTACTGGCCAAAAGATTCTACAAGAGGGCCAGAAAAGACTTCAGAAAGAGACCATACAAGGGTCATGATAAACCAAGGTATGATAAATCAAATAACAATAAGGAAATTATATGCTTTGGTTGCAGGAAACCAGGGCACATTGTGCCTGATTGTCCAGAAAACAAGAATAAGGACAAGAAGGAAAGAAGAGACAGAAGAAAAGAAAAGGATTATAAGAAGAACAGCTCAGACAAAGCCTCCTCCAGCAAGAACAAACATACAAGGAAGGGCTTTGTTGCTGAGACATGGAGTGAGACTGAAGAGGAATCTGAAGCCTCATCCAGTTCCAGTGATGATGAGGATGATGAAGATGAAAAGGAATTCTGCATGATGGCTATCAATGCCTCACAGCAAAACTCTGATGGAGAATCAGATTCAGATTCAGAAAATCAACCAGAGTAAGATTAGGTAATTAGCTCTTTTGATTTTAATTCTGAGGACTTCAAAAATGAATTTAAGACATTGTGCTTGGATTTATTAAGATCTGAAAAAGAGATAATCTCTCTCAGAAATAAATTATCTGAATACAGTGTCCTAAGCTCAAATAATCTCAAACTCTCTGAGGAGTTAGAATGCTGTAGGGAGGAGATAACTTCACTGAAAAGTGAACTGTCAAGAGCTAAAGAGTTTGAAGAATCCCTAAATGGGAGAAGTATCAGACTGATGGACATTACAAGCACAGTGAACTCTAGACTCAACAGTACACTGGGCTTGGGTGCCTCATCCAGCCAACCTATAGTATTAACAACTCCAATCAAATTTATCTCTAACAAAGGAAAGGGAGTAATAGAGGTAGCTAGGAAGAATGCAGATCTGTCAGAGAAAAATCCAGTTCAACAGATTGCGTCGAGCAGAGCTCGACGATCGTCGAACAGAGCTCGACGATCTAAGCACAGATCGTTGACCTCAGATCGACGATATCCAAACTCTGAACTTCGCTATAATCGATCTTCGAACAGAGATCGACGATCTGACCTAAGATCGTCGACCTCAGCTCGACGATGGTCGAACAGAGATCAGGTCTGTGAACATTCCTTCAATGGCACATCTAGATTCAACTCTAGAAGTCCCACATCCCAAGACTTTAACCCCTATACTGAATGGATAGTACCTCCTAGGAGATACCATCCTGAAGGCTATAAGGATCAACCTGGGATGTCTTTTGTTTCAGAATTTAAGGGATATCAACCTAGGCCCAAGGTTAACTGGGTCAAAAACAAATAAGCTGTTTATGTGCAGGTGAAGACCTATCCAGTATCTAACCAACAATGGTATCTGGATAGTGGGTGCTCAAAGCACATGACAGGGAACAAGGAGAACCTATCATCCTTCATAACCAAACTTGGACCCAAGGTGATTTTTGGTGATTCAAATTTTGGTCAAACCAAAGGATATGGTGCTGCTCAGATAGGCTCAGTCACTTTTAAGAAGGTGGCATATGTGGAAGGGCTGAAGCACAATCTGATAAGTATCAGTCAACTATGTGATGAAGGATACAAGGTGACCTTCAACAAATCCATGTATAAGATCAAGTCAGAAAATAACACAACTGTGTTAATAGGTAAAAGGACAGGTAACATTTACTTAGTAGATTTTCTTTCTTCTAAAGTAGATATCTGTTTATTCAATTCCATTTCAAAACCTAATATCTTATGGCATAAGAGACTAGGGCATATTAACCTTAGAACCATTGCTAGGCTATCCAAAGACAACCTTGTTAGAGGACTACCTTCTGGTCCCTACAAGAAGGAAGGACTTTGCAAGGCTTGTCAATTAGGCAAGCAAACAAAAGGTAGTTTTAAATCAATTAATAAGAGTGATTCACCTAGGATTCTGTACCTATTGCACATGGATCTTTTTGGACCCATATCAGTGCAAAGCCTAGGAGGGAAATCCTATACTTTAGTGGTTGTAGATGACTTCTCAAGATTCACTTGGGTATTCTTTCTGAGAAAGAAGTCTGATAACTTCAAGTGTTTGACAGATTTTCTCAAATGCATTCAGATTGAGTTCAACACTCACACTGCTCTGATCAGAAGTGATCATGGGACAGAGTTTGATTCTCTTCTCATGCAAGAGTTCTGTCAGAGTGAAGGGATCAGGCACACTTTCTCAGCTCCTAGAACTCCTCAACAAAATGGGGTAGCTGAAAGGAAAAATAGAACACTCATTGAATCTGCAACTACATTATTGGCAGATGCTCACCTACCTCTATCCTTTTGGGCTGAGGCAGTGAACACCTCCAACTATGTGTTGAACAGAAGCCTGATACACAAACTGAAGGGCAAGACTCCCTATGAATTTCTCAAAGGGAAGAAACCTAAAATAGGCTATTTTAAAGTTTTTGGGTGCCCTTGTTTTATTCATAATAATGACAAGAAATATCTAACAAAATTTCAAGCTAAAGCTGATGAAGGAGTGTTTCTGGGATACTCCATGGTCAGCAAGGCCTATAGGGTTTATAATAAATCTTCCTGTAAGATTGAAGAATCTGTTCATATTATTTTTGATGAAGCTAACATGTCTTTCAAGGAGAAGAATGCTTCTACCATAGAACCTTAGCAGGTACATTCTCTAGCTGAAGACTTGAACAAATTGCAAGTTGCTGAAAAGAATGAGAGCAGTGATGATGAAGAAGAAGTTCAACATCTTGAAGAAAATCATCTTGAAGAGCCAGTTGCTGTCCCACTAGAGGAGACAACAACACAGGCTGGTGAACAATCAACACTCCTTGTTGATTTAGTAACAACAAGAGATCATCCAATCACCCAAGTAATTGGAGAGATCTCAGCTGGTGTGCAAACTAGAAATCAGGTCAACCAGAACCTGATGCACACTTGCTTCCTATCTCAAATTGAGCCTCAATCCATTCAAGATGCAGAGCAAGATCCACACTGGATCATTGCAATGCAAGAGGAGTTGCATCAATTTGAAAGGAACAAGGTTTCGGAACTAGTGCCTAAGCCAAAGGATCATCCCATTGTTGGAACAAAGTGGGTATTCAGGAACAAGCTGGATGATCAAGGAGTTATAGTCAGAAATAAGGCAAGGCTAGTTGCTCAAGGGTACTCTCAACAAGAAGGAATAGACTATGATCAGACCTTTGCACCAGTTGCAAGGTTAGAAGCCATCAGAATATTCCTAGCCTATGCTGCTCACAAAGGTTTCAAAGTGTACCAAATGGATGTAAAGAGTGCATTTCTCAATGGGGACATCAAAGAGGAAGTCTATGTTAGACAACCTCCAGGTTTTATCTCTCTAACTCACCCTGATTATGTTTACAAATTGCATAAAGCATTATATGGTCTCAAGCAAGCTCCTAGAGCATGGTATGAGACCCTAACATGCTTTCTCCTGGAAAATGATTTTGTTAGGGGGAGAGTAGACCAAACTCTTTTTATTAGAACCCATAAGTCCCATACCCTACTAGTGCAAATTTATGTAGATGACATTATTTTTGGTTCTACTGATTCAAAATTGTGCAAAAAGTTTTCCAAGCTTATGCATTCTAAATTTGAAATGAGTAGCATGGGTGAGCTGTCCTTCTTCTTAGGACTGCAAGTCAAACAACATGCTGAAGGCATATTTATTTCTCAAACCAAGTATGCAAAAGAATTGGTTAAGAAATTTGGTATGTTTGATGCATCATGTATGTAAACACCCATGCCCTCAAATGCTGTAATAGATGCTGATGAACATGGGAAACCTGTTGATCAGACAACATATAGAGCAATAATTGGCTCTTTATTGTACCTTGCAGCTAGTAGGCCTGATATAATGTTTGCTACATGTATTTGTGCTAGATTCCAAGTTAGCCCTAGAGAGTCACACTTAATCTTAGTTAAGAGGATTCTTAGGTATGTGAAAAGTTGTCCAAATCTAGGTCTCTGGTATCCAAAAGATTCAGCATTTGACTTAACTGGATTTTCAGATGCTGATTATGCTGGATGCAAAATAGACAGGAAAAGCACCAGTGGAACATGTCAGTTCCTTGGTGACAGACTTGTCTCCTGGTTTTGTAAGAAGCAAACATCTGTGTCAACCTCAACTGCTGAAGCTGAGTATATGGCTGCAGGCAGTTGCTGTTCACAAATATTATGGATACAGAATCAGCTCTTAGACTATGGCTACAACTTAGAGAAGTCTAAAATTTTCTGTGATAACACTAGTGCTATCTCTATAGCACAAAATCCAGTCCTCCATAGTAGGACAAAACACATAGAAATTAGGCATCATTTTCTAAGAGATAATGTAGAGAAAAATAAAATTGAACTTCAATATATTCCTACTGATTTGCAAAGGGGAGATATTTTCACCAAACCTTTGGATGAAAAGAAACACAGTTTCTTCCTAAATCAGTTAGGCATGTTAGATGGAGGAAGCCTAAATTAAATTACAAGATTTTGAAAAGATAAAATAGACCAAGACTAGGCTTGAAATCAATTCTTTTTGTGTCTGTAGAATAAGTTCTGTCTCTGAACTGAGTTCGACGTTTTCCCAGAAAACGTCGAACGGAGATCGACATTTTCCCATAAATTATCGACCAGAGATCGACGGTTCTTGAGGCGTCGATCTGAGTTCAGCGCCGCCGTTAGATCTAGGCTTTCCTTCTGTCTGCTCCTTGGTTGTCGAGCGGAGCTCGACGCTCTCAATAACGTCGAACGGAGTTCGACGCTATTGGCGTCTCTTCAAATTCCCTCTGTAGCCCAAATCATCGAGCTGAGATCGACGTACTGTCGAACTGAGCACTACGATTTTCCTTTTTCGCGTCGAACCCTAATATAAAATCATTTTTCGGCCGCCGTTCGTCGTTTACGCCTTCATACTCTCTGCAAATTCTCTTTCCCTCCAAAACCTTCTACACTTGGTCGCGTTTGTTCAATCTTTGCAGGTATAGATGGCTTCAACTGTTGCCGCCCTTTCAAAGATGAAATTTGATACCGGTTTTGATATCGATATAAGCTCGTTTGATGGAAGCGATCAACGCTTCAAGGACATTCTCAGTTTGTTCAGAGATCAGCAGCTGTTGGAAATAATGTCTACCAGAATGAAAATTGCTTCAGATGAAATAAAAGAATGGTGCTATTCTGCGATAGATGAGAATGAGAATTCTGTCATCGGCTTCATAAAAGGGACCCAGGTACAACTGTCCCCGGCTCTCTTAACTGAAGTGTTTCATCTCAGTACTGGAGAAGACTCTATTGAATTATCTGGAGAAGAATATGATTCCTTGCTTGATCAGATGGGTCATAATGCTGTGAATCCTAATAAACTGTTAAAGAAGAATCTGTCATTGGAATTTCAGTTTTTGGCTGATGTAGTTGGGAAAGTGCTGCTGGCCAAGCACTCTGCCCATGATACAATTTCAAGATATCAGTTTTGTCTGATGGGAGCTCTGCTGGATAAGAAACATCTGAACTGGGGATCAATTTTCTTCAATCTGATTAAGAAAAAGCTGAATAAGACTGCTGTCAGCTTTGGAAGAATTCTAGGGGTCTATCTGCATTTCAGATGCCATGAGTTGCTGACCTCTTCTGGGATGTTCATTAATGCATCCAAGAGGCTCTCCTGTGCCCTTTTTGGCAAATGGGACAGGCAGATCATCAATCCCTCCAGAGCTGCTGCATCGACTCCTGCTTCAGGCATAAGGACTGTCTTAGTCACTCCACCCCTGGTCTCTGCACCAGCAGAAGGATTGCCTGCTCCTCCTTCTCCTTCAGCTGTCTCTACCCCAGCCATTTCATCCTCACCTCCAATCTCTACCATAGCCATATTGGTATCTTCCACAATTTCCATCTCTTCACCAGTTTCATCTCCTCCAGCATCTACCTCTGAGGTATTCCTTCCTCTCTTCTCTTACCCATCCTTTTCCACTCCATCATATTCTTTTTTAAATGAATCCTTTGTGGATGATTCTCATCCTTCATCTCCTCCTGAGCCTCCCTCTACCTCCTCATTCCAACAAATGATGGAAGACATTTTCTCTCAACCTATCTTCACTCCTTCTCTTACCCCTTCTATCACCACCTCACCTCATTCTATCTCCTCCTTTCCTATATCAGAACCATCCATTCCCTTACCTCCTATCTCCTCTTTCCCCATGCCACCAGCTCCAGCCAACATCCTTTCAACAACCTTCTCTCCTACCTCTGCTCAAGCCCCTCTTGAGCATGTAGATCTATCAGCCCTGGCTGACAGGTTATATGAGCTGTTAGCTCCAAAGCTAACCTCATTACTAGAGACCACTCTGGCTCCACTCCTGACTCATGTCAAGGAGCTGTCTTCCAAGCTATCATATTTCATTTCCTCTCAGGCAACTTCATCTTCTGGGTGCCTTGATTCACCTATCTCTGAACCAAGGCAGGGGGAGATGCCATATGAAGTAGTTTTTGCAATGAACCTCCAGAGCCTGCTCTCCAAGTTTAATGCTGGATACTTCAGATTCCTGCCAGTTCCTCACACTGAAGATCTGTCTAAGGCCATTGTGCCTATTTCTGTCTGTAATCCCAGCCAGATTGAAGCTTATATCAATTCTTGGAAGGCTGTGGATGCTACTAAGGCCATTGTGCCTCTTGTTGATGATGCTGCCACTGCTGTTGTAAATTTTTCTGCTGATATGGCTGTTGATTCTGGTGTGCCTGTTGATACTTCTGCTGCTGATTCTGTTTGCTCTGCTGCTGCTCCCTCTCCTCCTGCTCCTGCTGTTTCTGCAAAGCTTAAAGCTCAAGAAGAGTATATCAGAAGAATTGATGATCTGTATGATCAACCTCAGAGTTCTGAGAGTGATCAGTACAGGACAGATTCTGATGATTCTGCTAGCACTATTGCCAAGAAAAGGAAAGCTAGAAGCAAAGCAATGATGTCTGTTTCCCCAGCTCAAGCAAAGGACTCCAATGATATTCCCTACTATATTTTGCATGACTGCCCCCTATCTGAGCCTTGGATGCAGTACTCCAAGAACCAATTAAAGGCTATGAAGAAGAAGAGGAAGCTAGATAAGTATGAAAAAGGATCTTCTCAATATCAGCCTCCTCCTCCTCCTCCTCCAGATTCTGGATCAGGCTCAGCTCCTCAAGCTCCAGTTTCCAGACACAGTTCTTCCCAGTCCTATCAGAGATCCTATCAAAGGGGACAGCATCAGAGGGGATATCAATCCAGAAGAGATCAATATAGAGGAAATCAGAGAGGACAAAGATCTTATCAAAGGGAAGGACAAGGTCACTCTGACTCTTCTTCAGGTCCTTTCCCTTACAGGCTGAAAGACTCAATTGTTTCCAGGACCCCTCCTGCTCCTGAATCTCTCAACAGGTATGAACCTCCTGTTCCTTTTGAGGATCCTGAGAACAATCCTTTTTCTTGGACAACAAGAATGAAAGAACTAGCTGCTCTTGATCAATTAAAGAAAGCCAGAGAGCAAGGCATGGACATCTCAAATATAACAACTTTGTCAGATCAAAGGAAGAAAGAATTGGAAAGATATGCTTCTAGAAAGTTTTTTAATCCAGAAGACTATATGAAGCTGCACCCAGAGGCTGTGGTTCCAAGGCAAAGATCTCACACTTCTCTAGGTGCAGAGGACGACAGAAGATCAAAGAAAGAAAGTCAGAATCCTAACAGAGAAATTTTGTTTAAAAAGGGAACTGAAAAGAAGTGATCTGTGTAAGCTGAACATCATTCTCCCTTGGATATTTGCTGTTTTTTCTCTGTGATCTGCATTGCTGTTATATATCTCCTCTGCAGTATTGTTTTAGCTTTTGTGTTGATGTATGCTTATTTATTTCCTATTTTTTCTGTAAATAGTAATCCTAACCCAAATAGGGGGAGATTGTTGGAACACCCTATTACTAATTTGGGCAAGGATCACTATGTCTCTTAGGAAACCAGGTTGACCTAGTTGTATAGTGTAAAGGTCAACATTAGAATGAGTCTAGGGCTTAGAACTTAGGTTTGAAGCTGCCCCCAAGGACCATTCAAGCTCAGGATTTCAAGCTAAGTAAAGAGATAAAAATAGTCGAACGTCGGTCGACTATCGTCGAGCTCAGGTCGACGATCGTCGAGCTCTGGTTGACTACTTATGTCCTCAGCCTTCTGCTTATTGCTGGCTTCGGTCGACTATCGTCGAGCTTTAGTCCGACGATCGTCGAGCTTTGGTCGACGATCTCTGGCTGTGCTTGGGTCGACTATTTCTGGGAAAATTTAGGTCGACGATCTATGTTTGCTTCAGGTCGACGTTTTCTGTTGAAGTCTAGGTCGACGATCTCTGTCTTAATCAGATCGACTATTTCTGCCAGACCAAAACTTAAAGAGTCGATCTCAGATCGAAGTTTTCTGTCTACTGCTTATCTTAAATATCTCTGAGCTCAGGTCGACGATCTTCGAGCTCAGATCGACGTTTTCTGTCAGAATGATTTATTACTTCTCTGAGCTCTGGTCGACGATCGTGGAGCTCAGATCGACGTTTATTTTGAGAGATCGACGCTCTTAAGGATTCAAATGCTGCCAGTCTTTGGAATGTTTTTGAATTCTCTCAGCATTTAATTTCAAGAAGATTTGCCAGCCGTTTTCATCTATTCTGGAACAAGTTTCAAGGAATTATTCAGGAATGTTTCATTGGACTTTCCTCTAGAAGACAAATCATTTATGGAAGGCATTTAATGTCTGATAACGGCTATCTTGGAAGAATTATATTCAGAGAATAAGATCGTCTTCTCCAACACCGCTCTCAGATAGAATTAATCCAGAGTCAATATACAATAGAATCAAGAGACACATACTGTGATAAAAAGAACAAGAAGAATTAAGCTGTAAAAGATAACCATCCTCTTGCTTACAGAAAAGTGATAAAAGCTTCATCTCAAAGAACTCCAGACACCTCATCTTTCATCCTCTTTGCTGAAACAATTCTTTGCTGGAAATCTAAAGATCTGAAGACCTATCACCCTAGAGCAAAGCTTCCATTCCTGATTCTCTCAATATCTCAGGGGGAGCTTTGACAACAAAAGATCCACTAGTCTTCTCTCATTTGATTTGAGAACAGAGAAGACACTCTCACCTCTTTACCTTTTTCTTTTTCCTGCTGTAAAGGGTTCTTGAACTCCCTTCAAAAGTTTTGTCTGGTTCTGAGAGCCTTGTCAAAACTCAGTGGTGGCAAGACACCTTATCAAAAAATCCAGTTTTGGTTTTTGAGCACCTTATCAAAAGCTCATTGGTGTCAGGACACCTGATCAACTCATCCTGAGTGGATTCCTACCAAGGGTGGTAGAAGAGTGGATGTACCTAGGTTTTTGGGGAACCACTATATTTCCTTGTGTCTTCTGGCTTGTTTGTGTGATTTGTCTGCTGTGTGTTGTGCTCTTTACTTCTTGGTTTTTAACTTCTTACTAGCACTCTACACTATATCATAAATTGAATTTTATATGTGCTGTTTACTTCAACTGTGAAAAATTATTTTAAAATACTCTATTCACCCCCCCTCTAGAGTTGAGATAGATCTTACCCTCACTTTCAGAAATGTTTCCCGATCGTTGGCAACTATCACACATACTCACAAAAGCTTGCGCATCTTTAAACAGGCCAGACTAGTAAAAACCCGCGTAAAGAACTTTGTGAGCGGTACGAGCAGCTTGATATTAACCACAAGTCGGTCCTTCATGTAAGTGTTTAAGAATATCTTGTCCTTCTTCAAAGGAAACACATCTCCTTATCACTTGGTCCGCACAAACTCGAAAAAGTTGCGGGTCCTCCCAAAAATAGTTCTTCAACTCAGAAAAGAATTTCTTCTTTTGTTGAGAGGAGAACTCCTTCGGGAGGATAAAAGAAACTAAATAGTTGGCAATATTTGCAAACCAGGGGGCAGGAGAAGTGTTAATTGAAAGCAGCTTCTCATCAGGAAAATAATCATTAAAAGATTTTTCATCTAAATTTTCTATATACGAATTATCTAATTATGAGAGATAGTCGACGGCCAAATTCTCGGCACCTCGCTTATCACGGATTTCTAAGTCAAACTCCTGGAGGAGTAAGACCCAGTGAATCAGGCGTTGCTTGACATCCGTCTTAACAAGAAGATACTTGAGGGCCGAGTGGTCTGTGAAAACGATAACTTTTGAAAGCGTGATGTATGGTCTGAATTTATCGAAGGCGAAGACAAAAGATAGGAGCTCCTTCTTGGTCGTGGTGTAATTCTCTTATGCAGGTGTGAGTGTTTTACTTGCATAATAGATGGGGTGAAAGTTCTTAGATATGCGTTTACCTAATACGGCTCCCACTACGAAACTACTCGCATCACACATAATCTCAAAGGGAAGGTCCCACACCGGAGCTATCATAATTGGGGCATTAATTAACTTTTCTTTTATTAATTCAAAGGCAGATAGGCAAGGTTCGTCAAAAATAAATTGGGCGTATTTTTCTAGAAGATGAGTATGGGGTTTGATGATTTTGGAGAAGTCTTTAATGAAATGGCGGTAGAAGCCAGCATGACCTAGGAAACTTCTTATAGCTTTTACGTTCGTAGGCGACTACAATTTTTCAATAACTTCTATCTTAGCTATATCTACTTCAATTCCTCAGGCAGAAATCTTATGACCCAAAACTAACCCCTCCCTCACCATAAAATGGCATTTTCCCAATTTAGGGTGAGGTTAGTTTCTTCGCATCTTTCTAAGACTTTCTCTAGGTTTTCCAAACAACTATCAAAAGCATCGCCGAATACAGAGAAATCATCCATAAACACCTCCATTATGCTTTCTACATACTTGTCAAAGATAACGAGCATACATCGCTGGAATGTAGCTGGCGCATTGCACAATCCAAACAACATTTTTCGGTAAGCGAAGGTGCCGAAGGGACAAGTAAACGTAGTTTTCTCCTAGTCCTAGGGAGAGATGGGGATTTGAAAATATCCCGAGAGGCCATCGAGAAAACAGTAGAAGCTATGGCCAGATAGTCTCTCTAAGATTTGATCGATGAACGGCAAGGGAAAATGGTCCTTGCGGGTGGCATCGTTTAACTTATGATAGTCAATACACATTCTCCACCCCATCACCGTCCGTGTCGGGATTAAGTCATTATTCTCATTACTAACTACAGTTATCAGTCTCTTTTTTGGCACTACCTGAACTGGTCTAACCCACTTACTATCAGAAATAGGATAGATAATTCCCGCGTCTAACAGCTCTATAACCTTGCCTTTTACGACTTCTTTCATGTTTGGATTTATACGACGCTGAGGTTGGATTGAGTTATGTAAATTATTTTCCATTAAGATTTTTTGGGTGCAAAAGGATGGGCTTATGACCTTGATATCAGAAATATGCCTAGCAATAACTCGACGATGTTTACGTAAAACAAGAAGGAGTTTATCATTTTGCACTTCAGTTAGGTAGGCCGAAACTATTACTGGTAGTTTAGAATCCTTTTCTAAGAAGACATACTTAAGATGTTCAGGCAGTTCTTTTAATTCTAGGGTAGGGGGTTCTTCATACGATGATTTGGAAGTTCTTTCCTTTTCAAAAATAATATCTTCGTAGACTTTAACTTTATATGGAAAATTAGAAAGGGTGGAGTCCGCGACCATGGCCGTTTCTTGTAGAAATTCATTTGGAAGAGTTGAAGAAAAACAAAAATAAGAAATATCACTTTCACTTTCAGAAAGGTAGTAGGAAGATTCTTCACCTAAGGCATCTAGGAAAAAACAGGAGTCATCATTCCCTAGGGTGTTCTTCATCGAAGGGGTGATAAAGAAAGTTATTCATCGTCGCCTACTGGAAGGAAGAGCTTACCATTGCTTACATCAATGATAACTCGGGAGGTGTCAAGGAAGGGTCAACCAAGGATCAGGGGAACCTCGACGTCTTCTTCGATGTCCAATATGAAATCCACCGGGAAGATGAATTTGTCGACTTTGACTAGAACATCCTCCACTATTCCTAACGAGTACTTAACGGATCTATCGACGAGCTGGATACTCATATGCATGGGTTTGAGGCTACCAATTCCTAACTTCTTAAATAACAAGAAGGGCATTAGGTTGATACTTGCACCTAAATCGGCCAATACATGCTTGACAAAGAGATCACTAAAGACACACGGTATAAAAAAACTACCCGGATCACTGATCTTCTTTGGTAAACCATTTGTCAAGACAGCAGAGCACTCAACATTTAATGTGACGTGCGATAAGTTCTCTAACTTCTTCTTATTAGATAGGAGGTCCTTTAGGTACTTAGCGTACTTCGGCATCTGGAAAATCGCTTCATGAAAGGGTAGATTTATGTGGATTTGCTAAAACATTTCTAAGAAGCGGGTATACTGATCATCAAGACATTTTTTGTTAAGTTGGGAAGGGTATGGTGGAATTGGATCATTTTTAAAAATGGGTGGTGGAGCGAGATCTATTTATAAAGTAGAGAGCAGAGTAATAACTTCTTTTTCAGCAGATGGTGGAATATTCAAAATGGGGGCGGAGCTTGCCTCAGGATTTTCGCTAACCATTGATGAGTCCTATTTATATACTGATTTTCGGACTCATCTGGGCTAGTTTTCTTTCACAAGCACTTCACTTTTAGTTCATTATTGCATAAATTTCATCTAATCTTTATTTCCATAGTAGGTGCACTTTTGGCCTATTTTCTGTACAATTTCGTAGTTCTTGTTCTTTTGCCCTACTTATTGTGTTTTTCTATATGGATATTGTGGTATGACGTCTTGGTGGCTCGAATATTTTTGCTGCAGGTACAAGGGTCGCATGCATGATCCGAGATTGTTTGGGATCGCTTTCTGCCTAAGGGCCACTGATCATGCGTTTTTACCCGCGCACGATCAGTGGACTCCTTAGCGCATGACCGCTGGTCATGCGCGGCCTGTTCATCGAACCCAAACAGTACAGGATCTATAGCACACGATCATTAGACCTATAGCGCATGACCACTGGTCGTGAGCCACTGATCGAGCGCACTACTCTCTATTTTTCCAAGTTCTGTCTAGGGCATTCGTACGAGCATTGGAATATTGCGCATGACCACCGGTCATGCGCCACTGCTCGTGCGTGTTTATTCCTTTTTCTGTAGTTCTGTTTGGGATAATCGCACGACCACTAGACATAGTGCACACGACCACCGGTCGTGCGCCACTACTCGTGCGCGTTATCCCAGTTCTTCTTGATTTCTGCCATTGCTCATCGCACGATCACATGCCTCAGTGCGCACAACCACTGGTTATGCGCCACTGATTGTGTGCATTGTTATTTCTACAATCTATAAATTCACAGGTTCCTCCCTAATTTTCCATCCATCGACATTTTTCCTCCGTTTTCATCTTCGATGAGGGATTCCGCCGCTCTCCTTCATCTTCCACTGTAGGGAGGTGCTCTGGGAAAGCTTGCACTGCCAAATCCAAGCCGGAGCTTCCTCTTGGCCTCCTCCTTCATCCTTGAGCTTCAAGAAGGGTTTGACCTAGCTTTCACCATCAAGCTAGGAGGAGTTTATATCATCCTCCACCGGATCGTTACTGTTGGTTCCCTAGTTTTGATTTGGGCCATGTCATCTCAATTAGGCTTAATTGACCCAAGAATTATCTATGGTCAATGGTTAGACTAAAGGTTAGTCAACCCTTAGGTTAGGTTAGTTGAGATTTGATTGAAATGAAAATTGGTTAAGTAGAATTGTGCTCGACGATAGTCAAATATTGCTCGACGATCTTCGATTGATGATCGACGTTCTCAGAGTTATATGAACTCTGAAGTGGGATCGATGATCTGCTTATTCAGATCGACAATCGTGTGGCCTTGGTCGACGATTTCTGCTAAGACAATTTTTCTTCAGGTCGACGATCTGCTTGTTCAGATCGATGATCTTCGATCTTTGGTCGACGCTTTCTGTCTGCTGTTATCTATATTCATTTCATTTGATCATTGTCTTTTTCCTCTTGTTTAAGACATATTTTATTCAGAATATTCTGCTTTATTTAAAGCTTATATTCTTTTGCTTATTTGCAATATTCCTTATGCATTAATTAAGAGATTTGGCAGAATAAAGTCGTTTGTTTTATTAGAGGAAATCGTGATTTTCTACAGCTGTAATATAGCCATTAGGCTTTGTTTCCTGTGCCATTTTGTAAAGTCAAATTGATAGGATATTTTTAATATCCTTAATTCCTTTTTGGGAATGACAGAAAAGATTACAGGTGCAGTTTCTTTATTTGTTTTATTTTATTATTTGGAAAGGTTTCAAGTACAGGGCACGAGGCTTTTTTCAAAAGAAGATAAGTTTCTATATTATCAGAGCAGTCGGCTGAAGATAATAAAACACATACATACACAGCAGACGCAGAACCAGAAATCTCAAGAGAAAGAAAAGTTCTTCTTCTTCTTCCTGAGTTCATTCTATCTTCAGGAAAGTCAATACTCAAAGTTCAAGCCTTCAAGAAAAAGAACCTCCCAGATTGCTGAATATTCATTGTTACAAACTCTCCCAGATTGCAAAAGCTGCTGAAGAAGAACATTCATTCAAAATCTAGAGTCTTCTTCAAGGCTGCTTCAGAAAGTCATCTCAAGCAATTTGGAGATCCTGCACCCTGAAGCAAAGCTTCTTCCTGGACATTCTCTAAGCCAGGGGGGCTTTGATTTTCTAAGAGCAATCAACTAGCTTCTCTGAACACAGAGAAGACATCTTCAATTCTCTCTTTTAAACTCCTGTAAAAGGGTTTTTACTCCCTTCAAAAGTGAACTATTGGTGGCAGAGCACCTGATCAAAAACCTGTTTGTTTGGTTTTTAGGCACCTGATCAAAAGCCTGAAGGGTCTTTAGATCTACCTAAAGCAGATCTACTGGTGGCAGGACACCTGATCAAAAACCTTTAGCAGATTCCTACCAGGGTGGTAGAAGAGTGGATGTACCCAATTGGGGAACCACTATAAAGCTCTTGTGTTGTCTGGTTGCTTATTTTAATTAATGCTCTGTGGCTGTGATAGTTTTAACTAGGTTGCTAGTTGCTGTGTTAGGATAAAAGCTCAACTGAAACTTCAGTGAGCTTCTATTTTATTCACTACACTCAGTTAGGCTTTAGGTTTAAAGCTTTTATTTTTATATTCTACAAATAGCTCTAAGAGAAGTGTTTAGAGTCTCTTCTTTTTGAATACTCTATTCACCCCCCCTCTAGAGTAGTAAGTATCTTATCCCCTCACTTTCAATTGGTATCAGAGGGAGGTTGATTGGATGAACAGGCTAACACCTGAACAATAAGATCTTGTGATAAGATACTTTGATACCATACACACTCACATTAGATTCATGGCCCAATACAAAGATTACTCTAACATCAGACCTCCAGTATGCAACTTAGCCAAGTTTGGTATCTGGAAGGCAAGAATCAGACTTTATATGAACTCTATTGATGAAGATATTTTTTCTTCTATCTTAACAGGGCCACCAATACCACCTGCTGCAGCTACTACATCTGCAAATCTCAGTGCAGTGCCACCTCCTGACTATAATGAAACTTACAAGAAGGCCAAGATAGCTGATGCCAAAACTATGAATATTCTAGCTCAGACTATGTCTGATGAGACATTCTAGAAAGTGGCTGATTGCACCTCAGCAAAAGCCATATGGGACTCACTGAATCAGATTGTAGCTGGTTCAGTTGATGAGAGGAAGGACAGAAGGTCCAACCTCATATACCAATATGATAACTTTAAGAAGGAAGAAGCTGAGACAGTAGAAGATATGTACACAAGGCTCAGCTCTATTATCAATGAGCTGTGGACACTTGATAAGGAAATCACATTAACAGAAGTCAATGATAAAATACTGATGTGCTTCCCCAGCATATGGGATCTCAGAATCTGGCCAATCAAGGAGTCCAGAAGTACAACAGAGATTTCAACTGAAGCTCTCCTTGGCAAGCTCAAATCATTTGAGCAAGTACTGAAGACCAGGGAAGCTGAAGCTGAAGCCAAAGCATCTACTCCAATAAGGAAAGAGCAAACCCTTGCTTTTAAGGCTGATGATGAGTCCAAAGTCACTCAATCAAATGAAGAACTGATGGCACTCTTTGCCAAGAGGTTCTACAAGATGGGCAGAAAGGACAACATAAGAAAGTCGTCAAAATATGATGACAAGCCAAGGTATGATAAAACCTCATCTAAAGAAATTGTTTGTTATGGATGCAGGAAGCCTGGACACATTCTCCCTGAGTGTCTAGAGACAAAGCATAAAAAAGGAGAAAAGAGAAGGAACATAAGAAACACTATTCCAAGACATCTTCTCACAAACATAAGAAGAAAGAGAAAGGTCTTGTTGAAAAGACCTGGAGTGATACTGAGGAAGACTCATCTTCCTCCAGCTACAGTGAAGATGATGAAGAAGAGAAGAAAGCTAAGGAGATTTGCCTTATGGCAATCAATGCCTGCAGCAGTAACTCAGCTGCAGAGATGACTGAAGATGAGGAGGATGAATTATCTGATGAAGACCAGGTAATTGCATCTTATGATTTCACATCTGCTGAATTTAAGCATGAATTTAAAACTCTTTGCCTAGATTTACTTAGCGATGAAAAGGAGATTAAGTTGCTTAGAGATAAACTAGCTGGATCAGAATCTCTATCTAGTGAAAACATTAGGTTAGAATCTGAACTCACTAGATAATCTGAATAAATTAAATTTCTTAAATTAGAACTAGCTAAAGCTAAGAGGTTAGAAGATTCACTTAATGGCAGAAGCCTTAAGTTGCTAGAAATCACAAGCACTGCCAACACTAGGATAGGCAACAATAAGTTAGGCTTAGGTGCCTCCCCTAGTGAACCCCCATTGCTCCTTGAATACAATCTTTCTACTCCATTAAATTTTATTTCTGAAAAAGGAATACACAACACTGAGGTTATTCAAAAGGCTAAGAAAGCGTTAAATAAGATTAAGAGAGACAAAAGGAAACAGAAATTCATAGAAATACAAAAATCGTCGAACGCCTATCGACGATCGTTGCACCCATCGTCGAATGACAATCGACAATCTCTGAACTCACCTGTTGGGTGTAACTACCTAGCAATGAGTGATCAACGATCTCAGCCTGAGTCGTCGAACAGAGATCGACGATTGTGGAATCCAGAATCCTTTTCTGTGAACCAAGATCGACAATCTGGGTACCGATCGTCGAACATCGATCGACAATCAGAACTAAATTTCCAGAATCATACCAATGCTCACAGAAACAATAAGTTTAATAGCAACCCCATGTCTGCTAATTGTATTATCCCACCTAGGAGATCTCATCCCTTAGGATATCACCCTAAACCTGCATACTCTTTCATTTCTAGTTTTTCCTATGTGAAGAACAATGAACCCAAGGTTACCTGGGTCCACAATATTTAATTTATCTTATTGCAGGTGAAGACCTATCCTATCACAAAGGACAAGTGGTATTTGGATAGTGGATGCTCCAAGCATATGACTGGAAACAAAGAGAACCTGTCAAGCTTCAAAGCCAAGTTGGGACCAAAGGTGGTCTTTGGTGATTCCAGCTGTGGTCAGACTAAAGGATATGGTAAATTCACCATAGGGTCAGTGACTTTCAAGAAGGTAGCTTATGTCACGGGACTGAAGCACAATCTTATTTCTTTAAGTCAGCTTTGTGATGCTGGCTACCAGGTTTGGTTTTCTAATACTCTGTGCAATATTACCTTGAATAATAAAGTTGTATTAGTAGGATTAGGCAAGGGAATATTTATCTTGTCGATTTTAAATCCACCTCTTCTGAAATTTGTTTATTTAATGATGTGAGTAGTAATAATACTTTGTGGCATAAAACGCTAGGTCATGTTAACCTTAGGAATATATCTAGGTTATCTAAATACAACCTTGTCATAGGTTTGCCCTCTTGCCCCT
Organism: Platanthera zijinensis; assembly: GCA_039513925.1. Lineage (NCBI taxonomy): Eukaryota > Viridiplantae > Streptophyta > Magnoliopsida > Asparagales > Orchidaceae > Platanthera > Platanthera zijinensis. The sequence continues at coordinate 13,120,901 of CM077098.1, forward strand.
ACAAGAAGGAAGGCCTATGCAAGGCTTGTCAACTAGGCAAGCAAACTAAAAATAGTTTCAAAGCTGTAAATAAAAGTGATTCACCTAGAATCCAGTACCTATTGCACTTGGATCTCTTTGGTCCAATAGCTGTACAAAGTCTAGGAGGGAAATTCTATACCCTAGTAATTGTAGATGATTACTCTAGGTTCACTTGGTTGTTCTTCTTGAGAACTAAATCTGATAACTTTAAAGTTCTTATAGATTTTCTACTTTGTATACAGACTGAGTACTCTACTCAAGTTGTCTTGATCAGAAGTGATCATGGTACTGAGTTTGAATCTCTTCTTATGCAAGAATTCTATGAGAAAGAAGGTATCATACATAGCTTCTCTGCTCCTAGAACTCCTCAACAAAATGGGGTAGTTGAAAGGAAAAATAGAACCCTGATTGAAGCTGCATGAACATTGTTAGCATATGCTAATATGCCTTTATCCTTTTTGGCAGAAGCAGTTATCACAGCTAACTATGTACTGAATAGGAGTCTGATACATAAACTAAAGGGGAAGACTCCCTATGAATTGTTTAAAGAAAAGAAACCTAAAATAGATTATTTTAGAATTTTTGGCTTTATAGTTTACATTCACAACAATAACAAAGACTACATTAGAAAGTTTGAAGCAAAGGCTTCAATGGGAATCTTTCTAGGATATTCCCAAGTAAGCAAAGCTTATAGGGTATTTAATAAATCCACATTGAAAATTTAAGAGTCAGTACATGTATCTTTTGATGAAACTAACATGTTTTACAGAGAGAAGGAAACTTTTTCCACTAACTCTTTGCAGGTACCTGACTTGTGCAAGAATTTGGATGAGCTAAAATTCACTTAGGAGATTCAACCTCAACAACCTCTTCAGATGGTTGATTCAGACAGTGATGAAGACCAAGTAGAAGTGATTGCAACTCTACCAATAACAAATCTAATTCCACCTGAGGAATTGATTCCAACTGCTGTTGAAGATCACATACCACCAACTGATTATGTCACACTTAGAGATCATCCTACATCTCAAGTGATTGGAGACATTTCAACTGGTGTGCAAACTAGACATCAACTAAGTCAAGATGTGATGCTTGCTTGTTTTCTTTAACAGATTGAGCCCCTAACCATAAAAGATGCTGAGCAAGATCCCCACTGGATCATTGCTATGCAAGAGGAGCTAAATCAGTTTGAAAGGTGTAAAGTTTGGAATTTGGTTCCAAGACCAAAAGGTCAACTGGTTATAGGCACTAAATGGGTGTTTATAAACAAGTTGGATGCTCAAGAAATTATTATAAGGAATAAAGCAAGGCTTGTAGCACAGGGTTACAGACAGGAAGAAGGCATAGATTATGATCAGACATTTGCTCCTGTTGCAAGGCTAGAGGCAATAAGGATCTTTCTAGCCAATACAGCCTACATGAAGTTTAAGGTGTTCCAAATGGATGTAAAGAGTGCATTCCTAAATGGAAAGCTAAAGGAAGAGGTGTTTATTGAACAACCCCCAGGTTTCACTTCTTCAACTTATCCCTCACATGTTTTTAAGTTGCAAAAAGCTCTGTATGGACTTAAGCAGGCTCCTAGAGCATGGTATGAAACTTTAGCTAGTTTCCTATTAGAACATAAGTTTGTTAGAGGCATAGTTGATAGAACCCTTTTTATTAAGCACCATAAGGACAAGATCCTATTAGCTCAAATTTATGTGGATAACATTATATTTGGTTCCACTGATCCCAAACTATGCAAAAGGTTCTCATACCTAATGCATTCTAAATTTGAGATGAGTAGTATGGGTGAGATGTCTTATTTCCTTGGTCTCCAAGTGAAACAAGATGTTGATGGCATCTTCATCTCCCAATCTAAATATGCCAAGGAATTGGTAAAGAAGTTTGGGATGACAGATGCTTCTGCAATGCACACTCCTATGACTACTAATGTAGTTATTGATTCTGATGAAAAGGGCAAGCCTGTTGATTAGAAAAATTATAGGGCCATTATTGGTTCCCTATTATATCTAACTGCAAGTAGGCCTGATATAATGTTTGCCACATGCCTCTGTGCTAGATTTCAGGTCAACCCTAAGGAATCTCACTTGACTCTTCTTAAGAGAATCTTAAGATACTTGAAGGGATGCCCAAATTTAGGACTTTAGTACCCAGCTGAATCTGAATTTGAGTTGATTGGATACTCAGATGCTGACTATGCTAGCTGTAGAGTTGACAGGAAGATCACCTCAGGGAATTGTCAGTTCCTAGGTGAGAGATTATTCTCTTGGTTTTGCAAGATGCAGGCTTCTGTTTCAACCTCAACTACAGAGGCTTAATATATAGCAGCTGCTAGTTGTTGTTCATAGATACTGTGGATTCAAAATCAACTCTTGGATTATGGGTACACACACAAAAACACCAAAATTATGTGTGACAGTACCAGTGCTATTTCCATAGCACAAAATCCTGTGCACAATTCTAGAACTAAGCACATTGACATTAGACACCATTTTCTTAGAGACTGTGTTGACAAGAATAAAATAAATCTCGAGTTTATACCCACAGATCTTCAGAGAAGTGATATATTTACAAAGCGTTTAGATGAACAGAAACATCTATTCTTTTTGAATCAACTAGGCATGATGAATGGATCTGACTAAGTGTAAAAATCTGCTAAGTTGAAATCTGTTCTAAGATCGTCGAACGGTGTTCGAAGATCATCGAACAGGTTGAGCTAAATCGTCGACCCTCCGTCTATGATAGCACTTTGCATTTAGAGACAAGAATCATCGATCGATGATCGACGACTCTGCTCCGGAAATCGATCGTCGATCGACAAACGATTCTCTTGATCTTCATTTAGAGATCGACGACTCTAGTTTATTTCAAACCGATCGTCTATTTAGGTCTGAAGATCGTCGACGGAGCTCGCCTTTTCGTATTTTGCTTCCAGGACTGTTTCGAGCTCTCGTCCCGCGCTTTCTCCTCTCTCTTCTTGCGATTCTTCTCGGCAATTCCATGGCAATTTCCACTGCAACACTGTCCGTGATGAAGTTCGATGCCGGTTTCAGTGTTGATTTCGATTCCTTCAGCGACTGCGAACAAGTTTTCCGAGAGATGCTGCAGTTATGCGATGATCAAGGTCCCAAGAAGCTCATGTCTACAAAAATCAAACTCCACCTATCAGAAATAAAGGAATGGGTTTATATATCTTCTTCCGATGACAAAGCGATGATAGGAACCATCAACGGCGTGGAGGTAATTCTTACTCCCGAAATTCTGACTGAAATATTTGAGTTAAAGAATGGATCTGATGAGTATGAGCAAGATACTGCTGAGTATGGTAGGATGCTGTTAGAAATGGGACATGCAGAAGGCATTCCATCTAAGCTCTTGAAAGTAAATTTATCTATTGGATTTAAGTTCTTGGCTGACTTGGTTGGAAAAGTTTTGCTTGGAAAGCATTCAGCCCACGACAATAACAACATGCAACAATTTGCTTTGATGTCAGCCTTAGTGAATAAGAAAGCAATCAACTGGGCTCGATTGCTATTTGAATTGATCAGGAAAAAGAATAACAAGAAAGAGGTGACTCAAGGTAGGCTGATTGGGTTCTTTCTATCTAAGAAAGCTTCCCAGCTGTTAGGCTCTGCTCCTACAACAATCAATGCCAGCAAGAGAATTGATCCTTACCTGTTTGTTAAGTGGAAAAGGACCATTCAGAACCCATCAAAGGCTGGGTCTTCCCCTACAACATCTGAGGGCACAAGGGCTCCTGAAGCCACTTCCCACCCTAGTGAAGAAATTCCTACTTCATCCTCCTTTCCATCCACCTCCATTGAAATTCATTCTTCTCCTGTGAACCATCCATCACAATCTGCTTCCCCAACACCAGCTCATCTAGCTGAGATACAAAAATTCAACTTAGATTCCATGTTTAATCTGCTCACTCCATCTCCTCATTATTCCCCAGCCACTTCAAATCATCAATCACCCACTAATGATCATCCATTTCATCATAATTCCCCAATTGATGAAGCCCCAATTCAGAAGAACATCAATTCTGATGACTCCCCATCCATCATTCCTCCATCATTTCAAATTACACCAGAATTCATTGCAAATATCCTAGACCTCATTACTCCATCCATCAAAACCATAATAGCTGAAGCCATTTCCCCCCTTGCTCTCTCCATCTCATCACTTGCTACTTCCATTTCTGCCCTCTCAGTCCCTTCTTCATCTAGGGGCATGGGTTTAGTTCCCACTGAACCCAGGCAGGGGGAGATGCTCAATGAAGATTATTCAGGCTCTGCTTGGGCTCGTCAGGTTGTGCAATCTCCAACAGCAATGGAGCTAGAAATGTTTTCTAGATGCAGTTCCATATGAAGTCATTCCATATTCAGTACAAAGGATAGTTGTAGATATAGATGCTCCAGTAGTTCTTGAAGATGAGCTCGATGCACTTCTTTATTCAGATGATGAGTCCTCACTCTCATCCTATGGAGACCATTATATCTATTAGTCCTCCCCTTGTACATTTGATCCCCTTCAGGCCATTGTGTGCTATCAGAGACCAATGAGCCTTCAGATTTTGGATAGTTTTATTATTTCTGAAACAATAGCTGAAGCAGCATTTGCTTTCAAATTTTGTCTTAAGGAGATTTCCACTCCTGTAGTTGCCAGATATCTAGAAGGAATTATTACCTCCTTCTTAGAAGCTAAGTGGAATTCAGTAGAATCTTCATGTAAAGATGTGTCAGTTGCTGTTCCAAAAGTTGAATTTGCTGTATCTTCTGTGCCCTCTACTCTTTGGGATGACTCCCCAGGTCCAGATTTGGATTCTCTCTTAGCTCAAGATATATTAGAAGAAGAAAGAGAAAAGGCTCTTCTGAAAGCTAAAGAAAAAGAGGAAGCTATGTTAAAAGAAATTGATGATCTATATGCAAAACCTCAGTCCTCACATTCTGAGGATGAGGATGAGGATTCTGATGATTCAAAAGGTAATAAGAAAAAGAAAAGGACTGCTCAAAAGAAGAGGAAGGCCATAGCTCTAGCTCCTCCTAACCCAGACCATGATATTCCCTATTATATTCATAAAGGGAGTGATCCTAAATCTAAGAATTTTGAGGCTTGGATGTGGTATTCTAAAAATGCTCAGAAAGCAAGGAAGAAGAGCAGGAAGAGCTCTCCTCCTCCCAAGGGGATTCAGAGAGGTCCTCCTCCTCCTCCCTCTGCTGGTGCTTCAGGAAATGTTGCTCCCAGATCTTCTGCTCCTCCTACCAGTCAAAATCAGTCATTTACCTATCAGAGGAAGGGCAGGCAGCCTCCTCCCAGCAGTTCTTACAATCCGAGGAAGTCTAGGCATTCAGACAGTCCAAGAGAGCAAGTAAATAAAGTTGTATATCAACAACCAACCTTCTCTCCTCCTCCAGCTCCTAGGTCTCCTCCCAAAACAAAATTGTCACCTTCAAAGGAAAAACCTGCTAAGTCCAAGCAAGTAGATGTCAAAGGAAAAAGATTTATATACTCTGACAAATCAAGCAAGAAGTATACTGAGTATGCTCCTCCATCTAGTCTTATGATTCAAGAGCCAAAAGATTCAAATGTCAAGCCATCTCAAGAGCAAGCTGAGAGTTTTCTAACTCAATCAGTAAAATTTAAGACTGTAAATCCATTGAATCAAGCTGATGAAAATACTTATGAAAGTCAAGAGCTTGATCCTAACTTCAAAATGGCTATAATTCTTAGAATTGGTGGGAGCTGCTCAAATCAGGAAAGCTAAAGCTTAAGGTAAAGATATCACAGGATTTTTTACTATGTCAAGTAAAGACAGAAAGAATTGGACAGGTTCCAAGTCAGTTCAGAAGTTTTTGATGCTTCAAAGTATATAGAAAAACATCCTGAAGCTGTTCTGCCTAAAGCTGGAGAACTAAAGATTATTGGAGAGCAAGACTTGAAGTTATCAAAGAAGGATGCATATGATCCTAAAAGAAAAATCACTTTCTCTCCTGCTACTTCTATTCCTCCTTCAGACTCTGTTGATAAATGTCTGTGATATTTGTTTTGACTATCTAATTTATTCAAATCGGTTTAATGATATATCTATTGATGCTTCTCTATCTGTTTGTATTAGATTCTTTGTTGTTTGAGTGACATCACCCAAATAGGGGGAGATTGTTGGTTCCCTAGTTTTGATTTGGGCCATGTCATCTCAATTAGGCTTAATTGACCAAAGAATTATCTATGGTCAATGGTTAGACTAAAGGTTAGTCTACCCTTAGGTTAGGTTAGTTGAGATTGGATTGAAATGAAAATTGGTTAAGTAGAATTGTGCTCGACGATAGTCGAATATCGCTCGACAATCTTCGATTGATGATCGACGTTCTCAGAGTTATATGAACTCTGAAGTGGGATCGACGATCTGCTTATTCAGATCGACGATCGTGTGGCCTTGGTCGACGATTTCTGTTAAGACAGTTTTTCGTCAGGTCGACGATCTGCTTGTTCAGATCGACGATCTTCGATCTTTGGTAGACGCTTTCTGTCTGCTGTTATCTATATTCATTTCATTTGATCATTGTCTTTTTCCTCTTGTTTAAGACATATTTTATTCAGAATATTCTGCTTAATTTAATGCTTATATTCTTTTGCTTATTTGCAATATTCCTTATGCATTAATTAAGAGATTTGGCTGAATAAAGTCGTTTGTTTTATTAGAGAAAATCGTGATTTTCTACAGCTGTAATATAGCTGTTAGACTTTGTTTCCTGTGCCAATTTGTAAAGTCAAATTGATAGGATATTTTAAATATCCTTAATGAAAGTGAAGGGATAGATACTACTCTAGAGGGGGGGTGAATAGAGTAATCAAATTTTGCACAATACAAAACTTAACTGTCTACCCAACTCCCTTGGAGTGAAGTGCGGAATGAAGAGATTATAGATTTTGTTTAACCTTAAAGCCTAACACAAGTGATGTGCAAACACAAGCTAACTGTAATTACAGTTAAAGCTTGGAAAACCTAAACAGCAACTAGCAACCTAGTTATATCTATTCACAGCCACAGTACATGAATTAAACAGTTGAATCCAGACGACATAAGGAAATTTATAGTGGTTCCCCAAACAACTTGGGTACGTCCACTCTTCTACCCACACGGTAGGAATCCACTCAGGTTTTTGATCAGGTGCCCTGCCACCAACAGAATCTGCTTCAGGTAGATTCAGAAACCCTTTAGACTTTTGATCAGGTGTCTAAAAACCAAGCACAGGTTTTTGATCAGGTGCCCTGCCACCAAGGATACTTTTGAAGGGAGTAATAACCCTGTACAGGAGGGGGAAGAAGGTTAAGATGTCTTCTCTATTTTACAATAGATTAGAGAAGCACAAAAAGCTTGCACTGAGCTAGAATGCTCTAAAGAATCAAGGCTCCCCCTGGCTCAAAGATGTCCAGGTGAAGTCTTGCTTCAGTGCAGAAACTCTTCAGAAAATTTTGAAGGAAAGAGCTACAGGAAGAAAATAAATAACAAAAAGAAATCTCTTCAAGCAGCTATTCTCCTTCTTCTTCTTCTTCAAAGAAACTCTGAGTTGAACTTCCTGAAAGCAGGAGAACTCAGGTGAAGAAGAGATGAAGATCTTAACACTTCTCAGTTAGATGGAGTTTGCTGAGAGCAGGAAACTTGAGCTTGATGAAGGCTTGAGTGCTTTTTAATATGTGTGAAAGCTTCTGTTAACTAGCTTGAATCCTTCTGCAAAGGGTTCTTTTTATATCATCATCAAGCAACGGCTCTCTTCCATTTGAATTGTTTGTCTTCTTCTAAGCCTTGAGACCTGGGCTGTAAATATCAAGAAGACAGAAATATTTCTGCAGCAAAACATTCCATAAAAAGGAATAAACCTCTTTCTAAGAAGCTGCAGGCTTAAATCAAATAATCAGATAGACTAAATAAAGTCACATCAGAAACTATCTCTTTATAGCAAAAGAAGACTTTTCAGTCTAACGGCTATAAAGGGGCTGACAACAGATAAAGTAATTTAAATAGACAGCTAATAAGACAAACAACTTTATCTTAAAAGATTTTAACTCAAGCAATAAGAATAGAGCAAATAATGCCTGGAAACTTTATCATACAGCTTAAAATATCGTGCCAGAAAATGTATTAAATAATTAAATATAATAAATAAATACAAAATCCAAAGGCAGACAGAAAACGTCGAACGACCTTTGAAGATCGTCGAACGACGCCAGGAGATTGTCGAACTACCGGGCAGATAGTCGACCGATCCAGATAGTCGAGCTATCAAACAGATAGTCGAGCTACCGCAGCAGATAGTCGAACTATCAGGACAGATAGTCGAACTACCAGATAGTCGATCTATCTAGGACAGATAGTCGAGCTATCAAGCGCACAGAGATAGTCGAGCTATCAAGCAGATAGTCGACCTACCTCAGACAACAGATAGTCGATCTATCAAAAGATAGTCGAACTATCAAAACAAACAGATAGTCGAACTATCAACAGATAGTCGAACTACCAGCGCAGAACAGATAGTCGAACTATCAACAGATAGTCGAACTACCAGCGCAGAATAGATAGTCGAACTATCAACAGATAGTCGAACTACCAGCGCAGAACAGATAGTCGAACTATCAACAGATAGTCGAACTATCAGCGCAGACCAAGGCGTCGACCAAATGATAGACGATCGTCGATCAGTCGATAGACGATAGTCGAACGGCGTTCGACTATGGTCGAACGAAAAACCTACTTAACCAAATTCTCAATTTGGAAAAGCGAGGACTCTACAGCTAGACTCCTAACCATTGACCATATATATTTCTTGGGTCAAGGAGCACAAAGGAGAAGACTAAACTCAAATCAAACTAGGGTACCAACAATCTCCCCCTATTTGAGTTAAGTCTCTCAAAAACTAAAACAGCTAGCAATAAAATAAACAAAATAATTTCAACAGATAGATAGCAATAAACTGGCAGATTATCAATCAGATAAATAAATATAACACAGCAGTTTAATCAAACTATCAAGAATCTTTAGGGTCAGGTAATGGATCAGATGAACTAGAGACAAAAGGAATTTTTCTAAGCGGGTCATCTGATTCCTTCTTTGACATCTTCAGATCCTGAGCCCCAATGATCTTTAGTTCTGTAGCTCTGGGGACAACAGCTTCAGGATGTTTTTCCATGTACTTTGCTGGATCAAATATCTCAGGATTGACTTGGAATTTCTCAAATTCTTTCTTTCTGTACTCTGACATAGTAGTAAAGCCAGTTGTATCTTTACCTTCGGCTCTTGCTTTTCTTATTTGGGCTGCTCCTACAAGCTCTTGAAAGCGAGCCATCCTAAAATTAGGATCGAGCTCAGGATTTTCATATACGGGCTCTGGAGAAGCAGCAGCTATTATATCTAGATAAGACATTAGAATAAACTTAGCAAAAAGGGACTTGCTAGAAGGTTTTAAAACACTGTAAACTATTTACCTTTTGAAACACTTTTCTTAGATTGAACTGGAGAAGGAGGTGGGGAAAAGTTGGTCTTTGGGCCACAACCTCCTTCACTGGTCTTTGAGATCCATAAGATGATTTGCTTTGCGAACTTTGATGACCTTGTCTTGGTTGGTGCTGAGCAGGCGCAGATTTTCCATAAGCGGCAGATTGATTAGCAGGTAGATTCCCAGAGGCTCCTGCACCAGGAGGTGGAGGAGGACCTTTGGGAGTCCATCTGGAGACTGGACTGTCATACCTCTTTGTTCTCTTCCTTTCTTTTTGCTGATTTTTCGAAAACCTCATCCAATGCTGAAAATCTTTAGATTTGGGGTCAATGCCCTTCAAAATATAATAGGGAATGTCATTGTCCTTATTTGGAGGAGGAGGAGGAGGAGCAGCTTTTCTTTTCTTAGCAGCAGTTTTCTTTTTCTTTGAATTTTCAGACACATCTGAATCATCATCATCATCAGAATGGGATGATGGAGGGTTCTCATAGGGATCATAGGCTTCTGAGACAGCCTTTTCTTTAAGCTTTGAAACAGATTTCTCCCTTTCTTCTTCCATGGCATCCAAAGCCAGAAGGGAGTCTAAATCTAGACCAGGAGAGTCATCCCAGATGGATGACTTCTCAAATTGCAAATCTTTCTCTTTTTCTTTTAAAGATAAAACTCTTAAGTCCCAAGCAGCCCTTGCTTGAATTTCTTCCAAACTTAAAACAGGAGAATCAACTTTGATTTCCTCTTGATTTTCATCCTCTTTATCATCTAAAAACACATCCAATTCTGGATCTAATTGAGTATCAGAATCACTTGGAGCAGCCACAGAAACAACTGCTATTTTCTGGGCAGTTAAATCTTCTTTAATAATATCTGTAGAATTACGAATACAGATCTGCTAAATAAACTTGAATCATACCTTCAAGGTATTCACATACTATCAAATTAATAGATTCATCAACAAAGCGAATGAAAGCGTTACCTTCATATTTAACCATCTCCCAGCATTCATTCAGATAAGAGGTTATGATTCCTTCCAGGAATCTGGCAATCATAGGAGAGGTTATATCTTCTAAGCATACTTTCACTGCAATTTCTGATAGCAGGATACCATCTGATATTTCCTTCTCAGTCAAGACTGGAGCTGAAACTTTCTTAGCAGGAGCAATCTCTTCCTCAGCTGGAGTTACCACATCCTCAGCTGGAACAATCTCTTTCTCAGCAGGAGCTGTCTCTTCCTGAACAGACATAACAACATCTGGAACTTCTTCTGGCTCAACTTGAGCAGATTCTGGCTGGACAGATAAGACAACATCTGGAGCTATCTCTATTTCAGCTGGAGGGGAAGCAGGAAGGTCTGAGACATCTTCATTGGACATCTCCCCCTGCCTGATTTCAGTAGCCACTGAAACCAGGCCCCTAGAGGTAAATGGCTCAGCTGATTTGGAAATGGATTGGAGGGAGGCAGTTAGACGGTCAATGGAGGCAGCAAGGGGAGCGATTGCCTCGTCAATCATGGTTTTGATTGACGGGGTAATCAGCTCCACGATGCGAATGATAATCTCAGGAGAGATTTCAAAAGATGATGGAAGAGAGGTGGATGGAGCAGCAGCAGAATGGTAGATGTGCTGGGATGGAGGATGGTGTGAACAGGAGAACGAACTGGAGATACGGCAGGAGAGGGAGCAGGGGATGGGGAATGAACTGGGGAATTAACGGGAGATGCATGAGGAGATGCAGGAGGAGTAGGGAATCTCTCTGATCCTAGCAAATCAAAACTAGGAGCAGATATCCTAGCCAGATGAGCAGGGAGAGGAGAGGCTGGAGGAGACCGAGGAACAACCATAGTTGTTTCAGGTGCAGCAGAAGAAGAAGGTCGTACCTCAGCTGAAGTTGATGGTACTTCAACTGAGGCAGACGGCAAAGCAGAGGAGGAGGAAGGGAGAGCTGAGCCAGCTTCACTAGGTTGAGGAGCGACTGAAGCAGTCCTTGTGTCCTCAGATTGCGCTGGAGCAGATTTCACGAATGTCCTCTTCCACTTTGAGAACAGATGGGGATCCATCTTCTTGCTGGCATTGATGGTTGTTGCGGCAGAACTCAGCAGCTGGGGGAATTTCTCCTTCAGGAAAATACCTATAACCCTTCCCAGGGTGACTTCCTTCTTTCCTGTCTTCTTCCTGATCAAATCAAACAGAACAGCAGCCCAATCGATCCTTTTCCTATTAACAATTGCACACATAAGTGCGAATTGCTGTCTTGTTATGTTATCATGGGCAGAATGCTTGCCCAGAAGCACTTTTCCGACGACCTCAGCGAGGAACTTGATCTTGAAGGGAAAGTTTACCTTGAGCAGCTTGGTGGGAATGCCCTCGGCATGTCCCAGCTCGACGAGCATCCTTCCGAACTCCTGAGCATCTTGCTCATAATCTTCATCACCAATAACTAAACCAAAAACATCAGAAAGAACGGCCGGAGTTAGGATAGCTTCTACTCCGCCGATGGTACCGATCATCGCTTCGTCTGTGGAAGACGACGTGAAAGCCCATTCTTTTATTTCTGGAATATTAATCTTGATCCTTTCAGACATCAGCTTCTCTAGACCTTGATCTCTGCAGAGCTGGAGAACTTCCACTATGCCGGCATCGCAACTGCTGAAAGCTTCAAAATCTACACTGAATCCTGCATCGAACTTGACGACGGCTAGAATAGCTGGGGAAATCGCCATCGAATCGCTGGAGAAACGCGAGAAGGAGGAGGAAGACGAAGGGGACGGAGCGGCAGAAAATCGCAAGCGGGAAAGCAGAATGCGAAAGGGCACGTTCCGTCGACGATAAAGCAACAGATCTTTTAACCTAGGTCGACTATCGGCTTTATATTGAACCGGATATAGTCGGTCTATTAAAAAAAATCTTGAACCGATAGTCGAACGGCCGTTCGACGATCGGCTCAGAAGCAGAGTAGTCGGACAATCGTTCGACTATTTCTGGCTTCTCAAGCAACAGGCTGTCGTCGTCCGGAGAACGACGATGAGCTCAGCCTGTTCGACGATGGTCGAACGTCGATCGACGATCTTCAAACAGACCTCAACATAGGCAGATATCGTCACACTTAGTCTCGTCCATTGATCATGCCTAGTTGGACTAAAAAGAACAGATGCTTCTGTTCATCTAAAGGCTTGGTGAATATATCACCTCTCTGAAACTCAGTGGATATGAACTCAAGACAGATCTTGTTCTTTTCCACACAATCTCTCAGGAAATGGTGCCTAATCTCAATGTGCTTCGTTCTAGAGTGGTGCACTGGATTTTGTGCAATTGAGATAGCACTGGTACTATCACACATGATCTTGGTGTTCTTGTGTGAGTAACCATAATCCACAAGCTGGTTTTGAATCCACAGGATCTGTGAACAACAACTAGCAGCAGCTATATATTCAGCCTCTGCAGTTGAAGTTGAAACAGAAGCCTGCTTCTTACAGAACCAAGAGACCAATCTCTCTCCCAGGAACTGGCAAGTTCCTGAGGTGCTTTCCTGTCAACTCTGCAACCAGCATAGTCAGAATCAGAATATCCAATTAATTCAAACTCTGACTCAGCTGGGTACCAAAGTCCTAGATTTGGACATCCTTTCAGTATCTCAGGATTCTTTTTAGAAGAATCAGATGAGATTCCTTAGGGTTGACCTGGAATCTAGCACAAAGGCATGTAGCAAACATTATATCTGGCCTACTTGCAGTTAGATATAATAGGGAACCAACAATGGCCCTATAATTCTTTTGATCAACTGGCTTGCCGTGATCATCAGAATCAATAACTACATTAGTAGCCATGGGTGTAGGCATTGCTGAAGCATCAGCCATCCCAAATTTCTTTACCAATTCCTTGGCATATTTGGATTGGGAGATGAAGATACCATCAGCATCTTGCTTAACTTGGAGACCAAGAAAGTAAGACAGCACACCCATGCTACTCATCTCAAACTTAGAGTGCATCAAGTTGGAGAACTTTTTGCAAAGTTTGGGATCAGTGGAGCCAAAGATAATATCATCTACATACACCTGAACTAACAGGATTGTGTCCTTGTGATGCTTAACGAACAGGGTTCTATCAACTACTCCCCTAGTGAAGTTGTGCTCTAACAGGAAACTAGCTAAGGTCTCATACCAGGCCCTAGGAGCTTGCTTTAGTCCATACAGAGCTTTTTGCAACTTAAAAACATGAGAGGGCTGTGTTGATGAAACAAACCCTGGTGGTTGTTCAACAAACACTTCTTCCTTAAGCTCACCATTTAGGAATGCACTTTTGACATCCATTTGGAACACCTTAAACTTCATGAAGGCTGCATAGGCCAAGAAGATCCTTATTGCTTCTAGCCTTGCAACAGGAGCAAAGGTTTGGTCATAGTCTATACCTTCCTCCTGTCTGTAGCCCTGAGCTACAAGCCTAGCTTTATTCCTTACTATTATTCCATTTGCATCTAACTTGTTTCTATACACCCACTTGGTGCCTATGATCAGTTGGCCTTTAGGTCTTGGAACCAAAGTCCAAACTTTACATCTCTCAAACTGATTGAGCTCCTCTTGCATTGCAATGATCCAGTGGGGATCTAGCTCTGCATCTTTAAAGGTGAGGGGCTCAACCTGTGAGAGGAAACAAGCGTGCATCACATCCTGTCTTAATTGATGTCTTGTTTGCACACCAGCTGATATGTCTCCAATCACTTGAGATGTGGGATGATCTCTAAGTATGACAATATCAGCAGGTGGGATGTGATCTTCAGCAACAGTTGGGATTAATTCCTCAGGAGGAATTTGATCTACTGTTGGTGGAACAACAACAGCTTCAACAGCTTCAGCAATGTCTTCATCACTGTCTGATTCAGTGATCTGAAGAGTTGAAAGATGAAGGATTTCTTGAGGGGCATCATGTACCTGCAAAGAACTGGAGGAAGGAGAATTTTCTTTCTCCTTGTAAAACATCTGAGACTCATCAAAAGTCACATGCACAGATTCTTCTATTTTACAGGTTGATTTGTTATAAACCCTATAAGCTTTGCTTACTTGGGAATATCCAAGCATAATTCCCATTGAAGCTTTTGCTTCAAATTTTCTAATATATTCTTTATTATTGTTATGAATATAAACAGTACAGCCAAAAATTCTAAAGTAATTAATTTTTGGTTTCTTTCCTTTAAGCAACTCATAAGGAGTTTTACACTTAAGTTTGTGTATCAAACTTCTATTCAAGACATAGTGGCTGTACTAACAGCTTCTGCCCAATAGGATAGAGGCATGTTAGCATCTGCCAACAATGTGCTAGCAGCTTCAATAAGTGTTCTATTCTTCCTCTCAACTACCCCATTTTGTTGGGGAGTTCTAGGAGCTGAGAAGCTATGTTTGATACCTTCTCTCTCACAGAATTCTTGCATGAGAAGAGAGTCAAACTCAGTACCATGATCACTTCTGATCAAGGCCACATGAGTAGAGTACTCAGTCTGCACACAAAGTAGAAAGTCTGTAAGGGCTTTGAAGTTATCAGACATAGTTCTCAAAAAGAAAACCCAACTGAACCTAGAGAAGTCATCTACAATTACTAAAGTGTAATACTTCCCTCCTAAACTCTGTACATTTATTGGGCCAAAGAGGTCCAAATGTAATAAATACAAGATTCTAGGAGAATCACTTTTATTTACAGATTTAAATGAGTTCTTGGTTTGCTTGCCTAGCTGACAAGCCTTGCATAGACTCTCCTTCTTGTAGGGGCAAGAAGGTAAGCCTCTAACAAGGTTGTGCTTAGATAACCTAGATATATTTTTCAGGTTTACATGACTAAGCCTTTTATGCCATAAAGAATTATTATTAAGGGTTAATTCATTAAACAGGCAGATTTCAGAGTGAGATGAATTAAAATCTACTAAATATATATTGCCTATTCTATTACCTATTAAAACAACATTATTATTTAAAGTAATATTGCAAGAGGAGTTAGAAAAAGAAACCTGGTAGCCAGCATCACATAGCTGGCTAACTGAAATCAGATTATGCTTCAGTCCATTGACATAAGCAACTCTCTTGAATGTAACAGCTCCAATCGTGATCTTGCCATATCCTTCTGTCTGACCACAGCTGGAGTCTCCAAAGATAACCTTTGGGCCGAGCTTAGCTTTGTACTTTGACAGAAGCTCTTTGTTTCCTGTCATATGCTTAGAGCATCCACTATCCAAATACCACTTGTTTTGAGTAATTGGATAGGCCTTCACCTGCATAACAATTATTTAGACAGAGTGGACCCAGGTAACCTTGGGTCCCTTGTTTTTCACATAAGAAAAACTGGAAATATAAGAGAATGCAGGCTGAGGGTGATAGCCTAGAGGGTGAGATCTCCTAGGTGGGATTCTCCATGCAGATGATGGGTCAACAAACCTAGGGTTTCTATTTTCATTTAGGTTTCTATGGAATGGATTATAATTTTGAAAATCATGTTGAAATCGTCGATCGACGTTCGACGATGGGCGCTCAGATCGTCGAGCTTCGTTCGACCATGGAGCATCCGATCGTCGAGCGGCGTTCGACGCTCTTTGCATTTCTTTGAAAAACTTCTTTCTCTTTTCTCTCTTAGCCTTATTTAATGTTTTATTTACAAGGTTTACTTGCTCAGTGTTCTTCTTTCCACTAGCTGAAATGAAGTTCACTGGAGTTGAAAGGTTATTTTTAAGGAGGACTGGGGTTCACTGGGAGAAGCTCCTAAGCCTAATTTATCATTACCTGACCTAGTGTTGGTCATGCTGGTAATTTCTAACAGCTTAAGGCTTCTACCATTAAGGGATTCTTCTAATCTCTTAGACTTAGCTAATTCTACTTTAAGAAATTTGATTTCTTCACTACAAGTAGTGAGTTCTTCCTTTAACCTAACATTTTCAGAGGCTATTGATTCAGAGTCAGCTAGCCTATTTCTAAGTTCTTTTATCTCCTTTTCTGAACTAATTAAATCTAAACATAGAGATTTAAAATCTAACTTAAACTCTTCTGAAGTAAAATCATAAGATGAAAGTACCTCATCTTCAGTAGGCATCTCTTCATCTGAGTCAGAACTCTCTGCAGCAGAGTGGTTGCTGCAGGCATCTATTGCCATGAGGCAAACTTCTTTTGCCTTCTTTTCTTCTTCATCCTCACTAGAGCTTGAGGATGAGGATTCTTCATCAGAATCACTCCAGGTTTCAGCAATGAAACCTCTCTCCTTTTTCTTGTTCTTGTAGGAGGATGGCTTGGAGTGCTTCCTATGCTGCTCTTTTTCTTTCCTCTTGTCTTTGTTTTTCTCCTCTGGACACTCTGGCAAGATGTGTCCAGGCTTCCTGCACCCATAACAAATAATTTCTTTAGTTGGAGTACGATCGTACCTTGGCTTTTCTTCATACTTTGAAGATTTTCTTCTGAACTCTTTTCTCCCCATTTTGAGAAATCTCTTGGCAAACAATGCCATGAGCTCCTCATTTGATTGGCTGCCTTCTGAGGCTTCAGCAGCTTTAAGAGCTAGAGATTGCTCTTTTCTTGTTGGAGTGGGGGTCTTGGCTTCTGCTTCGGCTTCCCTTGTCTTCAGCACTTGCTCAAAAGATTTGAGCTTGCGAGAAGGGCTTCAGTTGATATCTCATTGGTGCTTCTGGCTTCCTTGATTGGCCAGATCCTCAAATCCCATGTGCTAGGGAAGCACATAAGGATCTTATCATTGACCTCTGTCAATGAGATATCCTTGTCAAGGGTCCTCAGCTCATTGATGATTGAGCTGAGCCTGGTGTACATCGCTTCAACTGATTCAGCATCAGTCTTTTTGAAGTTCTCATACTGTGAGATAAGGTTGGACCTCCTGTCCTTCCTTTCATCAGCTGAACCAGCTACAATCTGGTTCAGTGTGTCCCACATGGCCTTTGCTGAAGAGCAATCAGCAACCTTCTGGAACACTTCATCAGACATAGTCTGAGCCAGTATGTTCATTGCTTTGGCATCAGCAATTTTAGCCTTCTTGTACTCATCATTATAGTCTGGAGGAGGCACTGCACTCATATCAGATGATGAGGCAGTGGCTGCAGCAGGTGCTCTTGGGGGACCTGACAAAATAGAAGCAAAAATACTCTCATCAATAGAGTTCATATAAAGTTTGATCCTTGCCTTCCAGATGCCAAACTTTGCTAAGTTGCATGCTGGAGGTCTGGTGCTAGAATAATCCTTAGACTGGGCCATGATAGTGAATTTCTATAAACTCTTGGTATCTATCAGGATCTTGTGACTTAGGTGTTAGCCTATACAGTCAGTCAACCTCCCTCTGATACCAATTGAAAGTGAAGGGATAGATACTACTCTAGAGGGGGGGTGAATAGAGTAATCAAATTTGCACAATACAAAACTTAACTGTCTACCCAACTCCCTTGGAGTGAAGTGCGGAATGAAGAGATTATAGATTTTGTTTTAACCTTAAAGCCTAACACAAGTGATGTGCAAACACAAGCTAACTGTAATTACAGTTAAAGCTTGGAAAACCTAAACAGCAACTAGCAACCTAGTTATATCTATTCACAGCCACAGTACATGAATTAAACAGTTGAATCCAGACGACACAAGGAAATTTATAGTGGTTCCCCAAACAACTTGGGTACGTCCACTCTTCTACCCACACGGTAGGAATCCACTCAGGTTTTTGATCAGGTGCCCTGCCACCAACAGAATCTGCTTCAGGTAGATTCAGAAACCCTTTAGACTTTTGATCAGGTGTCTAAAAACCAAGCACAGGTTTTTGATCAGGTGCCCTGCCACCAAGGGATACTTTGAAGGGAGTAATAACCCTGTACAGGAGGGGGAAGAAGGTTAAGATGTCTTCTCTATTTTACAATAGATTAGAGAAGCACAAAAAGCTTGCACTGAGCTAGAATGCTCTAAAGAATCAAGGCTCCCCCTGGCTCAAAGATGTCCAGGTAAAGTCTTGCTTCAGTGCAGAAACTCTTCAGAAAATTCTGAAGGAAAGAGCTACAGGAAGAAAATAAATAACAAAAAGAAATCTCTTCAAGCAGCTATTCTCCTTCTTCTTCTTCTTCAAAGAAACTCTGAGTTGAACTTCCTGAAAGCAGGAGAACTCAGGTGAAGAAGAGATGAAGATCTTAACACTTCTCAGTTAGATGGAGTTTGCTGAGAGCAGGAAACTTGAGCTTGATGAAGGCTTGAGTGCTTTTTAATATGTGTGAAAGCTTCTGTTAACTAGCTTGAATCCTTCTACAAAGGGTTCTTTTTATATCATCATCAAGCAACGGCTCTCTTCCATTTGAATTGTTTGTCTTCTTCTAAGCCTTGAGACCTGGGCTGTAAATATCAAGAAGACAGAAATATTTCTGCAGCAAAACATTCCATAAAAAGGAATAAACCTCTTTCTAAGAAGCTGCAGGCTTAAATCAAATAATCAGATAGACTAAATAAAGTCACATCAGAAACTATCTCTTTATAGCAAAAGAAGACTTTTCAGTCTAACGGCTATAAAGGGGCTGACAACAGATAAAGTAATTTAAATAGACAGCTAATAAGACAAACAACTTTATCTTAAAAGATTTTAACTCAGGCAATAAGAATAGAGCAAATAATGCCTGGAAACTTTATCATACAGCTTAAAATATCGTGCCAGAAAATGTATTAAATAATTAAATATAATAAATAAATACAAAATCCAAAGGCAGACAGAAAACGTCGAACGACCTTTGAAGATCGTCGAACGACGCCAGGAGATCGTCGAACTACCGGGCAGATAGTCGACCGATCCAAATAGTCGAGCTATCAAACAGATAGTCGAGCTACCGCAGCAGATAGTCGAACTATCAGGACAGATAGTCGAACTACCAGATAGTCGATCTATCTAGGACAGATAGTCGAGCTATCAAGCGCACAGAGATAGTCGAGCTATCAAGCAGATAGTCGACCTACCTCAGACAACAGATAGTCGATCTATCAAAAGATAGTCGAACTATCAAAACAAACAGATAGTCGAACTATCAACAGATAGTCGAACTACCAGCGCAGAACAGATAGTCGAACTATCAACAGATAGTCGAACTACCAGCGCAGAACAGATAGTCGAACTATCAACAGATAGTCGAACTACCAGCGCAGAACAGATAGTCGAACTATTAACAGATAGTCGAACTATCAGCGCAGACCAAGGCGTCGACCAAATGATAGACGATCGTCGATCAGTCGATAGACGATAGTCGAACGGCGTTCGACTATGGTCGAACGAAAAACCTACTTAACCAAATTCTCAATTTGGAAAAGCGAGGACTCTACAGCTAGACTCCTAACCA
Organism: Platanthera zijinensis; assembly: GCA_039513925.1. NCBI lineage: Eukaryota > Viridiplantae > Streptophyta > Magnoliopsida > Asparagales > Orchidaceae > Platanthera > Platanthera zijinensis. The sequence continues at coordinate 13,140,742 of CM077098.1, forward strand.
TTGACCATAGATATTTCTTGGGTCAAGGAGCACAAAGGAGAAGACTAAACTCAAATCAAACTAGGGTACCAACACTTAATTCCTTTTTGGGAATGCCAGAAAAGATTACAGGTGCAGTTTCTTTATTTGTTTTATTTTATTATTTGGAAAGGTTTCAAGTGCAGGGCTCGAGGCTTTTTTCAAAAGAAGCGAAGTTTCTATATTATCAAAGCAGTCGACTGAAGATAATAAAACACATACATACACAGCAGACGCAGAACTAGAAATCTCAAGAGAAAGAAAAGTTCTTCTTCTTCTTGAGTTCATTCTGTCTTCAGGAAAATAAATACTCAGAGTTCAAGCCTTAAAGAAGAAGAACCTCCCAGATTGCTGAACATTCATTGTTGCAAACTCTCCCAGATTGCAAAAACTGCTGAAGAAGAACATTCATTCAAAATCTAGAGTCTTCTTCAAGGCTTCTTCAGAAAGTCATCTCAAGCAATTTGGAGATCCTGCACCCTGAAGCAAAGCTTCTTCCTGGACATTCTCTAAGCCATGGGGAGCTTTGATTTTCTCAGAGCAATTCACTAGCTTCTCTGAACACAGAGAAGACATCTTCAATTCTCTCTTTTAACCTCCTGTAAAAGGGTTTTTACTCCCTTCAAAAGTAAACTATTGGTGGCAGGGCACCTGATCACAAACCTGTTTGTTTGGTTTTTAGGCACCTGATCAAAAGCCTGAAGGGTCTTTAGATCTACCTGAAGCAGATCTACTTGTGGCAGGACACCTGATCAAAAACCTGTAGTGGATTCCTACCAGGGTGGTAGAAGAGTGAATGTACCCAATTGGGGAACCACTATAAAGCTCTTGTGTTGTCTGGTTGCTTATTTTAATTAATACTCTGTGGCTGTGATAGTTTTAACTAGGTTTTTAGTTGCCGTGTTAGGATAAAAGCTAAACTGAAACTTCAGTGAGCTTCTCTTTTATTCACTACACTCAGTTAGGCTTTAGGTTTAAAGCTTTTATTTTTATATTCCACAAATAGCTCTAAGAGAAGTGTTTAGAGTCTCTTCTTTTTGAATACTCTATTCACCCCCTCTAGAGTAGTAAGTATCTTATACCCTCACTTTCAGTGACACGAAGAAGATGGGTCCATTGGGAGTTAGTGACAACCTCCTCTACCCCGGGCGCATTTGAGGACCGAGCTTGGATGCAGACTCACAACCCGTTGATTCCTTCCGTGAATCCTCGGCAAGACTTCAGATCCGATCGATTTCGCACTCTCTTCTTCTCTTGTTGTTTATAGTGTAGATTGATCTCTTTGTATATGATGAAGTATGCTTAATTTGATATACATTTGTATACAATCATGTCTATGTGATTTTATATTTTCATTATTTACTTGAGGTGCGCCATTTTCCATCCCCCACCACACCGTGCCGCACTAGTAATTGCTAGTGGCGTGCGTAGCGAAGAGGTGCTTACGACCCTCATTCCGTCGTTCTCACCACCTCATCCGCAAGCCTACTCATCCATCCGCCCAGCGATTCGGTGTATAGCGGCCCGTGTAGTTTTCCATCCGCCTGGCGAAGCATTGCATAACGACATTGTATAGGAGTAGTTGATAGTGTTTTACTTTCTTTTTCTGCAACAATCAAAACCCCCTTCATAAATACCGACCTATAGACTTCATTCTCAAGTTCTCCTCAAAATTAACTCCACCTTACTGTGTTCCCTCGAGATCGATACTTGGGAAAATACGCCCATTATATATTACTTGTGCGACCGGTACACTTGCCATAGACCGCATCAAGTTTTTGGCGCCGTTGCTGGGGAACACAGTCGTGTGAGTTTTTAGAGAGGGAGATAGGAGATAAAAGCCCTTTTCCATTTGTTTATATCATGTTTCTTCTTTGCTTTAGTTTTTAGAATTTGTTGCTTATTTATTTTTCTTTGTTCCTTTTCTATTTTCGGCTTAGCTAGCTGATCTGTGTTACTTTTTATTTTATTTTCTAGCTATGTAGCACTTTTTCGACAATTATTTCTATTTGCAATATATTCTGTAGCTGAGTGCTGTCTCTATGACACTTTATGCCGATATATTGACGCCTTGGCTATTTTAAATGCTGAGCATTGTGTTAGGTGTTTGCTATGTCATGGTGTAGACCACATATTGAAGGATTGCCCTCATTTGTGCGAGCCTTCTCCCTCTAAGGGTGTGTGCTTAGAAACCCCCTATTTACGGAGGACTACTGTGGATAGGCCTACCAGGGTGTTGCCTGGCCCATACACTAACATCACACATTTTGCTCGTTCTTCGCCCGTTGAGATTACCGAAGAATCTCTCGCCACATACAGGTCTTTCATGGGTCCCTCACTCCCTTTTTACGAGCTTCCATTGAGTGACGACGATCACTCTGGTGTTAGCCAACAAAAGGAGGATCAGGAACTCATGGGCACTCTTGTATGGGACGTTGAGATTGTTCCCGTCTGCGGGGAGGTGTCAGCGGATGATTTAACGATGGGGCTTGCTTATTCAATGCCTTGTTTCGAGATCAGTTTTTCCCCTCCGCAATTTTTGTTAGATTGTGCTACTCCTTTATCTTGTAAGTCGGCTGATGATGCCGTATTCATGGGTGATTCGGTGCTTAAGGATGCGCCGAAGTGGGATGAGGAATATCCCCTTTCTGATATGTGCTCGGATCCTGCTGAGAGTGATACCGGGACCACTCTCCGATATTTTGTGTTTTTTAGTTCTTCCTCTCGTTTATTACTTGACCCCCCTTCATTATCTGAGCCTGTGCAGGATGAGTCTCCACGAGTGCATTGGGATGACGAAGAGCCTTGTGCTCATGCCGACGGCGAGTGCATCTGCTGGTGCGAGAAGGTCTCTACCTCCTTCACAGTGGAAGTCCCTGCGGTCTCCATTGCCTCCCGCAGACCTACGGTGGATGACGCCTTGCTAGGCAAGGATTTATTTTGCGGTGAGATGAGTGAGGACCAGTGCTCCTCCTCTTCTTACTTCCTATTTCCTCTACCTATGTTGGGTAGGTATTATTATTTAGGTAGAGGGGTAACTGCTCTATCGCAGTATCGGTACCCGTTACCAAAACGGATACTGGAACAGTTACCTGTGCACTTTTCTTTTCATAGGCCCATTAGCTAGAAATGTATATAATTTAATAAGTCATGCTGGGAGGACAATAACCCCAGTAGTTATCTTATATTTCCTGTATTTTATTTTTTCAGGTCTATATTAGTTTTAGTATTTCTTTATATTTTGTCTATTTTTATTTTGTTATTGTGGAGCTCACCCCTGCAGGTATTCATGGCTAATTTGTATTGGCGGGGTTATGATTCTTCGTTTGGCAGACCTACTTCTGTTTTTCACACGTCTTCTGTTATGCTCACTGGCTGAGCATTGGGTAACCACTTCCCTTGTCTCTATCTGATTTAAATTTCTATATCATATGCTGTGTAGCTTAGTTTAAGTCTGGGGAGAGCAAGTATTTGTTACCTTTTGCACGCGCACATTTCATTTGCATACTAGAAGATTTTTTTGTTTTATTTTGATTACTTCATTGCATCACACACCACTGCACCCACATGAGCGCTTGCTTAGCTATTAGCATACTGTGAGTTAAACTCATTTCTTTTGTATGATTTGGGAAAATTATTGTGCTGGCATAGGATTGTGAGATAGAGTAAAATGTTGACTCCTACAGTGCTCCTAGTCGAGTGCTCTCGTCTCGTGTAGAAATTGGAGTAGATTTAGTTTTTTTGTATGCTTATAGTTTTATATTTTTCTATTTGCGTAAAGACTTTTTATTCTACTCAAAAATTTGTGAATCCGGGATGAATCGAACGATAGTGTAGGGATGTGTGTAGCTGTCACTAGACTCATTTTGCTCGAGTCAAGAGGAAAGATCATCTTTCTCGATGGCTAAGAACTTGCCCCAATCTACTCTCGAAGCATTGGTGTATGGTTAGTCAAGCATGAGCATGATGTAGGCCATCATTTTGGCCTAGTAGAGCTTTGTACCGTTCCTAATGTCTTATCCTCGCTAGCCCCGTTGTGCCTACCCTTTCTTTTGATTCAGCTCCACCATTATTTCACCAAAGCCTCATAGCCGATCCTAGTCACACACCTAAATCGAGCTTTAGTATTTTACATTTTCATTTTGGGGTGTTGATGTGGTGATATTCCTTGTGAATATGTGGATGTGCTCCTAGGTTTTTATTTGCTGAAATGGTTAAAATAAAAAAGATGATTTGAAAAAAATATATGAAAATGAATTGTAAAAAAAAGTGAAAATAAAAAGTATAATTGAAAATTCTATTTTAGATGAGTTGTATTTGGAGTAGGCGGTGCACACACCCATATTTTAAAAACTAAGTCCGCGGGTGTTCAAAGTCTCTAGTGTCAACTAAATCCGCCTATGGGGGGGGGGGGATAGGTGTCGTGTAGTCTTTTGCGGAATTTAAAATACCTGCACAAATAAACAAACACAGTACAGAAAAGCACACAAGCAATTATAGTGGTTCCCCGATTTGGGTACGTCCACTCTCCCCCTTCGACCTATCTCCCACCAAGGGACGACTCGGTCACTTCACCAAACGGATTGAAATCCAATCCTCACACTACGGAAGGAACCCTTCCAACCAAAGGAGTCACTACTCCTCCACCACGGGTTGCACCCAACCCTTACAACTAGGAATAAAAATTCCTTTACAATAAACTAAACTTGAATGTAAAGAAAATACAAACAAACTTTTTGATTTTCCGAAGTCCTTCTTCGATCGTTGAAGCTTTCTTGAAGGATGCGAAGAGTCCACAACCGGAGTACTCTCTTGGAGAGGATCTTGTCAAGCTCGGTGGCGGCAAGTGATTGCGGCGGCGATGCGTTGTAGATCAAAACTTCTTGACGAAGCAAGCAAGGTCTACGAACGATCTCAGTCGGATTAGTCGTCTCAATCGATTCAGAATGAAGAGCAAACCTCGTTCAATGAATCAAGAGACAAGAGATCTCAAGAGAGATGCGTGAGATGCACTGCTAGCCTCAGTTCTGTCGTTGGAAGATCAAAGAAGCTCTGATATCTGCGGCGGCGACGAGCTTGCGAGCGGCGACAGCGATCGGCGATTTTCTGCGATCTGCTAGGACACGACGTCGGCTTTTTGATTTCACGTGAATGAGTTACTGTAGAGGTTCGAAATACACATGTATATATAGCCGAGCCAACCCTAAAAGACTGTTGTGGAGCCCACAAGGAAAAGCCCTAGTCCCGGTCGAAACAACGCACGGTTTCTTGGTTCGGTCCAGCGAACAGGCGAAAATTGCCTAAGGCAAAATCGGCGAGAATCATTGGTGATTCCCGTCGAAGTCGGCGGGAATCACTCACGATTCCCGTCGATTCTGCCTTGGCCGATTTCTAGTTGAAAAGCTTGTCAGCCTGTGGGAATAGGCAGGAGTGCAACCTGATTCTCGTCGAATCGGCGAGAATCAGAATGATTCCCGTCGAAGTCGGCGAGAATCACTTGGCGATTCCCGTCGATTCTGCCTTAGCAGAATTTCTGTAAGAAAACTGTCATCTGGAAGAGGTCGGCGGGAATGCAGCCTGATTCTCGTCGAATCAGCGAGAATCACAAGTGACTCCTGTCGAAGTCGGCGGGAATGACTAGTGATTCCCGTCGATTTTAACTTCGACGATTTTTCTCTTCCTTTCTATGGACTTGGTCTTTGACCCATCTTTGCTCCTCTTCTGCTCTTGATCTATCTCGACCCTGTACTTGAAGATACGTACACTCCAATAGATAGAGCACACGTGAGTCAACACACTGATCTGCTCAACGAGGGATTACGTTGCGCAGACCCGTGTATATTGACCCACTGCACCCTGAAATTGGTGTGTACTTAGCATGGAATAACTGCATGCACAACTTGATAGAGGATCGTCAAATACATTGTCAATTCAACTTAGCTTGTTCAGGGGCTTCTTCAAATCAGGTACATTGTGGATACAATACCCAACAGGTGGGTGTACCAACATATATTGTGGTTAATGGTTGGATTCTTTTTTTTTATGCTAGCTCATTTGGGTTAGGTGTGTAGCCTTCTTATTTATCTCTGTTTACCTCATCGTAACCCAAGACCCATCTCTTATCCTAAAGTCCTACGGATTCACGCTTGAGTCGAACTAGTATACCGTGGAGAGAGTGTTAACGGGCAAGTGTATGGTCCCCGACATTGATGGATTTCTTTGGAAGTGATCCCGAGCTCCGGTCTTTGGCAAAGCTCACTTTAGTGGCCTACCTACTTTCTCCCTGCGCGTGACCGGAAGATTCACCGTGATTCCATTTTTGAGTAGTAAAAAATTTTTGATATACATTGTGAAAAGTATAAACTATTTTGTATACTTAGAAATTTCCTCTATTATATTTTTACGCGAACGAGCATGTGATTTCGCATGGTACTCCGTATCTTAATTTCTATGTTAGCTAGTTTATTTTTCCTATCTGCACAGATTTTGTTTGCTCGGGATGCGCAAATAGGTAAGTCTGGGGGTGTGATGAGTCCTATTTATATACTGATTTTCGGACTCATCTGGGCTAGTTTTCTTTCACAAGCACTTCACTTTTAGTTCATTATTGTATAAATTTCATCTAATCTTTATTTCTATAGTAGGTGCACTTTTGGCCTATTTTCTGTGCGATTTCGTAGTTCTTGTTCTTTTGCCCTACTTGGTGTGTTTTTCTGTATGGAAATTGTGGTATGCCATCTCGGTAGATCTGCTATTTTTGCTGCAGGTACAAGGGTCGCATGCAGGATCCGGGATTGTTTGGGATCATTTTCTGCCTAAGGGACACTGATCGTGCATTTTTACCCGCGCACAGTCAGTGGACTCCTTAGCGCACGACCGCTGGTTGTGCGCAACCTGTTCGTCGAACCCAAACAGTACAGGATCTATAGCGCACGATCATTGGACCTATAGCGCATGACCACTGATCGTGAGCCACTGATCGTGCGCACTACTCTCCATTTTTCCAAGTTCTGTCTAGGGCATTCACACGAGCATTGGACATATTGCGCACGACTATCGGTCGTGCGCCACAGCTCGTGCGCATTTATTCCTTTTTCTGGAGTCCTGTCTGAGACAATCGCACGACCATTAGACATAGTGCGCATGACCACCGGTCGTGCGCCACTGCTCATGCGCATTATCCCAGTTCTTCTTGATTTTTTCCATTGCTCATCGCACGATCTCAAGACTCAGTGCGCACGACCACTAGTTGTGCGCCATTGATCGTATGCATTGTTATTTCTGCAATCTATAAATTCACAGGTTCCGCCATAATTTTCCATCCATCGACATTTTTCCGCCGTTCTCATCTTCGAGGAGGGATTCCGCCACTCTCCTTCATCTTCCACCGTAGGGAGGTGCTCCAGGCAATCATTAGACGCCAAATCAAAGCCGGAGCTTCCTCTCGGCCTCCTCCTTCATCCTTGAGCTTCAAGAAGTGTTTGACCTAGCTTTCACCATCAAGCTAGGAGGAGTTTGTAACGTCCTCCACTGGATCGTGACACGAAGAATATGGGTCCATTGGGAGTTAGTGATAGCCTCCTCTACCCTGGATGCAGTTGAGGACCGAGCTTGGATGCGGACTGACAACCCAGTGATTCCTTCCATGAATCCTCAGCAAGACTTTGGATCCGGTCGATTTCACACTCTCTTCTTCTCTTGTTGTTGATAATGTAGATTTATCTCTCTGTATATGATGAAGTATGCTTAATTTGATATACGTTTGTATACAATCATGTCTGTGTGATTTTATATTTTTTGTTATTTACTTGAGGTGTGCAATTTTCCATCCCCCACCACACCGTGCTGCACTAGCAATTGCTAGTGGCGTGTTTAGCGGAGAGGTGCTCATGACCCTCATTATTCCATTCTCACCACCTCATCCGCAAGCCTACTCGTCCATCCGCCCCTCGATTCGGTGCATAGCGGCCCGTGTAGTTTTCCATCTGCCTGACAAAGCATTGCATAACAGCATTGTATTGGAGTAGTTGATAGTGTTTTACTTTCTTTTTCCACAGCAATCAAAACCCCCTTCATAAACACCGACCTAAGGACTTCAATCTCAAGTCCTCCTCAAAATTAACTCCACCTTACTGTGTTTCCTCGAGATCGATACTTGGGAAAATTCACCCATTTTATATTACTTGTGCGACCGGTATACTTGTCGTAGACCGCATCAACCATTCCAGAAACTTGCTTTCCACTTCAAAGAGTTATATCTTTTGCTTGCTCTCTCGGGTTGGGCTTAGTATTGGCAGGAAGAGACCCGACAGGTTGCTCAGATATAATTTTAGCTAGTTGTCCTACATGATTCTCTAGACTTTTAACGGTTCTGGCTAGGCTTCTTATAGTCACGTCATTAATATTCATATATTTTGAAAACATTTCCTCCAATCTTGGAGGTTTTTGATAATTTTGAAGAGGTGGTGCAGAAAAATCATTTTGTTGTGGCGGGCGCATCGCGTTCGAAGGGTTACTCCATGAGAAATTTGAGTGGTTTCGTAAAGCCGGATTATAACTATTCGGAAAAGCAAAGCCCGGCGCAGGAAAATTTGCAGCAGAAAAATTATTAAAAGCATTCCTAGGCATATTGTTAAAAAAATCTATTTGTTCAGGGGCAGCAATTGCAGATTCCTATACCTGAGGGGCGGAGGCAGCAAACATCTCTGTTATCTTTTTGCTTAGTATTTCCACTTGCAGAGCTAGCTGGGAGACGTTGTGTTGGTTCCCTAGTTTTGATTTGGGCAATGTAGACTAAAGGTTAGTCTACCTTAGGTTAGTTGAGAAAGGATAGAAATGAAAATTGGTTAAGTATACATGTATTCGACGATAGTCGAACCTTGCTCGACGATCTTTGATTGCTGATCGACGATCTCAGAGTTATATGAACCCTGAAGTGGGCTCGACGATCTGCTTATTTAGATCGACGATCGTGTAGCGTTGGTCGACGATCTCTGTTAAGAAAGTTTTTCTTTAGGTCGACAATCTGCTTGTTTAGATCGACGATCTTCAATCTATGGTTGACGACTTATGTCTGCTGTTATCAATATTCAATTCATTTGATCCCTTGTTTTATTTCCACTTGTTTAAGACATATTTTATTTAGGATATTCTGCTTAATTTTACGCTTATACTCTTTTGCTTATTTACAATACTCCTTATGCATTAATTTAGAGTTTTGGCAGAATAAAGCCGTTTGTTTTATTAGAGGAAATCGTGGATTCTTTACAGCTGTAATATAGCCATTAGGCTTTGTTTCCTGTGCCAATTTGTAAAATCAAATTGGTAGGATATTTTTGATATCCTTAAATCCTTTTTGGGAATGACAGAAAAGAATTTAGCTGCAGTTTCCTTATTTGATTTATTGTATTATTTGGAAAGTCTTTTAAGTGCAGGGCTCGAGGTAATTTTAAAAGAAGAAAGGTCTCTATATTAGCAGTGCAGTCAGCTGAATTCAACATTATACAACCCAGAATATTCTAACAAGAGACACATAACAAGAACTCTCAAGAGAAAGAAAAGTTTTTCTTCTTCTTCCTGAGTTCATCCTGTCTTCAAGAAAACCAATACTCAGAGTTCAAGCCTTCAAGAAGAAGAACCTTCCCAGATTGCTAAACATCATTGCTACAAACCTCCCTCTGATACCAATTGAAAGTGAGGGGATAAGATACTTACTACTCTAGAGGGGGGGGGGGGGGGGTGAATAGAGTATTCAAAAAGAAGGAGACTCTAAACACTTCTCTTCGAGCTATTTGCGGAATAAAAAGATAAAAGCTTTAAACCTATAGCCTAATAGAGTGTAGTGAATAAAGGAGAAGCTCACTGAAGTTTCAGTTGAGCTTTTATCCTAACACAACAATTAGCAACCTAGTTAAAACTATCACAACCACAGAGCATTAATTAAAATAAGCAACCAGACAACACAAGAGCTTTATAGTGGTTCCCCAATTGGGTACATCCACTCTTCTACCACCCTAGAAGGAATCCACTACAAGTTTTTGATCAGGTGCTCTGCCACCAGTAGATCTTCCACCAGTCTATTTAGGTCTGAAGATCGTCGACGGAGCTCGCCTTTTCATATTCTACTTCCAGGACTGTTTCGAGCTCTCGTCCCGTGCTTTATCCTCTCTCTTCTTGCGATTGTTGTCGTCTCAGTTCTTCTCGTCGATTCCATGACGATTGCATCTGTGACTCTTTTCGTGATGAAGTTTGATGCCAGATTCAGTGTCGATTTCGATTCCTTTAGTGACTGTGAACAAGTTTTCAGAGAAATGCTGCAGTTATGCGACGACCAAGGACTCATGAAGCTTATGTCTACAAAGATCAAACTCCATCTATCAGAGATAAAGGAATGGGTTTATACTTCTTCTTCCGATGACGAAGCGATGAAAGTAACCATCAACGGCGTAGAGGTAATTCTTACTCCCGCAATTTTGACTGAAATATTTGAGTTAAAGAATGGATCAGATGATTATGAGCAAGATACTGCGGAATATGGTAGGATGTTGCTAGAGATGGGACATGCAGAAGGCAGTCCATCTAAGCTTTTGAAAGTAAATTTATCTATTGGATTTAAGTTTTTTGTTGATTTGGTTAGAAAGGTTCTGCTTGGAAAGCATTCAGCCCACGAAAACATCAACAGGCAACAATTTGCTTTGATGTCAGCTATAGTGAATAAGAAAGCAATCAACTGGGCTGGATTGCTATTTGAGTTGATCAGGAAAAAGAATAACAAAAAAGAGGTGACTCAAGGAAGGTTGATTGGGTTCTTTCTATCTAAGAAAGCTTCCCAGATGTTAAGCTCTGCTCCTACAGCAGTAAATGCCAGCAAAAGAATTTATCCTTCCTTGTTTGTTAAATGGAAAAGGATTATTCAGAAACCAGTCATGGCTGGGTTTGCCCCTATAACATCTGAGGGCACATGGGCTTCTGAAGCCACTTCCCAACCTAATGAAGAAATTCATCCTTCATCTTCCTTGTCATCCACCTCCATTGAAATTCATTCATCTCCTGTTAACCATCCATCACCACTTGCATCCCCAACACCAGCTCATCTAGCTGAGATACCAAATCTCAACTTAGATTCTACGTTCACTCTGCTTACCTCATCTTCTGTTCCAGCTCAGGAGAACATCATTTCTGATGTTCATCCATCCATCATTCCTCCATCATTCCAAATTTCACCTGAATTCATTGCTTATATCCTTGAGCTAATTACTCCATCCATCAAAACCATGATAGCAGAAGCCATTGCACCTCTTGCCCTCTCCATTTTATCTCTTGCTGCTTCCATACCTGCCCTCTCAGTCCCTTCTTCATCTAGGGGCCTGGGTTTAGTTCCCACTGAACCCAGGCAGGGGGAGATGCTCAATGAAGATGCTTCAGGCTCTGCTTGGTCTCATGCTGTAGTGCATTCTCCAGCAGCAATGGAGTTAGAAATGTTTTCAGATGCAGTTCCAGAATCAGATGAAGTCATTCCAGATATAGTGCAGATGATAGTTGTAGATGCTCCAGTAGTTCTTGAAGATGAACTGGATGCATTTTTGGATTCAGATGATGAGTCTTCACTCTCATCCTGTGGAGACTATTATATCAGTCAGACCACTCCTTATGTGTTTGATCCCCTTCATGCCATTGTGTGCTATCAAAGACCAATGGGCCTTCAGATTTTAGATAGTTTCATTATTTCTGAAACTACAACTGAAGCAGTTTGTGCTTTCAAGTTTTGTCTTGAGGAGCTTTCCGCTCCTGTTATTGCTAGATATCTAGAAGGAGCTATTACCTCCTTCTTGGAAGATTAGTGGACTTCAGTGGAATCTTCAGATAATGCTGTTTAGGAAAATCTTGAAGCTGTTAGACCAGATGAAGCTGTGTCAGTTGCTGCTCCAGAAATTGTTTAAGAAGTTGTAGTTACTGAATCACCTGTTCCATTTACTGTCTGGGATGACACCCTAGGTCCAGACTTGGATTCTCTTTTGGCTCAAGATATCCTAGAAGAAGAAAGAGAAAAAGCTCTTCAAAAAGCTAAAGAAAAAGAGGAAGCTTTGTTAAAAGATATTGATGATCTATATGCAAAACCTCAGTCCTCACATTCTAAGGATGAGGATGAGGATTCTGATGACTCAGAAGGAAATAAGAAAAAGAAAAGGATTGCTCAAAAGAAGAGGAAGGCTGTAGCTCCAGCTCATCCAAACCAATATCATGATGTTCCCTATTATATTCTGAAAGGGATTGATCCTAAGTCTAAAAGCTTTGAGGTCTGGATGTGGTATTCCAAAAATGCTCAGAAAGCAAGGAAGAAAATCAGGAAGAACTCTCCTCCTCCCAAGGGGATTCAGAGAGGTCCTCCTCCTCCTCCTCCCTCTGCTTGTGCATCAAGCAATGTAGCTCCCAGATCTTCTGCTCCTCCTGCCAGACCAAATCAATCATATATCTATCAAAGGAAGGGCAGGTAGCCTCCTCCCAGCAGTTCTTATAATCAGTGGCAGTCTAGGTACTCAAACATCCCAAGAGAGCAAGTAAAGGAAGTTGTATATCAACAACTAACCTTCTCCCCTCCTCAAGCTCCTAGGTCTCCTCCCAAAAGAAAAGTTTCACCTCCAAAGAAGAAACCAGCTCAAGCTAAGCCATTAGATGCCAAAGGAAAAAAGAGTTATATACTCTGATAACTCAAGTAGGAAGTATGCTGAATGTGCTCCTCCATCTAATCTTGTGATTCAAGAGCCAAAAGTTTCAAATGTCAAACCATCTCAAGAGCAAGCTGAGAGTTTTCTAGCTCAATCAGTAAAATTTAAGACTGTAAATCCATTAGATCCAGTGATAGTTTAACTTTCAAGGCAGCCTAAACACCTAGAGGGGGGGGGGGTGAATAGGTTCTGCTTCTCTTTCTAAAACTTCTAGGCAGAATTCAATTTAATAACTAATATAATAAACACAGCAATCACAGAAAACAAAACATCACAGATTGCACTATGTTTTATAGTGGTTCCCCAAGGTCTGGGTACATCCACTTTCCCCCTTCACCTATCTAGCAGTATGCTAGATTCGGCCAAACTTCCACTTATCTCAGATCAATAGATCTTACAACTCAGAACCCAACTGGTTCCTACAACTCAGGCACAACTGCCCTACCTCAGCCTTGCCCCAAGGCCTACAACTCAGAGAATATCCTTCTCCTACACTCAGGCAAACAGCCCTACCACTCAGAGTTCAACACTCTTACACTCAGCCTTTATAACATAGACTTACAACTCAGATCTGTATAAACAGATCCTACAGAAATATAGAAAAGATTGTTTTAATTTTCTTGCCAAAGTTGAGAGAGAAAAGGCAATGACAATTCTTGATCAGCTGATGCAATCAACTGTTTCTTAGCCTTCTTCAAAGCTTCTTGAAAATGTACTTAGCTGAGTTGATTCCAAACAGCTTCTTGAGAATCCACTGGTGGATTCTTTCTTCTTCTTCAAATTCTGACTTGATCTCTCTCTATCAGAACTTTGAATGATTCTTCTGAATTCTGATTAGAACTCTTCTTAGATCTATCCTTAGATAGTCTTCTTAGATCTCCCGGAGAAGATCTTCTTAAGTGCCTAGCACTTTCTTGAAATGAGTAGAATTGTAATCCTTCTCCACTTTCTGATCCAATGTATTTCAAAAGGTCAGTTCTATATGTTGTTGATTGATTTTCTCCTTCTGAATCTGTCTATTTATAGACATTCTTCATGGTAACCGGCTGATCCGGTTTCTAACCGTTTTCTGAGAAGTCTGACAGCTTCAGTTAACCGGTGGTAACCCACAGCTGTCAAGTCTTCAATCAAGTCTTGTGCCTTAGTCTTGAATCACAAGTTGTTGAAACAGTCTGTTAGAAAGTGTCGAGTCCATCTGTCTATCTGTGTCGACATAATTGACTTTGGTGTCGACACAGTCTTCAGTGATGTCGACTAAGTTGTCTTTGAGTCGACACAGCTTCTTCTGCAAATAATTTGATCTTGACTCTCCAGTGTGTCGACACAAGTCCTGTGTGTCGACACAGTTGTTGTAGAATCATAACTTTAGTAAGTGTCGACTTAGCCTTCAGGTGTCGACACATTCATTTTTTTTAACTCTGCTATAATGTGTCGACTAAATCACAATGTGTCGACACATTCTGCTGGTGTCGACAAACTTGAGGTCGACTATTTTCTTCTGTGTCGACACATTCAGATGATGTCGACAATCTTGAGATCGACTATACTCTTCTGTGTTCGACACATTCTCCCAATGTTGAGGTCGACGCTTTTCTTCTGTGTCGACACAATTTCCCAGTGTTGTGTCGACTCTTTTCTTCTGTGTCGACACAATTTCCCAGTGTTGTGTCGACTCTTTTTCTGTGTCGACACAAATTCCCGGTGTTGTGTCGACTTACTTCTTCTGTGTCGACACTTTTTCCCAGTGTAGTTGTAGACTAACTGCTATGTGTCGACACTGCTTCCCAGTGTTGTGTCGACTATTTTCTTCTGTGTGTCGACACTGCTTCCTTTGTGTCGACACTTGGACTTAGAATTTTTCTGCATACTTTATCAATTCTCCACCTGCACATGTCAACTTAAAACAACATCAAATACACCTTGATGTATATCATTGAGCTAAGTTGGGCTTCTTCAAATCAGGTACACATTTTCCAATGTACCCAACAATCTCCCCCTATTTGGAGAAGTCATAACCCCTATAGCCAATGATATACACCATTTATAAACAGTACTAAATGATGATTAATGACATAGCAGGAATACTTTTAAATATAAACAAAACATAACATAGAATAATTCAGAATCAATCATCACAGAATGCACATTATAATATGCCAAACAACATTTTGTTTATAATAGGGTAATGTTTGATTACAAAGTTTTACATTTGATGATTACATCACAACATTACAAAATATTTAAAACAAAATCAGGATTGATCAGGCTCTCTAATCATAATCCCTTTGCCAGACTGAATTGTAGCTGTCACAGGAGCTTCTGATTCTTCAGCTATCTTCTTTCCTTTAAGATCAGCCTTCTTCTGAGCTTCTTCCTTGATCCTTTGCCTTTCAAAATAATGAAAAGGCTTTGGGAAGTATTTGCTTGGCTCCTTAGCATCTGATGGCAGTCTTCCCAGCTTGGCTTTCCTTTTGAATTGTACAATTGCCTCTTGCCTTGCCTCATACTTCTGCCATTCAATTTCATTGTACCACTTCCCTCTCTCATGAACTTTATCCTGTACAGCTTTCCATGCAGTGAGTATTATGTTCCTTGAAGTAGGACTCCACTGCTCATAATCTGGCTTCAGTACAGCCTGCTCTCTGAATTTCTTCTTTGCCAATAGAGCATCCTGCTGTTCTTTCAGAGTAGCCTCAGGCTTATCAACCTTTCCAAAGACAATGTTAGTAACCTCCTTTGGAGGACTATACATTTCTTGAACTTTCTGATCAATCAAATCAAAATCTGGAGGGGGGTATATGACTTGGGCAACCTCAGGTTGATTGCCTTCAAGTAGATTAGATTGTATTCCTGACTCAGCTACCATAGCATCATCACACAATGGGGGATATCCCAAAGTGGCTCGTATGCTATTGGTCACCCACTTGGTGTGCTCAGAGCCTGCATGAATTAGCATCCTCTCCCCCTTTATGGATTCTCTAGATACATGATCTCTTAAATCTTCCTTTTGAAATCGAATTTGGCCATCCAAATAATTCACTCCCTCTTTGAAAAATGGTCTTTACTTTTGAAGCTTTTCAGATATGTCCTTTTGAGAGGTTGTGATGGCAGTCTTAACAGATGTAATAGCAGCCTGAAAATTCTTATCAAATTCTTCCATTTCTTTGGCTCTATCTGCAGGCAGACCTGGAACAATCTTCTTGACCTCCTCAATAATCTCATTATGAGATTCAGTTAAATTCTCATTCATTCTAATTTGATTTTCCAAAACATAACTTTGCTTCAAAGCAATATCATCCACCTTTGTAGAAATAGCCTCCTGTTGTTTAGCCAGATAAACCACAGCATTGCCACCCTTGTGGAAGCAATCTGTCATTTCAGTTTTATGCATGTTGACTTGAAATTGGATGGACTTGATATCTTGAGCTAAGTCAAACTGAAGTGACTTGCTATTCTCATCTACATACTTTTCCATAGCCATCCTTTGTTCATCCAATTTTACTTGAAGATCTATCATGAATTTGTTGTAATCAAAGGCTGGAGAAACTTGTGGAGTTGTGGTCTGTAAAGCCTGCTTATATTTCTTGCTTCTTCTCTTAAAGACAACAAGTTTTCTTTTCTTTGCCATCCTGGCATCTTCAGTTTCTGTTTCAGAGGAAGTATCTACATGAATTCTTTCTTGTGGATGATGAATTGTATCTGTTCCAAGGGGTTGTTGCTCAGCTTCAACATCCACTGGCTCATCCTCAACCTGTGGTTCAACCGCAGCTTCCTGATCAATGTCCATTCCTATGGACTTCTCAATATCTTGTCCACCTCCTACTTTATCAGCAGCAGTATCAATATCTGGGAATAACTCCTCCATAGTAAATTCCACTTGAGTTGTCACCTCTGCAGCAGTTAAATCTTGAGATATGTTTAACTGTGCTTCTTCTTGAAGTTGCACTTCAGTATTTGGAGTGTCAGGAGTAGGAGTGGACACTAGCTCCCCCTGAACCTGTGCAATAATAAGAATATGAGCAATGTCTTTTATAGTAAAATACATTAGCTCCCCCTATACCTGAGCAGAAGTAGATACCTTTGGAGCAGGAGTGGAAACTGGCTCCCCCTGCATCTGTGCAGGTGTTGATACTTCCTGGACCACAGTTGAGTCAAGCTGTGTCCCTTCTTGTACTTGTTCAGATTCTTGATTTGGTGTAGGGGATTGCACAGGGGTGTCTGGCCTGCTCTCTTCAGGCACATCCTTGGACAGCACCCTATCCCACCTGGAGAATAGTCTCATATCCATTCTTCTCATATGGTTAATCTTACTCCCTTGCAGCTGCTGCATCACTTCAGGAATCACTCCAGTGAAGTACAGGCTCATGATCCTAGCCATGTTAGGCTTCTTGATTCCCTCTTTGATCTTGTCAAAGAGCACTCCTGACCAATCAGTAGGAATAGTAAAAACTATCCTGGTCATCAGGCTGAACATATAGGCAGAAATCCTATCATGTCCACCTGTCTTGCAGAGGATTACCTTTCCAACTACTTCAGACAAGAACTTCCCTTGCTGATTCATTCCCTTCCTGTTGAATGCAGCTCCAATCTTCAATCCTGAATCCAGGCCACACCATTGAAGGGCTTCCCTTGTCTTAGATATAGGAACTTCCTCTTCATTCTCAACTACTTGCAGTTGGAAGATCTTTCTTAAACTTCTTTGATTAATCTTTACCTTCGTCCCTTGAACAGTGGACTTAATCTTGAGGCCAGTAGAATGGACTGATGCAGAGATAAAGAACTCGTGCACCTCCTTCTTCCAGATCTTAGTTGGTTCTGAAATGAGAAATTCTAACCCTGATGCAGAGAGAAGGGTGATAACTCCTTGAACATCAGGCGGCGCCTCTGCAAAGGCCTGGCGCACTAACTCATATCCTTCATTGATGTTATCTTCAATCCTTGGCGCCATCGTTGTGTCGAGAAAGCTTGAGAGAAGAGAGAAAGAAAGACTGTCGACACAGGGTTTGAGTCTCGAAAACCTTGAAAGCGTGTCGACAAAAAGAGCTTTTGACCTATTTATAGCTTCTGTTGAAAGAAGTTCAAAAGGCGCCAAAAACAGTCTAAATGTGTCGACACAGACGGAATGTGTCGACACAAACTTCTATTAACTCGACATTTCTTCAGCCTACTATGTGTCGACACCAATTTGTGGTTATGTCGACACCGTGGATACATAGTAGAAAGACAGAAATTCTGTGTCGACACTAAGGACAAGTGTCGACACATATTCTGTAAGTGTCGACACCATTATTCTGGTTGAGTCGACATTACATTTCTGGTTAAGTCGACAATAAAACTCTTAAGTGTCGACACATATTCTCTGTGTCGACACAATATTTCTGACTTGTCGACATAATTTCTCTGAGTCGACACATTATTACTGAATGTGTCGACACATTCTTACTTAGCCAATTTCTGTAACTTCAATGTGTCCTTTTTTTTAACACTTGATTAGGTTGTTATTACTTTACTTACTTATATATCACTTCAATAGCATTGTTAATGATTTTGTTAATACATTAATCAATGTTTAACATACCTAATTCAATTTTGAATTTATTGAATTTGGTTTCATCTAAAGGCTTAGTAAATACATCTGCTATTTGATAATCTGTTTTTACAAATTCCAATGAGATGTCTCCTTTTTCTACATGTTCTCTAAGAAAATGATATTTGATTTCTATATGCTTAGT
Organism: Platanthera zijinensis; assembly: GCA_039513925.1. Lineage (NCBI taxonomy): Eukaryota > Viridiplantae > Streptophyta > Magnoliopsida > Asparagales > Orchidaceae > Platanthera > Platanthera zijinensis. Next base: position 13,159,217 of record CM077098.1, read on the forward strand.
TCTACTATGAGAAACTGGATTATTAGCAATAGAAATAGCACTCTTAGAATCACATAAAAGGGTGTTCTACTTACCTGAATACCATAATCCTTAAGCTGATGCTGCATCCATAATAGCTGTGCACAGCAGCTTCCAGCAGCAATATACTCTGACTCAGCTGTGGAAATTGCCACACTAGTCTGCTTTTTAACTACTCCAAGATATTAGTCTTCCTCCCAGGAATTGACAAGTACCTGTAGTACTCTTTCTATCCTCTCTACATCCTGCAAAATCTGCATCTGAATAGCCTATTAGTTGAAAATCTCTATTCCTAGGGTACCAAAGACCTAGAGTAGGAGTGCCCTTTAGATATCTCAGAATCCTTTTGACTGCAGTATAATGAGATTCTTTAGGGCAGGCTTGGTACCTAGCACAGACACATGTTGCATACATAATGTCAGGTCTACTAGCAGTGAGATATAGTAGAGACCCAACTATTCCTCTATACAATGATTCATCAACAGGTTTACCTGCCTCATCTTTGCATATTGGCATACTTGTTCCCATAGGAGTTCTCATGGAGGAGGATGACTCCATACCATATTTCTTAATTAATTCCTTGGTGAACTTAGACTGGGATATGGACAATCCATCATCAGTCTGTCTTACTTGGAGTCCCAAGAAGAACTTAAGTTCTCCCATACTGCTCATCTCAAACTTCCCTTGCATAAGTTTGGCAAACTTTTTACAAAGGTTGTTTTCAGTAGATCCAAAGATTATGTCATCAACATAGATCTGGACTAAGATGATCTTTCCTTTGGATTCCCTAAGGAATAGAGTTTTGTCTATCTTTCCTCTTGAGAATTTATTCTCAATGAGGAAGGTAGACAGGGTTTCATACCAAGCCCTTGGAGCTTGTTTTAACCCATACAAAGCTTTCCTAAGCTTATACACAGAATCAGGTTTAAGAGGATCTACAAAACCTGATGGCTGCTCTACATATACTTCTTCTTTAAGATCACCATTCAGAAATGCTGACTTCACATCCATCTGGTATACTTTGAAGTCTTGGTAGGCTGCATAGGCAAGGAACATTCTGATTGCCTCCAGCCTTGCTACTGGAGCAAAGGTTTGATCAAAGTCAATCCCTTCTTCCTGCCTGTATCCTTTTGCAACCAATCTTGCTTTATTCTTTACTATTATTCCACTTTCATCTAGCTTGTTCCTATAGATCCACTTAGTTCCAATTATGTTGTGGCCTCTTGGTTTAGGAACAAGCTCCCAGACTTTGCACCTTCTAAATTGATTCAGCTCCTCTTGCATAGCATCAATCCAGTGCTGGTCTTGGATAGCTTCTTCAAACTTCTTAGGTTCCATTTGGGACAAGAAACTAGAATGCAAAACTGTGCTTTGATTTCTGCTTCTAGTTTGCACTCCTTGTCTTGGATCACCAATTATCTGATCAGTAGGATGATCTCTTAGATATCTTATAGCTGGAGGTAGATTCCCTTCAGGTTGTGCATCTCCAGCTTCTTCATTCTGCTGTTCCTCTTGGTTTTCATCAGCTTCCATTATCTCTTGTACTCCCCCTGGACAGCAGCCTTCATTTTCCAATGCTCCCTCTTCCTTTGAAGCTTCAGCAATGGAGAGCTTGTCCATCTTCTTGCTTATACCTGTTGAGTCATTTGATCTACAAGACAACTCACAATTGATTAATCTTGTTTCATCAAATACAACATGCACAGATTCTTCAACAACTTGAGTAGTTAAGTTGAAGACTCTATAGGCCTTACTATTTGTGCTGTACCCAACAAATATCCCATCCTGGGATTTGGCAGCAAACTTAGTCAAATATGACTTGCCATTGTTAAGTATATAGCATTTGCAACCAAAGATCCTAAAATAGGATAGGTTTGGTTTTCTGCCTTTCACAATCTCATAGGGAGTCTTTCTGTGGCCTTTGGTGATAGAAGCCCTATTGATGACATGACAAGCAGTGTTAACTGCCTCAGCCCAAAAATATTCTGGGAGAGAGGTGTCACTCAATAGAGTTCTACCAGCTTCAATTAATGTTCTATTCTTTCTTTCAGCAATACCATTTTGCTGAGGTGTTCTAGGTGAGGAGAACTCTTGGAAAATCCCAAAGTCTATACACAAGTTTGTTATGCTTTCAGATTGAAACTCAGTACCATGGTCACTTCTAATTTTGACCACTGTACTATTCAGTTCATTCTGAATTTGCTTTACAAAATTAAATAATACACTTGGGGTTTCAGATTTTTGTCTCAGAAAGAACACCCATGTAAATCTAGAATAGTCATCTACAACCACTAGAGTGTAGACCTTCCTACCTAGACTGTGAACTGGCATAGGACCAAAAAGATCCATATGCAAGAGGTATAAGCACCTCACAGAATCCTTGTTTTCAAGGCTTTGAAATGAGGTTTTTGTCTGCTTGCCCTTTTGACAAGCTGAGCATACCCCTTCCTTTATACACTTAACTTGAGGCCCATTCCTCACTAGTTCTTTACTAAAGAGTTGGCCAATTGTCTTGTAGTTTAGATGAGCCAATCTCTTGTGCCACTTAACACAATGAGAAGCATTGTCATCAGCTACAAGACAAATGGGGGATGCCTTATTCTCACATTCAAAATTAAGGCAATACACATTTCTCTTCCTATACCCAGTCAATATGATCTCTTGATCACTTGACCTTTTGATATGACATCCATCCTTACCAAATGAAATGTCATATCCTAGATCACTCAGCTGGCTTATGCTTATTAGATTATGTTTCAAACCTTTTACATAGGCCACTTGGGTGATAGTAATTAGGTTTGAAGAGATGTTACCAAATCCTTTGATGACTCCTTTTTCAGATCCACCAAAGATCACTTTATGTCCATCTTTGACAGATGAATACTCCTTCAGCAGCCCCTTTGTTCCAGTCATGTGCCTGGAACAACCACTATCCAAGTACCATATAGGGGCATGGTAACTTGGATTCACCTGCAATACAGAATTACTTACCCTTAGAACCCAAGTAAGTCTTGGGTCCTTGGTTCAGGTTAGCCTTAATAAAGTTATCATAACCTCTTCTAACAGGTAGACTCTTATTCTTTATAACACTTGTGTTATACCAGCAGTCCAATGCAAAATGACCCCTCTTGCCACAGCACCAACATTCAAACTTATTGTATCTAGATCTAGATACATCCTTGTCAGAAGCATTTCTGTTCATTGCTGGTGCTGTTGCAACTTCACCTACTGATTTCTTAAAACCATAGGGTTTATGACCATAGGTAGGCCTGCTTGCCTTAACACCCTTGTTCTTCAGAACATTTGTCTTAATATGATCCTGAATGTCTTCATGATCATATATGTTAGAAGGCACTTTCTCCTTACCAAACCTTATGGGGACTGAAAGGTTTAGTGGCTGAATAGGGGCTTTGCCTTTCCTCTTGAATCTGCCAGCCCTGGAGTTACCCTTAAATCCTAATCCAGCCTTACCCTTCTGAGTGACAAATTCATCTATCAAGGGTAAGACAGATTTTGGCTTAGAGTAACTAGCCACTAAATCCCTTTCAATTCTAAGTCTGTCCTCCAGACTCTTTACTTGATCATTAGTATAATTAATTGTGCCCATCTGAATAATAGTTATATTCTTCAGCTTGGCAATTTCAGCTAACTTTTGATCAAGGACTTTTTCTAACTCAGTTGTTGCAACCCTTAGATCAGCAATTTCCTGAGCCTGTGATTTAACCAGGTTCTTGCTTTTCTTAAGGGCCTGCAACAGGTCCCCATACTTGTCTATCAATTGATAGACATCTCCTTCAGATCCAGATGCATCTTCATCACTTGATGCAGATGTAGCTGATTCTTCACTTGTATTACAAACAGATGTACAAGAAGGACAGTTTACCTCATTAGAACCAAACTGATTCTGGCATAGGTCCTCTTCTGATCTTGTCATCAAACCCATGCATTGATGTTCATTGATGGAGTCTAGCAACTGCATAAACTCCTCTTCCTCAGATGCAGCATATAATCCAATATATGCTTCAGCTTCAGATCCTGATTCTGAAGTTGACTGGTCTGACAGACTTTTATCTTTCTTTGCTACAAAGGATTTCTCCTTCTTGCCTTTCTGATAAGTCTTCTTCATTTCTGAAGATTCCTTCCTTTTGTCAGGACAATCAGCCACTACATGTCCAGGCCTATTGCAACAATAGCAGACAATCTTTGAAGTAGTGGCTTTGCTGGGCTTTGACCTGCTTTTCTCTTTCCTTGATGACCTTCTCTTCTGATAATAGTCATCTACTTGCTGTGATGAGGAAGGCCTAGACTTCCATTGCTTCTTTTTCAAGAACCTTTGAAATTGCCTAGTGAATGCAGCAAAGTCTGCATCTGAATCACAGCTGACTGAACCCTTATCTGAATTTTCAGAACTACCTTCTTCAACTTCCTTAGGAGGAGATGGTGATTTCCTCCTATTCTTTCTAGTGGCTTCAGCATTAAATGCCACAGTCTTTTCTCTATGCTCTCCTCTTGAGTTTCTTTCCTCCTCCTTCCTTACCATAAGTTGCATTTCATAGGATAGCAACTTTCCAAACAGAGTTGGAGGAGATATCTCTGCCAATTTTGCCACTTCTCTTATGGCACAGATCTTTGTATCCCAATCCTTTGATAAGGATCTTAAGAATTTGTCATTCAGTTCATAGGTACTGAAGACTCTTCCATAGGATATTAGCTCATTCACAATTCTATAGAATTTCTTATAGCACTCAGTTATGCTATCAGATTTTCCTTGTCTAAAACTTTCATACTCCTGATTTAGCATAGATTTTCTGTCCAGCCTTACTTCTTCAGATCCCTCCATGTAGACAATCAATGTGTCCCACATCTCCTTGGAGGTCTTGCAGTGAATCAGATTCTGAAATGTTGAATCATCTATGGCACTGACAATGATGTTCTGTGCCCTTTTGTCCATGGTTGCCAAGATGATTTCATCCTTGGTCATTTCAGAATAAGTCTTTGGTGTTTGGATATTTGCATCAAGAACAGATATCTTCATTGGTATGAAGGGGCCTTCCTGTACTGTGATGTAAATCCTTGGGTCAGATGCTTCCATAAACAATCTGACTCTTTCTTTCCAGATCCCAAAGATTTCCTTCTTGCATATGGGTAATTTCATTGACCCTAGCTCCTTATGATTCTCTCCAGAACCCATCTTCTTGATTCTTGAATCTGCCTATCAGATCTACCTCAGACTGTTAAGTCCTTTTTGAGGAACCTCCCTCTGATACCACTTGATAGTTTAACTTTCAAGGCAGCCTAAACACCTAGAGGGGGGGGGGGTGAATAGGTTCTGCTTCTCTTTCTAAAACTTCTAGGCAGAATTCAATTTAATAACTAATATAATAAACACAGCAATCACAGAAAACAAAACATCACAGATTGCACTATGTTTTATAGTGGTTCCCCAAGGTCTGGGTACATCCACTTTCCCCCTTCACCTATCTAGCAGTATGCTAGATTCGGCCAAACTTCCACTTATCTCAGATCAATAGATCTTACAACTCAGAACCCAACTGGTTCCTACAACTCAGGCACAACTGCCCTACCTCAGCCTTGCCCCAAGGCCTACAACTCAGAGAATATCCTTCTCCTACACTCAGGCAAACAGCCCTACCACTCAGAGTTCAACACTCTTACACTCAGCCTTTATAACATAGACTTACAACTCAGATCTGTATAAACAGATCCTACAGAAATATAGAAAAGATTGTTTTAATTTTCTTGCCAAAGTTGAGAGAGAAAAGGCAATGACAATTCTTGATCAGCTGATGCAATCAACTGTTTCTTAGCCTTCTTCAAAGCTTCTTGAAAATGTACTTAGCTGAGTTGATTCCAAAAAGCTTCTTGAGAATCCACTGGTGGATTCTTTCTTCTTCTTCAAATTCTGACTTGATCTCTCTCTATCAGAACTTTGAATGATTCTTCTGAATTCTGATTAGAACTCTTCTTAGATCTATCCTTAGATAGTCTTCTTAGATCTCCCGGAGAAGATCTTCTTAAGTGCCTAGCACTTTCTTGAAATGAGTAGAATTGTAATCCTTCTCCACTTTCTGATCCAATGTATTTCAAAAGGTCAGTTCTATATGTTGTTGATTGATTTTCTCCTTCTGAATCTGTCTATTTATAGACATTCTTCATGGTAACCGGCTGATCCGGTTTCTAACCGTTTTCTGACAAGTCTGACAGCTTCAGTTAACCGGTGGTAACCCACAGCTGTCAAGTCTTCAATCAAGTCCTGTGCCTTAGTCTTGAATCACAAGTTGTTGAAACAATCTGTTAGAAAGTGTCGAGACCATCTGTCTATCTGTGTCGACATAATTGACTTTGGTGTCGACACAGTCCTCAGTGATGTCGACTAAGTTGCCTTTGAGTCGACACAGCTTCTTCTGCAAATAATTTGATCTTGACTCTCCAGTGTGTCGACACAAGTCCTGTGTGTCGACACAGTTGTTGTAGAATCATAACTTTAGTAAGTGTCGACTTAGCCTTCAGGTGTCGACACATTCATTTTTTTTAACTCTGCTATAATGTGTCGACTAAATCACAATGTGTCGACACATTCTGCTGGTGTCGACAAACTTGAGGTCGACTATTTTCTTCTGTGTCGACACATTCAGATGATGTCGACAATCTTGAGATCGACTATACTCTTCTGTGTTCGACACATTCTCCCAATGTTGAGGTCGACGCTTTTCTTCTGTGTCGACACAATTTCCCAGTGTTGTGTCGACTCTTTTCTTCTGTGTCGACACAATTTCCCAGTGTTGTGTCGACTCTTTTTCTGTGTCGACACAAATTCCCGGTGTTGTGTCGACTTACTTCTTCTGTGTCGACACTTTTTCCCAGTGTAGTTGTAGACTAACTGCTATGTGTCGACACTGCTTCCCAGTGTTGTGTCGACTATTTTCTTCTGTGTGTCGACACTGCTTCCTTTGTGTCGACACTTGGACTTAGAATTTTTCTGCATACTTTATCAATTCTCCACCTGCACATGTCAACTTAAAACAACATCAAATACACCTTGATGTATATCATTGAGCTAAGTTGGGCTTCTTCAAATCAGGTACACATTTTCCAATGTACCCAACATCCAGCTGATGAAAATACTTATGAAAGTCTAGAGCTTGATCCTAATTTCAAAATGGCTAGACTTCTAGAATTAGTGGGAGCTGCTCAAATTAGAAAAGCTAAAGCTGAAGGTCAAGATATCTCAGGATTATCTACAATGTCAAAGTACAGACAGAAAGAATTGGATAGGTTCCAAGTTAGTTCATAAGTTTTTGATGCTTCAAAGTACATGGAAAGACATCCTGAAGCTGTTCTGTCTAAAGCTGGAGAACAAAAGATTATTGGAGAGCAGGACTTGAAGTTATCTAAGGAGGATGCATATGATCCTCAGAGAAAAATCATTTTCTCTCCTGCTGCTTCTATTCCCCCTCCAGATTCTGTTAATAAATTATTGTGACATTTTTTTTGATTATCTGATTTATTCAAATATGTTTGATGATATATCTATTGATGCTTCTTTATCTGTTTGTATTAGATTCTTTGTTGTTTGAGTGACATCACCCAAATAGGGGGAGATTGTTGGTTCCCTAGTTTTGATTTTGGCAATGTCATCTCAATTAGGCTTAATTGACCCAAGAATTATCTGTTGTCAATGGTTAGACTAAAGGTTAGTCTACCTTAGGTTAGTTGAGAAAGGATAGAAATGAAAATTGGTTAAGTATACATGTGTTCGACGATAGTCGAACCTTGCTCGACGATCTTCGATTGCTGACCGACGATCTCAGAGTTATATGAACTCTGAAGTGGGCTCGACGATCTTCTTATTCAGATCGAAGATCGTGTAGCCTTGGTCGACGATCTCTGTTAAGACAGTTTTTCTTCAGGTCGACGATCTGCTTGTTCAGATCGACGATCTTCGATCTATGGTCGATGAATTATATCTATCGTTATCAATATTCATTTCATTTGATCCCTTGTTTATTTCCTCTTGTTTAAGACATATTTTGATAGTTTTACTTTCAAGACCACCTAAACACCTAAAGAGGGGGTGGGGTGGGTGAATAGGTTCTAATACTTTTTTTAACTTAAGGCAAAATATAACTATAGTTCTTTGTGTAAATCAGATATTTCTATAGCTAACACAACACAACAATCACAATCATACACACATCACAGATTGCACACAGATTTATAGTGGTTCTCCAAGGTTTGGGTACATCCACTTTCCCCCTTCACATATCTAGCAGTGTGCTAGATTCGGCCTAACTTCTTCCTTTATCTCAGATCATCAGATTCTACAGCTCAGAACCTTGAAAGGTTCCTACAACTCAGAACCCTATAAGGTTCCTACAACTCAGGCTAACAAGCCCTACCTCAGCCTTGCCACAAGGCCTACAACTCAGAGAATACCTTCTCCTACAACTCATGCATAAACAACCCTACCACTCAGAGAACAAATCTCCAACACTCAGCCTTTATAAAACAAGCTTACAACTCAGATCTATGAATAGATCCTACGGAAATTGTTAAGGAATTTTATATACTCTTACCAATGTTGAGAGAGAAGGGATAAGAACTTTCTTGATCAGCTTCTTGAAGAGGCTGATGGCTAAAATCAACTTGATCTTAGCTTTCTTCAAAGCTTCTTAAATCTGAACTTAGTTGGGTTGATTTCATTTGAATATAACTGGCTGGCAGCTTCCTCCTTAGATTCTATAAATAGATCTGAATCTTCTGTACAGATTAGTTCAGTATCTGCTTCTTAAGAGACCTGTGAATGTCTCCTTCTTGACTTCAAATAGCTGGATCTCTCTCTCTCTCTCCAAACTATTGAAGTTACTTCTAAATTCTTGATTGAATTCAACTTAGACTGAATCTGAGTGGATGATCACTTCAGAATGTCTTCTTAGATCTTCTCACGAAGATCTTTTTCTTTGTGACTTGTACTTTCTTGATCAGAGATCAATCTCTAATTGTGTTAGTTATGACAATAATAATTCTTCTCCTTCTTCTGAATCCATCTATTTATTGACTTCATCCATGGTAATTGGCTGATCCGGTTTATATCTAACTTCTGACAAGTCTGACAGCTTCAGTAAACCTGTTGTAACTCACAACTATCAAGTCTTCAAACAGTTCTTGAGCCTTTGACTTTGTCAGTAAAGCGTCGAGACTGACTGTCATAAAGTGTCGAGACCATCTGTCAATATGTGTCGAAATAAGTGACTTAAGTGTCGACATAGCCTTTGGTGATGTCGACATAGCTGCCTTGATGTCGACACAGCTTCTTGACACTGCATCTTGAGAATGTGTCGACACTTATTATTTGTGTCGACACAAACATTTCACCATTCAGCAGCAATCAACTTGGTCTAGAATCAGCTGTGTGTCGACACAAGTCCTGTGTGTTGACACAGTTGATGTAGACTCAGAACATAGCGTGTGTCGACACTGCCTCCAGGTGTCGACATAGTTGTTGTCGACTCTGCATCTATGTGTCGAAACAGCCTCCCAGTGTCGACACAGTCGATGTCGACTATAATCTTCTGTGTGTCGACACAGCCTCCCAGTGTCGACACAAACTCACTGAAGTGTCGACACAACCATTTCCAAGTGTTGACACAATCTTATTGAAGCGTCGACACAGCTTCCTCAGGTGTCGACATATGGACTTAGAATATTTTTTCCTGCATTCTAGCACATTCTTAACCTTCACATATAAACTCAAAATAACATCAAATACACCTTAATGTATATCATTGAGCTAAGTGAGGCTTCTCCAAATCAGGTACACATTTTCCAATGTACCCAACATATTTTATTTAGGATATTCTGCTTAATTTAATGCTTATACTCTTTTGCTTATTTGCAATACTCCTTATGCATTAATTAAGAGTTTTGACAGAATAAAGCCGTTTGTTTTATTAGAGGAAATCGTGGATTCTTTACAGCTGTAATATAGTCGTTAGGCTTTGTTTCCTGTGCCAATTTGTAAAATCAAATTGATAGGATATTTTTGATATCCTTAAATCCTTTTTGGGAATGACAGAAAAGAATTTAGCTGCAGTTTCCTTATTTGATTTATTGTATTATTTGGAAAGTCTTTTAAGTCCAGGGCTCGAGGTAATTTTAAAAGAAGAAAGGTCTCTATATTAGCAGTGCAGTCGGCTGAATTCAACATATATACAACCCAGAATATTCTAACAAGAGACACAGAACTAGAACTCTCAAGAGAAAGAAAAGTTCTTCTTCTTCTTCCCGAGTTCATCCTGTCTTTAGGAAAACCAATACTCAGAGTTCAAGCCTTCAAGAAGAAGAACCTTCCCAGATTGCTAAACATCATTGCTGTAAACCTCCCAGATTGCAAAAGCTGCTGAAGAAGAACATTCATCAAAATCTTGAGTCTTCTTCAAGGCTGCATCAGAAAGACATTCAAAGCAATCTGAAGTTCCTGCACCCTGAAGTAAAGCTACTTCCTGGACATTCTCTAAGCCAGGGGAGCTTTGATTTTCTCAGAGCAATCCACTAGCTTATCTGAACTCAGAGAAGACACTTTTAATTCTTCTTTTAACCTCCTTATAAAAGGGTTTTTTTACTCCCTTCAAAAGTGAACTATTGGTGGCAGGGCACCTGATCAAAAACCTGTGTGTTTGGTTTTTGGGCACCTGATCAAAAGCCTAAAGGGTCTTGAGATCTACCTGAAGCAGATCTATTAGTGGCAGGGCACCTGATCAAAAACCTGTAGTGGATTCCTACTAGGGTGGTAGAAGAGTGGATGTACCCAATTGGGGAACCACTATAAAGCTCATGCGTTGTCTGGTTGCTTATTTTAATTAATGCTCTGTGGCTGTGATAGTTTTAACTAGGTTGCTAGTTGTTGTGTTAGGATAAAAGCTCAACTGAAACTTCAGTGAGCTTCTCCTTTATTCACTACACTCTATTAGGCTATAGGTTTAAAGCTTTTATCTTTCTATTCTGCAAATATCTCGAAGAGAAGTGTTTAGAGTCTCCTTCTTTTTCAATACTCTATTCACCCCCCTCTCTAGAGTAGTATGTATCTTATCCCCTCACTTTCACGTTGTCCACTTCAAATTTACCTGCAGGTTTGTTTGGGCGGGACCTAGGCACATTCCACTGATATGTGTTCATGGCCATGTCCTCGAAAAGCTCAAGAGCTGCTTTCGGGGTTTTGTGGTTTAAGGTACCACTAGAAGCTGCGTTTATCATTTGCTTTATGCTTTGATTTAGCCCATTATAAAATGTCTGCACTTGCAACCATACAGGCAGTGCATTATGGGGCATCGTCTTAAGAGTTCTTTAAATCTTTCCCAGGTTTCATACAAGGTTTTAAAATCTATTTGTCCAAAGGCAGAAATATCATTCCTAAGTTTTGCGATTTTAGCTGGCGGAAAATACTTCGCCAGAAATTTTTTAGTTAGTTGATCCCAGGTGGTGATACTATATTTTGGTAGAGTTTTTAGCCATTGCTTAGCCATGGTTCTTAGGGAGAAAGGGAAGAGTCTTAGCCTAATAAACACATTTGTAACACCATTGATTTTAAAGGTGTCACAAATCTCAAGAAAGCTATCTATATGCGCGTTCAAATCTTCATCTTGAAGTCTGTCATATTGCATATACTACTGCACCATTTGAATTATGCTAGGCTTAATTTCAAAATTATTATTAGCTATAGTAGGGCGAACTATGCTTGATTTTGTACCCTCTAGATTTGGCTGTGCATAATAGGACATAGGCCTATGCAGGGCTTCCTCTACGATGGGCTCTTCCATTCTTAATGTAGAAAATGACTCGGAATCCTCAACCGATATTTGGAGAGTAGGGCCTTTAAATCGCAATCTTCTTCGAAGAGTACGCTCAATTTCATGGTCCAAATCCAAAATAACCGACAGATTTCCACGGGTCATGCACTAGAAGAAGAGAAGATAAAGGAGGAGACAAAAAAACTAGAAAAAAGAGTTAAAATTGTTTTGAAATAGATTTTTTGTAATGTTTTAACTCCCTAACTTCCCAAGGGCTACCCGATAAAGGGTTTGCAAGGTACTAGACAAGATAGTGGTATTTAAGCCACATTGCCCTTTTCGAGAGAGTTAGGTGGTGTAGAAAAATTGTGATGCGGGTTTCTATTAAGAGCGTTAATATTTTTTTGAATTTTTAATTTTTATGAAAGAGGGTAAGAAAGAGAAGTGATAAGAGTAATAGGTTCGTGATTTCGAATTATCAACAAAAGTTGTTCCCCGACAATGGCGCCAAAAACTTGGTGCCTACTAATCGTGAAGAGAATAAAACTAAACTAGCAATCCATCTAGGCAAGTATACCTATCAAATTGCAGCTAGGGACACAAGTGTCGTATTAAAATCAGGGAAATATTGAGTAATCTTACTCACACGAAGACTATTATCTTATCAAAAGAACTTTTTTAGGGTTGTTTAACTAAAAGACTAACAGAAGAAAACTACTTGCAATTAAGTAAAGATCTACTAAAAGCGATTACAAGCACTCGATCGAGAATCACCTCGGCAAAAGTTGATTAAAGATGCGATAATAAACCTAAGCTTAATAGGGTAAAGGACCTTGACCGTGGAGGTTCCCAAAGCTTGAACACGGTTCTCTCGAAGTCGTGTCCAACTGAGTTTAGGAAGGTCCGACCGAACTCTCGTCCAAATCGGTGACCTAAAACTTGCTTTAAGCGGTGAAACCCCACTATTAGAATTCACTCCAATCCGAGAGATTTAACTTCTGCCTCTATCGAGGGATGCGTGCAACTCTCTTTACTCTTGAGTGTTCACTTAAAACTACGAGCATCTCGACTAGCTAAGAGTGAAAACAAAGATGGAAATTATATATCGATGATATAACTCCAAACATGAATTATCAAGAGTAAGTCGAAGGCTTAAACCCTAAAAAGAAAAAGTAAACTTAAAGCATCATAACTTAATCAACTCGAACCTCGGATCATCAAGATTGAGTACAAGGAGGATTAGTTAATCATGGAGAAGTGGAGGAAGAGAAATGGGTAGAAGAACATTATGAAAACAAAGAAGAAGGGCACTTTATATTAATGTTAAAAGAGAGCTACAACTTGGAAATTAAAGATTACAAGTGCATGGAAATTAAAAATCTAGGCTAGCATTAACATTAAGCTACTAAAGAAATTACAAAAGCTATTACAAAAGGGGTACACTAAGCTTAGAATTAGGAAAAGCTTAAAATGAGAAAGAGAGAGAGGAAGAACACTAAAAAAACTTCAAGAAATAAAAGGGCAGCACCTCCCCTTTCAACCTACTGCTTGCTGGACATAAGGGGGAGCCACTGAATTTATAGAATTTTTCTCTGGGTCGGTCACGACCGCTGTCATGCCCAGGGAGGGCGTGTTAGGGGGGCGTGTCAGGTACAGGGTTGACCTCGGGTGCTAGATTCTGGGGGGAATGATGATTGCTTTTGTACGGTTGTTGACACGCCCAGGGACACACTCGTGTAGGGGGCCGGGGCATGTAAGGCACGTCACATCAAAATCATTGGTCGAAAATCCATCAATCATCGAAAAGGTGGTACACGCCAAGTGAAACGCCCGTATAGGGGTGGGGGGGCATGTCAGTACTATTGAAGTGCAGTAATGAAAAATCTTTAATTGTGGCAGCAGGCTTCGGGATGAGGGTGACACGCCCAAGGGGCGTGTCAGGTGTTTTTTTCGGGATCTGGCTTCTAGCGGCAAACTTCCTCGGGATCGGGTGACATGCCTAGGAAGGGCGTGTTAGGGGGGTGTCAGGTCATTTTTGGCCAAATACTGTGAAAACCTGCAAAGAGAGAAGAAAACATTAGTGGTAATAATTTTTATAAAAGGAGGTCAACATATAAGCTTAAATGACATGATTTGTGAATTAAAACCCTGAAAATACCCTAATAGTTTAGACTATAAAATGTACTATCAGTTTTCAGGAGGTTTAGTTCAGTTCCATCTCCGTTCTCTAGAGGTTTAGTTTGGGGCTTCACCCATTAATCCAGTCTAATAATAATTTTGTTGCATCCTTTATCGTTGTGGCTTAATCAGTCATGAATGAGTTATTGAGGGTTACATCTTTATTATTCGTCGAGCATGAATGCTTGCATTTGCATTTTTCAAACTTGCCCGAGTTACTTTGAGAGCATTATAACGGATAAAGATGAGGCGCTCAGTGGTTCCAAAAAAATCTTGGAATACTCAGAACTTGGGCATTTTCTTCAGACACTCTCACCGATAAAATAATTTGGACCTATTATTAAACACAAAAGGGTGGTCACGCGCTTAAATTTTTATTTCGAGAAAATCAGACGTATTGATTTTTGAGTGCGATCCTAGGCTTCATTAATTGAAAAAAGCTTAGTTTTTGTCCAAAGGTTCCCAACTTTTAATACAATCCTTAGGGAGGTCTAAAATAAGCACACAATTTTTCTCAAAATTTCTTGATCAATTTTGGTCCCCTAATTTGGCCAATTAAAACTCATTTGGGTTTTAAAAAATACCAAATTAACTCCAAAAATTTTCAAAATTTTTGGGGAGAAAGCCCTCATTGAGGGGAACAACTTTCTTGTTCAACACTTTTAACTTAGGAGCCTAGATTTTTTTATAAAAAATTATACAAAATCTAGTTTAAATAATGGTCTACATATAGTAGATCAAACTGATCCCGCGGCTGACAGCGAGCTGGATAGGAAAATTGATCAACACTTCCCCACAGCGGATCGGCCACGAATCTACTGTGGGGGGCACAGAAGATTATGCAGGGGGGAATTGAGGTAATCTCCGCCGCCCATCTCATCACCGAGAATGGGCGACAGTGATTCACCTCGTTGGTGAAGAAGAAGGTGGTATCCCTCTTCCACTGTCGGCTGGCCACTGCTGGGCATTGGTACCACCCCAGGTCAACTTGAAGGGGGCCAGCAATCTTCTGGGCGGTGGACCGGCAGCCTGCCGCCGCCAGCCACCGCAAAAAATATGAAACCGAGAGCAGGGTGGCGTGTGGCTCTGCTCCCAGCGCTACCGCTCCACCCCGCCTCTCTAGTGAATACCAAGTCCACGAAACCACCCATGACCAGTGCACCAAGGGTAGAGCTCCTCTATGATGGTGGCCCGACGGTCTATCGCCGTTGGCTGCCGCTAGAGTAAAAACTGAGGAATTCTCTGTTTCTCAGGTGCCACCGGAGCGGTGCTTTCCGGCGGCACCCCAGCCTTCCACCACCGGGGAAAGGTACCCTCAGTAGACTAGACCTTCCACATCACCACCATTGGCATGGGGAGAGGGTAGCTTCCTACGACCACCAACCGACCTAGAGCATGAGTCGGGTGGTGCCAGCGGTGCTCCGGCCGCCGGGAGGCCCATGCAGGATGTCCACAAGGTTTAAAAGGGAGAAGTGTGAAGGTTCCACCTGTGCGGAGGGGGCTTGGGAGGATCCCTACTGAGCCGCCTTTGGAGGTGGTGGTGGATCTCAGGTGGTGAAAATTTTTCGGTGGGGGTTGCTCCAATGAGGGGGGGGGGAGGGCTCACCAGGGATGTGAGGAGTTGGGGAGGGCGAGAAGGCTATAAATAGCCAAGGGAGGGGGTATCCTCCCCTCCCTTATTGGTGTGGGATAAATCCCTCTTAGGGAGGGATTAATCACCACATCCAACTGTCTATGGATACCTGGAGGTTGACCCCTTTCACTGCATGGGGAAGGGGGATGGAGCAAAGGCCTAAAGGGCCTTGGGCTTAGGCTTGGTAGTGAGGAAGAGGGGAGTTAGGCCAACCTTGTGTGGACTAATTTTGGAGGCGCAAGGGTATGGGGGTAGGGCCTTAACCATCCATGAAGAGGAGGTGTGCACCTCCTTAAGAAAATTTCCAAAAATTAGTTTTTCGCGGGGGGGGGGGGGGGGGGGGGTTGACCAAAGTCAACCCTAAGGTAGGTCCCACTTGCTAGTCAAAGTCAAAATAGGTCCATACCATTGGGATTTGGGTCAAAGTTTGGGTGTCGTGTCATAATTTCTCTGCGCATGCTTTTCGGTGCACAATTATGCTTAATTTGACCACGGGTTAACCACCGATCACTGAAATTGACCGAGACGAACTCAGTTGACTTCTTATTGACCATACAGGTTCAATGCCACTGATCGGGGTCGAATTGGAGTTCATTTGCTAAATATCCAAAATATGTGCATCGTAACGTGCCAAAATGGTCAAAATGCTTATATTCTTCATTAGACTTCGGATTGTGATGCAATGAGTTCCAATGGGTTCGTATTGACTATACGAAGCCATAGGAGCTGACAGAACTCAAATCAGAGTTCTCTAGATCATTATCTAAAAATCTCGTTTTTGCAACGTTCTACTAGTAGCAGACATATCCACCATATGACCTCGGAATTCAACTGAACGAGTTCCAACTCACACGTATTGACTATACAAGACCACATGAACTGACATAAATCAAATCAGAGTTCTCTTGCTCTATATACCCTGCCTAGGGTTACCTCCTACCCGGGTGTGGGTCGTGGGTAGAGGTTCGGGTCACTTTTATTGGACCCACTAGGGTTCTGGTGGCCCAATAAAAGTCGGGATGTTACAATCCAATAAAAATAAAATGATTTTCATCCCGGAAAATTTGCTTAAAGTGGGGGGGGGGGAAAGATAACATACATGGAGAAAGAGTTCCGGGTATTTTTCTCGGACGAGCGCTTCAGGTTCCCAAGTATACTCGTCTCATTTGTGATTTGACCATAATATTTTGACCATCAAAATGGTCTTGTTACGCAGATTCTTCACTTTATGATCTACTATCCTGACTGGTTCGAGCTGGGTGGATCTATCGGACTGTAGTTGCACTGGTGGTGTAGGCAGATGCTGTTTTGGTTGCCGGAGGACTTGTCTCAAGGATGAGACATGAAACACATCATGAAGATTTTCCAATTTTGGGGCAGGGCTAATCGATAGGCAACGAGGCCAACATGCTCTATCACCTGATAGGGGCCCAAGTAACGGGGATCTAGCATTTTCTATTTCCTTAACCGGGAGATACCATTCATGGGCTTGATTTTTAAGAACACCATTTCCCCTGCGCTAAACTCCACCAGTCAGTGTCGTACATCATAATATTTGGCTTGTTGATACTGTGCTTCCCACATTCGCTCCTGGATTAGCCATATTGCTATCGTAGTATAATCAATATAAGCTACTCCTAAGGCTTCCGGGTCCTCATCTTGAGCCCATATTAGCAGAGTTTGATAACGTATTCCATACAATGCCTCATATGGGGCCACCTTGATGCTTGACTGATAACTGTTGTTATAAAAAAACTCGGCTAAAGAAAGCAACTGTTCCCATGGCTCGTTGTGCTCTACTATGCAAAGTCAGAGTAGATCCTCCATTTTTTCGGTTTTTCCTTTCCGTCTGTCCATCTATCTGTGGGTGGAAGGTGGTACTGAAGGCCAGCTTGGTCTCTAATTATGCCTGCACTCGCCTCCACTCCTTGGATGTGAAAAGTCCATCACGTTTTGATATAATGGACTTCAACACTCCATGAAAACGAACTACTAATTCTAAGAACTGGCCAGGATGTCCACTCCGTCCCCATGCTGGTTTGGAATGAACCATGCTACCTTGGTAAGCCGATCCACGACGATCCATATAGAGTCATTTCCGGCACATGATCGGGATAAGTCGTGAACAAAGTCCATGGAAATATCCTCAAACTTCCATTCTGGAATCGGTAGGGGCTGTAGCAGGCCTCCTGGATTGCGACATTCATCCTTAAACTTTTGGCAAGTTTGACACTGAGCCACAAAGTTGGTGACGTCTCTTTTAACTTTGGACCAGTAAATAGTCCTGTGCAGATCAATATACATTTTAACCACACCAAGATGGATAGATTACCTCGTCTGGTGTGCTTCTAGAAGGATTTCATCTCAGATTCCCCCAGTAGAGGGAATAAATATACGGTGCCTTAACTGTAAGATCCCATCGTACAGGTTAAACTCCTCCTATGTCTGGTCTTGTAGAGACTGGATGATTGGAGCCACTTCCGGGTCGATCTTCTGGGCTTCTCGTATTCGATCTCGAATATCGCACTGGATTTCCATCCAATAAAGCTGGGCTTGGTATTCTTCTAGATCTCTACGAGTAACAAGAATAATCTCCAAATCCATCAGAGACTAAAACCAATCTCCTAGAATCTGCCCCATCCAGTTTTCGATGATCGAGGGCTGGCGGCTCAGCGCCGTCGGCAACTCTATTAGCTTTCTCGGGGTGGTACTGGAGAGTGGAATCTTAATCACATAGAAATTCCAACCATCGATGCTGTCAGAGGTTCAACTCTTTCTGGGTAAAGATGTATTTGAGGCTCTTATGGTCGGAGAAGATTTTGAACCTTACTTCGTACAGGTAGTGCCTCCAAATCTTGAGGGAAAAAACGATGACGCCTAATTCTAAGTCATGAGCTGCGTAGTTCAGCTCATGTGGCTTTAGTTGGCGAGAAGCGTAAGCCACCACCTTACCGTGCTGTATTAAGATAACTCCTAATACTTTTAGAGACGCATCTGTATATATATGGAATCCTTCAGTTACTTAAGGGATCGCAAGGATTGGGGCAGAAGTTAGCCGTTTCTTTAATTCCTCTAACAAAGCTTCACATTCTGGCATCCACCAGAATGTAACATCCTTCCTTGTGAGGGTGATTAGGGGTAACACAATCTTAGAGAACCCTTCCACGAACTTCGTATAATAACCAGCAAGAATGAGAAAACTTCGAATATCTGCTGCCGACTTAAGCGGCGACCAATTCTGAACAGCTTGGATTTTGTCTTGGTCCACCGCCACTCCATTCTTATTGACGGTATGGCCCAAAAATCCAATCTCTTCTAACCAGAATTCACACTTGATGAATTTGGCAAAGAGAGAGTGTTCTCGAAGTTTAAGTAACACCAACCGCCGATGTCTATAATGATCTGTCTTGGTCTTCGCGTAGATCAAAATGTCATCAATAAAGACAATCACAAAGTGATCCAAAAAGGGCACAAATACCCTATTCATCAGAGCCATAAAAATAGATGGGGCGTTAGTGAGCCCAAAAGGCATTACCATAAACTCATATAGTCCGTAGCGAGAGCTAAAGGCAGTTTTGGGGATATCTTCCTCCCAGACCTGAAGCTGATAATAGCCGGATCTTAGGTCTATCTTTGTGAACACAGATGATCCTTGTAATTTGTTAAACAACTCGTCGATCCTTGGAAGTGGATTCATATTCTGTATAGTAAGATTGTTTAGCTCCCTGTAATATATGCACAAGTGCAGTGTCCCGTCCTTCTTCTTTATGAACAGTATAGGGGATCCCCAGGGCGAGGAACTCGGGTGGACAAATCCAGCATCTATCAATTCTTGAAGCTGGATCTTCAACTCAGATAATTCCTTGGGGGCCATCCGGTAAGGTGATCAGGACACTAGTCGAGCTCCGGACACAAGCTCGATCTTGAAATCAACTTCTTGTTGTAGGGGTAAACCTGGGAGGGACTCCGGAAACACATCCGAAAAATAACGTACCATCGACACCTCATCGAGTACTTGATTCTTATTCTCCATTTTGAAGTAGATAAGAAATACTTCGTCTTTTTGCCGGACTAAACTTATAGTCAGAGTAGGGGTCAAAACGATACGAGAGACGGAGGGTATACTGTCAGCATAATCACCTGTCTGTCTTGGTTCTGAAGCTTGACCTCTCGGGTTGAACGATTTATTTGGGCCTTATGCTCAGCCAACCAATCCATTCTCAGTATGTGGTCGAATCCGGTTATTTCTAGGATCATCGCGTAAATCTTAAATTACACATCCCTTATCACGACCTGGAATGAGCATTTTTCCGTAGACGTCATATCCGATCTGTATAGACAGCCCAAACAAGCGGACGACATTTTCCTTAGACGTAATAAATTCCTGAAGAAGTAAGGAGTAGATATGGACATCATTTAACAAAACATATACCCGATATAGATATATACACATGCTCAAAGGCTAATACATAGGTAGCAATATCAGACGTATCTCTAGTATCTAAGATATATACCTATCACTACATTAGGGGCCGGTCCATGCTTGAGGTCTAAGGCATAAGCCTCAAAGGGTGCTGCTCGGCCCTACTGACCTCTCCTACCAGCTCTAACTTTGCGACCTCTCTGACCCTATCTTCATCCCGCTTGTCCTCCCTGAATTGCTCGTAATCTTAGCCTTCATTCCGCCTGCAGGAAAAAAGCCCTCATGTGTCATGGCTGCTGGCACAGAAAGCAGTTCCCGGCAAAGTGAACATCTCGTCGAGCTACTGACATGGGATGGGGTACTGGAGCTGGCATGGGCTCCTACTGCGA
This sequence comes from Platanthera zijinensis, assembly GCA_039513925.1. Classification (NCBI taxonomy): domain Eukaryota; kingdom Viridiplantae; phylum Streptophyta; class Magnoliopsida; order Asparagales; family Orchidaceae; genus Platanthera; species Platanthera zijinensis. Next base: position 13,179,665 of record CM077098.1, read on the forward strand.
TGCTGGGGGTGCTGGTGGTGCTGGTGGGCGCCTATAAGGCTGTTTGCGTTGTCTCTATCTGCGCTCTCTATCCTGTCTGCGGTGAGCATCTCCTCTATCTCGTCCCTGACCCCTGGGGACCTTGACCTGTCCTCGACGGTACTGGGCCACCATCCTCTAATCTAACTCTAATGCCACGGTGTGAGTTACTATAGTGTGGAAGGTGGAATGAGATACCATAATCAAGTCCTGTCTCAGGTCATCTCTCAAGCCTCGGTAGAAGCGAGTTGCTCTATCTATGTCACTGGCTGCTAGGTTCTTGACAAAATGTGCCAGGTGGATGAACTCCCGCTCGTAGTCTAGCACTGTCCGGTCATCATGAAGGATGTGCAGGAACCTATCCTACAGCACAACTCGGTCGGCATTTGAGATGAAGTGCTCCAGAAAAGCCTTTGAAAACTCCCCCCATAGGATAGTGCTTAACGGTCATCCTCTTAATGTCGAGCGGCTGGCTGCTCTCCACCAGTCTCTAGCATATCCCTCTAATAAGGTCACTACTAGTGACACTACAGCTACTGCCGGGCACATCATTCCTACCAAAAGCTCCTCTACACGCTCACCCACTCCTTTTCCTGCATGATAGTCTCCATGCCTCTGAAGGTGGGAGGCCTTAGCCCCCTGAAAGTCATTAGTAGGTCAGTGGATACCACCAACTACTGTGGTGGTTGGGCCAAAGCCGTTCGGAATGTCGCTAAAATTGCTATCTATGTTTCCTTAAGTCTGTCTCGGCAAACGGTACAGCTACGGGGGCAACCGGCTCTAGAGGTGGGGTGGTAGGGACATATCCTCTGGAGGAGGATCTCTCGTTACTGGACTCCGGTATCTGGAGAAGTAACAGGAAACAAGTGTCAGTATTTTGCAAAAATAGGGGAAATTTGCAAAAGACTAACAAAGCGGAAATGAAGGTGCGTGGGTGTGCTATCGTATAGTCCAGAATCCATAAGCCTCTACACTAGGGTCTACTAGGCTTCCTCTACATGGCTCGTCCCGAACCATAGAATAAAGCGAGGGATGAAGGGATCTGAGACTACTCCATTAGGATGGATCGTGATCGCTCTGATCCATTTATAAGACCCCCCCAAACTTTGCCCGGGTCGGGCCACAGGGGATCTTACTTGCCCAAGACGCCCACCCAGTGCTCCTTAAGGGGTGATAACCCACTACCAAGTACTAGCTGGATGCCTTGCTTAGCTTTAATCACAACATTCACATAACATCATAGAGTTTTGCAGAAGCATTACCATGAAACCACAAAAAATATATACATAAATATATATTTAATAGGAAGTGTAAAAAGTCGTAGCCATAGTTCACATACAAAGCCCGTAGGCTACACAATTTTATAGCTAATCACTCCACTCTCTCAAACTCTGCTAGCCAGCACTCACGTCTCGAAACTCGAGAGACGACGGGGGTGCTTCTGCTCGGGTGGTCCTATCGACTGGGGTGTCGTCCTACAACAACTAATCCATATGGTGCTCAATCTCCTGTGAATGATTATTAAGATAATCGTTAGTCACAGAGCTAAGTGGAATCAAATCTCCCCCCAGATCCATATCCTGGGGACGAACGCACACACCCATTAAATAAGATAGCTGAAGCAAGAGGTGGTTAACATAACATTTCATAAGTAGGCTAGGAGCAATTAAAAGATGTACAACGTGATATAATTGGATTAACATCACTAAATTATATCAGTTATAATTTCGGCTCCACTAGCATAGCAACATTGTAGGTGTTCTAAACTTGAACAAACTTTGCAAGCCTTCAAGTCGCGCACACATCGCAAGAATTCATAGCCTCTCACACAATGCTGGTATTTATAGCCGCCCATAGTACCCTATGTCGGCATAGTAAGGACCGCTTCTTTTTAAGTAGGGTAGTGATCCCCGCAGGCCTCACTGATGTGGTCGTTAGTGACAGTGGCCAGTCCTGCTACTTCTAGGGGTGATCATACTGCACAGCCCAGGCCCTTACGTACAACCCTGTATACTCTTGGATGTGAGTGACATCCGGTGATTCAATATTTTGGCTGACCAACTGAGGAAACCTAATGGGGAAAAATATAACGGCTGGCCACCCATGGTACTTATCTCCCTGTCGCCTTGTGTTGTCAAACTTCCTGCACCGATACGATCATTCTACGGAAGTGACTGACCCGCCACAATTTATCGCAAGCAATTTAAAAGTAAACAAATTTATCAATTTTGCTAGCATGCACCAAGTCTATAATGGTTTGCCCTACTATGCTTTAAATAATTCGGCAAACGACACTTGACTCGACTTTTGATAAGAAGCGTGAGAGCACTTTATTTGGGGCTAACTTATAAGGAACATCTCAACTACTGTTATCCTCGACTTAGGCTCAACCTATCAAATAATTACCTGTTAGGGCAGGACCCGTGCTTAAAATAGTAAATTGTAGAAACAAAAGTGTGGTAATAGAGGTTGCTGTTAGTATACGCTGCAGAATTGAAATGCTGTAATAAAATTTGTCCAATATGAAACTAGAGTAGTACTGAACTGAAAGAACAGAATTGAAAGTAAGTATTAAAAAGAACTTGACCAGTACGAGACTGAAATAGTACCTAAAAACTGAACTGAAATAGGACCATTATGAGACTGGAAATATTACTTGAACTAAAATAAGACCAGTACGAGACTGGAGTACTAAAACAGAAATGCTGAACTGAAATGAACTGGACTAGTACGAGACTGGAAATAATAAAACATAAAGAAATGGGTTAGTAGTCCAATCACTCCATTTTGGAGGCTTCAGTTCCTTCTACGTTCTCAGAGTTTTAGTTTAGTTCTATCTCTGTTCTTAGAAGTTTTAGTTCAGTTCCATCTCCGTTCTCAAGAGGTTTTAGTTCAGTTCCATCTCTGTTTTAAATAGGTTTTAGTTCAGTTCCATCTCTATTCTTAAGAGGTTTAGTTCAGTTCCATCTCCATTCTCAGGAGGTTTAGTTTGGGGCTTCACCCTTTAATCAAGTCTAATGATAATTTTGTTGCATCCTTTATCGTTATGACTTAATCAGTCCTGAAGGAGTTATTGAGGGTTACATCTTTATTATTCGTCGAGCATGAATGCTTGCATTTGCATTTTTCAAACTTGCCCAAGTTACTTTGAGAGCATTATAATGGATAAAGACGAGGCGCTCAGTGGTTCCACAAAACCCCAGAATACTCAGAACTTGGACATTTTCCTCGGATGCTCTCGCCGGTAAATTAATTTGGACCGATTATTAAACACAAAATCATGGTCGCGCGCTTAATTTTTCGTTTTGAGAAAATCGGATGTATAAATTTTTGAGGGCGATCCTAGGCTTTGTTAAATTATAAAAAGCTTTAGTTTTGTCCAAAGGTTCTCAAATTTTAATACAACCCTTAGAGAAGCCTAAAATGAACACACAAGTTTTCTCAAAATTTCTTGATCAATTTTGGGCCCTTAATTTGGCCAATTAAATCTCATTTGGGTTTTTAAAAATACCAAATTAACTCCAAAAATTCTTAAAATTTTTGTGGAGAAAGCCCTCATTGAGGGGAACAACTTTCATATTCCACACGTTCCCCTAGGATCCTATATTGTTTTATAAAAAATTAAACAAAATGTACGACAGTGATTCACCCCGCCGGCGAAGAAGAAGGTGGTAGCCCTCTGCCACCGCCGGCCGACCACTGTTGGGCATCGGTGCCGCCCCTGGTCGACTTGTTGGGGGCCGACAATCTTTTGGGAGATGGTACGACGGCCTACTGCCACCGGCCACTGCTAAAAAAAGTGAAACTGAGAGCAGGGTGGTGGGTGGCTCTGTTCCCAGCACAACTCCGCCACCCTACCTCTCTGGTGACTACCCCGGCCATGAAACCACCCACGGTCAGTGCACCGGGGGTAGAGCTCCTCTCTTGCGGTGGCTTGACGGCCTGTCGCCACAGGAGTAAAAAAAGAGGAATTCTCTATTTCCCGGGTGCCGCCGGAGCAGCGCTTTCCGGCATCACCCCGACCTTACACCACCGGGGAAAGGTACCCCCGGTGGACTAGACCTTCCGCAGCGCCACCACTGGCACGAGGAGTGGGTAGCTTCCAGCAGCCACCACCTGACCTAAAGCATGGGTCGGGTGGTGACGGCGGCGCTCCGGCCGTCGGGAGGCCCATGTAGGACGTCCACAAGGTTTGAAAGGAAGAGGTGAGAAGGTTAGAACTATGTGAAGGGGGCTTGGGAGGATCCCGACCGAGCCGCCATTAGAGATGGTGATGGAGCTCAGGTGGTGAAAATTTTCCGTCAGGGGTAGCTCGGTGGAGGGGGAGAGGGCTCACCAGGGATGTGAGGAGTTAGGGAGGGGGAGAGGGATATAAATAGCCAAGGGAGGGGGTCTCCTTCCCTCCCTTATCGGTGTGGGATTAATCCATCTTAGGGAGGGATTAATCATCACCCTCGAGATGTCCATGGACAGCTGGAGGTTGATCCCTTTTATTGCATGGGGAAGGGGGATAGAGCAAATGCCTAAAGGGACTTGGGCTTGGGATTGGTAGTGAGGAAGAGGGGAGGGGAAGAGGGGAGTTTGGCCTATCATGTATGGAATGATTTTGGAGGCCCAAGGTTAAGGGGGTAGGGCCTTAACCATCCATGAAGAGGAGGTGTGCACCTCCTTAAAAAAATTTTCAAAAATTAATTTTTAGGGGGAGTTTGACCAAAGTCAACCCTAGAGTGGGTCCCCCTTGCAGGTCAAAGTCAAAATAGGTCCATGCCATTGGTAGTCGGGTCAAAGTTGGGGTGTCGTGTCATAATTTGTGTGCGCACACTTTTTGGTGCACAATTATGCTTAATTTGACCACGGGTTGACCACCCATCACTGAAATTGACCGGGACGAACTCGGTTGACTTTGTATTGACCATACGGGTTCAATGCCACTGACCGGAGTCAAATTGGAGTTCGTTTGCCAAATATCCAAAATTTGCGCGTCGCAACATGCTAAATGGTCAAACTGCTTATATTCGTCGTTAGACTTCGGATTGTGATGCAACGAGTTCCAATGGGTTCATATTGACTATACGAAGCCATAGGAGCTGACAGAACTTAAAAAAGAGTTCTCTAGGTCATTATCCAAAATACTCGTTTTCACAATGGTCTACGAGTAGCGGCCATATCCACCATATGACTTCAGAATTCTACAGAACGAGTTCCAATGCACTGGTATTTACTATACAAGGCCACAAGAACTGACAAAACTCAAATCAGAGTTCTCTAGCTCTATATACCATGTATAGGGTTACCTTCCACCCGGGTGTGGGTCGTGGGTAGAGGTTCAGGTCACTTTTATTGGGCCCACTAGGGTTCTAGTGGCCCAATAAAAGTTGGGATGTTACACAAGTACTCCTGAAACACTCGGTTCATCAAATCCATGAATACTGATGGTGCGTTTTTCTACCCGAACGACATTATTGAGAACTCGAAGTGGCCATACCTTGTACCAAACGCAGTCTTGGGTATGTCCTTAACTTGAATTTGTAACTGGTAATACCCTGACTTCAAATCCAACTTTAAGTACACCACAAACCTTACCAACTGGTTGAATAGGTCATCTATCAAAGGAATCAGATACTTATTCTTGACGGTCAGTTTGTTCACGTCACGGTAGTCTATGCCCAATCGCATACTGCCATCTTTTTTATTTACGAACAGCACCGACACACTCTATGACGAAGAGCTGGGCCTAATATACCCTTGCTCCAACAAATCTTGTAGTTGTACCTTGAGCTCAACCAACTCCTTCAGCGCCATCCTAAAAGGACGATGTGACACTGACGTAGCTTATGGCACTAACTCAATCGAGATATCGATCTCCCGTCGAGGAGGTGCTCCTGGAAGCTCCTCAGGAAAAATATCCTCGAATTCTGCCACCACCGACACATCTCTAATTGATTACTTATAAAGGTTAACTTCCAATAAAGCTACGAATGCTACTCCCCGTTTAACTGCCCGCACCAATTGCATGGCCAAAATAAGGGAGTAGGTCAGCCCACTAAGGCCCTCAAACTTGACTTCTTCCTTTCCTTCGCTTCTTAGGGTCACCACCTTTGATAGGCATTCAATACTGGCCCACTGGTCTGCAAGCCAGTCCATTCCCAAGATCAAATCAAACTTGGTTAATGGTAGGACTACTACTATCAATACGAAGTCAACTCTATCTAGAATCCAACTAATACGCCCTTTCATACCCGTAGTCATGGAAGACCCAATGGGCATGTACACCCTAAGCTCTGCGTCCGCCAAAAAGGACTCGACCCCAATTCTCTGGATAAATCTTTCCGTAAGAAAGGAGTGTGACACTCCCATGTCAAACAACACCCCAACAGGATAACCAAAAACTGGTACAAAGCCTAGTATACATGCAACACGCATAAAATGTCGCGAAAGTATTAAGCTAAAAAGCAAACTTAAATTTTCGCATACCTTTCACCACATCAGGCTGTCGAATCGCTTCCTGCTGCCCAAGATTTTAGGCCTTTGTCTGCACGGGTTAGAAATGAGAAGCGCTCGACTCCGCCATTTTCCCTTTCTCTATGGTACTGGGACCGGAACGCACTAACTGTTCCTGTCTTGGCTCTGGTTCAGCACCACCCAAAGTATAATATCGAGCTATGTGGCCTGACTTGCCATACGTATAGCACACTGGTGGTCCCTTGAAATAAGATCCCCCCAAAGTCGTATTGCTCTTATCTCCTGACCTGAAGGGATGGGGTTTCTTCCTCCACTTATTCCCTTCTGACTTCCCTTGTGATTGAGAAGGCTTTCCTTATTCGTGCTTTATGGTATGACGCTTACAGCGTTAGGTTTGCTCCATATCACTTTCTAAAGTCCTAGTGGCCTCAACCAACTCATTGAAGCCCATATTCTTGAGAGCTATTAGGGGTTTTCTCAGATTCTCTCTCAAACAATGGTAGAAGAGGTTATCCCTCTCCTCATCATTAGCCATGGTCGTTCCACCATAACGACCTAAATGAGTAAATTCCTACACATACACATCCACGGTTTTGTCTTTCTACAACAAGTGCAGAAACTACCTCTGAAGAGCTAGCCTTATCGATGATGGAATATACTTCCTTAAGAAGGCATTCACGAACTCATCTATGGACGCGGTGTGTCCAGGAAACTGACGGCCTCTTTGGCTCACCCACTATAGTTTTGCGTCACCTTCTAGCATGAAGGTATCGAAATTGGACTGCTTATCCTCTAGTGTTTTTGCCACTCTCAAGAATTCCTGAATCATTGCTAACCAATCCTCGACATCAGTCAGTGTGCCGACACCCTTGAACATTGGAGGATGGAAACTTAGGAAATACTTCATATGTCGGTCTCCTTTCCCTATGACAACTCTCTCAGCCAATGGCTGCACTGGCCTGGCTCCTTCACCAGGTGTGACCAGTGTCTCTACCGGGTAACGAGAGTCTTACCTGAGCAACGGGGGTCATAATATGCGTTGTCGCCGTAGCTTGGGCTGTTACTATTGCCTATGATAACATGCAAGAAAAATCAGTCGGGGATACACCCATGCCTATAGGACCTAAAGCAGAAGCATTGCTCGTCGAAGGCTCCTCTCACGGCCTCGACATCCCCACCCCATCGCTAGCACCCTTATCAAAAGCATGGTAAAATAGGAATCCGGTTCCATTTACAAAACTCAAACACAAAGACACTCACAATCCCGCAATACTCCTATGTGGATAGCTTCTTTACGTGATCTGATTACATTAAATCGACCACTAACCCTAAGTTGGATACTAACCTCCCTTTGATAACAAATTGTAACACCTCCCCTGTAATGACCATATAATATGGGTCCGGACAGAGCCCCACAACATATAGACATCACAGCTTTAACATTAAAAGGTGATATAAAGAACTATGCATCTCTAAACACAGACAACATGATAACAAAAATACATAACCAACACAGAAGTTATCCACATCCATATGAGTCCAACATAGCTTTAAGGCCTTACATCAATCAAACGTCAAGAACTGTATCAATAACAAACAGAGTAATGTGCCTTAGCACTCCTATACTACCTCGATTTGCAAGCCAGATTACAGTTCACAGAACAAAACATTCAACACTTCATAAAGTAATAGAAGAGAGAACACTCCAAGAGGTTTAGGCCTTTTTGGCCGACGAGCTTGCTCCAACATGCGATCCTTTCCCTATAAAAGTTTTGTTATAATATGGGTCAGCAACGGCTGACATCAACTGTGTAACCAATACATCTCCTCCTGGCCATCCCTAGCAGACCCCGGGGCACTCCATCACCCTGCAGGTCAGCACTTCGTATGCAAATGTACATAAACATAGAGAGTAAAGCAACATGTTTGGATGTCTCATACAACAAACACGTTTCTAGGTTAAGCATTTAATAAAAGGGGCCTATAATGTAGCATGTATGTAGACCTGGGTTTCACCCAAGGCACCTGATAGGTTGTAAATATACACATTTTTTTTATTTTTTATTTTGTTATTTTAGTTTAGTTTTGTCTTTTTTAGTTTGTTTTATTCAATAAATTGTTTCTTTTTTATAAATTTTATTTCTAACTGTTTATTTTGATTCCAGAAAAATTTCAGAAAAAGTCAAAAAAAATTTTACTTGACACGCCCGTGTCACGCATCCGCCACACCCATATCATGCCTCTCAGCGATCGTCGGGCTCAACCCGGCACTCGATGCCCCGCCTTCGTCAATCTGAGCTCAACACGCCCGTATCCAAGCTCGACACGCCCGTGTCGACACTCAACGCCGTCGACACTAAACGCTTTCACTGTTCACCTCTCAACGCCACTCAACGCCATCGCCACTCAACGCCACTCCCGCCAACTGTTCAGTCACGCCCAACCGACACTCCCGTGTCTGACACCGGACATGCCCGTGACCGCCACGTGTCACTTCTCGAAGCTTCCAGAAGCAATCCAGCTGCCGGATTTTACCAAGTCAAACACGCAACCTTGGACATGACCCCTGTCATGCCCGTGACTAGGGCGTGTCACACCCGAAAAATTTGTCTATAAATAAAACTTTTCTGTGAGGTCCAAGGGTTCACTTTTTTGAGCCAATTTTAGTGTGTTTTGTGGGCTGCCCTTGTGGACTCCATAGCCATGTAAGGAGAACTTTCTCCCCCTCCCTTTTTGTTTTCTTTTGCTTTAGCTTTAGCTTTGTATTAGCTTTGTAATAGTTCTTTTCAATCAATAAATCATGTTAGCTTTTCTCTTCTTTCTTGGCTTTGGAATGAACTTGTGTGCCCATTTTTCTTCTTCTTTTCATTCTCATGTTTCTCTTTGTCTTTTCTCTTTATGAAAAGTGTGTGTGTGTGGTATGAGTTTAACTAGTTTATTTTCTTCATGCCCTTAATTAGTTGTCATGTTAGGTTTAATTATAGCTTTTTGCCTAAAAATTAATTGTTATAATGGCAAAATTTTGTTTAAATCTTCTTTTCAAAATGAAATGTTGTATTGAAAACTTTTTAAAGTCCTATATTTTCATTCCTATGAAATTGTAAAAGAGGTTTTAAAGTGATTTTTTTTTATTTTTTTTTACTTAGTTTTATTTTAGGATTGTAAAACTTTTTTGTTCCTTTAATTTTTATTTTCACTTTTTCATCACTTTTATGGAATTCTAAGAATGAAAATATAAACATTTTAATTTTTCAACAACTTTGATTTTAACTTTGTTTTCAAAAAACTTTTGCTTCTTTAACTTTTATTTCATCTTTTTATGTGTTTTTAGCATGTTCTAAAAATAGAAATTAAGTTGTTTTAATTTTTAGGTAACTTTGTCTTTCTTTTTTTACTTAGTGTTTGTGAGTGTATGATGATAAATTTTCATTATGTTCTTTTAACTTCATGTTAGTGTGTGTGAGTGTATGATGATAATTTCATTGCTTTCATTCTCCCTCCCACTCATTTGAGCCGGGACTTGCAATTTTATCGTTTTCTCAATTATATAGAGTGTGTGTGTGTGTGCGCATCTATTTCCGCCTACTCGTTAAGAGTTAATGGCGTTCTGCTTTCATTTCACGCCCACTCTTTTGAGTGGGACTTGTCTTTTAATTTTCCTCCTACTCATTTGAGTAGGATTTGTAATTTTCATTTTTGGTAACTTAGTTTCTTTTTATTTATGCATTTATTTCCGCCTACTCATTAAGAGTTAAATGGCGCATTGTTTTAAATTATCGCCTACTCGTTTGAGTAGGACTCATCATTTACCGCCTACTCGTTTGAGTAGGACTTGTCTTTTTCATTATTTATGGTTTTGAAGTGTGTGTGAGTTTTAATTATAATTAGCATTGCAATTTTTCTAAGTGTTGTTTTGTTTATGTCTCCTTCATATAACTGTTTAGTGTTAAATTTCGTACTCACGCCTCGTTAAAACCATAAAGCCATCCCCATACCGATGTGTGGCTAATCTTTATTTGCCCTCGACATCGAAGAGCATTGGTATATATAAAATAATTCAAAATAATTAAGGTTCTTTATTTTTATTTTAATTTAAGGACTTAAGGTTTGCCTCGGGTTAACGACGCATATGACCACATAATCGATGTGTGGGCTCTATTTCCATTATCCATACGCAATGCCGAGAGGCTGCACGTAATGACCGATCCCCCTTAGGTAAATAGAATTGTATACATACCCTCGAAAGAGGACGAGCGTAGTTATACTGAATTGGGTTCCCCACCCAATAGCAGGGTTCTTAGCGTAAAACGAGCATTAAGAGGAATCCTTCGTCGGTTTAACGATCGGTCGAATAGTCTTAATGTTCAGGTGAGCTATATTCTTAGAGATAAGTGCGCTCATATTTATAGAACCTCCACGGCCAAGTGCCTTTTATTAATTTAAAAACTAAGTTTAATAATTGTTAAGAATTATTTTAGTCTTAATCCGATTCGATGCCGAGCGTTAACCCGTCATCGAATAATCTAAGAAATTTTCTGCCTTCTTTTATATCCGTTTTTAGTTAAACAAAAATGCACCTTACTTTTAGTAAAATAATAGTTCTCCTGGAGGAGTAAGAATAATCAACACGACTCCGAGAATAATACGACCTCGGTATTCTCCCGAATATCGAGTACTACATGCGATAGGTGCACTTGCCTCCTTTCGTTAGAAACTTTTATTTTCTAGCAGTCCGTGATGGTCGGCTCATCGAACCAACCACAATAAGAGTCTAATCGCGGGCCTATCAAGTTTTTGGTGCCGTTGCCGGGAGTCTGGTTGTTATTTTGAATTCCGACGTTTATTACTTTTACTTATTTTCTAAGAAACTAAAAAAAAATATAAAATCTTTTAAAAAAAATCTAAAAAAAGAGTTTATTTAGTTTTTATTTTTGGGTGTATGACCCGTTGACAATCCTCGGAGTCTGAAAATCTTGATTTCGACCCTGAGATCGAACGCTCACATGCGCGTATTCGATCTCAACTCCGAACTCTTCTTTTAGACCCCGAAGAATCTATCGAAGAACCCTCTATAGCTGATATGGCCGACCAGGTTCCAAACGTGGCCGCAGAGCATACAATTTCTTATTACGCCCGGCCAAATTTGGACGATACTGGGTCGAGTGTTATTCGCCCTACGGTGGCAAATAACAATTTTGAAATAAAGTCAAGTGTAATCCAAATGATCCAAAACTCCGTGCAGTTTGATGGACTGCTGGATGAGGAGCCTAATGTCCACTTGTCCAAATTTTTGGAAATTTGCGACACATTAAAGATCAATGGCGTCACTGATGACGCCATTCGTTTGCACTTATTTCCCTTCTCCCTCAAATCCAAAGCCAAGGCGTGGTTGAATTCCCTCCCGCGAGGATGTATCACCACCTAGGCTGAGTTGACGGAACGGTTCCTAACGAAGTACTTTCCGCCCGCAAAAATTGCAAAGTTGCGGGCGGACATTTCTTCGTTTGTGCAAAATGATTCCGAGTCTCTATATGAGACTTGGGAACGGTTTAAGGAATTCCTCTGCCAGTGCCCGCACCATGCACTGCCTACGTGGTTGCAGGTATAGATTTTTTATAATGGCCTTAACTTCGAGACGCGTCAAATGATTGACGCGGCAGCCGGGGGCACCCTTAACAATAGGACCCCTGAGGCCGCCCAAACTTTATTCGAAGAGATGGCTATGAATGCCTATCAATGGAATGTCCCGCGGGGACGCCCGAAGTCGGCGGCTGGCCTTTTTGAAGTGGATGCCACTGCTCTGTTAACCCTTCAAGTCGAAAGGTTAACAAAGCAGGTGGCGGAGATGACTGCTACCTCCTCCACTCCGCCTTATTTTCTTCCCCCCTCAAATGTCTGCGTAGCTGATGAGTTCATGGACTTCATGGGAAATCCGGGGCGCCCCTCCTTCAACCCAAACAATAATCCGTATAGTAATAACTATAACCCGGGTTGGAGGAACCACCCTAATTTTTCATGGAGCAACCCGAACAATGCGCAGCGCCCTCCTCCTCCTTCTTTTGTGCCCACATTTCCTCCTCCTCCGAGGCCTTTTTCGATGGTGGAAATTTTTAATAAATACGTCGTGTCCAACGAGTCTAATATCCAAAACATCACCGGATCGCTAAAAAATTTAGAACTACAGGTTGGACAGTTGGCGCGACTCATGTCGGAACGCGCGCAGGGGGCACTGCCGGGGAATACGGAGCCCAACCCGTGGGAGAACCTCAATGCTATAACCCTCCGTAACGATAAGGAGGTGGTCGATCCAAAATGGACCGACCCTCAGGTACATATCTCTCCTCCGACCCCTCTTCCCTCTTCTTCGTCTACGCCGCCTTTACCGATTTTAAACGAAAAAATTATTTTAAACAAGGTCTTGTCGTATCCTCTTAGGTTAGAAAAGGAGCGTAAGGACGCGCAATACGAAAAATTTATTTTATTATTTAAACAAATTCACATTAATGTTCCTTTTTGCGAGGCTATCTCGCAAATGCCCAAATATACGAAATTTTTAAAAGAACTACTTTCTAATAAACGCAAACTCGAGGATATTTCGCATATATCTCTCAATGCTATCTGCTCGGCGGCTCTTACTAATAAGTTTCCCCCAAAACAAAACGACCCGGGACGGTTTTCCATCCCGTGCCTTTTTGGCAATATATTAGTGAAATACGCCTTAACTGATTTAGGGGCTAGCATTAATCTGATGCCGTTCTCGCTCTTTCAACGTTTAGGTTTGGGTACTCCTAGTCCAACGAATATGTGCATCTAATTAGCGGATCACTCAGTTAAGCTCCCTATTGGGGTAGTGGAGGACGTCCTTGTCCGAGTAGACAAGTTTACCTTTCCAGTAGACTTTGTCTGAGAGAACTAAGTTGTCGACCTAAATCACCTAGAGGGGGGTGAATAGGTGAAATGCGTGCAAAATGCGGAATAAAAAAATTAACACAGCACAGATAAGTAATCAAGCAATCACACAGACGATAAGAGATTTATAGTGGTTCCCCAATCTTGGGTACGTCCACTTTACTCACCGATCTAGCAAATCACTAGACTCAGTTACTCCACTATCTCGGATTGCAAACCAATCCTACACCTCGGAACTATGTTCCTACAAAACTCGATCCCAAATGGATCTACACTCGGAAGATAAAACTTCCTACCACTCGGAGATAGATCTCCTACAATGAAATTTGTTTGAAAAGAAAAACACAAACAACAATTAGCACAGATCTGGATCTTTGACTTTATCTTCTTCTTGAGAGCTTTTAGGTTTGAACAGAAATAGTTGAAGAAGACTTGAGAGAGATCGACAATTCTGAGATCTGGAATCACCACGATCAAGAAAATAAATCAGAGACGATGAAGCACGGAGAGATCGGATGATTCTTCTTGAGTCTGGATCGCTTGAGAATAAGAGATCGATAGCTGCGGCTGAGAGAAGACGATCCAGAGCTTCTTCCGAAAACTTTAATGGCGGCAGATGGAAAGATTAGGGTTTTCGGGATTTTCTCTTTCTTAAAAAAATAATCTCTATAAACGCTTATATTTAATCAAGTCTGAAAAGACCTATTTATAGGCGGTCTCCAACGGTCATAAGCATAATTAAGGATGACACGTGGTCCAATCAGAAAGGACTTTTTGAAAATACACATAGAAACTTGACTTAGAGAAATTCAGGAAATTCAAACAGACACACTCGAGAGACAGAGACATACTCGAGTAAGAGGTTACATACTTGAGTAGATATGAGGGATATACTCGAGTAGCAAGATAGAAACTACTCGAGTGCTTCAGGGATCAATACTCGAGTGACTTAGAGAACCTACTCGAGTATGAGAAAATATACTCGAGTAAACACTTGGAAAAATTTCTCAGATAAGACTTGAAGAGCTACTCGAGTATAAGAGATTGAGAAACTCGAGTATGGGGAAGATAGACTACTCGAGTATCTTAGGAAAACTACTCGAGTGATCACTAACCTACTCGAGTATGAAAATCAATCTACTCGAGTATTTCAGAGAACTACTCGAGTATGTGGACTTAGAAACTTTCTAGGATAAGAAGTCCAGATCTACTCGAGTTCAAACAGAGCGCTTACTCGAGTAACTAACCATCTACTCGAGTATAAGGTATCACTTACTCGAGTGAAAGAAAATATACTCGAGTATAAGCTTTCATACTTGAGTATATAGAGAATCCACTCGAGTAAGTAGCCCAACCTACTCGAGTACAGACTCACTTACTCGAGTATACTAAAGAAGTACTCGAGTATGTGGACTTAGAAAATTTCTTCTGAGATAGACTTCAATACTCCATAGGTCCAAGTGCATGTTGATGAAGTGTGTCCCAATAGAGAGGCTATACATGAGCCAACACCTTGGATCACACAATGAGGAATTACATTGTATGGTCCTGTGTTTGGTGACCCATTATAGACTGACATTGGTCTACACTTGGCAATAAGAACCTGCACACATACAACTTAAACACAATATCAAATACACCTTAATTCATCTTAGTTCAAGGTCTGACTTCCTACAAATCTGAGGTATTGTGGAGAAAAATCCCAACAATCTCCCCCTATTTGTAGATGTCAGCACCCTCTACACTAAGGTGAATTACTTAGAGTAAAAAGAACAACAAAATATATACGGAAAAAAATGAAACAGGAATAATAAGGATGACCATAATTAGAATCAAATATATATATATATAAATGATTTCAAAAGATTAAATGTCCATATCCACATCCTCATTCACTCAAGAAGGGGCTCCTCTATGCAGTCTTTCTCTTTTAAGCTCTTGCCTCTCCAGGTAGCTGAAAGGTTTGGGAAAATAGGTCTTGGGCCTAGGAGGAGCAGCTAGATTGTTATATCCCCAATTTCTGTCATGTAATTTGATTTTGATTTGAGATGCATCATATGCTTTCCATTCTGAGTAGCTATAGTAGTGATCTCTATTTTCACCAAAATCTGTTACCAGCTTCAAGGTATCAAGGATAAGAGATTTGGAGGTAGGACTCCAAACTTCTGCATGAACAACTTCTGGTCTACCTTCTGTATCTGGGGCAGGCTCTCTCCTTGGTGCAGAATGGCTAGCAGAAGCGTCGTCACCATATTTCCTTTTCTTTCTGGGGGCACCCTGAGAACTTGGAGGAAACTCATCTTGCCACATATCAGCATAAGAAAGAGGAGGCTCAGTCATATCACCAGAAGGTCTAGGTGAGAAGACTGGCACATACTCTGGAATGTTGGCCTGAGCTGGAAAGTTAGCCTGATCTAGAGCACCTGAGGGAGGATGTTCTTCAAGAGGATCTAGGACCTTTGGAATAATGGCAGGGTTAAGCTGGGAGTTGGGAAAGTTCTGATTATGCACCATACAGCAGTGTCATAGATATAGAACTTTACAGATTGAAGTTGAGCAAGGATGCCTGCTTTCATTTCTTTGACTAGACTATCCACAGATGCTTTAGATTGTTCAGATATTTTTTCAACTTGTTCTTTGACTATCTTCTCCCCCTTGGTGATATCTACTGAGAGTTGGGCAATTGCTTCATCTCTAAATGTACCGATTTCCTCACAAACTTTCATAACATTCGCGGTAGCATCCTTGTCCAATTGAATCTGATTATTTGCAACTGTTTCAGCTTGATCATTGAGTACACCTATACTGGTGATAGTATGATCTAGGGCTTTGCCACCCAACTGAAATAGACTCTTGAGCTCATCAGTGTTTGCTTGAATTTCAGCAAAGCCTCTACTCATCTCAGTTTCAAGAGTAGAGATCTTGTTGTTCACTGATGCCAGAGAATCATCAAAGTATTTTCTCTGTTCACGGAATATTTGCCCAATCTGATTGACTAAATCTGAGGAGCTAGAGGGATCTGAGGCTGGGGCAGAGGCTGAGGGAACTGGAGCAACCCAGGGGGGAATTTCAGTAATCACAACTGAGCTGTCAGCTCTCTTGAAGGGTGGTATCTCAACTGAATCTTCTGTATTGATGAAAGAGGGAAGAGAGAAGTCTAGTGTCCTCAGAGGAGCATCCACTGGTTCTGGAGACATGTCCTCGTCATCAGACAGTAGATTAATCTCTGGCTGACCTTGCTGTTTAGCAGGGGACTGATCAGGAGAGGTAGGGGGTACCTTTGTAGGGGAGGGAGAGGGATCCTTAGCAGGGGAGGGAGAAGGATCCTTAGCAGGGGAGGGATAAGGATCTGCTTGAGAGTGATCCTCAGGAGATAGCATAACTGAATCATCTTGAAATACTGGAGCATCTGAACTGAGTTCATCAATCAGTCTGTTAATATCTTCTGATGTAGAGAGAAGGTTTTTTTGAGCTTGAACTTCTGAGGTGAGATCTTCTGGAGGTGGAGAAGGAGGAGGAGTAGGATCTTGGATCAGATCTTGCTGAGAAGAGACTTCTGAAGCTTTGTGCTGAGGATTAGATGAGGCAGGCTCCCCCTCAACTATTGCACCCGAGGTGGTAATAGTGTGATGTAAAGGAGGAGATGGAATCCTGTCATTTTAGACAAGGGGCTCTCTGGGCTCATCTTCTGAGGTAACAGCTGCTTTTGAGGCTTGAGCAGTGTTGAGGAGTTTGATTTCATATCTTTGGATTGAGAGGATGGATACTTTCTTCATATGATGTAGGGGAGTGCCTTTGGATAGATCAAACACTGTAGGATTAATCTCATGGAGGAGTAGTGAGATAATCCTAGCATAGCTTGGTTTTTTCACACTTTCTCTGATTTTGTCCAGTATCATCATTCCAAACTGGAATTTCTTCCGGCAGACTATGGCTTGCATAACGTCAAAAAGATTTTGGAAAATATCTCTGAGGGAATAGATTTTGCACAGAAGAACTTTGGCAATCACATCCACAAGAAATTTGCCCTCTGAATTGTAATCTGCACGGCGGAACGAATATGCTTCATACGGGTTTATTCTACAGAAGAAGCTGGTTCTTTCGGAATCTTCAGGAGTCAGATCATCTTCTTCATCCACCACTGGCAATTTTAACAGAGTAGCTAAGGAAGTTTTGTCCAGACGGATTTTGATCCCACTGACCTTGGATTTTAGAACTGTACCATTGCGCTTGACCTTCAGATTTTTGAAGAACTCCTCGATTGCAGGGAAAATGACTTTGCACGGTGTCTGGAGGATGAACGAGAGTCCGGCGGTGTCGAACAGAATGAGCAGGTTTCAGAAATCATCGGAGAGGTCGGCTATACCTTCAGGGTCGAGCTCTGAGCCGATTCCGATCTTGGAGGAGGGAGCCATCGATGATTCTGGAGTACGGAAGTGACGAAAACGACAGAGCTCTGCGGGTTCCGGAATATGAAGTGACGACGGCTACTCGGGAGAATGAGGAGTGGAAAGGATTTCCGATTTCTAAATATATATATGACCCTAATTAGGTTTAAGTAGGAGTGATAAGGATAAAATCATACCTGATATGGAGCGCCAAACATTTTGGTGCGAATAGAAAAAAAATTGAAAATTTCAAATATCTGATTGCCGTATACTCGAGTAGATTTCTCCATACACGAGTATGAGATGGAACATACCCGAGTAGATCAAGTACATACACGAGTAGGTTACCAACTACTCGAGTATGTAGATTCTGTTACTCGAGTATTTCCATTTACTCGTGTATATGTCTCTATATACTCGAGTATATCACTTTGAAATACAATTTTCTTGGGAGAGATTTACTTCCACTGATATCTTCAACTCTGAGCCTGTCTTTGAATCCACCATAACTATTCCTCTTTGTTGAGCAGCCCGAGTTCCGTTTTGAAGAATGAAAACTTGGACTCCTCCAGCGGTTTAGTGAATATATCGGCAACTTGCCTGTCTGTGGAGACATATTGTAGATCTATGTCTCCGTTTTCCACATGCTCCCGGATGAAGTGATATCGAAGCTCTATGTGCTTTGTCCGACTGTGGGAGACTGGGTTGTTGGCGATTGCTATTGCGCTGGATGAGTCGCAGAATAGAGGAACGTTCTGGAACTTCATGTTATAGTCTTCAAATTGATTCTTGATCCATAGAAGCTGTGCACAACAGCTGCCTGCAGAGATATACTCTGATTCAGCCGTTGAGATGGCTATACAGTTCTGCTTCTTACTGCTCCAGGAAATAAGTCTCCTTCCGAGAAATTGGCAAGTCCCGGAAGTACTTTTCCTGTCGTCTTTGCTTCCTACAAAATCTGCATTTGAAAATCCAATTAGTTCACTATCATTACTTCTTGGGTACCATAAGCCAAGATTTGGTGTTCCTTTGAGGTATCTCAAGATTCGCTTTGCAGCAATGTAGTGAGATTCCTTAGAGTTCACCTGAAATCTAGCACATACACATGTGGAAAACATTATGTCTGGTCTACTTGCGGTAAGGTAGAGCAGGGACCCAATTATGCTTCTGTACTTGGTTTCATCAAAAGGTTTCCCTTTCTCATCCTTGTCCAGAGACATAGCTGAGGCCATTGGAGTCCTCATAGAGATTGCATTCTCCATTCCGAATTTCTTAAGTAGCTCTTTGGTGAACTTGGTCTGTGAGATGAAAATTCCATCCTCAGATTGTTTCACTTGAAGCCCTAAGAAATACTTCAGCTCTCCCATACTGCTCATTTCAAACTTCCCTTGCATAAGTTTAGAAAACTTCTTGCAGTGGTTGTTGTCTGTAGAGCCAAAAATAATGTCATCGACATAGATTTGCACTAGCAAAATCTTGCCCTTTATTTCCCTAAGAAATAATGTCTTGTCTATCTTTCCTCTTGTGAACTTGTTTTCAAGAAGAAAGGTAGACAACGTTTCATACCAAGCTCGAGGAGCTTGTTTAAGACCATATAAGGCTTTTTGCAGTAAATAAACATGATTAGGAAAAGTTGAGTCAACGAAACCTGGCGGTTGCTCTACATACACTTCTTCCTTTATGTCGCCATTCAGGAAGGCGGACTTGACGTCCATCTGATAGACGGTAAAGCCCTTAAGTGCAGCGTAGGCAAGGAATAGCCTGATCGCCTCCAGTCTTGCCACTGGAGCATATGTTTGGTCAAAGTCGATTCCTTCTTCTTGACGATAGCCCTTGGCGACAAGTCTGGCTTTATTCTTTATAATTGTTCCATCTTCGTCCATCTTGTTCCGGTAGACCCATTTTGTCCCAATGACGTTCTTCCTCTTAGGTCCAGGGACAAGTGTCCAAACTTTGCATCGTTTGAACTGATTCAGCTCATCTTTCATGGCTAGAATCCAGGATGCGTCGGAGTTGGCTTCCTCAAATTTCTTTGGTTCAACCTGTGAAAGAAAACTTAAGTGTAAATTTTCGTTAGTTGTACCTCGATGAGTTATGACGCCATCCCGAGGATCTCCTATGATTTGGTCTAAGGGATGATCCTTCACGTGTCTGAACTCTAGAGTCCTTGCATCTGGGATCTCTTCAGCCACTGGAGTTGCATCATCAGTTGGGATGTGTTCTTCATCTTGATCATCTACCTCTCCAATAGGGGTTGTAGAAGTGATCTTGATGAACGCCTCATCTTTATCTTGAGTAGGTTCATCCAAGCTGAGTTCCTTCATCTTTGTACCTGCATCCTCAATAGGCATACTAGAAGAGTTGCTTTGTAGCAGACTCGTCTCATCAAATACAATGTGTATCGACTCTTCTACCACCAGAGTTTTTCTATTAAATACTCTATAAGTCTTACTATGGCTACTATAACCTACAAAAATACCTTCAAAGCTTTTCTCGCTAAACTTGGTAGTGTTATACTTGCCGTTGTTAAGTACGAAGCACTTACATCCAAAGATTCTAAAATATGAAATGGTTGGTTTCCTGCCTTTTAGAAGTTTGTAGGGAGTCTTATCATGGTTCTTGTTGATGAGAGCTCGATTTTGCACGTGACAAGCGGTGTTGACGGCTTCAGCCCAGAATACTCTAGAAGTGAGGCATCACTCAACATGGTCCGGCAAGCCTCTATGAGTGTTCTGTTCCTTTTCTCAGCTACTCCATTTTGCTGTGGAGTGCGAGGAGAGGAAAACTCATGAAAGATACCTTGACTTTTGCAGAATTCTGCCATGGCTCTAGACTTGAATTCCGTTCCATTGTCACTTCTGATTTTGACTACGGAACAGTTGTATTCATTCTGGATTTGCCTAACAAAACTAGTGACAGTACTGAAGGTATATGACTTGTGTTTCAGAAAGAACACCCACGCAAAGCGCGAGTAATCATCCACAATAACCAACGTATATTCCTTACCTCCTAAACTTCTAACTTGCAGTGGACCAAACAAGTCCATATGGAGAAGCTGTAAGCTTCTGTTGGAATCCTTGCTTATTATGCTTTTAAATGAACTCCTTGTTTGCTTGCCTTTGATACAGGCGTGACAAAACTGTCCATAACGCACTTGACATAGGTGCATCACGTACTAAGTTTTGAGAGAATAGTTTATTAATAGTTTTGAGATTAATATGTGCTAGTCTCTTGTGCCATTGGTCAGCAAGAGATGCACTACTTTTTGCTAAAAACACACTGGTGTGGAAGGTCTATACAAATGAAATTTAAACAGAAAATATTTCTGCTTCGAGTGCCTGATAAAAGAGTTTCCATGTTGTCAACCGATTTTATCAAACACTTGTCAACATGAAATTCAACCACGTATCCTTTGTCGCATAGTTGGCTTATGCTGATGAGATTATGTTCCAATCCTTCAACATAGGCTACATCCAAAAAGGATACGCTACCGTTAGTAATCATACCGTAGCCTTTAGTTATTCCTCGATCCGAACCTCCAAAGATGACCTTTGGTCCGTTGCAGACTGAGGTGAAATTCTGGAGTAGGCTTCTTGTCCCGGTCATATGCCGAGAGCATCCACTGTCCAAGTACCAAATTGGCATTTTAGTGGTCTTTGGACATACCTGCAATTACAATCACTTAGCCTTAGGAACCCAAACAAGTTTGGGTCCTTGGTCTCGAGTTAGAATACTCCCCCTACGAGCATTAGCCTCATGAGTGGTCATTCTCATGTTGCTAACTTGAGGGGTTGCAACATTTCTAGGATTGAACCAACAATCGATGCCAAAAATGACCAATTCTGCCACAGCACCAACAGTCGAACATGTTGTATCTTTGCCTAGTGTATTCCTGCTTGATTTTCTGAAGCGATGGTCTAGCAGGAACTTCACTCTTGGAGGAAGAAGCTTCATGATGATGGCAGCTACATGAAGTCTTCTCCTTCATAGGCTTTTCCACAATAGGTTTTACCTTTGGTGTCTTCTTGATGTTATGACCATGAACATAAGGTCCATAGCTTTGAAGTTGAATCTCTTAATAAGGTGCCTTGAAGACACTCTCGCCAAAGTTACGAGGACGAGTCCAACCTTGGTATCTTGACTTAGGCTTCTTGGGGATCGGCCTAGATAAGTGTCCATAGGTGGACTCATAGTCGAATTCGTTCGTAGGAAAGATAACTTTCTTGAACAATACAGGTTCCAAGGGAGCTTTCCCTTTTTCTTCAGCTAGAGCCTTCTGGGCATCCTTATTCTTTCTCTTGGCCTTGTTTCTCCTAGAAGATTTACTAGAAGCACCAATGTGGCCTATACCAGCACCCTTGGCCTTAGCTGAGAACTCAGCAACGAGTGGAAGAACTGTCTTAGGCTTGGAGAAACTCTCAACAAGTTTCTTCTCAGTCTTGAGTTGTTGTTCCAATTCTTTGATGATTTCCTCTTTAAGGTCGAGGTGCTTGAGAGCTTGATTGTATTCTTCCATAGCAACATTGAAGTTCTCTTGAAGAGAGTTAGTCCTAGTGACTTCTTCTCTCAAGCTGCTCTCAATGGCCTGTAGAGATTTTATCTCTTTGGCTTGAGTTTTCACGACTCTGCGACATTTTTCGTAAGCCGTGAGTAACTCCTTATATTGTCCCATGAGTTCAGATTCATCCTCAGATGAATGGCCCTCTTTCTCATTATCATCATCAGATTCAGAGAGAGGAGTGTGAGATTTTACCGCTCCAGTGAACTGGGGGACTTGTTCATCATCATAGTGAGCCATGAGCCCGAAGTAAGCTTCCTCTACTTCACTCGACTCAGATGAGTCGGAGTCGCTGAGAGTTTTGCTCTTCTTGGCTAATAAGCTCTTCTCTGTCCTCTTCTTGTGGTATGAGGATTTCTTTTCCTCTCTTCTTCCACCCTCTTTCTTCTTGTGAGGGCAGTCCGCGATGACGTGACCTGGCTGATTACAACAATAACAAACGATGTCAGTTGAAATCTGTTTGTTCTGTTTAGAGTTATACCTGTCATGGCTACTTAAGCCTTTCTTTCGCTGATCACTGTCATGTCGTGATCTTATGTATGAGGTATCTTTGCCTCTCCATTGCTTCTTCTTATTCAAGAATTTCTTGAACTGCCGCGAGAGCAATGAGAACTCTCCTTCAGATAGTTCTGAGCCTGAGGTGCTTGGCTCGGAGCCTTCTTCTTCACTTGCTTCTTGAGGAGGTGCTGGTGAGGCAGCTTTGCCCTTCCTTGAACTGTCAGCCTTTAAAGCAACCGACTTCTCTTTTGAGGAGAAGCAACTTTTCTCTTCTTCGGCTTTTCTGGAGCTGATCTGCAGTTCATAGGACATCAGCTTGCCAAATAGATTCTGTGGATCTGTCTCTGCTAGTCTGCCAAACTTTCGGATGGCACAGACTTTGTTGTCCCATTCTTTGGTGAGAGTTCTCAGAAACTTATCATTCAGCTCCCCATTAGTAAAGACTCGGCCATACACTCTCAGTCCATTGACTATCTTAAAGAAGTTTTCAAATGTGTCAGCTATGGGTTCCTTGTGACCTTGTCGGAAAGCTTCATACTTTTGATTTAAGAGGGATCTCCGATCATCCCTAACTTCCTTTGTCCCTTCCATCAGAGTCACCAGGCATTACCACATCTCCTTGGCAGATTGGCAATGTATAAGATTTTGCAGCATTGAGTCATCGACTGCACTTGCGATAATATTTTTAGCTTTCTTGTCTAGGGAGACAAGTGCAATCTCGTCCTTATCCAAGTCCATCAACTTATTTGGGACCTTTTTGGTTGGGTCTATTGTTGATGAAGTCATAGGAACATGCGGACCTTCTTCCACAATCATGAAGATCCGGGGATCTACTGCTTCCATGAAGAACTTAACTTTTTCCTTCCACATAGGAAAATTGTTCTTGGTGCAGATAGGGAGCTTAGCAAAATCCTTGGTCTTACTCATGCTTGATACTTCTCTGGAGACAACTTGGTGAGGATTAGATCAAGGTGTTAACCTTTTAACGATCAACCTTCCTCTGATACCAATTGAGAGAACTAAGTTGTCAACCTAAATCACCTAGAGGGGGGGTGAATAGGTGAAATGCGTGCCAAATGCGGAATAAAAAAATTAACACAACACAGATAAGTAATCAAGCAATCACACAGACAACAAGAGATTTATAGTGGTTCCCCAATCTTGGGTACGTCCACGTTCCTCACCGATCTAACAAATCACTAGACTCGGCTACTCCACTATCTCGGATTGTAAACCAATCCTACACCTCGGAACTATGTTCCTACAAAACTCGATCCCAAATGGATCTACACTCGGAAGATAAAACTTCCTACCACTCGGAGATAGATCTCCTACAATGAAATTTGTTTGAAAAGAAAAACACAAACAACAATTAGCACAGATCTGGATCTTTGACTTTATCTTCTTCTTGAGAGCTTTTCGGTTTGAACAGAAATAGTTGAAGAAGACTTGAGAGAGATCCACAATTCTGAGATCTGGAATCACCACGATCAAGAAAATAAATCAGAGACGATGAGGCACAGAGAGATCGGATGATTCTTCTTGAGTCTGGATCGCTTGAGAATTAGAGATCGATAGTTGCGACTGAGAGAAGACGATCCAGAGCTTCTTCCGAAAACTTTAATGGCGGCGGATGGAAAGATTAGGGTTTTCGGGATTTTCTCTTTCTTAAAAAAATAATCTCTGTAAACGCTTGTATTTTGTCTAGTCTGAAAAGACCTATTTATAGGCGGTCTCCAATGGTCATAAGCATAATTAAGGATGACACGTGGACCAATCAGAAAGGACTTTTTGAAAATACACAAAGAAACTTGACTTAGAGAAATTCAAGAAATTCGAACAGACACACTCGAGAGACAAAGACATACTCGAGTAAGAGGTTACATACTCGAGTAGATATGAGAGATATACTCGAGTAGCAAGATAGAAACTACTCGAGTGCTTCAGGGATCAATACTCGAGTGACTTAGAGAACCTACTCGAGTATGAGCAAATATACTCGAGTAAACACTTGGAAAAATTTCGCAGATAAGACTTGAAGAGCTACTCGTGTATAAGAGTTTGAGATACTCGAGTATGGGGAAGATAGACTACTCGAGTATCTTAGGAAAACTACTCGAGTGATCACTAACCTACTCGAGTATGAAAATCAATCTACTCGAGTACAGAGTTACTTACTCGAGTATTTCAGAGAACTACTCGAGTATGTGGACTTAGAAACTTTCTAAGATAAGAAGTCCAGATCTACTCGAGTTCAAACAGAGCGCTTACTCGAGTAACTAACCATCTACTCGAGTATAAGGTATCACTTACTCGAGTGAAAGAAAATCTACTCGAGTATAAGCTTTCATACTTGAGTATATAGAGAATCCACTAGAGTAAGTAGCCCAACCTACTCGAGTACAGACTCACTTACTCGAGTATACTAAAGAAGTACTCGAGTATGTGGACTTAGAAAATTTCTTCTGAGATAGACTTCAATACTCCATAGGTCCAAGTGCATGTTGATGAAGTGTGTCCCAATAGAGAGGCTATACATGAGCCAACACCTTGGATCACACAATGAGGAATTACAATGTATGGTTCTGTGTTTGGTGACCCATTATAGACTGACATTGGTCTACACTTGGCAATAAGAACCTGCACACATACAACTTAAACACAATATCAAATACACCTTAATTCATCTTAATTCAAGGTCTGACTTCCTACAAATCTGAGGTATTGTGGAGACAAATCCCAACAATCTCCCCCTATTTGTAGATGTCAGCACCCTCTACACTAAGGTGAATTACTTAGAGTAAAAAGAACAACAAAATATATAATGAAAAAAAAATGAAACAGGAATACAAAGGATGGCCATAATTAGAATCAAATATATATATAGAAATGATTTCAAAAGATTAAATGTCCATATCTACATCCTCATTCACTCAAGAAGGGGCTCCTCTTTGCAGTCTTTCTCTTTTAAGCTCTTGCCTCTCCAGGTAGCTGAAAGGTTTGGGAAAATAGGTCTTGGGCCTTGGAGGAGCAGCTGGATTGTTATATCCCCTATTTCTGTCATGTAATCTGATTTTGATTTGAGATGCATCATATGCTTTCCATTCTGAGTAGCTATAGTAGTGATCTCTATTTTCACCAAAATCTGTTACCAGCTTCAAGGTATCAAGGATAAGAGATTTGGAGGTAGGACTCCAAACTTCTGCATGAACAACTTCTGGTCTACCTTCTGTATCTGGGGCAGGCTCTCTCCTTGGTGCAGAACGGCTAGCAGAAGCGCCGTCACCATATTTCCTTTTCTTTCTGGGGGCACCCTGAGAACTTGGAGGAAACTCATCTTGCCACATATCAGCATAAGAAAGAGGAGGCTCAGTCATATCACCAGAAGGTCTAGGTGAGAAGACTGGCACATACTCTGGAATGTTGGCCTGAGCTGGAAATTTAGCCTGATCTGGAGCACCTGAGGGAGGATGTTCTTCAAAAGGATCTAGGACCTTTGGAATAATGGCAGGGTTAAGCTGGGAGTTGGGAAAGTTCTGATTATGCACTCATACAACAATGTCATAGATATAGAACTTTACAGATTGAAGTTGAGCAAGGATGGCTGCTTTCATTTCTTTGACTAGACTATCCACAGAGTCTTTAGATTGTTCAGATATTTTTTCAACTTGTTCTTTGACTATATTCTCCCCCTTGGTGATGAGAGTTGGGCAATTGCTTCATCTCTAAATGTACCGACTTCCTCACAAACTTTCATAACATTTGCGGTAGCATCCTTGTCCAATTGAATCTGATTATTTGCAACTGTTTCAGCTTGATCTTTGAGTACACCTATACTGGTGATAGTATGTTCTAAGGCTTTGCCACCCAACTAAAATAGTCTCTTGAGCTCATCAGTGTTTGCTTGAATTTCAACAAAGCCTCTACTCATCTCAGTTTCAAGAGTAGAGATCTTGTTGTTCACTGATCCCAGAGAATCATCAAAGTATTTTCTCTGTTCACGGAACATTTGCCCAATCTGACTGACTAAATCTGAGGAGCTAGAGGGATCTGAGGCTGGGGCAGAGGCTGAGGGAACTGGAGCAACCCAGTGGGGAATTTCAGTAATCACAACTGAGCTGTCAGCTCTCTTGAAGGGTGGTATCTCAACTGAATCTTCTGTATTGATGAAAGAGGGAAGAGAGAAGTCTAGTGTCCTCAGAGGAGCATCCATTGGTTCTGGAGACATGTCCTCGTCATCAGACAGTAGATTAATCTCTGGTTGACCTTGCTGTTTATCAGGGGACTGATCAGGAGAGGTAGGGGGTACCTTTGCAGGGGAGGGAGAGGGATCCTTAGCAGGGGAGGGAGAAGGATCCTTAGCAGGGGAGGGAGAAGGATCTACTTGAGAGTGATCCTCAGGAGATAGCATAACTGAATCATCTTGAAATACTGGAGCATCTGACCTGAGTTCATCAATTAGTCTGTTAATATCTTCTGCTGTAGAGAGAATGTTTTCTTGAGCTTGAACTTCTGAGGTGAGATCTTCTGGAGGTGGAGAAGGAGGAGGAGTAGGATCTTGGATCAGATCTTGCTGAGAAGAGACTTCTGAAGCTTTGTGCTGAGGATTAGATGAGGCAGGCTCCCCCTCAACTATTGCACCTGAGGTGGTAATAGTGTGATGTAAAGGAGGAGATGGAATCCTGTCATCTGAGACAAGGGGCTCTCTGGGCTCATCTTCTGAGGTAATAGCTGCTTTTGAGGCTTGAGCAGTGTTGAGGAGTTTGATTTCATATCTTTGGATTGAGAGGATGGATACTTTCTTCATATGATGGAGGGGAGTGCCTTTGGATAAATCAAACACTGTAGGATTAATCTCATGGAGGAGTAGTGATATAATCCTGACATAGCTTGGTTTTTTCACACTTTCTCTGATTTTGTCCAGTATCATCATTCCAAACTGGAATTTCTTCCGGCAGACTATGACTTGTATAACGTCAAAAAGATTTTGGGAAATATCTCTGAGGGAATAGGTTTTGCATAGAAGAACTTTGGCAATCACATCCACAAGAAATTTGCCCTCTGAATTGTAATCTGCACGGCGGAACGAATATGCTTCATACGGGTTTATTCCACAGAAGAAGCTGGTTCTTTCGGAATCTTCAGGAGTCAGATCATCTTCTTCATCCACCACTGGTAATTTTAACAGAGTAGCTAAGGAAGTTTTGTCCAGACGGATTTTGATCCCACTGACCTTGGATTTTAGAACTGTACCATTGCGCTTGACCTTCAGATATTTGAAGAACTCCTCGACTGCAGGGAAAATGACTTTGCACGGTGTCTAGAGGATGAACGAGAGTCCGGAGGTGTCGAACAGAATGAGTAGGTTTCGAAAATCATCGGAGAGGTCGGCTATACCTTCAGGGTCGAGCTCTGAGCCGATTCTGATCTTGGAGGAGGGAGCCATCGACAATTCTGGAGTATGGAAGAGACGAAAATGACAGAGCTCTGCGGGTTCCGGAATATAAAGCGACGACGGCTACTCGGGAGAATGAGGAGTGGAAAGGATTTCCGATTTCTAAATATATATATGACCCTAATTAGATTTAAGTAGGAGTGATAAGGATAAAATCATACCTGATATGGAGCGCCAAACATTTTTGTGCGAATAGAAAAAAAATTGAGAATTTCAAATATCTGATTGTCGTATACTCGAGTAAATTTCGCCATACACGAGTATGAGATGGAACATACCCGAGTAGATCAAGTACATACACGAGTAGGTTACCAACTACTCGAGTATGTAGATTCTGTTACTCGAGTATTTCCGTTTACTCGTGTATATGTCTCTATATACTCGAGTATATCACTTTGAAATACAATTTTCTTGGGAGAGATTTACTTCCACTGATATCTTCAACTCTGAGCCTGTCTTTGAATCCACCATCACTATTCCTCTTTGTTGAGCAGCCCGAGTTCCATTTTGAAGAATGAAAACTTGGACTCCTCCAGCGGTTTAGTGAATATATCGGCAACTTGCCTGTCTGTGGAGACATATTGTAGATCTATGTCTCCGTTTTCCACATGCTCCCGGATGAAGTGATATCGAAGCTCTATGTGCTTTGTCCGGCTGTGGGAGACTGGGTTGTTGGCGATTGCTATTGTGCTTGATGAGTCGCAGAACAGAGGAACGTTTTGGAACTTCATGTTATAGTCTTCAAATTGATTCTTGATCCATAGAAGCTGTGCACAATAGCTGCCTGCAGAGATATACTCTGATTCAGCCGTTGAGATGGCTACACAGTTCTGCTTCTACTGCTTCAGGAAATAAGTCTCCTTCCGAGAAATTGGCAAGTCCCGGAAGTACTTTTCCTGTCGTCTTTGCTTCCTGCAAAATCTGCATCTGAAAATCCAATTAGTTCACTATCATTACTTCTTGGGTACCATAAGCCAAGATTTGGTGTTCCTTTGAGGTATCTCAAGATTCGCTTTGCAGCAATGTAGTGAGATTCCTTAGAGTTCACCTGAATCTAGCACATACACATGTGGAAAACATTATGTCTGGTCTACTTGCGATAAGGTAGAGCAGGGACCCAATTATGCTTCTGTACTTGGTTTCATCAAAAGGTTTCCCTTTCTCATCCTTGTCCAGAGACATAGCTGAGGCCATTGGAGTCCTCATAGCGGTTGCATTCTCCATTCCGAATTTCTTAAGTAGCTCTTTGGTGAACTTGGTCTGTGAGATGAAAATTCCATCCTCAGATTGTTTCACTTGAAGCCCTAAGAAATACTTCAGCTCTCCCATATTGCTCATTTCAAACTTCCCTTGCATAAGTTTAGAAAACTTCTTGCAGAGGTTGTTGTCTGTAGAGCCAAAAATATGTCATCGACATAGATTTGCACTAGCAAAATCTTGCCCTTTATTTCCCTAAGAAATAATGTCTTGTCTATCTTTCCTCTTGTGAACTTGTTTTCAAGAAAAAAGGTAGACAACGTTTCATACCAAGCTCGAGGAGCTTGTTTAAGACCATATAAGGCTTTTTGCAGTAAATAAACATGATTAGGAAAAGTTGAGTCAACGAAACCTGGCAGTTGCTCTACATACACTTCTTCCTTTATGTTGCCATTCAGGAAGGCTGACTTGACGTCCATCTGATAGACGGTAAAGCCCTTAAGTGCAGCGTAGGCAAGGAATAACCTGATCGCCTCCAGTCTTGCCACTGGAGCATATGTTTGGTCAAAGTCGATTCCTTCTTCTTGACGATAGCCCTTGGCGACAAGTCTGGCTTTATTCTTTATAATTGTTCCATCTTCATCCATCTTGTTCTGATAGACCCATTTTGTCCCAATGACGTTCTTCCTCTTGGGTCTAGGGACAAGTGTCCAAACTTTGCATCGTTTGAACTGATTCAGCTCATCTTCCTTGGCTAGAATCCAGGATGCGTCGGAGTTGGCTTCCTCAAATTTCTTTGGTTCAACCTGTGAAAGAAAACTTAAGTGTAAATTTTCGTTAGTTGTACCTCGACGAGTTATGACGCCATCCCGTGGATCTCCTATGATTTGGTCTAAGGGATGATCCTTCACGTGTCTGAACTCTAGAGTCCTTGAATCTGGGATCTCTTCAGCCACTGGAGTTGCATCATCAGTTGGGATGTGTTCTTCATCTTGATCATCTACCTCTCCAATAGGGGTTATAGAAGTGATCTTGATGAACGTCTAGGAAGGCGCTAGAGGCGGGCTACTTTTGGCCCACTCTCTTCAAAGACGCTCACAATTTTGTGCGCGCATGCGATAGCTGTCAGCGGTCGGGTAACATCTCTCGTCAAGACGAGATGCCCAAAAACATGTTTTTAGAATGCGAAGTCTTCGATTTATGGGGCATAAATTTTGTTGGCCCCCTACCTCCGTCTTTTAAAAATGTGTATATCTTAGTAGCGGTCGACTACGTATCAAGGTGGGTAGAAGCGCAAGCTTTCCCCACCAACGATGCGCGAGTCGTCGTTACATTTCTTAAAAAACTATTTTCTCGCTTCGGCACGCCTCGCGCAATTGTTAGTGATAAGGGAACACATTTCTGTAACGCTCTTATGGCTAAGACATTAGCTAAATACGGAGTCACGCACAAACTTGCCACCCCCTACCACCCGCAAATAAGTGGCCATGTTGAGGTAGTTAATCGAGAGATTAAACGCTTATTAGAAAAAACCATTTCAATAAATAGGAAAGATTAGTCCGTTAAACTTGACGACGCGTTATTGGCGTATCGCACGGCATACAAAACCGCAACCGGTTGTACTCCGTTTCGATTAGTCTATGTCAAAGCGTGTCATTTACTCGTAGAACTAGAATATCACGCACTTTGGGCTTTAAAACTCTTAAACCCCGACGCTAACTTAGCCGCTCAGAATAGAAAACTGCAACTAAACGAGCTCAATGAATGACGTGTGAACGCTTACGAGAGCAATAAGTTCTATAAGGAGCGTTCTAAGTTATATCACGATCGAAAAATAAAAACCCCAAAAAATTTTTCTCCGGGCGATCATGTCCTTCTTTATAATTCACGTCTTAAACTTTTTCCAGGCAAACTAAAATCTAGATGGTCCGGTCCCTTCATAGTTGAAGAAGTTTTTTCATATGGGACCATACTCGTCACCCACCCGGAAAAAAGCTCGTTTAAAGTAAACGGTCATCGATTAAAGTCTTACATAGCGGGCGACCCAATGATCGAGCACTACGAAAACATAACCCTCCTCGACTTATAAACTCGCCAATATAGTCAAGCTACGCGACTATAAACAAAGCGCTCCTGGGAGGCACCCCACGCTTATCTTTTTCGCTTTTTATTTATCATGTTTTGCTACTTTTTCTAATAATGCAGGGTTTCTAAACGGGCTTCCCCGCACACGCATCAGGGACGCTTCTACCCTCCCTCTTTCTTTTTGTACATATAACTTTTTTTTCTTTCTCGTACCGCATACTTATCTTACAACATTGGAGACAAGTTGGAACTAAGTATGAGAGTGTTTTCGTATTTTCCCTGCTTTCTTTTCTGCACTTCTCTTATTTGCACTTTTATTTCCAAAACAAAAACAAACAAAAAAATTTATAAAACAAAAATTCCAAAAATATTTTACTTAAAATACAAAATTTTTTTTTAGAAAACTTCAAAATTTTTAAAACAAAAAATTCCAAAAATATTTAATGTTACTTTGTAAATACTTTTTCTTTTAAAAAATTCATGTAAATATTTTTTGTAAATACTGTTCTCTTTTCCCCTTTTCTTTTCTCTCTCATCCTTGTAAATAACTTTTTTTTTTGTAAATAGAATTAAAATTTCTAAAAAAAATAAAATTTTTTTTGCAAAACTTAAAAATCTAAAAAATTTTAATTTTCGCATTTTCCTTTCTTTAGTATGTTTATATTAAAGAAAAAAAAATACAAAAATACAAAAAAGAGATAATAACTTTAAAAATTCAAAAAAAAACTTTATGAAACAAATAAATCAAATATAACATTCTTAATTTTCTTGCTATCCAAATTTTTTTTTTAAGTTTATTTATATGTGAATTTTCTTAATTTTTTGTTCACTATTCGTTTGTTAATTATTGATTGAAAATTTTAAATAGCCAGAGTTAAGTTTTAAAGAATTCATTATGCTTTGTTAAAAATAGGAGACTTGTTTCAGGCACTACTTTTAATTTTTCATAGATAGGAGCACGTGTATTATGTTAGAAAATAATGACTATAGAATTCAATTATGCTTACTTTTAGCTTTCTGAAACATTGGAATGTACAATTTATAATGATTGCTCTCAAATGATTTTTTTTTAAAAAACTAGTTTTCTTCTCTTCCCCTTATTTATCATGTCCAACTTGGCATGATAAAAAAAAATTCACCTTAAAAGATCATATGTCAATGGAAATAAGATTTCATTCCGTAAACATAGACACCCAATAATTAAAAGATTATATGTTAAAGAGTAAGAGGATAAAATGCATTACTCCTGTACATATACATTGGGTTAATTTTATTATTATGAAGTTGAAAAAGAACGAAAAAAAATCATATTAGGAAAATAAGATTTCATTTTCCTAATCATCCAAATCAGAAAAAATGGAGGTTCGAGAAAAAAATTACCTCGCCTCAAAATCCAAGCCACTTCATAAACCATCAACCCCCTTAGCCAATTTCATGATTCTAGAATTAATTCAAAAATCTTTTTGAGAGCATAATTTGTAAATTGCATTACTTCCCGTAAAACTCCTATAAGCTAAAGTTCATATAATTCCAAGCTATTTTTGTTAAGCTAACCAGTACAACTATTGCTTTTTTATTTGATTACATCAAGAAGTCTTTTGGCAAAAAACCTTTGCTTTATTTAAATCATCTACATAATTTTAGGACTTAACTCTTATACCCCGTATATTTATTTCGATCTCTCTTACAATTAACTTAAAACGGCAGCTAGACTTAGAGTTTTTTTTATTCTTATAAATTCACCTCAAACTTTTACTCTGGAATAACAAAAATGTAAGTATGAGAGTATTTGATAAGTTGTAAATATACGCATTTTTTCTATGTTTTTATTTTGTTATTTTAGTTTGTTTTGTTCAATAAATTGTTTCTTTTTTATAAATTTTATTTCTAACTTGGTTTATTTTGATTCAAGAAAAATTTCAGAAAAAGTCAAAAAAAAAATGACTTGACACGCCCGTGTCACGCATCCTCCATGCCTGTGTCATACCTCTCGACGATCGTCGGGCTCAACCCGGCACTCGACGCCCCGCCTTCGTCAATCCGAGCTCAACACGCCCATGTCCAAGCTTGACATGCCCGTGTCAACACTCAATGCCGCTGACACTCAACGCTTTCACTGTTCACCTCTCAACGCCACTCAACGCCATCGCCACTCAACGCCACTCCCGCCAGCTGTTCAGTCACGCCCAGCCGACACTCCCGTGTCTGACACCGGACACGCCCGTGACCGCCACGTGTCACTTCTCGAAGCTTCCAGAAGCAATCCAGCTGCCGGATTTTACCAAGTCAAACACGCAACCTTGGACATGACCCCTGTCATGCCCGTGACTAGTCACACTCGAAAAATTTGTCTATAAATAAAACTTTTCTGTGAGGTCCAAGGGTTCACTTTTTTGAGCCAATTTTAGTGTGTTTTGTGGGCTGCCCTTGTGGACTCCAAAGCCATGTAAGGAGAACTTTCTCCCCCTCCCTTTTTGTTTTCTTTTGCTTTAGCTTTAGCTTTGTATTAGCTTTGTAATAGTTCTTTTCAATCAATAAATCATGTTAGCTTTTCTCTTCTTTCTTGGCTTTGGAATGAACTTGTGTGCCCATTTTCTTCTTCTTTTCATTCTCATGTTTCTCTTTGTCTTTTCTCTTTATGAAAAGTGTGTGTGTGTGGTATGAGTTTAACTAGTTTATTTTCTTCATGCCCTTAATTAGTTGTCATGTTAGGTTTAATTATAGCTTTTTGCCTAAAAATTAATTGTTATAATGGCAAAATTTTGTTTAAATCTTCTTTTCAAAATGAAATGTTGTTTTGAAAACTTTTTAAAGTCCTATATTTTCATTCCTATGAAATTGTAAAAGAGGTTTTAAAGTGATTTTTTTTTATTTTTTTTTACTTAGTTTTATTTTAGGATTGTAAAACTTTTTTGTTCCTTTAATTTTTATTTTCACTTTTTCATCACTTTTATGAAATCCTAAGAATGAAAATATAAACATTTTAATTTTTCAACAACTTTGATTTTAACTTTGTTTTCAAAAATCTTTTGCTTCTTTAACTTTTATTTCATATTTTTATGTGTTTTTAGCATGTTCTAAGAATAGAAATTAAGTTGTTTTAATTTTTAGGTAACTTTGTCTTTCTTTTTTTACTTAGTGTGTGTGAGTGTATGAGGATAGATTTTCATTATGTTCTTTTAACTTCATGTTAGTGTGTGTGAGTGTATGAGGATAATTTCATTGCTTTCATTCTCCCGCCAACTCATTTTAGCCGGGACTTGCAATTTTATCACTTTCTCAATTATGTAGAGTGTGTGTGTGTGCGCATCTATTTCCGCCTACTCGTTAAGAGTTAATGGCGTTCTGCTTTCATTTCCCGCCCACTCATTTGAGTGGGACTTGTCTTTTAATTTTCCTCCTACTCATTTGAGTAGGATTTGTAATTTTCATTTTTTGTAACTTAGTTTCTTTTTATTTATGCATTTATTTCCGCCTACTCGTTAAGAGTTAAATGACGCATTGTTTTAATTTATCGCCTACTCGTTTGAGTAGGACTCGTCATTTACCACCTACTCGTTTGAATAGGACTTGTCTTTTTCATTATTTATGGTTTTGAAGTGTGTATGAGTTTTAATTATAATTAGCATTGCAATTTTCCTAAATGTTGTTTTGTTTATGTCTCATTCTTATAACTGTTTAGTGTTAAATTTCGTACTCACGCCTCGTTAAAACCATAAAGCTGTCCCCATACCGATGAGTGACTAATCGTTATTAGCCCTCGGCATCGAAGAGCATTGGGACATATAAAATGATTCAAAATAATTTAGGTTCTTTATTTTTATTTTAATTTAAGGACTTAAGGTTTGCCCCGGGTTAACGACGCATAGGACCACATAATCGATGTGTGGGCTCTATTTCCGTTATCCATACGCAACACCGAGAGGCTGCACGTATGGACAGATCCCCCTTAGGTAAATAGAATTGCGTACATACCCTCGAAAGAGGACGAGCGTAGTTCTACCGAATTGGGTTCCCCACCCAATAGCGGGGTTCTTAGCGTAAAGAGGGCATTAAAAGGAATCTTTCGTCGGTCTAACGATCGGTCGAATAGTCTTAATGTTCAGGCGAGCAATATTCCTAGAGATAAGTGCGCTCATATTTATGGAACCTCCACGACCAAGTGCCTTTTATTAATTTAAAAACTAAGTTCAATAATTGTTAAGAATTATTTTATTCTTAATCCGATTCGATGCCGAGCGTTAACCCGTCATCGAATAATCTAAGAAATTTTTGCCTTCTTTTTATATCCGTTTTTAGTTAAACAAAAATCCACCTTACTTTTAGTAAAATAATAGTCCTCCCGGAGGAGTAAGAATAATCAACACGACCCCGAGAACAATACGACCTCGGTATTCTCCCGAATATCGAGTACTACATGCGATAGGTGCACTTGCCTCCTTTCGTTATAAACTTCGATTTTCTAGCAGTCCGCGACTGTCGACTCATCGAACCAACCATAATAAGAGTCTGATCGCAGGCCTATCAGCACCCTATAACGCGATTGAATCTAAAAAATCATCATGCAAAGCACATCATAATCATCCATACGAGTACTTCCAATTTCCCCTAACGGCATTCAAGCTGCAACATAGAACTCTTACTTAGGCCCCACCTGCTCATGGGTCACAAACCCGGGCTTTACTGCAAGCTATGACTCGCACGTCAGTTCTATCACACAAACAAACTGATGCTAAGAACCCTTGCGTGACCCTGCCCGCTTATGGGCTTCATCGCCCGAGCTTGTCTAAAGCTTGGCATTCTCGTCAGTTTCACAGATGTGGACTTGTCTTGCCGAGGCACTCTCCACACATGACTTGCAACGTCACTGGCTAGCCAGCCGACCACAGAGACCAAGTCCAGCCTTCACAATCAGCCTTATCAATTTCGCCCTAAATCATCATTTGTTCACACACAAAAAAGTGGGAAAACATCACAAACAACGTCCTTGCTGCATTCGGATTTCTAGTAAAATCCTTAGTGCTCGTCATGCAACATCACCACATCAGACAAACGATCGTGATTACGGCTTCACCTGAAATTCCTAATCCACTAACGGAGCAGGTTTCTAGTGCAACAACATGCCGACGACGGACTCAATCGACCTGGTGGCTCCTCTTGAACCATGGCAACCTGTACCCCTTTCATTTGAGAGATCCGGTGCTTAAATGCTTGAAAGAAAGCAAAAAATGAAATGGATGCCAAGCACGCATCTTAACAACCGAGAGAAGGAATGTCTTTACTTTATGACTCCTCTTCCTAGCTATGGAGATGTTGGTTTGCATGGATGAAAGTGTGTGCCTTCAATTCCTCTCCATGGATTTGGCCTCGGATCGACGAACAGAGCTCTGAAGCTTCGTCAATGGCGGAAGGTGCTCTTCTTCTCCCTCCTTTAAACTCTCCCTCAAAACTCTAAAGGATGAGAACAAATGAGGAAGATGAACCCCTCAGCCCTACTTAAGGATCAAGGACAGACGATTCTGGGCCATAGGTTCGATTTCTAAGAAGATTAGACGGCCTAATCTCACCATTTATGAAACTGCTTTCGCCTGCTACTATCGAGAGATAGCTACCTACCGTGTCGCGGTAGCTCACAGAGTCGTCTGCCTCTACAGAACGCCCAACTATCGACAGCATTAGCAATACCGTCGCGCGGTAACCTCTCAACGCCTTTGACTCACTGCTTTTCATCTCAACACTTTGTCTTGACGAAAAGGGGCTACCGCCGAGCAGTAGCTTACTAATGTCATGCACTACCACTCTATGTTCTTGACGCTTTCGATGCTCTCGAAAAAAGAAGGCTACCTCTAGGCGATAGCTTCCTACCACCTCTCAGTAGCTCCCTGAGCCTCAACTTCTAGAAAACTGGGGGTGTTACAACAACCTCTCTTTTGATGAGAAGTAATCCAGTTAAGGGCCCCTACGAGGACTTCCCAGGAGGTCACCCATCCCAGGACTACTCCAGCCCGAGCATACTTAACTATAAGTTCTTTCGCTTCTCGTCACCCATCCCAGGACTATCCCAGACTACAACCATAGTTTCAAGAAAGAAGCCACTGTAAATAAGTGTTCCAAAGGAGAGTTGAAGAGTTGAAATGTTTGGAAAATCTTATAGGTAATTGTTGTTATTCAACCGCTTATCTTATTGTAAGTATATTTTTGCTAAAAGATAAAAGAGGAGCTTCTCCCAAAAAAAAACTAAGAAAGATCTATTATGGGGAAAAATCAATGGAGGAAGAAAATCATATTAGGTGTAGCTTGAGAAAAATCCTTATTTATGTCTCCAAACCGAAGAGCAATTAAACCTAGGTGGAATCTTGAACAAATCATGAGAATTGAGACATGGTTGGACACTGACATGTAGTTGTAAGAAGCACCATGTTGTGAGAAGATGATGGCAATTAGGAATAAATGTGAGAATGGGGGCAAGCAGGTAAATCTTTATTCTGGAGAAGTCGGCGAGAGCAATCAGGAGAGATGTTGGGTTTTCTATATGAGTATATATCACATGTGCATAGCGAAAAATACTTCAAGAAAACCCTAACTAGAAATAGAACTTACGAAAACCGTTAGTCAAGTAGTAGAATACAAAGTACATGTCCTCTAGTGTCGGAATCATATTTGAGGTTGTCTTCTTTGTTTGAGGATGATCCAAAAATAGTAATGGGAGGTTGCCTGAGTCCACGCAGAACTAGATCTGCTACTTTATGGATAAGCCACACTTACTATAATGTCCCATTTTGAGCTAGACCCCTCGTATGTGTTTTGGTGTCACTATGGGGACTTGATCCGGTAGAAAGTTTTAGGAGAATACCCTAGGCCACAGGTTGACAGTTAGACCAGGCCTAGAGTGAATATGCAAAATTTGTCGAGTGAACTCGAGAGGACTTATGAAATTCATCGAGATATTCATCGAATTCATCGAAAGGACTCATGAATTCGTCGAAAGGACTCATGAATTTGTTGAAATGACTCGCGAATTTGTCGAGAGGGTTTGATGAAATTCGTCGAGAGATTCATCGAGAGGAGTCATGAATTCGCCGAAATGACTTGTGTAACGGACTCAATGCACTTGACAATTCGTCGAGTTATTCCGAAGATTCGTCGAGTAACACGACGAATGGACTTGGCATTTTTTTTTGCTGACTCTGTTCGCGACCTGGGGAAGATTATGACACTTTTGGACTTATACAAAGCAGCAAAATTAATGGCCTTGTCTTTTCTAAGTCCTATTTTTATATTATAACTAAATTAGGTCCAATAAGGGAGTGACACATGACATAAAAAATTTCAACCCTAAATCTAATCGGTCGTTCTTTATTAGGGAGACCTTGCCCATATCCTTCACCGAGCCAACTCACGCCGTGGAAGAGCGACGAATAGGACTGTAATGCCGAAAGCCGAACACTATTATACCGCCAAAAAGAAGGACTCGGTCCATGTTCGGAAACTAGGTGAGCTTCCTACCCACTCCCTTGGTGCTAGATCTTTAGATCCAAAACATAGGAGAGACATCGTCTCAAGTGTGCTTGGTTTGAGAGTTAATGGAGTTTTCCTAGGAAGGGATCATGCTAGAACTTTAATTTTAGGGTGTCAATCGCCGCAAAAATGTCTTCAATCATCTCCTCTCTTCATTACGAAGATGGCAGACTTGATTTCATGAAGATCAGTGGTCTAATGAGGGATAAAGGGAGGAGAGAAGTTGTACATGCCTTTTTGCGATGGAAAGAGGAAGGAGACGAACCGATGACGTTCATTTGCCTTTATGATGCATGCATAAAGTGGGAACAAAAATCTATTTTTTGTGCGCAACAGACTTTAAGACCGATTTAAGGTATGACCCGGCCTGATCCATGTTTTATCATGTAGCCCTTGGAATGACATTTCCAACGGATGGTTACACATTTTCTGAGGAGTTCTGTAGCTCAGTAAAAGTGCGACCAAAGTTTTTGCGTTGAAATGATGTTTG
This sequence comes from Platanthera zijinensis, assembly GCA_039513925.1. Lineage (NCBI taxonomy): Eukaryota > Viridiplantae > Streptophyta > Magnoliopsida > Asparagales > Orchidaceae > Platanthera > Platanthera zijinensis. The sequence continues at coordinate 13,219,243 of CM077098.1, forward strand.
TACAGGTTGAGTTCTGTCCAAGTGTACACAGCTAGACTAAAACCCAATTTCAGGTGTGATAGATTTAGATATGGACCCCAGTCTCAACATGAAAGTTGTAACCCTTGAAAATACCTTTCCGATTTGGGTTTGCCCGTATTTTTTGGTGGACTGTAGCTTCTCAAAATCCAATTTTAGTAAATTGTGATTCACAGGAGTGATGTGTTGATGTTTAGTTTGATTCTCTTTTATTATTGACTAAAAGCTTATGAGATTTAGTGATTATGTAGTGGATGATATTAAAGATCACACCTTGCCTGGTTAATAATTTCGGAAGATTATGTATTGCGGTTTTCATGAATTGTATTGTCTAAGACTTTTGAGATATAAGCAGATATAACTGATGATCGAAACATGCGATTCGTGGGAATGATCACTTTTTTATTTGGAAGAGGTACGCTGAATATCAAAAAGGTGCTTGAAGAGGAATAATCCTTGATTAAATAGCGGTTGTGGTCATTGACCTCTAGTGTTGAGGATACAATATTGCAGACCAATAATCCTATATTAAAGTGGAAAAGGGACTCGGGGTGGAACCCTTGTGTGCTTAAGGGCACCAGTGAGATGTAATATTAAGGGAATCAGTTGGATCCCTTGGATGCTTGGGAGCATGGAAATGTGTGAGGTTTATAATGTGTATGTGTGTTTTGCCGCACGATGTTTGATCCTGTGTTGAGAGTTAATGTGGCAGGTCAACGAGCTTGCTATCATCACACCGACGAAAGCCGGCAGCTAGACCTAGGACGGTTGGGATGGGCTCTTTGGTGCTTACTTCCCAAATACCCCTTCTATGCCTGTTAAGCAGTTGGGCTAGGCTCTTTGGTGTTTACTTCTCGAAGACCCCTTCCATGATGCTAGGCCAGTTGGGTTGGGATCTTAGTGAACATCTACCCAAGACCCCTTTTGTGCCGTGTATGCTGGAGCTCCGCTGGTTGGAGGATGATAATATTGAAGTGTATGGAGGCCTAGACCTGGTAGTGCGGATACCCGCCTAGTAGTGGAGATGTTCGCTCCACTATCCCCGTTTGGACACAACAGGTGATGCTGGAGAGGATCGCTACCTCTCAAAAAGTGGGAACTAAGTTCTATGTTGACATAGCAAATGTGTGTGTATGTGTGTAGCATGAGTGAGTCATCATATTGCATTCATTTCATTGCATTGCACCACATAAGATCCTCATCATATAAATTTGTATAGACACTTTTATATGATGAGTTACTTTGATGTATCTGATCCTTAACTTATAAATTTGTATGAGCATCTTTATAAGTTAAGTTAAATTCTCTACTTATAATTTGATATGTTGATAGAATAGAAGTGTCTTTACATATATTCATATCTACTGTTGTTACCTGCTTACTATTGATGTGATGTTATATATATGTACTGTTAGATTCAAACAATGCTCTTTTGTCACCTGTTTGATATTTATATTATCGTCATATTGTGCTCCTCTTTCTTTTCCTCCGTCCGATGCCTAAGATCGTCAGGGTGAGCTGATGTGAAGCCACTTAGTCTTTATGACTAACAGTTGCCACACCCACTTTTTTAGGGGGACACCCCGCAGACAAAGAAACAACAACACCTCGTGCAGGAGGACAATCATGTCAGGGGACATGGCCTGATACGAAGATACCTTCACTTCCCTCTGTGACAGATGTGAGGTTTTGAGTGTTTTGATGTAGCCTTCAGGCAGTTTTCTGTACTCTGATATTATAGGAGCTGATGTGGCTTCCTATTATGTTGTACTATTTTGGACATTTACTTTTACGGATCATGACTTCTATGTTTTCTCTTTGGTTGGGTTGACATTGTGATATCAGGAAATTAGCCGGTAGAATATGCAACTTGTGGTATAGATTAGCCCGCATGTTGTTGCTATCAAAAGGCGACTGTTCTGGGCATAAAACTCTCCTCGACCGTGTCTTGTGTTCCGGGAGGGGGGTTTTACACTTATGCCAAGAAATTCCTTGCTTACATCGAAGGAAGCATGATGGAAGAAAAATCGAGGCCTTTGTCTACGAATATTATTAGATCTATTTTCAATAGAGGGTCATTGATTCTAGGGCTCCAGTTTGCAAAAGGACCACTATCAGGTTTGCTTCTCTTCAGAGCAGTTCCGAAAGGGCTTGGGAGAATAATAAAATTGTTAACCATTGATCTAAAATTATATCTATATCAAATTATTAGTTAGTCAGGTTAGGCTTCTACATGATTTATCTTAAGAATAGGTGAACCAGTTTAGGGTTTAAAATCATAGAAAAATCTGTCTGTAACTGTGTTGACTAGATATCTGGTCGATTGGTTATATGTCTAGCTGATCGGTTAGATCATTCTGTCAAAAATTTCCAGCATATTCTGAAACAGTCTAGATGAATTTTCAAGTCGATCGACCAGACCTTCTGGAGATGTCCAGTCGAATCTGTCCAACCTATACTCAAACAGTCTAGGAAAATTCTTCTAGTCAAATGGTTAGATGATCTAGTCGATTCAACCCACAGACAATTTTAGTCGAATTCTTCTAGTCGAATGGCTAGACGATCTAGCCGATTCGACCAGACAACACAGACAGTTCTAGTCGAATGACTTGATGATCTATCCAATTCTATCAGGTAACATAAATAATTCTAGTCGAATTCTTCTAGCCGAATCTGACGATCAAGTTGCAATAAAATTTCTCCCACTCATCCAGGTTTGGCTTTTCACTCATATCCTATATTATTCAATCACCCCGATCATGTTTCCAATTTCTTGTGTGTAATTATGTGTGACCCCATAAGTGGCAGCGAGACTTACTCGTTAACTGCTTCCATATCGCATACGACCCTAACAAGAGATGGGTCTGTAGAAGGGGTGGGTGTGGGTGAGTTCACATTGTTATTATGAAATGCGAAAAGAAAAGGTTTTGTTTTCACAAATAACCACTTTCAAATTATTAATAACAATCCCAAAACTACTTAGGGCTTTAGGCCCACGAAATGTCATCACAATCTGTTCTACCTATGCCAAACACAAGTAAGAGGAAAACAAAGGTTTGCTATGAGTTGACAACAAACTTCTTAACAACTCCTTTTGTTCATCCAAACGGTACATAGGGTGGACCGCCACACACTGACAAGTACGCATGATCAACATGCACTGTGCGTAATACCCAAATTTTCCCTATGATTGTGGATTTAAGGTTGAGGATTTGAATAGATTCGTGTAGAATCCCATGAGTTAGAGCCTTTTAGAATATCATCCCAAGCCTGACACAAGGTAATGCCACAAAATCCCAATTTAAATATCCAAAAATTCGTTTTAATTGAGGGAATTAGAGTACTAAGAGGCCTAAGGAATTCACATGAATATTGGGGATTGTTATGTGGTGTTTCAAAGGGTATGTGATAAGTGGTCGTGTGATGTAGTCACGCACGGTCATTTTTAGGACATCAAAATGGGCTACAATTATCATGCGCATGATCATGCACATGTAAAGTCAAATGATCATGCAAAAGAACTGTAACACGCACGGTCGTGTCAGGGGGAAACACATGATCATGCATACGATGTTGTAATATTATATTTTGCCTCGTTTTTAGCCATTTAATGGGGGGGGGGGGGATCTTTATCCAATAGCATAAGATCAATCCTAATCTCATTTTGAGTTCTTTAGGGCAGAAATTAAGAGTCATTTATATTTTCCCAAAATCTTGGTATCTTAGAAAATCACGGCATGATTCATTTCTTGCGGTCTGGATGAATTGTTCCATCCAATTTGCAATGTTCGCAAATAGAAAAGAGGATCAACTCGCCATCCTTTGATCTCCAGACAGTGCTGTCAGCTATAGTATTCTCTAAATGCTATTTGCATACCATGTAACCTCTCATTCTTAGTTAATTCTCATGTACCCTGAGCAATTTCTTAATTAAGAGCTTGATCGTACATGCAAGCCCCACACAAGTAAACATAGGGGTGCACATGGGATATCTTTTTCTACTTGAATGACAATGCTCTCAATTTTAATATAATCTCTTTGTTTTCATCATTATTGTTTATCCTATAAAATTTTAAATCATAATAGAAAAATACCAAACAATTCAAAAATATAAAATAGATAATATATTTGTTATTTTGTTGTTGTTTGTTTGTTTTTTTCCTTTTAATTAAAACAAATATACACCTTTTCATTTTAAAAAGCTTTAACCGGTGCGTGTGCCTGTTTGTTTATGTTCTCGAGTTGCTTCTCTCTATATACACTGTGCACCTCATCCCCTTCACAGACTGCGACTCCAATATCCTTCCCCTCCTATCATCTGAGCAACCCGAATGACCCGAGCACCTTGAAACACCTTGACTCCCCTCCTCCTCCTCCTCTGAACTCATTTTATCAAATGCTTTGAATTTTCCCTCATGTCTCGATTTTTCATTTCATATTAGCGGGAGTGAGTTGCATTCAGGTATCCATTATTCGCAAGCAATTCTGCTAGATCCCCAATTTCTTCCCTTATTTCAGCGAGAGGAGCACAATAAAAGCCTGATGACTCCTTCCAGCATCTCCCGTACACGCCATGATCGACGACGACGCTGCCCTTCCCTGTTATCCGACGACCTAAAAATAGGTAAAAATAATTTTATGCCCTCTTCTCCCTCTTCTTCAGCGAGAGGAGTGCATGTGTTTTTTCTGGTTGTTTTCATCGTCTCTTTCTTTTTGTATGACTGAAATCCTTAATAGCTGAATCAAAACAAATTTTATGTCAGAAATCTCTTTTCTTAAAACACTGATCTGATTGGCACAATCAGCGACTGCAATAAATTAAATATGGACGAAACAATGCATCAAGGCGAATATGAACTTGTCTAGTTGATTGTCTAAGGCTCAGTTTGGGAGGACTTATTTTTTCCGGTCAAGCGGTCATGACCGCATGAACCGGGACTTATTTTAAGTTCCGGTTCATGCGGTCATGACCGCTTGACCGGAGAAAATAAGTCCTCCCAAACGGAGCCTAAATGTCTAGTCAAATCGGCCGGATATCTAGTTGAATGTTGAACATTTAGAAAAATGAGATTGTTCATTCCTCTTTACAACGGTCAATTCCGGACTTGGGAAAGACTTCCATGTATTTTGCTTCTTCTCCCTGTTTGGTCGACTGAGTCTAATCGAATTGTCAGATGTCCAGTCAAATTTGAACTTAACTAGATATTTCCTTCTTCAATATTTCCAGCCATTTTGTACTTCAATGGACATCTAGTCAAATGGTTTTGATCCTTCTACATGTTTTATTAGATGTCTAGTCGGATTTGTACTTAAAACCAATTTATAAATTGAGACATCTACTCAAATCGTCTTGATTTTTCAACACATTCAATTAGATGTCTAGTCGAATTTGTGTACTTAAACGGAGTTATACATTGAGGCATCTACTCAAATCGTCTTGATTCTTCTGCATGAGTGCCTAGATTATCTAGTCAAATATGTACTTAGACAAATTTATACATTGAGACATCTACTCGAATCATCTTGATTCTTTTGCACGTTCGATTAGATGTCTAGTCAAATTTGCACTTAAAAAATAATTTTATATTCTTGAACTTAAATTCTTTGCATTATCCAATCTTCTTGTCTTTATTAAGTGATCATTATAAATGAGTATCAAGTCCAACATAGTATAGATCTTAGGTCGACATAGTGTTTTGTATAATGGGAGATTACATTGACAAAAATATGTCTGATGACACTAAGTCTAGCCCTATGTTGAGAGTATATTATCAAGTACCTAAAAATAACACAACTAAAACATACTCATCAATACATTGTGTGTTTATCTATATTATGAGAACTTCTTCAAATTAGGAATATTGTGGGTATTAGATCTTTTTTTTACCATTGCATGGGTAAATGTGATAGTGAGATTGAATTTGAGAAGTGTTAGAGTAACATGGTAACAAGAAAAAACTTGGACGATAATAGATGGTTGCAGGACTTATATAAAGTTAGAATGAAATGGTCAGCTGCTTTTAATAAAGAGAGTTTAGATCTTAGCATATTATCAATACAAATAATTGGATCGGTTAATAATATTTTGCATGATTGTTCTAAAGCAACCAGTTTACTGGTTAAATATTTTTTTGCTTTGATAAATTGATCTCAAGTTGTCATTGGTCTGAACATTATGAAGACTTCCGATGCAAACATGGTATTATAACTTTAAAATTTAAGAATTATCTATCACTCAAACAAACTTAAAAGATTTATACTTAAAAGAGTTTTTTCATATTTGAGCAAGCATAAGTGGATGAGGTTGTTGATGCCTGCATTGTAGAGGAATCAAGAATTAATGACAATCATATCATGTATGTTACACAATATTGTGATATAGTCGAAAATGCTAAACAATGGTTCTTTACAATTGATTCAACCAATTATGATGTTGATGGTTCAAGTATTAGTTTTCAAACAAAGGGAATACAGTGCAAACATATATTAATAGTGTATAATCTGAAAAATGTTAAATAAATTCCTGCTAAAAACATACTCAACATATCATGCGGTCTTATGACCTCACCCGTTGAGTAGAAGATTGCAAGATTGCCAAAGAGTGCATACTAAGTGTCATGAATAAAATTGTTAAGAAAACAGATGACATGGTAGATGAGGATGAGATGATGAAAAAAGGTATAGTTGATGAAAATGAAAATAACAAAGGAATGGTTTGGGATCCACCGACAATGCGACATAAGGGGCTATCAAACAACCGACCTAAGTGTCATTGAGAGAAATCAACAAAGGCGAAAAGTAAGATTCTTGTACACTTTTTTTATAGAAATTAAGATATGCTTTTTTAGTAATACATTTTGCATTTCTTTATTTGCATGACATTTAGTAATACTCTTATACATGTTTTTTTTCTCCAAATGGCAGAGATAATTCAAAAGGAAAAATTGCTATCGTGGATAACATAAAGATAGAACAGCAAAAGTATAAATTCATAGAAAATTTGTCTCTTGAGAGAGACTCACCTCCAGTTGATACGGCTGCTTCATGCTTGAGCTTAAATGATGACATCTTTACAGAGGACATAAGTTTCAATTTTCCTGCAATTCAAGATGTTTTTAAATGGTGAATGTTAGACATGTCTAAGAAAATAAGTATGCACTGTGTAATGAGAATCATGTTGTTGTGGGCACTATGTAGATTATCATCACCTTTATTAAATTATAATTGTGTTGAGAAAATGGGTATAAACTGTGCAGATCATGGTTACCTTTTTTTGTTCAGCTTGTAACTTTGAGTATGGTCTTTAACTGATTTAAGATGCAGAGGTGGTTATTTATGAGCTGTGCAAAACAACAGACAATAGTATGGTCTTTAATTGATCGAAAAGGCTGCCAGCTTTAATCAAGCTCGAGGTAACATTAGTAAACTTGTATACATGCACAAATTACAACTGAATGTCTAACATTAATGTGTTAAACTGCACACATCAATATACATAACAATATACATAGCACACAACAATATACACAGTCTATCAAATATTAGTCTAACATTAATGTGCTAAACCGTGATATAGAGCAGAACATGTTTAAAACAATATAACATTCAATTATCAGAACCAAAGGTTCACCAAATTCTTAAACTATAAATCCATTTTCTTTAAGTAGAGAGGTTTGGAAGGTTTAGAATAATTCCACAACAATTTCAGCCTTAAATCGCGACATGTCTTTTGACCAACTCATGTGACTCTTCTAATCCACTCTTCGACTATGTGTAGTGGACAATTGGTAATATCACATGGAAGAATCTCCACCCTATCCTCATGAAATAACCTTATCTGCACATAATTAGGTAAGTAATCTGTTGGATCCCTAGTTAGATTTGAGCTCGGTTCACTAAATTAGGTTAAGTATGACCCACCTTGTATATCCAGAGTCATTTCTTTGAATCCTAGAGTTTAGGCTAAGTCATTAGGTTCAACCTTCTTGGAACAGCCAGCAGAGGACCTCGGAAGACTCAGACTTAGAAGATTCAGAGAACAGATTGTTCAGTTCGAAGTTCTTTGAACTCAGCTCGATGATCGTCGATCTCAGATCGACAAACTCAGAGTTATTTCTCTGAGCTGAGCTCGACGATATTCGAGCTCAGGTCGACGATCGATTCTTTCAGACAGATTCTCAGCTCGACGAACTGAGAGTTCAGATTTGGCAAGTCATTCTTAGTACGCAGTTCACAAAGCTCAGGTCGACGAACTGGAATTCTCAGGTCGACGATCTTGGAACTAAGGTCAAAGAATTCTGTTCAGAGGTTGATGATTTCTATCCCGCTCCAGAATAAGAAGTTTTCTTCCTTCTGCCCTTAATTTCTATATTGTTTAGCAGTAATATTCCTAAGTAATTAATGCTCATATTCCTTTGAATATAGCCATTATTGGCAGCATTAATTATGGTATTCATCAGGGTAATTACTTGCTTATTTTATTAGGGACAGTTGGGGGAAACTCATTTAAGTCTATATTTCAACCGTTTGTATTCTCCAGATCAGCCAGCAATTATGCTAGAATTCAAAATTCAAATGAGAAATGGACTACATAATATAAAAGAGTTTTTCTCTTTTGAGTCGAGTACCCATCAGCCCCAAGAGACAGAAATTGAAACAGAAATCAAATAGAGAACTTACAACACAAGAGAATATAGGGATAGAGACTGATTATTCAAGACTCTCTCACAGTGCAATCTACTTTCATCCTTGTCAATCTTGAAATCTGAAGAAGAACATTCATCACAAATCAAGAGTCTTCTTCATCTTCAGAGCCTGGAATCTTCAAAGACACTCTTTCAATATCTATCTACTGGATTCTTGGTTATTGATAAAATAAGGCTGAAGACCTACACCCTGAAGCAAAGCTCCAGTCTTCCTAAACCATTCAACTTCTTAGGGGGAGCTTTCTCAACATCAAATATCCACTAGTCTTCTTTGTTGATTAGAGAAAGAGAAGACACCATCACCTCCTCTCACCTCCTGTAAAAGGGTTTTAACTCCCTTCAAAAGTTAACCACTTGTTTGTCAAGTCACCTGATCAAAAGACTTGGTTGGTTTTTGGGCACCTGATCAAAGGCCTAAAGGGTTGCTATATCTCCCTACAAATAGATATTGTGGTGACAGTCACCTGATCAAAACCTGTTAGTGGATTCCTACCAGGATGGTAGAAGAGTGGATGTACCTAGTTGGGGAACCACTATAAAACTTATTGTGTTGTCTGGTTGCCTCTTTTTCCTTATGTACTGTGCTGTGTTATTTTAGCTTAGTTCTTTTTACATAATATTTATTATCACTTATTTTTACTGCTAGTTAATCAAAATAATTAAAAGATTTTAAAAACACTCTATTCACCCCCCCTCTAGAGTAAGTTAAATCTATCCCCTCCTTTCAATTGGTATCAGAGGGCTGTTCTCTTGGTTGAACAAGGTAACACTTGAACCAACAGATCCTTCTTAGATCTTAATTTCTCTAGCTTATTTCTTATAGTATGACACAAAACAAGGATTATGTAAGCACCAGACCTCCAGTATGCAACTTGAACTAGTTTTCTATTTGGAAGGTAAGAATCAAGTTTTACATGAATTCTATTGATGAAGAAATTTTTAATTCTATTTTGACAGGACCATCTCAACCTACAGCAGAGACTGCATCCACATCAACTTCAAAAACTCATGTGGTTCCACCACCTGAGTGGAATGATGCTCAGAAGAAAGCCAAGATAGCTGATGCAAAAGCTATGAATATACTGGCTAAAACCATGTTTGATGATATCTTCCAAAATGTGGCTGAATGCACTTCAACAAAACAAATCTGGGACTCTCTTAACCAGATAGTGGCAGGTTCAGCTGATGAGAAAAAGGATAGAAGATCCAACCTTATCTCACAGTATGAGAACTTCAAAAAGGAAAAATCTGAATCAGTGGGTGATATGTATAACAGACTAAGTGTTATCATCAGTGAGCTAAAACCCTGGATAAAGACATCTCATTGACTGAGATAAATGACAAAATTCTAATGTGCTTCCCTAGCACTTGGGATTCCAGGATCTGGCCTATCAAGAAACTAAAAGCTTGAATGAGATTTCCACAAAATCTCTCCTTGGCAAGCTCAAGTCTTATGAGTAATTGATAAAGTCCAGAGAGGCTGCAGAACAGAAGACTCCTTTATCAGAGAGAAAGGAGCAAAGTATAGCATTCAAAGCTAATGAAGAATCAGAATTCCCAATAGTCAATGAAGAATTCCTAAGTCTCTTACCCAAGAGATTTTACAAGATGGGCAAGAGGGATTTTAGAGGAAAGTCATCAAGATAAGATGATAAGACCAGGTATGACAAAACACATACTAAGGAAATTGTGTGTTTTGGGTGCAGGAAAGCTAAACATATCATATCTGAGTGTCCAGAGACTCAGAAGAAGGATAGAAGAAGAGAAAAGGAGACCAGGAAGCAGCATTACAACAATCCTTCCTCCAGCAAGCATAAAATAAAGGAGAAAAGTTTTGTTGCTGAAACCTGGAGTGAAACTGAAGAAGAATCTTCATCTTCCAGCTCCAGTGAAGATGAAGAGGAAGCAAAGGACAAGGAGATATGCTTGATGGACATTGATGCATCAAGCACCCATTCAGAAGCTGAACAATCAGACAATGATGAATCTGAATCTGAGGAAGATCATGTGAAAGACTATCCTACCACAGAGGAACAGTGGTATCTGGATAGTGGTTGTTCAAAATATATGACTGGAAGCAAGGACAATCTATCCAACTACAAGTCCAAGCTAGGTCCTAAAGTTGTTTTTGGTGACTCCAACTATGGCCAGACTAAGGCTATAGAGATTTAAAGATTGGAGTTGTCACGTTCAAGAAAGTAGCTTATGTAAGTGGATTAAAGCACAACCTGATTTTCATTAGTCAACTCTGTGATTAAGTGTTTCAGGTATCTTTTGATAAATCCTCTTGCATTATTTCTTCTGTTGATAACAAGATTGTTTTAACTGGATCTAGAGTAGGAAATATTTACATAGTAAATTTTAAGTCTGCTAGGTCTGAAATATGTCTGTTCAATCAAATTAATAATAATAATGAACTTTGGCATAAAAGATTAGACCATGTTAACTTAAAATACATTACTAAGCTATATAGGGACAACCTTGTTAGAGGATTGCCTTCTGGTCCCTACAAGAAGGAAGACATCTGCAGGGTCTGTCAATTAGGCAAGCAAACTAAAATTAGTTTCAAAACCATTAATAAAAGTGATTTACCTAGGATTTTGTATTTGCTCCACATAGATCTTTTTGGACCCATTACTGTACAAAGCCTAGGAGAGAAATCTTATACCTTAGTGATTGTAGATGACTTCTCAAGGTTCACTTGGGTGTTCTTCTTGAGGAACACGTCAGATAACTTCAAGGTTCTTACAGATTTTCTTAAGAGCATAAGGATTGAGTACTCTACTCTAGTTGCATTGATCAGAAGTGATCATGATACCGAGTTTAAGTCTCTTCCCATGCAAAGATTCTGTGAGGAGGAAGGTATCATACATTGTTTCTCTGCTCCTAAAACTCCTCAACAAAATAAGGTAGCTGAAAGGAAAAATAGAACACTAATTGAAGCTGTAGGCACATTGCTTGCAGATGCTTACTAACCACTATCCTTTTGGGCAAAGGCTCTAAGCACAACAAACTATGTCCTAAACAGGAGTTTGATACATAAGCTTAAGGGCAAGACTCCCTATGAATTACTTAAAGGGAAGAAACCTAAAGTAGATTTCTTTAAGATTTTGGTTGTATTTGTTACATTCACAATAATGACAAGAAATATATTAGAAAGTTTGAAGCCAAGGCTACAATGAGAATTTTCTAGGATATTCCCCAGTTAGCAAGACATATAAGGTTTATAATCAGTCTACAATGAAAATAGAAGAGTCTGCACACATTTCCTTTGATGATACTAACATGTTTTACAAGGAGAAGAACTCTTCTACCAGTGAATCTTTGCAGGTACCATATTTGTGTGAGCAGTTGAATGAGCTGAATCTCACCAATGAGGCTAATACCCATACCTCTCCACAAAGCTCTGAAAATAGTGAAGATGATTTCACTGAAACAGTTGTTAAACCAACAACATCCCACATAATTCCACAAGAAGAATTAACTCCCCAGACTGTTGCTGAACCAACTCCACCAACTGATCCTGTCATACTTAGAGATCATCCTATATTCCAAGTAATATGAGACATATTAGTAGGTGTGCAGATATGGCATCAACTCAACCAAGACTTGATGCATGCCTGCTTCATATCTCAAATTGAGCCCCAATCAATAAAAGATGCAAGGCAAGATCCACTCTGGATTATGGCAATGCAAGAGGAGCTCAACCAATTTGAGAGATGTAGAGTTTGAGACTTAGTTCCAAAACCCAAAAACTACCCAGTCATTAGAACTAAGTGAGTATTCAGAAATAAACTTGATGCTCATGGCATTATCATAAGGAACAAGGAAAGGCTAGTAGCTCAAGGTTATAGGCAAGAGGAAGGCATTGACTATGATCAGACATTTGCCCCTATTGCAAGGCTTGAGGCTATAAGAATCTTCCTTGCATATGCTGCCTACAAAAAAGTTCAAGGTCTACCAAATGGATGTCAAGAGTGCATTTCTGAATGGACAACTCAAAAAAGAAGTATATGTGGAGCAACCACCAGGTTTTATCTCTCCAACTAATCCTTCTTATATTTTTAAATTGCATAAGACTCTCTATGGTTTAAAGAAAGCTCCAAGAGCTTGCCATGAAACTTTAGCCAGCTTTCTTCTAGAACATCAGTTTTCTATAGGCATTGTAGATAAGACCTTATTTATTAAGCATCATAAGGATAAAATCTTATTAGTACAAATTTATGTAGATGATATTATCTTTGACTCTACTGATTCCAAACTATGCAAAAGGTTTTCTGACTTAATGCATTCCAAGTTTGAAATGAGTAGCATGGGTGAACTCTCTTACTTCCTTGGCCTCCAAGTGATGCAATTGCCTGATGGCATCTTCATATCCCAATCCAAGTATGCTAAGGAGCTAATCAAAAGATTTGGGATGTTAGATACCTCAGCAAAGAAAATACCCATGGCTACCAATGCTGTGGTTGACTCTGATGAATATGATAAGCCTGTTGATCAGAAATTATATAGGGGCATTGTTGGGTCCCTGTTGTATCTCACAACAAGTAGGCTAGACATAATGTTTGCTACATGTCTTTGTGCTAGGTTTCAAGTGAACCTTAAAGAATCTCATCTTATTTTCCTTAAAAGAATTTTAAGATATATAAAGAGTTGCTCAAATCTAGGACTCGGGTATCCAATTGAGTCATAATTTGAGTTGACTGGATACTCAGATGCTGACTTTGCTGGATGTAGAGTGGACAGGAAGAGCACATCAGGAATATGCCAGTTCCTTGGTGCTAGACTTGTCTCATAGTTTTGCAAAAATCAAACATCTGTGTCTACTTCAACTACTGAAGCTGAATATATAGCAGCTGGGAGTTACTGTTCATAGATGCTGTGGATTCAAAACCAACTTCTGGATTATGGTATCAACTTAAATAATTCAACCTTATTCTGTGATAATACAAGTACAATTTCTATTGCCAAGAATCCAGTGCATCATAGTAGAACTAAGCATATAGAGATAAAACATCATTTCATTAGAGATTGTGTTGACAAAAAGAAAATTAATCTTGTATACATCTACACTGATTTGCAAAGAGTAGACATTTTCACCAAACCCTTGGATGAGAGGAACTATCTGTTCTTTTTGAATCAGCTTGGTATGATCAATGGAGAAGCATTAATTTGATTTCTGTCTGCGGTCGAAGAATTTGCCACAGTTCGTCGAACGGAGATCGACGAACTGAGAAAGTTCTTGAGATAATTCGTCGACCTAAGATCGACGAACTCTCTGTGTAAGTCATTCTCGTCGATCAGAGATCGATGATCTGGCTTCAGAAAATTTTCGTTGACCTGAGAACGACGAAAAGTTTTCCCTTCTTCAGACTGAGATCGACGAACTCTTTTGTCAATAAAATATTTCGTCGACCTCAGATCGAAGAATTTTTCTTTTTCGCAGGACGGAGTTTGTCGTTTCATACTCTGAAAAACCTTATATCTAGGTTTTCTTCGAGCTCCATCCCGCGCTTTCTGTTCCCCTTGCACTTGATCTCTCTGTTTCTCTTTTGCAGGCGAATTCAGAAAGCAATGGCGATTCCAACAAGATCTCTCTCTGGCATGAAGTATGACACTGGTTTCGACATCGATTTCGATTCCTTTGGTCACACAGACAAAATCTTCACAGACAATCTTTAGTTGTTTGAAGATCAGAAATTGAAGCAGTTTATGACCACACGGATCAAGTTGCTAGCCGCCGAGATCAAGGAATGGGTCTACACATCAACTTCTTCTGATACAGAGATGATATGATCAATTTCTGGAACACAAGTTTCTCTTTCTCCTGTTGTTCTCTCTGATATATTTGGATTTGAGAATGGGGTAGATGATCTTGAAATGGATAGTTCTGATTTTGATGAGATGCCGATAAGAATGGGTCACTCCGAGGGAAACCCTAATAAGCTGCTGAAGAAGAACTTGTCTGCTGAATACAAGTTCTTGGCTGATGTAGTAGGAAAGGTCCTACTGGGCAAGCACATTGCCCATGACTACATCACAAGACACTAGTTTTTGGTGATGAGTGCCTTGGTTGATAAGAAAAAGATTAACTGGGGACAGGTTCTGTTTGACTTGATTAGGAAGAAAAATTATAAGAAGGAAGTTTGTTTTGCAAGAGTATTGGGAATTTTTCTGCAGGCCAGGGCTAATGACTTACTGGTCTCCTCGACAGTATTCATTAATGCCTCTAAGAAGTTGACATCTGCCCTATTTAGCAGATGGAAGAGGACAATTTCCAAGCCATCCAAGGCTTCCTCCTCTTCCTCAATACCTTCTGAGAGTACCAGGGCTGCTCCAGCCACTCCCCACCCTACTGAAGATGTTTCCAATCCACCTCTACCTCCAGCTCAACAACCAACACCTTCTCAACTTCACACACCTTCAATAACCCTCCAGCATACTTCCATATCTCAAGACCACACACCAACACCTCCTGCTTCCCCAATCCATCTTTCTTCACCAGTTCATACTCCAGTCCATTATCCTTCACCACATAATCCCCTGAACATCAACCATCACCAATTCAATCTCCAGTGCATGCTACTACACTAGAGCATGTCACTCCTCCTTTGTCTCCACTTCCTCAACATCTTACTGATATCCCCCTTCACAACATATCTTCCTTACCATCATTTGACCTGATGTCATCCCCCTCCATACTCCATCACCTCAAGATGAGCCAATGCCAGATTCTTCACCCTTTCATCCATCATCATCCTCCATTAATCCATCTGTATCCACTCAAACCCCTCCTGAGTTAATGGACATAGATTCCCCCTCCATTTCCTCTATTATGCAAACCATCACTCCTCTTCTAAAACAACTCATAGCAGAGGCTATTTCACCTCTTGCTGTCTCCATTTCATCTCTTACTGTCCTACTTTCTGCCTCCTCTGTCCCTTTTTCTTTAACAAGGGGCCTGGTTCCAGTACTTACTGAAACCAAGCAGGGGGAGATACTCGATGAAGAAGCAGCTCCAGCAGCAGCAGAAACAGTTTTGCAGACAGCTGAGTTATCAGATGTAGATATGGTTTCAAAGGCTGATATATTGGATGTAGATCTGCTGATTGCAGATATTGTGACTAATGGTGATTGTTATATCAATCTCTCAGTAGACATTTTTGGTTTATTACATTCTTTAGTACAATTTATCTAAACTCTTTTCTTCCAGTAGTTAAGCCACCTTTGGCTATAGTTTGCTACACTCCTTCTATAAGCCCTGAAGTTGTTAGTCAACTGAAGGCAAGTTTTGCTGTTAGCATGGTTGTGGAACCCTCAGGCCCAACCTATATAATTGATGATAGTCCAATCCCCAATCTAGATGACTTGATTGCTCTAGATATAGCTCAAGAGATTGCACTCATCCAGAATGATCCTGAGCTAAATGATTTCCTGTCTACTGACATAGAAGATTCTCAGATGATCACAGAGAATGTTGCTCCACCTACAATTGCTCTACCTCAAGCTCTCCTCAGTCTGAAAGACAGATTTCAAAGGAAACTTTAAAAGAGATAGATGCATTATATGATAACCCTCAAAGTTCTTCCGATGAGGACTTAGATGATGATTCTGATGGATCTGATGAAGAATGTTGCAAAGAAGAGAAAGATTGTTCCAAAGGCTGCTCCAAAGACTAATCCTACCAATGACACTCCTTACTATATCTTGCAAAAGATAACTCCATACCCAGGGATGCCTCAGTGGATGTGGCTATCGAAGAACAAGCAGAAAGAAAGGAAGAAGATGAGAATGTACAGGTCTCCTCCTAAGCAATTTAGGAAAGACCCTCCTCCTCCTCCTCCATCTTCAGGTGCCTCTGGCAATATTTCTCAAAGATCTGCTCCAGTGATCAAGACTTATCAAAGACATTCCAAGCATGGCAGTCAACAACAATATTCTCAAAGCCATCCTCCTCCAGCTTCAATCAAGAGAGCTCCTACAGACTCTGTTGCTGAATCAAAGCAGGACTCAAGTCCAAACACGCCAGAATCTCCTCCAATTCCCTTTGTAGATCCAGAACAGGAGAATTCAGCTAGAATGGCCAAATTTCATGAGCTGATAGGACTTTCACAAATTAACATAGCCAAAGCTGAAGGAAAGGATCTTTCACAATTATCTACCATGTTTTCATTCAAAAAAGAAGAACTTAAAAGGTATGCAAAGGCAAACAAATTCTTTAATGTTGATGATTATATGAAATTGCATCTAGAAGCTGTGGTTCCCAGAACAACATCTCTCAACATCATTGGTGCATCAGACATGACAATGTTAAAGAGAGAAGCTGCTAATCCAAAAAGAGAAATCATTTTCAGACAGCCTATTGAGAAGTCAGAGAAAGGAAATCCTAAGCAAAAACAATGATTTTTTTTATGTTTTGTTCTTATTTTTGAACTCTATTGTGTTTACTCATGAAGCACCTCATGTAAATATCCGCTGAATGTTTTATTTCTGTTAGATATATATTTTCATGCTTTATGATTGTTTCTTTTATTTTGTTTTAGTGACCTCACCCAAATAGGGGGAGATTGTTGGATTCCTAGTTTGATTTGGGCTAGGTTCACTAAATTAGGTTATGTCTGACCCACCTTTTATAGCCAGGGTCATTTTTTTGAATCCTAGAGTTTAGGCTAAGTCATTAGGTTCAACCTTCTTGGACCAGCCAGCAGAGGACCTCAGAAGATTCAGATTTAGAAGATTTAGAGAACAAATTGTTCAGTTCGAAGTTCTTCGAACTCAGCTCGACGATCATCGATCTCAGATCGACGAACTCAAAGTTATTTCTCTGAGCCGAGCTCGACGATATTCGAGCTCAGGTCGACGATCAATTCTTTCAGACAGATTCTCAGATAGACGAACTGAGAGTGCAGATTTGGCAAGTCATTCTCAATACGTAGTTCGCAGAGCTCAGGTCAACGAACAAGAATTCTCTGGTTGACGATCTTGGAACTAAGGTCGATGAATTCTGTTCAGAGGTCGACGATTTCTGTCCCGCTCCAGAATGAGAAGTTTTCTTCCTTCTGTCCCTTAATTTCTATATTATTTAGCAGTAATATTCCTGAGTAATTAATGCTCATATTCATTTGAACAAAGCCGTTATTGACAACATTAATTATGGTATTCATCAAGGTTGTTGGAACCCCTAGGTGATTTGGGCTAGGTTCTCTTCTTAGGGTGTGACCCATGTTGTATAGAAGGGTCAAGTTTTATGTCTTTCTAGTCTTAGGTCAGTCCTACAGATGGAAGATCAAGGACATGCCTGAAGACAGCTCCAAAATAAGCCCTAGAAGAAAATTCTCTCAGTCTGTTCTCAGGTCGACGAACTCTAAGTGAAAGAGAAGAGTTCTGAGGTCGACGATTTGGTCTTAGAAGAAAAATTCTGTGGTCTGCGAAGTGTGTGTTTCGTTAAAATGCTCTCAACACCAAAGATAACTCAGCGCCATAATTGTATCAATGTCATAGTTCACTCAAAGCCAAAGTTTACTCAGAATCAAAGATCATTCAACGCTCTCAACGTTATCAATGACTCAATGCTCTCAATGACTCAATGCCAGATGTGTTATTATCTCAACACCTTTAGTTTGACCAAGTTCTGAGGTCGACAAAAATCAGATTCTCAGGTCGACGAACTTAGAGCACAGAATCCGTCAGTTTATGCAGTGCAGTTGTTCGCAGAGCTCAGGTTGACAAACAATTCTGAGGTCGACAATCTCTGATTTCAGGTCAACGAAAGCTGTTCTCTGGTCGACGAAAACTATAAGTCATATGGTTATCTGTTCTTTCTAGTTCTGTCTCCTGATTCTATATCTATTATAGGCCGTTAATTTTCTAGATAATCAATGCACTTATATCCTTTAAATCGAGCCGTTACTGGCAGCATTGCATGTAAATATTTTCCATAGAATTAATTGCTTATATCTCAGGAAAGACATAGAATAGAATATATGATAGCATACTTGCCGGTTTTCATCCCAGATTTCGGTAGAGCATTTATTACAGGTTTTTGAATTCGAACTTGAGGCAGCTATCATCCTGATCATCTCTCTGCCAGATAAAAAGAAAAAAAAGGATCACACTATTGGAGGTTGATACAGAAGAATGTACAAAAAAGAAAGAGAAAAATAACTGCTCTCAAAAGAAGAAGAAGAAAGAACATCAATCACAATCAAGGGTCTTTCTTCCCCTCCTTCTTTGTTTCCAGGATCTCAAGTGACAAGCGTATTCAATCAGTCAAAGGATCCCTGGAGAGTTGATCTTATTGCAAAAGACCTTCATCCTAGCAAAGTTCCCCTTCCTGAACAGCTGTTAATCTTAGGGGAAGCTTTGACAATATCTGAAGAATTCTCAAGACTTCTCTCATTTTGTTTGAGAAAAGAGTAGTCCAAATCAACCTCTCTTCCCCACCTCTGTACAGGGTTTTAATTCCCTTCAAAATTATTCTGGTTGCAAGTCTCCTTCCAAAAGACTTGTGTTGGTTTTTGAGCACCTGATCAAAAGCTCATTGGTGACAGTCACCTGATCAAAACCTATAGTGGATTCCTACTAGGGTGGTAGAAGAGTGGATGTACCCAAGTTTGGGGAACCACTATAAATTTCATGTGTTGTCTGTGTGGCTGTGATTTTCCTGTGTGCTTGTGCTGTGATATATTTTGCTGAGTAGCTTAGTTATCCTCTCTCTAGTTCATTTGCTGCACTTATACACTCATACACTTATATCATAGTAATATATTTTATTAAAGATTTTTTAATTCCGCAAAAATCAAAAAGATTTTAACAACTTTATTAACCCCCCCCCTCTAGAGTTTATCAGAGTTTACCCTATCTTTCATTTGGTATTAGAGATTATCTCTATCCATTTCTTTCAAAGGTAATTACTTGCTTATTTTATTAGGGACAGTTCGGGAAACTCATTTAAGTCTATATTCCAGCTATTTGTATTCTCCAGATCAGCCATCAATTAATGCCAGAATTCAAAATTCAAAGGAGAAATGGACTGTAGAATATAAATAGTTTTTCTCTTTTCAGTCGAGTACCCATCAACCCCAAGAGACAGAAACTGAGACATAAATCAAATAGAGAACTTACAACACAAGAAAATACAGAGACAAAGACTGATTATTCAGAACTCTCTCACAGTGCAATCTACTTTCATCCTTGTCAATCCTGAAATCTGAAGAAGAATATTCATCACAAATCAAGAGTCTTCTTCATCTTCAGAGCCTGGAATCTTCAGAGACACTCTTTCAATATCTATCTACTGGATTCCTGGTTATTGACAAAACAAGGCTGAAGACCTATACCCTGAAGCAAAGCTCCAGTCTTCCTGAACTATTCAACTTCTCAGGTGGAGCTTTGTCAACATCAAAGATCCACTAATCTTCTCTGTTGATTAGAGAAAGAGAAGACACTATCACCTCCTCTCACCTCCTGTAAAAGGGTTTTAACTCCCTTCAAAAGTTAACCACTTGGTTGTCAAGTCACCTGATCAAAAGACTTGATTGGTTTTTGGGCACCTGGTCAAAAGCCTAAAGGGTTGCTATATCTCCTTACAAATAGATATTGTGGTGGCAGTCACCTGATCAAAATCTGTTAGTGGATTCCTACCAGGGTGGTAGAAGAGTGGATGTACCAAGTTGGGGAACTACTATAAAACTTCTTGTGTTGTCTGGTTGCCTCTTTTTCCTTTTGTACTGTGCTGTGTTATTTTAGCTTAGTTCTTTTTACATAATATTTATTATCACTTATTTTTACTGCTAGTTAATCAAAACAATTAAAAGATTTTAAAAACACTCTATTCACCCCACTCTAGAGTATGTTAGATCTATCCCCTCCTTTCATAATCTATCACATTATTATGATAATATAAATAAAATAAAGGATATAATAACATACGTGCTCCTAGATGGATGATCTATGCATGGCACTTGACAGTGAATCATAGAAATCTCAGTGCCTCTCTTTCAAATTACCCACTAACAAGACCAAGTGGCATCCAATATGACAGGGCATTACGAGAGCATCAACATCTGCAATCAATTTATGGGTAATGTGCTCGACAAGCCATATGTTTGCCTTGCCACATCTTTTATAATAATACATGACAAATAAAAGTAAGAAGGGATGTTTAATATATTTGAAGCAATGCTAAGTAAACTTATGAAGAAATTTTATTACTGCATGATTAGAAGATACAAATAGACAATTAATCATGTTGTTGGGAACAAAGGAATACACATTTATATGTGTGTCCCACACCCACCCATCTCCTAAGATATCATTAATACTCGATTGAGGAATATAAATATTATACTTTCGATAACAATAGCATTGCTACAAAAAAAGACATGTTTTAAGTATTAACAATACATAAAGAATATTAAACAAAACCAAAATACATATCTAGGGGAGCAAGATCATCCCTCTCAGGGTACTGATACCGCTCAACACGACAGGCATCTATCTTCTCCTTCTTATTTATTACCTTTACTTGTGTGAATATTCTCCGTTTACTGGGAACAATTTTAGAACCTATTTTGAAAGAAATTATGGCATTTATCTCCTCCTCCTCCTTCGTAGCGATTCCTTTGGGTGATGATTGTGGCGACGATGGTGGAGGCATTTTTATTTAATAAGAATGGCTGGCACATGGTCTACTGTCCCCTAATAAGACTGCCAAAGCATCACATTTTTCTTGAATGAAGTTTTTCAACTGGCCGACCACTTTGTCTACATATCCTTTATACCTTTCCTCCCTCTTCATCTTCGTCCTCTTCTTCTCATCCCTCATCTTCTCCTTCCTCTCTTTCTCTTCCCTCTTCTTTCCCTTCTCCTTCTCCTACCTCTTCTTCATCTTCTTCCCCTCCCTATTTGTTGGGTTCATTGTTCCCAATGTCCATGATTTGTGAGAAGTAAAACTGGTCAATGACACACACATCAACTGTATTTGATGTGCAATTGAGGTTTTGAGTGCAAGTTGTCTATATCACATTGATTGGACATATGGACACAATAAGTGGTTGCTGGACATAGCAAAAATCGACTAAGTCCACCGACATTGAGTGGGGCAAGCTCACTCAACGCCAGAGGTATGGATTCTATTTTGCTTTGTAAAAATTTGCCTAAGTCCACAGGCGTTGAGTGAGGACAGCTCACTCAGCGTCATATAACATATAGCGTTGGTCTATCTCAGCCTAACTAGCAAATAGCAAAAAAATTGGCTAAGTACACAGGCGTTGAGTGTAGTCTACTCACTCAACTCCATACAACAAAAAGGCTGTGAGTCTGGCTAAGTCAGTCTAAGCCTAGAGAAATTGGCTGAAAATGTGGCTAAGTCCACAGACGTTGAGTGTGGTCTACTCACTCAACGCCATACAGCTTTTAGCGTTGAGTGTTTTTATGCCAGTCAACTCCATAGAAAAGTTGGGCAAAATTTTGACCAAGTCCACAGGCGTTGAGTGTAGCTTATTTACTCAACGCCAAATAACAGAAAAATTTTGTTAAGTAGTTTGGCATTGAGTGGAGCTTACTATCTCCATGCCAAGACGCAAAAATATTTTCTAAGGTAAATATTTGTTAGTGAGGCAAGCTCACTCAACGCTCTCAACGCCTTGAAGTAGAAATTTGGCTAATTCCAAAAGCGTGGACTGCTTGACTTTCGTCGAGCTCAGATTCGTTGAACTGAGCTCAGCGTTCGTCGAACTGAGCCAAATTACTCAGTTTAGCCTGGAGTTCGTCGAACTCAGTTCAGCCTTTTGTCGAACTAAGTCCACAGTTCGTCGAACTGAACTTATACTTTTGTCGAGCTGAGCTTGACGTTCGTCGAACAGAGCTCCGCTTTCGTCGAGCTCAATACTTAGAATTTTGTCCAAGTGTTATGACATTGAGTGATACCTACTCACTCAACGTCTTTGGTTCTGATGATTGAATTTTGTCTAAGTCCAGAGAGATGCTGAGTCATGATGATGTCAGCAAAGTCAAATAGTCAACCAAAATTCAAATGATGCGGAATTGCTACCAGAGACATTGGAGGTCAGCTGTCATCATCCTCTACACTTTCAAGGAATATTTCCAACATAAAGTGCTGGGGCCCACACACAACAAGGAGCCATTGAATAAAGATTAAATGGAAAGCATGCACTGAATGGTTTATCTTAACCATCAATCCTGGTGGTGGGACCCACTGCTCAATTGGCCTTTAGAGTATAAAAAGAAGCAAATTGGCCAGAGCAATCAACAATCGATTCCTTGTCTAGGTTTTCTGAAAAACGAAAAGTGCGGTCGAACTTCATCTTCTTCCTCGCCATTTTCCTCGAGCCTGAAGAAGTGGTTCTGCACATAGAACCTTACTAGGAAGGGGATAGCTGAAGCAATTACCATCTGCTACAGCATGATCAGAATCCATTCTGAGATAACAGATCTACAAGTTCTGCAAAGAAATAGAAAGTTGGTTGAAGAAAGAATCTACTGCTTACTTCATTGTCTTCAACAACAATTGGTTGGACTGATATCTGCTCAGTCTAAGAAAAAGAAGACACGGAGTTATTGATCTGGTGTCTAATCATATAACCTTTCTTGTTCTTTTGTTTAGATTCTTTGTGAGTTTGGAGTTGTAAGCCTACATTATAAAGGCTAAGGTCTTTGTGACCTGTGGATTGACTTAGTGTCTAAGTGTTAGGTCTGTGTGACCTTTGTTGTACTGCGGGATCTGTGTTGTAAGCTATTAAGTAGTTGAGTTCTGGAGGGAGAGTCGAATCTAACACACTGTTAGATAGGCGCAGAGGGCAGTATATGTACCCAAGATTAGGGAACCATTATAAAATTGCTGTGTCATCTGTGAATGTTCTTGAAAGCTGATAACTAACCTAAGCACATGCACAGAAGTCTGATAACAAATTAGAAAATTTAAAATAAAGACAAAAACCTATTCACCCCCCTCTAGGTGTTTAGCTAACCTTAAAAACATGACTTTCAAGTGGTATCAGAGGGAGGTTACTCTTTAAAGGCTTAACTGTCTGAGTAGACCTCCAAGGTTAGTAAGAAGTCTGTCTCTATGGGTTCAGGAATGAACAACATGGAGCTGAGTGCTGTGAGACTTCCAATCTGTAGGAAGGAAGATTTTGGCGTCTAGAAAGCAAGGATGAGGCAGTTCATGGAAGCTGCTGATCCTAGGATGTATATTATAGTTGAAGAGGGACCATACATCCCAATGAAGGTCTCTACACTGGACGCTAATGTCAAGACCCCCAAGACATATGATGAGATGACCAAGGATGAGTTGGCCCTGGCCTTAATAGACAAGAGGGCAAAGAATATCATTATGGGTGTTGTTGATGACTCTACACATCAGAATCTAATCCATTGTAAAACAGCAAAGGAAATGTGGGAAACACTTGTGATTTACATGGAGGGGACAGATGAAGTTAGAGATGATAGGAAGTCCATGCTCAACCAAGAGTATGAGGCTTTTAGACAATCCAAGGGGGACAACATAACCATATGTTATGAAAAGTTCTTTAGGATTGTGAATGAGCTAAAGACTTATGGAAGAGTATTTAGTCACTATGAACTGAATGATAAGTTCCTTAGATCTCTCTCTAGAGAGTGGGACACAAAAATCTGTGTCATCATAGAGGTGGTAAAGCTGGGTGACACTGCTCCTCACACCGTCTTTTGAAAACTGCTATCATTATGAGATGCAGTTGGCTGCAAGGAAAGAAGAGGAGAACAACAACAAGTCTCAGGCAAGAGACAAGACTATAGCTTTCAAAGCTAAAGGCTCCAGCAAAAGCAGAAGAAAGTCTCCCTCTCCACCAAGAAGAGATGCTGAATCTGATTCTAGAAAATCAGAGAACAACACATCAGACTGTCAATGGTCTGATGAAGATTTTGCTACCTTCACCAGGCAGTTCCCGAAGTTCTTAAAGAAGAAGCATTGGAGAGGCAAGCCTTCCACCTCCTCTCATCCCAAGGGTGACTACTACAAGGGCAGAAGAAAATCCTCTAAGGAGGACATGTATGGTTCTAAAATTAGTAAACATGTTTTATCTAACATGACTTATTATCAATGCAGAAAACCTGGGCATGTGATAGCTGACTGCCCAGTCAAAAGAAAGGAACACCGTGAGAAAAAGGAACACCAGCAAAAAGGCAAGAAGGAGAAATCCCTCATTGCCAAGAAGCAAAGAAGCTATACTAACTCCTCCACATCAGAGTCAGAAGAAGAAAAATAAGAAGAAGCCTACGTTGGGCTGTACTCTACTGAAGAAAGAGCTGTAGAAGCAGACTGCATCAAAAGACTGGCTGCTTTAGAAGAAGAAGCTGAGAAGGTTCATCCTTTTGCAAGGATTGAAGACAGGGCCCCTCTATCTCAATCTGATGGTGATTCAGAGGTGGATTTTTAAGATGACAGCTGTTGCCTTGGGCTGATGGCTAAGTCAGAAGAAGAAACCAGCCAGGATCAGCCTGGTCCAAGCAAGGTAATTTCTGTCACTAGCTCTGCATGTTCAGATTATGAATCAATTCCAGATTCTTATATCTTTGCATCAAGTGATGATGATGGCTCAGAATCTGAGGGATACATCAATCAATTGATTGATAATATGGTGCACTTCTATAGGCTCTAAAAAGAGCAAGTTCCTAACCAAACAGCAGGCTCAGGAAATTGTTTCTTTAAAGCTTGCTGCTTCAGAATCAGCAAAATTGTTGAATCTGAAGATGCAAGAAGTTAGCAAACTGAAGAATGTAACAATCATTCAGTTGAGCACTATAACCTTCAAGAATAACCATATCAGGAATCTTGAAGGAAAGCTCCAAAAGGAGAGGGAACTAGTGGCTAGCTATTCCAAGCCTAGCACAGTGTTGCCCTTGATAGACTCATTCTCCTCCTAAAAGGGAAAGAAAGGATTGAGATTCAAGGAAAAGACAAGAGCTGCTAATCCCAAGGGAAAGGTCAAAGCTCAAGTGGAGTCACTAGCCTCTAAGCCTCCTATAAAATTTATTAGAGTGCAATTTCCTTCCAACAGCCATGACCATGAGAGTATTTATGGTCACTGGAATCATGTTAGACCATCTTGTGTGAACAAAGATGTTCCACAACATCGTGGTATTTATAACAAAGGTGCAAGTTCCTATGAGAAAATACAAATAGCCCATCCTGGACCATTTGTGTTTGGTGCAACAGCCCCTTCAGTCAAGGGTAAAGCTGTTGACTATTCTCAAATTCCTCTAGCCCACTCTAAGACAAAGGGCAAGGCTATCAGTAGACCTGACCTGGGCATCTCTGAGGCCATCAAGAGTATGCTTCCTAAAATGAAAGCTGCTGTTAGAAGGCCTTAAGATATCCCAAGCAATTATACTGCCAGACCCACTACTTGTCAGACTGGAGCTAGAAAACAATGAAACGGGACTGCTGCTACTCCTTCTATATCCAGATCTGCTGTTAACACAGCTACTATGTAAGACCCCACCAACCTTGCCCTTGGTTGGACTGGAGGGGATCTTACTAGCCCAAGACGTCCACCCAGTGCTCCTTAAGGGGTAACGACCCACTCTGCTAAGCACTAGTTGGACGCCTTACTCGGCTTGAATCACAACATTCACATCACATCATAGAGATATGCGGGAGCATTAACAGGAAAACAGTACCAAATATATATATCATCATATATATTTACACGATTATAAGGCTGTAGCCTAGATATATATATAAGCCCGCAGGCTGTACAAGTACTGCATATAACTCCTCACTCTCTCTCCCTAATCAGCTCGTCGGTACTCACATCTCGAACTTCTGCAAACGTCGGGGGTGCTTCTGCTCGAATAGTTCTATCTGCTGGCGCAATCTCTTACGGCGGCGGGCCACTACGGTGCTCCATTTCCTGTGAATGGTTATTTAAATAACCGTTAGTCACAGAGCTAAGTAGAAACAAATCTCCTCACCGGATTCATATCCTGGTGACGAGTACACACCCACCCAACAAAAGTAGATAGCCAAAGAAAGGGAGAGTTAGTACAACACTTCATATATGTAGGCTAGGAGCAATTATAAAGAAGCGCAACATATTATAACTAGAAAAAACAGCAGCAATGCATATCAATTATTAGTTAAAGCTCTACTAGCATAACAACACATCAGGTATTCTCAACCTGTACCCTATCACAGGCATTCATAACCTCACACACACCGTAGGCATTCACAGCCGCGCACACAACCCTATTTCGACCTAGTATGGACCGCTTCTGTTCAAGCAGGGTAGCGAGCCCCACGAGCCTCACCAATGTGGTCATCGGTGATAGTGGCCAGTACTACCATTTCTAGGGGGTGATCGTACCGCACAGCCCCAGGCCCTAACGTACAACCCCATTTACTCTTGGATGTGAGTGACATCCGACGATTCATTTCGGCAGACCAGTGGAGGAAAACCCAACAGGAAAAACATAACGGTCGGTCACCCATGGTACCCATCTCCCTGTCGCCTTGAGTCATCGACCTTCCTGCACCGGTACGAACGGTGTGCAGAAGGGGCTGACTCGCCGCTATTTCATTGCAAGCAATTCACAAGAAATCAATCAAATAATCATGCTAATATTCACCGGGTCTGCGACGGCCTGCCCTACTACACGTTAACCTTCAGGCAGCGACGTTCAACTCAACTTTCGATAAGGAGCGTGAGAGCGCTTTATTTTAGGCTAAACTCGGAGGAACACCTCAACTCCGATTTACTAAGGCTCAACCTTAAAAGACAACTGCTCGTGAGCAGGACCCGGGTTTATAATAGAGATATACAGAAATGAAGTGCGGTAAATAAAGCTGCTAAACTAAAGCTGCATAATTTAAGCACTGAAATGAAAATGTGACCAGTACGAAACTGGAGTGATACTAAAACGAAAGTACTTAATTGAACTGAACTTGATCAGTACGAGACTAGAGTAGTACTGAATTAAAAGTACTGAACTGAAATGAACTTGACCAGTACGAGATTGGAGTAGTACTGAAACGAAAGTACTGAATTGAACTGAACCTGACCAGTACGAGACTGGAGTGGTACTGAATTGAAAGTACTGAACTGAAATGAACTTGACCAGTACGAGATTGGAGTAGTACTGAATTGAAAGTACTGAATTGAAATGAACTTGACCAGTACGAGACTGGAGTGGTACTGAATTGAAAGTACTGAACTGAAATGAACTTGACCAGTACGAGACTGGAGTAGTACTGAATTGAAAGTACTGAACTGAAATGAACTTGACCAGTACGAGACTGGAGTAGTATTGAATTGAAAGTACTGAACTGAAATGAACTTAACTAGTACGAGATGAGAGTAGTACTGAATTGAAAGTATTGAACTGAAATGAACTTGACCAGTACGAGACTGGAGTTGTACTGAATTGAAAGTACTGAACTGAAATGAACTTGACCAGTACGAGACTAGAGTTGTATTGAATTGAAAGTACTGAACTGAAATGAACTTGACCAGTACGAGACTAGAGTAGTATTGAATTGAAAGTATTGAACTGAAACGAATAAAGGAGCTGGACTAGTGCAAGACTGGAATAATCTCAAAGAAAATGGTTAGTAGTCCAATCACTCCATCCAAGAGGCTTCAGTTCCATCTCCGTTCTCAGGAGACACATTCAGTTCTATCTCAGTTTTTAATAAGGCTTCCTTGGGTTACACCCACTATTAAGATCCAATTATGATTTGGTTGCGCCTTATTAATCACGGCTTAATCAGATCAGGGGCTTATCAGGAGTTACACCCTCATTATTTATCGAGAATAATTTGCAACTCACTACTTGCACTCTCACTTTCCGAGCGTGCCCAGATCACCCGAGAGTCGAGGCGTTTGACAGTTTCACGAAGTCTCGGAACACACGGAGTTTGGTCACTTATCTCGGCCACTCTCATCGATACGATAATTTGAATTTATTATTCAAATTAGAGAGGATAGTCGCGCGCTCCAATTTTCATTTTCGAAGAAAATGAGCGTAATAATTTCCGAGCGTGACCCTAGGCTCCAACAATTGGGAGAAATTTCAATTTTTATCCCCAAGTCTCCAAATTTTGATACAACCTATAAGGGGGGGTCTAAACTGAGTCTGGAAAAAATTTCATAATTTTTCGAAGAGTTTTGGGTCTTTAATTTGGCCAAATAATTTTCATTTGGTCTTTTAAAAATACCAAATCAACTCCAAAAATTCTCAAAATTTTTGTGGAGGAAGCCCTTAGTTAGGGGAACATTTTTCATATTCAACATTTTTTCCTAGAAGCCTATTTTAGTCTCTGAAAAAAAATCAACCCATTATTAATTATAATATTATAATATTTATAAATATTATAATAATATAATTTATATAAAATGATATTACTGTTCATCTTCTCCCCCCTGATGTACCGAAACCCGCCGTCCATATGGGCCTTCCCCGCCGCCGGCCGGCCGTAACTCCACCCCGACTGACTGCCCGGGGGTGGGCGCTCCCTCCGGCGGTGGTCCAGCGGCCTGCCGCCGCCGGCCACCGCTGGAGCAATTTTTATTTTTATTTTTCCGAGGATGGGGTGACGGCGGCGGCGCTCCGGCCACCGGAGCTTGCATGCAATATGTCAAAAAGATTGGGAGGGAGGAGAGGAGAAGGTTTCTACCTGAGGTTGGGGGGTTTGGTGGCCTCCGGCGAGTTCCGCCATTAATGGCGGTGGAAGGTGGTGTTGCTCAGGCTTTGCCTTTTCGGGTGACCTGAGCTCCGGTAGAGCTTTGGGAGGGGTGGGGGAGTTGCTCACTGAGCTGGTGAGGGGAATATCAGGAGAAGGGGTCGTTATATAGGCTTGGAGGGGAGGGGATCTCCTCCCCTACCCAATGTGGGATTAATCCCTCCTTAGGGAGGGATTAATCTCCACCCTCCAACTGTCCAAGGTAATTCCCCATGTGGGAAATGAGGTTGGGCCCTTATGGGCTTGGGCGTTACAAGTGGGAGAGGGAATAAAAAGAGAGGGGAGTGGGGGAAAGTGTTGGCGGGCCACCACTTGGGCCCACTCCCTTCCATCCTATTAATTTGTGGCCCCTATGAGTAAGGGGCAATGCACTATTTACCCATGGAGGGGAGGTTGCCTCCTCCTTAGGGAAGATTTCCAAAAAAATATGGGGAAAAAGGGAGGGTTTGACCAAAGTAAACCCTGGTGGATCAACCCATGGGGGTCAAAGTCAAAATAGGTCCAAGTCATCGGATGAAAGTGAAGGGGATAGATCTTAACTTTCTTCTAATTTATAGTTAATATATAAAAAGTCACAGCACAAAGATAAAGAAAGAAAACAAACACATAAAAGACACAAGAAAATTATAGTGGTTCCCCAAATCTGGGTACATCTACTCTTCTACCACCTTGGTAGGAATCCACTACAGGTTTTTGATCAGGTGCCCTGCCACCACAAGATCTGTTGTAGGTAGATCTAGAGACCCTTCAGGCTTTTGATCAGGTGCCTAAAAACCAATAGGTTTTTGATGAGGTGCCATATCACCAAAGAGTTCACTTTTGAAGGGAGTAATAACCCTATACATAGGAAAGGGAAAAGAAATGATGTTGTCTTCTCTGTCAATAATCTGAGAGAAGACTAGTGAATTGTTGATGATGTCAAAGCTCCCCCTGAGATGTAGAATAGTTCAGGAGTGGAAGCTTTGCTTCAGGGTGTAGGCCTTCAAGTTGATGTTGCTCTCCAACAAGCTTTTAGACTTATATTAATTGATTGTCTCTTGAAAGCCTGGAGCAGATGATGAAGAAATCTGTGAGAAACTGAGCTATGTTGTTCTTCACTGATTGCTAATTGTTATTGTTTCTCTTTCTTCTTTTTCACTGCTTCATCCCTTTCTACCTTCTGTTCTGTAACAAAATATCTTTATATATGTCTGAACATGATTCAAACATTTGAATTCACTTTGACTTTAATGGCTGACTCATTTCCGAGAAAGGAAAGAGCCTTGGGAGTTAATTAGCTTTTAATCCATATTTAATGCTCCCTTTCAACGACTATATTCAAATGAGAATGTATGGTATTAAATCTGAGAATCATAAAGCCTGCAATTAAGGCCTTAATTAATTCTACCAGCTGTAAATCTGTCTGAAAAACTGCACAGGAATCGTTGATCTCAATTTTAAAGCTTTCTTCAAACTGGGTTCTGAGATCGTTGAACTCAGCTCGGAGATCGTTGATCTTAGCTCGGAGATCGTTGATCTGAGTTCAGAGATTTTGAACTACATCTGAGTTTTACCGTTTTCTTTGAACTGAGCTCAGAGATCGTTGATCTCCGCTCAGAGATCTTTGAACTGAATTCAGAGATTTTTTTCCAGCAATTTTTTGAACTTCAAATCTGAACTTCTCTGGAATTTTTTTGAATGAGCAAATCTAGAAATAATCCTATGACTCATGACTATACATTTTTGGTCAATCTAATATTCCTAATAGTTATCCTTACCTAAATCAGAACTAAGGTTCCAACAATCTCTCCCTATTTGGGTGAGGACACTATTTACATAAAAATATAAAGCAAGTTTAAAATGAGTGCTTAAAAAAGAGCAATAATGGTTCGAAATAAAAATGAGAACAAAAACTTCTAAAGGGCTATGCAGCTGTTCTGTTGCTTATCTTTAACTGAGTTCATTTTAGCATATCTGAAACATGGTTCCAACAAACTCCTTGATATCATCCTCCAGATTTCTGAATAATTGAAACTGCTGCTGCTGTAACCTCTAAAATAGTCTCCCCCTATATAGCTACCCCTGCTTTGAAGGGTCTTTTCCTGAAATAATAGGTTAGAAGTTCTGGACCCAGATTATCTTGAGTCCTGGTTCTTTTTCATAATAATCAGAAATAAAAGAATATTCAGGTTGATCTTTGTAATTTAATGGATGAAATTTCCTAGTAGAGATGAACCATTGGGTAAAAGGATTGACAAAATTTTGAGTTTGATTATAATTTTCTAAAGGATAAAAATTTCTGTTTTGAAATTCTGAGTTCGATGATTTATGTTGAGATCGTCGATCTGCATTCGACGATCAGTATTGATCTCGGTTCACAGAGTAATACTGACTACTATCTGTGTTCCCCGATCGTCGATCTCTGCTCAACCTAAAGTGATGATATCATCGATCCCCTTTTGCCGAGTAGTTAAACCCAACCTCTAGGTTCAGAGATCGTCGATCGCCGTTCGACGAGTAATATTGAGATCGTTGATCTTGGTTCGATGACTTATTTTGAACAAAAATTTTCTGAATATTTTTAGTTTGTTTTGGTAAAAATTCAGTTATTTTGTCTAAATCTATTATTTTTTCTTTGCCTTTAACTGATTCTAATGAAGCTAATTTTTTTGAAGTAATTGTTAAGTCTTCTTTTAGTTGAATGTTTTCAGAAGATAAATTAATTACTTTTTCTCTGAGAAGTTTTATTTCCTTCTCAGATAGAATCAAATCCTTGCATAAAATTTTAAAATTTTCTTTAAAATATTTTGAAGAGAAATCAAAGGAAAAAATAACCTGATCCTCTTCTGATTCTGCTACTAATTCTTCATCAGATTCAGATTCTTCATCATGGCTGCTGCAAGATGCATTGATTGCCATCAAACAGAAATCTCTTGCTCTTATTTCTTCTTCATCCTCAGTTGTACAGGATGAAACTTCAGAATCACTCAAAGATTCAGCATTTAATGTTCTTTCTTTTGCTGATCTAATAGCCATTGCTGTGAGGGAGTCCCAAATTTGCTTTGCTGAAGTACATTCAGTAACTTCTTGAAAAATGTCATCAGACATTGATTGAGCAAGGATGTTCATTGCTTGTGCATCAGCCATCTTTAGCCTTTTCTGGGCTTCTATCCATTGAGATGATGGAACAACATTCATTCTTGTTGTTTCCAATGGTTGATAAGGACCCGTCAAGATAGAATTAAAAATTTCTTCATCAATAGAGTTCATAAAAAGCATAATCTTTACCTTCCATAGTGCAAGCTTATCTAGAATCCACATAGGAGGTCTTGTGCATGAAAATTCTTCATTTTGTGACATGACAAACCCCACAAAAAATATGATCTATCAGATCGTTTTGATTCAGGTGTTAGCCTGTACAACCAAAGAAACGACCCTCTGATACCAATTGAAAGTGAAGGGGATAGATCTTAACTTTCTTCTAATTTATAGTTAATATATAAAAAGTCACAGCACAAAGATAAAGAAAGAAAACAAGCACACAGAAGACACAAGATAATTATAGTGGTTCTCCAAATCTGGGTACATCCACTCTTCTACCACCCTGGTAGGAATCCACTATAGGTTTTTGATCAGGTGCCCTGCCACCACAAGATCTGCTGCAGGTAGATTTAGAGACCTTTCAGGCTTTTGATCAGGTGGCAAAAAACCAATAAGTTTTTGATCAGGTGCCCTATCACCAAAGAGTTCACTTTTGAAGGGAGTAATAACCCTGTACATAGGAAAGGGAAAGAAATGATGTTGTCTTCTCTGTCAATGATCTGAGAGAAGACTAGTGGATTGTTGATGATGTCAAAGCTCCCCCTGAGATGTAGAATAGTTCAAGAGTGGAAGCTTTGTTTCAGGGTGTAGGCCTTCAAGTTGATGTTGCTCTCCAACAAGCTTTTAGATTGATATTGATTGATTGTCTCTTGAAAGCCTGGAGCAGATGATGAAGAAATCTGTGAGAAACTGAGCTATGTTGTTCTTCACTGATTGCTAATTGTTATTGTTTCTCTTTCTTCTCTTTCACTGCTCCATCCCTTTCTACCTTCTGTTCTGTAACAAAATATCTTTATATATGTCTGAACATGATTCAAACATTTGAATTCACTTTGACTTTAATGGCTGACTCATTTCCGAGAAAGGAAAGAGCCTTGGGAGTTAATTAGCTTTTAATCCATATTTAATGCTCCCTTTCAACGGCTATATTCAAATGAGAATATATGGTATTAAATCTGAGAATCATAAAGCCTGCAATTAAGGCCTTAATTAATTCTGCCAGCTGTAAATCTGTCTGAAAAACTGCACAGGAATCGTTGATCTCAATTTTAAAGCTTTCTTCAACTG
Source organism: Platanthera zijinensis (assembly GCA_039513925.1). Classification (NCBI taxonomy): domain Eukaryota; kingdom Viridiplantae; phylum Streptophyta; class Magnoliopsida; order Asparagales; family Orchidaceae; genus Platanthera; species Platanthera zijinensis. Next base: position 13,253,077 of record CM077098.1, read on the forward strand.
GGTTTGGAGATCGTTGATCTAAGCTCGGGGATCGTTGATCTGAGTTCAGAGATTTTGAACTGCATCTGAGTTTTACAGTTTTCTTTGAACTGAGCTCAGAGATCGTTGATCTCCGCTCAGAGATCTTTGAACTGAGTTCAGAGATTTTCTTCCAGCAATTTTCTGAACTTCAAATCTGAACTTCTCTGGAATTTTTCTGAATGAGCAAATCTGGAAATAATCCTGTGACCCATGACTATACATTTTGGGTCAATCTAATATTCCTAATAGTGATCCTTGCCCAAATCAGAACTAAGGTTCCAACATCAGGCTTGGGTCAAAGTTGGGGCGTCAAGTTATAATTTGCACGCTCACGCTTTTCGGTGCATGAGTATGCTTGATTTGACCATAGGTTGACTACTCGTATTATAATTTTACCAGGGCAAACTAGGTTGACTTTGTATTGACCATACGAGTCCAATGCCATTGGCCGGGGTCAAATCAGAGTTCGTTTTCTAAGTATTCAAAATCTGCGTGTCGCGGCGCACTAAATCGGTCAAAATGTCTATATTCATCGTCAGACCTCGGATTGCGATGAAACGAGTTCCGTCGTGCTCGCATTGTCTATACAAGGCCGTAGGAGCTGATAGAACTCAAATTGGAGTTCTCTAGACCGATATTCAAAATCTTGTTTTCGCGACGTTTTACGAGGAATGATTTATGAGTCCTATTTATATAGTGATTTTCGGACTCATCTGGGCTAGTTTTCTTTCGAATGCACTTCACTTTTAGTTTGTTATCGTATATATTTCATCTTATCTTTATTTCCATAGGAAGTGCACACTTAGGCCCGTGATTGTGTACTTTTGTACTTTTATAGATTGTACTCCTTATTGTGATTGCCTGGAATGTCTGCACATATCAGTGATTTGTTTTTCTTATTGGTACAAGGGTCGTGTGCGTGTTTCGGGATTGTTTGGAAGTAGGAATACTGCGCACGATCATCGGATCTATTGCGCACGACCACTGGTCGTGCGCCACTGATCGTGCGCACTAGTATTCATTTTTCCAAGTTCTGCCTGGGGCAAACGCACGACCACTAGACACAGTGCGCACGACCACCGGTCGTGCGCCACCGATCGTGTGCATTGATTCCATTTTTCCTGGAGTTCTGTCTAGGGTAATCGCACGACCATTAGACACAGTGCGCACGACCACCGGTCGTGTGCCACTGCTCGTGCGCGTTATCCCAGTTTTTCCTGAGTTCTGTCATGCCAATACTCACGATCACTATACATAGTGCGCACGACCACTTGTTGTACGCTAGTGATCGTGCGCATTGTTACTTCTGCTGTCTATAAATTCGCAGGTTCCGCCCTAAGTCCAAAATCCCCCAACATTTCTCCGTCGTTTTCGTCTCTGAGGAGGGATTCCGCCGTCCTCCTTCATCTTCCACTGTAGGGAGGTGCTCCGGGCAAGCTTTCAATGCCAAATCTAAGTCGGAGCTTCCTCTCGGCCTCCTCCTTCATCCTTGAGCTTCAAGAAAGGTTTTGACGTTGTATCCAACAAGCAAAAGGAAGCTTGCAACTTTCTTCCGCATCATGACATGAAGAAGACGGGTCCATTGGAAGGTAGTGACAACCCTTCTCTACCCCGGACGTAGTTGAGGACCGAGCTTGGACACATATTGACAACCCGGCGATTCCTTCCGCGACCCCTCGACGAGCCTTCGGATTCAGTCGATCTCTTGACATGTTCTTGCTTTCTTGTTGTATATGTGTGTTAAAACTTCATTTGTAGATATTGTCGCTCTTTAGTTGTATGCTTTATTAGATTCATGTCTATGTTATTCTGTATTGCTTTATCGCTTTAGTTGCCTTAGGTGGGCCATTATCCATCCTCCACCACATTGCCGCACTAGCAATTGCTAGTGGCGTGTGTAGCGAAGAGGTGATCTCGACCCTCATTCCGTCATTCTCACCACCTCATCCGCAAGCCTACTCGTCCATCCGCCTAGCGATTTGGTGCATAGCGGACCGTGTAGTCTTCCATCCCGTCTGGCGAAGCATCGCATAGCGGCGTTGCATAGGAGCAATTGTTAGTCTTTTATTTTCTTTTTCCGCAAAATACCAAAACCCCCCTTTCGTAAGTTAGACTGTTAGACTTCAATCTCAAGTCCTACTCAAATTTAACTCGACCTTGCTGTGTTCCCTCGAGATCAATACTTGGGGAAATTCACCCATTTTATATTACTTGTGCGACCGGTACACTTGTCATTCAACGCATCAAGTTTTTAACGTCGTTGCCGGGGAACACAGTCGTGTGAGTTTTTGGAGAGGGAGATAGGAGATAGAAGCCCTTTTCCATTTGTTCATATCATGTTTATTCTTTGCTTTAGTTTTTAAATTTTGTTGCTTATTTTTTTTGTTCCTTTTCTAGTTTTAATATTTCAGCAGCAGGCATTCATTTTATTTTATTTACTGGTGTGTAGTTAATTTTTGCTTAGAATATTTCTGTCGGTGAATCTTTCTTGTGGCACCATGTTTTCTTATTTGAATATCTGTTGTAGATGGTGCGGGGATTATAGGCATGGTAGTGATGAGTGCCCCACTGAAGATAGTGAGCATAATTCTCGTGGTTCAGTGTATGGAGCACCGTCCTCTTATGGTACTTCATACACAATACCCAAGTCTTATGGTCATTTATCTTCTACGCCTTCACCTTTATCTTATTCCTCTCCGGTCCCACCGGGACTAAGGAGTAATGGAAAATGGTGTTTATGTTGTCGTAGCACCGAGCACGCATTGAAAGATTGCGCAGAATTTCAGCGCCAGTTGGAGGAGGATGATGAACCGGCTATCTGATTCGTTCCATCCACCTCTCAATTGGCTGCCCCTTCTGATTCTGATGATATATTCGCAGTACCACCTTGTCTATGGGGGACTGCTGCGGATATACCCATCAGACTTTCTGCTGATCAGTGTGAAGACATTGTGGTGCCGTCTCTCCCTATTCTTCCCCTCTTGTTGATTCACCCCCGGAGGAACCCGCACATATTTTCTCTGATGTTGTTTTTCCTCCGCTTTCTTTGCAAGAATTATCTACTCCATTTTTTAGTGAGTCGGTTGATGATGTTATTCAAGATTGTGATTCAGAGCTTGAGGTTGCGCCAATGTGGGACAAGGACGTTATTCTCTCCAATGGAGAGTGTGACACCTTGGAACACGATGATGCACCGAGGTGGGATGATGAGGATATCCTTTCATATGAGGAAGATTCCACTTCCTTGTTGGATGAGGAGGTCCAAACCACCACTGAGCACCTAGAGCTCTCGGATTCCCCTCGCCATGACTCATATGACACCAACGGTGATCTATGCTTGGATCCTGCTGGTAGTGAGACCGGGACCACTCCCCCTATTTTTTTATTATTTAAGTTCTTCATCTTCTTTATTTCTTGATCCCCCTTCTTTATCTGATCCTGCGCAGGTTGAGTCTCCACGGGTATGTTGGGATGACGATGAGCCTGGTGCCCATGCCGTCGCCATCGCTTCCTGCAAACCTATGGTGGATGATGTCTTGTTGGGCAAGGATTTATTTTGTTGTGAGATAAGTGAGGATCAACGCTCCTCCTCTTCTTACTTCCTATTTCCTCTACCTGTGTTGGGCAGGTATTATTATTTAGGTAGAGGGGTAACTGTTTTATTGCCGTATCGATACCCGTTACTGAAACGGATAATGGAAGAGTTACCTGTGCATTTTTTTTCATAGGCCCATTAGCTAGAAATGTATTGAATTTAATAAGTCGTACTGAGATGACAATAACCCCAGTAGTTATCTTACATTTCCTGCATTTTTTATTTTTCATGTCTATTTTAGTTTTAGTATTTCTTTGTATTTTGTATATTTTTCTTTTGTTTTTGCGGAGCTCACCCCTGCAGGTATTCTTGGCAACTTCGTATTGGCGGGGTTGTGATTCTTCATTTGGCGGACCTGCCTCTGTTTTTCACGCGTCTTCTGGTATGCTCACTGACTGAGCATTGGGTAACCTCTTCCCTTGTCTCTATCTGATTTTAATTTCAATATCATATGTTGTGTAGCTTAGTTTAAGTCTGGGAGAGAGCAGTTTTGTTACCTTTTGCACGCACACATTTCATTTGCATACAAGAAGCTTTTATAGTTTTATTTTGATTAGTTCATTGCATCGCACACCACTGCACCCACATGAGCGCGTGCTTAGCTGTTAGCTTGCTACGAGTTAAACTCGTTTCTTTTGTATGATTTGGGAAAATTATTGTGCTGACATAGGATTGTGAGATGGAGTAAAATATTGACTCCTGCAGTGCTCCTAATCGAGTTCTCTCGTCTCGTGTAGAAATTGGAGTAGATTTAATTTTTCTGTATGCTTATAGTTTTATATTTTTCTATTTGCGTAAATACTTTTTATTCAACTCAAAAATTGGTGAATCCGGTGTGAATCGAACGGTAGTGTAGGGATGTGTGTAGCCATCACTAGACTCGTTTTGCTTGAGTCGGGAGGAATGATCATCTTTCTCGGTGGCTAAGAACTTGCCCCAAGCTACTCTCGAAGCATTGGTGCATGGTTACTCTAGCGTGAGTGTGATGTAGGCCATCATTTTGACAAGGTTGAGCTTTGTACCGTTCCTAATGTCTTATCCTCGCTAGCCCCGTTGTGCCTACCCCTTCTTTTGATTCAGCTCCACCATTATTTCACCAAAGCCTCATAGCCGATCCTAGTCACACACCCAAGTCGAGCTTTAGTGTTTTACATTTTCATTTTGGGGTGTTGATGTGGTGATATTCCTTGTGAATATGTGGATGTGCTCCTAGGTTTTTATTTGCTGAAATTGTGGAAATAAAAAGTTGATAAAAAAATATCTATAAAAAAGGTGAAAAGAAAAAGTATAATTGAAAATCCTATTGGAGATATGGTTGTATTTGGAGTAGGCGGTGCACACACCCATATGTTAAAAGTTAAGTCTGGGGGTGTGGTGTACCCGCGTGTATTTTGGTTAGCAGATGGATTCTTTTTATGCTAGCTCATTTGGGTTAGGTGCATAGCCTTCCTGTTTATCTTTGTTTACCTCACTGTAACCCAAGCCCCATCTCTTATCCTAAAGTCCTACGGATTCACACTTGAGTCGAACTAGTACCGTGGAGAGAGTGTGAACGGGCAAGCGTATGGTCCCCGTCATTGGTGGATTACTTTGGAGGTTATCCTGAGCCCCAATCTTTGGCAAAACTCACCTTAGTGGCCTACCTACTTTCTCCCTGCGTGTGACCGGATGAATCACCGTGATACCATTTTTGAGTAGTAATAAAATTTTGATACGCATTGTGAAAAGTATAAACTATTTTGCATACTTAGAAATTTCCTCTATTTATATTTTTACGCGTAAGAGCATGCGACTTCGCATGGTACTCCGTATCTCAATTTCTTTGTTAGCTAGTTTATTTTCCGTATCTACATAGATTCTGTTTGCTCGGGGCGCGTGATGAGTCCATATTATATACCTATTTTCGGACTCATCTAGCTAGTTTTCCTTTATTTGCAGTTCACTTTTAGCTCGTTATCATATATATTTGATCTTATCCTTATTTCCATAGGAAGTGCACTTTTGGCTCGTTGTTGTGTATATTTTTGTACTTTTATTTTCTATACTCCGTTTTATGCTTGTCTGGAATGTCTGCACACATCAGTGCTGGGTTTAGGGGTCGTGTATGTGTTCCTGGAATGTTTGGAAGCAGGAATACTGCGCACGATCATCAGATATAGTGCGCACGACCACTGGTCATGCGCCGATGCTCGTGCACAATGTACCCTGATTTCCAGAATCTTCTTGGGTTAATCGCACGACCACTGGACATAGTGCGCATGACCACCGGTCGTGCGCCACTGATCGTGTGCATTGATTCCTCTTTTCCTGGAGTTCTGTCTGGGCTAATCACACGACCATTGGACATAGTGCGCACAACCACTGGTCGTGCACCATTGCTTGTGCGCAGTACCCCAGTTCTTCTCTTTATCCTGTCATGCCAATACGCACGATCACTGGTCATAGTGTGCACGACCACTGGTCGTGCGCCCATGATCGTGCGCATTGTTTAATTTCTGCTTTCTATAAATAGCGCAGGTCTCACCCTAGTTTCATCCGGGACTTTTCTCCGCCATTTCCGTCATTTTCCGCCTCCGACGAAGGGATCCGCCGATCTCCTTCAATCTCCACCCTAGGGAGGTGCTTCGGGCAAGCTTTCACCGCCAAATCCAAGCCGGAGCTTCCTCTCGGCCTCCTCCATCATCTCTTGGGCTTATTTCAAGCTTCAACGCCATAGCCATCAAGCAAAGGGAAGCTTGCAACTTTCGTCCGCTATCGTGACACGAAGAAGACGGGCCATTGGAAGGTGTTGACAGCCCTTCTCTACCCCGGACGCAGTTGAGGACTGAGCTTGGACGCGGATTGACAACCCGGTGATTCCAACCGTGAACCCTAACAAGACTTCAGATTCGGCCGATCTCTTGCCTTGTTCTTCCTTTATTGTTGTTTATGTGTTGTTGTAAACTCTATTTATTGATGATGTGCGCTTGGTTGTAAAAATGTTTATATTAAATCATGTCTATGTGATTTTGCATTGTCGTTATATTTGCTTGAGGTGCGCCATATTCCATTCACCACCATCCACCCTTGCCGCACTAGCAATTGCTAGTGGCGTGCGTTGCGAAGAGGTGCCTGCGACCCTCACTGTTCTCTCGGTTCTTCTGCAAGCCTACTCGCCCATCCGCCTTGTGATTCGGTGCATAGCGGCCCGACTAGTCTTCCATCCCGCCTGGCGAAGCATCGCATAGCGGCGTTGCATAGGAGTAGTTGTTAGCATTTTATTTTCTTTTATCGCCACCATCAACCCCCCCCCCCCCATTTCGTTACCTCCGACCTAAGGACTTCAATCTCAAGTCCTCCTCGAAATTAACTCCACCTTACTGTGTTCCTTGAGAGATCGATACTTGGGAAAACTCGGCCCATTTTATATTACTTGTGCGACCGGTTCACTGCCGTGATCTTTGAGCATCAACGCGCGAACAGGTAAGTCTGGGGGTGCGATGAGTCCTATTTATATAGTGATTTTCGGACTCATCTGGGCTAGTTTTCTTTCGAATACACTCACTTTTAGTTCGTTATCGTATATATTTCATCTTATCTTTATTTCCATAGGAAGTGCACATTTAGGCCTGTGATTGTGTATTTTTGTACTTTTATAGACTGTACTCCTTATTGTGATTGCCTGGAATGTCTGCACATATCAGTGATTTGTTTTTCCTATTAGTACAAGGGTCGTGTGTGTGTTCCAGGATTGTTTGGAAATAGGAATACTGCGCACGATCATCAGATCTATTGCGCACGACCACTGGTCGTGCGCCACTGATCGTGCGCACTAGTCTTCATTTTTCCAAGTTCTGCCTGGGGCAAATGCACGACCACTTGACACAGTGCGCACGACCACCGGTCATGCGCCACTGATCGTGTGCATTGATTCCATTTTTCCTGGAGTTCCGTCTAGGGTAATCGCACGACAATTAGACATAGTGGGCACGAGCACCGGTCGTGCGCCACTGCTCTTGTGCGTTATCCCAGTTTTTCCTGAGTTCTGCCATGCCAATACGCACGATCACTGGACATAGTGTGCACGACCACTGGTCGTGCGCCAGTGATTGTGCGCATTGTTATTTCTGCTGTCTATAAATTGGAAGGTTTCGCCCTAATTCCAAAATCCCCCGACATTTCTCCGCCATTTTCGTCTCCGAGGAGGCATTCCGCCGTCCTCCTTATCTTCCACCGTAGGGAGGTGCTCCGGGCAAGCTTTCACCGCCAAATCTAAGCTAGAGCTTCCTCTCGGCCTCCTCCTTCATCCTTGAGCTTCAAGAAAGGTTTTGACATTGTATCCAACAAGCAAAGGGATGTTTGTAACTTTATTCTGCATCGTGACACGAAGAAGACGAGTCCATTGGAAGGTAGTGAAAGCCCTTCTCTACCCCGGACGTAGTTGAGGACCGAGCTTGGACGTAGATTGACAACCCGGCGATTCCTTCCGCGACCCCTCGATGAGCCTTCGGATTCGGTCGATCTCTTGACTTATTCTTGCTTTCTTGTTGTATATGTGTGTTAAAACTTCATTTATAGATGCTGTCTCTCTTTAGTTGTATGCTTTATTAGATTCATGTCTATGTGATTCTATATTGCTTTACTGCTTTAGTTGCTTGAGGTGCGTCATTATCCATCCTCCACCACATTGCCTCACTAGTAATTGCTAGTGGTGTGCGTAGTAAAGAGGTGCTCTCGACCCTCATTTTTCCGTTCTCACCACCTCATCCGCAAGCCTACTCGTCCATCCGCCTAGCGATTCGGTGCATAGCGGCCCGTGTAGTCTTCCATCCCGCCTGGCGAAGCATCACATGGAGGCGTTGCATATGAGTAGTTGTTAGTATTTTATTTTATTTTTCCGCAAAATACCAAAACCCCCCTTTCGTAGGTTAGACTGTTGGACTACAATCTCAAGTCCTCCTCAAATTTAACTCCACCTTGCTGTGTTCCCTCGAGATTGATACTTGGGGAAATTCGCCCATTTTATATTACTTGTGCGACCGGTACACTTGGCGTTCAACGCATCAATGGTCATATCCATCATATGACCTCGGGGTCCAACAGAACGAGTTCCAATGTGCTCATATAGACTATACGAGGCCACAGGAACTTACGAGACTCAAATCAAAGTTCTCTAGCTCTATTTCCCGCCTATGGTTACCTTCTACCGGGTCACAGGTAGGGGTTCAGGTCAATTTTATTGGACCCACTAAAGTTCTGATGGCCCAATAAAAGTTGGGATGTTACAATCCAATAAAAATAAAAGGATTTTCGTCCCCAAAAATTTGCTCGAAGTAGGGGTAAGAGTAACATACCTGGGGAAAGAGATCTGGGTGCTTTTCGCGGACGAGCGCCTCTGGTTCCCAAGTGTACTCATCTTCTCCGTGATTTGACCATTATATATTGACCATTGGGATGGTCCTATTACGTAGATTCTTCACTTTATGATCTGCGATCTTGATTGGTTCGAGTTGGACAGGTCTGTCCGATCGCAGTTGTACTGGTGGTGTAGGTAGATGTTGCTCTGGTTGCTTGAGAACTTGTCTCAAGGAGGAGACATGAAATACATCATGAAGGTTTCCCAGTTCTGGAGGTAGTGCTAATCGATAGGCATTAGGTCTAACGTGTTCTATCACTTGATAGGGGCCCAGGTAGCGGGGATCTAGCTTCTTCTGCTTCCTCAACCGGGAGACACCATGCATGGGCTTGATTTTTTAGGAACACCATCTCCCCCACGCAGAACTCCACCGGTCGGTGTTGCGCATCATAATACTTGGCATGTCGGCTCTACGCCTCCCACATCCGTTCCTGGATTAGCCATATTGCTGTCATAGTGTCATCAATGTATACCACTCCCAAGGATTCTGGGTCCTCTTCCTGAGCCCAAGTCAATGGGATTTGGCAACGCCTCCCATACAACACCTCCTATGGGGTCATCTTGATGCTGGCATGGTAGCTGTTATTGTAAGAAAACTCAACCAGAGGTAACAACTGTTCCCATGGCTCATTATGTTCTATTATGCATAGTCGAAGTAGATCCTCCATCGTCCGGTTTGTCCTTTCTGTCTGTCCATCTGTCTGTGGGTGGAAAGCGGTGCTAAAGGCCAACTTGGTCCCCAAGTATGCCTGCACCCTCCTCCACTCCTTAGATGTGAAACACCCGTCACAATCTAACACGATAGACTTTGGTACCCCGTGAAAACGGACAACTTGCTCTTTGAAAATCCTGGCCAGAATATCAACACCATCTCCCTGTCGATTTGGAATGAACCGGGCCACTTTGGTGAGTCGATCTAAAACAACCCATATGGATTCATTTCTGGCACGGGATCGAGGTAGGCCGTGGACAAAGTCCATGGAAATGTCCTCGAACTTCCATTCAGGTATAGGCAGGGGCTGCATCAGACCTCCTGGGCTGCGACATTCAGCTTTAACCCATTGATAGGTCTGACATTGGGCCACGAAGTTGGTAACATCCCTTTTCATCCCTGGACAATAAATGGTCCTGCATAGATCCACGTACATTTTGACAAGACCAGGATGAATAGAGTATCTTGACTGGTGGGATTATTGCAGAATTTCTTCGCGAATTCTTCCAATAGAGTGAATAAATATGCGATGCTTGAATTGTAGAATCTCGTCGTACAGATTGTAATCCTCCTGTCCCCCACCTTGCAGAGATCGAATGATTAGAATCACCTCTGGGTCAATATTCTGAGCTTCTCATATCCGATCTTTGATGTTGCATTAGATCTCCATCCAATACAGCTGAGCATTGTATTCCTCTAGATCCCTTCGGGCAACCAGGGTGATTTCCAAGTCTATTAAAGACTGGAATAACTCCTTAGGGATTTGCTCCACCCAACTCCCAGCTATCGAAGGCTGGCGGCTCAAAGCGTCAGCGACTCTATTAGCTTTCTTGGGGTGATATTGGAGAGTGAAATCATAGTCACACAGGAATTCTAAGCATCAGCGCTGCCGAAGATTCAACTCTTTCTGAGTGAAGATGTATTTGAGGATCTTGTAGTCGGAGAAGATCTCACATCTTACTCCGTACAAGTAATGCCTCCAGATTTTAAGGGCGAAGATGACATCGCCCAACTCTAGATCATGAGCTGCGTAATTGTGAAAGTAGCGAACAAACGACTAAAAAACAAGCCGGAAACTTGAATAATTGAAATTTTTATTATTCAAAAAGATATCATTTACAAAGGTATGACCTCCCTTTTATAGAATGGAGGAGAGAGGAGAGAGTGTAAGACCCCAACCTCGGAGTTGATCGCGGGGCGATCAAACAGCACTTTTGGAGGTCTGAACAGGGGCACACGGCCAGGCACACGGCCGTGTGCCTACCCGTGTTCAGTGGTTTTGTGCAGTCTCGAGTCAGAGAAGTACACGGCCTGAGACACACGGCCGTATGTCAAGCCGTGTGTGGGGCGCACGGCCTCGAACACGGCCGTGTTCGAAGCCGTGTTCATGAAGCCCGACGATCGTTCCTGAAGCTCCAGATAACACGGCCCGTGGCACACGGCCGTGTCAGGACCCGTGTCGATCGGCGAATGAGCTACACGGCCAGGCACACGGCCGTGTGCCAACCCGTGTTCGGCCCAGATTTTATTATTTTGGATCTAATCTCGGCCGTTCATTCCCTTGGATCTGGATCTGACGGTGGGGGCTGCTCCTGGGGGGTTATTAGCCGGGAAATGGGGGGAGAAACCCTCATTTCAACTTGAGTTTCTCTTTCTACATCCTAGAGAGAGGGGAGAGCTCCCTTGGTGGTGTGAGGCCAAAATCCGGCCGCCGGAGGAGGTTTGAAGCTCCAAATCGCGATCCGAGCCCAGATCCGCGGAGGCGACGACGTTGCGAAGCTTTCTAGCCGCGTAGTTTGCGATGGCGCCGCGGAAAAACGCAAGGGTAACGATTCTTTATCTTGGGCATGTGAAGCCCTCTTTTCCTTGCATAGGAAGCCCGCTCTCGCGAGTGAGCGAAGAGTTGGAGCGCTCCTTGGGGTAGATATGTGAAGTCCCCCTTGTGTAAAGTCCGTATGCGTAAACGGACATAGGCATTATGTGTGAAGCCTATTCGGACGTGTTGGTCCGAATCGGTGATGTTGCATTGCATTTGAACCGGGCAAGACTCCGGATGTTTGGGTGTTTTCGGGTTTTTCTACGTGGTAGATTGCATCAGGGAATCTTAGAGGTTAACTCTAAGGTGCACCCGGAAAACTGGGCAAAAGCGGGTTTTGCCAACACGGAGGCCGGGGAGCCAACGTGAACATAACTGGATTATGTGACTTTGTAGCGGAAACGGGACTCGGCGAGTCTTGACCTGCGCATATGGCTTAAATTGTCGTTGCGGTATGAGCACGGGTCAAGCGGAACCGTACCCGGTCTATGTCGTTCGGTAGGACCGTTGGCATGGACGAGGGTCTTCGGCGGTCTATGGCTTAAATTGTCGTGACCAAGGCTAAGGAGACAAATTGCTCATATGGATGACCGTCCTAGAGGCGGTGGTGGATCGGGAACGTCTATGGCTTGAATTGACGTGACGTTGGCCGGTTCGCCGAGAATGTGCCCTGAGTGCACGGGGTGTGTGGCCGTGCGAGCCTACGCCTGTGGTGATGTGCAGTTACCTTTTATAAATGCCTATACTAATAAAGTGCAGGGAAAGAGCATCCCCGCCCCGATTGTGGGGGCGGGATCGTTACAATTTGGTCAGCTTTGCTGACCGTTGCTATTGTTTGCCACCGGGCGGTGGTTTGTTGCTTGCAGGTGCTGCGGAGCCGAGCGGGAAATAGCGGGCTAAAGCCCTTGTTGCTGTGCCGGCCCTCGAAGGCCTAATTTGTTATGTTTTTCCCGTTCATTCATGTATGGCCGGCCTGCGAGCCGAGGTCTGAAAACACTATTTTGTTAAGTGAACAATGTAAGGCCTTAAGGCCAGTTCTCTTTTGTGTATGTACTCATTCCTGGGTTGTAGTGGACATTCATGCTTTGTGGCAGGGTTCTTATCTTTTTGCAACTTAATTAAATTGCTTCCGCTAGGTGTTGTGTAGGACGCTCTGATTGGTTGTATGGTTTCAACGCGTAACCAACCGGTCTGTCCGTAGTATATGGCGTCGGGCCCCGGCCGGACCTACTGCTATATGCTATGTCCGTAGATTCTTCACTTTATGATCTGCAATAGTGGGGGCTGTGGAGCCAAAGTCCCCGTTGGATAGCATCCCCGTGGTTTGCGAATACCCCGATGTGTTCCCGGATAGCCTTCCCGGAGCCCCACCGCAGCGAGAGATTGATTTTACGATCGAGCTCGTGCCGGGTGCCAAACCCGTGTCACGTGCTCCTTATATGTTGGCGCCAAAGGAGATGGCGGAGTTGAAGGTTCAGCTGGAGGAGCTGATGGAGCAAGGTTATGTGCGTCCAAGTTCGTCGCCTTGGAGCGCACCGGTCCTCTTCATTAAAAAGAAGGACGGTAGTATGCGGCTGTGCATCGACTACAGAGAATTGAACAAGTTGACGGAGAAGAATAAGTACCCGATCCCGAGGATTGATGATCTCTTTGATCAGTTAGTCGGATCGTCGGTATACTCCAAGTTGGACTTGAAGTCGGGGTACTATCAGCTGAGGATCGGGGAGTGTGATATCCCGAAGACGGCGTTCAGTACGAGGTATGGGCATTTCGAGTTCACGGTCATGCCGTTTGGACTGACAAATGCGCCATCGGTGTTTATGGATCTGATGAACAGGACGTTCAGAGATTTCCTGGATCACTTTGTGATCGTCTTTATTGACGATATTTTGGTATACTCGCAGTGCGAAGAAGACCACTTCAAGCATTTGCATTTGGTGTTGGAGACTTTGAGGAGGAATGAGCTTTACGCAAAGTTCTCCAAGTGCGAGTTCTGGCTACCCTCGGTAGCGTTCCTTAGTCATATAGTGAGTGGGGAAGGTATAGCGGTGGATCCGGCGAAGATTGTTGCGATACGGGAGTGGCCTGCGTTATCTTCTGTCGCGGAAGTGCGTAGTTTTCTCGGGCTTGCCGGATATTACAGGCGCTTCGTAGAGAACTTCTCGCGGGTAGCGTTACCTCTCACGAAGTTGACAAGGAAGGATCAGAAATTCTTGTGGACGCAAGAGTGCGTGCAAGCTTTTGAGGAGCTGAAGAGGCGGTTGACCACGGCGCCAGTGCTTAGTTCGCCGAGTGGGACCGAGGGCTTTGAGGTGTATAGCAACGCTTCGGGTAGGTGCTTGGGCTGCGTGTTGTTGCAGCATGGAAGTGTGATCGCGTATGGATCGCGTCAGCTGAAAGTGCATGAAAGAAATTATCCGGTGCACGACTTGGAGTTGGCGGCCGTGATTTTTGCACTTAAGTTGTGGAGGCACTACCTATACGGCGTAAGAGTCGATATATACACCGATCACAAGAGCCTAAAATACTTTTTGGATCAAAAGGACCTTAATATGAGGCAGAGGAGGTGGATGGAGTTCCTGGGGGACTACACCTTCAAGATACATTATGTACCCGGGAAGGGCAACGCAGTTGCGGATGCGCTGAGCCGCAGGGCTCCCGCCCGAGCCAACTGGTTGTCGGTGCATGATGAGCGGCTAGTGCGGGAGTTGGAGGAGCTTGAGATCTGTTGCGTTGACAAGCAGACGAGCGCCAAAGCAATGTTAAACTGGACAGAGGTGCAGTATGACCTGGCTGACCGGGTTCGGCAGGCATTGGAGTTAGATGACTCCATGAAAGAGCTTATGGAGGCCGCTCTGGATGGGTCAAATTCCCATTTCTCGGTGGATGAGGGTTTGTTAAGAAAGGATCATCGGTTGTGCGTCCCGAGTGGGGGTAACCTCCGGGCGGAGTTGATGTACGAGGCTCATCATACCAAGTACTCAATCCACCCAGGGAGCACGAAGATGTATCGTGATCTCAAGAAGCTGTTTTGGTGGCCGGGGCTTAAGAAAGATGTGGCGTTGTACGTGGCTAAATGCCAAACGTGCGCCTTGGTGAAGGCGGAGTGCCAAAAGCCAGGAGGATTTCTGAAATCCTTGCCTATACCGGAGTGGAAATTCGATGATATATCTATGGACTTTGTGCACGGGTTGCCAAGGTCGCAGAAGGGAAACGACGCCATTTGGGTGATCGTTGACAGATTGACGAAAGTGTCGCATTTCTTACCGATGAGGAAGGATGATCCAGTAGAGAAGTTGGCAAAGCTCTATGTGGATAGCATTGTGCGCTTGCATGGGGTGCCCCGCAGTATTGTGAGTGATCGCGATGGGCGTTTCACGTCCAATGACTGGAGGCTAGTGCATCAATTGTTGGGCTCCAAACTGAAGTTTAGCACGGCGTTTCATCCGCAGACGGATGGCCAGACCGAGAGAGTCAACAGAACCTTGGAAGACATGCTCCGCATGTGTACGTTGGACTTCGGTAAGAGGTGGGAGGACCACCTATACTTGGTCGAATTTGCTTATAACAATAGTTATCAAGCAAGCATTCAGATGGCGCCGTTCGAAGCTCTTTACGGAAGAAAATGTCGCACGCCGTTGTCGTGGTTAGAAACGGGTGAGTCCAAGCTTTATCAGCGTCAAGACATTGAAGATGCCACTTCTTTAGTGCATACTATACGGGAGCGGTTGCGGATTGCCCAGGATAGGCAAGCCAAGTATTATAATGCCAAGCATAGGAACGTGGAATTCAGTGTTGGCGATTGGGTGTACTTGAAGATCAAGCCGTTCAAGGGTGTCTCACGGATTCGACGCTTGAAAAAGTTGAGTCCGAGATACCTTGGGCCATTTGAGATTCTGGAGCGGATCGGAGAAGCAGCTTATAGGTTGAGGTTATCAGCAGAGTTGAGTGCTTTGCACGATGTATTCCACATCTCGGTTTTGCGGAAGGTAGTGCAAGAGCCTTCGCAAGTGTTAGCGGCCGACCAAGTACCGGTTGAGGAAGGGTTGACAACGAAAGTCAAGCCCATATCTATTGAGGATTTTGAAGTCAAGCGGCTTCGGAACAAGGAAATCAGAATGGTGAAGGTCCGTTGGGATAACTGCGGACGCGAGGAGCTCTCTTGGGAGCGAGAGCAGTCAATGCGCGAGGAGTACCCCGGGTTGTTCCCCTCAGGTACTCGTTATGTTTATTTTTTTTGTTTTTTGTGTAGTCTCTGTTCTTAATTTCGGGACGAAATTCTCTTAAGGGGGAGGGAGTTGTAAGACCCCAACCTCGGAGTTGATCGCGGGGCGATCAAACAGCACTTTTGGAGGTCTGAACAGGGGCACACGGCCAGGCACACGGCCGTGTGCCTACCCGTGTTCAGTGGTTTTATGCAGTCTCGAGTCAGAGAAGTACACGGCCTGAGACACACGGCCGTGTCTCAAGCCGTGTGTGGGGCACACGGCCTCGAACACGGCCGTGTTCGAAGCCGTGTTCATGAAGCCCGACGATCGTTCCTGAAGCTCCAGATAACACGGCCCGTAGCACACGGCCGTGTCAGGACCCGTGTCGATCGGCGAATGAGCTACACGGCCAGGCACACGGCCGTGTGCCAACCCGTGTTCGGCCCAGATTTTATTATTTTGGATCTAATCTCGGCCGTTCATTCCCTTGGATCTGGATCTGACGGTGGGGGCTGCTCCTGGGGGGTTATTAGCCGGGAAATGGGGGGAGAAACCCTCATTTCAACTTGAGTTTCTCTTTCTACATCCTAGAGAGAGGGGAGAGCTCCCTTGGTGGTGTGAGGCCAAAATCCGGCCGCGGAGGAGGTTCGAAGCTCCAAATCGCGATCCGAGCCCAGATCCGCGGAGGCGACGACGTTGCGAAGCTTTCTAGCCGCGTAGTTTGCGATGGCGCCGCGGAAAAACGCAAGGGTAACGATTCTTTATCTTGGGCATGTGAAGCCCTCTTTTCCTTGCATAGGAAGCCCGCTCTCGCGAGTGAGCGAAGAGTTGGAGCGCTCCTTGGGGTAGATATGTGAAGTCCCCCTTGTATAAAGTCCGTATGCGTAAACGGACATAGGCATTATGTGTGAAGCCTATTCGGACGTGTTGGTCCGAATCGGTGATGTTGCATTGCATTTGAACCGGGCAAGACTCCGGATGTTTGGGTGTTTTCGGGTTTTTCTACGTGGTAGATTGCATCAGGGAATCTTAGAGGTTAACTCTAAGGTGCACCCGGAAAACTGGGCAAAAGCGGGTTTTGCCAACACGGAGGCCGGGAGCCAACGTGAACATAACTGGATTATGTGACTTTGTAGCGGAAACGGGACTCGGCGAGTCTTGACCTGCGCATATGGCTTAAATTGTCGTTGCGGTATGAGCACGGGTCAAGCGGAACCGTACCCGGTCTATGTCGTTCGGTAGGACCGTTGGCATGGACGAGGGTCTTCGGCGGTCTATGGCTTAAATTGTCGTGACCAAGGCTAAGGAGACAAATTGCTCATATGGATGACCGTCCTAGAGGCGGTGGTGGATCGGGAACGTCTATGGCTTGAATTGACGTGACGTTGGCCGGTTCGCCGAGAATGTGCCCTGAGTGCACGGGGTGTGTGGCCGTGCGAGCCTACGCCTGTGGTGATGTGCAGTTACCTTTTATAAATGCCTATACTAATAAAGTGCAGGAAAAGAGCATCCCCGCCCCGATTGTGGGGGCGGGATCGTTACAATTTGGTCAGCTTTGCTGACCGTTGCTATTGTTTGCCACCGGGCGGTGGTTTGTTGCTTGCAGGTGCTGCGGAGCCGAGCGGGAAATAGCGGGCTAAAGCCCTTGTTGCTGTGCCGGCCCTCGAAGGCCTAATTTGTTATGTTTTTCCCGTTCATTCATGTATGGCCGGCCTGCGAGCCGAGGTCTGAAAACACTATTTTGTTAAGTGAACAATGTAAGGCCTTAAGGCCAGTTCTCTTTTGTGTATGTACTCATTCCTGGGTTGTAGTGGACATTCATGCTTTGTGGCAGGGTTCTTATCTTTTTGCAACTTAATTAAATTGCTTCCGCTAGGTGTTGTGTAGGACGCTCTGATTGGTTGTATGGTTTCAACGCGTAACCAACCGGTCTGTCCGTAGTATATGGCGTCGGGCCCCGGCCGGACCTACTGCTATATGCTATGTCCGTAGATTCTTCACTTTATGATCTGCAATAGTGGGGGCTGTGGAGCCAAAGTCCCCGTTGGATAGCATCCCCGTGGTTTGCGAATACCCCGATGTGTTCCCGGATAGCCTTCCCGGAGCCCCACCGCAGCGAGAGATTGATTTTACGATCGAGCTCGTGCCGGGTGCCAAACCCGTGTCACGTGCTCCTTATATGTTGGCGCCAAAGGAGATGGCGGAGTTGAAGGTTCAGCTGGAGGAGCTGATGGAGCAAGGTTATGTGCGTCCAAGTTCGTCGCCTTGGAGCGCACCGGTCCTCTTCATTAAAAAGAAGGACGGTAGTATGCGGCTGTGCATCGACTACAGAGAATTGAACAAGTTGACGGAGAAGAATAAGTACCCGATCCCGAGGATTGATGATCTCTTTGATCAGTTAGTCGGATCGTCGGTATACTCCAAGTTGGACTTGAAGTCGGGGTACTATCAGCTGAGGATCAGGGAGTGTGATATCCCGAAGACGGCGTTCAGTACGAGGTATGGGCATTTCGAGTTCACGGTCATGCCGTTTGGACTGACAAATGCGCCATCGGTGTTTATGGATCTGATGAACAGGACGTTCAGAGATTTCCTGGATCGCTTTGTGATCGTCTTTATTGACGATATTTTGGTATACTCGCAGTGCGAAGAAGACCACTTCAAGCATTTGCATTTGGTGTTGGAGACTTTGAGGAGGAATGAGCTTTACGCAAAGTTCTCCAAGTGCGAGTTCTGGCTACCCTCGGTAGCGTTCCTTGGTCATATAGTGAGTGGGGAAGGTATAGCGGTGGATCCGGCGAAGATTGTTGCGATACGGGAGTGGCCTGCGTTATCTTCTGTCGCGGAAGTGCGTAGTTTTCTCGGGCTTGCCGGATATTACAGGCGCTTCGTAGAGAACTTCTCGCGGGTAGCGTTACCTCTCACGAAGTTGACAAGGAAGGATCAGAAATTCTTGTGGACGCAAGAGTGCGTGCAAGCTTTTGAGGAGCTGAAGAGGCGGTTGACCACGGCGCCAGTGCTTAGTTCGCCGAGTGGGACCGAGGGCTTTGAGGTGTATAGCAACGCTTCGGGTAGGTGCTTGGGCTGCGTGTTGTTGCAGCATGGAAGTGTGATCGCGTATGGATCGCGTCAGCTGAAAGTGCATGAAAGAAATTATCCGGTGCACGACTTGGAGTTGGCGGCCGTGATTTTTGCACTTAAGTTGTGGAGGCACTACCTATACGGCGTAAGAGTCGATATATACACCGATCACAAGAGCCTAAAATACTTGTTGGATCAAAAGGACCTTAATATGAGGCAGAGGAGGTGGATGGAGTTCCTGGGGGACTACACCTTCAAGATACATTATGTACCCGGGAAGGGCAACGCAGTTGCGGATGCGCTGAGCCGCAGGGCTCCCGCCCGAGCCAACTGGTTGTCAGTGCATGATGAGCGGCTAGTGCGGGAGTTGGAGGAGCTTGAGATCTGTTGCGTTGACAAGCAGACGAGCGCCAAAGCAATGTTAAACTGGACAGAGGTGCAGTATGACCTGGCTGACCGGGTTCGGCAGGCATTGGAGTTAGATGACTCCATGAAAGAGCTTATGGAGGCCGCTCTGGATGGGTCAAATTTCCATTTCTCGGTGGATGAGGGTTTGTTAAGAAAGGATCATCGGTTGTGCGTCCCGAGTGGGGGTAACCTCCGGGCGGAGTTGATGTACGAGGCTCATCATACCAAGTACTCAATCCACCCAGGGAGCACGAAGATGTATCGTGATCTCAAGAAGCTGTTTTGGTGGCCGGGGCTTAAGAAAGATGTGGCGTTGTACGTGGCTAAATGCCAAACGTGCGCCTTGGTGAAGGCGGAGTGCCAAAAGCCAGGAGGATTTCTGAAATCCTTGCCTATACCGGAGTGGAAATTCGATGATATATCTATGGACTTTGTGCACGGGTTGCCAAGGTCGCAGAAGGGAAACGACGCCATTTGGGTGATCGTTGACAGATTGACGAAAGTGTCGCATTTCTTACCGATGAGGAAGGATGATCCAGTAGAGAAGTTGGCAAAGCTCTATGTGGATAGCATTGTGCGCTTGCATGGGGTGCCCCGCAGTATTGTGAGTGATCGCGATGGGCGTTTCACGTCCAATGACTGGAGGCTAGTGCATCAATTGTTGGGCTCCAAACTGAAGTTTAGCACGGCGTTTCATCCGCAGACGGATGGCCAGACCGAGAGAGTCAACAGAACCTTGGAAGACATGCTCCGCATGTGTACGTTGGACTTCGGTAAGAGGTGGGAGGACCACCTATACTTGGTCGAATTTGCTTATAACAATAGTTATCAAGCAAGCATTCAGATGGCGCCGTTCGAAGCTCTTTACGGAAGAAAATGTCGCACGCCGTTGTCGTGGTTAGAAACGGGTGAGTCCAAGCTTTATCAGCGTCAAGACATTGAAGATGCCACTTCTTTAGTGCATACTATATGGGAGCGGTTGCGGATTGCCCAGGATAGGCAAGCCAAGTATTATAATGCCAAGCATAGGAACGTGGAATTCAGTGTTGGCGATTGGGTGTACTTGAAGATCAAGCCGTTCAAGGGTGTCTCACGGATTCGACGCTTGAAAAAGTTGAGTCCGAGATACCTTGGGCCATTTGAGATTCTGGAGCGGATCGGAGAAGCAGCTTATAGGTTGAGGTTATCAGCAGAGTTGAGTGCTTTGCACGATGTATTCCACATCTCGGTTTTGCGGAAGGTAGTGCAAGAGCCTTCACAAGTGTTAGCGGCCGACCAAGTACCGGTTGAGGAAGGGTTGACAACGAAAGTCAAGCCCATATCTATTGAGGATTTTGAAGTCAAGCGGCTTCGGAACAAGGAAATCAGAATGGTGAAGGTCCGTTGGGATAACTGCGGACGCGAGGAGCTCTCTTGGGAGCGAGAGCAGTCAATGCGCGAGGAGTACCCGGGTTGTTCCCCTCAGGTACTCGTTATGTTTATTTTTTTTGTTTTTTGTGTAGTCTCTGTTCTTAATTTCGGGACGAAATTCTCTTAAGGGGGAGGGAGTTGTAAGACCCCAACCTCGGAGTTGATCGCGAGGCGATCAAACAGCACTTTTGGAGGTCTGAACAGGGGCACACGGCCAGGCACACGGCCGTGTGCCTACCCGTGTTCAGTGGTTTTATGCAGTCTCGAGTCAGAGAAGTACACGGCCTGAGACACACGGCCGTGTCTCAAGCCGTGTGTGGGGCACACGGCCTCGAACACGGCCGTGTTCGAAGCCGTGTTCATGAAGCCCGACGATCGTTCCTGAAGCTCCAGATAACACGGCCCGTAGCACACGGCCGTGTCAGGACCCGTGTCGATCGGCGAATGAGCTACACGGCCAGGCACACGGCCGTGTGCCAACCCGTGTTCGGCCCAGATTTTATTATTTTGGATCTAATCTCGGCCGTTCATTCCCTTGGATCTGGATCTGACGGTGGGGGATGCTCCTGGGGGGTTATTAGCCGGGAAATGGGGGGAGAAACCCTCATTTCAACTTGAGTTTCTCTTTCTACATCCTAGAGAGAGGGGAGAGCTCCCTTGGTGGTGTGAGGCCAAAATCCGGCCGCCGGAGGAGGTTCGAAGCTCCAAATCGCGATCCGAGCCCAGATCCGCGGAGGCGACGACGTTGCGAAGCTTTCTAGCCGCGTAGTTTGCGATGGCGCCGCGGAAAAAACGCAAGGGTAACGATTCTTTATCTTGGGCATGTGAAGCCCTCTTTTCCTTGCATAGGAAGCCCGCTCTCGCGAGTAAGCGAAGAGTTGGAGCGCTCCTTGGGGTAGATATGTGAAGTCCCCCTTGTGTAGAGTCTTTATGCGTAAACGGACATAGGCATTGTGTGTGAAGCCTATTCGGACGTGTTGGTCCGAATCGGTGATGTTGCATTGCATTTGAACCGGGCAAGACTCCGGATGTTTGGGTGTTTTCGGGTTTTTCTACGTGGTAGATTGCATCAGGGAATCTTAGAGGTTAACTCTAAGGTGCACCCGGAAAACTGGGCAAAAGCGGGTTTTGCCAACACGGAGGCCGGGGAGCCAACGTGAACATAACTGGGTTATGTGACTTTGTAGCGGAAACGGGACTCGGCGAGTCTTGACCTGCGCATATGGCTTAAATTGTCGTTACGGTATGAGCACGGGTCAAGCGGAACCGTACCCGGTCTATGTCGTTCGGTAGGACCGTTGGCATGGACGAGGGTCTTCGGCGGTCTATGGCTTAAATTGTCGTGACCAAGGCTAAGGAGACAAATTGCTCATATGGATGACCGTCCTAGAGGCGGTGGTGGATCGGGAACGTCTATGGCTTGAATTGACGTGACGTTGGCCGGTTCGCCGAGAATGTGCCCTGAGTGCACGGGGTGTGTGGCCGTGCGAGCCTACGCCAGTGGTGATGTGCAGTTACCTTTTATAAATGCCTATACTAATAAAGTGCAGGGAAAGAGCATCCCCGCCCCGATTGTGGGGGCGGGATCGTTACAATTTGGTCAGCTTTGCTGATCGTTGCTATTGTTTGCCACCGGGCGGTGGTTTGTTGCTTGCAGGTGCTGCGGAGCCGAGCGGGAAATAGCGGGCTAAAGCCCTTGTTGCTGTGCCGGCCCTCGAAGGCCTAATTTGTTATGTTTTTCCCGTTCATTCATGTATGGCCGGCCTGCGAGCCGAGGTCTGAAAACACTATTTTGTTAAGTGAACAATGTAAGGCCTTAAGGCCAGTTCTCTTTTGTGTATGTACTCATTCCTGGGTTGTAGTGGACATTCATGCTTTGTGGCAAGGTTCTTATCTTTTTGCAACTTAATTAAATTGTTTCCGCTAGGTGTTGTGTAGGACGCTCTGATTGGTTGTATGGTTTCAACGCGTAACCAACCGGTCTGTCCGTAGTATATGACGTCGGGCCCCGGCCGGACCTACTGCTATATGCTATGTGACGGATACGGGTGTTACAGAGAGTACAAACTAACAATGTGAGACTAAAGCTATAAAGAATCTGAGCGGCTAGAACAACAGACCGAACAGGCCGCGCGGTTAGACAATGGGCTAACCGCTCGGCAATACCAGAAGCAAGAGAGGGAGATGTGGTAGGAGACCGCTAGACCGCCTGGTTTCCAAGCCACCGGAGATAAACTGCAAGACCGTCGGACTACAAATAGCAACAACCTGGATATCAAACTGCTGGAGAGTAACTGCTAGACCGCGCGGTCTACAACCCGACAGGCTTAAACCGCCAGACCGCCCGGTCTCATACTTCAACACTCCCCCTCAACCTGGAGCATAGATATCAATCATGCCAAGGGGTCACAAATGTGGAAGAAGGTAGTAGAAACCGGCTTGGTGAAGATATCCGTCAACTCTTTGTCAGAGGTGACGAACGGAGTGCAAATCTGTCTCTTCAAGAACTCTTCTCGGATGAAATGGCAGTTGACTTCTATATGTTTCGTTCTCTCATGGAAGACCGGATTTTTGGATATATATATAGCGGCCTTGTTGTCACAGAACATAGGCAGAGGATAGTCATAGATCTCTCTTAGGTCAAGCATGAGAGCCCGCAACCATTTTAACTCACACGTGGTTGACGTCGTACTCCGGTATTCGGCTTCTGCACTAGACCTTGAGACAACAGACTGCTTCTTTCTCTTCCAGCTCACAAGATTACCTCCAACAAATGTGCAAAAACCTGATGTAGATTTACGGTCACCTTTATCATCCGCGTAGCTTGAGTCTGAGTAGGCTTCAACTGTCAGATGACCATGCTTATGAAATAGTAGCCCTTTTCCCGTTGCTGCTTTGACATACTCTAACATCTTCAAGGCAGATTGAAGATGACATTCCCTAGGAGCTTGCATGAACTGACTGACCTTGCCTACAACATAGGCGATGTCGGGTCTGGTCACCGTAAGATAAATGAGTTTGCCCACCAGACGTCTATAACTCGTGGCATCGGATATAAGAGGTGAGTCATCTGTCCATGTTTTGTCCTCTCTAGTAGCCATGGGATACCAGGCCAGTTTGGCATCGGTCAATCCTGCCTCTTGTAGAAGATCAAGATCATACTTCCGTTGGGAGAGAACCAACGAGTCGGGCATCCGAGAGATTTCTATCCCCAAAAAATATTTCGAGGAGCCCATATCCTTCGTGACTAGGTGTTGACGGAGGTGTTTCTTTGTCAAGTCCACCCCAGTCTGGTCATCACCGGTAAGAAGAATATCATCCACATACACTGCCAAAATCACAAGGCCCGATGCAGTTTTGCGAATAAATAATGAGTGATCGGCCGAACTTCTTGTAAAGCCAATGACAGCCACAATGCCACTAAACTTGTCGAACCATGCCCGAGGGCTCTGTTTTAGATCGTAGATGGCCTTCTTCAACTGGCATACTCGTGTATCCCCCTGAGCAATATACCCAGGAGATTGCTCCATGTATACGTCCTCCTGAAGATCCCCATAGAGAAAGACATTCTTGACATCAAGCTGGGAAATAGCCCAATCCCTGTTGACGGCCACAGAGAGAAGAACCCGGATGGTGCTGAGGCGAGCAACTGGGGATAAAGTATCAAAGTAGTCAACTCCATAAGTCTGAGTAAAGCCTTTGGCCACCTGCCGGGCCTTGTAGCGTTCCACAGTGCCGTCTGGGCGAAACTTCACAACAAACACCCAGCGACAGCCAACCACATCAGTACCTACTGGTGGAGGAACAAGGGTCCAGGTACCCCTTTCAGTAAGAGTGGTGATTTCCTAATCCATGCCAGATTTCCAATGAGGAATAACAAGAGCCTCCTGGTAGGTGCGGGGAGTGATAATAGCTGAGATAGCCAAAGCAAAACACCTGCGAGAAGGAGTAAGCCGATCATAGGAAACAACAGCCGCAAGCGGGTGTTGGGTACACGCCCGCACCCCTTTGTGAAGAGCAATGGGAAGATCCAGGTCAACTCGTGTCTCAGGGACCAGAGCGTCTGTGGCGGATAAAGCTGGCCCGGGACCAGAGAGAGACGGTTGCGGAGAAGGGGGTATAACAGAGAGAGGAGGAGACGACATAGGAGATGATATAGGAGGGGAGATGTCGATATGCGTGGAAGGAACACAGAGTGATGGTGGAGAGTCAGAGACATCAGGAGGAAGGGGGGATCGAGAAGAGAAGTAGGACGCATTCTCGAAGAAGGTGACGTCCGCGGAGACAAACTGTTTGCGCAAAATAGGGTCAAAGCAACAATAGCCTTTTTGAGTGATCGAATAACCCAAAAAGACACATTTGGAGAAAGCTTGTCACGGGTAGCGGAAGGAGCATGCACAAAATCCATACACCCAAAGATACGGAGAGGGAGAGGAAAGGGTTCCTTGCACGGGTAGAGAATGGAGAAGGGGGTCTTGCCATGGAGAACCGTGGAGGGAATGCGATTGATGAGATAGCAGGAGAGGAGAACAGCATAGCCACAGTAGGAGCGAGGCACTTGCATCTGCGTCATGAGGGTGCGAGCGACATCGAGAAGATGACGGTTTTTACGCTCTGCCACCCCATTTTGTTGGGAGGTATAAACACAGCTGGTCTGATGAATAAGACCATGTTGCATACAAAAAGAGGAGAACTCATAATTGAGATACTCTTTAGCATTATCAGAGCGAAGTACTTTAATAGAAAGATCAAACTGAGTTTTAATCATATAATAAAAATATTGTCATACAGAAAGTAGTTCAGAGCGATCTTTTAATAGATACACCCAGGTACATCTAGAGAAATCATCCGCATGTGAAAGGCTATTGTGAAAGTAGCGGTAGGAGACCACCTTGCCATGCTGCATCACCTTGCCATGCTTCAACAGTAATTTAATTCGTGCGACTCCAATTGGCGAGACGCGTAGGCCACAACCTTGCCATGCTGCATCAGGATAGCTCCCAATCCCTTCAGTGAGGCATTAGTGTAGATCTAGAATCCCTCGGTCCCTGCGGGGATTGTAAGGATTAGTGTAGAAGTCAGCCGTTTCTTCAATTCGACGAACACGGTCTCACATTCCGGTGTCCATTGAAACGTAACATCCTTTCTAGTGAGGGCAGTTAGGGGTAAAGTAATCTTGGAGAAGCCTTCTATGAACTTCCTATAATATCCGGCAAGACCAAGAAAACTTTGGATATCTGCCACTATTCTGAGCGGTGGCCAATTTTGCACTGCCTGGATCTTGGCTTGATCCACTGCTATTCCTTTCTTGTTTATAGTGTGGCCAAAGAATCAAACTTCTTCCAACCAAAACTCGCACTTACTAAATTTAGCGAAGAGGGAGTGTTTTCGGAGTTTTAGTAGAACCATTTTCAGGTGCCTAGTATGGTCTGCCTTGGTCTTTGAGTAGATCAAAAATATCATCAATGAAGAGAATCACGAAGTGATCTACGAAGGGCTCAAAGACTCTATTCATCAAGGCCATGAAGGCGGAGGGTGCATTGGTGAGCCCAAAAGGCATCACCAGAAACTCATAGAGACCATATCGAGAGTTGAAGGCAGTCTTGGGAATATCTTCCTCCCGGATTCAAAGCTGATAGTAGCCTGATCTCAAGTCCATCTTAGAAAACACGGACGCACCCTACAACTGATCCAACATTTCGTCGATCTTAGGGAGGGGGTATGTGTTTCGTATTGTAAGCTTATTTAGCTCCATGTAGTCTATGCACAGACATAATATTCCGTCCTTCTTTTTACGAATAGCACCGGGGCTCCCTAGGGTGAGGAACTGGGACGGATGAATCTAGTATCTATTAGCTCCTGCAGTTGAATCTTTAATTCAGCCAGTTCTCTTGGGGCCATCCGGTATGGTGCTCATGACACTGGCTGTGCTCCGGTCACAAGCTCGATCTGAAAGTTGACCTCTCGCTGGGGTGGCAATCCTGGGAGGGACTCAGGAAAAATGTATGGGAAATCGTGTACCACCGGGACTTTGGAGATTACTTGAGTTTTGTCTTCCATTTTGAAGTAAATAAGATACACCTCATTCTTCTGCCGGACTGACCTTATAATTTGTGCAAAAGTTAAAATAATATGTGAGACCGAAGGTACACTTGTCAATGTAACATCCTTGCCATTTTTGTTCTGCAGGAGGACCTCTCGTATTGAACAATTTATTTACGCCTTGTGCTCGGCTAGCCAGTCCATTCCCAGTATAATATCGAATCATATTATTGCTAGGATGGTTGCGTAGACTTCAAAATCTACTTCTCCTAACACAGCCTGGAACAAGCACTTTTCTGTAGACATCATATCTGATCCATCCGGCAAACGGATTCGTATAGCTAATCCAGTTGTGCAGATAACGTTCTCTTTTTTATGATAAATTTGTGGGACATAAAAGAGTGTGTTGCTCCTGTATCGAAGAGGGTCTTGGCAGAGAGTCCTCCTACCATCAGAATTCCTGACGATATAGTAAGTATATATCATATAACTAATATACAAGATGTAGGCATACATATATATCCTGTACATAGCATAAGTAGCAATATCCGATATATCCTATCACCTAATATATATACTATCACTACATCAGGTGTTGGTATGTGCTACAAGTCCAGTGCATAGGTCTCCAAGGGCGCTGCTCGGCCCCGCTGGCCTCTCCTGCCAGCTCTACCTCTGCGACCCCTCTAGCCTTATCCCCGTGCTGGCTGCCTACCCTGTACTGCTCCCAGTCCTGGCCTTCCCATTGCTTGTGGGCAGAAAGCCCTCATATGCCATGGCTGATGACACAAGAAGCAGTTCCCTGCAAATGGAACATCACGTCGGGCCACTGGTGCGGGCTGTGGTGCCGGAGCTAGTCTGATGTCTTGCTACGAGGCTGGGAGTGTTGGGGGTGATGGTGGGTGCCTATAAGGCTATCTGCGGCGTCTCTGCCCGCGCTCTCTATCCTGTCGGTGGGGAGCATCTCCCCTGTCTCGTCTCAGATCTCGCGGGGCATTGACATATCCTCTATGCTGCTGGGCTACCATCCGCTGGTCCAACTCAAGCGCTGTTGTGTGAGAGGCTTTGGTGTGGAAGGTAGACTGAGAGATCATAATCAGAGTCTGCCTCAAGTAATCATGTAATCCCCGATATAAGCGGGAAGCACTATCCCTGTCGGAGGCAGCCAAGTTTCCTGCAAAGCGTGCCAAGTGTATTAACTCTCTCTCGTACTCTGCCATTTTGTGGTTGCCCTGTCGAATGTGTAGGAATCTCTCCTGCAAAGCAGCTCGGTCTGCATATGAAATGAAGAATTGCAGCAGAGCCTCGGAGAACTCCCCCCAAAGGATCGCGCTCAATGACCGTCCTCTAAAAGTAGAGAAACTAGCCGCTCTCCACCAATCCCTTGCGTATCCTTCCAACAAGGTCACCACTAAAGAAACTACAGCCACTATTGGGCACATCATTCCCACCAGTAGCTCCTCCACACACTCCACCCATTCCTCTACATGGATGGCAGTCTCTGTACCTCTAAAAGCGGGCGGCCTCAGTCCTCAAAAATTCATCAGTAAATCGGTAGGTGTCGTTGTAACACCCCCATCCGTCGTATGACATATAATAGAAGGTCCAGCTGGAACCCAACGCCATATACCACGGACAGTTGGAAGGGTTACGAAATAAGACCAAATCCTTAACTACTCTCCCTAACACAGAGAATTCTAGCGAAAGCTTTTAAACAGTTTAAGAAAACCCATGAATTCATAGCACTAGCATGAATGTCCACATATCAACCCAGGAATGAAATAAAGCAAATACACAAAAGAGTACTTTGTCTTATGGCCTTACAAATGTTCACTTAATAACATAGTGTTTTGCAGACATCGACACGTAAGCCAGCCACACATGATAAAAATGAAAGTAACAATTCTCTTTGGCCTTCGAGGGCCAGCACAGCAGCTTGGGCTCCATCTCGCTATTTGGTACTTGGTTCCGCAGCACTTGCAAGCACATTCCACCGCACGGTGGCAAACAAAGCAACGGTCAGCTAAAGCTGACCAAATTATGACGACCCCTCCCCTTACTTGGGACGGCGGTGCTCCTTCCCTACATATCATTAGCCCAGCTAAATAGTAAAGTGCAAATATATATTTCGCCACAGGTGTAGGCTCGCTCGGCCAAACACTCCGTGCACTCAGGGCACATTCTCGGTGAATCCGGTCAATTCTGTGGCTTCACCACCACCCTCGGGATGGCAAACATTGTGAGCATTTTTGAGTCTTTCCGACCGCAGTCCAAGACTCCCGACTATGCCAATGGCCAGTTCCACTTTAGGGCCTCTAGCACCGAACCGCACAGCCCAGGTCCGTTTCCACTTGCCCGTTGCTCACTCCGCCTAGTCACTTTAAGACGTACGCGCGTGCCAAGCTTCACCCGAATCCTAAATCATTTCCACACATCACATAACCCAGTTATGTTCAAGGCTGGCTCCCCGGTCGTCAAGTTAGCAGAACTACGATTCCGCCCAGTTTTCCGGGTGCACCTTGGAGTTAATCCCCAAGGATCCCTGCTGCAATCTACTGCGTAGAAACTCGAAAATAACGCACGGAGCCTTCTCTGGCTATTCATGCAATGCAACATCACCGATCCAGACAAACACGTCCGGGTAGGCTTCACACACAATGCCTATGCCCGTACTTCGATTCCGGACTCTAAATAAGGGGAACTTCACATATCTACCCCAAGGAACACCGCAAACTCACCACACACTCGCGGGAGAGGGTTTTCCTATGCAAAGGAAGAAGAGCTTCACATGCTCAAGTTGAGAATCGTTACCCTTGAAGTCTGCTTTGGCGCCATGAAAAACTAGCCAGAAAGAAAGCTTCGCAAAGGAATTCTCTCCACGCATCCGGTCTCGGTTCTCAGATTGGTGCTTCGATGCTCCGCCGGCGGCCGGATTCCTCCCTTCCTTCTTCCTTGCTCTCCTTCTCTCTCTAACTTCTTAGAAAGAGGGAGTTGAAGATGAAATGAGGAATTAAACCTCTAATCCCGGACTAAACACAAGCAGGAACTCATCTGGGCCGTTAGATCTTATTTAAGGAAAACGAACGACTCAGATTAGCCTGAAATTCCTTAAACCTGGGTCGAACACGGCTTTGCACACGGCTGTGTCCCAGGCCGTGTGCTTCGATTCAACCACGAATATCGAGCACTGAAAAGGACACGGGTTGGGACACGCCCGTGTCCTAACCTGACACGCCCGTGTCGGGTCCTCGACATGCCCGTGACCAGGAGCCGTGTCACCAATAACCGACATGCCAACCGTCACGTCGTTTGGTGGACACGGGTGACGACACGCCCGTGTCAAACGTGACACTCCCGTATCAACAAGTACACGCTCGTGTTTGGGGCCGTGTCCTCCAGTCGACACAGGACCAATCTCTCCCGAAGAGTACACGGCCATGTGACACGCCCGTGTCACATGCCGTGTGCTTTTGACACGCCCTGGGACACGCCCGTGTCCTAGGCCGTGTTCGAGCACTCGCCGCTCGTCGACCTCAACTCGACCACCCGAGCACGACACGGCCATATGACACGCTCGTGTCACAGGCCGTGTAATGAACTTGACTAGTATGAGACTGGAATAGTATTGAATTGAAAGTACTGAACTGAAATGAACTTGACCAGTACAAAACTGGAGTAGTATTGAATTGAAAGTACTGAACTGAAATGAACTTTACCAGTACGAGACTGGAGTAGTACTGAATTGAAAGTATTGAACTTAAATGAACTTGACCAGTACGAGACTGGAGTGGTACTGAATTGAAAGTACTGAACTGAAATGAAATTGACCAGTATGAGACTTGAGTAGTACTGAATTGAAAGTACTGAACTGAAATAAACTTGACCAGTACGAGACTGGAGTAGTATTGAATTGAAAGTACTTAACTGAAACGAATAAAGGAGTTGGACTAGTGCAAGACTGGAATAATCACAAAGAAAATGGTTAATAGTCCAATCACTCCATTCAGGAGGCTTCAGTTCCATCTCCGTTCTCTAGAGGCACATTTAGTTCCATCTCCGTTCATAGAAGGCACATTCAGTTCTATCTCTGTTTTAATAAGGCTTCCTTGTGTTACACCCACTATTAAGATCTGATTATGATTTGGTTGCGCCTTATTAATCATGGTTTATCA
The DNA here is from genome assembly GCA_039513925.1 of Platanthera zijinensis. NCBI lineage: Eukaryota > Viridiplantae > Streptophyta > Magnoliopsida > Asparagales > Orchidaceae > Platanthera > Platanthera zijinensis. The sequence goes on from CM077098.1 coordinate 13,283,937, forward strand.
AGAGTTACACCCTCATTATTTATCGAGAATAATTTGCAACTCACTACTCGTACTCTCACTTTCCGAGCGTGCCCAGATCACCCGAGAATAGAGGCGCTCGACGGTTTCACAAAGTCTCAGAACACATGGAGCTTGGTCACTTGCCTCGGCCACTCTCGTCGATACGACAATTTTAATTTATTATTCAAATTACAGAGGATAGTCGCGCGCTCCAATTTTCATTTTCAAAGAAAATGAGCGTAATAATTTCCGAGCGCGACCTTAAGCTGCAACAATTGGGAGAAATTTCAATTTTAATCCCCAAGTCTCCAAATTTTGATACAACCTATAAGGGGGTCTAATCTGAGTCTGGAAATTTTTTCATAATTTTTCGAAAAGTTTTGGGCCTTTAATTTGGCCAAACAATTTTCATTTGGCCTTTTAAAAATACAAAATCAACTCCAAAAATTCTCAAAATTTGTGGAGGAAGCCCTTAGTTAGGGGAACATTTTTCATATTCAACATTTTTTCCTAGGGGCCTATTTTAGTCTCTGAAAAAAAATCAACCCATTATTAATTATAATATTATAATATTTATAAATATTGTAATAATATAATTTATATAAAATGATATTACTGTTCATCTCCCCCTCCCCCCGTTATACTGAAACCCGCTGCCCTTACGGGCCTTCCCCACCGCCGGTCGGCCGTAACTCCACCCTCGGCCGACTTCTCGGGGGTGGGCGCTCCCTCCGGCGGTGGTCCGGCGGCTTGCCGCCGCCGACCATCGTCGGAGCCAGTTTTTTCTGAGGGAATGGGGTGACGGTGGAGGCTCTCCGGCCTCCGGAGCTTGCATGCAATACGTCAAAAAGATAGGGAGGGAGGAGAGGAGAAGTTTTCTACTTGAGGTTGGGGGGTGTGGCGGCCTCCGACGAATTCCGCCATTAATGGCGATGGAAGGTGGTGGAGCTCGGGCTTTGCCTTTTCCGGCGACCTGAGCTCCGACAGAGCTTGGGGAGGGGTGGGGGACTTGCTCACTGAGCTGGTAAGGGGAATATCAGGAGAGGGGGGCCTTTATATATTCTTGGAGGGGAGGGGATCTCCTCCCTACCCAATGTGGGATTAATCCTTCCTTAGGGAGGGATTAATCTCCACCCTCTAGCTGTTCAAGGTATTTCCCCATGTGGGAAATGAGGTTGGTCCCTTTTGGGCTTGGGCTTTAAAAGTGGGAGAGGAAAGAAAAAGAGAGGGGAGTGGGGGAAAGTTTTGGTGGGCCACTACTTGGGCCCACTCCCTTCCATCTTATTAATTTTGGGGCCCCTATGGGTAAGGGGCAATGCACTATTTACCCATGGAGGGGAGGTGGCCTCCTCCTTAGGGAAGATTTCCAAAAAAATATGGGGAAAATGGGAGGGTTTGACCAAAGTCAATCCTGGTGGGTCAACCCATGGGGGTCAAAGTCAAAATAGGTCCAAGTCATCGGGGTTTGGTCAAAGTTGGAGTGTCAAGTTATAATTTACGCGTGCACACTTTTCGGTGCATGAGTATGCTTGATTTGACCATAAGTTGACTACTTGTATCGGAATTTGACCAGGGAAAACTGGTTGGCTTCGTATTGACCATACGAGTCCAATGCCACTGACCGGGGTCAAATCGGAGTTCGTTTTCTAAGTATTCAAAATCTGCGTGTCGCGGCGCACTAAATCGGTCAAAATGTCTATATTCATCGTTAGACCTCGGATTGTGATGCAACGAGTTCCGTCGTGCTCGTATTGTCTATACGAGGTCGTAGGAGCTAACAGAACTCAAATCGGAGTTCTCTAGACCGATATTCAAAATCTTATTTTCGTGATGTTTTACGAGGAATGGTCATATCCATCATATGACCTCGGGGTCCAACAGAACGAGTTCTAACGCGCTCGTATCGACTATACGAGGCCACAGGAACTGACGGGACTCAAATTAGAGTTCTCTAGCTCTATTTCCTATCTATGGTTACCTTCTACCGGGTCACGGGTAGGGGTTCGGGTCACTTTTATTGGGCCCACTATGGTTCTGATGACCCAATAAAAGTTTGGATGTTACACACTAGACCTGCTACAAAAAGAAGGTACAACATCCATGAGTGTTGGTGTTGTGGCAAGGTAGGCCATCTTGTTGTTGATTGCTGGCACAATCATAGTGTGCATAGAGAAAATGTTAGCTTGCCTTTCAGAAAAGCTGCAGGCAAGCAGAATTATTTTCAGTCTAACATGCACCAAGGACCCAATAAAAATATGGGTCCTAAGGTTAACTGATTTGTGTTTTGTAGGTTAGTCCAAGTGCTCATACCCCTATATTGTACTTGGACAGTGGATGTTCCAGACACACGACTGGAACAAGGAGCATGCTAAAGGATTATGCTCCAGTAAAGAATTGACCAAAGGTTATCTTTGGTGGGTCATAAAAAGGGGTGACTAGAGGTTATGGTAAGATCTCTAATGGCATAGTCACCATCACTAGAGTAGCCTATGTAGAAGGGTTGTAACACAACTTGATAAGAATTAGCCAACTCTGTGATCTTGGCTATGACATAGTTTCCACAAGGATGAGTGCTAAATTAGGAGGTTAAGTGACCAAGAGGTCATCTTAACAGGCACTAGGAGTGGAAATGTGTACTTCTTAGATTTCCTATGCTCTAGCAAAGACTCACCTATATGCCTTGTTGCAGATGAGAAAGCCTCTTCCTATGTCCAATGGCACAAGAGGCTAGCCCATCTAAATTACAGGACCATAGAAAAGTTGTTCAGCAATGGGCTGGTTAGGAATGGGCCTAAGTTTTTATGCACTAAGGAGGGTATCTGCTCTGCATGCCAAAAGGGCAAACAGACTAAGACCTCCTTCAAGAGTATTGGCACCAAAGACTCAGTGAGGTGCTTATACCTCCTGTATATGGATCTGTTTGGTCCTATGCCAATTCAAAGTCTAGGTAGGAAATTCTACACCCTTGTTGTTGATGAATTTTCCAGATTTGCCTGGGTGTTTTTCTAAGGAAGAAATCTGAAACCCCTGATGTTTTTCAGACATTTGTCAAGCAAATTCAGAATGAATTCAATAGCACTGTGGTCAAGATCATAAGTGACCATGGCACTGAGTTTCAGTCTGAGTGCATGATAAGGTTCTGTGAAGAGCTAGGGATTCATCAAGAATTTTCCTCTCCTAGAACACCCCAGTAAAATAGAATTATTGAGAGAAAAAATAGGACTCTCATAGAGGCTTGTAGAACCTTACTCAGTGACTCATCCCTCCCAGAATACTTCTAGGCTGAGGCAGTTAACACTGTATGCTATGTCCTTAATAGGGCTTCTATCACCAAGATCCACAAGAAGACTCCCTATAAGATCTTGAAGGACAGAAAACCAAACCTGAACTATTTCAGGATCTTTGGTTGCAAGTGATATGTGCTCAACATTGGAAAAGTACATTTAACTAAGTTTGCTGCAAAGTCCCATGAAGGGATCTTTGTTGGGTACATCAATCATAGTAAGGCATATAGAATCAACAACTTAGCTACCCAAGTTGTAGAAGAGTCAATGCATGTTGTTTTTGATGAATCCAACATGGTTAACTGTGAGCTGCCAAACTCCTCCTCTTATAGTATTGTAGGTATAGAGTAGATGATAGACAAGATGACCATCAAGGAAGCTACCCCCACAGTCCAAGAAAATGATGATGGACCGCCTACTCCAAGAGAAGGGGACAACATACCTGAAGAAAATGAAGACCAGCTAGCTGAAAACCCTGAAGATCAATAAGCTACAGCTAGATTTCCTCCAGCTATCAGGAATCTAAGGGACCATCCAGTACGCCAAATCATTGGTGATTGAAAGATGTAAGTTGTCTACCTAAATCACCTAAAGGGGGGTGAATATGTGAGATGTGCGTCTAATGCGGAATAAAAAATTTAGCAACTAGCATAAATAAGTAAGCAAGCAATCACACATACGACAAGAGATTTATAGTGGTTCCTCGATCTTGGATACGTCCACTTTCCTCACTGATCTAGCAAATCACTAGACTCGGCTACTCCACTATCTCGGATTGCAAACCAATCCTACACCTCGGAACCACGTTCCTACAAAACTCGATCCAACTGGATCTACACTCGAAAGATAAAAACTTCCTACCACTCGGAGAACAACGCTCCTACACTCGGAGATTAATCTCCTACAAGATTTACAAATAGAGTTTGAAAATACAAACAGAAATATTCTCAGATCTGAAAGAGTTTGTCTCTAGGTCTTCTTCTTGAACGTTGCGGCTTTATCAGAATTAGTAGAAGAAGATCCTTTGAAAATCGGGCCCTAGAAAACTTGAATATACTCGATCAAGGAGAGAAGAACGATTCCTTAATCAGCAGATCTTCTAGATCGAAGGCAGAGAGATCGATCTTGACGAGAGCGGCGACTTCCGCTGCCCGCCGCCCGCTGCCCGCCGCCCGCCGCCCGCTGCCCGCCCGCCGCCACCTGCCGCCGCCGCCGCTGCCTGCCCGCGAGCCCGCCCGCGAGCCCATCATATTTCAAAAATTCATTGTGGAATGGGCAATATAAACCCAAAATTGATGTTTTAACTGGCGATGTGGGACTAAAAATGGCCAAACATATTGTGAGAAAAAATTACTATTTATAACGTAACATTAATGTTGTTACAAATACTTACATTTATAGTAACAAATTAATTTTTATTGTAACAAAATATAAAATATTCGTTACACAAAGTAATTTTTGGTAACAACAGAAAAAATTCGTTACTAAATATAGCTATTAGTAACAAACTGTGTTTTAGTTATATTTCAGTCCTTACAACAGGTGCAGTTTGTTGTAGTGTATATAGGATTACCCTTAACAGATAGAAAAGACATTAATGACGACACGTGGACCAATCACGTCGAGTTATTTTAAATTTCGGCCGTTCTGGACTTAGAACAAAAATTTTTGGAAAAAATTGACTTAGTTCTCGAGAAGTGTTTATAGTTTTCGAGAACTGTAAACACTTCTCGGGAACTGAGTTCTTTTAGAAAAGATTTGGACTTCTCGAGAACACAAGGTTTAGTTCTCGAGAACTAATTGACTTCTCGAGAACTTGGCTTAGAAAAATTCTTGAACTTCTCGAGAAGAAGCACTTAGACCATTTTTCTGAACTTCTCGAGAACAAAGAGGAAGACTTCTCGAGAACTGAGGGAAGACTTCTCGAGAACTAAATAAGATTTCTCGAGAACTTAACTTAGAAACTTTTCTGAACTTCTCGAGAACAAAGAGAAAGACTTCTCGAGAACTTAACTTAGAAAAATTTCTGAGGAAAGTTCTGACTATTCAAGAAACTAAGCTGGCAGTTCTCGAGAACTGAAGTCAAGCTTCTCGAGAACAAGTAAGACTTCTCGAGAACTATACCTTAGGCTTCTCGAGAACTGACCAAAACTTCTCGAGAACAAAGATGACTTCTCGAGAACTATAACTTAGAACATTTCTTGAATCTGTCAAGACTTCTTATGAACTTTGTAGTTGAGCTTCTCGAGAACTATGAGAGCTTCTCGAGAACTAAACTACACTTCTCGAGAACTCTGAAGTTTCTTCTCGAGAACTGGACTTGGATAAATTTCCAAGAATTTTAGAAAATGTTTTCTTCTGGTCCTGTCTTCATCCCATGCGCCCAATGTTTGAACATGAAGTGTATCCCAATTGAGAGGCTACACATGAGTCAACACTTTGGATCACACAGTGAGGGATTACATTGTATGGTCCTGTATTCCTGACCCACTGTAGACTGATATTGGTCTACACTTAGCACTGAGTATCTGCAAACATTCAACTAGAATAAGGATATCAAATACAACTTAATTCATCTTAGTTCAAGGGTGACTTCATGCAAATCTGGGTTATTGTGGATGCAATACCCAACAATCTCCCCCTATTTGTAGAAGTCAGAACCATCTATACTAAGGTGAATTATCATAATAAAGAAAGAAATGGAAGAAAGGAAATTGAATATAAATGCAAAGACAGATTAAGTAAAGACACAATATGTAAAACTAGGGATTGTATATATAAGTAATGTTTTAGAATCAATCAACATCCATTTCCTCAAAATTCTCAAAACAAAACATCATGAATCAATCTTTGCTTTGTTGTTGCCTGTCTTGCTTTTCCTGCTGCCTCCTCTTATAACTGAAAGGCTTTGGATAGTACCTTGGGGGCTTTGGAGGAGATTTAGGATTATTCTTTCCATATTCTCTGTCATATATCCTCCTTTTGGTCATGGATTTTTCATATAACTCCCACTCAACTGAGCTGTAGTGAAGATGTCTATTCTCATTAAAGTCCATGACTAGTTTAAGAGTGTCAAGAATTAGAGCTTTGGAAGTTGGGCTCCAAACTTCAGCAAATTCCTTTTCTTTTCTTCTTTCTGCCTCTGGTTGGGGAACAGATCTGCTAGTAGAAGGACCTTCCCCATACTTCCTTTTCTTAGGGATGTGAACCTCTGGTAGATCTTGAGGAATAATGTCATCCCAAACTTGGGAATAGGAAGCTGGAGGAGTTGCCTGATCTTCTGATCTAGGGGAGAATACAGGCATTTGAGGTTGAGGCACTTGGCTGGACTCACCTTGAGCAAGAGGATTTAAGTGATGAGGAATAATGTTGGGGTCAGCCTGAAAATCTGGGAAGATCTGGTTGTGCATCCAGACAGCTATATCATATGTATGAAATTTTACTGATTGAATCTGTTCTAAAACATCCTTACTGATTTAAGTTAATTTCTCATTCCAGATAGTTTTGGCATTTGCAGTAAGCTTTTCTACCTGTTCTTTCACTATGGTCTCTCCCTTTCTGATTTCTATAGATAGTTGTTCTATGGAGTCTTCTTTGAAAGTACCAACTTCATTGCATACCTTCATGACATTCTCTTCAGCTCTCTTGTCCAACTGAATTTGATTGTTTGCCAGGGTGATACATTGGTCCATGACTTGACCAATGTTTGTGATGGTGTGATATATGGCTTTTCCTCCAATTCTGAACAATCCTTTGAGAGAATCAGTGTTGTCTTGAATCTCTGCAAAGCCTCTGCTCATTTATTTCTCAAGGGAAGTTACCTGATCTTTGACAGTCTGAAGAGATTCATCAAAATATTTCCTCTGGTTAGCTAGCATTTCTTCAATCTTTGACAGAATATCTGAATTTGCAATTACAGCAGCAGCAGCAGGGGTGGTAGAATCAATCTGAGGTGGTGGAGGAGCTTTCCATGGGGTGATTTCTTCCAGTATTACAGAGCTCTGGGCTCTTACAGTATTAGATATTATATCTCCCTCCTCATCAACAAATCTAGGAAGGGAGAAATCAAGATTCCTGAGAGGGGCTTCCACCTCCTCAGGGGCTTGCACATCCTCTTCAGATAGAAGGGTGGTCTCTAGTAGAGTTGATTCTTTTCTTGGAGAGGGAGAAGAAGTAGCTTGGGGTTAGGGATCTCTGGATGGGTCTTCAGGGAGATCTTTGGAAAGGGGGGAAAGAGGTTCTTCTGAGGTGAGCTCTTCTATCATCTTGTCTATAGCTTCATTTGTGTCTTTGAGAATTTCTTGGACTGGAACATCTGATAGGTTTGGCACTGGAGAGACTGCCACAGGGCTCCTGACTGGAGATCTCACTGGGCTTCTTAGAGGAGATCTGGTTGGAGTAGCAATTCTGTTATCTGAGGTAGAGTGTGCAGGCTCCCACTTAGTTGCTACACCAGATGGTTCAGCAACATGATGTAAAGGAGGAGATTGGTCCTCACCTCTGAGGCAGAAGCTCCAACTTCTTTGGCTATCTGCATTGGGTTCTTCGGCTTTAACTCCCATCTCTGGATGGAGGCTAAGGAAATCTTCTTAAGGTGGTGAATCGTGGTACCTTTGGAGGTTTTGAAGGTAACAAGATCAATCTCTCGCAAAATCAATGAGATTATCCTTGCAAATTTGGGAGCTTGGATGCTGTCCCTGATCAACTCAAATATCATCATGCCAAACTGAAATTTCTTCCTTGAGACAATAGCTATCATTACTCCAAATAGATCATTAGTAATGAAACTAATTGACCCTGTTTTGCACCATAGGAATTTTCCAATAATATCTATAAGAAATTTCCCAACATCATTGAAAAGGTTTCTCCTGAAGGAGTGAAATTCCTCAGGAACTCCACAGAGGGAGTAGGTCCTGTCATAGTCTTCCAAAGTTAGGTCATCTTCCTCATCTACAACGGGCATTCTCAGAAGCTGGAAAACTCTCGTCTTATTCAACTTTATCTTAATCCCTCTGACTTGAGTTTTAGAAATCGTACCATTTCTTTTCACCTTAGCATTCTTGAAGAACTCCTCGACATCAGGAAAGAGAATCTTGCAGGGTTCTGCCAAAACGAACATGAGGCCGGCGGTTTCGAGAAGAATGAGAAGGTTCCGGAAATCGTCTGAAATCTCTGCAATTCATACGACTACCAGTTCGCTGCCGACTCCAATCTTGGAAACTTGCGCCATGAAAGCTGACGGTGGCGACGGACTGAGCGAGAGACTGCGGCGAAGACAGAGTTTTCTTACGGCGGAAGACGAAGAGTTTGAGATAAGTGATTTTGAAATGGCGGTTGATTTAAGATTTCTAAAATATTATATATATATATATATAGAACCCTAGTAATGTCAATTATGAGTCTAATTAACCTTGGATTAGGACAAAAATCAAGAGGTTTTCGAAAATAGAAGAGTTAGCAGAAATCGGCAAAAGGACGGGCCATTTCTCGAGAGGCAAGTTGTAGTTCTCGAGAAGTGGCAGATAGTTCTCGAGAAGCAAGATTTAGTTCTTGAGAACTGGCAGATAGTTCTCGAGAAACAAGATTTAGTTCTCGAGAACTGGCAGATAGTTCTCGAGAACTAGCAGATAGTTCTCGAGAAGCAAGATTTAGTTCTCGAGAACTGTCAGATAGTTCTCGAGAGGCAAGCTTTAGTTCTCGAGAACTGGCAGATATTTCTCGGAAAGTAGGTCATGGTTCTCGAGAGCTATCCTTCTACTTGAGAAATTCTGACCTTTTGGGAGATTCCTCGATTCTTGAGCCTTTGAACTGATCACTTTGGCCTAATCTTCCTTGTTCAGTAGCCCAAGTTCAATTTTGAAGAAATTTAACTTGGTCTCGTCCAGCGGCTTTGTGAATATATCTGCAACCTGCCGATCTGTTAGCACGTACTGCAGATCCATATCCCCTTGCTCCACATGCTCCCGGATGAAGTGGTATCTCAGCTCGATGTGCTTTGTCCGGCTGTGTGAGACTGGGTTGTTTGCGATTGCGATTGCACTAGAGGAGTCACAGAACAATGGAATGTCCTTGACCTTTATATTGTAATCCTCTAGCTGGTTCTTTAGCCAAAGAAACTGTGCACAACAACTACCGGCAAAAATGTATTCTGACTCGGCCGTTGAGATTGCGACACAGTTTTGCTTTTTGCTGCTCCAAGAGATGAGCCTTCTTCCTAGGAATTGGCAAGTCCCAGAAGTGCTTTTCCTGTTGTCTTTGCTTCCTGCAAAATCTGCATCTGAAAATCCAATCAGTTTACCATCATTACTTCTTGGGTACCATAAGCCAAGATTTGGTGTACCTTTAAGGTATCTCAAAATTCGCTTCGCAGCAATATAGTGAGATTCCTTAGAGTTCACCTGGAATCTAGCGCATACACATGTTGAGAATATTATATCTGGTCTACTTGCGGTAAGGTAAAGCAAGGACCCAGTTATGCTTCTGTACTTGGTTTCATCAAAAGGTTTCCCTTTCTCATCCTTGTCCAGAGACATAGCTGAGGCCATTTAAGTCCTCATAGAGGTTGCATTCTCCATTCCGAATTTCTTAAGTAGCTCTTTGGTGAACTTGGTCTGTGAGATGAAGATTCTATCCTCAGATTGTTTCACCTGAAGGCCTAAGAAATACTTCAGCTCTCCCATACTGCTCATTTCAAACTTTCCTTGCATAAGTTTAGAAAACTTCTTGTAGAGGTTGTTATCCGTAGAGCCAAAAATAATGTCTTCGACATAGATTTGCACTAGCAAAATCTTGTCATTTATTTCCCTAAGAAATAATGTCTTGTCTATCTTTTCTCTTGTGAACTTGTTCTCAAGAAAAAAGCTAGACATCATCTCATACCAAGCTCGAGGAGCTTGTTTAAGACCATATATGCTTTTTGCAGTAAATAAACATGATTAGGAAAAGTTGAGTCAACAAATCCTGGCGGTTGCTCTACATACACTTCTTCCTTTATGTCACCATTCAGGAAGGCGGATTTTACATCCATTTGATAGACGGTAAAGCCCTTAAGTACAGCATAAGCAAGGAATAACCTGATCGCCTCCTGTCTTTCCACTGGAGCATACGTTTGATCGAAGTCGATTCCTTCTTCTTGACGATAGCCCTTGGCAACGAGTCTGGCTTTGTTCTTTATAATTGTTCCATCTTCGTCCATCTTGTTCCGGTAGACCCATTTTGTCCTGATGACGTTCTTACTCTTGGGTCTAGGAACAAGTGTCAAAACTTTGCAACGTTTGAACTGATTTAACTCTTCTTCAATGGCTAGAATCCAGGATGCATCCGAGTTTGCTTCCTCGAACTTCTTAGGTTCAACCTGTGATAGAAAACTTAAGAATAAATTCTCGTTAGTTGTACCTCGACGAGTTCGGACACCATCCTAGGGATCTCCTATGATCTGGTCCAAGGGATGATCCTTCAGGTGTCTGAGCTCTAGAGTCCTTGCATTTGGGATCTCCTCAGCCACTGGAGTTGCATCTTCAGCTGGGATGAATTCTTCATCTTGATCATCTACCTCTCCAATCGGGGTTGTATAGGTGATCTTGATGAACTTTTCATCTCTATCTTCAGTAGGTTCATCCAGGCTGAGTTCCTTTATCTTTGTACCTGCATCTTCAATGAGCACACTAGAAGAGTTGCTTTACAACAAACTCGTCTCATCAAATACAATGTGTATTGATTCTTCTACCACCAGAGTTTTTCTATTAAATACTCTATAGGCCTTACTATGGCTACTATAACCTACAAAAATACCTTCAAAGCTTTTCTCGCTAAACTTGGTAGTTTGATACTTGTCGTTGTTAAGTACGAAGCACTTACAGCCAAAGATTATAAAATATGAAATGGTTGGTTTCTTGCCTTTTAGAAGTTTGTAAGGAGTCTTGTCATGGTTCTTGTTGATGAGTGCTCGATTTTGCACGTGACAAGCGGTGTTGAAGACTTCAGCCCAGAAGTACTCTGGAAGTGAGGCATCACTCAACATAGTCCGACAAGCCTCTATGAGTGTTCTGTTCCTTCTCTCAGCTACTCCATTTTGCTGTGGAGTGCGAGGAGAGGAAAACTCATGAAAGATACCTTGACTTTCCAGTATTCTGTCATGGCCCCAGACTTGAATTTCGTTCCATTGTCACTTCTGGTTTTGACTACGGAGCAGTTGTATTCATTCTGGACTTGCCTAACAAAGTTAGTGAAAATATTGAAGGTATCTGACTTGTGTTTCAGAAAGAACACCCACGCAAAGTGCGAGTAATCATCCACAATAACCAGCGTATATTCCTTACCTCCCAAACTTCTAACTTGCAGTGGACCAAACAAGTCCATATGAAGAAGCTGTAAGCTTCTATCAGAATCCTTGCCTATAATGCTTTTAAATGAACTCCTTGTTTGCTTGCCTTTTATACAGGCATGACAAGGTTTGTCCTTAACGCACTTGACATTAAGGGCATCATGCACTAAGTTTTGAGAGAATAGTTTATTAATAGTTTTGAAATTAATATGTGCTAGTCTCTTGAGTCATTGGTCAGCAAGAGATGCACTACTTTTTGCTAAAAGACATACTGGTGTAGAGGAGTCAATACAGATGAAATTTAAACAGAAAATATTTCTGCTTCGAGTGCCTGATAAAATAGTTTCCATGTTGTCAACCGATTTTATCAAACACTTGTTAGCATGGAATTCAACCACGTATCATTTGTCGCATAGTTAGCTTATGCTGATGAGATTGTGTTCCAATCCTTCAACATAGGCTACATCCGAAAAGGATACGTTGCCGTTAGTAATCATACTGTAGCCTTTGGTAATTCCTCGGTCTGAACCTCTAAAGATGACCTTTGGTCCGTTCAACACCGGTGAAAATTTCTAGAGTAGGCTCATTGTCCCGGTCATATGCCGAGAACATCCACTGTCTAAATACCAGATTGGTTTTTAATGGCCTTTGGACGTACCTGCAATTATAATCACTTAGCCTTAGGAACCCAAACACGTTTGGGTCCTTGGTCTCGAGTTAGAATACTCCCCCTACGAGTATTAGCCTCATAAGTGGTCATTCTCACGTTGCTAACTTGAGGAGTTGCAACATTTTTAGGATTGAACCAATAATCTATGGCAAAGTGACCAACCCTACCACAACACCAGCAGTCGAATCTGTTGTATCTTTGCCTTATAATCTCCTGCTTGGCCTTCTTGAGAGGAGGTCCAGTAGGGGTAACATTCCTGGAGGAAGAAGCTTCATGATGATGGCAACTACATGAAGTCTTCTCCTTCATAGGCTTTTCCACAACAGGTTTTACCTTTGGTGCCTTCTTGATGTTATGACCATGAGCATAAGGTCCATAGCTCTGAAGTTGAATCTCTTCATAAGGTGCCTTGAACACACTCTCGCCAAAGTTACGAGGGCGAGTCCAACCCTGGTACCTTGACTTTGGCTTCTCTGGGATCTGCCTAGTAAAGTGTCCATAGGTGGACTCATAGTCGAATTCGTTCGCAGGAAAGATAACTTTCTTGAACGAGACTGGTTCCAAAGGATCTTTCCCTTTTTCCTCGATCAAGGCCTTCTTGGCATCTCTATTCTTTCTCTTGGCCTTCCTTCTCCTAGAGGATTTACTAGGATCACCTTTGTGGCCTAGACCAGTACCCTTGGCCTTAGCTGAGAATTCAGCAATCATAGAAAGTACAGTCTTAGGCTTAGAGAAACCTTCTACAAGTTTCTTTTCAGCCGAGAGTTATTCTTCCAACTCCTCGATGATTTTCTCCTTAAGGTCAAGGTGCTCAAGAGCCTTGTTATATTCTTCAATAGATTTATTTAAGTCTTCCTTGAGAGAGTTAGTCTTTGAGACTTCTTCTCTTAAGGTGCTCTCTGTAGCTTTTAGAGATTTTATCTCATTAGCTTGAGTTTTCACGACTCGGCGACATTTGTCGTAAGCCTTGTGTTGGAACACCCTATTACTAATTTGGTTCAGGATCACTATGTCAATAGGATTGTTGCTTTGACCTTGTTATATAGAGAAAAGGTCAACTCATTAGGTCTAAGGCTTCGGACTTGGGATTGCAAATTTCCCCAAGACCTCCTAGTTCAGAAGCAGAAGCCAAGAAAATGAATTGAAGTTGTCGTCGAGCTCATATCAACGAAGCGTCTAACTCAGTTCAACTATCTGTGAGTTCAGGCTGACAAAGCGTCGACCTCAGTTCGACGATCTATGAGCTCAAGTCGACGAGGCGTCGAATCCAGTTCGACGATCTCTGAGCTCAAGTCGACGAGGTGTCGAATCCAGTTCGACGATCTCTGAGCTCAGATCGACGATTTCTGTCGAAATCAAATTCCAATTTCTCTGAGCTCAGTTCGACGATAGTTGAGCTCAGAACGACGATTTTATTTTGAGATCGACGATTTCTGGGATTTTTTCAGCTCGTTAAGGATTTCAAATCAGAGCATTGATTGCAGAAGATTTCTAGCCGTTATAATAAATCTGGAGCAAGTTTCAAGGAAACAAAGAAGGAATGTAGTTAGGTTATTTCCTCCAAAGACAGTTGACAATTAAGGAAAGCATTTATGACTTTGCTAACGGCTATTTTCAAGATTTGTCGACTGGAGTTCTTATTATCATCATTCAGAGAGAACAAAAGAAGACACAACAGAATACTCAAAAATATACAGAGACTCACAGAGAAAGAAGAAGAACAATACCTCAAAAAAACTGAACAAGTTTTCTTTCTGATTCCTGCTGTTCAAAAGATTTCTCAAGTCTTCATCATTCACACTCCAGACAACAAACATTTCAGTTTTGCTGAAATCATCCAGTGCTGGAGCAATCATCTAATTGAAGACCTATCACCCTTGCAAAGCTTCCAGTTCCTGAACTTCTGCTACATTTCAGGGGGATCTTTGACAACATCTCATCCAATGGTGCTTCTCTTTGATAGTTGACAGAGAAGACAACTTCATACCTCTTTCTTTTCCTTTCCTGTAAAAGATTTTTTAAACTCCCTTCAAAAGTTTTGTTTTGGTTCCTGAGACCTGATCAAAACTCAGTGGTGGCAAGACACCTGATTAAAAAATCTGGTTTGGTTTTTGAGCACCTGATCAAAAGCTCATTGGTGCCCAGGACACCTGATCAACTCATCCTGCAGTGGATTCCTACCAAGGGTGGTAGAAGAGTGGATGTACCCAGGTTTTGGGGAACCACTATAGTTCCTTGTGTCTTCTGGATTGCTTGCTCTTTCTTGTGCTGTGTGCTGTGAATTAATCATTTTGTAGTTATTTTATTTCAGTTTTTGCTTAGCACTTTACACTTATTAAATCAAGTCTTCCACTGCTAAAATAATTTTTAATTTACCAAAATTATTTTAAATCACTCTATTCACCCCCCTCTAGAGTGAAGGATTGATCTTACCCTCACTTTCAATTGGTATCAGAGGGAGGTTGGTTGCTCAGCCAAATTGGTTGTTAATACAGACTAACATCTGAACCAAAAGATCTATCTTAAGATCCATCCTTATAGAGGGTTATTTTTTTTATATCTATTTTAGTTTAAATTCATGGCACAAAATAAGGATTATGCTAGCACCAGACCTCCAGTGTGCAATCTCTCCAAGTTTGCACTTTGGAAGGCAAGGATTAGATTATACATGAATTCTATTGATGAAGATATCTTTAATTCTGTTTTGACAGATTGCCCAAAGCCTCTTGCATGCACAAGTACAAATGTTGTTCCACCCCTTCAGGAATAGATGCTGATATAAAGAAATGGAAGGTTGCTGATGCCAAAGCTATGAACATCCTAGCACAGACAATGTCTGATGATATCTTTCAAAAGGTAGCTGAATGCAACTCAGCTAAGGAAATTTGGGACAAATTATCTGAAATTGTATCAGGATCAGCTGATGAGAGGAAAGACAAAAGATCTCATCTCATCACCCAATATGAAAATTTCAAGAAGGCAGAAAATGAGTCAGTAGCTGACATGTACAGCAGACTAAGCTTAATTGTCAGTGAACTCAAAACTTTGGACAAGGAGATCTCTCTCACAGAGATCAATGACAAAATTCTAATGTGCTTCCCCAGCACTTGGGATTCAAGAATCTAGCCAAACAAGGATGCCAGAAGTCTGAATGAGATTACCACAGAAGCTCTATTGGGCAAGCTCAAATCCTATGAGCAGCTCATCAAGAACAGATAAGAAGAATAGAAGACAACTTCTCTAGCAGTCAGGAAGGAGAATTCAATTGCTTTCAAAGCCACAGAAGAACAGCCTGAAGACAAAATCACAGGAAATGAAGAACGGATGAGTCTTCTAGCCAAAAGGTTTTACAAAATGGCTAGGAATGACTTCAGAAAAAGGTCATCCAGAGGCCAAGAGAAGCCAAAGTATGACATGTCAAATAACAAAGAAATTGTCTGTTATGGTTGCAGAAAACCAGGCCACATACTACCTGACTGTCCAGAAAATCAAAATAAGGACAAAAAGGACAAGAGGGAAAAGAGAAAAGACAAAGACTCTAGAAGAAATCATCATGGCAGATCCTCTTCCAGCAAGAACAAGCACACTAGGAAGGGATTTGTTGCTGAAATATGGAGTGCATCAGAAGAAGAATCTTATGCATCATCAAGCTCAAGTGATGATGAAGATGATGCACAAGAAAAGGAATTCTGTATGATGGCAATCAATGCATCTCAGAACAACACTGATTCAGAACATGAATCCTAATCTGAATCTGAACCAGAGCTAGAAGAAGATCAGGTAATTGATTCATTTGATTTTAATTCTGAGGACTTCAAGTCTGAATTTAAAGCACTATGTTTAGATCTACTCAATTCTGAGAAAGAAATTATCTCTCTCAGAAATCAATTATCTGAATACAGTACCTTAAGTTCAGATAACCTCAAACTCTCAGATGAGTTAGAATGCTGTAAAGAGCAGATAGCTTCACTAAAATGTGAACTATCTGAGGCCAAGAAGTTTGAAGAAACCCTCAATGGGAGAAGTATAAAACTGATGGACATCACAAGCAAAGTGAACTCAAAACTCAATAGTACACTGGACTTGGGTGCTTCATCCAGCCAGGCTATTGTGTTAACAACTCCCATTAAATTTATCTCTGATAAAGGAAAAGGAATTGTGGAGGTAGCTAGAAAAAATTCTGATCTACCCAAAAAGAACAAAGTTCAACAGATATCGTCGAACATAACTCGACGATCTTTGAACAGAGCTCGATGATCTTCGAACAGAGCTCGGCATTTTCATGTTGAATCGTCGAACTCAGGTCGGCAATCTTTGATCTATGAACACAGGCAAGATCGATCGTTGAACGGAGCTCGACGATCTGACCCAAGATCGTCGAACTCAGATCCACGATCGTCGTACGGAGCTCAGAGATGTGACCAATTCTCAAAGGGTACATCAAAAGTTGATTCTAGATATCCTACATCTCAGGGGTTCAACCCTTATACTGAATGGATAATTCCTCCTAGGAGATATCATCCTGAAAGGTATAAGAGTCAACCAGAGAAGTCTTTCATTTTTGATTTCAAAGGTTATCAAGCTAGACCCAAGGTAAACTGGGTCAAAAACAAATGAAATTCTATCTGTGCAGGTGAAGACCTATCCAACCATAGACCAGCATTGGTATCTGGATAGTGGATTCTCCAAGCACATGATAGGAAGAAAGGATAACCTGGCATCCTTAAAGGCTAAACATGGACTCAAAGCCATGTTTGGAGATTCAAACTTTGGACAGACCAAAGGATTTGGTGTAGTCCAAATAGGATCAGTAACATTCAAGAAGGTAGCATATGTGGAAGGACTGAAGCACAATCTTATCAGCATTAGTCAGCTGTGTGATGAAGGCTACCTGGTCACATTCAATAAGTCTTCATGCTTCATCAAATCAGAAGACAACACAACTGTGCTGACAGGTAATAGAAGAGGTAATATCTATCTAGTAGATTTTCATTCAACCAAGGTAGACATCTATTTATTTAATTCTCTTAGCAAACCCAATGAACTGTGGCATATGAGATTAGAACATATCAACCTTAGAACCATTGCTAGGCTATCCAAGGACAACCTTGTTAGAGGACTACCTTCTGGCCCTTATAAGAAGGAAGGACTCTGCAGGTCTTGTTAGTTAGGCAAGCAAACTAAAAACAGTTTTAAGTCACTTAATAAGAGTGATTCACCTAGGATTTTGTATCTATTACATATGGATCTATTTGGACCCATTTCTGTATAAAGCCTAGGAGAGAAATTTTACACTTTAGTAGTTGTAGATGACTTCTCTAGATTCATATGGGTGTTCTTTCTGAGGAAGAAGTCTGATAACTTCAAGTGTTTGACAGAGTTTCTCAAATGTATACAGATTGAGTTCAATACTCACATAGCCCTGATCAGAAGTGATCATGGGACAGAGTTTGATTCTCTTCTTATGCAAGAGTTCTGTTAGAGGGAAGGGATCATGCACACTTTCTCAGCTCCTAGAACTCCTAACCAGAATGGGGTAGCTGAAAGGAAGAATAGAACTCTTATTGAATCTGCCACAATATTATTGACAGATGCTCACCTTCCTCTATCCTTTTGGGAAGAGGCTGTGAACACTTCAAACTATGTTTTGAATAGGAGTTTGATACATAAGCTAAAGGGCAAGACTCCCTATGAATTACTCAAAGGGAAGAAACCTAAAGTTAATTATCTTAGGATTTTTAGTTGCATCTGCTACATTCATAACAATAACAAGAAATACTTAGCAAAATTTGAAGCCAAAGCTGATGAAGGAGTGTTTCTGGGATACTCCATGATCAGTAAGGCCTACAGGATTTTTAATAAATCATCTCATAAAATTGAAGAGACTGTGCATGTTTCTTTTGATGAAACTAACATGTCTTACAAGGAGAAGAGCACTTCTACCATAGACCCTTTGTAGGTACACTCTATATCAGAAAATTTGGACAGGCTAAATATCATTGAACAAGATCCATCACCTTCATCCATTCAACAAGAAGCTGAATGCAGTGAAAATTAAGATGACAGTCAGATCTTAGCAAGTCATGGTGACAATCTAAATGAAGAGCCAGTTGTTGTTCCACTAGAGGAAACAACAACACAGGTTGGTGAACAATCAACACCCATTATTGATTTAGTAACATCAAGAGATCATCCAATCTCCCAAGTGATTGGAAACATCTTAGCTGGTGTGCAAACCAGAAATCAATTCAATCAAAATCTGATGCACACTTGCTTTCTTTCTCAAATTGAACCTCAATCCATACAAGATGCAGAACAAGATCAAAACTGGATCATTGCAATGCAAGATGAATTAAATCAATTTGAAAGAAACAAAGTTTGGGAGCTAGTGCCAAAGCCAAAGAATCATCCCATTGTTGGAACAAAATGGGTATTCAGGAAAAGGCTAGATGATCAAGGAGTTATAGTGAGAAATAAAGCAAGGCTGGTTGCTCAAGGATACTCTCAAGAAGAAGGCATAGACTATGACCAAACCTTTGCACCAGTTGCAAGGTTGGAGGTCATAAGAATCTTCCTGGCATATGCAGCTCACAAGAAGTTCAAGGTTTATCAAATGTGTAAGAAACGAACTAGAAACAAGCCGGAACGGGTATAACTGAAATTTTATTATCAGAAAAAGGTATCTATTACAAAGGTATGGCCTCCCTTATATAGAATGGAGGAGATGGGAGAGAATACAAATACCCAATGTGGGACTAAAAATACAAAAGACAACATCTACAAAGTTAACCGCCAAACCGCCAAGCAGACCGCCTAACCGTGCGGTTAGTAGGAACTAACCGCCCGGTCACTACCAGAGAACACTCAGCCGACCATCAAGATCCCAGAGACTAGCCGGCAGACCGCCTGGCTACCAAACCGCCAGACCGCCAGACCGCCCGGCTACCAAACCGCCAGATTAGCCGGGATGACCGCCCGGCTACCAGACCGCCAGTCCTAGCCGCCTGTCCGCCCAGGTCTATACAGCAACACTCCCCCTCAAGCTGGAGCATAGATGTCAATCATGCCTAGCTTGCTGCAAATGTGGAAGAAAGAGGCGGACACAGGTTTTGTGAATATTTCTGCCAGCTCTTTCTCCGAGGTAACAAACGGAGTGCAAATCTGGTTCTTCAACACTTCTTCCCGAATGAAGTGACAATCAACCTCTATGTGCTTTGTTCGCTCATGGAATACCGGATTTTTGGAAATGTAGATCGCAGCCTTGTTATCACAGAACATGGGAAGAGGATAGTTATAGACCTCTCCTAGATCCAGCATGAGAGCCCGCAACCATTTTAACTCACACATGGTTGATGCCATGCTACGATATTCTGCTTCCGCACTAGACCTGGAGACGACTGACTGCTTCTTGCTCTTCCAGCTAACCAAGTTTCCTCCAACAAACGTGCAAAATCCGGAAGTCGACTTGCGATCCCCTTTGTCGTCCGCATAGCTAGCGTCGGAGTACGCTTCGACTCTTAGGTGACCGTTTTTCTAAAAGAGAAGACCTTTCCCAGGTGCGGACTTCACATACTCCAATATCCTTAGAGCAGATTGAAGATGACATTCCCTAGGCGACTGCATAAACTGGCTGACCTTTCCCACTGCATAGGAGATGTCTGGTCTGGTCACCGTAAGGTAGATGAGTTTGCCAACCAGACGCCGATACCTCGTAGTATCCAATAGAGGAGGTGATTCGTCTGTCCATGTCTTATCTTCTCCAGGAGCCATGGGACACCGGGCAGGTTTAGCACCCGTCAACCCTGCCTCTTTCAACAAATCAAGAGCATACTTCCGTTGGGAGAGAACCAAGGAACCCGGTTTCCGAGAGATTTCAATTCCCAAGAAGTATTTTGGAGAGCCCATATCCTTCGTGACTAGGTGTTGGCAGAGATGGACCTTCATCAAGGCTACACCAGCTTGATCGTCGCCAGTAAGAAGAATATCGTCCACGTAAACAGCTAGCACAACCAGACCCGAAGATGTCTTGCGAATGAACAAGGAGTGATCAGCCGAACTCCTGGTGAAACGATGGCCCCAACGATGCTACTGAACTTATCGAACCACGCCCTGGGACTTTGCTTTAGGCCATAGATGGCCTTCTTCAACCGGCATACTTGAGTCTCCCCCTGAGCAACATACCCAGGAGGTTGCTCCATGTAGACGTCCTCGTGAAGGTCACCATAGAGGAAGGCATTCTTGACGTCCAACTGCGAAATAGGCCAATCCCTGTTGACCGCCACCGATAAAAGGACCCGAATGGTGCTGAGGCGAGCAACTGGCGAGAACGTGTCAAAGTAATCAACATCATAGGTCTGAGTAAACCCTTTTGCAACAAGACGGGCTTTGTACCGGTCCACACTGCCATCAGGACGGAACTTGACTACAAACACCCAGCGACAACCAACCACATCCGTGCCAAAAGGAGGAGGCACAAGGGTCCAAGTGCCCCGGTCAGAGAGAGTAGCAATCTCGTCATCCATGGCAGCCTTCCAGTGAGGAATATCAAGGGCTTCTTGGTAGGTGCGAGGTGTGGTAGTCGCGGAGATGGCTAGGGCGAAGTCCCTGCGAGAAGGTGTTAGCCGATCATAAGAAATAACAACTGCCAGCGAGTGCTGGGTGCACGTCCGAACCCCTTTGCGAAGGGCAATGGGCAGCTCCAGGTCCTCGAGTTCCTCAGTCGCCGGTGCATCCGTGGCGGAGATAGCTGGCCCGGGAGAAGAGAGAGACGGTCGAGGGGACGAGGGAGAAGGATCATGATCAAGAGAAGGAGCGGCTGGTGGTGGTGGGGATGGAGGAAGCTCAAGAGGAGTGGATGTGGTGGAGAGAATGGGTGGAGAGGTCGAGTCGGTAGGAAGAAGAGGGAGGTTCGATCCATCGACCTGTGGGAGATCAGAAGAGAAGTAGGCGGCATTCTCAAAGAATGTCACATCCGCCGAGACGAACTGCTTGCGATGAACAGGGTCAAAGCAGCAGTAACCTTTTTGAGTTGTGGAGTAACCCAAAAAGATACACTTCATAGCACGAGGGGACAATTTGTCGCGAGTTGCGGCAGGGCTATGAACAAAGGCAGTGCACCCAAAAATGCGGAGAGGTAAGGGAAAGGGGTCCTTGGAGGGATAGAGGATGGAAAAAGGGGTTTTGCCTTTGAGGACGTAGAGGGAATGCGATTGATGAGGTAGCAGGAGATGAGGACCGCGTAGCCCCAATAGCTACGAGGAACCTGCATCTGCGTCATGAGAGTGCGAGCGACATCGAGGAGGTGACGGTTTTTACGTTCCGCCACCCCATTTTGCTGGGAGGTATAGACGCAGCTAGTTTGATGAATGATGCCATGTTGCGTACAGAAAGAAGCAAAATCACTACTCAGATATTCTTTTGCATTATCAGAGCGAAAAAGTTTGACAGAGGCATCAAATTGATTTTTAATCATATAATAAAATGAAGTCCATACAGAAAAAAGTTCGGAGCGATCCTTTAATAGATACACCCACGTACAGCGAGAATAATCATCAATAAAGGTTACAAAATAGGAACTTCCACGCCCGATGGTGAGGGTAGGGGAAGGTCCCCAAACATCTGAGTGAATAAGGTCGAAGGGCTTGGAAGAGCCACGACCTTGCTTAGGAGGAAAGGGGGAACGGTGATGCTTGCCCAGTTGACAAGCATCACAGTTGAGAGGAGAGTCCTGCTGAGGGAGGTGAGGAAACAGCTGGTGGATGAGACGCAAGGGAGGATGCCCCAGGCGAAGGTGCCACTGAAGAAGATCTGTAGAAGCGGGAGAGAAGACGGTAAGAGCAGATACATCATCAAGGAAGTAGAGACCACCCCTCTCAGTCCCAGTAGCAAACGTCCGCTTGGAGTCCGGGTCCTGAAACGAACAAGAAGAAGGAGTAAATGTTACCGAACACTGAAGTTGCTTGCAAAGAGAAGTAACCGACAATAAATTGCACGGAAACTTGGGCACATAAAGAGTATCCGCCAGGCGAAGGGACGGAGTAACTTGAACCATGCCTGTTCCATGCACCGGAGAGGGAGAACCATCCGCAACGAGAACAGGGGGCAACCGATCATGTGTTTCTAGGAGAGAAAAGCACTGAGGATTGCCCGTCATATGATTAGTGGCGCCAGAGTCGATTAGCCATTTACCTTGGGTAACTACGTGGGCACTACCTGAAGTCGTGGCCACGGAGGCAGATGGCTTGGAAGAAGGAGGAGTATCACCAGCGGGACGAAGATGCGGATGCTTTGTCCAGCAGCGGTCAACCAAGTGTCCTGGGCGGCCACAATGAGTACAGAGGTAGCGAGAGGGGCCACGCCCGCCAGAGTGGTTACCACGACCACTAAATCCACCACGATTAGCCTGGTGGGCATAGGCATCCGGAGCCGGAGGAGCGGCAAGCAAGGGGCGTTGGAGTAGAGAGGTAACAGCAACAATGCGGGCAGCAGTAGCATCGAGGGTAGGAGACTCAGCCTCTCCAAGAATTTGCTGCCGGATCATATCGTATGAGTCCGGAAGCCGCAGAAGGTAACAGACCACTAGGAGTTCCTGGAAGTGCATCAGCTGAGTGGCCACATCTGCCGAGAGAGGACGATTTTGTAGAATCTCAGCTCCAAGGGCTTGGACTTGTTGGTAAGCTGCAGGAGGGGACATGGACTGGCGAGCAAAGAGATCCGCATAGAGAGTATAGATGCGAGACGTTTGTCCCCCCTTAGAGTAGAGAGCGGCCAAGTGATTCCAAGCTTGTTTTACTGTCTCATCGTGACGGATGACAGGAAGACATTCATCAGACAGGCTGTTCGCCAGCCAAGTACGAACCAGCGCATCATTCGCATCCCAGTCAGAAAACTGGGCAGAGTCCGCAGGCGGAGGGTCATCGGTAAGATGATGACGCTTGCGTTGAGAGCGGAGAAGAAAAGTGAATGAGACACTCCAGTCGGGATAATTGGGCCCCAAAAGCTTAGAGACGGTGCCAAGATTCCCTGAAGCAGGAGGAGGAGGAGGCGGCGGTGGGACAATGACAGTAGACGAGGTGGAGCCATCAGAATTGGTCATCCTGAAGAGAGGTCGCGCGGTTAAGAAGGGAAACCGGGCGGGAAGAAAAAGAAGCCGCGCGGATAGAGAGAGCGAGAAGACCGCGCGAACAAAAAGCAAACCGCGGCGGGCAGAGAGAACAAGCTGCAACGGTCACGGTGTCAGCACACCAGCGGCAAGAAGGGCAGAGAGGCCGCCTAAACAAGGCAGAACTCGTGCGAACAGAGAGAAATCGCGCGGATAGGAAGAAAAAGATCTGCAGCGGTCACGATGGCAGACACCAGCGGCCAGAGAAGCCACGACCAAGCCGCAGAACCAAACAGAGGGAGAGAAGTCGGGCGGCTAGCAGACAGACCGCGCGAACAGAAGAGGAGGATAGAAGAATCTACTGGAGAGGAGAGCTCGCGCGAGCTGAAAGACAGACCGCGGATAGGGGGCAGAGGTCGCACGGACAGAAGAGAACACAATCAGGAGGACTAGATCGGGTGCTCTGATACCATGTAAGAAACGAACTAGAAACAAGCCGGAACGGGTATAACTGAAATTTTATTATCAGAAAAAGGTATCTATTACAAAGGTATGGCCTCCCTTATATAGAATGGAGGAGATGGGAGAGAATACAAATACCCAATGTGGGACTAAAAATACAAAAGACAACATCTACAAAGTTAACCGCCAAACCGCCAAGCAGACCGCCTAACCGTGCGGTTAGTAGGAACTAACCGCCCGGTCACTACCAGAGAACACTTAGCCGACCATCAAGATCCCAGAGACTAGCCGGCAGACCGCCTGGCTACCAAACCGCCAGACCGCCAGACCGCCCGGCTACCAAACCGCCAGATTAGCCGGGCTGACCGCCCGGCTACCAGACCGCCAGTCCTAGCCGCCTGTCCGCCCAGGTCTATACAGCAACAAAATGGATGTCAAAAGTGCATTCCTCAATGGTGATATCAAGGAAAAGGTTTATGTAAAACAACCCCTAGGTTTTATCTCTCTAACTCACCCTGATTCTATTTATAAATTGAATAAAGCATTATATGGTCTCAAACAAGCTCCTAGAGCATGGTATGAGACCCTAGCTTGCTTTCTCTTGGAAAATGATTTTAAAAGGGGTAGAGTAGACCAAACTCTTTTTATTAGAACCCATAAGTCCAATATCCTACTAGTACAAATCTATGTAGATGACATTATCTTTGAGTCAACTGATTCAAACTTGTGCAAAAGGTTCTCCAACCTAATGCATTCCAAATTTGAAATGAGTAGCATGGGTGAGTTATCCTTCTTTCTAGGATTGCAAGTCAAACAACATGCTGATGGCATCTTTATTTCTCAAACCAAGTATGTAAAAAAATTGGTTAAGAAATTTGGTATGTTTGAAGCATCCTCTATGAAAACACCTATGCCTACTAATGCTGTATTAGATGTTGATGAACATGGGAAACCAGTTGATCAGACAACATATAGAGCAATGATTGGCTCCTTATTGTATCTTACAGCTAGTAGACCTGATATAATATTTGCTACATGCATATGTGCTAGATTCCAAGTCAGTCCTAAAGAGTCACACCTTACATTAGTTAAAAGGATTCTTAGGTATGTGAAAAGTTGTCCAAATCTAGGTCTCTGGTATCCAACTGATTCAGGATTTGATCTAACTGGATTTTCAGATGCTGATTATGCTGGATGTAGAGTAGACAGGAAAAGCACCAGTGGAACTTGTCAGTTTCTTGGTGACAGACTTGTCTCCTGGTTTTGCAAGAAACAAACATCTGTGTCTATTTCAACTGCTGAAGCTGAATATATGGCAGTAGGTAGTTGTTGCTCACAGATATTATGGATTCAAAATCAGCTCCTAGACTATGGCTACAACTTAGAAAATTCCAAAATATTTTGTGATAACACTAGTGCTATTTCAATAGCTAAAAATCCAGTCCTCCATTGTAGGACAAAACACATAGAGATTAGGCATCATTTCTTAAGAGATAATGTAAAGAAGAATAAAATTGAATTGGAATATATCCCAACTGGTTTACAAAGGGGAGATATTTTCACCAAGCCCTTGGATGAAAAGAAACACACCTTCTTCCTTAATCAGTTAGGAATGTTAGATGGAGGAAGCCTTAATTAAGTTCCAAGACCTTTAAACCTAAAAAGAGACAAAGACTAGGTTAAAATTTTTTTGGGGATTTTCTAGTGTCTATAAGTTTTCTATGTCTCTGAACTGCGCTCGACGATTTCCCTGAAGATCGTCGAACGGAGCTCGTCGTTTCCAGATAGTATTTAACTATCCTTTATTTTCCGTTGAACGGAGATCGACGATGTTAGGAATCGTCGAACGAAGCTCGGCGCTTTCCAGATAGTGTTGGACTATCCTTTTCGGTCAGCGATCTCGATTATCGTCGAACGAAGGTCGACGATGTTAAATATCGTCGAACGAAGATCGATGATGTTGAGACCCTTCAGTTTCCCCTAGAACCGTCGATCGTCGAACTAAGTTCAACGATCTTTCCTTTTCAGCGTCGTACCATAATATAAAATCAATTTTCAGGCGTCGTTCTCCTTTGCGCTTTCAGACTTTCTGCAAGAACTCTCTTTCCCTCCAAACTCCTCTACACTTGATCGTGTTTGTTTTTGCAGGAAACTAGTCAGTTTCAGTCGCCGTTTTAGCAGCAATGAAGTTTGATACTAGGTTTGACATTGATATGGATTCGTTTGAAGGGACTGATCAAATGTTCAAGGATATTCTGGAACTGCTTAAGGAGCAACAACTTGTACACATAATGACAACCAGAATCAAACTAGCAGCAGATGAAATTAAAGAGTGGGTCTATACTGCCCACAATCTGGATCAACATACAGTCATTGGCACCATCTCAGGAACTCAGGTATCCCTAACCCCGGCCATTCTTACAGAAATTTTTGGGTTAAGTACTGGACATGATAGCATAGACCTATCAGGGGTAGAATTTACTGAGATGTTAGACAGAATGGGCCACAATTCTGAAAACACTAATAAGTTATTGAAGAAAAGTTTGTCTATGGAGTATAGATTCTTAGCAGACATTGTAGGCAAAGTAATTTTGGCCAAACACTCAGCTCATGACACAATATCAAGACATCAGTTCTGCTTAATGGCTGCCTTAGTAAATAAGAAGCATTTGGATTCGGGAGCTATCTTCTTTGATTTGATCAAGAAGAAAATCAATAAGAATTTTGTGAATTTTGAGAGAATTCTGGGCCTATTCCTGCAGAATAGGTGCCCTCAGCTGTTAGTGTCAAATGGAATGCATATCAATGCTTCCAAGAGACTTTCTTCTGCTCTCTTTGGCAAATGGGAGAGGCAGATTGTCAAACCAAGCAGGGGTGCTGCAGCACAAACTTCTTCAGGCACAAGGACTATTTCAGTCACTCTTCCTCAGACCACTGCCCCAGCAGAAGTGTTGGCATCCACCTTAATTTCCACTCCTCTATCTTCCCATCCAGCTACATCTTCCATATACTCTCCCCCTCTACACCTCCAGTTACTTCATCCATTTCTCCCTCTCATATAGCTTCTTCACCTCCTCCAGCCACTTTCCAAGAAGATTTCCAATCTACATCTTTCTTCTCCTCCATTGACTTAGAATCATCCTCCCATCTTTCATCCTTCAATCACCTAGATGATTCATTCATGGATGATTCCCCCTCTTCACCTCCAGATATCCCATCCACCTCAACATCATTCCAACAAATGCTTCATGACATCATCTCTCAACCATCTTTTTCACCTATCATCTCCTCATCTCTACCAACAGTCACCATCCCAGCTCCATCTATTACATCCATCCCCATCTCTCAACCATCCATACCACTTCACCTAGCATTCATTCCATCCATCTCTGCAGCACACCCCTCTACCTCTACTCAAGTCAACCTTGAGCAAGTAGATCTTCTTCCTCTGGAAGATAGACTGTATGAGTTGTTGGCCCCCAAGCTAACACTCTTACTGGATTCAGCCTTGGCTCCCTTAGTCAAGAATCTGATTGATCTATCTGTTAGACTATATTCCTCCTTCTCCTTTCAGGCCACCCCTTCTTCTGGGGGCCTAGATTCAGTTGTCACTGAAACTAGGCAGGGGGAGATGCCTTATGAAGAAGTGCTGCCTTCAGAGAATGCTGTTTCAGAAATGCAGATTACAGAAATGTAGATTTCAGAGAATCCAGCTTCAGAACAAGCTTCAGTTCCATCTTCAGCTTCAGCTCCAACCATCAGTCCCACAGTAGATATACATTCCTTATTATCTTTATTTGATCCAATTTATAGCTGTTTTCTTCCAGCACCTCTCCCTGTTGAAGATTTATCCAGAGTTATTGTTCCCCTCTCCTGTTGTGATCCAACCTTGATAGAGCTATACATAAATTCTGTTAAATCTGTGGAGAGTGATTCTGTAGTTCTTGAGTCTGCTGCTGCTGTTGATTCTTCAGAGGCTGTTGAAGAGCCAGTTTGTTCAGATACTGAGGCTACTACTTCCGTTGGTGTTCCTGCTGTTACTGCTGCTCTTGCTGTTTCAACTGCTGTTTCAAGTGCTGATGTTTTTATTTCTTCTTTTGCTCCTGCTTCTGCTCCTGTTTCCACCTCCAAAGCATCTTTCAAGGAAATAGATGTCTTATATGATGAGCCTCAAAGTTCTGATGATAATGATGAATTCAGGACTGACTCAGATGATTCCTCAGCAACCATTGCAAAGAAGAGGAAAGCTAGAAGCAAGGCTATAAAAAAGTTCAATTGACCAAAGCTATAACTGATCATGACATACCATATTACATTCTGCACAATTGCCCTATTACTGAGCATTGGATGCAATATTCTAAGAACCAGTTGAAAGCAATGAAGAAGAGAAGAAAGTATGACAAAGGAACTCCTCCTCCTCCTCTTCCTTCTCTAAGCATAGGATCTGGTGGAGTCTCAGCTCCTCAAGCTTCCAACATTTCTCAACCCCAGCAAACCTATCAATGAAGATCTTAATCCAGAGGTTATCAACAAAGAGGAAATCAACCTAGAGGAAGATAGTTTAGAGGAAATCAAACAGACTATCAAGTTTATTCTAGAGGACAGCCCAGACAGCAATCTTATCAAAGGAAAGGACAAGGCCAAATTGACTCCACTTCCGGTCCCTTTCCTTACAAGCTCAAAGAAAGTTTTCATTCAAAAGCTCCTCTTACTGACACCGTGAACAGGTATGAGCCACCAGTACCTTTTGAAGACTCAGAGAATAATCCAGCTTCCTGGACAGCCAGACTTAAAGAAATGGCTGCTCTAGATCAGATTAAGAAAGCAAGAGAGAAGGGCCAAGACACATCCAATATATCTACTCTATCAGAACAAAAAAGACATGAACTTGAAAGATACAGCTCCAAGAGATTCTTCAATACTGAGGAATACATGCAGCTAAATCCAGAAGCTGTAGTTCCTAGAAGCAAAAGCCAAAGGACTCTTGGTGCTGTTGATGATTTCAGATCAAAGAAAGACTCAGAAAATCCAAACAGAGAAATCATCTTCCAGAAAAAATCTGATGACAAGCATTAATCTGGATGTAAGCTGAAAACTATGTTATATCTCTGTTGAACTACTTTTGTGCTATGATATAATCATATCTGTGATTCTACATTGTTGTTTCTGTATTTCTGTTAATTATTGTTTTCTATAACTCATGTAAATAGTAATCCTAACCCAAATAGGGGGAGATTATTGGAACACCCTATTACTAATTTGGGTCAGGATCACTATATCAATAGGATTGTGGCTTTGACCTTGTTGTATAGAGAAAAGGTCAACTAGTTAGGTCTAAGGCTTAGGACTTAGGATTGCAGATTTCCCCAAGACCTCCTAGTTCAGAAGTAGAAGCCAAGAAGAAGAATTGAAGTTGTCGTCGAGCTCAGATCGACGAAGCGTCGAACTCAGTTCAACTATATGTGAGTTCAAGCTGACAAAGCGTCGACCTCAGTTCGACGATCTCTAAGCTCAAGTCGACGAGGCGTCGAATCCAGTTCGACGATCTCTGAGCTCAAGTCGACGAGGCGTCGAATCTAGTTCGACGATCTCTGAGCTCAGATCGACGATTTTTGTCGAAATCAAATTCCAATTTCTCTGAGCTCAGTTCGACGATAGTTGAGCTCAGATCGACGATTTCATTTTGAGATCGACGATTTCTGGGATTTTGTCAGCTCGTTAAGGATTTCAAATCAGAGCATTGATTGCAGAAGATTTCTAGCCGTTATAATAAATCTGGAGGAAGTTTCAAGGAAACAAAGAAGGAATGTACTTAGGTTATTTCCTCCAGAAACATTTGACAATTAAGGAAAGCATTTATGACTTTGCTAACGGCTATTTTCAAGATTTGTCGACTGGAGTTCTTATTATCATCATTCAGAGAGAACAAAAGAAGACACGACATAATACTCAAAAATATATAGAGACTCATAGAGAAAGAAAAAGAAGAACAATAACTCAGAAAAACTTAACAAGTGTTCTTTCTGATTCCTGCTGTTCAAAAGATTTCTCAAGTCTTCATCATTCACACTCCAGACAACAAACATTTCAGTTTTGCTGAAATCATCCAGTGCTGGAGCAATCATCTAATTGAAGACCTATCACCCTTGCAAAGCTTCCAGTTCCTAAACTTCTGCTACATTTCAGGGGGAGCTTTGACAATATCTCATCCACTAGTGCTTCTCTTTGATAGTTGATAGAGAAGACAACTTCACACCTCTTTCTTTTCCTTTCCTGTAAAATGATTTTTAAACTCCCTTCAAAAGTTTTGCTTTGGTTCCTGAGACCTGATCAAAACTCAGTGGTGGCAAGACACTTGATCAAAAAATCTGGTTTGGTTTTTGAGCACCTGATCAAAAGCTCATTGGTACCCAGGACACCTGGCCAACTCATCCTGCAGTGGATTCCTACCAAGGGTGGTAGAAGAGTGGATGTACCCAGGTTTTGGGGAACCACTATAGTTCCTTGTGTCTTCTGGATTGCTTGCTCTTTCTTGTGCTGTGTGCTGTGAATTAATCATTTTGTAGTTGTTTTATTTCAGTTTTTGCTTGGCACTTTACACTTATTAAATCAAGTCTTCCACTGCTAAAATAATTTTTTATTTACCAAAATTATTTTAAATCACTCTATTCACCCCCCTCTAGAGTGAAGGATTGATCTTATCCTCACTTTCACCTTGAGTAACTCCTTATATTG
Source organism: Platanthera zijinensis (assembly GCA_039513925.1). Classification (NCBI taxonomy): domain Eukaryota; kingdom Viridiplantae; phylum Streptophyta; class Magnoliopsida; order Asparagales; family Orchidaceae; genus Platanthera; species Platanthera zijinensis. The sequence goes on from CM077098.1 coordinate 13,314,512, forward strand.
TCCCATGAGTTCAGATTCATCCTCAGAGGGATAGCCCTCTTGCTCACTATCATCATCAGATTCTGAAAGAGGGTGTGAGATTTTACCTCCCCAGTGAACTGGGGGACTTGTTCATCATCAGTTAGAGCCATTATCCCAAAAAGGGTTCTTCCTCTTCTGCACTCGACTCAAATGAGTCGGAGTCACTGAGGGTTTTGCCCTTCTTTGCCAACAGGCTCTTTTTTGTCCTCTTTTTTATTGTAGGACTTCTTCTCTTCTTGTTTGCCGCCCTCTTTCTTCTTGTGGGGGCAATCCGCAATGACTTGACCTGGCTTATTACAGCAATAACAAACAATGTCAGTTGAATAATGTTTATTCGGTTTAGAACCATACCTGTCGTGGCTGCTTGAGCCTTTTCTGTGGCGATCACCATCATTGCGTGATCTTCTATAGGAGGCATCCTTGTCTCTCCATTGCTTCTTCTTGTTCAAGAATTTCTTGAACTGCCTTGAGAGTAGAGAGAACTCTCCATCAGATTGCTCTGAGCCAGAGGAGCTTAGATCAGATGATTCTTCTTCATCAGCTTCAGGAGCTGGAGCAGGAGAGCTATCCTTTGTCTTCCTTGAGCTATCTGCCTTCAGAGCGACAGACTTCTCCTTGGATGCAGACCTGCTCATCTCTTCTTCAGCTTTTCTTGAGTTGATTTGGAGCTCGTAAGACATAAGCTTTCCGAATAGATTCTGCGGGTCCGTCTCGGCTAACCTTCCGAACTCCCGAATGGCGCATACCTTATTATCCCATTCCTTGGTCAGGGATCTTAAGAATTTGTCATTCAGTTCCCCATTTGTGAAGACTCGGCCATAAACTCCTAGGCCATTGACTATCTTGAAGAAGTTCTCAAAGGTATCAGTTATGGCTTCCTTGTGACCTTGCCTAAAGGCTTCATACTTCTGATTTAGAAGGGATCTCCGATCATCCCTAACTTCTTCAGTGCCTTCCATCAGAGTCACCAGAGATTGCCACATCTCCTTGGCAGACTGGCAATGAATCAGATTTTGCAGCATCGAGTCATCGACTGCACTTGCTATAATATTTTTAGCTTTCTTGTCCAAGGAGACAAGTGCAATCTCGTCCTTATCCAAGTCCAACTTCTTTGGGACTTGTCTGGTTGGATTTATTGTAGATGCAATCATAGGAACATACGGACCTTCTTCACCAATCATGAAGATCCGAGGGTCCACTGCTTCCATGAAGAGTTTAACTCTTTCCTTCCACATAGGAAAATTGTTCTTGGTGCATATAGGGAGCTTAGCAAAATCCTTGGTCTTACTCATTCTTGATACTTCTCTAAAGACAACTTGGGAAGGATCAGATCAAGGTGTTAACCTTTTAACAATCAACCTCCCTCTGATACCAATTGAAAGATGTAAGTTGTCTACCTAAATCACCTAAAGGGGGGTGAATAGGTGAGATGTGCATCTAATGCGGAATAAAAAATTTAGCAACTAGCACAAATAAGTAAGCAAGCAATCACACAGACGACAAGAGATTTATAGTGGTTCCACGATCTTCGGTACGTACACTTTCCTCACCGATCTAGCAAATCACTAGACTCGGCTACTCCACTATTTCGGATTGCAAACCAATCATACACCTCGAAACTACGTTCCTACAAAACTTGATCCAATTGGATCTACACTCGGAAGATAAAAACTTCCTACCACTCGGAGAACAACGCTCCTACACTCGGACATTAATCTCTTACAAGATTTACAAATAGAGTTTGAAAATACAAACAGAAATATTCTCTGATCTGAAAGAGTTTGTCTCTAGGTCTTCTTCTTGAACGTTGTGGCTTTATCAGAATTTGTAGAAGAAGATCTTTTGAAAATCGGGCCTGAGAAAACTTGAATCTACTCGATCAAGGAGAGAAGAACGATTCCTTAATCAGCAGATCTTCTAGATCGAAGGCAGAGAGATCGATCTTGACGAGAGCGGCGGCCTCAGATGTCATTCTTGAGAAAGGTCGGCCGAACCAGTAATTTAGGAAAGTACGGAATCCGTTCTTAAAGATTCTTCTTTTTCTTTTCTGCTTCGTTAGGGTTATGTCTTAGGGAAAAGACTTTATATAGGATTACCCTTAACGGCTAGAAAAGACATTAATGATGACACGTGGACCAATCACGTCGAGTTATTTGAAATTTCGGCCGTTCTGGACTTAGAATAAAAATTTCTGAAAAAAATCGACTTAGTTCTCGAGAAGTGTTTACGGTTCTCGAGAACTAGGAACTCAGTTCCTAGTTCTCGAGAACTGTAAACACTTCTCGGGAACTGAGTTCTTTTAGAAAAGATTTGGACTTCTCGAGAACACAAGGTTTAGTTCTCGAGAACTAATTGACTTCTCGAGAACTTGACTTAGAAAAATTCTTGAACTTCTCGAGAACAAGCACTTAGACCATTTTTTTTGAACTTCTCGAGAACCAAGAGGAAGACTTCTCGAGAACTGAGGGAGGACTTCTCGAGAACTAAATAAGACTTCTCGAGAACTTAACTTAGAAACTTTTCTGAACTTCTCGAGAACAAAGAGAAAGACTTCTCGAGAACTTAACTTAGAAAAATTTCTGAGGCAAGTTCTGACTATTCAAGAAACTAAGCTGGCAGTTCTCGAGAACTGAAGCCAAGCTTCTCGAGAACAAGTAAGACTTCTCGAGAACTATACCTTAGGCTTCTCGAGAACTGACCAAGACTTCTCGAGAACAAAGATTACTTCTCGAGAACTATAACTTAGAACATTTCTTGAATCTGTCCAGACTTCTCATGAACTTTGTAGTTGAGCTTCTCGAGAACTATGAGAGTTTCTCGAGAACTAAACTACACTCCTCGAGAACTCTGAAGTTTCTTCTCGAGAACTAGACTTGGATAAATTTTCAAGAATTTTATAAAATGTTTTCTTCTGGTCCTGTCTTCATCCCATGCTCTCAATGTTTGAACATGAAGTATATCCCAATTGAGAGGCTACACATGATTCAACACTTTGGATCACACAGTGAGGGATTACACTATATGGTCCTGTGTTCCTGACCCACAGTAGACTGACATTGGTCTACACTTAGCACTGAGAATCTGCAAACATTCAACTAGAACAAGGATATCAAATACAACTTAATTCATCTTAATTCAAAGGTGACTTCATGCAAATCTGGGTTATTGTGGATGCAATACCCAACAGTGATGTAAATCATTGAGTCTAGACAAGAATCAGGAGCATGAATACAACTCTCTACTCAAGCTTGCTTTCTCAAGAAGAGCCAAAGAAGTTTGAAGAAACAATCAAGGACCAGTTTTGGATTGGAGTAATGCAAGAAGAACTGGACCAATTTAAGAGATGTAGGGTCTGGAAGTTGGTCCCCAGACCACAAGGACAAAATGTCATAGGGACTAAGTGGATCTACAAGAACAAGTTGGATCAAGATGGCATTATTGTCAAGAATAAGGCTAGACTGGTGACTAAAGGCTACAGGCAAGAAGAGGGCATAGAATTTGACCAGACCTTTGCCCCAGTAGCCAGATTGGAAGCCATAAGGATATTCCTTGCATTTGCAGCCCATTAGGGATTCAGGGTCTACCAGATGGATGTCAAGTCAGCATTCCTGAATGGGGACCTAAAAGAGGAAGTATATGTGGATCAGCCAACAGGATTTGTAGATCCTAACTCTCCCAAATTTTTTTATAAGCTTAAGAAAGCTCTATATGAGCTACAGCAAGCCCCTAGGGCTTGGTATGAAACCTTGTCCAGCTTTCTAATTGAGAACCAATTCTCAAGAGGGAAGATAGACAAGACCCTATTCCTAAGGGAATCAAAGGGCAAGCTTATCCTAGTTTAGATATATGTTGATGACATTATCTTTGGATCTACTGATGACAACCTTTGCAGGAAGTTAGCTAAACTTATGCAAGGGAAGTTTGAAATGAGCAGCATGGGTGAGCTCAAGTTCTTCTTGGGACTCCAAGTAAGATGGACTGATGATAGCTTGTCCATATCCCAGTCCAAGTTTACTAGGGAGCTAATCAAAAAGTATAGTATGGAGAATGCCTTTACCATGAGAACTCCCATGGGATCAAGTATGCCTATAGGCAAAGATGATGCAGGGAAACATGTTGATGAGTCTTTGTATAGAGGGATAATTGGCTCCCTTCTATACCTGACTACTAGTAGGCCTGACATCATGTATGCCACATGTGTCTGTGCTAGGTATCAGGCCTGCCCTAAAGAATCTCATTACTCTTATGTAAAGAGAATCTTTAGGTATCTTAAGGGCACACCAGATCTTGGCTTATGGTACCCTAGAAATAGAGATTTTGATCTAACAGGATTTTCAGATGCATATTTTGCAGGCTGCAAAGAAGACAAGAAAATCACTACTGGAACCTGTCAGTTCTTAGGAAGAAGGCTAGTATCTTGGAGCAGCAAGAAGCAAACTAGTGTGGCTATATCCACTACCGAGTTAGAGTACATATCAGCAGGCAGCTGCTGTGCTCAGCTGCTGTGGATCCATCATCAGCTCTAGGACTATAACCTTCAAGTAAGTTGAACTCCTCTATATTGTGATGAAGCACATAGAAATTAGATATCATTTTTATTAGGGAGCATGTGGAGAAGGAAGACATCAGTCTTGAGTTTGTTCCCACAGACAAGAAAGTGGCTGATATCTTCACTAAGCCATTAGATGAAGCAAACTTTAACACCTTCAAATTTGAGTTGGTATGTTGAACTTGGCCTAGCTTCAGGCACTCCCTTTTGTATTTTTATGGTGCAGGTATTATTCCTCTTGCAGGAGATAAAGACTCCCTAGTGGTATCGGTTAATTGATGCTTCTATTGAGGGGGAGTAAGTTACTCTAGAAGGGCCAGCCCCTATCTGCCAATTCTGTAGAAGTCAAAAAGGGGGAGAGAAGGTCATAGCAATGGGGAGCGATGACAAGGGGGAGAGAAGGACATATCCAGTCATCCAGAGAAGGACATGTGGCAACTAAGGGATAGGGAGATGATCACTATCATGCAGCAAACCCAAGGGGAGAAAGAGTTGTTCCCATATAAGGGAGAAAGTGATCAAGGCACTCAAGTAAGGAAATACACTATGAGGAAATAGTGCCTCTAAGGCATCCTATGAGGAAATACAAATGGCCCATCATGGACCATTTGTGTTTGGTGCACCAGCCCCTTCATTCAAGGGTAAAGCTGCTTACTGTTCTCCAGATCTTCCAGCCCACTCTAAGACAAAGGGCAAGGCTGTTAGTAGACCAGACCTGGGTATCTCTGAGGCCATCAAGAGTATGCTTTTTGAAAAGAAGCATTTACTAGAAGGGCTCAAGATATCTCAAGCATTTCTACTGCCAGACCCACCACTTATCAGACTGGGGCTGGGAAACTAAAGAATAGGAATGTTGCTGCTCCTTCTAGACCAAGAGTTGCTGTTAACACAGCGACTAGACCTGCTCTGAAAAGAAGGTACGACATCCATGAGTGTTGGTGTTGTGGCAAGGTAGGCCACTTTGTTGTTTATTGCTGGCACAATCATAGTGTGTAGAGAGCCAATATTAGCTTGTCTGTCAAAAAGCTGCAGGCAGGCATAGTCATTGTCAGTATATCCTGCACCTAGGACCCAAAAAAATTGGGGTCCTAAGGTTAACTGGTTTGTATCTTGCAGGTTAGTCCAAGTGCCCATACCCCTATATGGTACTTGGACAGTTGATTTTCCAGGCACATGACTAGAACGAGGAGCATGCTGAAGGATTATGCTCCAGTAAGGAATGGACCAAATGTCATCTTTGGTGGGTCAGAAAAAGGAGTGACTAGAGGTTATGGTAATATCTCTAATAGCATAGTCACTATCACTAGAGTAGCCTATGTGGAAGGGTTGCAACATAACCTGATAAGCATCAGCCAAATCTGTGATCTTGGTTATGACATAATAAGAATGAGTGCAAAATTAGGAGGTTAAGTGATTAAGAGTTCATCTAAACAGGCACAAGGAGTGGAAATGTTTACTGTTTAGATTTCCTATGCTTAAGCAAAGACTCACCTGTATGCCTAGTTGCAGATTAGAAAGCCTCTTCCTGTGTCTAGTGGCACAAGAGGCTTGCCCGTCTAAATTATAGGACCATAGGCAAGCTATTCAGCAATGAGCTTGTTAGGAATGGCCCTAAGTCTATATGCACTAAGGAGGGTATCTGCTCTGCATGCCAAAAGAGCAAACAGACTAATACCTCCTTCAAAAGCATTGACACCAAAGACTCAGTGAGGTACTTATACCTCATACATATGGATCTTGCTTGGTACTATGTCAATTCAAAGTCTTGGTAGGAAAGTGTTGTTGATGACTTTTCCAGATTTTCCTGGGTGTTCTTTCTAAGGAAGAAATCTGAAACCCTTAATGTCTTCCGGACATTTGTCAAGCAAATTCAGAATGAATTCAACAATACTGTGGTCAAAATCAGAAGTGACCATGAGACTGAGTTTCAGTCTGAGTGCATGACAAGGTTCTGTGAAGAGCAAGGGATTCATCAAGAATTCTCCTCTCCTAGAACACCCCAGCAAAATGGAATTGCTGAGAGAAAAAATATGACTCTCATAGGGGCATGTAGAACCTTGTTAAGTGACTCATCTCTCCCAGAATACTTCTGAGCTGAGGCAGTTAACACTGCATGCTATGTCCTTAATAGAGCTTCTATCACCAAGAATCATAAGAAGACTCCCTATGAGATCTTGAAGGGCAGAAAACCAAACCTGAACTATTTCAGGATCTTTGGTTGCAAGTGCTATGTGCTCAATAATTGAAAAGTCCATTTAACTAAGTTTGCTGTCAAGTCCCATGAAGGGATCTTTATTGGGTACATCACTCATAGTAAGGCATAAAGAATCTACAATTTAACTATCCAAGTTGTAGAAGATTCGATGCATGTTGTTTTTGATGAATCCAACATGGTTAATAGTGAGCTGCCTAGCTCTTCCTCTTATAGTATTGCAGGTACATAGCAGATGATGGAAAAGCTGACCATCAAGGAAGTTATCCCACAGTCCAAGATAATGATGATGGACTGTCCATTCCAAGATAAGGGCAAGACATACCTGAAGAAATTGAAGAACAGCTAGTAGAAAATCTTGAAGATCAGCAAGCTGCAGTTAGACTGCCTCCAGCTACCAGGCATCTTTGGGACCATCCAGCACACCAAAACATTGGTAATGCAAATCATGGAGTCCATACCAAAAGCAGGAGCATGAATACAGCTCTATACTCAAGCTTTCTGTCTCAAGAAGAGCCCAAGAAGTTTGAAGAAGCAATCAAGGATCAGTTCTAGATTGGTGCAATGCAAGAAGAACTGGACCAATTTAAGAGATGTAGGGTTTGGGAGTTGATTCCCATACCACAAGGACAAAATGTCATAAGGACCAAGTGGATCTACAGGAACAAGTTGGATCAAGATGGCATTATTGTTAAGAATAAGGCTAGACTGGTGGCTAAAGGCTACAGGAAAGAAGAAGGCATAAACTTTGACCAGACATTTGCCCTAGTAGCCAGAATGGAAGCAATAAGGATATTCCTTGCATTTGCTGCCTATCAGGGATTCAGAGTCCAGATGGATGTGAAGTCAGCATTCCTGAATGGGGACCTAAAAGAGGAAGTATATGTGGATCAGTGATGCATTGAACGACAAGTGTACCGGTCGCACAAGTAATATAAAATGGGTTGCTTTCCCAAGTATCGATCTCTTCAAGGAGCACAGTAAGGGGAAGTTAATATCGAGGAGGACTAGAGATTGAAGTCCTTAGGTCAGAGTTAACTATGGGGGTTTTGATATTTGCGGAAAAATAAAGTAAAAGGCTAACAACTACTCCTATGCAATGCCACTATGCAATGCTTCACCAGGCAGGATGGAAGACTACGCGGGCCGCTATGCACCGAATCGCTAGGCGGATGGACGAGTAGACAAGCATAAGAACTAGAATTTGAGGGTCGTAAGCACCTCTTCGCTATGCACGCTTCTAGCAATTGCTAGAACGGCACGGGTGGATGGTGGCGGATGGAAATAAGGCGCACCTCAAGCAAATAATGAGCACAAATGGTCACATAGACATGATTAAACATACACGTATGTTACAATAAGCATACTTCATCAAATACAAAGAGTTCAACTATACAATCAACAACAAGAGAAGAAAAGTGTGCGAAATTGACCGAATCTGAAGTCTTGCTAAGGATTCACGGTTGGAGTCGCCAGGTTGTCAATCCGTGTCCAAGCTCGGTCCTCAACTGCGTCCGGGGTAGAGGAGGCTGTCACTCTCTCCCAATGAACCCATCCTCTTCGTGTCACGAGCCGGCAGAGGATGACACAAATTCTCCAAGCTTGATGGAGAAAGCTCGGTTGAATCTCTTCTTGAAGCTCAAGAATGAAGGAGGAGGCCGAGAGGAAGCTCCGGCTTGGATTTCGCGTTGAATGCTTGTTTGGATCTCCTCTCCTAGGTGGAGCGGCGGATTTTGCCCTAAAATTCACGGGAGAAGAAGCTCTGTCCAAAAGTCCCCATGGCAGGAAAGATCTCCGGCTTAAATAGAAAAAGTTAGAAAATTGGTCACGCACGGTCTGGCGCGCGACCGTGCGTGAACCGTGCAAATTTCGCACGTAGAAAGAGCTTGCAGAAGAGAGGCGTTGACCCGTGCGTTTTACTCGCGCACGGGCAATTTCGCCCGTGTGTGAAGGAAATCGCACGGGTAATCACAGAACGTAGGAAAAATGAAGCAAGCAAGGGAATCGTGCATTTTACTTGCGCACGGGCGCTGCCACCCGTGCGTGCACAAAACGCATGATTAACCCCAGAATGTAGGGAAGCTAGGCAAAGGTGCAGGTCGTGCATTTCCTTCTCGCACGGTTTGGCCTAAACCGTGTGGGAACAAATCACACGGGCAGAAGCAGAAGTCCCCAGAATGCTGCATAAAATGCACGATTGCACTGAAACCGTACGCGAAGAAATGCACACGACCGTGCATTTTACACAGAAACTGGAAAATGCAACTGGGACATCCCGACTACCTGCACAAAAATGAAACCATCGGGGCACCAGCTCCCAGCACTAACATGGAATCAACATCTACAAAAAGATAACGGGGAGCACCATATGCATACCCCGACAACAGAATGTGCAATTGCACACCCAAGGGCCGAAACAGTGCACTTATCGTGAGACGCAGCGGGAACGAAATATCAATGAAAACAACCAAAAAGTGAAGTGCAAAGACATGTAAACTAGCCCAGATGAGCCCGCAAAACCCTATATAAATGGGAATCATCACACCCCCAGACTTACCTGTTTACGCGTCCTGAGCAAACACAATCTACGCGGATAGGGAAAATATACTAGCTAATGAAGAAATTGAAAAACGGAGTACCATGCAAAGTCGCATGCTCGCACGCATAAAAATATAAATAGATGAAATTTCTAAGTATGCAAAATGGTTTATACTTTTCATAATGCGTATCAAAATTTTATTACTACTCAAAAATGGAATCACGGTGAATCATCCAGTCACATGTAGGAAGAAAGTAGGCAGGTCACTAAGGTGAGCTTTTCCAAAGACTGGGGCTCAGGATCACCTCCAAAGGAATCCACCAATGTCGGGGACCATACGCTTCATCGTTCACACTCTCTCTACGGTACTAGTTCGACTCAAGCGCGAATCCGTAGGACTTTAGGATAATCTTGGGGCTTGGGTTACGGTGAGGTAAACAATGATAAACAGGAAGGCTATGCACCTAACCCCAAATGAGCTCACATAAACAAAATGAATCCCACTACTAACCACAATAAATCTAGGTACATCACACCCCAAGACTTAACTTTTAACATATGGGTGCGTACACCGCCTACTCCAAATATAATCACGTCACTAAATGGATTTTCAATCAAACTTTTTCTCTTTTTTTTTTACTTCTCATTTTCACATATATTTTTTTCAAATCATCTTCTTTATTTCCATAATTTCAGCAAATAGAAGCTTTGGAGCACATCCACATATTCACATGAATACCCCCCACATCACATCCCAAAATGCAATTGTAAAACACTAGAGCTCGACTTGGGTGTGCGACTAGGATCGGCTATGAGGCTTTGGTGAAATAATGGTGGAGCTGAATCAAAAGAATGGGTAGGCACAATGGGGCTTAGCGAGGATACGACATTAGGAACGGTACAAAGCTCAACCGGGCCAAAATGTTAGACTACATTACACTCACACTTGAATAACCATGCACCAATGCTTCGAGAGTAGCTTAGGGCAAGTTCTTAGCCACCGAGAAAGATGATCCTTCCTCCCAACTCGAGCAAAACGAGTCTAGTGACGGCGACACACCCCTACACTACCGTTCGATTCACACCGGATTCACCAATTTTTGAGTAGAATAAAAAGTCTTTACGCACATAGAAAAATATAACACTATAAGCATATATAAAAATTAAATCTACTCGAATTTCTACGCGAGACGAGAGCACTCGGCTAGGAGCACAGCAAGGTCAACATTTTACTCCATCTCACAATCCTATGCAGCACCATAATTTTCCCAAATCGTACAAAGAAATGAGTTTAACTCACAGCACGCTAACAGCTAAGCGCATGCTCAAGTGGGTGCAGTGGTGTGCGATGCAATGAACTAATCAAAATAAAACTATAAAAGCTTCTAGTATGTACATGAATTGTGCGCGTGCAAAAGGTAACAATACTGCTCTCCCCCAGACTTACATTAGACTACACAACATATGATAATGAAATTAAAATCAAATAGATCTAAGGGAAGAGGTTACCCAATTCTCAGCCAGTGAGCATACCAAAAGACGCTTGAAAAATCAAGGAAGGCCCACCATACGAAGAATCACAACCCGGCCAATACGAAGTTGTCATGAATACCTGCAGGGGTGAGCTCCGCAAAAACAAAAGAAAAATATACAAAATACAAAGTAATACTAAAACTAAGATAGACATGAAAATAAAAATACAGAAAATGAAAGATAAGTACTAGGGTTATTGTCATCCCAGCACGACTTATTCGATTCTATACAGTTCTAGCTAATGGGCCTATGAAATAAGAAATGCACAGGTAACTGGCCTAATATCCGTTGCGGTAACGGGTACCGATACAGTGATAGAGCAGTTACCCCTCTGCCTAAATAATCATACCTGCTCCTCGCAGGCAGAGGAAATAGGAAGTAAGAAGAGGAGGAACACTGGTCCTCGCTCATCTCACCACAAAATATATCCTTGCCCATCAAGGTATCGTCCACCACAGGTTCGCAGGAAGCGATGGCGACGGCAGGGGCACCAGGCTCATCATCATCCCACCGTACCCATGGAGACTCATCCTGCACAGGCTCAGATAATGAAGGGGGATCAAGTAATAAAAGAGAAGAAGAACTAAAATAATCAGAAAATGGGAGAGTGACTCCGGCTTACTTCTCAGCGAGATCCAAGCATAGATCATAGTCGGTATCATACGAGTTGTATCGGGGGGGGGAATCCAACAACTCGAGGTCCATGGTGGTAAGAGGAACGACCTCGTCCAATAAAGAGGGGCAAACCTCCACATCGGACAGGGAATATTCCTCATCCCACCGAGATGCGTACAAGTGCTCGAAGATCCACATTCTTCGTCGGAGAGGTAGGAATCATCATCCCACTTCGGCGCCACCTCGCGCACTGAATCATCCTCGAATACGGCATCGTCAGCCGACTCACAAGAAAAACGAATAGCACAATCCGGCAAAAATTGCAGAGGGGCAAAGCTGCTCCCAAAATCAAGCTTAGAATGAGCAGGCCCCATCGCAAAATCATCCGCAGACGCCACCCCGTCGACAGGAATAATCCTTGCGGGAAAAGAATGAGCAAGGTGAGCTATGTCAGTGTATGGGCCAGGCAACATCCTGGTAGGCCTGTCTACAACAGTCTTCTGCGAATGGGATGTTGCTGCAGGCACGCCCATAGAGGGAGAAGGCTCGCACAAGTGAGGGCAGTCCTTCACCATATGGCCTACACCTTGACTCTCGGCATTCTAAGCAGACATGGCGTCGATGCATCGCCGCAAAGTGTCAATAATACGACACTCAGCAACAGAAGACATCGCGAACAAAAAATAATTACCGAAAGAGCGCTACACAACTAGAATAGAAATAACACGGATCTGCTATCGAAATCAAAAATCAGAGAAGGGCAAAAAGAAATAAGCAAAATAAAAATTCTAAAAACTAAAGCAAAGAAGAAATGACATATACAAATGGAAAAGGGCTTCGATATACTATCTCCCTCTCCAAAAACTCACACGACTGTGTTCCCCGACAACGGTGCTATAAACTTGATGCGTGAACGGCAAGTGTACCGGTCGCACAAGTAATATAAAATGGGTGGCTTTCCCAAGTATCGATCTCTTCAAGGAACATAGTAAGGGGGGAGTTAATATCGAGGAGGACTTGAGATTGAAGTCCTTAGGTCGGAGTTAACTATGGGGGTTTTGATATTTGCGGAAAAATAAAGTAAAAGGCTAACAACTATTCTTATGCAATGTTGTTATGCAATGCTTTGTCAGGAGGGATGGAAGACTACGCAGGCCACTATGCACCGAATCGCTAGGCGGATGGATGAGTAGGCAAGCGTAAGAACTAGAATTTGAGGGTCTTAAGCACCTCTTCGCTATGCACGCTTCTAGCAATTGATAGAACGACACGGTTGGATGGTGGCGGATGGAAAAAAGGCGCACCTCAAGCAAATAATGAGCACAAATAGTCACATAGACATGATTAAACATACACATATATTACAATAAGCATACTTCATCAAATACAAAGAGTTCAACTATACTATCAACAACAAGAGAAGAAAAGTGTGCGAAATCGACCGGATCCGAAGTCTTGCTGAGGATTCATGGTTGGAGTCGCCGGGTTGTCAATCCGTGTCCAAGCTCGGTCCTCAACTGCGTCCAGGGTAGCGGAGGCTGTCACTCTCCCCAATGAACATGTCTTCTTCGTGTCACGAGTCGGCGGAGTATGGCACAAATTCTCCTAGCTTGATGGAGAAAGCTCAGTTGAATCTCTTCTTGAAGCTCAAGGATGAAGGAGAAGGCCGAGAGGAAGCTTCGGCTTGGATTTCGCGTTGAATGCTTGCCAGGATCTCCTCTCCTAGGTGGAACGGCGGATTTCTCCCTAAAATTCGCGGGAGAAGAAGCTCTGTCCAAAAGTTCCCATGGCAGGAAAAATCTGCGCCTTAAATAGAAAAACTCAGAAAATTGGTCACGTACGGTCTGGCACACGATCGTGCGTGAACCGTGTGAATTTCGCGCGCAGAAAGAGCTTGCAGAAGAGAGGCGCTGATCTGTGCATTTTACTCGCGCACGGGCAATTCCGCCCGTGCATGGAGTAAATTGCACAGGTAAACACAGAACGCAGGAAAAATGAAGCAAGCAGGGGAATCGTGCGTTTTACTCATGCACGGGCGCTGCCGCCCGTGCGTGCACAAAATGCACGATTAACCCTAGAACGCAGGGAAGCTAGGCAAAGGTGCAGGCCATGCGATTCCTTCTCGCACGGTTTGGCCTAAACTGTGCGGGAATAAATCGCATGGGCAGAAGCAGAAGTCCCCAGAATGCTGCATAAAACGCACGATTACACTGAAACCGTGCGCGAAGAAATGTGCATGATCGGGCATTTTACACAGAAACTGGAAAATGCAACTGGGACATCCCGACTACCTGCACAACAATGAAACCATCGGGGGCACCATCTCCTAGCACCAACATTGAATCAACATCTACAAAAAGATAACGGGGAGCACCATGTGCATACCCCCGATAACAGAATGTGCAATTGCACACCCAAGGGTCGAAATAGTGCACTTATCATGGGATGCGGCGGGAACGAAATATCAATGAAAACAACCAAAAAGTGAAGTGCAAAGACATGTAAACTAGCCCAGATGAGCCCGCAAAACCCTATATAAACGGGACTCATCAATCAGCCACCAGGTTTTGTAAATCCTAACTCTCCAAAGTTTGTTTATAAGCTTAAAAAGCTCTATATGGGCTAAAGCAAGCCCCTAGGGCTTGGTATGAAACCATGTCAAGTTTCCTCATTGAGAACAAATTCTCAAGGAGGAAGATAGACAAGACCATATTCCTAAGGGAATCAAAGGTCAAGCTTATCCTAGTCCAAATATATATCGATGGCATTATCTTTAGATCTACTGATGACAACCTTTGCAGGAAGTTTGCTAAACTTATGCAAGGGAAGTTTGAAATGAGCAGTATGGGTGAGCTCAAGTTCTTCTTGGGACTCTAAGTAAAACATACTGATGATTGCTTGTCTATATCCCAGTCCAAGTTCACTAGGGAGCTATTTAAAAAATATGGTATGGAGAATGCCTCCACCATGAGAACTCCCATAGGGTCAAGTAAGCCTATAGGCAAAGATGAGGTAGGGAAACCTGTTGATGAGTCTTTGTATAGAGGGATAATTGGCTCCCTTCTATACCTGACTACTAGTATGCCTGACATCATGTATGCCACATGTGTTTGTGCTAGGTATCAGGCCTGTCCTAAAGAATCTCATTACTCTGTTGTAAAGAGAATCTTGAGGTATCTTAAGAGCACACCAGATCTTGGCCTATGGTACCCTAGAAATAGGGATTTTGATCTAATTGAATTTTCAGATGTAGATTTTGCAAGTTGCAAAGAAGACTGGAAAAGCACTACTGGAACTTGTCAGTTCTTAGGAAGAAGGCTAGTTTCTTGGAGCAGCAAGAAGCAAATTAGTGTGGCTATATCCACTTCTGAGTCAGAATATATATCAGTAGAAAGCTACTATGCTCAGCTGCTGTGGATCCAACATCAGCTCCCGGATTACAACCTTCAGGTAAGTAGAACGCCTCTCTACTGTGATTCTACAAGTGATATTTCTATTGCTAGGAATCCTATCTCACATAGCAGGACTAAGCATATAGAAATAAGATATCATTTTATTAAGGAGCATGTGGATAAGAAAGACATCAGTCTTGAGTTTGTCCCCACAGACAAGCAAGTGGCTGATATCTTCACTAAGCCATTAGATGAAGCAAAGTTCAACACCCTCAAATTTGAGTTGGGTATACTAAACTTGGCATAGCTTCAGGCACTCCCTTTTGCATTTTTTTCGGTGTAGGTATTGTTCCTCTTATTGGACATATAGAATCCCAAGTAGTATCAGTTCACTGATGCTTCTACTAAGGGGGAGTAAGTTACTCTGGAGAGAAGAGAAAAGGTCAGCCAATGGAAGGGCCAGTCCCCATCTTACTATTCTGCAGAAGTCAAAAAGGGGGAGAGAAGAGAGAAGGTCCTAGAAAGGGGGAGTCATAACAAGTGGGAGAGATGACAGAGGGGAAAGAAAGACATGTGACACTCAAGTAAACCTTGCAGCAAAACAGGGGGAGTAATTGATGCTCACCATATAGGAAATGAGTTACATTTACTTATAGCTAATCAAAATTTCAAAAGTTATTTTGCAGTATAGGTTGTGTGTA
Source organism: Platanthera zijinensis (assembly GCA_039513925.1). Classification (NCBI taxonomy): domain Eukaryota; kingdom Viridiplantae; phylum Streptophyta; class Magnoliopsida; order Asparagales; family Orchidaceae; genus Platanthera; species Platanthera zijinensis. Next base: position 13,330,074 of record CM077098.1, read on the forward strand.
TCATTGACGAAGGAAAGAAAACAAAGGAAAGAACATTTTTTTTGATAAAGGTCTTGACTTCTTCAAATAGGGGGAGATTGTTGGGTCCATTGTTCCCAATGTCCCTGATTTGTGAGAAGTCAAACTGGTCAATGACACACACATCAACTGTCTTTGATGTGCATTTGTGGTTTTGAGTGCAGGTTGTCCATATCACATTGATTGGACATGTGGACATAATAAGTGGTTGCTGGAAATAGCAAAAATCGACTAAGCCCACCGGCGTTGAGTGAGGCAAGCTCACTCAATGCCAGAGGTATGGATTTTATTTTGCTTTGTAGAAATTTGCCTAAGTCCACAGGCGTTGAGTGAGGACAGCTCACTCAATGCCATATAACATATAGCGTTGAGTCTATCTCAGCCTAACTGGCAAATAGCCAAAAAATTGGCTAAGTAAACAGGCGTTGAGTGTAGTCTACTCACTCAACGTCATACAGTAAAAAGGCTGTGAGTCAGGCTAAATCAGTCTAAGCCTAGAGAAATTGGCTGAAAATGTGGCTAAGTCCACATGCGTTGAGTGTGGTCTACTCACTCAAAGCCATAAAGCTTTTAGCATTGAATGTTGCTGTGCCAGACAACTCCACAGAAAAGTGGGGCAAAATTTTGACCAAGTCCAAGGGCGTTGAGTGTAGCTTAGTCACTCAACACCAGATAACAGAAAAATTTTTTTAAGTAGTTTGGCGTTGAGTGGAGCTTACTCTCTCAACGCCAAGACGCAGAAATATTTGTTAAGGCAAATAACATTGAGTGAGGCAAGCTCACTCAACGCTCTCAATGCTCTCAACGCCTTAAAGCAGAAATTTGGCTAAGTCCAAAAGTGTGGACTGCTTGACTTTCGTCGACCTCAGCTTCGTCGAACTGAGCTCAATGTTCGTCGAACTGAGCCAAATTACTCAGTTTAGCCTGGAGTTCGTCGAACTCAGTTCAGCCTTTCGTCGAACTAAGTCCACAGTTCATCGAACTAAACTTATACTTTCGTCGAGATGAGCTCGACGTTCATCGAACGGAGCTCCGCTTTCGTCAAGCTCAATACTTAGAATTTTGTCTAAGTGTTATTGTAACGTCCCAATTCGCGCTAGGCCCCTCGCACGAGTTTTGAGTCAAGAGACTTGACTCGGGCTCGGGACGCACTGGCAAAAGGTGTCAAGTGCGTTGGATGGAGTGTAGGGTTGGGTAATATCCAACGGATTGAAAGGGAATGGCCTAAGGGAAAATCGTCGAGAATACCTGGTGATTCTCGCCGATCGTCGAGTATCGATGAGAATACTCAACGCTCTCAACGCCAGATTTCCGATAAGAATGGCCTAAGGGAAAATCGTCGAGAATACCTGGTGATTCTCGCCGATCGTCGAGTATCGATAAGAATACTCAATGCTCTCAACGCCAGATTTCCGATAAGAATGGCCTAAGGGAAAATCGTTGAGAATACCTGGTTATTCTTGCCGATCGTCGAGTATTGATGAGAATACTCAACGCTCTCAACGCCAGATTTCCGATAAGAATGGCCTAAGGGAAAATCGTCGAGAGTACCTGGTGATTCTCGCCGATCGTCGAGTATCGGTGAGAATACTCAACGCTCTCAACGCCAGATTTCCGATAAGAATGGCCTAAGGGAAAATCGTCGAGAATACCTGGTGATTCTCGCCGATCGTCGAGTATCGATGAGAATACTCAACGCTCTCAACGCCAGATTTCCGATAAGAATGGCCTAAGGGAAAATCGTCGAGAATACCTGGTGATTCTCGCCGATCGTCGAGTATCGATGAGAATACTCAACGCTCTCAACGCCGGATTTCCGATAAGAATGGCCTAAGGGAAAATCGTCGAGAATACCTGGTGATTCTCGCCGATCGTCGAGTATCGGTGAGAATACTCAACGCTCTCAACGCCATATTTCCGTTAGGAATGGCCTAAGGAAAAATTGTCGAGAATACCTGGTGATTCTCGCCGATCGTCGAGTATTGATGAGAATACTCAACGCACTCAACGCCAGATTTCCGATAAGTTAGGCTAAGGGAAAATCGCCGGGTATCATTGTTAATACCTAACGAATTCGTCGAGAATGCCTGACGATTCTCGCCGATCGTCGAGAATGACAGATGATTCCCGCCGAATTTGACTTGTGTGTTTTCTTCGCCCAGGCAGATTCGCTGGCTTGCACAGGCGGACCGAACCGGACTTCGGGATTCGTGCTGGATGATTCCTTGGACCGGGTCACTTCAATATGACCCATTATGAGCGGTCCAATGGGGCGTTGACACGTGGCAGAAGATGTAACCTAATACATCGGCCTATAAAGGGACGTTAAAGCCGAACCCTAGCCTTGCGCCGATCAACCCTTGCCGTCATCGTGGATCTCATGAACAGTCAGAGCCGAGGGAAGTCGGAGCTCTTGGAGGCGGCCTTCTCTCGATCTCTCTCTCTCTCTTTCTTTTGCCGTGAAGAACAAGCACCAAGCAAGGGATGCCGCAAAGAAGAACGACTAGATCCATGGTCGGGAATGTTGGTACCGCCGGAAACGAGGTGAGCTTCCTCCCCTCTCCCTTGGTGCTAGATATGTAGTTATATTCTAAGAGAGATATCGACTCCATAGAGTCTTGATGGTGAAGAGGAGATTTCTTAGGGAAAGTCATGCCTAGGTTGTTTTCTAGGCTTTTAGTCTTCTTCAACCTCTCCATCATTCAAAGTGAAGATGAGAGAGTGATTCGTGGAGAAGTGCGGCTTTGTGAGGGTGAATAATGGTGGACGAATGTCTGGAGGAGTTTTGGGAGGTCGGTGCAAGAAGGAAGATGAACGGATGCCGTTCATCTCACCTTAAGATGCGTGCAGAAATCTGACTTCTGCACGTAGCGATCTTCGCCGCTAGTTTTGGAGACATTTTGTTCATATCTGGGTTTACGACTCAACATGAAAGTCGTAGCCCTCGAAGATACCTTTCCAACGAGTGGTTTCATGTTTCCAGGCGATACCTATAGCCACGGGAAAGTCCGTTCGAGTCTGCTGCGATTGGGGGATATATGTCCAGGAAATCTGTATCCTGTACACAGCAGACTTCGAGTCAAATTTCTGATGTGATGTGACCAGATCTGGGCTTCCAATTCAACATGAAAGTCGTAGCCCTCGTGAATACCTTTCCAACGAGGGGTTGAGCGTTTATAGAGGATTCCTGTAGCTCCCGGAATTCCAGTTTTGGTGGCAAGCTATATAATAATAATGTTCATGTTAACTCATGGTTAAGTGTACTCTTGTGAAAGTTATGATGTGCAATTTATATCGTTTGGCCCTTTGATTATGATGCTATAGTTAACCTTAGGAATGTTGTGCTAAACATTGGTAGCCATCTAGGTTAATGGTGATGTGAATTGAGATAGGACGGCTAATGATCAATGGAGGTGTAGCTTGGTTGTAGATTATGTCTATCCTGTGATGAATTGAGGTGATCAATTGAATAGATAGGTGTGAATGAGAGGAACTCTATTGGGAGAGTATTTTGTACCCGGGATCCGATCCTAATGGTTTTTGTTGATAACTGATGCTTAGAGATGTAGTTTCCCTACGGGTAGCCTCGAGTGAGTTGTGATGGTGCATGTGGTGTGCGACGACTCGATGTGTCGCGATACTGAGATAATGAATGTGGCAGGTCTACGGGCTCGCCAGTCGTCACACCGATGGGAGCCAATAGTTAGACCTTGGGTGGTAGGGCTAGACACTTGGTGTCCATAACCCGAGGTCTCCTCCGCGCCATGAGAACGGTTGTGCTTGCGCCTCGTGCGATTCCGAGGTTCCTTCCGATTCGAAATCAAAGGCCAGGTTGGGATGTGTTCTTGGTGCACATCTACCCAAGACCCCTTCTGAGTCGTAGTACGCGTGTGAGCTCCGCTGTTGTGTTCTTAGCGTTGAGGCATACGGAGGCCTAGGACAGGTAGTGTGGATACCACCTAGTAGTGGAGACGCCCGCTCCACTGTCACCGTCTGGCCACGACGGTAGACGCCTGAGAGGTTAGCTACCTGCTCGAAAAGTGGGAACTTCAAGTCTATGTCGACATAGCAACTTGCATGTGTGTGAACATGGGTCGGTCATTGCATAACATTCATACCATACCATTCATATCATGCACAAGATCCTTATCGTATAAGTTTGTATGGGCACTCGTATACGATGAGTTACTTTTCTGTTAAGCCGAACTTTAACTTATAAGTTTGTATGGGCACTCTTATAAGTTAAGTTACTGTTCATGTTGTAGATTACCTGCTGATTAATTATTTGATTTAACAGAACTGCTAGCTTACTTCGTAGAGATATTATTCTTACCAGCTCCTTGTCACCTGCTTGTTTACTCCTGTTATATATATACATATTGTACTTATTTCCTTTCTCCGCCCGGTGCCGAGGAGTCGCCGGGGGAGCGGATGTGAAGCCACTTAGTCTTTATGACTAACGGTTGCTACGTCTTCCATTTTAGGAGGAAACCCCGCAGATAGGCCAGCAGCAGGACATCCAAGCCCGGACGACAGGACCTGAGGTGACAGTACCGTCGATACCGTCCGTGACAGTTGTGAGTGTTTTGTTGTAGCCTTCTTGGCAAACAGTTTTTAGACTCTGATATTTTAGAAGCTCGTTATGCTTCTTATTTTCCGCTTCGTTATGGACTTAAAACAATGTATGAATTGACTTTCTTTTTATCTTTTGATTGGGTTGGCATAGTACATTAATATTGGTTGTAGCCGGCGGAATAGGCGTCTTGTAGTACAGACTAACCCGTGTGTTAGTGCTACCGCAAGGCGGCTACTCTGGGCATAAGACTCCCCTCGTGCCGTGTTTTGTGTTCCGGGAGGGGGGGTCTTACAAATGGTATCAGTTTGTCGCGATCCTCACCTAAAGAAGTCATTTAACAATGGGCCACTCCCGTTCGATTAGTCAGCTTGGGGACAAACTGACTTAGCGGAAGCACTGGTGTGCCCATATGTAATTCACACTAAGTTCGTCCAACTTTGACCTTAGTTTTAGCCAACCTGACCCTAGTTCGTACCTTATGCGTAGGTCCCAGCGCAGGTGGAGCCGGTTGGGGGTACTCCTACCCCTTCCGTTCCTTCACAATTCCAACAGTCAGAGCTGGGGCAAATGTTGTCAGCAATATTAGATGCTTTTAGAGCCCAACAAGTTCCGGTGCAGCAACAAGCTCCGGTCTCCAACTGGTTGAGCACCTTCCGTGCCCTATCCCCTCCTGCTTACCTAGGGACAGAGTCGGCGGTGCGCACCGAAGAGTGGATTGATGCCGTTGAAGAGCTGATGGCCAGTATAAGATGCCCGAGTAATATGGCAGTGACCTTGGTGGTGACGTTGCTGGAGCTGCACGCCAAACGATGGTGGAAGTCCCTCATGGGCTCCACCTTTCGAGGGCGAGTGTATACAGACATTAGTTGGAGTGAATTCTCGGAAGCTTTCTTGGAACATTTCATCCCCTCTTCTGCACGGGATGGACTTGAAGAGAGATTTCTACAACTGAAGCAGGGATCGAAATCGGTGACGGAATACCAGCAAGAGTTCCAACACCTCGCTAGGTTTGCCGATTCTTATGACTTGGATGATAGAGGCTATGTGAAGCGCTTTTACAAAGGGTTAAGGGACCCCGTGAGACAGGCCCTTTTGTTTATAGCTGACGCTAGCCTGGCGGAAATTATTGACATGGCAAAGAGACTAGAGGCAGATCATATGGAAAGTAATAAGAGACCTACAGAAGGGGTGATGGAAGTCGGCCCCAGTAATAGAAAGAGACATGATCATGGTAGAGGAAGAGGAAATTAGAGAGACGGCCGGTGGTTCAACCGGAACTATAGAATGGAGCACCCGATTCTGCAGCCACCAGCTTTGCCTCCACCACCACAACAACAACAATTTCAACAACCTGGGGGGCGACGAGACAGTGTGTTTCGAGTGCAACCAACCGGGGCACGTCCGGCGTTTCTGCCCGCGGTTGTTCGCGAATGCTCCTCTTGCTCTCCCTCCAGCAGCTCCTCGTGGACGGGGGCATATGCGTGGTCGGGGACGGGGACCACCAGGGAGAAATCAGGGACATGCGCGGGAGCAGGTGTTCGCATTGGATATGACCCAAGCGCGGAACCCGCAAGAGGTTATCGCAGGTACGTACTGAGTTTATTAATAGTGCTCGGACATGTTTCTTTTTGTGATACATGGAACATGCACATCCCTAGCTAGTGGTTATATCTTGATATTTTAGGCACCGTCATGGTTAGTGGGAGCCCCGCTTATGTGTTATTTGATACGGGCGCATCTCACACGTTCATTTCGGCGGACTTCGTGAAAGACTTAGAGAGGGTGCCCATTTCACTGGCACTACGCAAAGGGTGCGTCTCCCGGATGGATCCGAGATGACGTCGTCCGCCAGCTATGACTTCGACACGCTCATAGGAGGGAAGTTCTTTAAAACTGCAGCGACAGTATTGAAGATTCCGGAGTTCGACCTCATTTTGGGCATGCATTGGTTGGCCTGGCACCACGCCAGAATTAATTGTGCGGAGAAGCAAGTTACCTTGAGGCATGGAGACTCGGAAGTCGTCTTCCAAGGTATTAGATTCGCACCTCGTAAACTGTTATCTTCAATTCAGGTTATAAAATCTCATATGGAGGGGGACGAAGTCTATGTAATTTGTTTCGAGTTGAAGAAGATGGCATTAGATGTCAAAGATGTGCGGGTGGTGCGGGATTTCCCCGAGGTATTCCCCGAGAAATTCCCGGGACTACCCCCGCATAGGGAGGTGGATTTCCAAATCAAGCTAGTTCCGGGTGCCAAGCCCGTTTCACGGGCTCCTTACCGAATGGCTCCGAAGGAACTTGCGGAGTTTAGAGTCCAACTTCAGGAGTTGGTGGAAGCAGGCTTCATTCACCCAAGTTCGTCACCTTGGGGAGCTCCTGTTTTGTTCATTAAGAAGAAGGACGGCACCCTACGGTTGTGCATAGATTATCGAGAATTGAATCGGTTAACGGTGCGGAACACCTACCCTCTACCCCGCATCGATGAACTATTTGATCAGTTGGTGGGATCACATTGGTTCTCCAAGTTGGACCTGCGGTCGGGGTATTATCAGCTGAGAATACAAGAGGACGATATTCAGAAAACGGAGTTTAGCTCGAGATATGGCCTATATGAGTTCACCGTGATGCCATTCGGGCTCACGAACGCCCCTTCAGCCTTTATGAGTTTGATGAACAAGGTGTTCGGCCCCTATTTGGACATCTTTGTCATCGTGTTCTTCGATGACATTCTGGTCTACTCCAAGACAAAAGCGGAGCACGCCGAACATCTAGCCTTAGTACTAGAGAAGTTAAAGGAAAACGCTTTATTTTCCAAGTTCAGCAAATACGAGTTTTGGCTCCAAGAGGTTGCCTTCTTAGGCCATGTGATTAGTGGGGCTGGGCTAGCGGTGGATCCGGCCAAGGTGCGGGCCGTGAAGGAATGGTCACCATTGAAGTCGGCGGCCGACGTACGGAGCTTTCTTGGACTTGCCAGGTACTATCGCAAGTTTGTGAAAGGCTTCTCGAAGGTCACCCTTCCCCTTACCACACTGACGAAGAAGGGTGTGCTGTACGAATGGACACCCCAGTTTGAAGCCGTGTTCCAAGAGTTGAAGGACCGGCTCACGACCGCGCCCATCCTGGCCCTCCCGTCGGGGAAGGAAGGCTTTCAAGTTTACACGGATGCGTCGTACCAAGGGATGGGAGCCGTGTTGATGCAGAATGGGCACGTGATTGCTTATGCTTCAAGACAGTTGAAGAAGCATGAAGCCAACTATCCGGTGCATGATTTGGAGTTGGGAGCGGTGGTGTTCGCCCTGAAGATTTGGAGACACTATCTGTATGGCGTCCACTGCGAGATCTTCTCGGATCATAAGAACTTAAAGTACGTCTATACTCAAAAGGAGTTGAATTTGAGACAACGGCGATGATTGGAGTTTTTGTGTGACTACGAATTCACCTTGAACTACCACCCCGGAAAAGTTCATTCCGTAGCTAATGCCTTGACTCGAAAAGTACCGGAATCGAGCACGGAGTCCCGTTTGATGAGCATGGAGTTAGTCCGGATACTTAGGGAGATGGAGATCAAGTTGGTATTTAAGGATCAAACGGAAGAGTATACGGAATACTTGGCCGCGATGAGTATAGTTTGCAACATACGGGACCGGATTCGGATGGAGCAGAAGGAGGATGTGGCTCTAATTCCGGTTTTCGAGTCAATTGAGGATGGGACGACGGAAGAGTACTTCTTAAAAGACGGCCTCGTCCATTTTCGTGGACGGCTTTATATCCCCGAAGGTGGCAATATTCGAGAGGATATCCTAAAGGAGGCTCATTGCTCCCAATATTCAGTACATCCTGGGATCGCAAAAATGTACACCGATTTGCGGAAGACAATATGTTGGTCGGGCATGAAGAGGGATGTCAAGTATTTTGTTACGCATTGTGTGGCTTGCCAAATGGTGAAGGCAGAGTGCAGAAGTCCCGGTGGAATGTTACAGTCATTGCCCATCCCAGAATGGAAGTTTGAGAATATCTCCATGGACTTCGTCCACGGATTACCTCGCTCACGCTCGGGGAATGACTCGGTGTGGGTGATTGTCGATCGCTTGACCAAAGTAGCCCGGTTTATCCCAATGAAGAAGGAGGCGCATGTGGATATTTTGGTGCGCCTATTCGTAGAACAGTTTGTGCGGTATCATGGAGTGCCGAAGACGATTGTCTCTGACCGAGATGGCCGGTTTACGTCAAGAGAATGGAGGGCTGTATAGGCTTACTTGGGCTTGCGTCTCACTTTCAGCACAACTTTTCATCCTCAGACGGACGGGCAATCTGAACGGACCATTCGAACATTGGAGGACCTGTTGAGATTGTGTGTGATAGATAAGGGGAGCCGTGGGAAAGACTCTTGCCCTTAGTGGAATTCTCCTATAACAACAGCCATCAAGCTAGCATTGGTATGGCACCCCATAAAGCTCTATACGGAAGGAGGTGTAGGACCCCCTTGTCCTGGGTGCAAGACGAAGACCCGAAGGCATTGGGCATAGAGTATATTGATGATACTGATGCGGTAGTCCGATTGATACGGGATCGCATGCTTGAGGCTCAGAGTCGGCAAGCGAGGTATTATAACGCGAAACACCGGATGGTGGAATTTAAGGTGGGAGACAGGGTCTTTCTGAAAATCCGGCCGATGCATGGAGTATCACGAGTACGAGGCATGAAGAAGCTAAGCCCAAGGTACGTTGGACCTTATGTCATAGTGGAAAGGATCGGCCCGTTGGCCTACCGGTTAGAGTTGCCACCAGAACTAGGGAACCTCCACGACGTGTTCCATGTATCATCTCTCCGGAAAGCATTGATGCGGCCCAACCAATACACCCCCATAACTGATGGTGTTGTGGCGTCTGATAGGTCTGTGCGATTGGAGCCGGTGCGGATCGTTGACAACGAGGTGAGAGCTCTGCGCCGTAAAAGTGTGCCTCTGGTAAAAGTGCTATGGTCTAATCATGGGAAGGAAGAATTTACTTGGGAGCCTGTGGACTTAATGCGGAAGCGCTACCCAGAGTTGTTCTCCCAAGGTAACATTTTATAGCGCATATTATTTTGTACTTGCATCCCCATAGCCCTAGCCTGATTTCGGGGACGAAATCTTTTATTTTGTTTATAAGATTTGTAAAGTCCCAATTCGCGCTACGCCCCTCGCACGAGTTTTGAGTCAAGAGACTTGACTCGGGCTCGGGGCGCACTGGCAAAAGGTGTCAAGTGCGTTGGATGGAGTGTAGGGTTGGGTGATATCCAACGGATCGAAAGGGAATGGCCTAAGGGAAAATCATCGAGAATACCTGGTGATTCTCGCCGATCGTCGAGTATCGATGAGAATACTCAACGCTCTCAACGCCAGATTTCCGATAAGAATGGCCTAAGGGAAAATCGTCGAGAATACCTGGTGATTCTCGCCGATCGTCGAGTATCGATGAGAATACTCAACGCTCTCAACGCCAGATTTCCGATAAGAATGGCCTAAGGGAAAATCGTCGAGAATACCTGGTGATTCTCGCCGATCGTCGAGTATCGATGAGAATACTCAACGCTCTCAACGCAAGATTTCCGATAAGAATGGCCTAAGGGAAAATCGTCGAGAGTATCTGGTGATTCTCGCCGATCGTCGAGTATCGGTGAGAATACTCAACGCTCTCAACGCCAGATTTCCGATAAGAATGGCCTAAGGGAAAGTCGTCGAGAATACCTGGTGATTCTCGCCGATCGTCGAGTATCGATGAGAATACTCAACGCTCTCAACGCCAGATTTCCGATAAGAATGGCCTAAGGGAAAATCGTCGAGAATACCTGGTGATTCTCGCCGATCGTCGAGTATCGATGAGAATACTCAACGTTCTCAACGCCGAATTTCAGATAAGAATGGCCTAAGGGAAAATCGTTGAGAATACCTGGTGATTCTCGCCGATCGTCGAGTATCGGTGAGAATACTCAACGCTCTCAACGCCAGATTTCCGATAGGAATGGCCTAAGGGAAAATCGTCGAGAATACCTGGTGATTCTCGCCGATCGTCGAGTATCGATGAGAATACTCAACGCACTCAACGCCAGATTTCCGATAAGTTAGGCTAAGGGAAAATCGTCGGGTATCATTGTTGATACCCGACGAATTCGTCGAGAATGCCTGACGATTCTCGCCGATCGTCGAGAATGACAGATGATTCCCGCCGAATTTGACTTGTGCATTTTCTTCGCCCAGGCAGATTCGCTGGCTTGCACAGGCGGACCGAACCGGACTTCGGTATTCGTGCTGGATGATTCCTTGGACCGGGTCACTTCAATATGACCCATTATTAGTGGTCCAATGGGGCGTTGACACGTGGCAGAAGATGTAACCTAATACATCGGCCTATAAAGGGACGTTAAAGCCGAACCCTAGCCTTGCGCCGATTAACCCTTGCCGTCATCGTGGATCTCGCGAACCGTCAGAGCCGAGGGAAGTCGGAGCTCTTGGAGGCGGCCTTCTCTCGATCTCTCTCTCTCTCTCTCTCTTTCCTTTGCCGTGAAGAACAAGCACCAAGCAAGGGATGCCGCAAAGAAGAACGACTAGATCCATGACCGGGAATGTTGGTACCGCCGGAAACGAGGTGAGCTTCCTCCCCTCTCCCTTGGTGCTAGATTTGTAGTTATATTCTAGGAGAGATATCGACTCCATAGAGTCTTGATGGTGAAGAGGAGATTTCTTAGGGAAAGTCATGCCTAGGTTGTTTTCTAGGCTTTTAGTCTTCTTCAACCTCTCCATCATTCAAAGTGAAGATGAGAGAGTGATTCGTAGAGAAGTGCGGCTTTGTGAGGGTGAATAAGGGTGGACGAATGTCTGGAGGAGTTTTGGGAGGTCGGTGCAAGAAGGAAGATGAACGGATGTCGTTCATCTCACCTTAAGATGCGTGCAGAAATCTGACTTCTGCACGCAGCAATCTTTGCCTCCAGTTTTGGAGGCATTCTGTTCATATCTGGGTTTACGACTCAACACAAAAGTCATAGCCCTCGAAGATACCTTTACAACGAGTGGTTGCACGTTTCCAGGCGATACCTGTAGCCACGGGAAAGTCCGTTCGAGTCTGCTGCGATTGGGGGAAATATGTCCAGGAAATCTGTATCCTATACGCAGCAGACTTCGAGTCAAATTTCTGATGTGATGTGACCAGATCTGGGCTTCCGACTCATTATGAAAGTCGTAGCCCTCTCGAATACCTTTCCAACGAGGGGTTGAGCGTTTATAGCGGATTCCTGTAGCTCCAGGAATTCCAGTTTTGGTGGCAAGCTATATAATAATAATGTTCATGTTAACTCATGGTTAAGTGTACTCTTGTGAAAGTTATGATGTGCAATTTATATCATTTGGCCCTTTGATTATGATGCTATAGTTAACCTTAGGAATGTTGTGCTCAACATTGGTAGCCATCTAGATTAATGGTGATGTGAATTGAGATAGGACGGCTAGTGATCAATGGAGGTTGAGCTTGGTTGTAGATTATGTCTATCCTGTGATGAATTGAGGTGATCAATTGAATAGATAGGTGTGAATGAGAGGAACTCTATTGGGAGAGTATTTTGTACCCGAGATCCGAGCCTAATGGGTTTTGTTGATAACCGATGCTTAGAGATGTAGTCTCCCTACGGGTAGCCTCGAGTGAGTTGTGATGGTGCATGTGGTGTGCGACGACTCGATGTGTCGCGATACTGAGATAATGAATGTGGCAGGTCTACGGGCTCGCCAGTCGTCACACCGATGGGAGCAATTAATTAGACCTTGGGCGGTAGGGCTAGACACTTGGTGTCCATAACCTGAGGTCTCCTCCGCGCCATGAGAACGGTTGGGCTTGCGCCTCGTGCGATTTCGAGGTTCCTTCCGATTCGAAATCAAAGGCCAGGTTGGGCTGTGTTCTTGGTGCACATCTACCCAAGACCCCTTCTAAGCCGTAGTACGCGTGTGAGCTCCGCTGTTGTGTTCTTAGCGTTGAGGCGTACGGAGGCTAGGACAGGTAGTGTGGATACCACCTAGTAGTGGAGACACCCGCTCCACTGTCACCGTCTGGCCACGACGGTAGACGCCTGAGATGGGTCGTTCATTGCATAGCATTCATACCATACCATTCATATCATGCACAAGATCCTTATCGTATAAGTTTGTATGGGCACTCTTATACGATTAGTAACTTTTCTGTTAAGCCGAACCTTAACTTATAAGTTTGTATGGGCACTCTTATAAGTTAAGTTACTGTTCCTGTTGTAGATTACCTGCTGATTAATAATTTGATTTAACAGAACTGCTAGCTTACTTCGTAGAGATATTATTCTTACCAGCTCCTTGTCACCTGCTTGTTTACTCCTGTTATATATATACATATTGTACTTGTTTCCTTTCTCCGCCCGGTGCTGAGGAGTCGTCGGGGGAGCGGATGTGAAGCCACTTAGTCTTTATGACTAACGGTTGCTACGTCTTCCATTTTAGGAGGAAACCCCGCAGATAGACCAGCAGCAGGACATCCAGGCCCGGACGACAGGAGCTGAGGTGACGGTATCGTCGATACCGTCCGTGACAGTTGTGAGTGTTTTGTTGTAGCCTTCTTGGCAAACAGTTTTTAGACTCTGATATTTTAGAAGCTCGTTATGCTTCTTATTTTCCGCTTCGTTATGGACTTAAAACAATGTGTGAATTGACTTTCTTTTTATCTTTTGATTGGGTTGCCATAGTACATTGATATTGGTTGTAGCCGGCGAAATAGGCATCTTGTAGTACAGACTAACCCGTGTGTTAGTGCTACCGCAAGGCGGCTACTCTGGGCATAAGACTCCCCTCGTGCCGTGTTTTGTGTTCCGGGAGGGGGGTCTTACAGTTATGGCATTGAGTGATACCTACTCACTCAGCGGCTTTGGTTCTGATGATTGAATTTTGTCTAAGTCTAGAGAGATGATGAGTCATGCTGACGTCAACAAAGTCAAATAGTCAACCAAAATTCAAATGGTGTGAAATTGCTTCCAGAGACGTTGGCGGCCAGCTGTCATCATCCTCTACACTTCCAAGGAATATTTCCAACATAAAGTGTTGGGGCCCACGCACAACAAGGAGCCGTTGAATCAAGATTAAATGGAAAGCATGCGCTGAATGGCTTAATCTCAGTCATCAATCCTGGTGGTGGGACCCACTGCTCAATTGGCCTTTAGAGTATAAAAAGAAGAAAATCGGCCTGAGCAATCAACAATCGATTCCTTGTCTAGGTTTTCTGAAAAACGAAAAGTGCTACCAAACTTCATCTTCTTCCGCGCCATTTTCGTCGAGCCTGAAGAAGTGGTTCTGCACAGAGAACCTTGCTAGGAAGGGGATAGCTGAAAAAATAACCATCAGCTATAGCAGGATAAGAATCCATTCTGAGGTAGCAGATCTACAAGTTCTATAGAGAAAAAGAAAGCTGGTTGAAGAAAGAATCTACTGCCTACTTCATTGTCTTCAACAGCAAGTGGTTGGACATATATCTGCTCAGTTCAAGAAGAAGAAGACACAGAGTTCTTGATCTGGTGTCTAATTATATAACCTTTCTTGTTCTTTTGTTTAGATTCTTTGTGAGTCTAGAGTTGTAAGCCTACATTATAAAGGCTAAGGTCTTTGTGACCTGTGGATTTGCTTAGTTCCTGATACTAAGAATAGCAAAGGTGGAGAAGAGGGGTTAAAGAGAAGAGAAGGTGGATGTGGTGGAAGTTGATAATATTCTCCGATTCTATATTCGATAAAGGCAAGCGTACCTTTTCGATTATAGTATAGGATACTAAAGATTAATATCAAGGTCGTATTTCCCTGGGGGCGTAACGATTACTTCTACTTCGAGGAGATCGCTATTATTTTATCAAATGATTTTTCTATTAATTTACTAAACTAAAAACAGGAACTAAATTACTAAACTAAAAAGAAAACTAAATTACTTGCAGAATAAAAAGAGTTAGAGCTAATGATAAAGGGATAGTACTCAATCTAAAATCACTTTGAAATAAGAAAATCAAAATGAAATAGCAACTAATTCTAAATAAAGTAAAACACTTTGACCGTGGAGGTTCCTGAAGCATGAACACGCTTCTCTCGATGTCGTGTCCACCTGAGTTTAGGAAGGTCCGACCGAACTCTCGTCCAAATCGAAGACCTTAAGCTCGTCTTAAGTGGTGAACCCCGCTATTGGATTTCACTCCAATCCGGGAGATTTAATGTCTGCCTCTCTTGAGGGGTGCGTGCAACTCTCTTTACTCTTGGTTGATCGATTCAATCTACGAGCTTCTCGGCTAACTAAGAATGAAAACTCAAATGGAAACTATATACCGGCAATATAGTCCCACTAAATAAAAACTAAGAGTAAATCAAAGGTAATTACTTTAAGAAGAAAGAGAAAGCTAAAACATCATTACTTCATCGACTCGTTCTCAGATCATCGCGATCGAGTACAAATGAGGATTAGTTAATCATGGTAAAAGGAAAAGAGGGGTAAATAATAAAGGTGCATGAAAATTAAAGAGAGAGAAATAGAAAAAGAGAATGCTAACTAGAATTTCATTAAAAACAAAAGTGATCACAACTACCAAATGGAGATTACAAGTGCATGAAAAGAGAGCTAATCACTACTACAACACTAATAAAAATTGATTACAAGAAATGAAAGTACATTGCATGGAAGTAAAGGTAGAAATAGAGGGAGAGAGAGAGCAAAAACATAAGATAAAAACATAAAAACCTAGAAATGAAACTAGAACCACCTCCCCTCTCCCCAAAACTTGGTCTGGAAATGCTTGGAATGGCCAGGTATTTATAGACTTTTCTCTCGGGTTGGCCATGCCCCCTGTCATGCCCGGGGAGGGCGTGTTAGGGGGCGTGTCATGTACGGAGTTGACATCGGGCTCTGGATTCTAGAGGGAATGATGATTGCTTCTGTACAATGGTGGACATGCCCTGGGACACGCCCGTATAGGGGGGCGTGTAAGGCACGTCATGTCAAAATCAGTGGTCGAAAATCCATCAGACATCGAAAAAAGGTAGTACATGCCCAGAGGCATGCCCGTGTAAGGGGGTGTGTTAGTACTGTTGGTGTGTAGGGGTGAAAAATCATTAAATGCGGCAGCAGGCTTCGGGATGAGGGTGACACGCCCTGTGACATGCCCAGGGAGGGCGTGTCAGGGGGCGTGTCAGTTCATTTTTGGTCAAAAGCTCAAAAAACCTACAAAAACATAAAATAAACTAAGTTAGATTATTTACATAAAAATAAACCTGAAAATACATAAACAAAGAGATTTAAAACGAAAATAATATATCTTTACCCTAATAAATTAAGCTAAAATATGCATCATCAAATTCCCCCATACCTATTATTTTGCTTGTCCTCAAGCAAAGACTATGAGTTAGAGAAAATAAGGAGGATTAATTGAAAAGTTTAAACATGTTATAAACGAGTAAGACGGGAATTTAGAGGTAGAGAAAATTGTGAAAAAGAACTGAAAAAATCCTACTTTAACTTAGCACAGAATTTTATAAATTTTACTAAATATAAAAACAAATCATCCCAAATTTTTTACAGAATTAAAACTTAATAAAGTAACGAGTAAAAAGTGCATTGAGTCACTACTAAAGTCTAAGAGGCAAATTAAAATCATAGTCAATTAAGACAAAGTTCAATATTTCTATCAAAAAACACTTACTCAATCTATTTTCTCGCTACTATACTAAAAAGTAAACGTAGAAAGCATGAATCACTATGGCTTTAATTAGGCGTACAGTTTAGGCTTAGGTTTTTAAGGGTGCGATATTCAAAAGATAAACACGAGGGGTTTTTGCACACTTAAAACAAAAAGAAATGAGCTTTGTCAAAATAATGCTAGCCAAAATAAATACTTTTCACTTTTTTTCTTTTCTTTTACATTTTTTTTCAAATATTTTTTCATTTTTTCATTTTTCATACTAAAATATTTCCACTTTTGTAGCAAAAGATAATACAAGTATTTTCCACAAATTTTTTCAAAAAGATGCACAATAACAATTAAAGCTTAAAAACAAATTTAAAGTGTGCATATAGGTAAGCTATTTGGCCATGGTGAAATAAAAAGTGGGGCTACAAAAAGGAAAGGAAAAGACACAAAAATGACTAGCAATGATTATTGTTAGGCGGGGTGCAAAGGCCCAAACGTTTCAAAAGAAATGCCTAAATCATTTTAATGCTTCCTAAATCTACTCGAAGTAAAGTTTTGAAATTTCAAAAGAGGATAAACACAAAAAATAAAAAATAGAGAATTTGTTTTCATGAAAACAATGATAATAAGCGTCTATATCGGTTTGTGTCTACTATACTTAATACTAATTAATATTTAAAAAAAAATTTAATAAGGAAAAATACAGGATGATAGGTTTTATAAAATTAAAAAAAATAAAAGAAAGGCTAAGGAAAAGTGAAAAAGATTCAAAAATTTTTTCAAAAATAGCATACTATCCTAAATGGGAATTAATACTGCATGAGTCAACATACTACTCGCTTAACATATTAAACAGAAAATTAATCCAATTTATTCTAACTAAACAAGTAGACATGAGCTTAAAAAACAATAAAATGCAAAGTGACGGGGTACTAATTGATTTGGCAAAAATTAACTCAATTTAATTTGGGATTTTTTTTCAATTTTTTTTTTGGATTTTTCAAAAAAATTATATATATATATATTTTTTTTTTTTTGATTTTTCTAAAGTAAACTAACTACTTAAAGTTAAACATTGTCCTCAATGTTTAAAGTTAAGTATAAAAAGAGTTGGGAAAAGAGAGAAAAGAAGAAAAATATGCAAAGAAATGGAAAAGATGCTTCCCTAGCGCTTGATGCCCAGACGTTGAAAAATACATCCACCCAAACTTGAGCTAAAGACCGGCTTGAGTCCAAGTTGAGAGGCGAGAAGCAGCACAAACACACAGGGGTTTATTCCTGCACAAAACAAAATAAAAACAAAAAACTAAACAGATAAGCAAGGGGTGCCTCCCAAGAGAGCTCTTTGTTAAAACGTCGTTGAGCTCGACGTTATCGATTAGTTAAATGGAAAATAAAAAGAGAAATGTAATGACAGCTCGCGTAAAATGCATTGCGGTGCGAGTGCCAAAACATTTTTTAAAGAAAATAAAAATCTTTTTTTGAAATTTTTTTTTTTTTAAATAAAACCTAAAAGAAAATTTGCTAGTAAAAGAAAATAAACTATTAGAAGGGGAAGAATGAGAAGAACTAAAAGCTAATTTAGAAGAAAAAAATTAAAGCAGAAAAGAAAGAGGAATTTTCGCAAGGAGGGGGAAGAGAAGAAAAAGAAGAAAATGGCGGCGGTTGATCACAAGAAAATTTTTGGATTTTTTTGGATAAAAATATCTGGTTGCTCCACTTGAATACCAATCATTTCCGTAGATTGGGAGCAACCCGGGATATCCGAAAAATAAATCTTCTCGGAAGATCGAACACAAGAAAGTTCGTCTTCCTCGAAAACTTGAAAAAAAATCAGGATATCAGGGGAAATATCCTCCTCGGGAGGTTGAAAGCACAATGGAATTTTTGAATAATCGTCCTCTGCGAGTGATTTAAGGCACTACGGAAAATCCGAAGATTCATCATTCGAAAGATTAATAGGAGTAGGAGGGGAAGAAAAGTTGCGGCCTCAGAAGCTAAAGCGTCAAAAATCACTTTGAAAAGAGCATTGATGCGTGCATCAAATGCTACAGAGTCAAAAATGATTTCATTTTCGCTAAAATCAAAAACAGGAGGCGCGCAAATTTGCGGAGAAAAAGTAGAGAAATCTTGAGATGGAATGGGTTGATGATCACTTTGGCCCCAAGAATGATCAGGGTGTTGCCACCCTGAGTAGTTCAAAGTAGGGTTAGGATCAAAATGTCCATTCAAAAATTTTTCGAAAAAATTTAAATCAGAAAAAATCGGAGGAGAAGGGTAGGAAGGCGTTTGAAAATCATCGTAACCCCATGAAAAAAATTCACGGATGGATCAATTTTGCCAAATTGATTCGATCTGGAAGGGATAAAATCATGGGTTGATGAAGGGTACCCTACCCAACATTCCTCCTGAGAGTGACCGAACTCTCCACAAGAAAAACAAAGATTATCCATAAAAAAAAAAATCAATCGCGGAAGAGGGGTAAGAGAGAGAGATAAAAAATGATAAAATTAATAGCTATCATTTTTTAAAAATATCAAAACTACTCCCCGACAATGACGCCAAAAACTTGATACTAAGAATCGCAAAGGTGGAGAAGAGGGGTTAAAGAGAAGAGATGATGGATGTGGTGGAAGTTGATAATATTCTCCAATTCTATATCCGATAAAGGCAAGCGTACCTTATCGTTTATAGTATAGGATACTAAAGATTAATATCAATGTCACATTTCCCTGGGGCGTAATGATTACTTCTACTTCGAGGAGATCGCTATTATTTTATCAAATGATTTTTCAATTAATTTACTAAACTAAAAACAGGAACTAAATTACTAAACTAAAAAGAAAACTAAATTACTTGCAGAATAAAAAGAGTTAGACCTAATGATAAAGGGTTAGTACTCAATCAAAAATCACTTTGAAATAAGAAAATCAAAATGAAATAGCAACTAATTCTAAATAAAGTAAAACACATTGACCGTGGAGGTTCCTGAAGCATGAACACGCTTCTCTCGAAGTCATGTCCACCTGAGTTTAGGAAGTTCCGACTGAACTCTCGTCCAAATCGAAGACCTAAAGCTCGTCTTAAGTGGTGAACCCCGCTATTGGATTTCACTCCAATCTGGGAGATTTAACGTCTGCCTCTCTCGAGGGTTGCGTGCAACTCTCTTTACTCTTAGGTGATCGATTCAATCTACGAGCCTCTCGGCTAACTAAGAATGAAAACCCAAATGGAAACTATATACCGGCAATATAGTCTCACTAAATAAAAACCAAGAGTAAATCAAAGATAATTACTTTAAGAAGAAAGAGAAAGCTAAAACATCATAACTTGATCGACTCATTCTCAGATCATCGCGATCGAGTACAAATAAGGATTAGTTAATCATGGTAAAAGGAAAAGAGATGGGTAAATAATAAAGGTGCATGAAAATTAAAGAGAGAGAAATAGAAAAAGAGAATGCTAACTAGAATTTCATTAAAAACAAAAGCGATCACAACTACCAAATGGAGATTATAAGTGCATGAAAAGAGAGCTAATCACTACTACAACACTAATAAAAAGTGATTACAAGAAATGAAAGTACATTGCATGGAAGTAAAGCTAGAAATGGAGGGAGAGAAAGAGCAAAAACATAAGATAAAAACATAAAAACCTAGAAATGAAACTAGCAACACCTCCCCTCTCCCCAAAACTTGGTCTGGAAAGCTTGAATGGCCTGGTATTTATAGACTTTTCTCTCGGGTTGGTCACGCCCCCTGTCACACCCGAGGAGGCGTGTCAGGGGGTGTGTCATGTACGGAGTTGACCTCGAGCTCTGGATTCTAGCTGGAATGATGATTGCTTCAGTACAATGGTGGACACGCCTTGGGACACGCCCGTGTAGGGGGGCGTGATGGCATGTCACGTCAAAATCATTGGTCGAAAATCCATCAGACGTCAAAAAAAGGTGGTACACGCCCGGAGGCACGCCCGTATAGGGAGAGTGTAAGTACTGTTGGCGTGTAGGGGTGAAAATCATTAAATGTGGCATCAGGCTTCGGGATGAGGGTGACACGCCCTGTGACACACCCAAGAAGGGCGTGTTGGGGGGGCATGTCAGGTCATTTTTGGTCGAAAGCTAAAAAAATCTGCAAAAACATAAAATAAACTAAGTTAGATTATTTACATAAAAAAACCTAAAAATACATAAAGAAAGAGATTTAAATCGAAAATAATATATTTTTACCCTAATAAATTAAGCTAAAATATGCATCATCGGTGCCTAAATTTTAGGTCTGTGTGACCTGTATGGTCCTGTGGGATCTGTGTTGTAAGCTATTAAGTAGCTGAGTTCTGGAGGGAGAGCCGAATCTAACACACTGTTAGATAGGCGCAGAGGGACAATGGATGTACCCAAGATTGGGGAACCACTATAAAATTGATGTGTTGTCTGTGAATGTTCTTGAAAGCTTATAACTAACCTAATCACAGGCACAGAAATCTGATAACAAATTAGAAAAGTTAAAATAAAGACAAAAATCTATTTACACCCCGATAGGTGTTTAGCTAACTTTGAAAACAAGACTTTCACTATTCTCCCTCTTCTCCTCTTTCTCCCTCTTCTCCTTCCTCACCCTCATCATCTCCTCCGCCCTTTTCTTCTCCCCCTCTTCTTCTCCTTCACCCTCATCTTCTCCTCCTCACTTCTTCTATCACCCTCAAAGTCTCATGACTCCTCAACATCTACTTCTTCTAGCAAGTTCTGCTCCTCCAATGATAAATATACAAAAGTCCTCCGAACCTGCATATCAAAAAACACCTCAGGTTATATCTTTACGCATCTATTAATATAATACATAATAATGTAATACTTACAACGTTCGGCTTCAACAGCTTGGCACGTAGTTTTGAACATTGCTTGGCACTTTTAGTGAGCTTCAAGGACCATCAATCAAGGCGGGGTCTTGCCAACTCAGAGGTTGTCACTGCTATAAAGGTTTGCTCAAAAAAAATCATACCAACAACATGATATATGCGAGGGAAATTAAAATGACATTTTATTTTATAAAGATAAATAATATGTGATTATTTCCTACCACTAAGGCGACATAACATTTCTTAAGGTAACCCAAATTTATCACCCCCTCAGTAGTAGAAACTTTGCTCAAAAGAGCAAAATGAGAATGAAGGAATTTATGTATGACCTTCGCCCAATTAAACTCTCCAAAATCCTCCAACTCTTGGAAATTCATGATCCAAGTTAGTACTTTTAGTGCTTTAAGAGGAGAAAACAAAATGACTAAGTCATACTTAATCAAGGCATTCAATTTCCTAAGCTCTAAGGTTGGTGAGCTCTTCTCATCTATGAGGTCAGTTAGCTCTGACACCTAGTCCTTATGCATGTAGTTGGCAAGCAGAGTTCTCTAAAAATGAAGTTCTCTTCCACAGTTTGGAGGGTCCAGAATAATTGCAACTTGATTAACAATTAGTCTAATATAAAAATTACCTAATAGAAATGCATTTCTCTTAGGAGAATACAACATCAAAATATAATATATAATAAGAATATTTTGTTGAATATCAAACATATTCAACAAAAATAGAACCTCGATATTTAGGAGAGCATCTTTGGAGTCTTCTGAGAGAACATCCACCAAGGGTTTTGGGTTTTTTTTTGAATATTTTTATAGCACATCTGTTGTACAAGTAAATTGATAGTGTCATCTGCAATGATATAACAGTAATTGACCAAATTACAATTGGATTACTATTATAACTAGAAATTTAAAAAACGACTGGAACATGAAATTTTACAATTGAAAACAATAACTTTACGATTGGAAAACAAAAATCTATAACTCGAAACAACAAAATTACGGATTAAGACCGGTACAAAAACAACTGGAAAATATCAACAACTTTAAGACTAGAATAAGAAAAGGACAATTGTAATCACCCAGAATAGGACAAGAAAACTCAACATTGTTACTAAAGTGGATCAAAAAATGAACTGGAAAGTATATATTCGTATATTATACCTTCAAGCTGGAAGCTACATAAAAGAGATATTGGCATCAGAGCAATGCCTGTCGGAGAAAATCTGTGGGTTGACATGAATTAAACTGGAGAGAGACAGCAGTTCGACACCGGGGGAAGAGAAGAAAACCTTATTAATGGTGTCCTGGTGTTCGTCCGCATTTCTCCAGCTCCGCATTTCTCCAGCTCCGCATTTCTCCAGCTCCATAGTTCTCCAGCTAGAACGGTAGAAATGGCGGTGTAGAGTGTAGAACGGGCGGAATAGATGCAAATTTTGAGTTTCGAAAAAAAAAAAAAAAGTGGGCCACATGGTATTTAGGGCTATTTGAATTTGCACAAGAGTAAAGTGGGTCCAGCAAACCAAAAAAATTCGCCTTCTTGTAAGATTTGGGAAATCATTCCGCGTGGGTCTTCACGATACTCAACTCTGTACTCCCAAGTAATAAATTCCTTTTCCACACCTATAAGGAATCACTTATCCACGACGACAAGAGAGTGCACACACACACACCAATGGGCTATGCGCGTAGCACACACGCACTGTCTAGATGTTCATCCAAGGGAGGAGAAAGTAGTTGCCATTAAGAAAAAAAGCCCAATCGATGAATGACAAAGATCGCATCTGACGCACGGAAAAATTCCACCACTATTGAAGCCGGGAAAATTTCTACTCCAAAATTTGGATCAAGACAGTCTAAGATTACCGACTTAACGGTTAGGCTCGACAGCTAACAGACTAAGACACGGAAGTCGCCGAACAATAAACAGGACGCCAGGTGCTGCGGCAGGAAGGTCCCACCACGTACCCGGAAGCTTAGAAGAAGCAACCCCTCCACAACCAAAAATGGCCGAGCAGGGTACGAGGAAGACTAGCTAGTAACTAAGTCGCGGTGACTAAAGGGGATACGTTAAGTCGCAACCTGGTCTCTCTGAAAAAGGAATTCAAAGGCTCGGCTAACGTCCAAAAAGTAGAGTTCGCGAGATCTTGACGAGATTTTCCAAGTTCTTCTCCTCGTACCT
Source organism: Platanthera zijinensis (assembly GCA_039513925.1). Classification (NCBI taxonomy): domain Eukaryota; kingdom Viridiplantae; phylum Streptophyta; class Magnoliopsida; order Asparagales; family Orchidaceae; genus Platanthera; species Platanthera zijinensis. The sequence goes on from CM077098.1 coordinate 13,353,409, forward strand.
CTGGGATCCTATTTATAGGGAAATCCAAAAGGGGGGAAATTATTTATTGCCCCGCCCTTCGACGACTAGGGGACTTCCTGGAGGAGCTCGCACGACTGGGCGAGTAGCTGGCCTAGTCGCCTAGCCGACGAGTATGTGAGAGGAGCTTGCCATACTTGTTCAGGCCTTCCGCTGCTTGGCGCGTTGACTCTGACCTATGTCTTGACTTGTTGACTTTGAATTCTACTGACCTGGCTCTAGAGGGGTCGACCCTCGATGAATGCGGGTTGTACACAATCCCCACTCTTTTCGAGCGATGTAGGAACTCAGAAAGAATCATCCAGCACTTATTCGATCAGTGAGCTGTTTGGCCGAGTATATGAGTTACTCGCTCTTGATGGATGTTTGTTGAACTCTGTAAATAGGGGGTGACTGGTCTTTGAGGCACGCTTTTCGAACTCGCACGTGATGTCGAAATCCGCCGAGGAAGCCTACCAAGAGAGCCTTGTCGCACTATTGTGATTCTTCGAGCCTTCAAGGTATAAAAGTCCGCGAGAAGGCGAAGTCGCTGCCAAACTCCCTCCCGCAAAGAAGAAGAAATTAAAAAAGTTGAAGAAGACACTTACCTCCAAGGCCGACAACCCTCTTACAGTGGAAGTGAAAGTCGCCTTGCCGGCCAAGAAAGTCGCATCCCCTGCAAACCAGCCCGAACCTTCCACTAGCACCCAACAGCTCCTCTACGACCACAGGTTGAGAAACATCCCTGAGCTATCTGCTCCTGACTTCACTCTCTTCGCTTTGCCGACTTTTCCTCCTGCTCTCAAACTCGTTGGGTCTCAAGAATAAATATAGGAAGATCTCACTGGCTCGCAAGGTTGTCATCTTGCCAAACTCTACAAAAATCGCTAATTGATCTGTCCCTATACTGACTTGTCCTTGTATCCGCAATTCCTCCGGCGACTACTTCAGGAAGGATTCTGGATGTCGCTCCTCTGAGAGCAACTCCGATGGTCACCCTCGAGGCTCGGCCTCTGCTCCAAACCGCGCACACCGTCCGGATCAACCTTGGCTCCAAGAAGGGGCCAGAAACACAAGTTCCCGTGCCGAGGAAGAAAGATACTCTGGCGACTAAGTCCCCGGAACTAGAGGAGAGCAAAGTTCCTCCTCCTGCCACTAAAACTATGCTGTTGGCGGTGAGTACTCTTTTTTTTCCGCCACCTCTGACTAAACCACAAAAACCGAGCACACCAATGTCGTGCCACCTCTTCTGCCGAGCTCGCAACAACTAGCGAGCACTACATTTCTGCCCCCTCCTCCTTTGCCGCTGAGCGATGAAGCTCGCCCTCAACTTTGCCCGGAAGTCGCGGTCCCTCGGGTCCCGTCGGAGAGCTCGGTGCGAGAAATGAAATGATGGTGCCCAAACTACTTCCCTCCAAGGATGGAAATCGTGATCCTGGGAGTCCCGGGTAGGGGCAGCCTGCCGAGCGCCCTGGCGGTTTGTCATCAGGCCCATGAGAATCATCTCGCCACAATCCTTCCCCTCGAAAATCTTGGTCTGCTCGACAAGATAACTCGCGCGAATTTCATTCTGCTTTGATAGGTCACCCCATAACTCCTACAGCAGCTTTTATCGATGACCTTGGGCTCTCCTGGAACCAAAACTGCTGTGCTACCGCTCGTGCCTAATCAAACTGGAGGCCAAGTTCGACCAACTCGCCATTTGCGAGCCTCATCGCCGAATCTCGGCACTAGAGGTGAGGATGACGAAGATGGAAGAACTTCGGGAGAGCCTGGTAGTTTACGAAGCCTGCTTCTATATGATCCAAGAGATGGACAGACGACTAGCGATGACCGACCATCGCATCCAGCTCTTCGGTAAGGAATTGGCCAGCATGCGTGCAAGCACGGGGTCTGCCGGCGATTAGCGAGGATTGAAGAGCAACTGCGACGAGGCGACGATGCGATGGCGGTGGCTAGCGAACATTTCCGTTGAGCACGCGAAATGGGCTTGGCCGAGCGACATCAACATCTTCTGGACAAGGGGCCTCCTAGGACTTAGCTTCTTTTTTATTCATTTTCATTTGTACTCGTCCCTTGGCGACTATGTAAAGAACCATATTTCATTTGTAATAAGTGAGTTTGAATCTCACGTTATATTTGCTTGTACTTGATTTATGCTTTTTCTGCCTACATGTCTTCTTTCTGCGATGTCTCGACTTGTCTGTGCATGTTCTGGCAAGCGGGCGAGATTCTGGACTGTTTTATGCAAGATAGTGTTCGTAGCTAGCATTGATACTCGCACGAGCATGATATACTCCCCCCTTCTTCGCCTCTGTCTAAAAATAGAAGGGGTAGGTGAGTCTTTAGTACGCTATTGCGATTTCTGACTCACTGCCCATGAGTAACTGCCCTTGCTTGCGCCTTCCCTTTCATTCTCGCTCCCCTCACTCTTCCTTCTTTCACTTACTGCACGCTCAAAATGGTCAATGACGATGCTAACGCTCGCCGATAGGCTCATGCGATTAACTTCACGGATGCTTTTTCAAGAAGTCTGCCACAACTGAGCGAGATCTGGAGGATTTTCGCCAAAGGCACCTCCCAGAGGAATACTTGGCCAGGCTCCCCACCCAGAACGAGCGACTAAACACCTTCCTCGAAGGTGAGTTAGTCCTGCCCCTCCGCCACTTTGAAGTCGGCCTGCAACTTCCGCTGTGGCCCGAATATCGCCGGATCCTACAATATTTTGGCATCGTCCCCTCCTAGATCAACCCCAACGACGTGGCGATGATCATGGGCTTCCTCTGCTTCATTCGGGAAGAGAGGATCGCATTCGACCTCTCTGTTTTTTTGAAGGTCTTCACCCTCGGCAGTCTCGGGAGTTATCATATTTAACATCCACATCTGCACGTTGGTTGGCACGACGAATAAAGTCCACATGTGGAGTGAGTATCTTGTCATCGTCGCTGACAACTTTGACGGCGTGTCGAGGAAGCCGCATTAGCCTGGTGAAGTCACCTTCCTGCCGTCGATCTTGGAAGGCGTGCGTGTGAAGTTATTTGAAGCTTTCCACGGGTGACGATTTGACGTCGTCCACTAGCGTATCAACGTCAATGTGCTCGATGAATTCCTTCCTTACGAAGGTATAAATATGCGATATTCTGCCATACTCGCTACATTGCTTCCGTTCGTGGCTAAAAATCATGCTAACTGCTCTTCGGTACTTGTAGAGGCTCGCAAGCTCCCGCGAGAACCACTTCCTCCGGTGAAGGAAGTCTCATCCTCATGCCAAGAAGCCTCGAACCCGCCTGCCGAGATTGAGGAGATCCTGCCTTCAGCGACCAGCAAGGGCCAGTCGCGCGGCGGCAACTAGGGCGGCTTGCAGCAGAAGAAAGTCTTCAAGGGGAAGGAGAAAGCCAAGTTCCCAGACCACATGATCAAGTGAGCAAAACTTTCTCGCGAGCTCTTTGATGAGATGGAATCTCCAGTCGACGTCGGGGCACCTTACTACCACCAAACTACAATCTCGGGCGGGAAGGTAGGGTTTCCATTGGTCGCCCGCTGGTCTCCTGGTCCGAGGGCGAGCACAAGGTGACATTGAGCACAAACCTATCCGCCTTTTTGGAGGACTGGGAGGACAAGATGGAGGCCTTTGACATTGCCTTCGCGCTGTACGGACGAGTAGATGCTGAGTCGTTGTCCGACCTCGGCTCGGAGGTGCTCGCCCACCAGACGTCTCGCTCGCTCCTGCGAACTACCGAGCTGGGGAAATACACGGAGAGGAAACTCCTAGAAATGGAGACGATGAAGAAGTTCTCTGAGCTTGAGCAAGAACTCGCCAACACCAAAGCAGAGTTAGAAGCTTCACAAATCCGGGTCGCCAAGTTGGAAACTCGCCTGGTCACCGTCGAAGATTGCCCCGATCCCTCTGGTACTCGCCCAATTGGGTCGTAGTAGGAGGCGAGTCCCCATGGGATGGGCAAAAGGATCCTCTTGCACGGGGATGAGATGTCAGCTATCTGCTGTAGGATAGCGCGAGCAGCAGGGGAAGCTGTTCTCATCAAACTGAGGATGGACGGCTTCCTCGGCATAGATGCCGAGCACCTAACAGTCCTGGACCTCATCCCGTTCCTACTTGTCGAGGAGTCCAACTCGCCTTATCGCATCCTCTCCTCAGCTTCTAGCTCTAGCGGCAGCGACAACAGCGACGATAAGGATGAAGGCGAGGATGATGCCGAGGACAAGGAGGATGTCGTCATCGGAGACTAGGAGAATCATCCTTATACTGGCAACGATGAGTCATAGTCGGTCAACGACCTCCTGCGTCCAAACTTGTAAAGACAATGTTGTATACTTGGAACATTTTATAACTTGTAAAACTTGTACACAATACAAAAAATTCCTCGTTACTATTTGTTCTTCTTCTTTTACTCTTATGTCGCTTGTTGATGATACTCGCTAGGCTCATAGGCGTGGAGAGGTTGAGAGCTCACCATGCGCATTTTTGCATGTTGATATCGCTCGTACACGCTTATTCGTCACTTGTATATGTAAATTCGCTCCACATATTTTCACATTGTTGCTAGCATATGCAAGATCGTAGTCGCGTACTCGCACAATGATACTCGCACTTGAAGGTGGAGGTTGACTCGTGAGGCAAGTAGTCGGCCTGAGGGGGTTGGTAGCCGATATAAAGGAGAGGGGCTCGTGCAGGGACTCAGACTACGATAACTCCACAGCTCGAGGACTTATTTTGGTGCTGAAGTAATTCGGTCTGTTGCTTAAAAGATTTACAGAAAATTAACTGTACAAACATCTTTGAGGACGAAAGAAGTTCTAGAGAGACAACGATCTTCCCTCTGTAAAATTGGGAGGTTGGCGTCCAGACCTGTTCCTAATAGTTCTTCCAGTTAGAGGAGAGATACAATCGAGGGTATCTAGACCAACATGCAAGGGGGGAGCTGATCTCGGTCGTCAATGCAGGGGATCGGTCTTACAAGGATGCTTAAATCCCCGAGTATCATCCCATCGTTTGCCCTGGGCTTTTTAGGAGAAATAGGTCGAAGGCTCGTGTCCCAATCCAAAAATGGAGATCTTTTTTAGCTCTGCCAGTTGGTTACGGAAACTAGAATACAAGCGAAGGGGAATTGTCCTGGGGGTGGTCATACTGGACACTCTCGAGTCCACCATCCTTCTGTGAAATAGCACTTTTTAGGGCTTGTCAGGTTATCATTCCTTGGCAGTGACAAAGACGCGTCCTGCCCCACATAACAAGCCATCGCTAAGAGCAGACCTTTTAGTCTTCTCAAAGACTGATGACGCCTTTGAACAAGGAGTCACTTTGTGAAGTTGATCCTTCATTGAGTTTAGGAGATTAGCGTCTAGACCTATTCTTGATAGTTCCTTCAGTCAGAGGAGAGATAAAATCGAGGGTAGCTAGGCTGACATGCAAGGGGGAGCTGATCTCGACCGTCAATGCAAGGGCTCGGTCTTATAAGGACACTTAAATCCTGAAGTATCTTCCCATCATCCGCCCTGGGAAATTTAGGAGAAACAGTTCTGACGCTGGTTTCCTAAATCGATCGTGGAGTTGGACTTCACTGCTTCTAGCTATCTCAAGATGAATCAACACAAAGAAGATAACTCACAAACTCCTGTGGCTCCGGGGGAGAGGAAATACATATATTGAAATGTAATTACAAGTGAGTAATTACAGGTTACCGCTAAGGGTAGAACCTTTTCAGGTCATCCCTGCTCCAAGTACTCCCTAGTTTCTCTCTATCCTGGTCTTGCAGACGATAGCCCCAAGTGGCTAGGGCTTCCTGGACGATGAAAGATCCTTCCCAGTTGGGATGTAGCTTGCCAACGACAGCTACCCTTCTCGCGACATTCACCTTCTTCATGACCAGGTCTCTTGCGAGGAAAGGTTTGAGGCGGACATTCTTGTCGAAGTGCTTTGTCATGCGCCTCTTGATTTCCTCCCGGCGGACGGAGGCTAGGTCGTGAAGTTCCTCGATGTAGTCCAGTGAGAGCCTCTGTGTAGCACCCCCCCCCCCCCGACCTTTGCCCGGGTCGGGACGGAGGGGGTACTACTGGCCCAAGACGCTCACCCAGTGCTCATAGGGGAAATGATCCACCCTATCGAAGCACTAGATGGCCGCCTTGGTTGGCTCGAATCATAACATTCACAACCCATCAGAATATAGCGGAAGCATTAACAAGAAACCATTGCAGATTTATATATCACATATCAGAATTACAGTGGTTCTAGGGCCGAAGCCTAAGTACTTATATAAGCCCGTAGGTTATACATGTGCTACATATAATCCTCATATACTCTCTCTCTACGCTGCTCGGCGGAACTCACGTCTCTAAACTCTGGGGACGGCGGGGGTGCATCTGCTCGAGTAGACCTAGCTGCTGGCGTAATCTCCTGCGGCAGCGGGTCACTACGGTGCTCCACCTCCTGTGAATGGTTAATCAACTAACTGTTAGTCACAGAGCTAAGTGGAAACAAATCTCCTCCCCGGATCCACATTCTGGGGACGAGCACGCACCCACTCAACAAAAGTAAATAACTGAAGCACGAGAGGATTAGCACAATATTTCATATAGGAACAGCTAGGAGCAAATATAAAAGAGTGCAGTATAACCAGAAAAAGCAGCAATAGTATAAAACAGTTATAACAATGCTCTATTAGCTCATCAGCACAACAGGTTTCTATATCCTGAATTCTATCGCAGGCATTCACAGCCACGCACACACCGCAGGCATTCATAGCCACGCACACACTGTAGGCATTCACAGCCGCGCACACACCGCAGGCATTCACAGCCGCGCACACACCGCATGCATTCACAGCCGCGCACCCACCGCAGGCATTCACAGCCGCATACACAAACCCTATGTCGACATAGTTTGGACCGCTTCTGTTCCAGCAGGGTAACGAGCCCCGCGGGCCTCACCGATGTGGCCGTCGGTGACAGTGGCCAGTCCTGCCACTTCTGGGGGTGGTCGTACCGCACAACCCCAGGCCCTAACGTACAACCTTGTGTACTCTTGATGTGAGCGACATCCGGCGAATCATTTTGGCCGACCAGCGGAGGAAAACCCGACGGGGAATAAAATAACGGCCGGTCACCCGTGGTACCCATCTCCCTGTCGCCTTGAGTCGTCAACCTTTCCACACCGGTACGAACGGTCTGCGGAAGGGACTGACCCGCCACTATTCCACCGCAAGTAATTTACAAACAATCAATCAACGGCAAACATAATACACACCGGGTCTACGTCGGCCTGCCCTACTAGGCTTAGACTTCGGGCGGCGGCGTTCAGCTCTACTTTCGTCAAGGAGCATGGGAGCGCATTATTTGAGGCTAGACCTGGAGGAATACCTCAACTCCGGTTATCCCCAATTATGGCTCAACCTTAATAACGACTGCTCGTCAGAGCAGGACCCGTGATTATAATAGTAAATTGCAATGAAGACAAGTGCGGTGATTATGCTGCTTATTTAAAGTGTTGTAATGAAGTATGACCAGTATAAAACTGGAGTAGTACAGAATTGAAAGTACTTGACTAGTACGAGACTGGAGTAGAACTGAATTAAAAGTACTTGACCAGTACGAGACTGGAGTAGAACTGAATTAAAAGTACTTGACCAGTACGAGACTGGAGTAGAACTGAATTAAAAGTACTTGACCAGTACGAGACTGGAGTAGAACTGAATTAAAAGTACTTGACCAGTACGAGACTGGAGTAGAACTGAATTGAAAGTACTTGACCAGTACGAGACTGGAGTAGAACTGAATTAAAAGTACTTGACCAGTACGAGACTGGAGTAGAACTGAAAGAATAAAGGAACAGGATCAGTGCAAGACTGGAATAATCATAAAGAAAATGGTTAGTAGTCCAATCACTCTGTTGGAACACCCTATTACTATTTGGACCAGGATGACTATATTTCTATAGGGATTGTATGCTGTGACCTCCATGTTGTTATAAAGGTCACATAGGCTAGTTAGAGTAGTCTTCAGCTCGACGCATAGTCGACTTCAGCTCGACGCAGAGTCGATCTCAGCTCGACGCAGAGTCGACCTCTGCTCGACGCAGAGTCGATCTCAGCTCGACGCAGAGTCGACCTCAGCTCGACGTGGAGTCGACCTCAGCTCGACGTTCCGTCGATCCCAGTTCTGCTTACAGAAAACACTCTCTGGCCGACGTGTGTCGTGCTCAGATCGACGTTTTTCTGTGAGCTCGACGCCTTCCAGACTTTCGTCGATTTTGGATAGGAATTCAAATTCCTTCTGACAGACAATTAATGCTGAAGAATTATTGGCCGTTACAGCATATCTGGTGCATGGCTCAAGGAATTTTCTAAGGAATGTCTGCCTGTCATTTCCTTTGAGGCATGGACAGTTAAGGAAAGCAATTAATGCTGACTTCCAACGGCTATCAAAGTAAAAGGAAGAAGAAGACTCATATATATAATTCTTTTTCTTTCATTCCAACAACAAGAAGATATAGAGAATATACAGAACAAGAAGAGAACAACAATACAAGACTTCTCATCTTTTTCTCTGTGGAAAAATTGTTTTTGAAAGACTCTCTCACAGAAAATCTGATTGCTTCAGACACCTCCATCCAACTCTCTTGGATCATCCTTTGCTGGAGCAAATCAGATCTTTGAAGACCTGTCACCCTTGTGCAGAGCTCTCCTTCCTGAACCTCATCTTGATCTCAGGGGGAGCTTTGACAACAACTTCAGATCCACTTCTGCTTCTCTTTGCTTGTTGAATAGAGAAGACAACAACATTTCTTTTTCCTTTTCTTTCTGTACAGGGTTTTAACTCCCTTCAAAAGTTACTTTTGGTTTTGCTGAAACCTGGTCAAAATCAGCTTCTGTTGGTTTGTGAGAACCTGATCAAAAACTCTCTGGTGCTCAAGACACCTGATCAACTCATCTTGAAGTGGATTCCTATCAAGGGTGATAGAAGAGTGGATGTACCCAGATTTGGGGAACCACTATAGCTCCTTGTGTCATCTGGATTGCTTGTCTCTTTTTGTGTTTTGCTTTGTGCTGTGAATTTATTTTTACTCTGATTATTTGCTATAGCACCTTACACTAAGTAAAGTAAAATTTTCTCTGCAAGTTTTTATTTGGAAAATTATTTTAAATAACTCTATTCACCCCCCCTCTAGAGTTAGGAGTGATCTTATCCTGCACTTTCAATTGGTATCAGAGGCAGGTTGATCATTCATACAGGCTAACACCTGGATCAAAAGATCTCTGATAAGATCATTTCTCTCAAAGGGTTATTTTTCTTAGTTTTACTTATCTTTTAAAACTCATGGCACAAAACAAGGACTTTGCTAGCACCAGACCTCCTATGTGCAATCTATCTAAGTTTGCACTATGGAAGGCAAGGATTAGACTTTATATGAACTCTTTTGATGAAGACATCTTTAATTCTGTATTGACAGATTGTCCAAGACCTCCCACAGGAACAAGTACATCAGCTGTTCCTCCTCCTTCAGGGACTGATGCTGACATAAAGAAGTGGAAGGCAGCAGATGCTAAAGCCATGAACATCTTGGCTCAAACCATGTCAGATGACATTTTCCAGAAGGTAGCAGATTGCAATACTGCCAAGGAGATCTGGGAAAAACTCTCAGAAATTGTATCAGGTTCTGCAGATGAAAGAAAGGATAGGAGATCCTACCTCATCACACAGTATGAGAACTTCAAAAAGGCAGAGTCTGAGTCAGTTGCTGACATGTACAACAGACTGAGCCTAATCATAAGTGAACTTAGATCACTAGAGAAGGACATATCTCTTACTGAGATAAATGACAAGATACTGACTTGTTTACCTAGCTCTTGGGACTCAAGAATATGGTCAATTAAAGATGGAAGAAATGTCTGTGAGTTATCCACAGAAGCTCTTCTAGGAAAGCTCAAGAGCTATGAGCAATTTATTAAGAAGAGAGAAGAAGAGCAGAAGACATCCACACCAACAGAGAAGGCTGAGAAAACCATTGCCTTCAAAGCACAGGAAGAAGAACCTAAAGAAAAGGTGTTGGGAAATGAAGAGCTTATGAGCCTACTGGTCAAAAGGTTCAATAAGCTAAATAAAAGGAACTTCAGAAGATGGTCATCCAAAGACAAAGACAAGCCAAGGTATGACAGATCCAATAATAAAGATATTATCTGCTTTGGTTGCAGGAAACCAGGACACATCTTCCCAAACTGTCCAGAAAATCAAGACAAGGACAGAAGGGACAAGAAGGAAAGAAAGGATAAAAGGAAGGATAAGGAGTCAAGGAAATACCATGACAAGCCTTCCTCAAGCAACAGCAAGTACACCAGAAAAGGATTTGTGGCTGAATCCTGGAGTGACTCTGATGAGTCTGATTCATCATCCAGTTCTAGTGATGATGAGGATGATGCAGAAGAAAAGGGATTCTGTATGATGGCCATCAGTGCATCTCAAAAGAACACTGATTCAGAGCCTGATGCTGACTACCCATCTGATCAGGAACTTACTGAGGATCAGGTAATAGATTCATTTGACTTTACTTCTGATGATTTCAAATCTGAGTTTAAATCTATGTGCATTGACTTAATTGAGTCTCAAAAGCTGATTAAAACTCTAAATGAACAATTAATTGAATGCAAATCCATTAACTCAGATAATCTTAGACTCTTAGAAGAGTTGAAGCAGTGTGGGGAGGAGATAGCTTCACTGAAAAGTGAGCTATCTAAGGCCAAACAATTTGAAGAAACCCTTAATGGGAGAAGTATCAAATTGATGGACATCACAAGTACAGTGAACTCAAGATTGAATGGTTCACTAGGCTTGGGTGCTTCATCCAGCCAACCCACAGTGCTGACAACTCCAATCAAATTTACCAGTGAGAAAGGTAAAGGAGTCTTGATAGTGGCCAGGAAGAATGCTGACTTAACCCAGGAAACTGGACAAAAAAAAACGTCGAACGAAGCTCGACGGACGTCGACCAGAGCTCGACGTAATCGCAAGAAAACGTCGAACTCAGGTCAACGCCCTCTACCCTCTGAACAAAGCAAGACCTTGCCGTCGAACGGAGCTCGACGCACTCACTTGAGTCCGTCGACCGAAGCTCGACGTGCGTCGAGCCGAGTTCAGAGCAAAACCCAGTTCTCAAAGGTTAATTCAAATTTCAATTCTAGCTCCACATCTCATTACTTTAACCCTTATGCTGAATGGATCATACCTCCTAGGAGATATCATCCTGTAGGCTATAAGAGTCAACCTGAGATGTCCTTCATTTCAGAATTTAAGGGATATCAACCTAGGCCCAAGGTTAACTGAGTCAAAAACAAATAAGCTGTTTTTGTGCAGGTAAAGACCTATCCAAGTGAGAACCATCAATGGTATCTGGATAGTGGGTGCTCAAAGCACATGACAGGAGACAAGGACAACCTCACTTCCTTCAAAACCAAGCTTGGACCCAAAGTAATTTTTGGAGACTCAAGCTTTGGAACTACAAAAGGATATGGGACAGTCCAAATTGGCTTAGTCACTTTCAAAAAGGTGGCATATGTTGAAGGACTCAAACACAACCTGATAAGTATCAGTCAATTGTGTGATGAAGGATACCAAGTAACCTTTAACAAAGCCATATGCAAAGTCCAGTCAGTGGACAACACAACTGTGTTGACAGGTAACAGAAGAGGTAACATTTACTTAGTGGATTTTCATTCACCTGTAGTAGATATTTGCCTGTTTAACTCCATTTCAAAACCAAACATCTTGTGGCATAAAAGATTAGGACATGTGAACCTTAGAACCATTGCTAAGTTATCCCAAGACAATCTTGTTAGAGGACTACCTTCTGGTCCCTACAAGAAGGAAGGACTTTGCAAGGCCTGTCAATTAGGCAAGCAAACTAAAAACAGTTTCAAGTCACTTAATAAGAGTGACTCACCTAGAATCTTGTACTTATTGCACATGGACCTTTTTGGACCAATTAATGTACAAAGCCTAGGAGGGAAATCTTATGCTTTAGTAATTGTAGATGACTTCTCAAGATTCACTTGGGTGTTCTTTCTGAGGAAGAAGTCTGATAACTTCAAGATTTTGACAGATTTTCTCAAAGGCATACAGATTGAGTTCAATACTCACATTGCCCTGATCAGAAGTGATCATGGGACAGAGTTTGATTCTCTTCTTATGCTAGAGTTCTGCCAGAATGAAGGTATCAGGCATACTTTCTCAGCTCCTAGAACTCCTCAACAAAATGGGGTAGTTGAAAGGAAAAACAGAACCCTTATTGAATCTGCCACAACATTGTTGACAGATGCTCACCTTCCTCTAACCTTTTGGGCAGAGGCTGTGAACACCTCCAACTATGTTCTGAATAGAAGCCTGATACATAAGCTAAAGGGTAAGACTCCCTATGAGTTACTCAAAGGGAAGAAACCTAAAGTGAATTATTTCAAAATTTTTGGTTGCATTTGTTTCATTCACAATAATGACAAGAAATACCTAGCTAAATTTGAAGCCAAAGCTGATGAAGGAGTGTTTCTGGGATACTCCATGACTAGCAAGGCTTATAGGGTTTTTAACAAGTGCACAAATAAAATTGAAGAATCCATGCATGTTACATTTGATGAAACTAACATGTTTTATAAGGAGAAGGAGACTTCTACCATAAGCAATTTGCAGGAACATTCAATTTCAGAAAATCTGAAGCAGCTTACCATCACAGACAAAGGGTCATCACCTTCACCAATTCAACAAGTCACTGAACTTAGTGACAATGAAGAGGAATTTTAAGTTCTGGAAAGTTCAAAGGGCCAACAGAGTGAAGAACCAGTTGTTGTTCCACAAGAGGAAACAAAAACACAGGTTGGTGATTCATCAACAACCCTTGTTGATCTAGCCACAACAAGAGATCACCCAATCTCACAAGTAATTGGAGATATCTCAGTGGGTGTGCAAACAAGGAATCAAGTTAATCAAAATATTATGCACACCTGCTTCCTTTCTCAAATTGAGCCTCAAACCATACAAGATGCAGAGCAAGATCCAAACTGGATCATTGCAATGCAAGAAGAGTTGAATCAATTTGAGAGAAATAAAGTTTGGGAATTAGTACCAAGACCAAGGAACCAGCAAATTGTTGGAACCAAATGGGTATTCAGGAACAAATTGGATGATCAAGGAATAATTGTGAGAAACAAGGCAAGACTTGTTGCACAAGGATATTGCCAAGAAGAAGGAATTGATTATGACCAAACCTTTGCACCAGTTGCAAGGTTGGAGGCCATAAGAATCTTCCTTGCATATGCAGCTCACAAGAGATTCAAGGTATATCAGATGGATGTCAAGAGTGCATTCCTCAATGGAGACATCAAGGAAGAAGTCTATGTAAAGCAACCTCCAGGTTTTATCTCTCCAACTTTTCCTGATCATGTATTTAAACTGCATAAAGCTTTATATGGTCTCAAGCAAGCTCCTAGAGCATGGTATGAGACCTTAGCTTGTTTTTTGTTGGAAAATGATTTTAAAAGGGGTAGTGTAGACCAAACTCTTTTTGTTAGAACCCATAGGTCCCATACCCTACTAGTACAAGTTTATGTAGACGACATCATATTTGGATCTACTGATTCAAACTTATGCAAAAAGTTCTCACAACTTATGCACTCAAAGTTTGAAATGAGTAGCATGGGTGAGCTTGCTTTCTTTCTTGGATTGCAAGTTAAACAACATGTGGATGGCATTTTCATTTCTCAAACCAAGTATGCAAGAGAACTGGTTAAGAAATTTGGAATGTCTGAAGCATCCTCCATGAAAACACCTATGCCTACAAATGCTGTTTTAGATGCTGATGAATCTGGAAAACCAGTTGATCAGACAAACTATAGAGCAATCATTGGCTCATTACTTTATCTAACAGCTACTAGACCAGATATAATGTTTGCCACATGCATTTGTGCTAGATTTCAAGTAAGCCCTAGAGAGTCCCACCTCACATTAGTTAAGAGGATTCTTAGGTATGTAAAAAGTTGTCCTAATCTAGGTCTCTGGTATCCACATGACTCAGGATTTGATCTAACTGGATTTTCAGATTCTGATTATGCTGGATGTAGAGTAGACAGGAAAAGCACCAGTGGAACTTGTCAATTTCTTGGTGATAGACTTGTCTCCTGGTTTTGTAAGAAACAAACCTCTGTGTCCACATCAACTGCTGAAGCTGAATACATGGCTGCAGGTAGTTGTTGCTCACAGATTTTGTGGATTCAAAACCAGCTCCTAGACTATGGGTACAACTTAGAGATGTCTAAAATCTTTTGTGATAATACCAGTGCAATATCTATTGCTCAAAATCCAGTTCTCCATAGTAGGACTAAGCACATAGAAATCAGACATCACTTCTTAAGGGATAATGTAGAAAAGAAGAAAATTGCACTAGAATACATTTCCACTGAACTACAGAGAGGAGATATCTTCACCAAACCCTTGGATGAAAAGAAGCACCTCTTTTTCCTCAATCAGTTGGGAATGCTAGATGGAGACAGCATAAATTAAAACTCCAAGATTTTGAAACCCATACTTAACAGGAATAGGAAAAATTTCATTTTAAAATTCCTCTGTCTGAGTGGTTGTTCTGAGCTCTGAACTAAGCTCGACGCTGCGTCGAACGGAGATCGACGGTCCGTCGCCCTCAAAAGCGTCGAACGTCGAACTCAGCTTCTAGCGTCGAACTGAGTTCACAGCTCCCTGGCTTCTTGAGTTTCTCTCTCCCCGGTCGACGTCTTCGTTCAACGTCGACCTGAGCTCGACGTATAGCGTCAGCCAAAGCGTCGAACGTCGACCTAAGCTGGACGCTGTTGAGTCGTTTCAGTTCCTCTAGAGCCCAAGAGCGTCGAACTGAGCTCGACGTTCTTTCCTTTTCTGCGTCGAACCCTAAGTATAAAATCATTTTTTTCTCCGTCGTTCGCAGTTGCGCTTTCATATTTCTCTGCTCAAGCTTTCTCCCTCCAAATACTATACTTTTGATCTTGGAAGGTATTCTTTCTTTTGCAGGACAATGACAATTACAGCAGGAGCTCTGGCGGCTATGAAGTTCGACTCTGGTTTCGACATTGATTTCGATTCTTTTGATGGATCTCCACAACATCTTCTGGATATACTGATTCTTTTCAAGGAGCAGCAACTAGTCCACTTTATGTCTACCAGGATACCCCTTCCAGAATCAGAAATTAAAGAATGGTGTCTTACAGCAATTGTTTCAGATAACAACATCTTGACTGGGAAGATTTCAGGAAATGAGGTAGCCATCTCACCTCAGGTTATTACAGAAGCCTTCAACTTTGCTGCTGGAGATGATGACATAGAACTATCAGTGGAAGAATATACCTTGATGCTGGATAGGATGGGGCATGCTGCTGGTAACCCCTCCAAACTCCTTAAAATTAACCTAGCAATTGAGTACAGGTTATTAGCAGATATAACTGGAAAGGTGATCTGTGCAAAGAGAACTGCACATGATGCAATAACAAGGCATCAGTTTTGCCTCATGGCTGCCTTAATGGATAAGAAACATCCCAACTGGGGATTAATTGTGTTTGATATGCTTAAGAAAAAGTTGGATAAAAACTCTGTCCATTTTGGAAGAGTTCTTGGGTTGATTCTCAACCACTGCTGCCCCCAACTGCTGGTGTCCTCAAAGAAGCACATAAATGCTTCCAAGAGGCTCACATGTGCTTTAATTGGCAAATGGGACAGGAGAATTGTGAATCCCAGGGCAGCAGCAGCCATGAAATCCTCTGCAGACACCAGGACTATAGAGGTCACTTCCCCTCAGTCCACTGGTCCAGAAGAAGGAATTATGCCATCTCTCTCCCTCACCCTTCCATCCACCTTCATCCCCTCAACCACAATTATCTCATCCTCTCTAACTCTCCCCTCCTCCATATCTACCATTGCCTCCTCCCTTCCTCCTCAAACTACTTTCCTTCCAATAAATTTGGATTCATCCCCTCATGAGGATCTCTTTTCATTTGACATGCATGAAGACTCATTCATGGATGCTTCTACCTCCTCTCCTCATGACTTCCTCCATCCATCTACTTTTTCAGACTTACTCTTCTCCTCCATTCAGGAACAAGTTACACCTCCTCTGTCTGCTCCTCTCTCAACATCTTCTACATTCTCAGCTTCTGCTACTCCCTCTACCTCTACTCAAGTTCCCCTTGAGCAAGTAGCCCTCCTGCCCTTAGCCAATCAACTTTTTGATCTTCTGTCTCCTAGGCTCTCCTCCCTTTTGGATGCCAAGCTGGCTCCTCTCCTTCTTTCATTGAGAGCTCTTTCTGCCTCTGTCTCCTCCCTTTCCTCTCAGTTGGCATGCCCTTCTTCTGGGGGCCTAGAGTCAGCTGCCACTGATTCTAGGCAGGGGGAGATGTCAGCAGAAGAAGAGTTGCCTCCTTCTTCAGTTCAGATTGCTCAGACTCCTTCAGAGACAGTATCAGTTGCTTGTTCAGAAACAGTGTCTGCTGCAGAAGATCAAATGGTATCTGAGGCCTCTCCTCCAGTTTCAGAGCAGCAAATCAGCAGTGCCTTAGACATTCAGTCTTTGGCAGCTTCTCTTCAAACAGAAGAACAGCTTCAAGAAGATATGTCCAGGGCTATTGTCCCCTTTCAGAAGGTCTTGACTTCTGATATAGCAGTGGTAGCAGTGGCTCCTGCTAGTGTTGGATTTGATTTGGTAGTTTCTGTTGAGACTTCAGGTGAAGTGACTGAGACACCTGATGCTGCAGAGGCCCATATCTCCCAAGCCCTTCAGGAACCAGCCTCTTCAGCCTCTATGGCTCCTGAGGCTGTGCCCTCTCCTGCAGTGGTTGCTTCCTCCTCCCCACTGACAGCAGAGCTTCCTTTAGTCTCCTCCTCAGCAGCTCCAGCCTCCATCAGCTTTCCCCTCTCCAAAAGAAAATATATAGATCCATATGAAGAATCACAAAGTTCTGAAGATGAGTTTGCCACAGATTCTGATGACTCCTCTGCAACTATTGCAAGGAAGAGGAAAGCCAGATCAAAAGCCATGAAAAGAGTACCTCCTGCCAGAGCTACAGATCATGACATTCCCTATTACATCAAATATAACTGTGAAATCACAGAGCCTTGGATGCAGTACTCTCAGAATCAGAGAAAAGCAATGAAGAGGAAGAGAAAATTCAATGAAGGTCCATCTAAACCAGTTCATCAGCCTCCACCTCCACCTCCTCCTGATGCAGGTGCAGGTGCTAGTCTTTCTTCAAAACCAGCCCCTTCAGCTCTTCATGGAAAAACCTATCAAGCCAGAAGACATCAAGAAGGTAGCCAGCAAAGGGGAGGTCAACAAAGAGGAAATTATAGAGGCAGGCAGTCCAGGGGAAGAACCTTTGATCCAACCTCTGGCCCCTATCCCTATAGGCCTAGAGTTGACCTCACCCCAAGAACTTCTCAAGAATCATCATCTAACATATTTGAACCAGCTGTTCCCTTTGAAGATCCTACCAAGACTCCTGCTTACTGGAAAGCAAGGATGACAGAAATGGCTGCCTTAAATGAGATCAACAAAGCCAGAGAAAGAGGACTGGACACATCTCATATCAGTACTATGTCAGAACAAAGAAGAGAGGAATTGGAAAAGTATGGCTCAAAGAAATTTTTTGATTCAGACAGATACATGGAACTCCACCCTGCAGCTGTACCACCCAGTGCTAGAGATCAAAAATCTTTAGGTGCAGCTGATGACTTCAGATCTAAAAAGGAAGCTTCCAATCCAAACAGAGAAATCATCTTCAAAAAGAGTGATCAAGACAAAGCATCAAAGGACAAGTAAAGTAAGGTATTCTAACACTTTCTATATTCTGGACTCAGGACATTTAAACAATTCTGCTGCTATATAGTGTTTTATATATGCTGCATATTATTCTGTCATGTCTGGTTGTATTATTTTGTGTTGTATCTGCTTTATTTCTTTTCTTTGATTCCCTAAAATTCATGTAAATAGTAATCCTAATCCAAATAGGGCGAGATTGTTGGAACACCCTATTACTATTTGGACCAGGATGACTATATTTCTATAGGGATTGTATGCTGTGACCTCCATGTTGTTATAAAGGTCACATAGGCTAGTTAGAGTAGTCTTCAGCTCGACGCATAGTCGACTTCAGCTCGACGCAGAGTCGATCTCAGCTCGACGCAGAGTCGACCTCTGCTCGACGCAGAGTCGATCTCAGCTCGACGCAGAGTCGACCTCAGCTCGACGTGGAGTCGACCTCAGCTCGACGTTCCGTCGATCCCAGTTCTGCTTACAGAAAACACTCTCTGGCCGACGTGTGTCGTGCTCAGATCGACGTTTTTCTGTGAGCTCGACGCCTTCCAGACTTCCGTCGATTTTGGATAGGAATTCAAATTCCTTCTGACAGACAATTAATGCTGAAGAATTATTGGCCGTTACAGCATATCTGGTGCATGGCTCAAGGAATTTTCTAAGGAATGTCTGCCTGTCATTTCCTTTGAGGCATGGACAGTTAAGGAAAGCAATTAATGCTGACTTCCAACGGCTATCAAAGTAAAAGGAAGAAGAAGACTCATATATATAATTCTTTTTCTTTCATTCCAACAACAAGAAGATACAGAGAATATACAGAACAAGAAGAGAACAACAATACAAGACTTCTCATCTTTTTCTCTGTGGAAAAATTGTTTTTGAAAGACTCTCTCACAGAAAATCTGATTGCTTCAGACACCTCCATCCAACTCTCTTGGATCATCCTTTGCTGGAGCAAATCAGATCTTTGAAGACCTGTCACCCTTGTGCAGAGCTCTCCTTCCTGAACCTCATCTTGATCTCAGGGGGAGCTTTGACAACAACTTCAGATCCACTTCTGCTTCTCTTTACTTGTTGAATAGAGAAGACAACAACATTTCTTTTTCCTTTTCTTTCTGTACAGGGTTTTAACTCCCTTCAAAAGTTACTTTTGGTTTTGCTGAAACCTGGTCAAAATCAGCTTCTGTTGGTTTGTGAGAACCTGATCAAAAACTCTCTGGTGCTCAAGACACCTGATCAACTCATCTTGAAGTGGATTCCTATCAAGGGTGATAGAAGAGTGGATGTACCCAGATTTGGGGAACCACTATAGCTCCTTGTGTCATCTGGATTGCTTGTCTCTTTTTGTGTTTTGCTTTGTGCTGTGAATTTATTTTTACTCTGATTATTTGCTATAGCACCTTACACTAAGTAAAGTAAAATTTTCTCTGCAAGTTTTTATTTGGAAAATTATTTTAAATAACTCTATTCACCCCCCCTCTAGAGTTAGGAGTGATCTTATCCTGCACTTTCACACTCCATCCAGGAGGCTTCAGTCTCATCTCCGTTCTCAGGAGGCACATTCAGTTCTCTTTCAGTTTTTAATAAGGCTTCATTGGGTTACACCCATTATTAAGATCCGATTAGGATTTGATTGCGCCTTATTAATTACGACTTAATCGGATCATGGGCTTATCAGGAGTTACACCCTCATTATTTATCAAGAATAATTCGCAACTCACTGCTCGTACTCTCACTTTCCGAGCGTGTCCAGATCACCCGAGAGTCGAGGCTCTCGACGGTTTCACAAAGCCTCGGAACACACGGAGCTTGGTCACTTTCCTCAGCCACTCTCGTCGATACAATAACTTTGAATTTATTAATTAAATTATAGAGGACGGTCGCGCGCTCCAATTTCATTTTCAAAGAAAATGAGCGTAATAATTTCCGAGCGCGACCCTAGGCTTTTAGAATTTTAGGAAAAATATCAAAACTTAACCTCGTGATCCCAAATTTTGATATAACTCTTAAGAGAGCCTAAAATAAGCCTAGTAATTTTTTTGTAATTTTCCAAAGTGTTTTGGGCCTTTAATTTGGCCAAACAAATTTTATTTGGGCTTTTAAAAATACCAAATCAACTCCAAAAATTCTCAAAATTTTTGTGGAGGAAGCCCTTAGTTAGGGAAACATTTTTCATGTTCTAAACCTTTTTCCTAGGAGCCTATTTTAGCCTCTGAAAAATCAAACCCCTTATTATAATATTATAATATTATAATAATATAATTTATAAAATAAAAGCACTGTTCATCATCATTTTCATCCCGCTGTACTCATTCCGCCGCCCTTACGGGCCTTCCCAGCCGCCGGCCGGCCACTGGCCGGTCGTGGCTCCACCACCGGCCGACTGCCCGGTGGTGGGTGCTCCCTCCGGCGGTGGTCCGGCGGCCTGCCGCCGCCGGAGCCATTTTTTCTTAAAAACGGGAGGGGAGGGGGGTGACGGCGGCGGTGCTCCGGCCGCCGGGGCTCGCATGCGCTACGTCAGAAATGGGGAGGGGGAGGAAGAGAAGGTTCCACCTGAGTTTGGCGGGCTCGGGAGGGGCCGGCTTGGTCGGCCATGGCTCAAGGTGGTGGAGGGGGAGGAGCTCCTCGGCTTGGCTTTTTCCGGCCACCAGAGCTCCGGCGGAGGGGTAAGAAGGGGGAGGGAATTCTCTGAGAGCTGTGAGGGAAAGAGAGGGGGTTGGGTGGCTTTTATAGGGAGGGGGAGGGGGAACTCCCTCCCTTTGGGTGGTGTGGGACTAATCCCTCCTTAGGGAGGGATTAATCCCACCCTCCAGCTGTCCTTCAGCTGTCCAAGGACAGCTGGAGGTCTCTCATTTTTCCCATGCGAAAAAATGGATGAGGCCCTTTATGGGCTTGGGCCTTAAGAAAGAGGGGGGAGGGAGAGAGAGAGAGAGAGGGAAGAAGTGGGTGGGCCTCCACTTATACTGGGATGGGGGCTTACTAGTTGGGGGCCCAAGGAGAGTGAGGGGGGCAAGGGCTATCCATCCATGGAGATGAGGTGGGCTCTTATTTGGAGAAAAATCCAAAAAATGGATTTTTAGGGGGGTTTGACCAAAGTCAACCATGGAGTGGGTCCCCCATGCTGGTCAAAGTCAAAGTGGGTCCAAGTCGTCGGGGTTGGGTCAAAGTTCGGGTGTCGTGTCACAATTGGTGTGTGCACGCTTTTCGGTGCACGATTATGCTTGATTTGACCACGAGTTGACCAATTGTTGTCGAAATTAACCGGAACGACTTCTGTTGACTTCGTATTGACCATACGAGTCCAACGCCACTGACCGGGGTCGAATCGGAGTTCGTTTGGCGAAAGTCCGATATTTGCGCGTCGCAGCGTGCTAAAATGGTCAAAACGCTCATAATCATCGTTAGGCTTCGAATCGCGACGCAACGAGTTCCGATGCGTTCGTATTAACTATACGAAGTCATAGGAATTGACAGAACTCAAATCGGAGTTCTCTATGTCAATATCCAAAAATCTCATTTTCGCGACGTTCTGCGAGGAATGGCCAAATCCACTATATGACCTCTAGGTTCAATTGGACGAGTTCCGATGCGCTCGTATTGACTATACGAGGCCACAGGAACTAACGGAACTCAATTCGGAAGCTCTATTTCCTACCTTGGGTTACCCCTCACTAGGTCATGGGTAGGGTCCGGGCCACTTTTATTGGGCCCACTAGGGTTCTGGTGGCCCAATAAAAGTCGGGATGTTACACTCTGAGCATCTTCATTTTCCAAGCTCCACTCTTCGCTGCCTTCCCTTGCTGCTATCACTCTCGGGCTCTGAACCTCGAACTCCACCAGGATGAGTGCCTTAGACCCGTGGGATAACTTGAAGGGTGTTTTCCCTGTGGCCGAGTTTGGAGATGTTCTCAGAGCCCATAAGACCAAGGGGAGTTGCTCTGCCCAATTACCCTTTAGATTGGTGACCTTCTTCTTCAGGATGTTAATGATCAACTTTTTGGCGGCTTCCACCTATCCATTGCTCCGAGGATGATGTACAGAGGCGAATCGAAGATCCGTCCCCAGTTGCCTGTAGAAGTCATCCAGCTCCAAGCTGGCAAATTGTGGACCGTTGTCGATGACGATGGCGAGAGGGATCACGAACCTACAAGCGATCTCTCCCCAAATGAAGTTCTTCACGATCTAAGAAGTGGTCTTGGTAAGAGCCTTTGCCTCGATCCAATTGGAGAAGTAGTCGATCATGACGAGAACAAACTTCCACTGTCCGCTGGCTTGGGGGAAAGGGCCAATAAAATCCATTCCCTAGATGGAGAAGGGCTAGGGGCGGTGATTGAGCGAAGCTGCTGAGCTGGCTGAAACTACAAAGGAGTGATGAGCTGACACTTTGGACATTTCCTCGAGAAGGCCTCAACATCCTTCCAAATGGTCGGCCAGAAGTAGTCGTGCCTTAGAATTCTTTGCTCCAAAGTACGAGTTCTCGAGTGGCTGTCACACTCTCCTGAATGGATCTCCTCAAGGACTTGAGGAATTTCATCCTCTGACGGGCATCTGGCCAGAGGCCCGGAAATGATTTTGCGATAAAGCTCTCCTTCCTGCATCAGGTAGTAAGCAGCCTTATACCGAAACTTTCTCTGATCTCCTTCACTGGCGGTAAGCTAACCCGTCATTGAGAATATAATGAATGAGTCCTTCCCAGAAGCCCTCTGCTCGATCTCCATCATCTCCCCTTCTTAGATGGATGGTCGAAATAGCTCGGTCACTGTACCCCTAACCCTAGGACCATACTTGGTAAGATAATCTGCTTTTGAATTCCCCTCTCGGGGTACATGCTCGATGAATAAGGACTGAAATACCCCGATCAGACCTTACCAAGTACTTCTACAGGAT
This sequence comes from Platanthera zijinensis, assembly GCA_039513925.1. NCBI lineage: Eukaryota > Viridiplantae > Streptophyta > Magnoliopsida > Asparagales > Orchidaceae > Platanthera > Platanthera zijinensis. Next base: position 13,376,135 of record CM077098.1, read on the forward strand.
GGGATCGCGCACCTCGAACCCTCCCATGAGCTGTGAAGCGACCACCATTGAGTCAGTGAGGGCTCTGAGGTCCTGGATCCCCAACTCCTTGGCAAGACGCAAGCCTGCCACCAAGGCTTCGTACTCCGCCTGATTGTTCATGACAAGAAAGAGGATCTTTACTTCTTGCTCGATCCTAGTTCCCTGCGGGCTTACTAGCACAACTCTAGCTCCCACACAGTTCCTGCCTGAAGCCCTGTCCACGAACATCTTCCAAGAGATTCGTCTGGAATAGCCTTTGTCTCCCCCTACCTTGATTGAGAAGTCGGCCAGAAAGTCTGCCACTTCTTGCGCCTTGATCGCCACCCTTGGAGAGTAAGAAATGTCAAACTCGCTGAGCTACACTGCCCACTTGGACAACCTGCCAGAATTCTCTACCTTATCTAAGATACTAAGAAGCGGATGATCTGAAACGACCTTGATGGAGTGAGCCTGAAAATATGAGCAAAGCTTCAAGCCGAAACTACCAGGGTAAAAACCAACTTCTCCAGGATATGGTATCTCACCTCTGCCTCCTGCAGCACTCTACTCACATAGTAGATGGGGGAGTTGCTTCCTCCCTTCCTCCCTGACCAAGACCGAGCTGACTGCTTCCGCTCCCACTCCCAGATAGAGGAGGGTTTCTTTGTTTCCTTATGGACCTTGGAGTAAAGGAGCTTGGGTTAGCTGCTGCTTGAGCTTTCCAAAAGCCTCCTCAGACTCCGCGGTCTACTCGAACTTCTGGCTGCCTCAGAGAGTTTTGAAAAATGGAGATCACTTCTCTCCTTCCTTAGAGAGAAAGCAACTAAGTCTTGCCAGCCTTCCAGTTAGTCTCTGAACTTCTTTTTAACTCTTCGGGGATGCCATATCCAGAATGGTCTTGACCTTGTCTGGATTGGGCTCCACCCCTCTCAGAGTGAGGAGGTGACCTAAGAATTTCCCTCTTCCTGCTCTGAAGATGCACTTGTTCGGATTGAGCCGCATCTTGTACTTTCTTAGGGTAGCAAAAGTCTTTACCAGGTCTTTTATGTGTTCCTTGATTCCCTTGCTCTTGACGAGGAGGTCATCCACATATACTTCGAGATTCAGCCCCTTCTGCTCCTTGAAGACTTGGTCCATCATCCTCTGGTAGGTCACACTCGTGTTCTTGAGCCCGAAGGGTATCATCTTGTAGCTATATCAGCCATCGCTCGTGATGAAAGAGACATTGCGATAGTTGGGGGATGCATCCGGATTTAGTAATACCCTGAAAAAGCATCAAGGAAACTCCTCACAGGAAATCCGACGGATGAATCAACCAGCGTGTCGATTTGAGGCAAGGGGTAGCAATCCTTCAGGCAAGCTTTATTTAATATAGAAAAGTCAATACATAGACGCCAGCACCCTCCGGGCTTCTTCACCATTATAATATTGGAGACCCAACCAGGATACTAGATCTCTGATATAAAACTTGCCTCCAACAGCTTTTCTACCTCTTCCCGGATTGGCGCGGGCAACACGACAGTGCTCTTCCTCTACTTCTGACGGATGGGGGCAACTTTGGGATCCAGGTTGAGACGATGGAAGACAATATTGACATCAATCCCTGGCATCTCTGCATCACTCCAGGTGAAGATGTCCACATTCTCCTGCAGACATGCAGCCATCTCCAGCTTCCCTTCCAGCGTTAGAGATCCTCCAATCTTCAAAATCCCTAGCTCTCCTCTCCGGGAGATCACTTCTAGCTCCTCCAGCTCTTCGAAAGCTCTCAGAACTTCCTGCCTCTCCAGCAGCTTCTCCAAACTCTTTGCATCCTCCATCCAGCTGATGGTACTGATGGCATTCAGGTAGCATTCCCTAGCATCCTTCAGATCATCCCTGATCCTCACTTGGACATCTCCCCGGCAGTACTCCAGGAATTGATGATATGACGATGAAACCGCCTTAAATTAGTTGATGAGGGGTCACCCAAAGATAACGCTATAGTAGCTTGGCACGTCGATGATGACAAAATGGCATCGGATAGAAGTACCACCAAGGGTGACTAGAAGGTTCACTCCTCCCTCCACCTCTTTCTTCTCTCCTGAGAAGCCAAAGAGGGGCTTGTTCGCAGCTTGGACCCTGGACACGTCTACCTGAAGCACGACGAATGTCCTCTTCAAAATACCATTCACCGAACTCCCGTTATCCCCAAGGATTTGGTCGACGGTGAAGTCCTCAATGGCGACTTGGATGACCAGGGCATCATGAAAGGGGTTCTTATTCCCTAGCATGTCCTCCTCGGAGAAGGTGATCTCATCCAACGGTGGTGGAACCTGAGAGGTTGAGGAGACTCTCCGAGAGGTAGAGGCGGCGCTCTTCCGATAGATCTAATGGAGGCTCCCTTGTGGGAAGCTCCGAGTCCAACCCCTCCATTGATCACTAAAACCTGCCCACCTCCTGGTTCTTGGATTACCTCTCCGCGACCTCCCAGTTCGACACGTTCTTCATTCCTCCTCCTCACCAGAGCTTGGAACACTACTGGTCCTGCTGGCGCTTCCTGCCAAGGCTGCTAATGTAACACCACAGTTTTTTCAAACCTTGAATCTTTGGAAGCTACCGCACGGAGATAGTATCTATCGCCCAGTGGTAGCCTTGTTTCGTCGGGTGTAGATGGCTCGACGAAAGCCGTTCGTCGAGTGTTGAGAGGGCTATCGCTCGTCGGTAGTAAGTTACCGCGCGGCGATAACTCCAGGGTTTGCGTCAAGAGCGTTGAGTTCTCGAGAAAGGAGTTAACGTGTCGCATTATCCTTACTGTCGGCATTAGCGCGACTTTATTTTCTGTCCCGTGGCTCGGGAAGCTATCATTAGGCGTTAGATAGCTACCGCTCGGCAGTAGCTTGGCGTTGAGTGTCTTGAGAGGCAGGCGTTGAGTGGGTACCAAGCAGCGTTAGTGCTACCGCTGGCGTTAGCATGGCCTTATTTTCTTGGCCGAACTCTCGGGACGCTACCGCCCGGCGGTAGGTAGTTACCGCCCGACGATAGCGCACAGAAGCAGTTGCGTCGTTTGGCTTTTTAGCTGTCCGATTTCACTTAGGATATGATCCTAAGGCCCAAGACTCTCCCTCCAGAGTGCTTATATAGGGCTGAGCGGGATTTCTCCCTCATTCCTTCTCTTTATAGAGTTGACTTAGGGTTTGGAAGAGAGAGTGGGAGGAGGAAGAAGAGAGCTTTCTTCCGCCATTGACAGAGCTTTGGAGCCCCGATCGTTGATCCAAATCCAGATCCGTGGAGAGGACTTGGAGGCGCTCGTTTTCATCCATGCAAGACAAGGATTCCATGGCGAGGAAGATGAGTCGTAAGGTAACGACATTTCTCTACTAGGTTTTAGGATGTGTGCATGGCATCTATTCTTTTCTTGCTTTCTTTCAAGAATTCTAGGCACCGGATCTCTCAAATGAGAGGGATTCGAGTTGCCTTGGTTCAAGAGGATCCACCGGGTTGATTGTGTCCGTTCCCGGCATGATTTTACACTAGAAATTTGCTTTGTTAGTGGATTAGGCATTGTGGGTTAAGCCGTAGTCGCGACCGTTAGTACGACTTGGTGATGTTGCATAACGAGCATTAAGGATTTTGCTAGAAATCCGTTGCGGCAAGATGCCCCTTGTGATGCATGTCGCCCTTATTTCGCGCGAGTATGTGTAATCGAAACCGGACAAGGTTAGCTCCGTTGTGACGGTAGATGGTTTCCTTGGGGCACGGGAACATTATAATACGAATAGTGGATTAGGGCGGGAAATTATTGGGATTGTGATGTGCTAATGCGTGGTTTGACTCTGTGGTCGGTTGGATAGCCCGTGACGTCCAAGTCATGTGTGGAGAGTGTCCCGGCGAGACAAGTCCCCTTCTATGAAAATGATGAGGATATCAAGCTTTGGACAAGCCCGGACGATACCAGCTGGGTCTCGATGGGTATCCTTTGGTGGACGTGGTTCCAATATTGGAGCCGGGCCTGGGTCGTCACGAACGGGTGGGGTCTAGCAAGGGTTCTTAGTTCTGGTTGTTTTATATGTATGGCAGAATCCTGACGTGAGAAGTCAGAGCTTGCAGGCAAGCCCAGGTTTTGAGACCCACGAGAGGGTGGGGCCAAGGCAAGATTTCCGTGTGGCGGCTTGTATGCCGTTAGGTGAAATTGGATGTACCCTTATGTTTGCGGCTTGAATGTCGATGGGGAAATTTGAAGTACCCGATTTGATGATGTGTTAGAAGCATACGCTCTAGGGTGCCTTGAGTGAAGCCCAGGTGTGCATACATGCTGCATAGTAGGCCCCCTTTTATTTCACGCTCAACATAGAAACATGTTTGTTGTATGAGACATCCAAACCTGTTTTACTACTTTCAATGTACTTGTATATTTGCATACAAAGTGCTGACCTACAGGGTGATGGAGTGCCCCGGGGTCCGTTAGGGATAACCACGAGGAGATGTGTTGGTTACATAGTTGAGTTTAGCCTTTGCTGACCCACATTACAACCAATTTTTACAGGGCAAGGATCACAAGCAGGAGCTAGCTCGTCGGCCAAAAATGCCTAAGCATCATGAAGTGTTTCATGTTGTGTAATAGCTCTATTTTGTGCAATTTTATGCTTGTTGCACTATAAATCCAGCTTGCAAGCGAGGTAGCCTAGGAGTTCTTATGCATGTTGATATTTGATGTTATTGTTTGACTCTTGGACTCTTATTTGTTATAAGGCCTTAAGGCCATGTCGATACTCATATGTTAGTGGATAACTTCTAGTCTTGTTTTCTATTTCTGATGTGTTTAGTCCGAGTTTTGAGTTGGGTAATTTTATATCATCTTATAATGCTAAAGTTGTGGCGTCTGTATATTGTGGGACCCCGATTGGACCCATATTATACGATCATTACAGGGGAGGTTGTTGGAACCCTATTACATATTTGGGCTAGGATCACTATCATGTGTTTAGGATGATTAGCTTGACCCATTATGTATAGTCTGGGTCATAGGTTATTCTTTCCAAGGTTGCTACCCTCAAGAGAACTCCAGAGAAAACGAAGTTCAACAGATGCAGAAATTTGCTCAACGAAAGCAGATCACAGTTCGACGATTGCCGAGCTCAGCTCGACGAACTCAGAGTTTTACCTCTAAACTTTGCTCGACAAAATCTGAGCTCTGGTCGATGAACTCTGACCTCTAATCCTGAGCTCAGCTCGACAAACTCAAAGTTTTACCTCTGAGCTTTGCTCGACGAAATCTGAGCTCCGGTCGACGAAATCTGAGCTCCGGTCGACGAACTCTGACCTCTACTCTCAAGCTCAGCTCGACGAACAACCAAGTTCAGTTCGACGAAATACTTATCCAGTTCAACGAACTCTTTGCTCAGGTTGAAGAAATCTTTAGTCAGTTCGACTAATTCTCTGCAGTGATTCAGACGGTTTATATTCAGAAGTAAATTATTTTTAAATAGCTAATTCCAGCCAGTTATTCTCGGGTATTTAATGCTGAATATTCTTAATGAATATGACCATTTCTGACAGCATTAAATACAGATTGATCACAGAGAATTCATTCTAATTATTCACCATAGCAATTAAGGAATAAATTTATATCCAATATTCAAATACCGCCGTTACAAATTCTCAGAGACTCCTTAGGCTATTCAAGGAATGTTTTCAAAATTCAAATACTTGGATTTCTTCTCAGGAATATATACTTAGAAATTTTTCACTGCTGGATACAGACATACAGACATATAGACAAGTGAGACATCAGACAAAAATCAACACACAGAGTTCTTGAATATCTTCTACTCTCCAAGAGACAATCAATCTTTCATTTGTCTAAAATCTTTACTGGAGAGAAATACAATTGTTGAAGGCTTACACACTGAAGAGAAGTCTCCCTCACCTGATTACAATCACTACACAAATCAGGGGGAGCTTTTAGCTTCATCATCCACTCAGTCTTCTCAGAAAAATTTGAAAGAGAAGACATCACTTTTAGTTTCATTTTTATAACTGTGTACAGGGTTATAACTCCCTTCAAAAGTTGACCCCCTTGGTTCTTAAGTCACCTGATCAAAAGACTTAGTTTGATTTTTGGGCACCTAGTCAAAAGCTCAAAGGGTTGTTAGATCTCCCTTAGAAAATAGATCTTCTGGTGGTAGGGCACCTGATAAAAAACCTGTAGTGGATTCCTACCAGGGTGGTAGAAGAGTGGACGTACCCAGGTTTATTGGGGAACCACTATAAACTCCTTGTGTCGTCTGTGATTGTTATTCTCTCTGTTTGTGTGTTGTGATTTGTTTTGTTTTTGCTTTATATATTTATATATATCACCTACTTTAAATCCGCTATAAAAATTAATTAAAGTTTTTAATATACACTATTCACCCCCCTCTAGTGTAAATCTGATTTATCCCTCACTTTCAATTGGTATCAGAGGTTGGTTATTTAGTTTTACAGGCTAACACATGAACCACCAGATTTGATAGATCTTATTTTATCTAGAGTGTTTTATTATCATGGCACAGAACAAAGAATATTCAAGCACTAGACCTCCAGTGTGCAATCTGAATAAGTTTGCACTATGGAAGATAAGGATTAGGATGTTTATGAACTCTATTGATGAAGACATCTACAACTCTATCTTGATAGGTCTACCTCTACCAGTGGCAACCACAAGTACAGTGTTATACCACCTCCAGAATGGATAGAAGCACAAAAGAAAGCAAAGATTGATGATGCGAAAGCAATGAACATATTGGCTCAGTCTATGTCAGATGACATTTTCCAGAAGGTTGCTGAATGCTCTTCAGCAAAAAACATCTGGGACTCCCTCAACACAATGGTTGTTGGATCTGTTGATGAGAGAAAATACAAAAGATCACATCTCATCTCCCAATATGAAAACTTCAAGAAGGGAGAATCTGAATCTGTAGTTGAGATGTACACTAGGCTCAGTCTCATTATAAATGAACTGAAAACACTGGAGAAGGACATCACAGTGACAGAATTTAATGATAAGATCCTCATGTGTTTTCCTAGCACATGGGACTCAAGGATCTGGCCAATCAAGGAAGCCAGAAGCCTAAATGAGATTTCTACTGAGACTTTGTTGGGCAAGCTCAAATCTTATGAGCAGCTCATTAAGTCAAGGGAAGCAGAACAAAGGACACCACCTGCAGCAAAGAAAGAGAAGAACATTGCCTTCCAGGAAACAAAAGAAGGAGAAATTCTTCAAGAGAATGAAGATCTTATAGATCTCTTGGCTAAGAGATTCTATAAGATGGCAAGGAAAGGCTTCAGGAGGAGATCTTCCAGAAACACTAACAAGACAAGGTATGACAAGACACCCACTAAAGAAATTGTGTGTTATGGGTGTAGGAAGTCATGACATATTCTTCCTGAATGTCCTGAGAATCAGAAGAAGGAAAAGAAGAAAGAGAAAGATCATAGGAAGCACGTCCACAGACCCTCTTCTGACACACACAAACAAAAGGAGAGGGGTTTTATAGCTGAAACCTGGAGTGACTCAAATGATGAGTCTTCACCCAGCACAAGTGAAGATGAAGAGGAAGCTAAAGCAAAAGAACTATGCTTGATGGCAATCAATGCATCATGCAGTAATTCTGAGGCTGAATCAGAATCTGAAGAAGATCAGGTAATCTCTACCCTTGACTTTTCTTTAGAACAATTTAAAAAGGATTTCAAATTGTTATGCAAAGACCTAATAAAATCTGAGAAGGAGATAAGACTTCTCAGAGAAAAGATAACTGAATTAAATGATTTTTCTTCTAAAAACATAAAACTTAAAGAAGATTTGAAAAATCTTAAAGAACAAACAAATTCACTAGAACAAAAGGTAATTGAGGCCAAGCAGTTTGAAGAATCCTTTAATGGGAGAAGCATCAAACTGATGAATATCACAAGCACGGTAAATGCCAGGCTAAATGACAAACTAGGCTTGGGTGCTTCATCAAGTCAACCTCAGTTATTACAGAAAAATATTTTATCAACACCTATAAAATTTGTTTCTGCCAAAGGAAAGGAAATTTTACAAGTCACAGATAAAGCCACTAAAATTTCACAAAAGAATAAGCAAGGGCAAATTAAAAATCTTTAGGAAAACCATGTTCAAAACATTTCGTCAAATAGAGCTCGACGAAATAATGATTATTCGTCGAACAGAGCTCGATGAACTATGAACGCAGAATTTGTGCACAATTATTAACATGGTGCTCGACAAATTCACTATGATTCGTTGAACTGCGATCAACGAATATGGAACGTAGAATATGACCAATATTATTCTGTGAACAGAGCTCGATGAACTCACTTCCATTCGTCGAACTCAGATCGTCGAACTCATTTTAATTCGTCGAACCCAAATTCTTTTAACATAAATTTTAATTCTTTTCAATAATATAATCAGACACAAAACTTTAAGATTCCTTTTACTCAGTTGATAATTCCTCCTAGGAGATATCATCCACTTGGCTATAAGGATCAACCTTAGTGTTCTTACATTTCTAGTTATAATTATGAAAGAAAGCTAGGACCCAAGGTAACCTGGGTCAAGAACATCTAATCTGCTTTTATGCAGGTAAAGAACTATCCTACCACAGAGGAACAGTGGTATCTGGATAGTGGTTTCTCAAAACACATGACAGGATGCAAAGACAACTTGCAAGAATTCAAAGCTAAGCTTGGACCTAAAGTCATTTTTGGAGACTCCAACTGTAGCCAGACTAAGGGCTATGGAATTGTCAAGGTTGGAGAAGTTACCTTCAGAGAGGTAGCTTATATGAAAGGTCTCAAGCATAACCTGATATCCATAAGTCAATTATATGATGAAGGTTATCAGTTATCTTTTAGTAAATCATTATGTTCCATTATCTCTAATGATAACCCAACTGTTTTAACTGGAGTTAGACAAGGTAACATATACTTAGTAAATTTTAACTCTTCTAAATCTGAAATATGCCTATTTAACCAAATAAGTAAATCTAATGAATTATGGCATAAGAGATTAGGTCACATAAACCTTAGGACTATTGCTAAACTATCTAGAGACAATCTTGTCAGAGGACTGCCTTCTAGTTCTTACAAGAAGGAAGGACTTTGCAGGGCTTATAAATTAGGCAAACAAACTAAAAATAACTTTAAATCCATATCTAAACATGATTCACACAAGATTTTGTATTTGTTATATATGGACCTTTTTGGACCTATTGCAGTACAAAGTTTGGGAGGGAAATCTTCTACTTTAGTTATTGTAGATGATTTCTCTAGATTCACTTGGGTGTTCTTTCTGAGAAACAAGTCAGATAACTTTAAAGTTCTTACAGACTTTCTTACGAACATTAAGATTGAGTACTCTACTCAGATTACATCAATCAGAAGTTATCATAGCACTGAGTTTGAATCTCTTCTGATGAAAGAATTCTGTGAGAAGGAAGATATCAGACATTATTTTTCTGCTCCTAGAACTCCTCAAAAAATGGGGTAGCTGAAAAGAAAAATAGAACCCTAATTGAATCTGCAGGAACATTGCTTGCAGATGCCCACTTGCCCCTATCCTTTTGGGCAGAGGCAGTAAGCATAACAAATTATGTTCTTAACAGAAGTCTAATAAACTTAAGGGTAAGACTCCCTATGAATTACTTAAGGATAAGAAACTTATAGTTAATTATTTTGAAGTATTTGGTTGCAAATGCTACATACATAATAATGATAAAAAATATCTTAGAAAATTTTAAGCCAAGGCTGCAGAGGGAATTTTCCTTGGATATTCCCAAGTCAGCAAGGCTTATAGGGGTTTTAATAAATCAACTCTTAAAATGGAAGAATTTGTGCATATATCTTTTGATGAGACTAACATGTTTTTGAAGGAGAAAGAAATTTATACCATAGACTCTTTTCATGTACCACATCTGTGTGAGAAATTGGATGATTTAATCCTAATATAAGAGGATATATCACATCCTTCTTAATAGATTGTTGATGATGACAATAAAGAAGAAAATTCAGAGATTTATGCTGAGAATATTATGGTAAATGTAATTCCACCAGAGGAATTAGTACCATAAGTAGCTAAAGAACCAACTCTACCCACTGATTTTGTCACACTAAGGGATCACCCTAGATCTCAAGTGATTGGGGACATATCAGCTGGTGTTCAAAAAAGGCATCAATTGAACCAAGATCAAATGCATGCTTGTTTTATTTCTCTGATTGAACCTTAATCCATAAAAGATGCAGAACAAGATCCCCACTAGATCATTGCAATACAAGAGGAACTCAATCAATTTGAGAGATATAGAGTTTGGGATTTAGTTCCAAGACCCAAAGACTATCCAGTCATTGGAACCAAGTGGGTCTTTAGGAATAAGTTGGATGCTCAAGGAATCATCATAAGGAATAAAGCAAGACTGGTAGCTCAAGGTTAGTCACAGGAAGAAGGCATAGACTATAACCAGACATTTACTCTTATTGCAAGATTAGAGGTTATCAGGATCTTTCTAGCTTTTACAGTATTCAAGAGATTCAAGGTATATCAAATGGATGTCAAGAGTGCTTTTCTAAATGGAGAGCTCAAAGAAGAAGTTTTCGTGGAACAACCACCAGGTTTTATCTCTCCAACTCATCTTAACTATGTATTTAGACTTAACAAAGCTCTTTATGGTCTTAAACAAGCTCCAAGAGCTTGGTATGAGACTCTTGCTAGTTTTCTTTTAGAGCATAAGTTTAGTAGGGGCATTGTAGATAAGTCCTTATTTTTTAGACATCATAAATCTAAGGTTCTTCTAGTACAAATATATGTAGATGGCATAATATTTGGCTCTACTGATTCCAAATCATGCAAAAGGTTTTCTGACCTAATGCATTATAAGTTTGAAATGAGCAGTATAGGTGAACTATCCTACTTCTTTGGTCTCCAAGTGAAGCAATCCCCTGATGGTATTTTCATATCCCAATCTAAATATGCTAAGGAGCTTATTAAAATATTCATATGCCTCAGCCATGAAAACATCCATGCCCTCTAATGTTGTAGTTGATAATGATGAACAGGGTAAGCCTGTTGATAAAAAAACATATAGGGCTATTGTTGGGTCCCTATTATATTTGACAGCCAGTAGACTAGACATAATGTTTGCTACTTATATTTGTGCTAGGTTCCTAGTAAGTCCCAAAGAATCTCATCTAATTTTATTAAAAAGAATTTTTATATATATAAAGGGTTGACCTAATCTAGGTCTCTAGTATCCTACAGAGTCAGGTTTTGAATTAACTAGATTCACAAAAGCTGACTATGTTGGATGCAAAGTTGACAGGAAAAGTACATCAGGAACCTATCAGTTTTTTGGTGATAGGCTTGTGTCATGGTTTTGTGTTGAAGTTGGTTACCGGGCGGTCTGGCGGCCTGTCGTGGCGGATTGAAGACCGCGTGGTCTGGCGGTTTCCCTTTGGCGGTTTGGTTGCTGTACTATTGTTGTCTGGATTCCGAGCGGTCTAGCGGTTTGTCTCTGGCGGCTTAGAGACTGGGCGGTCTAGCGGTCTCCCATGGCGATCTCTCCTTCCTCTCTGGTGGTGGCTGAGTGGTTAGCCCTTTCGTCTAACCGCGCGGATTGTGCGGGTTGTTTCTGTATAGACCGCTTAGTCCTGTATTTTTTAGTCCCACATCTCTTATTTGTATTCTCTCTTCTCTCCTCCATTCTATAAAAGGGAGGTCATACCTTTGTAATAGATACCTTTTTAAGATAATAGAATTTCTGTTATTCCTCTTCCGGCTTATTTTTTGTTCGTTTCTACATGGTATCAGAGGACTCGATCTTCTCCTCTTAATTATGTGTGCATTCTCTGTCCGCACGACCTGTCTGCCCGGCTCGCTTCTTCTTCTCGCGACCTGTTCTCGCGACTTGTTTCTTCCGCCGGCTTGCGCTCTATTCGCGCGGCTTATTTCTCTTCTTGCCATTGCCCTTTGTGTGCTCGCTCTCTCCTTTAGTCGCCGCGACCTGTTGTCGCGACCTGTTTGCCTTGGTCGCCTTGTTTGTCTCCCGTGGTCTTATCTCTAACCGCTCAGTCTTCTCCTTCTTCTGTTCGTGCGGCTACCTTCTAGCAGCTCGACTTCTTCCCCTCTACTTGATTTTGCGGCTTGGTCGTGGCTTTTTTGGCCGTTGGTGTTTGTCATCGTGACCGCCGCAGATCTCCTTCTTCTAACAGCTGCGATTTCTCCCTGTTCGCGCGGTTTGTTTCCTAACCGCACGGTTTGTTTCTTAACCGCTCGGCTTCCTGTTGTTTTCTCCTATGGCATTTTCTGATTCTTCTACAGCTACCACTCCTGTCGCCAATCCGGCTCCGCCTCTTCCTCCTACTCCTTCCGGGAACCTTGGCACCGTTTCGAAACTTGTCGGCTCCAACTACCCGGATTGGAGTGTCTCCTTCATCTTTCTCCTTCGCTCGCAATGCAAACGCTACCATCTCATTGATGACCCTCCTCTCACCACTTTACCTCTCTTTGATGACTGGGATGCGAGTGACGCCCTTGTGCGTACTTGGCTCGCTAACAGTCTCTCCGATGAATGCCTCCCCATCATCCATCATGATGAGACGGTCAAGACCGCTTGGCTTCATCTTGACGCTCTGTACTCAAAGGGAGCTCAGACGTCCCGCATCTATACGTTGTATGAGGACCTCTTTGCCCGTCCTACATTGTCTCATGATGCTGCCTACCAATAGGTTCAGGCTCTTGGGGCTGAGATTCTTCAGAATCGCCCCTTTTCTGCGGATTTGGCTCAACAACACAAGCATTTCCATGAGCTTCTCGTTGTGTGTTATCTGCTCCGGCTTCCTGATACGTATGATATGATCCACCAGCAAATTCTTGGTGAGGCAGAATCCCCTACCTTAGATGCCACTGTTGCCCGCATTGCTGCTGTCACCTCCCTCCTTCAGCGCCCGCTTCTGCCCGCTCCTTCTCCGCCGGACAATTATGCTCACCAAACTCAGCGGAGTGGCTCTGGTAGCCGCAGTCACCAGTCTGGCGGACGTGCTCCTTCCCACTACCTCTGCTCTCATTATGGTCGCACCGGCCATACTATGGAACGCTGCTGGACGAAGCATCCCCATCTTATCCCCTCGGGTGACTCTTCCACCTCCTCTTCCAAGTCGTCTGCCTCCGTGGTCACATCATCAGGTAGTGCCCACGTGGTGACCCAAGGTAAATGGCTTATCGACTCTGGTGCGACTAATCACATGACGGGCAATCATCAGTGCTTCTTTCTACTCAAACAGCATGATCGGTTGCCTCCTGTCCTCATTGCAGACGATTCTCTCTCCCCGGTTCATGGGTCGGGAGTGGTTCATGTTACTCCATCTCTTCGCCTAGCGGACACTCTCTATGTGCCCAAATTTCCGTGCAATTTGTTGTCGGTTACCTCTTTATGCAAGCAACTTCAGTGCTCTGTGATGTTTACTCCAACTTCTTGTTCTTTTTAGGATCCGAGCTCCCAACGGACGATTGCTACTGGGACTGAGAGCGGCAGCTTCTACTTCCTCGATAACGTTTTCGCATTGTCTGCCTTCTCCTCTTCTTCTACGGATCTTCTCCAGTGGCATCTCCGCCTCGGTCATCCTCCTCCGCGACTTCTACATCAGCTTCTGCCCCACCTCCCTCCTTCCAGTACTCCTCTCAACTGCGGCGCTTATCAGCTTGGCAAGCATCACCGTTCCTCCTTCCCGCTGAAGCAAGGTCGGAGCTCTACCCTTCTGTTTGATCTAGTCCACTCTGATGTCTAGGGCCCTGCTCCTACCCTCACTATTTGTCGGGGTAGTTCTTATTTTGTAACTTTTATTGATGATTTTTCTAGATGTACTTGGGTGTATCTCTTACGAGATCGCTCTAAACTTTTGGATGTATGGATCTCTTTTTATCAATTAATTCAAACTCAGTTTGGTATTTGTATTAAAACTTTTTGCTCAGACAATGCTAAAGAATATCTGAGTCATGCGTTTACATCTTTCTGTGTGCAACATGACATTATTCATCAGACTAGCTGTGTTTATACCTCCCAGCAAAATGGGGTGGCAGAACGCAAAAACCGTCATCTCCTCGATGTCGTTCGTACCTTGATTACCCAGATGCATATTCCTCGCTCCTATTGGGTCTATGTTGTTCTCCTTGCCTGTTACCTCATCAATCGCATTCCCTCTACGGTTCTCCATGGGAAAACCCCATTCTCCATTCTGTATCCGGGCAAGGAGCCCTTCCCCCTCCCTCTCAGAATCTTTGGGTGCACTGCCTTTGTGCATGCATCATCTGCCCCCTGAGATAAGCTCTCCCCTCACTCCACCAAATATGTCTTTCTAGGGTACTCCCCAACTCATAAAGGCTATTATTGCTTTGAACCCGTTCTTCGTAAGCAGTTCGTCTATGCAGATGTCACCTTCTTCGAGAATGCCTCCTACTTCTCCGCTGAATCCTCTGCTCTCCCTCCAGCTTTTGATACTCCTGCTCTTCTATTTGTTCCCTCGTCTCCTACTGCGATCTCAACCCCTACTCCGTCTCCGTCCACTCATCTCCCTCCGCCTCTTTCTCCCTCTTCTCCACCACCGTCTCCCTCTTCTCCTCCATCGTCGCTCTCTACTCACGGGTCAGCTCTCTCTGCCACGGATGCTCCGGATGCCGAGGGACCCGCCGACCTGGATCTTCCTGTAGCTCTTCGTAAAGGGGTGCAGACGTGTACTCTACACCCCCTTGCTGCTGTTGTTTCATATGATCTCCTTACCTCTTCTCGCAGGGCCTTTTCTCTGGCTATCTCTGCCACTGCTACAACCCGTTCCTACCAGGAGGCCCTTGTTATTCCTCATTGGAAGATGGTCATGGATGAGGAAATTGCGACCCTAACTGAGCGGGGTACCTGAACTCTTGTTCCTCCTCCCTTCGGTACTGATGTTGTTGGTTTTCGCTGGGTCTTTGTGGTCAAATTTGGCCCGGACGGCGCTGTGGATCGTTATAAGGCCCGCCTTGTTTCTAAGGGCTTTACTCAGACCTATGGGGTTGATTACTTTGACACCTTCTCTCTTGTGGCTCGTCTCAGCACTATCCAGGTCCTTCTCTCTGTGGCCGTCAATCGAGATTGGATGATTTCTTAGCTGGATGTCAAGAATGCCTTCCTTTATGGTGATCTTCAGGAGGCCGTCTACATGGAGCAACCTCCTGGGTATGTTGCTCAGGGGGAGACACGGGTATGCCGGCTAAAGAAGGCCATCTATAGCCTCAAGCAGATCCCTCGAGCTTGGTTTGACAAGTTCAGCAGCATCGTGGCGGCCGTTGGTTTTACGCGAAGCTCTGCCGATCACTCGCTATTGATTCGCAAAACCTCCTCGGGACTGGTGGTTCTTGCTGTGTACGTGGATGATATTTTCTCACTGGCAATGACCAGGAAGGGGTTGCCTTGACAAAGCGGCATCTTCGTCAACATCTGGTCACGAAAGATATGGGCTCTCCGAAGTACTTTCTAGGGATTGAAATCTCTCAGAAGCCAAACTCCTTAGTCCTCTCCCAACGTAAGTATGCTCTTGATCTATTAAAAGAGGCAGGATTGACTGGAGCAAAACCTGCCTGATGCCTCATGGCAATTGAAGAAGAAAAAACCTGGACAGATGATTCGCCTCCTCTTTCAGATATTACCCGATACAGGCATTTGGTTGGTAAGCTCATATATCTCATAGTTACCATGCCCGAAATTTCCTATGTTGTGGGTAAGGTGAGTCAATTCATGCAAGCGTTTAGGGAGTGCCATCTACAGTCCGCCTTACGCATCTTGGAATATGTCAAAGCAGCACCTGGGAAAGGATTACTCTTTCAGAAGAATGGTTATCTGAGGGTTGAAGCATACTCAGATGCGAGTTACGCTGATGATAAAGGGGATCGCAAGTCAACTTCGGGTTTTTTCACCTTTGTTGGGGGAAATCTGGTGAGCTGGAAAAGCAAGAAGCAGTCTGTTGTTTTCAGATCCAGTGCAGAAGCAGAGTATCGTAGTATGACGTCGACCACTTGTTAGTTAAAGTGGTTACGGGCTCTCATGATGGATTTAGGAGAGGTCTACAACCATCCTCTACCTATGCTCTGTGATAACAAGGTGGCCATATACATATCCAAAAATCCAGTCTTTTATAAAAGAACCAAGCACATTGAGGTCGACTGTCATTTTATTCGTGAAGAGATTTTTAAAGAATAAATTTGCACTCCCTTCGTCACTTCTGATAAAGAGTTGGCTGACATCTTCACCAAGCCAGTATCCGCCTCATTTCTTCAAATTTGTGGCAAGCTGGGCATGATCGATATTTATGCTCCAGCTTGAGGGGGAGTGTTGAAGTTGGTGACCGGGCGGTCTGGCGTCCTGTCGTTGCGGATTGAAGACCGCACGGTCTGGCGGTTTCCCTTTGGCGGTTTGGTTGCTGTGTTATTGCTGTCTGGAGTCCGAGCGGTCTAGCGGTTTGTCTCTAGCGGCTTGGAGACCGGGCGGTCTAGCGGTCTCCCATGGCGATCTCTCCTTCCTCTCTGGTGGTGGCCGAGCGGTTAGCCCTTTCGTCTAACCGCGCGGCTTGTGCGGGTTGTTTCTATATAGACCGCTTAGTCCTGTATTTTTTAGTCTCACATCTCTTATTTGTATTCTCTCTTCTCTCCTCCATTCTATAAAAGGGAGGCCCTACCTTTGTAATAGATACCTTTTTCAGATAATAAAATTTCTGTTATACCTCTTCCGGCTTATTTTTTGTTCGTTTCTACATTTTGCAAGAAGCAAACTTCTGTGTCTACTTCAACTAATGAAGCTGAATATATGGCAGTTGGTAGTTTTTGTTCACAAATTTTGTGGATTCAAAATCCACTTCTGGATTATGGGTACAACTTAAATAATTCAACTATTTTCTGTGATAATACCAGTGCAATATCCATTATACAGAATCCAGTCCTGCATAATAGGACCAAGCATATAGAGATTAGACATCATTTTCTGAGAGATAATATAGACAAAAATAAAATTAACTTTGTCTTAATTTCTACTGATTTACAAAGGACAGATATTTTTACTAAACCCTTGGATGAAAAGAAAAATTTATTTTTGCTAAATCAACTAGGCATGATAAATGGAGAATCTTTAATTTAATTTTTGTTTCTGAGACCGATGAACTGCATGCACACCTTTCGTCAAACGGAGCTCGACAAACTGTGTTTTTTTCGTGAATCATTTGTCAAAAAAAGATCGACGAACCTTCCTTTAGAAATTTTTCGTCGGATGTAGATCGACGAATTAGTTCCAAATATTTTTCGTCAAATGGAGCTCGACGAAATCTATTTCTTTCGTAAAACTTTCGTCGACCGGAGATCGACAAAATGCTTTTCTTTTCAAGATTTTTCATCGAACAGGATTCGATGCTTTGTTTTCGTAGGACAGAGTTCGCTGTTTCAACTTCTATAAACATATAACTAGGTTTTCATCGAACTCTATCCTGCGCCTTTCAATTTCCCCTTGCACTTGATCTCTTTTGTTTTTGTAGGGAATGGCGATTTCTCCAGCAACTCTTGCGGCGATGAAGTTTGATGCAGGCTTCGACATTGACATTGACTCATTTCAACTTTCTGATCAAATCTTCTAAGATATTCTGAAACTATTCGAAGATCAACATTTGAAGAAGTTTATGACATCGAGACTAAAACTTCCAGTTACTGAAATTAAAGAGTGGGTACACACTGCAAAGATTGCTGATCAGACAACAATCACCGGAACAATCTCTAGCAATCAGGTTTCTCTAACACCCGATAGTTTATCTAAAATTTTTGGATTTATTAATGGTGAAGAGGACTTGGAAATTTCTAGCACTGATTTTACTGAAATACTCGATAGAATGAGTCATAATCAAGGAAACCTTAATCATCTTTTAAAGAAAAATATCTTTATAGAATATAAATTTTTGGTTGATATTGTTGGAAAAGTCATATTGGGCAAACACTCTGCCCATGAATATGTAACTAGGCACCAGTTCTTGGTGATGTGTGCCTTAGTTAATAAAAAATCTATTAATTGGGGCTTGATTTTGTTTTAATCAATTAAGAAGAAACTCAACAAGAAGGATGTTGGTTATGGAAGGGTTCTGGGCATCTTCTTGCAAACCAAGTGCCCTGAACTCCTGGTATCCCAGACCATCCACACAAATACATCCAAGAGGCTGACATCTGCCTTATTTGGAAGATGGGAGAGGGTCATCCCTAAGCCTTCCAGGGCTACTTCTTCCAGAATAGTTTCTAAAGGTACAAGGGCTGTAACAACCACACACCCAACCCCAACAGAAGTGCTTGCCCCTCATTCTTCTCCTCCATCTCCACACCATTACCCTAGACAACTATCTCCACTATCTCACCAACCATCTCCACAACATTCTCCACTACCTTCTCTATCTGAACAACTTCCATCATCAACTCCACCAGTTGATGTTTCTCTTCCTCAGTCCCCTTTTACTCTTCAAACCACCTTATCAGAAGAGATTCCTACAACATCCTTTCATCCACAATCACCAATTCATCAGTCACCCATATCTCCTTCACCTACTACTCTACCTAATTTCAATCTACTTCCTCCATCTCCACCTCATTCATCTCCAATTCATGTATCTCCATCTCCACCTCACTCCCCTATTCAGGAAGAAACCATTCCTAATTTCATCATTCCTACAGACATTCCTACATCATCCAATCCTCAGGCTTTCACCATCTTCCCAACCTATTCTGATCCATCTTCTTCCACCCCAAATCCACCATCTACATCTACTCAAAATACTCCTGAGTTTATGTTTTTTGACTTCTCTTCTATTGATTCTAACCTTCTTTAATTTATTACTCCTACCCTCAAAAATCTAATAGAAGAAGCAGTATCTCCTATTGCTGCATCTATTACTTCCATATCTTCTCAACTTGCCTCCTCCTCTATTTTCCCTTCTTATGGGGGCCTAGTTCAAGTTTCCCTGGATCTAGGCAGGGGGAGATGCCTAATGAAGAAGCTCCATTATCTCTAGCTCCAGTCCCAGCAGCAGAAACAGTTATTTTTCAAGATACAGAGATGCTCAGTACAGTTGAAGAAGTAGTTGTAGAAACTCTTAAAGTTGCAACTGTTGGGGATGTCTCTATTAATCCCACAGTCAACTTGAGTTCTTTATTATCAGTTTTTGATACTCTACATAATAGTTTTTCTCCAGTTTTTGAAAATAATTCTAGTAAGGCTATAGTATGTTATACAGCTCCTATTAGCTCTTCAGTTCTAAAACAACTTAGAAACAATCTTTCAATTATTTCTCACCGTAATAATCGAGTCCCTGAGCTTGTAGCAGCTATTGAGAATATAGATCTTATAGAGAGTTTTTTCCTCTTCTACCTATGCTTGGGATGAAACTCCTATGCCAAATTTTGATGACTTTCTTTTTAAAGATATGGAACAAGATGATAGTGTACAGATACAAGCTGATACAGATATTGTGCATACACAGCCAGAAGTACAAGTTCATGATAAGACTGATTTGCTTAAATAGATTGATGAGTTATATGATCTGCCTGTAGAAATTTCTGATGATGATGAAGAGTCGGATGAATCAGATGATTCTAATTCTAAGAAAAGAAAGTATAAGAAAAATAAGGCTCCTGTAAAGGTTTCTCCTCAACCTTCATCCACAACTGACATTCCCTACTATATTTTGCATGGTATCACTCTCACTCCAGACCTTCCCCACTAGATGAGATATTCCAAAAATGAACAAAAAAGAAGGAAGAAAATGAAGAGATACAATTCAAATCCAAGGTCTAGGAGAGGACCTCCTCCTCCACTAGAAGCATGAGCAACAGGAAATATTTCTCAAAAGCCTTCACCTTCTCAACATTCTCAGGTCAGTCAGAGCAGACCCTCTAGGTCAGGATCACAAGGCAGCAAGCAGCATTCAGGCCAAAGTAAACAACAGCAGAAGTCAAGCATAGAAAGGCCTCCTTCTCCAACCTATGATCCAGAGTTGGATCCAAATTTTAGAATGGCTAGATTCAAAGAATTAATTGCTTTGTCACAGATAAAGAAAGCCAGAGAAGAAGGTAAAGACATATCTCAGTTCACCACTATTTCCTCCTTCAGGCAAAAAGAATTTGAAAGGTATTCTAAGAAGAGCTTATTTAATGTTGATGAATATATGAGCTTACATCCAGAAGCTATAGTACCAAGGACAACATCTCTAAAGATAATTGGCTCTCAAGACTTGAAGATGACTCAAAGTGAAGCTGCAGATCCCAAAAGAAAGATGGTCTTCATAAATCCTTCATCTGATAACTCTAAGAAAGACTCTTAGTTTCTGATTTACTTTAACTGTGTTTATATTAATAAAATCTTAAAGCACTTATACTCTATATCTGCTGAACGTTTATTTTTCTGCCAGATATTTATTGCTTTTTATTTTTCTATTTGTAGATAGTATCCTCACCCAAATAGGGGGAGATTGTTGGAACCCCATTACTGATTTGGGCTAGGATCACTATCATGTGTTTAAGATGATTAGCTTGACCCATTATGTATAGTCTGGGTCATAGGTTATTCTTTCCAGGGTTGTTACCTCAAGAGAACTCCAGAGGAAAAGAAGTTCAACAGATGCAGAAATTCACTCAACGAAAGCATAGCGCATTTCGACGATCACTGAGCTCAGCTCTACAAACTCAGAGTTTTATCTCTGAACTTTGCTCGACAAAATCTGAGCTCCGGTCGACGAACTTTGACCTCTACTCCCGAGCTCAGCTCGACAAATTCAGAGTTTTACGTCTGAGGTTTGCTCGATGAAATTTGAGCTCCGGTCGACGAACTCTGACCTCTACTCTCAAGATCAGCTCGACCAACAACCAAGATCAGTTCGACGAACTACTTATCCAGTTCGACGAACTCTTTGCTCAGGTCGACGAAATCTTTAGTCAGTTTGACTAATTCTCTGCAGTGATTCAGACGGTTTATATTCAGAAGTAAATTATTTTTAAACAGCTAATTCTAGCTAGTTATTCTCTGGTATTTAGTGCTGAATATTCTTAATGAATATGGTCATTTCAGGCAGCTTTAAATATGGATTGATCACAGAGAATTCATTCTAATTATTCACCATGGCAGTTAAGGAATAAATTTATATCCAATATTCAAATACAGTCGTTACAAATTCTCAGAGACTCCTCAAGCTATTCAAGGAATGTTTTCAAAATTAAAATACTTGGATTTCTTCTCAGAAATATATACTTAGAAATTTTTCTCTGCTGAATACAGACAGACAGACATATAGACAAGTGAGACATCAGACAGAAATCAACACACCGAGTTCTTGAATATCTTCTACTCTCCAAGAGACAATCAATTTTTCATTTGTCTAAAAGATTTACTGGAGAGAAATACAATTGTTGAAGGCCTACACCCTGAAGAGAAGTCTCCCTCACTTGATTACAATCTCTACACAAATCAGGGGGAGCTTTTAGCTTCATCATCCACTCAGTATTCTCAAAGAAATTTGAAAGAGAATACATCACTTTTAGTTTCATTTTTCTAACTGTGTACAAGGTTATAACTCCCTTCAAAAGTTGACCCCCTTGGTTCTTAAGTCACCTGATCAAAAGACTTAGTTTGGTTTTTTGGCACCTGGTCAAAAGCTGAAAGGGTTTCCAGATCTCCCTTAGAAAATAGATCTTCTGTTGGTAGGGCACTTGATCAAAAACTTGTAGTGGATTCCTACCAGGGTGTTAGAAGAGTGGACGTACCCAGATTTATTGGGGAAGCACTATGAATTCCTTGTGTCGTCTATGATTGTTATTCTTTCTGTTTCTGTGTTGTGATTTGTTTTGTTTTTGCTTTATATATTTATATATATCACCTACTTTAAATCTGCTATAAAAATTAATTAAAGTTTTTAATATACAATATTCACCCCCCCTCTAGTGTAAATCTGATCTATCCCTCACTTTCAGAGGTGTTGTAATTTAGTATCAGAGGGAGGTTGGTTTCCAAGGTCAGGATTCGTGTTCGAATGTCATAATCGGATCATATTAAGAAGTTATCCACATAGGAGTATCTCGGGACCGTGAGTGTCCTAGTTTCTAAGTTTTGCGAATATAGGCTGATTCTTATTTTTACCTTGCTTTTGCTAAGGGTACAAGCAACGAGGAAGGGACGTCGAGGCTGTGAGAGGGGCCTTCGGTGAGCAGTGTTACTGTCCTAGGTCCGATGGGCATGGTGGTAACCCCGACCGATTTCTATCGCATTCTTGCAGAAGCAATGGTAGCGGCCCAAGCCGCAGTAGTGGCACAAGCTGTGACACCTCTCACGCAGGAAATGACTCTTGTTACCTTGAATGTGACACCGGCCACACAGGGCGGGAGAGCCAGGTAGGTAGTGCCTTTGGCCAAAAGAGTGGTGGTCGGATAGGGAGACCGACTGACG
Source organism: Platanthera zijinensis (assembly GCA_039513925.1). Lineage (NCBI taxonomy): Eukaryota > Viridiplantae > Streptophyta > Magnoliopsida > Asparagales > Orchidaceae > Platanthera > Platanthera zijinensis. Next base: position 13,398,631 of record CM077098.1, read on the forward strand.
AAGTATTTCTTAATATCTCACCCTCCAACATTTAAGGGAGTCGGCACGTCATACGATGTAGAGTACTGGTGGGAGAGAATTCAAGAATTACTAAGGGCGGCGGAGACGCCAGAGGAGTAGCAATCAGAGTTTGTGGCTTTCATGTTAGAAGGAGACGTTAAGCTGTGTTGGGTTAGCCATAGCGGTCGCCAATTCACTAGACGCACCCCATCCATAAAAGAGTTCGGGAATGCTTTCTTGAAGAAGTATATCTCATCGTTGATGAGGTTGGACCTTTAGAGACAATTTCTGCACTTGGTGTTGTGGGACAAGATGGTGGATGAGTACGTCCAGGAGTTCACTCATTTGGGTCGATATGCTGGAATGACCATGGCATACAATGAAGAGAGGGACAACCTCTTTTATCATGGATTGCAGGAGAATCTGAGACAACCCCTAATAGCTATGAAGAATGCGGGCTTCGACGAGCTAATCGAAGCCGCTAGGACGTTGGAGCGCGATATGGAGCGAACCCAATGTTGGAAGGGTTTTGCAGCCAAACAGGGAGAAGGAAAGCCTTCTCAATCGTAAGGAAAATCTGAAGGAAGTAGGTGGAAAATGAAGCCCCATACCTACAAGACTTGGGAGAAGAGTAGTACAACGTCGGGGGCGGGTCTCTCTTCCAGGGACCACCATCGTGCTTCAAGTGTGGCAAGTCGGGCCACATAGCTCATTTTTGCACTGAAGGTGGCGCTGAGCAGGAGCAAAGGCAAGAGCAGTCGGTGCGCTCCAGGCCCAGCGCGACGGAGAAGGGAAAGATGGCAGAGTCAAGTGCTTCACGTTTCCAACCCGTGCAGCCAAGGGATTATAACCTTGGGCAGCAGGAAGCGATCCGCCAACCTAATGTGGTGACAGGTATGGGAAGTTTAAGTTTAATCTTTTGCTTTAGACTTTCAAAACCGTTCATGAGTGTCGACTGTATTTTAGGCTTTGTGCTAGTTTCCGGTTACCCTGCTTGGGTATTGTTCGATATGGGAGCGTCACACTATTTTCTTGCGGAAAGCTTTATCTGGAGAATTGGAGTTGAGTCATTCTCGGCGGACGCAGAGCTGAAGGCGTGCATGCCCAACGGGTCTTCCATGACCACCGGGGCGAAGGGACGCATTTGTTTGAGTCTAGGGGAGTTGACTTCATGTTGGTAGCGGAGGTCCTACCATTAGCTGAATTCGATGTGATATTGGGGATGGACTGGCTTGTAGTGCAACGTGCTAGTATAGACTGCCTATCTAAGGTGGTGATCCTGAGAAGCGAAGGGTAGGTAGAAGTTAAGTTTGAGGGCCTTAGTGGAGTGGCTTGTTCCCTAATTACAGACATGCAGTTGGTGCAGGCAGTTAGCCAGCGAGGAGTAGCTCTTGTAGCATTGTTGTAAGTTCGTCTATCCAAGTTATCACTTGGAGAAGTGGCGGTAGTGGCATAATTCGAGGATGTGTTTCCTGAGGAGCTTCTTGGAGCACCTCCTCGACGGGAGATTGATTTATTGATTGAGTTAGTGCCAGAGGCTAGGCCGGTGTCACGTCCTCCTTTAAGGATGACACCAAAGGAATTGGGTGAGATCAAGGTACAGTTGCAGGAACTGTTGGAGCAGGGGTATATTAGACCCAGTTCTTTGCCATGGAGCGCCCCAGTGCTTTTTATGAAGAAGAAAGATGGTAGTATGCGGCTGTGTATAGACTACCGAGATTTGAATAAACTAACTGTCAAGAATAAGTATTCGATTCCACGGATAGATGACCTGCTCGACAAGTTGGTGGGGTCAGTGGTGTACTCTAAGTTGGACTTGAAGTCAGAGTACTATCAGTTGCGTATTTGAGATGAGGACATAACCAAGATGGCTTTTGGTACGAGGTATGATCACTTCGAGTTCTCGGTGATGCCATTCGGGCTGACAAACGTGCTGAAAGTGAGGGTAAGATCTATCTCAACTCTAGAGGGGGTGAATAGAGTTTAATTAAAGTAAATTCACAATTTTAAACTTAGCAAAGCTTTTAAGATTTGATTTATATATATGTGTAGGGTGCCTAGCTATAGAATTAAAAAGACAGTAAAACGGAAGAGCACAGCACACAGCAAAGAGAACACACAAGCAAACCAGAAAACACAAGGAGCTATAGTGGTTCCCCAAAAACCTGGGTACATCCACTCTTCTACCACCCTTGGTAGGAATCCACTGCAGGATGAGTTGATCAGGTGTCCTGGGCACCAATGAGCTTTTGATAAGGTGCTCAAAAACCAAACTAGATTTTTTGATCAGGTGTCTTGCCACCACTGAGTTTTGACAAGGTTCTCAGAACCAGACTCAAAACTTTTGAAGGGAGTTTTGAAAACCCTTTTACAGGAGGAAAGGAAAAGGAAAAGAAAAGGTGTGAAGTTGTCTTCTCTGTCTCAATCAAAGAGAGAAGCACTAGTGGATCTTTTGTTGTCAAAGCTCCCCCTGAGATGTTGAATGAATCAGGAATGGAAGCTTTGCTCTAGGGTGATAGGTCTTTAGAAACTTCAGATCTCCAGCAGAAGATTTTTTCAGCGGGAGGCTGAAAGATGAGTTGTCTGGAGTCCTTGAGATGAAGTTGTGATCACTTTTTGAGTACACAAAATTATTCAGCTAATTCTCTTTTTTCTGTAACAGTATGTGTGTCTCTTGATTCTATTGATTGTATTGACTCTTGATTTATTGTTGAGAGAAGAAAAAAGAAGAAGTTCTTATTCCCTGAAGGTTCTTCATCCAAGATAGCCGTTATCAGGCATTTTGCCTTCCATAAAGAATTTGTCTTCTAGAGGAAAGTCCAGCAAAACATTCTCTTGATAATTCCTTGAAACTTGCTCCAGAATAAATGAAAATGGCTGGCAGATCTTCTTGATATAAATACTGAGAGAATTCAAACACATTCCAAAGACTGGCAGAATTTGAATCCTTAAAAACGTCGATCTCTCAAAAAATCGTCGATCTGAGCTCTACGATCGTCGAACTGAGCTCAGAGATGGAATAAGATCAACAGACAGAAAACGTCGAACTGAGCTCGAAGATCGTCGAACTGAGCTCAGCGACCTAGAGAATAAGTGAAGAAGGATCGTCGACCTGAGCTAGAAGATCGTCGAACAGAGCTCGACGTCTTAACTTAGTTGAGCTCAGAGAGCGTCGAACGGAGTTCGACGTTTCGTCGACCTGAGCTCGACGAAAGATGTCTTATTCTTGGCTTTATTTCTGAAATCTTGGAATGGTCCTGGGGGCAGCTTCAAACCTAAGTTCTAAGCCCTAGACTCATTCTAATGTTGACCTTTACAACTATACATCTAGGTCAACCGTGTTTCCTAAGAAAAAACATAGTGATCCTTACCCAAATTAGTAATAGGGTGTTCCAACAATCTCCCCCTATTTGGGTTAGGATTACTATTTACATATTTCAGAAATAAAAGATACAACAACATACAGAAGAGTAGTAAACTAAAACAGAATAGAAAAGCAAGAAAATATTGCAGCAATTATGTGGAGTTTCAGCAAATTTTCAAAGGATTGTACTGTCTGCTTACATATGTTGCTTCTTTTCATTTTCCCTTCTTAAATATAATTTCTCTGTTAGGATTGAGGGCTTCCTTCTTTGACCTTCTGTCATCTTCTGCTCCTAAGGAGGTTTGAGATCTAGCTCTTGGAATCACAGCCTCAGGATGCAGCTTCAGGTAGTCTACTGGGTCAAAGAATTTGCTTGAAGAATACCTTTCCAATTCAACTTTTCTTTGTTCTGACAGAGTTGTAATGTTAGATGTGTCTCTTTCTTGCTCTCTTGCTTTCTTCAATTGATCTAGAGTTGCCAATTCTTTCATCCTTGCAGTCCAAGATAATGGATTGTTCTCTGGGTCTTCAAATGGCACTGCAGGCTCATATCTGTTAATAGATTCCGATGCAGTAGTAGTTCTAGTTTCAACCTTTTCTCTGAGCTTGTAAGGGAAGGGACCTTGAGAAGAGTCTGTGAACCTTTGTCCTTCCCTGGCTTGAAATTTGTGCTCTCTTTGGCTTCCTCTATACTGACCTCTTCTTGATTGATAGCCCATTTGATATTGTCCCCTTAGCTGGTATCTCTGATAAGACTGGGAGGAACTTTGTTTGGAAGTTGGGGCTTGAGAAGCTGAGCCTGAACTAGAATCTGGAGGAGGAGGAGGCTGAAAATGAGAGGATCCCTTTTCATACTTGTCCAGCTTCCTTCTCTTCTTCATAGCTTTTAGTTGGTTCTTGCAGAACTGCATCCAGGGCTTAGAAATGGGGCAGTCATGCAAAATATAATATGGAATGTCATTTGAGTCTTTAGCTTGAGCTGGGGGTACTTTCATCATAGCCTTGCTTCTGGCCTTCCTTTTCTTGGCAATAGTATTAGAAGAATCATCAGATTCAGTTTGAAACTGATCACTCTCTGAACTTTGTGGTCTATCATACAAGTCATCAATGCTTTTTATATACTTTTCTTGTTGCTTGATTTGAGCAGGAGTGAGAGCAGGAGCAACATCAATAACAGGAGCAGAGACAGCAGGAGTAGAAACAATTGAAGCAGAAATAGATTCAGATTCTTCTAGGTAGGTAGTAAGTTCTTTAGCAGCAGCAGTATCTTCAATCACAGAGACCATTTCAGTATCTTCTGAAGGCAAACTTGTTGTAACAGCAGCAGCAGCACTTAAAATATCAGCATCCACAGCTTTGAAGGAATTTACATATATTTCAATCAGCCTGGGATCACAGTAATTGATAGGCACAATGGCCTTAGTGAGGTCTTCAGATTGTTGAACTGGCAGAGAGCTGAAATATACAGTATCAAAAGTAGAGAGCAGACTCTGAAGGTCCACTGCAAAAATAGGAGCAGAATTGGAACCTTCAGCAGTCTCAGGCACACCCACTACTTCATGAGGCATCTCCCCCTGCCTTGGTTCAGAGACAATTGAATCAAGGCACCCAGATGAAGGTGTTGCCTGGGAAGAGATGAAGGAGGAGAGCTTGGTAGACAACTCCTGAACTTGTTTCAGGAGTGGAGCCAAAGAGGTCTCCAGCAGAGATGTTAGCCGGGGGGCTAGCAGGTCATAGAGCTTGTCTGCCAAAATAGGAAGATCTACATGCTCAAGATGGGCTTGAGCAGAGGTAGGAATAGAAGTTACTGGAGGAGTGGCTGGAGCTGATGTCATGGAGAATGTGGAGATAGGAGGTGGAGGGATAGATGGCTCTGAAAGAGGAATAGTGGAGATAGAAGTTATTGAGGTGGAGATGGATGAGATGGAAGAGTCATATGATGGGGTGAAGGATGGTTGAGAGAGGATTTCGTGAAGAAGTTGTTGATAGGAGGATGTTGAGGGAAGCTCAGAAGGAGAGGGAGGAGAAACATCCATAAAGGAGTCATCTATAAGAGAGAATGATGGAGAGGTGAAAGTTGGATAAGAGAATAGAGGATGGAATTCTTCTGAAGTAGTGGCTGGAGGAGGTGATGTTGGTGAAGAAATGGTAATGTGAGAAGAAATGGTAGAGGTTGAGATTGGTGTGGTGACTTGAATAGAAACAGCTGGAGGAGGAGAGGAAGAGGCAGACAATCCTTCTGCTGGGGCAGATTCCTGAGAGGGAGTGACTTGGGTAGTCCTGGTGCCTGAAGCCAGTGGAGCAGCAGCAGCCCTGATAGGGTTGATGATCTTCATGTCCCATTTGCTGAATAGGGCACAGGTAAGCCTCTTGGATGCATTGATGAACATCCCACCAGAGGTCAGCAGGTCAGGGCACCTGGAGTGCAGGTAAACCCCTAAAATTCTCCCAAAGCTTACATGAGTTTTGTTCAGTTTCTTCTTGATCAGATTGAAGAATATTAATCCCCAATCTAAATGCTTCTTATCAACCAGAGCTCCCATTAAACAAAACTGATATCTAGATATAGTGTCATGGGCTGAGTGCTTTGCCAGAAGCACTTTGCCGACCACATCAGCCAAAAATTGATATTCGATGGACAGATTTTTCTTCAGCAATTTGTTAGGGTTCACAGCAGTGTGACCCATTCTATCAAGCATAGAATCAAACTCCTCTCCAGATAAATCTATGGAGTCATTTTCAGAACTAAGTAGGAAAACTTCAGTCAGAAGGGCCGGGGACAATGGTACCTGAGTCCCTTTTATTGAGCCGATGACAGAATTTTCATTCTCATCTGTCGCTGTAAAACACCATTCTTTAATTTCTTCTGAACCAATCTTCATTCGGGTGGTCATTATCTGAGATAGCTGCTGTTCTCGGAATAGGTTGAGAATGTCCTTGAAACGCTGATCACTTCCATCAAACGAATTCATATCAATATCAAAATCGGTATCGAATTTCATCTTGGAAATAGCAGCACTGGAGCCAGCCATCTGTACCTGCAACAATGAACCAAACACGACCAAGCGTAGAAGATTTGGAGGGAAAGAGAGAAAATTGCAGAGAGTATGAAAGCGCAAAAGATGAACGACGGCCGAAGAAATGATTTTATATTAGGGTTCGACGGCGAGACGGAAAATCGTGGAGCTCAGTTCGATGAAACTTCGAACTCAGCTCGACGATTTGGGCTACTAAAGGAATCTGAAGAGACGCCAATAGCGTCGAACTCCGTTCGACGATATTGTCGAGCGTCGAGCTCCGCTCGACGACCTCTGAACAGTCAGAATGGAAGCCTGGATCTAACGGCGGCGCTGAACTCAGATCGACGATTCAAGAAACGTCGATCTTCGGTCGACGATTTCTGGGAAATCGTCGATCTCCGTTCGACGATTTCTGGGGAAACGTCGAGTGCAGTTCAGAGACAAAACCTATACTACAGACACAAAAAGAGATAAGTTTTTAGCCTAGTCTTGGTCTGTTTTTAGCTTTTCAAAATCTTGTAATTTATTTTAGGCTTCCTCCATCTAACATGCCTAACTGATTGAGGAAGAAGTTGTGTTTCTTTTCATCCAAAGGCTTGGTGAAAATATCTCCCCTTTGCAAATCAGTTGGGATATATTGAAGTTCAATTTTACTTTTCTCAACATTATCCCTTAGAAAATGATGTCTAATTTCTATGTGTTTTGTCCTACTATGGAGGACTGGATTTTGTGCAATGGAAATAGCACTGGTGTTGTCACAAAATATTTTTGACTTCTCTAAGTTGTAACCATAGTCTAGGAGTTGGTTTTGTATCCACAATATTTGTGAACAACAACTGCCTACAGCCATATATTCAGCTTCAGCAGTTGAGGTTGACACAAATGTTTGTTTCTTACAATACCAAGAGACAAGTCTATCACCAAGGAACTGACAAGTTCCACGGGTGCTTTTCCTGTCTATTCTGCATCCAGCATAATCAGCATTTGAGAATCCAGTTAAGTCAAATGCTGAGTCTTTTGGATACCAGAGTCCTAGATTTGGACAGCTTTTAACATACCTAAGAATCCTCTTAACTAAGGTTAAGTGTGACTCTCTAGGGCTAACTTGAAATCTAGCACATATACATATAGCAAACATTATGTCAGGCCTACTGGCTGTAAGGTACAATAGAGAGCCAATCATTGCTCTATATGTTGTCTGGTCAACTGGTTTCCCATGTTCATCAGCATCCAATACAGTATTGGTAGGCATGGGTGTTTTCATACATGATGCATCAGACATACTAAATTTCTTAACCAGCTCTTTTGCATACTTGGTTTGAGAAATAAATATGCCTTCATCATGTTGTTTGACTTGCAATCCTAAGAAGAAGGATAGCTCACCCATGCTACTCATTTCAAATTTAGAGTGCATAAGCTTGGAAAACTTTTTGCACAAGTTTGAATCAGTAGAACCAAATATAATATCATCTACATAGATTTGTATTAGTAGGGTATGGGACTTATAGGTTCTAATAAAAAGATTTTGGTCTACTCTCCCCCTAACAAAATCATTTTTCAGCAAAAAACATGTTAGGGTCTCATACCATGCTCTGGGAGCTTGCTTGAGACCATATAATGCTTTGTGTAGTTTAAAAACATAATTAGGATGGGTTAGAGAGATAAAACCTGGAGGTTGTCTGGCATAGACTTCTTCTTTGATTTCCCCATTGAGAAAAACACTCTTGACATCCATTTGATAGACTTTGAATCCCTTGTGAGCAGCATAAGCCAGAAAGATTCTTATGGCTTCTAATCTTGCAACAGGTGCAAAGGTCTGGTCATAGTCTATCCCTTCTTCCTGAGAGTACCCTTGAGCAACTAGCCTTGTCTTATTCCTTACAATGATTCCTTGATCATCCAGCTTATTTCTGAACACCCATTTGGTTCCAACAATGGGATGATCTTTTGGCTTAGGCACTAGTTCCCAAACTTTATTTCTTTCAAATTGATGCAACTCCTCTTGCATTGCAATAATCCAGTGTGGATCTTGTTCTGCATCTTGAAGGTTTGAGGTTCAATTTGAGAGAGGAAGCAAGTGTGCATCAGGTTCTGGTTGACCTGATTTCTAGTTTGCACACCAGCTGAGATGTCTCCAATTACTTGAGAAATTGGATGATCTCTTGTTGTTACTAGATCAACAGGGGGTGTTGATGGTTCACCAACCTGTGTTGTTGTGTCCTCTTGTGGAACAACAACTGGTTCTTCAAGAAGATTTTCTTCCTGATGGTGAGCAGCTTCTTCATCTTCACTACTGTCATCCTTTTGTGTAACTTGTAATCTGTTCATGTCTTCAGCTAGAGAGTGCACCTGCAAATGTTCTATGGTAGAAGCATTCTTCTCCTTGAAAGACATGTTAGCTTCATCAAAAGTAATATGGACAGATTCTTCAATTCTTAATGTAGTTTTATTATAAACCCTATAGGCTTTACTGATCATAGAGTATCCCAAAAACACTCCTTCATCAGCTTTTGCTTGGAATTTTGCTAGATATTTCTTGTCATTATTATGGATAAAACAAGTGCAACCAAAAACTTTAAAATAGCCTATTTTAGGTTTCTTCCCTTTGAGCAATTCATAGGGAGTCTTGCCCTTCAGTTTATGTATCAGGCTTCTATTCAACACATAGTTGGAGGTGTTCACTGCCTCAGCCCAAAAGGATAGAGGTAGGTGAGCATCTGCCAATAATGTAGTTGCAGATTCAATGAGTGTTCTATTTTTCCTTTCAGCTACCCCATTTTGTTGAGGAGTTCTAGGAGCTGAGAAAGTATGCATGATCCCTTCACTTTGACATGACTCTTGCATGAGAAGAGAATCAAACTCTGTCCCATGATCACTTCTGATCAGGGCAATGTGAGTGTTGAACTCAATCTGAATGCATTTGAGAAAATCTGTCAAACACTTAAAGTTATCAGACTTCTTCCTCAGAAAGAATACCCATGTGAATCTTGAGAAGTCATCTACAACTACTAAAGTATAGGACTTCCCTCCTAAGCTCTGTACTATAATGGGTCCAAAAAGATCCATGTGTAACAGATACAAAATTCTAGGTGAATCACTCTTATTAATTGATTTAAAACTACTTTTAGTTTGCTTGCCTAATTGACAAGCCTTGCAGAGTCCTTCCTTCTTGTAGGGGCCAGAAGGCAGTCCTCTGACAAGGTTGTCCTTGGATAGCCTAGCAATGGTTCTAAGGTTAACATGTCCTAGTCTCTTATGCCATAGAATATTAGGTCTAGATATGGAATTAAACAGGCAAATATTTACCTTAGATGAATGAAAGTCTACTAAGTAAATATTACCTTTCCTGTTACCTGTCAACATAGTTGTGTTGTCTTCTGACTTGACCTTGCATATTTCTTTGTTGAAAGTCACTTGATATCCTTCATCACACAGCTGACTAATGCTTATCAGGTTGTGCTTGAGTCCTTCAACATAGGCTATCTTCTCGAAGGTGACTGTCCTAATTTGGACTACACCATATCCTTTTGTAGTTTCAAAGTTTGAATCACCAAAAATTACTTTGGGTCCAAGCTTGGCTTTAAAGGATGTGAAGTTGTCCTTATTCCCTGTCATGTGCTTTGAGCACCCACTATCCAGATACCATAGCTGGTTTGATGTTGGATAGGTCTTCACCTGCACATAATCAGCTTATATGTTTTTGACCCAGTTAACCTTGGGCCTAGGTTGATAACCCTTAAATTCAGAAATAAAAGACATCCCAGGTTGATCCTTATAACCTTCAGGATGGTATCTCCTAGGAGGTACTATCCATTCAGTATAGGGATTAAAGCATTGGGATGAAGCACTTCTAGGATTGAATTGAGATTTGCCTCTGAAAGAAGGCTCAAAGCTCTGAACTTCGTTCGACGATCGTCGAGCTGGGTTCGATGATCTTGGGTAAAATCGTCGAGCTCCGTTCGAAGATCGACTATGAGGGAGTTCAGAGTTCAGGAAACGTTGAGCTGAGTTCGACGTTTCATCCTGAGATCGTCGACCTCTGTTCGACGATCGTCGACCTCTGCTCGACGTTTTATGTTGAACTTTCTTTTTATTAGGTAGATCTGAATTTTTCCTAGCAACCTCTACAACACCCTTTCCTTTATCAGAAATAAATTTGATTGGGGTTGTTAATACTATGGGTTGGCTACATGAGGCACCCAAGCCCAGTGTACTATTTAATCTTGAGTTCACTGTGCTTGTAATATCCATTAATTTGATACTTCTCCCATTAAGGGATTCTTCAAATTGCTTGGCCTTGGATAGTTCACTTTTTAGTGAAGCTATCTGCTCCCTATAGCATTCTAACTCTTCAGAGAGTTTGAGGTTCTCTGATTTTAAGGTGCTATACTCAGACAGTTGATTTCTGAGGGAAATGATTTCCTTCTCAAATTCTAACAAATCTAGGCATAGTACTTTAAATTCATGTTTAAAATCCTCAGAGTTGAAATCAAAAGAATTGATTACCTGATCTTCATCTGGTTGAACTTCTGAGTCTGACTCTGATTCTTCTGCTTCTGAATTTGATTGTGAGGCATTAATAGCCATCATGCAGAATTCCTTTTCATCAGCATCATCGTCATCATCACTGGAACTGGATGAAGCTTCAGACTCCTCTTCAGTTTCACTCCATGTCTCAGCAACAAAACCCTTCCTTGTGTGTTTGTTCTTGCTGGAGGAGGGTTTGTCTGAGCTGTTCTTTCTGAATTCTTTTTCCTTTCTTCTTTCTCTTCTATCTTTCTTGTCCTTGTTCTTATTTTCTGGACAGTCAGGCATAATATGGTCTGGTTTCCTGCAACCAAAACATATAATTTCTTTATTGTTATTTGATTTATCATACCTTGGTTTATCATGACCCTTGTATGATCTCTTTCTGAAGTCTTTTCTGGCCATCTTGTAGAATCTTTTGGCCAGTAGACTTAGGAGCTCATCATTTCCTGTAGCTTTATCTTCAGGCTCCTCTTCTGCAGCTTTGAAGACTATGGTCTTTTCTTTCCTTATGACTGGAGAAGTAGCCTTTTGTTCTTCTTCTCTATTTTTAATGAGTAGCTCATAGGATTTGAGCTTGCCCAGGAGAGCTTCAGTGGTAATCTCATTTAGACTTCTGGCATCTTTGATTGGCCAGATTCTTGAATCCCAAGTGCTGGGGAAGCACATTAAGATTTTGTCATTCAGCTCAGTCAATGAGATTTCTTTATCCAGAGTCTTTAACTCATTGACAATCAGACTTAGTCTATTGTACATGTCAGCCACTTATTCAGCTTCTCCCTTTTTAAAGTTCTCATATTGGCTTATCAGATGGGATCTCCTGTCTTTCCTTTCATCAGCAGATCTTGAGACAATTTCAGAGAGCTTGTCCCAAATTCCTTTGGCTGAGTTGCAGTCAGCTACCTTCTGAAATATCACATCAGACATTGTCTGAGCTAAGATGTTCATGGCCTTGGCATCTGCAGTCTTCCACTTCTTTATTTCAGCATCTGTTCCTGAAGGAGGTGGAATAGCATTTGTACTTGAGCTTGCTGGTGGACTTGGGCATACTGTCAAAACAGAATTAAATATATCTTCATCAATAGAATTCATGTAAAGTCTAATCCTTGCTTTCCAAAGTGCAAACTTGGATAGATTGCACACTGGAGGCCTGGTGCTTGCATAATCTTTATTCTGTGTCATGTCTTTATACAAAATTAAATATAATGAAAATAACCCTCTTAAATGATTGATCTTATCAAGGATCTTTTGGTTCAGGTGTTAGCCTGTATGAACAACCAACCTCCCTCTGATACCAATTGAAAGTGAGGGTAAGATCTATCTCAACTCTAGAGGGGGGGTGAATAGAGTTTAATTAAAGTAAATTCACAATTTTAAACTTAGCAAAGCTTTTAAGATTTGATTTATATATATGTGTAGGGTGCCTAGCTATAGAATTAAAAAGACAGTAAAATGGAAGAGCACAGCACACAGCAAAGAGAACACACATGCAAACCAGAAAACACAAGGAGCTATAGTGGTTCCCCAAAAACCTGGGTACATCCACTCTTCTACCACCCTTAGTAGGAATCCACTGTAGGATGAGTTGATCAGGTGTCCTGGGCACCAATGAGTTTTTGATAAGGTGCTCAAAAACCAAACTAGATTTTTTGATCAGGTGTCTTGCCACTACTGAGTTTTGACAAGGTTCTCAGAACCAGACTCAAAACTTTTGAAGGGAGTTTTGAAAACCCTTTTACAGGAGGAAAGGAAAAGGAAAAGAAAAAGAGTTAAGTTGTCTTCTCTGTCTCAATCAAAGAGAGAAGCACTAGTGGATCTTTTGTTGTCAAAGCTCCCCCTGAGATGTTGAATGAATCAGGAATGGAAGCTTTGCTCTAGGGTGATAGGTCTTTAGAAACTTCAGATCTCCAGCAGAAGATTGTTTCAGCAGAGGCTGAAAGATGAGTTGTCTGGAGTCCTTGAGATGAAGCTGTGATCACTTTTTGAGTACACAAAATTATTCAGCTAATTCTCCTTTTTCTATAACAGTATGTGTGTCTCTTGATTCTATTAATTGTATTGACTCTTGATTTATTGTTGAGAGAAGAAAAAAGAAGAAGTTCTTATTCCCTGAAGGTTCTTCATCCAAGATAGCCGTTATCAGGCATTTTGCCTTCCATAAAGAATTTGTCTTCTAGAGGAAAGTCCAGCAAAACATTCTCTTGATAATTCCTTGAAACTTGCTCCAGAATAAATGAAAACGGCTGGCAGATCTTCTTGATATAAATGCTGAGAGAATTCAAACACATTCCAAAGACTGACAGAATTTGAATCCTTAAAAATGTCGATCTCTTAGAAAATTGTCGATCTGAGCTCTACGATCGTCGAACTGAGCTCAGAGATGGAATAAGATCAACAGACAGAAAACGTCGAACTGAGCTCGAAGATCGTCGAACTGAGCTCAGCGACCTGGAGAATAAGTGAAGAAGGATCGTCGACCTGAGCTAGAAGATCGCCGAACAGAGCTCGACGTCTTAACTTAGTTGAGCTCAGAGAGCGTCGAACGGAGTTCGACGTTTCGTCGACCTGAGCTCGACGAAAGATGTCTTATTCTTGGCTTTATTTCTGAAATCTTGGAATGGTCATGGGGGCAGCTTCAAACCTAAGTTCTAAGCCCTAAACTCATTCTAATGTTGACCTTTACAACTATACATCTAGGTCAACCTGGTTTCCTAAGAAAAAACATAGTGATCCTTACCCAAATTAGTAATAGGGTGTTCCAACACGTGCCATCTATATTCATGGATTTGATGAACCGACTATTTCGGGAGTATTTAGACTCATTTGTGGTGGTCTTCATTGACGATATTTTGGTATACTCCAAATCGGAGGCGGGGCATAAGACTCACTTGAGGGTAGTCTTGCAGGTGTTGATAGAGAACCAGCTTTATGCAAAGTTCTCAAAATGCAAATTCTGGTTAGAAAAGGTGGCATTTTTGGGCCATGTGATTAGTGGTGATGGGGTGGCGGTGGATCCGGCGAAAGTTGAAGCCATCAGGAATTGGAGGATTTTGAGAACCGTGGCGAAAGTCCGAAGTTTCCTTGGACTAGCTGGGTACTATAGAAGGTTCATGGAAAACTTTTCGCAGATAGCTCTACCCCTCACTTCCCTGACTCGCAAGGACCAGAAGTTTGTATGGACACAAGAGTGTAGTCAAGAGTTTGACACCTTGAAGTATAGGCTGATGACAGCTCTGATCCTATGTCTTCTTAAAGGGACTGAAGGATTTCAGATTTTCAGTAACGCATCAGGATGCGGTGTAGGTTGTGTGTTAGTGCAACATGGCAGTGTGATAGACTTTGGGTCTAGGCAGTTGAAACCTCATGAGAGGAATTACCCCGTCCATGACTTGGAGTTGGCGGCGGTAATTTTTGCGTTGAAATTATGGCGGCACTATGTGTATGGTGCGAAGGTGGAGATATTCACGGACCACAAATATACAACCCCATATTCGCTGAGTGGGACCCAGAGGCATCATTGGCCAGGATTAGACTAGCTTCGAGCTAGCTTTGGGCTTCAGATCAGGAGAGCTCCCGCCTAGAAGCAGGCGAGAACGATCACCATCAGTCAGCCGAGACCCGCTTCTGCCCAAAAGGCGGAGAGAAGGCTTGCGCCTCGCGGAAGGCGAGAGCTTGCTTGGTCCGAGGCATACAACACTCCTTTTTTAGCTCCCACCAAGCAAAGGCGAGAGGGTTTTCGGCATAGGGTTCTCGCCGAGTGGGGCCCAGAGGCCAGGGTAAAATTACCTAATTGCCCTCGGGTAAAATTACCCATGTGCCCCCAGAGCCTGCTTTTAATATTTCAAGACAGCGGGATTCAGCTATTGGCAGGCCAGCCAGGGGTATTTCAGTAATTTCAGGTCAGCAAAGGCTATAAATAGACCCACAATGGCTCCTTAGAAAGCAAGCTTTCATTATTCTCCAATTCTCGAGTGCTTTCTGAAGAGCTCCTAGCCCAGCTTTTGGCTTTGGAGGGGAAGCTCTCAGAGATCTTCCGGGTAAGAGGTGGGACCTCCCTGCTGAGGCTTTGGGTCAGTTTTAGGTCCTTTACAACCAGTCGAAGGGAGAGGCTTGAGAGAAGTAGGTGTTGGCTGCACCCCTATTTTCGAACTTTCGTTGAGGTCAATTTTGGCTTCAACAGTTCTGGTGCGGTGAGCGTGGAAAGCAACCGATATAAGAAAGCCTTGAGTTTGGTCCCATGGCTGGAGGTGGAGGTGAAGGGTCTGGCTCAGGAGATTCCCCCACCTGGGGAGAGGAGGCAACAAGGAAGACGCTAGAAGACTTCAGGGGAGAGGTCCTCCAGACCATCAGCCTGTCCTTCTAGGCGAGGAGCGAGTGGGCGACCCCTCAAGTTCCAATGGAGGCGGTCCCGCCCTTGGGCGAGAACGCCCCTGGACAGCGTCCCGGGAAGGAGGTCCCGTCGGAGAGAGGGACGTTGCAGCGTGGGAGCTCTTCCCAGGCCAGCACCCCGGGAAGTAGGTTCCGACAGAGGTTGGCGAGAGGGAGGACGTGGTGCGAGAGCTCTTCCCTGGGCATGGTCTCGCGGATCGGGCCAGCCAGCCGAGGCCGCGATACGTGCCCTCTCGGCAGGCAGGCAGGAGGTTCCACCAGTTGCCGGCGAGTTCAATCTATAGCTTCAAGGATCTACGTCGAGGTTTCTTATTGAGGTTCTCAACATCGAAGATGCAGAAGAAAGAGGTGGAGAGCCTGTTTGCAGTGAAGCAGAAGCAGGATGAGACGTTGGGTCATTACGTTGACCGGTTTCAGGAAGAGTTCCTCTTGGTCTAGGAGGTCCCAGGGTACGCACTGATGCTCGCCTTCACTCTTGGGCTGAGATCGGGATTCTTCAACATAGAGTTGAAAAGAGTGCCCCCTCTCCTTTGAGGAGCTCGTGGAGAGGGTGGCGAAGGAAATAGACTTTGAGAGGGCCAATCCGACTTTTTTCAGGAAGCTGGCCCGGTTGGCAGAGGACGATGTGAAAGAACCAGCAGCAGGAAGGCAGAGGGAGCAGAGAGAGCAGAGGGAGCCAAGAGAAGAGAGGAGGGAGGAGCCTCGAGGGCAGGGGAAGCATCATGGATGGGGGTCCGGGAGTCGAACAACCGGTTGGGTTTGAGGCCCCAAGAGGGTCGCCCCCAGGGTCAAGGAGGAGGCTTTCAGGGAAGAGACAACTTCCGGGAGACAAGGAGGTTTGATCAACCGGCATGGAGGCAGGGGCCAAGGGGTCACCTCCCGCAGCTGCAAGAAGCGATGGAGGTTGGCAAAGCTAGAGGAGCAAGGAGAGGAGTTCGGGGAGGAGCCGGGAGAAGAGGAGGTGGAGAAGAAAAAGGGGGCAGGGCGGCGTTGCTCTTCTGTGACTTCCACCAGGAGGAACGTGACGGCCACCTGCCCGAAGTTCTTGGAGATGAGAGAAGCTAGGGGATAGGGTGGCAGGATCCTCTGATAAGGATTGTTGAGGTGCAGCAGGGAGAAGGGGAGGATAGGTGTGAGTACAGGGCAGATGTGGGGACCCGAGGAGGGATCGGGGTGATCCACGGAGGAGTGGGGATAGAGGCAATTCGCAAGGGGAGCCTTCAGACCATGTTCTGAAGGGGGTCGCCTCCAACTCTCTGGCTCCCACTCCAGAAGAAAAAATTACCTTTTCATCAGCAGACATGCCAGACTACGAGGATCTGTTCTGTGACGCCCTTGTGATTCAGACGGCGGTGGAAAACTTCACGGTCTACAGGATACTAGCGGACAATGGAAGCTCCGTAAACGTAATCTTCAAGAAGGCCTTCGACGAGATAAAGGTCGAGGGCAAGAGGGTCTTGACTTTAGATGGACCGCTAATTGGATTTTCTGGAGAGAGGAAGGAAGTAGAAGGAGGGGTAGGTTTGCACGTGAAGTTGGGGGGCATATCACGGAACTGTAGGTTCGTGATAGTGGATGCCCCAAGCAGTTATAATGCCATCTTCGGATGCCCCCTCATTAGCGCCTTTCACTGCGTCCTCTCCTCGTTTCATCAGTGCCTCAAGTTCAATAACGGAGGGATACAGGTTAGGATCAGGGGGGACCCGAAGGTGGCAAGACAGTGTTACGTGACGACAGTCAACACTGTATCTTAGATGGCGGAGGCAGAGGAGCTAGAGAGGGAGTTGGCAGAGTAGGAGGAGGTTGTCGGAGAGGAGGAGGTGAGCTCGGAGGAGGAAAGGGAAGGAGTGCATGAGGCCCGGAGGGGCGTGGAGGCTGAGTAGTAGTAGCAGGAGAACCTAGAGGAGGCGATGGAGGTAGAGGGGGAGCGAGGAGCAAAAGGAGTCGAAAGGGATACCTAGAGGGGAGTGGAGGCTGAGCAGCAGTAGGAGAGCCTGGAGGAGGCGATGGAGGTAGAGGGGAGCGAGGAGCAGAAGGAGTCGAAAGTTAGGCCTAGAGGGGCGTGGAGGTCGAGCAGCAGCAAGAGGAGAGTCGGGAAGAGGTGATGGAGACCAAAGAAGCAGGAGGGGAGGAAGAGTTTGGGGAGGAGGAAGAGGCGAGGGCTGGCTGGGAGAAATCACGGCTAGATCCGGCTGAGGAAGTGGTGGAGATGGAAGTCTTCACCAGTGCAGGATAGGTGCAGAGGGTGTGGGTCAGCGGGGGCCTAAGTCCCGAGGACCAAGAGCGAATGCGGGCCTGCATCCAGAGCAACGTCGACGTCTTCGCTTGGAGCGCGGCGGACATGTCGAGCATCGATACGGATGTGGCCTGCCATTGCCTAAACCTGTACTCCCGGACGCGTCCCATCCGCCAGAAGATGAGGACCATCACCACCAAGCTGTAGGAGCCCAACCGCGAGGAGGTTAAAAAGCTCATGGAGGCTGGCTTCATCTCAGAGATCCAGTATCCAGACTGGATATCCAATGTTGTAATGGTTAAAAAGGGGGAGGGAAGTGGCGAATGTGTATCGACTTTTCTTTGTTAAATAAATCATGCCCAAAGGATTGCTACCCCCTGCCTCGAATCGATGCGCTGGTTGATTCAGCCGTCGGTTTTTCTATTATGAGTTTATTAGATGCTTTTTCAGGTTATCACCAGATCCGGATGTAGCCTCCCGACGTCAAGGATGTCTCCTTCATCACGAGGGAGGGATGATTCAGCTATAAGATGATGCCCTTTTGGTTAAAAAATACAGGGGCTACGTACCAGCGCATGATGGATCGGGTCTTCTGGGGTCAGAGGGGGAGGAACCTGGAGGTCTACGTTGATGATCTAATGGTCAAGAGCAAGTGCGTGGATTCGCACCTGCAGGACCTAGAGGATACGTTCGCCACCTTGCAGAAATTCAAGATGAGGCTGAAACCCTTGAAGTGTGTCTTCGGGGCAAGTCGCAGGAAGTTCCTTGGACATCTTTTGACCCCGGCAGGGGTAAAGCCTAACCCCAACATGGTGAGGGCCATCCTAGAGTTGGAATCACCACGCAATGCTAAGGAAGTCAAGCGCTTGACAGGCAAGTTTGCTGGACTAAGCAGGTTCCTCTCCAGGTCAGGAGACAAATTCTCATCGATCTTTAAGGTGTTGCGGGGTAACCAAAGGTTAGAATGGACCGTTGAATGTGAAGAGGCTTTTCAAACGCTAAAGAGGCAGCTCTCCCAAGCTCCGCTACTCCAAAGTTCGAAGGAGGGGGAAGATCTATCCTTATATCTCGGGGTATGAGCAGAGGCCGTGAGCTCTGTCTTGGTCAGATAAGAGGGGAAGAAGCAGTTTCCCATCTACTACGTCAGCTGGATCTTGAAGAAGGCGGAGCTTCGATACCCCATCTTAGAGAAACTGGTGTATACTCTGATCATCTCGGCAAGGAAGCTCCGGCCGTACTTCCAAGCACATTCGATCAAGGTGGTGACGGACCATCCTCTTCGCAAGATCTTTGAAAGGGTGGAACACTCGGGCAGGTTGGCCAAGTGATCCATCGAACTGAGCGAGTTTGATATCTCATTCGTACCAAGGCTCTCCATCAAGGCACAGGCAGTGGCGGACTTCCTGGTAGACTATGTTGTTGAGATTTGGGCAGAGGAGCCGCAGCCCCAGGGAGCGTGGAGGATGATGGTTGATGGGCTTCGGGAAAGCATTCCCTTGGGGGAGGAGTGGTGCTGATAAGCCCCCATGGGGGTCACCATAGAACAGGCAGTGATCTTGTACTTCCTAGTGACCAATAATCAAGCGTAGTATAAGGCCGTGATAGCCGGCCTTCGGTTGGCAAAAGAGCTTGAGATCCAGGATATAGAGGCTTTTACGGACTCACTGGTGATAGCATCCCAGATCAGAGGGGAGTTCGAAGCTCGGGAGCCCACCCTGGTGAAGTACTTGTCCAAGGTAAGGGTGATCATCGGAGGGTTCCGATCGTTCTCCATCCAACACGTTCCCAGGGAAGAAAGTGCAGCAGCCGATCGGCTGGCAAAGTTTGGGCCTCAGGGGGGGACCCTGACTGAGCTGTTTCAACCAGCAATCGAAGAAGGAGAGTTGATGGAGATGGATAGGCGACCCTCATGGGTGGATCCTTTGGTGACCTTCCGGTCCACTAGCGAGCTTCTGGAAGGGGTTAAGGATGCCAAGAGCTTCAAGCATAAGACAGCTCACTACCTGATGCTTGATGGGGGGTTGCAACGGAAAATGTTTTCAGGGCTCCTGGCAAGATGTGTGACTGAAGAGGAGATCCCGAGGATCCTGGAGGAGGTACACTTGGGAGAGTGCGGCAGCCACTTAGGAGGAAGACCGTTGGAAGCAAGGGTGGTAAGGCAGGGGTACTTCTGGCAGACCCTGAGGAAAGATGCAGCAGAATTTGCAAAGAGGTGCCGAAAATGTCAGCTATGTGCCCCCCTCCAGCTCTTGCCCGCTCAAAGGCTCTGAAGCATCACGTCACCATGGCCTTTCTCCATCTGGGGGATGGATTTGGTCGGGCCTTTTATCCGGCCAGTGGGCAGAGGAGGTTTCTCCTGGTCATGATTGATTACTTATTGAAGTGGCTGGAAGTCAAGGCATTGGCCAAGGTCACCTCGTAGGTCATCAGAAACTTCATTTGGGGAGATATCATATGCAGGCACGGGTTACCCCAAGCAATAGTAATGGATAATGGTCCTCAGTTTGCCAGCGAAGAATTCATTAGCTTCTGCACTCAACTGGGGATAGACCTCAGGTTCTCCTCCGTCCACCACCCTAGGAGCAATTTCCAGGTAGAGGCGGCGAACAAAATCATTGTAAACTTGCTCAAGAAGAAGGTAGAGAACTTGAGGGGGTATTGGGTGGAGCAACTCTCCTCAGTTTTGTGGGCCTTGCAAACAACCCCGAACATGGCCACTGGCGAGACCCCCTTCAAGCTTTCCCATGGGTGTGAGACGGTCTTGCCAGTAGAGTTTGAGGTTCGGTCCCCTCGGGTTACGGCTGCGGATGAAGGAGATGAGGCTTGGAGGTTGGAGAATGAAGGGGGGTTACGCC
Source organism: Platanthera zijinensis (assembly GCA_039513925.1). Classification (NCBI taxonomy): domain Eukaryota; kingdom Viridiplantae; phylum Streptophyta; class Magnoliopsida; order Asparagales; family Orchidaceae; genus Platanthera; species Platanthera zijinensis. The sequence continues at coordinate 13,419,022 of CM077098.1, forward strand.
TCTCGTTGGACATGGTAGAAGAGCTGTGCGATGTCGCTGCCATCAGACAGGAAGAGATCAAACGGAGGATGGCAAAATATTTCAACAAGCATATCAGGATCAAGCAATTCGCGGAAAGAGATCTGGTACTAAAGAAGGTCGACGCAGCGGGGAGGTCAGCCCCTGTGGGCAAGCTCAACCCAAATTGGGAAGGGCCTTATATTGTGGAGAAGGTCTTTAGAGCAAGAGGTTATCACCTCCGAGACGTGGAGGGTAGGTCCATAAGCCACACCTGGAATGGCGAAGACTTAAAGCGCTTCTACCCGTAAAAAGAGGGAAGGTGAAATTGTATGTCCAAATCCAAGATTATATTATAATGTTTTTGTTGATCCATTTTTGGCTTTCCTATCTTAATGCTGGAATATAGTTTGGAAACTTGCACTACCCCGAGCTCGGCTTGGCCCCAGGTAGACCCGCTGCGCAGGCTCTCATCTAGCTGGCAGGTCCAAAGGCTCGCCTGTGGGGGAGAGGTTTTGTTCTTAAAGACTTCAGCGACACCCCGAGCTTGGCTCGCCCCTAGGTAGACCCGCTGCGCAGTCTCTCATCTAGCTGGCAGGTCCGAAGGCTCGCCTGTGGGGGAGAGATTTTGTTCTTAAAAACTTCAGCAACACTCCGAGCTCGGCCGCAGGTAGACCCGCTACGCAGGCTCTCATCTAGCTGGCAAGTCTGAAGGCTCGCCTGTGGGGGAGAGGTTTTGTTCTTAAAGACTTCAGCAACACCCTGAGCTCGACTCGGCCCCAGGTAGACCCGCTGCGCAGGCTCTCATCTAGCTGGCAGGTGCGAAGGCTCGCCTGTGGGGGAGAGTTTTTGTTCTTAAAGACTTCAGCGACACAACGAGCTCGGCTCGGCCCCAGGTAGACCCGCTGCGCAGGCTCTCATCTAACTGGCAGGTTCGAAGGCTCCCCTGTAGGGGAGAGGTTTTGTTATTAAAGACTTCAGCGACATCCCGAGCTCGGCTCGGCCCTAGGTAGACCCGCTGCGCAGGCTCTAATCTAGCTGGCAGGTCTGAAGGCTCACCTGTGGGGGAGAGGTTTTGTTCTTAAATACTTCAGCAACACCCCGAGCTCGGTTTGGCCCCAGGCAGACCCGCTGCGTAGGCTCTAATCTAGCTGGCAGGTCCAAAGGCTCGCCTGTGGGGGATAGGTTTTGTTCTTAAAGACTTCAGAAATACCCCGAGTTCGGCTCAGCCCCAAGTAGACCCGCTGCGCAGGCTCTCATCTAGCTGGCAGCTCTGAAGGCTCACCTGTGGGGGAGAGGTTTTGTTCTTAAAGACTGCAGCAACACCCCGAGATCGGCTCGGCCCTAGGTAGACCCGCTGCGCAGGCTCTCATCTAGCTGGCAGGTTCGAAGGCTCGCTTGTGGGGGAGAGGTTTTGTTCTTAAAGACTTCAGCGACACCCCGAGCTCGGCTCGGCCCCAGGTAGACCCGTTGTGCAGGCTCTAATCTAGCTGGCAGGTCTGAAGGCTCGCCTGTGGGGGAGAGGTTTTGTTCTTAAAGACTTCAGCAACACCCCGAGCTCGGCTCAGCCGCAGGTAGACCGGCTGCGCAGGCTCTCATCTAGCTGGCAGGTCTGAAGGCTCGCCTGTGGGGGAGAGGTTTTGTTCTTAAATACTTCAGCAACACCCTGAGCTCGGCTCGGACCAAGGTAGACCCGCTGCGTAGGCTTTCATCTAGCTGGTAGGTCAAAAGGCTCGCCTGTGGGGAAGAGGTTTTGTTCTTAAAGACTTCAGCAACACCCCGAGCTCGGCTCGACCCCAGGTAGACCCGCTGCGCAGGCTCTCATCTAGCTGGCAGGTCCGAAGGCTCGCCTGTAGGGGATAGGTTTTGTTCTTAAAGACTTTAGTAATACCCCGAGCTCGGCTCGGCCCCAGGTAGACCCGCTGCGCAGGCTCTCATCTAGTTGGCAGGTCTAAAGGCTCGCCTGTGTGGGAGAGGTTTTGTTCTTAAAGACTTAAGCGACACCCCGAGCTCGGCTCGGCCCCAGGTAGACCCGTTGTACAGGCTCTCATCTAGCAAGCAGGTCTGAAGGCTCGCCTGTGGGGGAGAGGTTTTGTTCTTAAAGACTTCAGCGATACCCCGAGCTCGGCTCAGCCCCAGGTAGACCTGCTGCGCAGGCTCTCATCTATTTGGCAGGTCCGAAGGCTCGCCTGTGGGGGAGAGGTTTTGTTCTTAAGGACTTCAGCAACACCCCAAGCTCGGCTCGGCCCCAGGTAGACCACTGCGCAGGCTCTCATCTAGCTGGCAAGTCTGAAGGCTCGCCTGTGGGGGAGAGGTTTTGTTCTTAAAGACTTCAACGACACCCCGAGCTCGGCTCGACCCCAGGTAGACCTGTTGCGCAGGCTCTCATCTAACTGGCAAGGCCGAAGGCGTGCCTGTGGGGGAGAGGTTTTGTTCTTAAAGACTTCGGCGACACTCCGAGCTCGGATCGGCCCAAGGTAGACTCGATGCGCAGGCTCTCATCTAGCTGGCAGGTCCAAAGGCTCTCTTATGGGGGAGTGGTTTTGTTCTTAAAGATGTTAGCAACACCCCGAGCTCGGCTCGAGCCCAGGTAGACCCGCTGCGCAGGCTCTCATCTAGCTGACAGGTCCGAAGGCTCGCCTGTGGGGGAGAGGTTTTGTTCTTAAAGACTTCAGTGACACCCCGAGCTCGGCTCGGCCCAAGGTAGACCCACTGTGCAGGCTCTCATCTAGCTGGCAGGTCCGAAGGCTCGCCTGTGGGGGAGAGGTTTTGTTCTTAAAGACTTCAGGGACACCCCAAGCTTGGCTCGGCCCCAGGTAGACCCACTGCACAGGCTCTCATCTAGCTGGCAGGTCCGAAGGCTCTCCTGTGGGGGAGAGGTTTTGTTCTTAAAGAATTCAGTGACACACCGAGCTCTGCTCGGCCACAGGTAGACCCGCTGCGCAGGCTCTCATCTAGATGGCAGGTCATAAGGCTCGCCTGTGGGGGAGATGTTTGGTTCTTAAAGACTTCAGCAACACCCCGAGCTCGGCTCGGCCCCAGATAGACCCGCTCCGCAGGCTCTCATCTAGCTGGCAGGTCCGAAGGCTCGCCTGTGGGGGAGAGGTTTTGCTCTTAAAGACTTCAGCGGCACCCTGATCTCAGCTCGGCCCCAGGTAGACCCGCTACACAGGCTCTCATCTAGCTGGCAGGTCTGAAGGCTCACCTGTGGGGGAGAGGTTTTGTTCTTAAAGACTTCAGCGACACCCCAAGCTCGGCTTGGCCCCAGGTAGACCCGCTGCGCGGGCTCTCATCTAGTTGGCATGTCTGAAGGCTCGCCTGTGGGGGAGAGGTTTTGTTCTTAAATACTTCAGCGACACCCCGAGCTCGACTCGACCCCAGGTAGACCCGCTGCGCAGACTCTCATCTAGCTGGCAGGCCCGAAGGCTCGCATGTGGGGGAGAGGTTTGGTCCTTGGAAATTCTTCAGCTTGGATGTTTGCACTACCCCGAGCTCGTCTCGGCCCCAACTAACCCGCTGTATAGGCTCTCATCTACCTAGCAGGTCTGAAGGCTCGCCTATAGGGGAGAGGTCTGGTCCTTTGAAATTCTTAGACTTGGATACTTCCACTTCCCCGAGCGAGGCCCGGACCCGGGTGGACTCGCTAACCAGGCCTTCTGGGCTGAATAGGAAACACCCGCGAGGCGAAACAAAGAGGCGAAGAACCTCCTTAGGCCAGAGAAGTCCCGTCCAGGAGATCTCGGCCAAGAGGTTCTCAACAAAAGGAGTTCCCAGCAGGAATGCTTTCGGCAAGGGGTCATTTGCCCGACGGCAAGAAGCCCCTAGGCGAAAGGTTTCGTTTGCTCGCGCAAGACGAAAGGTGGGAGCCCGCCCCTTAAGAACCTACGGATAACGCTTTCGTCAGAAGGTTCTCGACAGAACAATGAAACGGAGCGTAATGACTCGTACTCTCGGCAAGTTCCCACCTATTGGTCGCCAAGGGAGACTATCCTAGGGGGCCGAGGGCCTTGGCGGAAGCGCGCTTGATAAGCATTCAGCACAATACAGAGTTAAAAACCGATATACAAAAATTTGCACTATCTTTCAAAATAAGATTACAGAGAACATCTCGCGCATTACAAAGACAAAAGGAAGAGGGGGAGAAACTCATCAGGGGGACGCGCTGTACCCCCCACTCGAGCTATCGCTTGAGCTCCCGCGGGAGCGTCTCTATGGTCAGCCGAGCCGTTGCTTGGGCATTGGCCTGCAACAACTTGTCGATGTCGTATTCCGAGAAGTGTCGGCTCCTCAGCCTCTCGTCCAGTGAAGGAGGAGGCGTGACCGCGGCTGCCGCCACCTCCATGCGCCGGAGCTTGTCCCTCAGCAGGATGTTCTCACACCTTATCCCGGCCAGCTCCGCGTGAAGCACCGTGCTCTGGGCAGAATCCTTCGTAAGGGAGAAACCGATCAATACAGAAGAGACAACGAGCTATGGATTACAGGGGCGAGAGCGAATGCCTTAAAAAGTCTGACTTACCTCTTCTGTCGGGCGCAAGGTCAGGAGTTTCTGGGCACCCGCCAGCTCGGACTTTAGCGCTGCCGCGTGGGCCACCGCCTGGTCCCGCGCCTTAAGCATCTCGCCAAAGTTGTGGTCGATGGTGATGCTCCGGCGCTCGCACATGTGCGCAAGCTCGAACCCGCATAGCAAGGCCCGGATGGAGTCAAGGGCTAAGAGCCATGTGGACAGCTGATCAAAGATATTGGCGTCCTCTCGCCTGTAAAGGCCGTAGCCCAGCGCGAAAGCATCGCCAGTGATCTCTTCCCCCTCTGCCTAACTGGGGAGGAGGGTAGAGAGTGAGATCTTGTTGGCCTCAGGATCCCACTAGAGCAGAGGTTTCCCTTCCGCATCCAGGAACTTCACGCCGAGACCAAAATTCTGGTGCCCCTGTGGAACCTTCCTGTGAGGGGGCTGAGCAGAGGCTTCGTCGGCCTCCCTTTCATCAACAGCCCCGCCTGCGACTGGCAGACTCTCGACAGGGGCCCCAACAGTGGTCCTGACGGCAGTATTCATCTCCTCGGCAGCTGGAAGGATCTCGGCGAGAGACCGGCCCTCGGCGGCAGGACGGGAGGGAGAGGCCGCCACTGACTTCCCCTTGTCAACAGCGGTTGGCTTGGGTCTTTTCAGAGGCTTTGACGAAAAGGCGTCGGGCTTTCGCTACCCAACTCCGGACTTGGAAGGCGGAGCCGGCTCGTCTCGGCAGGCGAGAGCCGCAGATTTAGCGAGAGCCAGAGGATCTCTCGCAGCCCGGATTTCGGCGACATGGGTCTCGGCGAAGGGTTGGCGCAGGGGGATTTCTCGCTCTCCTGCAAAGTTGACGGCATTCAACGTTATGTTCAAGAACAAGGGAATATCAAGCTAAAGACGAGACCTTACCTAGGAACGGGAAGGAGTGAGTCGACGTCCCGCCTGAGAAAGGGGACGTCAAAGTCCTTGGTCCCAAAGAACTCAAGGAGGGCGCTCTTGCACGACCCCAAAGTGGGCGGCTTGTAAGCGGCGACGTCATATTGAACGGGCGCAAGAGGCACGTTGCCGAAGTCTCCTGAAACGAAGACAAACCTCTCGCCCCAGTGGTGGTGCTTGTTGGCGAGACCGGTAGTTTTGAGAAATTGTCCGGAGAAGAAGACAACCCCTCCCTTCGCCCGGAAGACGAAGAGCTTCCGGAAGATTGGCAGGCTGAACTCAATCCTCTTAGATCACATGTAGCAGATGAAGGCTACCAGGATGGCGACTGAGTTTGGATTTAGTTGAGCGGGAATGATGTCGTAGTAGCGGAGGGCCTGGCACACCTCGGTCCAGAGGGGAATGCGGAAGCCCACCTCGAAATGCTCGAGGGGGATGGCGAGCTCTCCCTCTCTCGCGCTATTGACCTGATCATCGTTGCCCAGGTTTCTCACGGTGATGGCGGGGGGATGTAGCGGGAGGTAATCAGGTGGTGTTCGTCCATGGTTAAATGGCAAGGGGGAACTGGTGCCTCCACAAGGCTTCCGCGCAATGGGAGAGGCCTTCATTCTCGCCTGGCATCGTGGTCGAAAGTTGAAGGAAAAAGCTCAGGGAGAAAAGCGAGAACGAAGAAAGGTGGCGGAAGCGATGGAAGTTCTCGGTAGGGTGCAAAGGCAACAAGGACAGCAAGGGTTACGGATCAGAGAAGTAAATGTGGTAGGTGGATCGGTCTATTTATAGAAAGTTGTGGCCTGGCCAGAAGCTCGGGGGGAGTTGTCCTCTCTCATGGGGTGGCTAGCCTCTTTTGGGGCTACGGAGGGTTCAATTGCCACCCCTCTCGCCAGTAGGGCGGGGTCAGCCGCTTGGGCAAGCAAGTTAGCAGCCATTGTTTCGTTCTCCCAGGTGGCGAGACCCGGGTTGGCGGGAGCCGGTGCTGCAGGAAGTTAGTTCAATAATTGGGAAGGCTATGATTGAAATGATTAGGAAGGAGTGACGGGGAGGAAAGGATACCAGCAGTTCTCGAGGGGTCAGCCGGAGGAGTGGCCTCCGTGACCCGTGGTCGATCCTTGGGAGGGCGAGAGGACGGCTCCGAGGGCACCCACGGGGACTCGGTGCCGTCATCTTGAGCCGCCTCCTGCGAGAAGAATTGCGTCAGTTGTCAGTCCTTTCGCCTAAATCAGCTCATAATTTGGATAATCAACCAGTCAAAGAGACTTACCTTCTGCGGAGGGGAAGGATTACCCGCGTGGCTCGGGGTCAGGGTAGGTGAGCTCCGGTTCTCGCGCTGAAGGTCCCGCTAGACCGCTTTCGCCCTCTTCTTCTTCTTCTTCTGATAGGAGGGCTCTGCGGCTGGCGCTTTTCTCGCCAACCAGGGGGAACCAAAGCACTGTTGGTCAGGGCTCACGCCTGCACCGCGTTAATGTGGTCTTGGAGGTACTACGAGACCGACTTGCCGACACGTTTGGAACGCATCGCGAAACCACGTGAGAGCTCAGACAGGGAGCAGTGACTGTTAGGGGTAGATTTACGGCCGTCTATCAACACATATATATAGCCACAGGATGACCAACCAAAAGATTCCCTTTTCAGAATGACACGTGCTCAACGAATATTTATGGGTTGGACGTGATTTTTCGAGTGCAGAGCTAGCTCAAAAAGAGCGGGTATTGTGTACAACCTCATATTCGCTGAGTGGGACACAGAGGCATCAATGACCAGGATTAGACTAGCTTTGAGCTAGCTTTGGGCTTCAGATCAAGAGAGCTCCCGCCTAGGAGGAGCTCCCGCCTAAAAGCAGGCGAGAACAATCATCATCAGTCAGCCGAGACCCGCTTCCGCCCAAGAGGCGGAGAGAAGGCTTGTGCCTCGCGGAAGGCGAGAGCTAGCTCGGTCTGAGGCATTCGACACTCCTTTTTAGCTCCCTCCAAGCGAAGGCGAGAGGGTTCTCTACATAGGGTTCTCGCCGAGTGGGGCCCAGAGCACAGGGTAAAATTACCTAATTTCCCTCGGGTGAAAAACCCATGTGCCCCCAGGGCCTGCTTTTAATATTTCAGGATAGCGAGATTCGGCTATTGGCAGGCCAGCCAAGGGTATTTCAGTAATTTTAGGTCAATAAAGGCTATAAATAGACCCACAAGGGCTCCTTAGAAAGCAAGCTTTCATTATTCTCCAATTCTCTAGTGCTTTCTGAAGAGCTCCTAACCCAGCTTTTGGCTTTGAAGGGGAAGCTCTCAGAGATCTTCCGGGTAAGAGGTGGGACCTCCCTACTGAGGCTTTGGGTCAGTTCTAGGTCCTTTATAACCAGTCGAGGGGCGAGGCTTGAGAGAAGTAGGTGTTGGCTGCACCCCTATTTTCAAACTTTCGTTGAGGTCAATTTTGGCTTCAACAACAAATTCCTGAAGTATCTTCTGGATCAAAAGGATTTGAACATACAGCAGCGTAGATGGGTAGAGTTCCTTGGGGACTATGATATGGCAATACAATATACGCCAGGTAAAGCCAATGTGGTGGCGGATGCTTTGAGTAGAAAGTTTTTTGTACAAGGGAATTGGATTGAAGCTCATGATGAGAAGTTGGTGCGAGACTTTGAGTCCCTCGGCATTGTTTATGTAGCAATAGGCGAGTCTAGCATGGCTCGATTGAACTAGATTGAGTTGTAAAATAACTTATCTGATCGTGTTCGGGAAGTGACTAGTTTGGATGTAAAGTTCCAGCCATTTGTGGTGGAAGCTCAAAAGGGCGAAGGTAGTGCCTATGAGATAATTGATGGTATCCTGAGGAAGGACGGAAGGATATGTGTACCACAGTTCGGCAAGCTCTGTTAGGAGTTGATGTTTGAGGCTCATTTTACGAAGTACTCCATTCACCCGGGCAGTACAAAGATGTACTTGGATATGAAGAAATCCTTTTGGTGGCCTTGTTTGAAGAGGGATGTTGCTTTGTACGTGAGTCGATGTCAAACTTGTGCCTTAGTGAATGCTGTGTGTCAGACGCTGGGCGGGTTCCTGAAGCCTCTTCCTATCCCCAAGTGGAAATTTGATGACATCTCCATGGACTTTGTGCATTGGTTACCTTGATCGCAGTAGGGTAATGACGCAATTTGGGTGATCGTGGATAGCTTGACCAATGTGGCTCATTTCATCCCAAATCGGAAAGAGGATAGCGTGGAGAAGCTGGTAGAGTTTTATGTTCGCAACATTATGCGACTGCATGAGATTCCTAAGAGTATTGTTAGTGATCACTAAGAGAGGAAGTTGTCTACCTAAATCACCTAGAGGGGGGGTGAATAGGTGAGATGTGCGTCTATTTGCGGAATAAAAAATTAAGGAACTAGCTCAGCACAATACCAAGCAATCACAGACGACAAAAGATTTATAGTGGTTCCCCAACCTTGGGTACGTCCACTTTCCTCACCAATCTAGTAAACCACTAGACTTGGCTACTCCACTAACTTGGATCAAAACGATCCTACACCTCGGAACAACGTTCCTACAAAACTCGATCCCAAAATGGATCTACACTCGGAAGATTAAAACTTCCTACAAATCTCGGAGAGAATTTCTCCTACAATAAAGATGTTTGAAATATAACTCAAATAATACAAACAGTGAATTCTCAGATCTGAATAGATCGGCCTTGATCTTCCTCTTTGTTTGTTGTGGCTTTTTCAGAAAGATCGAAGAAGAACACGGCAACCCTAGATCTGAAAACTTCTTTGACTTCTCCCGATCGGATGTAGAAGATGATGAGAAGCAAAATTTTGATCACGATCAGAAGAAGAAAACTTAGATCTGAATCAGGAATCAGAAACTCAGCACGAGCACGATGATGATCAACGGCGGCGGAGGCGGCTTCAGTGATTCAGACTTTTCCGAGAGGTAACAATGTCGATGGCGGCGGCTTGTAGATCTCGAAAAACTTATATTCTCTGATAGTTCCTTTTCTTTTCCTTATTAGGTTAGGTCTAATCACGTATCCCTTTTATAGGAGACTGATAACGGTCATAATCGTAATTAACGATGATACGTGGACCAATTAGAAAAGTGGAATTCAAAAATTACTTTGGAATTCTGGTCTTAGCGATTTTCAGAAAAAATCAGAGTCATATACACGAGAGGAAATGATATACTCGAGTATATGTCTATCTGCTACTCGAGTAACTAGAAGTGAAGCATACTCGAGTGAATGAGTTTCAACATACTCGAGTATCTGGGTTCAACTACTCGAGTGACAGAAAAGATCTACTCGAGTATAAAGAAGTTGGTTACTCGAGTATATCTACTTAGAGAATTCTCAGGATAAAAGGATGGTGTTACTCGAGTATATAGAAAGGAGGTACTCGAGTACTTGGAAGACAGTTTACTCGAGTATAACAGAGGGAGTCAACTACTCGAGTATCTGAGTTATTTACTCGAGTATAGAGAGTCTACTCGAGTATATAGACTTAGAGAAATTCCTTTATATTTCCAGTCCAGGCTTACTCGAGTGAGAGGAAGAATCTGAAGACTCGAGTATGTCCTTTGGATTACTCGAGTACTAAGTTACTTACTGGAGTATATGAAGCTATCTACTCGAGTATGTAGACTTAGAAAAATTTCTTCCTTGAGAACTCATTTCTCCTACTAAAGATCAGCAACACTTCAAGGTTCCATTTGTTCATGCGCTTGTGAAATGAAGTGCATCCCAATAGAGAGGCTACACATGAGTCAACACCATGGATCACACAATGAGGGATTACATTGTATGGTCCTGTGTTAGGTGACCCATTGTAGACTGACATGGTCTACACTTGGCAATATAGTCCTGCATACATAACTCAAACACAAAATCAAATACAACTGCAATTCACCTTAGTTTTAGGAGGACTTCTTCAAATTAAGGTCATTGTGGAAACAAGACCCAACAATCACGATGGACGATTCACGTCCAAAGACTGGAGGTTGGTACTGTTGGGTATTGTATCCACAATAACCCTGATTTGAAGAAGGGTCTAGTCAAGCTAAGATGAATTTAGGTTGTACTTGATATTGCTTTTTAGTTATGTACTTGCAGGTTTACAATGACAAGTACACACAAATTGTTGGACCCCTAGTTTGGATTTGGGCAAGGTTCACTAATATAGGCTGTATCAGACCCTCATTGTATAGCCAGGGTCTAGTCTAGTGTCTTAGGTGTCAGTTAGGTCGACAACTCAGTGAGACAAGATCAAGACATTAGAGACTTAGAAGACAGCAGAGACTGAACAAGGCAGAAATTGTCTAAGTGATAAGAGCTCGATGATCTTCGTTCTGCGTTCGACGATCTCAGAGTTAATATCTTAATGCTGAGATCAAAGATTGCTGAACTTTGTTCGACGATCTATGATCTACTTTCAGGATTGAGATCGACGATCAACCATCTCAGTTCGACGATCTTGAAGCCCAGTTTGAAAAGCAGAATTTCAGTTCAACGATCGCAGGGCTCAGCTCAATGATAGACGATGTTTGAGTTTGACGATCACAGAACCAGATCGACGATAACTGCCAGATCAACCATTATTCTTTGCAGTTATTGTTTTCCTTTATTGACTGAATATTTTATTGCTTATATGACTCTGAGTAATATATGCATATATTCTCTAAATATAGGTGTTCCTTGGCAAGCATTAATTATTGGTATTCACAGAGTTATTTTACAGCTATTCATGGGACAGTTAGGGAAATGAATTTAATTCCCTTATAGCCGTTGCACAAGTTCCCATGATTTCGGCAGTCAATCAAGGTGTGCCAGTTCGAATTTAGATTGGATTATTCAAAGGAATAAGACACAGTGAATTAATACAAGAGGAAAACACAGAGAACACAAGACAGAAAAAGAAGAACAGTTTTCAGTTCTTCACACAAGTGTTCTTCCAGGAAGAAAGAAGAGACATTCATCACAATCAGTCTATGCTTTCTGGAAATCAAGACCTGCACCCTGAGCAAGGCTTTGGATTCTTGAACCATTCAAGATCACAAGACAAGCCTTGACATCATCAGGATCACTCTCAAGTCTTCTCTCATTTGTTCTAGAATAGAGAAGACAACTCAACTTTTACTTTCCCACACTATATACAGGGTTCTTACTCCCTTCAAAAGTAATTCTTGGTTGTGAGGTCTCCTGATCAAAAGACTTCAGTAGTTTTCTGGCACCTGATCAAAAGCCAGAAGGTTTGCAATATCTCCCTGCAAATAGATATTATTTGGTGGCAGTCACTTGATCAAAAACCTGAGAGTGATTCCTACCAGGGTGGTAGAAGAGTGGATGTACCCAGATTTGGGGAACCACTATAAATTTCTTGTGTCATCTAGTTGCTCATTTTCTTCTTGCTCTTGCTGATTGCTGTGATAATTAGAATAGCTTGCCTATTTTCTTTTATTTATTTATTATTGGTATCACTTATATTTTAACTCTGATATAAAAGTAAAAATAGCCAAAAAAAAATTAATACTCTATTCACCCCCCCTAGAGTAGATCTGAATAACCTATTTCTTTCCATTGATATCAGAGGATTATCAATTGCCTTAAGTCATTTCTTTCACCAATATCAGGTTATAGTGGGTCACTAAACACGGGACTACACAATGTAATCCTTCATTGTATTGGCCAATGTGTTGACTCACATGTAATTTCTCTATTGGGGTGTACTTCTATCCCAAGTACAGAAGAAGGATAAAAAAAGGCCAAAGTCAAGAAGTCAGAAATGGAGAATTTTACCTATGTAAAATTCGGCGAGTATGGTGAGTCATACATGTCGAATTCATCGAGTATCCACTTGATACTCGCCGAATTTGTCGTGTATGCTTCCCGATACGCGTCGAAGTCATCGTATATACTTAGGGAAAATTCGCAGAGAAGCAGAAAAATTGCCAAGGCAAATTCTCCGAGTATCACTGGTGATACTCGCCGAATTCGTCAAGTATCACTAGCAATACTTGCAGAATTCGACGAGTATCCCATGCGATACTCGCCGAATTCGACGGGTATCCTGGGCGATACTCGCCGGGTATGTTGGGCCTTATGTATACTTTTCTTCTATTTTGTCTAAGGCATTTTCGGCGAATATCATCTTCATATTCGGTGAGTATCATACTGATACTCGAAGAAACTCGATGAAAAATGCTTATCGTTTTTCTGATTTTTTTCTGGTTCGAAACCGGCGACCATGTACAGTACTGTTTTAGGTCTCATTTTAGGAAGCCTTTTATAGCCGTTTGATTTCGAAATCTCTCTATAAATACCTAGGATAATTTCAAAATAACTAACAATCCAAAACCTAATTACTGATTTCGATCTACAAGAATTCCCGAAATAGATTTCCTTTGGCCGACTCAATACCTGCTTCGCGAAACTCTTCCGATCGATCACGACATCGACCAATATTCTTCTTCTATGACATCATCGACTGGAATGATTCTTCCTTCAAGATTCTTTCTACTCTAGTCCAAGTCGGTTCAAATTCAAGATCCAAGGATCAAGATTCAAAGATTACAAGTTTTTCGAGTTCTCCTAGATTCGAGATCAACCCTTTCAAGAACGTCGGATTAAGACTTGTAGTCGTGCATTGTTGTTGTAATATTATCTTTAAATTGTGTAGGAGATTTTTTTTTCTCTGATTTTTGTAGATCCGTTTGTGGATCGAGAGAGTAGATCCGGTTGTGGATCGAGTGAATAGATCCAGTTTGCGGATCGAGTTGTAGGAGAGTTTGTTCTTCGAGTGGTAGGAGCTTAATATCCGAGGTGTAGGAGTTGCGACTCTGAGGTGTAAGATTTGACGAAATCTGAGTTTGGTGAAGTAGCCGAATCTGCCCTTCGTGTGAGATAGGCGAGGCAGGACAGTGGACCTACCCAACTTGGGGAACCACTATAAAATCTCTGCATTTGTGTGCTTGTTATTTACGATTATTTTTATTCCACAAAAAGATGCTATAGGATCAAGCGCATACCCAACTGTTCCAAAAGCCCAAACTGTTGGAAAGTGCGCTACTTATTTTTTTAATAAGTATCAGAGCGCAACAGGTCAAGTGAAGGAACTGAAGACCAAAAAATCACACCCCCCCAGCGTCCAGCACAACCCATCGGCTCAGAGGTGGGATTACCACATGGCCCACACGGCTCAGAGGTGGGGTCACCAAATGTACACCATTGTCTGAACCACCGGACCCACACAGGTAGAAGGAAAAAATCTGGATTTAATAGCGCCCCCTCGGTCTTGAACCCGTGACCTCCTCTGATACCAAATGTAGGATCAAGTGCATACCCAACTATTCCAAAAGCCTGGACTGTTGGAAAGGGCACTACTTAATTTTTTTTAAAATAAGTAGCAGAGCACCATGAGTCAAGTGAAGGAACGCCAGACCAAACAGACGCAAACATTACCTATTCACCCCCCTCTAGGTGATTTAAGTAGACGCTATATACTTTCAAATGGTATTAGAGGGGCATTTTGGTCGAAAAGGCTAACACGTTGATCAAGATCCCTTATTTAGCGTAAAGAGATTCTGCACAGTCACCATGGATCGAAGCAAAGATATGTCTTCCATGACACTCTCGACTGGCTAACCCGTGATGTGCAAGTCATGTGTGGAGAGTGTCCCGGAGAAACAAGTCCCCTTCTATGAAACTAACGAGGACGCCAAGCTTTGGACAAGCCCGAACGATACTAGCTGGGTTCCGCTTGGTCTCCTTCAGTGGAAGTGGTCCCTATATTGGAGCCGGGCCTGGGTCATCGCGAAAGGGTGGGGTCTAGCAAGGGTTCTTAGTATCGGTTGTTTTGTGTGTATGGCGGAATCCTGGCGTGAGAAGTCAGCGCTTGCAAGCAAGCTCAGGTTTTTAGACCCACGAGCGGGTGGGGCCGAGGCAAGAGTTCTGTGTGGCTGCTTGTATGTCGTTAGGGGAAATTGGAAGTACCCTTGTGTTTGCGGCTTGAACACTGATGGGGAAATTGGAAGTACCTGATTTGATGATATGTTAGAAGCATACGCTCTAGGGTGCCTTGGGTGAAGCCCAGGTATGCATACATATTGTATGTAGGCCCCCTTTTATTTCATGCTCAATATATAAACATGTTTGTTGTATGAGACATCCAAACCTGTTTTACTACTTTCAATGTACTTGTATATTTGTATACGAAATGCTGACCTGCAGGGTGATGGAGTGCCCCGGGGTCCGCTAGGGACGGCCGGGAGGAGATTTTTGGTTACACAGTTGAGTTCAGCCTTTGTTGACCCACATTACAACCAATTTTTATAGGATAAGGATCGCAAGCAGGAGCTAGCTCGCCGGCCAAAAAGGCCTAAGCATTATAAAGTGTTTCATGTTGTGTAATAGCTCTGTTTTGTGAAATTTTATGCTTATTGCACTATGAATCCAACTTGCAAGCCGAGATAGCCTAGGAGTACTTATGTACGTTGACATTTGATGTTACTGTTTGAGTCTTCGACTCTTATTTGATGGAAGTCCTTAAGGCCATGTTGATACTCATATGTTAGTGGATAACTTCTAGTCTTATTTTCTATTTTCGCTGTGTTTAGTCTGAGTTTTGAGTTGGGTAATTTTATATCATCTTATAATGCTTAAGTTGTGGTGTCTGTATGTTGTGGGGCCCTAGCCGGACCCATATTATACGGTCAATACAGGGGAGGTGTTATAGCTCCCTCTCCACTGATCCAGCTTCTAGCCTCCTCCTTGCCTCCCAAAACTTTAGGCAGCCCGTCGTCCCATGCCCCTCTACCCGATGCAAGTCACAGTAGAGGGGAATCTTTGCCTCCTGGTGCTTGGCTTGCTGCTTCCTCCGGCGACGCTTATTGCCTTGTCAGAGTAGTAGGTAAGGACTGGCTCTCAAAACCCCTCAGGAACTAAAGCTGCAAGGATCTCTTCATAGAAGGGGCTCCTCCCTCCCTGGCGGTGATGATTTTAATCCTCGCTGGTATCATCATCATACTCTCTTCACTAACGAGTATCATGATACCTTACCAACGGCTCTAGATCTCGAAACCTGATCCCTTGGCTGCTCATCGAGTAGTGTCGCGACTGCATCATCCGCTCCTCTCTCTCCCAGGCACGCTCCTTCCAAGGTCGCCTCGGCGGTACTTCCTCATCTGAAGGAGTCACACGACAGGGTGAGGTCGCCGTTGTAAGACCCCCCCCCTCCCAAAACATAAGACATGGCTGAGGGGAGTCTTATGACCAGAACAGCCGTCTTGCGGTAGCGCTAGCACATGAGCTAATCTGTACTACAAGACTCCTATCCTGTCGGCTAAACATATAATCCATGCTAACCCAACATAAAGAATATAAAATAGATGTCAAAATGCACACTAGTATAATAGTCCAAGGTACAATAGAAATAAGAAGCAACCAAAGATTCTAAAAATCAGAGTACATGCCCAAAAAGGGCTACAAAATGAGTCTCTCTAACTCACATCAGTCAATGATGGCAGCAATGGTACCGTCACATCAGACCTTGTCGTCCTGGTCTAGTTGCCCTGCTGCGTAACCTGTTGCTGCTCTGTCTACGGGGTTTCCTCCTAAAAAGAAAGACGTAGCAACCGTTAGTCATAAAGACTAAGTGGCTATCACATCCGCTCCCCCGGCGAATCCTCGGCACCGAGCGTAGAAAGGACAAGGGTACATATATATATATATATATATATATATATATATATATATATATATATATATATATATATATATAAACAGTAGTACAATCAGGTGGTAAAGGATTAATCAATATCAGTGAATATCAGAGTAACTACAACAACTAAGTATATCAATCAACTTTAGCAGTTCTACCATCAACAGCAGTATATAAGTATAAATCTACGACAGTAAGTAACTTAACTTATATGAATGCCCATACAGACATATAAGTTAAGGATCGACTCAAGAGTATAGTAACTCATCGTATAGGAGTGCCCATACAAACTTATATGATGAGGATCTTGTGTATATAATGTATATAATGATATCAATGCAATGCAATGGCTCACCCATGATCATGCACAAGCAACTGTTATGTCGACAAAGACTTGTAGTTCCCACTTTTCGAGCGGGTAACTAACCTCTCAGGTGTCATCCATCGTGGCAAGACGATGACAGTAGAGCAGGCTTCTACACTACTAGGTTGGCATCTACACTACCTGGCCTAGGACTCCGTATGGCTCAACACTAAAAACACAATGGTGGAGTATGTGTACTATGACTCAGAGGGGTCTTGGGTAGATGTGCACCAAGAACACAGCCCAAATTGGCCTATCATCGTGGCACGGAAAAGGCATCGGGAATGAGCTCCAAGGACACAGCCAATCCGTTCACTTGGAATGGAGAGGGCCTCGAAAATGAGCACCGAGAATACAACCAAATCTTCCAAAGTCTATCTATCAACTCCCATCGGTGTGACGACCGACGAGCCCGTAGACCTTCCACACTATCCTTAACCCAGGATTATGACACCGCGTGTCAACTCATACTGCATGCAATTTCACATATAAGGGCTCTACTTCGAGTCCTTTTTATTTACTCACAACTCGTGCTCAACAGCATGAGAGGGATCCACACCGAGTCCCTTATCAACATGTAGCTTAGTGCCGCAACACCCTCTCACTTCCAAACCTTCCACATGTACTTACCATACAAGGGTTCATCATTTATACAGGTGGCAAGCCACCGTATACAACACATAAATCCCATACTGCTACCCGTAGGGGGACAACTCTAAGCAGTGGACTACTATACTCATTCCATTAACCATCATACTACATGGCCAGACATTAACCTCACCTAGTTCCTCTCTTAATAACCAAGCATTCTCAACAATAGTACTTCCACATAACCTTCACAACAACGTAATGGTACTTCATATATTCATCAACCACTTGATTATCATAATTACACATAAACTATGGTCACCTAACTTTAACATCAGCTGGATACAATCTCTTTACAAAGTTCAAACCGTTCGTACACATATGGATCTATAAACTAAATGTCAACAACCATTTGTTCATCGCAATTACTACCAATTATGTATAGCAAACTTCAAGCCAACCTCATCATTATTCATCGTATTACCATTATCAAGTACATCCTTATCGGTTCACATATTTAAATAATTCCTACCATCCCAACTCGTCAATCCATTCGTTCACTAACGTCCACCAAATAATCTCATTCAAGTACACTTTACTACATCATTTGTTCATTAAGGATCTATCCAACAAATGTCATTAATATATTTGATCACAATTACTTATAGATTAAATTCACCAAAACATTAACGTTATTGTACCACAATCTCTCTACCAAATCCAAAGCCGACTCAAAACAAACCCGAGAATCATATGTGCAGGAAAGATTACTGTATAGAAAATTTGATCGGGGATTCTCGAGGTAACATGAATCCGGAGAATTCGTCTAACCCCTCGTTGGAAAGGCCTTTATGTGGGCTACATCTTTCATGTTCAGCCCACAACCCTGGTTCGGCTGCATCATGTCCGAAAATAGCCTCGAAGTTCGCTGCGCGCAGAAAATAGATTTTTGCGCGCATCTTGAAGCGGGACGAACGACATCGGCTCGTCTTCTTCCTCTAATTATTTATTTCAACACTTCTCACGGATTTTCCTCCACTCTTATTCACTCTCATGAGGCCATTTATCTTCACGATCTCAGTCCACAAACTTCATTTGAAGTGAGGAAAGGTTGAAGACTCTACCACAGGACACAAGTCCTAGCCGGCCTCCTCCTAGGAGATCTTCGCCTCGCAAGCCCGACTCCGTTGAGTCGACATATCTCCTAGAAATAACTATAGATCTAGCACCAAGGGAAAGGGTAGGAAGCTCACTTCGTCTCCGGCATTTTCACCGTTTCCGGCCATGGATCTTGTCACCCTTCTCTGCGGCATCTTTCTCTTCTTTGGCATCGACCTTGGCTCTCGTTCTCCTCCGCCCGTTCCTTGTCTCTAAGAAAGGCTTTGTCGTAGTCGTTCTCCCAGAAAATTCCAAATAAAGTAACAGGCAGTTAAGACTTGGGATGATTATATATAGGGGTCGGCCAAATAGAATTAGGGTTTTCTGATCAGGGAGCTACCGCCGTGCGGTAGCTTGCTACCGTCGGGTGGTATCCCCAAGAACAATTTCTTCCACAAGCCACCATCCAAACTACCCAGTCAGGTGTTGCTACCTAAACCGCAATTGCAGGGCGGTACCCTTTTACCTTCTTGCGATAACTCCCCGAGCGCCCTGTCAAAATAATTAAGTGACCTATCGCCCGCGGTAACACAAACGCCAGACGCTAGGTTCCCGAGCCATATGACACTTGAATCACTCAGCTACCGTCGCGCGGTAGCACCGTTCGACGATCGTTTAGTCCACTCGACATCACTCAATTCCTCGGCTGTCCGGCTACCGTCGGGTGATAGCTACTATCACCGAGCGATAGTGTCCAAACACTTAATGTCGAATCGGTACCTCCTCCCCTGCTTAGGTGCAAGCCTATCTGCCAGCACACTCTGAGCCCAAGTCAGCTCTCCTGACTTAAAAGTGTGCACAAGGGGCCTAGCATGAATCGGGACGTTACAAATCATATAAACAAAATAAAAGATTTCGTCCCCAAAATCAGGCTAAGGCTATGGGGAGAGAAAAACATAAAAATGAAATAAAATATGCTTTTAAATATTACCTTGGGGAAACAATTTTGGGTAGCGCTTTTGCATCAAGTCCATCGGCTCCCAAGTATACTCCTCCTTCCCATAGTTAGACCACAAGACTTTTACCAATGGGACACTTTTCCGCCGCAAGCTCCTTGTTTCATTGTACACTATCCGCATCGGCTCCAGACGGACAGACCTATTCGTTGCTACTACACCATCTATGGTAAGGACATGTTGATCGGGCCGCAACAGTGCCTTCAGAAGAGACGACACAGGGAATACATCATGTAAATTCTCTAGCTCTGGTGGTAGATCCAACCGATAGGGCAAAGAGCCAATCTTTTCCAATATTGCATAGGGCCCAACGTATCTTTGGCTGAGCTTCTTCATACCACGTACCCGTGACACTCCATGCATCAGCCGAATCTTCAGGAACACCTTGTCACCCACTTGAAATTCTACCATCTGATGCCTTGCATTATAATACTTAGACTGCCGACTTTGAGCCTCAAGAATACGGTCTGGTATTAGTCTAACAACAACATCAGTATCATCAATCTACTCTACTCCCAAAACCTTCGGGTCTTCGTATTGCACCCACGACAAGGGTGTCCTACACCTTCTCCCATAAAGGGTTTCATGGGGTGCCATCCCGATACTGGCCTGATGGCTATTGTTATATGAAAATTTTACCAGGGGTAAGAGCCTTTCCCAAGTCTCTCCTCTATCCAGCACACACAATATTAATAGATCTTCCAAAGTTCTGATGGTCCTCTAAAACTGTCTGTCCATTTGATGATGAAAGTTGGTTGTGCTGAAGGTAAGACGTAAACCCAAATACGTCTATACGGCCTTCCATTCTGTATAGGTAAAGCGACCATCCCAGTCAGAAATAATTGTCTTTGGCATGCCATTGTACCGTACAAATTGCTCCACAAAGAGGCATACCAAAATGTCCACATGAGCCTCTTTCTTCATAGGAATAAACCTGGCTACCTTTGTCAGGCGATCAATGATTACCCAAACCGAATCATTCCCTGAGTGTGAGCAAGGCAAACCGTGAATGAAGTCCATGGAAATATCGTCAAACTTCCACTTGGGGATGGACAACGACTACAAAAATCCTCTGGGGCTCTTCCATTCTGCCTTTACACTTTGACAGCCCTCACATTGTGTGACAAAATACATAACGTCTCTCTTCATTACTGGCCAACACATGGTCTTTCGCAAGTCAGCTTACATTTTGGCAATCCCAAGATGCACTGAATACTTAGAGCAATGTGCCTCTCTTAAGATATCTTCCCGAATTTTACCGCCCTTGGGAATGTAGAGCCAGCCACGAAAGTAAACGAGGCTGTCTTTTAAAGTATACTCTTCAGTGGATCCATCTTCAACTGACTTAATCACGAGGGCAAGAGCAACATCCTTCCCTTGCTATGCCCGAATTCGTACCCGAATATCACAAACTATACTCATGGTCGCCAAGTACTCCGTATACTTTTCCGAATGACCACTATACACTAAAGTGATCTCGATTTCCTCGAGCATTCGAACTAATTCCATACTCATCAACCGAGACTCCGGGCTTGACTATGGTACTTTTCTGCTCAATGCATCAGCAACGGAGTTTGCTTTTCTTGGGTGGTAGTTCAGGGGGAACTCATAATCACACAAAAATTCCAAGCACCGCCGCTGCCTTAAATTCATTTCCTTTTGAGTATGAACGTACTTTAAATTCTTGTGGTCTGAAAAGATCTCGCAGTGGACGCCATATAGATAGTGTCTCCAAACTTTCAAGACGAACACCATTGCTCCCAATTCTAAATCATGTACTGGATAGTTGACTTCATGCTTCTTCAGTTGCCTCGAAACATAAGCAATCACATGCCCGTGCTGCATCAGTACAACTCCCATCCCTTGATATGACGTGCCAGTGTAGACTTGAAATCCTTCCTTCCCTAATGGAAGGGCTAGGATGGGTGTTATAGTAAGTCTGTCTTTCAGTTCTTGGAATGCAGCTTCACACTGGGGTGTCCACTCGTATGACACACCTTTCTTTGTCAGAGTAGTAAGAGGAAGGGCTATCTTTGAGAATCCTTTCACAAACTTGCGATAATACCTGACAAGCCCAAGGAAACTCCATACATCGTCCGCTGACTTCAAGGGTGACCATTCCTTCACGGCACGCACTTTGGCCAGATCCATAGTTAGTCCAGCCCCACTGATCACATGGCCCAAGAAGGCAACCTCTTGGAACTAGAATTCGCACTTGCTGAACTTAGCAAATGAGACATGCTCTTTTAACTTTTTAAGCACCAAGGTCTGATGTTCAACATGCTCCTCCTCTGTCTTTGAGTAGACCAAAATATCATCGATGAAGACGATGACGAAGATGTCTAGATATGGCTAAAACACTTTGTTAATCAGACTCATGAACGTCAAAGGAGCATTCGTGAGTCCAAAAGGCATCACGGTGAACTCATATAGCCCATACCTTGAGCTAAATGTCATTTTATGGATATCCTCCTCTTGTATCCTCAGTTGGTAATACCCCGATCACAGATCCAAATTGAAAAACTTGTGCACTCCTACCAGTTGATCGAATAACTCATATATCTGGGATAGAGGGTAGGTGTTCCGCACCATCAAACGATTGAGCTCCTGGTAATCTATACATAACCGTAGCGTCCTATCCTTCTTCTTAACGAATAGAACAGGGGCTCCCCAAGGTGATGAACTGGGGCGAACGAACCCAGACTCTACTAATTCCTGCAACTGAACTGTAAACTCGACGAGTTCCTTCGGGGCCATACGATAATGGGTCCTGGAGACGGGCTTGGCACCCGGTACTAACTTAATTTGGAAGTCCACTTCTCGATGCAGGGGTAATCCTGGCAGTTTCTCCAGAAATACCTCAAGGAAATCCCGCACCACTCGCACATCTTTCATATCTATTGTCATCTCTTTTATCTCGAAACAAATCGTGTAGACTTCATCCCCCTTCATGTGGGCTTTTAGGGCCTGAATTGAAGATAGTAATATACAAGGTATGAACTTAATACCTTGGAAAAAGATTTCTGAGTCTCCATGTCTCAAAATGATTCGCTTTGTCGCGCAATCAATCTTGGTGTGGTGCCAATCCAGCAATGCCATGGCCAGAATGAGGTCGAATTCTGGCATTCTCAACACTGTTGTCGGGGTATTAAAGAATCTTCCTCCAAGGAGTATCTCCAACTCACACTTTGCAGACGCAGTCATTTCAGAGCCATCCAGGAGGCGTAGCCTCCGGGTGGTACTGGTGAAGTTTTGTACCCCTTCTAAGTCTTTAACAAAATCTGCCGACAAAAACGAGTGTTTGGTGTCAGTATCAAATAAGGTGTGGGCTGGTTTTCCATTAGCCATCATGGTGCCCAAGTACCAATAACAAATACTCAAATCTATATTTCGAGTACTTCTTAGGCAACTTAAAGTGAATGCTGAAAATGTGTTAATTAACTGTAACATACCTGTGATCACCTCCTGAGGGTTTCGCTCCTGCGCCATGTCCAGCGCGAACACCTGATCCCGAGTAGGTTCGAGGTTTCTTCCTCGTGGTCCTCGTCCTCGACCACACATATGTCCCCTTCCTCGAGGAGCTGTCGTAGGGAGAGCAGGGGGAGCATTCCCTCATAGTTGTGGACAAAAACGCCGAACGTGGCCTAGCTAGTTGCATTGGAAGCATACTCGCTCATACCTCCCTTCGGGTTGTTGGAACTGTTGGAACTATGGAGGTGGAGCCAATGCTAGCGGCTGTGGGATCGAGCGCTCTATTTTAAAATTTCAGTGGAAATGCCTGCCACCTCTCTGGTATCCTCTTCCACCTCTGTTGTCATGACTTCCTCTATTACTAGGGCCAGCTTCCATCACACCCTCAGCGGGTCTCTTACCACTTCCCAAGTGGTCCGCCTCTAGCCTCTAAACAATTTAAATTATCTCTGCTATGTTGGAGTCTGCTATAAACAAAAGGTCTTGCCTCAGGGGGTCTCGCAAGCTTTTGTAGAACCGTTTAGCGTATCCTCTGTCATCCAACTCATAGGAGTCAGCAAATCTAGCCAGATGCTGAAACTCTCACTGGTACTCTGCCACTGACTTGGATCCCTGCTTCAGCTGCAGGAATCTTTCTTCAAGTTCATCTCGAGCTAACGAAGGGATAAAGTGCTCTAAGAAAGCTCCAGAAAACTCACTCCAACTAATATCCGTATAGACTCTTCCTTGGAAGGTGGATCCCATGAGAGACTTCCACCACCTTTTCGCATGCAGTTCTAGAAGTGACACTACTAGGGTCACAACCATATTGTTCAGACATCTAATTCCCTCCATCGGCTCTTGCACGGTGTCGAGCCATTCCTCTGTACGCACTGCCGACTCTGTCCCAAGGTAGACAGGAGGGGAGTGAGCTCGGAAAGTGCTCAACCAATTAGAGCCCGATGCTTTTTGTTATACAGGGGCTTGTTGGGACCTAAAGGCATCCAAGTAGTTGTGAGTGTCTGCCATAGCCCTGATTGCTGAAACTGTGTGGGTACGTACGGGGCGGGAGTGCCCCCTATCAGCTCTACATGAGCTGGGATCTACATGTAAGGTACGAACCTAGGGTCAGGTTGGCTAATCATAAGGTCAAAAATTGGACATACTTAGTGTGAATTACATATGAGCACACCACTGCTTCCGCTAAGGCAGTTTGTCCCCAAACTGACTAATCGAATTGGGGTGGCTCCATTGTTCAATGAATTCTTTAGTTCAGGATCGTAGCAATCTAATACGATTTCTAAGACCACCCTCCCGGAACACAAGACACGGCCGAGGGGAGTCTTATGCCTAGAACAGGCGCCTTGCAGTAGCGTTAGCACATGGGCTAACATGTACTACAAGACGCCTATCCTTTCGGCTAAACATATCATCCATGCCAACCCAATATAAAGAATATAAAACAGAAGTCAAAATGCACACTAGTATAATAGTCTTAGGCACAATAGAGATAAGAAGCAACCAAGGCTTATATAAAATCAGAGTGCATGCCCAAAATGGGCTACAAAATGAGTCTCTCTTACTCACATCGGTCACTGATGGTAGCGATGGTACCGTCACATCAGGCCCTATCGTCCTGGCCTGGCTACCCTGCTGCATAACCTGCTGCTGCTCTGTCTGCGGGGTTTCCTCCTAAAAAGGAATACGTAGCAATAGTTAGTCATAAAGACTAAGTGGCTATCACATATCAGTGAATATCAGAGTAACTACAACAACTAAGTATATCAATCAACTTTAGTAGTTCTACCATCAACAGCAGTATATAAGTATAAATCTACGATAGTAAGTAACTTAACTTATATGAATGCCCATAAAGACATATAAATTAACGATCGACTCAAGTGCTCAAAAGTATAGTAACTCATCGTATAGGAGTGCTCATCCAAACTTATACGATTAGGATATTGTGTATGTAATATATGTAATGATATGAATGCAATACAATGGCCCACCCATGATCATGCACAAGCAACTGCTATATCGACACAGACTTGTAGTTCCCACTTTTCGTGCAGGTAGCTAACCTCTCAGGCATCATCCTTCGTGGCCAGACGATGACAGTAGAGTGGGCTTCCCCACTACTAGGCTGGCATCCACACTATCTAGCCTAGGACTCCGTACGCCTCAACGCTAAGAATACAATAGTGGAGCTCATATGCGTACTACGGCTTAGAGGGGTCTTGGGTAGATATGCACCAAGAACATTGCCCAAACTAGCCTATCATCGTGGAACGAAAAGGGCCTTGAGAATGAGCACCAAGGACACAACCAATTCGTCCACTTAGCATGGAGAGGGCCTCAAAAATGAGTACCGAGGACACAGCGTAACCGTCCAAAGTCTATCTGTCACCTCCCATCGGTGTGACGACCGGCGAGCCTGTAGACCTGCACTACTATTTTTAACCCAGGATTATGACACCGTGTGTCAACTCACACCGTATGCAATTTCATATATAAAGGCTCCACTTCGAGTCCTTTTTATTTAATAACAACTCATGCTCAACATCACGCAAGGGTTCCACACCAAGTCCCTTATCAACATGTCATTTTAGTGCGGAAACACCCTCGCACTTCCAACCCTTCCACATGTCCTAACTACACAAGGATTCAACATTTATACAGGTGGCAAGCCACCGTATACAACACACCAATCCCACACTGCTACCCGTAGGGAGACAACTCTAAGTAGTGGACTACTATAGTCATTCCATTAACCATCATACTACAAGGACAGACATTAAACTCACCTAGTTCCTCTCTTAATAACCAAGCATTCTCAACAATAGTACTTCCACATAACCTTCACAACAATATAATGGTACTTAACACATTCATCAACCACTTGATTATTGTTGTTTTTAGTTGTCTACCTAAATCACCAAGAGGGGGGAATAGGTGAGGTCTGCGTCTTTTTGCGGAATAAAAAAAATTGAGTGAGCGAAGCACAGAAAATAAGCATACACAACACAGAGTACACCAGATATAGAGTGGTTCCCCAATCTTGGGTACGTCCACTCTCCACCTCACCGATCTAGCAACACGCTAGACTCGACTACTTCACTATTTCCTCGGATTGAAAACCAACCCTACAACTCGGAGCAACGCCCCTACAACTCGATCCACAAAAAAAGATCTACACTCGGAAGAAAAACTTCCTATAAACTCGGAGACAAAATCTCCTACAAGAATAAAATGATTTACAAATAAATACACAAACTTGTCTTCACAGATCTGGCAAAGACTCGGCTTCTTTCTTCTTGAAAATTGAAAAGCCCTTTCAGAAGAGTTGATGAAGAAATCTGAGTATGCTTGGATCTGAGAGCTTAGAATTACCACAATCAAGAAAGAGATGTGTGGCGGTAGAGAAGGCTTGATCTGTTGATTCTTCTTGTCTGAATCCTTTGGATCGAGAAGATTGGAGTCGATGAAAACGATGAGCAGCGGAGCTGTTCTTCCCGATTTAGAATGAATAAAATACAATTCAGAACCTTTTTTCTCTCTCTATTATTCATCCTTAGGGTTAGTCAAATGTGATTAGACCTTTTATAGGAATCAACCAACGGTCATAATCATAAATGACTCAGACACGTGGACCAATAATTAAGGAAATTATTTTGAAAATGCATCCTGTCACTTAACGAAATTCCAGAGAAAAAGAACTTCAGTTCTCGAGTGAAGATAAGACTACTCGAGAACAATGTCTGGTTCTCGAGAAAGCAACTACAAGGTTCTCGAGAAGCAGCACTTAAGGAAATTTCAGGAAAAACATCTTTATTACTCGAGTGGAATGTGGATTACTCGAGTACTCAATTTTCTTCTCGAGAAATGGATGTAAGCTTCTCGAGTATAAGACTTAGAGAAAATCCTAAAAATATTTTTTGTTACTCGAGTAATAGAACTTGACTTGTCGAGAAGTAGATGGACTTCTCGAGTACAGGTACTTCACTACTCGAGTAAAGATATACTTCTCGAGTACTTGACTTCTGTCACTCGAGACAAAGTATTGAACTACTCGAGTAAAGGCTTTTAGCTACTAGAGTACTAGACTTAGAAGAATTTTGAGCTGAAAATTTATGTTTACTCGAGAACAAGGAGAGATCTACTCGAATAATAGAATTAGCTTCTCGAGAACTAAGTTCAGTCTTCTCGAGAACTATTTCCCTTACTCGAAATCTAGACTTAGCTCACTCGAGTACTCACTGAAAATCTACTCGAGTACTCATGTCCTTATCGAGTAGAACACTTACAAAATTTTAGCTTCCTGAAAATTTTTCTTTCTTCAATGAAATCAACAATAAGTCTTTCTCCTATAAGTATAGTGCTTGAAAATGAAGTGTATCCCAATAGAGAGGCTACACATGAGTCAACACCATGGATCACTATTGGGTATTGTATCCACAATTACCTGGATTTGAAGAAGACTCTAGTCAAGCTAAGATGGATTCACAATGTATTTGACGTTCTTCTATCAAGTTGTGCTTGCAGCTATTCCATGCTAAGTACACAGCAATGTCAGGGTGCAGTGGGTCAATATACATGGGTCTGCGCAATGTAATCCCTCGTTGTGTAGATCAGTGTGTTGATTCAGGTGTGCTCTCTCTATTGGAGTGTACTTACTTTCAAGTATAGGGTCAAGGTAGATCAAGAGCAGAAGAAGGAGCAAGGATGGGTCAAAGACCAAGTTATCAAAAGAAGGAAGAAGTAAAATTCTTCTAAGTCAAAATCGACGGGAATCGCTAGTGATTCCCGCCGACTTTGACGGGAGTTGTTAGTGATTCCCGCCAACTTCGACGGGAATCGTTAGTGATTCTCGCCGACTTCGACGGGAATCAATTAGTGTCTCCCGCCGACTTATTCCGGCTGGCAAATTTCAAACTAAATTTCTGCCAAGGCAGAATCGACGGGAGTCAAGAGTGATTCCCGCCGACATCGACGGGAATCACCAACGACTCCCGCCGATTTTGACTTAGGAAGAATTTCGGTCCAGGTTGTCGTGCTCTCTTCGGCCATATGTCGGGATTTCTGTGGTGGGCCCCACAACGGTCTTCTAGGGTTTGCCTTTGGGTATATATATACGGACTTATCTCCATTGTCTACAGTACACACAAATCGATCGGAATACGAAATACAAAAAGAAACCGACGTCGTGACCTAGCGTATCGCGGAAACCGCCGATTGCTCGTCGCCGCTCGCAAGGAAGTCGCCGCCGCTGATCTCAGTTCATCTCTGATCGTTCGACGATAGAAATGAGGCAAGCAGCCGATCTCACGTATCTCTCTTGAGATCTTTTGTCTTCTGATTCGTTGAACGAGACTTGTTCTCCCTTCTGAATCGGTTGAGACGTTTGATCCGACTGAGATCGTTCGAAGACCTAGCTTGCTTTGTCAAGAAGTTTGGATCTACAAAACATCGCCTCCGCACTTACTTGCCGCCACCGATCTTGACAAGATCCATTCCAAGTGAGAAATCCAGTAGTGGACTCTTCGTACTTTTTATGCAAGCTTCAATGAACGAAGAAGGACATCGCAATCTCCAAAGCATTATTTGTATTTTTATTTACATTCAATTTTTTGTAAAGGAATTTTCATTCCTAGTTGTAAGGGTTGGGTGAAACCCGCAGTGGTGGAGTTGTGACTCCGTTGTAGGAAGGATTCCTTCCGAGGTTAGGGGAGCATTGCTCCTAGTGTGAGGATTAGATTTCAATCTGTTTGAAGAAGTGACCGAGTCATCCCTTGGTGGGAGATAGGTCGAAGGGGGAAAGTGGACGTACCCAAATCGGGGAACCACTATAATTCTTTGTGTTTTCTGTGTTCTGTTTGCTTACTTGTGCAGGTTAGTTTAATTCCGCAAAAGACTGCACGACACCTATTCCCCCCCCCCCCATAGGTGGATTAGGTTGACACTAGATACTTTCAAGTGGTATCAGAGGGAGGTTGCTCATCAATAAGGTTAACACCTTGAGTAAGATCTTGTGTCTAGTGTCGAGGAGAAAACAAGATTCAAGCATGGAGCTATACTAAGATGTCTCTCCCCTGAGACTGCCTGCAAGCACAAAAGAATATTTTCCCATCTGGAAAATGAGAGTTCAGTTTCATCTAGAAGCCATTGACCCCCGTGCTTTATTCATTGTGGAAGAGGGTCCCTTCATTCCCATGAAGGCTTCTGACTCTGGAGAAGATCTCCAAATCCCTAAGAGTCCCGCAGAGATGTCTGAAACTGAGCTCTCACTATTCAACTTGGACAAGCTGGTTCGACAGATCATTTCTGATATTTGGTCAGGATCATCTCATACAAGATTGGACAAGTGTAAGACTGCAAAGTCCATATGGGAAACCATCTCTGACCTCATGGAGGGAAAGAAGACTGCCTGGACTGAATGCCAGCAAGAAGATGAAGCATATGTGGGGATCTTCATCTCTGAAGAAGAAAGTCAAGAACAACCTTTCAATATCAGGGCTCCCGTTTCTCTATCAGAGACTGAAGAAGAGATGGAGGAATGCAGTTGTGTTGAAGCTGAAACTTCAGCTTTCGCAGACCATAACTCTATCCCTGATCAGCCCAATCAGGATCAGGTATCTTCCTCCTCTAGCTCTTTCTCATATATATCTCCTGAAGACATGAGAAGTTCGGAGGATTGTCCATCAGTTGATGCTAGGGATATTGACAGCTTCGATCAACAGATTGAAACTCTTGATTCCCTTCGAAGAGCCCTTCAGGAGAGCAACTTGCTTGTTGAGAAACAAGCTATGGAAATTGCTCAGTTGAGGACCATGATGGACCTCCAATTAGAAT
The DNA here is from genome assembly GCA_039513925.1 of Platanthera zijinensis. Taxonomy (NCBI): domain Eukaryota; kingdom Viridiplantae; phylum Streptophyta; class Magnoliopsida; order Asparagales; family Orchidaceae; genus Platanthera; species Platanthera zijinensis. The sequence continues at coordinate 13,448,520 of CM077098.1, forward strand.
ACATCAAGGTGAAGGACTCAAATATCTCAGATCTAGAGTTTTCTCTAGAGACCGAGAAGATGATAGTATCTAATTTTTCCAAGGTAGATGCTAGTAAGAGAAAGGGAGAAAACAGGTGGATCTCGCGAATTATAAATTCGTGGAGAAATGGGGAAACTGTTTAAAGACCCCCCACATCGAGTAGGAAGGGCACACATCATTCCTTCAGGTATGACCATAAGAACACCTATGGTCACTGCAAGAATGATCGGCTCTCATATGGAAACACCCATAGTGCAAGTGCTGTTATGGCTACCCGTGAGAAAATACACGCAGCTCATCATGAACCGTTTGTATTTACGGCCTCAGCCCCCACACTTCATGACATTGTTGGAACCAGTTCACACAGAATATCTTCCTACCCTAGGACTAAGGGAAAGGGAGTTGGCAAACATGTAGCAAGCATCACTGGGGCCCCTGGATGTGTGCTGGCTGAAAAGAAAGCACCACCTCCCAGGCCTCATGACACTCACCACATGTTCACCATCAGACCCACCTTGAGTCTCGGTGGACAGGGAAAATCTGAGAGCAGAACCAGCTCTGCCTATTATAGACCTAGGATCGTGACTAACTTTGTTAGTAGATCCGGTCAGAAAAGGAGGTACAATATCCATGAGTGTTGGTACTGTGGCAGAGTGGGTCACTTTTCCATAGACTGTTGGCACAATCCTTCCATGCCAAGGGCAAGGGTATGTCCACATCCTCTGGCAAGAGACAGCCTTCCTTTCAGAGATCCTGTGGGAAGGCATGTTGTATTTTATACTGACAAGAACCTAGGACCCAATACCTATTGGGTTCCTAAGGTAAGGTAATTTATTTTGCAGGATAGTCCAAGCACCCATGAACATGATGGGACTTGGACAAGAGATGTTTCAGGCTTGTTTTTGAACAAGGAACAAGGGAAAGGATATAATGCTAACTACAGTGTCCTTCATGTATATGACACTCTTCATGCTCCAAACAGTGGATCCGAATGATCATCCTGGTACTCCCAGGTACGCGCATTCAAATTAGATAATTAAATCGCATTGCGTAGATATATATACAGATATAAATATAGACACTTTCAAGATATATATATAGATACACGCCTTGAATGGAAGGACACGCAAGCAAACAACCATATGGTCCTCATCTTGGAAACTGAAAAACTTTCAAGTGGTATCAGAGTGATTAATTATAGTGTTAAATATCCATCTAACTCAACTTAGCTATTATGACATGGAAATTTTTAATCCATCGTTTAGAAGAAAAAGGAAATCAACTATACCCGGCGATGTTAAGTTTTCAAATGTACTTCAGCAGTCCCTAGGTCATTACAAATTAGCAGAAATCTGGTATCATTCCCTTCGACCCGGTCTTCATAAATTAGCGACAATCGGCACCAATATTGTTAAGTTTTTAAAACTTGCAAAAGAAGTCCCCCTGACCTTTCACATTCCCGTCGATCTTATCGGAAACCTTTAAGCTTCCCTGCGGAAATTAGCGGACACCATTCTGCCTCCCGTTGACCCAGTCCTCCCGCAACCGTCGATCGTCGACTCTCGCAACCGTCGATTCTGCCTCCCGTCGCAATCGTCGATCGTCGATCGTCGCCTCCCGTCAACCCCGGCCTCACGCCAGCCCTTCAGCCCCGACGCACGCATCTCGTCGGCCTCAGTCTGCGCCTACCCTAGGGCTTCAACAACTCACCGCCTGCTACCCGTCTGTGCCTACCCTAGGGCTTCAACTACTCACCGCCTCCGAGAGAAAAAGGTAACTAAACCTTAAAGTTTCCACTTTCACAAGGATCATCCCTCTTTCTAGTTAAATTCCTACAAATTCTGAATTTAGAAAGAGTTAACCCCTTGGGTTTAACTCGCTTAGGTTCTAAATGGCTCCTCGAACAACGGTCGGGCTACTCACTGGAAGTGAATTAGTGAGGACAGACTTTGCTCATGCCTCAGACGAGTTCAGAAATATCATTCTGATGCTAAAATAAGATGGACTCTCCTTCATTCTCGAGCACCCGTGCAAGGTCCTCGACAAGGAAGTTCTAGAGTTTTTCGCCAACTCCAAGTTGCGTCACGAGGACACAATGATAAAGAGTAAGATAGCAGGCCTCAGGGTAAAGATGACGACTGCAAGACTGTCCCATCATCTCCAGCTCTCCAGCTTCGAGCAAGAGGACTATCAAGGCGAAGATGATCATACAAGGACCTTGCTATCTTATGGCTTGACTCAAGGGACTAGGGCCATTAAACACAAGGATATGAATGACGAAGGAAAGCTTATGTCAGATATCTTAGGAAAGGTACTGATCTGCAAGCCTGGCTCCCATAATCACATCTCAGGTGACATGTTCAAGAGCCTGATAGCCATTGTGTGCAGAAATAAAATGAACTGGGGGGCCATGTTGTTTGAGAAAATAAAAGATACTCTACGCACCCCAAACATCGGACGAATCATCAGTCTCTACCTAAACCAAATGGATGGAGATAAGTTTGATATGACTAAGGGAGTTCCCCTTCACTATCTAAAGAATATGGACTCCAACGTCTTTGATAGGTAGGAAAGAAGAATTGTCCAAGGAGGATCTCCTGCAACACATGTTGATGAGGATGATAGAGCTCCTGAGTTCACAAATCTTTCAGATGAACCCAATGAAGTTCCTGATCTGCAAAATGTAGGAACTGAGGGGGAGTCACCACCCAATCCTTATGCTGCCCTCAGTATGGAAGCCTCAGTCCCAGAACAAGTAAATGTTGCTACTGATATTTCCCCCATCGCTAAGGATGCGGTAGAAACCCTTGATACTGATCAGACTGACGAGGAGGAAGAAGAGGATGAGGTGGACAATGTTGCTGATAGTGAACATGATGTGAATTCCCCTGAACAGCATGTTGTTGAGGATCTTGAGGATGAGCAGGTTGGAAATGATATGGCTATGAGGGAGGTTGATTCTGAACTCCTTTCTGAGGAATAGATTCAGGTAAAGGTTCCTGACGTGACTAGCGCTACAGTTGAGGGGGAGACCTCAAGGCCTCAGGTACAACTTTATACTCTGCTGGATGGGGAGATGAGAATATATGGCAACATGGCAGATGCTTCTTCAATCCCTCCACAGGAGACTGTAAATTTATTGAGCTCCACAAGTGAATCTGAAGAGGAAAGTCATGACTCTCAGAACCCTATCACTCTAGAACATGACCAGGCCATACATCAAGAACATCAGTTAGGACCTAGCCTGGCAAATCACACTGTGAACATCATTCAAGGTATAGTAGACGAGCTGAAGATCTCTTTTAAACGTTCTCACAACAGAGTACTCAAACGAATAAAGCAATCAGAAGATCTGATGCTAAAAAATATTGTGGAGATAAATCACAAGATGGATAAAATGGAAGAAAGATTTGAAGCCAAGTATGTTGAGGCTGGCAATACCGTCACTCTTCTTATGCAAGGGCTAAAGAAGACCACAGCTGACCTGGCGATGGTCAATCAAAATGCTCATGTCGTGTCCAAAAACATCAAACTTTTCGATGCCAACTGATAGTTTAACTTTCAAGACAACCTAAACACCTAGAGGGGGGTGAATAGGTTCTACTTGTTTATAAAAACTTTTAGGCAGAATTCAACTTAATGGCTAACACAATAATCACAGCAATCACAGAAAATAAAACATCACAGATTGCACAATGTTTTATAGTGGTTCCCCAAGGTCTGGGTACATCCACTTTCCCCCCTTCACCTATCTAGCAGTATGCTAGATTCGGCCAAACTTCCACTAATCTCAGATCAACAGATCCTACAACTCAGAACCCAACTGGTTCCTACAACTCAGGCACAACAGCCCTACCTCAGCCTTGCCCCAAGGCCTACAACTCAGAGAAGAACCTTCTCCTACACTCAGGCACACAGCCCTACCACTCAGAGTACAACACTCCTACACTCAGCCTTTATAACATAGGCTTACAACTCAGATCTGTGTAAACAGATCCTACAGAAATATAGAAAAGTTTATCTAACTGTCTTGCCTAAATTGAGAGAGAAAAGGCCAAGACAATTCTTGATCAGCTGATGAAATCAATTGTATCTGAGCTTTCTTCAAAGCTTCTTGAATAAGAACTTAGCTGAGTTGATTTCCAAACAGCTTCTTGAGAATCCACTGGTGGTTTCTTTCTTCTTCTTCAAATTCTGGCTTGATCTCTCTCTATCCAGCACTTTGAATGATTCTTCTGAATTCTGATTAGAACTCTTCTTTGATCTATCCTTAGATAGTCTTCTTAGATCTTCCGGAGAAGATCTTCTTAAGTGCCTAGCACTTTCTTGAAATGAATTGGATCGTAATCCTTCTCACTTTTTGATTCTCAACAATGTTTTCCAAAAGTTTTTTTTTTTCTCCTTCTGAATCTGTCTATTTATAGACTTTCTTCATGGTAACCGGCTGATCCGGTTTCTAACCGTTTTCTGACAAGTCTGACAGCTTCAGTTAACCGGTGGCAACCCACAGCTGTCAAGTCTTCAAACAAGTCCTGTGCCTTAGTCTTGAACCACAAGTTGTCGAGACAGTCTGTCAGAAAGTGTCGAGACCATCTGTCTATCTGTGTCGACACAATTGACTTTAGTGTCGACACAGTCTTCAGTGATGTCGACTAAGTTGCCTTTGAGTCGACACAGCTTCTTCTGAAAATAACTTGGTCTTGACTCTTCAGTGTGTCGACACAAGTCCTGTGTGTCGACACAGTTGTTTGTAGAATCATAACTTAGTAAATGTCGACTTAGCCTTCAGGTGTCGACACAGTCTTCTTTTAACTCTGCTGTAATGTGTCGACTTAATCACAATGTGTCGACACATTCTGCTGGTGTAGACAAACTTGAGGTCGACTATATTCTTCTGAGTCGACACATCCTGCTGGTGTCGACAAACCTGAGGTCGACTATATTCTTCTGTGTCGACACATTTTCCCAATGTTGAGGTCGACGCTTTTCTTCTGTGTCGACACATTTTCCCAGTGTTGTGTCGACTCTTTTCTTCTGTGTCGACACATTTTCCCAGTGTTGTGTCGACTTACTTCTTCTGTGTCGACACTTTTTCCCAGTGTAGTTGTAGACTAACTGCTATGTGTCGACACACTTCCTCTGTGTCAACACTGCTTCCCAGTGTTGTGTCGACTAATTTCTTCTATGTGTCGACACATCATTCTCTGTGTCGACACTTGGACTTAGAATTTTTCTGCATACTTTATCAATTCTTCACCTGCACATGTCAACTCAAAAACAACATCAAATACACCTTGATGTATATCATTGAGCTAGGTTGGGCTTCTTTAAATCAGGTACACATTTTCCAATGTACCCAACAATCTCCCCCTATTTGGAGAAGTCATAACCCTTATAGGCAATGATATACACCATTTATAAACAGTACTAAATTGATGATATGTGACATAACAGGAATACTTAATATAAACAAAACATAAAAAAAAATCCATCACAGAATGAACATTATAATATGCCAATCAATATTTTGTTTATAACTGGGTAATGTTTGATTACATTGTATTACATTTGATGATCACATCACAACATTACAAAAAAAACATTATGAAGGAACTAAAAACATAATCAGGATTGATCAGGCTCTCTTATGATAATCCCTTTGCCAGATTGAATTGTAGCTGTCACAGGAGCTTCTGATTCTTCAGCTATCTTCTTTCCTTTTTGATCAGCTTTCTTCTGAGCTTCTTCCTTGATCCTTTGCCTTTCAAAATAGTGAAAAGGCTTTGGAAAGTATTTGCTTGGCTCCTTAGCATCTGGTGTCAGCCTTCCCAGCTTAGCTTTCCTTCAGAATTGTACTATTGCTTCCTGTCTTGCCTCATACTTTTGCCATTCTATCTCATTGTACCACTTCCCTCTCTCATGAATTTTGTCTTGTACAGCTTTCCATGCAGTGAGTATTATGTTCCTTGAAGTAGGACTCCACTGCTCATAATCTGGCTTGAGTGCAGCCTGCTCTCTGAATCTCTTCTTTGCTAATAGAGCATCTTGCTGTTCTTTCAGAGTAGCCTCTGGCTTATCAACCTTCCCAATGACAATATTAGTAACCTCCTTTGGAGGACTATACATGCCTTGAACCTGCTGATCAATCATGTCAAAATCTGGAGGGGGGTAAATGACTTGGGCAATCTCAGGTTGATTGCCTTCAAGTAGATTTGATTGTATTCCTGACTCAGCCACCATAGCATCATCACACAATGGGGGATATCCCAATGTGGCTCGGATACTATTGGTCACCCATTTGGAGTGCTCTGAGCCTGCATGAATTAGCATCCTCTCCCCCTTTATGGCTTCTCTAGATACATGATCTCTTAGATCTTCCTTTTGAAATCTGATTTGGCCATCCAAATAATTCACACCCTCTTTAAAAAATGGTTTTAACTTTTGAAGCTTTTCAGATATTTCTTTTTGAGAGGTTGTGATGGCAGTCTTAACAGAAGCAATGGCAGCTTGAAAATTCTTATCAAATTCTTCCCTTTCTTTGGCTCTATCTGCAGGCAGACCTGGAACAATCTTCTTTACCTCCTCAATGATCTCATTATGAGATTCAGTTAAATTATCATTCATTCTTAGCTGGTTTTCCAAAACATAGCTTTGCTTCAAAGCAATGTCATCCACCTTTGTAGTAATAGCCTCCTGTTGTTGAGCTAGATAAACCACAGCATTGCCGCCCTTGTGGAAGCAATCTGTCATTTCCTTTTTATGCATGTTGACTTGAAACTGGATGGACTTTATATCCTGAGCTAAGTCAAACTGAAGTGACTTGCTATTTTCATCAACATACTTTTCCAGTGCCATCCTTTGTTCATCCAATCTTACCTGTAGATCTACCATAAATTTGTTATAATCAAAGGCTGGAGATACTTGTGGAGGTGTTGTTTGTAAAGCCTGCTTATCATTCTTGCTTCTTCTCTTAAAGACAACAAGTTTTCTTTTCTTTGCCATCCTGGCTCCTTCAGTGTCAGTTTCAGATGAAGTATCTAAATGAATTCTTTCTTGAGGAGGATGAATTGTATCTGTCCCAGTGACCTGTTGCTCAGCTTCAACAGCCACTGGCTCCCCCTCAACTTGTGCCTCAACTTCAGCTTCCTGATCAATGTCCATACCTATGGACTTCTCAAGCTCTGGTTCTCCTCCTACTTTATCTATAGTAGTATCAGCATCAGGGAATAACTCCTCCAGAGTAAATTCCTGTTGAGCTGTAACTTCTGCAGCAGTTAAATCTTGAGATAAGTTTAACTGTGCTTCCTCTTGCACTTGTACTTCAGTATTTGTAGTATCTAGAGGATGAGTGGACACTAGCTCCCCCTGAACCTGTGCAGTAACAAAAATATGAGCAATGTCTTTTATAGTAAAATACATTAGCTCCCCCTATACTTGTACCTGATCAGGAGTAGATTCCTTTTGAGCAGGAGTGGAAACTGGCTCCCCCTGCATCTGTGCAGGTGTTGACACTTGCTGGACTATAGTTGAGTCAAGCTATTCTTCAACCTGTGTCCTCAGTGGGTCTTCTTGTAGTTGTTCATTTTCTTGATTTTGAGTAGGGGATTTCACAGGGGTGTCTGGCCTTCTCTCTTCAGGCACATCCTTGGACAGCACCCTATCCCACCTAGAGAACAGTCTCATATCCATCCTTCTCATATGATTGATCTTCGTCCCTGGCAGTTGCTGCATCACTTCAGGGATCACTCCAATGAGATATAAGCTCATGATTCTAGCCATGTTGGGCTTCTTGATTCCTTCTTTGATCTTGTCAAAGAGTACTCCTGACCAATCAGTAGGAATTGTAAAAACAATCCTGGTCATAAGGCTGAACATATAGGCAGAAATCCTATCATGTCCACCTGTCTTGCAGAGGATTACTTTCCCAACAACTTCAGATAAGAATTTCCCTTGCTGATTCATACCCTTCCTGTTGAATGCAGCTCCAATCTTCATACTCGAGTCCAGTCCACACCATTGAAGGGCTTCCCTTATCTTAGAACTAGGAACTTCCTCTTCATTCTCAACTACTTGTAATTGAAAGATTTTTCTTAAATTTCTTGGAGTAATCTTGACCTTAGTTCCTTGAACAATGGACTTAATCTTGAGGTCATCTGAGTGGACTGATGCAGAGATAAAGAACTCGTGCACCTCCTTCTTCCAGATTTTAGTTGGCTCTGAGATTAGAAATTCTAACGCTGACTCGGAGAGGAGGGTGATAACCCCTTGAACATCTGGCGGCGCATCTGCAAAGGCCTGGCGCACCAACTCATACCCTTCATTGACGTTGTCTTCCATCTTTGGCGCCATCGATTTGTCGAGAAAGCTTGAGAGAAGAGAGAAAGATAGACTGTCGACACAGGGTTTTAGTCTCGAAAACCTTGGAAGCGTGTCGACAGATAGAGTTTTTGACCTATTTATACCTTCTGTTGAAAGAAGTTCAAAAGGCGCCAAAAACAAACTAAATGTGTCGACACAGACGGAATGTGTCGACACAAACTTCTATTGTCTCGACATTACTTCAGCTTACTATGTGTCGACACCAATTTGTGGTTATGTCGACACCTTGGATATATAATAGATAGACAGAAATTCTGTGTCGACTCTAAGGATAAGTGTCGACACATATTCTGTAAGTGTCGACACCATTATCCTGGTTGAGTCGACATTACATTTCTGGTTAAGTCGACAATATAACTCTTAAGTGTCGACACATATTCTCTGTGTCGACACAATATTTCTGACTTGTTGACATTATTTCTCTGAGTCGACACATAATTACTGAATGTGTCGACACATTCTTACTTAGCCAATTTCTGTTGGTTCAACACCACTTGTAAGTGTTACTTCAATGTGTCCTTTTTAACACTTGTTTATGTTGTTATTACTTTTACTTACTTACATACCACTTCAATTGCATTGTTAATGTTTTTGTTAATACATTAATCAATGGTTAACATACCTAATTCAATTTTGAATTTATTGAATTTGGTTTCATCTAAAGGCTTAGTAAATACATCTGCTATTTGATAATCTGTTTTTACAAATTCCAATGAGATGTCTCCTTTTTCTACATGTTCTCTAAGAAAATGGTATTTGATTTCTATATGCTTAGTTCTACTATGAGAAACTGGATTATTAGCAATAGAAATAGCACTCTTAGAATCACATAAAAGAGGTGTTCTACTTACCTGAATACCATAATCCTTAAGCTGATGCTACATCCATAATAGCTATGCACAGCAGCTTCCAGCAGCAATATACTCTGACTCAGCTGTGGAAATTGCCACACTGGTCTGCTTCTTACTACTCCATGATATTAGTCTTCCTCCCAGGAATTGACAAGTACCTGTAGTACTTTTCCTGTCCTCTCTACATCCTGCAAAATCTGCATCTGAATAGCCTGTTAGTAGAAAATCTCTATTCCTAGGGTACCAAAGACCTAGATTAGGAGTGCCCTTTAGATATCTCAGAATCCTTTTGACTGCAGTATAATGAGATTCTTTAGGGAAGGCTTGGTACCTAGCACAGACACATCTTGCATACATAATGTCTGGTCTACTAGCAGTAAGATATAGTAGAGACCCAACTATTCCTCTATACAATGACTCATCAACAGGTTTTCCTGCCTCATCTTTGCATATAGGGATACTTGTTCCCATAGGAGTTCTCATGGTGGAGGATGACTCCATACCATATTTCTTAATTAATTCTTTGGTGAACTTAGACTGGGATATGGACAATCCATCATCAGTCTGTCTTACTTGGAGTCCCAAGAAGAACTTAAGTTCTCCCATACTGCTCATCTCAAACTTCCCTTGCATAAGTTTGGCAAACTTTTACAAAGGTTGTTTTCAGTAGATCCAAAGATTATGTCATCAACATAGATCTGAACTAAGATGATCTTACCTTTGGATTCCCTAAGGAATAGAGTTTTGTCTATCTTTCCTCTTGAGAATTTATTCTCAATGAGGAAGGTAGACAGGGTTTCATACCAAGCCCTTGGAGCTTGTTTTAACCCATACAAAGCTTTCCTAAGCTTATACACAGAATCAGGTTTAAGAGGATCTACAAAACCTGATGGCTGCTTTACATATACTTCTTCTTTAAGATTACCATTCAGAAATGCTGACTTCACATCCATCTGGTATACTTTGAAGTCTTGGTAGGCTGCATAGGCAAGGAACAATCTGATTGCCTCCAGCCTTGCTACTGGAGCAAAGGTTTGATCAAAGTCAATCCCTTCTTCCTGCCTGTATCCTTTTGCAACGAACCTTGCTTTATTCTTCACTATTATCTCACTCTCATCTAGCTTGTTCCTATAGATCCACTTAGTGCCAATTATGTTGTGGCCTCTTGGTTTAGGAACAAGCTCCCAGACTTTGCACCTTCTGAATTGATTTAGCTCCTCTTGCATAGCATCAATCCAGTGCTGGTCTTGGATGGCTTCTTCAAACTTCTTAGGTTCTATTTGAGACAAGAAACTTGAATGCAAAACTGTGCTTTGATTTCTGCTTCTAGTTTGCACTCTTTGTCTTGGATCACCAATTATCTGATCAGCAGGATGATCTCTTAGATATCTTATAGCTGGAGGAAGATTCCCTTCAGGTTGAGCATCTCCAGCTTCTTCATTCTGCTGAACCTCTTGGTTTTCATCAGCTTCCATTATCTCTTGTACTCCCCCTGGACAGCAGCCTTCATTTTCCAATGCTCCATCTTCCTTTAAAGCTTCAACAATGGAGAGCTTGTCCATCCTCTTGCTTATACCTGTTGAGTCATTTGATCTACAAGACAACTCACAATTGATTAATCTTGTTTTATCAAATACAACATGCACAGACTCTTCAACAACTTGAGTAGTTAAGTTGAAGACTCTATAGGCCTTACTATTTGTGCTGTACCCAACAAATATCCCATCCTGGGATTTGGCAGCAAACTTAGTCAAATATGACTTGCCATTGTTAAGTATATAGCACTTGCAACCAAAGATCCTAAAATAGGATAGATTTGGTTTTCTGCCTTTCACAATCTCATAGGGAGTCTTTTTGTGGCTTTTGGTGACAGAAGCCCTATTGATGACATGACAAGCAGTGTTAACTGCCTCAGCCCAAAAATATTCTGGGAGAGAGGTGTCACTCAATAGAGTTCTACCAGCTTCAATTAATGTTCTATTCTTTCTTTCAGCAATTCCATTTTGCTGAGGTGTTCTTGGTGAGGAGAACTCTTGGAAAATCCCAAAGTCTTTACACAAGTTTGTTATGCTTTCAGATTGAAACTCAGTACCATGGTCACTTCTGATTTTGACCACTGTACTATTCAGTTCATTCTGAATTTGCTTTACAAAATTAAGTAATACACTTGGGGTTTCAGATTTTTGTCTCAGAAAGAACACCCATGTAAATCTAGAATAGTCATCTACAACCACAAAAGTGTAGACCTTCCTACCTAGACTATGAACTGGCATAGGACCAAAAAGATCCATATGCAAGAGGTATAAGCACCTCACAGAATCCTTGTTTTCAAGGCTTTGAAATGAGGATTTTGTCTGCTTGCCCTTTTGACAAGCTGAGCATACCCCTTCCTTTATACACTTAACTTGAGGCCCATTCCTCACTAGTTCTTTACTAATGAGTTGGCCAATTGTCTTATAGTTTAGATGAGCCAATCTCTTGTGCCACTTAACACAATGGGAAGCATTGTCATCAGCTACAAGACAAATGGGGGAAGCCTTATTTTCACATTCAAAATTAAGGCAATATACATTTCTCTTCCTATACCCAGTCAAAATGATCTCTTGATCCCTTGACCTTTTGATATGACATCCATCCTTACCAAATGAAATGTCATATCCTAGATCACTCAGCTGGCTTATGCTTATTAGATTATGTTTCAAACCTTTTACATAGGCCACTTGGGTGATAGAAATTAGGTTAGAAGAAATGTTACCAAACCCTTTGATGACTCCCTTCTCAGATCCACCAAAGATCACTTTAGGTCCATCTTTGATAGATGAATACTCCTTCAGCAGCCCCTTTGTTCCAGTCATGTACCTGGAACAACCACTATCCAAGTACCATATAGGGGCATGGTTACTTGGATTCACCTCATTAGGACCAGACTGATTCTGGCATATGTCCTCTTCTGATCTTGTCATCAACCCCATGCATTGATGTTCATTGATGGAGTCTAGCAACTGCATAAACTCCTCTTCCTCAGATGCAGCATATAGTCCAATATATGCTTCAGCTTCAGATCCTGATTCTGAAGTTGACTGGTCTGACAGACTCTTATCTTTCTTTGCTACAAAGGATTTCTCCTTCTTGCCTTTGTGATAAGTCTTCTTCTTTTCTGAAGATTCCTTTCTCTTGTCAGGACAATCAGCCACTACATGTCCAGGCTTATTGCAACAATAACAGACAATCTTTGAAGTAGTGGCTCTACTGGGCTTTGATCTGCTCTTCTCATTCCTTGATGACCTTTTCTTCTTATAATAGTCATCAACTTGCTGTGATGGGGAAGGCCTAGACTTCCACTGCTTCTTCTTCAAGAACCTCTGGAATTGTCTTGTGAATGCAGCAAAATCTGCATCTGAATCACAGCTTTCAGAATCCTTGTTTGAACTTTCAGAACTATCTTCTGTAACTTCCTTAGGAGGAGATGGTGATATCCTCCTATTCTTTCTAGTGGCTTCAGCATTGAATGCCACAGTCATTTCTCTAAGCTCTCCTCTTGAGTTTCTTTCCTCCTCCTTCCTCACCATTAGTTGCATTTCATAGGATAGCAACTTTCCAAACAGGGTTGGAGGAGATATCTCTGCCAATTTAGCCACTTCTCTTATGGCACAGATCTTTGTATCCCAATCCTTTGATAAGGATCTTAAGAATTTATCATTCAGTTCATATGTACTGAAGACTCTTCCATAGGATATTAGCTCATTCACAATCCTATAGAATTTCTTATAGCACTCAGTTATGCTATCAGATTTTCCTTGTCTAAAGCTTTCATACTCCGGATTTAGCATAGACTTCATGTCCAGCCTTACTTCTTCAGATCCCTCCATGTAGACAATCAATGTGTCCCACATCTCCTTGGAGGTCTTGCAGTGAATCAGATTCTGAAATGTTGAATCATCTATGGCACTAACAATGATGTTATGTGCCCTTTTGTCCATGGTTGCCAAGATGATTTCATCCTTGGTCATTTCTGAATAACTCTTTGGAGTTTGGATATTTGCATCAAGAACTGATACCTTCATTGGAATGAAGGGGCCTTCCTGTACTGTGATGTAAATTCTTGGGTCAGATGCTTCCATAAACAGTCTGACTCTTTCTTTCCAGATACCAAAGATTTCCTTCCTGCATATGGGTAATTTCATAGACCCTAGCTCCTTATGATTCTCTCCAGAACCCATCTTCTTGAATCTTGAATCTGCCTTTCAGATATACCTCAGACTGTTAAGTCCTTTTTGAGGAACCTCCCTCTGATACCACTTGATAGTTTAACTTTCAAGACAACCTAAACACCTAGAGGGGGGGTGAATAGGTTCTACTTGTTTATAAAAACTTTTAGGCAGAATTCAACTTAATGGCTAACACAATAATCACAGCAATCACAGAAAATAAAACATCACAGATTGCACAATGTTTTATAGTGGTTCCCCAAGGTCTGGGTACATCCACTTTCCCCCCTTCACCTATCTAGCAGTATGCTAGATTCGGCCAAACTTCCACTAATCTCAGATCAACAGATCCTACAACTCAGAACCCAACTGGTTCCTACAACTCAGGCACAACAGCCCTACCTCAGCCTTGCCCCAAGGCCTACAACTCAGAGAAGAACCTTCTCCTACACTCAGGCACACAGCCCTACCACTCAGAGTACAACACTCCTACACTCAGCCTTTATAACATAGGCTTACAACTCAGATCTGTGTAAACAGATCCTACAGAAATATAGAAAAGTTTATCTAACTGTCTTGCCTAAATTGAGAGAGAAAAGGCCAAGACAATTCTTGATCAGCTGATGAAATCAACTGTATCTGAGCTTTCTTCAAAGCTTCTTGAATAAGAACTTAGCTGAGTTGATTTCCAAACAGCTTCTTGAGAATCCACTGGTGGTTTCTTTCTTCTTCTTCAAATTCTGGCTTGATCTCTCTCTATCCAGCACTTTGAATGATTCTTCTGAATTCTGATTAGAACTCTTCTTTGATCTATCCTTAGATAGTCTTCTTAGATCTTCCGGAGAAGATCTTCTTAAGTGCCTAGCACTTTCTTGAAATGAATTGGATCGTAATCCTTCTCACTTTTTGATTCTCAACAATGTTTTCCAAAAGTTTTTTTTTTCTCCTTCTGAATCTGTCTATTTATAGACTTTCTTCATGGTAACCGGCTGATCCGGTTTCTAACCGTTTTCTGACAAGTCTGACAGCTTCAGTTAACCGGTGGCAACCCACAGCTGTCAAGTCTTCAAACAAGTCCTGTGCCTTAGTCTTGAACCACAAGTTGTCGAGACAGTCTGTCAGAAAGTGTCGAGACCATCTGTCTATCTGTGTCGACACAATTGACTTTGGTGTCAACACAGTCTTCAGTGATGTCGACTAAGTTGCCTTTGAGTCGACACAGCTTCTTCTGAAAATAACTTGGTCTTGACTCTTCAGTGTGTCGACACAAGTCCTGTGTGTCGACACAATTGTTTGTAGAATCATAACTTAGTAAATGTCGACTTAGCCTTCAGGTGTCGACACAGTCTTCTTTTAACTCTGTTGTAATGTGTCGACTTAATCACAATGTGTCGACACATTCTGCTGGTGTAGACAAACTTGAGGTCGACTATATTCTTCTGAGTCGACACATCCTGCTGGTGTCGACAAACCTGAGGTCGACTATATTCTTCTGTGTCGACACATTTTCCCAATGTTGAGGTCGACGCTTTTCTTCTGTGTCGACACATTTTCCCAGTGTTGTGTCGACTCTTTTCTTCTGTGTCGACACATTTTCCCAGTGTTGTGTCGACTTACTTCTTCTGTGTCGACACTTTTTCCCAGTGTAGTTGTAGACTAACTGCTATGTGTCGACACACTTCCTCTATGTCGACATTGCTTCCCAGTGTTGTGTCGACTAATTTCTTCTATGTGTCGACACATCCTTCTCTGTGTCGACACTTGGACTTAGAATTTTTCTGCATACTTTATCAATTCTTCACCTGCACATGTCAACTCAAAAACAACATCAAATACACCTTGATGTATATCATTGAGCTAGGTTGGGCTTCTTCAAATCAGGTACACATTTTCCAATGTACCCAACACCAACATGGTCACCCTCAACTCAAATCAACAAACCTTGCTGGCCGATTTCACTCAGAATGTGAAGCATATAGATGAGTCACTGCACTCTTATGCAAACTCAATAGTGCTAGAAGCCAAAAAGGGGGAGAAGGAATATGTAGCTAAGATGGCGGGGCTAGAGAAAATTATAGTCGACAACTTCAAAAAATCAAATGAATATGTATTTAACAGTTGTCATTGGCTCGTTCAACAAGTGAAAGTTTACCTAGTGTCAACTAGCTTCACCTATGGGGGGGATAGGTGATTTGCAGTCTTTTGAGGAATTAAAAATTGACCTGCACAAACAACAAGCACAGCAAAGAAAAGCACACAAGAAATTATAGTGGTTCCCCGATTTGGGTACGTCCACTCTCCCCCTTCGACCTATCTCCCAACAAGGGACTACTCGGTCACTTCACCAACAAGATTGAAATCCAATCCTCTCACTATGGAAGAAACCCTTCCACCCAAAGGAGTCGCTACTCCTCCACCACGGGTTGCACCCAACCATTACAACGAGGAATCAAAGTTCCTTTACAACAAAGTTAAAATAGAATGTACAAGAAATACAAACTATGTTTGGAGAGCTCGATGTCCCTCTTCGTTTAATGAAGCTTTCTTGATGACGACGAAGAGTCCACAATTGGAGCACTCTCTTGGAGTGGATCTTCCCAAGATCGGCGGCGACAAGTGAATGCGGCGGCGATGCTTTGTAGGTCCAAACTTCTTGACGAGGCAAGCAAGGTCTACCAACGATCTTACTCGGATCAATCGTCTCAACCGATTCGGAGGGAAGAAATATTCTCATTCAACAAATCAAGAGACAAAGGATCTCAAGATAGAAATGTGAGACGCTAAGCTTAGCCTCAGTCCTATCACCGGACGATCAAAGATGACCTCTAAGATCAGCGGCGGCGACTATCTTGCGAGCGGCGACGGCTTGCGAGCGGCGATGGCGATGGGAGGAAGTCTGCGATCGGCTAGGTCATGCTCGGCGGCCGTGTTCCTTTCTCGTTTTCTTCGCTACCTTGTTAGTTCAAAATTTGTGGGTATTTATACTGTAGAACAACCCAAAAAGACCGTTGTGGGCCCCACAAGGAGAAACCCTTAGCTCAGTCCAAATAGCGCCTGATATCTTGGTTCAGTCCAGCAAGCAGGTAGAAATCTCCTAAGGCAAATTCGGCGGGAATCATTGGTGATTCTCGACGAATCGGCGAATCACTTATGATTCCCGTCGAATTATCCTTGGTGGAATTTTAGCTGAAAAGCTTGCCATCCAGAGTGAATCGGCGAGAATCAAAACCATTCTCGACGAATCGGCGAGAATGCAGAGTCATTCTTGATGTAGGCTTGGGATATTCGCGTCACCGTGACGAACGTACCTAAATACGGCGCTCTCTAAGTTTCTAATTATCCCAATCATTCATAAAACGCAGCGACGTTTATCACCGGATAATCACTTAATTAAAAATTATAGAGGGTTCGCAAAACCCTTCAAGCTAATATCGAGGCTATAGGCCAAGGTCCTCTCAAGCGAAATGAACCCACACGGTTCGGTCGAGCATTCGTTGTACCAAAAGAGACACCACCGAAAATAAGATCCGGATAACGGGTGGTTCTCTCCAAACGAAATAAAACGAGGGCCGCCACGCCTCATAAAATCAAACGGAAAATAAAACTAGAAACAATAACAATAACTAAATATATATTAACCACAAAATTCTAACCAATCACAAATCACGCGTTACGTTAAATGCCCCAAGAAAATATCTAAGAGAGAAACACGAGAGTGGAGACGTTCGTTATCCCAACCGGAATGGATGATTCCGATTTAACTCTCTTTGGATCGTTCCGTCCCGGATCCACCGAAGGCGTGCCGATTGGAGGGAAACACCAAGTTCTTCGTTGGTTTCACGTCGTCATTGAAGATCCACAAGTTTCACCTCATGCCTTGGCCGAAAAATCTTCTTCACAATAGATATGGGGCTGTTTTGGGTATCTCACAAAGGGGTTGATTTCTTTGGTGAGGGAAATGATGGAGGCCGATTTGATGGAAAGAGGGGGTCGGTTTTTCTGGGATGGAGAAGAGTGATCGAATTGGGGGTGGAGAAGGAGGTTGGTCGGGTTTGGAGATGGAGGTGGAGAGGCGGCTAGGTGTAACTCTTGAAGAGAGAAGGGAGATAGAGGGAAGGGAGGAGGAGAGGAGGTGGCCGAAGCCTTGGAAGGGGAGGAGGAAGGCCGGCGGCCAAAGAGGGAAGGAGAAGGGAAGGGGGCGGCCAAGAGGAAGAGGGAAGAGGGGAAAGTAATTCCAAATCTGAAATTAGGTTTTAAAACTTTCATTCATTCTACCAAAATCCAACACAACTTAGCCTTTTATAGGCTTTACAAAGACATGGGCTAAATGCACCCCAAGAGTGGCTAAACAAAGGCTAAAATGAAATAAAAGATAATTAATACTTTGGCTAAACATAGGCCAATTAAAAACATAATTATAAAATCTGAAATAATAATTTAAATGAGGCGGCGATGGCGGTGGATGTCGCGGCAAAGTTCCAACATTAAAATGACACGGCGATGGCGGTTGATGTCGCGGCAAAGTTTCAACATTAAAATGATGCGGCGATGGCGGTGGATGTTGCGGCAAAGTTTCAACATTAAGACTTGCGGCACGGTCATAAAGATCTTCAGGCTCCATATGGAGACGAACAACGGCACCAACAAGTAAATCATCATCTCAAGGCGGCGAGGGAACATCAAGTATGAGCCGGCACCAACATCAACCGGGTCACCATAGTCATCCGGAAGGGGATCTTCTGCAGCAATATGATGCGGATCTATGACATGTACCGGGTCACCATCATCGTCCAGAGGGGGACGCTCCAAATCAACAAGCCAGGGGATGACGGCGCCATCAATCCTCCCCCTCTCAAAAATACTCATCACTGATGAGTAGTACCGTGTATGATCGTCGAGGAAGAGGAACCTGCAAGGCAAAAAGTGGTCTTGGGGGACCTCAAAGACGCATTAGCCAAATAAGAACAAGGAATTTCCACAACATCAATCCACATACCTCTGATGGAGACCGGGGACGAAAACGATCTAGAAGAACTAACACCACCCACCTCAAGAGAAAGCATAGTGGAAAATGTAAATGGAGAGATAGACTTTTCAAGGGGCATATAAACAGGACGCGTAAAGTATGAAAAGTCGAAACTAGGAGCGATGCCCCAATCAGTGGAAAATTCTACCAGAAATGTCATGCTACTAAGTTTCCATAAGATTCGCAAATAATAGACTTGCCGATTCGTAAATATTTCTAAGGTGCCCGGAGGAATCCGTTCAGGGGTGAGACAAGCCAAAACCAAATCACTTATATAACTGTGGGATACTCTCTGATACAAACAAACAATCTTAGAGCTGTGTGGGGAGAACCCATGTGCAATGTGACTTGCTTCAACAGTGGAAAGTAACGGGACCAAGTCAGGTGGCACAGGTGCTATAAAAACAGTGGTGAATTCAACGCAATACAACGTCATAGTTTTAGATTTAGACTTAAATTTAAATTTTAAAACGACATGAAGAAAAGCTAACGGAAAATACTCATCACCACATATAGGATTGGACGTTTTCAGAAATGATCGGAAGTGCGAGCGACACAACTCAAAGTACCCAACTTCCATCACGGATGTGTGCGTAATAGGGTCAACAAAAGGTGGGGGGTAAATGCGTGCAACCGGATGTGGTATATAAGTATGTCTAGAAAGCACCACGCCCGGGTCTATACCACTAACGTCATCCACATGAGTATCTCCTTCGCTAGAAAATTCTTCCCACTCACTAGATACTACATCCAACTTAGTATCAATAACAGTCTCAGAAATAGATTCAATTGAACCCGACAAATTTTCTAATTCAATTTGAACTTCAGTAAATGGTAATAACATCAAAGAATTATTTCTCGTTTTCTTAACGCTAGAGTCATCCAATAATATCACTCCTTCGTTAGCCAAAGCTTCCCACGACGTAGGCACGTCATCAAAATCAGGAGAGTGAATCGAATCCTGGGACAAATCAAACTTAGCTGGAGCCTCAAACAAGGGCGATAACATCAACGAACTATCTTCCAGAACCTCATCAAATAGATCATCCCACGATAAACAGTCATCCATAGAGGGCTCTTCCAGCACCGTCGAAATATCTACCAATTCAGTTGAAATGTCTTCCAACACAGATCCAACCGAAGATTTTCTGATATTCAAGGGAGACGCCTCAAAACATCGTCAAAGGGAAGCGGTGATGATTCCTCAGAGGATAAATCCTCATCCAGGTCACTAGGGTAACCAATCTCCTCATCGTCACTCAAATCTTCAGCATATTTAGCCTCATTGAGCACTATCGTATGTGAAGGAATACTCTCACCTAGCTGGTCATCTTCAGAATCCACAGTTAGTATATCAACATCAGCATCTTCAGGATTAATAGATACCACATCTACATCAGCATCCTCATGGGTATCAGTCACTATATCAGGGGGCTTAGACATCAAGGCTAAAGGAGGCATAACCCTAGTAGTAACATTTTTTGATTCCATAACATAGGGTATAGACTGCGTATTTTCCCTAGGAGTGGAATTAGGCACACTAGGTGTAATCCTATCGTTGTGGGGAAAAGAATCAACCTGAGGCATAGGGTAACTCCTATGAATAGCTACGGGTCTTGCTCCACAACGATACTCACTCACAGGCTTGGGATCAGCAGTGCGGAGGTAGGCGGGATCAAATTGATCTGAGAGGAGGCTACGCATGTGCGACCAAGCATAACGATAGCTACCAACACGACGCTCTTCGTTTAACCAAAATAATCGGGCTCGACAATCTAATCGCTCTCGGGCAAAGTTAACCTTATCGCAGTCATCCCAAAAATGACAATTAAAATAAAGTTCTATACCCTTAAGCCAATCCCTAAAAATTTTAGGACACCCTAAACTGTCATACATGGGGGTCCTACTAAACGTGGGAGGATAAGTGTGAGAATGAGTAGCATGTACGTCATAAGCCATCTTAGCGCGAACCGGGGCGAAAAATTCACCCGGACTTAGTGCATGTGCAAGGAAAAGGGTACCAGGACAACTTAACTCTAACGAAGATGGAATTGTTCCCGCTTAATCACTAGGGTCTTAAATATGATAAAATAGGGTTTTTACTGGAAAAATATGAGGATCATTAAAAAATTTTGCTAGATTTTTTTTCTGAGAAAATAAAAATCTAGGCTGCTATTGGCACACCAAATACTAAATTTCAAATTTATTAATAAAAATAAATACTTAATGAAAAATAAAAAAAAATTTTGATTTTCTTACTAATAATTAGATGGATAAATTCCAGAAATTTTAAATTTTAAATTTTAAGAAAATTAAAATTTTCTTAAGGTCGCTATTTGCAGACCAATAGTTAAAAATTTGATTTTTCATGAATGATATTGCGACGTGTGAGTGCGTGTTAACGTGCTACAAGAAGGGGGAGGGGTGCCAATTAAGAAATTGACGTGAACCTCCCTCTGATACCAAATTGATGTAGGCTTGGGATATTCGCGTCACAGTGACGAACGTACCTAAATACGGCGCTCTCTAAGTTTCTAATTATCCCAATCATTCATAAAACGCAGCGACGTTTATCACCGGATAATCACTTAATTAAAAATTATAGAGGGTTCGCAAAACCCCTCAAGATAATACCGAGGCTATAGGCCAAGGTCCTCTCAAGCGAAATGAACCCACACGGTTCGGTCGAGCGTTCGTTGTACCAAAAGAGGCACCACCGAAAATAAGATCCGGATAACGGGTGGTTCTCTCCCAACGAAATAAAACGAGGGACGCCACGCCTCACAAAATCAAACGGAAAATAAAACTAGAAACAATAACAATAACTAAATAGATATTAACCACGAAATTCTAACCAATCACAAATCACGCGTTACGTTAAATGCCCCAAGAAAATATCTAAGAGAGAAACACGAGAGTGGAGACGTTCGTTACCCCAACCGGAATGGATGATTCCGATTTAAATCTTTTTGGATCGTTCCGTCCCGGATCCACCGAAGGCGTGCCGATTGGAGGGAAACACCAAGTTATTCGTTGGTTTCACGTCGTCGTTGAAGATCCACAAGTTTCACCTCATGCCTTGGCCGAAAAATCTTCTTCACAATAGATATGGGCGTTGTTTTGGGTATCTCACAAAGGGGTTGATTTCTTTGGTGAGGGAAATGATGGAGGCCGATTTGATGGAAAGAGGGGGGTCGGTTTTTCTGGGATGGAGAAGAGTGACCGAATTGGGGGTGGAGAAGGAGGTTGGTCAGGTTTGGAGATGGAGGTGGAGAGGCGGCTAGGTGTAACTCTTGAAGAGAGAAGGGAGATAGAGGGAAGGGAGGAGGAGAGGAGGTGGCCGAAGCCTTGGAAGGGGAGGAGGAAGGCCGGCGGCCAAAGAGGGAAGGAGAAGGGAAGGGGGCGGCCAAGAGGAAGAGGGAAGAGGGGAAAGTAATTCCAAATCTGAAATTAGGTTTTAAAATTTTCATTCATTCTACCAAAATCCAACACAACTTAGCCTTTTATAGGCTTTACAAAGACATGGGCTAAATGCACCCCAAGAGTGGCTAAACAAAGGCCAAAATGAAATAAAAGATAATTAATACTTTGGCTAAACATAGGCCAATTAAAAACATAATTATAAAATCTGAAATAATAATTTAAATGACGTGGCGATGGCGGTGGATGTCGCGGCAAAGTTCCAACATTAAAATGACGCGGAGATGGCGGTGGATGTCGCGGCAAAGTTTCAACATTAAAATGACGCGGCGATGGCAGTGGATGTCGCGGCAAAGTTTCAACATTAAGACTTGCGGCACGGTCATAAAGATCTTTAGGCTCCATATGGCGACGAACAACGGCACCAACAAGTAAATCATCATCTCAAGGCGGCGAGGGAACATCAAGTGTGATCCGGCACCAACATCAACCGGGTCACCATAGTCATCCGGAAGGGGATCTTCTGCAGCAATATGACGCGGATCTATGACATATACCGGGTCACCATCATCGTACAGAGGGGGATGCTCCAAATCAACAAGCCGGGGGATGACGGCGCCATCAATTCTCGACGATTTGGCGAGAATCACTTATTGATTCTCGACGATTCTGACTTAGCAGAATTCTTGAAGGCATTGATTCAGCCGGATGTAGTCGGCGGGAATCGGCGAGTGATTCTCGACGATTCGGCGAGAATCACTAGTGATTCCCGTCAAATCGGCGAGAATCACTTAGTTATTCCCGTCGAATTTAACTTAGACGAATCTTCGTCTTTCTTCTCATGAGTTGGTCTTTGACCCATTCTTGCTCTTCTTCTGCTCTTGATCTATCTCAGCCATGTACTTGAAAATAAGTACACTCCAATAGAGAGAGTACACGTAAGCCAACACACTGATCTGCTTAACGAGGGATTATGTTGCATAGACTCGTGTATATTGACCCATTGCACCCTGACATTGGTGTGTACTTAGCGTGGAATAACTGCAAGCACAACTTGAAGACATATCATCAAATACAATGTGAATTCATCTTAGCTTTATAGGAGGCTTCTTCAAATCCAGGTAATTGTGAATACAATACCCAACAATCTCCTCCTATTTGAAGAAGCCAAAATCCTACTAGCTAAGATGAATTTCATCAACCAGAGTAATATACATAACAAATTAAGAGAGACAAGACACAGAATGTTAAAAGTATACAGAACAATACTTGAGTCAACAAGAGATCATATATATATATATATATATATATATATATATATATATATATATATATATATATATATATCTATACCATATTATAAAGAAATATGAAGGTCTGCAAATAGCATGAGTTTGAAATTAGAGAATAATTACGCAGCCGTCGGATTTCAGATCTTTGATCTTGAACGTTGGATCAAACTCACCCTCTCTCCAAGCTTTTTTCTAGACCTCCTAAACCTACTCTAGGAGTAGGTCCTAAACCTAGGTGAATTAATTTTAAAATTAAATTACCAAAACGGATCTCCGGACCCGAAAACCTGGAAAAGTCTGCCAGCCCGCAAGCCCGCAAACAAGCCCACATTGTATCAAGCATTATAATGCGGAACGGGCCAGCCTGACAAGCACGCAAGCCCACAAGCCCATATTGTTTAAAGCAATAATGCAGAATTCTCTTTATATACCCGAATAATAAATTTTGATGGGCGGTGTGGGACTAAAACAGGCGGGTGCACTGTTCACCCGCCTGTTTTAATATTATTATAATTTTTTTATTATATTTTTATATATTATTTTAAATATATATGTTTTGTTATAGAGCAGGCGGGTGAACAGTGCACCCGCGGACTGTTCACCCGCCTGCTTTATATATTTATAAAATTTATTAAATTTTTTATTTAAATGTTTTATTATATTTAATGTTTTATTTAAAAATATATGTTTTATTTTTAACTTAATTATTCTAAATATTTAATATCACTTTTATTTTAAAATTAATTATAAAAAACAGACGGTTGCGTACTGTGGCGAAGCCCGCTGGCCGGTACTGTGGCGCGTAGCTATCGGGGAATGTCGGGCGAAGCCCGACGGGGGCGGGCGAAGCCCGACGGGGGCGGGCGAAGCCCGACGGGGGCGGGCGAAGCCCGACGGGGGCGGGCGAAGCCCGACGGGGGCGGGCGAAGCCCGACGTCGCCGGGCGAAGCCCGACGTCGCCAACTGGGTACTGTGGCGCGTAGCCATCGGGCCGGAGGCCCGTGCCTGTCATTCTTATAGAAGTATGAAGAGATAAACATGCATGAAGAAAATGACAAGCCAAAATCCTAAGGCTATTTCTCCTTAGCTAGATCATCCTTCAGTTGTCTAGCCAAGTACTTCTTGCTTTGTCTCTCAAAATATTCCTTGGGCTTCGGATAGTATTTGGGGGGAGGATCTTTATGTTCCACTTTGTTAGTCTGGAAAATATATTTTCGTTTAGCTTCATATTCTTTGTGCAGCTCCCACTCATATTGATTATATACATCATTTCGATTAATTTCCCCCCGCTGTTATAGCATAAAGGTGTCCAATATAATGCTCCTCGAGATAGGACTCCATCTTTCATTTCGCACTTCACTCTCCTTCAATCTTACTTTCTTCTCAGTTGGAGTCTCTTTGGACGTCCCTTCTTGGAGTTTTCTTTTTCCTTTTGTTATGGCTTCCTAGTCAAACATGGCCCTAAGAGTAGCTTTGGCAGTAGCCCTGGCAGCCTTCTTAGCATCAGCTTCACTAAGAGGAACCTCCTCAACATTTGCACCCTCATTAGCAGCAATGGTAACCTCATCAGGAGAAGGAACTGGAATTGGGATTTGTATACCTGATGCTTGTTGCACTAGCCAGTGGTAGCTATAAAAAACATACTTATTTGACAGTTTGAAGTTGTCGACCATAATCTGTTCCAGCCCTGCCATCTTAGCTGTATATGCATTCTCCCCATTTTTGGCTTCGAGGGCAATGGAGTTTGCATAAGAATGCAGTGACTTATCTATATGCTTTGCAGTCTGAGTGAAATCAGTTAGAAGGGAAGTCTGATTTGCGTTGAGAGTTACCATGTTGGCATTCGAATAGCTTGATGTTGTCGGCCACAACATGTGCATTCTGGTTCACCACCGCTAGATCATCTGTGTTCTTCTGGAGTCCTTGCATTAGAAGATTTACTACAGTGCCGGCCTCTGCATACTTGGCATCAAACTTCTGTTCCATCAGATCCAGTTTATGATTTATTGCACCCAACATTCTTAAGCATTAGCTCCTCGGATTGTTTAATTTGTTTTAGCACTTTGTTGTGTGATTGTTCAAAAGAAGTTTTCAGTTCATCCACTATACCTTGAATGTTATTCACGGTGTGATTTGCCAGGTTAGGTCTTAGTGGATAACCCTGAGGCCTGTCTTGGTCGTGCTCATCTGCAGATTCACTGGGAGAGCTTGACACGTGCACAGTATCCAATGGGGGGATAGGGGCAGCCTCTATAATTTTCTCAGGAATGCTTATCAACCTCTGCTGAGAGGACTTCCCCTCCATTGCTACACCAGATGTCTCAGGAACTTCCAAAGGAGCCTCGTTCCTTAGAGGGGACTTCAACATCACCCCGTAGCTCCACCATCTCCCTCATGGTCGTTTCATTCTCAACTACTTCATCATTCACCTCATCAGCTGCCTCATCTTCCATATCATCACTGTCAACTGCAGCATTGTCCATGTCCTCCTCGTCCTCCTCCTCTTCAACCTGATCAGTGGCGAGGGTATCAACGGCATCTTTTGCAATCAGAGAGATGTCTGTCCTGAGTGTATCAGTAGAAGCAGGTAGCGAGTCCCCCTCAGTTCCTGCATGCAGCAAGTCAGGAACGTCACTGGGTTTATCCAAGGGATTTCTGTCATCTGGAGCTCTATTACCTTCATCCTCATGGGCTTCAGCCAAGGGTTTATCATGGGCTTCAGCCACACCTGCTTGACCAATCTTTCTTTCCCATCTATCAAATACACTGGAGTCCATTTTCTTCAAGTAATGGAGAGGAACTCCCTTACTCATGTCAAACCTGTCTCCATCCAGCTGATTGAGGTACAGGCTGATGATCCTTCCAAAATTAGGGGTTCGTAGTGTATCTTTAATCTTCTCAAACAGCATGGCCCCCCAGTTGTATCTTTTTCGACACACTATAGTGACCAAGATTTTGAACATATCACCAGAGATATGATCATGAGAGCCCGGTTTGCATATCAGGGCTTTCCCAATGATATCAGATAGAAGCTTCCCTTCCTCATTCATTTCCTTGTGCTTGATAGACTTAGTCCCTCGAGCAAGTCCAACAGAATAGGAGAGTCCTGGCACGATCATCTTCCTCCAGGTAGTCCTCTTGGTCAAAACTGGTGAGCTGCAAATGTCGTGACCATTTTCCAGCAGACATCTTGATCCGTAGACTGGCAATCTTACTCTTAATCACTGTATCTTCATGTCATAGCTTTGTCGTTGCAAAGAATTCAAGCACTTCTTTTTCCAGAATCTTGCACGGATGCTCCAGGATGAAGGAAAGCCCGGCTTCTTCAAGCATTAGGATAATATTTCTGAACTCATCGGAGGCATGAGAGAAGCCCGTCCTAACCAGTTCACTCCCGGTGAGGAGCCCTACTATGGATTCTAGGAGCCATTGCAAACCTAAACAGGAAATGTTCAAGTGACTAAACCCTATCAAAAATTCTAGTTTAGGAGAGCTACACTAGACGAGATACTTCAAGGATGAAGGGACGTTACCCTAGCGCCGAGTAGAGAGAGTGGCTTGCGGAGGGACGTTGGCGACTGGAATGAGCGTCGTCGGGAGAGGGAAACCTGACAGGGAGACGACAGAAGCACAGCACGATCCTTGCGTCCTGAGGATGTTGTCGACGGGAGAACGGAGGAGTGACAGAGAGCACCAGGCGACTGGGCAAGGGAGCAGCTTCCGCACGACCAACGGATTCGGTGAGATTTCTTGGGGAGTCGGCGGGACGCTCGCGAGATTAGGTAATGTGAAGAGTCAAAAGGGGTTTTATGCTATTTATATCCACCGACGGTTAGCCGCTATTTCACTGTACGGGGTAGTTTATACTGTTCGGTGTGATTTGGAATCTTAGCCCCCTTTTGCATTTCTTGGTCACAAAACCTAGGTCGAGTTGAATGGTATATTAACCCTAGAAATAATTGTTGAGTAATTCTAGGTGATTCAAAAGTGTAGAGTTTTCGTTATAGCCCCTTGCACACACTCCTTGAATTTCAACTGGACTGATTGACACCCATTGAAATACATCATCAATTATATATGTAAATACAAGGAATTCTTCCGATTTTAACTAAGGATAATTTAACTGTTGCGTCCTTTCACCAGGTGTGTGAACATATATGTGCATATATATATAAACATTTACTTTTAGAAGAGGAATCGACATATTCGTGTGGATATATATATAAGCATCTATATAATGCGACTCAAGTATTGAAACTGAACGCGTGTACCTGGGATCATTAAATTGATCATTCAGATCTTCTATTTGAGGTACACCAGGTGTCCAATTGGAGTAGGCCATTGTAGTTAGCACTAACTCTTATCCCATATACTTGTTCCATGTCATTCTTGGAACATCTCATGTCTAGTTCCCATCATATTTACGGGAACCTAGACTATCCTGTAATAAAAAATTATCGTACCTTAGGAACCCAATATGTATTGGGTCCTAGGTTCTTGTCAGCATAAAATATCGAATGCTTTCCTACAGGAATCCTGTCAGGAAGGCTAACTCTGCCCAGAGGAAGTGGACATACCCTTGCCCTTGGCACAGAGGGATTGTGCCAACAATCTATGGAAAAATGACCCACCTTCCCACAGCACCAACAATCATGAATGTTGTATCGCCGTTTTTGACCTGATCAACTGACTGAGGTAGTCATGATCTTAGGTCTAAACAGAATAGAGCAGGTTCTGCTCACAAATTTGCCCTTTCCATTGAGACACGAGGGAGGGAGGATAGAGAGCATGTGGTGAGTGTCATGAGGCCTGGGAGGTGGTGCCTTCCTTTCAGTCAACACACACCCGGGGGCCCCATGGGTACTTACTACATGTTTCCCAATCCCCTTTTTCTGTGTCCTAGGGTGGTGAGAGTTACTGTGAGAGCTAGTTCCTGCAATCTCATGAAGTGTTGAGGCTGAGGCAGAGAATACAAAAGGTTCATGATGAGCCAAATGTATTTTCTCATGGGTAGCCATAACAGCACTTGCACTAAGGGTACTTCCACAAGAGGGTTAATCATCCTTGCAGTGACCATAGTTGTTCTTATGGTCATACCTAAAGGCATGATGTGTGCCCTTCCTACTCGGTGTGGGGGGTCTGAAAACAGTTTCCTCATTTCTCCACGATTTTATAATTCGTGAGATCCACCCGTTTTCTCCTTTTCTCTTAATAGCATCTATCTTGGAGAAATTAGATACTATTCTCTTCTCGGTCTCTAGACGAACCTCTAGATCCGAGATCTTTGAGTCCTTCACCTTGATGGATTCCAATTGGAGATCCATCATGGTCTTCAACTAAGCAATCTCCTTAGCTTGTTCCTCAACAAGTAAGTTGCTCTTCTGAAGGGCACTCTCAAGGGAATCAAGATTTTCAATCCTTTGATTGATGTTATCCATCTCCCTTGCATCACAAGATGTACAACCCTCTGAACTATTCTTGTCTTCAGGAAATTCAAGGGGAGAGGAGAATGATGAAGAAGTTACCTGATCCTGACTTTGAAGTTCAGGGTTAGCGTTAGAATCAGTCGAGACAGATGTGTCAGCTTTATCAGAACTGCTTTCCTCAAACTCTTCTTCTGTCTCAGATATAGACACAGGAGCCCTGATACTGAGAGATTGGTCTTGACCTTTATCTTCAGAATTGAGGATTCCCACGTATGCTTCATCATCCTGCTGGCATCCAGTCCCTGCTGTCTCTGATCCCATCATGAGATCTGAGATAGTTTGCCACAAAGACTTTGCAGTCCTACACTTGTCCAGTCTTGAACGAGACGATCCATACCAGCTGTTAGTGATGATCTGATGAATCAGCTTGTCCAAGTTGAAGAGTGAGAGCTCAGTCTCAGACATCTCTTCGAAACTCTTAGGGATTTGGAGATCTTTTCCTGAGCTGGAAGCCTTTATGGGAATGAAGGGACCCTCTTCCAAAATGAGTGACGCACAAGGGTCAATGGCCTCCAGATGAAACAGAACTCCCATCTTCCAGACGGGATAATACTCCTTTGTGCAGGCAGGGAGTCTTCAGAGGAGAGACATCAGAATATAGCTCCATGCTTGAGTCTGGTTTTCTTCTTGACACTAGAGGCAGGATCTTACTCAAGGTGTTAACCTAGTTGACGAGTAACCTCCCTCTGATACCACTTGAAAGTTTATCTAGTGTCAACTAGCTTCACCTATGGGGGGATAGGTGATTTGCAGTCTTTTACGGAATTAAAAATTGACCTGCACAAACAACAAGCACAGCACAGAAAAGCACACCAGAAATTATAGTGGTTCCCCGATTTGGGTACGTCCACTCTCCCCCTTCGACCTATCTCCCGACAAGGGACGACTCGGTCACTTCACCAACAGGATTGAAATATAATCCTATCACTATGGAAGAAACCCTTCCACCCGAAGGAGTCGCATTACTCCTCCACCACGGGTTGCACCCAACCCTTACAACGAGGAATCAAAGTTCCTTTACAACAAAGTTAAAATAGAATGTACAAGAAATACAAACTACGTTTGGAGAGATCGATGTCCCTCTTCGTTCAATGAAGCTTTCTTTATGACGACGAAGAGTCCACGATTGGAGCACTCTCTTAGAGTGGATCTTCCCGAGATCGGCGGCGGAAAGTGAATGCAGCGGCGGTGATGCTTTGTAGGTCCAAACTTCTTGACGAGGCAAGAAAGGTCTACCAATGATCTTACTCGGATCAATCGTCTCAATCGATTCGGAGGGAAGAAATATTCCCTGTTCAACAAATCAAGAGACAAAGGATCTCAAGATAGAAATGTGAGACGCTAAGCTTAGCCTCGGTCCTATCACCGGACGATCAAAGATGACCTCTAAGATCAGCGGCGGCGACTATCTTGCGAGCGGCAACGGCTTGCGAGCGGCGACGGCGACGGGAGGAAGTCTGCGATCGGCTAGGTCACGCTCGGGGCTGTGTTCCTTTCTCGTTTTATTCGCTACCTTGTTAGTTAAAAATTCGTGGGTATTTATACTGTAGAACAACCCAAAAAGACCGTTGTGGGCCCCACAAGGAGAAACCCTAAGCTCGGTCCAAACAGTGCCTGATATCTTGGTTCAGTCCAGCGAGCAGGTAGAAATCGCCTAAGGAAAATTCGGCGGGAATCATTGGTGATTCTCGACGAATCGGCGAGAATCACTTATGATTCCCGTCGAATTATCCTTGGTAGAATTTTAGCTGAAAAGCTTGCCATCCGGAGTGAATCGGCGAGAATCAAAACCATTCTCGACGAATCCGCGAGAATGCAGAGTCATTCTCGACGATTCGGCGAGAATCACTTATTGATTCTCGACGATTCTGACTTAGCAGAATTCTTGAAGGCATTGAGTCAGACGGATGCAGTCGGCGGGAATCGGCGAAAGATTCTCGACGATTCGGCGAGAATCACTAGTGATTCCCGTCGAATCGGCGAGAATCACTTAGTGATTCCCGTCGAATTTAACTTAGACGAATCTTCGTCTTTCTTCCCATGAGTTGGTCTTTGACCCATCCTTGCTCTTCTTCTGCTCTTGATCTATCTCAGCCCTGTACTTGAAAATAAGTACACTCCAATAGAGAGAGTACACGTAAGCCAACACACTGATCTGCTCAACGAGGGATTACGTTGCACAGACCCGTGTATATTGACCCACTGCACCCTGACATTGGTGTGTACTTAGCGTGGAGTAACTGCAAGCACAACTTGAAGACATATCATCAAATACAATGTGAATTCATCTTAGCTTGATAGGAGGCTTCTTCAAATCCAGGTAATTGTGAATACAATACCCAACAACAAGCGTCAGGTATTCCTATTCCTGTTGATCCTGAGGTTGATCCTGCTGATTATGTTACTACTGCTGATGATTATGTTACTACTGCTGATGATGATGTTGCTATTGCTGAGGAGTTTCCCTTAAGTGAAGTTGATGCCAAAAAGGCTGCTAAAGCTGCTAACAGTGCACTCTTTGATCAAGAAGCGATTGCGAAAGGGAAGAGAAAGCTTTAATAAGGAACCTCTAAAGACAATCCAGCAGAGATCAAACTAAGAAGAAAGGAAAGTGAAGTAAAAACATGAACGATGGAGTCCCGTTTCTAGGAGCATCATACTGGATACATTTATGTTACAACAGCGGGGAGAGATTAACAGAAATGAAGTCTATAGTCAGTACGAATGGGAAAGGCACAAAGAATTTGAGGCAAAAAGAAATATATTCTTCAGGACAAACACAGTTGAAAACAAAGCTCCTCCCCCCAGGTACTACCCAAAGCCAAAGGAATATTTTGAAAGGCAAAGCAAGAAGTTCCTGGCAAAACAGCAAAGAGAAGCTGAGGCAAAGGAGGGAAAGACATGAAACCTAAATGTTTAATTTTCATTATGCGTGTACTTCTGTTCTTGTAATTAAAAATGAAAAACACTTTGGATATATATATATATATGATCATATGCTGATTCAATTTTTATTTTGAATGCGTGAAACTTTATTACTTTGATTTCTTGTCTCGCATACATTTATATATATCTTTACGTTTGGGGTAATTCATCTTAGCTAGTAGGATTTTGGCTTCTTCAAATAGGGGGAGATTGTTGGGTATTGTATCCACAATTACCCGGATTTGAAGAAGACTCCAGTCAAGCTAAGATGGATTCACAATGTATTTGACGTTCTTCTATCAAGTTGTGCTTGCAGCTATTCCATGCTAAGTACACACCAATGTCAGGGTGCAGTGGGTCAATATACACGGTTTTGCGCAACGTAATCCCTCGTTGTGTAGATCAGTGTGTTGATTCACGTGTGCTCTCTCTATTGGAGTGTACTTACTTTCAAGTACAGGGTCAAGGTAGATCAAGAGCAGAAGGAGCAAGGATAGGTCAAAGACCAAGTTATCAAAAGAAGGAAGAAGGAAAATTCTTCTAAGTCAAAATCGACGAGAATCGCTAGTGATTCCCGCCGACTTCGACGGGAGTCGCTAGTGATTCCCGCCGACTTCGACGGGAATCGTTAGTGATTCTCGCCGACTTCGACGGGAATCAATTAGTGTCTCCTGCCGACTTATTCCGGATGGCAAATTTCAAACCGAATTTCTGCCAAGGCAGAATCGATGGGAGTCGAGAGTGATTCCCGCCGACATCGACGGGAATCACCAACGACTCCCGCCGATTTTGACTTAGGCAGAATTTCGGTCCAGGTTGTCGTGATCTGTTCGGCCAGATGTCGGGATTTCCGTGGTGGGCCCCACAACGGTCTTCTAGGGTTTGCCTTTGGGTATATATATACGGACTTATCTCCGTTGTCTACAGTACACACAAACCGATCGGAATACGAAATACAAAAAGAAGCCGACGTCGTGACCTAGCGTATCGCAGAAACCGCCAGATCGCCCGTCGCCGCTCGTAAGGAAGTCGCCGCCGCTAATCTCAGTTCATCTCTGATCGTTCGACGACAGAACCGAGGCAAGCAGCCGGTCTCACGTATCTCTCTCGAGATATCTTGTCTTCCGATTCGTTGAACGAGACTTGTTCTCCCTTCCGAATCGGTTGATACGTTTGATCCGACTGAGATCGTTCGAAGACCTAGCTTGCTTCGTCAAGAAGTTTGGATCTACAAAGCATCGCCGCCGCACTTACTTGCCGCCGTCGATCTTGACAAGATCCATTCAGAGTGAGAAATCCGGTAGTGGACTCTTCGTACTTTTCGTGCAAGCTTCAACGAACGAAGAAGGACATCGGAATCTCCAAAGCATTGTTTGTATTTTTATTTACATTCAATTTTTTGTAAAGGAATTTTCATTCCTAGTTGTAAGGGTTGGGTGCAACCCGCTGTGGTGGAGTTATGACTCCATTGTAGGAAGGGTTCCTTCTGAGGTTAGGGGAGCGTTGCTCCTAGTGTGAGGATTGGATTTCAATCCGTTTGAAAAAGTGACTGAGTCGTCCCTTGGTGGGAGATAGGTCGAAGGGGGAAAGTGGACGTACCCAAATCGGGGAACCACTATAATTCTTTGTGTTTTCTGAGGTTCTGTTTGCTTACTTGTGCAGGTTAGTTTAATTCCTGCAAAAGACTGCACGACACCTATTCCCCCCCCCTAGGTGGATTAGGTTGACACTAGATACTTTCAATCACACAATGAGTGATTACATTATATGGTTTTGTGTTTGGTGACTCATTGAAGACTGGCAGTTGTCTATACTTGGCAATTAAGTCCTGCAAACACATAACTCAAACAAGACATCAAATACATCTTAATTCATCTTATTTTAAGGGTGATTTCATACAAATATAGGTTATTGTGGATACAATACCCAGCAATCTCCCCCTATTTGTAGAAGTCAGAACCCTCTACACTAAGGTGAATTACCTCAAGAGAAATAAATAAGATGACTAGATAATACAGAGAAAATGAGAATAATAAGCTAAGAATTAAGACAAAAATAGATCATCAAAATTAAAGATTTATATATATATAATTGTCCATGAATTCCATTTCCACACAATCTCAAACACAATCTAAATCTTTTGTCATTTCTTAGCTTGATGTTGTTGATGTTGTCTTTCTTTCTTTATTGCTATCTTCTTTGGTAGCTAAATGGTTTTGGATAATACTTTGATGGTCTTGGAGGAGCATTTGGGTTATTCCTTCCATACTCTCTATCATAGATTCTTCTTTTAGTAATAGATTTCTCATACAAGTCCCACTCATGGGAGCTGTAATGTTCGTGTCTATTCTCATTATAATCCATAACTAATTTGAGAGTAGCAAGGATTAAGGACTTAGATGTAGGGCTCCAGATCTCTGCAAATTCTTGAGCTTTCCTCTTTTCTGCTTCTAGGATTGGAATGGACTTGCTAGCAGAAACTACATCACCATACTTTCTTCATTTAGGAATATATGCTTCAGGTTGTTCTTGAGGAAGATCAGTTTCCCAAACCTGAGCATAGGTTTCTGGAGGGGGAGCTTCTGATCCTTCAGGCCTTGGTGAGAATGTTGGTTGTTGAGCTGATTGTTGAACTGGCTGATGTTGAGCAAGAGGGTTCAGATGATGAGGAATTAGATTTGGTTCTGCTTGAAAGTCAGGGAATATTTGATTATTCACCCACACTGCTGTGTCATAAGTGTGAAAGTTTACACCATCTATCTGAGTTTGCACATCAGCATGAAGTTACTTTAACTTTACTTCCCAGACAGTGTTCATATTGGCATCTGATTTTTCCAAGTATTCTTTGACTAAACTCTCCCCCTTTCTGACTTCTACAGATAGGGTTTCTATATCAGCCTCTTTTAAAGTGTCAACTTCTTCACAAGTTTTGAAGTTAAGCTCATTGGCTTTCTTTTCTAACCGGATCTAATTATTTGCAAGAGTTACTGATTGGTCG
The DNA here is from genome assembly GCA_039513925.1 of Platanthera zijinensis. NCBI lineage: Eukaryota > Viridiplantae > Streptophyta > Magnoliopsida > Asparagales > Orchidaceae > Platanthera > Platanthera zijinensis. The sequence continues at coordinate 13,483,126 of CM077098.1, forward strand.
ATCACCTGACCAATGTTGGTGATGGTGTGGTCCAGAGCTTTCCTACCTATTTTGAAAAGGTTTTTCAGCTCATCAGTATTATTCTGGATTTCAACAAAACCTCTGCTCATTTCCTTTTCTAGAGCAGTAAATTTTTCTATAACAGCCTTTAGAGATTCATCAAAGTATTTTCTCTACTGTAAGAGCATCATTTCTATCTTACCCAATATATCAGCAGCAGCAGGAGAAGGAGATGGAGTTTCAGCTTGAGGGACTCGAGGAGGAGGAGCAGTCCATGGAACAATTTCATTAATAACCACTGAACTCTGAGCCCTTATAGTGTGAATCAGAGAATATCACCTTCCTAACCAAGAATGGTGGGAAGAGTGAAATCCAAGCTCTTTAGACGAGATTCAGCTGGTTCTGGGGATTCTCCTTTCTCATCAGATATCAAAACTGTTTCTTCTTCTTCTATATCAGCAGCGGGTGACTGGTGAATAGGGGATTCTGGTTCAGAATGATGTTGTTCTGGTGATGGTGCTGGAGTTGGTTCTGGAGATGGTTCTAGTTGGAAGGGAGGAAGAGGCTCTTTAGAAGACATTTCTTCTATCAACTGATTAATATCTTCTTCAGTAGAAAGGATATTCCCTTGCACTTGGGCATCTGAGATTGCCTCTTCAGGGGTGGCTTGGTGGAGTGCAGCAGCAGGAGGAGGGGTAGGGATTCTTTCCTCTTGAACTGAAGGAGCAGGCTCCCCCTCAGCAGTTGCACCAGATGTGCTAGCTACTTGAGTTAGAGGAGGAGATGGAGTCCTGTCCTCTATTTCTGGATGGTCATGAGCCTTGGCATCTTGGGCTGGATTATTCAGTTTAAGTTCCAATCTTTGAATGGAAGAAACAGAAACCTTCTTCATGCAATGAAGAGTTGTGCCCTTGGATAAATGAAAATTTTCTAGTTTGAACTCATGCAGGAGAAGAGAAATAATCCTAGCATAGTTGGGTGCTTTAATGCTTTCTATTATCTTGTCAAGAATCATCATACTAAACTGAAATTTCTTCTTACAGATAATGGCTGTCATCATATAAAAGAGATCGGCAGAGATGAAGCTGATAGAAGTTGTCTTGCATAGAAGTACTTTCCCCAGAATATCAACCAGAAGTTTGCCCTCTGCATTGAGGTCTGGTTGACGAATGTTGTATATAATAACAAAAATTTCATAAAAGTTGTAGGCTCTGTCATAATCCTTGACAATTATGTCATCATCTTCTTCAATCACTGGAAGTCGGAGAAGCTTGGAAACAACTGACTTGGAAAGCTTAATCTTGATTCCTCGAACTCTTGACTTAAGAATTTTACCATTTCTTCTGACCTTTGCATTCTGAAAGAATTCTTCGACTTCTGGAAAAAGAATCTTACATGATTGTTGTAGAACAAATGTCAAGCCGGCGGTATCCAGAAGAAGAAGAAGATTCTAAAAATCTTCTGAAATCTCTGCAATACCGGTCGAGACGAGTTCACTCCAAATCCCTATCTTCGAAGTCAGTGCCATTGATCCAGAGAATACAAAACTTGACTGCGGGAAGAGAGACGGCGGCGAGCTCTATGACGACAGCGGAAGTCAAACGGTCTTTGATGGCGAGGATGCCCCGCCGTTTGCCTGTGCCGACATGGATCTCCATTTTGATCGCCGCCGCTACGTGTTCGAGGATATTGACGGTCGTTGCCGCAACCGTCGTCGCCTCCATCACATGGACCTCTCGTTTGATCGTCGTCGCTACATGTTTATTGACTTTGATGACCGTTGGTTTGGATTTTGCCGCGACATCCTCCGCCAAGGCCGCGTCAGAATCTCTGCCGCATCAACGCATGAGATTATATTTTTATTGCTTAATTTCTGCATTTTAATTTCAGCATTTTATAACTAATTTCAGCATTTTATTTTTGTTCAATATGGCCTATGTTTAGCCATGGTTAATGCATTAGTGGCTAGGATTTTGATTTTGATGAGATGGAGGGTTGGATGGAGGTTGTAATCTATTATATATATGTAAGAGGAGATGGAGAAGAGAATTGAAGAAGATAAAAAAAGGAGAAACCTAAAAAAACCGGCTCACGGTTTTGCTGCAGCCCTCCCCCTCTCTCGGCCTGGCCGACTTCACCCCGACGCCTCCAGGAGAAGATACCGCTGTTTGCTTGCTGCCGCCCCCTCCCTTCGGTGGTGATCTTGCTGCTCCGGCTACCTCCATCCTCCTCCGGTGTGACTCCGAAGAAGGCGGCTCGGCTCTTCCTCATCCGGTGTGACTCCGGTGACCCCCTTTTGGAAGTGTGACTCTTCCTACATTCTCTTGCTCCTCCTCTTCTCCTCCCCTCTAAACTCGGAGTTGGGTAACGATTTCCTATCCCTTAACTTTTGTGTGATATTCATCTTGTATGTGTGAGCATTTGGAGACATTTGATTTCAAAGTTTTATCCTAAATATTGAGCCACTAGCATTTATAAAAAAATCTGAAGTTGTATTGTATTCAACCAAATTTTTGCGAAGATTTCTGTAAGGGTAGGTCCCCTTGGACGTTTGCAAGCCGGGGTTTGTTTAGCCTTTGGTTTCGAGCGGATCAAGAGGATTTGGTATATCCTCGTATGATTTTGTTTTGAGGGTTGTAGCTTGGACTATTTTCCGAATCGAAGCTTTAGTCCGGAATGCCCTCGTTGTGGATGGAAATGATGTGTTGCGATGTTAGATGTATGGTTAGGATATGCTATTAGTGAATGTGTATGTTCATGCAGGTTTGGGTGGAAACTTCCCATTTGTGAGATCGCGCAATTACAAACGAAATGCTGCCGAAATTTCCAACTTTGCACGCACACCACGTGTTCGTTGAAATGCCTCTTAGGTTGTTTTAGATGCTCGTTTGGTGTTCGCTCAAATTCCCCTTAGGCTTTCAGTTTTGTTATTTTCAGTTTTAGCTTCACGTAGGGGTAGCCTGCATCAGTCTTCTTTTTTCTTTTCAAGAAAGGGGTTTTGAGATCGAGTAAAATGGAAATTCCGGATTTTTCTATTTATATGAGCCCTAATTTTTGATGATTAAGGAATTAAATAATGAGACATACCTGAGAATATGGCGGCATAAATATCTGGGTGTGAATATCAAAATTTGAACGTGATGCCGAAAAATAAAAAATTCCATCTGATTTCTCGAGTGGACAAGCATTACTCGAGTGGAAGAACTATAGTACTCGAGTAATATCTAGAACTTCTCAATAGGTATCTTATTACTCGAGTGGTATTTCTCGAGAGGTATACTTAGTTCTCAAGTAGTCCAAATAAGTACTCGAGTAGTGATAGGTCTTACTCGAGAAATGAAGTCCGGACTTAGGAAATCCTGAATTTTTGAAGTGATTCTTGATCCTTGAGCTATGTTGTGAGTCGGCCTTCTTTATTCTTCTTTGTTGAGCATGCCAAGTTCTGTTTTGAAGAACGAGAACTTGGCCTCGTCCAGCAGCTTCGTGAAGATGTCTGCAACCTGCCTATCAGTTGGGACATGCTGGAGGTTGATGTCTCCATGCTCTACATGCTCCCGGATGAATTGATACATCAGCTCTATGTGCTTTGTACTGCTGTGAGAGACTGGGTTATTGGCGATTGCAATTGCACTGGAAGATTCGCAAAACATTGGAATATTTTGGAACTTCATGTTGTAATCTTCAAACTGGTTCTTTATCCATAGCAGCTGTGCACAACAACTGCCTATAGAGATATACTCTAACTCGGCTGTTGAAATTGCAACACAGTTCTGCTTCTTGCTACTCCAGGATATGAGTCTTCTTCCTAGGAATTGAAAAGTCCCAGAAGTTCTCTTCCTGTCATCTTTACTTCCTGCAAAATCTGCATCTGAAAAACTAATTAGTTCGTTATCATTACTTCTTGGGTACCATAAGCCAAGATTTTGTGTACCTTTAAGGTATCTCAAAATCCGTTTTACAGCAGCATAGTTAGATTCCTTACAGTTCACTTGAAATCTAGCACATACACATGTTGAAAATATTATGTCTGGTCTACTCGCAGTAAGGTAGAGAAAGGATCCAATTATACTCTTGTACTTGGTTTCATCAAAAGGTTTCCCTTTCTCATCCTTGTCTAGAGATATAGCTGAACCCATTGAAGTCATCATAGAGGTTGCATTCTCCATTCTGAATTTCTTAATTAACTCCTTGGTGAACTTTGTCTGCGAGATGAAAATTCCATCTTCAGATTGTTTTACCTGAAGTCCTAAGAAATACTTCAGCTATCCCATACTGCTCATTTCAAACTTCCTTTGCATAAGTTTTGAAAACTTCTTACAGAAGTTATCGTCAGTAGAGCCAAAAATAATATCATCGACATAGATTTGCACTAGCAAAATCTTGCCTTTTATTTCCCTAAGAAATAATGTCTTATCTATCTTTCCCCTTATGAACTTGTTCTCAAGAAGAATGTTAGACAGCATCTCATACAAAGCTCGAGGAGCTTGTTTCAAACAATATAATGCTTTAAATAAGAGATAGACATAATCAGGAAAGTTAGAATCAATGAAACCTGGAGTTTATTCCACATACACTTCTCCCTTCATGTCACCATTAAAGAAGGCTGACATCACGTCCATCTGATAGACAGTGAAGCCCTTAAGTGCAGCATAGGCTAGGAACAACCTGATTGCCTCCAATCTTGCCACTAGAGCATACGTCTGGTCGAAGTCGATTCCTTCTTCTTGTCGGTATCCTTTGGCGACGAGTCTGCACTTGTTCTTTAGGACTGTTCCATCCTCGTCCATCTTGTTCCTATATACCCACTTAGTTCTGATGATGTTCTTACCTTTGGGTCTTGGAACAAGCTTCCATACTTAGCAACGCTTGAAATTATTCAATTCTTCTTCTATTTCCATTATCTAAGATGCGTCTGAGTTTGCTTCCTCAAAATTCTTTGGTTCAATATGTGAGAGAAAGCTCAAATATAAATTTTCATTAGTTGTACCTCTACGAGTTCTGACACCGTCCCGGGGATCTCCGATGATTTGATCAATTGGGTGATCCTTCAAGTGTCTGAGCTCTAGGTTCCTTGCATATGAAGCTTATTCTATCCATTGAGTGACTTCATCAACTTGAATGATATCTTCATTATGGTGATCATCTTCTCCAATAGTCGTGAAGAACTCTTGATCTTTTTCCTTAATTTGCTCATCTAAGCTCAATTCTTTCAGTCGTGAACCTGCATCTTCAATGAACACACTAGAGTAACTACTTTGCAGTAAGCTCATCTCATCAAATACAACATGAATAGATTCTTCCATAACCAGGGTTTTCTTATTGAAAATTCTATATGTCTTACTATGGCTACTATATCCTACAAAAATACCTTCAAATCACTTTTCACTAAATTTAGTTGTGTGATACTTACCATTGTTAAGAATGAAGCATTTACTACCAAAGATTTAAAGTATAAAATGGTCGGTTTCTTGCCCTTCAGTAGCTCGTAAGGTGTATTATTATGGTTTTTGTTTATGAGTGCTCGATTTTGCACGTTGCATGCAGTGTTGATGGCTTAATCTCAGAAATATTCCGGTAGTGAGGCATCACTCAACATGGTCCTGCAAGCCTCTATGAGTGTTCTATTCCTTATCTCAGCAACTCTGTTCTGTTGAGGAGTACGAGGAGAGGAAAACTCATGAAAGATACCAAGGCTTTCACAGAATTCTGTCATGGCCCCAGACTTGAACTCTGTTCCATTGTCACTTCTGATTTTGACAACGGAGCAGCTGTATTCATTCTGGACTTGCTTGATAAAATTCGTAAAGATATCAAAGGTATCTAACTTGTGTTTTAGAAAGAGCACTCAAGCAAAGCGAGAGTAATCATCAATAATAATTAATGTATAATCCTTACCTCCCAAACTTCTAATTTGCAGTGGACCGAACAAGTCCATATGAAGTAGGTGTAAACACCTATTAGAATTTTATCCAATAATGCTTTTAAAGATAGCCCTTATTTGCTTGCCTTCACATGTGTGACAAGGTCTATCTTAAACGCACTTGACATTTGGGGCATCACGTACTAAATTAAGAGAAAATAATTTAATAATAGTTTTGAAATTTATATATGATAATCTCTTGTGTCATTGGTCACAAAGAGACACACTATCTTTTGCCAAAAAGCACACTGGTGTAGAAAAGTCTATGCAAATAAAATTTAAACAAAAGATATTCCTACTACGAGTGCTTGATTAAATCTTTTCTAAATTATCAACCGATTTTATCAAACACTTGTCTGCATGAAATTCTATGTTGTATCCTTTATCGCAGAGTTGGCTTATGCTTATGAGATTGTGTTCCAATCCTTCAACATAAGCCACATCGGAAAAGGATACACTACCATTGGTAATCATATCGTAGCCTTTTGTAATTCCTCTGTCAGAACCTCCAAAGATGACCTTTGGCCCGTTCATGACTGGAGAATAATTCTAGAGAAGGCTTCTAGTCCCGGTCATATGCCGAGAGCATCCACTGTCCAAATACCAAATAGGATTTTTGGTGGCCTTTGGACATTCCTGCAAAAATAACATCAAGTTGGTTTAGAAACCCAAACTTGTTTGGGTCCTTAGTGTCTTGTTAGTACACTCCCCCTACGAGTGTTAACATTATGAGTGGTCTTTCTCACATTATTAACTTGAGGAGTTTCATAATATATGGGATTAAACCAGTAATCTATGGCGAAGTAACCAACCTTGCCACAACACCAACCGTCAAATCTGTTGTATCTTTGTCTAATGATCTCTTGCTCGACCTTTTGAGATTATGGTCTAGCAGGGGCAGTAGAATTTGAAGTAGAAGCTTCATGGTAATGACATTCACATGACTTCTTCTCCTTAGTAGACTTTTCTATAGTGGGTTTAGCTTTTGGTGCTTTCTTGAGGTTATGACCATAATTATAAGGTTCGTAGCTCTGAAGAGTGATCTCCTCATAAGGTGCCTTGAAGACACTCTCGCCAAAGTTCTGAGGACAAGTCCATCCTTAGAACCGAGACTTGGGCTCTACATGAGTAGGCCTAGCAAAGTGACCGTAGGACGAGTCAAGATCAAACTCGTTTGTTGGAAAGATAACCTTCTTGAATGAAGTTTGTTCTTGAGGAGCTTTCCCTTTCTCCTTGGCTAGAGCCTTTTTGGTGGCCTTATTTCTCCTTTTGGCCTTGTTTCTCCTAGAAGATTTACTAGGGGATGTCACATGGCCTAAGCTAGCACCTTTGGCCTGAGCAGAGAATTCAACAACAAGCGGAAGAACTGTCTTGGGATTGGAGAAACTTTCAACAAGTTTCTTTTCAGTTGCAAGTTGTTCTTCCAATTCCTTGATAATTTTCTCCTTCAGATCTAGGTGCTCGAGAGCCTTATTATATTCTTCTATTGTATTATGGAAGTCTTTCCTGAGTGAGTCCATTATTACAATTTTCTCCCTCAGATTGCTCTTTTCAACCTTAAGAGATTTGATCTCCTTAGCCTGAGCTCTTGCAACTCTACGACATTTGTCATAGGCTTTGATCAACTCTTTGTATCGAGACATGAGTTCAGATTCCTCGTTAGAAGAACATTCCTCATGATCATGGTCAGAATCATCAGATTCAAAAAGAGGTGTATGAGAATTTACCTTCCTAGTGAACTGGGGTTCTTCCTCTTCATCTGTTTGTGCCATAAGCCCAAAGTAGGCTTCCTCATCATCACTAGACTCAGATGAGTCTGTGTCACTGAGGGTCTTGCCATTCTTAGCTATCAGGCTTCTTTCGGTCTTCTTCTTATTGTAAGAAGTTTTCTTTTCCTCTCTTCTTCCACCCTTCTTCTTCTTGTGAGGGCAGTCAGCTATGACGTGTCCTGACTTATTACAATAATAACAAACAATGTCAGTAGAAAAATGTTTGTTCTGCTTAGGGTGATACTTGTCTTGGCTACTTGAGCCCTTCCTGTGACGATCACCATCATGACGTGATCTTCTGAATGAGGCATCATTGTCTTTCCATTGCTTCTTCTTGTTCAAGAATTTCTTTAACTGCCTTGAAAGAAGAGAAAACTCTCCTTCAGATAATTCTGAGCCTGAGGTGCTTGGCTCTGAAGATTCTTCTTCACTTTCTTCTTGTGCTGGGGTAGGAGAAGCATCCTTAGAATTCCTTGAGATGTCTGCCTTTAGAGCGACAGACTTCTCCTTGGATGAAGACTTGTTCTTCTCTTCTTCAGCTTTTCTTTAATTTATTTGTAGCTCATATGACATAATCTTTCCGAAGAGATTTTGCGGGTCTATCTCTGCTAGCTTTCCAAATTTCCGGATAGCACAAACCTTGTTATCCCATTCCTTAGTTAGGGATCTCAGGAACTTATCATTTAATTCCCCATTTGTGAAGAACCGGCCATAAACTCTTAGGCTATTTACAATCTTGAAGAAATTCTCAAAGGTATCTGCAATGGAGTCCTTGGGACCTTGTCGGAATGCTTCATATTTATGATTTAGAAGGGATCTTCTGTCATCCCTAATTTCTTCAGTGCCTTCCATCAAGATGATGAGAGACTGTCACATTTCCTTGGCAGATTGGCAATGAATCAAATTCTGCATCATAGAATCATCGATTGTACTTGCGATGATATTTTTAGCTTTCTTGCCTAAAGAGACAAGTGCAATCTCATCCTTATCAAGATCCATCAGTTTCTTAGGAACTTACTTTGTTGATTCGATGGTGCAGGCGGTCATAGGAACATAAGGTCCTTCTTCCACTATCATGAAAATTCTGGGATCCACGACTTCCATGAAGAACTTATCCTTTCTTTGCACAAAGCAAAGTTATTCTTTGTGCACAGAGGAAGCTTTGCAAAATCCTTAACTCTGTCCATGCTTGAATCCTCTAAAGACAATTAGGAGCATATCTGTTCAAGGTGTTAACCTTTTTGATGAACAACCTACCTCTGATACCAATTGATGTTTTTAGCTGTCTACCGTAAATCACTTAGAGGGGGGTGAATAGGTGAGGTCTGCGTTTTTTTGCGGAATAAAAAAAATTGAGCGAGCGAAGTACATAAAACAAGAACACACAACACAGAGTACACCAGATATATAGTGGTTCGTCAATCTTGGGTACGTCCACTCTCCACCTCACCGATCTAGCAACATGCTGGACTCGGCTACTTCACTATTTCCTCGGATTGAAAACCAATCCTACAACTCAAAGCAACGCCCCTACAACTCGATCTACAAAAACGGATCTACACTCGGAAGAAAAACTTCCTACAAATTCGGAGACAAAATCTCCTACAAGAATAAAATTATTTACAAATAAATACACAAACTTTTCTTGACAGATCTGGCAAAGACTCGGCTTCTTCCTTCTTGAAAATTGAAAATCGCTTTCAGAAGAGTTGAGGAAGAAATATGAGTATGCTTGGATCTGAGAGCTTAGAATCACCACGATTAAGAAAGAGATGTGCAGCGATAGAGAAGGCTTGATCTGTTGATTCTTCTTGTCTGAATCCTTTGGATCGAGAAGATCGGAGTCGATGAAGACGATGAGCAGCGACGCGATTCTTCCTGACTTAGAATGAATAAAATATGATTTAGAAACTTTTTTCTCTCTCTCTGTTATTCTTCCTTAGGGTTAGTCAAATGCGATTAGACCTATTATAGGAATCAACCAATGGTCAAAATCATAAATGACTCAGACACGTGGACAAATAATTAAGGAAATTATTTTTAAAACGCGTCCCGTCACTTAACGAAATTTCAGAAAAAAGAACTTCAGTTCTCGAGTGAAGATAAGACTACTCGAGAACAATATCTGGTTCTCGAGAAAGCAACTACAAGGTTCTCGAGAAGCAGCACTTAAGGAAAGTTGTTCTTTGTGCACAGAGGAAGCTTTGCAAAATCCTTAACTATGTCCATGCTTGAATCCTCTAAAGACAATTAGGAGCAGATCTGTTCAAGGTGTTAACCTTTTTGATGAACAACCTACCTCTGATACCAATTGATGTTTTTAGTTGTCTACCTAAATCACCTAGAGGGGGTGAATAGGTGAGGTCTGCGTTTTTTGCGGAATAAAAAAAATTGAGCGAGCGAAGTACATAAAACAAGAACACACAACACAGAGTACACCAGATATATAGTGGTTCCCCAATCTTGGGTACGTACACTCTCCACCTCACTGATCTAGCAACACGCTGGACTCGTCTACTTCACTATTTCCTCGGATTGAAAACCAATCCTACAACTCAGAGCAACGCCCCTATAACTCGATCTATAAAAACGGATCTACACTCAGAAGAAAAACTTCCTACAAACTCGGAGACAAAATCTCCTACAAGAATAAAATGATTTACAAATAAATACACAAACTTTTCTTGACAGATCTGGCAAAGACTCGGCTTCTTCCTTCTTGAAAATTGAAAATCCCTTTCAGAAGAGTTGAGGAAGAAATATGAGTATGCTTGGATCTGAGAGCTTAGAATCACCACGATTAAGAAAGAGATGTGCGGCGATAGAGAATGCTTGATCTGTTGATTCTTCTTATCTGAATCCTTTGGATCGAGAAGATCGGAGTCGATGAAGACGATGAGCAGCGACGTGATTCTTCCTGATTTAGAATGAATAAAATACGATTTAGAAACTTTTTTCTCTCTCTCTGTTATTCTTCCTTAGGGTTAGTCAAATGCGATTAGACCTTTTATAGGAATCAACCAATGGTCAAAATCATAAATGACTCAGACACGTGGACCAATAATTAAGGAAATTATTTTGAAAACGCGTCCCGTCACTTAACGAAATTCCAAAGAAAAAGAACTTCAGTTCTCGAGTGAAGATAAGACTACTCGAGAACAATGTCTGGTTCTCGAGAAAGCAACTACAAGGTTCTCGAGAAGCAACACTTAAGGAAATTTCAGGAAAAACATCTTCATTACTCGAGTGGAATGTGGATTACTCGAGTACTCAATTTGCTTCTCGAGAAATGATTGTAAGCTTCTCGAGTATAAGACTTAGAGAAAATCCTGAAAATAATTCTGGCAACTCGAGTAATAGAACTTGACTTCTCGAGAAGTAGATGGACTTCTCGAGTACATGTACTTCACTGCTCGAGTAAAGATATACTTATCGAGTACTTGACTTCTGTCACTCGAGACAAAGTATTGAACTACTCGAGTAAAGGCTTTTAGCTACTCGAGTACTAGACTTAGAAGAATTCTGAGCTAGAAATCTCTGTTTACTCGAGAACAAGGAGAGATCTACCCGAGTAATAGAATTAGCTTCTCGAGAACTAAGTTCAGTCTTCTCGAAAACTATTTCCTTTACTCAAAATCTAGACTTAGCTCACTCGAGTACTCACTGAAAATCTACTCGAGTACTCATGTCCTTCTCAAGTAGAACACTTAGAAAATTTTAGCTTCCTGAAAATTTTTCTTTCTTCAATGAAATCAGCAACAAGTCTTTCTCTTACAAGTATAGTGCTTGAAAATGAAGTGTATCCCAATAGAGAGGCTACATATGAGTCAACACCATGGATCACACAATGAGAGATTACATTGTATGGTCATGTGTTTGGTGACTTATTGTAGACTGACATTGGTCTACACTTGACAATTATGTCCTGCAAACACATAACTCAAACAAGACATCAAATACACCTTAATTCATTTTAGTTTAAAGGTGAATTCATACAAATCTAGGTTATTGTGGATACAATACCCAATAATTATCATAATTACACATAGACTATGGTCACCTAACTTTAACATCGGCTGGATAAAATATCTTTACGAAGTTCAAACCGTTCATGGACATATGGATCTATAAATTAAATGCCAACAACCATTTGTTCATCGCAATTACTACCAATTATGTACAGCAAACTTCAAGCCAACCTCATCATTATTCATCGTATTACCATTATCAAGTACATCCTTATCGGTTCACATACTTAAATTATTCCTACCATCCCAACTCGACAATCCATTCGTTCACTAACCTCCACCAAATCATCCCGTTCAAGTACACTTTACTATACCATTTGTTCATTAAGGATCTATCCAACAAATGTCATTAACATATTTTATCACAATTACTTATAGACTAAATTCACCAAAACATTAACATTATTGTACCACAATCTCTCTACCAAATCCAAAGCCGATTCAAAACAAACCCGAGAATCATATGTGCGGGAAAGATTACTGTACAGCAACTTCGATCGGGGATTCCCGAGGTTACAGGAATCCGGTGAAGGCATGAAACCCCTCGTTGAAAAGGTATTTCCCTGGGCTACATCTTTCATGTTTAGCCTACAACCCAGGTCCGGCCGCATCATGTCTGAAAATGGCCTCGAAGTTCGCTACGCGCAGAAAACAGATTTCTGCGCGCATCTTGAAGCGGGACGAACGACATCGGCTCGTCTTCTTCCTCTAATTATTTATTTCAACACTTCTCCCGGATTTTGCTCCACCCTTATACACTCTCATGAGGCCATTTATCTTCACGATCTCAGTACACAAACTTCATTTGAAGTGAGGAAAGGTTTAAGGCTCTACCACAGGACACAAGTCCTAGCCAGCCTCCTCCCAGGAGATCTTCGCCTCGCAAGCCCGACTCCGTTGAGTCGACATCTCTCCTAGAAATAACTATAGATCTAGCATAAAGGGAGAGGGTAGGAAGCTCACTTCGTCTCCGGCGTTTCCACCATTTCCGGCCATGGATCTTGTCACCCTTCTCTGCGGCATCTTTCTCTTCTTTGGCGTCGACCTTGGCTCTCGTTCTCCTCATCCCGTTCCTTGTCTCTAAGAAAGGCTCCGTCGTAGTTGTTCTCCCAGAAAATTTCGGAGAAAGTAACAGGCGGTTAAGACTTGGATGATTATATATAGGGGGCAACCAAAGAGAATTAGGGTTTTCTGATCAGGGAGCTACCGCCGCGCGATAGCTTTCTACTGCTGGGCGGTATCCCCAAGAACGACTTCTTCCGCAAGCCACTGTCCAAACTCCCCACTCATGTGTCGCCACCTGTACCGCAATCGTCGGGCGGTACCCTTCTACTACCTCGCGATAACTTCCCGAGCACCCTCTCAAAATAATTCAGCGGCCTATCGCTCGCGGTAACACTAATGCCAGGCGCCAGGTTCCCGAGCCGTATGACACTTAATCACTCGCCTACCGCCGCGCTGTAGCGCAATTCGACGATCGTTGAGTCCACTCGACATCACTCAACGCCTTGGCTGTCCCGCTACCGTCGGACGATAGCTACTATTGCCGAACGATAGTGTCCAGACACTTAGTGTCGAATCGGCACCTCCTCCCCTTCTTAGGGGCAAGCCTATCTGCCAGCACACCATGAGCCCAAGTCAACTCTCCTGACTTAATAGTGCGCACAAGAGGCCTAGCGTGAATCGGGACGTTACAGCCTTGATATCGGGGAGATGAGGGAACCCTGAGAGAATGGTCTCTCGATCCTCCTCTCAAACTCCTCGAATGAAACTACAGTCACAAACTCGCCTCCTCGTGTCGAGTTACCAACTCCCACTGAGTTGCCGACAAACACGCCTTGCTCGCCTCCACTCACCATCTCGCCTACCAGCGAAGGTTTTCCTCCTTGGCTGTGATCCACGCTCACCGCACCAAGTGTTGAAGTCGGGAAAATCCCTACTCCAAAATTCGGATCAAGGCAGCCTAAGGTTACCGACTCAACGGTTTGGCTCGATAGCTAGCGGAGTAAGGCAGGGAAGTCTCCGAACAGCAAATAGGACCCCAGGTGCTGCGGCAGGAAGGTCCCACCACGTACCCAGAAGCTTAGAAGAAGTAACCTCTTCACAACCAAAAATGGCCGATCAGGGTACGAGGAAGACTAGCTGGTAACTAAGTCACGTCGACTAAAGGGGATAGTCGTTAAGTCGAAACCTGTTCTCTCTGAAAAAGGAATTCAAAGGCTCAGCTGACGTCCAAAAAGAAGAGTTCGCGAGATCTTGATGAGATTTTCCAAGTCCCTCTCCTCGTACCCCTGGGGTCCTATTTATAGGGAAATCCAAAGGGGAGGGGGCATATTTATAGCCCCGCCCCTCGGCGACTAGGCGACTTCCTGGAGGAGCTTGGATGGCTGAGCGAATAGCTGGCCTAGTCGCATACCCATCGAGTGTGCGAAGGGAGCTCGTCATACTCTCTCAGGCCTTCCGCTGCCTGGCGCGTTGACTCTGACCTCTGTCTTGACTTGCTGACTTTGAATTCTGCTGACCTGGCTCTGGAGGGGTTCACCCTTGACGAATACGTGTTGTACAACCACCACACTTGTTTTTTCACTCCAAAATCCGTCAGCACGGCTCATGCGCGTGGCTCACTCAGTTGGATTAACTTTCTTGAGCATTTTGATCTGATTTGATTCGAACTGTTTTAGTGGGAACCCATCAGGTACGTTTATCAACGTCTCTAGGTTTCCTTAACTTATAGAAATCACAAGTGATCTTTTTGCAAGACTTGGGCAGTCATTCTGTGTGCGTCTTCGTGATACTCAACTCTCTACTCCCCCAGTTATAAATGAACTCGTATTCCGCCCTTAGCAGCAACCATTTACCTACAACAACACAAATAATTTTTGGGTCCGGGTAGCATTTCCAGAAGATGCCCGAGTTGTAATTTCGCTATTGGATCAATTCTGCTCGCCATCCGATCTAGCATGTACTCGCCTATTTTTTTCTCCATTTATTACTATTGAAGATGTAAAATGAAGCAGTCATCCGAACTTGCACTCTTTTTTTTTAATTATTCTAACAACACCCACGCACCCGCGGACAAATCAGACCTGTATTTTCAGTCCAAAATTCGCCATCAGCATCGCTCCACTATTAATTTATTCCTCATGCCCGCGTGAGCCGCGGTTTGACGACCAGACTCGCATTCGTTGCCACGGAGTAGCAAGCCCGCGTTCTTCCCCCTCTCTCGCGTAAACTTATAAATATATATATGAGCTTCCCGAGCCGCTATTTCTCTCAAATACCATCACTCCCCATCTCTAAGAATGCTAACAAACTTGAGCTTCTCGCAAGCCACAACCATTGACGACTTCTCCCTCTACTTATCCTCCCTCCAGGACGACTTCCTCCTCTCTCCCCAAATGCCTCCGCCCAACAAGCGCCGCCGAAGAAATCCCGAGGAATCAGAGGACTTCAGCCCGCCGCCACCGCCGCCGCCGCCGAGAAGGCGGTTGTGGGTTAAGCAGCGCTCAAGCGCGTGGTGGGAGCTATGCAGTTGCCCGGAATTCCCGGAATCCGACTTCCGCGGCGCCTTCCGAATGGGCCGGGATACATTCAACATGATCTGCGACGAATTAAGTGCCGCGGTGGCGAAGGAAGACACCATGCTCCGCGCAGCGATCCCCGTCCGCCAACGTGTTGCGGTTTGCATCTGGCGACTAGCCACCGGCGAGCCCCTCCGCATCGTCTCCAAGCGCTTCGGCCTCGGCATCTCCACTTGCCACAAACTCATCCTTGAAGTATGCTCCGCCATCAAATCCCTCCTCATGCCCAAATTCTTACACTGGCCTGATGACCCAATCGCCCTCGCTGCCCTTCACAACCGATTCGAGGCCATCTCCAACATACCAAACATTGCCGGAGCAATGTACACAACACATATCCCGATCATCGCCCCTAAAGAAAACGTGGCTTCATACTTCAATCGCCGCCACACGGAGCGGAACCATAAGGCGTCTTACTCAATCAGCGTGCAGGGGATTGTGAATTCAGAAGGGGTATTCACCGATGTCTGCATTGGGTGGCCGGGCTCAATGTCCGATGAGCAGGTGATCGAGAAATCGGCGATTTATCAGCTGGCGGAGCGGAGCGGGATTCTGAAAGAGGGCTGGATTGTCGGGGGAGCCGGGCATCCGCTTCTTGATTGGGTGATGGTGCCGTACGCGCATCACAATTTGACCTGGACGCAGCACGCCTTCAATGAGAGGATCGGCGAGGTGCAGAGGGTTGCGAGGGAGGCGTTTGGAAGGCTGAAGGGGAGGTGGGGATGCTTGCAGAAGAGGACGGAGGTGAAGCTGCAGGACTTGCCGGTGTTGATTGGGGCATGCTGCGTGCTGCACAATATATGTGAGATGAGGGGGGAAGAGCAAGTTGGGGTGTACGAGCTTTTTGACGACGAAATGACTCCGGAGAATGGGGTGCGATCCATGAGAGTGATGCAGGCCAGGGATAGCATTGCACATAATTTGTTACATAATGGTCTGGCCGGCACGGGCTTCCTCTAATTTTTTTCACGTCTATTGTTTTAGGCTCCGTTTGGGAGCGCCGACATATTTTCACCGGTCAAGCGGTTACGACCGCATGAACGGTCAAAATAAGTCTCCCTAAATGAAGCCTTAGAGCAATGTTATAAGTAATTTTAAAATGGCTATTCTTGTCCTGAAAAAAACATAAAACCTCATCAGGTTTTCTCTCCGTATGTCTCTCTCTCTCTCTCTTCCGGAATATTTTGGACGCACACACTGATTGTCTTGCCCTATATTCCGTGGGAAATTTATAGGTACAAGTATTGTTCCCAAAGGAGGGTGCACGGCCCGGTTGACCACCGCTCCTTCCTCCCCGGACGGCATCCCGCCGCTGGGGTCTTGTCGGCGACCACCCATGCCGGCGAACCCTCCTCCTGTCCTCCACCATCGGATCGCTGCCACGCAATCTCCACCGTCCAATCCACACGTAATCTCCTCATGTAGCCACCCATTATGTGGGGTTGCACATAGACAAAATAATGATCTGTGTGCACGTAGTAAATTCCTTAAAAATATACGACATAAATTATAAGAAAGTGGCCTGCAAATAGCGCAAAAATGATTATGGTCCGCGGATAATCTCATAACTACTGTAACTATCCCTGAAGCTTCTTCAAAAAACATAGAAGATCTATTATGGGCAACAAATCAACGGAGGAAGAAGATAACCTTAGGCGTGGCTTGAGAAAAATGCTGATTTACTACCCAAAATGGAGAGTAATTAAACCAAGGCAGAAGCTCAAAAAATCATAAGAACTGAGATGTGGTCGGACACCGACATGTACTCGCAAGAAGCACCACATTGTCTGAAGAAGGGGGCGAGTAGGAACGAGAGTGAGGATGGGGGAAAAGCAGGTGAATCTTCATTCTAGAGAAGGGGGCGAGAGATGTCGGGAGAGATGGGCCTGCAAAACGGGTGTAGGTGAGTGTGGATAGTTATTATGAAATGCAGTAAGAAAAAGTTTTGTTTGCGCAAAAAACCACTTTCATATTGTTAATAACAATCCCAAAAATTGCTTAGGGCTTTAGGCCCACAACATGCCATCACAATCTATGTTACCTAAATTGAAAGATTAAGGGTTGTCTAATCTCTTAGGGGGGTGGGGGTTAATAGTTGTTTGAATGTTTTTGGTCTTTTTAAATTTTGTTGACTATTCTAACACAAAAAAAGAAAAAACAAATCACACCATAGAAAAGCACAAAGTTATTATAGTGGTTCCTCAATTATGAGTGCATCATCTTTCCCCCTACACCTATCTAGCAATGTGCTAGACTTGGTCAACTTCTCCACTATCTCAGATCAAACAATTCTTACAAATCAGATCCACGCATTAGATCCTACAGCTCAGAGTGACACAACTCCTACCACTCATATTCAAAAAAATCCTAACTCAGGTTCACCCTTGATCCCTACCGGGCTTCCTCTAATTTTTTCAATTTTTCAAACAGTATTTATTTTGTCGATAATCAATAGAAAAAAAAATTGGAAGGTTGTTTGCACACCTAGGCGATGTGGATGTCACTCGTGCTTTTGTGTTGAACCACGCATATTGTTCTAGAAGTAGTCCGCACAACAGACAAACTTGGCGAGCTAGGCAACAAAAGTTATGGACTTGTCACACAAAATCAAGTCCAAAATGAGCAAACTCTGCAGTCTTCAACCAACCGCGCAACCTGAGAACAAGACCGCACAAAAGCCTAATAACAAACCAGTTCACACAATTGCGGGACTGCTCCTATCAGACAGCGCGATCTCCAGGTGAATCAGTCCGCAACTGTGCCAAACTCCACGATCTCATACCCAGACCGCAAGCACAAAAAACAGTCGGACTCGGCAAACTCCAGATGAGTCTGCCATACCCGAGGTTAGACAACCCTAACCGTACGGATCATCAAGGGTGTTGATGATGCTATATTTTGACTAAAATATGCATATCATAAATATTAAATTTTAATATAAATTATATTTATTTTCTCTAAATATATATCAAATAGCTTGTTATTATTATTTTTATATATTTTGCACTAATGTTATTTTTATTTTATTTTATGACAGGCCTGTGGGGATTTCAGCACGACTCGATGCAAAAGCCCGTTGTTAACCTTGTATAGTTGTATGTGAAATAATCTCATGCATCTAAATTTATTTCCATGCATGGCCACCTTTCTCTTGCCACCCTTTCATTCATGCATGACCGGCCCCACGCAGATATTTTATTAAATATTTCATGACATGCCACCTCATCATGTGTGGCCGGCCACCGATCTCTCTCCTCTAATTAATTTTTCATTTATGCATAGTCCACCACCCCTTTATCTCCACCTATTTATCTCCTTCTCTCCACTCCTTCTAACTCCTCCATTTATTTTAATATTATTGCATGACACCACCCTGCATCTTCCACTATTTATTTCTTCAAATAAATTCAAGGTGGCCAACCCCTCGTTTCCCCTTCCATTCAATGCATGGCCGACCCCACCATTTTAATGATGAAATATTCAACCAATTTTAATCATGACCGGCCACCCTTCCTCTCCCTCTATTTTAATTAATAGCATTTAACCACTTATTTATCACTCTTTGTCTTCACCCCTTCATATCTCTTCTTTTATCACCTTTCATCTCTCTCCTCCTCCTCATATTCCCCAATTAATTTCTCCACATGCATGAAATATTTCATCATTTATACCATGGTGGCTGACCCTTCCTATTCCCCTTCTATTCATTGCGCTTGGCCACCCTTCATTTCCACTTCCCGCTCTTCCACTTCCACTCTTTAATTCCCTCTTTGTGTGCCCCCTTGGTCTCTTCACTTTCTCTTCTCTTCTAGATTCTTCCATTGTGCTATAAAAGGAGCATGGATCCAAAGTTTTGAGGAAGTTGGATGAAGACGTCAAGTCCAAGAGAGTTAGAGAGTTTTCAATTTTCATTTTGAGTGCTACATGTTTTGAGAGTTTATGTTCATGTTGGAGAGTTTATGAAAGTTAATATTCTTGTAAGTTTGTTTTCAAGTTCATGTTATTCATTTCCTAATGTTATAGTTCATCTTATTATATTTTGTAATTGTCCTTATCTCTTATCTTCGATCAATGAAAATTATATCTTCTTTTTATATTATTTTTGTCTCTTTTTTCACTATGAGTAGCTAATCTCTTTCTTAGTACTTGATTGGTTAGTATCGGGATGAAGATTAAATTATAATTTATTGTCTCTAATTTTTAGAATTTTTCGTTTCGATTTACTCCCGATTAAATTTTGGTTGTGGGTTTATATTTCTATTATATAAATTTCGCTATCCGATTTGGTATTCTAGTTGGCAGAGAGGTTCGTGGATGTTTTGGATTCAGAATTAACGTTCATGCAATTTTAATTCATGTCAAATTTTAAGAGATTATGTTTGAAGTATTATTAAAATTAAGGTTGTAGTTGTCTCTAGCAAGTTTCTATCATATTTTTCAAACCTCCAATCGAAACGGAATTTTAAGAATTAGAACACATCTTTTATAATCAGATTCCCGAGAATACCCAATCAAGTGCCAAGTCTTCTTAAATCGTGAATTTCTCTTTCGTAATTTCTTCGTATTTGCATTTTTTAATTAAGGAAAAAAAACAAAACCAACTTTCATTCGGTGGGATAATAGTAATGACATGAGTAGTAGTAATTGATTGCCCCGTGTTTAAATACGACCTTGATACTACGATTCGATAGGTACACTTGCCTTTTCGGGCTGATAGTAAAATCACCATCAAGTTTTTTGCACCGTTCCTGTTGCTCTTCCAACTAAAGATTCTCGAGTTATTAATTTTCTTAAAAAATCATTTTCTCGATTCGGTGTGCCTCGAGCAATCGTTAGTGATAAGAGAAAGCATTTTTGTAATGCTCAACTTTCTAAAACTCTATTAAAATATGACGTTACACATAAGTGTTGAAAATTGTGAAGTGAAAGTGGCAGATTGCGCGACTTGGGAATTCTATCCGCGCGGCATGTGCGATTTGGATAGGCGGATAGACAGGTCGGCAATAAGCTGGGATGACGATGATTCTCCACGGGTAAGCTGGGATGACGATGAGCATTGTGCTCAGGCTGTTGCCATCGCTTCCTACACACCTGAGGTGGATGACACCTTGCCAGGCAAGGATTTTGTTTTGTCATAAGATGAGCGAGGACCAATGCTCCTCCTCTTCTTATTTCCTGCTTCCTCTACCTGAGATTTTCAGGTATTATTATGTAGGTAGTGGGGTAACTGCTCTATCGACGTATCGGTACTCTCTACCGCAACGGATATTAGGCCAGTTACCTGTGTACTTTTCTTTTCATAGACCCATTAGTTAGGACTTTTAGGCTTTCGAATAAGTCATGTTGGGATGACAATAACCCCAATACTTATCTTATATTTTCTGTATTTTTATTTTTCATGTCTTATCTTAGTTTTAATATTACTTTGTATTTTGTATATTTTTCTTTTGTTTTTGCGGTGCTCACCCCTGCAGGTATTCTTGGCAAATTCATATTGGCGGGGTTGTGATTCTTCGTATGGCGAGCCTGCCTCGGTTTTTCAAGCGTCTTCTGGTATACTCATTTGCTGAGCATTGGGTAACCTCTTCACCGACTTTTACTTCATTGCTATTATTGTAAATCTTGTGATAGGTTGTTTAGTTTAAGTATGGTGGGGGAGAGTTATGCGTTACCTGTGCACATGCACTACATGCACTTGCATACCACAAGAGTATTTTCATTTTTAGTGTTTATTTTATTATGACATCATTGTGCACCTACACCGCACGAGCGCGCACTTAAGCTCGCGCTCAACCCAAGTTTAATTTTTTCTTTGGTGCTAACTCTAAGATAGTGGTGCTGGCTTAGGGTTTTAAGATTGAGTAGCTCGAAACTCGTGCAGTGCTCCTAATCGAGTACTCATGATGTGTAGAAATAGTATAGATTCAATTTTTCTTTATGCTCGTAGTTTATACTTTTCTGTATTCGTAAATATTGTTTGTGCTACTCAAATTGTTGAATCTAGAGTAATCGAATGGTAGTGTGAGAATTTGTGTAGCTGTCACTATCCTCTTATTGCTCGAGTCGAGAGGAAGGATTATCTTTCTCGATGGCTAAGAACTTACCCCAAGCTACTCTCGAAGCATTGGTGCATGGTTAGTCAAGCGTGAGTGTGATGTAGGCCGTTACTTTGTCTAGTTTGAGCCTTGTACCATTCCCGACATCTATCCGTTGTTATCCCCGTTGAGCCTGTCCCTTCCTTTGACATCCCTACGCCTCGCTACCAAATCCATATAGCCTTTCCTACTTGCACATCCGGATGTGGTCGCTTAGTTTGATTTTTTTGT
Organism: Platanthera zijinensis; assembly: GCA_039513925.1. Taxonomy (NCBI): domain Eukaryota; kingdom Viridiplantae; phylum Streptophyta; class Magnoliopsida; order Asparagales; family Orchidaceae; genus Platanthera; species Platanthera zijinensis. The sequence goes on from CM077098.1 coordinate 13,504,750, forward strand.
CATTTGTATCTGTTATGTGTGACAGTTGTGTGGGTGTTTGTGCAGCTTGTGGTGTGCCGTGTTTTTGTATTTGGTTTCGGCTATTTGGATAATAAGAAAAAAAATATAAATGAAGTGAAATTTCCCAATTGGGAATAAAAGAAAAAAAATTGTATTGTTGTTTAGTTGTGAAATTTTTTTGGTATTATGTTCGTGGTGGGCGTGCACGCACAGTAAAAAAAAATTCAAGTCTGGTGGTGCACCGCACGTGTTTGTCATTGTTTATAGCTGTGAGTGTTTTCGGGTGGTCTGAAAGTGAGGGGATAAGATGTAAACTACTCTAGAGGGGGGGTGAATAGAGTATTCAAATTTTATGAACAACTAGTCAGCTCCCTTGGAGTTTATTTGTGGAATAAATAATCTGATACTTGAACCCTAAGAGCCTAACACAGTGAAGTGCACAAGTGAGAGAGCTAACTGAAATTTCAGTTTAACTATAAGCCTATCACAGCAACTAGCAATCCTAGGTAGTTCTATCACAGCCACAGAATAAGCAATTAAACAAAATAGCCAGAGGGACACAGGATATATAGTGGTTCCCTCTTAATAGGTACTCCACTCTTCTACCACCCTGGTAGGAATCCACTGCAAGTTTTTGCTAAGGTGCCCTGCCACCAATGATCTGATTCAGGTAGATCAAACAAGACCCTTTGAGCTTTTGATAAGGATGCTCAACCACAGGTTGTTGATAAGGTGCCCTGTCACCAATGTTCACTTTTGAAGAGGTGTGAAAACTCTTTTACAAAGGGGTTGAGAGGGTTAGATTGTCTTCTCTGTTGTTAATAACAGATTAGAGAAGACTTGTGGATTCTCTAAAGAATCAAAGTCTCCCCTGGCTCAGTGGAAGTCCAGGGAAAGCCTTTGCTTCAGGATGAAGGAGTTTCAGATATACTGAAACTAAATCCTCAGGGATCTGTAGACTGATTTTTATCAGGTCTTCAGATTCTGGAACACTTGAAGCAGAACTGGAGCTGGTCTTTCTGAAGTCTTGAAAACTCTAAGCAGATGCTCAGGAGACTTGAGAAAGAAGATGATTGCTCTGGGCTTTTTGCTTCAGGAAAACTTTTCTTCTCTTTTTGAGAGATGGTGAAGAGCTGCTCTGATGAAGCTTGAGCGAATGAAGCCTTGAGAAGAAAATCTCTCTGTGTCTGTAACTTGCTGTCTCTGCTGAGAGAAAAATCTCTTTTAAATATGTCTTTTCTTTTTCCCTTGAAACGGCTCTATTGATTTGAATATCTCGAGCCCTGCAACAGGTTATCTCAATATAGAATATAGCAATAGGAATAGAATGAGCTATTAACTCTCTGTCAGTCCCAATAAGGAAATAAATGAATGGGAAAATATCTCAGCATAAAGACTTAACATACTTGGAAATAGCATACAGCGCCAACAGCTAGAATACAGCCTGGAAAGATAAAATCAACATATTTTGTATAATAGGACAAAATACTTTATCAAATACGGAATCCCGTAATTTATGCTTAACATATTTGGTAATTAATTCATTTGATTTTAAGCCATAAATTAGCAAAAACAACTTCAGAAAATCTCTCTAACCACAAGCTAAAATACTTGGAAATAAACCAAGGAATAGAATGAATACAAACTGTTAAAGGCAGACAATAATCGTCGAACAGGGGTTCGATGATCGTCGACCTAGCCAACAGATCGTCGAATAAGGCAGAAATCGTCTGGGACAGAAATCGTCGAACAGCTCATGCTATCGTCGACCAACAAAGAATCTGTCGAAACAGAAATCGTGAAGCAAGACTGCGATCGTTGAACTGTTGATGGCAGATCGTCGACCAAACCTTCAGAGCATAATAAACTTGCTCTGAGATCGTCGACCATTGGTCGACGATAATTGTCTTGACTTCAACTATTCTATAGCCCTGCTATCATCGACCAATGGTCAACGATCGCGAGGCCTCGTTCGACGATGGTCGAACGGAAAATGCCTTAACCATATATTCATTCTACAACTTCTAACCTAAGCTCTAGGTCAGTTATAAACTGCCCTAGGGAGACTAAACAAAGTCTAAACATGATCATATATAGTTATATGAATCAAGAGGGGCTGGAAAGGGATTACATAAGCCAAATCACACCTAGGGTACCAACAATCTCCCCCTATTTGGGTCATGTCATCCAATCCAATCTAAAAACTAATACAAACAAGAACAAATGCAAAGTTTAACCAATAATATCAAAACACAGGCAATCCACAGAAAACATATAAATCATAAATCAGCAGAATTATAGAGTATCAAGCATATTTATCAGATGGTTTAGCATCAGAGGAGTTCTTTGAGATTACAGCAGGTTTGAAAATGATTTCTCTGTTTAGATTAGTTGCTTGTCTTTTGGATAACATCAGGTCATGTTCACCAATGATCTTCTTTTCACCATAGCTTGGCAGGACTGCAGCAGGATGCAGCTTCATGTATTCTTCAGTATCGAATATTTCTGAGTTGACTTGAATCTTGCTGAGTTCTTTTTCTCTGAATTCAGACATAGTTGAGTATGCTGAAGGGTCCAGTCCTTGAGCTTTGGCTTTCTCCATCATGCTTAGTGCAATTGATTCCTTGAATCTTGCCATAGAGGCAATTCTTTCAGTTTCTGTCTTGTCTGATGGAGAAGGTGGTCTATCAGTATCAGTTTGAGCTGCAATCTCCAAATTCTTTTGAAGAGCTGTAGCTAATCTGCTTGAGTCAATAGGAATCTGTACAGCCTTCTTAGGATCAGATTTAGCATATAAAGATCTTGGAGGTGCAAGTTCAATAAATTTCTTGTTGGACTTCTCTGAATAGACAACTCTTTTTTCCTTTTGTATCAACTGTCTTAGGAATAGCAGGTTTCCTTGATGTAGAAGATGAACCTCTCCTGGGAGGAGAAGGTTTCCTTTCTGGAGCTTTCCTTTTGGGAGAAGGAGGAGGAGAGAATGTTGGTTGCTGAAAGGTCATCTCCTTTATCTGTTCTATGGGAACACTTTCATTTCTTTGCCTTCCTTGTCCTGATTTATCTTGGCCTCCTTGGCTTTGATTACTTCTTCTCTAGTAGGTCTGAGAAGGGTTGGATCTGGCTGATTGAGCAGATGGAGCAGAAGAAAGATTTCCAGAGGCTCCAGCACCAGGAGGTGGAGGAGGACCTCTGGGAGGGAATTTCTGAACTGGAGTATCATATCTCTTGGTTCTTTTCTTCTCTCTTGACTGTTTCCTTGAGAATCTCATCCATGGTTCATACTCTTTGCTCTTAGGATCAATTCCTTTCCGAATGAAATAAGGAATATCCTTGTTTGGATTTGCAGGAGGAGGAGCAGATGCTTTCCTTTTCTTAGATGCAGCCTTTTTTTCTTCTTGGTGTTATCAGAATCTTCAGAATCATCATCATCAGAAGAGTGAGATGAGTTTTTGCCAGCATAGTCATCAAAATCTTGCTCTGAGGGATCCTTGGCAGCTACAGCAGGTTCAGCTTTTTCTTTCTCAGGCTTCTCTCTATCTTCCTTTTCTCTTGCCTCCTCAATGGCATCTTGCTCAAAGAGGGCATCAAGATCAACATTAGGAGTACTCTTCCAAAGTTCTGATTCAGGATACAAATCAGGAACTGTCCTGGGGACCAGTTCTGCAGTTGGGGCTTCAGCTTCCTTTTCTTTAACAGATCCTGGAGCTTGCTCTGGAATTAGTTCAGCAACTGTAGGAATGGATAGAGGGTAGGTAAGAATAGGTGGAGAAAAGATGACAATATCTGCAGGGGCAGATGCTTTCTCTAGAGAGATGGCTAGGGAATCCATATGAGAATTAGCCAACTCTTCAATGTACTCAGAGGCAATATTCTCAGCCATAAAGGCTATATATTGTTCAAGGTTTAGAGTACCTGAGCTTGAATCCTTTTCAGTCATCTTGGAAGCATTTTCTGCACTATCTTGCACAGCCTCAACTTCTTCAGCAGCAGCAACAACAGCATTGTTGGTTGTGCAGTCTGAGTTAAGAAAGGATTCCAAATCTTCATCAGAATCAATGGAATTTGCAGCATCAACTTGCAACACTGATGCAAGATCATCAGCAGCATCTGGTTGAGCAACATCATTCTCAAATTTTTGAACCACTACTTCTGAATCAGTAGTGTTCACTGGAACTTTTTCACAAATGTCCATGGGGACTTCCTCATTGTCTTTCTCAGGGACTTCTTCCTCAGAAGCTAGATTCACTTCTGGTTGCTCTGAATCTTTGTTGACTTCTGGGACCACTACTGCAAGATCAGTAGTGTCCACTGGAATATCCTCTAGAATTAGATCAGCCTGTTAATCTTCAACAGCTGCACTATCTTCCAACTCTTTCTCTGGAATTTCTTCCTCTTGTAGCTCTTGAGCTTCTTCTGCAATGGCTGGAAGGGAAGGAAGGGAAGAGTTATCCTGAAGGGTCAAGGCATCACCTGAGACCACTTCAAAAGACATCTCCCCCTGCATGACTTCAGTTGGGGCTGGAGTCATGCACCTCACTGAAGAGGGCTCAGTAGAAGATGGAATGGATTTAATGGCTTCTGTAAGTGCATTTATGGATGCAATGATAGGGGCATTGGCTGCCTCAATCATGGTTTGGATGAATGGGGTGATGAGCTCTACAATGTGTGCAAGCAATTCAGGGGTGATCTGAAATGCTGAGGGTGTAGATGTGGATGGATGACTGTGGGATGCAAGGTGAGGTGGTGATGGAATGATATCAGTATGATCTGCCACATGATCAAATGGATCATGTGGAGATAGGGGATCATCAACATGAGTTTGGGATTCATGTTGAGATAGGTTGGTGAGGATGGTCTCAGTCACCATGTCAACACTGGATGAAGCTGCCAGATGTTGTGGTGTTGGTGACTGGGATGGAGATGCATGTGGAATGGGAGATGAAACAAAGGGAGGGACTGCAGATGGTGTGGAAATGAATGCAGGTGATGGGGATGCAGTGATAATGAGTGAAGATGGAGGGATTGCTGAGCCTTCCCCAGCAAGATGGAGAGTGGCTGAATCAGCCCTGGTGTCTGATGAAGGGTTAGGATCAACCCTGACTGTCTTCTTGATAACCCTTTGGGATTTCTTGAAGAGGGAGGGGTCCAACCTCTTGCTTGCATTGACTGCAGAGGATGCAGATACAAGCAGCAGGGGTGCTTTCTCAGATAGAAAGACACCCAATACTCTGGCAAGAGTTATTTCCTTCTTGCTATTCTTTCTCCTTATCAATTCATACAAAACTTTTCCCCAAGTTATCTGAGTCTTGTTCACCAATGCCGACATCAAGGCAAACTGTTGTCTGTTGATGTTATCATGAGCAGAGTATTTACCCAAAACAACTTTGCCCACCAGGTCTGCCAGAAACTTAAACTCTGGAGACAGGTTGATCTTCAGCAGCTTTGCTGGAATACCATCAGCATGGCCCATCACTGTTAGCATGCGGCCATACTCCTCTGTATCTTGTTCATATTCTTCAGTTCCAGTTGGTAAATCAAACAGCTCTGTCAAAATATCAGGAGTCAGAATGACCTCCTCTCCATTAATCTTTCCCGTCATTGCTTCGTCGCTGGAAGACGAAGTATACACCCATTCTTTAATCTCTGGTATATTGATCTTGGGCGTGGATGACATAAATTTCTTCAGTCCTTGATCTTCACACATCCGCAACATGTCTCTGATTGGTTGATCACAAAGGCAGAAGGAATCGAAGTCGACACAGAATCCCGTGTCGAACTTCATCCCGGAAAGAACTGTTGGAAGAATCGCCATTTGATTTGAGAGAGAATGGCGAATCGAGATGCAAGGCAAGGGGAGAAGAGAATCGCGCGGGATTAGAGTTCGAGAGCGAATTCTAAGCCAGAAGACAGAATATGAAAAGACGAAACTGAAGGACGACGATCTCCAGACCTAAATCGACTATCAGATAAAAAATCTGCGATCGTCGAACACGGATTAAAATCGGTCGTCGAACAATGACTGATGATAGTCAATATTTAACTAATCGTCAAACATCGACCGACTACTAGCATACACCACGATCGTCGATCAATATATGTTGGTCGACGATTCACCACACAGCACAACAAATCTGTCGTCGACCAATTGGTCCACGATAGATACCTAAGGAGAGATCGTTGACCAGTTGGTCGACGATTTCTGCCTTACTACAGAACGAACTGTCATCGACCATTGGTCGACGATAGTCCTGACCTGGTCGAAGATCGTCGAGCAGTTGTTCGATGATTTTAGACAGAAAACAGATCTATCCTAATTTTCACTACTCTGAACCATTAATCATACCAAGCTGGTTCAGGAAGAACAAATGCTTTTGTTCATCAAGGGGCTTAGTGAAAATATCTCCTCTCTGTAGGTCTGTGGATATAAATTCCATAATTATCTTGTTCTTTTCCACATTATCTCTCAGAAAATGATGTCTAATCTCAATGTGCTTGGTCCTGGAATGGTGCACAGGATTTTGAGCAATTGATATTGCACTGGTACTGTCACACAGAATTTTTGTGTTTGAGTGTGTGTACCCATAATCCACTAACTGATTTTGAATCCACAGGATCTGTGAACAACAACTAGCTGCTGCTATATATTCAGCCTCAGCAGTTGAAGTAGACACAGATGCATATTTCTTACAAAACCAAGAGACAAGTCTCTCTCCCAGGAACTGACAAGTCCCTGAGGTGCTTTTCCTGTCAACTCTACAACCAGCATAATCAGCATCTGAATATCCAATTAATTCAAATTCTGACTCAGCTGGGTACCACAGTCCTAAGTTAGGGCATCCCTTAAGGTATCTTAAGATCCTCTTGAGAAGAGTTAAGTGAGATTCCTTTGGGTTGACCTGAAACCTAGCACATAGGCATGTAGCAAACATTATGTCAGGCCTACTTGCAGTCAAATACAGCAGGGAACCAACAATGGCTCTATAATTCTTTTGATCAACAGACTTGCCATTGACATCAAAATCAATAACTGCATTTGAGGCCATAGGTGTGCTCATTGATGAAGCATCAGACATTCCAAATCTTTTAACCAGCTCTCTGGCATATTTTGATTGAGAAATGAAGATACCATCAACACTCTGTTTCACTTGGAGACCAAGGAAATAGGATAACTCACCCATGCTGCTCATCTCAAACTTGGAGTGCATTAGTTCAGAGAACCTCTTGCATAGTTTGGGATCAGTGGAGCCAAATATAATGTCATCTACATAGATTTGAACTAACAGTTGTGAGTCCTTATGATGTCTAATAAACAGGGTTCTATCTACTACACCTCTCACAAACTTGTGTTCTAGAAGGAAATTTGCTAAGGTCTCATACCAAACTCTAGGAGCTTGCTTAAGTCCATATAGAGCCTTTTGGAGTTTGAACACATGAGTGGGTGAGGTTGATGAAACAAACCCTGGTGGTTGTTCAACAAACACTTCTTCCTTTAAATCTCCATTGAGGAAGGCACTCTTCACATCCATTTGGAAGACCTTAAATCTCTTATAGGCAGCATAGGCTAGGAAAATCCTAATGGCTTCTAATCTAGCTACAGGGGCAAAAGTCTGATCATAATCTATGCCTTCCTCCTGTCTATAGCCTTGAGCTACTAGTCTAGCCTTATTCCTAACTACTATGCCTTGGGCATCAAGCTTGTTTCTAAACACCCACTTGGTGCCTATGATTAGTTGGCCTCTTGGTCTTGGAACCAAGGTCCAAACTTTACATCTTTCAAACTGGTTAAGCTCCTCTTGCATGGCTATAATCCAGTGTGGATCAAGCTCAGCATCTTTAATGGTTAGGGGCTCAACCTGAGAAAGGAAACAAGCAAACATCACATCTTTGTTGAGTTGATGTCTTGTCTGGACTCCTACTGAAATGTCTCCAATCACTTAAGATACAGGGTGATCTCTAAGTGTGACAAGATCAGTAGGTTCAACAATGATCTGATCTTCAACAGTTTCAAGATTTAATTCCTCATGTGGAATTTGATCAACTGTTGGAGCAGGTGCTTTAACTTCTAGAAGTTCTACATCAGATTCAGAATCTGAGGAAGCAACCTGAGGAGTTTGTTGGGGATGATTCTCCTATGTGAGTCTCAAACCTTCCAAATCCTTACTTAATTCTAGGACTTGCACTGTACTATTAGAAGAAGAATCCTTCTCCTTATAATACATGACTGTCTCATCAAAAGAGACATGTGCAGACTCTTCTATCTTAAGAGAAGATTTATTAAGGACCCTATAGGCTTTGCTTACTTGAGAGTATCCTAGAAAAACTCCCATTGAAGCTTTTGCCTCAAATTTTCTAAGGTATTCTTTGTTATTGTTATGAACAAAAGCTACACAACCAAATACTCTAAAATAGTCTATTTTAGGTTTCACTTGCTTAAGTAACTCATAGGGAGTCTTACCCTTAAGTTTATGTATCAGACTTCTGTTCAATACATAGTTAGTTATGCTAACTGCTTCAGCCCAAAAGGACAGAGGCATGTTAGCATCTGCCAACAATGTACTTGCAGCTTCAATTAGGGTTCTGTTTTTCCCTTCAACTACCCCATTTTGTTGAGGAGTTCTAGGAGCAGAGAAGCTATGTTTGATACCTTCCTTCTCACAGAATTCTTGCATAAGAAGAGACTCAAACTCAGTACCATGATCACTTCTGATCAAGGCAATCTGAGTAGAATACTCACTCTGTATACACTTTAGAAAATCTGTAAGAACCTTGAAGTTATCAGCCTTAGTTCTCAAGAAGAATACCCAAGTGAACCTAGAGAAGTCATCTATAACTACTAGAGTGTAAGACTTTCCTCCAAGACTCTGTACAGCAATAGGACCAAATAAGTCCAAATGTAGCAAGTACAGGATCCTGGGAGAATCACTTTTATTAACTGATTTAAAGTTATTCCTTGTTTGCTTACCTAATTGACAAGCTTTGCAAAGGCCTTCCTTCTTGTAGGGGCAAGAAGGTAAGCCTCTTACAAGATTGTGTTTAGCCAACCTAGAAATATTTTTCAAATTAACATGACTAAGTCTCTTATGCCAAAGGGTATTATTACTGGTTACTTCATTAAATAAGCATATTTCAGATTTGGATGAATTAAAATCTACAACATAAACATTACCAATTCTAATGCCTACTAACACAACAATATTATTTAAAGCAATATTACAAGCAGTGTCAGTAAACCATACCTTGTACCCAGCATCACACATTTGGCTTACAGAGATTAGGTTGTGCTTTAGTCCTGAGACATAAGCTACCTTCTTGAAGGTTACAGCTCCTATGGTGAAGCTGTCATACCCTTCAGTCTGTCCACAGCTGGAATCTCCAAATACAACTTTTGGTCCCAGCTTGGCTTTGAAACCTGACAGGTTCTTCTTCTTTCCTGTCATATGCTTTGAGCATCCACTATCCAGATACCATTTGTCATGTATGACTGGATAGGTCTTCACCTGCAAAGATATCAATTATACATTGTGGACCCAGGTTACCTTGGGTCCAGTATTCTTCACAAAAGAAAGGCTAGATATAAAAGATCTTGCAGGCTTAGATTGATATCCTAAAGGGTGTGATCTCCTAGGTGGGATAATCCATTCAGTTGAAGGATTAAACAACCTAGGGTAGTGATTAGGATTTGCAATTCTGGAAGTTTGAATTTTATTTTCCAGCTTAAGTCCAGATCGTCGATCAATGGTCGACGATCGCAAGCCATATCGTCGATCATTTATGGTAGAACGATGTTCTGGATTCCACGATCGTCGATCACTGGTCGACGACTCAAGATGAGATCGTCGACCTCCTGCACCAAAGCTATTATACTCAGTGTAGGTGTTTAGCGATCGTCGATAGATGTTCGACGATTGGTTTGACGATCGTCGATTAATGTTCGACGATTTCTGTAAAGCTAGAAATTTTTTCTTTCTGTTCTCTTTCTTAATCTTATTACGAATTTTCTTATACTTTTCAATTTCCTCAGTATTCTTTATTCCTGATTCAGAAATAAATTTTACTGGAGTGCTAAATCTCTCCTTTGTGAGGAGGATGGGTTCACTAGGTGTAGCACCTAGGCCTAGTTTATCATTACCAACCCTAGTGTTTGCTATACTGGTTATTTCAGATAGTTTAAGGCTTCTACCATTTAATTTTTCTTCTAACCTCTTAGATTTAGCTAGTTCTAATTTTAGGAATGTTACTTCTCCTTTTGAGCTTTCTAATTCCTTTTCTAATCTAATTATTTCAGTACTTTCCATGTCTAGTTCCATTATCTTTAATCTAAGTGACTTAATTTTTTTTTCAGATAATAGTAAATCTAAACATAGAGTTTTAAATTTTAATTTGAACTCAGGAGATGAAAAATCAAATGAGTTGATTACCTGGTCTTCCATAGGAAGATCTTCTTCATTGTCTCCTTCTTCTTCAGAATTCTCTGCAGCTGACAGAGAGCTGCAGGCATTAATAGCCATGAGGCAGACCTCTTTGGCTTTCTTCTTCTCTTCTTCTTCTTCTGAATCACTGGAGCTAGAGGAGCAGGTATCCTCTTCTGTTTCACTCTAGGTAGCAGCCACAAATCCCTTGTCCTTCTTCTTGTATTTGTATGAGGAGGACTTGGAGTGGTGCTTCCTGTACTCTTTCTCATTTTTCTTCTCCTTGTGTTTCTTCTCTGGACAATCTGGAGCAATGTGTCCAGGCTTGCTGCAAACATAACAAATGATTTCTTTAGAAGGAGTCTTGTCATACCTTGGTTTATCCTCATACTTGGAGAACTTCTTTCTGAAGTCTCTTCTTCCCATGTTGAGGAACCTCTTGGCAATGAGTGCCAGCAACTCCTCATTTGATTGACTTCCTTCAGAAGTCTCAGCAGCCTTAAGAGCTAGAGAGTGCTCTTTCTTTGTAGGTGTAAGAGTCTTTACTTCAGTTGCAGCAGCTCTGCTCTTCAAAGTTTGCTCATATGACTTGAGCTTTCCCAACAGAGCTTCTGTGGAGAGTTCCACAGTGTTTCTGCCATCCTTGATGGGCCATATCCTTGAGTCCCAAGAGATGGGAAGGCACATCAGGATCTTGTCATTGACTTCTGTCAAAGTTATCTCCTTGTCCAAAGACCTCAGTTCACTTATTATTGAACTGAGTCTTGTGTACATTGTGTCAATGTCTTCAGCATCATCCTTCTTGAAATTTTCATACTGAGAAGTGAGGTTGGATCTCCTGTCCTTCCTCTCATCAGCTGAGCCAGCAACTATGTGGTTGAGGGAATCCCACATAGCTTTGGCTGAGGTACATTCAGCAAGCTTCTGGAATATTTCATCAGACATTGTCTGAGCTAGGATGTTCATTGCTTTTGCATCAGCTGCTTTTGCCTTCCTGTAATTTTCATTGTAGTCAGGAGGTGGCACAGTACTGAGATCAGCAGAAGTGGAAGTAGCAGCAGCAGGCCTAGCAGGTGGTCCTGTCAAAATAGAAGAAAAGATATCTTCATCAATAGAATTCATGTATAGTCTTATCCTGGCCTTCCATATGCCAAACTTGGACAAGTTGCATACAGGAGGTCTGGTGCTTGAATAATCCTTAGACTGTGCCATGTGTGAAAGTGTTTGTGAATGGTATCAGGAAACAACTTATCACTGGATCTTTTAACCCAGGTGTTAGCCTGTATGAACAGCTAACCTCCCTCTGATACCAATTGAAAGTGAGGGGATAAGATGTAAACTACTCTAGAGGGGAGGTGAATAGAGTATTCAAATTTTATGAACAACTAGTCAGCTCCCTTGGAGTTTATTTGTGGAATAAATAATCTGATACTTGAACCCTAAGAGCCTAACACAGTGAAGTGCATAAGTGAGAGAGCTAACTGAAATTTCAGTTTAACTATAAGCCTATCACAGCAACTAGCAATCCTATGTAGTTCTATCACAGCCACAGAATAAGCAATTAAACAAAATAGCCAGAGGGACACAGGATATATAGTGGTTCCCTCTTAATAGGTACTCCACTCTTCTACCACCCTGGTAGGAATCCACTGCAGGTTTTTGCTAAGGTGCCCTGCCACCAATGATCTGATTCAGGTAGATCAAACAAGACCCTTTGAGCTTTTGATAAGGATGCTCAACCACAGGTTGTTGATAAGGTGCCCTGTCACCAATGTTCACTTTTGAAGAGGTATGAAAACTCTTTTACAAAGGGGTTGAGAGGGTTAGATTGTCTTCTCTGTTGTTAATAACAGATTAGAGAAGACTTGTGGATTCTCTAAAGAATCAAAGTCTCCCCCTAGCTCAGTGGAAGTCCAGGGAAAGCCTTTGCTTCAGGATGAAGGAGTTTCAGATATACTGAAACTAAATCCTCAGGGATCTGTAGACTGATTTTTATCAGGTCTTCAGATTCTGGAACACTTGAAGCAGAACTAGAGCTGGTCTTTCTGAAGTCTTGAAAACTCTAAGCAGATGCTCAGGAGACTTGAGAAAGAAGATGATTGCTCTGGGCTTTTTGCTTCAGGAAAACTTTTCTTCTCTTTTTGAGAGATGGTGAAGAGCTGCTCTGATGAGGCTTGAGCGAATGAAGCCTTGAGAAGAAAATCTCTCTGTGTCTGTAACTTGCTGTCTCTGCTGAGAGAAAAATCTCTTTTAAATATGTCTTTTCTTTTTCCCTTGAAACGGCTCTATTGATTTGAATATCTCGAGCCCTGTAACAGGTTATCTCAATATAGAATATAGCAATAGGAATAGAATGAGCTATTAACTCTCTGTCAGTCCCAATAAGGAAATAAATGAATGGGAAAATATCTCAGCATAAAGACTTAACATACTTGGAAATAGCATACAGCGCCAACGGCTAGAATACAGCCTGGAAAGATAAAATCAACATATTTTGTATAATAGGACAAAATACTTTATCAAATACGGAATCCCGTAATTTATGCTTAACATATTTGGTAATTAATTCATTTGATTTTAAGCCATAAATTAGCAAAAACAACTTCAGAAAATCTCTCTAACCACAAGCTAAAACACTTGGAAATAAACCAAGGAATAGAATGAATACAAACTGTTAAAGGCAGACAATAATCGTCGAACAGGGGTTCGATGATCGTCGACCTAGCCAACAGATCGTCGAATAAGGCAGAAATCGTCTGGGACAGAAATCGTCGAACAGCTCATGCTATCGTCGACCAACAAAGAATCTGTCGAAACAGAAATCGTGAAGCAAGACTGCGATCGTTGAACTGCTGATGGCAGATCGTCGACCAAACCTTCAGAGCATAATAAACTTGCTCTGAGATCGTCGACCATTGGTCGACGATAATTGTCTTGACTTCAACTATTCTATAGCCCTGCTATCATCGACCAATGGTCAACGATCGCGAGGCCTCGTTCGACGATGGTCGAACGGAAAATGCCTTAACCATATATTCATTCTACAACTTCTAACCTAAGCTCTAGGTCAGTTATAAACTGCCCTAGGGAGACTAAACAAAGTCTAAACATGATCATATATAGTTATATGGATCAAGAGGGGCTGGAAAGGGATTACATAAGCCAAATCACACCTAGGGTACCAACACGATCTCATTTTGGATGTGCGTGACCGTTTTGTTTACCGTTGCCTATCCCGCCTTCGCCTAAGCCTATATTAAAATCCAAGTCCTACGGATTCTTGCTTGAGTCGAACTAACGTCGTGGAGAGAGTGTGAACGGGCAAGCGTATGGTCCCCGACATTGGTGGATTCTTTTGGAGGTGATCCTGAGCCCCGGTCTTTGGCAATGCTCACCTTAGTGGTCTGTCTACTTTCTTCCTACGCGTGACTGGACGATTCTCCAGCATTCCTAATTTGAGTAGCTACAATATCTATTTACACCTGTCGAAATTTATAAACTCGGTAGCATAATTAAAAAGTTTATCTATTATATTTTTTTCACCCATGGGTATTTTATTTCTCGTTTTACTTTATTTTGAAATTACTAAGCCAGCTAGCTGTTTTCGAGTCCACGGAGAGATGATTTGCTCGGGACGAGCAAATGTTTAAGTTTGGTGGTGTGATGAGTCCGATATTTATAGGGTTTTTCAGACTCATCTGGGCTTGTTTTCTCGCTCGTGCACTGCATTTCAACAGTTATTCGGTTATATTTGCATTGTCCGGTCTCTGACCTCATTGTGCACTATTTTGGGCCCGAGGGTGTGCAATTGCGCATTCTTTTGTTGGGGGTAAGCACATGGTGCTCCCCATATTTATTTTTAGTTGGTTTCACTGTTGTGCAGGTAGTCGGGATGTCCCGGATTCATTTTCCAGTTTTTGTGTAAAATGCACGGTCGTGCAAATTTTTCTCGCACGGTCTCACGACAATCGTGCGTTTTATACAACAATTCTGGGGACTTTTGTGGCTACCCATGCGTTTTGTTCCCGCACGGTTTCGGCCAAACTGTGCGAGAAGGAATCACACGGTCTGCATATTTTTATCTTGATTTCTGCTTTCTGTGGTTAATCGTGTGTTTTCCTTCATGCACGGGCAAACGCGCCCGTGCGCGAGTAAAACGCATGGTTCCCCTATTTCCCTTGTTTTCCTGCGTTCTGTGTTTACCCGTGCGATTTCCTTCACGCACGGGCGGAAGTGCCCGCGCGCGAGTAAAATGCACGGGTCAACGCATCTTCATCCGCGATCCAGATCTGAATGTTAATAACGCACGGTAAGCGCACGGTCGTGCGTGCATGCCTATTTTTCTGATCTATTTCTATTTAAAGTGCAGATTTTCCACCATTTTGGACAGCTTCATTCGTGCTGATCCAGCCGCGTTTTAGGGCAAAGTTCCGCCTTGCCACCTCCATCCTCCATCTTCCACCAAGGGGAGAAGCTCCGACCATGCTCGCGAAGCCTACACCTTTCCGGTGCTTGCTCTCGGCCTTCTCCATCATCTCTTGAGCTCCATTTCATGGTTTGGCGCCGTATCCATCAAACAAAGGGAAGCTTGCAACTTTCTTCCGCATCGTGGCACAAAGAAGACGGGTCCATTGGAAGGTAGTGACAACCCTTCTCTACCCCGGACATAGTTAAGGACCGAGCTTGGACGCGGATTGACAACCCAGCAATTCCTTCCGCGACCCCTCGACGAGCCTTCAGATTCGGTCGGTCTCTTGACTTGTTCTTTCTTTCTTGCTGAATATTGGTGTTTAAATATGTTTATTTGATGATGTGCACTTTAGTTGTAATCAATATTAGTTTCATGTCTATGTGAGCTTGTATGGTTTTACGCTTTAGTTGCTTGAGTTGCGCCCACATATCTATCCACCACCACATCCATTTCTGCCGCTCTAGCGATTGCTAGAGGCGTGTGTAGCGAAGAGGTGCTTTCAAACCTCATTTTATAAGCCTGCTCGTCCATCCGCCCAGCGATTCGGTGCATAACGGCCTGACTAGTCTTCCATCCTACCTAACAAAGCATTGCATAGCGGCATTGCATAGGAGTAGTTGTTAGTGTTTTGCTTTATTTTATCGCAACCATCAAAACCCTCATAGTTAACTCCGACCTAAGGAATTCAATCTCAAGTCCTCCTCGATATTAACTCCCCCTTTACTGTGTTCCTTGAAGAGATCGATACTTGGGAAAGCCACCCATTTTATATTACTTGTGCGACCAGTACACTTGTCATTCAAACGCATCAAGCATCTACCTTCAGACTCACAAATTCAGGGAAGTACATGTTTTATTTTTCTTTATTTACAATTCCTATCTTTTTTTCTCTTTTCCCCTTTTCCTTTTTTTTCTATTAAGGACAATGTCTATCTTAAGCATGGGGGAGTGTTTAGCTTTTTCTTTTTCTTTTAGCTTTTCTTTTCTTTTCAAAAAATCCAAAAAAAATATTATTTTTTATTACGTTTGTGTTTCTTCTTATTATTCTGGAGAAATTTGTTGATGATGCTCTCATAAACATCAGAAATGAGTTATCCACCGAGATCAAATCCATCAGGTTTGAAGTCAATCTGCTGAAGGAAAAGACTGAAAATTCTTCACTAGGGCAGCCCCAGTTGTTGATTACACTTTTGAAAAATTGGATGAGGTGGGCACCAACACAACTACAGTCATAACAAATCAGACCATTCAAGCCAGCAACATGATTGTTGTCCAAAATGCTGACAAAGAGCTGCTGGAAAAACAGAGGGCCGCAATATTTACAAAGATGGATGCTTGTACCAAAATGTTGGATGATCATATGCTGGAGGTCAAGAATCAAGTAACAGCAAGTGTAAATTATCTTGAATCTCAAATAAATAAAGTCAGCACCTCCCAGACCAAAGTGATTTTTGAAGAAGTCAAAAAGGGGGAGAAGGAGATCATAAAAGCAAACACTGAGAATGTTGTGTGGGTAGCAAATGTCATAAGGAGATCTTTTGGGCTGGATCAAATTCAATATGATAATATCCCCATGTTCCCAAATCAAGTACAAGAGGCCCTAAATCAAGGGCAGATGGATCAACATGATGATCAATATGTGCTTGATCAAGATGGAGATCAGACCTATGCTCAATATTCTGAAGAAGGTACACAGGCGGCTGGACCATCTCAAGTTGCTGATATTCCTTCTTTCAGCCCTACTATTGACCAAATTTTGAGGTCTAAGGGAAAGACTGCTGCTGAAGATGAAGAGGAAATTAGATTAAGTAAGAAGAGGTACAGAGAAGAAATGGAAAAAGACCTGATTTTGAGCAATGGAGCCCTGAATCAAGGACCATCATTTTGGCAGCATGGGAGCAGATCAAGTCTAAGAAAGCTGACAGAGAAAAGCTGTATAGCTCCATGGAGTGGGACAAAATGAAAAAGAGGGATACTGAAAGAAGGCTATACAGGAGGGACAAGAATGCATGCACCTTGCTCCCAAATGATGTTGAGCCTACTAAGTACATTCCAAAACCATACAACTACTTTCAGAGATAGAAGGATAAAAAGTTTGAAGATGCAGCCAAGAAGAAGCCCAGAAGCAATGACATTGTCATAAGAGATCCTGAAACATAAAGATGTTTCCTGTTTATCTTAAAAGGGCTGAAGGATGTGTGATTTTGTATTATACACATTAAAAACAATTATCCTTCTTATTAATGAACTTATTTTAAATTGAATATATGTTCATTATTTTGGTGTTATGCAATATTAATTGTTATCTACTGTGTTTTTTTTGCATATTTGTGTTAGTGTATAACATTGTATTAGGTTTTGACTTCTTCAAATAGGGGGATATTATTGGGTTCATTGATCCCAATGTCCAAGATTTGAAGAAGGCCTATCAGACAATGGTATATACATGTTGTGATCTAACTAATGTCACAAGTTCTTTGTATGCAGGATGGTTTTCGTACACTAATTGGACAGGCATCCTAAGTGGCTATGGCAGGTGGATACAAGAAAGGATAGTGGAAAGACAAAAATCTATCTAAATCCATAGGCATTGAGTGAATTCAGTTCACTCAACGCCAGATAACTAGAAGCACTGAGTATAGCTTGGTTTATCAAAGCCAAGCTATTGGCTAGACAGTAAAGTGGCTAAGTCCACAGGCATTGAGTGAAGACAATTCACTCAACGACATACAACATAATCGTTGAATAATGCTCCCTCTGTCAAAGCCATATAAAATCTGTGGAGAAAGCTGACTAAGTCCAGAAGCATTGAGTGAAGCCTATTCACTCAATGCTAAGAGGTGATAGCGTTGACTGAACCCTATTCAGTTAGAGCCTCTGTGTTTTCAAACACAAAATTTTTTCAAAGGACAAAAACGTTGAGTGAAGTCTATTCACTCAAAGCCTTATCAACAAAATCTGTCTAAGGAAAGAAGCATTGAGTGAAGCCCATTCACTCAATGCCTCTTCAGCTAAGCTGACTGAGGGAGATAGCGTTGAGTGAAGAAGAAACACTCAATGCTTCCATAACAAAAAAAATTGTTTAAATCCAATTGTGTTGAGTGATGAAGGTTCACTAAACGACTAGTGATAAAAAATCTGTCTAAGAGGTTTGACGTTGAGTCAAGCTTAGTCACTCAACGCCTAGTGATAGAAAATCTGTCCAAGTATTTTGGCATTGAGTCAAGCTTACTCACTCAATGCCTAGTGACAGAAAACTGTCTAAGTGTTTTGGAGTTGATTCAAGCTTACTCTCTCAACGCCTAGTGACAAAAAATTTGTCTAAGTGTTTTGGCGTTGAGTCAAACTTGCTCACTCAATGCCTAGTGATAGAAAATCTGTCTAAGTGTTTTGGCATTGAGTCAAGCTTGCTTACTCAATGCCCAGTGACAGAAAGTCTATCAATGTGTTTTGACGTTGAGTGAAGCTTGTTCACTCAACGCCTATACTAATATTATTTGAATTTGACTAAGTCCACAGGTGATGACGTCAGCAAGAATTGAAATGTTACAGAAAAGCTACAGTACGTGACAAATGTAATCGCAGGTCTACTGTACAACTTTGTCTGTTAAATCAAGTTGCAGCCAACAACTTATGTGGGTTCTAATGCTCAATAAAGCCGTTAGTCTTCAGGAATCAAAGAAATAAGATCATATTGGTGAAGATAGCTTTTGGAAAATCCAGCTGGAGTTCATCTTCTTCCTCGTCATTGTTGTAGAGCTTGAAGAAGGAAGTTCAAATCATCTTATCTGAAAGTTATAAAAGATAGTTGGTGCCATTTTCACTTGCACCAGCAAGGTCATAGGAAATCTCTAAAGAAGAAGCAGCAGTAAGGTCTTACCCTAGCTGCAGTATCTGGAAGCTCAACTAAGATAGTTGTTGTCATCTTCACCACCAACAGCTAGATCAAAGTAATTTCTGAGAGAGAAAGATGTAGCAGTAAAGGGCTAACCCTAGCTGTAGTAGAGCAAGTCTGATAACTTCAGACAAGACAGATCAGTGAGCATTTTCTCACTGAGATCAAAAGAAGAAACAAAGTAAGCCTGAGTGGTAGTGACTTCACAGTTAAAGCAAGCCTAATCCTGAAGATACAATCTTGGGGATATGAAGAAGAAAGGACTGAGCTTCTGGTTCAGTCCAGGAAGGAAAATAGAAGCAGAGCAAAGTTCTGCAGGTTACTTCCATCATAAGCAACTGTTTATTGAAGATTTATTCTTTTTGCCGTGAAGAAGATATGACTGAGACTTTCTCATTTCAGGAAGCAAAAGGCTCGAGGACTATTTCCCTGGAGTCATAGTTGGGCTGAGTTCACTCAGTCCAGGAAGGTAGACTCAGAGATCATATCTCTATAGTCATATTTCACCAACCCACTTTCATCCTGTAGGATCCTTTTGGATCTGAGCTATAGGCTTGAATATATAAAGGCCGAGTGTAGGATCTGGTTGCAGATCTGAGTGTAGGGCCTGTGTGCCTGAGGTAGGGCTTTGGCCCGAGAGTAGGATCCAGTTTGGATCTGAGGTAGGGATTTTGAGCCTGAGGTAGGAGAGTCATTCTCTTTGAGTTGTAGGGCACTTGTGCCTAAGTTGTAAGATCCTTTGGATCTGAGGTAGGCCCTTTGTGTTTGAGCTGTAGGAGAGTCATTCTCTCTAAAGTAGGGTTGTCCTCCTAGCCTGAGTTGTAGGGCATTTGGGCCTGAAGTAGGTGATCTTTGGATCACTGAGTTATAGAGCTTTGTGCCCGAGCTGTAGGTCTTGGATGTGACTGAGTGGTAGGTGATCTTTGGATCTCTTAGAAGCTGAGATTGGAGAAGTGTCTTGTCTAACAAGCTATTAAAAAGGTGGGAGGGAAAGTGAACGTAACCATAATCTGGGGAACCACTATAAACTTGTTGTGTTGTCTATGTGATTGTCTTAAAAGCATAATTAACTAAATCACTATAGACCTTAAAACAGATAAAAGCAAAAGATAGTCACAAAGAGTAAGAAACCTATTATCCCCCCTTCTAGGTGATTTAGCTATCCTTGAAATCAAAGACTTTCAGACTACAATATGCGTATCATAATTATTATATTTTTATATAAATTATATATATATTTTTATAAATTTGATATTATATAATTTGTTTTTTTATTTTTATATTATTGGCATTAATACTATTTTGTTTTATTTTATGACAGACTTGGGGGGATTTCAGCATGACTTGACGCAAAAGCCCGTTGTCAACCTTTTACATGAAAATTATTTACATGCATGGCCACCATTCCCATGCAAATTTTTCATCATTTAATACATGCATGACCGGCACCACCCAGATATTTTATTAAATATTTCATTACATGTCACCTTACCATGTGTGGACGACCACTATATTATTTCTCCAATTTTGTATATGTGGTCGACCACCCCTCTCTCACCTCTAATTAATTTTTCATCCATGCATGGCCGACCACCCCTTTATCTTCCACCTATTTATCTCCTTCTCTCTATCCCTTCAACTCCTCTATTTATTTTAATATTGTTGCATGACACCACCCTCAATCTTCCACTCTTTATTTCTTCAAATTAATTCAAGGTGACTGTAACGCCTTTGTCCCTCACATGAAATATAACAGAGGGTCCTTCCGGGGCCCCACGCTATATTCCACAAATAGTCAGCGGGGTTACATGTTAATATAATAAGACTATATGCATCCTAACTCAGAGCATTCTAGCGAAAGCTTCAAGGGTTAAATTTTGAACTCAAGTACAACTGTAATGTCCACTATATATACATGAATGTTATACAAAAATACACAAAATTCACTATCTCTGGAGAAAGTCACTGTCGCCCGGCGACAGTCAACAATAATCAAAATTGTTCTGGCCTTAAGGCCTTACATTTATTCTTTATAAGGGTGGTTTACAGACATTGGCACGCAGGCCGACCACACATGAAAGCAATAAAACTTTGCTTGGCCTTCGAGGGGCGGCATAGCTTCAGGGGCTTTAACCCGCTACTTCCCTCTCGGCTCCCCAACACCTGCACATGGACAATCCACCACAAGGGTGGGAAACGAGGCAACAGTCAGCATTCATATAATAAATTTATAACGACCCTACCCCATTACCGGGGCAGCGGTATTCCTTCCCTGTAGGCATAGCATCATCACATAGATATATCACAAGAAAGTGCACCCACACACATTTCAATATATAATAAACGAGTGCCTCAGCGACCAACGTTCCGTGCGCTCAGGGCATATTCTCGGTATACCTGTTGTCAGGGTCCCACCACCGTTCAGAGGTCCCAGACATAACGGTTAACTTTGAGCATTTATAGTCTTTATGACTCCCTGCTGGGTATTGTATTCACAATAACCTAGATTTGTGTGAAGTCACCATTGAACTAAGTTGAATTAATTATGTATTTGATGTCATTCTCTAGTTGAGTGTTTGCAGGTTATTATTGCTAAATGTAGACCAATGTCAGTTTACAGTGAGTCACTAAACACATGACCATGCAATGTAATCTCTCATTGTGTGATCCATGGTGTTGGCTCACGTGTAACCTCTCTATTGGGATCCATTTCATTTTCAAGTACTAAAAACAAAAGGTAGAAAGAAAGGGTTGCTGGTGTTTGAAGAAAAGAAAAAAGAAAATTTTCTTTAAAAATTTTCTAAGTATATTTTTCGAAAAAGAAGTTAGTTTTTCGAAAAGAGTAAGTAAGTTTTTCGAGAAAGCATTGCTGTTTTCGAAAAACATTATGACCTTTCAAAAAACTCTCTATAACTTCTAAAAGAACTCTTTTTCGAGAAATACCCTGAAGATGTTTTTGAAAAATCAATTTCATCTTTCGAAAAATAAATTCTATTTTCGAATAATTAAATTAATTTTTCGAGAGAGACAAGATGTTTTCGAAAAGCCAAATCTTCTTTCGAAAAATCTGTATTCAGCTCAAAGAAATTCTGGGTACAGCCTTTTTCGAAAAAGACCATGCCGTTTTTCGAAAAGACAAGTTATTTTTGAAGAATTTTATTCCTTTCGAAGAATATAGTTGCTGAAAATTCAAATTTCAATTCGTCAAACGAGATTTCATTCGTCGAACTAGATTTCATTCGTCGAACAGATTTCATTGAGTTCGTCGAACAGATCTCAATTCGTTGAATGGGATTTCATTCATCGAACGGAGTTCACAATTTGTCGAACGAGATTTCATTTGTAGAATGGAGTTCTTTAATTCGTCGAACGGGATTTCAAATGTCAATTCGTGTTTACCATGATTGATCATCATTCCTTAAATGATTTCAGACCGTTATAAGAAGTTCTATATAAAGTCTTGTAAAAGATTTTGCTAACCCTAATCTTGACATAAGTCATAATCGTCGCAAGTTTTAAGATCGGGAAAACCGCATGCCATCTTTGTTCTTTTCTGAAGCTTCTTCCTCGATCTAGCGATTCGACAGAAGAAAGATTTGACAGATCAGAAGATTCTCTATTCATTCACTTGATTGTGTCGAATCCAAAGAATTTTAGATCGTGTTCTCTCAAGATTTCTTCCTCAACTTCTTCACCGAGCTTTTAGTTTTCAAGAAAGAAGAACTCTGTAGATTTCATATCTGAAGTGAAGTTTTTTATTGTTGTTGTAAAACCTTATTTCAACTTTTGTAGGAGCTTCATCTCCGAGCTTGTAGGAAGATTTTTCTTCCGAGTGTAGATCCCGTTTTGGGGCATCGAGTTTGTATGAGTGTTTACTCCGAGTTGTAGGAGCGTTGCTACGAGGTGTAGGATTGTTTGAATCTGAGATATAGTGAAGTAGCCAAGTCTAGTTGTTGTGCTAGATTGGTTAGGGGGAAAGTGGACGTACCCAAGATTGGGGAACCACTATAAATCCTTCTATCGTCTGGTGTATGCTTGATTGTTCTACGTTTCTCTCTCAATTTTTTATTCCGCAAAAGACGCAGAACTCACTATTCACCCCCCTCTAGGTGATTTAGGTCGACAACTAGATACTCTTAATTGGTATCAGAGGCAGGTTGCTCATATTAAGGTTCACACCTTGAACAAATCTACTTCTAGTTATCGAAGAGATTGTCAAGCATGGACAGATCCAAGGACTCCACAAAGCTTCCAGTGTGCACAAAGGCAAACTTCCCCATGTGGAAATAAAGAGTAAAGTTCTTCATGAAAGTTGTCTACCCCTGCATCTTCATGATAGTGGAAGAAGGCCCGCATGTTCCAATGATAGCCTCCACTATTGATCCTACTAGGAAGGTGCCAAAGAAATTGATGGATCTCGACAAAGACTAGATTGCACTTGTTTCTCTGGATAAGAAAACAAAAAAATATCATCGCAAGTGCAGTCGATGACTCTATGCTGCAGAACCTCATTTACTGCCAATCTTCTAAGGAGAGGTGGCAATCTCTAATCATCTTGATGGAAGGTACCGAGGAAGTAAGGGATGACAGAAGATCCCTTCTGAACCAGAAGTATAAGGCCTTCAAGCAAGGCCCCAAGGAAACAATAGCTGACACTTATGAGAATTTCTTCAAGATCATCAACGTCCTGAAGAACTACAGCCGAAAATTCACAAATGGTGAACTAAATGAAAAGCTCCTTAGATCCTTGACTAAGGAATGAGAAAATAAAATTTATGCGATCAGGGAGTTTGGGAGACTGGCAGAAACTGATCCTCAGAACCTCTTCAGAAAGCTTATGTCATATGAGCTTCAAATCAACACAAGAAAAGCTGAAGAAGAGGGCAACAGATCTTCATCAAAAGAGAAGTCTATTGCACTGAAGGCAGATAGCTCAAGAAAGTCTAAAGCTGCATCTCCTGCTCCCACTCAATAAGAAAGTGAGGAAGAAGACTCAGAGACAAGCTGCTCGAACTCAGAATTAACTGATAGAGAGTTCTCCCTTCTCTCCAGCCAGTTCAATAAGTTTCTCAGTAAGAAGAAACAGATGAGAGGCAATGACTCCTCTTATAGAAGATCACGTCACGCTGGTGATCATAAAAAAAGGCATGCAAACGACATGTATAAATCAAAACAGAACAAACATTATTCCACTGACATTGTGTGCTACTATTGCAATAAGCCAGGTCACGTGATCGTCGACTGCCCTCACAAGAAAAAGGAAGGTGGAAGAAGAGAAGAGCACAAGTCCTCCCATAGTAAAAAGAAGGAGAAGAGCTTTATGGCATTAAAGCAGAAGGCCTTTAGTGACACTGACTCATCCGAGTCAAGTGATGATGAAGAAGCCTACTTCGGGCTCATGGTTCACTCTGACGATGAAAAAGCTATCCCCCAATTCCAAGGGGAGGTAAATGCTCACACCATTCTCTTTTAATCAGATACTCCTGACGATGACCATGAGGACTGTTCCTCTGATGATGAATCAGAACTCGTGGGTCAGTATAAAGAGTTGATCAAGGTCTATGACCGGTGCAGAAAAGTTGTTAGATCTCAGGCCAAGGAAATAAAATAACTTAAGGCTGAGGATATTTCTTTGAGGGAGGAAGTCGCAAGTATGGACTCACTCAGAAAGGAACACCTCGCTCTGTTCAAAGAATAAAACAAGGCACTCGAGAACCTTAAACTAAAACAGAAAATAATTGAAAAGTTGGAAGAACAGCTTGTCACTGAAAAGAAACTTGTTGAGAGTTTCTCCAAGCCCAAGACTATCCTTCCACTTGTTGCTGAATTCACAGTTCAGGCTAAAGGAGTTGGGTTAGGCCATGTAGCTGCTCCTAGTAAATCCTCTAGGAGGAACAAGGCTAAAAGAAAAAATAAAGCTGCTAAGAAAGCCTTAGCCAAAGAGAAAGGGAAGGCCCCTCTGAATCAAACTACTTTTAAGAAGGTAATCTTCCCAATGAACCAGTTTGATTTTGAGTCATCCTATGGTCATTTCACCAGGCCTACTTATGTAGAGCCAAAGTCACGCTACCAAGGATGGACTCGTCCCCGAAACTATGGTGAAAGTGTGTTCAAGGCACCTTATGAAGAGATCACTCTACAGAACTATGGTCCATATGTTCATGGCCATAATATTAAGAAGGCATCGAAAGCCAAGCCTGTTGTACCTAAATAAAAGGAGGTGCAGAAACCTTGTGAGCACCATTATCATAAGGGTTCTACCTCTAAGTCAGCCGCTCCTGCTAGACCACACGTTCAAAAAGTCAAGCAGGAAACTTGGAAAAGATATAATAGGTTTGGAGCCAGAGCTGTTTTTAGGCTGTTTGGAATCACAACTCTTTCAAAATCCTGTTTTTAAAAACCACGCTTCGACTCCTTTTTAGGCTCTATTTGGCTCAGCTGCAGTGACTGCAGAAGTAGTGGTGGAATAATTAGTTGTTTTGCAGAGTGGTGCCGGAATCTGTGTAACTGTTTGGATAAACAGCTTTTGTAGAGCTGTTTCAAACGGAGAAGCTGTTTAATCTATTTGGTATTACAGATGTGCGGTGCATAGTTCATTTTTCTTGAACTTAAACACAATCAGCAATAACATAAAAAGAACAATTTAACTTAATGCATTCTAAGTGCCCAATAACAAAATTGAAAAAAAAAACAGGCTGCTTTCAAAAAGATTATTTCAGTCATGAAAATCATAAACGTGCTCTGTCATGCTGATGAAACGTATCCCTCGATCATCGATCGTTAACTGCACATCAAAAATAAATATAATTACTGATTTTTTTATATATGTTTGTAAATGTAAACGCCATAATGATGCATACCTGCGCTGCTCTATGCGTTGATCTGCAATGTAGTTCCTAATATTGGTTATTTTTGTAGCTCTCGTTCCCTCAAATGAGCTTGGTGCAATGTTCAGATTTGAATCGATAGTTCTTGGACGATTGTTTGGTCGCAACTCTTAAGCCTCTGGATGAATAAAGATTTTGTTTTCATCACATACATCAAACTCGGGGTCAGCCCTCGATGGATGCCTTCTAATAAATTTGTGGAGCGACATCGTAACGACCACAACCACACACTGCTTAAAGAATTCAAAATAAGGCATTTTATCAAGTATGAGCCACTTTTTCTTCTATACACCAAAGCTCCTTTCGATCACACTATGTAGCGATGAGTGTGCTTTGTTAAATATTTTATGTCGTCCCTCAATTGGCTGATTTTCCCGAGCAAAGTCCGGCAAGTGATATCTCGTTTCCGGAAAAGATTTTAGGAGCCCCTTTTCCAATGGGTAACCAGCATCGACGATATAATATTTACTTTCAGTAGTATGAAAGGGTTTAAACAGTGGAAGATATGATATTTATTAAATGCAAAAACTCAATAAATCAACATTATGTAAAAGCTCGTGATACATACCTTGTCGGGGAAATGAAAATTTACTTAGCAGATATCGTACTGCACGATGATATATGCGTGTGTCATGTGCGGACCCCTCCTATCCAAGTACAACATATGTAAAACACATATTGAAGTCGCAAACGACCATTACGTTTTGAGTCGTGCTATCATGACAACCAATATAAGGAACTTGATTTTCAATAGCTATCCGTACATCAACATGCGTACCATCAATTGCTCTGATACAATCTTTAAAAAATGACATATATCTTTCATTATTTTGTATGCGCGAAGGAATTGAACGAAATTGGGGATCAATCTGAGTAATGTTATGCATGGACAAACTAGTTAGAGCTTCTAGACCAATCATAAACAACCGACTCAAAGTTTCCGTGGAATATTGGAATCTTTCACCTGATTTTCTGAATGTTTATTGTGGCCCAATATGTAAATTATTATTGTCAAAACCTCACTGGCCTGTGTCTTCTGTGTTCCTCTTAAACCGTGATGTTGTTCTAATAATGCTAGCAAGTCAAAAAAAAAATAACCTTAGTCATTCAGAATATATTGTGAAAACGTTCGGGATGTCCTTCAAATAATTCTCGGAGCCATTTATGTCCAATTTGTGATGATGTCATGCAAGGTGTTTTATCAAAAAACAAATTGACATAATCATACATTAAACATACACTCGAGGTAACAAGTTCCACAAACTGAGCACAATATTGTTGACGAGTTGCACAATAATTCAACACAAATTCTTCATCATCATCTATGTTAACATCTATATTATTATTTATGTTTGACATTATAACGACCTATAAATATGAAACAACAAATATTATAACAATGTAAAATATACAGACACTTATACAATCATACACACACACACAATCATACACACACACAAACAAAATTTCTCTCACACACAAACATACTCAAACACAAATCACATACACAAATACACACACAAACATATACAAACACAATCATACATACACACCCTAAACACACACACACACACAAACACAATCACACACACAAACACAAATCAAACACACACAAATATACAAACACACAAGCACACATAAACACACACAAACACAAATCAAACACACACAAACATACACACACACCCTAAAAAATAACATATAACATTGGTACCACAAAAAATAAAAGGGCATTTATATTGGCAGACCCAGCTTTGGATATTTGCAGCCCAGCAAAATAGTAAAAAACACATATAATATGGCCGCTAATAGCAGCCCAAAATGCGGAACATGCGTCTTTTAAAAATAGGTCTATTATATGACATTTTTAGGAAAAGTGTTCAACATGAAGGTTGTAGATCTCGACAGAGTTCCGCCCGGGTTCCGCGCCTTTTGGAAATAATCCTACTATATGATAGTTTTAGAAAAAGTGTTCAACATAAAGGTTATAGATCTCGTTGAGATCTATAACTTTCATGTTGAACACTTTTCCTAAAAATGCCTTTTTAAAAACTTAATTTTTGGGCTGCCAGTATCCATCGGGCTGCAAATAGCCATTTTTGGCTGCCATTATCTTTGAGCTGCCAATAGCCATACATGGGCTGCCAATATAAACACCCAAATAAAATCACATAACAATGCTAATTCTCTCTTTGCAGGAACAAAAATTTGGAAAAATTATACCTTGCCGGATGAAAATGTTCAGCCTGAGAGGAGGCCTTGTAGGCATTGAGGAAGTATTCCTTGTTGTCGTCGCCGGAGAGGAGGAAAGGGGGCGACACTTGGCTCGATCGTCTGGGCAATGCTCGACAATGAGTGCAGAAGGAAGAAGAAGAAGATCGCCTGTGCAGTGATCGACGACTCTGGAGGAGGAGGAGAAGGTGACACGTGTCGCCGGAGTGGAGAAGTACAATCGGTAGATTCCTCGCCGGAGATAGAGGAGTTTGGGGTTGGCGGAGCGCGGGTTAGGTTGAAGCAGCGGAATCGGAAAAACCAACGATCTGGAGTCGTGAGAAATTATCGCGACTCCAGATCGCTGATTTTTCCCAATTTTAGGGCGGCGGCGACTGCAAAATTCGGGCTGAAATATCCGTTTGGCGGAGCGGCACAAGTATAGCTGTCACGGTTCCGGTTCTACTAAAATCGTGAACCGAACCATTAAGGTAACGATTCTTCAAGTTAGAACCAATACCTTATTTGCTTTGAGCGATTCCGGTTCTGGTTTCCAACATAATTTTTTGAAACCGTAGGGCCTACGGTTCCGGTTCCGGTTCGCTAAGAACCAAAACCAAATTATTTACTTGTGGTTCTGTCCGGTTCTATGCGGTTCTGGTTCGGTTCCGGTTCAAGAGATGCTAATGTTATGAAATGTAAACTTCAGAGATGTTTTTTTTTGAAAGTAGGAGGGGTGCAACTTGTAATTTAGCAAACTTAGAGGGGAGGTCCCAATAAATGACTCTATATATATAACTTTGTAAACTAGCATGTGATATCTATTATGAAAATACAGTCACTTTTATGCATAAAATTGCTACATAAATTGTCACATAACTTAAAATAAAAACAATCATTCTCGCAGAATGAGTAGTGCGTCGCCTATGAAAAATGTTCCTATGAAAACAACAATTCTATGAAAAATATTCACTTCTCGTATAGTCATATACATACACATTCATATAAACAAACAAACATACAAATTCACTCTTTCTATTATCATTTTTAAATAAAAAAATACAATATTGTTTATGCATAACTCCTAATTACCCTCAGCCACATATATATTGAAGTTTCGGAGCAAACCATAAAGAAGAATGAATCTGAAGAAATTTACATCAGTAAAAACTTACATAAAGTTTCAAATCAAAGGTGTAAAAAGTTATCAGAGTAAGCAATTACACCCTTCTTTGTATGTCCTTTATGCAAGAGATGTATGAACGAAACATTATGATGGAACATAAAAAAGTTCATATCTTTATAAAATATTTGAAAAAAACACTGTGAATATGGAAGAGATGCGTACGAAAAAAGTGATTAAAATATTACAGATCATGAAAAAATAAATAAAGAGATGCATATGAACAAAACATTGCAGGTCATGAGAGAAAAATGTATCAGTTTCTAAAGGGATTACAGTGATGCACTATGATCGCTTGCAGAGTACACTGATTCAGAGAGCAGATTCACAAATGAGTGATGTGTCGCCTCAAGCTTTTTCCGATCGGTGGCGTGGGGCGTCAACGAACGGAATCTCTCCTCTGTCGCTGGAATACCAACTTCCGTTTCATAGAGGAGCGCCCCGTGAACCCTAAACCCTCTGCAAAAATAGAATCAGATAGAACACAGAACAATAGAAGAATGAAAAGAAGATTGGCGATTGATTTGGTACGACGGTACCTGAGCTGAGAGCTGGAGAGGGATGGAGTTTAATGAAATCGATCAGCCCGGCGGCAACATCAGAAAAAAGCGGGTACTTTAGCTAGTAAGAGAGGAGATGTACAACACTGTAGCCCAAAATCCTGCGGGAGAGGAGATGTGCAGCACTGCAGTCAAGAAAAAAATAAATGCGCTCAACAAGAAAAGCAGACACTCATGTGTAGTTGAACAACCATATATAGCTGTACGAGACAGCTGTGGATTGATATTTGACATATTTTTTCTAGGGTATTATCAAAATATAAAACAAATACTATAATAATACGAAAATAATAATAATAATACTAATAAATAGTATTTATACACATCTATACACACAATGTTCAAAATGATAAAGATAAAAAAGTATGATATTTATTAAATAGTGCAGAACATCTTTTCTTATTTAAATATAAAATATGTGAAGAATATTTATACACACATCGTTTAAAATGATCAATATCTTTGCATATTTTTTTAGGGTATTACCAAAATATAAAATAAATACTAATAGTATATTTTTATGATAAATAAATTTTTTTATATTAAAATAATAATAATAAACGGGTTGCGGTTCGATTCCGTGTCGGTTCGGTCCGGATCGGGTCTAAAAGTTTTGAAACCGTTCGAGACTTGCATGTTGCGGTTCCGGTTCCGGTCCGGATAATAAAATGATGGAACCATACCCGGACCAATGTTGTTCACGGTTCCAAAATTCAATTACCGAAATCCGAATAATTGGCGAACGGTTCGGTCCGATTCTTTTCGGTTCTGGTTCGGTTGCGGTTCGATTTATGATTTTCGGTTTTAAGTGACAGCTCTAGGCACAAAAATCCGCGGCACACTGATGCTAAGGCTTTGTTTGGTGCCGCGTTTTCCAAGCAGCACCCTGCTCCTTCTGCCACCGCCGCACCAAACAGCCCGCACTTGGTATGGCAGTGGCTGACGCCACCGCTGTTTAATAGCGGTGGCCGCTATTCCCGAGTCGCGGAAAAATTCCACGACTCGGGACAGCAGCAGCGCTGCAGTTGTATTTTATAATAAAAAAATATATAATATTTAGAATTTATAATATAAACGTATTATTAATTAATATATTATAAGTTATTATATTAATATATATAAGTTATTATATTGAATTTATATTAAATTATATTTTAAGTTATTAAATTAATATAAGTATATAAGTTGTATACTATTAATAAGTAACATATTATTTATATAATATTTATAAATTAAAATTATAAACAGCACTGCAAATGCTGTTCTTCCAAACAGATTCGCAGATTCTGTCATCACTCTGCAAAACAGCTGATTATTCCACCACTGCTTCCCACCACTGCTTCTCCAATCACTGCAGCCGCGCCAAACAAAGCCTAAAGCTCCGTTTGGGAGGACTTATTTTCACCGGTCAAGCGGTCATGACCGCATGAAACGAGACTTAAATTAAGGCTCTATTTGTTTGGGCGTTTCGCTGCTCCGTTTTGGGCAAACGCCGCCGGAAGGAGGGTAAACAAATGAACCTCCGGCGGCGTTTTCTCCGTTTCCACCCGCCCGCCTTGAGAAAAGCCTCAAAAAGCTCCGTTTGGAGCAGCCAACTCCCCCCCTCCGGTTCAAACACTCCGTTTCCACCCGCCGGATCGACCCGCCACCGCCGAACCAAATGGAGCCTAAGTCCCGATTTATGCGGTCATGACGCTTGACCGGTGAAAATAAGTCCTCCCAAACGGAGCCTAAGGCTTCATTTGGTTCGGCGGTGGTGGGTCGATCCGGTGGGTGGAAACGGAGTGTTCGAACCGGAGGGGGGAGGTGGCCGCTCCAAACGAAGCTTTTTGAGGGCGTTTCTCAAGGAGGGTGGGTGGAAACGGAGCAAACGCCGCCGGAGGTTCATTTGTTTTTCCTCCTTCCGGCGGCATTTGCTCAAAACGGAGCAACCAAACGCCCTAACAAATGGAGCCTAAGGGTCTGTTTGGCGCAGCTCTGGCGGCTGGAGAATCTCTATTCCAGCCGCCAGAGCTGTTTTTTAACTGTTTGGGACAGCTCCTTAAGAGCAGCTTTTCAGAAATCTGGAGCTGTTTTGCAGCTCTTCAGAAATCTCCCCTCCCCCAGCTTCAGCTTCCGCAAAATAGCTTTCTCACTCACAGGTTTTGGAAATCTAATGGTTTCTTCAGTTGGAACATGCTCAGAGGCCGGACGGCCTTCCTCCGGCGATTCCGAGCCTTGGACGGCCTTCCTCCGGCGATTCCGAGCCCCTGACGGCCTTTCTCCGGCGATTCCGAGCGCACTTCTGCACAGAACACCCAAACACTCTGCAGTTTTTCAAAACTGCTCCCCAGAGATTTATTTTAAAATAGCTCTATCTGAACAGCAGCTTTTCAATACGCCAGAGCTGTCCCAAACAGAGCCTAAGGGTCTGTTTGGGGCAGCTCTGGCGGTTGGAAAATCTCTATTCCAACCGCCAGAGCTGCTTTCAGTCTGTTTGGGACAGCTCCCTGTGAAGAGCTTTTCAAAAATTTGGAGCTGTTTTGCAGCTTTTCAGAAATCTCTCCCTCCCCAGCTTCTGCTCCCGCAAAATAGCTTTCTCTCTCACATGTTTTGGAAATCTAATAGTTTCTTCAGTTGGAACATGCTCAGAGGCCGGACGGCCTTCCTCCGGCGATTTCGAGCCCCGGACGGCTTTCCTCCGGCAATTCCAAGCCCCCGACGTCCTTCCTCCGGCGATTCCGAGCGCACTTCTGCACAGAACACTCAAACAGTCTGCAGCTTTTCAAAACTGCTCCCCAGAGATCTATTTTAAAACAGCTCTATCCGGACAGCAGCTTTTCAATCCGCCAGAGCTGTCCCAAACAGACCCTAAGACGTGACCAAACAGAGAGTTAGAAAGCTGCTGCCCCCTCGCGTCAAGTTCTTTGAAAATCAATTCAAAATCAATTCTGGAGAGCTTGTTCCTGATCCTTAGCGCGATCCCGTCAAGAGCCCGTCCGCCGCTACCCCTTTCGATCCCGATCGTCTTCCAGATCCCGACTCGCCCTCGATACCGGCTCGGCCTCGATACTGACTCCTCTTCCAGGTCCCGGCGGAAGCCTGTCCACCTCTCCGCTCGCCGACGATAACTCGCCCGCCGGACTCGCCGTCCTCTCTGTGAGTTCCATCTGCGCTCTTTTGCCTCATCCATCTGTGTGAACCCATCCCCTCCAAAAGGCCGGAGGGTTGAGGCTTCTACCTCCTTCAACGCCATGGTCGGCCCCTCCTCTCCTTTCCAAATCTCTCCACCAAAAATCTCTCATCTACTGTTCTCACTAGCCAATCATTTGTCGGATCTGTCTATTTTCGTGTTTCTCCAAGTTTCTATACTGATCTAGCATCAATTGATGTGTGGATTGGATCAAGTTTTCTCTGGTTGATGTTAGAAGCCTGGTTTATGAAGAAATTTCGTGATGTCCTATGTTGTCATTGTTTTTTGCAGGGATCTAGATCCGTAGTCTTTTGTACAATTTTTTTTTAAATCCACGATGAATTCATGTATATTTTTTTTACTCCCCCATGAATTCATTATTTTTTTCAGGAATTCTTGCTCGAACGCTGCTTCCAGTTTCTCAAGCATCCATTTGTGAGTATTTTTACCTCATTTTTCTGAGTTTTATTTCAAGTTTAGCTTTCGGTTTCTTTATAATTTTTCTTCATGAATGACCTAAAGCCCTCTTATGATCTGAAATTGAACTTGTTCTAGCTCTCTTCCATGTGTATTACACATCACTTGCTCGATGTGTAGAAACTCGATTTGAATGTTTTATTGTGCAATATTATAAGCTTCCATCACTGCAAATGCATTTGATATTGAGCCTGCACAATAAGAAATTAGTTGTTTATTTGCAATGTACTTGTATCATTCAAGAAACAACGTTCGATAGTGCTAGCGACTATGACATTGCATAACTTCATTCGTAGACATACATCTCGCTGGGACTCAGAATTTAATGTTTGCGATGCTAATCAATCTTCATTCATATCCTCAGAGGATGAACACCCTGCAGTAGAGGAAGGTATGAAACTGATATGTTTGATGCAGGGGGAGCTGATCATATTTGTTGAAACTGAAATTCGGTTTCTATGGAGTTCGAACCCTTGGGGAAGGGGTGATCACGCACTTACTTTCCTTTTACAAGCTCGGACAGCCAGAAAATGAGGAACAAGAAACGGACTCAAGGCTCCAGCACGGAGGTCCCACCACACACCCGGAAGATGTTAGAGCGCTTTCCCTCCTTAGCCAAGTGCTGAGCTAAGGATATCTCAAAAATCGCAAGAATACCAAGGAACAAGTAAGCATGCCTTTTGAGATACCCCCTTAGGTCTATTTATAGTTTTCTGAAAATGGTCTGCCAATAGCCAAACTCCGTTGTTCTAAACAGCTATATGCAGACCTAATTATGTTTAGCAGACCCAATTAAATTAACCACCTGACATCTGCACCCCACCCATAGGAGGACACCGGGACCAGCTCGACACTAGACTGAGCGGGCGCAACCTGCTCCTCGCGACTCGCCTCCCTCTGTAGGCGAGCGCGGGCCGAGGCGTCCGCGGCTTACTTGCTCCTTATTCGGAGGCGGGCCGACGAGATGGATCTGGCGGTCAACTAGGCAGACGCGTGCTGGCGAACTGGCGAACTGGCTCACACGACTCGCCCGCTGGCCTGACAAAATGCGTTGACAGGACACACCTCACTCAACGCTATGAGCAGAAGGGTGTTGACAGAAGAAGCTCTACTCAACGCCAAGGGCGCAAGACATTGACATGACACACCTCACTCAATGCCAAGGGCGGAAGGGCGTTGACAGAAGAAACTCTACTCAATGCCAAGGGAGGAAGGCTTTAACAGAACACACCTCACTCAACGCCAAGGGAGGAAGACGTTGACAGAGCAAGCTTCACTCAACGCCAAGGGCGAAAAACGTTGACAGAGCAAGCTTCACTCAACGCCAAAGGCGAAAAATGTTGACAGAGCAAGCTTCACTCAACGCCAAGGGCTAAAAGCGTTGACAGAGCAAGCTTCACTAGGGGTGCGAGCGGTTTGGTTTGGGTCGGTTTGGACCCAAACCGAAACCGAACTAACATGTCTCGGTTTTTTGTTTGTCCAAACCGACCCGAACCGAACCCAGTCGGTTTTGTTCAAAGTCGGTTCGGTTTTTAATCGGTTTTTTGCGGTTCGGTGTCGGTTTTCTGTGAAAAAAATATAATCAAGTGCTATTTGATCGGTCATCATCTCTTTACTAATTTCATAATCTTTATCAACTGAAGGTTTATATTAAATAAATAACATACAATTTTTTTGAGTACAAGTCAGAGAGAAGGTTTATTAAATCCACATCACACACAAACAACTATTATATTCATGCATTTTTAGACATGCAGAGTTTGAGTATATTGGAGCAAACCTTCCTTATGACATCTCACAATTCTCTATAATAACTTGGACAAATTTAATATTAATAGATCCAACAATAAGCAATCAGAGCAATTAGAGTATCACGATAGATAATCATTGCTGTTATTAAATCAATTTAATGTACATAACATCTCAAATAATTAAACTCTTAATAAAACTTTTTCCAACAGAATTACTTAGGATCTGAAGAACTCTCTAAACCTAAGGAGAAGGGTCAGAAAAATCTCACCAAGCACGAAGATGGGGAAAGTGAACTTCGTTGTAGACCCAAAGGTGATCTGAAAGTTGCTCGATCAAATACACCCCAAAACAGTGGTAAGGTGCTCGGTTCGGTTTAGTCGGTTTTCACAACTTGAAAACCGACCCGAACCGATAAGCCTTTGGTTTTCAAAAGCTCCAAACCGAACCGACACCGGACCGGGCGGTTCGGTTTCAAAGTCGGTGCGGTTCGGTCGGTTTTGTCGGTTTTAGGTTTTCGTTCCTCACCCCTAAGCTTCACTCAACGCCATGGAACTGGCTCGCGTGGCTTGTTTGGAGAATACTAGAAGGGTCTCGCTCGCGGCCTTGAGCCCTCTCGCTCCCGAAGATCCCGTAAAGTACTGATCCTGGAGGTGCGGCCCGACTCTCGCAGCTCGCCTGCCCCTTTCACGGAGGCGGGCCTGCGGTCTCGGTTTGACGGCCTCCTAGGACGATGCGGGCTAGCGAGCCGTCTTCGGTGAGCCCTCTCGCTCCCGAAGATCCCTCAAAGTACTGATCCTGGAGGTGCGGCTCGGCTCTCGCAGCTCGCCTGCCCTTTTTGCGGAGGCGGGCCGGCAGTCTCGGTTTGACGGCCTCCTAGGCCGATGCGGGCTGGCGAGCCGTCTGGCGGGGGCGGACCGGCTACCGCTGGCTCGCTCGCCTGCCTGGAGAGCTGCCCCTGGCTCGCTCGTAACGAGGGTGGCCCCTCCTCTGCCTTGTTGACCCCACTCGACGAACATTGGGTTGTACACAATCCCCCCTCTTTTTGAGCTTTCTCGAAGCTCGGAAAGAATCATCCAACCCACGTGTTCGGTGAGTGCTTGCTGAGCTGGAGGGAATCTTTTGGTGGGTCCCACCTGTGTGCTATAAATACACCAAAAGTATAGGACGCATATTATTCACCGCACTCTGCTTCCGTCCCTTCGCGAGGCCTTCAGTATGATCTTGGGTGATGAAGACCGTTGGAGGTCTCTCAGTGTTAGTGCCCCTCCTGATCGCTCTGCCCTCAGGCCCCTCACTAGCGTTGGTCGTGGCCTAGTCCTCAGCCCTAACCCGTCTGCTCCTATGTGTGATTATTGTGGCCGCCGAGCCCATACTCGGGAGGTGTGCTTTAAACTCCACCCTTATCTTGCCCCTCGTGGCCGTTGCCGTGGACGAGGGCCTGGACGAGGAGGCCATCGCCCGGGTGGTTCCAGACCTCATGATGCTGCTTACTCTATCGACGTCTACGACGAGACCCCCCATGCTGTGACCGGGCCTTTTACTGCTCCTGAGTTGGATGCATTCCTCAGGTTTTCTCTCTTACACCCCTTTGTCTGGTAAGGATAAAGTTATTTCTGCTAATGACTTATTGTCTCCCGTTGCTGGGAAAGGCCAGATCTCTTGTTCCCCATCTATCTCTCTACCATCTGTTCTTCATGTTCCCTCCTTTCTTCGCAATCTTCTGTCTATCAGTGACATTACTCGATCTCTTAATTGCTCTGTAATCTTTTTTTTCTGATTCCTGTGTTTTTCAGGAACTGGGTACAAAGCGGAACATTGGCAGTGGTAGGAATCGCGGTGGACTGTATTACGTGGACCAACCTCCTTCTCAGGCCCTCTCTTGTGCTCCTGTTACAGCTGATGATGTTCGCCGTTGGCACCTACGGCTTGGACATCCCTCTCCTATTTACCTTCAGAATTTGTTCCCTGTTTTTTCCCTTTTTTTACAAACTTTTGTCTGTGATATTTGTGATGAGTCTAAGTATGTGCGTCATGGTTCATCGCATTTAGCTTCTCCTTGTAGCACTCCATTTGATTATTGGGGATGCAAGCCAAGGTGTAACTACAAGAAGTAGAACTCACAACATTGTTATGTATTCCAGCTTCCTATCTCAGATAGAAACCAAAAAGTTTGAAGAAGCCAACATAAACCCATTTTGGATAGTGGCTATACAAGAAGAATTGAACTAGTTCAAGAGATGTAATGTCTGAAAGCAGGTTTTCAGACCTCAATGATATAACATCATAGGAACCAAATAGATCTACAGAAACAAGTTAGATGAAATGATGTTATAATCAAGAATAAAGCTAGACTAGTTGCTAAAGGGTACAGACAAGAGTAAGGTATTGACTTTGATCAAACCTTTGCACCAGTAGTTAAACCTTAAGACATAAGGTTGTTCCTTGCATATGCTGCTTACAAAGAATTTAAGGTCTACTGAATGGATGTGAAGTCAGCTTTCTTGAATGGTGACCTAAAAGAAAAGGTGCATGCTGAGCAGCCATCAGGTTTTACCAATCCTACCTTTTTTGATCATGTTTTTAATTTAAGAAAGGCTTTGTATGTGTTAAATTAAGCTTCAAGGGTTGGTATGAAACTCTGTCTAACTTTCTCATTGAGAACAAATTCTCAAGAGAAAATATAGACAAAACATTATTCTTAAGGGAAGTCAAGGGTATGATTATCCTAGTCCAGATTTATGTTGATGACATAATTTTTGGGTCTACTGATGATGACCTATGCAAAAGTTTGTTAAACTTATGCAAGGACAATTTGAAATGAGCAGTAGGGGTGAACTCAAGTACTTTTTGGGTCTCCATGTTAAGCAATTTGAGGATGAATTATTCATCTCTCAGTCTAAGTTTACCAACGAGTTAATTAAGAAATATAGAATGGAGTGTCTCCATCATGAGAACTCTTATGCGGTCAAGTATGCCACTAGACAAGAATGAGAATGAAAAGTCAGTTGATGAAACCTTGTATAGAGACATAATTGGTTCCCTCCTTTATTTGACTGCTAGTAGGACAGACATTATATTTGCTACATGTGTTTGTGCTAGGTACCAAACTTGTCATGAGGAATCTCACTACACTGCTGCAAAAAGGATTCTGAGATATCTTAAGGGTACACCAGATCTTGGTCTTTGGTAGCCTTAGGAATAATGATTTTGAACTAACTGCTATTCAGATGCAGATTTTGCAGGTTGCAAAGAAGATAAAAAAGTACTTTTGGTACTTGCCAATTTCTAGGGAGAAGGCTGGTATCCTAGAGCAGCAAAAAACAAACTAGTATAACAATCTCCACTGCAGAATCTGAATACATCTCAACAAGTTGTTGTGCACATCTCCTGTGAATACAACATCAACTTTAGGATTACAATATCCAGCTAAATAAAACCCTTATGTTTTGTGATTCGTCAAGTACTATTTCAATCGCTAGGAATCCTGTATCACACAGTAGTACCAAACATATTGAAATCAGATATCACTTCATAAGAGAACATGTTGAAAAGGAAGATATCAGTCTTGAGTTTGTCCTCACTGGCAGAGAGGTGATTGACTTCTTCACTAAGCCTCTTGATGAAGCTAAGTTTAACATTTTCAAGTTTGAATTGAGAATATTAAATTTGAAGGAGCTTTAAATGTTTGTCTATAAGTTTTTCTGTCATACATGTGTTTTGGAGGCTAACCTTTTGCAGGAGAACATAAGGAAGAAAAATGTAAACTGACTTGGAGTTGAATGAAGTATTAAGCATTGAGTCAACACCAGGCGTTGAGTGAGATGTTTAGGCGTTAAATCAACATCAGGCGTCGAAGGCGTCGAGTGGACACATCAGGCGTCTAATGGACTCGCCACACACATTCTGACAGGTCAGAAAACGTCAAATCTATCAGGTTAAATCACAGCCATCCATCTAAATTGAAAATCACTACAAGGTACGCGCTTTTCCACCTTCTCGAATAGAATAAGGTATAAATAGGAATCGAGGCTAGAATAAACTCTATCATTTTATTGCCTTTTGAAATTTCTGTGTCTCGTACCCTAAATTTCTTGCACAGTCTTCTCCACCTCGCTAAATCTCTCGGATTCAATGGCTCCCAAGGCCGCTGACTTCCTGTTCGAGGATGTGAAGTTGTTCCAAATGGTTTTAGAGATGCTCCAGAAGAAATTCTCAGTTATTCATCTTCTAACAATTGTGCAAGGCCAATGCTCTAGATGCTGAATGAAGGAAGCATGGGTATGCGCACATAAATCAAAATGGATTCTTGGCTCTGCCCTCTCTGATGGCTATGCCTTTGATTTGAGGACATGATTCTGCGGCAAACGTGATAGTATATGGGTCCACCAATATGCAGCAATACCCAAGATCATACTGAAGACCTCGTGTTGGTACCCTAATTTGGATTTGAGTTTAGTCTTCTCAATTAGTTTCTTGACCCAAGATTTATCTATGGTCAAAGGTTAGTTGTTAGGTTAAAATTTCTCAGTTGTAGAATTGTCACTTATCCAGTGGAAATCTGGCTAAGTTGTTTTTGGTTCGACTATAGTCGAACGGCGATCGACTATCGTCTATCAACTGTTCGACGATCGTCTATCAGTTGGTCGACTTTCGTCAGTTAGCAGATCGTCTATCTTTGAGTTAGTTCAACTCTTGATAGCTCGACGATCTGTGGTTTCTGCCTCGTCGATCGTCGAACCCTGCTCGACTTCTTTTGACCAGACAGATTTCTTGATAGTTTAACTCCTTAATAGTTCAACTATCTGATAGTTCGACTATCTGCTCTGTTTTGATAGTTCGACTATCTGCTCTAATAGTTCGACTATCTGTTCTGTTTTGGTAGTTCGACTATCTGCTCTGATAGTTCGACTATCTGTTCTATTGTTGATAGTTCGACTATCTGTTTGATAGTTCGACTGTCTGTTTGACAGTTCGACTATCTGCTCTGTGTTGATAGTTCGACTATCTGTTTGATGGTTCGACTATCTTTTTGATAGCTCGACTATCTGCTTTGATAGTTCGACTATCTGTGTCGTTCGACTATCTGTTCTGATAGTTCGACGATCTCTGTGGTTCGGTCGACGATCTCCGTGGATCGTTCGACGATCTCTTTGTCTGCTGTTAGTAATTTTGTACTCCTTCTCTTCTGTGATTTATTTCCTATTTATTTGGCATATTTTATTAAAGATTATTTCATTGATTTTATGCTGACATTTCAAGGCAATCTTTGCCCCATTCTTTATGCATAAGTCAAGTTCTTTCTGACAAAAGTCTTTTGTCTTATTAGTTGAAATATCTTTATGCTTTATCTGACATGCTGTCCTTTATAGTCGTTAGACACAAAAGTCTTCTCTGGCCATAAAAAGTTTAGTCTGATGTGACTTTCTCTAGTATTCTTTTATCAGATTGGATATGCAGCTTCTCAGAAAGCTTTATCCTTTTATAGGATGTCTGTCTGCAGGATATATTTTTGTATTGTGCTATTTGCAGCCCAGATCGCAGATCTCAGAAAAAGACAAAGTTCAAATAAAGATTAGAGCCGTTACAGAGACTAATATATAAAGAGCTTCTTTTGAAATAAGTATATACAACAACAACACACATATACATACATATACTAAGCAAGCAGAGTATACACAGAGTGATTCAAAATAAGAAGAGATACAGCTCTCAGATATTGTTACATTCAACTGAGAAGATCAACCTTCTTCAACTCTCTCTTCTTCAATCCTGAGTTCATCCTACTGCCAGAAACATTCACTCAGAGTTTCAAGAAGAAGAAGAAGAAGGAAGAAAAGCTGTTGAAGAAGAACATCCATTACAAATCAAGAGTCTTCTTCAAGCTGCTCCTTCAAGAACTTCAAGACAGCTCTCTGTCAAAAATTCAGAAGAGTTCTTGCACCCTGAAGCAAGACTTCTTCCTGGATATCACTAAGTCAGGGAGAGCCTTGATTCTTTAGAGCTTTCTAGCTCTGTGCAATCCACTAGCTTCTCTAATCTTATTTTACAATAGAGAAAACTCTCTAACTCTCTCTCAACCTCCTGTATAAAGGGTTATTACTCCCTTCAAAAGTGAACCTTGGTGGCAGGGCACCTGAGCAAAAACTTGTGTTGGATTTTGAGCTCCTGATCAAAAGCTCAAAGGGTCTACTTGATATACCTGAACCAGATCAGTTGGTGGCAGGGTACCTGAACAAAAACCTGTAGTGGATTCCTACCAGGGTTGTAGAAGATTGGACGTACCTATTTAGAGGAAACCACTATAAACCTCTTGTGTCGTCTGTGTTGCTTAATTTAATTATTGCACTGTGGCTGTGAATAGAAATAACTAGGATTGCTAGTTGCTGTGATAAGACCAAAGCTCAACTGTAATTACAGTTAGCTTTTTCTTGTGCACTTCACTTTGTGTTAGGCTCTAGGGTTTCAAATATCTATAAACTCATTCCGCAAATTAACTCTAAGGAAGTTGAGTAGGGTGTCATAATATTTGAATACTCTATTCACCCCCCTCTAGAGTTGTATCTATCCTCACTTTCAATTGGTATCAGAGGGAGGTTGTCTGACTGTACAGGCTAACACCTGAGTCACAAGATACTGATAGATATCAAGTTTATAGACATTCACTTCATGGCCCAGTACAAGGATTATTCTAGCACCAGACCTCCAGTTTGCAACTTAGCTAACTTCAGCATCTGGAAGGCAAGAATCAAGATATATATGAATTCTATTGATGAAGATATTTTTTCTTCTAATTTGACAAGACCTCCAACACCACCTGCTGCAGCCACTGCTATAACATCTACAAATCTCAGTGCAGTGCCACCTCCAGACTACAATGATGCATACAAGAAAGCAAAAGTAGCTGATGCTAAAGCAATGAATATTCTGGCTCAGACTATGTTTGATGAAACCTTTCAGAAAGTGGCTGATTGCACTTCTGCAAAAGCCATGTGGGACTCACTGAATCAGATTGTAGCTTGTTCAGCTGATGAAAGGAAGGACAGAAGGTCCAACCTTATATCCCAATATGAAAATTTCAAGAAGACTGAAACTGAATCAGTTGAAGGAATGTACACCAGGCTCAGCTCAATCATCAATGAGCTGAGAACTCTTGATAAGGAGATAACATTGACAGAGGTCAATGATAAGATACTGATGTGCTTCCCCAGTACATGGGATTTTAGGATCTGGCCCATCAAAGAGGCTAGAAGCACTACTGAAATCTCAACTGAAGCCCTCCTTGGCAAGCTCAAATC
The DNA here is from genome assembly GCA_039513925.1 of Platanthera zijinensis. Lineage (NCBI taxonomy): Eukaryota > Viridiplantae > Streptophyta > Magnoliopsida > Asparagales > Orchidaceae > Platanthera > Platanthera zijinensis. The sequence continues at coordinate 13,547,062 of CM077098.1, forward strand.
TTTTGAGCAAGTGCTGAAGTCCAGGGAAGCTGAGGCTGAAGCCAAGACTCCAACTCCAACAAGGAAAGAGCAAACTCTTGCTCTCAAAGCTGCTGATGCTTCTGAAGGAAGCCAATCAAATGAGGAGCTGATGACACTCTTTGCTAAAAGGTTTCTCAAGATGGGCAGAAAGGACTTCAGAAAGAAGTCTTCAAGATATGAAGATAAACCAAGGTATGACAGATCTCCTGCTAAAGAAATTATCTGTTATGATTGCAGGAAACCTGGACACATTCTACCAGAGTGTCCAGAGGAAAAGAACAAGGATAAGAGAAAAGAAAAAGAACATCAGAAGAAGCACTCCAAGTCCTCCTCCTACAAAAATGGACTATACTCTGCGAATACGGGGTTGTACACAATCCCCGCTCTTTTCGAGGTTGGCACAAGCTCGGAAAGAAACATCCAACCCAACGTATTCGCTGAGTGGCCTTCATGGGGCCGAAAATACTCTGTCTCTCCGAGGGGTCAACCTGTCATACCAGCTGATGGGAGCCTGGGTGACGTGACGGCCTCGGGGTGAAAACACTTAGCCTCCCGAGGGGTCAACCTGCCCTACCAGCTAGTGAGAGCCTGGTCAGCGGAATCATCCCGGAGCTAAAAGACTTAGCTTCCACGAGAGATCAACCTGCCCTGCCAGCTAGTGAGAGCCTGACAGCGGAATCATCCCGGAGCTAAAATACTTAGCCTCCACGAGAGATCAACCTGCCCTGCCAGCTAGTGAGAGCCTGGTCAGCGGAATCATCCCAGTGCTAAAAGACTTAGCCTCCACGAGAGATCAACCTGCCCTGCCAGCTAGTGAGAACCTGACAGCGGAATCATCTCGGAGCTAAAAGACTTAGCTTCCACGAGAGATCAACCTGCCCTGCCAGCTAGTGGGAGCCTGGTCAGCGGAATCATCCCGGAGCTAAAAGACTTAGCTTCCACGAGAGATCAACCTGCCCTGCCAGCTAGTGAGAGCCTGACAGCGAAATCATCCCGGAGCTAAAAGACTTAGCCTCCACGAGAGATCAACCTGCCCTGCCAGCTAGTGAGAGCCTGGTCAGCGGAATCATCCCGGAGCTGAAAGACTTAGCTTCCAGGAGAGATCAACCTGCCCTGCCAGCTAGTGAGAGCCTGACAGCGGAATCATCCCGGAGCTAAAAGACTTAGCCTCCACGAGAGATCAACTTGCCCTGCCAGCTAGTGAGAGCCTGGTCAGCGGAATCATCCCGGAGCTAAAAGACTTAGCCTCCACGAGAGATCAACCTGCCCTGCCAGCTAGTGGGAGCCTGGTCAGCGGAATCATCCCGGAGCTAAAAGACTTAGCTTCCACGAGAGATCAACCTGCCCTGCCAGCTAGTGGGAGCCTGGTCAGCGGAATCATCCCGGAGCTGAAAGACTTAGCTTCCACGAGAGATCAACCTGCCCTGCCAGCTAGTGAGAGCCTGACAGCTGAATCATCCCGGAGCTAAAAGACTTAGCCTCCACGAGAGATCAACCTGCCCTGCCAGCTAGTGGGAGCCTGGTCAGCGGAATCATCCCGGAGCTAAAAGACTTAGCCTCCACGAGAGATCAACTTGCCCTGCCAGCTAGTGGGAGCCTGGTCAGCGGAATCATCCCGGAGCTAAAAGACTTAGCTTCCACGAGAGATCAACCTGCCCTGCCAGCTAGTGAGAGCCTGGTCAGCGGAATCATCCCGGAGCTAAAAGACTTAGCCTCCGCGAGAGATCAACCTGCCCTGCCAGCTAGTGAGAGCCTGACAGCGGAATCATCCCGGAGCTAAAAGAACTTGGTCACAAATGTTTTACGACGGTCCTTTTTCATTAATCATAGGTGATACAATGCAAACAAAGTTCATTACAAGAGATGATCTACTTTGTGTACCTCCCTCTTTCCTCGTGCATCAAAGGATCCCTCCCCGGGTGCCCACATCAACCCTGTCTTCACACCTCTCCCTTGCTGTCTCGGGTTGGACTTCTTCAATCCGTACCGGATCTTGTGGTTGTGGAGGCTGTGGTGCCGGAGCTCTTGTCCTTCTCAACTCCTGGAACTCGGGGCAAGTAGTTGTTGCATGGCCCTCTTCCTGGTGGAACTCACAGTAGGGTAACTCTACTCTGACCCTTCCTCTTCCCGTGCGGTTTCTCCTCTCCCTTCGACTGATCGCCATCGCTTGCTGCGGTGGGGGTAGGAGCTGCCTAGGGGCTTGCCTTTGGAAGTTGTATTTTCCTTGGCCTCCCTGAAAGTCCCCCCCACCCTGGATGAGAGCTCTTCCTGGACCCTGGGCAGGTCCTCCCTGCTGCCTCCAACCTAGCTCCGGACCCTCCCGTCCTTGGAACCCCTGGGTTCTCTGCTCCTCTCTCCTTCTTCCTTCCTGATGCCTTGAGCCACCTTGCTCTTTTGACTCCACCTCTGTCAACTTTGCCAACTTCTTCACGAAGGCCGGGTTGGCTGCCTCCATGGCTATCTCCTCTGCCGCCCTTTCCATCAGCTTCTCGAAGGAAAGGGAGGTCTTCCGGGTCAAGCTCATCTTGAAGAAGCCCTCCTTCAGTCCAACAGTGAAGGCCATCTGGAGAGCATACCCCGGCATCTCCTGGATATCCAGGATCTCCTCTTGGAACCTGTCAACGTAGTGAGCCAGGGATTCCTCGGCCCTCTGCCTTATCAGAAAGATGGACTCGGGACTCTTCTTCCTCTTCTTGGAGGTGGAGAAGCGGAGCTGGAAGCTTCGGCTCAAGTCCTCGAACCCATAGATCGACCTCGGGGGGAGTTGATGAAACCAGTCCCTTGCCTTCTCCTTCAACGTGATCGCAAAGAGGCGACACTTGAAGGCATCCGTCATCGGCCTGATGGAGACGGCATCCTCGAACCACTGCAGGTGCTGGACTGGGTCATCCTTCCCGGTGTAGTAAGTCATGTCTGGCTCTCTGAACCCCTCGGGAACGGGAGCTGAGATGATCAACTCACTGAAGGGTGACCCCCTAAGGGGTGCTCTCGCGACCTCTACCCGCGCGACCTGCTCGCCTGGAGGGCTAGCACTTGCCGGGCTGGGGAACAACTCCCGGCCGAGGAGGTCTCGCTCGACCCCCTCTCCCATCCTCTCCTTCCCAGGTCGTCTCCCTGGGGCACTTCCTTCTCCCCCTGCTGGGGTGATCTCACTTAGATCCCTGGGGGGCAGCTCATTGAGATCCCCGGGAGCCGGTCCCTGGGGGGTGGGGGTTGAGCTGCCAGCCCGAGGGACAATGCTTCGCAACATCTCCATGATGCCAGAGATGGAAGCCATGAACTCTTCCCTTCCTACGAAGGGTCCTGGGTTGGGGAGACCACCGAGGTCATCACTACCTCCCTGATCTCCAGCCATGACACTCTCCCGAGATCTTCTGTGCTGGTCACTCTCCACGCTCACCGCACAAAAATGTTGAAACCAAAAACTTGGTCTCTGTGGAGTTCGACCCTTGGGGAAGGGGTGACCTCACACCTACTACACTCGGGGGAACGTCACGGACCAAAGACTTGGGAAACTAGGAACAGACCCCCCTCGGCTCTAGCGCGGAGGTCCCACCACACACCCGGAAGGTCACAAGAACACTTCCCCTCCCTTACCAATGGCAGAGATGGGTACCTTGGAGAGTTCTCTCAACTCTACCAAGAAGAGAACTAGGGAGGAGGAAGCCAAAAGCCAATGCCCCTCCAAAGGTACCCAAAGGGGTCTATTTATAGTTTTTCCAAGTCCTGAGTTTGAAAAGTCCAAAATGCCCTTAGGGAAAAAACATGGCAACAGGAGGTCCAAAGGGGGGGAGGTGGAGGCTGAACCATGCTCCTCCCCCTTACCCCACTTCGGACATCCGAAGCGAACTCGCCCAAAGGCTGGGCGCTCGGGCGAGCTCCAGGCCGTCGACCGAGCTCGCCCAAGGGCTGGGCGCCCGGGCGAGCTCCAGGCCGCCGGCCGAGCTCGCCCAAGGGCTGGGCGCCCGGGCGAGCTCCAGGCCGCCGGCCGAGCTCGCCCAAGGGCTGGGCGCCCGGGCGAGCTCCAGGCCGCCGGCCGAGCTCGCCCAAGGGCTGGGCGCCCGGGCGAGCTCCAGGCCGCCGGCCGAGCTCGCCCAAGGGCTGGGCGCCCGGGCGAGCTCCAGGCCGCCGGCCGAGCTCGCCCAAGGGGCTGGGGTGCAGGGGCGGGTGAGGCCTTGGCCTCCGTCCGGAGTACCGCTTTTACCTCGCTCATAGCAAGCCCGCGGGAGTGTAGATTTTTCCTCCCCCTACTAGTATATTTCCAAGGCCAAGTTAAAATTGGCCACCAAGAGTCCAAAATCTCTAAAAAGCTTAAAAACATAAAACTGGCCCAGCGCCTGCCGAATAGACCCTACTCTGCGAATACGGGGTTGTACAGTATCTATCCTCACTTTCACCTCGCGAATTGAGAAAACAATATGCAACAATTTTTAACATTTATTTTCATTTCGTGAGCTATGTAGAACATTTAAGTTTTATTATATGTTTAATTATTTCCTAAGAATACTATCTATTTAAATATTTTTGTTCTAAAAAAATTGCTTCCAAAAAGTTGTTCTACCACGGTTTCAATTGAAAAATTTATATTCGAATAACACTTGTGCACAAACCATCCAAACAGTATGCAACTTTTTCAATACAGCTTCTCAAAAAGCTTTATATAAAAAACTCTATTTGAACATCAGCTTTTCCATCCGTCAGAGCTATCCCAAACAGAGTCTGAGTCAGAGCCATGAGCAAACAACCATTGATATACAGCTTTGTGGCAAAAGGCACAGTTGTACTTGCCGAGCACACTTCTTTTTATGGAAATTTCAGTACCATTGCGATCCAGTGCCTAAATAAGCTTCCTCCCAACAGTAACAAATTTACATACTCATGTGATGGGCATACTTTCAACTTCTTTGTTGACAGAGGATTTGGTAAGAGTTTATTATTGATATCCTCTGTATATTTAAATTGGTTTACTGTTTATCTTTTGCCTTCTTGGATCTGCAGTATTTCTAGTTGTAGCTGATGAAGGAGTTGGGAGGAGTGTGCCATTCGTATTTCTTGAGAAGGTACGAGATGATTTTATGCGCCGGTTTGAGTCGAGAATTACTGGTGAAAGTTCTCACCCACTCATTGATGATGAAGATGATGATCTTTTTGAAGATAGGTTCAGTATTGCTTATAGTCTTGACCAAGAATTTGGGTATATGTGGTTAAACCTTAATTGATAAAATTTTTTGCAATCATTTATGATAATACTTAGTTATTCTTTTGGTGAAATAGTCCAAGGCTGAAAGAACACATGCAGTATTGCATAAATAACCCAGAAGAAATGAGCAGATTGTCTAAACTGAAGACTCAGATTACAGAAGTTAGAGGAATAATGATGGATAATATTGAGAAGGTTAGCATTTAGACTTTTATATTTGACATATTTATCCCAAATTTGATGTTTCATATGCGCTGATTGAATTGATATGTCAAACAGATTGCTTGAAAGCTTTCATATTTCTCTATTATTTATTTCAGCTAATAGATTCATGATTTCCTAATTATATCTACTGCGTATATGATATTTGTTTTAGTTTTCTTCCTTTTCCCCCGCCCTTTGATATCCATATTCATCATTTTATCTTATATATATATATATGAAATAATGGCAAAATTTTGATGCTTATAGAGTTCTAGTGGACCAATGGATCCACTGTATTGAAACATAAACTGCTTGTGAAAGGTCATTATGATATTTCTAACCCATCAGATTAAAGCATAAATTGAAGCATATATTGAAGGAAAACAGAAGCATAAATTGAAGTATAAACTGAAAAAACATAAACTGAAGAAACATAAAGCAGAAAGGGGTCGGAAGTCGGAGAGGAAAACCTAGAACATAAATTGAAGAAACTGCTAAAGATTCCTAAATTATTTATGATTAGATATAATTAAAATTTTACAATTTAATATCCATATGGTTTGGTTCAGTTCAACTCGGTTTGGTTTGACATTCAAAACCGTGATTTTTCAAAAATTGGAACCGTGAACTACTAAAACCGAGCGGAACTGTCATTTTGAAATGCATTAATCTGATGGTATTTATTATTAGTAATCTTTGATTATGCTGTTTATCTAAATTTAATTAGTCATCGTCGCCACGTCAATCCCTAGCTTGGATAAGAAAGGTTGAGGGTTGATGCTATATTAACACTAAATTGTAAAACTCTCTTGGGAATAAATGATATGAATACTAGTTGGACTTATTCTAGTGTTAGAACATTCACCAATGACGACACGCCATGATCTAGCTAATTATGGTGAGAACTATGCATGGGTCTGCTAGGACATAGCACTTAAGTGCTTTAATCCGATTCTAAGTAATAAAGGGCAAGATTTAGCTAAGTCTTCAGCCTTAAATTTTGCGCCACAAATCAGCTCGACTGTCAAAAAAATGTGAGGTCTTTTTAGTTCAATATTAGGATTAGATTTTAAATGAAAAGATAAGAGAGCTGGTGGACATAATTATTATGAGAAGAATAAATATTGTTTGATTACAAGAGATTAATGGAAAATGAGAAAATATTTGAAATTGGAGATGGCTGTAAGTTAATGTATAGTAGAAAGGTTAATAATAAGAATGTGGTTGAGATGGTGGTCAGTAAAGAGCTAAAAAAGAATTTTTTTGATGTGAATAAGCTTAATAGTTGGGAAATGTTTTCAAGATATTCATCAGTGTTCATAATGTAAATGTTCTTAGTGTTTATGCTCCTAAAGTTGAATTAGAAGATAAATTGAAAACAAAATTGGGAAGAGAATTTATACTTGAAGAAGAAATTGTAATTTTTTGGTTTGGACTTAAACATGTATACAGGTTGTAGTATGGCATGGCATGTGAGGATGCATGGTGGGAAGGAAATATGAGATAAAAAACCATGGGAGAAGGTAATCTTGATTTTCATGTTGTTTATGATATTGCAATAGTGAACAACTATTTTAAGAAACAAGAATAGTTTAGTCACTTACAAGAGTGGAGCAAGTAGATCGGAAGCAGATTAAACTTTCATGTAAATATTGTAAGGTGATTAATATTTTACAATGCAATATAAGAATAGTTGTTTGTTGTGTGCTCCCGACTAAGATCGTATGTTAGAGCGAGCGCTATAGAAGTCCCATAGAGTTGGAGCCCCCCTTCCGAGAGCCCGAAGGAGCCATGGTGGCGTCGACATGAAGGAAAGGAAGAAATCGATCCCATAGGAGATAGGTGGCCGGTTGTTGTGTGAATGGAAGGAGACAGATCAAGATTGCTTGAGATGGAGGCGCCGGGTAGGATAGGGTTAGGAAGAAAGATAGAGAGAAAGAGAGAGAAAGGGAAAAAGGGCGAAAAAAGAACAATTCATTTCGTAAACATGAAGGTGAGCCCCCACTCCCTGAAGTTTAGTGTGGTCATAATTCTCCAAAAAGCACCTCACTTAGGCCACACTACAAGTTAGTTACTAAACAATAGAAAAGTGAATACACACAACAAAAATAAAATTACGAAGTGTGATCACTCCTTGATGGGTTACGCGCGTCGGTGATAAGTTTAACCCCAACGTGGATCCATAACATCTCTCCCTCCATTGATATCCAGCTTGTCCTCAAGTTGTGGAGGTAAAGGCGACCAATGGCTTGGGCGGAGGGGTCCCCACAAACGGTTTCAGTTATGACACATGGAAGACATTGTGGATTCGGGCTTTCGGTGGGAGTTGGAGTTGTTAATCCACTTTCCTGATCCACTGGATTATCTAAAATGCATCGTAGTATTTGGGGCCCAATTTTTTGGAGGAAGTTGTGTTAGGCTGATGTACTGTAGGGGCGGTGTTTCCTCCACGCCCAGTCATTGACCGCGAAGGAGAGCTCGCGATAGTCTTTGTTGTATGCAACTTCCATACTATTTTGGTCTTGGAGAATGCGTGACTAGGTGACTAACATGACCTGATCACGGTCAAGGAGGTGTTGATCCACGATCTCAACAAGGGTGTTGCCACCGTCATAGGATAGCAGGTGGGGAAGGTCCCTCCCATATATGAGTCTGCAGGGCGTTGTGTGTAGGACAATGTAGCAAGAACTGTTGTAGTAATACTCCACCCATGAAATCTAGCGCGCCCAGTCCTTTGGGCTGTACCCCGTAATGCGGTCCCTGTACATCTCCACTATGCGGTTGACCACCTCGGTCAACCCATCCGATTGCGGGTGGTAACCTACGGAGAAGGTCGGTGTGGTGTCATTGAGAGTGGAGTTCTTTCCAGAATTGGTTGGTGAAAATCTTGTCGCAATCGGAGACAATGCTTTCAAAAATCCCATGCAGTCGGAACACCCCCTTAAAGATCACATGGGTGACGCCTTCTGCCGTAAGGGGGAGGGCCAGGGGAATGAAGTACTCTTCCTTGGAAAATCAGATGACAATCACCATGTGAATAGATTTTCGACCTTATTTCTGTTGGTGCTGGGAATGCACCTCCACAACGGCACGTTGAGGGGGAGCTAGAGCTAGAGGGAAGGAGGAGACCGTGAGTTTGTATTGTTGGTGCTGGAAATGAACCTCCACAACGACATGCTGAGGGGGTGCTAGAGGGGAGGAGACTGCGAGTTATCGGCTATCGAGCGAATGTGAGAAGCGAGAGGGCCGTCCAATCGACAACACCAGACTGACCTGGCGTGGAAAATACCACTTGCGGGCTGGCTATTTATTGATTTAGGAAAATGATTACAGTGGTTTGAAAAGCGGAAGCCGCGCGAGTAGGAGATCACAAAGACTCTAAATTCGAGACCACAACTCACAACAGGCGAGCTCGAGGGTTCGAATCAGTGTGCTTTGAGAGTGCTCCTCTCCCTATTTATAGGCTCGGGGCCTGGCCAAATGGGTAGGGCTAAGATTACTGATTACCCGTGGTACAGGAGAACCAGCCAGGGGTGACAGGATACATGGTGTGCAAATAAAGAAAAAACATCATTACTGCGCGACTAGGCGGTTAGGCTTGAGTCTAGATTGCCTCTCCCGGGAGCTATGCAGCTTAGCGACCTGGCGGCAAGTGCGGTTCATATAGCCTTAACCGCGCTGGTTGAACTTAGCAAAAATCTAGTCGTGGGCTCTTGAGTAAACATGATCCCCGCACAATTTTAATTTTTTGCAAATTTCGGAAATGTAAGCTTTAACCGCGAGACCGCGACCGCCATAAATGCTGGAAAAGCTATAAATACGCCTGAGAGCTCTGCAGATTTCAAAAAACCTTTCTAGCCACGTGACGTTACTTTCCTCTTGCGGTAAGATCTTCCAGACCGCAATGTCTGGACACGACATGAATCTGATGTCTGTGATCTTGTCGCGCGATAAGCGACCCAAGAAGAAGAAAGCCATAGCCAAAAAACCAAGCACGCCGGCCCATCAGGTCAGCGAAGGTTCTGGGGTGGCCCAGACTGCAACATTAGCCACGCCGACACCCCTCGACATCCTTTCCAAGCCGGCTGAGGATGTGCCGAAGCCATCGAGTGCGTTGGTGATCACGGATGCCACCCCGGTCTCTGTGATTAACTCGGAGGACTCATACATTGATTTCACCGTCACGCCTTCCAGTAATGTTATGCTGAAGATGATCGAGCTGATTGGAAGCAGTGTCGACTCCGAGAATCCCAAGACCGTAAAGAAGGATGACGAGCAGCCCAATGGTGATCAGGTGACAACTTCTTCGGCCCCTATCGATGTAGATGATGGGGAGCCTATTTGCAAGGGGTTGCGGCAGTTCGGGCAGATCGCTGCCAAAAGGCTTCGACAAAGAGAAGAACTTGCTGTTGAGGTGAGTACAAAAAAAGAGAAAAAGAGATCCGCACCGACAATCTCCGAGTAGCGGGTAGAGAAAAAGCTTAAAAAGATGAAAAATAAGGACATATCTGTTAAGACCAGAGTAGCTAGCTTCCAACATAAGCCAAGGGAGAAAGAAGTTCCTGACCCCGCCCTGGTAATTTCTTCCATCAAACCGGGTGGACAGACGGTGGACTCTACTGCCAGCTTGTCCACCAATGGTATTCTAAAGAGCTTTGACGAGCTCCAGGAGATGAACACGTCCTTGAGAGAGGACGTCCCAACGATCAAGGATAACCCCGCGGCTAAAGATGCTGCTGACTTACAAATGCTGGGGGAGAAGGTCGGGGGGGGGGGGGCTGCAGGCTCTGGTGGTTACTACCGTTCCTACTGAGGGAGACAAAAAGAAGTAGCTGAGGGAAAAGCTTGCTGCCGGGAAGGCCACATTGATCGAGGACCAGGCCGCAGCGGATCGGCGAGCAGCGACATACCTTTTGCAGCCAGGTATGCTCAAGCCTGCACCCAAAGTCATAAAGATTCCTCCTCCTTATAGGCCTCTGCCGCGGGGAAAGCGACAAGAGGCCATCATAATTCCCACGGATGACATCCTATTGTCGAAGGAAAAGTTGAGGGCCAAGAAGAAAAGGGTTACACGGTCTTGGAAGGAACAACTTAAGCAAATGGACCCCGAGCGGTTAAGGCATCCTATCCGCGATAACCGCCTAACCGCAACTGTGGTTAGGCGAGGCGAAAGTTCGCGTCCTAGCGGTTTGGATCTTCAAAGCATTTGTCATAACTACAGTATTTTGTTAACTCTATAAAATTTATTTCCAACCGTGCTTTACCTTTTCTTATCGCAGATGCTGGGGGATCAGAAGTCTCTCCTCCGGATTTAAGCGAGTTCGCACTGCCGCCGCCGGACAACATTGCGAATAAAGATGCCCCGAAACTGCTGATGGACTTGACGGCTCAGCTCCAGGTACCGAGGGAGATGCTGAGAAAGGAGCATCAGGACGTGTGGGAAAGTGCAGGAGCCCTTCAAGCCACCCTAGAGAAAGAGAGGAAGGAGAGAGTAAAGAGAGAGAGAGAAAGCTCTCCAAGACCAGATTGCGACTTTGGCTTCCTCTTCCGCAAGGGAGAGGAAACACCAGATTTACCGCATGAGGGATTTGGAGAAAAATGTTAAATATTATAAAAACAAATATTTGAATTTATCCGACGATGTGGAGAGGAATCAATGGCTGGATCCTGCGGATGTTGAGAGGCTACGACGACAAGACCGCGCATTCAGGGTGGAAGCATCCACCAATCCTTCCACAGGTCGACATAGTGAGCAGCCCGCGTGACCCGGTGATCAGGGGGCGGCGGCGGAACACATGATTCCTCTAAGTCGTGTGGACCGCAACGCTTCCCGAGTTCATCGGGCTCACAATGCGGCTCATCACTACTTGTGGCAGCTGTGTGGTGTCCTCCTTCAGGCTAGAGACCATGTGTCTCACATAGGGAGGGACCCCGCTGACCGTGGTCAGTAATCGCGAAGATCATTCTGAATGTAATATTATTGGTGGTGTGGATGTATGGGCGATGTTGGGGGTCCAACAATGCCTCCGATGTTGGGAGGTACGGCGCGAGACGCTATGGCCCACACTAGTCGAACAGGAGGGGGTGTCCAGCAATGGCCCCGGTGTTGGGAGGTACGACGCGAGGCGTTATGACCCACACTAGTCGAATAGAAGGGTGTGTACCCTGAGCCTAACTGGCCGCCCCGTGGATCCTGCCTAGGGTAGCCAGATCCATAAAGGAGTGGTAGCGCCGTCCTCAAACAGTTCGGGCTTTTGGGCAAGTTGGTAGCGTCATGTCCCTACAAGTGGTATCAGAGGGAGGTTACGGGTTCAAAACCCCGGGGTCGTTTCTGGGGGGGGGGGATTGTTGGGGTCCAGCAATGGCCCGGTGTTGGGAGGTACGGCGCGAGGCCCTATGGCCCACACTAGTCGAACAGATTACTCGCTTTTCCTTCTTGGAATAGTGAGAAGATTACTCGCCATGCCGCTGCGATTAGCACTACTATGTCTGGCAGCCCAAGTCCATGCAAGAAGCTTGGTGACAAACCACTTCATGGGTCTTGCCTACAAAAGGATGCTGAAGGTAAACTTGCAACTCCAGGACCAGATAAGGAGGATGGAGTAAGAGATCGCGCGGTTAAAAGAGGAGAACACAGTAAGATATTACCTGATGCATTCACGGTTAACATTTTCAGACCGCGCGACCTAACTGTGATCTTTTGCAAAAAATGTACGATCCAGAGAACTTTGCCTTCCAGGATGCGGTCTTCCCTCACTTGAAGGTGGGAATAAACGATTCCCCTGTCCGCCTCAACGGCTTTGGCGGCTTGAAGGAGGGCTTTGAAAATAACTTTTTTAGATATGTATCGTTGGGTACACTGAAAAATATGTACCAGATTTGGAGAATCCTCATCTTACTCAATGATATACATCAATTTGTATTTGATGGATGTTTGAGTTTCATTGTGCAGGTGTAAGGTTTGCAAGAAATTTTTTCTAAGTACAATTGTCGACACTTGTGAAGAATTGTGTCGACACCCAGAAATTGTGTCGACACTAGAAGCAAGGCCTGTGTCGACACCCAGGCATTGTGTCGACACCTGAAGAAGAAGCTGTGTCGACACCCAGAATTGTGTCGACACCTAAGGCAGGAATTGTGTCGACACCTAAAGCAGAAGTTGTGTCGACACCCAGGAGTTATGTCGACACCAGAAGAAAGACATGTGTCGACATTCAGGAATTGTGTCGACACCTGAAGAAGGTTTGTGTCGACACACAGGACTTGTGTCGACACACACTCAACGCCATTTGTCTACATCAGCTATGTCAAGACCAGAAACAGTTGTGTCGACACACAGAACTTGTCTTGACACACACTCAACGCCATCTGGATGACACTCAACGCCATCTAACAGCAACAACTATACTGAGTCTGAAGGCTTGTGTCGACACACAGGACTTGTGTCGACACACAGGACTTGTGTCGACACACACTCAACGACGTCTCGACACACACTCAACGACAGCTGAACATACACTCAACGCCATCTGTTAGCATCAGTTATGTCAAGACCAGGAGCAGTTGTGTCGACACATACAAACAGAAGCTGTGTTGAGTAGCAGAAGAATGACTATGTCAACACATGAAGTATTGTGTCGACATCATCAAGGCTTGTGTCGACACTTAGTCTATTTGTGTTGACACATGTGAAGCAGTTTTCTGAGTGGTTCATGCTGAGTTGTAAAGTCTTTGAGGAATCAACTGTCATGACTGGTGACTCGACAGCTGTCATAACCAACATATCTGACACTTTTGTCAGAACTGTCAGAAGGTTATTACAAACCGGATCAGCCGGTAATCATGAGGAAACTCTATATAAGGAACTGATCCTTGACAACCACAACAACAACATAACTAAGGAAGTAATCAAGCTATTACGAGAAAGAGAATCTGACAACAAGAAAAGGTGAAACCCTTAAGAAGGCAGATCCAGAACAGTCTGCAAGAGAAGATTCAGATCTTATTCTGAATTCAAGAAAGGAGCTGACAGAAGATCAACTTCTACATCAAGTAAAGTTCAACCTTATTTTGTTCTATCAAGAAGCTTTGAAACAGCTAAGTCAGGTTGGATCTGAAGACTCAGTTTATTCAAGAACTGATCAAGAAGCTCACACCTATAGAGAGTTCTATCTGGTGATATCTTTGTCTCTTAAATAATTAATTTCTTGTAGGATCTTTTGTAAGATCTGAGTTGTAAGCCTATAGTTATAAAGGCTGAGGTAGGACTGAGGGTCTGATGTGTAGGACTTGTTAAAGTCTGAGTTGTAAGCCTCGTGATAAAGACTGAGGTAAGGCTTAGGCCCGAGGTAGGATTCTTGGGAAGGATCTGAGGTAAGACTTGTATAAATCTGAGCTGTAGGAACCAATCTGGTTCTGAGTTGTAAGATCTGTGGATCTGAGCAAGTGGAAGGAAGTTGGGCTGAATCCAGTTCTCTACTGGATAGACGAAGGGGGAAAGTGGATGTACCCATACCTTGGGGAACCACTATAAATCTGGTGTATGCTGTGCTGTGTTTTCTGTACTGTGATTTGCATTTTCTGTGCTAAGTAAGAACTAGTTAATTGTCTAAATTATTAAAAAAAATTAGAACCTATTCACCATCCTCTAGGTGTCTAGGCTCTTGAAATAAGTCTTTCAAGTGGTATCAGAGGAAGGTTGCTCAAAGATTGACCTAACAGTCTGAGTGAATCTCCAAGGCAATTAACATATTTCAAGAATGAGTTCAAATGAGAATCAAAAGGAGTTTGGATCTATGAAACTGCCTATCTGCAGGAAAGAATGTTTTGGCATATGGAAGGAAAGAGTTCGATTGTTTATGGAAGCTTCTGATCCAAGAATCTACATCACTGTACAAGAAGGAACTTTCATTCCAATGAAGGTATCAGCTCTGAATGCAAATATTAAAACCCCTAAGAACTATTCTGAAATGACAAAGGATGAGATCATCCTGGCAACACTAGACAAAAGAGCACAGAATATTATTGTAAGTGTTATAGATGATGTCACATTTCAGAATCTGGTACATTGTAAAACCTCCAAGGAAATATGAGACACCCTGATTGTCTACATGGAGGGAACAAAAAAAGTTAGAGAGGACAGGAAATCTATGCTGAATCAAGAATATGAGCTGAATGTTACAAAAAGTTCTTCAGGATAGTTAATGAGCTGATGACATATGGAAGAATCTTCAACACATATGAACTGAATGACAAGTTTCTCAGGTCTCTGATAAAGGACTGACACACAGATTTGTGCCATCAGAGAGGTGGCCAAGCTTGCTGATACACCTCCTCCCATACTGTTTGGAAAGCTGCTATCATATGAAATGCAGCTCACTGCCAGAAAGGAGGAAGAGAATAGTAGCAGGTCTGAGTACAAGGATAAGTCAGTTGCCTTCAAGGCTGAAGGCACAAGAAAGGGCAGGAGAAAATCTCCTTCTCCACCCAGGAATGCTGAGGCAGAAGAAGGAATTCCTGATAATACCTCATCAGACAACCACATCTCTGATGAGGACTTTGCTGCCTTTACAAGACAGTTCCAAAGGTTCATGAAAAAGAAGAAGTGGAGAACCAGACCATCATCATCCTTTTCCAAGGATGAGTATTACAAGAAAAAGAAGACTCCCAAGGAGGACAGGTATGCCTCAAAACTAGTAAACAAACTAATTCTAAGATTGTTTGCTATTGTTGCAACAGGTCAGGATATGTCATAGCTGACTGTCCAGACAAGAGGACTGAATCTAAGGACAAGAAGAAGCATCAACTGAAGAGCAAGAAGGAGAAATCTTTTGTTGCTCAGAAACAGAAGAGTTGGACAGACTCTTCATCTTCAGGATCAGGAGAAGAAGATGATGTAGAAGCATATGTTGGGCTGTTCTCAAAGAAGAGGATTCTAGGGAACTAGAATTCCTACAATTGCTGGACTCCATAAATGGAGTGGAAGACCATTGCTGTAGAGGGTTGATGACCCTATCAAAAAATGATCAGTGCCAGGATCAGCCTGGTCCAAACAAGGTATACAATTCTCCCTCAGCTTCTGATTATTTCACTGGATCAGAATCAGAAGCATCTGCATCAAGAGATGTGGATGGTTCTGAGTCTGAAGGGGATGTACACCAACTCATTGATGAGTATGGTGGGTTGTTGCAAGCTCTAAAGAGAAGCAAGCTTCTTGTCAAGGAGCAGACCAAGGAGATTGAATCTCTTAAGCAGACAGCATTAGAATCAGCCAAGCTGATTGATTTGAAACTGAAAGAGGGACAACATCAGAATCAGCCAAGCTGATTGATTTGATACTGAAAGAGATTGCCAAACTGAAAAACATAACTGTCATTCAGATGAGCACAATCTCTTTCAAGGAAAATCATATCAAGAATCTGGAGGCAAAACTTCAGAAAGAAAAAGAGTTAGTGGCTAAATTCTCTAAGTCAAAATCAGTCTTGCCTTTAATAGACAACTTCATTTCTCAAAAAGGTAAGACTTGTCTAGGCTTTAAGGGAAGAATAAGGGCCACCAATTCACATGGAATAGGTAAGACCCCAATTCAGCCACTAACCTCTAAGCCCCCTATTTTTTTTAGGAAGGTGATGCAACATACAAACAGGTATGATCTTGAAATTACTCATGGTCACTGTGAGTATGGAGATCACATTGGCAAGTGTGCAAATGCCAGTAAACCACTCTATAGGCAAGCCCATCAGGTTCAAAAGGAATTCTTGGGGTTTGCTGCTTCAGCACCTATACTTAAAAGGACTGCTGGCAGCAAAGGTTTGAAGTCTGTACCTAAGAGAAGGTACAACAGATTTGAGTGTTGGTGTTGTGACAAGGTAAGCCACTTTGCTATGGATTGCTGGTTTAACACAAGTGTTAAAACCAAGAATAGTTTACCTTTCAGAAAAGCTGTAGGTAAACATGATAATTTTTAAACTAACAAGAACGTAAGACCCAAAACTAATTTGGGTTCTAATGATGAGTGATTCTTTATTTGATGCAGGTGAATCCAAGTGGCCATACCCCTATATGGTACTTGGATAGTGGATGTTCCAGACACATGACTGGAACAAGAAAAATGTTGAGAGACTATGTACCCATAGAGAATGGACCCAAAGTAATCTTTGGTGGATCAGAAAAAGGAACCATCAAAAGATTTGATAACATTTCTAGTGATTCAATTACCATCACTAAAGTGGCTTATGTGAAGGGTCTAAAACATAACCTGATTAGCATAAGTCAACTTAGTGATCTAGGTTATGTCATCTCTTTCCTCAAAGGGGAGTGCCAAATAAGGAGGTTAAGTGATCAAAAGATCATTTTGACTGACACTAGGAAAGAGAATGTATATTGTCTTAACCTAGATTGTGAGTTTAACATCTCACCCATTTGTCTAGTTGCAGGAGAGAAAGCTTTACTATGTGTCAAATGACACAAGAGGCTAGCTCATCTGAACTATAAGTCTATAAGACAGCTGTTTAGCATGTGATTAGTGAGAAATGGTCCTCAAGTCAAGTGCATTAAAGAGGGTGTGTGTTCAGCTTGCCAAAAAAGCAAACAGACTAAGTCCTCTTTCCATGCACTAGATACCAAAGATTCAATGAGATGTTTATATCTCTTGCATATGGATTTGTTTGGTCCTATGCCAGTTCATAGTCTTGGTAGGAAAGTTTACACATTAGTTATTGTGGATGACTATTCTAGATTCACATGGGTTTTCTTCTTGAGGCAGAAATCTGAAACTCCTACTGTTTTCCAGACCTTTGTTAGACAAATTCAGAATGAATTTAACAATTCAGTGGTCAAAATCAGAAGTGACCATAGAACTGAATTTCAGTCTGAATGTATGACAAAGTTCTGTGAAGAACTTGAGATTCATCAGGAGTTCTCCTCTCCTAAAATATCCCAACAAAATGGTGTTGCTGAAAGAAAGAATATGACTCTAATTGAAGCAAATAGAACACTAATTAGTGACATTACTCTCCCTGAGTACTTCTGGGCAGAGGTAGTAAATACTGCATGTCATGTACTCAATAGAGCCTCCATCAATAAGAAACATAAGATGACTCCCTATCAGATTTTGAAAGGCAGAAAACCAAACATTTCTTACTTCAGAATCTTTTGTAGCAAGTGTTATCTCCTATTTAATGGTAAGCACTACCAAACTAAGTTTGATGCCAAATCCCTAGAAGGGATATTTGTTGGGTACAACAATAATAGTAGGACATACCGGATCTACAATTTGAATACACAAGTTGTAGAAGAATCTTTCCATGTAATATTTGATGAGTCTAAATTGATTAACAGTGAATTGTCTAGTTCTTCAGTTAGTTCTACAGGTCTAACAGACAGTCTGGACAAGCTGACTATCAATGAAGAAGCACCTGCTAGGCTGGATGAAGAAAAGGATGCATGCTGTCCAGGGGGAGAACAAGACTCACTGGATGAAGAAGACAATGAGGAGCATCGGGTTGAGGAAAATGAAGAAGGCCAGGAGGTTGGCAAATTTCCTCCAGCAAAAGACCTAAAGGATCATCCAGCTGATCAAATCATTGGTGATACAAGTCAAGGTGTACTAACCAGGAGTAAGAACATGAACACAGTTTTATGTTCAAGTTTCTTGTCACAGATAGAACCCAGAAAGTTTGAAGAAGGCATGCTAGACATAAATTGGATTGATGCTATGCAATAAGAGCTGAATCAATTCAGAAGGTGTAAAGTCTGGGAACTAGTTCCTAAACTAAAGGATCACAACATTTTATGAACCAAGTGGATCTACAGAAACAAACTTGATGAGAATGACACTATAATCAAGAACAAGGCCAGACTGGTAGTAAAAGACTACATGCAAGAGGAAGAGATTGACTTTGATCAAACCTTTGCCCCAGTGGCAAGGCTGGAGGTAATAAGGTTGTTCTTAGCCTATGCTGTCTATCAAGGGTTCAAGGTATATTAGATGGATGTAAAATCAGCATTTCTGAATGGTGACTTAAAAGAGAAAGTCTATGTTGAACAACCCACAGGTTTTGTAGATTCTCATTATCCTGATTATGTATATAGGCTTAGGAAAGCCCTATATGGTTTTAAACAAGCCTTAGGGATTTGTATAAAACCTTGTCTGCTTTTCTTATTGAGTATAAATTCTCTAGAAGAAAGATAAACAAAATTCTATTCTTTAGAGAATCTAAAGGCAAGATAATCATAGTTCAGATATATGTTGATGATATTATCTTTGGATCTACTGAAAACAACCTTTGTAGAAAGTTTGCCAAACTTATGCAAGGGAAGTTTGAGATGAGCAGTATGGGTGAGCTGAAGTTCTTCTTGGGATTTCAAGTAAGACAGACCGATGATAGATTGTCCATATCCCAGTCTAAGTTCACCAAGCAGTTGATTAAGAAATATAAGATGGACTCTGCCTCCACCATGAAAACTCCAATGAGAACAAGTATGCCTATAGGCAAAGATGAGACAGGGAAACCTGTTGATGAGTTTTTGTATAGAGGGATAATTGGCTCCCTACTCTACTTGACTGCTAGTAGACCTGACATCATGTATGCTATATGTGTCTGCGCTAGGTACCAAACTTGCCCAAATGAATCTCATTATACTGCAGTTAAGAGAATTTTGAGATATCTTAAGGGCACACCTAATCTACGTCTTTGGTACCCTAAGAATAGAGATTTCTTACTAACAGGCTTCTCAGATGCAGACTTTGCAGGATGCAAAGAAGACATGAAAAGTACTACATGAACTTGTCAATTCCTAAGTGGAAGGCTGGTGTCATGGTGCAGCAATAAGCAGACCAGTGCAGCTTTATCAACAGCTGAGTCTGAATATGTAGTTGCAGGCAGTTGCTGTGCACAATTGTTGTGGATAAAGCACCAACTTGAAGATTATAACATTAAGGTAAGTAGAATTCCACTGTTTTGTGATTCTACAAGTGCTATTTCTATTGCTAAGAATCCTGTATCTTACAGTATAATCAAACATATAAAAATTAAGTTTCATTTTATAAGAGAATATGTAGAGAAGGAAGATATTAATCTAGAATTTGTAAACACAAATAGTCAAATTGCTGATATTTTTACAAAACCTCTGGATGAAACTAAATTCAATCATTTTAAAATTGAATTAGGTATGTTGAACCTAGAATAGGTCAGCTAAAGCATTCCTAAGTAGAATATGTAAGCACAATATTTCTCAGAAAATTTGTCTAAGTACCAAGTTTGTGTCGACACAAACAGACTTTGTGTCGACACACTCAGTATATTGTGTCGACAAAGAAAAAGGATGTGTCGACACAAAAACAGTATCTGTGTCGACAGAAGTATGGGTGTCGACACAACTATGTCGAGACTTTAAGTTAGTTGATTTTTGTGTCGACACACAAAAATCAAAGTCGACACTCTGTGTCGAGACATGACCAGTCCATGTCGACACTGACATAAGTATGTCGACACATAGACGTGTCGACTAAACCTAAGTATTGTCGAGACCTAGATCTTTTCTGTCAACACATATAAGTATTGTCGAGACCTAGTATTATTACTAAAGAGCGTCTTTTGAACTCACCTTTACACCTAGACTATAAATAGGTGAAGCCAAAATCTGGTCGACTACGCTCTCAGAATTCTTGGCTCTGCACCTTGTGTCGACAAAGACCCTCTCTTCTTTTCACTTCCATCTTTCTCTCACTTCCGACAATGGCGTCACATCAGGATGACAAAGTGAACGAAGGCTATGAGCTGGTTTGTGGTGGATTCACGACAGCGTCGCCAGAAATCAATCCAGGGTGTAATTACCCTAATTTCAGAAAATGGTTTGGAATTCTTGGTCTCAGAACCAACTAAGATCTGGAAGAAGGAAGTCATGAAATTTTATTCATCAACCACTGTGGACATAGACCGGAAGAAGATCCAAGCCACAGTACAAGATTCCCGAGTGAAACTTACACTGAAGACGATTAGGAAATCACTCCAACTTCCTAAGGTTAAGGATGACGATGACATCATTCTATCAATGACAAAAGATGCATTAAGCTGGTGCGGGCTAAACCCTAATACCAAGGTTGGATCATCCATCACCAGGAAAGGGATGAATTCACAAGGGAAGTTCCTGTCTGAAATAGTAGACAATGTGATGTTATGTAAAACAGGTGGACATGACATAATTTCAGCCTCTATGTTCCATCTAATGACAAGATTAATTTCCAGGCTAAAAACAGACTGGACATCAATAGTTTTTGACAAAATACAAGAAGGTATAAAGAAACCAAATCTGGGAAGGATTCTGAGTTTATGTTTATCTTCAACAATACCAGATGTAATGAGCCAACTTCCAGAAACAAAAATCAACCATATGAGGAGAATGAGCACCAAAATTCTGTCTAGGTGGGATAGAGTATTAACCAATGAGGTTTCTACTCCACAAAAACAGACCAAGAAAGAAAAGAAGAAGGAAGTTGTTCAGCAAGCAGAATCCTCTAGTGATTCTGAAGAGGAAGTGGTCTTCAGTTCAGATGAAGACATACCACAAAAAGATGCTCAAGATCAAGTAGAGAGCAGTGTGCTCCCAGAGCAACAGGTAGTCACTACTCCAGGAGGAGAAAATCCTGCACCAGCAGCACAAGATACTGTACTTTCTGAGCTACCTGCTCAAGGGGAAGGAATTGATGCAGCTACTTTAGGGAGTGAGTATGCATCTGATACAGTAATGAATATTGTATCAGATATAAATAAAGAAGCACTGGACATTGCTGAGAAGGAAGCACAAGATGTGCAGATAAAAGATACAGCTCAGAATGAGCAAATGCAGCAAGAGGTAACAATGGAAGAACTATTTCCTGATTTACCAGCTGCAAGGACTGAGGGGGAGCAATCACAGGTAGATAAGGAACTTCCAAGAACTGAGGGGGAGGATCTACTGAATGAACCATCCAATAAAGAAACAGTTGACATAGAAAGCTCATCACAACCCTCTGATGATGAGGAAGTCTCTATGTCTAAGAAGAGGAAGATGGTTGCAATAAAGAAAAAGAGCTCAGGCTACAAGAAAGCCTTGCAAACAGTCAATCAACCACCTGCTCCAAGCATGGACTTCAGTTCATTACTGGTCCAACTGCAAGTAAAACTGGATGAATAAAGGCAGTCCTTACAAAAGTATGTAGATGAGTCAAATAAAGAACTGTAGTTTCAGTTGGCTCAGGACATAAAATCAATCAGATTTGAAGTCAATCTGCATAAAAAAGAGATGACAAATTGCTTCCATAAGGGAGACAATGCTGTAGTATATTTGGCTGAGCAACAACAGCTGCTGAAGACTGAGGTTGAGGACATTGCTACCAAGCAAGGATATGTTTTAGAAAATCAATTCAGGTCCAATGAAAATCTCAAAGACTCCCATAAAGAAATCATCAAAAAACTGGGAAGTATTTCAACTGATTTGAAAACTGAGATATCAAAGCAAATACAAAAAGATCTAGCTGCTGTCCAAACAGCCATTGGAGCCTCTCAACTGACTATTTCTGATTACCTAACTAAGTTCAAAGCCTACTATCAAGAAGGTACAGAATATCTGGCTGATCAAATAAGGTTTCAAAAGACTGATCTGAGAGATCATATCACTAGAGAAGTCATAAAGGGGGAGAGATTGTTAGTCAAAGCTAGCTCTGATCATGCAAAATGGATCTCTAATTCCATCAGAGTTACACTTGACTTTCCTCTTTTGTGTGATGATGACAATGTTGCTGAGTCTGGAGTGCAACCTGCTTATATTGAAGGAGATCAGCCTGAAGTGGCACAGGTTATTTACCCTCCTGCTGACTTTGACATGGTTCAATAAGGAGTGCAGACAATGTACAACCCTCAATAGGAGGCACCAAATGTGATTATTTAAAAAGTAGACATGTCAGAGGCTGCCAAGGAAGCTCAGAAGGAAGCACAGCTATCCAAGAAAAGGTTCAAAGAACAGACTGAGTTGAAATCAGATTTTGAGCAATGAAGCCCCACTTCCAGGAATATTATTTTGACTGCCTGGAAGGCTGTAAAGGATAAGACCTATGATATAGGTAAATGGTATTCTGAGCAAGAATGAAATAAGTATCAAGCCAGACAAGAAACCATTCTTCAGTACAGAAGAAGTGTAAAAGCTGGGAAGTTAACTGCTAATGCTCTGAAGCCTAACAGGTACTTCCCCAAGCCTTTTCACTATTTTGAAAGGCAAAGAATAAAGGCTGAAGAACTAAAGAAGAAGGATCTCAAAGGGAAGAAACCTGCTGATGATACAGAACCTACTGTGCAGGCAAAGATTCAATCTGAAAAAGACATTGTAATCAAGGAGCCTAGTCAATCATATGATAGATAGGCTTATGTGTAGAACAATGTAACTTTTTTGCTTTTGTTCTAAGGAAAATCATGTAAACTCAGAATTTTCTGATTAATAAATAAAATCAGCTTCACTATTGATTTTAGTTGTTTACATTGCTTATATGTTATCTTGTACTGAAATGTATGTACATCTATTTTTATGTGCTTTGTTATGAGTGATGTATATCTTTGACTAATGGTTATGACTTCTCCAAATAGGGGAAGATTGTTGGGTACACTGAAAAATATGTACCAGATTTGAAGAAGCCTCATCTTACTCAATGATATACATCAATTTGTATTTGATGGATGTTTGAGTTTCATTGTACAGGTGTAAGGTTTGCAAGAATTTTTTTCTAAATACAAGTGTCGACACTTGTGAAGAATTGTGTCGACACCCAGAAGTTTTGTCGACACTAGAAGCAAAGCCTGTGTCGACACCTAGACATTGTGTCGACACTTGAAGAAGAAGCTGTGTCGACACCCAGAATTGTGTCAACACCCAGAATTGTGTCGACACCTAAGGCAGGAATTATGTCGACACCTAAAGCAGAAGTTGTGTCGACATCCAGGAGTTATGTCGACACCAGAAGAAAGGCATGTGTCGACACTCAGGAATTGTGTCGACACCTGAAGAAGGTTTGTGTCGACACACAGGACTTGTGTCGACACACACTCAACGCCATTTGTCTACATCAGCTATGTCAAGACCAGAAGCAGTTGTGTCGACACACAGAATTTGTGTTGACACACACTCAACGACATCTGGATGACACTCAACGCCATCTAACAACAACAGCTATACTGAGTCTGAAGGCTTGTGTCGACACACAGGACTTGTGTCGACACACAGGACTTGTGTCGACACACACTCAACGACGTCTCGACACACACTCAACGACAGCTGGACATACACTCAACGCCATCTGTTAGCATCAGTTATGTCAAGACCAGGAGCAGTTGTGTCGACACACAGGACTTGTGTCGACACATACAAATAGAAGCTGTGTCGAGTAGTAGAAGAATGACTATGTCAACACATGGAGTATTGTGTCGACATCATCAAGACTTGTGTCGACACTTAGTCTATTTGTGTCGACACATGTGAAGCAGTTTGCTGAGTGGTTCATGCTGAGTTGTAAAGTCTTTGAGGAATCAACTGTCATGACTGGTGACTCGACAACTGTCATAACCAACAGGTCTGACACCTTTGTCAGAACTGTCAGAAGGTTGTTACAAATCGGATCAGCCGGTAATCATGAGGAAACTCTATATAAGGGACTGATCCTTGACAACCACCACAACAACAGAACTAAGGAAGTAATCAAGCTATTACGAGAAAGAGAATCTGACAACAAGAAAAGGGAAAACCCTTAAGAAGGCAGATCCAGAGCAGTCTGCAAGAGAAGATTCAGATCTTATTCTGAATTCAAGGAAGGAGCTGACAGAAGATCAACTTCTACATTAAGTAAAGTTCAACCTTATTTTGTTCTATCAAGAAGTTTTGAAACAGCTAAGTCAGGTTGGATCTGAAGACTCAGTTTATTCAAGAACTGATCAAGAAGCTCACACCTATAGAGAGTTCTATCTGGTGATATCTTTGTATCTCTTAAATAATTAATTTCTTGTAGGATCTTTTGTAAGATCTGAGTTGTAAGCCTATAGTTATAAAGGCTGAGGTAGGACTGAGGGCCTGAGGTGTAGGATTTGTGAGAGTCTGAGTTGTAAGCATAGTGATAAAGGCTGAGGTAGGGCTGAGGCCTGAGGTAGGATTCTTGGGAAGGATCTGAGGTAAGACTTGTATAAGTCTGAGCTGTAGGAACCAATCTGGTTCTGAGTTGTAAGATCTGTGGATCTGAGCAAGTGGAAGGAAGTTGGGCTGAATCCAGTTCTCTACTGGATAGGCGAAGGAGGAAAGTGGATGTACCCATACCTTGGGGAACCACTATAAATCTGGTGTATGCTGTGCTGTGTTTTCTGTACTGTGATTTGCATTTTCTGTGCTAAGTAAGAACTAGTTAATTGCCTAAATTATTAAAGAAAATTAGAACCTATTCACCCCCCTCTAGGTGTCTAGGCTCTTGAAATAAGTCTTTCATGTATCCTGCCTGCAAGTAATGGGTGGCTTCTGTAGATTGCGTGGCTAAGGGTAAGGGAAAGGTTGGTGAGGAGCAAGTAGAAGAAGGGGAAGAAGAAGAAGAAGAAGGAGAAGAAGAAAAAGGAGAGGAAGAAGAGAAAAAAGAAGATGGAGGAGACGAGGAGAAGGAGGAAAATGAAGAGGAAGAAGAGGCCGAGTTAGATACAAGCAGCCAGAAGCCGGAGACCGCCCAGGTCGCTGGAGGAACAGAAAGCGAAGGTGAAAGTGATAAGAGCCGCGTCAGCGAGTACCTGGAGAATTAAGATAGCGATAGTGAATCAACTTCAGGCTCCGGGTCGTCGAGTGAACCTACTCGCCGTCGACAAATGTCGACATAGAAGGCACTGACGACTCAGAGGTATCTCTTGCGCCCAAGAAGCCCAGAATATGTGTGACGATATAGTTGACGAAAACATGTAAAATTTTCCCTTTTGTTAAACCCGGGGTCTTGCTTCTTTTTGTTAACCGCGCGGGTTACCAATGTAATTTTTTGCTACATTAATGAAAGATACAAGTTTATCTTTCTTCCTTTTCTTACCATTTTCATGTAATGATGGGGATAACGAATAATGTAGATAATGCCGGCTTACACGGTCTTTGTTGTCTGTTCGCTTTAAATGTCGTGCTGATCGTAATGAACTATTAATTATATGCAAAGTGTCTAGCCGCGCGATGCATGCGAATAGGTTTCTTTAGAGATGTGCTACTTAGATATAATGCTCTAATTGGTCTACTCGCCCTTATAGATCCTAATTGAGTTCCCAGATGACAGTTTCCGCTTGCCATGCCATAATTCCAAGAGAATAAACCATGTATTAATAGAATCACCAAGCCGAATAGGCGGTCTCTTGTTACGTTATCCACAAGATGACTGAACCGAATAACATTTTAACTGAATCAGAAACTAGAGTCAAATTATGCATTAACCGCGACAAGATGCCCACAATTTTTAAATTTTTTTTTAACCAGAGTCAATGATAATGAAGAAAACTAAATATAGAGACCGTTGTTAACTATCGATAATTTAACATCATAAAATGAATCCAAACCGCAATAATAGTCGCACTGACCGCAATATATCTTTATATTTGAATAATATTCTCAGAAGAAATCCATTAATATAACGAAGAAGCTAGGATGTCATGATTGTCGACCATAATATAGAGATAACAATAAGAGGACCTTGGCGATCAGAGAAGATTAGCCGCCTGAAGAAAGAATGGGGTTCACAGTTTATGATGATCAATCGGGCAGGTGCGCATAGAGCTGCATTGTTTTCCTCAATAGATCATCAAGGCTGTAGTCCCTCCTAGAGTAATGGTCTGTTTGTTTTAGCTCTGGCGGATTGAAAAGCTGCTGTCCAGATAGAGCTGTTTTAAAATAGATCTCTGGGGAGCTGTTTTGAAAAGCTGCAGTCTGTTTGGTTGTTATTTGCAGAACTGCTCTTTGAAAAGCTGCAGACTGTTTGGATGCGCAAATTTTGGCTGTTTGGAGAAACAACTTTTGGAAGCTGTTTTTTTAAAAACTAAAAATTTCAAAATAACACATAACATTAGTCTTTTATTACATAGTTCTAGAAAGTAGGATAAATATTCTTCCAACATGCAGCGACTCTTGAGAACATCCAATCCAGTAGCATCATATATTTCGCCTTCCGATCACCTGCGCGCATTGTATATTTCTTCGGCAATGATATCTCGTACTGTAGACATATGTTCTGCTCCAGCAGCATCATACATATCGCCTTCAATATCATTCTCTGCCGCAGGGTGTGCATCCTCTGAGGGAATGAAAGAAGACTCATCAGCATCACAAGCATTAAACTCAGGGTCCCAGCGAGATGGATGTCTCCGAATGAAGTTATGTAAGGCCATTGTTGCAAGGACAATGGAGCGTTGTTTCTTGAAGGTGTACTGCGACATTTTGCTTAAAACACCACAAATACACAATATAAAACATTCATACAAAATAAAACATACACACATACACACTCATACATACACTATAAAACATTCATACAATCAAACCACACATACATACACACACACACACAATCAAACCACACATACATACACAATAAAACACCACACATCATACCCACACACACACACACAATCATTTTACACACACAACAAACACACAATCACACATACACAATATTATAGAAATACACAACCACACATACACAATATTACACAAATACACAATCACACACACACCTACACACAATCAAAACCCTACTAGAAAACCCAAAAAACTGGATTGAAGAAGAGATCATACCCCCGATTGGAAAGTATAGGTGTTGGAGAAGCCCCGGTGGACGCTGGAGCGAGTAGATGCTGGATCAGTATGATGCTGGGTCAGGATTCGTCGCCGCTGCGATCACTTTCGTCGCCGGAGATGATGAGGCTGGGTCAGGATTCGTTGCCGCTGCTAGGTATGCGGAAGAAGATCGTCGGCCGCTGCTAGGGCTGCGGAAGAAGATCGTCGGCCGGAGGCGATGATGCTGGGTCGGGATTCGTCGACGCGGCTAGGGCTGCGGAAGAAGATCGTCGGCCGCTGCTAGGGCTGCGGAAGAAGATCGTCGGCCGCTGCGGAATCGTTGACGCGGCTGCGGAAGAAGATCTGGCTCTCCGGAGAAGATCGGCGACCGCTGCTAGGGATGGGGAGGCCGGGCCGAGGCTGACGAAGAAGAAGAAGGTCGGCGATCGGGAGAGAAATTTGCGAACGGGCTCTGCGGAAGAGGATCTTCGCGATTTTTGGGGAGAAAATTTCGCTCTCGTCCGCGATTTGGGAGAGCAGAAAGCGGGGGAAGGGCTGCTTTCCAAAGAGCGGAAATTTCAGCGTATTATGAAACGCAATTCCCAATCCGCTGCATAAAGAAACGGCCAAAAATAGCTCTGGCGGCTGGAAAAGAGCTTTTCCAGCCGCCAGAGCTAAAACAAACAGACCCTAAAGCAACCTATGCGGTCAGAAGAAGCTAACCGCCCTTGAGGTCCACAGTGTAAGACGATCAATCGGGCAGGTGCGCATATAACTGCATTGTTTTCCTCAAGAGATCGTTAGAGCTGTAGTCCCTCTAGGAGCGATTACTGCTGTCAATAAAAGCTAGTCGTATAGGAGGTCTACAATTGAAGTCTATCAATTGGGCAGGCGCACATAGAGCTGCATTGCTTTCCTCAAGAGACCATCAAAGTTGTAGCCCCTCCCAAAGAGGCGGCTTCTGCTGTCTGATGAGGCTAGCCGTAAGGTTTCCAAAAGAGCCCGAGGGCTACAAACTAGAACGACCAATTGGGCAGGTGAGTGCAAGGTAGTATTGCTTTCCTCAATAGGTTGCGGAAGGTAACCTCATCCCCTTAATGCACGACAAAGCTGATCGATCACCTAGACTTCAACCGAATGTAGAAGTGTCATATGTCGGCGGGGATCCTCAAAAAGACAAAAAGACGTACAGACTAAGATGATCAATTAGGCAGGTACGCATAGAGCAACATTGCTTTCTTCAAATGATCATCAAAATTGTAACATCCCAGCGACCAAGCGGGATGCCACTGCTCTCATGCTTAGGGTTACATACTAAGTTGATCAATCCGGCTGGTGCGCGCAGGGCTGCATTGCTTTTCTCAAGAGATCAATAAAGTTGTGGGACCCCTGTACTGCTTGAGAGTACCTAAGAGTGTTCAAGGGTCACAAACTAAGATGATCAATCTGGCAGGTGCGTACATTCACATTGCTTTTTTCAAGAGATCATCAAAGCTGTAACGATATCCCTATCGACGCATGACAGAGCTAACCGTCACCTAGACCTCCCTTGATGCAGACGTGTGTTAGGTACCAGCAAGCATCCGAGATGCTTCCCTCCGCACGAGAATTGGTAAGCTCCCCATTAACGGTTTGAAATCTTCCCGCTACAAGTGGTCATCGTGGTGTTATGCTAATGACTACAATTTGTGTGGGTTCAAGCATGATTCGACGATATCTCCCTTGTTCAGTGATCGTTGTCCACATGCTGCTTGAGAATTGAAGCACTAGACAAGGAAAAGTGTCAGTATGAATATCTCAGTTGAAACGATCATTGTATTGATGTAAATGTAAAAATGATCGTAAGAGAAGACATCATTTAGGAATAAAATCGCTTTAAATCATCACCACTTCACGTATGAGAGAAGTCTTTTCCATCATAGGTTTGAAGTCGATATGTTTCATTCTTGAGGACTTCTTTGATAATATAGGAGCCTGCCCAGTTCGAATTAAGCTTTCCAACTGAGCCGACTCTAGTTGCAGCATCAACTTTCTTTAAAACTAGATCCCCAACTAAGAACTGTTTGATCCTGACATTCTTGTCAAAATATTTTGCTACTCTTCTCTTAATTTCCTCCCGCCTGATGGTGGCCTTATCCCGAAGCTCTTCAAATAGATCCAAACTGCACTTCATTTCTTCATCGTTGATGTCCATCCAGTCTTCAGCTCCTTGCTTAGCAAGCATGACCTTTGGACTAGACACCTCGAACTCTACCTGAATAAGAGCTTCTGAACCCTGGGAGAACTTGAAGGGCGTCTCCCTGGTAGCTGAGGAAGGTGTAATCCTTAGAGTTCAATGAACGGAAGGAAGTTGCTTTACTCAATTGCCTCTGAGATTTTCAACTTTCTTCATGAGGAGATTTAGAATCAACTTGTTGGCAGCTTCAACCTGACCGTTGCTTCTGAGATGGTGCACTGATGAAAACCGCAGCTCTGTCCCAATCTTATTACAAAAGTTAATCATCTCTGAATTGTTGTACTGAGGACCGCTGTCGGTGATAATAGCCATTAGAATACCATGCCGACAGACGATCTCCCCCTAGATGAAGCTTCTGATGATTTGAGTGGTAGTCTTGGCTAATGCCTTAGCCTCAATCTACTTGTTGAAATAGTCAATTATAACAATGATGAAGCGATGTTGTTCACTTGCAATTTGGAAAGGACCGAGGAGGTTCATTCCCCATTCTGCGAATGATCAAGGCGTTGCTATGGACCTGAGCTGCAGAGATGCTGAAGCTAGAGAGGAGCAAATGTTTGACACTGTACACTCTTCTTGGTAAATAATTCTGCATCCTTTCGCATTTGAGGCTAAAAATAGCCTTGCCTGAGGATTCTCTTTTCCAAAGTTCAAGACCCAAGTAACTGCTACACTTTCCAAAGTTCTGACGTTGTCCTTCCTTACAAAAGACCAAACTTAGCTAGCTCATCTGCCTCTGAGTTTTGTTACCTCTGGATGTGCTGGATATTAAATTTTTTGAACTTCTCAATCTCAGTTTTGACAAGAGCAAGATACTTCTGAAGAGTTGGATCTTTAGTCTCAAAGTTTTCAAGAACGTGGGATGCTATTACCAAAGAATCTATTTTGACTCGTACATCTTCGATGCCCAACTCCTTTTCATATCTTAAACCTGCCAGGAGTGCCTCGTATTTCTCCTTGTTATTGGTAGTCAGGAAGTAAAACTTCACCGCCTGATCCAACCTCACACTATTTGGATTGATGAGAATAACTCCTATACCTAAAGAATCTCTTCCTAAAGCTCTATCCACGAAGATAGTCCAAACCAAAGGGGATTTAATTTCCTGATCCGGGCATGCTTCCAACTGTGTCTACTAGGAAATCTGCTAACACTCGAGCCTTGATAACGATTCTTGGGACATAGGAGATATCAAATTCACTGAGTTCTATTGCCCACTTGGCCGACCTGCCTGAATGTTCAGGTTTCTCCAACACACTCTTTAAGGGAAGATCTGTCACTACTTGGATAGAGTGAGCTTGACAATATGGCTCGAGCATTCGACACGAGATGATCAGGGTCAAGACCAACTTTTCCAAGATTGAATATCTAGACTCAACATCTTTTAAGATCCAGTTGACATAGTTGACTGAAAATAACTTCTTCTCTTCTTTGACAAGAACTGAATTGACTGCCTCTGAGTCTACTACCAAATAAACATATAAAGTTTCTCTTGCACGAGGGCTTTGGAGCAAATGAGTCAAAGTTAGCTGCTTCTTAAGTTGCTCAAAAGCTAAGTCGCACTCCTTGGCCCACTCGAACTTCAAGGCTCCCTGAAGGGTCCTGAAGAAAGGAGCACTCTTATCTCCTGAGCTGGAGATGAACTTGCTAAAGCTTGTCAGCCTCCCTCGTATCTGCTGAACTTTTCTTGGAGAACGAGGAAGTGGCATATCAAGAATGACCTTTACCTTATCTGGATTGAGGGCAAGGCCTTTGGGTGTAAGAAGATGGCCGAGAAACTTCCTCTTACTAGCCCCGAAGACTCACTTAAGATGGTTTAGCCTCATTTTATACTTTCATAGAGTAGCGAACGTCTCTACGAGGTCACGCAGGTGTGAAGAGAAGGATTTTCTCTTGATAAGAAGGTCATCAACATTCAACATAGACTTCAAGGTTCCTGCCCTTTTACTGTTTAAAAACAAAGTCCATCATTCGTTGATATGTTGCACCCGCATTTTTTAGCCCGAAAGACATTACGAGATAACAATAACAACCGTCATTCGTAATGAATGATGTATGAGGCACATCGGGCTTATGCATCCTAATCTAGTGGTAATCAGAAAATGCATCTAAAAAACTCATGCTTAAATACCTAACCGCGGAATCAACTAATGAATCTATCTGAGGCAAGGAATAACAATGTTTTGGACATACTTTATTGAGTTTTGTAAAATCCACAGACATACGCCACTTTCCCCCATCCTTTTTTTAACCATCAAAACTTTAGAAACTCATTCAGGGTACTGAATTTCTCTGATAAACTTGTCTTTGAGGAGTTTGACCACCTCCCCCGATAGGCTGGGCAAGATTCACCGCCACCGCCCTCTTTTTTCTGCTTGATCAGCCTGAAGCTTGGATCAATGTTGAGGCGACATCTGGATCCACTCCTGGTATGTCGTCCGTTGACCAGGTGAACACATTCAGGTTCTTTAGAAGGCAGAAAATCAACTTGGCCTTCTCCTTCTTTGGTAGCTCAGCATTGATGGAGAGCTTCTTCTCTCCATCCTCAATAACAGGAACCTCTTGAGTCGCCTGGGTAGGTTCCAGGTGAGCTCCTTCTTGGGCCTCTTCCTCCTCATGTTCTTCAGCAGCTTCTTAATGGCTTGAGATCTCAAGGACTGGCAGAACCAGAGGAACCTTCGGGGGGAGGAACTTGCTCAGTCACATTGATTGTCTTGACATGACGCTCTTAGGCTAGCTTTGGATCACTTCTAACCCGGTACTGCTACCCCTGGAGAGCGAATTTAATGGCCAGGTGGAAGGTGGACACCACTGCCTGATACTCATTGAGTATATGCCTTCCAAAAATAGTGTAGTAGCTGCTTAGAGCATCTACTACCACGAATTGCATCAGCTTGGTGATCCCACCGAGTGCCACAGAGAGAGTGACACTCCCTTCCACTTCCTTCCTCTCGCCGGAGAAGCCATAGAGCGGCCCTTCGGTGGAAAACAGAGGCTTCCCTGTTTTTCAGGGCCTCGAAAGTAGGCTTGAAGAGTAGGTTGACGGCCGGTGTCTACCAAAATCTTACTCATCGTGTAGTTTTCGATGACTGCCTTGATGACCACAACGCCATTAAAGGGATTGATAGTCGGGGGGGGGGGTCGTCCTGGTCAAAGGTAACGACCCTCCTGACGGGAGCTGAGGAGGAGGTGGCAGCTACCTCTTGCCGGAACCCTCGAGAGGTTGGCATTCCAGGATGACTCGAGTCCGGCCCCTCCATGGATATAGAAGATGCGACTGAGGGAACTCTCTTCATCAACATCGACACATTCTCCTTCATAATTAACGTTGTCGAGGAGGCCGGCGTTATTAAATTCTTCACACTCCCAAAAAACTTCAGCCACCTCCATGCGCCTGGAGATGGACGACTTGGCAACATCATTCTTCAGGACTAGGTCCTGTACCTTGCCCTCTTTCAGCAACTTCTCCACCAATAAGCGGAGAGCTCGGCAGTTTTCTGTCAGATGTCCCCTCTCCTTATGATGCTCACAGAAAAGAGAGGGTACGAGACTTCAACTCTGCCTTGAGAGGAGCAGGTCTCTTATAAATGGTCTGCTTCTGAAGAATCTGGTCGACCTCGCTCATAGAAACATGAGCTCAGTAAAAGACGCCTGAGAGTCATCATACTGTTGCGGAGACTGAACAACTGGAGGAGGCAGAGGCTGAAGGTATTGTGGTTGAATCACTCGCATGACTGGAAGGATTGGAGTGGGTGGAGCTAATGGGGTGGCCAACGACAGCTTCATTTTTGAAACTGTTGATGGACAATATGCGAACGGTGATGGCGGAAGTTCCTTCCCCTTTGTGCAGGAGGTCAAAACTCTTGGCGAGGTCTCGCCGGCTGCTGAGCAGCGGAAGAGGAGCTAGCCACATCCCCCTAATTGGCTATGACAATTAAGGAGGTGATATAAGAGGGATTGACGATATCGCCCTGAATATACTAATTTGCTAAGCTGAACAACTCTTGGTAAGTTCTTGGCTCTTTAACACTAGCCTCGAACTTCAGGACCTTCCCCGAGGCCGTTGATCAGGGCAACCTTGTAGAGCTCAGGGTCTACATTCCTTCCATAATTTCCTTCTGGAAGCGATTAACAAAATGAGCCCCAGACTCATTTTCTCGCTGCTTAATCTGAAAGAGAGCAGAATGACCACTCTCTCTTTTTTGAGGTAGAGAACCTTTGAAGAAGCTCCCTTCGGTGCTCAGTAAAGTAGGTGATGGACTGGGGATCCAATCCGTAGAACCACTCCCTTGCTTTTCCATCGAAAGATGTGACAAGAAGCTTGCACCTCGTCGCATCTGAAAGAGTTCTCAGAGCGACTGCAGATTCAAAGGCCTGACATTGCGAGACCAGATCAGTCTCCCCGGTATACACCGACAAGCGGGGCTCCCTGAAGTTGCTGGGGGAAGGCTCCCAACGAACTCTATCAGAAAAGGGAGAGGGCTCCTCCACTTCATCAGGAACAGGAGGAGATGGAGGATAAGCAACAACAGGAAGAGCAGGAGCAGGAGGATAAGTAGCATATCCCTCCTGGAAGTTCAGCACCGGGATGGACTTCCCTAGGATGTCTCCTGGAAAAAATCCTGGCGGGCAGCAAATTCTTCATCTTGAGGCCGCGGAGAAGCTGCAGGCTGAGCAGGAGGGACTGGGTGGTGGAGGAGCCCCCACTACAGGAGTTGGAGCAACTGGAGGAATTGAGGTCACTGCGGCCTGAGGGGCTAGCCGCTGGGTAAGCACGGTTTGGGCCTAGTCGATTTCTTTGAACTGCTGGGCGGCCTTTCAACGAAACTGCTCGTCCTCACGACGAGTCTGCTCAAGGGCCTCCCAGTTGGCAACATCATTAGGACTGGAGAGACTAGGGCGCTGGGCCAACTCGCGGTCTGACATTGCTGACCACAAAGTTCACTAATAACTCGCGATCTGAAGGTCGCATGTTCGTTTTGTTGGTGCTGGAGAATACTGCGAGTTATTGGCTATACTAACGATTGAGCGAATGTGAGAAGCGAGAGGGTCGCCCAAGCGGAAACACCATATTGACCCGCCACGACAAATACCACTTGCAGCGGGGTATTTATTGATTTAGGGAAATGATTACAACAGCTAGAAAAGAGGAAGCCATGCGAGCAGGAGACCGCAATGACAGTAAATTCGAGACCGCAGCTCACAACAGGTGAGCTCGAGGATTCAAATCAGCGTGCTTTGAGAGTGCTGCTCCCCCCTATTTCTAGGCTCGAGGGTTTGCCC
Organism: Platanthera zijinensis; assembly: GCA_039513925.1. NCBI lineage: Eukaryota > Viridiplantae > Streptophyta > Magnoliopsida > Asparagales > Orchidaceae > Platanthera > Platanthera zijinensis. The sequence continues at coordinate 13,581,802 of CM077098.1, forward strand.
AAACGGGCAGGACTAAGATTACCGGCTGCCCCGGGGTATAGGAGAACCGAGCAGGGGTTACATCATGGCAAAAACCAGTAGGGAACTATGCTAATATACTAAGATTGTCCCAAATTCCTATGGGCAGAAGCATCAACCACTGCTATATACAATCTTAATCGAGTGCCAACAAAGGCATTTGATGACTGTACACCGTATGAAGCTTTATTAGGAAGAAAACCCACGGTGGAACACTTAAGAGTGTTTGGGTGTTTAGCTTTTGCCCACAAAACCGATGGAACCAAAGATAAACTAGACAAAACCAGTATAAAATGCATCATGCTAGGATATAGTGAACAAAGTAAGGCTTACAGACTTTTGGAGCCCAGCAACAAGAAGTTAATCATCTCACGGGATGCAATCTTCCACGAAGAAGCAGCATGGAACTGGGGATCAGATGAGGAACTACAACAGTAGGTCGTGACTTTGCCGGTTGAGCTCGACCAAAGGCAAAGCCCCATCCAAGACAAAGACATCAACAAAAAAGCTACTTCAGAAATTTTTGAAGATATAGCTACTAGTCCAGACTCCTCGTTGCCCAAAAGGATGAGGTCACTCCAAGATGTTTATAGAGACACAAAAGTTGAAGCTGCTCTACTTGCGGTTGCCCCTGTTTCCTTTCATGAAGCAGCCAAGGAAGAGAACTGGAGAAATGCAATGAAGGAGGAGATAGATGCAATAAAAAAAAATCAAACTTGGACATTGGTTGATAAACCTCAGAATCGGGAAGTAATCAGGTTGAAGTGGGTATATAAAATAAAGCAAAATGAGAATGATGGCACCCTCAAATACAAGGCCCGACTGGTTGCAAGAGATTTCAATAAAAAGACAGGGACAAATTATGATGAAACCTTTGCTCCAGTGGCAAGGATGACCACCATTAGACTCCTTGCAATTGCTGTCCAGAATCAATATACTATATTTGATTTAGCTGCAAAATCTGTTTTTCTAAATGGAAAATTAGAAGAAGCATATGTCACCCATCCCGAAGGCTTCCAGTTGCAGGAAAGGAATACAAGGTGTACAGATTACACAAAGCCTTCTACGATCTCAAGCAAGCACCCGTGCATGGCACAACAACATTAGTTCGTACTTCCTCCAAGAAGGTTTTTCCCGAAGCCCAAATGAACCAACATTGTATATCAAGACACAAGGTAAAGATCGAATTCTTGTCAGCCTCTATGTGGATGATTTAATCATCACCGGAACAAACCAACACTTGATTGAAGAAGCAAAAGAGAAACTGAAGAGAAGCTATGAGATGTCTGACCTGGGTGCACTAAAATTCTTCTTGGGACTCCAGATCAAACACTTGGAAGGCGGACTATTTCTCTCTCAGGAATTTTATACAAGGACACTAAAGAAATTTCAGATGGAGCAATGTAATCCAACACTCACACCCATGTCCACCTCCACTCATCTCATTGCCAAGAAAGAAGAAGAAGAAGCAGTGGACAAGGAAGCGTATAGAAGCCTGATTGGGTCCCTAATTTACCTCACCAATACAAGACCAGACATAGAAAATGTCGTCAACATTGTGGCAAGGTTTGTAAGTAATCCCACCAAACCTCATTTTGATGCTGCAAAAAGAATTTCGCGCTACCTGCAGGGAACGAAAGAATATGGATTATACTACCGGCAAGCTCAAAGTTGCGCCCTATCAGGGTATACTGACTCTGACTGGGAAGGAAACCTAGATGACCGCAAAAGTACAGGAGGATACACGTTCTTTTATGGGCCAAATCTCATCTCATGGAGCTCGCGAAAACAACAGTCCGTAGCTTTATCAATGACAGATGCCGAGTTCATGGCAATCAACTCAGCAACTTGTGAAGCCATATGACTTTAGAGAATTCAGAAGGAAGTAAAGGGAGAAGAAGAAACAGAAAAAACGGAGTAAAAATGCACTGTGACAACACCTTAGCGATTGCTCTATCCCAAAATCCTGTCCACCATGGGAAGAGCAAACACATCGACATTCGCTTCCACTTTATCAGAGAAGTAATAGAGAAGGAGATCAATCTCATATTTTACCCAACACTAGAGCAGATCGTGGACGTGATGACGAAGTCTCTACCACGGGACCGATTTCTTGTCCTAAGGGAAAAGCTCGGAGTTAGAAGAAGCACAGTTTGAGAGGGGGTGAAGAAATAAACAAGTAAAATGAAACTGCGTTAATCGAAGCAACCGCCCACGAGAACTGTGCTAATCGGCAAAGTATAAAGAAATGATTTAAATGTATTAAATAAAATGTAATGAAGTATCCTGTATTCTCTAGAATACTCTATAAATTAGTATAAATAGCTGATGTATTCCAATGTTTTGTATGCAGTAAAATCTTGCAAAAGTAAAATCTTGCAAAAGTAAAACCCTTCATCTCCTTCCTCTCCTTCCGTTAGCTTTCATTCAAACTCACAGAATACAACTCATTTTTCAAAATTTGAGGTAAGATAAAAATCAATAAATTTTATAAAAACTTTAAATACTAAAAAAAACCATTAAGTCCATTCTGCAACGTCAAAGTTAGGTGCATACTTTCAGTTTTATGCTGAATTTTTACCACCTTAAAGTTGAGAGCAATTTAATTAGCAATCTGGTTGTGATCTTGGTCGAGTGGCATGGCCTGCTCACCTTGATAACACCAGAGTTATACCCATCCAACTCACTGGACAACTCAGGTATATAAATGATTTCTGTTGAAGATGAATGGGTTTTTCATTTTTCAAGAACCTGGTTCGAATCTCCGGTCCCTGCTTGGAACATGACTAATAACTAAGAGCTTCTACAATCGACAATATTGAATTAGCGAAACGTATTAAAATTTAAAGTTTTTTAAACCAACACATTCGATTTTATTAATATTCTAGTTTAATATAAAAATCAAGTGGATTTGAAATTAGAATTAATATAAAAATATATGGTGTTGGTCTGCCCATTTCTATGGGTGAGAAAACAAGTTTTCTTTTGAGGTTCGATTCTTCCATTTGAATATTTTTCAAAAATTCTCTTGGGCATTTCGGCAAACTAATGTGTGCTTGTAAAATTCTCTTGGGCATTTCATCAAATAAAATTTATGCTTGTGAATGTGGAAGAAACATTCAAGAAGATGCATTAAATATATGGAAATAGCTGTTTTGATCAATGTCGGAATATGCATTGTCAATCAACCATCGAGATTAAGAACTGACATAAATTCCATGTTTTCATCAGTAATAGGAGGGTAGAGAATGAATTTCATGTTTTCATCGAGAAATGATGTACTCATAAGCAAAGTAAGCATATGCAGAAATGAAGACTGAAGCTTATTTAGAGTTTGTGAAGTAGATTACCTCTATTAAAAGATATGTAAATGAGAGTCCGCTGCTGGTGTTACAGGCTGCTGAGGGGGAGGCGTTCAGTTGAAAGAAACTCCTGGTGAAACCTTTAACGGATCGAGGAGGGGGTTATGCAAAGCAAAGCAAAAGAAATCCCCTGAAATCAGTAGAATTCCCTAAACGAATCGTTGTTAAGAATGACCGATGAAATGGAGTGAGTTTGTAGGTGGGGGAGTGAGATGGTTCAGGGCTTACTGTTTTTGCGAGGAGCAGCGGACTTTACAGAGGAACTTGGGGATGCCGAAAGCCTAAGAGATGGTTGGAAGAGGCACTCTTGCGATCCTTGCTGATTCAATCGTTGCTTGCAAGATATTACTTGGTCAGAAGCGTGGAGTCTTGTTGGCGCAGAGTTGCGTGGAGTCCTGTTGGCGCAGAGTAGCGTGGAAATGGCGGGGGGGGGGGGGGGGGGGGAGTGCCGTGAAGTGGCGGGGTTGAAATGCCGAGCGTGATATCGGAGGTATCGGTAGGCATAAAATGCGGATCCGTGATATCGGAGTTAGTGCTTGATTGTAGTTGTAGATGGACGGTTGTGATCGTGTTGGTGTCTCACATACCTGAAGCAATATTCTCGAGCATTGCTTGACAAATTTAGTCAAGTTGATCAAACATTTGAATTCACCTGAAGCTCAGTGGATTTCTCCTTATTTACATATCGTCATCAAGAGGGTATTGTGATCTTTATTGTGTATGTTGATGGCATCATAATCACGAGCGATGGTCTAAATGGTATCTCCATGATCAAGAAGCACTTGACCTCTCACTTTTGTACTAAAGATGTTGGGCATCTCTGATATTCCTTAACTATTGAGGTTGCTAGACGACATGATGAGCTAGTTTTATCTAAACAAAAGTATTATTCAGATCTTCTACAGGATGTCAGATATTTGGGTTGTAAGCCAGTTGAAACTACCGTTGATGCAAATCACAAGTTCTGTACTTGAAACTCTAACTCAATTCCTACCTAATATGGAGTATTATCGTTGACTATTTGACAAGCTTATTTATCTGATCGTAACTTAGCTAGATATCTCATTCGCTATTGGTGTGCTTAGCTGGTAAATACATGCTCCTCGTGTATCCCATCTTCAAGCAGTCGTTTGGATCCTTTGGTTTCTAAAGAATGCCCGGTCATGAGCATATGTATAAGCCCTCTTCTTCCCTCTCGTTGATTGTTTATTCTGATGCGGATTATGCAGGCTCCATCGATGATCGTCCATCTATAAGGGATTATTGCATGTATTTTGGAGGGCATCTAGTAACTTGGTGGAGCTTGAAATAAATGGTTGTGGCATGATCATCTGTTGATGCTGGATATCGTTCGATGGCCTATGCCGTTTCCGAATTGACTTGGTTGGAGAATTTTCTTACTGGTCTTAATGTTTCTCTTACCTCTCTTGCAATCACCTACTACGATAGTAAAGTTGCTATCCATATCGCAAAAAATCTAGTATTTCATGAATGAACCAAGTACATTGAAGTTGATTGTCATTTCATCAGAGAAAAAGCTTAGCTCCGCAAATTTGATCTCCGACATGTTCCCGATGCCGACCAACTCTTTGATCTCTTCACAAAGGACTTGTGATGCGGAGCAGTGACGAGCACGAGATTTGGGCCCGTTCGGGGCTGATTTGGCGACTTACCATATATGACGTGCCCGGATCGACGATCGGATTCCGCGGTTGCGTCCGCCACGTCGCCGCGAGTCAAAAACATATATTAGTTATTTTTTTTGAGTTTATTTTCATGTATTTAGCGGTCGATCCCACTGGCTAATCATAGCCGTTGATGGTGAAGCCCTAGTTTGTTCTCTTCTTATAAATAGGAGTTGTAGGGGCTGAATTCAGGCATTGCAGAATTTGGAGAACTCTAATCCCGGATTCCAGCGATCCCTCCCCGGTGACGACACCGTGGAACCCTAGGTGACGACGCCGTGGAACCCTAGGTGACGACTCCTATTCCTCCAAACTCCTCCCCAAGGTAATCCATACCTCCACCTTCATTTTCCACTCCTTATACTCCACCTCCAGCCGCCGGAATCCCTCCAAAACCCTCCTCACTGCCGCCGGCCTGCAGCAGTCCAACAAGCTGCCCCCTTGTTCCTGTACCACCGCCCAGCCGCCCACCCTCAATCCCTGGTTCCGCCGCCCCTTCCCTCTCCAGTCCAGGCCGCCGACCTCCTTGCCCTCACCCCAGCCCACCGCTACTCCCCCATACCAAAACCGGCCACTCCCCCATACCAAAATCGGCCACTCCCCCATACAAAAACCGACCACTCCAAGGGCCCCTTTGCCCTAGCCTACCACCCCCTCGTCTCCCCTCCGTGGTTCCACTACCAAATAGCCTCTATTCTCTAGATCACGCTAGATCTGAGAATTTTAGCCCTCGTTCCGACGTTTGCCTCCACGCTTATTACCATTTTTGTCCGGATCCACTCTTACACATTGGATTTACCCTCCCTCGGCCCGGATCTACTTATACGTGGTCGGATCCACCGTTTTATTATCCGTTTTCACCGTTTACCGCCGAGGACGGCCACAGCCACTGTCGCCTCGCCACCGGTTCCATCTCCGATCGCCGATCTACACATCCGGACCTCAAATTCTTCAGTGTCTCGGTTCAGCCCTCTACTTTGTGAGCTTTTGTAGTGTTGTATTATTTGATTCGACATTTTCCATTTATTGATTTGCTATATTTTACTGTGATTCTTGTTTGTGAGAGTTTGTTTTTGTACACTAATAATTTGCAGGAGACATTCGCCGCGCGCCTCGCTTTGGCCCTCCGGGCGGAGGAAGTCATTATAATTTGCCAAAATTAAATATTTGTTTTCTGTTTAAATATCTTCGTGGTGCTGAAAATTTACATTGCTTTAATTTATTCGTCAAAAATATCGATCATTACATTGCATGTAGGTTTGGATTAGCGTGTCACTCTTGCACTACCACCTAGAGTCGTAGGTTTTGTGCACCCGTAGCCTACCTCTACATCATTTTTGTATTAGAGGGCAAGGTTAGGCCATTTGCATGCTTCATAGTGGTAGGTTTTAAATAGTCTTTGAGTTCATTTATGTCTAGTTATCGCCATCGTTCGTCTCCTCTATCTGAGTATCCTAAGTCTACCTATACCCGACCTCATAGAACCCCTTTAGAAAAATATTCATCTGAGATCGTGTCGACCCCTCGACACAATTCCATTATGCTAGAGGCAATCACCACGACGAGAGGTCCTCACGTCTTCATCATTACACCTCTCCGTGACCTCATGATGATAGAATTGAATATCGTTCAGGTCATCGCCGCTACACATCTCCTTTAGGAGAGGAACTTTGGTTTGGATATGAACGACCTCCACTGCACGTTTACAGGGCACATATGCAGCCACGTGCACAATCTGATTATGTTAGAAACTACCATTTAGACGACCCTCAGGAACCCTACAGAGGTCACCATCGGCAGGATCACAATACATGTCAGGACCCTCCTAGTGTTCCACCAATAGTATTACCTGAGGCTGAATTTTTGCGAATAGTTCTTGACCGCTTTGATATCTTAGAAGCTCAATTTGATCACCTAAGATCTACATTACGAAGAAAGCCTCGGGATTTGGATCAAGCCATAGATGCGGCGAGTAGTGCTCCCAACGAGATAAGAGATCCGACACTTGGTTTTGATCCTTCTCAGTTTGATGAGATTCAACGCTCATGTGATCTTGAGGTTGAATCTGATCATGACCTTTTGATACAGGTGGAGTGTGATACTAGCATGACTAGTGAGCTTGGTCACGTGGGTGAGGACGAGCGACCTAGTGACGTTGTGATGGTATACCCATCCTTTTTGCCTCACCTAGACCTCCATCTAGACCTAGTGTCTCCTTTGAACAGAGACACAGTTCTCAACGCTATATCGATTGGCCCACACTTGAGTCTGGTCACCCCCTGTTCTTTTCTTAGGACTATCTCGAGTCACTTCACTATTGAGATTCGAGAGTATAGTGTTGACTTCATGGTGGCTACCTCACCCACTTACGAGGACACTACCTCTATCAGCGATACTCATCTGAGAGATCTTTGCATTATTAATGACTTCATTGTTGAACCTCCAGATAAGTCTCCTGATGAGCCACGACTCCCTTGGGAGGTTCATGAGGCTAGTGTTCACTTTGTTGTGGGTGTCCCACTTGCTCCCACAGACACTACTGTTATTGGTGCCCTCCTTGTGGAGGACTATTCTATCATTATCGACCTCTTCGGGATCAAGTCCCCAAGAGGCTCATTTGTCAAGCCTTCCCTCCTACACTTTAGTGATGAATCATGTATCTGCACTAGTGATCATCTCACACGTGATGACTTTTGATATACACCCCCTGGTGAGCCACCTGACGGGCTATATCATTTGAGAGGTACCCGTCACACCAGAGCTCCGCACTATTTTGTCACCATCTACGTCATCCCCACGAGTGATGACGTCGGTCACTCCAGATTTTTATATCGACGACCCGATAAGCCTCCTGATAGGCCACCCCATGTTAGTAATATTCAAGTCATTGTCAGGCCTCCACTTAGAAAGTGTGTCGAGTATGTTGTACTCTATGTGTATCATTCACTTCATTTGCATGAGTCAGTTAGGTCATTTGTTCATCATTTGCATGCATTACATGAGTCGGTTTGCCGACGAATAATAACGAGCAATGAAAGTTATAAAACCCATGCAGATAAACGAAGGCGAGAACATGTATTTAATGAAGACGAGAAAGTAATGGTGCGAATCCGCCAAGAGAGGCTCCCCTCAGGGCCTGCCAAAAAGTTAAGCGCCAGACGAATGGGTCCGTACTCAATTATTAGTCGTATTGGGACAAATGCCTACCTGCTCGACATCCCGACAAGTATGAGAATTCATTCAGTGTTTAATGTTGAGGATCTGACGGCGTACTACGAGCCTCACGAGTATGTGGACCCGAACAGTGGAGATGCTTAGCCACCCCCACCCCCACTTTCGTTGTCTTACCACTCTCATACTCCACCTACGTCTGATAGCCACTACAACCCACCCACTGTTGACACCCACCCACATGGGGATTCGTCTTCTCTAGTTTCATCGACGGCACCGCCGATCGCACCGGGATCCACCACTAGAGAGATGAGCGATGAGAGCATCACAGAGTTCAGATTCCACCAGCTTGTTCCTACTTCAGATGGGCCGCGCTGTCACTACTTGGTACATTGGCGGACCGCCCTGACACTTTCACGACTTCCGGTGGACCTCTTCGAGTTGTACCTAACATTCATCGAGAGAATTCCGATCTCAATTCATCGGGAGATGAATTCTTTTAAGCCGGAGAGATTGATGCGGAGCAGAGACGAGCACGAGCTTTGTGCCCGTTCGGGGCTGATTTGACGACTTACCATAAATGGCATGCCCGGATCGACGACCAGACTCCACGGTTGCGTCTGGCACGTCGCCGCGAGTCAAAAACATATATTTGTTTATTTTCATGTATTTAGTGGTCGATCACACCGGCCAATCATAGCCGTTGATGGTGAAGCCCTAATTTGTTCTCTTCTTATAAATAGGAGTTGTAGGGGCTGAATTCAGGCATTGCCGACTTTGGAGAACTCTAATCCCGGATTCCAGCGATCCCTCCCCGGTGTCGACGCCGTGGAACCCTAGGTGACGACTCCTAGGCCTCCAAACTCCTCTCCAAGGTAATCCCTACCTCCATCTTCGTTTTCCACCCCTCATACTCCACCTCCAGCCGTCGGAATCCCTCCAAAACCTCCCTCACTGCCGCTGGCCTGCAGTAGTCCAGCAAGCCTCCCCCTTTTCCCGTACTGCCGCCCAGCCGCCCACTCTCAACCCTCGGTTTCGCCACCCCTCCCTCTCCAGTCCAGGCCGCCGACCTCCTTGCCCTCACCCCAGCCCACCGCCACTCCCCCATACCAAAACCGGCCACTCCAAGGGCCCCTTTGCCTTAGCCAACTACCCCCTCGTCTCCACTCCATGGATCCACTACCAAATAACCTCTATTCTTTAGATCACACTAGATCTGAGAATTTCAGCCCTCGTTCCGACGTTTGCTTCCACCCTTATTACCATTTTGTTCGGATCCGCTCTTACACATCAGATGTACCCTCCCCCGACCCGGATCTACTTATACGTGGCCGGATCCACTGTTTTATTATCCGTTTTCACCGTTTACCGCCGAGGACAGCCACCGCCACCGTCGCCTCACCGGTTCCATCTCCGATCGCCGATCTACACATCCGTACCTCAAATTCTTCAGTGCTCGGTTCAGCCCTCTACTTTGTGAGTTTTTGTAGTGTTGTATTATTTGATTCGACATTTTTCATTTAGTGATTTGCTATATTTTGCTGCGATTCTTGTTTGTGGGAATTTGTTTTGGTATACTAATAATTTGCAGGAGGAGACATTCGCCGCGCGCCTCGCTTTGGCCATCCGAGCGGAGGAAGCCATTATAATTTGTCAAAATTAAATATTTGTTTTCTTTTTAAATATCTATGTGGTGCTGAAAATTTACATTGCTTTAATTTTTTTCGTCAAAATATCGATCATTACATTGCATTTATGTTTGGATTAGCGTGTCACCCTTGCACTACCACCTAGAGTCGTAGGTTTTGTGTACCCGTAGCCTATCCCTACATCAACTTGCCTCGGCCACTTTATCGTTAGTTCATTTCCAAGCTTAAGAGTCTATGATATGTACACCTAACTTGCGGGAACTATAGAAGAAATTTCTAAGGAGCTCAATGCTAAAGACTCACTTCTATGGTCTATTCAGAGTGTTGTTTATTTTGTATAGCTTAGTCTCATATGTGGTTTGGACTTGAGGTATCAGTCCTGACAACTCTAAATATGTGTACATATATTTGTATTTATTTACCTCAACTGATAATACCTTTACTCACGTGTTTTCACAGTTTTAAGTTAACCGATTGAATGGCTATTTTTGTGGTTCTTGCTCTACGATAGTACACATACCTCTTGAAAAATGTTTATGTAAGATTATATGCGTTATTTGTGACCCTCTAACTTTGGGATTTAATTCTCTCACTTGAATTCTACAGGTTCTTGATCGTGGTGAAAAGATTGAACTTTTGGTTGATAAGACTGAAAGCTTACAGTTCCAGGTACTTTCCTGTGTCATAAAATATTACCGAGTTATGTTTTGTGTAACCTAAGCATCTACCAACCTAGTTTCCACGCTACAATGTCTGTCTATGAAGGAAATTTTTTGGGTCCAGGTTGGGACCATGGAGATTGCAAAACGTGGACCCAAAAACAAAAAGTTTCTTTTGACATTTGATAGTAGAGTTTCATAAAATAATAATTATCTCTTTATGAGATAAAAAAGATTGCTTTGAGATAAAAATAATTTTTCTGATAGAAGTAATAAGATAGATACGAATGATCTATGTGATTCAAAATTTCTCTTTGATATCAAATAGATCATTTGGATCTCATAGAAATTTTTGATATTCCAGAGAGCATTTTGATCTCCAAGAGAAAATGTTTTTATCTCCCCGAGAGATTGAACTGAATCTTGTACCCAAAAATTAGTGTTTCCTTGTGAACATGTGCCGGTGTCGCCACAGGCACGGTCATGGGTCCGCACACATGGGCACACAAAAAATCATAACAATTTTCTTGTCATTTCCCATTGTAACTCTTATAACTGATTCTCATTTCATCAGGCGGACAGCTTCCAGAGACAGGGGAGGCAACTTCGACGGAAACTGTGGCTGCAGAATCTCAGATTCAAGCTGATGGTAGCAGGTGGCCTCCTCTTCTTCATACTTATTGTTCTGTTGATAGCTTGCGGAGGATTCAAATGCTAGTTTTTCCGAATGAATCTTTTATGTTTCTAGAAAAAATCTTTTATGGGGTTTTACACTTCTTTATAAAGTGGGATGCTTCCTTCATATGTCCATCACTGCTTTTGCTTTTATATGTTTTTTTAATTACTCTTGAATATTCATATACAAAAGAAGGATTAACGGCTTAAATTTAGTATAGATCTTGTATAGATGCTCGTTCTTTTGTCTCGAATTAACAGTTTTCATGTTTATCTCATAAAATCATTTTGATACTCAGCAACCTTTCTTGTTTTATTTTTGTCATTGGGTCTATTCCCTATATAAGAAACAGATTAGAATGTCTTAAGATATCCAACAAGCTTTGGGGAGTTAGACACTAGTGCCCCTCATGATTTGTATCATATTTTTATTTAAGTGTAATCTATTTTCCTGTTCAGCAATATTAGTCCGATCTACTGGGCCTAGAGCTGTCATGGTTCCGGTTCTACTAAAACCGTGGACCGAACCGTTAAGGTAATGATTCTTCAAATTAGAACCAAAAGTTTATTTGGTTTGACCGGTTCCGGTTCTAGCATAATTTTTGGAACTGTCGTGTCAACGTATCCGGTTACGGTTTAACAAAAACCAAAACCAAACCGACCACTAACAGTTCAGTTCGGTTCTATGCAGTTTGGTTCGGTTCCAATTGGTTTTAACCAAAACCAAAACCAAAACCAAACCCAAACCCAAAACCCAACCCCCCCAACCCCAACCCCAACCCCAACCCAACCCCAACCCCAACCCCAACCCCAACCCCAACCCCAACCCCAACCCCTACCCCAACCCCTACCCAACCCCTACCCAACCCCTACCCCAACCCCAACCCCTACCCAACCCCTACCCCAACCCCAACCCCAACCCCAACCCCCAAACCCCAAACCCAAACCAAACTTGGCGTAATGAATGAGGAAGGTCAAAAATAAAAAAACCAGAAGGGAAAAGTATACTCGTTCGTTTTTTTTGAATGAGGGATTTCGAAGTCCGGGGCCCGGACGCAAGAATTTCCTGTTATGCCAAGGCGAAATACTTTTTTTTTAATATAATAAGTAGGCCTAAAAATTAAAAACCGAAACCGCAAAATCACAAAACCGCACCAGACTGCACTGATTTTAAATCGCACCGAACGGTTTGATTGTGAAGCAGTTTCGTTGGTTGCAAAACTGCATAGTTTGCGGTGTAGTTTTTGCGATACAAAGCCTATAAAACTGCGTCGCGCCACTATTATTAAATAAATAAAAATTTTAGGTTGTTGTATTATTCACATATTTTATTCGAACTGAAAAACGTCACATCTTTCATCTATATCAATTAAACATGCTCCAATTCATGCTTTATCACTCTATCAGACGGTCTTGATTTATTTTATTTGAGCCCAACTTATTTTATTCTTCTAGCTAGGTTATTTTATTGTTCTATTTACTTATTTTATTTGAATTATTTGTATGTTACCCACCCCGACTTCACGTTTCACCATCTCCCCTTTTTCCCAAGATAACTCAGAACATAGATGACGAGCTCCCATCCTCTTATCTTCTTTGTCGAGGGGGACTCGCGCTCCAATTATTGTCTTTAATTTCTCCATCGAGAGGAACTCACATTCCAGTCATCATCCGTATCATCTCATTCGAGAGAAACTCACATTAAATAGTAGTTGTATACCCTCTATATCTTTAAAACAAAATACAACAACAACACTCAAGCCTTTATCCCACTATAGTGGGGTCGGCTATATGGATCCTTTGTCACCATTGTGCCCTATCTTTTGTCATAATCTCACTAATGCCTAAGTACATCATGTCTTTCTTTATAGTTTCATTCCAAGTCTTTATTGGTCTACCCCTCCCTCGTCTAACATGCCTAGTGACTAGACTCTCACAATGCCTAACAGGTGCCTCTAATGGTCTCCTTTGTACGTGTCCAAACCATCTTAGGCGAGCTTCTCACATCTTCTCTGAAATTGGTGCTACTCCTGCCTTATCCCTGATACTTTATTCCTAATTTTATCCACTCTCGTGTGTCCACACATCCACCTAAGCATTCTCATCTCCGCAACTCCCATTTTTTGCTCATGTACACAATTCATTGCCCAACACTCAGAACCATAGAGCATCGCGGGTCTAATTGCAGTACGGTAAAACTTGCCCTTAAGTTTTAGTGGTACTTTCCAATCACTTAAGATCCCTGACGCGCCTCTCCACCTCAACCAACCCGCTTGGATTCTATGTGTCACATCTTTATCAATACCTCCATCTTTTTGAACTATCGATCCAAGATATTTAAAACACTCACTACGGGAAATATCTTGATCACTTAACTTAATAACAAAGTCATCTGTCCTTCTTATATTGCTAAATTAAGCTCCATATACTCTGTTTTTGCCATGCTCAACCTAAAACCCCTCTTTTCTAAAGTATCTCGCAAAGATTCAAGTTTTGCGTTTACACCCTCGCGCGTCTCGTCAACCAAAACGATATCATCCACAAACAATAAACACAAAGGTATCGCTTGTTGGATATGTCTGGTGAGCTCATCTAAGATAAGGGTAAAGAGATAAAGGCTTAAAGCTGAACCTTGATGTAATCCAACAGTGATAGGGAATTCCTGTGTTAATCCTCCAGATCTCCTCACCCTTGTCACTAAATTTGTATGCATATCTTTGATTATGTCAATATATGATACATTTACACCTTTCTTTTCTAAGACTCTCCATAAGATCTCTCTTGGAACTCTATCATAGTTCTTCTCAAGATCAATAAACAACATATGCAAATCTTGTTTTCTTTCTCGATAGTTGTCAATGAGTCTCATCAAGAGATGTATAACTTCCATGGTCGACCTCCCTGACATGAATCCAAATTGATTCTCTGAGATGTTAGTCTCTCGTCTTAATCTTCTTTCTATTACTCGTTCCCATAGTTTCATGGTATGACCTATCAATTTAAATCCTCTGTAATTAACACAATTTTGTATATCTCCTTTATTCTTATATAAAAATACCAAGATACTTTCTCTCCATTGGTCTGACATTCTCTTTGACTTCAGTATTTTATTGAAAAAATATGTAAGCCACAAAATCCCTTCATTTCCTAGACATTTTCATACTTCGATGAGTATATCGTCTGGTTTAACCACCTTTTCATTTTTCATCTTATTTAAAACATCTTTTTTACCTTTGATACTTGAATTTTACGATAAAACGTTATGTTCTTATACTTATCTGATTTACTTAACTCTTTCAAGTTCAATTCATTGTCATTTGTTTCATTATAGAGTTGATAAAAGTATCTTTTTCATCACTCTTTAATATCCACATCATCTGTCAAAACTGTATATGCATTATTCTTTATGCATTTTACTTGACTTAAATATCTTATCTTTCTTTCTCTACCTCGAGCAATTTTATATGTCACGTTCTCTATTTTTGGTATTTAATCACATTTAAAATTTTTCATAAGCTTGACTTCTTGCTTTACTTACTGTCTGTTTAGCTTTTTTTTGGCGACTTTATACCTAGCTAAGTTTTCATCATTCCTTCAAGCAAAGAGTGATTTATATCTGACCATCTTTGCCCTCACTTTGTCTTGCACTTCCTCATTCCACCACCAAAAATCTTTATTTAAGGGCGCACGATCTTTTGATACTCCAAGTATGTTCTTTCCACTTATCCTTAAATGTGAAGACATAACTTCCCATGAGGTATTATGATCAACATAAGGGTCATCAACTAGTTGTTCCATAACTGTCTTTGTACAACCCCGTATCCGGGCGAGCGGGATCCTCCCCAAGTGGCAGACTCGGGACATGCTACGAGCGACGTTTTGGCACAACCCCGTTCGACGACGCGCGGGAGCTCGTGCGTGCGCTCGAAGGTTTCATGTGCATATGTATTAATATAACATATTATATTGAATATTTTATGTTATATATATATTATATCATATAATACATTTTATATTTTATATATTATATATATTATATATATTGTATATATTATAGAGGTATAATATGAGTTAAGGGGAGGATAAGAAGGAGGTGGGGGAGCAGCGGGTAGGGGCAGAGAAAAAAAACAAACAAACAAAAAAAAAGAAGTAAAAGGACAAGAGAGGGAGGCGGGGTACAGGCAGCAGCAGGAGGGAAAAAATGAAGAAAAAAGAAAAACGGGGAAGAAGGAAGAAAAGGCCCTAGGGCAAGCCGGATCCGCCGCCTGCAGCAGTGCCCGCCGCTCGGCCTCCTCCTCCTCTCCCGCGCCGGCGAGCAACACCCCGCGCTTCTCCCTCTTCCTCTTGGCCTGAAGCCCGACGGCCGCCCCTCCCGCTTCCTCCTCTCCCGCCGCCGGCAAGCCCGAGCTAGGGCTCGGCCCCTCTCTTTCTCCCGGCCTAAAGCAGCACAACGGGGCCGAGCTCCTCTCGGCCCCCTCTTCCTGTCGCCGCCTCCAGCGGGGCCGAGCTCCTCTCGGCCCCTTCCTCTTTCAGGCCGCCACCAGCGGGGTCGAGCTCCTCTCGGCCCCTCCTTCTTCTTCCAGGCCGCCTCCAGCGGGGCCGAGCTCCTCTCGGCCCCATCCTCTCGTCGCCGCCTCAAGCGGGGCCGAGCTCCTCTCGGCCCCCTCTTCTCGTCGCCGCCTCGAGCAAGGGCTCGGCCTAGAAGAGAGGTCGGCCGCCGTCATCGTCACCTCAAGCAAGGGCTCGGTCTGGAGTGGAGATCGGCCACCGCCGCAGCTCCTAGCACCGCCGCCGCAAGGGGACGTCGCCTCCAGGCTCCAGCAAGGGTTGCCCGAGCCTCTCATGATGAGGGCTATTGCTACCAAGATCCACAACAACAAAAAAGATCAGAGTTCATGCTGCGACGTCCGGATCCGTGCTTGTACGGTCGATACGCGTGGCGGCTTCGTCAAATCACGCGTCAAGGGTAACGATGTTTCTTCTCGGGCAGGTGAAGCCCTCAATTTGCATGTTTGCATGGAAGCCCCTCTCCACCAACGGGTGGGGGAAGGGAGCTCTCCGACGGGTTGACGTGTACGTCCCCGCTATTAATTGCATCTAGTATCCGGAAGCGGGAATACGGATTTAGGCATGCTGTGTGAAGCCCATTCGGACGTACGAGCCGAATTGGTGATGTGCTGTGTGAAGCCCATTCGGACACACGAGCCGAATTGGTGATGTGCTGTGTGAAGCCCATTCGGACATACGAGCCGAATTGGTGATGTGCTGTGTGAAGCCCATTCAGACATATGAGCCGAATTGGTGATGTTCTGTGTGAAGCCCGTCCGGACGTATGAGCCAGATCGGTGATGTTCTGGGATTCCCGGAGAAGACTCCGTGGAGGTTGAATATTATCTGCTTGCAGGGAATGCGCACCGTAGCCCCAAAAAAGGGGTGTACGGGATATGTTTGGCCCCCTTATGTTAGCCGACTGTCGTTCAGCTGGCAGTCGTTCGTCGAGACGTTGGCGTACAGGTGTTGCAGTACCAAGCGGGGAATAGCGGACTTAAGCCCAAGCTCGTGCCGGCCCTCGAAGGCCTTTCTTTTATTTATATTGCCGGCCTGCGTGCCGATGTATGGAATTAATATTCCTGTAATAATTTATAATCTGTGATGCTCTGGGAATGTGCGTCTTACTCTTTTTGCTTTGGGCGAGCGGTGTGCTCGTGAACCGCTCGTCCCGCGGGAGCCCCGAGGTTTATGCCGGGAAGCCCCTGTTGGCCTATTGATAGCCTTTTAAGGCAGCGGAGTCGCGCTGTTTGCAGCCCAGTTGGGCAGCGTGTCGTAGAATTGCTCGACGATGTCGCGCCTTTAGTAGCGCGGGTGAGGAATATTTTGTATTGACCCAAGGAGACACATCTGGATAGGAGAGAGTTGGTCTTGAGACCCTCCTTAGATGTTCCGGTCGGCCAAAAGTGCCCTCCGAAGGTGTCTTAGCTCAGCCTTTGGATTGGGAGGGGAAGAGTTCGTTTGTCTTCCGGGTATGCGGTGGGACCTCCACGCTGAGACCTTGGGTCTGTCCCTTACGTTCCTAGTCTAGAGCCTAGATCGTTCATTTGAGTGTAGTAGGTGTGCGGTCACCCCTCTTTTGGGACCCCGAACTCCACGGAAGTCAATTTTGACTTCGGTCAATTTTGGCTTCAACAGTCTTCTTGAAAGTAATCTGCTTTTCCATCTTCAGGTTCCACCACCGAATTTTTTTCAATTTTTTTGTTCTTGTCTTAAATTTATTATATTTAATTTGTACATCTAACACCACTAACCTATGTTGTGTTGTCAAAATTTCTCATGATATGACTTTGCAATACTTACAAATCATTTTATCCATTTTCCGAACCATAAAATAATCAATTTGTGACTTATTTAGTCATCTTTTAAATGTAATTAAATGTTCTTCTCTATTTATGAAAAACGTATTTGATACAATTATCTCATGTACTACAACAAAGTGTAAAATGGTTTGTCTTTTTTTCATTTCTTTCTTCAGATCCATATCCTCCATGAACGGCTGTGTAATCTATATTTTTCTTCCCTATATATCCATTTAAGTCTCCTCCTATGAAAATCTTCTCATTTTGTGAGATTTCTCTTGCTAAATCATGTAAGTCTTCCCAAAATTGCAATTTAATAATTTCACTTAATCCTACTTATGACGCATAAGCACTGATCACATTAATAGTTTCCTTTCCTATAATCAATTTAAGAGCTAAGATTCTATCATCTTCTTTACTTATCCCAACAACTTCATCCTTCCAAGTAGTATCTACAATAATACCTACTCTACTGCTTGTTTTATTTTTTTCCTGTGTACCATAATTTAAAACCTGAATTATCTAAAAAATTAGCTTTCTCACCCACCCATCTAGTCTCTTATTACAGACATAAAATATTTATCCTTCTCCTAATCATCATATCCACTATTTCCATCACTTTCCCCATTAGCGTATCTACATTCCAACTTCCAAACCCAAGTCGATCACAATTCCTACGACATATTTCCCTAGGACGTCTAATATGTGAGGACATTTGCCTATTTAACACTACACCCAAGTCCTCTTGGAGGTGCAACGGTCTTTGCCAAGACGTCGCATTCGGACCATACGACGATGACTCTTGCATATTTAACACCACACCCAAGTCCTGGAGATGCAGCGGTCCTTACCAAGACGCCGCATTCGAACCATGCGACGCGTTCCTTAAGGGGAACAACCTAACTTTTGCATAAATTCTCAAATGATTTATATTCATAAAGATGACTAAATTTTATGCTGACCGTTTATCTAACACAATTCTCACCATCTTTACAACAAAATAAAACAACAACATAACGCATATAGTCCCCAATCATTGGGGGTATGAGCGGGGTAAGATTGGAAATAAACCTAACCTTTGGCACTATGCACAAGGTGGCTTCTCTCAAAGGAGAAAGACCTAACCTTTGACAATAAATGCACAAAGTGGCTTCTCACAGATACCACTAAAATACTGGTCCCTTATACCGTCACGTTTGCTGCGGAATCATGCCCTCAAATCAAAGCCAAAAACATCAGAGAGGGCAGACCCAAGAATCCATTTTAATTTATGTGCACATAACCATGCTTCCTTCATTCAACATCCAGAGAATTGGCCTTGCACAATGAACTTTAAAACAAAATATTTCAAAAAAAAAAAATATGCGAGTAAAAATTAAAATACATTATCTAACTGTATAATAATCAAAACCAGACATCAAAAACCGGCTCCAAACAGCAATAATGTCAAACCACACCATTTTCACCATTAATAGTATCTGTAGATATTATAGATAGATTATAAAAAATAACAATATTATAATAATATTAATAGTAAAAATATCATAAAAATAATAATTATAAATGGGCCGATGTTCGGTTTCGCTTCGGTCCGGTCCAGATCGAGTCGAAAAATCTTGAAATCACCTGAGACTTGTATATTGCGATTCCGGTTCTGGTTCTGGTCCGGATAATAAAATGAAAGAACTGCACATGGGCCAATGTTGTTCACAGTTCCAAAATTCAAACCAGAACCTAAATAATCCGCGAATGGTTCGGCCCGGTTTTTTGTGGTTCTGCTTCGGTTTTTGGTTTTAAGCGACAACTCTAACTGGGCCACCCACCTCATTATTGGTCACCGACATCAATCCACTATCCATGCAATCCTTCTACCCTAATTTCATCCTGCAAGCCGAGACCCACACAACCTTGCACCTGCCTTTTGCTCCAGGTGTCCAGACTTCCTCTCACAAAAATTTTCATGATCTTTGCGAACCGATCTCGTTGTTGATCCCGCGATGATACTGCACCGATCCTCTTCCGATCAACGTGAATTGATCATGTCATCGATCTCAGTGACAGTCTAGCAGCCATGATCCTCTGTGACGATACCTAGCAGCATTCCAACAGCCATAACCTCCTCCAACCATTCTATAGGTTCTATTCCACCCCCCCCCCCCCCCCCCCCCCCCCCCCCCAAAAAAAAACCCTCCTCTCAGCCACCAACCCTACCTTCGAGCACTTCCCTGCCATCACCAGCCAAATGACGGATAACCACGTGGATTCCATAGGGCACTCCCTCGCCACCATCATCAATCATCTTGAAGCCCAATACAAGCAGTTTCTGATTTTGGCCTCCACACCATGCAGCTGTGCCAATCATCGGTAGGTAACTCCGCCTTCGCCCTGGGATCCCCTGGTGTGTCATTCCCCGGAGATGTCACTCCTACCAGTCTGCCTCCTCCGACCCACTGCCACATTGAAATTTCAACATTCAACAACGCGTATTGATTGGGTTAGATTGCCTACGCAGACAATACTGTGGCCTTCATCATACAATGGAGGCACAAATGGTCTCTGATGGGTTTGTGGCTCCTCCAATCCTCTTTGGGTCTCACTCGTGCAACTCTCATGGTGGCCCTCATATAACATTACGATCATCACTCTTTAGCAATGCGATCGAATGCTTGTGCGGGGTCCCCTACACTGGCTCCTTCGACTCCTACATGGATAAATTTAACAAACCGGTCTCACACATCCCGGATCTCCCATCTGACCATTACTTGGAATATTTTATGCATGACCTACAACCTCATATTTGAGCTCCCCTCCACACCTTTCATCCATCCACCATCAACCAGACCCTGGACTTTCCTCTACTCGTGGTAGCCGAATTCTGACTTCAATAGACCCCGCTCTACCTCCACTCCTTCCGAACCCCATGTCATCTCCTTTAACTGCCAACACCGCTACCCCTCTTCCTCAACCACCCATCATCACTCCATGTAACAACCAAAATATCCCCACTCATCGACTATCCAATTATGAGAACCATGACCCCAGGAGTAAGGAATTTTGCTTCCACTGCAAGCAGCCTTACTCTCTTGCCAACAAATGCCCTATGAAGGAGCCGCGTCATGATCGATGATGATTGGGATGACATTAACATAGTTGACTTTGTGACACTCGAGATCAAAGACAACACTACCAAACAAAGCCCCTACCTCATAAGTCGGGGCCAACCCTTGGGTGTACCAGTAATAGTTGAATGGTGGGGACTCGGTTTTGAGGAGATTTGAATGGTGGGGACTCGACTTTGAGGACAGTCAATTTTTGGGCTGATGTATTGATACGCATGCGCTGCGATGACAACTTTTTTTTCATCATTTATGTATTTTCCTTTATGATGAGCCTTTTGGTAATTTGAAAATGGGTCTACTCCGTATATAGGCAGATTAAAGAGCCCCTGACACATTTGTCAGGGCCAACCCTTGGGTGTACCAGTACTCGTCAAATTGGGAGACTCAGTCTTGAGGGCAAGCTCATTTTTTCGGCAAGATGTGCTTATATATGCGTGGTGGCGGCGGTCATGAACGCGGCAGTTATGAGCCGTCGTTCGTGAATGTTCGGCCTCTCCTAAGGAACTTCTTCCACTTTTATGTTGAAAACTAGTTTTTTTAGTAGCGGTTATAACCATTGTCATACCAAACATACATTCTATGACGGTAGTGTTTATATCCAAACTCACTGGAGTAGAAACACTCAAACATCATGCTACGGAACCTTAATATGTTTGAAGCTAGTTGTGAGGTAACTTGGGAAATTCATCCCTATTTTGGAGCATTACATGAGCTCCATAACACTAGTCTTATATTGTGTAATTATGTGATTGCTGTATCTTCTTCCTTATTTTCTGGATGACGCATACCGTTTTTATATTTGCGGGGCATTACGGAATGCTGAAATGTGATATTTTGATATAATTGGGCTGTGAATCCAGCGATATTATTCATGAGTAGTTTGTGGCGATTGTACATACGAGAATGTGATGTTTTTTCTTACAGTATGAGAATGTGGTTGTGATTTCAATGATGTCCGTTAAAACTTTGTTTAGGAGGGCTTTTTAGTAAGGGAAATGAGTGGGTGTCAAAAGGAAGGTAAGAAAATGAGTTTTTGGAAAATGTATATTGAAAAATGAAATTTGTTTGGGTAAACTTCATTTGTAGAGATTTTCAGAAAGGAGAATCACTTTATAAATCGTTTGACAAATCTCCGTTACAGTGACTTTTTTTTATTAAAAATGCGCGTCCCGGGGAAAATGCGCGTCCATGCGGAAAATGCGCGTCCGAGCGGAAAATGCGCGCCCAACCAAAAATGCACTCACGGAAAATGGCGTCATATTTTTGCCCGACCGCGGATTTTTTGCCCGGGGGCGGTTTTTTCGCCCGACTGCGATATTTTCCAAGTCTGTCGCGATATTTTCGCCCGGGTGTGATAATTTCGCACGGGCGCTATATTTTCTCCCGGTCGCCAATTTTTCGGCCGGACGCTATATTGTTTGGCCGGACGAGGATTTTTTTGCCGGACGCAAATTTTTCGGCCGGACGTGGATTTTTCGCCCGGGTGCGGATTTTTTCACGGACGTGAATGTTTTGCCCGGACATGATATTTTTGGCCGGGCGTGAATTCATGAGTAGTTTGTGGCGATATTTTTTCACAGGCGCTATATTTTCTCCCGGGCGTGAATTTTTCGGCCGGGCGTGAATGTTTTTTTGCCCGAAAGAGGAAAATGCAATTGAGAGAAAAAAATAGCGCCCGAGCAAAAAAAAAAAAAACGCGACCGGGCAAAAAAATCACAAACGAGCGAAAATCGTGTCGAGGCTAAAAATTCGTGCCCGGGCTAACAAATCGTGCTCAGACGACAAAATTGTGCATGGATGAAAAACGCGCCCGGGCAAAAAAAATGTGCTCCGATGAATAATATCGCTCACTGTCGAAAAATTCGCGCCCTGACAAAAAAATGCACGATCTGGCAAAAAAACAGTGCCCGAGCCAAAAATTCGCGCTCGGATGAAAAAATGTGCCATTGCGAAAAAACTCGAACGAATGAAAAAACACGCTCGTGCCAAAAATTGCTCGCATGTGAAAAAATCGCTGCCAAAAATCTGCGTCCGGACGAGAAAACAAATCGCACGGGAGCGAAAAAATTGCTCCCGGGCGAAAAAACGAGCATCTACGAAAAATATCGCTCAAGGGCAAAAAATTCAAGCCCGGGCAAAAAATTTTCTTCTGGGAGAAAAAAACAGTGCCCGACGGAAAAACCACTCCCGGGCAAAAAAATCGCGCCGGGCGAAAAAAAACGCGCATAGGCAAAAAACGCTCCCAGGCGAAAAAACCGCCGGCATGAGAAAAAATTTGGCTGGGCGAAAAAAACCCGCTCAGGCGAAAAAAAATCGTGCCCGAGCGAAAAAATCGCGTTTGGGCGAAAATAACACACCCGGGCAAAAAATGCTGCCTGGGCGAAAAATTCGCGCTCGAGCAAAAAAAGCGACCGGGCGAAAAAATGCGCCCGAGAAAAATCGCTGCTGGACAAAAACAATCAGGTTGAAGATTTTTTAAAGTGAAACGTTTTGGGATGAAGAATTGCTTTTCGAAAAAATTGAAAAGTAGGTGATAAGTGACTTTTCAAAAAGAGGAGAGGATGAAGTTTTCTGCGGTAACTTTTTTCACCGGTAGACAATCCAAATGATTTTTTTGATGTGGTAGCGTTTTTCAGAAAATGAAAAGGAGCTAAAAGCCCTTCCAAACATGCTCTAAATGATGCGGAACTGTGGATAAAACATGTGTGTGTGTGTGTGTGGGGGGGGGGGGGATGATATTATAGGAAAACGAAGGATCTTGCAAGGATTTTCCCCGCCCGTTAGAACTTCATGGCTAGGCTTATAGGAACATCTCATTTGAGAAGTAGGCGGGTTTCATCATCATTACAATACTAAGGTTCTGTTTGTTTGAGCGATGACAATTTAGAGGGTTTGAAAATCAAACACAGCGAGAATGGAGGGAGGGGGCTGTGATGGTGTTGAAGGCCAAAAATGAAATTTTTGAATGGTTGGAAAGGAGAATGGAGATGTATCAATCGACTATTTTGAGCGGTGATGTATTTCCCCACCAGAACTGATGAAAAAAATGCTCAAACAAACAGAGCCTAAGTGATGTAGTCTAAAATTACGGTTTTGAAGAATAATTATTTTTTATGTGAATTAATTTATTTGTTGTAGGCCGAGCGGGTCAATTCAAGTTCTCGCGTGCAAAATCACTATCGACGCTTGGACTTTGATAAGACTGTTACTATTATCTGAAATTGAACTTCTAGGTGTTTAACGGATTGAATCAAAATGAGATCCATATGACCACAAACACAAAATTCAATAATAATTTATGAAATAATAGAAATTAATGAAGTGAGAATGTTCAAAGGCAAGTTCAAATTTATTTAAGTTGGTAGCATAAATTTAAAACTATTAAATTTAGCAATGGTAGTGCAAGGATACTATAGAGGAGGTGATCCGCCCAGATTTGTCACGCAAGCGTTGACGTGTTGTCAGATATTAGAGCCAAAGTCGACAACAGTCGAATGAGAACAGTCGTGGGTGGGCGTCAAAATAGAGAGGCGTAATCGACGGCACTCAGACTGCAGTTGGTGGACGACGACAACTGAGTTGGTGAAAAGAACTTTGGTTGACGTTAGTTCTGGCGGGAGATGACGTTGGGGCTTGATTTGGAGGAGACGAACACGTCCTGGTTGCTTATCCTGTCTAAGCGCCGGCGTGCAGAGACTGGAATCGCTGGCATGAAGGAACGGGATTTACTGGCATCGATGGAGTGGGAGGCTTTCGTCGGCAATACGGAGAAAACGAGGCTATCTCGTTCTCTGTAACTTTCCGACTCCCTCCTTCACGTGCAAGGGTTTAATATAAATGAATTATGGCTTTGCCTTTTTTCAATATCTTTGTTGGAATATATATCCCATTCCGCGCTTATGCAACAGACACATGAGAATAAAACTTTAACGCCCCAAATCTCGATTATGAGTGGGCTGTGTAGGCTGAGCAACACGGCCTGGGAAACGGGCGTGTCCAAAGCCGTGTTCTGCTCTGTGTTAGCAACACGACCGGGGACACGGACGTGTCAAGGGCCGTGTCCTTCTCCGTGTTTGGCCGGTCTGCGAGGACTGATGAACACGGGCTGGACACGGACGTGTCCGAAGCCGTGTCTGGCACACAGCCTGTGACATGGGCGTGTCACAGGGCCGTTTCCTGGTCGGGACACGACGGTTTCTTTTGCCGCTTTAGGCACACGGCCTGTGACACGGACGTGTCACGAGCCGTTTTTGGCCCAGGAAAGTGATTTTCAGGGCGATTCATGGCCGTTCATTCCCTTCAAATAGGATCCAACGGTCAAGAAAGCCCCATGCTGTTTTAAGGCCGGGAGTTGAGGGTCAAACCCTCATTTATCTTAGGTCTTTCTCTTTCTAAAGAGTTAGAGAGTGAGGAGAGCAATGAAGGAAGGAGGAGGAATCCGGCTGCCGGTGGAGCTTTAGAGCCCCGAATCGCGAGCCGAGTCCGGATCCATGGAGGCAAGTCCGTTGCGGTGCTTTTCATCCGGCTAGTTTTTTATAGAGCCAAAGCGAACCTCTAGGATAACGATCTTCCTTATTGGACATGTGAAGTCCTTATTTTGGGATGTGCATGGATTTCCCCCACCAAAAGGTGGATTGTTGAGGGATTTCCCTTGGGTTGATTCTTGAAATTCCCAATAAGTCTTGCATATAGATCTGAAAATGTGTACTACGGAATATGCATGCTGTGTGAAGCCCATCTGGACAGGTTGGTCTGGATTGGTGATGTTTTATTTTGCGCACCGGAGAAGACTCCGCGTTTAAACAAGTAGTTTGTGGAGTCGGTGGATTGTGCCTGTGAAGTGGAGTAACATGAAGTACTGGAATGAGAATTCCAGGAAAATACCCTCGTAATTCTTGTGCTGTATGTTATGGAAAGACCAATTTTCTGGATGCTGCAGGGTTTGGGTTGAGTTTGGGTGCAGAAAGAGAGCTTCTGCTGAACCCGCCAAGCGATCGTAAGGAACGCTGACACTAGCTCCCCTTTTGGATTGTGAAGCCAGTCCTTGGTGGACAGTATGGCTATTACTAGCTGCGAGCTCTTAAAAGGCTTCATGCCGAACAGACAAGGGGATGCCGACCCGCGTCAGTCTAGACATTGAACTGGCAATTTGAGCAACGGGCAAGGGCTGAACTGTATCCGCGTTATGGTTGTCTGACATGAGTGCCTGGGATATTGGCGTTCATCAGGTTCGCATAATGAGAGTCTTAGGCCTGCGCGCCATTAAGACTAAAGTCTCCGGCTATATGATATGGAGCATAATGCTCAAATTTTACCGCTGGGTTTCGGAACTTGAACGGTGGTGGGACCCTGGTTTTTCGGTACACCAAGAATGTACCCTGAGTGCACGGAGCGTCGAGCCGCATGACCGACGTTTGTGATATATTGATTGTGCGTGAGTGCACATTGTGTGATATATCTGCTTGAGAAATGCTATGCCTGCAGGGAAGGAATATCACTGCCCCGAGAAAGGGGTAGGGTCGTTACAATTTGGTATCAACTTGTCTCGGTCTTCCTCTTTCGAATTCGTGGTCGAATTCTTTTGTTGGGTGGCGAGCACGTGTATGTGCGACCCACTTTAACATTAATGAACTCTCGAATGTCCACTAAGGAATGCAAATACACCTGTTTGAGGAACCTGTGCGTTCCTATATTGTTGTTATTGCTTGTGCAAGGTCGCTAAAGTGTGTCTTGTTCACCTATAGGTGACTCGTAGTGGTGCTGGGCAGTCTGAGCCCCAACGTTCTGATGAGAGTGCGACACCAGTTGAGGTGCCTACACCTCCTCCTTCTGCGGAAACAATACGCTTAGTTGCTGAGGCGCTGTTTGTAGTGATTCATGCACAACCTACTGGGCAGGCGCAGCCGGCATTGGTTCCAGAACGGTTTGGTGTAAGGCCAGAACCTGTGTAGGCTGTTGATCCTCGAGCAGCTGAACGACAGTTGAGGAAGCTTATGAGTTTCAATCCTCCTACGTTTACAGGTGTGGGATCCCCAACGCAGGCGGAGGATTGGTTGTCGTGCGTCAAACGAATATTGACGGCGATAAGAACGCAGGAAGATCAGAAGGTCACCTTGGCTACCTTCTTGGTGAGAGCTACCCGAATCTACTCTCCAAAGATGATTTCTAGCACCAACACTCCAGAAATCAAAGGCCGAATGCTTAGAAGAGACAGACGCTCTCTCTCTTCTCATAACAGCCGACAATTTAAAGAAGAAGATGATGAATAAGGTTTGTCTATTCACAAGGCTATTTATACTTAGAAATATAAGTATTATAGTAATAGTTTATTATTAAATAATGGTCCAAACGACCCAAAATTTGCGGCAACACGGATTTCTATGAAAATCACAATGTAGCTAAATACCAACACTACGAACCTAATGACGTAGTCAAAATTTAGATTCGGTGAACCAAACTCGGGAAAACATATCCTGAAGCCAAAACACAAGCATTCACAAAGAGGCTCCACCAAGTCTCCAAAATATACCCCAGCCCAGCCTAGAGTTTTTAATCTTAGCTTACAAGAGGCCATTAAGCAAGTTGACGTGGTGACAGGTATGAGTTAAATTTTAACAGTTTAGTTTTTTTTAAGTTGTCACCTTTTTGTTTGTTAGCTTATGAATTTTGGTGCTAGGCTTTGTGTTAATTTTTGACTGTCCGGCGAGAGCCCTGTTTGATACGGGAGCTTCACATTCCTTCTTGCCCGAAAGATTCATATCGCACAGCGGAGTTCCTTCTTCGATGGCAAAGGACAAGTTGGATGTGTTGCTGCCCAATGGGTGCTCAATGCGCGCGGATAGAGTATGTGTGGTAAAGATACGGATCGGGGATCAGGAGTTCGTTTTGAAAGAGTCGGTACTGCCGTTAATGGAGTTCGACGTAATATTTGGTATGGACTGGCTATCAGAGCAGCGAGCATGCATTGATTGCAACTGAAAGGAGGTTAAGTTGGGACTGAATACTGATCAGGAGACTACGTTTGCAGGCATGAAAGGGTTGAGCAATATTTTGATGTCGGCTCTTCAGGTGATTAAGGCAGTTTGGTCTGGGGCAGAACTGTTTGTCGTATTAGTGCAGGCTTCAACGCCTAAATATAGTCTTGACAGTATTGCAGTTGTGTCTGAGTATCTTGATGTCTTCCCAGATGATCTCCCGAGGGCCCCTCCTCAGCGGGAGATTGATTTTATAATTGAGCTGGTGCCGGGTGCTAAACCGGTGTCACGCCCTCTGTATCGGATAGCGCCTAAGGAGATGGCAGAGTTGAAGGTGCAACTGCAAGAATTGTTAGAGGAAGGGTATGTGCGTCCAAGTTCGTCTCCTTGGAGCGTATCAGTCCTCTTCGTTAAGAAGAAAGATGGGAGCTTGCAACTCTGTATCGACTATTGGGAGTTAAACAAGCTTATGGAAAAGAATAAGTATCTGATCCCAAGGATTGACGATCTATTTGATCAGTTGGTTGGATCAACGGTATATTTGAAGCTAGATCTGAAATCCGGATACTACCAGCTAAGGATAAGGGAAAGTGACATCCCAAAGACGGCGTTCAACACGCGGTTTGGGCATTACGAGTTTACGGTCATGCTGTTTGGGTTGACTAATGCTCCATCCATGTTTATGGATTTGATGAACAGGACGTTCAAAGAGTACCTGGACCATTTCGTGATAGTATTTATCGACGACATCTTGGTGTACTCGCAGCGTGAGGATGATCACTACAAACATCTGCATATGGTATTGGAGACATTGAGGAAGAATCAGTTGTATGCTAAATTCTCCAAGTGTGAGGTTTTGTTATCCTCAATCGCATTCCTTGGTAATATTGTTAGTGGTGAAGGCATAATGGTGGATCTGGCGAAGATAGCGGCGATTCAGGAGTGGCCAGTGTTGACTACGGTGATGGAAGTCCGGAGCTTTCTAGGGCTTGCCAGCTACTATAGGCACCTCTCGGATAGCGCTGCCACTCACGACGCTGACAAGGAAGGATCAAAAGTTTGTGTGGGCACTGGAGTGTGTAACGCCCCCGATTTTTCTGCGATTATTTAAATCTCGTTTGGCGTTACGTCGACGCATTTTATTGGCTTGTGTCATCTGTGGAGTGTGGTCTTAAATCCTAAGAACTGAGTGGCCTATTTTGTAGCCTATTGGCAAGATCTCCCTAGCAAGCCAAGTTATTTTGGGTGACCCGGTGTGGCCTCTCGGGGGATGCTTGTGCTTTGGCTTCGGGTGGGTATAACTTGAGTTCTGTTCGTCGAAAGTTAATTTCGACTTTGTAGTTGCGTTCGTAGCATGGGTATTTAGCTACGGTGCCAGTTTCGTCGAATTCCGAGGTAGTTCGGTTTTCGCGTCATTTTGGGTGTGCTAATAATAAATGTAAATAAGTAATATTTTAAGCTATTTAAATGATTCTTTTCGGTCAAAAGCTTTGAGAGTGAACCGACGGCTTAGGAGGCGGTTAAGGCTTTCTAAGAGTGTTTAGGTTTATTTAAAAGCCTTAAGCCAAATTAGCGGGCCCATTCTTCTTCTTCCCGAAAACCGTCCCCTGCTCCTGTTCGCGGAAAACAGAGGAAAACCGTCGGACCTGCTACCCCTTCGGACGGCGATTCCGGGAGCGTTTGTGGACGGATTTCGATTTCGAAAGCGGATTTGGATTGATCTCGCCTAGACCTTCATTCCTACGGTAAGAAATTAAGTTTTCGTGGTATTTCTAGGGGTCTCGAAATCCTTGGGTTGTCCGTTTCCGCCATTAAAGCTCCAGATTTCTGCTTTAGGTGTCGTTGCTGCTGGTGCCGAGTGAGAGTAAGGGAGGCCGGCCAAGCTTCGCTCGAGATCGAGGCAAGTGGTGCTCTTGCCCTTGCTATGTAGTTTTTCCTGTTCATTTGGTTCCTTAATTTAATGGTTTTTTTCCTAATTTCTCTTGCTAAAAGGTACAATCTCCTTTTGATTATGACCAAGTTTTGCTTAAGCCTGTAGATAGTTTCCTGTATAGATTTTATTTATTTCCGAAATTAGCCTTGCTATTAATTTTTTTTCCTTCCTGCTGTTATGTTTGCTAGTTCTCGGGTTGGGAGTAGAGAAATGATTGCTGGTTCAAGCATTGGAGATTTCAGGATTTGGCATTGAGTGTGGTGCACACACTCAACGCCGGGTCTGTTTGGACTTGGCGTTGAGTGTGGTGCACACACTCAATGCCAGGTCTGCTGGGACTTGGCGTTGAGTGTGGTGCACACAGTCAACATAATTGCCCCTTGATCTGTTCGTTTGTGGCTAAGTAGTACGGCGTGAGTGAGAATATCCTTCTAAGTCAAAATCGACGGGAATCACTAAGTGATTCTCGCTGACTTCGACGGGAATCGTTAGTGATTCCCGCCGATTCGGCCGGAATCGATCTGCATTCCCGCCGATTCGGCGTGAATCGATCTGCATTCCCGCCGATTCAGCGAGAATCAATCTTCATTCCCGCCGACCTCTTCCGGATTGCGTTGAGAGAGTGGGCCTTGCTCAAAGCCATGGCAGTTTAGGCGCTGAGTGAGGCTGGCTCACTCAACGCCACAGCCCTTTCCTGCGGGTAAGTACTTTGGCGTTGAGTGAGTCTACCTCACTCAACGCCAAAGTTATTCTATCGTTGAGAATGGTGGGCGCACTCAGCGCCGCAGTTTGTTTTCGCGGCTTAGTACTTTGGCGTTGAGTGAGTCGACCTCACTTAATGCCAAAGTTGTTTTGGCGTTGAGAAATGTGGACTCACTCAACGCCACAATTGTGTTTTGCGGTTAAGTGCTAAGGCGTTGAGGGAGTGGACCTCACTCAACGCCATAGCTGCTTTGGCGTTGAGTGAGGTTAGCTCACTCAACGCCACAACCTGCTTTGCTGAAGGCGTTGAGGGAGTGGACCTCACTCAACGCCATAGCTATTTTGGCATTGAGTGAGGTTAGCTCACTCAACGCCACAGCCTGTGTTGCTGAAGGCGTTGAGAGAGTGGACCTCACTCAACGTCATTGCTGTTTTCGTGTTGAGTGAGGCTAGCTCACTCAACGCCAGCGTCTGTTTAGGCGTTGAGTGAGTGGGGCTCACTCAACGCCATGCCGTGTTGAGTCATCTCAACACTTTTCCCTTACCTTGATTTTCTCCCCCGGGTGAATTCCTTGATTTTGATGTTCCTTGTCAGCTATGTTTTCTTTCCCAAAGGCCGAATCATGGGTCGTGGTTAGTAGTGGTGGTTTAAAGCTCTTATGGGGGGTGGTGTTGTGTAATTTAGCCGTGACCACCATTTTCTTTTATCTTGCTCCATGTACGGGCTGGGCAAGGGGGTGGGAGGTCCCTAGTGCTTTCACATGTAAGCCATTGAGCTTTGTTTGCTTGGAAATGGTGGATGGGGGACTGAGTTTGCCTCCATCCCGGATCCGCGTTGTATATTTTGGTACTACCATCTCTCACAGCTTAGGGTGTTAGACGTTTCTTCCTTGGTAGATTGCAGCATTTAGGCTCATGGTAGCCTTGTAGACTCTACAGCATTTGGGCAGAGTTATTGTTGTGTCCTCGCACTTAGTGCACTTCCTTTTTTGCCTTGCCTTGGGCAGTTGTGACTGTTACTGCTTTGTATTCCTCTTTTACTTATCTTCTGATTGACACTCTCGTGCAGTTTTCTTGTTTTGCTTGCTAAGGTATTCTTTCTTCTTTGAATGCCTCAGGTTCTTGATAGTAGCCGCTCTGACGGCTAGTGGTGCTGTGCAGTTGCTGGTGGTCTCTGGTGCTATAGAGATCAGTTCCTTGTTTTTGCGAGGTAGTTTTGGTGTTGTTTTTCTTACAGACATACATACTTGCCAATGGGTTCGTGTTAGTTTGTTGACGCCCACTGGTAGTTTTACCTTGATACTAGATATGTTATCTTTTGCTGCTACCTTTTTTTTGGAGATTGTCTACTTTCTCTGGGCATGATTTATGTTAGGTTGCTAGTTACTTTTAAACCTAAAAATACTATTATTAGTATATCTAATGATCAGCATGTTTTGTAAAACTCAAACACTATTTTCAAACAATGTAAAAAGAATCATTTTCTTGTATATGGTATAAATTAAATGTAGGGCCTTGCTTGGTATAAGTTGTCCTCTAGGGGCACTTATACACTCTTTTAGAATGTCAAACCTGAATGAAGTATTTTCCGCAGCGTATAAGTATAGTTTTTAAACTGTGGACTAGATGATCCAACGCGCCGAGGGATACGGCCTTTAAAAATATAACTGATTTTCTAATAATAAAACTTATGAATTTTCATAAAGTATAGTTGTTAGTGGTTTTCCTGAGCATCGGCAGTTATCCCCTGCTTGACGTGGCATCATGACGCGTGTTTTCTCCTACTCTGATAATCCATTTTCTTCGGAGAAAATGCGGGTTGTGATAGTTGGTATCAGAGGGAGGTTGCTTGACAAGTTAGTCGGGCAACCTTCCCTTTTGATTGTATTAGTGGTTCAGCATCATGTCATTCACACACCGATATATCATCAGCACGTCTTGGCAACAACGCGAACACTACACTCATAGCATAACACGAAGTATACGGGGAATATTATGTAGTATGGGATGCATAATATGTGTTCTTATATGGATCCACCATAGGGGCAACATGTGAGGGTTATGTAGTATGGGATGCATAACCTCACCACATGGCTGCGACTAGCTCGTTTTCTTTTTCGTTGCATGAGGATGTTATGTATTATGTGATGCATAACATTTTTATGTGTACGCAGCTCATAACATGCATTAGGGTCTTTTAGAATGCATAGCACAAACATGCATAGCATAACATTGCATAAGCACAACGTGCCAAGCTAAAGACTGGCAGGATGACATATGTACACACATAAGTTTTCAAGTCAAAAAATAATATAAAGTCATGCATTCGCGATCTAGGCACAAGAGTTAGTATGGTGGTGGTTAACAATCCTAGATTAAGGCATAACATCAATTCTTGTAAAAATAAACTCCCAGAACAAGTTTAGCAGCTTAAAGTTCATATTTATGTATGTATTGTCTGTACTTGTAGTTAGTTGCAGCTGTCGTACTAGGATCTGACTAAGGTTGCTATGAGTTTAGGATGGCGAGATGCCCTTCGACTAGATCGACCCCCCTATCTGAGGGTGAGTCATCGGGAGCGCAGAATGATGCGGTGATCGAGAGCCTATGACAGAGTAGCGATTACTTGAGCAGGCAGATTGTGGAGGTGCGAGCCCAGATCCAGTCTTTAGTGGCAGTTGTGGCAGGACAGACTCAGGGAGTGCAAGTCCCTGTAGGAGGGTTAGCTATTCCTCCTCCTCATGCACCCCTGAGGCCACCAGTGGTGGTGCTAGCAGAGATGGCATTCATCTCGCAGTTTTAGAGACTTAGCCCTCCTACTTACGATGGGAAGGCAGATTTCATGGTCATAGACGATTGGCTGATCTCCATGGAGGAGATGTTCTCATACTCCGGTATTTCAGATGATCAGGGAGTGATGATAGCCGCCTATCAGCTCAAGGGTTTTGCTAAGAGTTGGTGGCTTAGATAAAAGGAGAGCTTGGTAGCTGGTTGCTCTTGGGAAGTGTTCAAGGAAATGCTGCTAAGGAAGTTCTTGCCTTCGGTCGAGTGTGACCGTCTTATGAACGACTTCCTCCACCTGAAGCAAAGGCAACTCACAGTAGGTGAGTATGAGATAGAGTTCAGCAAGTTGAGCCGGTTTGCTCCTGGGTTGGTGAGTGTTGAGGCTGATCGAGTCAAGCGGTTTCTTGGTGGCTTGAGGAGCGAGGTGCAGCAGTTGACCAGTGCTTATGGATCAGAGACATATGCGGGGGTAGTGGAGGCTGCTCTGAAGGTGGAGGCTATTGAGACCGCAAAGAGCAGAGGCCATCAAATGAGGAAGGACAAGAGGAAGTCCGTCGAGGAGAAGAAACCCCAGGTACCCTGTGCTGCTTCGGGAAAGAAGAGCAAGGTGGTGTGTAGATTCTATGGTCGGTCGGGCTACCCTGTCGAGAGGTGTTTCAAGAAGGCAACAGCTCAGAAGAAGGAGCAAGTTCATGCTATTCAGGGTGCTCCTAGGAGGGATGTTTCCTATTCTGTTTGCAAGCGACCCGAGCATGATGCTGCCCAGTGCTGGTCCAAGGATAAAGTCTGATATCAATGCGGGCAGAAGGGTCACATCAAGTCTAGGTGTCCTCAGGTCCAACCTGCTCTTCATGTAGTTCCACTTCAGGCATTACCTCCGCCTCAGCGTGTGGACAAGGGTAAAGGAAAGCTTAACGTGATCTCTTCAAAGGAGGCTCAAGCTTCGACTCAGGTCATCTCAGGTTAGTTGTTTCTTTTTCCAGTCTGAAGGTTTTATTTGTTAGAAAGGTTACAATGTTGTTTTGGTAGTTTCCTTAGTTGTATATACTCCTATAGGGAAATTTAAGGTGAAGAACTGCTGGGCGCATGTTCTGTTCGACTCTGGCGCTACCCACTCATTTGTGGCTAGAGCCTTTGTGGAGCAACATCGGTTGACTCTAGATGGAGTTCGGGATACCTTCCGTGTCAAGTTCCCCTCTGGCGAATCTGTTTTATAAGATTTGGGCATTCTAGATTCCCCTGTTTTGTTGGGAGACTTTCTTGCGAGGGCGGACTTGAAGATGATTGATCTGGAAGACTTCGATGTTATTCTGGGCATGGACTGGCTGTCTAACTATGATGCGGTCATTCAGTGCAAAGGGAAGCGCTTGGAATTCATCAAGGACAATGGTCAGCCGGGAAGCGTGTATGCTGATCCGTGCTAAGATTCTCCTGTCTTTTTTGCGATATGTGCTCAGAAGTTGTTTCTTTCTGATTGTTTTGCTTGTTTAGTCTCGGTGGTTAGGATCGCTATTAGTGTACCGCACTTAGAAGAGATTCCCGTTGTTCGTGGTTTCGCTGATGTGTTTACTGATGACCTTCCTGGTCTTCCTCCCGATCGGGATGTCGAATTTGTGATTGATTTGGAACCGGGTATGTGTCCTATTACTAAGCCGCCATACCGGATGGCCCCTCGTGAGCTAGAGGAGTTGTGAGTCCAGTTAGATGAGTTATTGGCGAAAGGGTTTATCATGCAGAGTTCATCGCCTTTGTGTGCTCCTGTTTTATTTGTAAAGAAGAAAGATGGGTCGATGCGGCTTTGCATCGACTATAGGGAGTTGAACAAAGTCACTATTTAGAACAGGTACCCTCTATCGAGGATCGATGACTTATTTGACAAGTTGCGCGGTAGCACAGTGTTCTCCAAGATCGATCTTCATTCTGGCTATCATCAGCTCAGGATCCGTGAGGCAGATATTCTGCGGACTGCGTTTAGATCGAGTCATGGTCATTTTTAGTTCTTGGTGATGCCGTTTGGATTGACCAACGCACCATCAGCTTTCATGGATATGATGAACCGGGTGTTTAAGGATTTCCTAGACAAGTTCGTTATGGTCTTCATCGATGACGTATTGGTCTATTCCCGCAGCGCTGAGGAGCATGAGCAGCATCTGCGCTTGGTTCTAGCGGAGTTGAGGTATCACAATTTATTCGCCAAGCTGAGCAAGTGCGAATTTTGGTTGCCTCAGGTCTCGTTTCTGGGCCACGTGGTGAACAAGGATGGGATCTCGGTCGACCCTGAAAAGATCGCACCAGTGATGGATTGGAGTAGGCCGGGCACGCCCAAAAAGATCATGAGTTTTCTAGGGTTGGTCAGCTACTACAAGAGGTTCGTGGAGGGTTTCTCTACCCTAGCTGCACCTTTGACTAAGTTGACTCAGAAGAATGCGGCCTTTGTTTGGAGCGAGAAGTGCGAAGAAGCCTTCCTGGAGCTAAAGAACAGATTGTGCACTGCTCCCGTTTTGACCCTACCTATTGAGGGTGTAGAGTATGATGTGTACGTGGATGCTTCACATGTTGGTCTAGGTTACGTGTTGATGAAAGTTGGAAAAGTGATTGTGTATGGGTCAAGGAAATTAAAGAATCATGAGAGAAATTACCCTACGCATGACCTTGAGTTTGCAGTGGTGATTTATGCGTTGAAGCAGTGGAGGCATTTACTTTATGGGGCTCAGTGCAAGATCTTCACTGATCACAAGAGCCTGAAGTATGTGTTCATGCAGAAGGAGTTGAATCTGCGCCAGCGTCGGTGGCTAGAGTATGTGGCCGATTATGATGTAGAGATCCAGTATCATCCAGGCAAGGCCAATGTGGTGGCCGACGCCCTTAGTCAGAAGATGGGGAAGATCTTTAATCTCTCCGCCGACCGTTTAGTGAAAGAGTTCCTCCTTATGGATATCTCAGTGGGATGTTGTGACATGCAGAGTAGTTTGGCATGAGCCGTCTTGGATTTCTCTTACTAGATTGCACTTGAAGTATGATCCGGACCTTCTGCACTTATACTCCAGGACTGAGAGAGGGGAGTTGCCGGATTTTTCTATCGATGATGCGGGTACTTTGAAGTACCGCGGCAGATTTTGCATCCCCGCTATTGGGAACATCAGGGGTATGATATGCAGAGAGGCTCATGGATCCAGTATTGCCTACCATCTAGGATCTACAAAGATGTATCATGATTTAAAGAAAATTGCCTGGTGGTATGGGATGAAGAGTGATATAGCCCGATTTGTTGCTGAGTGCGACACTTGCAAGCATGTGAAGGCCGGTCATGGAAGGCCTGGTGGCAAGTTGACTCCGTTAGAGATCCCGACTTGGAAGTGGGAAAGTATTTCTATGGACTTCATCACGGGCTTACCGAAATCTCCAAGGGGATTTGATTCTGTTTGGGTCATAGTGGATAGACTAACGAAGTGTGCTCACTTCGTGCCATATAAGATTGACTATCCGATGAAGAAGATAGTAGAGTTGTACTTGAATGAGGTCATCAGATTGCACGGTGTGCCTGTTAGCATCATTTCTGATCGAGACTCCCGGTTTACTTCTCGTTTTTGGCAGAGTCTGCAGGAGAGTTTGGGTACAAATCTGAGGTATTCTACTGCTTACCACCAACAAAACAATGGGCAGACAGAGCGGGTGAACCAGATAGTTGAGGATATGATCAGATGCTCCATTCTAGACCACGGTGGAGCGTGGGATGAGCTGTTGCGGCTTATGGAGTTTGCATACAACAAAAGTTATCAAGAAAGTTTGCAAATGGCTCCGTTCGAAGCTTTGTATGGGAGGCGTTGTAGAACTCCCCTGTTTTGGGTTGAGGCAGGTGAGAGACCCTTGTTGGGTCAAGATGCGCTCGAGGAGATGGAAGTCGCGGTGAAGCTTATTCGAGAAAAGCTTCGTATAGCTCAGGAGAGATACGAGAAGAACGCCAATTGGCGTAGGTCTGACTTGGAGTTTTCTGTAGGGGACCTTGTGTTTCTTAAGGTTTCCTCGATGGTTGGTGTTAAGAGGTTCGGTAAGAACCGTAAATTGGACCCGAGGTATGTGGGCCCGTTTAAGATTGTTGAGCGGATTGACGTGTCAAATTATAGGTTAGATTTGCAAGCAAACTTCCCAGGTGTTCATATTGTATTCCATGTAAGCCAATTGCGGAAGTGTGTGCACAGCAGTGGGCAAGTCTTGGATGTTGTGCCCAAGTTGGAGCCTAATCTCTCTTTTGTTGAAGTGTCGGTCCGCATTTTGGATACTCAAGATCGGGTGCTGCGAAGGAAGTCCATCCCGATGGTCAAGGTTCTATGGAAGAATCAAGATTTAGAAAGCGCGACTTGGGAGTTAGAGTCGGCTATGAGGGAAGCTCACCCTCAGCTGTTTTCCTTATTGGATTGGTATGTTTCATTCTTGTAATGTTTGGCTTGTTACTTTTCCTTCTATAGTAGAAGTGTTGTGCGTAAAGTTTCGGGACAAAACTTTCTTTTAGGGGGAGTGACTGTAACGCCCCCGATTTTTCTACTATTATTTAATTCTTGTTTGACGTTACGTTGACGAATTTTATTGGCTTGTGTCATCTGTGGAGTGTGGTCTTAACTCCTTAGAACTGAGTGGCCTATTTTGTAGCCTATTGGCAAGATCTCCCTAGCAAGCCGAGTCGTTTTGGGTGACCCGGTGTGGCCTCTCAGGGGATGCTTGTGTTTTGGCTTCGTGTGGGTATAACTCGAGTTCTGTTCGTCGAAAGTTAATTTCGAATTCGCCGTTGCGTTCGTAGCATGGGTATTTAGCTATAATGCGAGTTTCGTCGAATTCCGAGGTAGTTCGGTTTTCATGTCATTTTGGGTGTGCTAATAATAAATGTAAATAAGTAATATTTTAAGCTATTTAAATGATTCTTTTCGGTCAAAAGCTTTGAGAGTGAACCAGCGGCTTAGGAGGCGGTTAAGGCTGTCTAGGCATGTTTAGGTTTATTTAAAAGCCTTAAGACAAATTAGCGGGCCCATTATTCTTCTTCCCGAAAACCATCGCCTGCTCCTGTTCGCGGAAAACAGAGGAAAACCGCCGGACCTGCTACCCCTTCGGACGGCGATTCTGGGAGCATTTGTGGATGGATTTCGATTTCGAAAGCAGATTTGGATTGCTCTCGCCTAGACCTTCATTCCTATGGTAAGAAATTCAGTTTTCATGGTATTTCTAGGGGTCTCGAAATCCTTGGGTTGTCTGTTTCCGCCATTAAAGCTCAAGATTTCTGCTTTAGGTGTCGTTGCTGCTGGTGCCGAGTGAGAGTAAGGGAGGCCGACCAAGCTTCGCTGGAGATCGAGGCAAGTGGTGCTCTTGCCCTTGCCATGTAGTTTTTCCTGTTCATTTGGTTCCTTACTGTTAATGGTTTTTTTCCTAATTTCTCTTGCTAAAAGGTCCAATCTCCTTTTAATTATGACCAAGTTTTTCTTAAGCCTGTAGATAGTTTCCTGTGCAGATTTTATTTATTTCCGAAATTAGCCTTGCTATTAATTTTTTTTCCTTCCTGCTGTTAAGGTTGCTAGTTCTCGGGTTGGGAGTAGAGAAATGATTGCTGGTTCAAGCATTTGAGATTTCAGGATTTGGCATTGAGTGTGGTGCACACACTCAACACCGGGTCTATTTGGACTTGGCGTTGAGTGTGGTGCACACACTCAATGCTGGGTCTGCTGGGACTTGGCTTTGAGTGTGGTGCACACAGTCAACGCCATTGCCCCTTGATTCGTTCGTTTGCTGCTAAGCAGTGCGGCGTGAGTGAGAATATCCTTCTAAGTCAAAATCGACGGGAATCACTAAGTGATTCTCGCCGACTTCGACGGGAATCGTTAGTGATTCCCGCCGATTCGGCGAGAATCGATCTGCATTCCCGCCGATTCGGCGAGAATCGATCTGCATTCCCGCCAATTTGGCGAGAATCAATCTGCATTCCCGCCGACCTCTTCGGGATGGCATTGAGAGAGTGGGCCTCGCTCAAAGCCATGGCAGTTTAGGCGCTGAGTGAGGCGGGCTCACTCAACGTCGCAGCCCTTTCCTACGGGTAAGTACTCATGCGTTGAGTGAGTTGACCTCACTCAACGCCAAAGTTGTTCTATCGTTAAGAATGGTGGGCGCACTCAGTGCTGCAGTTTTTTTTCGCGGCTTAGTACTTTGGCATTGAGTGAGTCGACCTCACTTAATACCAAAGCTATTTTGGCATTGAGAGAGGTGGACTCACTCAATGCCACAGTTGGGTTTTGCGGTTAAGTGCTAAGGCGTTGAGGGAGTGGACCTCACTCAACGCCATAGCTGCTTTGGCGTTGATTGAGGTTAGCTCACTCAACGCCACAGCCTGCTTTGCTGAAGGCGTTGAGGGAGTGGACCTCACTCAACGCCATAGCTGTTTTGGCATTGAGTGAGGTTAGCTCACACAACGCCACAGCCTGTGTTGTTGAAGGCGTTGAGAGAGTGGACCTCACTCAACGCCATTGCTATTTTGGCGTTGAGTGAGGCTAGCTCACTCAACGCCACCATCTGTTTAGGCATTGAGTGAGTGGGGCTCACTCAACGCCATGCCGTGTTGAGCCATATCAACACTTTTCCCTTACCTTGATTTTATCCCCCGAGTGAATTCCTTGATTTTGATGTTCCTTGTCGGCTATGTTTTCTTTCCCAAAGGCCGAATCGTGGGTCGTGGTTAGTAGTGGTGGTTTAAAGCTCTTATGGGGGGTGGTGTTGTGTAATTTAGTCGTGGCCTCCCTTTTCTTTTATTTTGCTCCAGGTACGGGCTTGGCAAGGGGGTGGGAGGTCCCTAGTGCTTTCACATGTAGACCCTTGAGCTTCATTTGCTTGGAAATGGTGGATGGGGGACTGAGTTTGCCTCCATCCCGGATCCACGTTGTTTATTTTGGTACTACCATCTCTCACAGCTTAGGGTGTTAGACATTTCTTCCTTGGTAGATTGCAGCATTTGGGCTCATGGTAGCCTTGTAGACTCTGCAGCATTTGGGCAGAGTTACTATTGTGTCCTCGCACTTAGTGCATTTCCTTTTTGCCTTGCCTTGGGCAGTTGTGACTGTTACTGCTTTGTCTTCCTCTTTTACTTATCTTCTGATTAACACTTTCATGCAGTTTTCTTATTTTGCTTGCTTAGTTATTCTTTCTTCTTTTAATGCCTCAGGTTCTGGATAGTAGCCGCTCTGACGGTTAGTGGTGCTGTGCAGTTGCTGGTGGTCTCTGGTGCTATAAAGATTAGTTCCTTGTTTTTGCGAGGTAGTTTTGGTGTTGTTTTTCTTACAGACATACAGACTTGCCAGTGGGTTCGTGTCAGTTTGTTGGCGCCCACTGGTAGTTTTACCTTGATACTAGATATGTTATCTTTTGCTGCTACCTTTTTTTGGAGATTGTCTACTTGCTCTGGGGATGATTTATGCTAGGTTGTTAGTTACTTTTAAACCTAAAAACACTATTATAAGTATATCTCATGACCAGCATGTTTTATAAAACTCAAACACTATTTTCAAACAACGTAAAAAGAATCATTTTCTTGTATATGGTATAAATTAAATGTAGGGTCTTGCTTGGTATATGTTGTCCTCTAGGGGCACTTATGCACTCTTTTAGAATGTCAAACCTGAATGAAGTATTTTCCGCAGCGTATAAGTATAGTTTTTAAACTGTGGACTAGATGATCCACTGCGCTGAGGGATACAGCCTTTAAAAATATAACTGATTTTCTAATCATAAAACTTATGAATTTTCTTAAAGTATAGTTGTTAGTGGTTTTCCTGAGCATCGACAATTATCCCCTGCTTGACGTGACATCATGACGCGTGTTTTATCCTACTCTGATAATCCGTTTTCTTCGGATAAAATACGGGTTGTGACAGAGTGCGCACAAGCTTTCGAAGAATTGAAGAGGCGGTTGGTCACGACGCCTATTTTTCATTCATCGAGTGGGTCCGAAGGGTTTGGAAATTATAGTGTTGTATCGGGCAGTGGTTTGGGCTCTATTCTGCTACAGTATGGGAGCGTAATAGCCTATGGATCACGACAATTGAAGGTTCATGAAAGAAATTATCCGGTCCATGACTTGGAGTTAGCGGCCATGATATTTGCTCTAAAGCTGTGGAGGCACTATCTATACAGTGTGAAGGTCAATATCTACACTGATCATAAGAGCTTGAAGTATTTGCTAGATCAGAAGGACTTGAACATGAGGCAGAGGAGGTGGATGGAGTTCCTGGGGGACTATACTTTCGAAATTCATTATGTGCCCGGGAAGGGAAATGCAGTGGCGGATGCGTTGAGTTATAGGGCACCTGCGCAAGCCAACTGGTTGGCGGTGCATGATGAGAGTTTGGTCCGTGATTTGGAGGCATTGGGTATCTCCTGCATTGATAAGCAGGCTGGTGCTGAGGCAATATTATATTGGATGGAGGTGCAGTATGACCTAGCTGATAGGATTCGGCGGGCTTTGGTTCAAAATAGCAGTATGAAGCAGATCTTGGATGAATCGTTGGATGGGTCAAATTCCCAATTTGCAGTTATAGATGGACTGCTAAGGAAGGATGGTCACCTATGCATCCCTAGTACGGATAATATTCGGGAGGAGTTGATGTATGAGGCTCATCATACAAAGTACTAAATCCATTCGGGGAGCACAAAGATGTATAGGGACATGAAGAAGTTGTTTTGGTGGCCAGGGTTGAAGAAGGATGTAGCACTTTATGTGGCGAAGTACCAAACTTGTGCCTTGGTGAAGGAGGAGTGCTAGAAGCCCAGAGGTTTCTTGAAGTCCTTGCCTATCCCGGAATGGAAGTTCGACGATATTTCCATGGATTTTGTGCATGGTTTGCCAAGGTCGCAGAAGAGAAATGACGCCATCTGAGTGGTCATAGATAGATTGACAAAGGTATCACACTTCATCCCGAATAGGAAGGAAGATCCGGTTGAAAAGTTAGCCAAGCTCTATGTGGATAATATTGTACGATTGCATGATGTGCCACGCAGTATTGTTAGTGTCCGAGACAGACGCTTCACGTCAAATGACTGGAGGCTGGTGCATAAGTTGTTGGGAACTAAGCTGAGTGAAAGATAGGGTAAGCTCTGAAAACTCTAGAGGGGGGGGGGGGGGGTGAACAGAGTATTAAAATCTTTTTGATTTATGCTGAAATAAAAAGTATTTAAAAAAATATGTTCTATGATATAGGTGTATGAGTGTACAAGTGCAGCAGATGAACAAAAAATAACTAAGCTACACAGCAAAGCATATCACAGCACAAGCACACAGGAAGATCACAGCCACACAGACAACACAAGAATTTTTATAGTGGTTCCCCAAACTTGGGTACATCCACTCTTCTACCACCCTAGGTAGGAATCCACTATAAGTTTTGATCAGGTGACTGCCACCAATGAGCTTTTGATCAGGTGCTCAAAAACTAACCCACGTCTTTTGGAAGGAGACTCACAACCAGAATAATTTTGAAGGGAATTAAAACCCTCTACAGGGGTGGGGAAGAGAGGTTGATTGAATTCTTCTTTTCTCAAATCAAAATGAGAAGACTATGTAGATTCTATGGTGTTGTCAAAGCTCCCCCTGAGATCTTGAATGGTTCAGGAGTGGAAGCTTTGCTAAGGGTGAGTATGCCTTCTATTATATGATCAACTCTTCAGAGATCCTTTGACTGATTTGAATGTTCTTGTCACTTGAGATCCCTGGAAATAAAGAAGGTGAAGAAGAAGAATTCTTGATTGTGATTGTTGTTCTTTCTTCTTCCTTTGAGAGCAGTTGATTTCTTGAGAACTGTATGCACTGCACTTATTGTTTTTCTTTTCAAAAAGGGTTTTATGTATGTTCACTTCTTTCTGGCAGTGAGATTCTCTAGATTGATAACTGCATCTAGGTCGAATTCAAAAACCTGCAATAAATGCTTAGCCAAAATCTGGGAAAATGAAGACGGTAAGAATGCTGTCATATATTCTATTCTATGTCTGTTCTGAGATATAAGAAATTAATTTCATGGAGGATATTTGCAATCAATACTGCCAGTAACGGCTCGATTCAAAGGATATAAGTGAATTGATTATCCAGGGAATTAACGGCCTATAATAGATATAAAATAAGGATACAAAAAAGGAAAGAATAAATAACAATGTATTATAATTTTCGTCGACCAGAGAACAGCTTTCGTCGACCTAAGATCAGCTTTCGTCGACCTGAGGTCAGCTTTTGTCGACCTGTGAACTGCGAACAACTGCACTGCATAAACTGACGGATACTGTGCTCTAAGTTCATCGACCTGAGAATCTGAAATTAGTCGACCTTAGAACTTGGTCAAACTGACGACGTTGAGATAACAACACATCTGGTGTTTAGTCGGTTGAGAGCGTTGAGTCATTGATAGCATTGAGAGCATTGAGTGATCTTTGGCTCTGAGTAAGCTTTGGCTTTGAGTGAATTATGGCGCTGAGTCGATTATGGCGCTGAGTGATCTTTGACGCTGAGAGTTGAAGTGTTAGTCGACCTGATAATAGAGTTCGTCGAGCTCAGCTCAGAGAATTTTATCTCGGAGTTAGTCGAGCTGAGCACGACTATCGTCGATCGGAGATCGACGAACGTAGATCTCCTTTTTCTAAAACTTGAATTCTCTAAGTCTTGAGTCTTGGGCAGTATTGGAGGCTGGTACTTTATACTGTTGACTTTAAGGACATGACCTAGACTATAGAAACACATAAAACTTGACCCTTCTATACAACATGGGTCATAACCTAAGAAGAGAACCTAGCCCAAATCACCTAGGGGTTCCAACAATCTCCCCCTATTTGGGTGAGGTTACTCCAAACTGAAACAGAGAAAAAATTACAGGACAAAATGAAGTAGGCATAGCATAAAATTGAGATAACTGATATAGTAAATAAGCTATCAGTACCTTTATAAAGCTATGCACCCAAATTGTTCACAATAAAAGTAGAGACTAAAAATAAATAACCTAAATGTCCTTGGGAGAATCAGAGGGTTTAGCAAATATAATTACTCTGTTAGGATCTTGTACTTGCTTCACTGTCATAGTCATATCTGTATCACCAAGTGTCTTTTGAGAAGTAGTTCTAGGAACAACAGCTTCAGGATGTAGATGCATGTATTCTTAAGCATTAAACAACTTTCCAACTTGATATCTTTCAAATTCCTTTTTCCTGTAGCTTGACATTGTTGAGAATTGATAGGGATCCTGACCCTTTTCTCTAGCTTGCCTTATCTGAGAGAGAGCCACAGATTCTTGGAATCTAGCCATTCTGGTAGTTTGGCTAGTCTCGGGATCATAGGCTGGAATTGGAGGTCTTTCAGGGCTGTTTGCTTTGCCAGGAGATGAAGGAGGAGAGAATGTTGTCTTGGTAGCAAATTGCTGAGCACTGGATGAACTTCTAGAGGAGAGCTGATGTCTGTGTTGGTGCTGACTGTCTCTAAAAGATTGAGAAGGTCTTTCTTGTCTCTGATAGGTTTTGGTTAATGCAGGCTTGGGAAGTGCATTTGAGCTTTAAGAGATGGTTCCTGAAGCACCTACAGCTGGAGGAGGAGGATGAGGAGGAGGATGCCTTCTGTATCTATGAGCTGGGGGAGGAGAATATCTGCTTCTTTTCTTCCTTACCTTCTTTTCATTTTTGGATAGCCACATCCACGCTGGCATACCCTTATATGGAGTTATATTGTGCAG
Source organism: Platanthera zijinensis (assembly GCA_039513925.1). Taxonomy (NCBI): domain Eukaryota; kingdom Viridiplantae; phylum Streptophyta; class Magnoliopsida; order Asparagales; family Orchidaceae; genus Platanthera; species Platanthera zijinensis. The sequence goes on from CM077098.1 coordinate 13,626,615, forward strand.
AATGTAGTAGGGAGTATCATTTGTTGGCTTGAGTTTTGGAGCAGGAGGAGGAGGAGCTTTTCTTTTCTTTGAAATTTTCTTCCTCTTTGGATCCTCATCAGAGTCATTATCATCATCATCAGAAGATTGGGGATTGTCCTACATATCATAAATATGGCTTATTACATCCTTGGGGATCTCTTTACTTACTAGAATAGGGACAATTTCAGCATGAGCTGCTTTAGTTTCCATGGCAATGTCTTGAGCCATAATGTCATCCAGATTTGGGAGAGGGTTATCATTCATGATATAGGATGGCCCAGGTGGGCTAGATCTCTGAGCAGACAATATTTCTAGAGTAGCTGTCAAACTTTTCTTTACAATATCTAACACCTCTGAGCTGACAGGAGAGGTGTAGCACACTATTGCTCTTGATGATAGAATGGGAAAGGTAAAAGAAATATAGGATCCAAATATTTTTAGCAAAGCTGCTAAATTTGCTTTGGGATTGATAATATAAACCCTTCCAGGCAAAATTTCTGGCAGAATAACCTCTTGAGTATTAGATACTATAATATCTGTACAATAAACATCTTGAGTATTTGACTCCATGTCTGTTTCCATAGCAGCTTCTGTTCCTACTGCTGGCACTTCTGTTGTTGCTGTTGTTGTTACTGCTGTTGCTACTGCTACTTCTGCTTTTGTATCTATTGCAACTGGTTCTGCTGTATCTGAGACCTGTTCAACTAGTTCTGCTGCTTCATGAAGTATCTTCCCCTGCCTGGTTTTAGTAGATACTGAAGCCATGCACCTTTTTGAAGAGAGAGCAGTGGTGAGAGCAGAAACTTGAGCAGACAGAGTGAAAATGGATGTAGCAAGAGGGGAAATTGCCTCTGATAAGATGGTCTTGAGGAGTGGTTTGAGAAGTTGAAGAAGGGATTGTAGGATGGAGGGATCTAAGATTATAGAGATAGAGGTTGTGGCAGAGTCTGACTGAATAAGGATAGAGGTAGCAGCTGGTTGTGAAGGTGGAATGGAAGTGTCTAGAGGGGAGTCATGTTGAGGAGAGGGAGTGTTCAGTGGAGATGATAATAAATTGATGGAGGGGAGATCAGCAAGATGAGATGGAAGAGGGGATTGGGGAGGTGTAGGCATTGGTGTATCATGTTGGGGGAAGGCGTAGAGGAGGAGATATGTGTTGGAGATTGATGAATTGGGGATGATGAAGGTAGGGGAGTAGAGACTGGAAAAGGAGTTGAAGCTGGGGTGTGTTGAGTTGCTAGCAGAGATGAAGATTGGATAGCTGGAGATTGAGTAGTGGCTGGGGTAATGTTGGATGGTATGATGGTAGATGGGATCTCTTCAGAAGGGTGGGAAGTAGCTGGAAAAGCCCTTGTACTTTCAGAAGCTGGGGTGGCATAGGATGAAGCCTTAGAGGGCTTTGTGATTGTCCTCTCCCACCTGCCAAACAAGGCACATGTGAGCCTTTTGTTGGCATTTATGAATGTGGTCTGGGAGACCAGTGATTCAGCAGCCTTCTTTATCAAGAAGATCCCTAGGATCCTTCCAAAGTTTACTTCTTTCTTACTGTTCCTTTTCCTAATGAGATCAAAGATGATCTGTGCCCAGTTCACCTGCCTCTTGTTTACCACTGCACACATAACCAAAAATTAATACCTGGTTATATAATCATGTACAGTGTGCTTTCCCAGCAAGACTTTCCCAGCAATATCTGCGAGAAATTTTAACTCGGGAGATAGGTGCTTTTTCAGCAGTTTATTAGGGTTATCTCCAGAGAAACCCATCAGACTTAACATCATGTCACATTCCCCATTATCAATTTCTAATTCTTCTTCTCCATTCTCTAATCCAATGATTTCAGTTAATACAGCGGGAGAGAGAGAGATGGCATTACCCGATATTGATCCGGTCATCGTGTTGTCCTCGGTTGTAGACGCAGTATATACCATCTCTCTGATTTCAGTGCTGGGTAACTTGATTCTCATGGATAGCAGATTTTTCAATTTATGGTCTTCTAGCAGTTGCAGAATGTGGAGGAAGACTGGATCAGAGTGCTGGAAGGAGTCGAAATCGACGTCGAATACGGTATCAAACTTCATTGCCACAAGAGAGCTTGCTGGAATTGCCATGAGTGCACCTACAAGAAAGAAAACAAAGATCAAGTGCAAAGGGAACTGAAAGCGCGGGATAGAGGTCAAAGAAAACCTAAATATAAGGTTTTCTGGAATATGAAACGACAAACTCTGGTCCATGAAAAATGAAAAAAAAGCTTCATTCTGAGGTCGACGAAATAATTTAGGGTTAAACAGTTCGTTGAACGCAGTCTGAAGGTTTGAAGACATTTCGTCGATCTCTGGTCAACGAAGGGTTTCAGAAGTAAGTTCGTCGATCTCAGTTCGACGAGAGTTACTTCACCAAGAGATTTCATCGATCTCAGGTCGACAAAAAATCTCAAGAATAGTTATCAGTTCGTCGATCTCAGGTCGACGAACAGAGACAATTCTTTGACCATATACAGAGCATTAGATTAAATCCTGACCATTTATCATACCAAGCTGATTGACAAAGAACAGATGCTTGGATGAGTCCAACGACTTAGTGAATATATCTGCTCTTTGCAAGTCAGTAGAGATAAATTCAAGTTTAATCTTTTGTTTGTCAATACAATCTCTAATGAAGTGATGTCTAATGTCTATATGCTTGGTTCTAGAATACAATACTGTATTTTGTGCAATTGAAATAGCACTTGTATTATCATATAGAATAGTTGAATTATTTAAGTTGACACAATAATCCAATAGTTGGTTTTGTATCCACAAGATTTGTGAACAACAACTGCCAGCAACCATATATTCAACTTCAGCAGTGGATGTTGAAATAGATGTTTGCTTTCTACATAACCAAGATACAAGTTTGTCACCAAGGAACTGACAAGTTCTAGAGGTGCTTTTCCTGTCTACTCTGCATCCAGCATAATCAGCATCAGAGAATTTAGTTAACACAATTGCTGATTCTGTGGAATACTAGAGGCCTAGATCTGGACAACCTTTTATATATCTTAAAATTCTTTTTAAGAAAATAAGGTGAGATTCTTTAGGGTTCACCTGGAACCTATCACAAAGACATGTGACAAACATAATATCTGGTCTACTTGCTGTTAAATACAGTAGGGATCCAACAATGGCCCTATACCTGGTCTGATCAACTGGTTTTCCAGATTCATAAGCATCTATAACAACATTGGCAGCCATGGGAGTTTTCATGGCTGAGGCATCATTCATCCCAAACTTCTTAATAAGCTCTTTATCATATTTAGACTGGGAGATGAAGATCCCATCAGAGGTTTGTTTCACTTGGATACCAAGGAAATATGATAACTCACCCATGCTACTCATCTCAAACCTTGAATGCATTAAGTCAGAAAATCTTTTGCATAGATTGGGATCAGTAGAACCAAAAATTATGTCATCCACATATATTTGTACTAAGAGAATTTTATCTTGAAGAAACTTTGTAAAAAGGGTCCTATCTACCATGCCTCTTGAAAAATCATGCTCTAAAAGAAAGCTAGCTAAGGTCTCATACCAAGCTCTTGGAGCTTACTTTAAACCATAGAGAGCCTTATGCAATTTAAAAACATAAGAGGGATGAGATGGAGAGATAAAACCTAGAGGTTGTTCAACATACACCTCTTCTTTGAGTTCTCCATTTAGGAATGCACTTTTCACATCCATCTGGTAGACTTTAAACTTTTTGAATGCTACATAAGCTAAGAAAATCTTTATAGCTTCAAGTCTTGCAACTGGAGCAAAGGTTTGATCATAATCAATCCCTTCCTCTTGCTTGTATCCTTGAGCAACAAGCCTTGCCTTGTTCCTCACTATCACACCTTGGGCATTGGGTTTGTTTCTGAATACCCACTTAGTCCCAATTACTGGATAGCCCCTAGGCCTTGGAATTAAGTCCCAGACTTTACACCTCTCAAACTGGTTGAGTTCCTCTTGCATTGCAGTGATCCAGTTTGGATCTTGCTCTGCATTAGATATGGATTGAGGCTCAATTTAAGAGAGAAAACAGGCAAGCATCACATCGGGGTTGAGTTAATGCCTAGTTTACACTCCTACTGATATGTCTCCAATTACTTCAGATCTAGGGTGATCCCTAAGTGTGACAAGTTCATTAGGTGGGGTTGGTTCAGTGACAGTTATTTGATTTAATTCCTCTTGTGGAATTGTATCAGCTGTTGGAGAAAATTGAACTGCTTCCACAGTCTCTTCTTCACTTTCAGCTTTTGATATAGCTTGTGGAGAGGGATGTGATTCAACCCTTGAGGTAAGGTTTAGATCATCCAACCTCTCACACAAATTTTGTACCTGCAGATTTTTGTTGGTAGAGATGTCTCTCTCCTTGTAAAATATATTAGATTCATCAAATGTCACATGTATAGATTCCTCAATTTTTAATGTTGATTTATTAAGCACCCTATATGCCTTGCTGACTTGGGAATATCCTAGAAAAATTCCCATTGCAGCCTTAGCTTCAAACTTTCTAAGATGTTTCTTATCATTATTGTGAATATAGCATATATATCCAAATACTTTAAAATAGGTTATTATAGGTTTCTTCCATTTGAGTAGTTCATAGGGAGTCTTAAGCTTTATTTATGTATTAGGCTTCTATTCAGGACATAATTTGTTGTGCTTACTGCCTCTGACCAATAAAAATGAGACATGTAAGCATCTTCAAGCAATGTACCTGCAGCTTCAATGAGTGTCCTATTCTTCCTTTCAACTACCCCCATTTTGTTGAGGAGTTCTTGGAGATGAGAAACAATGTGTGATACCTTTCTTCTCATAGAACTCTGGCATAAGAAGAGATTCAAACTTAGTGTCATGATCACTTCTGATCAATGCAACTTGAGTAGAGTACTCAATCTGTATGTTCTTGAGAAAATCTGTGAGAACCTTAAAAATATCTAACTTAGTTCTTAAAAAGAAAACTCATGTGAATCTTGAGAAATCATCTACAATAACTAATGTATAAGACTTTCCTCCTAGACTTTGTACTGCAATAGGGCCAAAAAGGTCCATATAGAGCAAGTACAAAATTCTAGGTGAATCACTCTTATTAATGGATTTGAAACTAGATTTAGTTTGCTTGTCTAGTTGACAAGCCCTGCAAAGGCCTTCCTTCTTGTAGGGACCAGAAGGTAAACCTCTAACAAGATTGTCCTTAGATAACCTAGCTAGATTTTTATGGTTTACATGTCCTAGTCTTTTGTGTCATAAGCTAGTTTGAATGCTGACAGAATTGAACAAACAAATTTCAGATTTAGCTGATTCAAAATTTACTAAGTAAATGTTGTCTTGTCTAATTCCTATTAAAACAGTTATGTTGTTTAAGGAAATAAGACATAAAGAGTTAGTGAAGATTACTTGATAACCTGTATCACATAATTGGCTTACTGATATCAGGTTATGCTTAAGACCATTTACATAAGTCACTTTCTTGAATGTGATAGCTCCACATTTGAAATCTCCATTGCCTTCTATCAGTCCAAAGCCTGAGTCCCCAAAGATTACTTTAGATCCAGTCTTGGCTTTATAGTTGATTAGGCATTCCTTGCAACCTGTCATATGTTTAGAGCAACCACTGTCCAGGTACAACTTATTTTGAGTGACAGGGTTCTCTTCTATCTGCAAAGAGGATTAACAGTTTTTGACCCAGATTATCTTGGGTCCTTGTTGTTTAACATAACTGAAACTTGAAATAAATGAACATTCAGGCTGATCCTTATAACTTAAAGGATGATACCTTCTAGGAGGTATGACCCACTGACTAAAGGGATTAAAGGATTTATCTGTTTTTAGGTTACTCTAGTTATGAACTGAGTTTGACAAATTTGAGTATGTTTGTCGATCTGAGCTCGACGATCTGGGTTGAGTTCTTTGATCTCTACTCGAAGAATAGAGGTATCCATTCTCAGAGCCCCAGAAACGTTGATATCTGGTCGATGAACCATACTTGTTTCGTCGATCCCAGTTCGAAGAATAGTTTACATTATTATTTGCATTCAGGATTCGTCGTTCTGAGGTCGACGAACCATACCCATTTTATCGTTCTGAGTTCGACGAAATATGTTGAACATAGTTATGTTGTTTATTTTTCTTTTTCTGATTTGTTTTCTAAAGTTCTAACTGTTTAAGAACTTCATTAACCTTCTCTACCTATTCAGTATTTTTCTTGCCATTTTCAGAGATGAAGTTAATAGGTTTTGATAATTGATTTTTCTGAATTAGGATTGGTTCACTAGATGAGGCTCCTAATCCTAGTTTCTTATTGTTAGATCTTGTATTAACTGTGTTATTTATATCTAACAGTTGTAAACTTCTACAATTCAAGAATTCTTCTAGTTCCTTAGCCTTACTTAATTCAGATTTCAGAAAAACTATTTGTTGATTGACTAAGCTTAATTCTTCAGTTAACTTTTAATTTTCAGCAATGATTTTGTCTTGTTCTAAAAGTTTTTCCCTGAGAAGTTTGATTTCCTTCTCAGATCATATTAGGTCTAAACACAAGAGTTTAAATTCAGATTGAAATTCTTTAGATTGAAAGTCATGGGAAGCAATTACCTGATCCTCTTCAGAGAGAAATTCTTCATCATCTGATTCTTTTGAATCTGATCTGCTGCTTCCAGCATCTATTGACATAAGGCAAATTTCCCTTGCCTTCTTTTCATCTACATCATCTTCACTAGAACTGGAGGAGGATGTTTCATTTTCAGTATCACTCCAGGTTTCAGCTACAAAGCCATTCTCCTTCTTTTTGTACTTGTTGGAGGAGGCCTTGCTGTGCTGATGTCTTCTTGAATCATTTTCTTTCCTTCTGTCTTTCTTTTGGACTTCTGGGCATTCTGAGATGAAGTGTCCAGGTTTCCTACACCCAAAACAGACAACCTCTTTAGAAGGGGTCTTGTCATACCTGGGTTTATCTTCATTCCTTGAGGGCTTCCTCCTGAAGTCTTTCCTTGTCATTTTATAGAATCTCTTAGCAAAGAGACCCATAAGATCTTCATTGGCTGGCAAGTTGGGAGATTCTTCTGCAGTCTTGAATGCTAAGTTTTGTTCTTTCCTGGTAGGTGTTGAAGCCTTTGGTTCAACTGCAGCTTTTCTTGACTTGATCAATTGTTCATAGGATTTGAGCTTTCCAAGCAGAGATTCTGTTGAATTTTCAGCCATGCTTCTGGCTTCTCTGATGGGCCAGATTCTGGAGTCCCAAGTGCTAAGGAAGCACATGAGGATCTTTTCATTGACCTCAGTCAGAGTAATTTCCTTGTTCAATGTTCTGAGCTCACTGATTATGGAGCTCATCCTGTTGTACATTACTTCCACAGATTCTGCTTCATCTTTCCTGAAATTCTCATATTGGGATATAAGGTTGGATCTTCTATCCTTCCTCTCATCAGTAGAGCCTGCTACCATTTGGTTGAGGGAATCCCAAATGGCTTTGGAAGATGTACATTCAGTAACTTTCTGAAATATGTCATCTGATATAATTTGGGCCAGTATGTTCATAGCTCTGGCATCAGCAATCTTTGCTTTCTTATATGCATCAACTTGGCCAATAGGAGGCACTGCACTGAGATTTACTGGAGTTGTAGTAGAGGGCACTGGATCTGGTGGTCCTGTTAAGATGGAATTAAAGATATCCTCATCAATAGAGTTTATATACAGCTTGATTCTTACCTTCCAGATCCCAAACTTTTGCAAGTTGCAGACTGGAGGTTTGGTGCTGGCATAATCCTTGTTTTGTGCCATGATATCAGAAAATAAAATCTAATCAGAGAAACTAATAAGATTTATTCAGAGTTTATCCTGAGGATCTTGATTAATCTAGGTGTAAGCCTGTATGATGTGATTAACCACCCTCTGATACCAATTGAAAGATAGGGTAAGCTCTGACAAACTCTAGACGGGGGGGGTGAATAGAGTATTAAAATCTTTTTGATTTATGCTGAAATAAAAAGTCTTTAATAAAATATGTTGCTATGATATAGGTGTATAAGTGTATAAGTGCAGTAGATGAACACAAAATAACTAAGCTACACAACAAAGCATATCATAGCACAAGCACACAGGAAGATCACAGCGACACAGAGAACACAATAATTTTTATAGTGGTTCCCCAAACTTGAGTACATCCACTCTTCTACCACCCTAGGTAGGAATCCACTACAGGTTTTGATCAGGTGATTGCCACCAATGAGCTTTTGATCAGGTGCTCAAAAACCAACCCAAGTCTTTTAGAAGGAGACTTGCAACCAGAATAATTTTGAAAGGAATTAAAACCCTATACAGAGGTGGGAAAGAGAGGTTGATGGAGGTCTTCTTTTCTCAAATCAAAATGAGAAGACTATGTGGATTCTGTGGTGTTATCAAATCTCCTCCTGAGATCTTGAATCATTCAGGAGTGGAAGCTTTGCTTAGGGTAAGTAGGCCTTCTACTATATGATCAACTCTTCAGAGATCCTTTAACTGATTTGAATGTTCTTGTTACTTGAGATCCCTTGAAACAAAGAAGGTGAAGAAGAAGAACTCTTGATTGTGATTGTTGTTCTTTCTTCTTCCTTTGAGAGCAGTTGATTTCTTGAGAACTGCATACACTGCACTTGTTGTTTTTCTTTTCAAAAAGGGTTTTCTGTATGTTCACTTCTTTCTGGCAGTGAGATTCTCTAGATTGATAACTACATCTAGGTCGAATTCAAAAACCTGCAATAAATGCTTAGCCAAAATCTGGGAAAATGAAGACGGCAAGAATGCTATCATATATTATATTCTATGTCTGTCCCGAGATATAAGCAATTAATTCCATGGAGGATATTTGCAATCAATGTTGTCAGTAATGGCTCGATTCAAAGGATATAAGTGCATTAATTATCCAGGGAATTAACGGCCTATAATAGATATAAAATAAGGAGACAGAAAAGGAAAGAATAAATAACAATGTCTTACAGTTTTTGTCAACCAGAGAACAGCTTTCGTCGACCTGAGATCAGCTTTCGTCGACCTGAGGTCAGCTTTCGTCGACCTGTGAACTGCGAACAACTGCACTGCATAAACTGACAGATACTGTGCTCTAAGTTCGTCGACCTGAGAATCTGAAATTAGTCGACCTTAGAACTTGGTCAAACTGACGGCGTTGAGATAATAACACATCTTGTGTTGAGTCGGTAGAGAGCGTTGAGTGATCTTTGACTCTGAGTAAGCTTTGGCTTTGAGTGAATTATGGCACTGAGTCGATTATGGCGCTGAGTGATCTTTGGCGCTGAGAGTTGAAGTGTTAGTCGACCTGAGAACAGAGTTCATCGAGCTCAGCTCATAGAATTTTATCTCTGAGTTAGTCGAGCTGAGCACGACTAATGTCGACCAGAGATCGACGAATGTAGATCTCCTTTTTCTAAAACTTGAATTCTCTAAGTCTTGAGTCTTGGGCAGTGTTGGAGGCTGGTACTTTGTACTGTTGACTTTAAGGACATGACCTAGACTCTAGAAACACATAAAAATTGACCCTTATATACTACATGGGTCACAACCAAAGAAGAGAACCTAGCCCAAATCACCTAGGGGTTCCAACACTGAGTTTCAGCACAGCCTTTCATCCGCAGACGGATGGTCAGATTGAAAGGGTCAATAGGATGATGGAGGACATGCTTCGCATGTGCGTCTTGGATTTCAGAAAATAGTTGGAAGATCACCTATACATGGTAGAGTTTGCATACAATAACAGTTTTCAACCGAGTATGAAATGACGCCTTTCGAGGCCCTGTATGGGAGAAAGTGTCGCACGCTGTTGTCTTGGTTGGAGAAAGGCGAGTCGAAGCTATACAAACGTCAGGCAGTGGAAGACGTCACTTCAATGGTACGTACGATTCAGGAACGGTTAAGGATCGCTCAGGACAGGTAGGCAAAATACTATAATGCCAAGCATAGGAATGTAGAGTTCAGTGTTGGCGAATGTGTGTATTTAAAAATAAAGTCGTTCAAGTGTGTCTCGCGAATTTGACGCTTGAAGAAGCTGAGTCCGAGATACCTTAGACCGTTTGAGATCCTGGAGCGGATCGGCGAAGCAGCGTATCAATTGAAGTTTTCGGAGGAATATAGTGGGCTACACGATGTATTCCACGTTTCGGTATTGCGGAAGGTGGTACAAGAGCCTTCTTAGGTTGTTGTGGTTGATCAAGTGTCGATTGATAATGGGTTGACGACTAAGGTCAAGCCAGTTCATATTGAGGACTTTGAAGTCAAACGGCTCCGCAACAAGGAAATTCGAATGGTTAAAATCCAATGGGATAACTGCGGACGTGAGGAGCTTTCTTGGGAGCGAGAGCAGACTATGTTGGAAGCATACCCCGAATTATTCCATGCAGGTAATATTTAAATTTTTTTGTGTACCTTTATAGAATTTCGTGGACGAAATTCTTTAAGGGGGGAGATTTGTAACGCCCCGAAACTTAAAAAGTGAAACGGGCGGTGTTCGAACCAAGTTCGGGTCTTGGTACGGTGAACACGGCCTGTGATACAGGCGTGTCACATGGCCGTGCCATGCTCGGGTCGTCGAGGTGAGGTAACCGAGCGTTGAGTGCTCGAACATGGCCTGGGACACAGGCGTGTCCCAGGGCGTGTCAGGCACATGACATGTGACACGGGCGTGTTACGTGGCCGTGTAATCCTCTAGAAGTTTGGTCCTGTGTCGACTTGGGACACGACCCGAAGCACGGGCGTGTACTGTTTGACACGGGCGTGTCAGATTCGTCACGGGCATGTGGCCACCCATGTCCACCAAGGGTCGTGTCGGTTGGCGTGGCGGTTATTCGTGACACGCCATTGGTCACGGGCGTGTCGATGACCCGACACGGGCGTGTCAGGTTGGGACTCGGGCGTGTCCTAACCCGTGTGCTTTTCTGTGCTCGACAATCATGTCTGGATCGAGGCACATGGCCTGGGACACGGCCGTGTGCAAAGCCGTATTTGGCCCAGGATTAAGAGATTTTAGGCTAATCTGAGCCATTCGTTTTCCTTAAACAAGATCTGACGGCCCAGATGAGTTCTTGCTTTCTGAAGTCCGGGAATAGAGGATTAATTCCTCATTTCCTCTTAAGTTTTCTCTTTCTAAGATGTTAGAGAGAGGAGAGAGCAAGGAAGAGGGAAGGGGAGGAATCCGGCAGCCGGCGGAGCATCGGAGCACGAACTTGAGAACCGAGACCAGATTCGTGGAGACAATTCCCTTGTGAAGCCTTTCATCCGGCTAGTTCTTCATGGCGCCAAAGCAGACTTCAAGGGTAACGATTTTCATCATGAGCATGTGAAGCTCTTATTCCTTTGCATGGGAAAACCCGCTCTCGCGAGTGTGCGGTATTCCTTGGGGTAGATATGTAAAGTCCCCCTTGTTTAGAGTCCGGAATTGTAGTACGGACATAGGCATTGTGTGTGAAGCCTACTCGGACGTGTTTGTCTAGATCGGTGATGTTGCATTGCATGAGTAGCCGGAGAAGACTTCGTGCCTTTGATTGTTTTCGGGTTTCTATTCGGTAGATTGCAGCAGGGATCCTTGGAGATTAACCCCAAGGTGCACACGGAAAACTGGGCGGAAATGTAATTCTGCTAACTTAGCGGCCGGGGCGCCAGCCTTGAACATAACTTGGTTATGTGTTGTTTGGGAAAGAATTAGGATCCGAGTGAAGCTTGGCCCGTGCGTACGTCTTAAAGTTACTAGGCAGAGTGAGCAATGGGCGGGTGAAAACGGACCTAGGCTCTGCGGTTCGGTGCTAGAGGCCCTAAAGTTGAACTGTCCATTGGCATAGTCGGGAGTCTTGGACTGCGGTTAGAAAGACTCAAAAATGCTCACAATGTTTGACCATCTCGAGGATGGTGGTGAAGCCATGGAATTGACCAGATTCACCGAGAATGTGCCATGTGTGCACGGGGTGTTTGGCCGAGCGAGCCTACACCTGTGGCAAATTATACTTATGCACTTAATTATTTAGCTGGGCTAATGTAATGGAGGGAAGAAGCACCGCCGTCCTGAGTAAGGGGCGGGGTCGTTATATTTTGGTCAGCCTTAGCTGGCCGTTTCTTTGTTTGCCACCGTGCGGTGGAATGTTGCTTGCAGGTGCTGCAGAACCAAGCGCCAAATAGCGGGCTGAAGCCCAAGTTGCTGAGCTGGCCCTTGAAGGCCAAAGCGAACTGTTGTTTTACTTTTGTCATGTGTGGCCGACCTGCGAGCCGATGTATGTAAAATATTATATTGTCAAGTGAATATTTGTAATACCATGTACTCTTTTGTGTATTTGTTATATTTCATTCATGTGGTGTATAGTGGACATTCATGCCGTTGTTGTGCAAATTTTGGGTTCTCATAAACTGTTTAAAAGCTTTCGCTAGAATGCTCTGTGTTAGGGCGAGTAGTTGAGAATTTGGTATTATTTTGTAACCCTTCCGACTGTCCGTTGTATATGGCGTTGGGTTCCAGCTGGACCTTCTGTTATATATCATACGACGGATGGGGGTGTTACAATTATGCTCCACAGACTATAGCAGGATACTTTAGTCTTAATGGAGCGCAGACCTAAGAATCTCATTATGTGAACCTGACGAATGCAAATATCCCAGGCACTCATGTCAGACAACCATAATGCGGATACAGTTCATCCCTTGCCCGTTGCTCAAATCTCCAGTTCAATGTCTAGACTGATGCGGGTCGGCATCCCCTTGTCCGTTCGGCACGAAGCCTTTTAAGTGCTCGCAGCTCACAATAGCCATACTGTCCACCAAGGACTGGCTTCACAATCCAAAAATGGTATTAGTACCAGCGTTCCTCGCGATCGCTTGGCGGGTTCAGCAGAAGCTCTCTTTCTGCACCCAAACTCTACCAAAACCCTGCAACATCCTGCAGTACAAGAAAACTGGTCTTTCCATAGCATACAACACAAGAATTACAAGGGTATTTTCCTTGAATCCCATTCCAGTACTTCCTGTTACACCACTTCACAGGCACAACCCATTGACTCCACAAACTACTCATTTAAACACAGAGTCTTCTCCGGTGCGCAAAATAAAACATCACCAATCCAGACCAACCTATCAAGATGGTATTCACACAACATGCCTATTTCGTACTACACATTTCCGGATCTATATGCAAGACTTATTGGGGATTTCAAGAATGAACCCAAGGGAAATCCCTCAATAGTCCACCTTTTGGTGGGGGAAATCAAAGCACATGCCAAAATAAGGACTTCACATATCCAAGAAAGAATATCGTTACCCTTGACGTTCTCTTTGGAGCCATGGCAAGGCATTTCTACGTCGATGGAAATGATTGCCTCACTTTCCCCTTCGCGATTATAGCTTCAGATCTTGTTTTAGGCCTCAAGATCTTCTCCAGCAAGCAACCCTAGCACCAGCCGAAGGTTTCTGCTCCAGAATTCGGGCAGCAAGGAAGATAGAGAGAGAAAAGGAAATAATACTTTCTCTGTCCATTCCTCTGCAGATAAGGCCTTGGGTTCTATCCCAGCTACTTGATCCAATCAACAAAACCAAGCAACGGCTCAGTTTGGAGTTGAAAAGGTCAATCACCGCTCAATTGTCGTACGTTATTCGCCTGACATGGGTCACCGCTCCACATTTGGGTTGATAATAGGTCAGAATCGTCGAGCTCAGCTCGATGATCTCCGCTCGACGATCGTCGTCGATCTCAGGTCGACTAAACATCTGTTCTGATTTGGGGTGTTACAATCCTCCCCTCCTTACAAGAAATTTCGTCGCCAAATTTGCATACAGTACTCAGGAAACAGCAACCAAGATGTTATAACAAAACTTTTCATTAATAAAATTTGTTACAACATTTTATGTTCTGTACAACCTAAAACAAAAGCTGTTATACCAGTTTAGAAAAATAATTCGGGAAATTCAGCATGTATAGTCTGCTCCCGCTCCCATATTAGTACCTCAAGGCAGCAGTTGTCCCATCGGACCTTGACCATCACGATTGTCCTGTTCCGCAACTGCTTATATGCTTTATCCGTGATCCGAATGGGCCTAACCATCGTCGTTAGCCCAGATTCTACCGGTACGCGATCATTCACAATCACTTGAGCTGGATCTTTTACGGCTTTTTGAAGCACTGATATGTGGAACACATCATACAATCCACTCAATTCTTTCGAAAGAGCTTGCTGATAAGCAACTTCTCCAATTCGCTCCACCACTTCAAACGGACCAAGATATCTCGGACTTAACTTTTTCAAGTGCTGAATCCTGGACACGCCTTTGAAGGGCTTGATTTTCAAATATACTCAATCGCCAATCACAAACTCAATATTTCGGTGTTTGGCATTGTAATACTTTGCTTGTCTATCTTGGGCTATCAGTAGTCTCTCCCGAATAAAGCGTATCGTCGAATTTGCTTTTTCGACTTCCTTACGCTTATACAATTTAGATTCGCCTGCTTCCGCCCAAGCTGATGGTGTACGACATTTTCGACCATATAAAGCTTCAAACGGTGTCAAACTTATGCACGCTTGATAGCTATTATTATAAGCAAACTCTACCATATAGAGATGATCTTCCCACCTCTTACCAAAATCCAAGGCGCACATTCGGAGCATGTCCTCCATCGTTCTGTTGGTCCTCTCAGTCTAGCCATCAGTTTGGGGATGAAAGGTCGTACTGAACGTTAACTTTGTTCCCAACAACTGATGGATTAGCCTACAATCATTCGATGTGAATCGCCCATCACGGTCACTTACGATGCTACGGGAAACACCATACAATCATACGATTTGCTCAACATAAATTTTCGCCAAGACTTCAACTGAATCTTCCCTCTTGTTCGGAATAAAGTGAGCCACTTTAGTCAACCGTTCTACGATCACCCAAACCGAATCATTACCGCGTTGAGATCTCGTCAAACCGTGCACGAAATATCATCAAACTTCCATTTCGGAATAGGTAGCGACTTCAGGAAACCTCCGGGCTTCTGGCATTCTGCTTTCACCAAGGCACATGTTTGATATTTAGCCACATAATATGCTATGTCTTTCTTTAACCCTAGCCACCAGAACAGCTTTTTCATATATTTGTACATCTTTGTGCTCCCTGGGTGAATTGAGTATTTCGTAAAGTGAGCCTCATACATCAATTCTTCTCTTAGCTTACCCATACTTGGGACGCACAAACGACCCTCTTTCTACAAAAGTCCGTTATCCTAGGAGAATTGGACATTTGACCCATCCACTGCATAGCGTTGCAGACTTTCATCAAGTTCTATTGCTCACCGAATTCTGTTCGTAAGGTAATACTGTACCTCCATCCAGTTCAAGCATGCATTTGCTGTGGAATTCTTGTCAACACAAAAAATCACTAACGCTTACCACTCCTGGATCAGACGCTCATCATGCATCTACAACCAATTTGCCCTTGACGTAGTCCTACGACTAAAGGCATCTGCGACCACATTTCCCTTCCCAGGAGTGTAGTGAATATCAAAGGTGTAGTCCTCAAGGAACTCCATCCACCTTCGTTGTCTCATATTGAGATCTTTCTGATCCAATAGGTACTTTAGGCTCTTATGGTCCGTAAATATATCCACTTTTACGCCATATAGATTGTGACGCCACAATTTAAGTGCAAAAATCACCGTCGCTAACTCCAAGTCGTGGAAGGGATAATTTCGCTCATGCACTTTCAACTGGCGTGAGCAATAAGCGATCACCTTTCCAAACTGAAGAAGAACGCAGCCTAAGCCGCTCCCTGATGCATAACTATAAATCTTATAGCCGTCTGTACCACATGGCGATGTCAAAACAGGCGTTGTGGTCAAATGACTCTTTAGCTCTTCAAAAGCTCGTGCGCACTCCGACGTACAAACAAAATTTTGATCCTTCCTCATTAATGTGGTAAGATGCAAAGCGATCCGTGAGAAGTTTTCTCCAAAATGTCTGTAGTAGCCTGCCAGTCCAAGGAAACTCCTGATTTCGGCCACCGAAGACAACACTGGCCACTCCCGTACGGCTCTTATCTTTGACGAATCCACTGCAATGCCCTCTCCACTTACCACATGGCCAAGAAAAGCCATTGATGATAGCCAAAACTCACACTTTGAGAACTTGGCATACAACTTATTTCTCCGCAGGGTATGCAACACCAACTGTAAATGGTTCGCATGGTCAGCTTCAGATTGAGAGTACACCAAAGATATCATCAATGAAGACGATCACAAACAGGTACAAGTACTCTCGGAATGTTCGGTGCATTAGATCCATGAACACCGATGGCGCATTACATAGCCCAAACGGCATTACAGTGAACTCATAATGACCGTAGCATGTTCCAAATGCTGTCTTGGGAATGTCACCTTCCAGAATCCTCAACTGGTAATAACCAATTTTAAGTCCAGTTTAGAATAGACAGTTGATCCTACTAGCTGATTGAACAAATCATCTATCCGTGAAATCGGATACTTGTTTTTCTCTGTCAGCTTATTCAATCCGCGATGATCGATACACAACTATAGACTACCGTCCTTCTTTTTCACAAAAAGAACAGGTGCGCTCTTGCAATTTAGATTCGCCTGCTTCCACCCAAGCTAATGGTGTACGACATTTTCGATATAGGATACTTGGGTGTATGTATCCTTGTTCAAGCAACTCTTGCAATTGAACTTTCAGTTTTGCCATTTCCTTTGGTGTTACCAGATAAGGCGAGCGGGCCCCAGGTTTCGCACCTGGAACCAGCTCAATAGTGAAGTCGATCTCCCGCTGGGGTGGTAACCCAAGAAGATCTTTAGGAAACACATCAACAAAATCCGATACAAATTGAACATCACTCACACTGGCCTTTGGCTCAACATACTGAATAAGCGTGAAGAATAACTCTGCACCCTTCCGAATAGCATTGATTACTTGGAGAGAACACATCAAGATCCCGCTCGCTCCTCGCATACCAGTGAACTTAGTCTCAAGATCGGTATTCTGGCCTAGTTAGTCTCCTTTGAATTGCAATCAATAAAGGCACGCTGCTCCGAGAGCCAGTCCATACCAAAGATCACATCAAATTCTGATATCGGTAGCACAGATGCGTTCAAGCAGAAATCCAGACTTCCTATTTGTACTTCCACTTAGCAAGTCCTATCCACATGCATCACACATCCGTTTGGTAATAACACCTTTACACTATCTGTCGCCACATGACTAGGTACTCCGATTCGTGCTACGAAGTCCTTAGACAGAAATGAATGTGAAGCACCCGTATCAAATAGTACTCTCGCTGGATTGTCCCGAATCAGGACAAAGACTGTGACAAACACATCATACACAATCTACACACAAGGTATGAAATATGAAAAGTAAGCAATCAATATCTTAGATCGTACCTGTGACGACATCACTTTGCTTTATGGCCTCCTGCTGGCCAAGATTATAAACTCCGGGCTACGCCTGGGATGCAGAGGACTCCACCACTGCCTTTCCCTTACCAGCATATGACGCTCCTGTCTTATTTTCCACCTTTGGCGGACCAACCGACAGTCACAGGCTAGATGTCCCACACTACCACATGTATAGCAGGTACGAGACTCTTGCCTCGACGTTGCCCCCAACGCAACTGCAGAAGATCCTATCCAAAAATTGGATCTTTTGCCCCATTTCCTTTGTAGCTCGATTTTCCAGAACGGGGCGCTTTGAACTCGGACTTTGTCACAGCCAAGTCATTTTTTCCTTGCACCCGCTTCATATCCTTCTCCAACGCACAAGCCGTATCCACCAACGCTTGAAACCCCCTGGTTCACCGATCTTGAGAGAAGGAATCTCAACTCATCCGCAACCCTTCGTAGAACCTATTGGTTTTACATTGTTCATCAGCAATGATAGACCCCGTATAGCATCCAAACCGTGTAAACTCATGCAAGTAGGTATCAACACTACTTTCTCATTGCGTTAGACGATGGAACTCATTTTCCATGGTGATGTGTTGTGCTGTTGGCAGGTGCTTTGCCAAGAATTGACATAAAAACTCCTCGATCGAGACTTCTATTAATTGCATGCCCGCTAAGTGGTGCAAATCTATCTCATCCCACCATAGCCGAGCCTCTCCTTCCAACAAGAAGGTAGCCAAGCCATCCTTTTGATCTTCCTCCATCCTTATCGCCATCAATATTTGCTTAACGTGCGACAACCAATCATCCGCCTGTGTTGGGGATCCCACACCCATAAATGTAGGAGGATTGAAGCTCATAAACTGCTTCAACTTTCATTCAGCTACTCGAGGATCAACAGACTCAACAGGTCATGGCCTTACACCAACCCGTTCTGGCACTAATGCCGGCTGCGCCTGCCCAGTAGGCTGTGCATGAATTATTGCAGACAACACCTCAGCAACTAAGCGTACTGTTTTCGCAGAAGGAGGAGGTGTAGGCACCTTAGCTGGTGCCACACTCTCATTAGAACGGTGGGGCTCAGACTGCCAAGCACTACTACGAGTCACCTATAGGTGAACAAGACACACTTTAGCGACCTTGCACAAGCAATAACAACAATATAGGAACGCACTGGTTCCTCAAACAGGTGTATTTGCATTCCTTTGTGTACATCTTGAGTTCATTAATGTTAAAGAAGGTCGCATGTACACGTGCTTGCCACCCCACAAATGAATTCGACCACGAATTCGAAAGAGGAAGACCGAGACAAGCTGATACCAAATTGTAGCGACCCCATCTGTTAAATAACATATAATAGAAGGTCCGGTCAGGGCTGCACACTATATGCTACAAACAGGCGGCGAGGTTACAAGTTAATACCAAAACATACTTGCATCCTAACTCAAAGCATACTAACGGAAGATTTAAAGTTAATATTGAACTCAACAGCCATGAATGTCCACTATATATAAACAACCACATTTATATATAACCCCAAAGGAATGTACACCAAATACACAAAAGTTTGCCCTTAAGGACTTAGAGTTAAGCTTCACAAGTGTGGATTACAAACATCGGCGCGCAGGTCGGCCACATATGAAAATAATAAAGTTCTTCGCTCAACCTTCGAGGGCCAGCAGCAGGGGCTTCAGCCCGCTATTTCTCGCTTGGCTCTCCAGCACCTACACAAGGACAACCCACCATAATGATGGCAAACAAGGCAATGGTCAGCATTCAGCTGACCAATTTATAACGACCCTACCCCTTTCCCGGGGCAGTAGTATTCCTTCCCTGCAGGCATAGCATTTCACAAGCAGATATATCACATAATGTGCACTCATGCACAATCAATATATCACAAACATCGGCCATGCGGCTTGATGCTCCGCGCACTCAGGGAACATTCTTGGTGTGCCGGAAAACCAGGGTCCCACCACCGTTCAAGGGTCCAATGCCCAATGACAAAGTTTGAGCATTATGCTCCACAGCTTATAGCCAGAGACTTTAGTCTTAATGGTACGCAGGCCTAAAACTCTTATTATGTGAACCTGATGAATTCCAATATCCCAGGCATTCATGTCAGACAACCATAACACGGATAGTGTTCATCCCTTGCTTGTTGCTCAAATCGTCAATTCAATGTCAAGATTGATGCGGGTCGGCATCCCCTTGTCCGTTCGGCACGAAACCTTTTAAGAGCTCGCAGCTCACAATAGCCATACTGTCCACCAAGGACTAGCTTCACAATCAAAAAAGGGAGTTAGTGCCATTGTTCCTCGCGATCGTTTGGCGGGTTCAACAGAAGCTCTCTTTCTGCACAAAAACTCAACCCAAACCCTGTAGTATCCTACAGTGCCAGAAAATTGGTCTTTCTATAACATTCAGCACAAGAATTACGGGGGTATTTTCCTGGAATTCCATTCCAGTACTTCCGATTACTCAACTTCACAGGCATAACCCACCAACTCCACAAACTACTTGTTTAAACACGGATTCTTCTCCAGTGCGCAAAATAAAACATCACCAATCCAGACCAACCTGTCTATATAGGCTTCACACAGCATGCATATTCCGTACTACACATTTCCAGATCTATATGCAAGACTTATTGGGGATTTCAAGAATCAACCCAAGGGAAATCCCTCAATAGTCCACCTTTTGGTGGGGTAAATCCATTCACATGCCAAAATAAGGACTTCACATGTCCAAGAAGGAAGATCATTACCCTTGACGTTCTCTTTGGAGCCATGGCAAAGCGTTTCTATGCGGATGGAAATGATCGCCTCACTTTCCCCTTCGCGATTATAGCAACAGATCTTGTTTTCGGCCTCAAGATCTTCTCTAGCAAGCAACCCTAGCACCAGCCGAAGGATTCTGCTCCAGAACTCGGGTAGCGAGGAAGAGAGAGAGACAAAAGGAAATAATACTTTCCTCTTTCCATTCCTCTACAGATAAGGCCTTGGGTTCTATCCCAGCCACTTGATCCAATCCAACAAAACCAGCCATTGGCTCAGTTTGGAGTTGAAAAGGTCAATCACCGCTCAATGTCCGCACGTTATTCGCCTGACACGGGTCACCGCTCCGCATTGGGGCTGATAATAGGTCGGAATCATCGAGCTCAGCTCGACTATCTCCGCTCGATGATATTCGTCGAGCTTCGCTCGACGATCGTCGATCTCAGGTCGACTAAACATCTGTACCGATTTGGGGTGTTACAACGGGCGTAATCGGGGGGTGTGTAACCTATACTTTTCAGCTATAAAAAGCCAGTTTCTCCAGCCAGGAATCAAATTTTTGTGTCCCATTGCATTTTTTGTACTATTTCTAGCTATTTTAAGCTTTCTTGTAGTTCCCTTTCCTTCAATTCTAGTTAGTGTGCACTTTTATTTTACTCATAATCTCTTAGCTTCTTGTACTTCTTTTTCATAGCAATAAAATTCTCATTTTTCTACTCCTTACTCTCTTTCTTTCGTAATGTATTTCTTTTCTTTTGATGATTCATCCATCTCCATGAGTAACTAATTCTAATAGTACTCGGTCAAGATGATCTGAGGATGAGGTAATTTTATTATGATTTATACTTCATTTTCTCAATTTTGTTGAAAGTTTATGATCTACCTTTGATCAAATTATTGAGGCTATATAATCAATATATAGTTTTCATATTTTCTTTCATTCTTTAGTTAGTTGAAAGGCTCGTAAGATGAATCGATCGCTCATAAATAAAAAGAGTAGAACATAAATCTCAAGAGAGGACAACGTAACTCTTCTAGATTGGAATGAAATCCAATAGTGGGGTTCATAACTTAAAGCAAGTCTTAGGCGATGTGGTTTGAGAATGAAAGTTCGGTCGATACACCTAAGCTTAGATGAAACTAATCCTTGAAAGAGGAGTGTTCATGCTCTGGGAATCTCCACGGTCAAAGCCTCTTCAACAATAAAATTGAAGTTCTATTGCAATCCATTATTCTTAGACCAAGGTGATTTGAAGATCGGGTACTAGCTTTTAACCATCATTTTAAGTCCGGTAAAATCTCTAGTCTTTACTTTTTTGCAAACCAACTCCAATCTTCGATTGATAAAATAATAGTGATTTTCCAAAGTAGCATTACTCAACTTCCCGGAGTCTAATATAACTTTGATTTACATTAATCTAATACTATATTTGATATGGTACACTTGCCTTTGTCATTTATAATCACAATCTCATGCATCACTCAGCTCTAACAACCACTTTGTCAGCCTCTCTGAATGTTCTACTCTTTCCAAGATGTTGCGAAGGGGATGATCGGTCACCACTTGAATTTAGTGTGCCTGAAAATATGGCCCGAGATTCCTGGCGAAGATGATTAGGGAAAACACCAACTTTTCAAAGATAGGATATTGGAGCTCGACCTTCCTCGGGACCCTGCTAACATAGTAGATTAGCAGCTACTTCTTCCCCTCTTCTCAGACATAGATGAAGCTAACCGCCTCTGCCCCTACCTCTAGGTACAAGGCTAGTCCTTCCTTTGTCCCTTGGAGCAATAGAGCCTGTGTGAGCTGCCTCTTTAACATTTTAAAAGCCTCCTCACACTCAGGTGTCCATTCAAACTTCTGGTTCCCCCGCAGTACCTTGAAGAAAGGTGAACACTTCTCACTAGCCCGAGAAAGAAACTTGCTCAGCCCTGCCAACTTCTCTGTGTGGCGCTGGATCTCCTTTGCACTTCTAGGCGATATTAACTCCAAGATCTCCTTTACCTTGTTCGGGTAGGGCTCTACCCCTACTGGGCTGAGGAGATGACCCAAGAACTTCCCCTTGCTGGCCCCAAAGAAGCATTTTTAGGGGTTGAGCCACATCTTGAATTTCCTGAGGGTGGAAAAAATTTCTGACATGTCATAGAGATGAGAGTTCACAATCTTGCTTCTCACCATCAATTCATCCACATAAACCTTCAAGTTCTTACACTCGTCGCTTGTGATGAAGGAGACATCTTTAACATCGGGGTGGGGGTGGGAGTGGGGGAGGGGGTGGGGGTGGGTGGGGGTCGGGGGTGGGTGCGGATCTGATGATAACATGAAAATACATCTAAAAACACATTATAGGAAAATCGACGGTTGAGTCATCCAACGCGTAGATTTGGGGCCATAGATAACAAACCTTAGGGAAGACTTAATTTAGCAAAATATAATCGATGCACATCCTCTACCTCATATCACTCTTCTTTACCATTACCACATTGGAGGCCCAGTCTAGATATTGGATATCTGATACAAATCCAGCCTTGACTAGCTCTCCCACCTCCTTTCAGATGGACTCTTCTAGCTTAGCAACAACGATTCTCTTCTTTTGGTGGATGGGATAGACACTTAGGTCCAGATTGAGGTGATGGCATGTCATATCCGTGTCAATACTTGGCATGTCTATCACGCTCCAGGAAAAGACGTCCACATTATGTTGGATGTATGCCAATATCTTCTCCTTATCCTTCGATCTCAGGCCTTTGCTAACTCGCACCTTCTTTGTCCCGCCGTCCAGGGTAAGGATCTTCTTCTCCACCACTTTCTCTACTGTCTATAGCCTGGCCTGATATTTCATCATCCTAACCACCTCATCTGTCTCTTCCTTCCAATAAATAGTGTTGATGGGTGTGACATAGCACTACCTTGCCACCTTCGGATCTCCCTGGACTCTGACCTGAACTCCCCTATCATTGAACTTCAGACATTGATGGAATGAGGAGGGGACACACCGGAATGCACCGATGAGTGGTCGTCTAGAAATTGCATTGTAACTGCTTGAAGTGTCAACAATGCCGAACAGGTAGTTCCTATACCGCCCTCCCAAAGTCATGTGGAGCCTAACTCCTCCCTCTACCTCCTTCCTCTCTCCTGAGAATTTAAAAAATTGTCCATCTTAAGCTAGCACCCTCCTTGCCTCTACCTTCATCTCATTGATGGACTTCTTGACTATTACGTTCATCGAGATCCCGTTATTAACCAGGATCCTCGAGGTCGTGAAATTCTTGACGGCCGTCTGGATTACCAATGCATCGCAAAATGGTTCTTCATAATTCGGCATGTACTTTGACGAGAAGGTGATTTTCTCCTTTTATGGCGGGGCCGGTGAGGTTGAAGCGACACTCCGACAGAAGATAGTGTGGAGGCTCCCCTTATAGGTGGCCTCAATCACCCCCACCCCCTCATAGATTACTCTGATTCTACCCCTAATTACCACATCGATGTGGTCCTCGCACTTGTCTTCCTCCTCTGCTCCTCCACCTACTACTTCCTCGATCCGCACCATTGGATGTTGCTCTTTCGGTTTCCTCACTCCTCTTAATTCCAAGAACTTCAGGCAGGTGGATGTTGTGTGACCCTCTTCCTAGTTTAAATCATAATATGGTAATGCCACCCTGCCCCTTTCTCTTCCTTTTCTCCCTCTCTCCAGATTCCCCTTGCTCTTTGACCGATTGTCATAGCCTGTTAGTGTGGGGGCATAAGCAGCCTCGATCCCGATCTCCAACTCGGAGGGTTGAACCGCCCTTGCCCCCGGTTGAATTTCCTCCCACCTTGGGAAATTTCTCTTCCCTTACCTTGACTGGTCCTCCCAGCTGCCACCATACTATTTTATTGACCGGCTCCTAAAATCCCCATCCTGGCTCTTGTTCGTATTACCATTGTGATCTGAAAGTGATCAAGTATGTAGCCTCACTGCCAACGCAGTATGAGCCTATTGGGGTAGCACATAAGAACGTTTGGAGAAATTGGGAGATTGGCTTTGTATGATTTGCTCATATGATGAGTAGAAAATACTTAGCAACAACCAGGCCTTGGAAAGCATTGAGTGCGTTGAGACCACTCAATGCTTTCGTCGATTCAAGTGTTGAATCATCGAATGATGACATTGAGTGTGTTGAGTTTACTCCACGATTAATCGAGTCAAAGAGTTGATTCATCGAGTTTGGCACTTAAGCGTTGAGTGCGTTGAGTTCACTCAACGATTCGTTGAGTCAAAGTGTTAATTCGATGAGTCTGAGTCTCAGGCGTTGAGTTCGTTAAGTTCACTCAACGCCTTTGCAGAGTTAAAGGTTGACTCGACGAATCTGGCACTTAGGCGTTGAGTGCTTTGAGTTCACTCGACGCCTTCGTTGAGTCAAGTATTGATTCGACGGGTTTGGAGCTGAGAGCGTTGAGGCATTGAGTTCACTTAACGCCATTCGTCGAATATCATATGGATACTCGACGATTCGTCGAGTATAGTTTGTATACTCGACGATTCATTTTATATGTCATTGATACTCTACGATTCATCAATATAAGGGTTGTCTGGTCAAAAATGCTGGATTCTAAGTCTTTGGTCTGCGAATAGCGATGAGAGCAGTTTATTTATTCCTTGGGTATAAATAGAAGGTTTTAGTGTTTCAAAGTAACTGTTCATTCTGTCTAAGCACGCGAGCTGCACTGTGCGAAAGATGCGAGACCTAAAAGACGACGGAAGTCGTTCCGCCCGCCGCCGATCCTGTCGCCCCCGCTTAGCTTGATTTCGGCGAGTATCGCCTCCACCTCTTATGCGACAGACCTAGTAGTTCGTGAAGATGCAGAGCTTTCTCTCCTGACCTAGATCTTGTGGGACAAGATTCTACGGGTTCTCCCGTTTGTGTGGACTTCCTGTAGAGGTGCAGACAATATTCTGCACTAGGAACTGTAGCCGCAAAGTGATCGACTAATCTTCTGGAGCATCTAGGTTGAGTATAGACTCAATCTCGCAGAGGTAAATTTTATTTTACTGCATTTACTTCTTGATTAATGTTCATCGCTAGATCCGAACTCTTTTTGGTTTTCTTGTTCCATATTTCCACTGCGTGCACAACTGTTGTGTCATCATGCAAAACCCAATAGCTCTTACCCTCTATAAAGTCCCTGGAATCCCTATCCTCTCTTCTCCTTCCATTTCGTCGCCTGCATCTCCTTGTTCCCTCGCCTCACTCTCTCCAAACTTAACCAACTTCTTTGCAAACATAGAGTTCAAAGCTTCTCCTTCAATCTCTCTCACCATCCTTACCAACAATACCTCGAAGGATAAGGGGGATCCCTAGTCAACTCCATCTTGAAAAAACCTTGGCGAAGCCCGAGTGTGAATGCAAGCAGCAGGGTATACCCGGGCACTTCATGAATGTGAAGGAACTATTCTTGAAACTGGTCCATGTAGCTTCTCAACATCTCTTCGAGCCCTTGCTTTATCAGAAAGAGGGCCTCCACCCCTTCTTTCTCATTTTGGATGTTGAGAAAGGCAACTGGAAACTCCGGCGTAGATCCTCGAAGCAATAGATTGATCTGGGGGGAGCTGGTGGATCCAATCTCTTGCCTTTCCTTTGAACGTGATTGCAAATAGGTGGCACTTGAAAGCATTTGATATCTGTCTAATAGAGATCGTGTCCTCGAACCACTGGAGGTGTTGAATGGGATTATCTTTATGCGTATAGTAAGGCATCTCAGCTCCCTGAACCCTTTAGGAATCGGGGCAGAAACAGTCAACTTATTGAATGGACTTCTTCCTCCTGTGTGGCGAGCCGACTTGACTCGCGCCATCACCTTGCCTGTACGTCCAGCACTTGGTGGGCTAGGGAACAACTCTCACCCGACGAGATCTTGCTTACCCCCTTCAGTCGCCACCTCCTTCCTCGGCCGCTTAGCAGGGGCATCCTCACCCAACGACTGGGGCGCGAGCACTAGGGAGATTGGTGTCAAGCACTCGCCTCTCGGGGTGAGTACATACAAGGTCTCCATAACCATCTTTGTAAACTCAAGAAAGTCACTCTTCAGCACGAAATCGTCCAGGTTGGGTGACTTGTCGGGATTGTTCCCTTGTTTCTCTCCTCCGGTTATGGGACTTCTCAGGATTTTCTATGCAGACTATGGTCCATGCACATCACAGCAAAAATGTTGAACCTGAAAACCATGAGTCAACGAGGAGTTCGAACCAATAGGGCAACCTGCACCTATTTCTCGTACACGAACATTAGACCCGCGACATAGAACAAAAAGACAGACCCATGAGCTTCGGCAAGGAGGTCCCGCCACATACCCAGATGATCAAAGAAAGCTTCCCCTCTCTAGCCATTGATGAGTTAGATACCTTGGAGGGTACTGAGGAGCACCAAACTGTTCACCCGGAAACAATGACTAACAATGTGGCAGTTCCAGCCAACCAGGATCCACTGGAGGAGAGAGAAGCCCTATAAAATCCATCTCCAAAGATGCCCATGAGAGTCTATTTACAGTTTTCTAAATAATCTGCAAATAGCGAAATCTCGCCTTTTGGGATTACTAAAAGCAACCCAAATTGGTATGCCAACAATGAAACACCTGTTTGGAGGTGTTATTAGCAGACCCAAAATGGCTTTCTTGACAGGACAACTAGGCAAGCCGACTGGGTTATTCTAGCTCGCCTATGGGGGGCTAGTGCCCAATGGAATTGGGATTCGCCGCCCCCTGGACCTGGGGTGAGTGCGGGCCGGACCACCTGACTCGCCCCTTGCAACTCGTCTTGGGCAAGTTGGGATGTGATTTCCTACACTTGCCCCTCTGACTCGCCTGAGCCCAACTTGCCCTTCAGAACTCGGCCTTTTAAGGGGCCCACTCGGCAAATACGGGATTGTACGCGCCCCCCTATGCCTTGCACGAGAGTACCTGGCCCTTGGTGGGCTTCGCCCGCCCCCGATGGGCTTCCCCGCCCCCCTCCCGTAGTTCTTAATATTTTTTTATCATATTTTATCATGTAATTTTCTACATTAATAATATATTTTTTTCCTAATTATTTTTATTATTATTTTTCTTAATATAGTTTTGTTTGAGTGTTTTATAGGTGGCGTGCTTTCGGCTAGTAGAAAATACGGATGTCCAAGGGCTGTACCGGTGGAAGAAGTTCATTGGGAGGGTTTCCTGCTCGTGAGAGTGTTATTTTGGGTCACAAAATAAGGGTTTTTTTCGTCCGCCGAGAGGACCTAAAAAATAGTCTGCTCGGCCAATCAGAATGCCCGATCAAGTGGATTCCACAAATTTACAGCTTTCGATTGGTGCGGACCTAAAGAAAAGTCCCCTTGACAGACGATATTTTTACTCCAAATTAAGGTGGTTGTCTTGGATTTAGAGATAGAGAGAGAGAGGCGTTGAGGACCCAAGATTAGTTTCACAACGTGGGTTTGATGAATTGTTTCGGATATAAAATATTTCAGACGGCCAGATCCATTGAAATGTTTTATAGCAGATAGGACCGCCATTACATTGAAATGATTTATAGCAGACAGCCATTCGGAAAATGGTTATAATTGCGGGTTCTTTGAATTGAAAAATTATGAGAGCCGTGCTTTCTGATTTTTTCTTTTTTCAAAATCAGTGGGTTAAATTGTAATTTTACATTTTAGGATAGGAGTCCAAGGTTTAGGACATCCTATTATCATAGGTTTAGGAGCTCTATGAAAAAAGAGACAGACGATCATGATTCAATTGTGTGATCAAATGGCTGAAATATTATGATCTAACCAGATTGAACGGTCCTGATTTATTGGGAGTGCATCTGCATTACACCGGTATTATACCGCGAATTATGATTGGTTGTTGATATATCTTTATATATATACGAGTGACAGTGCACGGGGGCCCCCCGTGCCACGCTGGACAGTACACAGCTCGGGACGGCGGGCTTCGCCCGCCCCTCGGCGGATGAATTAACCACTAAATTAAAAAAATTTATTAAATATATTTAACGAATAATATATAAAGTTATTATAATATACATAATATATATGTACTCGTAATAATGAATTATATATTTTATAATAAATAATTATATTATAATATATTATATATATAATAAATGTCTTTGAACTAAACATAAATATTTCTTTGGGTGGTTGGTTTGAGTCATTCTTCTTCTTTTTAGATCCGGGATCAAAACTTGACATTCTTCAATTAAATTTTTTTTCTAATCTAATAAAAAACGGACAGTTAGGATCATTTGGAGGGGTCTCAAGTGTTACACCGTTCAATCGCAATGACTGCCCATATTCTTTTGTATATATAGCATAGATATAGTATAAATATTATAAAGGATGATCGATAATACAATAAATACATTATATTCAACTTGAAACGTACTAAATTAGTACAAATTAGCAAGCATTCAAAATGAAGTTTTTTAATTAAGTTGAACTAAAAATTGTATTTTGTACCTTATGTAAGTAACACTGCTTGTATTTAACATATAGTATGAGTCATGTGGAAAGCGATTAATGAAAGTATAAAAGCCTATATTTGAGCCAAAGCTTAAGGTTTGTTTGGTATAATTAATGTTAATTAATAAGTTCCTAATTGAAAATTGAAGCATGTATAGATATTTTATAAAAGTAATGATGAATAAGTAGTCGACTATTTGGATAGTTTATTCAGAAGTGTTTATCCTAAATTTCATTCATTCATAATAGACCATTCGTTTGAACGCATTTTTTCGGCCGGACATGATTTTTTTGCCCGGGCGCGTTTTTTTCGCCCGAGCGTATTTTTTTCACCTGGCCGTAATTTTTTTTGCTAGAGATCGATTTTTTCGACCAGGAGGATTTTTTTTTCGCCCGAGCGCGTTTTCTTTCGCCCGGCGCGATTTTTTCGCCCGGGCGCGATTTTTTCATCGGTGAGCAATTTTTGTGCCCGGGCGCGATTTTTGTGCCCGGGCGTGTTGTTTTCGCCCGGGCGCAGTTTTTTGGCCCGGGCGCAGTTTTTTCGCCCGACCGCAATTTTTTCACCCGGTCGCGTTTTTTTCGTCCGGTCGCATTTTTTCGCCCGGGCGCGTTTTTTTTCACCCGGGCGCATTTTTTTCACACCCGGTGCGCGTTTTTTCCGCCCGGGCACGTTTTTTTTCCGCTCGGGCGCATTTTTTTCGCCTAGGCGCATATTTTTTCCCGTGCGCGTTTTTTTTTCGCCCAGGCGCGATAGTTTCACCCGGCACGATTATTTCGAGCGCTGGCAATTTTTTTCGACCGGACGCACTTTTTCTCCCGGGGGCGATTTTTTCACCCCGACATAATTTTTTCACCCAAGTGCGATTTTTTCACCCAGGAGAAAAAAAAACGGTCCCGCGCGAAAAAATCATGTATGCGTGAAAAAAACATGTCCGGGAAAAAAATACGCGTCCGAGCGAAAAAATCACGCAAGGGAGAAAAAATCGCGCCTGAGAAAAAAATCGTGTTTGGACAAAAAAATCGCTCCCGACACACCTGGGTGAAAAAATGCGACCTAAGAAAAAACGGTCCGCGGCTATGCGTGAAAAAAAATCGCGTCCACGTCCGAAAAATCGCGATCGGTTGCAAAAAAAATCGCTTGCCCGGGCGAAAAAAAAAAAATTCGCGTTCGGCGAACGAAAAAAAATCGCGATCGGGGCGAAAAAAAATCGTGCCCCGCGCCCCCCCGTGCCCCGGCGAAAAAATCGTGCCCAGGCGAAAAAACCTCGCCCGGAAGAAAAAACACTCATGGGCGAAAGAATCACGCGCGGGCGAAAAGATCGCGCCTGGGCGAAAAAATTGCGCCCTGGCGAAAAACATTGTGCCCGGGCGAAAAAATTGCGCTCGGTCAAAAAAATCATTCCCTTGCAAAGACATTTCTCCCTGTCGAAAAAATCGCGCTCGGGTGAGAAATTCTCCCGTGGCCGAGAAATTCGCGCTCGGGCGAAAAATTCGCGTTTGGGCGAAAAAATTAGGCCCGGGTGAAAAATCGCGGCCGGACGAAAAAATCACATCAAGGAAAAAAACACGCATATGATCTTTTTTAAAAGATAAACGCTTATGAGAAGTCATAAGCTGAATGATGAGTTGTAAATATACCTACTTTTATAGTATTTTTATTAAGTCATTTTACTTTATTTTTGTTTTTTTTGTTTTGTTTAATAAATATGCTTCTTTTTGTAAAAACAATTCTAACTTAAGTTGTTTTTGTTTTCTGAATTTTTTTCAGGAAAAAGTCAAAATTTGACCTGACACGCCCGTGTCATTGACCGACACGCCCGTGTCACGCACTCAACGCCTTCCACCAGTCGACACTCAACGATTTTACTGTTCAACACTCAACGCCATCATGTCACGCCCGTGTCCGAGTCTGTCACGCCCGTATCGATGTCGGCACTCAACGCCTCCAGCCAGCAAAGCTCAAGTTGATTTCCTCCAGCCAGGTGCCTAGTCACGCCCCCTGTCACGCCCGTGACAAGCATGTCACGCCCGTGTCGGACACGTGTCACTTCCAGAACCTTCCAGAACGAAGCCAGCTGCCGGATTTCGCCAAGTCAAACACGCAACCTTCGACACGCCCCCTGTCACGCCCGTGACTAGGGCGTGTCAAACCCGAACTTTTTGTCTATAAATAAAAAAATTCTGTAATGTCCAAGGGTTCTTTTTTTTGGACCATCTTTAGTGTGTTTTGTGGGCTGCCTTGGTGCACTTCCATTTCATGTAACGAATTTTCTCCCCCCCCCTCCTTTTCATGTTTGTTTTAGCTTTTCCTTTTGCCTTCTAATAACTTGTAATAACTTTAATCATGAAAATAAAAATGTTTTCTTCTTTCTCTCTCTACATGGAATGAAAATGTATTTGGTTGCTTCACTTTCTTTGTCCTTTTTTTCCTTATGTTCATCCTCATTTTCCATTTCTATGAAAGTATGTGTGAGTTT
Organism: Platanthera zijinensis; assembly: GCA_039513925.1. NCBI lineage: Eukaryota > Viridiplantae > Streptophyta > Magnoliopsida > Asparagales > Orchidaceae > Platanthera > Platanthera zijinensis. The sequence goes on from CM077098.1 coordinate 13,657,780, forward strand.
GTGAGTGATGCTTTTATTTATCTTCATTATTTAGAAGTGTAGGATAGCTTTTTATGTTTTAAGTTTTAATTAAGGTTTATGTTTCTTTTGTTATGAAAATATATAATTCTATACCTATGTTAGGTCATAAGGATAGTTCTTCCCATTTTTTAAGCTTTATGTCACTTTCAAATTATAACCCTTCATCTTTGGGAGTTTTGTAAAAGAAGTTTTATAAACGTAAATTTTTTTTTAACTTAATTTTTGTTTAGGTTGTAAAACTTTTTGTTCCTTTAAATTTTATTTCACTTTTTATATCTTTTATGAACTCTTAAGATTGAAAAAGTTATAATTTTGATTTTTATAACTTTGATTTTAGCCAAGTTATGGTAGTTTATATTTTATTTCCTTTATGTATTAGGATTTGGGGTTTTATGTTTTCATCCTTAGGATTTTACAAAAGTGAGCTAAGAGTGAGTTTGATTTTTTTTCTTACTTAGCTTTTTAGGAATGTAAATCTTTTTCGTCATTTTCAGTTTATTACCACTTTTTCTCTCACTTTTGTATGACCCTAAGATGAAAATGTTATCATTTAAATTTTTCAAGTCCTTGTACTTTTGTTTTAATTTCAAAAACCATTTGCTCTTTTAATTTTTATTTCATCTTTTTTTATCGTTTTTGGCAATTTGTAGTGGTAGAAAAGTAGTCGTTTTTATTTTTAGATAATTTTGTTTATCTTGTTCTTTAATGTGAGTGAGTTGGTTTTCATTTTGTTCTTTCAATTTTCATGTAGTGTGTTGAGTGTATGAGTTTAAATCTTTTACGCTTTCTTAATTTATGTAGTGTGAGTGAGTTTATGAGGATAGATTTATTGCTTTCATTCTCCAGCCCACTCATTTGAGCCGGGACTCGTAATTTTATCGCTTTTTCAATTATGTAGAGTGTGTGTGTAGGAGATAAATTTTCTTGCTTTGATTTTATCACTTTCTTCAATTCATGTAAAGTGTGTGCGTGTGCGCATCTATTTCCGCCTACTCGTTAAGAGTTAAATGACGTTCTGCTTTCATTTCCCGCCAACTCATTTGAGTGGGACTTGTCTTTTAATTTTCCTCCTACTCATTTGAGTAGGATTTGTAATTTTCATTTTTTTTGTGTAACTTATTTCTTTTTATACATGCATTTATTTCCGCCTACTCGTTAATAGTTAAATGGCGCATTGTTTTAATTTACCGCCTACTCAGTTTTGAGTAGGACTTGTCATTTACCGCCTACTCAGTTTTGAGTATGACTTAAACTTGCATTTATTTCTCGCCTACTCATTCCAGTAGGACTTGCTTTACTTAATTTCTTTATGGTTTTGAAGTGTGCGTGAGTGCCTGCATCAATTAGCTTTCTTTCAATTTATCTAAACGCCCTGTTTTTTTATGTTTTCTCTTATAACTGTTTAGTACTTAAATTCAAACTCGCGTTTTACTAAAAACCATAAAGCCATCCCCATACCGATGAGTGGTTAATCTCTATTAGCCTTTGACATCGAAGAGCATTGGGAAATATAAAATGATTCAAAAATAATTAAGGTTCTTTATTTTTATTTTAATTTAAGGACTTAAGGTTTGTGTCAGGTTAACGACGCATAGAACCACATAATCGATGTGTGGGCTCTATTTCCGTTATCCATACGCAACGCAACGCCGAGAGGCTGCACATTGGACAGATCCCCCTTGGTAAAGAGAACTGCGTACGCCCCCTCGAAAGAGGAGAAGCGTAGTTCTGCCGGATTGGATTCCCCACCCAATAACGGGGTTCTTAGCGTAACGCGGGCGTTAAGGGGAATCCTTCGTCAGACTAACGTTCGGTCGAATAACCTTAGCGTCCAGGTGAACAATATTTCTAGAGATAAGTGTGCTCATATTTATGGAACCTCCACGGCCAAGTGCCTTTTATTAATTTAAAAACTAAGTTCAAAAATTGTTAAGATTATTTTAGTCTTAATCCGATTCGATGCCGAGCGTTAACCCGTCATCGAATTAATCTAAGTAAATTCTGCTCTTTTCTTTCCGCCTTAATTAACTAAAAATCTCATCTTACTGATATAAGAAGATATAGTCTTCCTAGAAGAGTAAGATTAATCAACGCGCCCCCCGAGAACAATACGACCTCGGTATTCTCCGATACTGAGTACTACTTGCGATAGGTGCACTTGCCTATTTTCGTTAGAAAACTCGATCCCTTTTTATCTCTCATCCTTGTAAATAACTTCTTTTTTTCTCCCAAATTTTTGTAAATAGAATGAAAATTTTCTTAAAAATAAAATAATTTTTTTTTTACAAAACTTAAAAATACAAAAAAATTCGCAAAACTTGAAAATCTAAATTTTTTTTGAAACTATCTAGTGTCGACTAAGTCCACCTATGGGGGGGGGGGGAATAGGTGACATGCAGTCTTTTGTGGAATTAAATTTACCTGCACAATTAAACAAACACAGCACAAAAAACACACAAGAAATTATAGTGGTTCCCCGATTTGGGTACGTCCACTTTCCCCCTTCGACCTATCACTCACCAAGGAACGACTCGGTCACTTCTCCAACCGGATTGAAGTCCAATCCTCACACTACGGAAGGAACCCTTCCAACAACGGAGTCACAACTCCACCACCACGGGTTGCACCCAACCCTTACAACTAGGAATAAAAATTCCTTAACAACAAAACCAAAAATAGAATGTATCAGAAAATACAAACAACGCTTTTAGAGATCATGATGTCCTTCCTCGTTCTTTGAAGCTTGCTTGAAGATAATGAGGAATCCACAACCGGACTTCTCTCTTTGAGAGGATCTTGTCAAGATCGGCGGCGGCAAGTGAGTGCGGCGGCGATGCTTTGTAGATCCAAACTTCTTGACGAAGCAAGCAAGGTCTACGAACGATCTTAGTCAGATCAGTCGTCTCAATCGATTCGGAATGAAGAACTAACCTCGTTCAACGAATCGAGAGACAAGAGATCTCAAGAGAGATGGGTGAGACGCACTGCTAGCCTCGGTACTATCGTCGGAAGATCAAAGAAGCTCTGAGATCTGCGGCGATGACGAGCTTGCGAGCGGCGACAGCGATCGACGATTTTCTGCGATCTACTAGGGCACGACGTCGGCTTTTTGATTTCGCGTGAATAAGTTACTATATAAGTTCGAAATACGCATGTATATATACCCGAGCCAACCCTAAAAGACCATTGTGGGGCCCACAAGGAAAAGCCCTAGCCCCGGCCGAAACAGCGCACGGTCTCTTGGTTCGGTCCAGCGAACAGGCGAAAATTGCCTAAGGCAAAATCAGCGAGAATCGTTGGTGATTCCCGTCGAAGTCGGCGAGAATCACTCACGATTCTGCCTTGGTCGATTTCCAGTTGTAAAGCTTATCAGCCTGTGGGAATCGATGGGAATGCAACCTGATTCTCGACGAATCGGCGAGAATCAGAACGATTCTCGTCGAAGTCGACGAGAATCACTTGGTGATTCCCGCCGATTCTGCCTTAGCAGAATTTCTATAGGAAAACAGTCATCCGGAAGAGGTCGACGGGAATGCAGATTGATTCCCGTCGAATCGGCGAGAATCACAAGTGACTCCCGTCGAAGTCGGCGGGAATGACTTAGTGATTCCCGTCGATTTTAACTTAGACGATTTTTCTCTTCCTTCCTATGAGGACTTAGTCTTTGACCCATCTTTGCTCCTCTTCTGCTCTTGATCTACCTCGACCCTGTACTTGAAAAATAAGTACACTCCAATAGAGAGAGCACACATGAGTCAACACACTTATCTACTCAACGAGGGATTACGTTGCGCAGACCCGTGTATATTGACCCACTGCACCCTAACATTAGTGTGTACTTAGCATCGAATAGCTACAAGCACAACTTGATAGAAAATCATCAAATACATTATCAATTCAACTTAGCTTGTTCAGGGGCTTCTTCAAATCAGGTACATTGTGGATACAATACCCAACAATTTTTTATTTTTGCATTCTCCTTTCTTTAGTATGTATATATTAAAGAAAAAAAATACAAAAATACAAAAAGAAAAAGATAATAACTTCAAAAATTCAAAAAAAAATATATAATATATGAAACAAATAAATAAAATATATCATTCTTAAGTTTTTTGCTATCCAAAAATTTTATTTTGAGTTTATTTATATGCGAATTTGATCAATTCTTTGTTCACTATTCGTTTGTTAATTATAGATTGAAAAATTTAAATAGCCGGGGTTAAGTTTTACAGAATTTATTATGCTTTGTTAAAAATAAGGGACTCGTTTTAGGCACTACTTCTAATTTTTCATAGATAGGAGCACGTGTACTATGTTAGAAAATAACAACTATAAAATTCAATTATGCTTACTTTTAGCTTTCTGAAAAATTAGAACGTACAATTTATAAAGGTTGCTCTCAAATTTTTTTTAATTAAAAATCTAGTTTTCTTTTCTCCCCTTACTTATCATGACCTACTTGGTATGATAAAAAAATTTTCCCCAAAAAAAAGATCCTATGTCAATGGGAATAAGATTTCATTCCATAAACATAAGCACCCAATAATTTAAAAAAGATTATATGTTACAGAATAAGAGGATAAAATTCATTACTCCTACACATATACATTGGGTTAATTTTTATTATGAAGAAAAAAAAATACTCATGTTAAGGAAAATAAGATTTCGTTTTCCTATAACATCAAAATCAGAAAAAATTGAGGTTCGAAAAAAATTATCTCGCCTCAAAATCCAAGCCTCTTCATAAACCAACATCAACCCCCCTTAGCCAATTTCATGACTCTAGAATTAATTCAAAAATCTTTTTGAGAGCATAATTCATAAATTGCATTATTTCCGGTAAAACTCCTATAAGCTAAAGTTCATATAATTCCAAACTATTTTTGTTAATCTAACCAATACAATTATTGCTTTCTATTTGATTACATAGAGAAGTCTTTTGGCCAAAACTTTTGCCCTGTTTAAATCATCTACATAATTTTAGGACTTAACTCTTATATCCCATATAATTTATTCAGATCTCTCTGATAATTAATTTAAGCGGTAGCAGAACTTAGAGTTTTTTATTATTCCTTATAAGTTCACCTCAAACTTTTGCTCTAGAATAGCAAAAGCTTAAGTATGGGGGTATTTGATGAGTTGTAAATATACCTACTTTTATAGTATTTTTTATTAAGTCATTTTTACTTTATTTTGCTTTTTTTGTTTGTTTTGTTTTAATAAATATGCTTCTTTTTGTAAAAACAATCCTAACCTAAGTTGTTTTTATTTTCTAAATTTTTTAAGGAAAAAGTCAAAATTTGACCTGACACGCCCGTGTCATGCACTCAACGCCTTCCACCAGTCGTCACTCAACGATTTTACTGTTCAACACTCAACGCCATCATGTCACGCCCGTGTCCGAGTCTGTCACGCCCGTGTCGATGTCGGCACTCAACGCCTCCAGCCAGCAAAGCTCAAGTTAATTTCCTCCAGCTAGGTGCCTAGTCACACCCCTGTCACGCCCGTGACAAGCATGTCACGCCCGTGTCGGACACGTATAACTTCCAGAACCCTTCCAGAATGAAGCCAGCTACCGGATTTCACCAAGTCAAACACACGCAACCTTCGACACGCCCCCTATCACGCCCGTGACTAGGGCATGTCAAACCCGAACTTTTTGTCTATAAATAAAAAAATTCTGTAATGTCTAAGGGTTCTTTTTTTGGGACCACCTTTATTGTGTTTTGTGGGCTGCCTTGGTGCACTTCCATTTCATGTAAGGAGATTTCTCCCCCTCCCTTTTCATGTTTGTTTTAGCTTTTCCTTTTGCCTTGTAATAGCTTGTAATAACTTTAATCATGAAAATAAAAATGTTTTCTTCTTTCTCTCTCTACATGGAATGAAAATGTATTTGGGTGCTTCACTTTCTTTCTCCCTTTTTTTTTCCCTTATGTTCATCTTCGTTTTTCATTTCTATGAAAAGTGTGTGTGAGTTTGTGAGTGATGCTTTTATTTATCTTCATTATGCAGAAAGTGTTAGGATAGCTTTTATGTTTTAAGTTTTAATTTCAAGTTTTATGTTTCTTTGTTATGAAAAAAATATATATATACATATGTTAGGTTATAAGGATAGTTCTTCCATTTTTTAAGCTTTATGTCACTTTCAAATTATAACCCTTGCATCCTTGGGAGTTTTGTAAAAGAGGTTTTATAAAGGTGATTTAAATTTTCTCTTAACTTAGTTTTTTGTTTAGGTTGTAAAACTTTTTGTTCCTTTAAATTTTATTTTCACTTTTTAATCACTTTTTATGAACTCTTAAGAATGGAAAAGTTATAATTTTGATTTTTAGTAACTTTGATTTTAGCCAAGTTTAAGGTAGTTTATATTTTATTTCCTTTATGTATTAGGATTTGGGGTTTTATGTTTTCATCCTTAGGATTTTACAAAAGTGAGCTAAGAGTGAGTTTGATTTTTTTTCTTACTTAGCTTTTTAGGAATGTAAAACTTTTTCGTTATTTTCAGTTTATTACCACTTTTTCCTCACTTTTGTAAGATCCTAAGAATGAAAATGTTATCATTTAAAATTTTCAAGTCCTTGTACTTTTGTTTTAATTTCAAAACACCATTTGCTCTTTTAATTTTTATTTCATCTTTTTTTATCGTTTTTGGCAAGTTTGTAGTGGTAGAAAAGTAGTCATTTTATTTTTAGATAATTTTGTTTATCTTGTTCTTTAATGTGAGTGAGTTTGGGTTTTCATTTTGTTATTTCAATTTTCATGTAGTGTGTGGTGAGTGTATGAGTTTAATCTTTTACGCTTTCTTAATTTATGTAGTGTGTGTGAGTGTATGAGGATAGATTTATTGCTTTCATTCTCCTGCCCACTCATTTGAGCCGGAACTCGTAAATTTTATCGCTTTTTCAATTATGTAGAGTGTGTGTGTAGGAGATAAATTTTCTTGCTTTGATTTTATCGCTTTCTTCAATTCATGTAGAGTGTGTGCGTGTGCGCATCTATTTCCGCCTACTCGTTAAGAGTTAAATGGCGTTCTGCTTTCATTTCCCGCCCACTCATTTTGAGTGGGACTTGTCTTTTAATTTTCCTCCTACTCATTTGAGTAGGATTTGTAATTTTCATTTTTTTGTAACTTAGTTCTCTTTTTATTCATGCATTTATTTCCGCCTACTCGTTAAGAGTAAATGGCGCATTGTTTTAATTTATCGCCTACTCAGTTTTGAGTAGGACTTGTCATTTACCGCCTAATCAGTTTTGAGTATGACTTGTACTTGCATTTATTTTCCGCTTACTCATTCGAGTAGGACTTGCTTTACTTAATTTCTTTATGGTTTTGAAGTGTGCGTGAGTGCCTGCATCAATTAACTTTCTTTCAATTTATCTAAACTCCCTCTTTTTTTATGTTTTCTCTTATAACTGTTTAGTACTTAAATTCAAACTCGCGTTTTCACTAAAAAAACATAAAGCCGTCCCCCCATACCAATGAGTGGCTAATCTCTATTAGCCTTCGGCATCGAAGAGCATTAGGACATATAAAATGATTCAAAATAATTAAGGTTCTTTATTTTTATTTTAATTTAAGGACTTAAGGTTTTCCCGGGTTAACGATGCATAGGACCACATAATCGATGTGTGGGCTCTATTTCCGTTATCCATATGCAATGCCGAGAGGCTGCACGTATGGACCGATCCCCCTTGGGTAAAGAGAACTGCGTACGCCCCCCTCGAAAGAGGATAAGCGTAGTTCTGTCGGATTGGGTTCCCCACCCAATAGAGGGATTCTTAGCGTAACGCGGGCGTTAAGGAGAATCCTTCGTAGGACTAACGTTCGGTCCGAATAGCCTTAGCGTTTAGGTGAGCAATATTCCTAGAGATAAGTGCGCTCATATTTATGGAACCTCCACGACCAAGTGCCTTTTATTAATTTAAAAACTAAGTTCAAAAATTGTTAAGAAATTGTTTTAGTCTTAATCCGATTCGATGCCGAGCGTTAACCCGTCATCAAATTAATCTAAGTAAAATTCTGCTCTCTTTTCTTTCCGCCTTAATTAAATAAAAATCTCACCTTACTGATAGTAAGATAATAGTCTTCTTGGAAGAGTAGATATAATCAACGTGCCCCCGAGAACAATACGACCTCGGTATTCTCCTGAATACCGAGTACTACTTGCGATAGGTGCACTTGCCTCTTTTCGTTAGAAAACTCGATCTTCTAACCGCTCTAACCGGCCCGCGAAATCAGACCATTTCGAACCAACCACAGTCGGTATCTGTTCTGCGGCCATCATTGAACCCGGATAGCTTATGAAAAATTAACTTAACATCAATTTTAAAATATGTGATTTTCTATAAGTTGCACAAACAAATAATTATAAAACTGTATTTGCATTTTAAATAAAAATTATTCATCAGCATACTCCCTTCCAAACATAACTTAAGTCAACTGAGTAGTGATAAACAACCACTAAACTATTACATCATATGTCATACGTTATAGTATGAGTTGATCAAAATTAGTTTCTGAAGGTGTTTACACATCACTTCATTTTTTTTTATTTAGTTAGGCTAAGCCTGCTACACTTTCATTTTCACCTTATGTTTCCTGCAATCAAAAGGCAATGAGCGATGTACAACCCCTATTCGTAAAGGTTCAACGGTCAACACTCTCGTTGTCAGCGATCAGCAAGCAACGCCAACACTAGAAGACCAGACCAACAAGCAGTAGAGGACTATGAGATGATCCTTTGGTATGAGCGAGCGCATCATACACGCCATGGTGTGCGACTACCTGGCAGTGCAGGTGAGCATCGAAGCCCCTACCGACCAGGCAAGCACTGATTAGAAAATAGTGACGAGTAATAGCAATACTCGCCTAGTTAGAGACCACCAGTTAGCAATATGCGTCAAGCGGCACAGATAGTCGTCAGGTTAGAACTCGCCAATAATTGAGTAAAGGCGCCGAGAAGATGCTGATTGGTTGGGAAAACCCTTATGATATAGCTTAACAAATTATATTTAGTGATTTTACATCCTAGGGCTATTACCCATGATGTATATAGTGTGTAATTTAGTCTTAGATGTCCTAGGGTGTCATTGATATAAAGGATATATACAAGACAAATTGAATTGAAGAGAAAAAACATAAATTGCAGACATGTGTCGACTAGATCTCTGTGAAAAAGAGCTAAATAAGGGCAAATTTTATTGCTCCAAAAAGATAAGCAATACATAGGTATGCCCCATTATTTATAGAAAACGGGAGAGATGAGAGAATATAATAAGAGGGTGGGACTAAATACTATCCCCGCGGCCTGTGCGGTTTGACGATGTCAAACAACAACACTGTACAAAGAATAACTGAAGGAGATCACCCAGTGACAATAGAGGTAAGCCGACAGACCGCCACAGTAGACCGCCCAGACTGCCGGTGCAAGCTTCCTGACAACAATTGTGAACTCTCACACACTACTACTGCAACAAAGACTCTAGGCCGCTGCCGCGGCTAACTATCCAAGCTGCTGCTGCAGTAAGTCTCTTGATTGCATGTGCGGTTAACCCCAGACCGTTGCTGTGACTAACCTCTAGACAGCAGCTGCGGTTAACTCCCAGACCGCTTCCACGACTAACCTCCAGACTGCAACTGCGGTTAACTACCAGACTGCTGCCGCGACTAACCTCCAGACCGTAGTTATGGTTAACTCCAAGACCGCTGTTGCGGCTAACCTCCAAACCGCAGCTGCGATTAACTCCCAGACCGCTGTTGCGGCTAACCTCCAGACCTCAGCTGCGATTAACTCCCATACGGCTATTGCGGCTAACCTCCAAACCACAGCTGCGGTTATCTCCCAGACCGCTGTTGCGCCTAACCTCAAGACCGCAGTTGTGGTTAACTCCCAGACTGCTACTGCGGCTAACATCCTAACCATTATTGCGGCTAATCACCATGTCGTTGCTGCGATAAACCAGCAGGTCGTTGCTGCTATGGCAAACCTCCTGTGACCGTTGAGCCAAACTGCCAGAACAAGGAGACTAATTGCCCGCTGTGACTAGTAACCAAGCTCCCCGGTCTCCTCAAGCTTCAACACTCCCCCTCAAGCTGGAGCATATATGTCAACCATGTATAACTTGCTACAAAACTCCCCAAAATAAGTGGCTGGTTTGGTGAAGAAATCAGCTAGCTCTCTCTCTGAGGTCACGAACGATATGCAGATTTGGTTCTTCAATAACTCCTCTCTGATGAAGTGTCAATCCACTTCGATATACTTTTGTCCTCCCATGAAAGACCGCGATTCCTCGATATGTACTATAATTGTCTTATTATCACAAAACATCGGCAAAAGATGACCATAAACCTCTTCTAAATCAAGCATAAGTGTTCGTAACTACTTTAAACTCACAAGAAGTTAAGAGCGATATTTCTATATTCGGCTTCTGCACTTGACCTGGAAACTACAACCTGTTTCTTTCTCTTCTAGCTGACCAAATTTCCTCCAACAAAGGTACAGAATGCAGACGTAGACTTCCTATCTTCCTTATCATCTGCATATCTAGCATCACAGTGATATGCCTCAACCTTCAAATGTTCCCTTTTCTGAAACAAAAGTCCTTTCCCTGGAGCACCTTTCACATACTCTAGAATCTTTATAGCCGACTGTAGATTGCACTCCTCAGGAACTTACATAAACTGGCTCACTCTTCCTACTGTATAACAAATATCTTGTCTTGTGATTGTTAGATAAATGAGTTTTCCCACAAGCTGTCTGTATCTGGTGACATCTTCAAGAAGAGGCGAGTCAACACTTCAACACTTGTCATCTCCAACAGCCATTGGAGATCGAGCAGGTTTTGCCCCCAAGGGAGACCTGTCTCTTTTAAGAGATCCAAGGCATACTTCCGCTGTGAAAGAAACTACGGAACCAGGTTTCCGAGATATCTCAATTCCCAGAAAGTATTTAGGGGACCCCATATCCTTTGTAATGAAATGCTGAAGCAGATGCTTCTTTGTCATATCCACACCCTTTCTATCATCCCCTGTAAGAAGAATGTCATCCACATAAAATGCAAAAATAACAAGACCAGCCGAGGTTTTACGGATGAACAAAGAATGATCTGCAGCACTCCGAGCATACCCAATAATAGAAATAGCTTTGTTGAACTTGTCAAACCAAGTCTTTGAACTTTGCTTAAGACTACAGTGTATGACCTAGTGTTCGTCGAGTGGGTCCAATAAGGCAGAAGTGGGGCCCTCTATATAACCCTTCCCGCATTCACCAGGCAGGCGGGCGAGCCAGCCCGCATCCGCCAAGCAGGCAAGCTAGTCCAAGGGGTAGCCAGACCGTGTTCGCCAGCTTAGGCAAGCGAGCCACTCCGCATCCCTCCAAGCAGCGGCGAGCGAGCTGCAAGAATCAAGATTCACCTGAGAGTTAGGCGAGCTGTGGGAGGAGAGCCGCACCCGTCCGGATGATTGGCGAGCTGGCTCGCATTCTCCCCACGAGTAGGGTACATATATCCTATGATTAATAATATTTGGTCTATCAATATCCTCACTGAACAATGGAGTTCCGCTGTTGGCAGACCTGTTTTGGGTTGCATATAGCCGTTTAGAACAGCGGAGTTGCATTATTTGTAGGCTGGACCTAAAAATCTATAAATAGATCTAAGGGGGTACCTCAGGAGGCACGCTTTCATACTTTCGCATTCTCTGGTCTTCTAGCGCTTTCTGAGATGCCATTAGCTTAGTACTAGCTAAGAAGGGGAAATTCTCTAAGATCTTCCGGGTGTGTGGTGGAAACTCCATGCTGGAGCCTTGGGCAAGTTTTGAGTTCTAAGTCCTCAGTCAGTCAAGCTCAATAGGAGAAGTAGGTGTGCGATCACCCTTACCTAAGGGTCCGAACTCCACAAAAGCCGGTTCTCGGTTTCAACATTTTGGTGCGGTGAGCGTGGAGCATGACTATCATAGAAAATCCAACTGAGTTCAATTACTAGAGGTGAAGGACAAGGATCTGACCGGGCCGACTCGCCGCCTCCCCCTCCACTCGCCACCCTCGGGATGCTCGAGGACTTCAGGCAGGAGATGCGGAACCTTGTCATGTTCGCACTCAGAAGCTCGCAATGAGTGCTCAACACCTGCCTTCCTAGTGGTGGCCGCCCCAGCCCTGGGCGAGAAATCCCCTGTCAGGCGACCTGGGAAGGAAGTAGCGGAGGAGGGTAGCAAGCGAGATCTCCCAGGGCATGCCTTGTTCCCTGGCTTGGCGAGTGTGGGAAGGACCGGCGAGGTGGAGGCGCGAGATCGCCCAGCTCGCCTGGCAGGAGAGGGGAGTCCCTTCAGCGAGCTAGTCTCATCCGCCCTAGTTCTAGAAGGGTTCTGCGAACCAAAGATGTCCTACTACACCAGAAGGGATGATCCGGCCCAACACATCTAGTGGTTTGAGGATGTAGTTTCGTCGATCAGGAAGATGTCGGATGCCTTTAATGTGTCGACTCTTTTCCATAACAGTAACGGCCCCTGTTTTCGTTTTCGTAAATTATTTTATCATGTCGGTGACGTCATTTTGACGTAAGGGCGTTACGTTTCCGCGATGGTGACGGCGCGTCGCTGTTAGCGCGTCTTGAGTCCGTTAGGTTTGACCTGCCAAATTTTGGGATTTGCGCCGGAAGTGGGAAATTTTTACGTTAGGAAATTAGACTGGATAATTTTAGACTTGCTCGTCAAATTTCGTCGCGTACCGAGCATTTTTGGAGCCTCGGCGCGCGATTGAAGTTTTGTATGTTTTCGCGTACGCTGTTTAACTTTAGAAATTTTTATCTCAAAAACGGTGCGTCGGAATTCGATTTCGACTTCTCCGTTGGATTCGTAGCGTCGTCATTCGCCTACGGTGCGAATTTCGTTCGATTCGGCACGCGTTTGGCCCTCCGTAACGATATAATACTATATCATTATTATTATTATTATTATATATATATAAAGAGTTTTAAAAATAAAAAAAATATAAAAAAAAAAGGAAGAGGGAATCGGTGAGAATGATAAACCATTCTCACCGATTCTGCCCCCCCCGGTCGGGCCCATCACTTCAGTCGACTGAATCGGACTGAATTTCCGCGATTCCCGTTTTACCCCGGCAGTTACATCGAGCCTTTCGCTATTCTCTCCTCTTCCCCCGCACCGACTGGCGCCGCTCTAGCTCCCCGCCCGATCTCCTCACTCCCTGACGGAAGCCTGAAGCCACGGCATCTTCCCTCTCACCATTCATCTCCGGCACGACATCTTCCCTTCCCCGCGTTTGTCAAATGTTGCCCGCTCCCATGACTCCCTCATCGCCGCAGCATCCCCGAGAGCTAGGTTTGTCTTCTGGTACTTTCGTTTCATTCCGGTGATCGCTCTGCTTAGCCAATCGTTCGCCTCTTCCTGCTCTCTGCTCCCTCTTCATTATCACTACGCACCTCTACGTCATCTGCATTGGCATCTTCCTGCTCCTTTCATCGCTACTCCCTCTTCGTTCTGGCTTTGTGTCCGTTGCTGCTCATGTTTGCTTGCTAAAATCCTCCGAGGGAGCATACAAAGCTCTTCATCCCATCTCCCAAATGCCGTTAGATGTACGGACGCCATTATCGACGTTCTTATAAAACGGGTTTTACTGGCAGAGAGCTAGGAGAGGGATAGAGATAAAGACGGGGATGAGGGCTGACTCAAATTGGAGAGGCTCTGAAGCGGTGTTCAACTCTTGGTGAGTTCGCAAATTTCTATTTCCTTTTAGAGACGAATTTTATGTGTGTGTTTGGTAGCAGTTTAGCTGGTTTTATAGGTTTTCTTGTTCAAATTTTGGTGATTTTTCTTCCCCCCATTTTCCATATTTATTGATTCTTATCACGGTTGATTTTATGAAATATATTTGAAGAAAGAATTGAGTAGATGAAGAAGTGTTTCTTTGGTGGGGTTGCTAGAATTAGCATATTTAGGGCAAAAATGGAAGCAAGCTTTGGGAAAGTAAGTTGATCGCTTTAGTTCTCTGGGTGTCCGTGGTTTGTTTTAAGGAGTTTATATAAATTTGATAAATTTGGAAATTTGAGTAAATTTCAAGTTGTTTAGGCTTTTGGTTGGAGGGTTGAAGATTTCATATTCAATGATACCATGTCTTACATTTTACTTTGTTGGAAACAAAATCCTAATTTGTAGATCTTATTTCTATTTATTATCAGGGTGTTTTTATTAGAATTATTTGTAGGGGAATAAAGGCGATGAAGGTGCAACTCTAGGCTATGCAATCCCTAAGGTGCAAAGTCAGGAAGAACTAATGAAATCACTAGGATGATGCCAGCATGCCAATCCAACTTTATATTATGATTAATAATAATCCAAGTAAAGATCTCATGTAAATACCACAGTTAATCACAAAATAATTAAAATTTAGCTCACACTGAAATGTGCACGCGAGAGCGCTAAAAATTTAAACACATGGTAGACTATGCCATGCACAAATCAGTACATTTATATATGCAAACATGCTATTAGGGAATTTTTGTGACATATCAAATCAAATCCGTGCACAATCCAAATTGTAAAACTGGAAACTCACATGAGCATATGGAGCCATAGCTTATTGAGGTGGTCTGGTAGTTGTATAAGGGAACAATGTCTGTTTTGTTTGATATGATGCGGTTTGGGTGGCATTGTAAAAGGGAGATTGAACTTGTTGAGACATGATTAGGTGGGATATATGCTGGGGAGGATTGGTCTATGACTATAGAGACCGAGTTAGGGTGCGTGCAGGTCTGAATAAAGGCCTATAAGGCTCGCCAGGTAGGTTTTAGTGTTGGTTAGGGTTGTTTTTTGTAGGGGGGGTGTTCGTCTAGGGAAATAGTGCCATGGAAGTGGTCGTCCTAGGCTGTGAGGGTGTAGAATACTTGTTATGTTATTACTGAAGAAGTAGTTGGCTAGATCAGGGAATGGAGGGAAGGGGTTGGTTTTTCGGTTGGATATAGTAAATGTCGGGAGTGGATGTTTTTGGAGGTTCTATGATTTGTATTAAAACCAGCCTCTATGCTCATGTAATTAGATAAGAAACTCTAGGAAACCATCATAAACAATCCAGATTTCGTGATCTTGATGGTTGTCAGTTCTCCATAAATAAATAAAACAGAAAAATACATACACTTGTTGAGACATGTTTAAGTTTTCAGATCAGTTTTCAGTCTTCTTGCTGGAGAAGTGCAATGTTTTTTTAGAAATTTTTTTAGCTAATACATACACTTTTATTAGCTGCAATATGCCACCTTGAATATCATCTTCAATTTTGCAAACTGGTACTGTGTGAAATCTTGGTACCTGTCGGCGTCGGGGGCCGCTGAGGCGGAAGGGGACTTCTGTCGAATGGTTGAGCGGCAGAATTGGACCGGGTTGCCTCTGGAGATCCGTGGGGTGAAATTTGTTTAGCGTTGAGAGGGAGCTTGACGACGGGGATATGGGCGAGGATGTTGTAGGTGGGAAGAGATGCCAATGAACTAGTCCCCTCTCAACCAAGAAGACATGAGCTTCTAGATGGTCAAATTAGCACCATTAGTGCTGAGGTTTAGATGTGCAGACACATCTTTTTCTAGCCCCCTCTCATCGGCATGGAAGCTGCAGGATCATGAGACTACATGCAATGAAGATTCAAATCTGACACGTTCGACATGATCCGACCATGGATGTGAGCAACCCACAAAGGGCATCCTTCGGTAAGAGCATTCTCATCACCTCATACGTTCTGTTTGTGTTTTTGTCATTGCAAATATGGAGCATGTTCAATTGAAGAAGGCCGTTTTTTTCCGGTAAGAGCATTCCCATCACCTCATACGTTTTGTTTTAGTTTAGCATGCTCTCATGTAAAAAAGTGCTACTAATAGTTGTTGTTTTTTGCACAAATTGCACTTGTTGTAGTTTGGAAGATCAAACTGCAGCCATGCATTATCTAAACCCTTAATTTATTCTCATTTGGTTTTTCATTATATAAAAACTGTTGTTGATGATAGCAATAGTTTGTTTGCACAAACTGCACCTTCTTTGGTTTGTACTTGATACTTGATTTCAGATATGTGGCTACAAAAATGTGTCTACTCAGAATATGTGAATATGTTTTCCAGCCTTTTTGATTCTCTTGATTTTCTTTCCAAAGTTATAGTAGAGGAATTTTTGAAGTTACCACAACTTAAAAAAAAAGCTTTCTCCAATTTTCAGAATATGTGATTTATTATGATTTATGAGTATTTAATGATTTCCAAGTGGTTAGTTGAACACTTCCTACCAAAAATATGATGCATCTACACTTGGAATTTAGTTGGAATTTAGTTTTTTTGTTCTTTGTGTTTCTCGGATTTTATGTTATTTTTGTTTTGGTCCAGATTATTTAGGCTCATTTTCTCAACAACGGAAGCATCATAGTTGGCTTAGGTATGCTTAAGGGTAAAATTCCATTGGTTTTACTCATCTGGGTATGCTTTGTGTTTTGATTAATTTATATACATCGGAAGCAATGCCTAAATGCAAGCTGATTTTCATCGGCCTCTGTACTTGTAGGATGCTATTAAACATTTACTCTCTGAAGTACAGAGTCAAATAAATGTGGGCAATTGAAGAAATATGAAGGTGTCCAATTGAATTTGAAATATAGATTATCACTCAAATTGTCCACCCAATCTATGCACTTTTACCTCTCATACCATCAAAACTCAAAAGCAACATCAATAATTACCAATATTGTTTATTCTAGGGTCAAGATAGAGTGTGAAATCACGTTCCAACAATACTAATCGAGAATACTAGATCATACATGCAACGATATAGAGAAATCAATATCGTTTAAGGTGTTTGTCGAAAATGATATTTGCGTCTCTGTAAGTATTACACAAAAATCCACGAAATTTTGAAGCTACTATATGTGCTCAACTCATGAAAGGAAGAAGACTGCCCTATGATTGATACATTGTTTTCCATGCTCGTCTTGTGCACATATATTTTTCTCTAAAACTTAAGCTCTCACCGATGCCTTCTGCCATCTTCCCCCCTTTTTCTTATATTATTGTTTTTTAATAGTCTCTTCCTAATTTATATTTGCCATCCCGTAGCATGATTAGTTTTTACGCTTCCTTCATATTCCATTTGTTGAACTGCATACATGAACAATCAATTCAGGTTTTGTTGAATCTGGCTTGTAAACGGGTTTTCCAACCAAGGTGGATAACAGGGACTCATTGGACTCTACAGTAAGATTTGTAAAGTTCATAACTGTATAAAATGCATATGTGCGGATTGTGTTTGTTTGTCATGGTAACCAGAAAAATCTGTATCCAGGGTATAAATTTTTTTGCATTTATAGCTAATAGTAGATCTACAACAACACTTAAATTAACAATCTTCATGCCATTTCTTGGTAATATACTACCTGGTGAATGGCTGTAAAAGTAAATGTAAAGTAAGGATGCAACATCTAAACTTGCACTTTTGAGATCATTTGGAGGTCATATCCAGGATTCAACAGTGCAGTTATAATTGAAGGAATTTGCTCCGCTAATATGAGATTGTATGTCCAGAGACTCAAGTGTATCTTCCTCGTGTTTTACCATGATCTGTAAATAGAAATTAGCATATTCAGTTACTTTGTCACCAGTTAAATTGCATTCATCTCAAAACTAGCTATTTTTAGTTCTGCTGATTTTTCTGATGATCTGCATTGTTATAGCTGCTGCCCCAAGTTAGAGTTAGAATAGACAACTATTAGCTCTAAAAGAACATACATGGACATTGTTTATCTTTTTGTAAAGTTTTCTTTGTACCCTAAGTGGTCTGTATGGAAGAACTTATTTTGTTTTTTAATTTATACTCATTTTTGTTATTTCATTAATCCAGGCATTTAATTTAAAGATTAATTAATATGATTAATTAAT
This sequence comes from Platanthera zijinensis, assembly GCA_039513925.1. Taxonomy (NCBI): domain Eukaryota; kingdom Viridiplantae; phylum Streptophyta; class Magnoliopsida; order Asparagales; family Orchidaceae; genus Platanthera; species Platanthera zijinensis. Next base: position 13,675,717 of record CM077098.1, read on the forward strand.
TCATTCATATAATTTAGCATTTGAATTTATTCTGTATATACAATGGATTTCCGTCTGCATGATCCTTACGCTCTCCTTCAAGGTAGTAGTAGTAGTTTCACAAACAATTTGTTATTTAATTACTTAAATCTGTTATATCTAATAAATTTGGAGATTAACTTTTTAATTTCTAAAGGCCTGTTAATTTTGTTTAGTGTCCTAGCAGCAGGATAGGAAGACTTAGTCAAAATTACAAAAAGGCCTGTTAATTCAGAATATTAGTTGAATCTAATATTCTTGGCCTTACTTTAATTCCTAAATTTGTTGTTTTGAAGGCTAAATTTTCATGTGATCACTCCTGCATAGTGGGAAGCAACAGGTTTTGTATTGTCTAGATACATTTCAATTTCAATAAGTGAATAATCTGACTAATCTTATTCAGCCTTTGCAGATCAAGCGTCTATATCTTCCTTAACTGTGAAATAGTCTGTCATAGATGTGCCTACAAATCTTGAAGCCTCGGTTTTGAGAATCTGTTTAACAGATATCTTTAAAGTAATGGCTTATTAATTGAATTTGTACTCTCAAGCCTTGCACTTATCTAATCTCATTGTGATATTATACTATTTTTGATAGATATGCTCATTGCTCGTGCTCGATGTCAATCGGTAATTATTTTTATTTTCAATTGTTTTCTAGCATTAGTTGTCATTTGTACTATGAAGTTCCAGCATTCAGTTTAACTTGTACTATAAAGTAAGTTCCCTTGCACTATGAAGTTCCATTTGATGTTGATATTTCTACCTCAAAATTTGTTAATGTTTTATCATGGTGCAGGGAACAAGTCATCGAGCTTATCTGGCGGTGTTTCATGCAAGATATTATATATGAAGGAAAATCGGATATATAAAGGGCTTGTCCCCAAGTGGCCGAAAAAAAAGAAAGAGCCCAAGAATGAGACTTTCAAATTAAGGAGGAACCAAAGAAGGAAGAAGGCAATAGAGACGAGCCCATGAAGAAGAAAGAGAATAATTTCCATGAACAGATTGTTTATTATACATATTTTCATGTAATGAGTGTAATAAAAACCCTCAAAACACTAAGTCCTAAAATTCTGAAATCATAACCTTCAAACTCTACAAATCCTAAAACCCTTCAAAACACAAAATTCTCAAATCATAACTAATTTGCAGCTGATATGTGCAATTTATTTTCTCATTTGTGTAGATTTGTAATTGCATAATATCTTCATTAGAACCTTACTCTGCAAGAGCATAATTTGGATGATACCTACCAGATTTGGGCCCGTTCTATGCTCGCTGGTGTTCACCTGGCTGGGTGGAAGGGTAATGTTAATTCATGTCCTCAGGTTCCCAACGACGTTAAGGCGAAGGCTTCATCTCGTTCGCTGCTCTGCTTTCTCACTGAGGCGTTGGACTTCAATTGTTTGGATCTGGGATCTGTTTTGTCTATTTTGTTGAAGATGTTTTGGTTTAGTTTATCTGTTGATGAGGATAAGGTTATTCTTTTCACGGATTTATTCATCCGATGTTATAGATTTAATATAGATAAATAAAATTTCATTTGTGTGTGAGTTTAGTTTATTGTTTGTCAGTGCCTGCACTGCGGGCCTCTATTTTTGGATCTTTACAATGTGGTTTTTTTCAGTGTTCTATTGTTGGATAACTAAGTTTATGTTAAACTCTTAAAGTGATGTCGGATATAAAAAACAAAATTATTATGTGGTTGTAAATTTGTTTTAAACTCGACTATATTTAAAAAAATCAAATTATTCGGGGCATTTTGTTAGAGAACCATTCACAACACTTTCAATAAATAAACATCATGAATGCTTACAAGTTAATCGTTGTGGTTATCTAAACGGTGTCACAAGACTTTAGCGCTACAAACACTTTCACGTCTCTGCGGCGTTTTACAAAGTGTCATAAATTCAATCGCGGAAGGCTTAAAAAATCATAGCAGGAGAAAATCGCAGGAGAAAAACATCAATGACAAATCTTTTAATAAAAAAATTTAAATATAAAAAGGTTCAAAAGAGAAAGGCAACCTAACTCCCCCCCCTTTTCTCCTCCCCCTCTCTTTTTTTCTTCTCTCCCCCCTCCCCCTCCCCCCTTTTTTCCCCCTCATACTGGAGTGGAACCCGCGGCCCCGGTCGGGCCTCACTCCAGTCGACTTAATCCGACTGATTTTGAGCATGTCCCATTTTACCCTGGCGGTTAAGCGATAAATCGCCTTTTATGCCCTTTGCATTTACCCCGACATTCCAAACCGACTGAAGCCTGCACTGACTTCTGCCGACGGCGAGACACTGCGAACAGCGAGGAGGAGCACACGCGACGGAGAGGAGGAGACACGGGACTTCTGTCGCGATGATCTTCCAGCAAACTATTCCTGATCCCTCTCATTCTCTCTCCGCAGCCTCTCCGCTCTCCCGCTCCTCTGCCATTTTCGCTGGCCACGACACCCACTGTAGCACTCCAAGTTTTCGAGCTCCACCCCAGACCAAGGCTCTGTTTGAATCGGACTGAAATTATTTAAAAATAAAAAACTTTTACTGCCACAGCCCTCTCTTTTCTCTCCCACAGCAGCCTCTCTCTCGCACTCCCTTTTTTCTCCCACAGGTTGAAGAGGTTGGAGTCCTCCAGATTTGCTCTCCCTCTTTCACAGGACGGAGGAGGCAGCAGGTCGTTCCAAGGCCACGTGAACGCGGAGGGGGAGGTGTTGTGCAGGTCGGGCCCTTTTTTTTTCTTTCTATGCTGTTGTTTTGATTCTCATCTCTCCCCTTTCTTGAGATAGGCGATATCGCTGAGAGCTCGCCTGAGTTATGCCCTAGATCGCAAGGTTCTTGACTATGTTTTTGTTCCTGTGTTTTTTTATGATAGGAGGAACTTGGTGGGGAAGAAGTGGTTGGATAAAAACATGATCTCCATGTTTTGGATTCCTAACATCTCCAGTTTAGTATAATTTAATCATCGGTATGAAATGTTCTATCAACATGAAAAAAACTCTGGGCCATTCTGAAAGCTTAAATTATTCTAGATATTTCATTTTTACTCTTTTTGTGCTTACCTAGGTCTTCCAATGGGATAGCTGTAATATGATCATCAAAATTGATCCGATAAACTGAGCATCTTGCCAGTCACATTTATATGACTATGCTTTCATTTTTGTGCTTCTATTTTCTTCCATTTATATATCAAAGCTTGAATCATCTCAAGCTTTGATATATACTCCAGCTTCAATATAGGTAAGTGATTGTTTCCTCCAAACGAAAATCAAACGAAGTAGCTTAACTTCTGAGGGAAACTCAAACTTCTCCATTTACTCTAGTCATGTGTAGTTCTTTGATAACTGCAGTCAGCGTGTGTGTGTGTATATATATAAATATTTATATATATTTATTTTATATTTATATATATATATATATTATTTTATATATTTAGATGTTATGGATGTTAGCACAGATAACTTCCTCCAGTTAGTGGCATTATACCATTTTAGATAATTCCATTTTTGATTATTATAGGTATTTGTCTAAACTCGAGCAGTGACCTTTATTGGATAATGATTGTCAAAACTTAGGTTCATGGTAATATATATCGTATAAGAAATAAGAAAAACCATTGCATTGTGAATGAGAGGTTAGTGTTGTTATTTGACATTATTTTACATTTTGTTAACTTTAATATGCATGTTTACCTTCATTCGGAGCTGAGTACAGAGTTGCGTGTTGTTCATTGGTGAAGATAAATTTTAATGCAGTTTTTGTCATGAGCAAAGCTTCAGCAATTCAACCCATCCAAGCTGAACAAAGCATTCACGCCCACGACAACACACTCCACCTACAGCGGTTTTTATAAACTGAACTTTGCAGATTTTATAAACTTTACCTTGCAATTTTTATAAACTTTACACACATCATCTTGCATTGTATTATGCAAATAATTAGCATTTCTATTAAGCAATGACAAACCATGATAAAGCACGACAAATAGTTTTTGGCTCACAATGGAGTAGTGGAGGTCTATAAAGCAACTACAAATCATGTTCTTGAAGGAGGTAATTTTTTATTATGATATTTATGTTTAAAATTTCTTTATTTTTTTTAAATAAGTGAGTATTGTCTCTAAACAAGGTCATGATAGCTATGAGCACAACTATAACAATGATTACACTTTTTGATGCATACCCAAATAGCAACCTGCTCTTATTAAAGGGAACTTGATCATAAGAATTAGCACTATTTGATCATAAGGATCAGCACCCACCATCCTTGGCGAAGCCACGGGGATCATATCGACCTCGACGAAACCGGTAAAGTACTCCATTGATGCATCTCCTACATCGCATCACCTCCCGGATGCTCTCCATCTCCATTCGACCCACTCAAGTAAATCACACTCTCCCTGGTTTTAAGATTTAATTCATTTTGGGTTTTTTAGGGTGTCGTTTTCTTCGTTATTAGCCTGGGGCATGTTATGTCACAGTCATTTCATGATATTGGTTTTATTGAGGAGGATGCTAGGAGATTAATTATACAGGCAAAAAGTAGGGTAATTGTTAAACTCTATGGTTGGAAATTAAGATATCAAAACTCTAACCCGACTATCTTTTCTCTTTCTCAGATTTTGGTAAACTCTAACCTAAGCATTCATTCTCTATTAAAAGTTTTAATTGTTCGGGGAGTTGGATGGTTGTTCCTGTGGTCGGCATACATAACTATCAGGTATTTTGTTGGATTTCATTTTTACTTTGAAGAACATTTTTGGTTGGAGACCTCAATTTCTCCATCTGTACAAGCTCAACTATACACAATTTTGCGACTTTTAAAACACATCCCCAACTCATAGCCCAAGGAAAATGCTCTAAAGTTACATCTAGCACTTTCAAACGGGAATCTCTTCGTACCCGTTGGTGGTTCCTTTGTAGCTTTGAGCTTGGGTGATTCTCTGTATAAATTTTTTGATATTTGTATTTTTTTCATTTCGTAAACTACTCCCGTGATCTGAATCCGAATTTACATAAATTTCCTTTTTTCAAACTACTTATTATTCTTATCTGATCTGAAGCGGATTTAAGTTCTAGAATATGAATTGCAAGTAGCTCTATTATCTACGTTAACCGCGAGCTAGATGGGGATTTCTTGATGTGTGAGCTAGGTAAGGATTTTTGAGCTAACTGTGACTTAGACTAACTTCCTTATGCAATTAGTGAGTTGGATGGGGATTTCAAAACATTGAGCTATCGAGTGCAAGAAGTTTGTGAAATTGTATTTATAATACAAAAAAATGCATTTCAACAACTTAGAACTATAACCTATATCCTCCTTTCAATACTCATTTTGGTACAATAAGAGCACATTTTGATTAAAATAATTCATATGTTTGCCCCAATGTAATCAGCTTTATGATAATGGACAATGTCAACAACTATAATATCAGACTAGTTAATATTTATTTATATTTTCACCTTCTACACTAATTTATACACTATTTCAATATCCTCTACACTATTTCACTCAATCTCTAGGCAACAAAAAGAGAAGATGAACTATGCTCGATCTCTAGGCCGCCAAAGACAAGATTAAACTCCGCTCGATCTCTTGGCCGCTGGAAGAAGGTGACTAGCTTTCTCTCAGATTTTTTATTTTTTTGATGTACAGTTTTTTGAAAGTGCTACTTGGAGTAGTTTGTGTGCAGTTTTGTGATTAAAGCGGATATTTCAGTTTTTGTGCCGTAATCTTCTCTACATTTTCAACAATAGGTATGTTTGATGTTCGTAAGTAGAAGAATAAGAACATCAACAGACTGCTATTGGTAATTGTTGTATAGGATTGCTGTTAGGATTATTGTTTATGATTGTTGTTTGGTAACTGTTTAAAGTTGCCACACTTTATTAATCGGGGTTGGAGTTTGTTGAATGTTGCTTAGGCATTACTTTGTTGTTTTCACCCACAAAGGTCTTTGATGAAATTTCTCACAGATTTTGGTATTCTTAAAATATTTCTTGGACCTTAAAACAACCAACCTCCACCCTCCCCAATATATTAACGCACTTACCCAATTACTTCCTAGGGTCATAACTAGTTACAATTTCTAAGGACAGCATGCATGTAGATCTATTGACTTAAGTCACATAACTATTACACACCATGTCTAAAGGTTAGTCTGAGGCACTACGCCATGTAGTTTTTTCCTCAGCTTATGATATCCTCCATCAGTTTTTAGATGTTGTACAATGCCATCTTTCAAGGACAAGAAAATAGCCTGAATTACCTCAATGACTAGCTTTGTAAATGTTACAAACTTGGTTCCAAAGTTATTTCTCTCACAAACAGGAAGACGGACTCTTCCATACTGTTTGTTTAAATGAGGATTAGGAACTCTGATGAGTGATCGGATTCCTGTCCGACTGCAATTTCTCCACAACCAGCATCCTCCTCCACTTGCAGATTTCAGATTCATCAATTTCAATCTTCGCTGAGATTATTTTTCCCCAGGGCATCAAGAAACTAGGGTTTAATCAAGTTTCCTCAAACTCATTCATTCTTTCTGTATGTTCTTTTTGGTTCTGCCTTTCATTTAATTGCTAATAAAAAAAGACTAATCAAATTTGTTGCTAATTGTTTGATCATAAGGTGTCAACCCTGTTGATGTGTTTTTCATTATAGTCTGTATTCATTGTCAATAATCTCTTCCAGGAAAATGAACTTCCTGCTCAGCTCCGCTTTATGCAAAGATTTTTTTAAAAATCTCCAACAAATTTGTGTATTGCACTGGTACTTCTGAGCAAGCATTAGTGAATTCATAGCAACTATTAATGCTGTCTTCTGATGTGAACTGGCGGGATTATGGGTTCACTTGGCTGATTGCAAGAGTTAATAAAAACACACATATAATTTTATTGAACCAATGATATTTAATTTTTCTTCATATGAACTTAGGCTTTATGATATGAGAAGTTCTACAATTGGTATAAAGATACTGTTTGATAAATTGAATTAATATCTCGTTGTAATGATGGTTTTAACTTTATTTTCGCTTGAAATTTACTTCTTTTATGTTATTAATTATAATCAAAATAGAGGTTTTTTTGTGAAACATGATCACTTAAAGACCTATTATTTTCAATATACACTTAGACCCTCTAAATTTGGTGTATTCACTTAAAGACCTATTAATTTCGCCCACAAAAAACTATTTTGTATCATCAATTATGCTCTATCTACACTATAAATGAAAGTTGTAAATGGATACAGTAGCTTGCTATATCTACACTAAAAAATCTTCATTTGAGTTGCCATTGTATTTTTCCAGAGGAAGATTGGTCACAGTTACAGAAGGAGGCGAATGAACAGTCGAACATGTATGACCAAACAGGAAGAGATAATTAGAAGAACTATCCGCGTTTATGATATTGATCAGCAGGTTCGTTTTGTTTAGTTGTGCACTTATTTAATGAAACTTGGAGAGATACTTGGTAAATTCCCATTCATTTTCGTTCATCACTCCTTTCCATGTTTTTTTTCGTTCAAACTGTGAAACTCTTTGTTTTGGTTTTATTTTTCTAGCGTAACATATATAGTTCTATTTCAAGAAAGATAGAGCTCCCAAAAATCCGGAGGTTGAGCTCCATTTTCAATCCGCATTAGAGAGAGACAAAAGAGAGAGAGCCGCATACATTGTAGAAAGAGAGAGAGAGAGAGAAAAGAGGTGCGTTGTCATATGAAACCTGCCAGGGGCGGGCGAAGCCCGCTGCTGCAGGCCGAGTACTGTCATGTCTTTGCATAGTTTCCTATCTCCTTGGCGCTTGGCAAAATACAAGCAATGCGCTCAACTCAAATGTAATAACTTCGGATGAAAGCAACAAAATTGGTTGTTCCCATACCTCCCCATCATTCGGCTCGCACTCGCTCTCGACCGGTGAAATCATTGTGAGTGTCTAGTAACATTTTCCTCTTGTCTTTCCTTCAACAAGTTTAGGGATTGATACACATTGAGCAAATTTTGGATTTACTGCACATTTGAGAAAATTTCTAGACGCCCATGCCGTGAATGTTAATAGATCAATTGAAAACCTGATCAAACTAGGAAGATTAACCACATAAACAGCTATAGATTTACCTCAGGTATTTGTTATCAGTTTAGTTGTTTTGAACAATTGACTCCTTTGATTTCAATTGCACACATCCACGGCCCTTCAACTCTAAATCGATATGGAGAACTTCATGCTGTCGGTGAGCATTTCTGTATACCAAATTTGGGAGCTTTTTTACTGTGCAAACGTATATTTCTTCTCTTAAATTTTGTCTCTTATGATTTTTTGTGTGAAAATTTTATGGGCCAATTATATGACCCATCTACCATTGTGATTCCAGTTCAAAACCTTTTTCTTCATTTTGTGTTACATTCAATTAATGCATACTTAGACTGATCTTTGTGTTTGGTTTGAAGAAATAAGAAGCCACTTCAAAATTTTAGCTCATTTCCTTCATAAACCTCTATGCATGCCTATGAATTAGTCTAAATACAATACAAACTCTATTTGATTGACTCAGAAGAAAATTTATAGGAAGTGTGTTTTTTCTTCCTTATTTGAATGAATTAGTGCATTAATCCAACTTTTGCATTTTTTTCTTGCAAGGAGTGTTCTAGAATGATGGTGGATTTTTCACCAGATGGCCGGAAAGGGAAAGCTTTACAGGAGTCCATAGAAAATACAACACATATAATTTGATGCGCGGCGATATTTGCCCCGCCATTTTCCCTGGAGATGAACCTTTGACTTGCTTGCTGCAGCAAAAATTGGATAATCGACCCTGTGATCTAACTTTAAGTGCTTAGTGCTTTCTCGTCTTGCAAACTGAAGTTGCCTAGTTATAACAGTCGCAATTGGAGTGAATACGCACTTTTAGTGTTAAGTTTGTTTCATTTAATTGGATTTTTAATAACTAATTTGCAGCTGATTTGTGCTGAATGCCTATGTAGATGGAACTATAATAGTCTCTTTTTTGTGCATTACTTCTTAATGGATGAGTATAACATTGCTGACAATCCTGTGTTTTGGAATTGTGCATCTTTTCTAATGGAACGTATTAGTCTTCTAATGTTGCTGCTCAATTAATATGCAGAATTTGGATGCGCACAACACATGGTTGTATTAGTCTTCTATGTTGTTGCGCAATTAATATGCAGAATTTGGATGTGCACAACACATGGTTGGAAGTCCCTAAACCTTAAAAAAGTAAATCTAAAATCTTAAACTATAAACCCTTAAACCCCAATACACAAAACCCTAAAAATCCTCAAAACACTAAGTCCTAAATTCTGAAATCATAACCTTTCAAACCCTACAAATCTTAAACCTTCAAAACACTAAATTCTAAATCATAAACTTTAAACCATAAATCCTAAAACCGCTGCTTGCCTTCCGCGTTCCCGTCAACGTTCTACTCGCAGCACGGCCGTCACGGTCTCGACGTCTCCTACTTGGCCAATTATGCTTATATCACTTTGTGCTTGTTTCACATTCCTACCTACCTTTTCATAGATTCACACATCAATTTTTGTTTCCAGGACAACTTCAAGAGGTAAAGGGTCTTCATAACAAATCCTTGATATCCTATACTAAAGCTCTTGACTTGGAACCAACACATGTTCCAAGTTTTGGTTTTTACGGTCATTGTTCTAAGACATTGTCGTGGTCACCCCTATCTGATATTCCTTTTTTATAATCTGCAGAATGCAATCTTCAACTATTCTTTAATGTAAAATTAACAACCTTATAACTATCAAGATATGAGATATTGCCAGAGAATGTCAGAGTGGTACTCCAGTGGTCGCAAAGGAGTGGGTCTGGAGCAACCTTTGGGGCGAGGAGGCCCAATCCACTGTTATAACTGTGGCAAGCCGGGACATATAGCGCCTGTACTTGGTTTGTATGTATTTGTATGCGGAGAAGACTCTGTGGTAAGCGCATAGATTTTGGAGTCCGCGGGTGTGCAGATGACTGCGTTAAGTACTGGGGTAGTCTCCAGGAAACACCAGAAAAATGGGATGAAATGATAGTCTTTCTCTTACCACGCGACGGTAGTGCTGTCGCCGGCGATAGCTCTCAGTGAGCTATGTTTGCTTGTGAAACCTGTCTCTGGGAGACATGTGGGCTATTGTGTGTGAGGTCTCTCTCGAAGACCTGCGAGCCAATTTGTGAAGCGTGAGCTTAATTTGCTCAGCTTTGATAGCCATGAGTGGTAGCCTAGGATCCCTACAGAGTAATGGATCATACGGAAAATGGAAAGGGGATGCTGACCCGCGTCAGGCCTGCGAGCCAGACGATTTTAGCACGAGTTATGGCTGAACTGTACCCTTCCCTATGTCGGCCTGACTTGGATGGTCAATGTGTAATCACATGACTTGTCGAAGCACTGGGGCGTTGTCTCTGGCTTTGGCCCTTGTTGATTTAATTTGAGTTATATGTGCAAGTATGTAATTACAAATGAAAATTTGCACTTTAATAGAGGACATGCAATTATCGGCATGATGAAGATGCCAAAGAGGAATATCATAAGAATGTTTGTTTTGATTTTCTTAACAAAGGAAAATGTGCACGCGATCCTCATTGCAGATTTAGACAGAGTTTGGTAGAAAAAGAGATGCTCTCAAAGAAGGTCATGGATCTCAAAATTGGAATCTTACAAACATTCTTGGTTCTATAGCTTTGATTTCCTATTTAGCATTTTATATAATTTTTTGTCGCAAAGATCATAAATAGTTAAAGCTTTCGATCCTCCATGAGTTAAAAACTTGCCTATAACCTCGATTTAGGCTGCTCGGCGTGGTTAAAGATTTGTATCACGATTTGTATACGCGTATTACGGTGTTTTTTTTCTTTCCCCCCTTCTCTCTTTCTCTCCCCCTTTCTTCACCCCCCTCTTTTTCTCTCTTCCCTCCCCCCTCCCCCCTTTTTCCCCCTCATACCAGAGTACAACCCGGCGGCCCCCCCGTGTCTTCCCGCCGAACCAGCCCCCCTTTGTCATTCTTTTTTTTTCATTTTTTTTTATTATTCAATCCTATTATTATATACTTATAATATATTATTTTTAATATTATTATTAAGTATATAATAATAAAATCCCTCTCTTCTTCCCCGATCAAGAGCCGAGCCCCCCCCCCCCCTCCTCTTGGCGAGAGAAAAACGAGGGCGAAACCTCTCGTTCGCAAACCTTCCGGCGGCCCGCCACCGCCAATCCGGTGGACGGAATCTCGATCCGATCTCGGCGTTGAAAGCTCTCGGCGAGAGCTTCGAGATCGTGTAAGTTTCTTCCGTTTCGTCGACCTTTTCGCCATGGATTTTTCGGCCCTAACCTCATTTCGTCCGTTTTTTCGTAGATCTCGCTCCTCGTGTCCTTCTTTGGCGGATCTACGTTGGGGAGTTATTTGGAGACCAAATTCCAAGGCAAGTGGTGTTTCCCTCATCAATTTCTTCGGTCGTTAATTCGCTCCTAATTCGTAATATTTCGCGTAAAATTATTCGTTAGGAAGTCACGATTTTCCGTAGGTTTCGCCGTCTAGAAAAATTACGTGTGTCGCCTCGCGAATAAAATAATTTTCGCGAGCGATCCCGTCGGAAACGTAACGGTTTACGGAAGCGCCGTACTGGTTTACGGACGTGTCGTAGTGGTCGCGACGTTTCGATCGTCTCGTTGTTTTGACGAGTATAATTTGTGCAAAATGTTTAGTCGCACGAATCATTGTCGTACAGTTTCGGTCGACGTGTCGCATTGTCCGTTCAATTCGAACTAATACACGAAACTTAACTAAAGAAACTGAATAGTACGTTATGAATTAAAGAAATTATGATATGGTTCTGTGTGCATGGGGTTTTCTCCACGACACAATTTTTTTGAATTAAAGAAAGCTTGAATGGTCTGTGCGCGTTGGGGTTCTCCCACAGACACAGTGCCTTAGGGCGAAAGTCTGTCGCGTGGTGGATTTTCATCCCTGCATGTTACCTTAGCTGTAGGACTGTGGTGTGTTGGGGTTTCTCCCTCGGCATAGTGCCTTTAGGCTGGGTTTATGCACGTAGTGGACCTACTCCCCCGGCACAACCTCTGTCCGATGAGCTGATTTGGACTCAATTTAAAAATACCGAATAACTAGTATACCGAAGATAAAGAATAAAGTAGAACTGATAGTAGATGTGATAGTAGATGTAGGCTGTCTAGCCTAGTTTTTCCTGTTTTGATTTCCTATACATGTTTCTGACTCCTTTTGCAGCTGTTTGTTTTACCTCGCTCGTTTCGAGGTTTGTTAGCTTTCTTTTTACTCTTGCACCGCTTGTAGCTTGCTTTCTGAGGTATTCTTCTTTTGAATACCCCAGGTCCAGGGAGGAGCAGAGTTAGCTGACAGGGTAGTGTTCAGGTGTGTGCGGGTTGCCGCCACACGATTTTAGTTCCACCTCAGGGTGTTGAGGTAGACTTTTGTTAGACTTGATAGATTTTCTATGGGTTCGTGTCGGCTGTTGACGCCCATAGTTTTAGACTTTTTGTGATAGACTACTTACTACTTGTGCTGTTTACTTACTTTTAGCTTAGTACTTGCTCTCTGGGAATGCTTTATGTTAGGATACATGTTAGGTATTTTAATAAAATAAAACTGCATTTTTTCTACATGACTCTTTAGCTTGCTTTTCAAATGATCAAATCACTATTTTAAGGGCTATAAAACTGTTTTCTTACTTATAGTAAATCTAGAAGTCACATGTTCATTGTGTTTTTATGCTGAATTTTTATTTCATATAGGATGATATATGAATCAAACTAGTGTTTTCCGCTGTGTAAACCTATACTTTCTAACCCGTAGACTAGTTGATCCACTAGACTGAGGGACACGGTCAGCATACATAATAATAAAAACAATGTTTTAAAAATAACTCATAGTTCTTTTACAAAAATAAGTGATAGGACAGGGTTTGCCTGAACGTCTGCAATTGTCCACTGCACGGCATGGCATCACGATCGCGTATTTTCTCTCATCTGATAGTTATTTTTTATACTGAGAAAATGCGGGTCGTGACAGTTGGTATCAGAGGGAGGTTTTGCAAGTGGTGGTTGGTTTGACAAGACAGTCGAACAACTTTCCCTTAAGCAAACCTCCAGCGTTGAGTTTCTTTTCATTGCATACACACACCGATATGTCATCCGTAGATCTTGCTGGAAGCATGAACACTACACATAGCATAATAAGAAGTATACGAGGCATTATATGTAGTATGTGATGCATAATATGTGTTTGTATTTGGATCCACCATAGGTGGCAACATGTAACGGTTATGTAGTATTGGGATGCATAACCACCATTACATGGATGCCCATTAACACGTTTTACTTTTTCATTGCATAATATTATGTATATGGGATGCATAATATTGTATGTGTACGCCGCTCATAACATGCACTAGGGCCTTTTTAGAATGCATAGCACTTCATACATAACATATCATTGCATAAGCACACGTGCCAAGTTAAAGATCTACATGATGACATATGACACACATGATTTAAAAAAAAAAGTTTGATCATTTATGCATTCATATCATTATCACAAGTGTCAGTTGAGAGCATAACATCATTTATTGATTCCCAGAGCAAGGTAATAGCTAGAACACAAGTATCGTCTATTCCGGTCTGATCTGAGTTAGGATATCTGAGTTTTTAGCTTAGGTGTCTTAAACTAGGTATTAATTGTAGTATGTTTGTTCTATAAAAATGCCGCCAAAGCGTATTGCGATGAGATCGACTCCCGACAGACGTCTAGGGCGAGTCTTCCGGTGCTCAGAGTGAAGCAGTGATCGAAGGATTGCGTCAAAGTAATGAGGCCTTGACAAGACAGATGTTGGACATGCAGTCACAGATTCAGTCATTATTAGCTGTTTCTGCTGGGCAGCAGCCTTTAGCACGGGACCCTGTCGTAGAACAAGCTGTTCCTACTCCTACTGCATTAGTACCCCCAGTTGTACTGCCTCCAGTGATAATTTCATTTCTCACTTCCAGCGTTTGGGCCCCCTACCTCTGATGGTAAGGCAGACTTCATGGCGTTAGATGATTGGGTCATAGCCATCGAAGAGATGTTCTCTTATTCTGGCATCTCCGCCGATCAGAAGGTAATGATCGGGGCTTATCAACTCAAAGGCTTGTGAAGAGTTGGTGGATCAAAGAGAAATGAGAACCTTACAGAAGGATGTACATGGGATTCGTTTTAAGAGTCTGTTGCGAAAGAAGTTTCTTCCGTCGGTCGAGCAAGACCGTCTGATGAACAATTTTCTGTATCTTAAGCAGAGACAACTTTACTGTCAGCGAGTACGAGATCGAATTCAGTAAGCTCAGTCGTTTTGACCCTGAGCTAGTAGCGTCTGAAGAAAGCAGAGTAAAACGCTTCTTGGGTGGTCTGAGGTTTGACATCCAGCAATTGACAAGTGCGTACAAATCAGAGACCTTCGCAGAAGTGTTGGAAGCTGCCTTGAAGGTTGAGTCGATTGAAAATGCAAAGAATCGAGGAATGATGACAAGAAAAGATAAGAGAAAGTCTGATGCAGTGGTGGTGCAAGGGCGTCTGGCCCTGTGGTGAAGAAAAATCAAAAAGAAGTATGCAGCTTCTGTGGCAAGCCTGGACTCCCGATGGAAAGGTGCTTTAAGAGGCGGATGCGCAGAAGCATTCTCAGGTTCACCGCGATTCAGATGCACCGAAAGGAACCCTTGTCTGTACCTACTGCCAGAGGAGCGGGCACGATGTAGCTCATTGTCATAAGAAGGCTGGAGCTTGTTTTCTCTGTGGCAGAAAGGGCACATTAAGGCTAATTGCCCGCAGTTCCAACCTGCATTGCATGCAGTTCCGTTGCAGACTCTACCACGCCCGCCCCTATACCCATGGACAAGGGAAAAGGAAAGTTGAATGTGCTGACAAAAGAAGAAGCTCAATCATCAGCTCAAGTGATCTCTGGTGAATTTAAGTGTGAAGGATATGTGGCGCGCGTTCTGTTCGATTCAGGTGCTACTCACTCCTTTGTAGCGAGGAGTTTTGTAGACCGACATCGATGGGATCTCGACCAGCTTGACACTTCTTGAATGTCAAATTCCCTTCAGGAGGGTTGGTGATGTCAAGTCAGGTATCCAAAAAATGCCCTATCTTCCTAGGTGATTTTCTAGCCTTTGCGGATTTGAAGTTGTTTAGACTTGGAAGACTTCGACGTGATTTTAGGCATGGATTGGCTGTCCAGCTATGATACCGTCATTCAGTGCAAGCAAAAGCGCTTGGATTTCAAAGATGACAAAGGCCAGCCCATGAGTGTGTATGGTAATCACGTCAAGAATCTCCAATCATTTCTGCGGTGCGTGCTCGTAAGTTTCTAGAGTCAAGCTGTGATTCTTTTCTTGTCTCTGTTTCTGTTTTGGAAATTGCACCTGTTGTGCCCGGGTTGAGGAGTTCTCTGTGGTGTGAGAGTTTCCGGATGTCTTTCGTTCTTTAGTTGTCTTCCAGGGCTTCCACCTGAGCGAGAGGTGGAGTTTGTTATAGATCTCGAGCCAGGCACTCTCCCTATCGCGAAAGCACCGTACCGCATGGCTCCGAAGTGAGTTAGAGGAGCTGCGTTCTCAGTTAGATGAACTGCTTCAGTGTGGTTTTATTAGACCCAGTTCTTCCCCTGGGGTGCACCTGTCCTCTTCGTGAAGAAAAAGGATGGAACAATGAGGCTTTGTATAGATTATAGAGAGCTAAACAAGGTGACCATCAAAAACAGATATCCGTTGCCAAGGATAGACGACTTTTTTGATAAGCTTCGGGTTAGTTCCGTTATTCTCGAAGATTGACACTTCGTTCCGGCGCTACCATCAGTTGAGAATCCGTGAGTCAGACGTGCCGCGAACTGCTTTTCGTTCCCGATATGGTCACTTTGATTTCTGGTGATGTCGTTTGGATTAACAATGCACCGTCAGCTTTTATGGACATGATGAACAAAGTATTCAAAGATTTTCTGGATAGTTCGTGGTGGTATTCATGATGATGTCCTCGTATATTCTAGAAATGCTGAAGAGCACGCCTTGTACTTTGCGACTGGTCTTGGGCTACTCTGAGAGAGCACAAACTGTATGCAAAGCTTAGCAAGTGTGAGTTCTGGTTGTCTCAAGTGTCATTCTAGGACACATTATAAGCAAGGACGGTATCTCAGTGGATCCCTCAAAGATAGCTATAGTCTTGGAATGGAAGAGGACTACGACGCCTAAGGAGATAAAGAGCTTCTAGGGTTGGCAGGTTATTACAGAAGATTTGTGGAAGGATTCTCTGTGCTTTCTTCGTCGTTGACTAGACTCACGCAGAAGAACGCAGCGTTTGTTTGGAGTGAAGCCTGTGAAGGAAGCTTTGCAGGAACTCAAGAAGATTGTGTTCTGCTCCAGTATTGACTTTGCCTAGAGAAGGAGTGGAGTATGCTGTTTATGTGGACGCCTCGCGAGTTGGACTCGGTTGTGTGTTGATGCAGGACGACAAAGTGATTGCATATGGATCGAGACAATTGAAGATTCATGAAAGAAATTATCCTACTCACGACTTGGAAATTTGCGGCCGCTGTTTATGCTTTAAAGTTGTGGAGACATCTCTTGTATGGAGTTTCATGTAAATCTACACAGACCACAAAAGTTTGAAGTATGTATTCACTCAGAAGGAGTTGAATCTGCGCCAGCGTTAGGTGGTTAGAATATTGTTGCGGACTACGAAGTCGATATCCTTTATCATCCCGGCAAGGCTAACGTAGTAGCGGATGCCTTAAGCCGAAATCCCCGCACATATCTTTAATCTCTCGGTGCAATCGCTTGCAAAAGAGTTTTTGCTCATGGATATAACTGTGGGGAATGGCGTTTCGCCGAGTAGCTTAGAAGTGGAAGAGCCTTCGTGGATCACTCTCACTAGGCTTGCATCAGAAAGATGACCCTGATTTGCAGCGACCTCCACAGTAGGACTGAGAAAGGGGATTACTTGACTTTTCAATTGATGACGTGGGTACCCTAAAGTACCGGCGGCAGATATTGTATTCCCGCTGTTGAGAACATTCGGGTAATGATATGCAGTGAAGCGCATGGATCACGTGTTGCTTATCATCCTGGTTCCATGAAAATGTTCAGAGATTTGAGGCAGATTATTTGGTGGTCAGGTAATGAAGAATGACATCGCAAGATTTGTATCTGAATGTTATACTACCAGCGTGTAAAAGCTGATCATAGAAGGCCGGGTGGTAAGTTAATGCCTTTAGATATACCGAGTTGGAAATGGAAAAGTATATCCATGGATTTTATA